>CM037589.1:20327500-22927500 GCA_021018995.1 Chloranthus sessilifolius
TTCAAAATTTGAGGGAGTTATTGGGTGTGTATCCACTCATGGATATAAACTGATTGCTAACAGCTTTCAGTTTAAGGGAGGATGTTGAAGTTGTTAAGTTTTCCTAGCCGTAAGGGTTAGTTATCCTAATTTGTAGGGTTGTTTTAGTTGTTGTTGATAAGTCCTATTCTTTAGCAATAAGTTATTTGTTTTGATTCTGTACCACGTTGTTAGATTGTAAAACGTGGGCTACATATTTCCAGCTTTTAGTTACTCTTTCGTAAGGCTATTTATAGTCATAGTTGTTCTTTGATTAAATAATAGATATTCTCCCAGCATTGTGAGTATTCAGCAAACGTGTATTTACTTGTGTTTTGTGAGTGTCCAACCTCGATTTACAACACCTCCAAGTGTGGTGTGCCAAAAATAAATACTCTCCTGGAGCAAGTTGCATAGGCGCTACATCTAAATTGTCTATGTCGTATGACATCATAAATAAAATAATAATAATAATAATAATAATAATAATAATACGATTAGTTTTGTATGTAAAACTCTTTTGTCTCAAACTCTTAACTTTCACGGTTTCCAATTCCATCGGTCAACACATATCCACTGAAATCAGTTTCAATCAGTTGGACCTGACCATTCCCCGATATATATCCATATTCGATGTGATTCATGAGTCGAGTACTCTATTTTTCAAGAGTATATATAATGGGTCTATGGTCTTGTTTAGCCATAGACCCACAAAACTCAGTGAAGAATCAAAACTCCGTGAAAAATGCATTTTGCTAGGGGTCATTGCTAGGTGCCATGGTAAAAGCTTGGGCTGCAGAGGGCACAGGTTTGAGTTACGAGAGCAGCTACTATCTTAGAAAGTCAGAGTATAGGTCTATATCCAGCCCATCACCCTAGACGCAATCAGCAGTGGGCAGTGGCATTTTGTCTAATGCTTAGTCAGGCGATGGTCAGGTCCAATTTCGTTGAATCGGATTATGATCGAGTCCAATCACATCTACAGTCCTTGAAAATGGGAGAATCTTAACTACACGTCATCTGATAATAATTAAAAACTATAAAAGTCAAGATTCTTCCATATCGAAAGGCTGCAATAGGTTGAACTCGAATTCCAATCCAAACTGATTGGACCTGGCAATTCCCCTCCTTAGTCATTAGTCCATTATTGAGATGATATCACTACAAAAAAATAAGACTATTAACGACAATTTTTTGTAGCAAAAAATTGCCGTTATTAATAAGAAATTATTAGCGACAAGGGTAGTAGCGGTAGCTTTTTGCAATTTTTGGCTGCGGTTAGTAGTCTTATTTTTTGTAGTGAATATAAATTTATATGTATAATATCATATAGTATGTTTACTTGGCATATCTCAAATCTTTACTATATATTCTCACGAGTCTATATAAAAGTAAAAATAGTTTATTTTACATTTTGTAATATCGATTTTATTGGATTTTTATCCTAAATTTCTAATTAGGTAGCATTCTCAAACATTATTTGCCATTTAAATTGGACATATTTACCTTTCTTTGCCCACAGTATCCCAGACATGTGCTTTGATGAGAGGTTAGTTTGGCAAGATCAAAATTTTGGATTTCATTTCGGTTTCGGAGGTTACTAAAATCGGCGCAGAGTGCACACTGAAATAAGCAGATAGCAGACTGCGCTAAAAGTGGTTTTTGGAAATGGTAAGTGGTTTTTCTTTAAATGAGCGTACGACGTAATAAGGGCAAGCTCTGTCGCGGCCATAATTGCGGTAGGTCGATGTTTTGAGTGTTGAAGTGACGAAAATATCCCTAATAAATGAGCGTAATAGCAATGTAATGGTTGATTTGGGGGGTTATTATAAGCGATATAAGATGTGCACCATAAATAAAGTTACAGAGTTTGGGAAATACCTTTTAACCAGCACATCCTGTTCAAAGATGCCTAAAACTGATTTTTGAAGTAATTTCCACGGGGCCATGGATCAGCTTGGGGTTAGATTGCTGCCACGTGGATTAGGGTTGCTAGGTTTAATCTATTAACGTTAAAAAACAAACAAAATAGAGCAGCACTTTCTCAACCTAAGTTTCACATGATCACATGCTTAAAACGTTGATTGTTTTGATCAGAATATGATGGAGATTGTTTTCATCCCAATCTTTCACATAATAGATCTTGAGGTCATGATCTTACCATAAGACGGTCATATTTTGTTTCCACGTAACAGACATCCCGAAAAGTGATATGAGAATCACGTTTGATATATGCTCATGATCAAATTCATTTTTTAGAATGTGTGCCAAGTGGAATCAAAATCTAATTATTTGATGATAAGCCCAAAATCTCAAGGTCTGCTATGTCAGAGATTAGGACAGAAAACCCCAAATTGGATGGATCACAAAAAACTCGGATGAATCCCTCATAATTCCCCCAACAGTTGCAATCCAGAGCCGTCACATTATATCTATCTAAATATATAGGTCTTTTAAAAAATTCATAAAAAATAAAGAAATGAATAAAAAGTACCTGAAATCTGCTAGGTATTATGTTGACTTACCTCAAGCTCATCAGCACCACAACATAGAAGAAGGAAAAAAGAATGTGGATGGATCCATTAAAAAAATGGGAGCGGTAATTGCATCTACCTAATAAACAATAAAATCTTTAACTTGTGATTTCAAAAAATAAACAATAAGATTTATATGATTGTTATTATTATTATTTTATTTTCTTGTTACCTCTCGGGATACAAAGAAGGAAGCAGCTTGTCCTACATATGCGCGGCTGCAACTACCTCCTCTACTTAAGAGCAATAATGGATGGGAGACACCGGGGCATCAACCCATATTAAACCCAATCTCGCCAATTTTTCTATTCATAACGAATACGGAGGAGGTGATAAAGTGACCATTGGGAATGGATCGGTTTTGCCATTTTACCCATTGATTCATCTATTTTTTTTAAAAATTCTATTCAATTTCGTATGAAGATTTACTTTGTTTGGAGAAGGTGAAACCCGATCTGAACATGTCAAACAGAATTGCAGGACATGTAGGGTGAATCAAGAATATTTTCATTGCAGGATATGGAAGGAATCGTATCCTATCTGAAAGGAAGGTGAGGAATTGGATTTGGATTCAAGGATGATGGAGTTGCAGTGATTAGCCAGGGTATTGAAGAGGGTGAAGAGGTTGTGATGGAAGAGAGTTTCGATTCAAGAAAGACAACTGACTTACTGCTTCTTATTCTTTTTCTATGAATACCTAAATTTTATTTTTAATTGAGTAGTATACTACAATTTCGATAATCCATTTCAATCTTCTTCTTCCACTCAAAAATTGAAAATTTGATGTTTTTATCTTTTTAATATTCGTCTATTACATATTCAATGATGATCATCTTAATTTATGGTATATTATTCAATATCGCTTTCGAGTCAATCTCAACTTACCCAATTACTCAAAAAAATCAATTCCAAAGTTCCTCAAGCCTGTTTGGCATCATTGCTTCTCGAGGTGAAAATAAAATCAGAAACACCATAAGAGAAGCTCTGTTTCGTAAGTTTTCTTCTTGCTAGCTTCTCGCGTGCTTCCGTCTTTTAATAAATGATACAACGAGAAGTCGCTAAAAGGGTTTTCGCTTCTCCCATTGGAGGAAGCACGCATATGCTCGCGCTCTCAAACATGCTCTTAGCATGGGTCAAAATTTCGTCCAATACCGATATGTATCGGACGATACGTATCAGTTTTGGACTGAGACAATACGATACATTCAATGTATCGTATCGCCATTTTGTATGTATATGCCTGGATGATACATTCAATGTATCGTCCGGTATTTTACTATTCTGATATGTATCGTCCGATACGTATCGATTTTGAGCTCGGACGATACGTATTGGATACCCAGTATTTTGACCCATGACCCTTAGTGTCAAATTCTCAAATATGCTTGCGTTCTCAAACAAACCCTTAATCTTAATTTATATAAGTTTATATTTATGATCTATGATTTTGACAATACAAATCACTCATATATTAAACTATTAATGGTATAAGATCATTGAAATACTATTTTAATTTTTACAAATTTAAATAGTGTAAGGACTCCTACTTTGTGTATTGCTAAGGTGATGAAGAAGGTCAAAAAGAGGTAGATGTTTTAAATGGTCAAAGATTGCCCATGATGATCAATTAGAGTCTAAGATCCATTATATGATTCAACACAATCAACTACTTAATCATATGGACTTTGAATATATCCAATCTTATAATAGAGATTGTGTTTTGTGTCAACATTTGACACTGCATATCTTTAAATCATGGCTATCAACTGAGACAACAGTCAATGGATTTTTACATAGGTGCCTTTAATAATTCGGTAAGTGTGAATAGAGCTAATCTTTAATAATTGTTTCTTAAATATGACAATCATACTCTTAGAGTTTCAATTTATCAAGATAGTCTAATTTTGTGGTCTTTTATGGTCAATGTTCTCCCTATATAACAAATATCGATATAGTTGCTATTAGCCTATTACGTGCACTTGCATAAGCATTATGGATTATATTTATAAGCATTAAAAATATAGGTATTAGCCAATACCAGTAACTCATCACCAAATTTGGGGTTCGCCCATAAATAGCACGGGTAACTCACCACCAAATTTTGTGATCATCTATCCATTTAGATCTATATTTTAAAAAATATAGAGATATATAGTATTAGTATCCATAAAAATTATACATTGTATACGAATACTTGAAATACTATATTTTTTTTATATTCAAATCGCCCAATAGATATATAAAAATCATGCTCAATCATTTAAAGGTCCTAACGTCAACGTGCATTTGTACGTGCCTTTTTACTAGTACTATATAAAAGCAAAAATAGTTTTGGACAAATTTTGTTTTCACATGTATTAGAACCAAATTGCCCCTAATTCCTCCCTAAAACTTTTACATATTTTAAAATTACTTTTCTTGCCTTCTAAAAAAAGCCACTTTTATATATATATACCATACCAACAAACAAACAGGGCCTAAGGGAGTTAAATTAATAAACAAAATCAACAATATATTAGTATATAAGATATAGGTCGGAGCAGCTATTATGAGAGATGTGGTGGATGAAATGGGTGCATGCCACTAGAAAACTAGATGGCAAGGCAGGTGTCCCTTGCCATCTACCTGGAGGAAAGAAGCAAACAAACAGGGCCTAAGGGAGTTAAATTAATAAACAAAATCAGCAATATGCAATATATTAGTGTATACACTACCGAAAAAAAAAATCATTAGCGATAGCCATAAAATGTTGCTATTAACAAAAAAACTGCCGCTAATATCGTTGCTGTTAATAGTCTTAATAATTTTTTTGTTAATAGCGATACCTTTTGACTGCAAAAAATTGCCGCTAATAATCTTATTTTTTGTAGTGATCAAATATAGATGGGAGCAACAATTATGAGAGGTGGTAGATGAAATGGGTGCATGCCACTAGAATACTAGATGGCAAGGTAGGTGCCCCAATCAGAATAGTTATTGATGAGAAGGAAAGAGAAAGAGAGAGAAGAGAGAGAGGATAGGTGGGTACATAGTCACAAAAATTACTGAATTATTAAATAATTCGTGATTTTTTCAGGAGATGAATGGAACACAAACTATTTGCTATTTTTTAAAAACATCACTAAAATCGTCCAAAAAATCATTGAAATCGTCCTTGCACACTACCTTAAGTTAAAGTTACAACCTATTAACTTAAGAGATCAAAAAAGCAAAAAATGTTTTATATTATATTTTATTATATAAGTTAATAACTCCTCCAGGTAAATGGCACTAGAAAACTTTGACTTGTGCGTCTAAAAAGTTTTTTTCGATTTTTTTTTTTTAATATTGATCTATACCGTCCACCTGTGCTCTACGTGGCACCCAAACAATGTTCTGGGTGCCACATGGAGCTCCATGTATATCTTGGAGGACGGTCACCATCCTCCATTGGAGGACCTAATCGGCTCCCATATATATGAAAAAGGTGTCCGTCCTCCAAGCTTCCACGTGGAGCTCCACGTGGCACCCAAAATATTGTTTCGATGCCACTGGAGCTCGGGTGCATTGCTTAGATCATCTTTGAAAAAAATAATAATTGAAAACTCACCTCTGTATATTTTTTGAATCGTGAAATGTAGATCAATGAAATCCATCAAACTTTGACTTGTGAGCTTAAAAAGTTTTTTTCGAATTTTTTTTTTTTAATATTAATCTAAATCGTTCACCTGTGCTCCACGTAACACCCAAAAAATATTTTCAGAGCTTCATGTGTATTTTGAAGGACGGTCACTGTCTTCCATTGGAAGACCTAATCGGCTCCCTATATATATATATATATATATATATATATATATTTATAATTATATTTTTATTTTTATTTTCCCGAACTCCCTGAGCTTTGTCAGATTTTCTCGGATTTTAATTTTGTTGAATTATTACTAAATCCCATTTTGTGAGTACGGCCGTGGGTATAGGGACCCTTTATGATTACCCGGAAAGAAAGGGTGTGTACCCTCCAAGCTGGCCCTCTAGGCCTCACTATATAAGGTAAGTGAAGAGTAACAAGGCACAGCTAGCAAATCGAGTGCGACAAGGATTATAAATTTATAAATTTATTATTATTAAGAGAGAGAGAGAGAGAGAGAGAAACAACTATTACAAATTTATAAATTTATTATTATTACGAGAGAGAGAGAGAGGGGAGAGGGGAGAGGGGAGAGGGGGGGGGGGGGGGACCAAGTGGAAACGCATGATTAGGAAAACAAAATCTCATGATGGCTGTGTCAATACAAAGCTAATAAGGTGATGTGAAAAATTGCACTTGGAACTGACATCTTCAGAAGAAGACAGAGAGTATATGTACATATGAGAGATTGTAGAGTGAGAGAGGGAAATCCGGTTCTACACGTACGACCCGACCATTCCCCGTTTATATAATACTAACAAATCGAAATCGCTGGAGTAACAACTGATTTAAGAGTTTATGTAATACTTACAAATCGCAAAGTCGCTGGAGTAATAAATGATTTAAGAGTTTATGTATTACTTAGGCTGAGTTTGGGTTAGCTCTTATAAGATCAAAAGCAATTCTCTGTCTGCTCTCTATCAGAGCAGAATTTTGCTCTGACATAAAACAGACAGAGAGCAGTTATATCACTTAAAATAGCTTTCCATCAGAACAAATAGCATGAGGAGCTGTATTACCAAACATGAAAGTAGTTCTTTGTCAGAGCCAAAGAGCAGAAGAGCTGCTCTTTGCCCTGAAAGAGCTAACCCAAACGCAGCCTTACAAAGCGCAAAGTCGCTGTTGAGGGCACAGACAGAAAAAGGGGCTTTATTTTTAGTCAGAGATGTAGAAAAAGGAAAGGATTAATTACACTACAGTCCCTATATTTTTTTGATATTATATGAAGGTCCTTGTGTTTTTCATTATTTGAAATTCATCCAAACCTTTGGATGTCTTGTGCATTGGAGCCCCTACACTAACTTGAGATAACCCAACTACTCCTTTCACTTAATTAGGTATGATTTATGTACTGAAAATATCAAATTTGCCCTTATTTTAGACAACTTGGATTGGTAAAAGCTTTGCCTCTTCTTGCGTAGAAGGCGAACTCGGCGTCTGGAATGACAATGGATGATCAATGAAAGCTGAAGGAGAAGGTACAACGAGTGATTCTGGATCGGCTGGGTCAACCCAATAAATGGTAAATATGATTACTGCCTTTAAGTTTTTACCCACCTTTCATCTCCTCCATTGATCACTGCCTTAAGTTTTCACCAACTTGTATGTTTCTTTTACTAATCCCCAATTAATGCAAGATTGATGAAGATTTGATCCAGCTACTCTACTAATTTGAACTTCGCCTACTAATTTTTTTTTTTATGGGATCATAAAATTAATTGAGTGTGCATGTGATGTTAAGGTCACTTTTTTGATATATGTGCCATGTGAAATAAATACTAACTGTCTAATGATACGCCCATAATCTCAAGATCTATCGTGTGAAAGATTGGGACGATAAACAATCTCCATCGTCTGATTCAATGTAATCAATCTATTTCAGCGTGGGTGAACTCAAAGATTCGGTAGGTAGATTTAAAGGTACTAGAGCATTGCAATCACACGAATTCCTCCTTTCTCGTTTAGGTATCTTTATTAGCATCCATGGAATTTTGTTGGGCACCTATGCCAAGAAGCATTGATTGCATTAAATTAGATGATGAGAACGTGTTTCGCTCCATTCTTCCACACAAGGGATCTTGAGGCCATGACTGTACCATCAGATACTCAGTTTTTCTACAAGGCATGGAACTAAAAAATGTGACCCTAAAGTCATGTTTGAGCGTGGTGTGTGGCACGAGATTTTAGGGCCACTTTTTAGGGACCTGTGCCATTTGGGTCCGAAAACTAACCGTGTGGTGGTACATTCACAGCCTCAAGATCCCTTGTGTGGAAGATTGAAGCAAAACACAATCTCCATCATCTGATTTAAAGTAATCAATGACTTTTGGAAAAAGTTCCCAACAAGATTCCGTGGGCACTAATAAAGGTACCTTTTTCATTTTGCTTTGCTATTTACATGTTGAGTAACTAGAATGCAGACCGACTATGCCCCCTTTGAACAATTGGCCATGCTGCTCATTCAAGTGTCGATAACATTATTTGAAGCCGACATCAATACATTGAATTCACGTTCCAAAATTCAAACACCATGACAGCTCGTTCGGTTGATCGATACGTAAACTGTACTCTTGGAAATATCCATTGTAGGTGATGATGAAAATAGATGCCCTGCAAAATAATACAGCTAAAACTGCCTTAAAAGGTTGAACAGGTTGTAAATGCACGAGCATCATTGACTCATTGACCTATCCACTAAAACAGGCTAGGTTCATCATTGGTCTTAAGTCACTTCCCTTGTTGGTCATTGACTTGTCCATTAAAAATGGCCAGGTTCACCATTGGTATTTAGTCACTTCCCCTCGTTGGAAGATTTGACTAAAATATACATCGATGAATCTTAATGTTCTCAGTCGGGTTCAGCAAGAAAACAAACTTCGATGACAAATCAGTAATGGTAATGTGCAAGCTGAGAGTTAATATTATTATATGTTGGAAAAGAGTACCTCTGTTCGCACCTACACCTTTACTGAAAGCACCTACATTTGAAACCTAGTGAAACCCGTTGACTGCTTCAAATCAAACAATGGAGATCGTTTTTCACTCCAATCTTCCACAAAGAATCTTGAGGCCATGTGTATACCATCAGACGGTTTGTTTTTGTTTCCACGTGACACAGATCCCAAAAAGATGCCCTTAAAATCACAAGGCGAACAACACGCTCAAACACGAGTGACAAGTCGGCAGTGAATCGGGAAAAATCGGGAAACTTCTGCAAAATCGGCAAAAAATCGGTAAACATTGGAGAAAAGTGGGAAATTATGAAAAAATTAGATATTAGCTTATAAATTTATAATAGTATAATAAATATAATAATATGCAATTTGTATATCATATAATATTAATATTATATGATATTATATTATAATAATATTAATATACAATTTGGGCATATTGACTAATAGCTAGGGCTTGTAGTCCTGATAGAGTTATATATAGAGTTATAGCTAGCTGGTCGCTTTGCTCCTGCCTCGTCTCAAAAGAAACCCTATGCTTGGAGGCTGGAGCTTATGCTTATTCATCTTTAAAATAAGGGTTTAAACTTAAAAAACCCTTTTTTTTTTTTTTTTTTTTAAGATGGCGGTTGATCTTCCAAATCGCCGGCTCGGTGATTCATTGCCATGCAGCGCTGATTTTGCCTTTTGGCCGACTAATCGCCAATTACATCGTATTATTAAAAATTAGAGAGTTTCGCCCATTTTTTGAATACGTCGGCAATTTTTGTCACAAGTGGACGCAAAGAAGATGCCATTAAAACTCTCAGAAACATTTTTTCAAACAAAATCAACTTAAGCGGAAAGATGGGCTTTTCAGAGATTACTAGCTATTATAGTGGTGGGTTTTGTTACAGGGCGTGTTTACTATGGCATGCCACTCAACCTAGGAAACTTGGACTTCAATATCTATCTAAGCGTAGCGTTTAACGTGGTATCAGAGTTACCCTAACGCTGATGACCTTCTTACTTATAAGCAGGTTGAATAGATTAGGACTGAGTTGGTGGCTTTTTTTGTTGCATCACTGGAATTAATGTGATATTGATATATTGTACAGAGTTGTTTTCTACGTGTGTAACCAACTCGGAATGTTGGGGAGAGATTGTTTAGCCAACCATTGGTGGCTGCAGGCAGGAAATATGAGTTCTTGTCTGTTGGCGTTTTTGGAATTGTGATTGTTGGTTGTGGACTTTTTGTCGTTGGAAGCAGAGTGAAAGGAGATGTCTTTATGTGCGAATGGAGATGTTTGAGTGGGTTTAATTAGTGGGCACTTTAGAAAAACGTCATTTTTCCAAAGGTTTCAGGGTAAATATTGAATTATATTTTCCGACGAAACTCGATAAAGATTGTTTCGTGCTTAAATTGGAAGTCGACACCTCCACACTTACAGCCAAAGAATTCCGGCAGATAGGTAACCCGCGGGAACTCAAGTGAGCTGAGTTCCGGTGAGCATATATAGGTTTATTTTCTCTTGTATTCCGCGAGTTCCCGCGAGTTACCTTTCTACCAGAATTTTTTGGCTATAAGTGTGGAGGTGTCGACTTCCAATTTGAGCACGAAACAATCTTTACCGAGTTCTGGCGAGTTTCGTTAGAAAATATAATTCGTCCAATTAAACTCACAAAGTAGAAATCAACCATTTTGAATGTAGCTTTTATAGAATGGATAGAAAGGTAAATTCACTAGTCAGCCATAAATTTAGAAAATTGTATCGCACACCCATTTAAACTCCTAAAAATCCATGAAAACCCTGTTTATTGAAAAGCTTGGTTTCAGTATATTACCTTGAAACCTTTGGAAAATAAGGACTGTTCTAAAGTGCCCACTAATTAAACTGTCATACGACAACAAGACAAACCCACTAAAATATCCCATCCACATGCAAAGACATCTCCTTTGACTCTGCTTCCTCCATCGTGTCACACAACGCTTCACCCCTCTTCTCTAACAAGCAAACGACAAAAAGTCCACAACCAGCAATCACAATCCCAAAAACGCCAACAAACAAGAACCCATTTTTCCTGCTTGCAGCCACCAATGGTGGGCTAAACCCCCTCTCCCCATCATGATAGCTTCTCTCCACATAGAGAGTGTCGAGTTTTTTACGCACGTCGGAAACAACTTTGTACAATATATCAACACCACGTTAAGCACAGTGCTGCAACAAAAAAACGCCACCAACTCAGTCCCAACACCAATTTCCACTCATCAGCGACCACACATAAGATACACCCCACCCCGCTCACCATAGTAAACGCCACCAATGAGCAGCGTCGATTCAACCTGCTTATAAGAAAGAAGGTCATCAGCGCTGAGGGTAACTCTAATATCGCCGCGTTAAACGCTACGCTTAGATGGATATTGAAGTCCAAGTTTCCTAGGTTGAGCGGCATGCCGTAGTAAACAAACCCTGCACCAAAACCCACCACCATAATAGCCAGTAATCTCCGAAACGCCCATCTTTTCTCCCACAAGATCTTTATAGGTAAGTATATGCTGACGTTGGGCACTTCTTCTGTAATAGTGACGTTTAAGTTGATTATGTTTGAAGAAATGCTTATGAGAGTTTTAATGGCGCCATCTGGGTGATTTGTGAATGAAGAAATGGACGAGTATACAGTAAAAAATGGTCGTACTTGATGTTAATAGATACAGGGTTCTCCAAGACGACCTCTCACTATATAGGCCATGACGGGTAGAGATAAGAACCCAAATGTGATAGAAACGAATCCCATGATACCCACTAGGCCTCGCCACTTCTTCCCTACGAGCGCGCTGGTGTTGATCGTCGCCCGCCCGAACCCGCTGACGAAACGCAAGCCCGAGTAGACCCACACTATATTGTTCAATTTAGTTTCTTTTTGCTATTGTGTTGATCCTTCACTGTGTTGGTCGTCCTTTAAAGTTTGCAAAAGGAGCTGGTTGGAAGATCAGTTTATAAAGTCATGTACTCTTAGATGAAGTGATTTTTTGGGTCATGTTTGTAAGGGAAGAAATTAAATTTTGAGTTGAGCTTTGTGTGATGATTTTTTAGAATTTTTAAAACTTTTTTGGGTTCCACTCTCCATCATTGGCTGGCGTTCAGGGGGGAGGGGGATATGACTCATTCCCTCTCGCTCAAACCCCTCTTGCTCAAATCTCTCTCGCTCAAACTCTAAACCCTAAATCCCTTTGAAATCGACCGCATTTTCGTTTTGTTCTTGAGGAAATACAAATCTTGTGAGTCTCATTTCATCAAGCCAGTTTCAAGAGTAGAAGGATTTGTTAATGAGAGCTTGGTTAGAAGGAACTATGGTGCAGTAATGGATCTGGATTATTTTTTTTTGGAATGGATTCCAAGGGATGATAATTGTAGTGTTTGCGAATTGAGCGGCAGGCACTGCAGATATAATACGAATGCATCAGAATTCTTGTGCTGTTGCCCTGATGGGCCATATTCCAGAAGTTGCCCTGAAAGTAAGTTCCTGAGATCACTTATTTCCATATCTTTCATAATTATATTTCTTTACTCTGCAAACAAACAGAGCAAGGTTCAATTCAAGGGTTCCTTGGAGAAATTCGTTTGTATTAATCAGTTTCAGGGCTGATGTTTCAATACATGATTATGAATCACTAGAAATTATTCGAATTTATAATTTCGTAATAAAATTAGACACATGTATGCATCAGATTCATCATGTTTTAAAAGCCATTTATTACTTATTTCAATTTCTTTACCCTTTGTTTTTTTTCAATTTTTTTCTCTATATTGTATGCTCAAATTTTGACATCAGATAGTCTTTCATCAAATATGTATCATATTGTCCTAGTTATTATGATTGCCCATATGTTCTCACGACTTATATAAGCAAGATTTCTTCTTCTCTGCCTTTGTGTTCCTTTTTCTCTTTTTTTTATAGAATAACTTAGGGTAATCCCAAACTT
This sequence comes from Chloranthus sessilifolius, assembly GCA_021018995.1. Lineage (NCBI taxonomy): Eukaryota > Viridiplantae > Streptophyta > Magnoliopsida > Chloranthales > Chloranthaceae > Chloranthus > Chloranthus sessilifolius. Next base: position 20,340,638 of record CM037589.1, read on the forward strand.
ACACTTGGACTAATCCCTAAGGGATGCCCTCCCCCCCACTGTGTAACAAGTATTTCATGATTTACACACCCTATGGGGCATCCTATTATCGCAGAAGGGAGATGCCAACACTCGATCCCATGACCTGTTGCTAACAAACCAAAGTCCCCTACCAATTGCGCCAAATCCCTGGTGGGTACTTTGCGCTCCTTTTTCGGTTATGTCTTGATCATATCTTAGGATAAGCTTTAGTTCTTTGATCTTGATTGAAAAAATTAAATAATCTGTGTATGAGAAAGATTATAAGTCCCGTTTAGTACGGAATATTATGTATTTTAAGCACAACTACAATAATATGGACTTCAAATGGTTAGGATGGTGGTGTGAAAGAAATCAGATTCAGAGTGAGAGAGAGAAAAGTTCCTACTTGAACAGAGAAGCAGAGGCACTTTGGTTCAAAAAATCCAAATGATTACTCAATTTTCCTGAATTTTCCTTGAATACAAATGATTACTCAAATTTCCTGAATTTTTTATTTAATAGAGTGTCTTTTTTTGGTTGAAGGATCTCTCTGAAATCTTTAGTTTAGTACCCTTTGTTCAACATCTTCACCTATTTCCAAGAGTTCTAACTTACTAAGAAAAGAAATGAAAAGTAAATACAAAGAGATTTACATTACATTTTTTGTGATACCAAGCGGACTTCTAAATTCCTTCAGTGGACGGACTCAAAGATTTGGACCATTGAGATCTAGGGCCGACTCTTGTACAAGAAGACTTACGTAGAATTTATTTTATATTACTCCTAGAGCTGGAATTTTTTTGCACTGTGGCCCATAACTTGATTGACCCTTCCAAACTAGTGGTTTCCAAAATGTTTCATCAGTTATTAAAAGGTGTGTAAAGAGTCCATATTCATGTGGGTTTAGGAAGATTTTTCCCCAAGAGTAGGCTCCACTTCCACAGCTATCACATGGCTACACCTTTTCTCTTTCCTCTTTTCTTCTACTCTTCTTGGTTGCTGCATTTTTCAACCAATAAACTTAAAATGCAGAAAGATTCTTAGCCAATCAACATCCATTAATAAAAGACTTTAGCCAATTATGTAGGACTTCTTTGTTTAAAAGATAATATTATATATATATATATATATAATCTTTTAATTTAAAACTCATCCTACCCCTATTGAACCAGGTCCACCTAGCATTGGAATACTGCAAACCATGAACCCCAATTCAACTAGAGTAAGCCAATGAACTCAATAACTTTGATTTTACGCAACATAGGCCCTCTAAAATGATATCATCAATGACACATAATGCTGATACATTTAACCTATATACATCATTTCTGATTTGAGAATTAGCATAAAGAAAAGTAAATAGATTGAAAATAAGTAAACTCAACAAAATTAGTGAAATGCCAATTCGCGGGTATTTATGAACCGATAAATCCCAATAACCATATATTATCAGCAAATATGTGTATAAGATATTCTTAATCGTCAGATTCCGGCACAAAGATTTCTGCGTACGACACGTGGATCGTAAGATGTGCACGATTCTCCATACTCTTAAACGTGTTAAAATTGTGTGCATCTAAAGGTCCACCGGTGGCGGCAGGATGATGCGCTTTGTTTGATTAGGTTAGTCACCTAATATGACCTTTTTTTTTTATATGTAATATGACCTATTTTTATTTCTGCATGAAACTACCTGTTCTCACTGAATCATTTTTTTCCTACCAAACCAAGAAAACATACTTCATATTTATTATAGAAAATAGAGTGTAAAGTAGATATACAAATTCTCCATTATTTCCAATTAGGGATGAAAATGGGTCGGGTCAACCTGCAGGCAGGTTTTGCAGACCTGAAGTTTAAAAAACTCAATCATTCAGGTCAAAAATCTCAAACTGTTACATAAACAGATCGGGTTCACCCCCAAAACCTGACCCGAATCCGACCTGATACTTGCTTGCTATAATATACATATACGTGTTGGTCCAGATCCTAGCCTTGGCCTTAGCCTGGCCCTAGGCCGGGCCGCCAAGGGGTCAGCCCTAGGCGGGGCCAACATATACTCAGCCAGTCAGCCTATCCCGGCCATAAGCCGGGTCACATTGCAGGCCATTTTTTTCTTTGGGGTGTTTTCTTGCATGTATGTGCAGTTTACTAGCCTTTGCAAATTTGGAGTATGTTAAAATTAAAAATTGAAGTATTTTGTTTGAGACCCGAGACTCATGTATTTCTTGTCTCGGGCCATTTCGTTACCGTGACATATCGTTTGACATGTCTCGGTATCAGACGAGATTTTGAACTATGCTTGTGATACCCCATGTCTAATTTTTTTTTTTGCTAATTATGGTTATTTCTTATTAGAGATGTGATATTTACTCAAATTGCCTCTTTGTAGATTTATTGTGATACTTACTATTTTCTTTGCGGAGGGTTCATTTACAAGGCTCGAGTTGAACACCAGTTAGCTCAATTGTTTAAATTCAATATTTCAGTTCAAAATTTATGCTTCTTTTAACTTAAGAGCAGTTGCAGGTTTTAACATCTGTAGTGGGTAGAAGTTCTACTGGCTTTAAATTGATATCAGGTTTTAACCAATATCTGAGCACCAAGATAAACTAATTTTTTGACAAAACTGGTATTAAAATGACTGAACCAAGCTAAAGATGATAACAGGTTTTAAAATGACTGAATTGGATTTGAATTGTATAAGGGGATGGATCTCTTGTTAAACATTTATATCTAAGCTAGATGTAAATGGATCAAGCTTAGATTTAAATGTTATCGTGATCCGTGAATTGTAATTTATGTGTGGATGGGGTTTCGCTGTGATCGAAGAAGAAAAGATGGCGTCATGGTTTAGCTACCCTTGTCATGATATGCTTCTTATTTTTTACTTTGGATGTAAATCGGTACATTTTATGGTGTTACGTTTTTCTTATTGAAGGAGCTTTGATCTAGTACGGTCCAATCCATGATCTCATCATGACTTGTGAGTTGGGAAAGGGTACTGTTATTTGCAGCAATAGATTCATCCTTTGCAACGATGGGTTTGTAGGTGCTTAAGATGATTGATACTTTGAATCGGATGATGGAGATCGTTTTTTGTTCCAGCATCCCTCATAGTGGATGTTGAGATATTCTGTGTGGCACAGTCTCTAAGTCAATTTTTGGGATGTGCCACGTGGAATCAACATCTTATGGTAGCCCATGATCTCAAGATCAATTGTCTAAAAAATTGAAAAGAAAAACGATCTCTATCTTCGGATTTAAGGTAGTCATCAGTTTTGCACGTGCAGACCCATTAAGGAGGAAAGAATCTATGGCTACAAATAAATGTCGCCTTTGGGAAATTGATAGCATATGTTTAATGTTTAATACGCAAGAAAACAAAAACATTTCAAATCTTGGTACTTCTACACTTGTACTACATATTTCACTATGAGATTTGCTTTGCCATATTCAAATTATTTAAACGATAGATATATATATATATATATATATATATATATATATATATATATATATATATATTATTTTATAGATGTCACTCTCAAATTTTCTCTTATACATTTTTTTTTAATTGTAAAATATCGGTATTAATTCTATTACTGTCCATAATCAATGACTTGTATGTTACGCTTGAGAGAAGGAAAGTTGAAAATCTTGCATCGAATAGTACTAGCCAACTGGTTCATTTGAGACTAATCTAAATATCAGTTCAAAACTTATGCTTCTTTTAACTTAAGGGTAGTTGCAGGTTTTAACATCTGTAGTGGGTAGAAGTTCTACTGGCTTTAAATTGATATCAAGTTTTAACCAATATCAGAGCACCAAGATAAACTGATTTTTTGACAAAACTGGTATTAAAATGATTGAACCAAGCTAAAGATGATAACAGGTTTTAAAATGACTGAATTAGATTTGAATTGAACTATCTGAATTGGATCCTACGTAGATGATCCAAAATTGAGTATGCAAGCACTTGTGAAAACAAGGGGGTATTTAAGGAAAGATAAACTTACTATTATATAAGTAATAAAAAAAGACAAAGTGGAGTTGGTGATCTTAATTTTCAGAGATTGATAGAATGTACCATGTGCTGGCCATGTGAAGCTAATAGTTGTACTTAATTTAAAGGATTGTATGTTATATAATTTGTAACTTGCTGAACTAGTTAGCTCATGCTATTGATTTTTTTTAACCTTGTCGTTATGCTATTTTAACTTAATTTACTCTTTATGTTGCTTTCAGATATGGATCCAAATAAAGCACCACAAAAAAAAGTACAAGGGAAAACTTTATGTGCTGATTTGCATAAAACTATACCAAAGCACCGTCTCCCACTTGTTTTTAATAACCGGGGCCAGCCAATAGAAGGAGAGCATGTACAATTTATCAGCTACCTCGGGGTGTTATCAAGAGATGGGTCTTTTTTACCCATCGATTGCCCTTCATGGGATATTGTGGACCCTATAGATAAAGAAAAGGTTTGGAACGCTGCTAAGGTAAATATAATTAATTATTTCTTATTGAGAATATATGTATTTCAAATTATTTATCATTCATAATTTCTTTTGTATGCAGGTTCGCTTTGAAATTCCAGAAGACGACCAAGTAAGAACCTGATTCATGCAATCGGTAGGAAGAAAGTGGAAAGAATACCGGTTCGATTTAAAAAGAAAATATTTTACTAATCCCCCTCATGGAGTAGATCCATCATCTCTAAACCCGCCAGGGGTTGATGGGAGACAGTGGTTGAATTTAGTCGGTAGAGATGGACATTGGCAAAACTCCAAAATGAAGGTAAGAAGATAGTTCCCAACATATTAAATTTTTATACGTTCAAACTTATTATAAATGTATATAACAGGAATTAGTTTTTTTCCAGAAAATGGTTGAAATAAATAAAGTCAACCGAGAAAAAAAGATGATGCATCATACAGTGAAAAAGTTTCCCTTCAATTATCGCATCAGAAGTAAGTGAATTTATATTATTTTTTGATTAATCGTACTTTGTATATTTTATACTTTCTGCTTCATATTATTATATGAAATCATAGTAATATCTGTATTTATTTTTCAATTTTACAGACTTCAGAGGATGGTGTAGAACCTAGTCGCGCAAATATATTCAAAATTGCTTATACGCACAAGGATGGTACACCATCAAATAGTGTGGTCATGGATACATTGGTAAATTTTATAATTATTTTTAATTACAAGTCATGTTTTATTTCTCTAAATAAAATGTATTATTAATTATTACAGGAGAAAATAAATATACAACAAGAGAAACAACTAGAGGGATCCAGAAACCCCCCTGGTCGTGAAGATGTCCTCTCTCGAATTTTTGGAAAGGATCGACCTGGTCGATGTCGCATTCTTGGAGTGGGACCGACTCCATCACAAGAATGGGGGGACAAATCTAACAATTGAATGTCAAAACAAGGGGAGATGGCTTGTTTGAGGAGCAAGATAGTAGAATTAGAAGAAAGAGAGAGAAAGAAATAGAGAAATGGAAGAAAGAATTAGAGAAATGAAAGAAAGAGATGTAGAAAGAGATAGAAAGATGGAAGAGGCGCTACACAAGCACGATGAACGAATAGAAGAATTGAAGAGAATGTTCCTCGCTTCACAAAGATAGATCTCAAAGGTAATTGATTTATGGTAGATTATGATTTGCATGTAAAAGATTTTTATCCTTGTTTTTTTTTTCTTTTTGAGAAAAAGAGTTCTTACCCTAATTTTGAGAAAAAGAGTTCTTTTGAGAAAAAGATTTTTATCCTTTTTTTTCTTTTGAGAAAAAGGTAATTGATTTATGGTTGATCTTTAGAATTGAGGTATTCTCAATGGGAGATGCTGAAATCTATTATTTGGAGCAAGCTGAAGCATGATAAGAGGATTGTATAATCCTTTTTTTTCTCCCTAAGTAATTTTCACAAGGATATCCTGATGTTGGTAAGATATTCTGATCAATGAGTCATATTCTTCTTGCATACTATTTGTGTCTTTAATAACATTTCTGACCTATTTATTTTTGTGGGTTTTGCAGGCCTAAGTTGCTTATTGAGGTGGCAATTTCTGTGTGGATGCAAGGGAAACATTTTCTAGGATTTTTGAGGTTTATGTTTGAGAATTGAGATGGTATCAGAAAGTTAAATCTTATTTTTTCAGATTTGTGATATTTTGTAATAGAAGAATATGGGTAGATATATCTAGATCTCATACTTTAACTTTGTTATGAATATGGTTCATTGATCAAATTTGTCCCTATGTTTCACGATTTTTTCATCTTTCAACGTTTAACTTTATTCTTGGTCACTTTGTTGTATAAGGTTTTGAAATTTTTTTAAGAATGTTGGCTATTATATACCAAACAAAAGGTCAGTATTTATCATTAAATTTAAATCTATATTGCTTATCATTCCTAATCTATATTGCTCAGAAATTTAGCTAATCAAAGCTTATTTGTTTCGTTCATTGCAGAATATATAGCAGCAGTGACAACTAGGTGGAGTAGGAGTTGCGGGTACAGATATACTGCCGTATGGACTTGTTTATTTCAGAGGACTATGCTGACAGCTTCAATGCTGAGTTTACATGGTAGGTTTAAGTTAAATCTTGTTTATTTCTGAAAGATTTTTCTTCTATACTTCATGGAATCAAACAAAATACCAATAAACTCCAAGTTGATGAATAAATCAATTGTGGGATGTGTATGTACCTTGATCTACACATATTTGTATATATGTATGTAATTAATATTATATTTATTGGGTGCTTAATAATGTGATCCATCTGTTGTTTAAATTAGGGCTTTTGAATTTTAGGATTAGGGGTTTTGTGGTTGTGAAAGTATTAGAACTAGCCTTAAAGGTAAGTTGTTGTATATTCTCAAGTTAAGTTCATATTATAAAGTAAGTGTATGTGTATAGTATTCTTATGTTACCTACTCGATGTCATTTGTCTATTGAAACAAAGGCCCTTGTTGATTGTTGCTGAGGATATAGAAAGTGATGCATTGGCAACTCTTATCCTAAATAAGCTCCGGGCAGGAATTAAGGTTTGGCTCTTGTTTTCATCAAACCTTGAAAGAATTACATGATCCCTAAGTAAAATAATTAAATGTATTTATTTGTTAGAAAATGAAAGCTAATGGGGATAATAATGTATTAATAGGTCCGTGCCATTAAAGCACCAGGTTTCGGAGAAAATAGGAAATCTTGTCTGCAAGATCTGGCTACTCTCACTGGGGGGCAAGTAAGTTAAAATTCTAATTTATATATATTGTATTCTATATATCCCTAGTTATTTTGTGATAATATTATCCATTAAGTTACATTATTCTTTCTTTTGTAGGGCATAACCGAAGAACTCGGTATGAATCTTGAAAAAGTGGAGCTGGAAATGCTAGGTACATGTAAAAAGGTGAGGTTTTTCTTCATTATAGACTCATGAGGTTTTTGAATTTACTTAAATAGCCTCCTAAATTCTGTTTTTACCAGATCAATATTAGCTCAAAGGGTAGCTTTATGCACATAAGTAATTTTATGGGCAGTTTTTAAAAAAAGGACTACGTTAATAAAGTTTCTCTGAAACGTAAAGTTTCTTATAATCAGGATTGCACGGATTTTTAGGGTGCGAAAATTTGAAAAAGTTTCTTATAATCCGATCGCCTTTACACCATTTTGATTTTCTCTTCCTTCTAACTTAAGCTTATCGTTTCTCTTCTCTTCTAACTTAAGTTCGACATTAAGGAATCACACGCACCTTATATAACCATTGGGTTCAATATTTTCAAGCTAGATACGAGTGCAACATTATGGTCTCCGGTGGGATCAATAGCTCTCTATCCGTCTCAACCAATGATAGTGACTTTTCTGGATGCAAAGCCAATCATATCTATTTTACTGATGACATAGGGAAAATTCATATCAGCAGCCATGGGGCGGTCATGATCTTGGCCTGTTCAACTTAGAGGACAAAACTTTGAAGCCACATTTTCAAAGCGATAATAAGAGAATCTGGCCATCAACCATTTAGATTACACATAAGCCATCACAGAAAATTGTCAATAATTAGTACATTTTTTCCCCCTCTGAAGTATTTATTTATGGTATTTATTAGATAAAGTTGAATATTCAAGCTAAGCACTACTCTATGTTTGATGATCTAAGAGTAATTATGCATAATCTATGTTTGATGATCTATGAGTAATTATGCATAATCTATGTTTGATGATGCATCCATATCAATAAAAGAAAATCTTGGTTACATTTGTGCCATATTTTAAATTTGCCTGTACGAGTACTTTGATTAACCTTTAAGGCGCATTTGTATTCATAGAAGATATTCTAAGTCTACCTTGTGGCCATGCTATCTATAATACTAAGCAATGATGCAGGTTTAGATGTATGCGAGCAGTTTATGGATGTGAATGATATGATCAGAGATGAAGATCTTCTTGCCCACAAAGTTCATTTGCATGGAAATGGGGCGGATCATGGATATTGTACCTCTCAGTCTGCACACAATGTCTGGCAACTAGTTACAAATATGGTTCCCAGTTTTATTTCTAAAACCCTAAGTGCAAGGGAATTGAATCTATTAAAACGGAAGGCCAAAGTAAGTGTAACAGACCACCCAAAAGGCTGGTCTGAGGATGAAGATTTTGAGGTGCCAGATGCTCAGAATTCAGTGACGTTAGGGGGGCGCATGCCCTGACCCAATAAATTCTAATAAGGAATTTTCCTAGTCCATGGCACCCCAACCACTTGTTATGTAATGGTAATAACAAAGCTATTGATTTTACAAATATGAGGAAGCATTGATAAGAAACATGGTATTATTTTTTACTACTTTATCTTTATGTACTAAAACACACTTTCTGTTTTTAAAATGCTTATATTTTTTTTTCATTGGAGATGAATATTTGTTTGAATCCTCATGCCTCTCTTGAAATGTGGTTTTATAACACTGGTGCATTATTGATCTAGTGGGTGGTCCTTGTTTTAGCGGTCAAGAACTTTAATATACTTGAGAATATCTGATTTTCTTGTGTCCCATATCATAGTCATCAAGTATTTTGTAGTGAGATTTCCAAAAGGATGGACTTGGAGCGCATGCATTTATGTCACTTAATGATACTATGAGCTAACAAAATTCCATCAGAGTACTACCCACCACACACACACACCCTAAAAAAAAACCTATGGGTTCTCTCTTCCCCCAATTTGGGTTGCGACTTCTTTGAGGGAAAATTTCACTCGCATACAAACTATGGTTCCCCAACATGACCTCATTGTCCTGTGTTGCCGCATATAGTCATTCTGTGCTGTGGGTGCACGCACGTGCGGAGCTTTTTTTTGTTGTTGTTGGGGTGGGGGTGGTCGTGCCTGATGTCTTGGCAAGATATATGATTGGACTTCAAAGAGATTTCCTTTTTCCTATCACCTTTACAAACTATAATAGGTAAGTCCTATTTAACATCTCAAATCAGTTTATAGGCTAGATACAAGATCCTTTTCCTTCCCAAATTCTGAGTTCCTGTTTCAAATCATTACTTTTTAAATTCTTGCAGTATCTTACCTTGACTTTTGAAGACTTAATCAAATACGTTCTTATTCCTCTTTCTTAACCTCCTTTAGTTTCTTGAGTTTGCTTGAAGATCTTTGTTTCTTTCTCCACCCATCCCTCAATACGGTCAGCACTCCAATAACATATTTTTGAATTGAAAAGGATCTGTTGTTTTATTTTGGTGCGATGATGATAATAGTTTTGGATAATTATTGAAAATGAGGGCGCAATAGTCTAGACAAAAGGAGATTAGAAATATGATGTACCCAATAAACCATACGTAAGAATCCATCGAGTCTCGACTGAACTAATTTTTCTTGACTGTTCGCTGGTGAATCCTTACATATTTGATGCGGGGTCTAATATTCTATTGTTTCTCATAAGAGAACCTTATTTCATAAGACGCATTTGGATACCATTAGAGTTGCCAATCTCGATGCGCCTTAAATAGTTCATGGCATTAAAAATATGGCTGTTCATATTTGTTAATGGTTGAAATTAATATGTACCAGTCGGATGGTTCAAATCCTCTACTTGATGTATTTTTGGCTGAGACAAATGTCAAGGATGGGCAGCTTGTTGAACAACATTGATTGATGGAAAATGTGTGCTACGTGGCCAAAATATGGATGGTAATGGCAATCTCGGTTTTGTGTACTATTGATTATTTCCATACTTGCAATTTTTTCCATCAAGTGATATAAAATATTAGAACTTCGGTAAAAAAATTTATCGAAATCATGAAATTTTGCCCCTGTTGAATAATTCCCAATTCCCGATGTGGTGACTGGTCATTTATAGTGAGTGGGATGACCTAGCAAAGCAGAAGTTAGTGAGAAAAAGGACAGGGTAACTGATGCTTTAAATGCAACCAAGGCAGCAGTTGAAGAGGGGATTGTTCTAGGTAACTTTTTATCTTCTACTCACCTAGCTTCGAATCATTAAAAATCTTTGATGTAATGAACTCTTTTTGTTTTCAGGTGGTGGAGTTGAAGGGGCAGTGGTTGTTGGCAAGCTACTAGAGCAAGATAACCTTGATCTTGGTTATGATGCAGCGAAAGGTGGATTTTTTGGAAATCTTATATAGATATATATTTTGTTTATATTGACTTGTGATTTGAGGCTGTTGATGGGTGATGTGGTTTGCCCGTTATCTGACCTGGCTTTTGAATCAAGTCGGTCCAACCTGGCGTTTGTGACCTCTAGGTAGGTAGGACAATAATAATAATAATAATAATTTAAAAAAAAAAAAAAAAAAAACATTTACGCCGACGGCTGATAAAGTAGCCGCCGGTGTAAGATATTTTACACCGACGGCTAACTATATAGCCGTCGGCATAGGCCCATTTAATTAAAAATATCTACACGGCTGTCGGCGTATGAGATATGAATTACGCCGACGGCGTTAAATCGTCGGCGAATACATACACCGACAGATATAAGCCGTCGGTGTAGATATATGCCGACGGCTGTAAAGATCTACGCCAACGACTTCCAGCCGTCGGCGTATGTCTTTTTATTTGTAATACCTGTAGTAGGAGAACAGAGCCATAAGAGCTCACAAGTGTCGTGTGCCATAGCTTCATACCCCTGAATCAGTACCAGATTTGAACACCACATCTTGCTTTATAAATTGGATAGTTCTCCCATAATCCTTGTTCTTTTTGTTGAAATCATGTTGGTATGAATGACGGCGTATGGATGATATTATTTGGTGTGTAATTAGGTCTTTAACATACGGGAGTTTGTTAGTGTTTCATACACAAATCTATGATAAAATGTAGTATATGTAATAAAAATGAAGTGTTTTCTCAAACATCTCACGATTTCTGGACCTTGAGACTCAATGCTATTGAATCAGGGCCTAAGAACTAAGTGTTTGGATCAAAATCTGCAGGGGATGCTATGCCATGTGGTGGTTTGTGGTTTCGTGAGGTTTTCAGTGAGCTGTGATGTTTTTTCTTTGTGCTTGATGTTCGTGTCTGATCCACTGTTTTTGGGGCTTTCAATCTCCAGAACTGATGCCCGTGCTGTATAGTGTTTGACAAAGGATGGAAATAGGCAAGGAACCTTCAGAATGTGATTTCATTTTCTATTATATGGATGAGATATGAGGTTTTATGTGGGCGTATGTGCACCTCTCATGTGAGCATAGTTCCTGATTTTTTTGTGATCTGTGTAGAAGTGTAATTAGCAGCATTGCTGATGTATTAGACATATAGTGTGTGGACAATGCTTTTGTTTTTTCACCATTATATTGTATAGTCAAGTTTTGCATTGTCATTTGTTAAGTGTTTCACAATGGAAGAAGTACAAATGTTTGTAAGCAGTGGACATGATAACAACCATGGGGCTGCAAAATTACCGCTACCCGGTTTGATAATTGGTTGAGATCCATTACTATGTTCTTGGGTTTAAGAGGAGGTTGGGGGTATGTCAATGGTACAATACTATCCCTGACCTGGAAATTACATATCCTAACCATGTAAATTGGGAATATGACAATTTGTTATCAGAGCGCATCCCTTTCGGCATGTGCTACCTGACTATGATATCGACTGTATCAGAGCACATTTCGTCCTCCATGTGGTAACTGTGATTACATGACTCCTACACTCTATGCAACCCTTATAAGCTGCTTGTTCATGTGTCAACACTCTTGTTGAACTTTGGCATGTTGTTAGAGGTGCCTATTGTCATAAGAGTGTAGGATTCCCTTCAAACAAATACCTCTTTGCTGGAGTAGTTGATGGAAGGAATATCTGGGTTAACGATCTTGCTGCTTCTATCAGTACTCGGGAGGCTGTTGAGTCCATTGTTGGCAAAGGTCTTATTCCTGGTTGTACTTAAACGGAACAAAACTATGATCGATATTTTCATGTTGAGCAAGCTAACCTGTTTGTTTCGTTACATACAAACAAGCTTGTGGTCTCTACCTCCTGCTCGCTCCAGCACACTGCTGTTGATCTGATAAATGAGACAAAGCTGGACAGTGAAATCAAGTTGTGGTTGGCATTTACTGCACAGAAAGTCGTTGACGTGAATGCCTTGGCCAAGGCATTGGCTGGTCAAAAGGATGAGGTATGACTTTGCTTTCTTGCATCTCTATTCTCTCACCTACGTATTTTCATGTGCTCCATTTTTAATAGATTTCCTTTCGCATTCTCTGTTATTAAATAACATTTCATTTCTTAATTTTTTGATCGGTATCATTTTTTCATTAGGAGCAGCATAGTCCCATATTTGTTATTTCATTGTGAATTGTGTAACTTGTTTTTGTTGGGGGCTGTAAATTAGGATTAAACCTCCATCTTGAGGTTGTGATATTGTCAACCTTCCATTGGGATACAGGCCCAACCTGAATTCTGTAGTTACTTGGCTCATATTGAGTATAGTAGTGCCAAAAATCAAGCATTTGAATAATGGGTCTTTAGTATTTTTGCATATCTGATTTGTGGGTTTTTTTCAGTTAGGTATCAGAAGAACAACTCCTTATACTCACCATTGATCAGTTCCAAAACAGAGGAATGACGATTATCAATCATTCCTATGTGTAAGAGGAATACCGAATTAGGCCAACCATCTATTGCTGCATTGCCCCTTTGCTGCTAAAATGTGGTTTGCAATCTTCAGAATTTTTGGCATCTCGGGCTGTCTACCCTTTTCCATTGGTCAAACCATCAGTGGATGAAATCCCGGTGTCTAAAGCAAATGGATTGAGAAGCTATGCTTCTAGTACCCAACAGAGATCAAAATTTCACTCGAACCAATCAATCATTGTCATCATCTCCCATATATAATGTGAAACCCACTTTCTCAGATATCATTAAGTAAACCAACTGTTCATTTTTTATGCTTTCGCAGGCAATCAATCGGATGGCTTGGAAATTTCAAAGGCTTTTGAGTGAAGCACCTATGCTGTTTGTAACTGCAGTTTTAAAGACTTAACCCATGGTTTTTCACAAACCGAAGGGCTACTGGGATAACCTAGAGAATATGCACGAAGTGGTGAGTTCAGAATTCTTTTGTAGACTGTAATCTACACTATAGTTTCCTGTGGAGTCTGGCTTTTGTGTTCTTGTTGATGGATAAAGCAATATTTTTAACTTCCACAATTCCTTCGTACTTTATAGTTTATAAAGCAGACAACCGGTTACACACTAAACCTCGGATTGAGCATGAACAATCTTGACTCTTGAGTTGTAAATAAAGCTACCCTTTTAAGATATATGTCATTGTCAATCATTTTTGTCTCATCCTATGCTACACCGGTTTAGTAAGTGGGTAAACTATATCGTTCAAGTGATAGATAATTATTTGGTGGGCAATAGGCCCAAAAATAGCCTTTTAAAGCACTTTAATAGAGTGTAGCCATTGTTTTTAGTTTTAATGACTGATATTAATGTTCATCAATCTAATGGTTCATATCCACTTATAGGCAGGTTTCTTTGGGCTGTGACATTTTCCAGTGATATATTACCAAATGGATAAAGTAATCACATATGTGTGCCACATGGCATGATGATAAATTACACTTCAATTTCGTTAGATTAAAAGTCTAATTTTAAGGGTGTAAGATCATTTAAACTACATTTGGGGTTTAAATGTCAGTGAGAAGCCATCATCCCAATTAGGAAACTACATTTGCAGAGGATTCAGTACGGAGAAATTTAAAGCTCCCATTAGTTGAGTCAAAATTATGTCTAACCATATTTTGAGTTGATTTCAAGTCTAAAGCTAGATTTGTAATCGTGCAATGAATGAACTTCTTTAGTTTTCTTTAACGTTTTGTGAGTAGGGTATCAAAATAGGTGGTAGTAAACATCACTGCCATAGAAATATGTGTTAGATTTTTTGTGGTCAACACCTTAACCCATCTTTGTGTTTCCATTAAAAACTGGGTTGGACTTTTGACCACACGTATCTTGAGGCAATAGGAAGTAGTTTCCTAACATAAGTGATATGTCTCCACTCTCTTTCCTTGATGGGTTAGGAAAGAGAGGTGGCTATATAAGGAGACCACCGTTCCCTCTTCCTCTAACCCTAGCTCATTCCCATCTAGAGGCTAAACTTAGAGAAGACGAGAGGTAACTTGGTTTCGGATTCTTTGGCGGAGATAATCAGTTTCATTAAGGAGATCACTCATGCGGCGATTTGATAATAAATACAAGGTATGTGTGTTCTTGAAAAAGGTATATTTTTGATCGTGTGATTCGAGCCTAGATCTTAAATTTTCTAACAATTGGTATCAGAGCAAGGTTTGTTTTATCACACGATCAAAGGATTTATATTTAAAAGGGGATTTTGTTTTACCCAACTATTTTTTTAATATCCAAATTCAAGAAGTATTGGAAGAAGGTACCCTAATCTCTCTGGTTACTAAATCCCTTGAAGAAGACGACCCGTCTCTTGTTACTAAGTATTTGGTTACTTTTAACTTTGTTTAATTTTGGTATCTGATTCCCTCTTTTACACGATGGGTTAAATGGACTCAGAGACCCAACTCGTCGGATGATCAAACTCCCACTGTTTAGATAAGTATGATATGATAGAACCAAAGGTATAAATCCCTCCTCCAACTAGGATTCCACTTGGTGTGAAACTCTTCTGAAGGCCGATAATTCAATCAAATTTCTTTGAAATTTATTTATACTCGCGTATAGAGATGTAATCTAAATAGTCTTTATTCAATATAATTTTCAAGATTATTTGTTTGGGCTCGTCAAGATTTTAGTGTGTTGACTGCGTGAATATACAAAGAGGTGAGCAAGAAAAGAAGAAGAAATATTTACCTTATTAAAGGGTGTTTACCCGAGTAATAAGCATGTGAGAGCTAGCTTCTTTAGTAGAGAGGAGTTACCATTTTTGGGACCGTATTCATTCTGCTTCAACATGAAGAGACCAAGATGAGGCTAATGGATGTATCTCTCTAGACCCCTAAGCATTCGGTCTTCCCTCACTTTTTGAAATTTTTCGTCGTGGTGGTAAATCAGGGGGGTTTGAAAGAATCCTGTTGGAATCTCGTGGGAAAGTGGGACATTTGAAAGAATCCTGTTGGAATCTCGTGGGTAGACGAAAATTTCGACGTAATTGGGCTTCCTCTATAGTTATTGATGATGGATCGTCGGCTAATGTAGTACAACCATCGTAGTAAGATGAATATGAGCCTTATCTCCTTCAGCAAAATAACCAAGTCTATGAATTGCGGGATAACTTTCGTTCCAACTCATTGTGTGTTTCAGGACCTGACTACTAGGAAGACTTTTAGTCATGATCATGAGGAGCAAGCACTATAACTGTTCGAGGGTTAGCAAATTCTGAGACCTATTGCTATTGTTGCGCTATGCTCATTCATGAAACATGTGACTTGGACACCTTCCCCTTCAGCATTTGCGCATGTTATTTCCAAGCAAATTTAGTTCTTTTAGTAATTTTCCTTTTGAATGTGATGTATGTCAACTTTTAAAAGATTGTGGGGCTTTATACCCCCTTTAGTGGTAATATGAGTTCCCTTCCTTTTCAAATTGTTCATTCTTATA
This sequence comes from Chloranthus sessilifolius, assembly GCA_021018995.1. NCBI lineage: Eukaryota > Viridiplantae > Streptophyta > Magnoliopsida > Chloranthales > Chloranthaceae > Chloranthus > Chloranthus sessilifolius. The sequence continues at coordinate 20,356,750 of CM037589.1, forward strand.
CTTGGCAACTCCCCTATGGTTGTTACATGGATATCATTATTTTGTATCTTTCATTGATGACTGTACTAAATTTACTACATTGTTTTTTATAAATCTAATGATGAAGTTGCAATAACTTTTCCCTCCTTTCACAAGGTGGTCCAAACCCAACACTAGGCTACTCGATCTGATAATGGTGGGGAGTATGCTTCCATCATCTTCAGTCCTATCTTCACATGCATGGCATTAAGTGGCAGTCCACTTGTCCCTATACACCATAGCAGAATGGGATTGCTACAAGGAAAAATAATCACTTACTTGAAGCAGCCCGAGCATTATTTATTGATACGAATGTTCGCAAATGTCTATGGGGGGATGATGTACTTACATCCAACTTCTTAATCAATTGAATGCCTAGTCTCGTCCTTAATGGATGTGTGTGTGTGTGTGTTTGTGTCACGTTCTTTGAATCAATTGTCTCGCATCCTCCCTCTCAGTGTCATCTTTGAAGGAAAAGCTTTAAGGATGAGAGAACTATTCCGGTATTGCCAAGTTTCAAATTAAAGATGAAGTTGAAGTGGAAGACCAAGAACCTCCACAAGTGCAGCAAAGAGAAGGGACTTCTAAAGGAGCTGAAACTTTTGATTCTTCTAGAAATGACAAAGTTAACAAGTGAAGGACCTTCCACCTCTTACTATCGACCAAAATCCTCCTCCCGTTGCAAGTCTGCAGATTGGTGAATCCTCTTCGAACTTGGATCATCCCATTGCCTTACACAAGGCCACTAGGTCTTCTACATCACATTCCATTAGTACGTTTGTCTATATCACGATCTTTCTACCCCATGAATCCTTTATACCTTCCTTAGACTCCATATCTTTTCCTTCTAGCTTGTCTAAAGTTGTCTCAAAGAAAATGGAAAGAGGCCATGATGAAGGAAATGAAGGCTCTAGAATGGAATATATGTGGGAGATTACAACGCCTCGTGAAAGCAAGAAGGTGGTGGATGCAAGTGAGTCTACACTGTGGATATATAGACCCGATAGTTCAGTTGAAAGATACAAAGCTAGACTACTTGTGAAGGGGCTCACTCAAACGTCTGCCATTAACTATCATGATAGATTAGCTCTCATTGCCAAGCTGAATACCATCTGTGTGCTCCCATCTCTTGTTGCTCACCAAAACTGGTCATTATATCAGCTCGATGCTAAGAACGTTTTCCTACATGGGGATTTAGAAGAGGAGGTATATATGGCTCCCACCTAGTTTTATGCTTCAGAGGGAGAGGGTCAAGTTTATAAGTCAAAGAAGGCAATATATGGCCTACAACAGTCACCTCAGGCTTGGTTCAAAAGATTTAGCAATGCAATCATCTAGCGTAGGTATCAGAGAAGTCATTATGACCCTACATAGTTTGTTAAGAGGGGCGCTTAAGTACTTTTAGAAGTTACCAGATCAAAAAAAGGAATCGTTCTATCTCAAAGAAAAGATGTTCTTATTGTGTTGCAACTGACAAGTATGTTGAATGGTGAACTTTCAAGGATGTTGGAATGCATCAAGGCATGTGAAAAAACTCATCTATCTCACCATGACATGACCCGACATTGTTTATGTTGAGAGCATAGTGAGCCAGCATATGCATTCACCCAAGAACATTGATTTAGATATTGTATATAGGACTCTAAGATATTTGAAGGGAGTTTAGGCAAGGGCCTATTTTTTAGTGATCAAGGTCATTTTGATGCTGAGAATATTATTGATGGCGATTGGGATGGATCCCAGAGTGATAGGAGGCCCACTACAAGATAGCACTTTTCTTGGTAATCTCGTCACCTGGAAAGGAAAAGAAAAAAAAACAGCATGTGGCCTCTAACTATAGTGTTGAAGCAGAATATAGGGCTACGTTACAAGGAGCACGAGAGGGAATGTGGAGTCAATTTATCCTGGCCAACCTTGGGATTCATTTGAAATTCCTTATGCATCTCTATGGTGATAATGGAGTTGCACTTAACATTGCCGAAAATCCAGTCTATCATCAGAGAACCAAACACTTTGAAGTTGATTGTCACTTTATCCCAGACAAAGTAGAGTCTAATGAGCATTTCATTCCTCAAGTGAGCTTTGAAGATCAACTTGCCAGCATTCTCACCAAAGTTGTTGGAAGGACTAGGTCGTGTGACATCACTTCGAAGTTGGTGATGATAGAAATCTATGCTCCAATTTGAGGGAGTGCTAGTGTGTCACTAATACTTGTATGGGTGTGGTATTAGTATAAGTTGATGTGGCTCTAGTAACTAATGTATATTTATTTTGGTGTTTGGGATGTATACATGATATTTTGTTAATAAGTGTGTTTGTGTGTGTGTGTGTGTGTGTGTATATAAGGGCTTCGATATCACAAATAAGGGCTTCGATATCCTCTTATTAGTTGATTTCTCTCTTTTTTGTGATCAGTTATTGTGGAATCGAGGTTAATTCTCTTTGTATTTGTCCTTATTTGTGATTATTTCCTTTTTTGTCACATCAAATTGACAACCTTTTGATGTTACATTCTCAAAAGCCTCTAAATATCCTTTATCGGCAACCCTCAGGGTCATTAGATGAGATCGTTGGCAATTCATATGAATTTTCTTTGGCACTGTTATGCCATGAGAAATCCATCCCTAAGGATTGTTAGAAATGTCAGTCGAATGATGACATAATTAATGTCTGCTTAACATTTTCCAAGGATTTTATGTATTTTTTTAGTATTATGTACGTCAACAAGTTATCCTCAAAAAATCATAAGCTAATACTAAAATGTAGAAAAAAATGTCATCACTTTTTACACAAAGTGGCAGCTCACCAGACTGAACTCGCATTTTCACACTTGACAGCCCAAGCCTTTTACCATAGTACCAAGCAATGGCCTCTAAAATGTATCTTTTTGGGACTGAGTACCAGCAATGGCCTCTAAAATGTCCCTGCAGTCCATTGCTGGAAACTATCTATATGTATATATGTATAAGGTTAACAACACCATTTTTCAGATCCATAGTACCAAGCAATGGCCTCTAAAATGTCCCTGCAGTCCATTGCTGGAAACTATCTATATGTATATATGTATAAGGTTAACAACACCATTTTTCAGATCCATAAAATGAGGGAAAAAATAAGGAAATTTAACATTTTGTATGATAAAGAGTTAATGTGGTAGATTTGGTTAATCTGTGAACTTCCCCTTATTTAAGATTTGGCAGCTATTTTGCATTAGATTTGAAGGGACACCAAATTGATGGTAATGAACAACATTTTTTCATAAAGTCATTAAAAAAAGAACCACTGGTGACTGTAGTATGAGTATTCTACTATTGTATGGATGTGAATCACACAGATTCTATTCAAATATAATCAGGCCTAATAGTTCTTTTGACTGTTAAAACTGCCGACACCAGTAACATCCATAGTATTAAAACTCGGCCGATACTGTCTCGGTATCAGCCGATACTGACCGATACAAAATCAAATTGTTATTTTTTCTATTTTTTTTTTCAAAAGGCCGATATGGTATCGGCAATACCGGATCCATATAGGCTGATACGTATTGGTCCCTCCTGAACTGATACCCAAAACTGATACCGAGTTGGATACCTTGGTAACATCAATAAATTTTTGGGGTATTAAAGGTAGCAGGAACTTGTACATGGTGTTGATAAATGAATTGTGTGCAAACATGGACATAGAATATATAAATGTATTGATTTTGTCACATGGAGAAAATGAAACAACAACAAAACTAAGAAAAAACATAATCGAACCATTGAGGCAAGGATCTGACGAACCTGCAATTTTGGCTGAAGGGCCTCAAGCGGTCCTTTGGGTTTCTGACCTACAGGTCCTCCTTGCTGTTAGACATACAAAACCGTTATGACCCAGTCGAGATCATGTCTGAAGGTCACATCCAATGGTTGGTTTAAAATGGCCATAGCTTATAGGAAACACAAATACCTTTCCCAATGCCCCGCCAGCAGAATCAAAGAAAGCACATTCATGGTCCTGAAGTAAAATGATACAAAAATTTACTGTTTGGGGTCCACATCTTTAGTGCTTACAATGCATAATATAATTGCACTAGTGATATAATTATAAATAAGAGATGTTTAAATACCTTAGATATGAGAGGTGGTTTCTTGGGTAACATTCCTCCATATTTTTTCTTCATTTTTTCCTCCTATAGAGGAAAGGATTACAGATGGCAGCCATTTAAAAACCATCAAATTTGAATATGACATAAAAATACAGTTAATAATAACAAAGTCCAGTCTAATTACTGCAACAAATTTATAATCAATTTGCACTACCTCCTCTTCGTCCGAGGTCATGGAATTTTCCCCATCTTCGTCCATATGTTCTGGGTTCACGGGGAAATCTCCATTGACCTGTTCTCCGGGCTTGTTTTCTGTATGTTCCTGCTCTTTGGCATCATTAGGCTTCATGCCCGACATATCTCCCGTGGGTTACTTTACAATAAGACAGCAACCACAGCAATAAGTGTTGGTTTACATGGATAAAAAAAGCAGTTTAGGACCCAATTTATAAGAGGCTCAAAATTGTCTTAGGAGAATGAATAAGAACTCATTTAAAAACATCCATGCCAAGTTATATGTTATGGCCAAATCAGTTGAGTCTCTTGAAAACGATTTAATAGAGAATGGCTGGAACGCTCAAATTGATAAAGAAAGTAAAAAAACCAAAATTGCCTATCATAATCCTCTAGAAGAAGAAATTCCGGTTTCAGTCAAACCTTGCACCCCTACCCATCGGTAGATACAGATGTAGAACACCTTGTTTAGCTTAATAAAAAATTTCAAAGAGAGAGAGAGAGAGAGAGAGAGAGAAATGGTGGTACCTGGAGAGAAGTGAATCGATGAAGAGGGATCGAAGTTCTTGTTGCAGGAGAACACCTGTTTAGGGTTTGCCAAAATCCTATACAAATAGACCTAGGGTTTACAGAAAATATATAAAAGAGAGCGAGAGGAAATTGCGGAAACGAAGGTAATCATCATCACCATCATCATCGAAGAAAGTCTCCGATCGCATCGTAAAACTCTTCGCAATCGATCTTGACAGTAAAAAATGCTAGATCTTGGACCTCTCAACGCACACACTTTTGAAAGTTCTCGCAAACAACGACCTGATCGACCCCGCGTTGCACCGATTAGAAGATATTGATGCGTGGTTGGCGGAATGCGAGGTGAACATTGTGGAGGAGTGGCTCGAGAAGCTCTCACCGTCGACGTACGATGAACGATACGTGTTGAAGCGGAATTCTAGGGTTAGGGTTTTGAACAAGCATTCGAGGTTGGGGTGCCAGGTGGTTATAGGGCTGGAATTGGAAGGGATGGTGGTGGCGATCTCGGAATCGAAGCCGTGGGACATCCCATGAGGTTAAGGTTAGGTTTTGGGGGACGGAGAACCCTAAAGTTAGGGTTTTGGTTTTTAATTTTAGCTCACATTGAATAAAATTGTGTTTTTTGTTCCGTTAGTGCTGAATTTTACCCACACGGATTATGAGTTAGGGGCATTTTAGGCATGAAAAATTGACAGAAATTATTTTACTTTTATATAGTAGTAAGGATATACATATGTCCATGATTTTTAAAAGGAAAGGGTGGTTGGCTAGTGTTTTAAGCGCCTAAGATAAAAGGGAAAGAAACAGAGTTAGAATGGAGGGCTGAGATTTGCATGCTGGCTTGCCACTAATGGCAAGAGTTCTAATGGGCTCTAATTGGTTTCTTAAAATAGGGAGGGGCCATTATGCCCCCAATCGTGGGCTTGGATTGGTATTGGGTACCTAACACCACATGTCTATTTCTAAACACACACACAAATAATTTATTTATTTATATATTTTTAGAATGGCACAAATAGAGTCTTAGGTCAATTAAAGTCTTGGGTCCAGGTTTGGAGTCGCCCATGCTCGGCCACAAGTTTGATTGAATCAGGTTAAGATTGGGGCACAGATTTTGGTACTGGCTCGAGTTCAGTTTCGTGTTCAGGTGTACCGACCCACTTAATTAATAATGTAATATCTATCATTTATTTGCTATAAATACACAAGCAAAGGATATATATGTCGAATGACAAGCACAATCTTAGGCCATACTATTGGTCAAAAGTCTGGCCCAGGTCAAAATAATGGCTTTGTCATCAAAGATCAACGATTCAACGTTAGCAAACATCAGGATTGTTACACTAGGAGTTTATAATTACAGTTTTGAACTCTTTTCACATTTATTGGCCATCCATATTTCCTACCAAAACCCTAAAAGAAACTGAAAACATTCTTGCTCAATTTCTTCGAAAAACAATCTTTAGACCAAAAAAGCTGAAGGGAATTTGAAGACTTAATGATTGGATTATTGATACATTGATGAAACCATGTTTCGTTTATTGAAAATAATGAAAACTAATTATGGTCTAGCTAGTCAGACTGTACATGAATTATTATCGAGGTCAGAGACTATCCAAAATGTCTGATTTTCCATTTTGTTGGTGATGTTGAAGACACTAGATTCTGGGATTATTGTTGGCTCCAGAGTGGTTGGTTTATTAATCTTTATGGTGTAAAAATAATTGATTCCATGAGAATGATAAAAATCTCAGTGGTTGACTTTATCAAAATGGAGAATGGAATATCCCACCTACATTGGCAAAAATGATTAAAGGTTGGACCGAAATTTAGAAATAACTGATTAGAACACTCAAATGGTGAAATTCAATTATTTGCAACTGCACCTGACTACAAATGGTACCGTGGGAACGAATCTACATGCTATCACCTTCTTTGCTAATCCAAAACCAAAAATACATCAAATTATCAACCATAGGTTCAACGAATGAATGAAAGAAAATAAAAATGCAAAAGAAAATTAAAAAGATGATTGCTACGTACGAAATAATAGAGAGATGTAAAAAAGAAAAAGAAAAAAGAAAGAAAGAGATGACCTTGCATTCTGTTCAAGCCGAGACGACCCTCCCATAGCTTCAAGTGAATTGAGGAATCTATTAAAAGAAACACAAAAAGTCATTGGTAAATAATAATAATTAAAATATATCAAAGAAATGGAACACAAGAAAAATATTATGCATGGGCATACCACCTACATAAGTTCAATTATGAAAAAAAAGTGACAGTGCCCCTTTTAATTATTAGTCAGATATTTCTCAAATATGAACAATCTCACAATTCCAACCAGCAAATGTACGGTATCTAATATATATAGCTAGCCATCGTGTGCCAACAGGATGCAATATAGGAGCAGTTTGTCTAACCACTCGTAGTTAGACAAACTGACAAAGATTTCTTTTGCCTGCAAAGCTGACAGAGATTTCTTGCTCTTTCAAAAATAAACAAGCATATACAACAATGATCAAATGCGATCACAATGGTGATATCTTCATAGTGACAGCTGCATTCTGAAAACCATGTCAGCGCTGGTTTTATGGGAGGGGACTGGATATGTTCGCGCTGCCGGAATATTAATTTCAAAAGGAGGGTTCGTTGCCACCGTAAAGGATGTACCTCTGAGAGAGCTGAGGGGAAGATGGTCAAAGCCGGGGAGCACGCTGGCCAGAATACGTCGAGGCACAGGGTTTTCGTCACCGATGACCAGCTCCAGGACTTGGCGCAGGGGTGGTCTATCGCTGACTCTCGAGGTCGTCCTTTACGGTTTCCTTTGGAGCATACTAAGTCCCAGGGGGTGGAGGAGCGAGTGCAGCCCCTACCATTCCGGAGTAATACTTTACGTCGGTGGCTAATAATATCAAAGATTTTTGGCTCGTCATTCATTGTCCTAAAGAGTCTCTACAGCTGGTTCATATATATTATTGGTTACAAAAATGAACGCTTCAAAACAGGTCGGCGGTTTCGGCTATATCAGACACGAAGTTTCTTCTCAGATGTCCTTCACGTGTTTCGGCCAACGAGATACTTGCTTCTTTTCATTAACGGCTATCCGGTTGTTTGCGGGAGATGGGACCCGGATTCCAATCTGGCACAGGTCCACCGTTGGATGGGGGGCGTTTGGATTCGCCTATTCGGGCTTCCACTCTAGGCTTGGACCTCGGAGGTCATCCGGGGGATCGCTGACCAGTGCGGGGGATGCATCCTCATCGACCGGAGTATTGACGAATTGTGGGAAACCAGATACGCCAAGGTCTTGGTTGGAGCCGGCGCTTGGGAGGCCATTCCCAGAGAGTGTAAGATCTCTCTCAACGGCAAGGAACTCGCTATCTTCGTAGAAGTGGAGCTCGTGGAGAGGGTGCTGAGCCCGGCGAGACGCAGTTAAAGAATCATGAGGCCCGGGATTTCCAACGTACACATACTCGCTCGTTCCGCAGAAGAACTCTCGCCGGTCGTCTACCCAGTCCAGAACGAGGAACAAGGGCCCGTGAGGCAATCGGGACAGTCCTCGAAGTATGGCCCGACCTCGGGGGGTGCCGGGGATACGGCGCTCCATCCAGTGGTGATCTTGGTCTCGGGCTCGTTGGTGGGCTCTCTGGGAGGAAGAGAAATCGGCGGCTCTGATTGTATAGCGGGTGCTTCGGCCGTGCCGACGCTCTTGCCCTTTGTCGGTAGACCGATTTGTCGACATAGAACTGGGGAGTTTTTGGAGGAGGAGTTTGAAGAAGGGGAGCTGATCCCGGAGTACCCTGCGCCTGGAATATCGAAGGAGTTCCGGCCGCAGGGGGAGCTTTCGATTAGACCGATTAACCCATTATCGTATTCCGGGGGCTCGAGTACGACGCCGTCCACGACTTTCGAAGGCCTGCATCTGAACTACGGTGACCGTTCGCCGTCGATGGTTCCTACGGTCTCGATCATCTCGTTTCGGGCCACCGACAACATACACCTGCAAAATACAGCGGTTGGTGAGACCGGGGAGTTCCCTATGCTTCGGTACGAGGTCTGGCGACGTACCTAGGATCTGATGGCGATGGAAGCTTCTATCCTTGTCGGAGGTGTCGGACGAGGCAGCTCGGATGCTATGTCTAAAACCTTTAGGGTTTACCGTAGAAGAAAACGTCCTTTTAAAGCAAGGGGGCGTGGGAGATTGCGTGGGATTGGGACACGTGGACTGGAGCCTTCTAGAAGCTGCACGCTGATTGGGGAGATGCTGACTTTGGGGGCTCGACTTGGGGGGGTCACGTGAGGGAAGTATGCGGTGAACCGGGCTTAAAGAAATTCATAGCGGGTTTGGGTTTCAGTGAGGGCCAGCTGGCGGGCTTTACCGAGTGGACCGGTGTCGATGCTGATCTTGCAGATCCACGGGGCTATTTTACGATCTGGATAGGAGGCCCATCAGGGGCCAGGACCCGGGTCGTGGATGTCTGAGTTAGGGTGGGTAGTTCTCTTCGGGACCCGTCAGGCGCCCAGCCTATTCTTAAGCTGATGCAGAGTCATATTTAGCAGCAAAGGGAAAGTTGGGAACTTGGGAGGAAGGGAGCCTGGGAATAGATAGAGGGGAGAAGGATGGGATAGCTCTCGCGATGGCAACTGTGACTCAATCTTGTCGGTTGGTCGATGGCTCTGCTCCGAGCTACAGCTAGACGCATGATTCTGCCGCGGTGGTGACCATTTCGTGCTCTGCGAGGCGGCTTGAGGTGGCGGCATCCGATGAATTGGAGGACCATAGTGGTACGGGGAAGGAGGAGATCGTCAGATCTGCTATGGGTACCGGAGAGATGGATCTGATGGAAGATATCGATCGGTTGATTTCTGTGGGAAGGGATCTTGGGATGTCTTTCAAGGGGCCTAATAACGAGCTTCGGGACGTGTTCCAGTCTATATTGGTGGCTCGCACGAAAACTAGGAGGCGAAATCGAGGGGGGGCACGGAGCTCATGAGACCGCTGCGGTGGGGAATAGCGATCGAAGGGAGGGGGGGATCCTAACTTCCTTTCGCTACTTCTCGGTGGGCCTAAGCTGGTGGTTATGAAGATGATATCGTGGAATGTTAGGGGAGTCTGTGGGGAAGGAAAACGGGCGGGGGTGAAGCGAATCATTGAAACAATAAAACCGATCCTGGTTACCTTGCAAGAGACCAAATGGGGCAGTTGCGACAGCAGGAAAGTGTGGTCGATTCTGGGGGCCAAGTACTGGGGATGGATAGGGGTTGATTCCGAAGGAGCCGCAAGGGGTATACTCGTTGCTTGGGATACTCGACATTTTGATAAAGTGGACGAAGAAGTGGGAATTTTCTCTGCTGTGGTGGTCCTTCGTCACAAAGCATCTGGAAATGAATGAATGTTTGCGGGTGTGTATGGGTCGTCTTCTAATCGAGATCGTCCTGACTTCTGGTTTGAATTGGCCGCTCTCGCCGGCAGATGGAACCATCCCTTCTGCGTGGGGGGCGACTTTAACGCCATACGGTGGGGGTGGGAGAAGTAGGGAGGGTCGCCGGACGCGGCGGTCATGAGGAACTTCAATGCCTTCTTTGCCGATTGGGGGCTGTTTGATGTGCCACTTGCTAGGGCGAGGTTCACGTGGTCAAATCTGCAGGATGTTCCGTCCATGAGCATGCTCGATAGATTCGTTTGCAATATGGAGTGGCTTGAACTTTACCCGGGTGCGAGATTGGAATGTATGGCTAGAGCTGTCTCTGATCATCGGCCTCTGGTGCTTACGTGCGAATCTCGGTATAAGGGGCCTTTGCCATTTCGGTTCGAGAATATGTGGTTGCTGGAGGGGAATTTTCGAACTAAGGTGGCGGAGTGGTGGGGTGAAGTGAAAGTCTCTGGCACGGCAGCTTATCGATTAATAGCAAAACTGTAGCGCGTTAAAGCGAAGATCAGAATTTGGAATAAGGAAGAATATGGGGTGGTCCAAGTGAAGAAAGAGACCTTGTTAACAAAGCTTAATGATATAGACAATTTGGAGGAATCGAGAAGTCTTACGGCGGAAGAGCGCCACAAGAGGTATATCCTGAAAACAGAACTTACCCAGGTTTGTCTGGCAGAGGAGATGCGCTGGAAACAGAAGGCTAAGGTCAAATGGCTACGGGAAGGGGATGCTAATACCAATTTCTTCCATGCAATTGCCAATGCGAGGAGCAAGGTGAATTTTTTGGGACGAATTGTGGTTGATGGAGTAACGTATTCCGACGAGGAGGAGATTAGAGAGAACATTGTGGGTTTCTACAAGGAGTTGTATTCGGACAACGGACTAATGCGACCGAAGTTGGATGGGATTCCCTTCCAAACTATTGCTGCCGAGGAGCAGGTGGCTCTGGAAAGGCACTTTCAGGAGGAGGTCTGAGGGGTTATTAAATATGGGGCAAAGAACAAAGCCCCTGGCCCTGATGGATATATTATGGAGTTCTTCAGGTGTTTTTGGCAGACTATTACGGAGGATCTGATGGAGGTGTTGAAGGAGTTCCACACTTCTGGTTTTATAGGGCGCAGTCTTAATTCCACTTTCATCACCCTTATACCTAAATTCGAGGGGGCGGAGGATATTGCGGACTTTCGACCGATAAGCCTCACCAACTGCCTCTATAAAATCATTGCCAAGGTCTTGGCGAACCGTCTTAAGCCTATCATGGGTACCATCATCTCGGCCACACAAGGAGCTTTTGTGGCTGGTCGTCAGCTACTTGATCAGGTGGTTGTGGCTTAGGAGACTATCCATGCGACCCTTTCTCACCGCAGACCAACTGCTCTGTGGAAGGTGGACATGGAAAAGGCTTACGATTGGGTCAGCTGGGATTGCCTCGATTATATGTTGCGTAGGTTCGGGTTTGGGGAGAGATGGAGAAAGTGGATGAGGGGCTGTTATTCATCGACCTGGTTTTCGATCCTTGTTAATGGTACACCTGTCGGGTATTTTAAGAGTTCACGGGGCCTTCGTCAAGGGGATCCGCTTTCGCCGTTTCTGTGGGAGAGGCCCTCTCGGGGCTGATCAATACAGCCAGGTTAACTGACTGCATAAATGGCATCAGGGTAGGAATGCATGGTCGGATTATGACGCATCTTCAGTATGCTGATGATATGATAATTTTTGGACAGGCCGATGTCCAGGAATTTACGTCTCTAACGGATGTGCTGACCATTTACGAAGCGGTATCCGGCGAATCAATCTCGCTATATTTGCGATATCAGGCATTGGCATTGAGGACGAGCTCTTAGCTGATCTGGCTCGATCGGTGAATTGTGTTGCTAGTTCTCTCCCTATTCGGTATCTTGGCCTACCACTTGGTCTGAGGTACCCTAGTGCTAGAGCGTGGGAAGCAGTGGTTCAGTGGTTCGAGCAAAGATTGTTTACGTGAAAAGGAAAGCTGCTCAGTAATGGAGGGCGTCTTGTTCTGCTGAAATCGGTCTTGTCATCTATGCCCATCTTCTACATGTCTCTCTTTAAATGCCCCATGAAAATCATCAGGCGCTTTAAACAAATCCAGAGACATTTTCTTTGGGAGGGATCGGGGACGAATCTAAGAAGGTACCACCTAGTCCATTGGGATACCGTAGTCTTGCCGGTTCAATTCGGGGACCTAGGTATTCAGTGTTTGAAGGAGATTAATATTGCGATGCTTGGCAAGTGGTTCTGGCGGGCGGGGAGGGAGGAGGAAGCGAACAGTTTATGGTGCATTGTGTTGAGAGAAAAGTATGGCAATGCGATTGGTAACTGGGGTATTTCGGCTTCTTCTCACAGAGGCTCACCAGTGGAAGGCTCATGCAAGACTGGAAATACCTCTCTAGAGGTCTGAGCTACAGTTGGGGTTGTGGCACCCGGATTCGCTTTTGGGAGGATAGTTGGGTGGAACGCCAACCCCTAAAATGTTCTTTCCCGGATATCTTTTCCATCTCGATGAATCCCCATGGAATGATCAATGAGTTCGTTTCGGAGAATGAGGGGGGGAGATTGAGGACGATTTCTACTAGAAGGCTGCTGAGGGATGACGAGGTGACACCCAAATAAAGAGGGCTCGTTCTCGGTTAAGTCCTACTACAAGCTACTATCTACTAGACCCTTGATCAGGTGGGCAGGGGCCGGGCTGTGGAAGGCACCAATCCCGACTAAAATTAAGTTCTTTACGTGGACCATGTTCAAAGACCGAATTCTTACCCTCGACCAACTCATTCGTCGGGGGAGAGATTTACAGAATTGCTGCGTTATGTGTCACAAAGAGGAGTCAGCTGCTCATCTTATGCTGCATTGTATGGTGGCCCATGAAATATGGGGCCTTATTGTTCAATCCTTTGGTATGGAGTGGGTCAAGCCGGCAACCCCCCTTTCTCATCTCCTAATGTGGGAGTTTGGCCTCGCCGATGGGAGTAGGTCCGAAAATCTTTGAAGGTCGCCTTATCGTGTTACGTCCTGTGGAAGGAAAGAAATTGCAGAATTTTCGAATAAACATGCCTACCGGTAGGGATGATCATGAAGCAGGTCCGTGATCTGATGTGGTGCTGGGTTACTAAAGGGGAGGGGGTGGTTTTCGCGTGGGATCCGAGTTAAGTTAGGCATAGGGGGGGGGGGGTGTTTTGTAATTTGCCATTGCGGTATTTTTTTGGTCATGTTCTCTTGTATTGAGTTTCATCAGCATCTTGCTGCTATCAATATATCTCGCTGATTACCGATCAAAAAAATAAAAATAAATAATAATAATAATAATAAACAGGCCACATATGATACTTAGGATAGTCACATAACTGCAGATATAAGTGACGCGAGACGACAACCCTAAAATGCGGAATATGATTTTTAATGCGATTTGCCGAAATTAATTAGAATTAAATCAAGCGTAATCTCAAAACTATCTTAAATACCTTAGGGTTCAGAGAATTCAGGTTGGTAGATCACGCGAGATCCAGTTAGGGTCCAGTCCGATGCGCAAGTACTATTAGATTTGAGGCGATATTGGTCAAGAGATAGAACTCTAGCTTTTTCCAGGCTTGAGCGTTCGTCTTTGATCTGATGTAGATTCACGGCTCGAACTAGGGCTGCGGAATTAGATTATGGGTTTGTAATAGGTTTTGGTTTTGTAACAGGTTTATGGTTTTCGGATCGGTTTATGGTTTGGGAAAAGGGTGTTGGCTATGTTTGATTTAGGGTTTCAAAAGGCTTAGGGTTTTGGGATCGAAAGGAAACAATTAGGCTACGGTGTAGGTGAAGCAAACACAGATCGAGAGATAGCAAATATAATAGAGAAGATAACAATGGCTTTTGGGAATCACTCCCTTGGCCTCACACCAAACCCATCTCAGACAGAGAATATTCAAGCATAAAAGCATTCAAAATATTCAATAACTAATAAAAAAGTCTTTACAAGCCTCTATATATAGGCCACCAATAATTAAACTCGAAATAAAGAGTCCTAATAGAAATAAAACACAAAAAAAGGCAAGTTTTCGGAAAAAAACTCAAAACCGGAAAGCCTAACACGACGTCCGTAGTGCCCCACGGACGTCCATCACTGTTCATCACGGACGTCCGTCACTATTCATCGTGAACAGTAAATTTTTTTTTTTTTTTTCTTGATGTTCCCCGTCATTCTCCTCCACTCAAAATGTTTCATCACCGATGAAACACGCATGTTGTACTCGGGCTCGGCCTCCCTCTCTTCTTCTTTCGACGCCTATAGAAACGATGTGGTCCGAATCCAATGTCCATTTATTGGCGTCCCCGTCAATTCCCCTGGACCAAAAAGGTTTCATCACCGATGAAACGCGCTCGTGGTAGATGTCTAGCAGGTCAGGGTTCAAGCGGCGAACTTCATTCTCGTGGACCCAAGTGTTTTCGGACTCCGGTTTGCCGACCCATTTAACCAAGTATTTCTGGAATCCCCCGTCTTGTGTAGAGACGGCATGATCGTTGATTATATCTTCTATCTCATCTGATCTCTGTCTGCGTGAGGAAGGAAGAGGTATAGGTTGCAAGGTTGGATTGGGGCTGGGACTAGGGGGTGGCTGGAGTGGGTTTTCAGGAGGTGGGGTGAAACCCAAGTAAGGAACCAAGTCCTCCACATTGAACGTTGAACTAACCCCCGTACTTGGAGGAAGCTCGAGCACGTATGCATTAGGACCATTCTTGGCCAAAATTCTAAAAGGCTCAGCACCTCGAGATTGGAGCTTCTTTGCGGGTCCCGATGGGAACCGCTCAGGCCTAACCCGGACCATCATATAATCACCCACGTTAAATTCTTTTGAACGCCTGTGAGCATCTGCAGATAATTTATATTGATTGTTGCTTGAATTAATTTTCTGTTTAATTTCGGCATGCAAGCTATGAATATGTTGTGCAAATGCATCGATAGACTCGGACACTCTATGGATGCAGACATGGGGATCAAATCTAGTGGGGTTCTAGGCCTATGACCATGCACTACCTCAAAAGGACTCATGTCTATGGACCTATTGATAAAATTATTATATGCAAACTCGGCCAGGGTAAGATGGTATCCTAGGTCCTAACATGATCACCGACAAGACTACGAAGGAGATTCCCAAGGCTCCTATTGGTGCTTTCGGTTTGACCATCCGTTTGAGGGTGGTAAGTTGTTGAGAATTGGAGCAATGTGCCCATCATGTGCCAAAGGGTCTTCCAAAAATAACTCATAAATTTAACATCCCTATCAGACACAATGGTTTTGGGCAACCCATGAAGGCGTACTACCTCCGCGAAAAATAGTTTAGCAATATGAGATGCATCTGAGGTTTTGGAACAAGGAATGAAGTGGGCCATTTTGGAAAATCGGTCCACTACGACATAGATGGAGTCGTGCTTCCTAGGGGTCTTAGGAAGTCCAAGCACGAAATCCATAGAGAGGTCTTGCCACGGTGTGTGTGGCACGGGTAAAGGAGTGTACATATTTTGTTTGATGCTTTTGACACTTGACAAGTACGACAATGTTTGACAACCCAGCGACATCTCTCATCGTAGGCCAAAGAACCTATCCTCTCTGGCAGCAGCTTTATTATTACAAAGTGTCCTACCATCCCTCCAAAGATGTAACTCCCAAATGAGAAAGTCACACAATGAAGTGCGAGGGATGCAAAGGCGATTGCCATTAAACAAGTACCCATCCTGGATGGTGTACATGGAGTGTGTGCTGGTTGGGTTACTAAGGAGAGTAGTGTACTCAACTCCAAAATCTGGGCACTCGGGGTACTCATCCTTTAACTTTTCGAACTCGACGACCTCGGTGCTCATTGGGCGCAAAGTCACCACCCGCCGACTAAGTGCATCAGCGGCCCTATTTTCAGCACCAGCCTTATGCTTTAGCACGAATGTGAACCCTTGTAGGTACTCAACCCACTTCGCGTGCCTTGGGTTCAACTTCTTCTGTGAAGTAAGAAAGCGTAAGGCTTCATGGTCAGAGAACAACACAAATTCCTGCGGTCTAAGGTAATGTTTCCAATACCAAAGAGATCGAACGACCGCATAGAATTCCTTATCATAGGTGGAGTATCTTTGCTTCGCCTCGTTAAGTTTTTCGCTAAAATAGGCCACGGGGTGACCCTCTTGGCTAAGCACTCCTCCTATGCCTACACCCGATGCGTCGCATGCAACTTCAAAGACTTTGGAAAAGTCCGGCAATCGCATGACGGGTGCGCTACTCATTCGTTGTTTGATCTCGGCAAAGGCTTTTGTCGCCGCTTTGCCCCATTTAAAATCCTCTTTTTTCATGCAATCTGTAATTGGGGCCATAATGGTGCTAAAGCTTCTGATGAAGCGACGATAGAAAGTAGCCAAGCCATGGAAGCTGCGGAGATCGTGTATGTTCTTTGGTTCGGGCCACTCCACAATGGCTCTCACCTTTTCAGGGTCCGCGACCATTCCATTGGTCAAGATAATGAATCCCAAGAAGACAACGGAATGCTGCATGAAAGTGCACTTCTTGAGATTGGCAAACAACTTCTCGCCCTTGAGGGTTTCACAAACCAACCTAAGGTGGGTCAAGTGTTGATCCTAGTCGTGACTATAGATCAAGATGTCATCGAAATAAACAAGGAATTTGCCTAGAAACGGCCTCAACACTTGGGTCATGAGTCGCATGAAAGTACTCGGGGCATTAGAAAGCCCAAAAGGCATGACCATCCACTTGTAAAGACCATCCTTAGTCTTAAAGGCGATTTTCCACTCATCACCAGGGCGGATGAGAACTTGATGGTAGCCACTCTTAAGGTCTATCTTTGAAAAGATAGTGGCACCAACCATCATGTCGAGCATATCATCGAGCCTTGGTATGGGAAACCGATACTTAACGGTAATCTTATTGATTGCACGGCTATCCACATACATGCGTCACGTACCATCTTTCTTAGGAGCGAGTAGGGCAGGTACGGCACACGGGCTCAAACTCTCTTGGATGAACCCCTTCTGAAGGAGCTCATTGACTTGCCGAGTCAACTCGGCATGCTCAACCGGATTCAACCTATAGTGGGGCAAGTTCGGTAAGGTAGATCCAGGAACCAAGTCTATTGCGTGTTGGATATCACGCAGAGGAGGGAGTTCGTTTGATAAGTCTTCAGGGAAGACATCCGTAAACTCTTTAAAAATTGGCTCAACCTCCTAGGGACACTCGCTCACCAACTCGGGAGCACTCTCTACGGTGACAACTACGTACACCGCACTCTCATCTTTCGATGCTTTCTCGAACTCAGAAGGGCTCACAATATTAATGGATTTAGAAGACTCGCCCTTCTTTTCAACGGTGTTGGTCGATGGTGTTTTGAGAGGCAAAGGGTGTAAAGTGATCTTTTTCCCCTTATGCATGAACGTGCATATGTTTGTTCAACCAGAAAGAGTCACGTCCATGTCGTAGAGCCACGGCCTTCCCAAAATGATATGGCCCACATCCATCGGCACCACATCGCACCATAAGGCGTCCGAATAAGAACCTAATTGAATCGATACACGACACCTTTTCGACACGGGAATGGATGAAGAATTGACTCATGCAACTTTATAAGGTCTCAGGTGGGCTTCAGGTGTAAGCCCTAAGCGGCGTACGGCATGAGTTGATATAACATTAGTGCAACTACCGCTATCCATTATGACCCTACAATTCTTTTCACCAAATCTGGCATAGGTGTGGAAGATGTTCTCCCTACATCAGTCATCCTTTTCATCCCGTTGAGGCTGTGCAAGAGCACACCTCACAACTAAAGCATGACCAATAGCATCACCCTCCTCATCACCGGTGTAACCGTTCAAATACTTCCTCTTCAACCACTACCTCATCATCATCCTCCTCTCCCTCAATGAAGAGAGTCCTTTGGGGTTTTTTCATAGGGCATTGAGCGGCAAAGTGTCCCATCCCATGACATTTATAGCATTGTACTTGAGAATTAACCCTTGAGGATTCTCCGCCTACACCTTTTCCCTTTTCAAACCTAGAATTGGTAGGTGCGGTTTGTGTAGGTTTGGGAGGAGGATTGAATCGTCCCTCACTGGATTGTTGGTTACTATATTGAGATTCGGTCCTTTTCACCACCGTAGTTTTTAAATACCGTTCGAGATCTTGCACAACGGCATAACATCTTTGAAGAGTTTCTACGGGGTGAGAAATCATCTCTTTCTGCAAATCAAGTCGCAATCCAGTGCGGAATCTAGAGAGTGATTTCAGGGTCTTCCGATACTTTTGCCCTCATCATGAACTCTTCGAATTTGGCAATGTAATCGGTCACGGGCATACTACCTTGGCGTAAATTTTGCCACTGGTCGAGGAGGCGTTGGTGGTATGATAAAGGAACATACTTCTCGGTAAGTCGTTCCTTCATGTCGTCCCAACGGGTAATGGGAGGACAACCCGCGTTCGCCCTAATGCGATTAACATTGAGCTAGAAAAGTTGAGCTTGACCAACCAATTTCATTTTAGCAAGTCTAACGCAACGGTCGTCATTCATGGCATACCAATCAAAGTGTTGGTCCATGTCGGAAAGCCAATCGAGGAAGACAGTAGGGTCCATTCTTCCATCGAAAGTCGGAATCTCAACTCGGACATTCTTAAGGAGTTGAACTTCGGGGTCATAGTCATCTCTACGATGATCCCTACGGTTCCGGTTGTCTTGGCGACCATTACATTCCAAGTGGGGACATTCACGCACTTAGTGCTGATTTTCCAGCCCATCCATCGCTTCCAGTTGGTTGATTTGATCACGTAATCTATCATTACCAACTCCTAGGGATGTTTGGGCTTGCTCTATGGTATTCAAACGTGTATTCAAACGTGCACTAATCGCACCCAATTCTTCTCGCATAGCTCTAAGAGTATTAAGAACCTCATCCGAAGCCATGGTGATCACAAGGTCTATCAGATTTGAGGCGAGATCGGTCTAGAGATAGAACTTTAGCTTTTTCCAGGCTTGGGCGTTCGTCTTCGATCTTATGTAGATTCACGGCTCAAACCAGGGTTGCGGAATTAGATTATGGGTTTGTAATAGGTTTTGGTTTTGTAACAGGTTTATGGTTTTCGGATCGGTTTATGGTTTGGGAAAAGGGTGTTGGCTATGTTTGATTTACGGTTTCAAAAGGCTTAGGGTTTTGGGATCGAAAGGAAACAATTAGGCTACGGTGTAGGTGAAGCAAACACAGATCGAGAGATAGCAAATATAATAGAGAAGATAACAATGGCTTTTAGGAATCACTCCCTTGGCCTCACACTAAACCCATCTCAGGCAAAGAATATTCAAGCATAAAAGCATTCAAAATATTCAATAACTAATAAAAAAGTCTTTACAAGCCTCTATATATAGGCCACAAATAATTAAACTCGAAATAAAGAGTCCTAATAGAAATAAAACACAAAAAAATGGAAATTTTTCGGGAAAAAACTCAAAACCGGAAAGCCCGTCATGGCGTCCACGGACATCCAGGTACAGACGTCCGTGACCTCTGAAGACGATGGAAGGAGCAAAATCACGGACGTCCGTCACTGTTCATTGTGAACGGTAAATTTTTTTTTTTTTTTTCTTGACGTTCCCCGTCAATAAGCCAATTAAAAGTGTCGAAATTGAGTTTATAGGCCGCTGCTGCAACTAAATTACAATAGCTTCAATAAAGTTATAAAAATTTAAGGGTGGTATGTACTTGCAGCTGTCAACAGGTTAGATATCCCACCGAGCTTTTAAGGACCATTCCATGTTGGAAAAGACCAAGCTTGTGCCTTTATTGATAGACCATGGGCCAGCCCTTTGCTTAGTTTTATTAGCCCACCAAAATGTAGGCGCGGCCTGGCCTTAAGGGTCTCAGATGATCGTAAAATTTTGTAACTTCTTCCATTAAAGACTCCCTGGATAAGGAAAAGTACGCAATTTTCTTCAAATTTTTCGGAATTATTTTTTATCTTTGTAACGGGGAACGCCAAGATCAAGAGCCTTGGAGTTGGGTCGCAACAGATTTCTAGTGCAAGAAGAAACGAAAAGGGAATTAGAACCAGGCTTAAAGGAGCAAAATCAATCGATCAATTCTGGGAATTCGATCGATTGACTGTGGCCTGTGAGGAAATAATTCTGGCGACATCTATATAAGTCAATCGATCGACTACTAAATGTCAATCGATTGACTGCGTTAGAATTCGAATTTGAATTTTTAAGGGCAAACTGGTCTTTTTTTATATTTGTTTTAGGGTTTTATTTTTTTTTGTGAGGCCTCCTATATAAGGTCTCTAAATAAACATTGTAATCAGTTTTTTTTTTATGAAGGAAAAAAGAGCTTTTGCTTTTGGAACTTGAGATGAGTTTCTTCGAAGATTAAATCTTCTTCCGAAAAGGGTTTGGTGTAAAGCCAAGGGTGCGAAGCCTACGATGTATTCCTCGAGAAGGGTTTGGTGTGAAGCCAAAGATGTTAAGCCCACAAAATCTATCTTCTTTATATCTCTTCATTTTTATTTTCTTACTATGCTTTGTTTGATCCTGTAAGCCATAAATCCAGCCGTCACCTTTTTTTAAAAATCCCCAAAACCATAAACCCTAGCACTCATCAAAGTCATTGATTCGAACCAATCTCATAAATCCCTAATTCAGTCACCCAACCAGAAATACCCCGAAATTCAAAACCCAACGATCCATCAGAACCATTGAATCAATCTGATTCAAACCCTAAATCTTATACGAGCCGTTAACCAACTCGAATCAGAACCCCTTAGAGGGCTCATGATCCCATCATTAAATCCTGAGCGGCGCCCTAATCTGGAAAATTTAGAGTTCTACCTCTAGAACCGATCTACACTACGAATCTAACGGATCTAGCGCACGGGCCGGGCCCTACTTGAATTTAGCACGATTTTTCAAAATGAAAAACTATGAAACCTGAAGGTATCCGCATTAATTTCATGGTTCATTGTTTAATTAATTTCGTTCAATTTCGGCAATTAATTAAATCATAGCATTCACGTAGTTTTGGGTCCTTGTCCTGCATCAGTTTTGGTATCAAAGCCTAAGTTCTAGGTTAGGGCATATTGAGTGGCATATTCACTGTTTTTTGTGTCAATCGATTGAGCAATCTTATTCAATCGATTGATTCTATAACTCTGCCTCTATTCTGTATTTGTTTACAGTTCTTTTCAATCGATTGACAAGTCATTACTGTTACCAATCCAAAAGTGCTATTCAATATCAATCGATTGACTTACCAACATCAATCGATCGACTGATATTCTTTGATTTATTGCATTCCACTTTTCTTTGCATTTATTTCATTTGTATTCATCATTGTGCACGTCTTGTGTTCGACAAAAGTTCTTATTCATTTTGAGTCACATGTGTATGTCATCTCGATGTCTTTGATGTCATGTCATTTGTGTTCATGTCATGTGCTTGTTAAAATTCTTCAACTGTTGTGTGGTCCAAAGAATTGAGTCTAGGTTGTGTTTGTGTCAAGCATCATGTATGAGTCACTTATACGTCACCATGAATTTGTTACCCGTCATGAAAGGGTGCTAGCCGAACGAGGGAACCACTAGACTCTACAATATCCTCATCATTATGAACCTGAGTATGACCATGCCGAGAAATTTCTAAACTCTATTCGGAATGAGGTCCCAGATTTCGAGAGTATGACGAACCCTAGAACCTTCGTGGAGTGGTTGTCTAGTGTAGAGGAGCACTTTGATTGGTATGGCGTACCAGATGAGTACAAAATTAGGCTAGTGATAACAAAGCTGAAGGGTAATGCCAAAAGTTTTTGGATTCATATAGAGCTCCGTATTTTTTGGATTCATATAGAACTTATCTACATCGCGTATCTAACAGATCTAACGCACGGACCGGGCCCTACTCGAATCTAGCACAAATTTTCAAATGGAAAACTACGAAACCCGAAAGTATCCGCATTAATTTCATGGTCCATTGTTTAATTAATTTAGTTCAATTTCGGCAATTAATTAAATCAAAGCATTCAAGTAGTTTTGGGTCCCTATCCCGCAACACTTCGTGCCTATAATAGTACTATGGAACCCAATGCTAGTCCTGTATGGACAGGGTGGACGAGATATTGACCTAAACTCTGGCTTTTTATGCACAAAGTGGCTGCTCTCTTTGTCCTATATCAACTGTCACTCTACATAGTTTTTTCATCTAGAGTTGGTAATTGAAAACAATGTATATATATTGGTTTTTTAATCCGGAAACCCAGTGTATATAGTTTTTTATATAAACTCACAACCATTCCTATAATAATCCAAGCAGCTCGTGTCCAGTCCCAAAATTTATCCTAAAACAGAATTACAGTTCTACATTTGCATTTTTTTAAGTGATCACCCTAGTATTTTGTAGTGATGAGGAGACTAATTTGCATGGATCAAAATATCGTCCGATACCGATACGTATCGGTAACCCGATATTTTAACCCATGCTAATTTGTGCATCAACATATGGAAAAATAAATCTTTTTACTTCAAATATGCACCCTTGATTCAAAAAAATATAGCAATAAATTTTATATCTATCCAGAGTCTTCGTAAACCTATTTAAAAGAAATAAGACTTACCTATTGCTCTCATTCCCACTTACCTCAATGTTGCATATTACCCTCCCAGGTGTGATTGCTTTCAAGAACATTCATTCCCTCCACCATTGCAGCCTTTCAGGTAGGATGAGGAGTACAACGAACAATATGAGGTATGGTGACAGTATCTACTATAGAGATAAAGGTCGGTAAAGGAAATATCTCCATGCTAGCATACATATTGGACAATAGGATAAGGAGTAACACATGAGCGACCCCCCTTCCAATGAGCTATGGTAAATCAAGATCAAATGAGACTAAGAACATGGATAGCAGGAGACTCTGCAGAAGGAATAGAAATAAAAGTCCCAACAAAATCTACCTGCAAAGAAGATTGAAGTGGAGGCAAGACCGAGAAGGTCCAATGGGTGTCTATAAACATAAAAACACTTGTTTTTTGTTGAAGCACAAAAGCCTGAGTAGGGATGGGGATGTAATAGGGGTTGACCTTAGTTTCTTAGACTTGGTAGTCGGTACCATGGGTTAAAATACATGTTTTCTGATATGTATCGTCCAACTCCGATACAAGTACGTACTAGTTCTGGACGATACATTAGTATGTATCGTCTGCTACATTCCAAAAAAGTATGAGAAGCACCGGTACAATATGGGTTAAAATACCCATTTTTCGATATGTATCGTTCATCGACATCGTACATACCATACGACATTGGTATGTATCATCCAGTACATTCCAAAAAAGTATGAGATGCACCGGTACGGTACTTTGAACCATGTTTGGTACATTATCTAGGATGCCGTTTACCTCAATTTGGAAAGGAGTTGCTACTGTATCATGTCTTCGACAAATTCATGTTATAAAATCAGCCAATTTTTAAAATGTAAAAACAGCCAACAAGTTGCAACTTAATAGAATACCTTTTGTCGGGTCACCTCCCAAAGTGGGCCCAAAGCAGGATGTAAAAGTATAATAAACGGTAATCCATAATGAATATATTTGTTGTTCTCTTCAATCTAGTAGACATAAACGAGACAAAAAAAAAAGTTAACATATCTTTATAAAAATGGATTCAATTAATAATTTATACTTTGCTATCTTAGAGAAACAAAATAACACAATGAATAACTTTATATAATATACTGATGTTGACTATCACTAAAGTAGTCAATCATCTTATACATCAACAGCTAGGAGAAACCCTATATGAAAGCAAAATTGGCAGTTATTTCAAAGTACAAGTTTTGGTCCATTACTGGAGAAGAAGAATGGGGACAAGATTCCAAACACAAGATTTAAAATGCATACTGATTGTTCAGGGACTAGACGCATGGTTTATGAAGCAAACTAGTTCTGCAAGATTTAAAATGCATACTGATTGTCCACTCCTGCGCCTGCTGATGTTCTGTGCTCTGAGTACTGGAAGGTGGCCCCGTTCGCAGTTTTTTGGACTTTATGGGGTGAAAGAAATCGCAGGGTCTTTGAAGATAAGAGTCGCTCGGTGGGGCTGATTATGAAGCACGTCCGGGACTTGATGTGGCTCTGGGTTACTAAGGGGAATGTGGAGTCGGGGGGGGGGGGGGGATGTATTTCTGTGGGATCTGGGTTGAGTCCCAGGAGATGTGGGAGTGCTGTTCGCAACTGTTTCTGTTTTGTGTTTTGTGCTTCTCTTTTTTCTGGTTTTGGTCGTTTCTTGTTGTATTGGGTTTCTGCAGCACCTTGCTACTTTTCTATATACACTTTTTTTTTACCGATAAAAAAAAAAAAAGAATTAACGAGAAGGATGGATACATAATAGAGGTTCTTAAAGAACTTGTCCGAAATGAGCCAATGAATCAATGCAGATAATGAGTTGTCATCTCAGCTGTGCAGTGAGTGGACCTTGAGACACACCCAGAGTTTAACAAAGAGCATATATATCCGTGCATGCCTCAAAATTCAAAAAATAGCACAGCTGATAAGACGTCAGATCATGTCTAGGATGAGCCTGCAATGAACTGTTGGCTCACTGTAAACCATTTCTTTCTTAAAAGTTCAAGACTTCAAACAATATTCTGATTTTATAACACTGTCTTTCATCAACTGGTGCTATGATTTTGTAAATCAGGGCTTTCAGCAACCCAAGATATCAAATTTATATTTCTCAATTTTAGAGTAATCAACAACCTTATTTCTCAAATTTTAAAGCTTTATCAGACCTCCTAAATTTGGATTTGTGGATTATAATTAGCCCCATTGAGTTTTAGTTTTATTAGCACCTTCAAGAACCGTTCAACCTTTTGAAACAAGTTTCAATTCAGAATGTACCTATTAAAGTTATCCCTGACAGTTTATGGATCTTGAATCCTTACGAATTTCAGTATATGTGGCTTGAATCTTGACTTTATAAGCCCAATAAAATCCTGAAATACGCTAGTAAAGTTGGCCCTAACAAAACAAATCATATATGTTTTCATATGACGGGCCTATTTGAATTAGGAGTCATCTTTATATTGTTTGGTCTTTGCATGTGGAAGCCGACATCATATATAGATAATTATATGCATGAGGTATTGTTATATATTAATGAGGAATGCATCTTTATCATGGTGGGAATGAATGGTAGTATTGCATAAAATAGAACTCAAATTGATCCTAGTTGACTTGAGAAATTTAAGCATAGGTTTTTTACTATCCCCTACCTTGTAAGACCTATTTGAAAACTTTCAGCCACCTTAAACAGGATTATCGTTGGTGGGAAAAGTCGAAATAGATGAGTAGTATGTTGTGCGATCGAGTGTCGGTATAATTGTATGGAAGTTTCATATGTTTTGTCACCACCTATATAATTTAATGGTGCATAGTATTGGAAAATTATGAAATGATATAAGAAATGATCCATGTGGTTAAGATGTGCTATGGCAGATTTGTGGCGTAACAAGAAATGATGAAATTAGGAACAAGTATGTACAAGGAAGTTTTAAGACCAGTGTAAAGTTACGGTCCATATATTGCATTTTAAACATCAGTTCACGAAAAATTGTGCCTACGATCCACATGTGATTGATCAGTACTAGAAATATAAGGTAGGGTTTGGATCGGATTTCAGTCATATTTCACTAGAAATGCTACCTGTAGAATTTTGACAAATATGAAGGGAGATGCGATGGGTAAGGTCGTGTTCGTTATTCCTTGATCTTTTGGTGATTGGGAAGAGCTAGTGTATTGACCTTTGTGTTGATCAGTAGTATTGCTGACCAGAATTGTTGCCGTTTATGTGTTGATCAGTATTGTTATTGTCATTTCATGGCTGTGTAGCCACTGTAACTCTGTTTTCCTGCAATGGAAGAAACGAAAGTAAGTGCTGGTAGTGATGGCGAGGACCACATGGGTTGCATATAACTATGGTGAAGTTTGATAGGTCACGATCTGCTGCCATGTCCTTGGGCTCAAAAAGGAAATTAGGGTATATACATGGAAGTATTCTCGAACTAGATGTCACGGATCCTAAACACATTGACTGGGAGTGTGATAATCTTACTGTGATGACATGGATACTTCATTCTATGCAGCCCACGATCAATCGCTCCTTTATGTATGCTACAGATGCAAAAGAATTATGAGAGGTGACACCTTCTCAAAAAAGGTAAAACCTTCCTAAAATGTTTCAATTGATTGACCAGATCAGTAATACTCGTCAGGGCGAAAGATTAATTCGAGAATATTATACACTGTTGAGGAGTATATGGGACGAGCTCGCAAAATATCAGGAGGATGATGTGTGCAGCGGATGCGCAGCCTAGTGAATGTGTGGGCAAGCCTATCATTCACTCGAGAGACGGAAAATATTTAATTAGTTGAGGGTCGTTAATCTTGATTACGAGAGTGTTCGTGCTAGTATACTCAGACGGGAGCAGTGTCCTCCACTTGATCTACCTTCTCTCTTTTGCAGCATGAGGAGACCATAGGTCAGCTAATGCATGTGTCCATTAATGCACTTGAGCGTTTAGCTCTTCCTACATTTACTGAGGTCCGTCGTGGAGGTAGCAAATATGTGGATAAAGAGGTTGTAGTGGCTTATCAGAGGAATAGAAAGACAAGTTGACATGTTCTCATTACGGCAGAAAAGGGCAAAAAAGGGAGACTTGTTGGGATTTTGTTGGTATAACAACAGAACCATGATTTTTTTGCTAAGGAACCAACTACTCCCACTACACAGCCAGCACCCCCTACAACTTGGACGCTGTCAGCTTTAGTAACCCTAACACAGAGAGTATCAAGAGCTTTTGTTTCCTTCATTGATAACTATATGCTACTTTGTTTCTAATAAGAACCCCAAGTGGGTTATAACTAAATTTGATGTAAGTTTGAAGATCTTAAGGTCGGACAGAGGGAGAGAGTATTCCTCCCATTGTCTCCAATCTTATCTTTGCACTTATGGAATTTATTGACAATCCACTTGTCCTTACATTCCATAATAAATTGGAGTTGCTGAAAGGAAGAATTGGCATCTTCTTGAGGATACTGGATCATTACCTTTGCGTGTGAATGTTCCCAAATGCTTATCGGGGAAGGTGGTACTTACTACTAGCTATCTTACTAATTGAATGCTACACTTGTCATAGGGGTGAATGTCCTTACAAGGTTTTTATGTCGAAATGGTCGTTTCTTTTTTGTGCCTCCTCGGACCTTTGGATGTCTTTGTTTTGCTCATATTCTATTCCATCCAGTTTGGTGATAAACTCTCCTAAAGTCATGAGATGTATTTTCATTGGGTATCCTCCTACAGAGAAAGGGTATAAATGTTATGGCCCTTCCTCTGGGAAACATTTATTACTATGGATATGACACCTTCCACTCAATTATATGCTCCTTCTCGGTTTCTTCAGGGGACAAGTAAACAAGTGGTAAAGAAAGCACATACACTCCATTGCCTCTACCATGTGCAAGTAAAATTGATGTTGAGGTAGAAGTTGAACTTGGAAGTGCAAGTGATCCTAAGGTCATAGGAGAAAAGTGGGATCTGTTTGGGAAAGGAAAATACTTTAAAAGCAAGAAAAAAGAGGTGCAGAAGCATCCCTCTCTTACTCAAGACATGAATCAAATGTCATCTCCCAATGCAGGTACACAAAGTAGTGAACCTCCTCAAGTTTATGATTTGGATCTCCCGATTGCTCTACGAGACACTCCATCAAAAAGTTTGTGTCCTATCATGCTCTATTCCCTTTCTTGTTTTTGAAACCCTATTGTAGCCAAAAGGGAAAGAGGCCATAGTGCGGGAAATGCAAGCACTAGTACAAAATAAACAAAGAGAGATTAAAGAACTTCCAAGAGGGAATAAAGTTGTGGGGTGTAAGTTGGTGCACATTGTGAAATACCACCTTTAGATGGGTCGAATGAGAGATATAAAGCCATGTTTGTAGCAATGGGATTTACACAAACTACTGTATTACTTACCAAGATACAATTGCATTGTTGCTAAACTTAATTCTATTTAGGTCCTTCTATCCCTAGCTGCCCATAACGACTGGCCATTATACTAGTTGGATGTCAAGAATGCATTATTGTATAGGAACCTCAAAGAAGGAAGTTTATATGGCGTTATCTCTTGGGTTCTTACTTTAGGGGGAGAACCTAGTTTTCATAAATTGATAAAAACTCAATTCCATGCTAATGTCAAGGTTCAACGGTCGGATAATGGAAGGGAGTATGACTCTCACCGTCTATAGTTGCACCTTCGTGATCATGGAATAGAGTGGCAAACCACTCGTCCTTACACCCCCAACAAAATGTGGTGTCTGATAGGAAAATTCGTCATGTTTTCGAAGATGCTCGATCACTTCTGTTAGGGATGAATGTCCCAAAGTATCTAAGAGGAGAGACGGTCCTCACCTCCATCTTCTTAATTAATCGCAAGCCAACTCTGACTCTTAATGCGATGTCCCCTTGCAAATTGTTGTTTCCTGATTGTCCCTTACTTTCTGTTCCTCCTCGTATTTTTAGGTCATATTGTTTTGCCAATATTCTTGCGATTCATCGCTCTAAACTTGATCCAAAGCCACTCATTGCGTATTTGCAGGATACCCTCCTATTCAAAAGTGGTATAAGTGTTACGATCCCATCTCAAGGAAGTTCTTTGTTGCTACAGACAGGGGCGGAGCGACATTATGACTTGGGTGGTCAATTGACCACCCAAATTTTCTAGAAATTTGTTATTAAGCTTTAGGTGTCCTAATTTATATTAGTGGATTCTCATCCATCCAAAATTATGTTGACCACCCAAAATTATTTAAAATCTTCAAACAAACTTTTTTACGGTATTTGTTTTCATAACAAATATTTCTTCTTTGATTTTTTTAACTAAATCCCACAATTTTGGCCTATTTTTTAGCTCCCCTCCATATATTTAGGTGCTCAGGTTTATTTTCGGAGAGATTTCTCTCACAAGGGCTCCACTATGTTGTAGAGCTGCATACTCACATTTATGGTGTATAAGCTCTATAATTACATTAAAAAATTAACTAATTTATTACACATAATAAGGTTTGAACCTAGAACCTAACCTTCCCAAAACACTAAGTCTACCACTAGAGCAATTCACTAAGATATGTAAAAAGCAAAAAAAACTTAATACATATATAATTTTAAAAAGTCATCAAAATTATTAAATAAAAAAATGCCAGGTCTTCCCGTTCATCATCGAGATATGTTCAACAGCTTCAATGGTCTCACGGGCTCCCTACAACGTATTGCCACATCATTCTACTCTTTGGAGGATGACGACGAGGATGATGTTACCTCGTAGTCATTCTTTGAGGGAATTTTGAATTAGACCAATTTTGTTGGAATGGGCCTAATCGATATGTATATGATTTTCTTTTATTTCGTTTATAGTTTCGTTTGTAGATATTTTCTTTTTTTTAGTGTTTGCTTAGAAAATAAATTATACAAATTTTCAACATTAATTGATTAGATGACCACCCTATGAAAAAATTTTGGCTCCGCCCCTGACTACAGATATGAATTTCTTTGAAGAGACTCCCTTTCATAAAATTCAGGGGGCGAAAGTTCAGTTCCCTCCTCAGGGGGGAGAATTATGGTGGTGACGAGAGCAGTAGTGTATTGCCAAGAGTAGATGTGAATATGTAACCGATACGTTTCGCCATATTAATGATGAAAAGAAAGAGAAACCAGAAGAAATACCTCAGTTCGACAAGTTTGGAAAAGTGAGGGAAAATTCTAGGCAAAAAGAAGTTCAAGGCTACGATTGCTCCACAAGAGCCACCACAAGAAGCTCCCTCAGCGACTTGACCAAAGTCCGTTCCTGGAGGAAGGCCGGCAAAGTGAGCTTGAATTTCCTATTGCTATTAGGAAATCGCCCAGGTCATGTACCCATCACCCTATCAATAAGTATGTTTCCTACCAAGACATGTTAGCTCTCTGGTTATCATTTTCGTTCCTACTTCTATTTCTAGTGCCTTGTCTCAGCTAAAGTGGAAGGAAGTAATGTTAAAAGAGAGAAACATTGAAATAGAGTTCTACATGGGAGGTTATGGATCTCCCGGCAGGAAAAAAGGTCGTCGGTTGCAAATGGTTTTATACCGTGAAGTATAGACCCAATGGTATTGTGGAGGGGGATAAAGCACGACTTGTACCAAAAGGGTTCACTCAGACCTAAGCATGGGTTAAAATATCGGGTTACCGATACGTATCGTCCGAGCTCCAAAACGATACGTATCGGACGATACGTATCGGTACCGGTCTGTATCGGACGATACATTGAATGTATCGTTCGATACATTCAATACCTTTGAATGTATCGAACGATACATTCAATGTATCGTTCGAGTCCAATACCGATACGTATCGGTATCGGACGATATTTTGATCCATGGACCCAAGGATCTGATTACCAAGAGACTTTTACACCAGTTGCAAAGTCTAATACTATCCGTTCTACTTATCTCCTACAGCCTGTAGACATTGGCCATTGTATCAGCTAGATGTGAAGAATGCCTTTCTTCATGGAGATTTGAGAGAAGAAGCCTACATGGCACTACCACCTGGGTTTATAAACCAGGAGGAGAGCCAAAAAGAGTCTGTAAGTTGAAAAAAATAATTTATGGGTAGAAACAGTCACCTAGAGCTTGGTTTCAGAAGTTGAATGACGTCATCATGAGAATGGGCTACCAAAGAAGTTACTATGATCACACTCTTTGTGAAGAGGGGTGCTCATCTCATTGTAGTGCTGGTATATGAAGATGGCGTCATTGTCACTGGTGATGGTAGTGATGACATACTCCAGATGAAAGGGTATCTAAGTAGAGCTTTTGAAATCAAAGATCTAGGTCCCTTGAAATACTTCCTTGGGATCGAGGTTTGTTAAATCCAAGAAAGGTAGGGAAACTATACACTTGATGTACTTCAGGATACAAAGATGTTATTGTATGTAAACAATAAATTTGCGTAGAATATAAATCTAACAAAAATAAATTATAAAAAAATTTCCCTCACTAGGAGAGGGTTTTATTGAAAATGACGGACTTTACACTTCCGAGTATCGCAATTGATTCCCTGCTAATTACATTAAAATGAATGTCTCTAATTAAAAGCTACTAAAGAAAAGTAATTATATCTCTGAAATAAATAAATCCTAAGTCTAAGTCTTCATAACATCTTCAATCTGTCACGGTACGAGATGGACGCGTAGTATTCTCTCATCGTCAGAGATTTGGGCGATGTGAAATAAAGGACGTCGGAGGAGAGAGCCCCTCCTTTGGAATTTAGACCCATTTGATCGATATGCATGGTTAAATATGGGCATGAGAAGTTCGTGGATGAGTCTCATGATGAATTCTCGTTCACTCGTCTGGGAGATAAATTTAAATATCGGTTCCATTTTCTAATGCCTAATCATTAAAAGAATTGATACTTTTGGTTGCGAGATATCTAATTATGGGTATGATATCATCAAATTCTTTAGAATTTGATCATCATAGGTTATTTTGTAATGATTTCACCATTAGATCATGTAATGATCTTATAATACGATTATTTAAATGTAGTTACTGAATCCACCGTTGAATTTCTTCAAAACCACGAGATTTGATTAATACATGGTAAATTCACAGTTGGATCAATATGTGATAAATCCACCGTTGGATCTCATTACAATCTCGTATATTGATCGTTTAACTGTACTGAAACGATGAAACAAGGCTCTCAAAGATTGATTCAATCGATAGATCGATTTGAGAAGCCGACACACCTTCCTTGAATACTCTCCCTGAAGTTGATAGCCAGGAGGGGTGACATATAGATCTCCTCTTCCAAGTGCCTGGGAAGAAATGCATTCTTCACACAATGATGATGTGCAGCAAGAGAAATTAGGACACGAACATATGTAAGCTTCGCAACAGGAGCAAATGTAGTTGTATAGTCTAAGTTAGGAACCTGAGTAAACCCCTTTGCAACCAACCGAGCCTTATATTTGTCAATTGTACCGTCATCACAATATTTCAAAGCAAATACCCATTTGCATCTAACTACATGTGTGTCCGGTGGAGGATCAACAAGTTCTCAGGTCTTATTCCTCTAAAGAGCAACTATTCCCTCAACCATAGCAATAGTCCATAAGGGATTCTTTAGAGCTTCTTTGAAATAGCGAGGAATAGAAAGAGTAGAAGCTCTTTCAAGGGCAAAACAATAAGAGTGAGAAAGGCCCTGATAAGAGACATATTGAGCAATAGGGTAAGGAGTGACACAACTTCTCTTACCCTTAAGACGAGGAATAGGAAGATCAAGATCATTAGTAGTAGAGGGAGCAATAATAATAACAGGAGAATGCAAAGAAGAAGTGGGTGCAGGTATACCTGAGGGCGCTGACTTCAACGAAACCTCTGGCAATGGTGCAGAAGCATGAGGCAAAGTTCTATTGCGGCGCTGGTATGTGAGACGAATAGGTAATCGACCATCAGGAGTAGGCTCCATAGGAAAGGTTGTCGGCTAAGCAAGAATACTTTGTTTGGGCTCTTTACAGATCGAAAGAACCATAGTAGGTACCTCGGGAGTGGACGACTGAGAAGAGAAGTATGGAACATCCTCAAAGAAAGACATATCCATAGTAGTGAATAATTTTCTCGCTTGAAATTATAACACCTGTAACCTTTTGACACGCCAAAATATCCCACAAAAATACATCGAATAGTCTTATCATCTAACTTCTGCCTTTGGATGCGAAGATCATGAACAAGGGGACTTCGGGCCACAAGATATGCATAAGAGTTTCACCATTAAAAATGCGCGTTGGAGTACAATTTATAAGAAATGTAGCAGTAAGCAAAGCCATGGACCATAAAGATTTAAGAGCTTGCATGCCACGAAAAAGTGAACGAGTCACTTTCATGAGGTGCCTATTCTTACTCTCTGCAACACCATGATATTGAGTATAAGGGCACGTAAATTGGTGTAGGTCTCAGCCTTTTTAAGATGGTTCTGAAATGTCAAAGATGTGTACTCACCACCATTATCAGAGCATAGAACCTTAATGGTCTTTCCAAACTGAGTATGAATCACGACAGAGAAGATGATATAGGTGTTGAGTACCCCATCTTTAGATTTTAGTAAGTATACCCATGTGCATTCAAAATAGTCATCAATAAAAGTCACATAATATCTATAGCCCTCAATCGAAGGTAAAGGAGCCAGAAAGGAAGACAAAGCAGAAGGAGCCCAAGGTCACTCAAAGCCAAAATAGTATAGGCCACCATACTAGAACCCCATGCCATAAGTTTTCCTCGTAATCAGGTCCTGTAAAATGCACTGAGTAGGATAAAAAGTTATGGAACAATTTAAGGACTTGATAAGACTACTGACAGATAAGAGATTAGCTTCAAGATTTGGAACATGCATAACATTTGAAAGAGAAAAATTAGCTGACAAGGGAACATTACCATGACTAGTGAGAGGGATAATAGAGCTATTAGATATACGCACCTCCTAGGAGTAGATAACAAGGAATAAAGGGGACTCACAAGACATGATCAGATGCTCCCGAATCAATGATCCAGGGAGATGAGGGTAATGGTGGGATGGATATAGCTGCAGAAAGGTGTAGATGAAGTACGACACAGTAGGTCATGGAACCCAAGACATCCATGCAAATCAACAAGCTCAACACATAGAGTAGATAGATCATACAGAGACTCAGCAGGTATCTCTGAGGACAATAGAGCATCAGAGGAACTGGATCCAATAACACCCATAGCATCGGCAATATGCACAGTAGATGTATCCTGGCGTGGAGGAAAACCATGTAGCTTGTGGCACTTAGAGCGATCATAAATTTGGCCATTCAATTTGGTACTAGTGATCCCATGGATTGGGAGAGAATCAGATAATCCCAATAATCTTGTATCTTTGGAATCCACTGTAGGAAAGAACATCTACAATCAAAGCATAGAAAGAAGACAAAAAATGACATACAAATCAATGGGAAAGAACATCCATAGTGCTGCCAAAAAAATAAATAGTAGAGGCCATGTAACAAATGCAAACAATCAGGAAAAAATGAATTAATAGGTTGCAAATAATCAAAATCTGCAGCCAGTAACCCAAGACAGAGTTTGCAACATAAGGCACATCAGATTTTTTTTTGCAATTTAAGGCACATTATATTTAATTTTGCACTTCTCGGAACCTTAGGAAATAATTTGCAAAACATAGGTCATCAGAATAATATTTACAAAATATAGGTCATCGGAATAATGTTGTAAAATATAGGTCATCGGAACAATGTTTGCAAAATATAGGTCATCGGAATAATATTTGCAAAAAATAGAACATCAAAATAGAAATTGCAACATGAGGCACATCAGATTTTTTTTGCAATTTAACGAACATTAGATTTAATTTTGCAGTTCTCGAAACCTTAGGAAAAAATGTGCAAAATATAGGTCATCAGAATAATATTTGCAAAATATAGGTCATCAGCAAGGATCAAAATTTCATCCAGTACCAATACGTATCGTCCGATACGTATTGGTATCGGGACTCTCCGATACGATACATTGAATGTACCATATCGATGGTTCTCATACATTTACCGGACGATACATTCAATGTACCATCCGGTACCGATACGTATCGGTTTTAGGCTCAGACAATACGTATCGGTTTTTCGATATTTTAATCTTTGGTCATCAGAATAATAATTGCAAAAAATAGAACATTAGAATAGAATTTGCAACATAAGGTACATCAGATTTTTTTTGGTAATTGAAGGCACATTAGATTTCATTTTGCAATTCTCGGAACCTTAGGAAATTAATTTGCAAAACGTAGGTTATCAAAAAAATATTTGTAAACCATGTAGCATCGACAACATGCACAATAGAAATACCCTGGCGTGGAGGAAAACCATATAGCTTGTAGCACTTAGAACGATCATAAATTCGACCCAATTTAGAGCAGGCAAACTTTGACAGCTGATGTTGGCATGACGTCGACACATGTAGCTTGTAGCACTTACAACGATCATAAATTCGACCCAATTTAGAGCAGGTAAACTTTGACTACTGATGTTGGCATGACGTCGGCAGAGGTGAAGGGTGATGTCAACGAAGGCTTATTTTGTCAATCACCCAATCGTCTTTCTCTAATACCAACTTAACTTTCAAAAAGCGATTTAGGGTTAGGGTTTAGTATGGAGGAATATGGAGGGAGAGAGAGATACAATGGCTAAGCAAGAGTTAGCCTACTAGCCTTTTACATTAATAAAGGTAATTACAACTCACACACCCGTATATAGTACACACCCCATAAGTGGCACACACACTAACCGACATACACATAAACTACTTTCTACACACCAATACTCCCCCTCAAGTTGGTGCATAGATATCTAGCATGCCCAACTCGACAATAACATCTTGAAGAAGAGAAGGACTAAGCTTTGGTGAAAACATCGACAAGCTGTTGGGAAGATGAAACCTTTGGAGTCTCAACGAGACCAGCCTGAAATTTCTTACGAATGAAATGAATATCCACTTCAACATGTTTGGTTCTCTCATGAAGAACCGAATCCCCAGCAAATCAGTGGAAGGTTGGTTGTCATAGCGAAGAGGCATGGGAAGAGAAGGGGGATAACCGAGCTCAGTTAGAAGAGAACGAAGCCAAAGTAGCTGACAAGTCCCATGAGCCATAGCACGATACTCAGATTCAGCGCTTGACTTGGAGACTAGCATCTTGTTTCTGGCTTTTCCATATGACAAGATTACCACCCAGAAAGGCAGTGTTCCAAGTGCCCGTGAAGAAAATTGAATGGCAAAATTGTCCTAGAGCTTCAACCATAACTCGGAAGCTCTTTAATTTAATTGTATTGAAAGCAATATCGGCTTGGTACCACCTAGCCACGACTTGCATCGGTTCGCCTTTGTCACTAGCATCGATCTTGAAGAAAAAGACTTTTATATACCCTTACTTTTTATACCACGAGCTCTTTTACGAGGTAGAGCCGGTGGTTTACTACTATGGGTAATGGCTGTGGAGCGATTGGATCTATCGTCATCATCATCAACATTGTAATAATAATGTTGATACCCCCTTCTGCACAGTCTCATAAAATCACATCATCATTATGTTTTGTCCTTGAAGTCTTATCAAGCCATTGTAAAATCTCCCTTCGGATCTCGAGTGACATTTGGACATTGTAGCTTCGTGTTCTCCATAGGACTTAAAGTAATGTTCATACGTCCAACATGGATTGTTAGACTTTGGTCTAAGAGGATCATTCGAGGACGAAGACATTGATGATGTAAAATTAAAAAGTAAAAAAAATAGGAGGCTTGATGTAAAAAAAGAACAAAGTAAAAAAATACACTAACATCTCACACGAGATGACTTCAATCTTGATTCCCGAATCTTTGATTTGATGCTTCTCTTCTAACTTGGAGATGAAGGAAGGAGAGTGATGGGGACATCCAACAGAGCATGGCAGAAAAGAAGACACAACAACACGCTATCCCACAGCACGCTGTCCCACAACACATCGTGGACGACTCCGCCCAGCGACGGACCTGCGGGAAGTGCTATTTTCGTTACGAAAGTTGTCATTTTTAATCTTTTATTATTTTAGGACTTTTTTATTGCGAGTTTTATGTTGTTTAGGGTTTTCTTAGCCTATATAAAGGCATTATAAACACTTTATTAGTTAGTTTTGATTAAAGAATAAAAAGAGAGTGACTTTTGTGCAAACCCTAGAGAGCTTGTGAAGAGTTTTCAACTGAGGGAGTGAATCCTTCAAACCTTGAGGAGCAATCGTTTCTCGTGCGACTTGGTGCGAAACCGACGTACAACCATGGTGTGAAGCTTCGGAAAACCCTTGGTGCGAAGCCTTACAATCTATCCCTTTATTTTGTCATTTCTCTAGTTGTTGTCAGGAGTTATCTTTCTTTTATTCCGTTGATAAAAATCAAAATCCCAAATTGTTCCCCTTCTACTGAATTTTTTTAAGCCTTATTTCATTTAAAATTCCCGAGGAGTCAAGAGACGATATTGCGATTGTCGATTGATGACCTAAACTAGAACGAAATTCGAGTTCCTTCATCGGAGCTGTTTTTCTAGATCGGGAAATTTTCACGCATGCGAACGCTAAATAGATTAACCTAATTGTTTTATTAATTTCATTGAATTAATTTTATGTGTTGCATGATTTTGAACATTTCCGCTATTCAATTCATTCTAAATTAATCCCAAATTCACATATTAGTGTCTTAGCGTGTCGTCCCGCGTCAGTTTTGATATCAAGGCCAAGTTTCTAGTTTAGGATTACCCATATTAAGTTTCAGGTTTTCATTGCATATAAGTGTCAAGAGTTTCTTGGTATCACGATGAATCCACAATAGTTAGCCGCTTTGCCGCTTTCATGGAAAACTTTAATACCCAAATGACTGCCATAAGAGGAAAATTACAAGACCAGCAAGCCCAACAAGCGGAATTATCGACACAATTCCAAGAGTTGTCTAGCGTGATTCATGGTTGATTATCATAGGGTTAATTTTGATAATAGGAGGGATCCTCCTAGGCGTGGGAATCGTCCCGACCCATATGAGAGAGTCACAAAGGCAATGAAAGTTGATGCTCCCACTTTCAAAGGAAAGATGGACCCAAAAATATTTATAGAGTGGGTAGCCGCCATGGATCATTATTTCAATTGGCATGAAATGACGGATGAGCGAAAAGTGCGGTTTCCCAAAATATAACTGGTAGGACAAGCCAAACTTTATTGGATAAGTGTGGAACAACGCCGAGGAACTCTCGAGCGCAAACCCATCGCCACATGAGCGGACGTGAAAGAAAAGCTTCATGATAAATATGTTCCCATGTCTTACAACCAACGACTGATGGATAAATGGCATGGATTAAAGCAGGGAAGCATGTCAGTTGATGATTATATCAACATAGAGCAAAAGTAGGAGTTTGGAAAAAGCCTCCTCTTCATCAGCTCGTATGTTCCTGCGTAAAGAGACTTCCCACATTCTTCCTCCACCCGTCTCATTGGTAAATTCGTCAATCCTCCCCATAGGATTCAGCGATAAGGAATAGATAGAAGGGAACATTGCTTTTAGAGGCCCTCCCCCTTGACCCAACTATCCTCCCAGAACTGAATTCGAGTGCCACAGCCCCAGCTGAAGCGAACCCCCTTTGCGTAAAGATGCCAAGTGCCACAAATCATTTTCCACCAGGTCGAGGTTCTTCTACTGCTGGGAATGCTGATGCCCCAGTTAGAATTTGAGTGACCATATTTTTCCACAAGCACCTTGCGCCAAAGACTCTCCAATTCCTCCTCGATCCCAGCTCTCCAGAACCATTTGCCAAGAAGGGCGATGTTATTCCACCTTAAATTACGGATCCCCAGCCCACCGCAGCTCATCGGGAGTTGCATGTCTCCCGATTAAGGAGATGGTATTTCTTCCCGAGGCCTGACCCCTCCCACAGAAAATTACGTTGAATTTGTTCAATCCGATTGATTACTCCGATCGGACACTTGAACATATACATATAGAACGTCGACAAGCTTGCAAGAACGAATTTCAACAAGATTAGTCTCCCACCACCACTTAATATGAAGCATGAATATGAAGCTAGAGCCCTAATTTGGGGAAAATGTTGGAAACAGTACTTTAGCCCTAGCTCTTTATGTCAATGACCCGAAAAAGACAATATTTATAGGATTACATAATGATGTAATCCTATAAATATCTTACACAATATCTTAAGGCCTGTTTGGTAATGTAACAAAATAGTACTTAAGTATATTTTCGCCATTTAAATGTTATTTTGAATTAAAGGGATTTTGGTGATAATTAAGGTCAAAACATTTAAATTAAAGGGATGTTTGGTGACAACTAAGGTAACAAAATTAAATTAGATTAAATTTCAAATTTAACCTAAATTAAAGTGGGATACACTCTAGTCTAACTTAAATTTATCCGGCTTTAATTTCGTTGACTTAAAAACTTGAGGCGCGCACATAAGTTTTTTCTTTATTAAGATTAAAAGCTGGAACAAAAATGAAGAGAAAAGAACCGGCTCTCCAACTTCTTCTCTATGTAGTAGCTTCCCCAACTTCTTCTCTAATCACATCCTCTCCCATGAATGTTGTCCATATCCTCAAACCACTAATGGGTCTTGTTTCCAACTTCCTTCTCTCTTTTATTTTCCATTTTTTCTGATGATTTCCAAGCCTCTTCTCTACACACTTGGAGAATAAGGTACTGGGTATTTGCCTGTAACCATGGATCAAAATGCCGGAAAACCGGTACGTATCATCCGAGCAAAAAACCGGTACGTATCGGACGATAAGTACCGGAACAGTAATGTACCAGATGATACATTGCGAGCAAAAAACCGGTACGTATCGGACGATATGTACCGGAACAGTAATGTACCGGACGATACATTCAATGTATCGTCCGGGCATTTACAGATATATAAGACGATACGGTACATTTAATGTACCGTATCGTTAGGATCCAATACCGATACGCATCGATATTAGACTATATTTTGATCCATGCCGGTAACAGAGAATATATTCAGTAAATACACGTGAAATACCAATGCACTATCTTGATCCAATAATTTGATCCAATAATATTTAGGGTATTTTTAATAGGAGGATCGGCCCAACCAGACCCTCTCATCAGATATAAATATGTATTTATTTTATAATTACTGTCCTGCTAATGATTTGCCGATTATGGCTACCTGATTTCAAGAATGCCTACCAATCTGGCCATTCTTTTACAAAATCAGTGTATTTCTTAGTAATATTTCTAACATAGATCAAAATATCGTCCGATACTGATATGTATCGGATGTATCAGTTTTGGACATGAACAATACGGTAAATACCCTTTTTACCAAGTACCCCAAAAAACCACATATTTATCGAATGATACGATGAAATTATCGTCCGATACAGACAATAATTTCAAATTATCGAACAATAATTTGAATGTATCGTCCGATAATTTGGTAGATTGACAGGGACCCCATTTGCCCAAATTATCATCCGATACGGACGATAATTTCAAATTATCGGATGATAATTTGAATGTATCGCCCGATAATTTGGCAGATTGACAGGGACCCCATTTGGCAGTCCGATAATTTGATTTTTGGGATTTTTTTGAAAAAAAAAATTGTATCAAAATAATACATTCAATGTATCGCTGATACGTTGAATGTATCAGACGATACACGATACGTATCATCCTGGAGTTCAGGACGATACGCATCGAAATTCCGATATTTTGATCCATGATTTCTAATTTAGGAGAAAAACTATTAAAATAATTATAATGCCTATGGAGTGTTTGCTGAAATTCCTCAACTAAATTAGCTTGAGGATCCAGTTTGGATCAAAAACTAAACTTTTGAGGGAAAAAAGGCAGTTTGAAAGTCCTACAGATTAATTTATTACTTTGTATTTCCTATTGTGAATTAGTATGTGGCAGAAGAAGACACAAGGGTATTGTGGAGTTTGAGTTGGGAGATTGATAGTTTATCAGATGCATAAATAATATCTTACTTCCATAGTGAATGGTGGCAATTAAGATTGTGATTGCAACTCGCTTAGTTAGCTGGTCAAAGTTCACGTGTATAAATGGGGCCAACAAATCAATATAAATTTAAAACAAACCATTATGTTTTACCTAGTGCCACCAAACAAGATACATATGAATAGCTATATAAATCTCAATTTAGGTGAATATAAATTTTGAGTAAATTAAGTAAATTAAATTCAAGTAAATGTAACATCCAAGATTCCAAACACACTCTTAGATTTAAGTGGTAAGATCATACATTACAAGTTTATAAGTACGCATAGTATGCCAAACATCCAATATATGAATACCATGTGTCATATAGTCAAACACAAGCAATATGCCAATATATGACTACAATGTGTCATGTAGTCAAACACAACTACATCACAATAGTAGATAATGTCATATTCAATCTTGTGAAAGAATCAAGTTGCAGCATGGATGACATATATTTTATTTTTTATCAGTAATTCGAAATTATATTGATACCCAGCAAAGCATTGAATGGACCAATACAATAACAGGACGACCAAAAGCAAGACAGCAAGGAAAACCAATACAGCAGCAACAGAAAAACAGAAACAAAAGACAGGAGCAACCCCCAACCCTAGTCCCAAATTAACCTGAGTCCCAGGGAGATGAGTCGCCTCTAAACACCTCGCTGCCTCTAGTTACCCAAAGCCACACCAGGTCTTTGACTGATTTCATAATCATCCCCACCAGCCTACTTTTATGCTCGAATATCCTCATATTCCTCTCGCGCCATATACTCCAAATGACAGCAAAGAATGTCACCCTCCAATGGTTCCCTAGCTGGCCTTCTAATCTGACTGCATCCCATGCCAAATACTGGAGGTAAGGCATAGCGGGAGAGACCCAAGAAATGCCAAACAGATTTAGAACAATACTCCAAATCTCGTACGCCACCTCACAATGGAGAAAGAGATGCGCGGCGGACTCTTCCCCCTGAGGACACATCACACAACAATTAGGAATATCTTTCCCCCTCTGAATGAGTTGATCCATCGTTAGAGTGGAGGAAAGGGACAATCTTTGGCGTGAGGTGATGATGGAGAAGTATGGCCAACTCATGGGTAACTGGGGTATAAGCGTAACGGTTCACAGAGGAACTTCGCCTTAGTGGAAAAGTATTTGCACGTGGGGCTTTTTTCGCTAGAGGGCCACATTCACTTGACAGATTCTATGTTTGGATGGATGAAGGTGCTCTCAAGATGTCATTCCCAGAGATCTATGCCAATGATGTCAATTCGGCCGGGAGGATTGTGGACTTTGTGCAGAAACGGAGGGGGGCAGACTATGGAATGTTGTCACCAGAAGACTGTTGCGGGATGAGGAGGTGACACCGTTCTCTATCCTCATGCAGAGGCTATATGAAGCACAGCGTCACCCCCATGGGCAAGATCGAATGAGCTGGGCTTCGGGTCGAGATGGTGTTTTCAGTGTCAAATCCTACTATAGGATGCCGACGCGTCGCCCTCTCATCGGATTCCAAGGGGCAAGATTATGGAAGGAAGCCATTCCTCCAAAAATCATATTTTTTGTGTGGACACTCTTCAAAGGAAAAATTCTAACTATAGATCAGCTTATTCGAAAGGGAAAGGAAGTCTCGAATTGTTGCATGATGTATGGCGAGGAGGAGAATGCTTCTCATCTTCTTATTCACTGCAGAGTGGCGCATGAGTTGTGGAACATCGTCATCAAGTCCTTCCGTATGAGCTGGGTTATGCCTGCCACGCCCTACGCCCTTTATCTGATGTAGGAGGTTAGTAAAATGGAAGGGGAGATTGGAGATTATTGGATGACGGCTCTCTATGCGATGTTGTGGAGTATATGGAGCAAAGAAATCTACGGATTTTCGAGAGTAAAAGACGGCCGATAGGGATGATTATGAGGTCCATCAAAGACCTGGTGTGGTTTTGGGTGGAGAGGGGAGGGATAGTTCCTCAAGAGGAAACCTATGTGTGGGATCCAGGCTAATGGGTATGATACCCGGGTGCACCGTGGTCATCTCTTAGTCGTGTCGATGTATTGGTCTTTGTTTTCTTTTGGTCGTATCATTGTATTGGTCTTTCAGCACCTTACTGCTTCAATATAAGTTACGTATTGATCAAAAAAAGAAGTTGATCCATCGTTAGCACTTCATCTTTGAATAACGTCCATGCGAAGAATTTTACTTTGAGCGGGATGGTTGCCTTCCACACCCCTGCTCCTTGATATCTGATTAGTGGGAGGCGCGAAAGCATCCGGTAGTAAGACTTGACGCTGAAGTTGCCATTTTTGCTAGGGGCCCATACCCATCGGTCCTAATTGTAAGGATTCTGATGCAGGTTATAGAGAGTGGACCAGCTTCGAGAATGAGGTCACCTCATCGCCTCTCAGGTTTCAAGGAGTGTCAACTTCCCACAGTCTGCCCCCGAGAGTCTCTGAGACAAATTCAACGATCAACCCATGGGTCAAAATCTCGAGTTCGAAATCGTGTGTCGTCCAAGGCTCCAAAATGATACGTGTCGGTATCGAAATCGAATGATACATTGAATGTATCATTCGGTG
Source organism: Chloranthus sessilifolius (assembly GCA_021018995.1). Classification (NCBI taxonomy): domain Eukaryota; kingdom Viridiplantae; phylum Streptophyta; class Magnoliopsida; order Chloranthales; family Chloranthaceae; genus Chloranthus; species Chloranthus sessilifolius. Next base: position 20,400,337 of record CM037589.1, read on the forward strand.
TTCCTCTAATCAACAATACGGTACATTAAATGTAAATGCCGTATCGTTCGACTCAAATATTGATATTTCGTCCATGGATCAACCCTTGAGGGTTCAAGGATAAGGAATAGATATCCGGGAACGACATTTTGAGAGGCCCACCAACAACCCAGTTGTCCTCCCAGAACCTAATCTGGGTGCCACAACCCCAACTAAAACGAAGCCCTCTAGAGTAAAGAGGCCATGTGCCACAGATGTTCTTCCACCAGGTCGATGTGCCTCTGTTGACCGAAGTGCTGATGCCCTAGTTACTATTGGATTGCCCATACTTATCAATCAGCACCTTACGCCAAAGATTATCCCTTTCCTCCACACTCCCCGCTTCCCAGAACCATTTACCAAGGAGTGCTATGTTGGTCCACCTCAAACTGCAAATGCTCAGTCCTCCGCAACTCACAGGAAGTTGACATGTGCCCCAGTTAATAAGATGGAATCGTTTGTCCAGGCCCGACCACTCCCAAAGGAAATTTCGTTGAATTTGCTCTAGCCGATTGATTACTCCAATCGGGCATTTGAATATCGACCTGTAGAAAATGGGCAGTTAGATAGGACCACTTTAAGCAGGACAAGACGCCCTCCACTACTTAGCATTTTTCCTTTCCACGAGGACAGCTGTTGTTCGAATCTCTGAATTACCGGATCCCATGCTCTAGCGGTAGGTTGTCTAAGCCCGCGGTAGCCACAAGTACTTGATTGGAAGCTTCTTGCTCGCACAATTGACCGTATTTACTAATTCCTGCAACAGCGTATTATTGATCCCAATACCCGTGATAGGAAACGGATGGCATATATTTTTAAGTATAAGGAAACGAAATTGTTCAATTAATTAGACATAAAAAATTTACTTTGATATGCATGTAAATTGAATGTGTTCAGTTTTGTCATCATCTCTTCCATGCAAATATCAGTAATCCTACAGATACGATAGAGCTACTCGACGTGCTCTATTTAGCCTTGAGGTGATTGATTGAAAAGGACAATCGAAGGGATAAAACTGTGCATATGATATGCGGTTTGAAACCAATTTTATATTTTATTGAGTAGTGGAACTTCAAGAAAATCTGTCTAAAACACAAACTATTCAACAATTTAATTTGGGCAATTTGATTAAATCCGATTTAGCATTCTGTATGCATATGATGGTTCCTAATCTAAAAACTAGGGTCCAATGAAAGACTCCGATTTTCAATCTAGTTCAGGGTACCAAGCGAAAATTTCGATGTTGCCTAAAGACTCTTTGCTAGGGTGAATAATTGAGGGCCCGAAGGGTTTAAATCGTTCAAAGGGAATCAACGGATGGATATCAACAAGGTTGGGAATAAGAAAATCAAAATCCCAGTAAGAATACAAGAAAATATCCTGGGTTTTATGAACTTTCAATAGAAGAACCAAACTAAATTAGATTACCTGACAAGAAGAAAAGATAAATAGGAAAGAAGATCCGAGGAATCGCTCCAAGCAAGAAGTTGGCTTCACAACAAACCGCATGCAAAATTGAAGAATCGCTCTTCGAGTTTGAAAGAATCACTCTCTCAAGGAAAACTCATCTCAAGTTCTCAAAATTTCACTCTGAGCAAAACCATTCATTAATCAATCAAAAATTAAATAAAAATGTCATTACAAGGTTTTAAATAAGTAAATAAAATTCTAACCTAACATTAAACTCAAAATAGAAAGTCTTATTCTAAACAAACTCTACATAAGGAAAATTCCGCCTCGAAATAGGCATAGCCACCTAAGCTCTCACTTTCCAAAGGGACAGTCTAGAATGGAGATTAGAGAGGAAGAATGAGCGAAAATAATGTTGTGAAGAGTATAGGACTAAACCTACCCTTTTATAGAGGTAATGGGACCCCAAAAAAGAAAACAAAAATTAACAAAGTGCTCCAATGGTCACATTTATAACCGTTGGAGCATTATGCCATCTCATACAAAGTATGCGGTTAGATAAGCCATAAAAGCGTGGCTTGTGCGATCGCTTAATTGACTGCACGCTTAAGCCAAGATGGCTTATGCAATTTGAAGGTGCAGAATGGCTTAAGCGATCGCTTATGAATACACTGAGCACAGTTTGCTCTCAGGTCGATTTCGCTTGAGCGAGATTGGACAGAGAGTAGTTTCCTGAACTTTTCGCGCCTCTCCTTCCTTTTCCTTCTTTGCCATCTGCATGCCTTCGCGTAGTGGGGTCCTGTCGCATGATGCTTGCGTGCCCAAGGGTCTCGAAACCTCTGAAGCTTTGAACCTTTTTCTTGCACTCGCCATACACCTCGTGTTGGTCGATGTCGCCATTAGTAAGTTGATGTTCCAAAATGGATCCAAATTAAATAATCCTTGCGACATTGAATATATTTCATTCTAGACAAATTCATGAAATTTATAAGTATGTTAAACAAACATTAATAGGGAAGTTTAGGCCAAAGAAACACAATTTTTTTCCAAAATGGAAAATAGTTTAAGAATTCAGATTTATATTTGAATAGTAGAATCAATCGTAAAAAGGCTGAAATCGGTCAAATCGTTTTTGAATACTAAACATCGTTTGAATCGTAAGATTTAAATCAAATCGTATGATTTGAATCTATCGTGTGACACCATCCACAATGTTGCGATATGTCACTTAAAACCACTTTTATGTGTTTTCTTTTTTTCTAAAGAGCCCCAAAACTCTTATGAACCCTATTCCATATTATTTTATACTTATTATACATCTTTTTAGGTTATAAAAAGGTTCTTCAGAATATTTTATTTTTAGGGCAATAACTATTTGAAGTATCTTCACAGTCGTCGAATAATATCAAGTTCTTGTTTCCTTAGTTTTACATTGCCTTAGAGTAATAGAATATTTTTTTACTAAGAATTGGGGTCTCTAACAAAATCACCATCGACTGGTTTTAAGATTTTCTAAAGTGAACTTCTATTACATCTTATATGTTTTAAGTTTTAGAAGGCGTTCTCTACGGATTTTTTTTGGGTTTTTGACATACTCATAGAGTGTAATACACTCATACATACATATCTTATATACAAAGATGTCTTACACATACAGAATTACAGGAGAATGCACATGAATGAATGACGATAGGTCAAATGATGAAATAAATACAATTTTTTTACCTTTTATGATTCAAATGTGTTAGAAATGGTTGAAGTTTTTATGTGTTGCATTTCCCTAATTTTATGATTTTTTAAAATATTTTCTCATACTTTTTACAATATTTTTTTTCAAAAACTAATTAATCTTACGACTTACAATTCGATTCGGGAATTGATTCATTTTATGAGGAAAACGATTTACAATCCGATTCACGAGTTGACAACCTTGCCAAAAACACCAAACGTAAAATTTATTATCAAAAAGTCAGCTCCAGGTTATGTCACATATATCTGAGCATGATGATTTTTATAGGAGGAGCAATGCAAAACTGCAAAAATAAGACGATATATCATAAGACTACTTTGCTCAAACCCTCAAAAGTTGAACATACCATTTTGTATTGAACCCGGCCCCAAACTGTCTATGCTTGTTCCAAACCAAAGAGAAGGAATTCCCATCATCAATTACCACCACTGTATGACTCCTCCCAGCTCCAGCTGCAACAATTTTATATCAACACACAAATAGCATCACTAACTTAGATATAGTCTGTGAAAATCACTTGATATACAAGTTACGTCAATATTTAAAATTTCACCAAAAAGGTCTACATAACGATGCATGCACAATGTTACCAATCCAGACCATTAAAGAAGAGATAAACCATCAAGTGTAGCAAGTACAAGTTCAAAGAAACTTTACAAGACCAAAAAAGCATCACATCATATTCATTAGAAACAAACAAAAGTGCAACACCTCTTAGGTTGCATCGAAATATTAGGTCGATTAGGTGCTTTATGAAGTAAAATTACAACCAAAGAAAAGAAGTACGAACAATTATCACAGGCTGCTATTTTTTTTTTTTATCAGTAATAAAGATTATATTAATAACCAACAAGGCGCTGAAACCCAGTACAATCTCGACACACATAATAAAAAAAGCGAGACAATAAACAAAGAAAAAGACAACGATGAGCAGAGATCGAGGCATAGCCCCTTAACGAGGTCCACAAGAAATTACACCACTATCCCCAACCCTCCCATGAGCCAAGCGTAACCAGCTCATAGTGACCTAATAACCATACCGGCAGGTTTAGATTTCTCTTCGAAAATTCTGCCATTTTTCTTGCGCCATAGGCACCACATAACGGCAAACATCGACGCCCACCAAGCCAGCCTTCCCTCCCCCTTCAGCTTCACCGCGTCCCAGTTGAGCAAAAGCAAATAGGGTGACTGCGACATAGTCCAAGACATACCAAAATCTTTTAGAATGGCTCCCCACACCTCATCAGCCATACGGCAATGAATGAAGAGATGAGAAGCGGACTCCTCCCCATCAGAACACATAACACACGAACTCGGGGCATTATTACCCCGCCGAATCAGCTGGTCCCTAATGAGAATTCTGTCCTTGCACAGCGCCCAAACAAAGAACCGGATCTTTAGCAGACTAGGCACCCTGCACAGCCATTTACCCTCAAACCTGATAAGTGGACCGCGCGACAACCATTGATATAGCGCTTTGACGTTGAACTTCCCATCTCAATTCAGGACCCAAATCCTCTGGTCAGCACGTAACCAGTTCTGTTGTGTCTCCTCTGACACACTTTCGTGAGTCCAAATAAGCCACTTGATCCACAGGCGTCTTGATGACTATGTCCCAAACACTCCTCTAACCGACGATCGACAAACTCGTCAACCCTACCACTCGGGTTTGGCGATAGGGCAAATACACCTGGGTATATATCTCTAAGCGGCCCCACCTCCAACCAGCGGTCCTCCCAAGCGTGTCAAGAACCACAACCCAATATGTAGACCCCTTTCTCCATTAACTCCCATACACGGAATCTCTCTCCACTGCTCGAGGTGCTTACATGGGTAAAAGATCTATCCCCAACTCCCCAGCCCATATTTCTCGCTTAGAACCACCAAGACTTCCCCTCTCCTCCTCCCTTCCTGCTCTCCAAATCCATTTTCCTAGCAGCGCCAGATTAGTTCTTTGAAGGCTCTGAATCCCAAGCCCGCCACAAGTGATCGGCACCTGACATGTGTCCCAATTTACTAGGTGATATCGCCTATTTAAGCCTGCCCCCTCCCAAAGAAAAGACCTTTGAATACGCTCCAGGCAATCAAGAATCTTGGCGGGACATCTAAACATAGACTTGAAGAAGATTGGGGTTGACGATAACACCGCTTTAATCAAGATCAGCCTTCCCCCACTGCTCAAAAACCATCCTTTCCAAGATGACAAGCGCTGCTCATATCTCTGCACAACCGAAAGCCAATCACGGCTCGAAGGCTTTCTAATCCCGAGCGGCAAGCCAAGGTACCTAATGGGCAGCCTCTCAATGCCACACCCAACCGAACCAGCGAGGATAGCCAGGGAGTCCTCATCCACCCCAATGCCAGAGACAGTTGATTTAAAGAGATTAACCCGCTGCCCCGACACCGCCTCGAACACCGAAAGCACATCAGCCATAGTGCGAAGCTCTGTCATATCAGCCTTCTCAAATGAAAGTGTTGTCCGCGTACTGCAAGTGCGTGATGGATCTGCCCTGCTCTCCAACCCGGATTCCAGCAAGCGTGCCCAAGTCCCTAGCGCAGCCGATCAGCCCGGATAAAGCCTCCCCAACCAAATTGAATAGGAAAGGGGATAGGGGATCCCCCTGCCTGGGACCCCTAGAACTCTTGAAATACCCAGCAAACGTGCCATTCACCAACACCGAAAACCACGGAGAAGAGTAGCACCCGCGCATCCACTTCCTCCAAGTGGCCCTGAAACCCACCCCTTTCAACATGTAATCCAAATTCTCCCAGCTGACCCGGTCACATGCTTTCTCCATATCTACCTTCCAGACCACGGCCGGCCTACGTTGAGCAAAGGTCGAATGAATGGTCTCGTTAGCAACCGCCACCAAATCCGTCAGATGCCAACCTCGGACGAAAGCCCCCTGCTAGTCGGAAATAATAGAACCCATCACCCATTTAATCCTGTAGGCCAGCACCCTCGATATAATCTTGTATGAGCAATTAATCAGGCTGATTGGTCGGTAGTCAGAAATATTCTCAGCCCCATGCGTCTTAGGGATGAGGGTAATAAATGTAAAGTTTAAAGCTCTCTCGATAAAACCAGTAGAGTGAAACTCATGGAAGACCTCCATCAGATCCGTCTTAATGGTCTCCCAGAACATACAGTAAAATTTCATGGTAAAACCGTCCAACCTTGGCGCTTTGTTGCTGCCGCCGAATCTGATCACTGTCCACACTTCATCTTTCGTAAAGATACTCTCCAACCCCCTGCTAACCCCCTCCGAAAGAGCGGAGAAAGGTAACTCATCCAATCCCGGCCTCAGAAGGCCGTCATCAGAATACAATCGCTCACCTGATCGTGGCCCGAGTACGACACCCCATCCACAGTGATACTCCCCAGATACTTCGACTTATTGCAGGCATTAGCGACCGCATGAAAATACTTCGTATTAGCATCCCCGTCTTTGAACCATCGAGCCTTCGCTTTTTGCATCCAAAACACTTCCTCAGCCCTACATACCTCTCTAAACTCCACCTTAGACTGCAATCTGATCTCCTTCTCCTCAGCCGACAAATTTTGGCTTTCCTCCAAATTGTCTAACACCCTCAGCTTAGAAAGCAAGTTCTCCTTTCTAACTTGCACCCTTCCGTAATCATCTTTGTTCCAAGCCTTGATTCTATCCTTTAACTGCTAGAGCTTAGAGAGGAACCGGAAAGCAGCCGTCCCATTCGGCACATGTTCCGACCACCAACCCCGAACCTTCTGCCGAAATATCTCATCCATTAACCACATGTTTTCAAACCGAAAAGGGGAAGGACCCTTTCCGTGGGACTCACATGTGAGTCCAATAGGGCGTTGGTCTGAAATGGCCCGTCCGAAAGCTTCCAGTCGGGCCCCTGGGAAAATGTCGAGCCAATCGGTAGAACAAAGGAATCTGTCCAACCTGCTGAGAGACGGCGAATCCTGCAGACTCGAACACGTAAATCGAGCCCCCACTAGTGGGATATCGAATAAGCCCCAGTCCGCAATGAAGGAGTTGAAATCCCTCATAACCCCCAGATTAGCAGGGCCACCCAGCTTCTCAGAATCCCACTGGATAGCATTAAAATCCCCAGCCAGGCAGATGGGCAGATCCCATCGAGCAGCCAAAGCATTCAGTTCAAACCAGAACTCTTCCCTCTCCCGATCAATCGCCGGACCAAAAATACCCGCAAAACTCCAGAGTTTCCCCGCCACTTTATCCCGAAGCACCACAGATGCCGAGTAACAACCCAATTCCTCATCCACCTTGTCAAACAAAACCGTCGACCAGGCCATGAGGATCCCTCCGGAGGCACCGATGGAATCGACTCCGACCCAATCCCAGGTGTCCCCCCCCTAAGACCGAAACAACCTTCCTTTTGTCGCAGCTACCCCACTTAGTTTCTTGAAGGGCAACAATTACAGGATTAAACGTCGCAATCGTCTGTTTAGCCCCCATCCGCTTCAGCCGATCACAGATTCCTCTTACATTCCAAGATAATATCTTCATAACGTAACCAATTCATAGTCCACCCAACCAAAAGGAACTGGCTACATCTCCCCCGCCCTCCGACATACCCCCATTGTGGCCAGCGCCGGTTCAGATCCACCTCGTAGCTTTCTCTTGGTAGCAAATTACGGCCTGTGATAACTAACCTGAATACCTCTCGCAATTCAGCCTGAGATCCCTTAAACGACATCCCAAGGTTTCGGCCCACTTCGATCAACCGGTCGATTTCCGCCATCGATTCGACTTCCTAGGCAATTCCAAGCTCAGTAGGATCTGGGCATAGTTGCAATTGCATCTCCCCTACCGTCGAACTTCTCATCCCATCATTGACCGTGTCTGACCAACACCCCCGTTGAACCTCCATCCCCGACCCGTCATATCCCGAGTCCAACACATCTCCAAAGGCCGTGGCGGCATCCCGGGCTGTGGTTCTGCACCAGCGGAGGTCCTCCGTCTCGCTCTCGCAGCTCCTCCCAGACTTCCCCGCCTTACCAACTGAGAAGGAGCCTCGGGTCCCCTCTTCCACATAATGGGATGCGATTTGGGTCTCCGGGTCGGTCCACCACTGAAGAGGATAACCCAACATACCTGATTTAGTCGAACCAATGGGTCGACCCACTCGAACAGCCCGAGCAATGAGTCGTCCAGATCCAACCCAGCTCTCCGCCACCGGGCCATCAATGCACGTTAAGGCTCGACAGGAGTGGGCTCCATGTCCGAAGCAGGTGTCGCCCCTAAAGCCGTCGATGGGTGCCACATCAGCCAGCCACGTGTCTTCCCCCCCTACGCAGGAATAGAGCCCCTTCCCCTACCAAACCTGCGGTCAAAAACCGTCAAACACCCCGAAGACCCTCTAGAGCTTTCCAGGACCGGGCGACGTGCCATCTCCACAGGCGTTTGCGCTCCTCGAGGCCCCCCTGCATCTTCTCCTTCTAAGATAAACCCTAATCTGCTTTTTACATCCAGAAGCAGCATATCTCCGAAGAGGGCCGACCACCTCGAGCACCATTAGATCCCATGTACGATCCCTTACCTCGTTCGTCCCATCCGACAGCCCCCTATTCTCACCTACCCTTTGATCTTACAGGTATACGATGTCAGGCTCATAGTACGAGGTAATCTGGACCGTAGATCCTCCCGTAGATACGCGATCCCCCGCCGGCACTTCGACCGTCTCCAGAGCACCAGATCCAACCTCGAAACCCTTGGTCGGTTGAGAATGAGCAAACCGGAGCACAATGACGTCGGCCTCCGCCGGCGTGATCGGAGAGCCGAGAAGGCCCCGGTCGTACGCCGAATCCGTGGTCGAGCACCCCTTCGTGGCTCTCGCCGGAGCCCATCCATGTCCGACTGGATCCGGCAACGCCTAAACTTCTACTAGTGGGGGGTCTACGAGACCGACGCCGGAGGGCAGCACCCCCGAGGCAACTTCGACCGGATGATGCTCGAGGCAACTTCGACAGGCTGCCAAATAACGGTATAAATACTAGAAAGCATTTCTAATTAAAAATAAGGACCATGTTTACTTCTGAGGGATGGGTAGAGAGGAATTGAGCAAATCATGCAAATGGAAAAACGTGTGGTAGACAGTCAAGCAAACCCTTTTATCATAATTAACGAAGGTTTCATTCTATGAACTGAAAGGATGATTGAGGTGCTCATCAAAAGAACTTAAAGCTAAAAAACAAAATACAATGGCATTGGTTTTAAATTTGAGCTATGATTAAATCTTCATTTTTTTGGGCTTCCTCCCTTGCTAGACTATCAGCTTGTAGGTACGATGATTTAAGAATGTGGGTAACTGCAACATTTATACTTTGCATATGAGCAAATACAAGTTCCTTTAGCCCAAGATATCTCTCTGGCACTTCCACCTTGTTGTTTAGCCATACCACCACCAAATTTGAATCCCCTTACAAAAATGATGTTTTCAATTCCAAGGGACTTGACTATTTGCGCACCCTCTACTGCTTTTCTTAGTTCTGCTTCATTATGGGTACAAATGCCGAAACTTTTTGCAAAAGACTCGATAATGGATACATTGGACTCTATACAATCCCCTAACCGGGAACACCAAGATCAAGAGCCTTGGAATTGGCTAGCAACATATTTCTAGCGCAAGAAGAAACGAAAAGGGAATCAGAACCAGGCTTAAAGGAGCAAAATCAGCATGCTGGAACATTGCCAGTCAATCGATCAACTCTGGAAATTCGATCGATTGGATGTGGCCTGTAAGGAAATAATTCTGGCGACGTATATATAAGTCAATCGATCGAATACCAAATGTCAATCGATTGACTACGTCAGAATTCGAATTTGAATTTTAAGGGCATACTTGTATTTTTTTATATTTGCTTTAGGGTTTTATTTTCTTTTGTCAGGCCTCCTATATAAGGTCTCTAAATAAACATTGTAAGGGGATGATGATTATTGATTATGAATGAAAGCTATTACTTGTGTGCTTGAGATGAGCCATTGTTGAAGAGTGATTCTTCTTCCCGAGATAGGTTTGGTATGAGGCCAAGGGTATGATGCCTACAATTTTATCTCTTATATTTATCTTTGTTTCTCTATTTTCTGCTCTTATTTTATTCTCAAAAGCCTTAAATCCGCCGTTATTCTGTCAACCATAACTCTAGTTTTCATCTAAACTATTGAATCTACCCGATTCAATAACCCTAAATCTCATCCCAGCCATCTAACCCATCTAAACCCTAAAATCGGTCCAATCTCTAAACCGGGGAACCTGAGATTTCATCATTGAATCACAAGTGAACGCCCTAATCTGGAAGCGGCTAGAGTTCTACCTCTAGGATCTTCCTTCCGCAACAGATCTAGCGCAACGGATCGGAACCGATCCGAATCAAATGTGATCATCCAAATGGAAAGCTACGAATCTTAAGGTATTCACGTTTATTCGTATTGGTTTTGCTTAATTAATTTAGTTTAATTTTGGTAATTATTCACATAGTCGAGGGTTTTGTCCTGCGTCAGTTTTGGCGTCAAAGCTTTGAGTTCTAGGTTAGGGCATATTGTGTGACATATTCACTGTTTCTGTGCCAATCGATTGAGCACTCTTGTTCAATAGATTGATTCTAATTGAATCTATTTGTTTATCCAGACGGTGCATTCAATCTCAATCGATTGACTTATCATTATCAATCGATCAACTGATATTCATTGATTTATTGCATTCCACTTTTCCTTGCATCTATTTCTATTGTGTTCAAAAGTGTGCACGTCATGTGTTCGACAAAAGTCCTTGTTCATTTTGAGTTACATGTTTATGTCATTTCGAAGTACTTTAATTTTATGGCATTTGTGTCTACATTTGTGTGCACGTCATGTGTTTCTTAAAATTCCTCAACTATTGTGTGGTCTATAGAATTGTGTCTAAGTTATGTTTGTGTCAAGCGTCATGTATGGAATTCGTTCAAAGGGAATCAACGGATGGATATCAACAAGGTTGGGAATAAGAAAATCAAAATCCCAGCAAGAATACAAGAAAATATCCTGGATTTTATGAACTTTCAATAAAAGAACCAAACTAAATTAAATTACCTGACAAGAAGAAAAGATAAATAGCAGAAACAGAAGATCCGAGGAATCGCTCCAAGCAAGAAGTTGGCTTCACAATAAACCGCATGCAAGATTGAAGAATCGCTCTTCGAGTTTGAAAGAATCACTCTCAAGGAAAACTCATCCCAAGTTCTCAAAATTTCACTCTGAGCAAAACCATTCATTAATCAATCAAAAATTAAATTAAAATGTCATTACAATGTTTTAAATAAGTAAATAAAACCCTAACCTAACATTAAACTCAAAATAGAAAGTCTTATTCTAAACAAACTCTACATAAGGCAAATTCCGCCTCGAAATAGGCATAGCCACCTAAGCTCTCGCTTTCCAAAGGGACAGTCTAGAATGGAGATTAGAGAGGAAGAATGAGCGAAAATAATGTTGTCAAGAGTATAGGACTAAACCTACCCTTTTATAGAGGTAATGGGACCCCAAAAAAAAAACAAATATTAACAAAGTGCTCCAATGGTCACATTTATAACCGTTGGAACATTATGCCATCTCATACCAAGTACGCGGTCTGATAAGCCATAAAAACGTGGCTTATGCGATCGCTTAATTGACTGCACGCTTAAGCCAAGATGGCTTATGCGAAGGTGCATAATGGCTTAAGCGATCGCTCATGAATACACTGAGCACAGTTTACTCTCAGGTCGATTTCGCTTGAGTGAGATTGGATAGAGTAGTTTCCCGAACTTTTCTCGCCTCTCCTTCCTTTTCCTTCTTTCCCATCTGCATGCCTTCGCATAGTGGGGTCCTATCGCATGATGCTTGCGTGTCCAAGGGTCTCGAAACATCTGAAGCTTTGAACCTTTCTCTTACACTCGCCATACACCTCGTGTTGGTCGATGTCGCCATTAGTAAGTTGATGTTCCAAAATGGATTCAAATTAAATAATCCTTGCGACATTGAATATATTTCATTCTAGACAAATTCATGAAATTTATAAGTAAATTAAACAAACATTAATAGGGAAGTTTAGGCCAAAGAAACTCAATTTTTTTCCAAAAGGGAAAATAGCTTTAGAATCCATATTTATATTTGAATAGTAGATTCAAATCATAAAAAGGCTGAAATCGGTCAAATCGTTTTTGAATACTAAAAATCGTTTGAATCCTAAGATTTAAATCAAATCGTATGATTTGAGTCTACTGTGTGACACCGTCCACAATGTTGCAATATGTCACTTAAAACCACTTTTATGTGTTTTCTTTTTTTACTAAAGAGCCCCTAAACTCTTATGAACCCTATTCCATATTATTTTATACTTAGTATACATCTTTTTAGGTTATAAAAAGGTTCTTCAGAATATTTTATTTTTAGGGCAATAACTATTTGAAGCATCTTCACGGTCGTTGAATAATATCAAGTTCTTGTTTCTTTAGTTTTACATTGCCTTAAGAGTAAAAGAATATTTATTTACTAAGAATTGGTGTCTCTAACAAAATCCACCATCGACGGGTTTTAAGATTTTCTAAAGTGAACTTCTATTACATCTTATATGTTTTAAGTTTTAGGAGTCGTTCTCTACGGATTTTTTCTGGCTTTTTGACATATTCATAGAGTGTAATACACTCATACATACATATCTCATATACAAAGATGCCTTACACATACAGAATTACGGGAGAATGTACATGAATGAATGACTATAGGTCAAATGATGAAATAAATACAATTTTTGACTTTTAGGATTCAAATGTGTTAGAAATGGTTGAAGTTTTTATATATGTTGCATTTCCCTAATTTTATGATACTTTTTACAATTTTTTTTTTCAAAAATCTAATTAACCTTACGAATTACAATTCGATTCGTGAATCGATTCATTTTATGAGGAAAACGATTTACAAACCGATTCACGAATTGACAACCTTGCCAAGAACACCAAACGTAAAATTTATTATCAAAAAGTCAGCTCCAGGTTATGTCACATATATTTGAGCATGATGATTTTTATACGAGGAGCAATGCAAAACTGCAGATATAAGACGGTATATCATAAGACTATTTTGCTCAAACCCTCAAAAGTTGAACATACCATTTTGTATTAAACCTGGCCCCAACTGTCCATGCTTGTTCCAAACGAAAGAGAGGAATTCCCATCATCAATTACCACCACTGTATGACTCCTCCCAGCTCCAACTGCAACAATTTTATATCAACACACAAATAGTATCACTAACTTAAATATAGTCTGTGAAAATCACTTGATATACAAGTTACGTCAATATTTAAAATTTCACCAAAAAGGTCTACATCAAGATGCATGCACAATGTTACCAATCCAGATCATTAAAGAAGAGATAAACCATCAAGTGTAGCAGGTACAAGTTCAAAGAAACTTTACAAGACCAAAAAAGCATCACATCATATTCATTAGAAACAAACAAAAGTGCAACACCTCTTGGGTTGCATAGAAATATTAGGTCGATTAGGTGCTTTATGAAGTAAAATTACAACCAAAGAAAAAAAGTATGAACAATTATCACAGGCTGCCAATTTTTTTTTTTATCAGTAATAAATATTATATTAATAACCAGCAAGGCGCTGAAACCCAATACAATCTCGACACACATAATAAAAAAGAAACAGAATATAAACAAAGAGAAAAGAAACAACGACAGATAGAGATCGAGGGCATAGCCCCCTTAACCAGGGTCCCACAAGAAATTACACCAGCTATCCCCAACCCTCCCACGCCCGACCCAAAACCTAACCAGCTCCGCAACCGACCTTATAACCATACCGGCAGGTTTAGATTTCTCTTCGAAAATTCTGTCATTTCTCTCGCGCCATAGGCACCACATAACGGCAAACATCGACGCCCTCCAAGCCAAACTTCCTTCCCCCTTCAGCTTCACCGCGTCCCAGTTGAGCAAAAGCAAATAGGGCGACTACGGCATAGTCCAAGACATACCAAAATCTTTTAGAATGACTCCCCACACCTCATCAGCCATACGGCAATGAATGAAGAGATGAGAAGCGGACTCCTCCCCATCGAAACACATAACACACGAACTCGGGAGATCATTACCCCGCCGAATCAGCTGGTCCCTAGTGAGAATTCTGTCCTTGCACAACGCCCAAACAAAGAACCGGATCTTTAGAGAAATTTCTATCCAGAAATCTGAGGGGGAGGGTGTTATTTATAGAATTACCGTGGTGGTTACTGGAATTTACAATCCAACGGTCTTCGTAGCTTCCTCTCGGATCTACATTAAAGATGAGAGGGAAAAGGAAGGGTCAATGTGCGTGGGGTCCCGCGTGGGCCCATAAAAGAGGGAAAAGAAAGAAAGAAAGAAGAAAGAGCTACAAAGGGACACTACGTGGATCCCTAGGAGAGAGAAGAGAGAAGAGAGGTTTCACGCAGCTGGTCCCCGGCATAGCCATGAGAGAGAAAGAGGAGAGAGACACTAAGCTTGAGGGAGAAGGTTCTCAATGCCCTTTTGAGGGGGGAAAAGTGTTAATGGTGTTGAAGAAGACCATGATATGCTACCTGGTTTGGATATTGTAGAAGACTGTGAAGAATGTGTTGAAAAGGGAGCAGAGCATGATAAAGAGGAGCAGCCCCAATCTGACGTGTGAAAAAAAAGACCAGAAAATTTCAAGGAAAATTATGTGTGAAAGAAGCTTAAGGAGGTGCAAGTTCACGATGAGAGTCTATCTCAAGGGAGCCTCTCATAACATTGATCATGATCCTTCTCCAGACAAGCTCACTTCCGATCCCCGATCTCCCAATTGCTTTCTAAGGCTCCATGGTCTTCCAAATTTGCATTATTGATAACTGTGTCTTATCATATTTTCTCTCCATCACTTTTTTTTTTTTTATCAGTAAAAAATCATATATTGAAACACAGCAAGGCGCTGAGAACCCAATACAAGAGGAAAAACTGACAAAAGAGACCCGCAAAATGGTCGAAATACATAAAGAGGGGAAAAGAAAGAAAATATAAAAGGGAGCAAAAAGGTGCAACCACAACAAGCATGAGACCTCCACTCAGCCTGGATCCCACAAAGTACAAGCTTGTCCGCTCCCCCTCGCACCATCCCCTCCCCAGAAGCCGACGAGGTCCATGATGGATTTGACAATGAGACCCATAGGTCGGCTAGTAGACTCAAAAATTCTGGCGTTTCGCTCCAGCCAGATGCACCAAAAAACCACGAAGCCAGCACATGTAGTCTGCAGCTGATGTTTCGCATACCCCCAACTAAGGAGGTGCTGGTAAGGGGTCGCCGCCATAACCAACTCAGGCCCAAAGATCTGAGTACTGCATTCCAGATCGATCTGGCCATACTACAGTGGAGAAAAAGGTGGCCATAGTCTCCTCCCCCGTACTGCACATGACACAGTTCGTCGCAACATCTTTCCACCTTCTCACCAGGTGATCCCGCGTGAGAACTCGATCCTTACTTAGGGTCCACACGAAAATTCTGACCTTGTAGGGTATAGGAACTTTCTACAGCCATCGCCCCTCAAAGAGCACCAGCGGACGACGAGTCTCGAGCCTGTAAAGGCTTTTCACCGTAAATTTACCATCTCGGCTCGGAGCCCACACCCTCTGATCCACCCCCCTTTGCGTCCGCTGCTGAGCATACAGCAGCTGAAGAAGATTGGCGAATTTCATCGTCTCACTGTCATTCAAAGACCTACGTGTGTTGATATTCCAGACCACAGCCCCATCATTTGTTGTTACAAATTGGTGAATCATCCCCCCCTGGTTGGCTGAAACAACATAAATAGCCGGGAACGTGGATCTCAGATCGTAGGGTGTTAACCATACATCATCCCAAAACCGAATTCTGGTACCACATCCCCAGTCCTCTACCAAAATTGGGTCATCTCATAAGTCATTCATATCTTCTTTAAACTCTGTTTCTAATCCTACTTGTGTATGCCTTAATCCAACCTTAGTGGCAAGAGGCCATGATGCAGGAAATGAATGCCCTAGAAATTTAAAACTAAATAAGACTAGGGACATTGTTGAGCCGCCTACTGGAAAGAAGGTTGTTGGACATAGGTGGGTCTACACCGTGAAATACAAACCGGATGGTGAGATAGAAAGATAGAAAGCAAGACTTGTCACAAGGGAGTTCACATAAACTCAAGGAGCTGATTACCGGGAGACTTTTTTATGCAGGATAACCGCTAAAACCCTAATTATGCAAATTTAGGATTAATTTCATATTAAATTGAATAGCGGAAATATTCAAAACTTTTCAACCATATAAAATAGTTTAACAGATTTAATTAAAACAATTAGTTCGAATCAATTCTAGTGCTCACATGCATTGAAATTTTTCGATCTAGAAAAACGGCATCAATGAGAGAACTTGAGTTTTGTTCTAGTTTAGGGCACTAAGCAACAATTACGGAATTGCCGCTTAACCCCTCTAAGATTTGACGAATTAAAGGCTCGAAGAGTTAATTCAATCAAAGGGGAATTCGAATTATATCAATTGATGAGGTGTGAACAAAGTTCCAGCAACTAATGAAATAGGGATTTTTTATTTTTGATTTTATCAAGGTAAAAAGGAAAATAATTACCTGGAATGGTTTAAGAAATTTAATGACATTGTAAAAAATTATGGATATCAGAGGAGCCACTATGATCATACTCTATATGTCAAGAGGGGTGTGAAGACTATTGCTCTTCATGTGTATGTCGATGATATCATTGTCACACGGGATGACATTGATGAAATTATGAGGCTAAAAGAGTACTTGAGTACAGTGTTTTATATCAAAGACTTGGGCCCCATAAAGTATTTCTTAGGAATTGAAGTGGCAAGGTCAACAAAGGGGATTGTTCTATCAAACAAAAAGTATACTCATGACGTTTTGAGTCGTGTAGGCATTTTGGGATGTAGGTATGCCGCAACTCCTATGGAACATAATCATAGGATGAGTGGAGAAGGTAGTGAGCCCTTATAGGACATAAGAAAATATCAACAAGTAGTGGGGAAACTTATCTACCTCACCATGACACGGTCATTTATTGCTTATGCCACAAGCGTAGTGAGCCAGCACATGCATGTTCCAAAAATTGTTCTAGTGATGTCGTTCACAGGATCCAGAGATATTTAAAGGGGCACCTAGATAGAGTTCCTTTCTCTAGAAACAATGGTCACTTGGATGTTGAAGTGTTCAAAGACTCAGATTGGGCAAGTTCACTTAGTGATAGGAGATCTATCACAAGTTATAGCATTTCTTTTGGGGGGGGACTTGAAACCTTGAAAAGTAAAAAAAAAATACCTGTTTCAAACTCAAGTTGGAAAGGTGAGTGCAAGGTCATGTCTCAAGGTGCAATAGAAGGAATGCGGATTCAGTTTATTCTTGTGGATCTTGACATGAATATTACTCTTCCAATGTTGTTGTATAGAGACAATGAAGCTGCAAAACACATAGCTGAGAATCCGGTCTACCATGAACACACTAACCATATCAAAGTTGATTGTCATTTTATAAGAGAGAAAGTGAAAAAGCCCGGGAGTTCAGCATCCCTCAAGTCAATATAAAAGATCAACTAGTCAACATTCTATCTATGGCTGTAGGAAGAAACCTTCTCAATAATATTACTAACTAGTTAGGCATGATTGACGTCTATGCTTCAATTTGAGGGGGAGTGTTGGTGTGTCCATAAGAAGATCATTATGTTGGTGTGTGTGTGTGTGTGTGAGTGGTTGTATTTGTGTATATTTCTTTACATGTAAGAGGGTGTCTTAAAGAGTTTGTATATAAGTGATATAAGTATCAATAATGAAAAGGGATTTGTGTGTGCTTTTAACACAACCTTAATTTCCTCCTCAACTCTCCTCTTTCTTTTCTTCTTCCTCTCCTTCGCCAACCTAACCCTAACTTTAATTTGTTGTTACATATTTTATCTTAAGATATATCCTTGCTGATCTTGGAGTTGAAGAGAAATTCCCCATGATTTTGTATGGAGACAAAGAAGCTGAACATCCTATTGCTGAGAATCATGTATACCATGAGAGGACCAAGCAAATAGAGGTTGAGTGTCACTTCATTCGCGAAAAGATTGTGAAAGGAAGTGCGCACTCCTCAAGTCTGATCCGAAACTCAGCTGGCAGATGTTCGCTAAGGTCGTGAGTGGGAATAGACTCTGATATTACTAGCAAGTGGGCACTATAGATATATATGCACCAACTTGAGGGAGAGTGAAGAGTTGATATCTTTATTTTTGTGAGTGTGAGTGGTATAATTTTGGTGTGTGTGGTGTAAGTGGAATCACTTACATCTTTACCCTTTATTTGTTAAACTCCATAGTATGTGTCATGGAAGACCATATATATCTGAATGCATTGGGAAGAGTGCTAAAAACTCGACCCTAATTTTCTCTATCTCTCTCCTTCTTCTTACTTACCCAACCCTAACACTAATCACATCTTCACATAACTAAGTAATAAAAAATAAAAAATCTGTGTCAAATTATTCAAGAGATACAGAGCCCACATCACAGCCATAACATGAGACATTCAATCCTTTGAGAACGCTCTAATAGATTTTTCGGTTGAATCAAATCTACAATGAATTTCAGATTAGCAAGAAAAAAACATCTGAAAGCAAGAAAGTTGATCCATCAGATTTGAAATAAAAAATCTGCCATTCTAAAATTTCACGTCTCCTTTCAGATGATATACCTTGGGAATTTTTATATCACAACAAGTAAGAAGATCAGGCATTCCGAATGATATCCAATAGAGATCCATCTGGAGTCATGCGTAAAGTGAAACTGATGATATCAACATACAGAGACTGATTATAAAGAACACACATAATAAAGTACAAAGATCTTAGCAATTTTATGCAAAGGTAATCACAGAAAAATTCCACTGCACATGTTAAAGAATAAAGATATGTAGAATTTTACATGGCACCAAACACCAGTGCTCATATCCATTTCCCAAACCAAATATATAGAAAATAGAATGATGTTGAAGCTATTGAGGCCAATAGCATATCCAAACCTAAAATTTCAAGTGTTTGTTTGGGTTGCTAACAACCCAAAAATTAATTAAAAAGAGGGGATATCCACCATCCAAAAGATGGTCAAAGGAAAAAAAAATCGATGCAGTAGTATGTGTGGTGTGGTACCCAAACTTTGACAAAGTTTTGATCACCCAAAAACTTTTATGATTATTTTTCTTTGATTGATGAAATGCCACATGGCACATGATCCAAAAAAGGATGTTGTTTTGGGATCATGTGCCACATGGCACGTGATTTTGGGTCGCATGCATGGGTTCATCCATGCATTTGAACCAATATGCCCTTTTGTCATATATAACATATATGTATATTGATGTGTGTATGCATCTCTGTGCTAAGTAGAGGAAAAATTATTAGCCGCTATCAACCTTAATGAAGAAATTGAAAGAGTTATTAATTCACATGGCCACATGAAATAATGGCATTATAAAATACAATACAAAAGAGGAAAGAAAAGTACTGAAATTACCTCTAGGCAATGATGTTGCACCCCCGCTATTGCATGCAGTCTCAATCACGATGGTGAAGTAATCACAAAAGAAAATTTTAGATCATATAAGTAACAGTTCAATGAAATTGTTAAGGAAAAATAATAGAAATATATGATTTGATTGCATGCTTTTATCTTGAAATCTATTCCATTTCGAATGAATACGCTTTGAAAAAGTTTTGACCACCCAAAAACTTTTTTGGAATGCCACATGGCACATAATTCAAAAAAGGGTGTTGTTTTGAGATCATGTGGCGTGATTTTGGTTCGCATGCATGGGTTCATCTATGCATTTGAACCAATATGCCCTTTTGCGATATATATATATATATATGTGTGTGTGTGTGTGTGTGTGTGTGTGTTAAGTAGACGAAAAATTATTAGCAGCTATAAACCTTCATGAAGAAACTGAAAAAGAGTTATTAATCCACACGGCCACATGAAATAATGATATTATAAAATACAATACAAAGGAGGAAAAAAAAATACAGAAATTACCTCTAGGCAATGATGTTGCACCCCCGCTATTGCATAGAATCTCAACCTCGATGGTGAAGTAACCAAAAAAGACAAATTTTAAATCCTATAAGTAACAATTCAATGAAATTGTAAAGGAAAGATAATAGAAATATACGATTTGATTGCATGCTTTTATCTTAAAATCTATTCTGTCTCGAACGAATACTATTGACACCATGAGTCACTCATTCAATAAACATTTTATTGTAATCTAATGCTAATATGAAATATTACCATCATTGATACAAACAGTACAAGGAATACCAGGAAAGGACTTTTATCTCTATTGCCTATCTTGTATCAAAGATTATTTTGGGATGAGTACATATTCCCTAATATTTTTTATTGGAATCGTTGTGACCATTACCAGTGAGGATACTATTTTTTATAAGTTTGAAGAGGTAGTACATCTAGGTAAGTGAATATATAGAACAAAATATGAGTTGTGTAAGCAAGTGTTAAGTACTAAGATTTAAGTATAAAGTGAGATATAAAAAAATCTGTTTTAGCAAGCATTTTTTAAAAATATTTTTTTTAAATTTATATTTAAAAAAAAACCTTTTAAACCCCTAGGTGATCCCTAGAGGAGGAGTTTAGTCTCCTGAGAGTTTCCAATGAAGATACTCACAAACTTCAAAAAAAAAATTCAAAACATCAAATTTAACACAAATTTTCAATGGAATCATAAAAATATAAACCATATTTTATCCAAAATTCATCTCCATTAAAACTTCAAACCTATTAATTCATATAAACAAGTTAATCTAAAGCAACCATACATCCATCTTCCATAATCGATCCACCTAGATCTAGTGGGTAGTGTGTGTGTTCATTACCAATTTTCACTGTAAAAATCCAAACATAGCTTCTATACTTACACATAAATCTTTTACTTTGACTCAAAACTCACTTGGGTATACTCTCTCAATGAAAATTCAGCAAGTATGGGTTCACTCACTTTCAATATGTGGTTTAGAATATGAAACAAACTGAAATTTACCAAATTTTTCAATGAAAAATAGTAAACAAAGATGAAACAAAATCTCATGGAATGATTTCTAATCCTGAAATTCATAAGACAATTCATCATAGATTTCACAAATTAAACACTCCAACAGAGTAGTTTCAATCAACCTTGGATCAAAAAGGTCTTTCTTTTTGGTTGTAACGGGGTTGCAGGTTAAAGGTACGAAAGAAAATTGATAAGAGGATTCAAATTCTGAGAAAGTACGCAACTAGAGAGGTGCTTCAAAAATTTCTGCCTTTCAAAACCTCACTTCCCTTTTTTCTTCTCAACTTTTGTAAGCATAAAACTTTCCTTCTTCTCTTTCTTCTTTTGATACTTGTCAACAACTTCCATTTTTTTATAGCTCATATCCTCTTTTTTTTAGCACAACACATGCTCATATACTTCCTTTTTTTTTGTTTGGACAACATAGGCTCATATCCTTTTTTTTTTTTTTTAGCAAAACATAGCAAGGCATAACACCCATCTTCTTTTCTTCTTTTTTTTCTCTTTTCTCTTCACCTCCAAATATCTTGACTACTTCCCCAACAAGTTCCAACACCTTCTCTTTTACCTCTTAAATTCTCAGAGGGAGGGTAAGGCTAAAATTCATTGGCTAAGGGTCAAAAGAACTCAGGTTTAACAAAGAAAGGTTAACTTTTATTTGGCTCAAACGTGGGTACTAAAAAGGGATATTAACAAGGTTGGTCATTTTGAAGCTCAAACTGTCCATGGATGGCCTTAGATCATATCCTTGTATTCATGAATACTTACTTCAAAGCTTTGAATTCAAATTGCAAAACTTCTAACAAAAAGCTTATTCATTTCATTCACAAAACAAAGCAAGGAAACATGTGAGATCTACAAAAATTTTGAATTTCAAAGAAAATAAGAGTGATGTATATAAATTCTCTCAAAAAGAATAGTTTAATGCTCAAATCTCTCATGATTTAGTCTTTTCAAGAATTTATAGTTCATATTTCAACTATATTCTTCAATTTCCAGTTCAAATGGTAATGAATGTGTAAAAATTTTACTAGATCTATGCTTCTCAATCACTTCAAATTTCAGCACAATTAACTAAAAATTAACTCATTTAACTTCAAAACAGATTTTCTTGATTTTAACTTCAATTTATTAAGAAACAAACATGGTTTAATCTTTATTTTCAAATCATTTTTATGTCAAATTCAATATTTAAAATAATTTAAAAACAAAAAAAAAAAATTTATGAATGCTCTACCAAATCTCCGCAAAAACCAATACAAAACAGATTTTCTATATCTCACTAACACTTGATACTTCAACAGATTTTTAACACTTGCTTACATAGCGTATACTTGATTTATAATTTACTTACCCAGGTGGGTCACCTACCTCAAACCTTTTAAAACCAGTGTCCCACTGTTAACAATCACAGTGAATCCAACGAAGAATGGGCAAGAGGTACTCATCCCAAAAGATCTAATGCAACAAGAAAGGCAGTGGAAATAAAACACCCCAAAACCTGCATGTTAGTACATAACAATTAAAGAAAATAGGGGAATGTGAGCAAGGATGCAAAACAAAATGAATGGAACGAGGATAACAAAAAGAAAATATCAGTTTATTCATTCATATAAAACTAAAACCATATACATATCGACACTAAAATAAGAGAATAAAAAAATTGCAGAAATCTATCCATAATAAAAAGTAATAAACACGGACTCGAAACTACAAAGTAGATGGCTACTCAGACTCACCGCCCTTAGACCTAAAGTAGTATTAACTACCCTCATTCAAGGTGTCTCCATCACTACTGCTACTAGTCTTTATATAGACCTTCAGTGTTTGTTTTTCTCTTCCCATAGCTCTAGTGGCAGTTTTTCTTACAACTGGCATTCTCTATCTCTCATTTTGAACTCCCTTCTGCTAAGGTACATTTTTATTGGTACTGCTTTTAGATCGTGGACCTGCCTTCTTGATAACAAAGGGCTTTGGGAAAGGTTGAGAAGGGACTTGTATAACAGCAAGATGGGTAGGCAAGTGGTCCCAAAGTTTCTCTAAGAAGATCAGGTCAATGTTTGTCAAAACTTCGAGCATGTCAATTCTTCACATTAAGTATGCTAATCTCATCTCAAGAAGAATTCATCCCATTATAGCAATTTGACCCTCGCCCCCACTCCACTTCTTTCAGTGAGAAACTACTTCCACAGAAACCATAGATTTTTGTTTCTTCTTAGTGCCAAACCTGTGAAGAAAATATATACAGAGCTCATAGCTCCGTTTTCATAAAAAATCTTGAGATAGAACTTTTTGTTTAGAAGCACCCATGGAAAGAATCTCTAGGAATTTAGAGTGTTAGTCTTTGCAACTTTAGTTGATCCATGAATCACGGTTTCTCATATTCTCCAGTGCTAACTTACAAGAGCAATTACCATTGGGTTCAAAGGTCCAAAATGTTAGTTGCATGATGCAGGAATAATAGAGGTGTGGGAGCACCAACAGTCCCAAAAGTTCAAGGAGTGGCAGCCTAGGAAACATTTAATTAGAAAATATTAAAACATTAAAAGAGTTCAATCGGGTATCATCACTAAATTCCTTCTAATCAAGGGGAAGCAAGCATAGAGGAAGCCAACTACAATCATCCCTTATCATTATCAATCAATTGGAATGGGAACCTAAAGGTTCATTTTTATTGATTCATCATTCAGGAATTGTCGAGGTTAGCTAACAAGTGAAATATTATGAAGTTTAGTTAAATTGCTAACACCCTGATAGCAAATGAAGTGAAGTAGGGGCTTCAAAGCCATCACAAGCACGATCTGTTAACAGAGGAAGTGTAAGCGGTAAATGTAGAGGTAAGTCATGGCTCAAAAGCAATGTAAGCTTTCTGAAATGACTAACATAGTTGTGTGCCAAAGCTAGTTATAGTAAGTGTGCGATTCTTAAGCTTTTCTCGCAGCGGAGGCTTCTTTATATTTTTTTCTTGGAGTAGCATATCTAAATTGGCTAATTTCATTATTCAATTCACCAAAACTTAAATTACCTAGGCTAAAGAACAACAAAAATAGATGTTACCATATGTCTCATTGAATTCAAAGTGATCGTAGTGGAATATATACAACACCAGTTGGTAGGATGAGCAATAGGTGGTTAAGATTTGTCAGGGACGTAAACTTCCAGTGCAATTTTTAGGGACTAATGTCATTTTTCACTCATGCAAAAGGATGACCTTGTTCTACTTCTCTTGCCTAAAACCTCTCCACGAGAGATTAGAATCTTTAACTTCTTAAGTTGGTGGGTGTGTGTTACTCCATGTAAGTGTCGATGCGTTTAAATAGTATGTGGACACCAATAATAGTTTGTAGATGTAAATTCTATACATATCAATGATAAGAGGGTGTGAGCAACTCAACTCACAAACCTAAACTTTCTCTAGCTTCTTTTTCCTCTCCCTCTTCTTCTCTCCCTTCCAATCCTAATCTACCCTCATATATATATATATAAGCCCCTAACTAGATGAGGTATGAGGGAAAGCAGTTTGATGTTTTTTTTTATTTTATCTCTGTCAAAATACACAGCAGGTTTTTCTTTTTCTGAAAGATGACCTTGCAGAAACTGACTTTTATCTTTATAGAGGCTTGCCCTTAAAATTTTTGTGATTTGTTGAAGCGAGATTCTTCTATCCAAGGTGCAGCTTTTCTTACTTCCCTTTCTGGGGCAGCTTCTCTTATATAAAATATACTACTACTGTAATTATACAAAGATTGATTCAATTGGTTTTCTAACATTTGTATTCATTTATCAGTTCATAATATTGTGGCAAAGTACAAATAGCTAGTTAAGCACTTAGAAGGGCATATTTAAGGTACATGACATTGACCATGGATAATTGTTGGATCTACTGGGTTTTTGCTCAATTTAGTATGATTGGGATTCAACCAGGCCGTTGGTCCTTCCATCGATTCCAAGGAATAAGCCACATCATCGGTTGATGCCACTCAGGACATCCCCCGTCCATGTATGCAGGGGGAGGCCGGAGATCCTTAGTCACACATCGTGGCTCTCTTTTTGGATCTGGCATTCCCCTTCTCTAGTCTCCCAATGGCAGCACAAGACTCCTTACTCCTCATACGTTAAAAGTTTCTTTTTGCATGTCTCCAATGCACCACTCCAGTTGCACACAGTGAGGGATTTTAATGAAAGAAGGAATGTCAGTCTTTATACTAGCAACAACCCTTAATTTTGTATATTTGCTATATTATCTAGAAAAATGTTAAAATTTAATGATATATTATTAGAGTATTTTCCACATAACAAATATTTGCGTTATCATGTGACGATCTTGACATGTCAAATCTCCATGGAATGAAATATTTGATTAGATATTTTAAATCATAGGAATAGAAGTCTAGAAATGCTAATTACTTTATTTATATATAGACACACACACACACACACACACAAATACATAGATACATAAAAAGCAACAAAAAATAAATAAATACAAAGAACGATAAGACTAAAGGAAAATATACAATATATAAAAAAAATTACGTGGCTCGAGATTGGCTCGAGCACGTTAGAGCTGAGCTAGAGCTCATAAAGCTTGAAACGCCTAGGACCAAGCTAAAGCTCTGGTTCTATAACGTAGATCGAGCTAGAGTTGACCCTGGCTCAAGCTTGGCTCAGCTCGTTTGCAGCCCTACCTCTAGGACTTCATTGATCTTCTACTTCCTCGTGCTTATGGTGTCTCAATCATTCGTACAAGATTGGCTTTTGGTATCCGATAGACATGCCCAAACCACCACAAGCGACATGCAGTAACCTTTTTTTCCTAAACAACTTAATCAAAGATAATGAGCAACAAGCCTAAATTGGTCGTCAGCTGAGTAGATCTTCATCAGTTCTTACATCAAAGTCAAATAATGTGGCTATCCTAAGATGGTATTACTTTAGTAAAAATATAATTTCTACACAAAATTTAAACAAAAAAAAAACAGAGGAAGAGGAAGCTCTCTTACTTGGGGCCGGAAATATGCTTTGTGGTGAAGAACTTTGTTATTTGCCTTCACATTTATAGAGGTGGAAAGTCCCAAAGGAAAGTTCAAATCGAGCCCCTCATAATTTGCATTCACTGCAGCTTTCATGGCTACAAGCTCTATTTGCAGGCCTAATTTTTGTTCTCATCTACTGGTTTGAAGTAGGTACACTTCATTGCCAACCTGATAAAGCTGTGTTAGTTGCTGTATCCCATGTGAGTGCAATGAACTTAGAAAATAGAGTTATAGCTGCAAAAGCATACCGTTTCAATATTGAGAGAAGTAATGTGTAGTCTCTTCAACATGTGAATGTACTTTCTCTGATCTTTTCCATCAACACAGGTCTAGGCCTACAATACCCACCATCTACCTATCATCTCTACTTTAACCTACATCATTAACAACTGATAAATGAAACATCTTTTCATTTATCTGTTAAAAGATATAAAATTGCAATTTTCAAATACTTACAGGCTGCACATCTTCTCCAACCTACATCATATCTTCTTCAACCTACATCATTTATGAATTAAAAGCTCTTTCATAAAAAAATAAAATAAAAACAAATATGGTTTTGTTCTTGTTACTCAATTTTTCCTTCAAATTGACCAAAATCCATGAAAAAAAATTATAATGCCAGGTAAAATTTATCTAGGGTTACCCATAAAAAAATCTGCTCAGATCTTGAATCCCCACAAAAACTATACATGAAAAAAATTATAGTCACAGGTAAAATTTTATAGCTGTTTTTCCTTCAATATTTGTGAATTAATCCCCAATCCATGAAAAAAATCATAATCACAGGTAAAATTTTATAGCTGTTTTCCCTTCAATATTTGTGGATTAATCCCCAATCCATGAAAGAAATTATAATCACAGGTAAAATTATCTATGGTTTTAACCCAGCTGTAAAAATCATCTCCTCTGATCATTCAATCCCCACAAAAACTAGCAGATACAAGGATTCTAACCTAAACAGAGCCGTTGGAAAATAGCCGTTGGCTGGTTGGCTGGATTTATCCACCGTTCTTCCAAAGGCAGAGTATACTGGCGAGACAGAATCTGAGCTCAGATTCTGGGCCTTTCCGACCCAAAAACTCTGACGAGTAGATGTCGCTATCTCTCAGATTCATGCAGAAAGCGCCAAAATCGATGCAAACTCCCGAACGGCTGATTCACACAGAAAACCCCAGAATCAGGCTAAAATATAAGTTCAAACTCAGATTCTGAGGGAGTTTGAACTCTCGAACGAGCCCTTCCACTCTAACAATCCCAACAAAAAAAACCAACCGAAGTTACAAAAATGACAATGCTAACCTTCCTGAGATTCGATTCCCCGCAAGGCATCTTCATATATATTAGCAATGTGCGTCGTATGACCTATGTATTCACTCTCCGTTCCTACCAAAAGAAAACCATAAACCCGAAAACACACCATCAATTCTGGTTACTATGCTTAAAATAGACTCATATACAGCAGTAATTCCAAGATCTCCTAACAATTAAGTGCAATTAGCAGAACAAGGAAACACACTGCATAGGGAAACCCTAAAAATAATTTAAAAACTGAACGATCAAATTACTACAGGTGACAAGGTGCATAAGAATTCGAGAAAAGTGTAAAAAAAATCCAAAAAAATTGAAACTAAAAAGCCCTAAATAACCTCAGAACAAAAAAAAAAAAAAAAAGTAGATAAATAAATAAAACCTACACCAGAACTTTGAAAAGGTGTACAAATAACTGAAAAACTAATGAATGAAAAACAGACCCAATAAAAACCCTAGAAAAAAATTAAATCAGTATTTTAAAACCCTAGAAAATGGTAAAACAAAACAGAAAATTCAAGAAAAACATTATTACAAATTTTCAAAAAAGAGAAAAGAGAGAGAGAGAGAGAGAGAAAGCCCTACAATGATAACCGAAGATCAAAAAATAAACCTAAAGGAGATATTTAAAAAGTCGTAACAATAAGTTGAAAAAAAAAAATCTAACCTGGATGGAAACCATTTACGTTCGTCTGCATGGAGATTGAACGGAGAGAGAAAGAGAGAGGGGGAGAGAGAGATAGAGAGAAGACGCGAGTCTTTCCAAATCAATGGGGTAAATCTCAGGCAAATCGAATAGAAACGGGTTAGGGTTAGGGTTAGGGTTTCGGGAGAGAGAGAGAGGGGGGGACTTTAGAGCTTGGTTTCGCTTCACGCATGTTGCCGAAGGTCGTTTTTGGGGAGAGAGAGAGAGAGAGAGCGCATTCCTTCTAAAGCCTGAAAGGCGGTGAGATGAGGGCGACGAAGAGATATAACACATTTTAAAGTAGTTTGTAATTACATAAATACCCTTATTTGCTTAATATAAATAAATAAATTAAAGGGTATTTTCGGTCATCCAGTGTACAACGATCAAATCTGTAAGGTACCCAAGATTACATAAATACCCTCATTTACGCGCGCTACCCAAATGAACTAAGGCGCTGGAGATCGGCTTGAATCGGACGACGGAGGATGAATCGGACGATGGAGGTTGATTCATGGGATTAACTTCTCCCAGGACTTCAAGCGATAAGTTGTGTACATAATTTTCCCACATAAAAGAGGTTGATTTTTGCAACCAAAAATTCTTTCGGCGCAATTGATGGTTCCACGGTTGACTTCCTTGAACCACATGATAGAGGTCGCATTTCATCCCAATCTTCATACAATAGAATTTATGATCATGGCTGAAATATCAGACGGCTATATGTTGATTTCACGCGACAAACAACTGTAATCATTGTATACCATGGTACGCCATGATCACAGTCACTTTAGGACGTGTGCCACGTGGAATCAATATCTGACCGTCTGATTTGTGGGTCACAATCTCAAGATCTCATATGTGAAAGAATGGGACGAATCTCTCACTTGATTGAAGGCACTAATAGTGTGAACGCTAGAACCATCAATTGCTCCGAAAGAATCTTTGATTGCAAAAGCCCATACCCTACATTAAGTTCTCGACGCACCATCTGACAAAGGCATGTCGAGCGAGAAGTCACCTCCCTCATGTTAAATGTACGTGAAAACCATTGATTCTAGATTGTATTTGACGCCTTTAAGTTTGGTGATGGAGATTATCTTTTCATTCTAATCTTTTTACACCAAAGATCTTTCGATCATGGCGCACCTATCAGAGAGTACGAATGATGATGCCATATAGCGCACATCCAAAAATGGCCCAAATGCCTAGTCTTCGGGATTTCAGGCAACTTAGCTAATCCTTGTTTTTTTATAAGATACCATTTTTTTGCAACCGAAGATTCTTCCCGCAAAACTAATGGTTCCACCTTTAACACCATTGATTGCCCTGAATTAGATGTTGGACATCATTTTTAGACTCAGTCTTTCACATAACAGATCTTGAGTTCATGACCCACCTATCAGATGGTCAGGTGTTGATTCCATGTGGCAGGCAATCGTGATAATGGTGTACCAAGAGAAGGGGTTCTTGGGATGTGTTCCATATGGAATCAAACATCTTATGTCTGATAGGTGGTCCATGATCTCAAGATCTATTGTGTGAGATATTGGGATGAAAAACGATCTTCTCCATCTGATTCAAGGCACTCATTTTGTAGTGCCTTTTGACCATTAATCTTATGGTGGTATGTCCCTAAACTATTGGTGCCATATATATGGAATCAACGACCCCAATTTCTCTTAAGGACGAATAGGTCAGGTACTAAACACCAAGTCGGGGGTTCGACAATAATTCAGCAAGGTTGAAATTTGAAAATATTCAACAAGTACGGGAAATATTCATGCGGCAAATGTCCGCCGCATGTCATAATAACCATACTTCATGTCAGATAACAAAATCTAACTTAAGGGTGTTAGATCATTTAAACCACATTTCGGTGTTTAAACTTCGATCAAGAACCCTTATCCCTTTTTTAAAACACACGAATTTTGAAAAAAAAAATTGTGAATGATTTGGAATTAACTCATAGAACCACAAATTCAAGATTATTCGCAATTTTTTTTTTCTTTTTTAAATTCAGAGAATTTGGTGACTGGTTGGGTCGGTCGTAGGTCTATCCCTGAGTTAGATGGGGTTGGGCTTGTCCAAGCAAAAAATTTGGCTGCTCAACCCAACCAGACTAAACTTGACGTGCCAAGGGTATATGCCCCCAGCCCAACCCCGACCAATAATTTGACCTAACCAGGTTATACTCACCCTATTTTCCTTATTTTGCATATAAAATATCAAGTCAGCTTGGGCTGAGTCAATTTTTGCCCGACGCAACCAACCTTTGAGATATGGTTAGGAAGAGTGGTTTGTATTCAAGTAAATGTATCATATGATAGGCATGTGTTTTAAGATGATCAATCTACATGTGATGTTTCGTCATTTGGAAGGCTTGGATTGATAAAAAAAACCTGCAATGGCTAACAATGTTACTTCCATAGTAATGGTGAGCTCTCATTAACCATTTTTGTTTTGAGGCAACGCTCATAATCGCTAATACCATGACCGTGAAACGATTAGAGAATCAGCTAATTCAGATGTACCTCACATGATGCACATCTGCGATCAATTCAAACTGTCCAACCCACAATCTATCATTTGCACATTATCTCAACCAAAGAATCATGCCTAAGCGTCGAATCCATTCCCCAGTCCATTTTAAACACTCATTCATATTAATTGGTATCATTTGAATTTCGCCATATGATATGGTTAAGTTTACTTTTGCCTTAAACTTTTTTGGTCGATAAAAATGTTGTACTTTTATTAATATGAACAAAATTGTAGTAGATCAAAACGGCCGAGCGAGATGCTCAGCCGGTGTAACAGAGAAACAAGGAAAAATAAAATAAATTATACAAGCCTAAAGAAAGAAAATTGAAAGGTTTAACTCTACCATCACATATCACATGTTTGTAGTACACTTTCTTTTTATTGTTAATTTCATACAAAAAGTTCAACAAATGGGCTCCATTCTCATCCTCTCCATGCAATAGAAAGGTTTAAAGCTCTATCTTTCTCTCTTCAGGACACTCCATCACTCGAAAGGAATACTCTATATATAGGATCTACTACTTGGCTACCATCGGGCCAATTGACCGCTTAAATAATTGTAGTTGAAGTCTAGTAAACTTCTCAAGTACTGCTTGTTCATTGGTTGTTGCTGTTTGTAGAATACCCACCTATAAATTAGCTGGGTGTTGAATTGACTACCTGCTTTGTGAACCTAGTCGCCAATAGATCCAAGGTTGGACAAACCGCCAATGGGTCTGCTCCGTCATATGGTGGTGTGCTTGCTTACCACGTGGCATCTTTACCCAATCATAGTGACTAGGCTTAAATTATACCTTTGATTCAAAGAATTATATAGTTTAATTGAACAATGGCTGAATTGAATGTTCAGCTGACTTGTCCATAGTAAGAAACAAGTGTTTTAGAGTCAAGAACTCTAATGAAATCAAAGAAAATGAATTCAAAACTTACCCTTAGAGAGGTCCTTAGAACTTATATCGAATTAGTAAAATAACTTGTGCATCGAGAATGGTCATCAATAAAAGTCACATAATATATATAGTCCTCAATCACAGGTACAGGAAGACAAAATAAGAGGTCATATAATAACTACAGACAATTAGGAAAAAATGAATTAATAAGTTGCAAATAATTAAAATCTGCAGCCAGTAG
The DNA here is from genome assembly GCA_021018995.1 of Chloranthus sessilifolius. Classification (NCBI taxonomy): domain Eukaryota; kingdom Viridiplantae; phylum Streptophyta; class Magnoliopsida; order Chloranthales; family Chloranthaceae; genus Chloranthus; species Chloranthus sessilifolius. The sequence continues at coordinate 20,432,348 of CM037589.1, forward strand.
CCCATGACAGAGTTTACAACATAAGGCACATTAAATTTATTTTTTTGCAATTCAAGGCATATTAGATTTAACTTTGCAGTTCTCGTATCTTTAGGGAAATACTTTGTAAAAAATAGGCCATCAAAATAATATTTGCAAAATATAGGTCATTAAAATAATATTTGCAAAAATTAAAACATCATAATAGAATTTGCAACATAAGTCACCTAAATTTTTTTTTGCAATTTAAGGCACAATAGATTTAATTTTGTAGTTCTCGAAACCTTAGGAAATAATTTACAAAATGTGTCATCAGAATAATATTTACAAAATATAGGTCATCAAAATTAAATTTGTAAAAAATAGAACATCATAAGAGAATTTGCAACATATGGCACATCAAAAAATTGTTACAATTTAAGGCACATATGATTTAATTTTGCAATTCTCGAAACCTTAGGAAGTAATTTGCAAATGTAGGTCATCAGAATAATATTTGCAAAATATAGGTTATCAGAATCATATTTGTGAAAAATACAACATCAAAGTAGAATTTGCAACATAAGACACATCAATTTTTTTTTGCAATTTTAGGAACATTAGATTTAATGATGCTTTTCTTGGAACCTTAGAAAATAATTTGCAAAATATAGGTTTGTCAAAATAATATTTGCAAAAAAGTATTATTAGAATAGAATTTGCAACATAAGGTACATCAGAATAATTTGTAAAATATGGGTCATCAAATTTTTTTTTCAAAATATAGGTTATCAAAATAATATTTGCAAAAAATAGAACATTAGAATAGAATATGATGCCCTATAAAAATAAAAGATGACCTATGTTTTGCAAATTATTTCCTAAGATTCCGAGAACAACAAAATTAAATCAAATGTTCCTTAAATTGCAAAAAAAATTTATATGCCTTATGTTGTACATTCAATTCTGATGTTTTATTTTTTGCAAATATTATTCTGAAGACCTATATTTTGCAAATTATTTCCTAATGTTCTGAGGACTTATGTTGCAAATTCTATGCTAATGTTTTACTTTTTGCAAATATGATTTTGATGACCTACATTTTGCAAATTATTTTCTAAGGTTCTGAGAATTGCAAAATTTAATCTAATGTGCCTTAAATTGAAAAAAAAATCTAATGTGCCATATGTTGCAAACTCCATCATGAGTTGCTGGTTGTAAATTTTGATTGTTTGCAACCTATTAAATCATTTTTTCCTGGTTGTTTGCATTTGTTACATGACCTCTATTACTTATTTTTTGGCAGCACAATGGATGTTCTTTCTCACTCATTCGGGTGCCATTTCTTGAATATTTTATCCGAGTTTTTTTCAGAACTCGTTCACCAAACAAGGCCTAATAGATCACACATTGAACGGAAATGGGCCCAAAAATTAAAACTTTTTGAGAGATTTGAGTTTTCGCTGCCACAATCGAGACTCACCCTTAAGGTAGATTTTTGTCAACTTCGAATTTGCAATACATGTGATGGGTTACAGTGTAAAACAGTTTTGATTTTAATTGTTCAGAAAATAAAGTTATATTTGGGCTTGGACACATGAAAATGTAGCACAATGGAAGGTTGCCACTATTACAGCCTCAAGGTCGCAGGTTCGAGCCCAATAATATAAAACCTAAGCTGTATTTAATCCTTAAAGTAGTGTTTTAGGCTGGCCTTGCATGTTAAGTGCCAAGCAAGGATCAAAATTTCGGTTTCGGAGGGGATTGAAATCGAAATTTTGGCCGATAATTTCAACCCCATACATTTAATGACAGAAATTTTAGTCCCAAATTATCGTTTCGGTGGAGGCCACTAATCATCATATGGGTGAGTTTCAAACCCAATACGTAGATGGTTAGAATGACCCGAAGTTGCAACAAATTTATCTGAATTCTATTTATAAGAAGTAAAGGCAGACGAATGAGCATGCATGTTGTAGAAATCTAACAGACCTAACTCAACCTCACAAAACCGGCTTCTAAGGTGAGGTTTGCCCAATATATAAAGAGCCCAAGAAGGGCCTACCCACAAACGATGTGGGACAATTCCAACACATGTGACATGCATAATGTAACTTGTCAAGCATTTATGTAAATATAATATACAATATAGATAGAGAAAAAAGTAAATAATAATAAAATATAGAAAATTAGGACAAGAGAGCCTAGCCCCTGCAAAGGTAATCATTGAAATTCCAACGACTGGATTTGTGGCCCTTGAAGCTTTTGGTTTGGTCGAGGTCTAGTCCGTTTTCAATCGGTTTCTGGTTGGTCGGTTTGGGACTGTCTTGACCCGATCGGTTTGGGTCAGTTCTTGGTCAGCTTTGGGCTGGTTTCCCCACTCAACCCCAGTCGTTTGGTGTTGGAAATAGTGGCCAAGTATAGGTACGGGAATAAAACGGCTCCGGAAATATACGAAAAAAGGGGGAAATTTCAGTAATTTCGGGAAAAAGTGTGAAAATTACGAAAATAAAAAATATATTAATAATTATAAAAAATAGACCTGTTTTGGCCAAACACGAGTTTTAAACAGAAAAAGGGGTTTAAAACGTATTTAAAAAAAAAAAAAAGGGTTTAAAACGTATTTTTCAGAAAAAACATGAATTAAAAAAAAATAAAATAAAATAATATATATATATATATATATATATATATTTGGAGTTTTTTAGTTTTTTTTTTCAAAAACACGTGTTTCCCGAAAAACGCGTAATTGGTCACTATTTTGTCGGCCATCCAAAAGCGAAATCGAACCGATTCAGAATAGTTTAAGTTAGATCAATTTTTGGTCAGTTCAGTCAATCAATTTTCTAGTCGTTTTCAACTTTCAGTACAAAACTTCCGCCCCTTAACCATCACTATGCCACCACCAGCCCCCAATCACCACTACAACTACAACCACCATCATCACCACCACCCTAACACGACCATCACTACCACCAACACAATAATGGTCCCCGTCATCACCAACTTCCCCATCACACCTCTACCATCCCCTCGACCACTCACAGCGATTTCTGTCCGAACATCTCCTAGACAATCCGAACCCGCCCGACGATTTTAAGAACATTGAACCCCCCCCCCCCCCCAATCACCGCTACCATTAGAACCACCATCATCACTACCACCACGACAACCATAAGCCTCGTCATCACCAACTTCTCCATCACACCTCTACCGTCACCTCACCGCCTTCTCCATTACACCTGCAACACCATCTCCTTCTCCACCACTACATCACAACCACATCTCCACTACCACCACCTCTTTCACCACCGTCCAATAGTAGACCAATGAGTCATTGCAAAGTCTCGGGTGTTATCCAACCATCAAACGCATTTGTCAGCTGGAAGCCCATATATTTATCCTTACCGAAACAACAGACATAATTGATAAAAAAAATTGTCCACAAACAAATTTGTTTGGTAACCTTATGTAATCAACAAACAATTGTTCACAAAAAAAAATTTCCACAAATAAATTTGTCTTGGATTAAGCTTTTCTTAGATTAAAAAGTCATAGGATTTAGACGGGCCTAGAATTTTTTATTTTTTTTATTGGAATTAAATAATGTACTTGTTGTTTGCTTTTGTCAGCTTAATTTGCTAGTGTTTGGTTGTTGGTTATTTCTCTTTCAGCCCTCTCTTATGCATGTTGGTTAATATTTGATAACTTGATGATTAAATTATTACTATGTATTGGTTTTTCTCATATCATTTGTTATTGATATCATTCAGTGTTTTACAAAATGAGAAAAAGTTTTGCGCTAATCAGAAACGAGTGGAAATGAGTGGACGTCGTGAGAAGAGATATGAGGGAATGCCAAGTTACAGATGCATAGCGCTGATTCAGAATGACTGGAGAATAGGACTCAAAAGGCTGACCCCATCTATGTTGACCCCAAATAGATGGGACAAGACTATGATGATGATGATGATAGTAATTATTGTGACCCCCTTGAAGTCACTTAAGCCTCCAAATATAAGCTATTGCACCAACAATTTTTTATTGCACCCCACATAAAACAAAAAAAAGGAGCCACTAAAAATATATGAAGATAAATGGAACACCGAACTAAAGCAATCAAAATCAAAATAAGATCAGTTAGGTTCAATTTGGGTTTAGAAGAGTAAGAAATTCGGTTTATCGAAACTGAAGTTTTTGACTAAGGTTTGGTTTTAGGAGAACTGACAACGAAACCGAAATTTTGGTTTCGATTCGGCTAACCGAATTTACACCCTTAAGTCTCCTCAACTCCTACCCAATGTTAGATATATAAGTAAAAACAATAAGGGGTTCCAAACTTGGTTGGGCCACGTCAGGTTAATTTTCATGATTAAGGGTGGGTCAATTTGGTTTTGGGTTGGGTAAGGCATCCTTACCCGAAGGGTAAGATGAAAAACGATTCAAAACATGCACATCTTGTAATCTTTTAGAATGAGTTTTCCTTCTTAATTCATATTTTTCTTTTTAGTTGGTGCAATGGCTTATATGTAGGTGCAATTATTGGTTCCCTTAATTTGTTATAAAAAAAAAAAAGTGAACGATAAAATAACAAAACAAAATCACTCCATCTAAAAGAAAACCATCGTTAATATCATAGATCTAAAAGAACATAAGCATGCCCTATCAATTGAAAAAAAAAACATGAGCATATTTGATGGGTAAAACAAAAAATCTTACCTTTATGTTGTTGATTATATATATATAAAGGAAACTGTATTTTTATCTTAAAAATCGATCGATACCGATACATATCGATTATTGGCTAACACATCTCGGTTTCAATCGAGATTTTTTATTTGTTTTAATAAAATTGACCGATACGTATTAGTATCGGCCGATTCGTATCCGCCTTGAGCAAACCATTACCCGAGACCGATACCGATTTTAATACCTTGATCACCGAAACTGAAACGATAACTCAAATTATCAGTTACTTTGTATTGTGTTGAAGTTTTCGGCCAAAATTTCAGTTGAAATTCAAAATTTCGGTTTTGGTCTCCACCAAAACAAAAACCGAAATTTTGATCCTTGCCTTGATCTTAACCACTGTTATCTCCAAAGTGGGAACTTAGGCTGTGTTTGAGTTTGCTCTTTGGAGGAAAGAGTATCCCACTTAAAAGAGAACGTTTAAATTGCAAATCAAAAGAAATGCCGAGATTTAAATTGCGATATATGATTATGATTTCTTCAGCTCTCAATGCTAAGATTTGGAACCGTGTTAGCGAGTACCTTGGTCGTACCTTAATATAACTGAATAATCTACAAAAGACTAGTATTATGTGCAATAGAACTTATGTGTAAAGTTTTTTTGTTTTTTGTTATAAGGCCATAAGGCCGAGACAATCTCGAGAACCGAGGACCAGACACACATACACATGTGATAATTGCCGACACACGTGCGTAAAATTAGGACTAAGTGATTCATTTGTGGTCGATACATGCAATCTAGCACCGTTTATAGGGTTTCACCTAGGCTGGTGTCACTACCACACCAATTTATGTTACACCTACCTCGCTAAAACAAAGGACAATTCCGTTAAATGTGTTATTTCAGTCGATGGAGATTGTTTTTTTTATCTCAGCCTTCCACAAAAATGATCTTGATATCAGACGATCAGATGTTGATTCCACGTGGCACACATCCCAAAAAGTAAACGTCGACATGTGTGATGTATGCTATGGTGATGTTCACTTTTTGGAATCAAACATCTGACTGTCAGATAGTTGGCCAATGATCTCAAGATTATTTTTGTGGAAGATTGGAATGGAAAAAAATGATCTCCATTGTCAAGTATATCTCACTCGAATCTATCAAGTGGTGCTAAATGGTGTTACCCTCGCTTTACGAGCAAAACATTTTAGTAAAAATTGCTTTTCATTTATCTTAGAATTATTAATAAAAATAAATATGATAAAATAATTTAACATCTATCGACTATAGGGTACCGCGTTTCAAGAAAATCCTTCGTCCACCACTACCAAAATGCCAAGTTTTTCTTCTAAATTATGTTCAACGGCTCTAACTTTTCATGTGCAAGTATTGACTCCCATTAATTTACCAAATTTCTTTTAAAGAATTTTTATAATATTTTTAAATTGTAATAATTTACCTAATGTGGGACTAAACTTCAACACAGAATACGATGCCACATAAAGAAAATATCTACGTAATTAAAATGTATTCGTTTATTTATACTCATGAGATACAAAACAGGTAGGGCTGTGGATTGGGTGTCAAAATTTTGGGCTCGATGAAAAAATGGCAAATGCCCTGCTCCGTTTGACCCGGTGTTGCATCGCCACTATCTATGTTGACCCAACTTAGCAAAAAGTTTGTCGGCACCTAGAGGTGCAAGAGAGCCATGGGAGATTTCAAGAGATATTTTTGGGTATGTTTTAATTTTACCCTAAGATTCTTTCTTATGAGCTTAGGTTCATGTTTCTAAACCGTTAACTTAGATGAAGATTATTTTCTGTCTCAATCATCCACAAAGTAGATCTTAAGATCATAGTTCTATTATGAGATGGTCAAATTTTGTTGCCATGTGGCACACATCACAGAAAGTGTTATGGGAATATCATTTACTATACGCCTAAAATCGTGCTCATATTTTCTGTCAATTCACCCCATTTCCTCATTTTCGACCAATCAGTCGTTCAAGTGGGCATAATATCAATTGTTCATACTTGATGTAAGGCACAAATTGAAGTGCCCCAATGTGCAATGTGGACCTTGAAATGTGTGCAGACTTACAGATCATAAAGATCTGTGGGCTTCTGAGAGTCCACACAGTGCACTGCTGACAAGCTATTTACTATTGATCAGGTCGGTCGCTCTATACTTAAATCTTTGTTCAAACAATTCAGACTTCATTGATTCCACCAAAATTTTCAGATGAATGAAAACACTCCAGCAAGTAGTTGGATAGAAAAGAATTTAGCAGTAAACCTTTCCTGATTGATGGAGAATGAGCCCTGCCAATTCTACAAGTTTATTTTTTTTATTTAATTGAAATTCTCTCTTGGGAAAGGAGCAGAATTATTGAAGCACTATGCATATTCTATTCTGTATATAATAAAAGAAATAAAAATAAATAAAAAAGGACACATAACAATTTTTTTCAACAAGTCAAATATTCTAACACCACAAAAGTTTGGATTTTGATATAGTAAAGAAGAATATATTCCGAATTTAAGAAACTTATATAGCATACAAGTATTATTTATCGATAATTCATGAATGCAAAACAGGAGCTCATCACCTTCAGATATCAGAACATGATCCTGAAGGCTGGCGAAAGTAAAAGTCACCAGGAATCACTCATTGGATATCGGATCATCAATGGTAGCATTGCCTCCATCTGCATTTTATAATAAAAAAATAATACTGATATTTGTCTTTTAATAAACCACAAAAAGGGCTGATCATGGTTGGAAGCAATTTCAAAACCTGAAATGGAGTCTAGTTAACAGGCATTACCGTCACCGTCCGTGGGAGCATAGGCAGATCGCCTTGAACGCGCTTGTTGATGTGGGGTGGGCTAAACATAAGAGTTAAAAAGACAGATATAAGAGTAACATAAATGCACAAGTACAATCAGTTCACCTCACTTGCTACAGAAGCATGCACGATACAAACATAGAGACATGCATAATTCTTGTACTCGACCATGGCATCAAAACTAGGCCGATACGAATATGTATCAGCGATACGTATCGATTTTGCCGAGAACCGATACCGATACCACCCTGATACAGGTATCGGTCTCAGTATCAGTATCAGGCCGTAAAACTGGTACCGTATCAGACGATACTCACCGATACATAGAATTTTACACAAAAAAATTTCAAACAAAATAGAGTTTTGGTATCAGCAATACCGTATCAGTATCGGCTGGTACGTATCGGTTCAAGATTGGACAAATACCCGATACCAATCCTGATTTTGATACCTTGCTCTTGGCACAACTTTTAAAAGGAGAAATATACAATGAAAAGACAAAAAGAAGAGACAAGAAATCAGAGATACATCCTTACATGTTCAACTCAAGGCAAGCATACAAGATGGAGACATATAGACCTGTATGCAAATGCATAATTTTTTATGGGAATAATAGGCTCTGAGAAGCATTTATAGATAGAGACCATTGGAAGCACACATTGGGCCAAGTGTCACATCTCTTGAGCAATCCAAGTCATCGTAGCTCATAAGCTCATAATAAGAACCACCATCGGACAAAAAATCAGTGTATTGGGGATTGGAACCGTCCAATCTATATGCACTCTAATATGGACGGTTGGGCACATTTTGTTAACTGTCAATTAACTGTCAACATTAAAGAGCTCTGATCAGATGGTTCCAATGCCCCGATATGTGTTTTTGGGCTGACTGGCTGAGTATGATCATCAGCATTAAACACTTTCACTGATTAAAGATGTATGCCACATGGCCTAAATGAGTGCTTTTCATCGCAATATCTGTGTAAAGCCACCGCAATAGTCAGTTTATATTAAGAGAACAACATACAATGCAAAGACAAGGCAATATGATAGAAGAAAGAAAAAAGTCACATCCCTCTACACTCAATGCTATTCAAGAATCATTTAGAAAGATAGGTACATGCATGCACTATTTTTCAATCTACACGGAAAACAAGAATGGTGTTTTGGCATTGGTTTGATTGTTGTCCGGTAACTTTTTAGTTCATGTAAATCGTGTTAGAAGTTGAACTTAAAAGTTCACACAAGTTCTTTTAAGGTTACCATGCTATTTTTCCAATATTTGATGTGATAGCATTCTATAAAAGAACCACTTACCAAGGTGTCAGTATCGAGACCGATACGTATCGGCCCATATCTGGATACGGTATCACCAATACCGTGATTGATCGATATTTTCTTATGAAAAAAGAGTAACAACAGAGAAAAAAAGAAAATTGTCACGATCAGCATCGGCCAAAGCCGAGACATTATAGGCTGATCCCAATACCGATACCTGTAACGGGGTGGTATCGTCCAATATCAATAGTGATACCAATACCACCCTGATACCTGTAACGGGGTGGTATTGGTATTGGTTCTCACAAACCAATATGTATCCTATACGTGAGTGGTATCAGCGAGTTTGATACCATACCCTTACACGCATGTATATGCATACATGCATGAGAGAGAGAGAGAGAGAGAGAGAGAGGAATGCTTGGACTTGTGTAAGAAAAAGAGATGGATGATTGAACTTGGGTAAGAAAGAGAAGGGTGTTTGCACTTGAGTACCAAGGATGGTTTGGGTCATCTATACCAAATGCAAGGCATCATCCACAAAGAAAGTCGCCATGTGAATTTCAGGGAAGATCGACATTGATCAAAAAATCATAACGAACTAATTGTTGCAATTCTTCACATTATGTATGGCCCATCACGCTTGTTCCATTCAATAATCTTTTAATGAAGGAAATACCCAAAAAGAACACGTATGGCTATTGATACATGTAGGATCGCTTAATCAGCATCGTTTAAATGCAGAGTAGAAGGTTGAGAGGAAGAAGATAAGCTAGGCCTTTACTGTAACCCCAAAGATCAAACAACTAGCAGATTTAACATGAGCTTGACCATGACTTAGTGGTCTGAAAGCTTGGGGACTTCATTTATATAAACACCGTTCATAATATTTCTCGCTTGGGAATGAAGAAATGACTTTATTCATAGCGACTCTGAAACTCCCCTTTACATTGACAAGGAACATTTTTATAAAGAAAACATTTACTATTTTAACCCATTAGATAAAATTCATATAATATCTAGACCACTCAAATTTTCGATATTCTAATCACAATAGGACATCTAAAATACTTAAAGCTTCTTGACCTTTGACTGTTTGACCTCATATCTGAATAGAAAGAGTAGGTTTTTTATCTGTTTTTCCTAGTCAATATTTTTTTAAAACGAATTTGATGAATTCTAAGTGGTGTTTTAAGGGGTTCTTTGTTGACATCTCAATCTCACGTGTTCCTTTGCTCCAGATTTCTGTGTCCCAGAAAACTTTATTAAATGTTGGGTTTAGATTGGAATCTTCTACGGTTTCTAATGTTTTTGGTCTCATGCAATTTGAAGTACATTTGGTTGACTTTTGATTGATTTTTCCTTGTGTCAGCCACTGTTTCTGTACATGGCTTCTTGCTGTGAGAACCAAGCTAAGACAAGTTGATGTCCAACGGTGATACTACTTTTTTTAAGCATCTATTTGAGGACTGAGGTGGGTTTGATGAAGAGATGTGAATTGAATAAATTAGAGCTTGTTATTGATACTTTGCGCTGGTTTATAATATCATAGGTGGGATATCTCAGGTTGATAAGTGTGTATGCTGTAACTGCAGTATTGCATTGTGATATCTTCAATAGTGGAGCTGTGTAGCTCAGTTTCTAAATTGCTTTCCAGTTGTGGGTCTATGTAGAGTTGAGGAACCTCAACTATGGAAGACTCAAAGAACACCGTAGGTGGTGTTAGTGAACGGACCATGGATTACAAATTACTACCGTCATGTTTGACGGCACCAAGTACCTTGCATGGTCAAGATATGCTGGATTATTTTGGGGTCTAAGCGTAAGATGAGACATGTGGATGGTAGCATCCCTGAACCCTCCACTGATGAGTATTATGTGGATTGGAGGTACTACAATATGATTGTAATGATCTGGTTACGGCATTCGATTCAACCCTCGATCAGCTTCTCTTTCCTGTATGCAACCTCAGCCAGAGAGTTGTGGTCAGCAATGAGTGAAGGTTAATCTTTAAAACACCATGATAAAAGCAGTAATACTTGTCAAGGAGACAAATCACTGGGTGATTATTATAGTCAATTGAGGTGGCTGTAAAATGAATCAAGTCACCACCGATCTAAGAATTTGTGTGCAAATTGTATGAGCAAATCACAGTGTGTTGACTACGTGAATATACAAAGAGGTGAGCAAGAAAAGAAGAACAATATTTACCTTATTGAGGGGTGTTTACCAGAGTATAAGCATGTGAGAGCTGGCATCTTTTTAGTAGAGAGGAGTTACCATCTTTGGGACCGTATTCATTCTGCTTCAACATGAAGAGACCAAGATGAGGCTAATGGATGTATCTCTCCAGACCCCTAAGCATTTGGTCTTCCCTCATTTTTTGAATTTTTTCGTGGTGGTGGTAAATCGGGGTGGTGTGGGTGTAGGCATAGCAATACAACCTGTGAAGGAAAGGAGAAATTAAAGTTTCCCCATTGTGGGAAAGTGGGACATTTGAAAGAATCCTGTTGGAATCTCGTGGGTAGACGAAAATTTCGACGCAATTGGGCTTCCTCTATAGCTCTTGATGATGGATCTTCGGCTAATGTAGTACAACCATCATAGTAAGATGCCTATGAGCCTTATCTCCGTCGGCAAAATAACCAAGTCTATGAATTGCAGGATAACCTTCGTTCCAACTCATTGTGTGTTTCAGGACTTGACTACTGGGAGGAGGACTTTTAATCATAATCATGAGGAGCGAGGACTATAACTGTTCGAGGGTTAGCATATTCTGAGACCTATTGCTATTGTTGCCCTATGCTCGTTCATGAAACATGTGACTTGGACACCTTCCCCTTCAACATTTGCGCTTTTTATTTCCTATCAAATTTAGTTCTTTTAGTAATTTTCCTTTCGAATGTGATGTATGTCAACTTTGGAAAGATTGTGGGGCTTTATACCACCTTTAGTGGCAATGAGTTCCCTTCTTTTTCAAATTGTTCATTCTTATACTTGGGAACTCCCCTGTGGTTGTTACATGGATATCATTATTCTGTATCTTTCATTGATGACTGCACTAGATTTACTACATTGTTTTTTATAAATCTAATGATGAAGTTGCAATGATTTTTACCTTCTTTCACAAGTTGGTCCAAACTCAGCATTAGGCTACTCGATCTAATAATGGTGGGGAGTATGCTTCCATCATCTTCAGTCCTATCTTCACATGCATGGCATTAAGTGGCAGTCCACTTGTCCCTATACACCATAGCAGAATGGGGTTGCTAAAAGGAAAAATAATCACTTACTTGAAGTAGCTTGTGCATCATTTATTGATACGAATGTTCGCAAATGTCTATGGAGGAATGATGTACCTACGTCCAACTTCTTAATCAATTGAATGCCTAGTCTTGTCCTTAATGGCCGTTCACCATATATATATGTATGTGTGTGTGTGTGTCACATTCTTTGAATCAATTGTCTCGTATCCTCCCTCTCAGTGTCATCTTCGAATGAAGAGCTTTAAAGATGAGAGAACTATTCCGGTATTGCCAAGTTTCAAATTAAAGATGAAGTTGAAGTGGAAGACCAAGAACCTCCACAAGTCGACAAGAGAGGGACTCCTAAAGGAGCCAAAACTTTCGATTATTCTAGAAATGAAAACGTTTACAAGAAGTGAAGGACCTTCCACCTCTTACTATCGACCAAAATCCTCCTCCCATTGCAAGTCCGCAGATTGGTGAATCCTCTTCAGACTTAGATCACCCCATTGCCTTACGCAAGGCACTAGGTCTTGTACATCACATTCCATCAGTATGTTTGTCTATATCACGATCTTTCTACCCCATGAATCCTTCATACCTTCCTTAGACTTCATTTATTTTCCTTCTAGCTTGTCTGAAGCTTTGTCTCAAAGAAAACGGAAAGAGGCCATGATGAAGGAAATGAAGGCTCTAGAATGGAATATACGTGGGAGATTACAATGCTTCGAAAAAGCAAGAAGGTGGTGGATGCAAGTGAGCCGACACTGTGGATGTATAGACCCGATAGTTCAATTGAAAGATACAAAGCTAGACTCCTTGTGAAGGGGTTCACTCAAACATATGGCATTGACTATCATGGTACATTAACTCTCATTGCCAAGCTGAATCCCATCTGTGTGCTCCCATCTCTTGTTGCTCAATGAAAGTGGTCGTTTTATCAGATCGGTGTTAAGAACGCTTTCCTACAAGGGTATTTAGAAGAGGAGGTATATATGGCTCCCACCTAGTTTTATGCTTCAGAGGGAGAGGGTCAAGCTTATACGGCAAAGAAGGCAATATATGGCCTACAGCAGTCACCTCAGGCTTGGTTCAAAAGATTTAGCGATGCAGTCATCTAGTGTGGGTACCATAGAAGTCATTATGACCCTTCATAATTTGTTAAGAGGGGGGGGCTCACCTCCCAGTTCTAGTGATCTATGTGGATGATACTATCGTTATTGAAGATGTCAGTGAAGAAATTGTGACGCGGGACGGGAACCCTAATATGCGTGAATATAATTTTTAATCCGATTTGCCGAAATTAAATAAAATTAATTCAAGAGTAATATCAAAACTATCACGATACCTTCGGGTTCGTAGAATTTTTAGTAGAAATAAATCAGCGATCCAAATAGGGTGTCCAATCCGATGCGCAAGTCCCGTTAGATTTGAGGCGGGATCGGGCCTAGAGATAGGACTCTAGCTTTTCCAGGTTTAGGCGCGTGTCTTCGATCCAATGTAGATTCACGGCTCGAACCAGGGTTGCGGAATTAGATTATGAGTTTGTAATAGGTTTTAGTTTTGTAACAGGTTTAGGGTTTTCGGATCGGTTTATGGTTTGGAAAAGGGGTGTTCGCTATGTTTGATTTAGGGTTTCAAAAGGGTTTAGGTTTTAGAAAGCAATCATAGATCCAAAAGCAACAGATAGAATAGAGAAGATGACAATGGGTTTGGGAATCACTCTCTTGGCCTCACACCAAACCCATCTTAGGCAAAGAATATTCAAACATAAAAGCATTCAAAATATTCAATAACTAATTAAAAGGTGTTTACAAGCCTCTATATATAGGCCATCAATAATTAATTCGAAATAGAAAAGAGTCATAATAGAAATAAAACGAAAAAATGACAGTTTTCCCAAAAAATTAAAATTTCCAGAAATAAATCGTTGGATTTATGTGCCTTGCATGATGTCACAAATAAGGCCAGGACAGCGGTGGGAGTCCTGGCCACGCGCCTCAAGGGCTATCACAGCGCGTCGGCGCTGTTCTTTGTGTCCTTTTCTCCCCTCTCTCCTCCAAGCTTCCTCTTCGCTTCTTCCGACGCCGGTAAAACTGATGTGGTCCTAATCCAATGTCCATGTATGTGGCGTCCTCGTCAATCCCCCTGGACCAAAAAGGTTTCATCACCGATGAACCGCGCTCGTGGTAGAAGTCAATCAAATCGGGGTTCAATCGGCGGACTTCATTCTCGTGGATCCAAGTGTTTTCAGACTCCGGTTTTCCGACCCATTTAACCAAGTACTTCTGGAATCCCCCGTCATGTGTAGAGACGGCATGATCGTTGATTATATCCTCTATCTCATCTGATCTCTGTCTGCTTGGGGAAGGAAGATGTATAGGTTGCAAAGTTGGATTGGGGCTGGGACTAGGAGGTGGCTGGAGTGGGTTTCCAGGAGGTGGGGTGAAACCGAAGGAACCAAGTCCTCCACATTGAATGTTGAACTAACCCCCGTACCAGGAGGAAGCTAGAGCACGTATGCATTAGGACCACTCTTAGCCAAAATTCTAAAAGGTCCAATACCTCGGGGTTGGAGCTTCTTTGCGGATCCGGATGGAAACTGCTCAGGCCTAACTCGGACCATCACATAATCACCCACGTTAAATTCTTTAGAACGCATGTGAGCATCTGTAGATAATTTATATTGACTGTTGCTTGAATTAATTTTCTGTTTAATTTCGGCATGCAAGCTATGAATATGTTGTGCAAATGCATCGGCAGACTCTGACACTCTATGGGATGCAGACATGGGGATTAAATCTAATGGGGTCCTAGGCCTATGACCATGTACTACCTCAAAAGGACTCATGCCTATGGACCTATTGACAGAATTATTATAGGCAAACTCAGCTGTGGATAAGATGGTATCCCAGGTCATAACATGATCACCGACAAGACTACGAAGGAGATTCCCAAGGCTCCTATTGGTGCTTTCGGTTTGGCCATCCGTTTGAGGGTGGTAAGCTGTAGAGAATTGGAGCAATGTGTTCATCATGTGCCAAAGGGTCTTCCAAAAGTAACTCGTAAATTTAATATTCCTATCAGACACAATAGTTTTGGGCAACCCATGAAGACGCACTACCTCCGTGAAAAATAGTTTAGCAATATGAGATGCATCGGAGGTTTTGGAACAAGGAATGAAGTGGGCCATCTTGGAAAATCGGTCCACTATGACATAGATGGAATCGTGCTTCCTAGGGGTCTTAGGAAGTCCAAGCACGAAATCCATAGAGAGGTCTTGCCACGTTGTGAGTGGCACGGGTAAAGGGGTGTACAAGCTGGTATTTTGTTTGGTCTGTTTCGACACTTGGCAAGTACGACAATGTTTGACAACCTCAGCGACATCTCTCATTAGGCTAGGCCAAAAGAACCTATCCTCTACAAGCGCAACAGTTTTATTACGCTCGAAATGTCCGGCCACCCCTCCAACATGTAACTCCCAAATGAGAAAGTCACGCAATGAAGTGCGAGGGATGCAAAGGCACTTGCCTTTGAATAAGCACCCATCCTGGATGATGTACAGGAAATGTGTGCTGGTCGGGTTACTAAGGAGAGCAGTGTACTCAACCCCAAAATCTAGACACTCGGGGTACTCATCCTTTAACTTTTCGAACCCGACGACCTCGGTGCTTATTGTGTGCAAAGTCACCACTCGCCGACTAAGTACATCAGCGGCTCTATTTTCAACACCGGCCTTATGCTTTAACACGAATGTGAACCCTTGAAGGTACACAACCCACTTTGTGTGCCTTGGGTTCAACTTATTCTGTGAAGTAAGAAAGCGTAAGGCTTCTTGGTCAGAAAACAACACAAATTCCTGCGATCTAAGATAATGTTTCCAATACCAAAGAGATCGGACAACCGCATAGAACTCTTTGTCATAGGTGGAGTATTTTTGCTTTGCCTCGTTAAGTTTTTCACTAAAATAGGCCACGGGATGACCCTCTTGGCTAAGCACTCCTCCTATGCCTACTCCCGATGCGTCGCATGCGACTTCAAAGACTTTGGAAAAGTCCGGCAAATTGCATGACGGGTATACTACTCATTCGTTGTTTGATCTCAGCAAAGGCTTTTGTCGCCGCTTTGCCCCATTTAAAGTCCCCCTTTTTCATGCAATCAGTAATTGAAGCCATAATGGTGCTAAAGCTTCTGATGAAGCGACGATAGAAAGTAGCCAAGCCATGAAAGCTGCGGACATCTTGTATGTTCTTAGGCTCGGGCCACTCCACAATGGCTCTAACCTTTTCGGGGTTCGCGACCATTCCATCGGTCGAGATAATGAATCCCAAGAAGACAACGGAAGGTTGCATGAAAGTGCACTTCTTGAGATTGGCAAACAACTTCTCGCCCTTAGGGTTTCACAAACCAGCCTAAGGTGGGTCAAGTGTTGATCCTTGTCGTGACTATAGATCAAGATGTCATCGAAATAAACAAGGAATTTGTCTATAAACGGCCTCAACACTTGGGTCATGAGTCGCATGAAGGTACTCGGGGCGTTAGAAAGCCCAAAAGGCATGACCATCCACTCATAAAGACCATCCTTAGTCTTAAAGGCGTTTTCCACTCATCACCGGGGTGGATGCGGACTTGATGGTAGCCACTCTTAAGGTCTATCTTTGAAAAGATAGTAGCACCAACCATCATGTCAAGCATGTCATCAAGCCTTGGTATAGGAAACCGATACTTAACCGTAATCTTATCGATCGGACGACTATCCACACACATGCGCCACGTAGCATCCTTCTTAGGAGTGAGTAGGGCAGGTATGACACACGGGCTCATACTCTCTTGGATGAACCCCTTCTGAAGGAGCTCATTGACTTGCCGAGTCAACTCGGCGTGCTCAACCGGATTCAACCTATAATGGGGCAGGCTCAGTAAGGTAGATCCAGGAACCAAGTCTATTGCGTGTTGGATATCACGCAGGGGAGGGAGTTCGTTTGGTAAGTCTTCAGGAAAGACTTCCGTAAACTCTTTTAAAATCGGCTCAACCTCCTAGGGACACTCGCTCACCGACTCGAGAGCACTCTCTACGGTGACAACTACATACACCACACTCTCTTCTATCGATGCTTTCTCGAACTCAGCATGACTCATAATATTAATGGATTTAGAAGACTCGCCCTTATTTTCGACGGTGTTGGTCGATAGTGTTTTGGGAGGCAAAGGGTGTAAAGTGATCTTTTTGCCCTTATACATGAACGTGCATATGTTTGTTCGACCAAAAAGAGTCTCGTCCACATCGTAGAGCCACGGCCTTCCCAAAATGATATGGCCCACATCCATCGGCACCACATCGCACCATAAGGTGTCCGAATAAGAACCTAACTGAATCGGTACACGATACCTTTTCGACACGGGAATGGATGAAGAATTAACCCATGCGACTTTATAAGGTCTCGGGTGGGCTTCAGGTGTAAGCCCTAAGTGGCGTACGGCATGAGTTGATATAACATTAGTGCAACTACCGCTATCCACGATGATCCTACAATTCTTTTCACCAAATCTGGCATAGGTGTGGAAGATGTTCTCCCTACACCAGTCATCCTTTTCATCCCGTTGAGGCTGTGCAAGGGCACACCTCACAACTAAAGCACAACCAATAGCATCACCCTCCTCATCACTGGGTGTGCTAACCGGTTCAAATACTTCCTCTTCAACCACTACCTCATCATCATCCTCCTCTCCCTCAATGAAGAGAGTCCTTTGGGGTTCTTTCATAGGGCATTGGGCGGCAAAGTGTCCCATCCCATGACATTTATAGCATTTTAATTGAGAATTAACCCTTGAGGATTCTCCGACTACACCTTTTCCCTTTTCAAATTTAGAATTGGTAGGGGCAGGTTGTGTAGGTTTGGGAGGAGGATTGAATCGTCCCTCACCGGATCGTTGGTTACTATATTGTGGCTCGGTTCTCTTCACCACCGTAATTTTCAGATACCGTTCAAGATCTTGCACAACAGCATAGCATCTTTCAAGAGTTTCTACGGGGTGAGAAATCAACTCTTTCTGCAAATCAAGTCGCAATCCAGTGCGGAATCTAGAGAGTGATTTCAGGGTCATCCGATACTTTTGCCCTCATCATGATCTCTTCGAATTTGGCAATGTAATCGATCACGGGCATACAACCTTGGCGTAAATTTTGCCACTGGTCGAGGAGGCATTGGTGGTATGATAAAGGAACATACTTCTCAGTAAGTCGTTCATTCATGTCGTCCCAACGGGTAATGGGAGGACAACCCACGTTCACCCTAATGCGCTCAACATTGAGCCAGAAAAGTCAAGCTTGACCAACCAATTTCATTTTCGCAAGTCTAACGCAACGGTCGTCATTCATGGCATACCAATCAAAGTGTTGGTCCATGTCAGAAAGCTAATCGAGGAAGACAAGTAGGGTCCATTCTTCCATCGAAAGTCGGAATCTCAACTCGGACGTTCTTAAGGAGTTGAACTTCGGGGTCATAGTCATCTCTACGATGATCCCTACGATTCCAATTGTCTTGGCGACCATTACGTTCAAAGTGAGGACATTCACGCTCTTGGTGCTGATTTTCCATCCCACCCATTGCTTCCAGTTGGTTGATTCGATCACGTAATCTATCATTACCAACTCCTGGGGATGCTTAGGCTTGCTCTATGGTACTCAAACGTGCACTAATCGCACCCAATTCTTCTCGCATACCGTTAAGGGCATTGAGAATAGCACTTGAGTACATGGTGATCACAAGGTCGATTAGGGTTCTAATATGGAATGCAAAATGAACCCACAAAACAATGCAATAAAATAAATATGACAAGCAAAGATGCCCTAACCTAGAAAACCTAGGGCTCTGATACCAAACTGACGCGGGACAGGAACCCTAATATGCGTGAATATGATTTTTAATGCGATTTGCCGAAATTAAATAAAATTAATTCAAGAGTAATCTCAAAACTATCACGATACCTTTGGATTCGTAAAATTTCGGTAAGTAAATCACGCGAGATCCAAATAGGGTGTCCAATTCGATGCGCAAGTCCCGTTAGATTTGAGGCGGGATCGGGCCTAGAGATAGGACTCTAGCTTTTCCAGGTTTAGGCATGCGTCTTCGATCCAATTAAATTCACTACGAACTCAAGTTGCGGAATTAGATTATGGGTTTGTAATAGGTTTTGGTTTTGTAACAGGTTTAGGGTTTTCGGATCGGTTTATGGTTTGGAAAAGGGGTGTTGGCTATGTTTGATTTAGGGTATCAAAAGGGTTTAGGTTTTAAAAGCAATCACAGATCGAGAAACAACAGATAGAAAAGAGAAGATGACAATGGCTTTGGGAATCACTTCCTTGGCCTCACACCAAACCCATCTCAGGCAAAGAATATTCAAGCATAAAAGCATTCAAAATATTCAATAACTAATTAAAAGGTGTTTACAAGCCTCTATATATAGGTCATCAATAATTAATTCGAAATAGAAAAGAGTTCTAATAGAAATAAAACGAAAAAATGACAGTTTTCCCATAAAATTAAAATTACGTGAAATCTTGCTGATTTGCATGGGATGTCATAACGTCAGTGGAGATGTCATAGACGCTATCAGGATACACAGGGGTCATCACAAAGATCGCTGACGCTATTCTTTGTGTCCTTTTCTCCCCTCTCTCCTCCGAGCTTCCCCTTCGCTTCTTCTTCAGTACTCCTCAGTTCTCTCTATTGGGTTATATGTTTGGTGTGAGTTATTCAAGATTAGTGTACCACTTATGGTGTGTGTGTGTGTAATAATGTCGGGGTCAGTTGTAATTATGTCACTTAATTAAAGGCTAGTAGGGCTGCTCGTAACCCTAACTAAGTCATGCCATTATATTCACCACATTTTTTTCTAAGGGCCTATTTGGATACATTGGAAAATGGTAGATTTGGATTTATAAATCCCATATAATTCTGTAGTTTCTGAGCCCTATAGAGTCCATAGGATTTTTGTTCTTATCCACTGATTGGCGGGAAAAAAAAGAGAGAGCACGTGGAGAGAGGTTGAGAGAGTGGAGAGAATAATCAGCGCCAAAAGAATAGGTACCATTATTTACAATCATGAAACTGTGGCCTCACTCCTCTCCTCGAGTCTGGCATTGATGCGGGACAAACGCTAAAACCCTAATTATGCAAGTTTGAGATTAACCAAATTAAATTGAATAATGAAAGTATTTGAAATCGCCCAAACACATAAAGAAGTTTCAAAGAATTTAATTAAACAATTAGAGTAACTCAATTTAGTGTTCGCATGCATTAAAATTTCCCAATCTAGAAAAACGGATCTGATGAAGGATTCGAGATTCGCTCTAGTTTAGGGTACCAAGCGATAATCACGGTATCGTCTCTTGATTCCTCTCAGGTGGATAAATATGGCTTGAAGAATTAAAACAAATAAAAAGGTAGATCAAAAGATTGAAACTAATAATATTTTGGGGGTTTTGGAATTTATCAAAACAAAGGAAAAATATTACCATATGATAAATAGAGAAAAGATGGAATAAGAGGATAGAGGTCCAAGGCTTCACACCAAGGATTCCCAAGGCTGCTCGTCGGCTTCACACCAAGTTGCACAAGAAATGCATAAACACTCCTCAAATTTCGAACGTTTCGCTCCTTCGATCGAAAACTCTTCACAAGTTCTCTAAGGTTTGCACAAAAGCAACTCTCAAAATTTCATTAATAAAAAAACTATAATAAAGTTGTTTACAAGTCTTTAAATAGGCAAACCAAAACCCGAAGAATATGATTTAAAATAAAACTCTTAATCAATCATTAAAATTTTCTAATCTAACGGTCACAATTAATTTCACTATTAATCTATTTTTTATTACACGACCACTTTTGAAGGGTCAAACGATGTCCGATTGACGTGAAATTGATCATGTTTGAAAGCTTATCGAAGTAGCTTTCCAACAAGACAAGAATCATACAATTCTGACACATATTGATAAACTTATGACAACTTTTCCGATGATTGCGCAGAAAGTGACGAAATCTCATATCACATGTGTCTGACCCTAATTGATTCAAATAAGAAAACTAATCCTAAAACAAACCACTTATTAAAAGAATCCTAATCAACTAAAATGCTTTCACATTCAAAGTCCGATGCTCTTGATCGTGATGTCCCCATCAATTCTCCCCGAGTAGGAAAAACTCATCTCCGATGAGTTGTAGAACCCACGTGTGGTACCTTTCGAATGCTCAACTCTCGGCTTGCTCTTCCATGTTGTGAGATATGTCTGATTTTTATCCACCTTGGTATCGAAGTTTGGATCCTCTAGAACTTCATCATCCACCCTTTTCTCATATTGCACAAGTATGGGTTATATATTGATTAAAGGGACCTGGCTCGATTGTTTGGGTAATAAGGAATGGATCAAAGGGCGTGGTGGTTGGACCTATAATAGGTGTAAGATCCGCTACTGCAACTATCAGGTGATTGTCCTTCCTTAGAGGAAGATCAAGACCTCCATCACTCCCCTTTTTTAAGATTGGAAAAGATTCCATATGCTTAAGGCTATCGTGAATCAACACAAAATTGTCATTATTAAATTCAGTAAACATATTCAATGGATCAGTGCAATTATGTGTATTTCCATTGTTCAATAAAATCTGGTTGTTAATCCCATGCAAGTTAGAATGATGATACGTTCCTACTGATTCTAATGACTCATACGGTACGAACTCACTACCAACATTTTCTTCGGTAATAAGAACCCTTCTAACAAAACCTAGGATTCTCACAGGAACCTCATCCTCCTCATCACTTGGCATTCCTGTAGGTTCGTAAACTTCTACTCCTAACTCTTCCTTCTCCTTTTCTTATCCTGTTGGATAATCAAGGTTTGTGATTTACTGGGGCACTGAGACGCGAAGTGACCAAAATTTTGACACTCGTAACACTGTTGTGGTGTGTGTCGAGAATTATCAACCAATGGTCTTTTACCCTTGTCAATCTGAGAACTCACGGGTTTTGGGGATTGACCACAGGTATTATTGGTCTTGTCAGTAGGACTAGATCGAAAACTGGGATTAGAAGGCTTAGATCGATCGCTAACTGGAGCGTCGAGATACCTCTCTAACTCTTGCATTCTAGTGTAACACTCTTCTAGATCCTCAGCAGGGTGAGGGATGAGTTCTTTTCACAACTCCGAATGTAAATCGGTGCGAAACCTAGACAATATGACTTGTGGGCTCTCATAAGCATTAGCTCGATATAAATATTCCTCAAACTTATTGATGTACTCATCAACGGACATGTTTCCCTGTTTCAAACCATAATATTGATCCATGAGTCGTTGGTTGTAGGACATGGGAACATATTTATTATGAAGTTTCTCCTTCATGTCCGCCCATGTGGCGATGGGTTCACGATCAAGGGCTTCTCGACGTCGTTCCACACTAGTCCAATAAAGCTTGGCTTGGCCCACGAGTTTCATTTTGGCAAACCGCATCTTGCTCTCATCCGACATTTCATACCATTCAAAATAATGGTCCATGGCGGCTGCCCAATCTATGTAGATTTTGGGGTCCATCTTTCCTTCGAAAGTGAGCGCATCAACCTTAACTAATTTTGTGATTCTCTCATCCGGGTCAGGACGATACTCACGCCTAGGAGGATCCCTCCTCTCATCAAGATTAACCCTACGATATTCACCATGAGTCGATTCAAACAACTCTTGGAGTTGTGCCGATAAATCAGCCTGTTGGGATTGTTGATTTTGCAATTGGGTTTGAATGGCAGCTATCTGGGTATTAAAGTTTTCCATGAAAGCGGCTAATTGCTCCGGATTCATTGCAACACACAAAAAAGAAAACACTAACCGATGCAAAGGAAACCTAAAGACAAAATTAAATCCTACAATGCACTTCAGCTAATGTATGTGTCCATTAATGCACTTGAGCGTTTAGCTCTTCCTACATTTACTGAGGTGCGTCGTGGAGGTAGCAAATATGTGGATAAAGAGATTGTAGTGGCTTATCAAAGGAAAAGAAAGACAAGTTGACATGCACTCATTATGGCAGAAAAGGGCAGATAAGGGAAACTTGTTGGGATTTGGTTGGTATAACAACAGAACAAACATGATTTTGTTGCGAAGGATGATGCTACACCAACTACTCTCACTATAGAGCCAACACCTCCTACAACTCGGACACTGTCAGCTTTTGTAACCCTAACATAGAGAGTATCAAAAGCTTATCTAGAGAGCTTTTGTTTCCTTCATTGATAACTATATCTACTTTGTTTCTAATAAGAACCCCAAGTGGGTTATAACTAAATTTGATGTAAGTTTGAAGATCTTAAGTTCGGACAAAGGGAGAGTATTCCTCCCATTGTCTCCAATCTTATCCTTGCACAGATGGAATTTATTTACAATCCACTTGCCCTTACACTCCATAATAAAATGGAGCTGCTGAAAGGAAGAATTGGCATCTTCTTGAGGATACTCAATCATTACCTCTGCATATGAATGTTCCCAAATGCTTATTGGGGAATGTGGTACTTACTACTAGCTATCTAATTAAATGAACCCTCACTTGTCATAGGGGTGAATGTCCTTACAAGGTTTTTATGTCCAAATGGTCGTCTCTTTTTTGTGCCTCCTCAGACCTTTGGATGTCTTTGTTTTGCTCATATTCTATTCCATCCAGTTTGGTGATAAACTTTCTCTTAAAGTCATGAGATGTATGTCCATTGGGTATCCCCTCCTACAGAGAAAGGGATAAGGGTTATGGCCCTTCCTCTGGGAAATATTTTATTACTACGGATATGACCTGCCACTCAACTATATGCTCCTTCTCAATTGCCTCTATCGTAAAGAGAGCACATACACTCCATTGCCTCTACCGTGTGCAAGTGAAATTGATGTTGAGGTAGAAGTTGAACTTGGAAGTGCAAGTGATCCTAAGGTCATAGGAGAAAAGTGGGATCTGTTTGGGAAAGGAAAATACTTTAAAAGTAAGAAAAAGAGGTGCAAAAGCATCCCTCTCTTACTCAGGACATGAATCAAATGTCATCTTCCAATGCAGGTACACAAAGTATGAACCTCCTCAAGTTTATGATCTGGATCTCCCGATTGCTCTAAGAGACACTCCATAAAAAAGTTTGTGTCCTATCATGCTCTATTCCCTTTCTTGTTTTTGAAACCCTATTGTAGCCAAAAGGGAAAGAGACCATAGTGCGGGAAATGCAAGCATTAGCACAAAATAAAAAAATAGAGATTAAAGAACTTCCAAGAGGGAATAAAGTTGTGGGGTGTAAGTAGGCGCACATTGTCAAACACCACCTTCAGATGGGTTGAATGGGAGATATAAAGCCATGTTTGTAGCAATGGGATTAACGGGGAACGCCAAGATCGAGACCATTGAAGTTGAACCGCAACAGAATTTCAACTTCAAAAGAAAGGGGAAAAAAAAAAAGTTACTGTTCATATGAACAGTGACGGACGTCCGTGATTTTGCCCCCTCTCTGTCTGTGGGTCACGGACGTCCATGAGGGACTACGGACGTCCGTGGACGTCGTGACGGGCTTTCCGGATTTTGAGTTTTTTTTTTACGAAAACTTGCCTTTTTTGTGTTTTATATCTATTAGAACTCTTTATTTCGAATTTTAATTATTCGTGGCCTATATAGAGAGGCTAGTAAAGACTTTTTAATTAGTTATTGAATATTTTGAATGCTTTTATGCCTGAATATTCTTTGCCTGAGATGAGTTTGGTGTGAGGCCAAGGGAGTGATTCCCAAACACAATCTTTGTTATCTTCTCTATTATCTATCACTGTCTTCTTTGAATCTTTTGCCTTATTGATCCCTGCTTGTTTTTCCTACATCTTAACCTACTGATTTTGATCCCTAAAATCATAAATCCCTTTCCGAATCCCAAATCAAACAGAGCCCAAAACCCTTTTCTAAGCCATAAAACCAAACCATAAGCCTATTACAAAACCATGAATCCCTTTCACAACCCTAGTTGGAAACTGTGAATCTACATCGGATTGAAGACGAACGCCCAAGCCTAGAAAAGGCCAGAGTTCTATCTCTAAGCCGATCTTGCCTCAAGTCTAATAGTACTTGCGCATTGGACTGGACCCTAACTAGATCTCGCGTGATCTACCAACCTGAATTCTCTGAACCCTAAGGCATTTTAAGATAATTTTGCGATTAAACTTGAATTAATTTATTTAATTTCGGCAAAATTGCATAAAAATCATAGTCACACATTTTAGGGTTATCGTCCCGCGTCAGGGATTTACACAAACTACTGTATTACTTACCAAGATACATTTGAACCGTTGTTAAACTTAATTCTATTTAGGTCCTTCTATCCCTTGCTGCCCATAACGACTGGCCATTGTACTAGTTGGATGTCAAGAATGCATTATTGTATAGGAACCTCAAAGAAGGAAGTTTATATGATGTTACCTCTTGGGTTCGTACTTTAAGGGAGAACCTAGTTTTCATAAATTGATTAAAACTCAATTCCAGGCTAATGTCAAGGTTCAATCGGATAATGGAAGGGAGTATGCCTCTCACCGTCTACAATTGCACCTTCGTGATCATGGAATAGAGTGGCAAACCACTCGTCCTTACACCCCCAACAAAATGTGGTCTCTGATAGGAAAATTCTTCATGTTTTAAAAGATGCTCGATCACTTCTGTTAAGGATGAATGTCCCAAAGTATCTAAGGGGAGAGACAGCCCTCACCTCCATCTTAATTAATCGCATGCCTACTCTGACTCTTAATGGGATGTCCCCTTGCAAATTGTTGTTTCCTGATTGTCCCTAATTTTCTATTCCTTGTATTTTTAGGTCATATTGTTTTGCCAATATTCTTGCGATTCATCGCTCTAAACTTCATCCAAAGTCACTCGTTGCATATTTGCAGGATACCCTCCTATTCAAAAGTGGTATAAGTGTTAAGATCCCATCTCAAGGAAGTTCTTTGTTACTAAAGATGTGACTTTCTTTGAAGACACTCCCTTCTATAAAATTCAGGGGGCGAAAGTTTAGTTCCCTCCTCAAGGGGAGAATTATGGCAGTGACGAGAGCATTAGTATATTGCCAAGAGTAGATGTGAATATGTGATCGATGCATTTCGCCATATTAATGATGTAAAGAAAGAGAAACCAGAAGAAATACCTCAGTTCGATAAGTTTGGACAAGTGAGGGAAAATTCTAGGCAAAAAGAAGTTCAACGCTACGATTGCTCCACAAGAGCCACCACAAGAAGCTCCCTTAGCGACACTTGGCCAACGTCCGTTCCTGGAGGAAGGCCGACAAAGTGAGCTTGAATTTCCTATTGCTATTAGAAAATCGTCCAGGTCATGTACCCATCACTCTATCATTAAGTATGTTTCCTACCAAAACATGTTAGATTCCAATCGTGGTTTTGCTAGCTCTTTGGATATCATTTTCATTCCTACTTCTGTTTCTAGTGCCTTGCCTCAGCTAAAGTGGAAGGAAGTAATGTTAAAAGAGATGAAACCCCGAAATAGAGTTGTACATGGGAGGTTATGGATCTCCCTGCAGAAAAAAAGGTCGTCGGTTGAACGCGTACGAGATGAACGCGTAGTATTCTTTTTCCATCAGAGATTTGGGCAATGTGAAATAAAGGGCGTCGAAGGAGAGAGCCCCTCCTTCGGAATTTAGACCCATTTGATCGATATGCATGGTTAAATATGGGTATGAGAGGTTCGTGGATGAGTCTCAAGATGAATTCTCGTTCACTCGTCTGGAAGATAAATTCAAATATCGGTTCCATTTTCTAATGTCTAATCATTAAAAGAATTTAACACTTCTGGTTGCGAGATATCTAATTATGGGTCTGATATCATCAAATTCTTTAGAATTTGATTATCATAGGTTATTTTGTAATGATTTCACCATTAGATCATGTAATGATCTTATAATATGATTATTTAAATGTAAAGTTACTAAATCCACCGTTGAATTTCTTCAAAACCATAAGATTTGATCAATACAAGGTAAATTCACAATTGGATCTCGTTACGATCTTGTATTATGATCGATTGACCAAAAGTCAACAAGTCCACCGTTGGATTTGACCAAAATTATAAGATTTGATCAATATGTGATAAATCCACCGTTGGATCTCATTACAAGCTCGTATATTGATCGTTTAACTGTACTGAAACGATGAAACAAGGTTCTCGAAGATTGCTTCAATCCATAGATCGACTTGAGAAGCCGACACACCTTCCTTGAATACTCTCCCTGAAGTTGATAGCCAGGATGGGGTGACATATAGATCTCCTCTTCCAAGTTCCCGAGAAGGAATGCATTCTTCACACAATGATGATGTGCAGAAAGAGAAGTTAGAACACGAACATATGTAGGCTTCGCAAGAGGAGCAAATGTAGTCGTATAGTCTAAGCTAAGAACCTGAGTAAACCCCTTTGCAACCAACCAAGTCCTATATTTGTCAATTGTACCGTCATCACAATATTTCCAAGCAAATACCCATTTGCATCTAACTACATGTGTCCGGTGGAGGATCAACAAGTTCTCAGGTCTTATTCCTCTAAAGAGCAGCTATTCCCTCAGCCATAGCAATAGTCCATAAGGGATTCTTTAGAGCTTCTTTGAAATAGCGAGGAATAGAAAGTGTAGCTCTTTCAAGGGCAACACAATAAGTGTGAGAAAGGCCCTGATAAGAGACATACTGAGCAATAGGGTAAGGAGTGATACAACTTTTCTTACCCTTACAATGGGCAATAGGAAGATCAAGATCATCAGTAGTAGAGGGAGGAATAATAATAACAGGAGAATGCAAAGGAGAAGTGGGTGCAGGTATACCTGAGGGCGCTGACTCCAAGGGAACCTCTGGCAATGGTGCAGAAGCATGAGGCAAAGTTCTATTGCGGCGCTGGTATGTGAGACAAATACGCAATCGACCATCAGGAGTAGGCTCCATAGGAGAGGTTGTCGGCTAAGCAATAATACTCTGTTTGGGCTCATTAGGGATCAAAAGAACCATAGTAGGTACCTCGGGAGTGGACGACTGAGAAGAGAAGTATGGAACATCCTAAAATAAAGGCATATCCATAGTAGTGAATAATTTTCTCGTTTGAAATTATAACACCTGTAACCTTTTGACACGCCAAAATATCCCACAAAAATACATCAAATAGCTTTATCGTCTAACTTCTGCCTTCGGATGCAAAGATCATGAACAAAGCAAGTGCATCCAAAGATACGGGGTCGATAGAAAACAAGGGGACTTCGGGCCTCAAGATTTGCATAGGAGTTTAACCATTAAAAATGTGCGTTGGGGTACAATTTATGAGAAATGTAGTAATAAGCAAAGCCATGGACTAGAAAGATTTAAGAGCTTGCATGCCACGAAGAAGTGAACGAGTCGCTTTCATGAGGTGCCTATTCTTACTCTCCGCAACACCATTTAGGTCTCAGCCTTTTTAAGATGGTTCTAAAATGCTAAAGATGTGTACTCACCACCATTATCAGAGCATAGAACCTTAATGGTCTTTCCAAATTGAGTATGAATCACAACAGAGAAGATGATATAGGTGTTGAGTACCTCATCATTAGATTTTAGTAAGTATACCCATATGCATCGAGAATGGTCATCAATAAAAGTCACATAATATCTATAGCCCTCAATTGAAGGTAAAGGAGCTGGAAAGGAAGACAAAGCAGAAGGAGCACAAGGTCTCTCAAAGCTAAAATAGTATAGGCCACCATGTTAGAACCCCATGCCATAAGTTTTCCTCGTAGTCAGGTCCTGTAAAACGCACTGAGTAGGATAAACAGTTATGGAACAATTTAAGGACTTGGTAAGACAAGACAAATAAGAGATTAGCTTTAAGATTTGGAACATGCATAACATTTGAAAGAGAAAAATTGGCTGACAGGGGAACATTACCATGACTAGTGATAGGGATAATAAAGCTATTAGCTATACGCACCTCCTAGGAGTAGATAACGAGGAATAAAGGGGACTCACAAAAAATAACAGCAGCAGCAGTCTAAACCATGGCTCAAAATTCCGGACAAAACCGATATGCAACGTTCGACATGTATCGGTTTCGGAGTACTCCGGGTCGATACATTGGATGAGTAGATCTAACTTAGACCTAACTACTTCCATAAAAAAACTAACATTTAAACCCTAAACCCTAACATTTACATCTATAAAATAGAAAACTCAAAATGAATGTTACCAAAGTAGCAATAGGAGGAAGGTGTTTTTTAGGTAGCAATAAGAGGAAGTTTCAGGCAGAAAACAGTGATTCCGGGGCATGAATAGGTTGCAAAATGCTTACTTTAGGTGAAAGAAGTGTTATAGAGAAGGGCTTTAAAGAAGGGAAACAAAAGAAGCTAAGTGAAAGTAGGTCAGTTGGAAGTGTTTTTTTAGGTGAATATATAGAGGTGCCGCTTTAAGTGGCACTCTGAAAATATCGGGGATAATTTGAAATTATGGCTGGCCCAATAATTTCGAAATTCCAAATTAATGGATGATACAATCGATAATTTGGTCATCTCGCCAGATAATTTGGGCGATACAGTCAAGGGCCAATACATATCCAAACCCAGAGTATTCCAAAACCAATATGTATCCGACAATATGTATCGGTTTCATCTAGAATTTTGAACCATGAATATGAAGCTAGAGCCCCAACCTGGGGAAAATGTTGGAAACAGTACATTAGCCCTTGCTCTTTATGTCAATGACCTAAAAAAGACAATATTTATAGGATTACATAATGATGTGTTAGCCCAAAGTTATAAGGGCTTGGTAGCAAAATCTTACACAATATCTTAGGGCTCGTTTGGTAATGTACCAAAATAGTAGTTAAGTAATATTTTGGCCACTTAAATGTTATTTTGAATTAAAGGGATGTTTGGTAATAACTAAGGTAAAAACATTTAAATTAAAGGGATGTTTGGTGACAACTAAGGTAACTAAATTAAATTAGATTAAATTTCAAATTTAACCTAAATTAAAGCGGGATACACTCTAGTCTAACTTAAATTTATCCGGTTTTAATTTCGTTGACTTAAAAACTTGGGGCATGCACATAAGTTTTTTCTTTATTAAGATTAAAAGCTGGAACGAAAATGAAGAAGAGAAAAGAACCAGCTCTCCAACTTCTTCTCTATGAAGTGGCTTCCCCAACTTCTTCTCTAATCTCATCCACTCCCATGAATGTTGTCTATATCCTCAAACCTCTGCTAGGTCTTGTCTCCAACTTCCTTCTCTCTTTTATTTTCCTTTTTTCTGACGATTTCCAAGCTTCTTCACTAGACACTTGGAGAATAAGTTGTTGGGTATTTGTCTGTAACAGAGAATATATTCGGTAAATGCACGTGAAATACCAATGCGCTATCTTGATCCAAAATATTTAGGGCATTTTTAATAGGAGGATCGGCCCAACTAGACCCTCTCATTAGATATAAATATGTATTTATTTTATAATTATTGTCCTGCTAATGATTTGCCGATTATGGCTACCCGATTTCCAGAATGCCTACTAATGTAGTCATTCTTTTACAAAATCAGTGTATTTCTTAGTAATATTTCTAACATAGATCAAAATATCGTCCGATACGGTAAATACCGTTTTTACCGGGTACCACAAAAAACCACATATTTATCGAACGATACGGTGAAATTATCGTTCGTTCGTATCGTTCGTATCGTCCGATACGAACGATAATTTATAATTTGAAATTATCGTTCGATAATTTGGTAGATTGATAGGAACCCCATTTGCCCAAATTACCGGACGATAATTTCAAATTAACAGTCGATAATTTGAATGCATCGTCCAATAATTTGTCAGATTGACAAGGACCCCATTTGGCCAAATTATCGGACGATAATTTCAAATTATAGTTTGATAATTTGATTTTTGGCATTTTTGAAAAAAAACAAATTGCATCAAACGACACATCTAATGTATCGCCGACAGGAAGATAAATTCAAATATCGGGTCCATTTTCTAATGTCTAATCATTAAAAGAATTAACACTTTTGGTTATGAGATATCTAATTATAGGTATGATATCATCAAATTGTTTAGGATTTGATCATCCTAGGTTATTTTGCAATGATTTCATCATTAGATCATGTAATGATCTTATAATACAATTATTTATTTGTAAAGTTATTGAATCCACCGTTGAATTCCTTCAAAACCATGAGATTTGATCAATACATGGTAAATTCACAGTTGAATCTGATTATGATATTGTATTATGATCGATTGACCAAAAGTCAACAAGTCTTGCATTGGATTTGACCAGAATTATAAGATTTGATCAATATGTGATAAACCCACCGCTGAATCTCATTACAATCTCGAATTTTGAACGTTTGATTAAAAGTCAACACGTCCATTGTTGGGTCTAACCAAAATTATAAGATTTGGTCAATATGTGACAAATCTACTGTTGGATTTCGTATTATGATCGTTTCCCCAAAAGTCAACAAATTCACCGTTAGATTTGATCAAAATCATAAGATTTGGTCAATATGTTACAAATCTAC
Organism: Chloranthus sessilifolius; assembly: GCA_021018995.1. Lineage (NCBI taxonomy): Eukaryota > Viridiplantae > Streptophyta > Magnoliopsida > Chloranthales > Chloranthaceae > Chloranthus > Chloranthus sessilifolius. The sequence goes on from CM037589.1 coordinate 20,463,953, forward strand.
CATTGGATCTCGTTAAGATCTCGTATTATGATCGTTTGACCAATAATCAACAAGTCCTCCATTGGATTTGACCAAAATCACAAGATTTGGTTAGTATGTGACAAATCCATTGTTGGATCACATTACGATCTAGTATTATGATCGTTTGACCAAATGTCAACAAATGCATCGTTGGATTTGACCAAAATCATAAGATTTGGTCAATATCTGACAAATCTACCGTTGGATCTTGTTACAATCTTGTATTATGAATGTTTGACTAAACGTCAACACATTCATCAGTGGATTTGACCAATACTTTGAAAAAAATTTCGATCTCGAGGTTAAGATCCAAACCCTAAATTTAAGGAAATTATGATCCGAACCGCTGAGGAAACTCTAGTTTTGAGTATGATCTAAATCCGATAATCTGGTGGTTGTGGGTTAAGTAGAAAGATTGTTGTATATTAGTGTTGATTGCGATCGTAATAAGTGATGAGTAACCGAAGTCAATTGTGGCAATGATGACGTATTCACGGCTAAAGCTTTCTCTGAATCTATAATGGCAACCCAATTTATGCAAGGGGTCAACTTAATGTTGATAAGTGTAACCCGTACGTATAAGGGCCTAGGCATGGGTCCGTGGGCCCACATATTCCTAAGTGTATCCAATATACGTAAGAGTCGAGGGCATGGGCCTATAATAGGCCCACATAATCCCGGATTTATATCCCTAGCATAATGGGTCATGAGCATGGGCCTATAATAGGTCGACATAGTCCCGAATAAGACCTAAGAATACTTAGCCATGGGCCCTAAGCAGACCCATACAAATCTAAGTGTCTACCTTAGAAAAAAGAGAAGAGGAGGCGAAAGTCTTTGCACAGTCGAAGTCTTCTGGAGTCAAAGTGGCAAAGATTTGGCGTAGAAAAATTCCTATGCGGAAATCTGAGGGAGAGGGTGTTATTTATAGAATTACCGTGGTGGTTATTGGAAGTTACAATCCAACGGTCTTCGTAGCTTCCTCTTGAATCTACGTTAAAGATGAGAGGGAAAAGGAAGGGGTCCATGTGGGTGGGGTCCCGTGTGGGCCTATAGAAGAGAGAAAATAAAGAAAGGGCTACAAAGGGAGCCTACGTGTGTCCCTAGGACAGAGAAGAGAGAGGTGAGAGATTCCACGCAGCTGGTCCCCAGCATAGCCATGAGAGAGAAAGAGGAGAGAGACACTAAGCTTGAGGGAGAAGATTCTCAGTGCCCTTTTAAAGGGGGAAAAGTGCTAATGGTGTTGAAAAAGACCCTGATATGCTAGCTGGTTTGGATATTGTAGAAGACTGTGAAGAATGTGTTGAGAAGGGAGCAGAGCATGATAAAGAGGAGCATCCCCAATTTGACATGTGTGAAAAAAAGGACCAGAAAATTTCAAGGAATATCTTGTGTGAAAGAAGCTTAAGGAGGTTCAAGTTCAAGATGAGAATCTATCTCAAGGAGAGCCTCTCATAACATTGATCATGATCCTTCTCTAGAGACAAGTTCAGCTTCTGATCTTGATCTCCCAATTGCTTTCCGGAAGGCTCCTCGGTCTTCCAGTCGGTACCCTATTGATAACTTTGAGTCTTATCATTTTTTCTCTCCATCTCATAAGTCATTCATATCTTCTTTAGACTCTGTTTCTAATCCTATTTGTGTATGCCTTAATCCAACCTCAATGGCAAGAGGCCATGATGCAGGAAATGAATGCCCTAGAAATTTAAAACTAAATAAGACTAGGGACATTGTTGAGCTGCCTACTGGAAAGAAGGTTGTTAGATATAGGTGGGTCTACACCGTGAAATACAAGCCGGATGGTGAGATAGAAAGATAGAAAGAAGGACTTGTTACAAGGGAGTTCACATAAACTCAAGGAGCTGATTACCAGGAGACTTTCTAATGCAGGATAAACGTTAAAACCCTAATTATGCGAATTTATGATTAATTTTATATTAAATTGAATAGCTGAAATATTCAAAACTTTTCAACCACATAAAATAGTTTAACATATTTAATTAAAACAATTAGTTCGAATCAATTCTAGTGCTCACATGCATTGAAATTTTCCGATCTAGAAAAACGGTATATATGAAAGAACTCGAGTTTCGTTCTAGTTTAGGGCACCAAGCAACAATTACTGAATCGTCTCTTAACCCCTCTAGGATTTGACGAATTAAAGGCTCGAAGAAAGTTCAATCAAAGGGGAATTCGAATTATATCAATTTAATGAGGTGTGAAGAAAGTTCCAGCAACTAATGAAATAGGGATTTTGTTTTTTATTTTATCAAGGAAAAAAGGAAAATAATTACCTGGAATGGTTAAAGAAATTTAATGATATTGTAATAAATTATGGATATCAGAGGAGCCACTATGATCATACTCTGTTTATCAAGAGCGGTGTGAAGACTATTGCTCTTCTTGTGTATGTCGATGATATCATTGTCACGGGGGATGACATTGATGAAATTCTGAGGCTAAAAGAGTACTTGAGTATAGTGTTTTATATCAAAGACTTGGGCCCCATAAAGTATTTCTTAGGAATTGAAGTGGCAAGGTCAACAAAGGGGATTGTTCTATCAAACAAAGTATACTCATGACGTTTTGAGTCGTGTAGGCATGCAACAACTCCTATGGAACATAATCATAGGATGGGTGGAGGAGGTGAGCCCTTATAGGATATAAGAAAATATCAACAAGTGGTGGGGAAACTTATCTACCTCACCATGACACGACCATTTATTGCTTATGCCACAAGTGTAGTGAGCCAGCACATGCATGTTCCAAAAATTGTTCTAGTGATGTCGTTTACAGGATCCAGAGATATTTAAAGGGGCACCTAGATAGAGTTATTTTCTACAGAAACAGCGGTCACTTGGATGTTGAAGTGTTCATAGACTCAGATTGGGGAAGTTCACTTAGTGATAGGAGATCTATCACAAGTTATAGCATTTCTTGGGGGGTGGGGGGGACATGAAAACCTGGAAAAGTAAAAAAGACATGTTTCAAACTCAAGTTGGAAAGGTGAGTACAAGGTCATGTCTAGGTGCAAGAGAAGGAATGAGGATTCAGTTTATTCTTGTTGATCTTGACATGAATATTACTCTTCCAAAGTTGTTGTATGGAGACAATGAAGCTGCAAAACACAAAGCTGAGAATCCGGTCTACCATGAACACACTAACCATATCAAAGTTGATTGTCATTTTATAAGAGAGAAAGTGAAAGTCCGGGAGTTCAGCATCCCTCAAATCAATACAAAAGATCAACTAGTAGACATTCTATCTATGGCTGTAGGAAGAAACCTTCTCAATAATATTACTAACTAGTTAGGCATGATTGGCGTCCATGCTTCAATTGGAGGGGGAGTGTTGGTGTGTCCATAAGAAGATCATTATGTTGGTGTGTGTGTGTGAGTGGTTGTATTTGTGTATATTTCTTTACGTGTAAGAGGGTGTCTTAGAGATAATTGGTGTGTCATTATTAGTTTGTATGTAAGTGATATAAGTATCAATAATGAAAAGGGATTTGTGTGTGCTTGTAACACAACCTTAATTTCCTCAACTCTCCTCTGTCTTTTCTTCTTCCTCTCCTTCGCCAACCTAACCCTAACTTTAATTTGCTGTTAGATATTTTATCTTAGATATATCCTTGCTGATCTTGGAGTTGAAGAGAAATTCCCCATGATTTTGTACGGAGACAATGAAGCTGAACATCCTATTGCTGAGAATCATGTGTACCATGAGAGGACCAAGCATATAGAGGACGAGTGTCACTTCATTCGCGAAAAGACTGTGCAAGGAAGTGCGCACTCCTCAAGTCTGATCCGAAAATCAGCTGACAGATGTTCACTAAGGTCGTGAGTGGGAATAGACTCTAATATTACTAGCAAGTTGGGCACTACAGATATATATGCACCAACTTGAGGATAATATCTTTATTTCTATGAGTGTGAGTAGTATAATTTTGGTGTGTATGGTGCAAGTGGAATCACTTACATCTTTTCCCTTTATTTGTAAAACTTTATAGTATGTGTCATGGAAGATCATATATATATATATTAATGCATTGGGAAGAGTGCTAAAAACTCGACCCTTATTTTCTCTATGTCTCTCTTTCTCCTTCTTCCTTACCCAACCCTAATTTTCTCTATCTCTCTTTCTCCTTACCCAACCCTAACACTAATCATATATATATATGAATGCATTGGGAAGAGTGCTAAGAACTCGACCCTTATTTTCTCTATCTCTCTCTTTCTCCTTCTTCCTTACCCAACCCTAACACTAATCATATCTTCACATAACTAATAAAAAATAAAAAAAATAAAAAATTTGTGTCAAATTATTCAAGAGATACAGAGCCCACATCACAGCCATAACATGAGACATTCAATCCTTTGAGAACGCTCTAATAGATTTTTCAATTGAATCAAATGTACAATGAATTTCAGATTAGCAAGAAAAAAACATCTGAAAGCAAGAAAGTTGATCCATCATATTTGAAATAAAAAATCTGTCATTCTAAAATTTCACGTCTCCTTTCAGATGATATACCTTGGGAATTTTTATATCACAACAAGTAGATCAGAGGCATTCCGAATGATATCCAATAGAGATCCATCTGGAGTCTGTGCAAAGTGAAACTGATGATATCAACATACAGAGACTGATTATAAAGAACACACATAATAAAGTACAAAGATCTTAGCAATTTTATGCAAAGGTAATCACATAAAAATTCCACTGCACATCTTAAAGAATAAAGATATGTAGAATTTTACATGTCATCAAACACCAATGCTCGTATCTATTTCCCGAACCAAATATATAGAAAATAGAATGATGTTGAAGCCATTGAGGCCAATAGCATTTCCAAACCTAAAATTTCAAGTGTTTGCTTGGGTTTCTAACAACCCAAAAATTAATTAAAAAGATGGGATATCCCCCATCCAAAAGATGGTCAAAGGGGAAAAAAATCGATGTGTATGTGTGGTGTGGTACCAAAATTTTGACAAAGTTTTGACCACCAAAAAACTTTTATTATTATTTTTCTTTGATTGATGAAATGCCACATGACACATGATCCAAAAAAGGGTGTTGTTTTGGGATCATGTGCCACATGGCACGTGATTTTGGCTCGCATGCATGGGTTCATCCATGCATTTGAATCAATATACCATTTTGCCATATATATATAACGTATATGTATATCTATGTGTGTGTGCATGTGTGTGTTAAGTAGAGGAAAAATTATTAGCCGCTATCAACAATCATGAAGAAACTGAAAGACTTATTAATTCACAAGGCCACATGAAATAATTATATTATAAAATACAATACAAAGGAGGAAAGAAAAGTACTGAAATTACCTCTAGGCAATGATGTTGCACCCCGCTATTGCATGCAGTCTCAACAATGATGGTGAAGTAACCATAGAACACAAATTTTAGATCATATAAGTAACAGTTCAATAAAATTGTTAACGAAAAATAATAGAAATATATTATTTGACCACATGCTTTTATCTTGAAATCTATTCCGTTCCGAATGAATACTATTGGCTTCGACAAAGTTTTGACCACCGAAAAACTTTTTTGAAATGCCACATGGCACATAATTCAAAAAAGGGTGTTGTTTTGAGATCGTGTTCCACATGGTACATGATTTGGGTTCGCATGCATGGGTTCATCTATGCATTTGAACCAATATGCCCTTTTGCCATATATATATATATATATATAACTGTGTGTGTGTGTGTGAGCATGTGTGTGTTAAGTAGAGGAAAAATTATTACCAGCTATCAACCTTCATGAAGAAACTGAAAAAGAGTTATTAATCCACATGGCCACATGAAATAAAGATATTACAAAATACAATACAAAGGAGGAAAGAAAAGTACTGAAATTACCTCTAGGCAATGATGTTGCACCCCCGCTATTGCATGCAATCTCAACCTCGAAGGTGAAGTAACCATAGAAGACAAATTTTAAAGGGAAAATTTCAAAATAACCCCTGAACTTTCACCCCGTCATCAATAACGCACCTAAACTATTGATAATAGGCACCCAAATACTTAAGTTCATCAACTAAACATCGTCACCTTAAGACTAACGAACGCCGAAGTTGGCATACAACTCAGCAAAATAGCATGCGTGGCACCCACATGACAGCCACGTTGGATGCCACGTAAGCTATTTTGTTGAGCTGAGCTGTATGCCAACGTGGGTGCCACATGGGTGATTTTGCTGAGTTGTACGCCAACTCAACGTTTTCCGTTCAGTCATTAATGGAAGGTGACGGTAGGGGTTAAGTTGATGAACTTAAGTGTGCTTTGGGTGCCTATATGATATTATCAATAGTTTATGTGCATTATTGATGACGGGGTGAAAGTTCAGGGGTTATTTTGAAATTTTTCCAATTTTAAATTATATAAGTAACAGTTCAATGAAATTGTAAAGGAAAGATAATAGAAATATACAATTTGATTGCATGCTTTTATCTTCAAATTTATTCTGTTTCGAACGAATACTATTGGCCATGAGTCACTCATTTAATAAACATTTTATTGTAATTTAATGCTAATATGAAATATTAGCATCATTGATACAAGCAGTACAAGGAATACCAGGAAACGGCTTTTATCTCTATTGCCTATCTTATATCAAGGATTATTTTGGGATGACTACATATTCCCTAATATTTTTTATTGGAATCGTTGTGATTATTAATAATGAGGATACTATTTTTTATAAATTTGAGGAGGTAGCACAGCTAGGTAAGTGAATATATAGAACCAAATATGAGCTGTGTAAGCAAGTGTTAAGTATTAAGATTTAAGTATAAAGTGAGATATAAAAAAATCTGTTTTAGCAAGCATTTAAAAAAAAAAAAATTTAATTTATATTAAAAAAAAAGCCTTTTAAACCCCTAGGTGATCCCTAGTGGAGAAGTTTAGTCTCCTGAGAGTTTCCAGTGAAGATACTCACAAACTTCAAAAAAAAAATTCAAAACATCAAATTTAACACAAATTTTCAATGGAATCATAAAAATATAAACCATATTTTATCCAAAATTCATCTCCATTAAAACTTCAAACCTATTAATTCATATAAACAAGTTAATCTAAAGCAACCATACATCCATCTTCCATAATCGATCCACATAGATCTAGTGTGTAGTGTGTGTTCATTACCAATTTTCACTGTAAAAATCAAAACATAGCTTCTATACTTACCCATAAATCTTTTACTTTGACTCAAAACTCACTTGGGTATACTCTCTCAATGAAAATTCAGCAAGTATGGGTTCACTCACTTTCAATATGTGGTTAAGAATATGAAACAAACTGAAATTTAACACATTTTTCAATGAAAAATAGTAAACAAAGATGAAACAAAAATCTCATGGAATGATTTCTAATCCTGAAATTCATAAGACAATTCATCATAGATTTCACAAATTAAACTCTCCAACAGAGTAGTTTCAATCAACCGTGGATCAAAAAGGTCTTTCTTTTTGGTTGTAATGGGGCTGCGGGTTAAAGGTACGAAAGAAAATTGATAAGAGGATTCAAATTCTGAGAAAGTAAGCAAGTAGAGAGGTGCTTCAAAACTTACTCCCTTTCAAAGCCTCACTTCTCTTTTTTCTTCTCAACTTTTGTAAACATAAAACCTTCCTTTTTCTTCTCTTTCTTCTTTTGATCCTTTTCAACAACTTCCATTCTTTTATGAACATTTTTTTTTATAGCTCATATCCCTTTTTTAAGCACAACATAGGCGCATATCCTTTTTTTTTTTTGCACAACATAGGCTCATATCCTTTTTTTTTTAGCACAACATAGGCTCATATCCTTTTTTTTTTGCACAACATAGGCTCATCATTTTTTTTTAGCACAACGTAGCAAGGTATGACACCCATCTTTTTTTTTTTCTCTTTTCTCTTCACCTCCAAATATCTTGACTACTTCCCCAACAAGTTCCAACACCTCTTTTACCTCTTAAATTCTCAGAGTGAGGGTAAGGCTAAAATTCATTGGCTAAGGGTCAAAAGAACTCTGGCTTAACAAAGAATGGTTAACTTTTATTTGGCTCAAAAGTGGGTACTAAAAAAGGATATTAACAAGGTAGGTCATTTTGAAGCTCAAACTGTCCATGGATGGCCTTAGATCATATCCTTGGTTTCATGAATACTTACTTGAATTCAAATTGCAAAACTTCTAACAAAAAGCTTATTCATTTCATTCATAAAACAAAGCAAAGAAACATGTGAGATCTACAAAAATTCTGAATTTCAAAGAAAATAAGAGTGATGTATATAAATTCTCTCAAAAAGAATAGTTTAAGGCTCAAATCTCTCAAGGTTTAGTCTTTTTAAGAATTTATAGTTCATATTTCAACTATATTCTTCAATTTTCAGTTCAAATGGTAATGAATGTGTAAAAATTTTACTAGATCTATGCTTCTCAATCACTTCAAATTTCAGCACAATTAACTAAAAATTAACTCATTTAACTTCAAAACAGATTTTCTTGATTTTAACTTCAATTTATTAAGAAACAAACATGGTTCAATCTTTATTTTCAAATCATTTTTATGTCAAATTCAATATTTAAAATAATTTAAAAATAATAATAAAATATTTTTTTATGAATGTTCTACCAAATCTCTGCAAAAAACAATACAAACAGATTTTCTATATCTCACTTAACGCTTGATACTTAAACAGATTTTTAACACTTGCTTACATAGCGTATACTTGATTTATAATTTACTTACCCAAGTGAGTTACCTACCTCAAACCTTTTAAAAATAGTGTCCCACTGTTAACAATCACAGTGAATCCAACGAAGAATGGGAAAGAGGTACTCATCCCAAAAGATCTAATGCAACAAGAAAGGCAATGGAAATAAAACACCCCAAAACCTGCATGTTAGTACATAACAATTAAAGAAAATAGGAGAATAAGAGCAAGGATGCAAACCAAAATGAATGGAACAGGGGTAACAAAAAGAAAATATCAGTGTATTCATTCATATAAAAGTAAAAACATATACACCTCAAAATAAGAGAATAAAAAAATTAGAGAAATCTATCCATAATAAAAACTATAAATACGGACTCGAAACTACAAAGTAGATGGCTACTCAGACTCACCACCCCTAGACCTAAAGTTGTATTGACTACCCTCATTCAAGGTGTCTCCATCACTACCGCAATTTTTAGGGACTAATGTCATATTTCACTCATGCAAAAGGTTGACCTTGTTCTACTTCTCTTGGCTAAAACCTCTCCACGAGAGATTAGAATCTTTCACTTTTTAAGTTGGTGGGTGTGTGTGTTACTCTATGTTAAGTGTCGGTGCGTTTAAATAGTATGTGGACAACAATAATAGTTTGTAGATATAAATTCTATACATATCAATGATAAAAGGGTGTGAGCAACTCAACTCATAAACCTAAATTTTCTATATCTTCTTTTTCCTCTCCCTCTTCTTCTTCTCTCCCTTCCAATCCTAATCTACACTTATATATATAAGCCCCTAACTAGATGAGGTATGAGGGAAGGAAGTTTGATGGTTCTATTTGATTTTATCTCTGTCAAAATACACTGCAGGTTTTTCTTTTTCTGAAAGATGACCTTGCAGAAACTGGCTTTTATCTTTATAGAGGCTTGCCCTTAAAATTTTTGTGATTTGTTGAAGCGAGATTTTGCTATCCATGGTGCAGCTTTTCTTACTTCCCTTTCTGGGGCAGCTTCTCTAATATAAAATATACTACTACTGTAATTATACAAAGATTGATTCAATTGGTTTTGTAACATTTGTATTCATTCATCAGCTTATAATATTGTGGCAAAGTAGAAAAAGCTAGTTAAGCACTTAGAAGGGCATATTTTTAAGATACATGACATTGACCATGGATAATTGTTGGATCTACTGGGTTTTTGCTCAGTTTAGTATGATTGGGATACAAGCACGCCGTTGGTCCTTCCATCGATTCCAAGGAATAAGCCACATCATCGATTGATGCCACTCAAGACATCCCCCGTCCATGTATGTAGGAGGAGGCCGGAGATCCTTAGTCACACATCGTGGCTCTCTTTTTTGATCTAGCATTCCCCTTCTCTAGTCTCCCAATGGCTGCACAAGACTCCTTACTCCTCACTCCTCACATGTTAAAAGTTTCTTTTTGCATGTCTCCAATGCACCCTTCTTGTTGTGAAAGCAAAGTCTTCTTGTTGTGAAAGTGAAGTAAAAGTTTTTTTTTATTGTTTAAAGCTGTAATTATGGGGCTACTGTAGATCCCCACTCCAGTTGTTCACACCGAGGGATTTTAATGAAAGAAGGAATGTCAGTCTTTGTATTAGCAACAACCCGTAATTTTGTATATTTGCTATATTATCTAATAAATGTTAAAATTTAATGATATATTATTGGTGTATTTTCCACATAACAAGTATTTGCGTTATCATGTGACGATCTTGTCATGTCAAATCTTCCATGGAATGAAATATTTGATTAGATATTTTAAATCATAGGAATAGAAGTCTAGAAATGTTAGTTACTTTATATATATATATATATATATATATATATATATATATATATATATATATAGACACACACACACACACACAAATACATAGATAGATAAAAAGTAACAAAAAATAAATAAATACAAAGAACGATAACACTAAAGGAAAATATACAATATATAAAAAAAAAATTACGTGGCTCTAGATTGGCTCGAGCACATTAGAGCTGAGCTAGAGCTCATAAGTTTCAAGCTTGAAGCGCCTAGGACCAAGCTAGAGCTCTGGTTCTATAAGGTCGATCGAGCTAGAGTTGACCCTGGCTCAAGCTTGGCTCAGCTTGATTGCAGCCCTACCTCTAGGAGGACGTCACTGATCTTCCACATCCTCGTGCTTATAGCGTCTCAATCATTCATACAAGATTGGCTTCTGGTCTCCGATAGAGATGCCCAAACCACCTCAAGCGACATGCAGTGACTTTTTTCTCCTTTGAAGATGACCTTAAATTCACACTTAAGCACGTGTTGCTAATTTCATCCTTCTTGTTACTCCACACATCCATCTTAACATATGCATCTCAGCCCTATGCACTTTTATCTTTTGCCGCTTTTTCATAGCCCAACATTTCATATCATACAGTATGGCAAGTCTTATTATTGTCGTATAAAAACATCCATTCAATTGAAGTGTAACCCTTGGGTCGCACAATACTCGCTTGCTTGTTTCTATTTCATCCAACCTAAATTAATGCTATTTGAGACATCTTCTTCATTTTCACCATCTCATTCTCAAGTATGAGCCTACATAGCAAAATCCATGGCAATGTGGCACTAGAAGGCTTTCTATTTTAACTAAACCCTTCTGCACGCTATCATTTTAACTAAATTTACACTTTGTATATTATTTCTTTGTTCTGCTACATTGACTTCTCTAAGTGCATGTCATAAATATATCATCCGTGTTGCACTTACATCATCTCCTCGAAGGTTTTTCCTAACCTCCACAGGTATTCCATTCGTTTTATCACCCATATTATGATATTTTTGGAACCACATTCAACTATAACTGAGTTTGTAAATTATATTTGTGTAAAGGCCTTCTAGTAGAGCCAAAATTTCCACAACCCGAATTTCTTGTCAAGCATCTAACAAAGTTGATTTTGAGAAAACATGTTGGTAGCATTTGCCAAATTTCTCTCATATTATATTATGTGTCTCCACTATATGCAACCTCAAGCCAATTCATTATGTCCTCTCCAGTAATGGTGAAGAAACCATGGTTCAAAAATCCGAATTCCGGCAAAGTTCCGATCAGAATCCAAAACAGAAATTTCCAAAATTCCAAGTGGAATTTTGAAATTTCCAGCGAGACAATTGACCAAATTCCCGGCAATGTTCCGGTCAGTAAAAAAAATTTAAGAAAAATATCTGAAAAAATCACAGAAATTCCAGAAAACAAAATTAATTTTTTCAATTTTTTATTTAATGATGGTGACCTCTTTTTTATCTAAGTTCTAGGCTTTTATACAATATTTATGTAGCACATCTGTGTTTTATTAATTATTTTTATATTTTTGACATAAATATTCATAAATAGAATGCATAAAAAGATAAAATTTTGTAAGAGGAACGCATTTACCTTACAACGATCTCCGGAGGATTTACATTTGAGTAACCGCCAAAATCTCGTCGAATGGGGCGAGATTTATGGAGTTGAGGTCCTAAGTAGCAAAGAGGGAGGGGTAGAGAGGAGTGGAAGGAGAGAGAGGAGAAATAGAGTGAAAAAGGATCTTTAGGCCTTTTCTATGGTGCCACTTTAAGTGGCCCTAATTTTAACAAAATTACAAAAAAAAAAGGCCGAGATTTTTCAAAATTTCAGCCGAAATTCCAAAATTTTGATAAAAACACCGGGGGATCCAGTATTTAGTATTATCCGGTACCAGTCCACACCGAAACAGGAACATTTCGGCCAGAGTTTTGAAAATTCCGGCGGAATTTTGAGCCATGGAAGAAACACTTTCCTTTGTCATAGAAAAGTCTTATTAGTTTCAGTCTAAAATCCCCCTGGTCTCAATTTCAAATAAGCCAATATTTGGATAATTTTTATTGGCTAATATCCATCGGAAGGTTTATATGTTTCAGTTAACTTGACTTTTGGGTTTCCGATGTGCATTTCACATCCAAAATATCATAGAACTTGTCTTTTGGATTTCAGGCCCGACTGTTATTAACATAACAAAATCATTTCTTACATAAAACTCTAAAATGAAATTGAAAACTAACTGAAACTAATAAAAATAGCTGGCTCCCACGTTAAAGTTAACACTAGAAACCTTAAATAATTTTTTAAGAATAAAGTAAAAAAGGCCTTCGTGCAAAAAGTGAACTCCTCATTTTATTTTATAAACCAAGGCCGTCAAAGTGGCTTGTGTGATGGGTAACTTAAAAGGCCCATCACATCCCCATCGGGCCACATTATCAAGTCCAATTAACAACTCCTGTGAAGGCCTTAAACTGAAATTTTCTGTTTTGCAGCTGATTTTGGAACCCCAACATTATAAAACTCTCTCCTCCACATGCCCTTTCTTCTTCCTTCTATTGCCATCTGTCATTTTAAATATTGGATGCTATCATTGACCTATGGTTTAAACTTCAAATTCCCTTGAGATTGAAGGGATCATTAAGATAAACCAGGCCAGGCTAGAATTGACTCTAACCGTGATCTTGATCCTCAAAACTTCCGCAGAAATTATGTGACCAAGCGATAATTATCAAAACAAGAAGAAATCTATGTGAGCCATAATAAAACTAGAATATGCATGTAGACTTGCTACCTAAATTGGAATTTTTAATCATTTCTACATAATTATTTGCTTATTTCCACATGTCCAGATTTTTTTATCTTTTTAATCAGTAATTAGGCAATATATTACTGCCCTCTAGCCTAACCCTGGCATGGACAACCCAAACCTGGCAGGAACACCACAAGCAACCTGGAGATTCACGTGCCACATCACAAGCCTCCTGAAGTTGCAACTTCCAACCTACCTCCCACAACCTCGTCCTTATCCAAATCACCTAGCTAAGCACCCAATCCCGAGCATTTCTCATGATCATCGTAGACAGCTTTCTAATCTTGCGGAAAATGCTATCACTAAATTTTATCCAAATAGCCTAAATCACCCCCATCAAGGATGCTCTCCAGAAAACACCCTTTAAACCTCCCAACATACCGGAATCTCCCATAGCCATCAATTCAGCAAAAGTATGTGGCAACATCCAGCAGATCCCAAATGTCTTTAGCACCATGGACAAGATTTCTCATGCCCCACAACAGTGAAGAAAGAGGTGAATTGCAGATTTGGACCCTATAAACACATAACACAAATATTGTGCATTCTTTCCTTGAGCTGATCCACCGTTAGAATTCTGCCCCACGCCACGCTCTTATCCAAAAACCATCACTCTAGGAGAGGCACGAAATCTCCAGACTCCCCCACCCAATTATGACTCACAAAGGCTGCTTAACAGAAACCAGTAGAAGCTTTTAACTGTAAGGCATCCACTTTAGAGACCAAATGATGGAATCTTGTCTATCTGGGCAGGGCCTGCTGCCATCAATCTTTCCCAACATTTTTGCCAGGTCCTCTATCTTCATTTCCCCAAACTAAAGATGAGAGGCATAAATTTTATAGAATCTACTCACATTGCATGAACTACACAATAATATGATGCTATAATATAGCTTGCTATAAGTGCGCCACACAGTTCAAGCATGCTTTCAGATTAGGTGTTCTAAAGCTTGCTGAAGTATATTCATTTCTACTTAATTAGTCATTTTTTTCAACAGATCCAAGTTTATGGGAAAATTATTTCCAATACCAAAGTAAATACGAAGTGGGAAAGTTATGATGCATTCAATGTTTCCATTAGCAACAAGTAATTCAATTTCACATAAAAAAGGAGAGAAATTCTAGCATGCTCAACAAAATCATTTGCTGAAGACTATATTTAGAAATGCAAACAGTTTCTCTAACATGCCAAAACAAAAAATTAAAAGCCATTTCACCAAACTAAAGAGAGAAGCATAAATATTATCGAATTTACTCACATGACATGAATTACACAGGAATATGGTGCTATATTATAGCTCGCTATAATTGCGCCATACAACACGAAATTCCTCACGCAATGTGTTCAGACGTGCTTTCAGATTAGGTGTTCTAAAGCTTGCATGAAGTACTGTTGCTGCAGAAAAGCAAAACTAGCATTTATTAGACTAGTCAAAATGAAAAAATCCCACAATTTTATAACTATGACGGGTATAGAACTTACCAAGAAGACCAATAAAAAATGCCCACAGAACTGTAAGGAGACTACAAGAGGTGAACCACAGGATACAACTGGCTACAGAGAGAAAGAAACAAGCTTCGATTAGTCAACAATGATATATCTAATACTCAACTGCTTATGTCAATACACGTGTTGGCACAAATCGACACTGACACTCTTGTCGGTATGTAATGACAGTGTGAGACCTAGTAGAGCATTAATGTGGTGCCACCTATTGTTTAAAACATCGACACATTATTGAGTATCAAACTATGGCCATGGGAGGAAGAGAGAGAGAGAGAGAGAGAGAAATGAATCTTCTTCCCCTTCTTCTCCACCTCTTTTCTTTCTTTCATTTTTTAACTTCATTCAAGAAGAGACAGAGATGTCGACATCTCTCACCTTTCAAAATGTCTAGGATTTTGAGACAACTGAAAGAAGATGTAACATCCCTATACAGCCCTACGCATTTAAAACCCTATAATTTGATGATTATGCTTATTTTGCTCTTCATAAACTTGAGGGTGAAATTACCCCTAGAATCATTTCAAGTAAAAAAAGTTGTTTGTTTTTTAAAGTATCATGAATTTTCGGACTTAACGAAAGTACCAATATAAATGTGTGTACAATACTATTACTTCATAATTTTTATTATGAAATTGACTCAACCAAGATTTAGTAACTCAGTAGTTAGTTCAAAAAAAACAATTTGAGTACTTGGCTTGTAGAGGACCTAGTACCACGTTTGTGAAAATCCAGGCAAATTTTGGAAAAGGAAAAAAAATACTGATTAAAAGAGAGGGAGAGAGGGGGAGAGAGAGAGGGAGAAAGGACTAGGAAATCTGCATAATCGACATGACTTAGTTCTAGATTTCAACCTTGACCCAAACCATGTACTACATTTGGCAATAAAAAAAGTGGCTTCAAAATTTTTAAGTACCAGCTGAGAAGATCAAGACAAACGTCCAACAAGGTCATCCACATATATGAATCGCTCTTTTCGCTGATGGACGACCACAAATTACAGGCCTACAAGTAATGACACTATAAGAAACTTTTGTTTGCAAAATAATAAGCAGCTAATCCCTAAATAAAACATAATAAAAAGGAAGAAGTAGCACTAACGAAAGTTCAACAAATGGGCTCCATTCTTAGCCTCTCCATGCAATGGAAAGGTTAAAAGCTCCACCTTTCTCTCTTCAGGGCACTCCATCGCTCAAAGGGCGACTCTATCTATAGGATCCACTACTTGGCCACTATTGCGACAATTGACCCCTCAAATGATTGTAGTTGAAGTCTAGTAAACTTCTCGAGTACTGGTCGTTCATTGGTTGTTGTTGTTTCTCAAACACCCACCTGTAAGTTCGTTGGGTGATGAATTGACTGCATGCTCGGTGAACCTAGTCGTTAATAGATCTAAGGTTGGACAAACCGCGAGTGGGTCTGCTTCGTCTTATGATGGGGAGTGTGCTTGTCGAGCATGTGAGGGTCTACCATGTGGCATCATCACCTCATCACCCAATCATAGTGACTAGGTTTAAATTATGCTTTCGATTCAAAGAATTCTATTTATCAATTGAACAATGGCTTAATTGAATGTTCAGATGGCTTGTCCTTAGTAAGAAACAAGTGTTTTAGAGTCAAGAAATCTAATCAAATCAAAGAAAATGAATTCAAAGCTTACCCTTAGTAAGAGAATTCCTTAGATCTTGTATCAAATTAGTAAAATAACTTAACCATGATTGAAACTTGGAAGACCCAACACTATTTGGCTAGAAAGAAATGATAGAGCTTCCATAAGATGAGAAAGCTGTCGGTGATGAACATGAGAAATGCTCGGCATTGGGTGCTCCCTTGGGCGACTTAGGACAAGGATGGGGCCGCAGGAGGTACGTTCGAGCTTCAGGAGGTTTGGGATGTGGTCTCCGAATCTCTAGGTTGATGGTGGTTTTCCTGCCGGGCTTGGAATGCCCCAGATGGGGGGTTGTCGTTGGGGGAGTTGTTTCTTCGATTCTTACGTTTGGTGTCTTCAGGTGCTTCTTTTTTTGTGTTCTTTTGCTTTTTTTCTAAGGCTTTCTCGTTGACTCTTTTTTTGTTAATATATTGTTGCATTTCCGATATAAAAAAAAGAATTACTTCTTGTTTTTCTTATCATTTTACATTTATTTTGTGTAGGGAATCCTTGCAAAGTCTCTAGGAGCATAATGTGATGACCATGTCTTTACCATTGTGGATGACATGGCTGACGCAAACAGGAATGGTGTTAATAGTGGGAGCTGTGAGGAGCTTTTAGTGGCTGATGATGAAGGGGAGAGATCTGTGGCCACTGTCTGCTCAAAGAAATGACTGTATATGAGGTTTGAACTCTGCTGGTTACTCAACTTGATATGTACATTTGTGCTAATTTTTTACATTCTTGGAAAAGCACATTTCCTCTTATAGATTAATCATTCCATTCACTCTCAAGTGTGAAGGGGTCAATCACCTTAGACTAAAATGATCGAACCTTGGAAAGAGCACAACTTTTATGAGCATGCAAATCAGTGAAAGTGCAGGTTTGACATTATAGTGTAAGCAGATTGACCCATTCACACTTGAGAGTGAACGGGTCAGTTACCCATACCAACTCTTTTAGTCAACTCATTGAAGCTCTACCCAATTCGTATTTTATTATTATATTTAAGTTTATCAATGACCTAAAATACAATCTAGGGTGATTGAAAGTATACAACCACAAGGTCGCAGGTTTAATGGCAGATATAGATGACGAAAGACAAATTGAAAATGAGCAGTCAGAAGAGAACTGAATATTGTGGGTGGCCGCAATGAGTGCTCCTCTGGTTTTAGGAGCGGGAGACTGGTTTTGCAAGCTATGCCGCAATCTCAACTTCCGGAGGCGGAAGGTTTGTCATCGGATCGGGTGTGCTTCCACCAGGGAGGTGGGGATGTGGTTAAATCTTCGGAGGAACACTCTCCCAGGTGGAATCAGAATCATCCGGTGATTCTAAAGGGGAGCCAGGGGCGTGACCTTCTAGATGGGTGGTCAGTCGCTGGCAAGCGTTTTCAAAGGGTACCTCGTTCTATGGTGGGGGGAGCGCATCGTCGATACGACGTTTCCTTTGCCAAGGTCGTGGGGAAGGACAGACATTACCGGCGGGAAGGGGAGTCGGTGGACAACTCTCTTTGCCCCGCCGATTTTGTGCCGTCTCCCAACGCCGATGGGGGGTTGCATAGGTTTTGGCAGGAGTTTAATTCCACACAGTTTGATTCTCTTGCTTCCAACTTACAACATTATTAGGTGGTGTTGCATGTTGTTCAAGATACTTTATCACTATTCAATATTCACAAGTGGATACAAAGTTACTGGGAGTACGCTAAAAGACCGGCCTTATCGATAATTTCAAAGACAAAATTTCTACTTAGGTTCCCGTCGGAGGATGATTGCTTGGCTCTACGACAAAAAAAATCCTTCCGGATTGCGGGAGCCCTGGTGGAGTGTGGGGTCTGGGAACCTTTGGTGGGTGATCAGCAGCTACAGTGGTGGAAGGGGGGGGTGGTCTGGATCCGATTGATCGGTCTCCCTCTTCACGCCTAGACCCTCGAGGTCCTGAGGGGGATCGGGGATATTTACGAGAGGTTCATTATTGCGGATCGGAGTTCCGTCAACCTCTGGGATACCCGCGATGTTTGGATCCTCGTTGTCGTTGTGTCCTGGGAACGCATTCCCAGATCATGCCAGATTCGCCTCTGCGGTAAGGAATACTGGGTCTTCATAAAAATGGCGCTCGTGGAGAGGGTGCTTGTGCCGAAACAGCCGAGCAATGAATCCTCAGGGCCTCGGGACGCCAGGGTAGACATACTAGGTTGTACCACAGAAGAAGGCTCATTGGTGATCGAACCATGTGGGGACGAGGTAGTATGGTCCAGGCGGAATGAAGTGAGGCGGCCGGAGGGGGGCTTGTCCACGGATTAGGCGGGCCGCGGTGTACACTGGCGGTCGTCCTCATCGACGAAGGGGATGGGTTTTTTGGGGGGTGTTAGGGGGAGTCATGTTTCTGCTGGGGAGTTGGAAGAAGGTGCAATTGTTGGGGGATTTCTCAGGTCACGAATGTGGAGGGATCTTGTGTGAGGACCGGGGACGGGAATGCTATGGGTCGTTTACGATCGCAGGAGCTGTTTGTACAACACAGATCGCCTCTGTTTACGAATCCCGGTGTGGCTTGGTGAGTCAATACGGATCTCCCACCGTTGACATTTCCTACGGTAGAGATCTTCTCATACGTCAATGCCGACAAAGTACACCTGCATAGGAAGGTGGTAGGTGAGGAGAGGGAGATCTCGGAGAGGAAGGACGAGGTCGATGAGTCGTACACAGGATGCGATGGGCAGAAGCCATCGTTGCTTTTTGAGGAAAAACCTTTTTGCTAACAAAAAGGGGTTTAGGGTTTATCATCGAAGGAGAAGGCTTTATGTGGCTTCTCGGGGAGTGAGAGGGGTTGGGGAGTCGACACGTCACAGACCAAAGGAAGTTTCTGGAAGCCTACCTGAGTCGTTCAAACTGTTTGACCAGAGGTTACCAGGGAGGGAGGTTGTAAATTATATATATATTGATGAGTCACGTGACCAACATAGGGATACCCCTTTGGGGCCTCTATGTGCCGGCACGTGGATGGTATGTGATGCACATCTATCTAGTAGGGGACAGTTGGCGAAGTGGTTTCACTGGGTTTTTTCCGCGGATGACCCATGGGGGTTCGATCTTTTATCTGTCCGATGCAGGATCCAGGTGAGGATGGCCCGATTTACGCCGGCGAAATTTGTTGGGCCTTAACTCTCGTATGTGGGGAAATATGAAGAAACAGGACCCGATTTTTTGTGTGAGTGGGGCGGCTCGATGGGTTAACGCAGATGGGCAGCTCGGCTTGTCCTCAAATTCGAGGGGTTACGTGACTGGCTGCGGAATCTCAATTTGATGGAGGTCTTGTCGGAGCAGTTATCCGATATGAGTCCTGATCATGTTTGCGATGTGCCGAAGCGGCAGTTGGGGAGATTGACAGATTACAAAGGGGACAAGGTGGGGTCCCAATTGGGCTGTGTATTGCCCAACCAGATCATTGACGACTTCAATGGGGATGGGCTTGTTGAGGGGGCCGGAGATTCTGCGGATATTGATCGTCTGATCTGTCTGGGTCGTAATCTCGAGATGTCTTCCAAAGGGTCTGAGGCAGACCTACGGGAGGTGTTCCAGTCCATTTTGGTCAGCTGTCAGGATAACAAAAGGAAGAGTTGTAGTAGGTCACGGGAACTTGCGCGATTATAGTGGGGAATGCCGGATGGGAGGGGTGCGGGGGGAGGGTATAAACCTCTCTCCGAGTTTGGGTGGGATATAGACCAGTTGGATCATGAAGATGTTATCATGGAATGTGAGGGGCATTTGCGATGAGAGTAAACGGGTGGGGGTTAAGCAAGTGATTGCGGCTGTTAAGCCAGTCATCGTTACTCTTCAAGAGACCAAATGGGGCAGCTGTGATAAGAGGAAAGTTGCGTCGGTGCTTGGAGAAGATAGATGGGACTGGATCGATGTCGATTTCGTCGGTGCTTCAGGTGGTATCCTGGTGGCCTGGTGCTCGGTACTCTTCGACAAAGTGGATGAGGAATTGGGGTTGTATTCGGCTTCAGTGGTACTTCGGGACAAGGAGACTGGGAATAGTGGATGTTTGAGGGTATTTATGGGCCTTCTGTGGACAGAGAGCGGGGTGACTTCTGGTTTGAATTGGCTGCCCTTGCTACCAGGTGGGATTTTCCTTTCTGCCTGGGAGGAGAGTTTAATGCAATCCGATGGGGGTCGAAAAGCAAGGTGGGCCGCCGGATGTTGGAGTCATGCGGGACTATTTCATAGCACTATGCCACATAATTGAACACACAATACTCCACTGCATATTACTTTCAATACACCTAAACATATATGGAAGCTTAAACTATGGATAAATATATAGCCACTATTTCCAACACTCTCATTCAGGTTGGAACTACATGAAAGGATACATGTTCATACCATGGTATTAGAACTCGGCTGATACTGAAACATATCAGGGATAGGATCTCGTTAAGAACCAACACAAAGGCATGACAGCAATTAGACCACTGTTCTTACGAAAAAAAGTATAAAAAATAAAGGCATATAGAAATGTAGCGTCTAAAAACTGCAATAGAGACAAGGAACTTGCAGGCACTTCAAATATTCAAATTTCCAATTCATCATGTCATTTAATTTCCATGTTAAAATTGATAAATTTAATTTATAATTATACCATAGATCAATAGCACTTCAATTACTCTACAATTCTACCATAAGGGGCATTCTCGACAAGGGCATGTAGAGAATATCCTAGTCAATTATGAAGATTTTGTAAAAAATTACAAAAAAGTTCAAAATCATTACAAAACCAAATAAAACATAACAAAAAAAAATGGACAATATCAGAAAAATCAAATCCCATTGTTTGTAGGAAAAAATCTAAACTTAAAAAAATAGAATAATCATGTGGATGTCTCCAAATTCATTATTACAAGTCACAAAAAAGTCCTAAATCTTAAAAAAATATGAAATAAGAACCCATCGACAAAAACCCCATTATACAAGAAAATTCATGCAATATATTGATGATGGTCTCCGTCATGCCACGGGAGTCTCCAAAAAAAGATATTTGACTATGAGTACATACGTGGTCCACACGCCTGGCCTAGGTATTTAAATGTACTGATTCACTCATTTAAGATCACTTTTAAAATAATAACCCATCATAATAAAATAACATGAAGCATGAGACAAAATTTGAAATATCGAAAGGGCTAGCATAATTTTGGGATTTTATGCTAGCCCTTTATGGGCATTTTTCCCATAAATAAGCAATGCACAAACTATCAATAAAAAAAAAATAATAATAATAACCCAACATAATAAAATAATATGAAGCATGAGACAAAATTCAAAATAACAAAAAAAAAAAAAGAGTCGAAATATCTAATATACATAAATAAAAATTGAAAAGGGGAAAATCAAACATCTGAAAAAATACCCTGTGCCTAAATCGCTGAGGCGGCTTACGCTTCCTTCTAGCAGTGTGAGATAGAACCCTAACAACATGCGATGGATTGCACCAGAAACACAGTACTGCATCCTCACGTACAGCCTTGGAAGACCAAAAAAAAAACCAACCAAACCGCTATTATTCTGAAAACGAAGACAAAAAAGGCACAAAAAATTAAAATTAAAATTAAAATTAGGGATTCAACAGTGATCACCATCATAAACAGCAGTCTTGATCTCAGCCAATTTGTTGCTAATCCGCTTGAGCCGACCAAAAAACCTTCCTCGTCTTCTTCAGTCCGTTAAGCTTTCTGCAATTATTATTTTAAAAGAAAAATAATAATAATAATAAGAGAAAAATTAAGAATCAACTATATTTAGAAAAAACAAATTCAAGAAACCCATCTTGATGATTTAGTTGAGCTAAAAAAGTTGGGGATATATAACAATTGATGGGTTGGGAGGACGGTAAATAGTTTCGGAAATTCCATGAGAAGCCAAATGCTTTATGGAGGAGTCATTGCAAAAGGCAGAATTATATAATCTATTAATATAAAGATGAAATAACTAGAAAGAAGCATACCCTATACCGCCTTGATGATTCAGGAGCTTCAAAAGAACTACCCTCTTTTTCGAAAAAAAAGAAAAGAAAGCGAGCATTGAAATCTACTCCACTTGATGATTCAGTGTTCGATCGTTGAGACTTACCAGCAGCCCTCGGAACATGGGAAGATGGAGAGGCTTCGAAGAACGAGAGAGAGGCTTCGATGATTGCTCGAGGCTTCTATGATTGCTCAAGGCTTCGAAGAACGAGAGAGAAAGAGAGAGAAGGAGCAAATGAATTGAAGAAGCTACCGCCCATCTATGCCGTTTGATTTATCAAGAGTTAGGACCGGCCAGGTAGGACTTTTGCATTGCCCTAGCCCTAGCCTTAGGTGGGCCTTAGTATGGTTGGCACTAACCCTAGCTATAGCCTTACGAGGGCCTTTGTATGGATGGCCTTAGCCATAGCGGGCCTCAACATGGTCGGCCCTAGCTCTACCTCTAACGTGCGATTAAGGCCAGGCTTTGGGCTTTTAGATATTACCTTTTTTCCCATTGTTGTTCTTATACTATAAACTATATATATATATATATATATATATATATATATATATATGATAATTATTATTAGAAAATTATAAACAATAAATTATAATACCAAATATGAAAGATACATTTAAGTAAAAAATATATATATAGAATAAAAGTCACTTATATATATATATATATATATATATATATATATATATATATATATATATATATATATATCCACCCTACGCCAGAGCCTTACCCTATCTTAGCCCAGCCCTAAATTTCGGGCCTTTTATTTTAAAGGCCCAAGCCCTACTATAGGGCCCTCAATATTGGCATTTTCCCTAATATTTTGGACTTAGGGGCTTTTAGGGGCGGCCCGGCTCTTTGGCAGTCCTACATTTGACATTTAAAAAAAAACAGGAAACTTACTATTTTTGGAATGTGCTATGTGGAACATATCTAAGCCGTCTGATATTTGGAACTATAGGAATTTTTTTGTTCGAAAGATTGGCAAGAGATACAGTTCATATGACGGGCTTTGATTAAGTTGAATCAGATGATACAAATTTGTGTAATTTCATGCTGATCTTTGACATAATGATCTTTACATCATGACCTTCAAATCACACGACTTAGATCAATTCCACGTGAAGTATAGACCCGATGGTACTGTGGAGAGGGATAAAGCATATCTTGTACCAAAAGGTTCACTCAGACCCAAGGAGCTTATTATCAACAGACTTTTACACCAGTCGCAAAGTCTAATACTATCCGTTCTACTTATCTCTTGCAACCTATAGACATTGGCCATTGTATCAGTTGGATGTAAAGAATGTCTTTCTTCATGGAGATTTGAGAGAAGAAGCCTACACGACACTACCACCTGCGTTTATAAACCAGGTGGAGAGCCAAAAAGAGTCTGCAAGTTGAAAAGATCAATTTATTGGTAAAAACAGTCACCTAGAGCTTGGTCTCAGAAGTTCAGTGGCGCCATCATGAGAATTTACTACCAAAGAAGTTACTATGATCACACTTTCTTTGTGAAGAGGGGTGCTCATCTCACTGTAGTGCTGGTATATGTAGATAACATCATTGTCACTAGTGATGATAGTGATGAGATACTCTAGTTGAAAGGGTATCTAAGTAGATCATTTGAAATCTAAGATCTAGGTCCCTTGAAATACTTCCTTGGGATCGAGGTTGCTAGATCTAAGAATGGTATTGCGTTATCTTAGAGAAACTATACACTTGATGTATTTAAGGATACAAAGATGTTATCATATGTAAACAACAAATTTGCATCGAATATAAATCTAACACAAATAAATTATAACAAATTTTCCCTCGTTAGGAGAGGGTTTTATTGAAAATGATGGATTTTACACTTCTGAGTATCGCATTCGATTCTCCGTTAATTACATCAAAATGAATGTCTCTGATTAAAACATACTAAAGAAAAGTAATTATATTTCTGAAATAAATAAATCCCAAGTCTAAGTCTTGATAACATCTTTAATCCGTCACGGTACGAGATGGACGCGTAGTATGCTCTCTTCGTTAGAGATTTGGGCGATTTGAAATAAAGGACGTCGGAGGAGATAGCCCCTCCTCCAGAATTTAGACCCATTTGATCGATGGGCCCATAATTCAAAATGATTCTCAACAAAAGTATACCAGACCAGTAAACCTAGATCAGGGAAAGAACTCCTCTGCTAGAATCTCTGGCTCCTTCTCAAGGATGTGGTTAGAGTCCTTTAGACCAAGGTCGTCGGAGCCTAAATCAGTCTCAACACCTGTGACGTATAGTCGGGGTGAGCTAACATCGAAGTTCAGTAGAGGAAACATATTCACATTTTTTCATAAGCAATGGTTTTCAAAGACTAAAATCGGATCAAATATGGTTTTCAAAACATGCCTTGATTTATTAACTTCCAATTCTAAAACAATATGACGGAAGAGAATTCAAATAGATCCAAAGTTCTTATGGTTTCAGATTCAAATTTCATGCATGCTTCTGTAGTTAAATGTCTTAAATTTATAACTTAAAATTATCTCCCAAATTAATATATCATGAGAGCGAAAGTATTACCGATGGGAAACCCTACTAACCCTCATCGTTCAATGAACTCTTTTTCTGAAAGTGCAACAAGCCCCTGCGTCATGAGAGAAACTTGCGCTGGCTAATTTACCGTCAACACGGTTCATAGAATTTAGGGTTTCATTCTAATTAACCTCAAATCAAATGCGAATACTAATCATATAGTGTTTTATGTACGTAGTATATTTTCAGATTCAAAGTTCTAATACACATTTCAGATTCAAAGGTGAGGTTCGAAATTTCCAAGCTTTCAAAGTTCATATGTTATTTCGAAGTTTTTAGAGTTCACATAATCATGCTATATTCACTAAAATTCAGAATTTATGCTTGAAAACAGATTAACCAATACTTAGGATAAAACATAATAAGTTTTAAGGTTCCCCTACCTTTGACTTTGACTTGCTTTAATTTCACATCAAAAGTCCTCACAGTGGACTCATTCGATTTAGAACCTACAAAGACTAACACCACAAAAATATTAACGGGGTCTACAAAATCTCCCCAAAAATTTTCCAAGAAAATTTTAAAGGCTAGAAACAGGACAAAATTCGATCATCGAATTCCTTCAGAAGTGCAGCAGACAACAGCCAAAATTCGAAGTTCGAATTTCTCCAGGTTTCTGCTGTTTGTATTTTGTTCTTCTTAACTTGATTTTCTTCCAAAAAAAAATAAACTGCCATCAATCCTAGGTACAAATAACATAACCAAAAGAAATTAAAAGCCTACCTCTTTAAGGTTGATTCCTTCGGCTTCCGATGATCCAATTTCCAAGCACCGGATCGATCTTAACTAGTTGGACTGCAGATTCAGTCCATCTCCAACCTTGCTGCTAAAGCAACAGACAGCCCAAATTCACACACAAACGAGTATCACTCTCCCCTAATATTCTTAATCAAAATAGTTGCTGAGGTTCAAAGTATTCCTACAATTGAGATGGGGAGAGTGAGTGTAAGCACTAAGGGATCTAAGCAAAGAAAATAAGAGTTTGCTAGAGCTCAAGGTTTTGGTTCTCACGAGAGGAAGGAAGAACAAATCTTCTCCTTCACTCCTCTCTCTTTATATTACAAAAGTCATATCCAAAATATCATGATATTTTCTCAAAATATCATGATCTTTTATTTACAAAATTCTATGCACTCAAACTGAATTTATTTTCAGTGTTGAGCACATACATACCCTTAGTGTATGTCACTCAATATAGGACTTCCTTAAGTCCAAACCAGAAATTCTTTGACTAATTTCCTTCTTTTAAGTTAACTTACTCAAATAATCCTAATCCATCTTGTAACTTTTTTGGGTACGCTTACCGAGGTAATCAAATTCGGGTCTAAAATATCCGGGATATTACAGTTTGACATACCCCCATGGCACACACCTCCTGCCCGTGGCACACAGCGTCATGCTCCTAACCATTACGCCCACGACTCCCCGCATCGTCTTCCTATGCGACCGTGTCGCGACCGCAGCGCGATCACATCACGAGGCCTCATGGCCCCATGTGGCATGCCCTCCTGGCACCACATGTCATGCTGTCCAGACACCATGGTGTTGCGTGCTCTCCTGGCACCACATCGTGTGCCCCAGGCACCAATGCTGCTAGAAGTATTGACCCCGTCACAATCTGCCCGGGCACCACCCAGTGATTTCTGCCCGAACATCTCATAGACCGCCCGAACCCACCCGGAGATTTTAAGAACATTGACCCCTCCCCAAATCACCGCTACCATTAGAACCACCATCATCACTGCCACCGCGACAACCATAAGCCCCGCCATCACCAACTTCTCCATCACACCTCCACCGCCTTTCCATTACACTTGCAACACCCTCTCCTTCTCCACCACTACCACACAACCACATCGCCACCACCACCTCTTCACCACCGTCTGATACTAGACCAATGAGTCAGTGCAAAGTCTCGGGTGCTATCCAAATATCAAACGCATTTGTCAGTTGGAAGCCCATATGTTTGCCCTTACTGAAACAACAGACATAATTCACAAATAAATTTGTCCACAAACAAATTTGTCTGGTAACCTTATGTAATCAACAAACAATTGTTCACAAAAAAAATTATCCACAAATAAATTTGTCCCAGATTAAACTTTTCTTAGATTAAAAAGTCATAGGATTTAGAGGGGCCTAGATTTATTATTATTTATTTGAATTAAATAATGTACCTGTTGTTTGCTTCTGTCAACTTAATTTGCTAGTGTTTGGTTGTTAGTTGTTATTTTACTCTTTCAACCATTTCTTATGCATGTTGGTTAATATTTGATAACTCGATAATTAAATTATTACTGTGTATTGGTTTTTCTTATATCATTTGTTATTGATATCATTTAGTGTTTTACAAAATGAGAAAAAGTTTTGCGTTAATCAGAAACGAGTGGACGTCGTGAGAAGGGATATGAGGGAATGCTAAGTTACAGATGCATAGCACTGATTCAGAATGACTGGAGAATAGGACTCGTAAGATGGGACAAGACTATGATGATAATGATTGTAATTATTGTCACCCCCTTGAATTCACTTAAGCCTCCACAAGTGCTTAAGGGGCTCCGCTATTGTGTTTTGAGTTTGGATTTTTGTTCAGTGACAAAGAAGGATCATTTCTTGTTATTATTATTATTATTATTATTATTATTACATAGAGTTATGTTTCTTATGGAAGACGTAGATTTATGTTACAAACAATTCTGAAAGTTATGAAAATAACTCTTTTAGGGTTGGAGGCACATACTCGCATAGTTGCATAGTGAGAGTACATAGTCGCATAGTTGCATAGGGTTGGAGGCACATATCGATATCAAAAATCAGCCGATACCGATATGTATCAGTTATTGGCCGATACGTCTCAGTTTCGATCAAGATTTTTTATTTTTTTTAATAAAATTGACCGATACCGTATCGGTATCGGCCTCGGGCAAACCGCTATCCGAGTCGATACCGATTTTAATACCTTGATCACCGAAATTGAAACAATAACTCAAATTATCGGTTATTTTGTATTGTGTTGAAGTTTTCAGCCGAAATTTCAGCCGAAATTTAAAATTTCGGTTTTGCTCCCCATCGAAACCAAAACGAAAACCGAAATTTTGATCCTTGCCTGGATCTTAACCACTATTATCTTCAAAGTGGGAACTTAGGCTGTGTTTGGGATTGCTCTTTGGAGGAAAGAGTATCCCACTTAAAAGAGCAGGTTTAAATTGCAAATCAAAGAAATACTAAGATTTAAATTGCGACGTATGATTATGATTTCTTCAGCTTTTAATGCTAAAATTTGAAACCATGTTAGCGAGTACCTTGATCATACCTTAATGCAACTGAATAATATACAACTGAATAACATTAGAACTTATGTGTAAAGGGTTTTTTTATTTTTTTATAAGGCCATATAGCGGAGACAGCCTCGAGAACCAAGGATCAGACACACGTACACATGTGACAATTGCCGATACACGTGTAATTTTAGAACCAAGCGATTCATTTGTGGCTGATATATGTAATCTAGCACCGTCTATAGGGTTTTGCTTAGGCTGGTGTTACTACCACACCACTTTATATCTTGATATCATACGGTCAGATGTTGGTTCCATGTGGCACACGTCCCTCTGATCGTCATATAGTTGGCCCATAATTAGGGGCCGATTTTCATCCGACCCATTTTTAAGGATTGGAGCTATTCGGGCTGAGCCGGGTTCAGCCCGTTTTTAGAATTTTCACGCCTGAACCCGGCCCGATTAGCTATCTGGGCCGGTTCGGGCCGGGTTTCTCACCTTTTTAAAAAAAAAAATAGTTTTTTTTAGGATCTCAGCTAAACGGGCCGGGCCTTACACTTGAAGCCCAAACTCGGGCCAAGCCAGGGCCGTCCCGTTTAATAAAAACTAAAAAAATTGGGCTCGAACCCAACCAATCCGAGCCCAAGCTGAAGCCCGGCCCGTTGACAGCCCTACTGGCAAGTGCTATGCACTTGGAGAGAGGAAGATGTTCCAAAAATCTAATCTTTTCGTCCGGGTCCTAATTTTCCCCTTCTAGCATTATATATAAAGTAATGATAACTAGTAGAATGGTTAATTTTATTTTCAACCCAAGATTCGTCCTTCTAAGATGATGGAGATAATTTTTTTTAGTCCGAATCTTTAACACAATAGATCTTGACGTTGTGATCCTAGCAACAAACGGTGAGATTTTTTTTCCATGTGCATATTCAAAAAAGTGATCAAAGAACTATGTTTGACTTATGCCATGATCATGATCCTTTTTTGGATGTGTTCTACTTTATATCAAAATCTGATCGTTTGATTGTAGATAATGTTCTACTTTATATCAAAAATATATTTTTATCAAAGATTGGAATAAAATATGATATATTTTTAATTAAAATACGTTTAAATATAAGTATCAGGATGGTATTGGTATCATACCAACACGGGTTAGTATCAACTTTGCATCAGATGACTTCTTCCAGAATAGTTTTACATGTTCAAAAGGTTAGTATCAACTTTTTTGGATGTGTTCGACTCTTTGCATTAATAGAGCATCACACCTTACCAATTAAGCATAACTCAATGTATGCTCGGTTACAAAATCACAAATAATTCGCAAATTTGTGGATCTGCAAATTAATCTTGAATTATTTACGATTTTTTTTTAAAATTGCATAATTTAAAAAAAATCGTAGATAAATAATTCACAAAGAATTTCCAAATTTTCCAATAAATCGTGATTCTTAATATATAAATATATATATTTACTTTTTAATCCTTTTTTTTTTGCTCCAATTTTTCTCCAAATATTTCCCCAAACTCGCCGAAATTTGCAGGAATTTTTTGAATTTTAACCATGTCGAAATATTGGCCAACCTTGACTTGCTGACTATGACTTAGAAGTATACTTTTTTATCATGTGGCACACATTTCGGCCAGTCAGTCATTCAAGTGGCATAATATCAATGGTTCATACTTAATGTATGGAACAAATTGAAGTGCCCCAATTTGATGGTTCTAGCCGGCTGGCATATTTGTTTTGTTTTGCCTGCGAAGTTCACATGGTATTCAACCATGGATCAAAATTTTGGTCCAAATTTGTATGGGACTCAAAAATTCGGCCGAAATTTAGGTTTAAATTTTCGGTTTCAACTAAGCCCGAAACCGAAATTTTACCCAAAATTTTGATCCTTGTATTCAACCACTCGAACAACGTGGATTCGTAGAGTTGGTATAAAGCGACCAACCCGGTCACCTGCATATGAAACGCAAGCCGTGTGCCATGTGGACCTTGAAATGTGTGCAGACTTAAAGATCATAAAGATCCGTGGGCTTCTGAGAGTCCACACAGGGCACGACTTACATGCTATTTACTGTTGATCAGGTCGGTCGCTCTATACTTATAATTGTTCAGACAATTCAGACTTCATTGATTCCACCAAAATTTTCAGATGAATGAAAACACTCCTGCAAGCAGTTGGTTAGAATAGAATTTAGCTGTAAACATTTCCTGATTGATGGAGAATGAGCCCTGCCAACTCTACAAGTTCATTTTTTTTTATTTAATTGAAATTTTCTCTTGGGAAAGGAGGAGCTTTTTTGAAGCACTACGCATATTCTATTCTGTACAAAATAAAATAATTAAAAAAGCACAGTTGATTCAAACAAGTTGAATATTCTATCACCTCAGACGTTTGGATTTTGACATAGCATAGGAGAATACATTCCAAATTTCAGAAACTTATATACAATACAAGTATTATTTATCGCTTATTCATGAATGCAAGACAGGAGCTCATCACCTTCAGATATCAGAACATGATCCTGAAGGCTGGTGAAAGTAAAAGTCACCAGGAATCACTCATTGGATATCGGATCATCAATGGTAGCATTGCCTCCATCTGCATTTTATAATAAAGAAATTATACTGATATTTGTCTTTTAATAAACCGCAATAAAGGTTGATCATGGCTGTAAGCAATTTCAAAACCTGAAATGGGAGCCTAGTTAACAGACATTACCTTCACCGTCCATGGGAGCATAGGCAGATCGCCTTGAACGCGCTTGTTGATGTGGGGTGGGCTAAACAAATAGTTAAAAAGACAGATATAAGAGGAACATGAATGCACATGTACAATCAGTTCACCTCACTTGCTATACAAGCATGCACGATACAAACATAGAGACATGCATAATTCTTGTACTCTTGACCATGGCATCAAAACTAGGTGACGGGGAATTTAGATCCGCATGTTCGGATCATGGTCGAGCCAATCGAAGAAAATCAACAAGGAAGAAGTGGACCCATGAATGGGCTTTCAAACGGCCCTTAAGCAAAGATTCGCAGCTGTCTCAGTCGATCGATCGAAATTGCAATTCGATCGATTGAGTGTCACTTTTGATCGATCGAAATCGTGAAACGTAGTTTTAATTTTTAATTTCGAATTTAAGTTTTAGGGTTAAACTTGTCTTTTCTTATTTAATTGTTTTTAGGGTTTTCTTTTGTTCAATGACCTACTATATAAGGTCTTCATAGCTTTATAATAGACAGTTTTGAATAATGAAAATTGAGAGCTTGCTTTGTGCAAACCCTAGAAAAACTTGAGATAAGTTTTCGATCGAAGGAGTAATTCTTTCAAAACCTGAGGAGTGAGAGATCGTTTCTCGTATGACTTGGTTCGAA
This sequence comes from Chloranthus sessilifolius, assembly GCA_021018995.1. NCBI lineage: Eukaryota > Viridiplantae > Streptophyta > Magnoliopsida > Chloranthales > Chloranthaceae > Chloranthus > Chloranthus sessilifolius. The sequence goes on from CM037589.1 coordinate 20,495,753, forward strand.
GCCGACGTACAGCCTTGGTGGGAAGCCTTGGAAACCCGTTGGTGCGAAGACGACAAGCCTCTCTAGAGCGAATCCGGAGATCTCCTATCTTATTCTTCTTTTTTTATTTTTTTTCAATGAAAGGTTTTAAGACCCTAAACCTCCTCCCACGCGGGATTTTGCTATTTTAGGGTTACCGAGCGATTTCGTCCTGCGTCAGTTTTGGTATCAGAGCCAAGTTCTAGGTTAGGGCCTAATGGTGTGACATTTAATTCCATAGCATTTTAATTTTCATTGCATCTTATTTTAGTTTTTATTTGTGCACATCTAGTGTTTGATAAAAGTTCCCATTCATTGTTGGTTCATATGTGCATGTTATTTTAATTTAATGGAATCTTATGCCATTTGTATTCATCATTGCGCACGTCTTGTGTTAGGCAAAAGTCGTTCAATTTGAGTCACATGTGTATGTCATTTTGACATCTTTGATGTCATGTCATTTGTGTCTTCATTTGTGTGCACGTCATGTGTTTGTTAAAATTCCTTAACTATTGTATGGTCCATAGAATTGTGTCTGAGTTGTGTTTGTGACAAATACCATGTATGAGTCACTTACACATCACCATGACTTCCTTACACATCATGAGAGGGTAGTAATCGAACAAGGAAACCGCTACACACCAAAATCTTGGCAAAGTCCCAAAAGTCGTGATGAGACTAGAGTTAGGGGATACCCTCATCAGCGTGAACCTGAGTACCATCCCGCCGAAAAGTTTCTAAAATCTATTCGGGATGAAGTTCCATGTTTTGAGGGATGACTAAACCCCAAAACCTTTATGGAATGGTTGTCTAGTGTAGAGTATTTTGATTGGTATGGCGTACCGAATGAGTACAAAGTTAGGTTAGTAAAAACAAAGTTGGAGGGTAGTGCCAAAACCTATTGGACTAATGTTGAGCTTCTACACGAGTTAGCTAATCATAAGCCCATCACACGATGGGGGGACATGAGGGAGCGACTTATCGAGAATTATATTCCTCTCACGCACCGTCACCATCTTCGATTTTTGAAAACTAAGACAAATAAGTGTCCTGATTGCCTTAAGTGTCAAGGTTTCAGACACTTTGGCTCCACACAATTTTCCACTCTGGATTTATTGATTAAAAGGGAGAGTTCTACGGAGCAGAAAAATTTGAGAGTAAAAGAGGTGTATGACCCCCGTACCGTGATGAGTGAAGAGGAGATGGACGAAGTTGATGAGAGCCTAACTTGTGTCAAAGAGACTACCATTTCCCTTATGAGTGGTGATATTGAGTTGCCCACACGTGAGTCAACTGAGTCACCCACACACGATTCGACCGAGTCACCTACGCACGATTTGTTAGTGCTCGTAGAGCCCGTTGTACACAAGTCCTTATTGGTGGTAGAGTCGAGTGCACTTGAGTTTTTAAAGTCGGTCGAACCGAGCGTACATGAGCCATTAGTGTTCTCTGATTTAATCACACATGAGCTAACAGTGTCCACAGAGTCGGTTGTTCCTAAGTCGTTGATGTTAGTAGAGTCAAGAGCACTTGAGTCGGTTACATGTGAGTCATTCGCGTCGCATGCACATGAGAGTATCGAGTCCATAGACATGCATGCACATCATAGTCTCAAGTTGCATACTGCTATACATTCCAAGTCTTATTGTGAGTCATCTTTTGAGTTTCATTCTGCATTGCATGCCGATATTAAGTTTAAAATTAATTTATGCAATGAAACTCTCAAAATATCGATGCAGTTACCTAAGGCTTTTATGAAATTTCAATTGAATGATCATGCAATGGTTCGGATTGGACTTGAACGATTCCCATCGGGAGTCGTAAAGGATCTCCAGGCCCACGACGCTAGACCTTTTGGAATTGTGGCAAGGAATGGTCCTAGTGCGTGCAATCTTGAGCTTCCTCCAGATATCGGGGTCAGCTCTACGTTCAATGTGGAGGATCTAGTTCCTTCTTTGAGCTCAACCCTACCTCCTTGCAATCCGTTCCAAGCAACCCCTAGTTACAACCCCATCCCAACTTTGCAACCAATACCTCTTTCTTATCCTAGCAGGCAGAGGAAAGAGATAATTGAGAAAATTTGGGATAATGTTGTGGTACTCACTTGTGTCAGTTTTGGCGAGTCAACTACCAAGAGTGCATGGGCCAATCATGAGAGAGTTCGTCGCTTGAGTTCCTATATTCCAGATTGATATCGCGATCACACTTCATTGGGGACGAATTCCTTCGAGTCTGGGATAGTTGATGCGAAACTTCAAAAGTATTTGGTAGAGTGGCTTGGCGAGCCGGGTTATTGGACTTGTCAAGGAGAGGTTTACCGGGTACGTCACCGAGTGTCAGGATTCACTTCATGCGTGTTTCATCAGTGATGAAACATTTTGAGTCACCGATGAAACATTTTGAGTTGGGGAGAATGATGCAGGACGCCGACATCGTAGACATCGAATATGAACCTATTCGCGTGTACCGACGTCGGAAAAAGCGGAATGGACATCAGGACTAGGTGTAAAGACGAAATTGACGAAATTGCGGGATTTAAAGATGAAATTTAGAGAATATAATTCGATCAAATGTCCATTTCAATCGATCGACCTCAGTTCGATCGATCGAAGTCCAGCGGCGATATATTTATATGTGTTTTGATCGATCGAGTTTCACTTTCGATCGATTGAAATCGCGCAGAGTTATTTTGAGTTATTTTAAAATTCTAATTTTCGTACTTAAGTTGTAGGGGCGTATTTGTCTTTATTTAGTATTTGTTTTAGGGTTTTCTTTTATTGTAAGACCTATATAAGGTCATGAAGAAAAACATTGTACAAAGTTATTGATTATGAATGAAAAGAGCTTTTGCTTGTGTGCTTGAGATGAGTCTCCACGAAGAGTGAATCTTCTTCCTGAGAAGGGTTTGGTGTGAAGCCAAGGGTGTGAAGCTCACAACATCTATCTTCTACTTATCTATTTCTTATTTCTCTGCTTGTGTTGATCGCACAACCCTAAATCAGCCATCATCCTTTGAAAATCCCATAAACCACAGAAGAACTTGAGATCCCGCCATTGAATCGTGAGCGCCCTAATATGAAAATCTAGAGTTTTATCTCTAGGATCGATCAGCGCTGCAGCCTAACGGATCTAACGTAAAAGCTGAACCCTATGCGAATCAAACGTGATCTTTTCACATGGAGGACTACGAACGCCTAAGGTATTCGTCATATTTTCATATTTATTGCTTAATTAATGCAATTTAGTTTTGGCAACATCACATTCTCGTAGTTTAGGGTTTTGTCCTGCGCCAATTTTGGTATCAAAGCGGTTCGAATCCTTGGGGAATGGATCGGCGAATCATGAGTCAAGACCCAGTTCTCGAAGCCCTTCGTGATTTAAACGATTACATGGTTTCCATGAGAGCATTCGTGAAACGATGGAACATTCCAATCGTGCGCCAAAAGATGGCGAGGGTAACACAACTTTGGCGCAAAGAGGAAAGTAGATCATATGAGCAGCACGGTTCCATATTCAAGCATAAGGCGCTTCTTAATAGCGTTTATTGCGAGTTACTAAGATCGCATCGGATCGTGGTTGAATGGCGTGAGAATATCAGCGCAATAATTATCAAAGATTTTATTCACAATCTATCCAAAGAGGTATTAGATGTGATTCACGCTTTAAGATCGGAGGCGAGAGATTTCGTCCCCATAGCCGTACCGGTGAAAAAATCTATACGAGTTGAAGTTCCTCTACCCGAACCCGCGGTTGTACCTGTATCGGTGGAAGATACCGAACCTATAGTAAATCAAAGTACTTCCATGCCCATGGAAGAACCGGTGGCGCCCGTTGTTCACGCAGATCTAGTTATCCGCCTTGATCTTGTGCCGGAACAACGTCCAGTTGAAGAGTCCATACCAGTTGCTGAGGCCGTGGTAGATCTCGAAACCGTCGAAGAGCCCAAGATCGTTGAAGTCCAAGCAGCCATGATAAGTCCTACCGAACCCGCAACCATTGAAACACAAGCATTTGTGATCGTCCCTACCGAGTCCCAGACCATTCAAAAGTTCGAGATTCATGGGGAACAAGCATACTTGATAACGCTTATCGATGTCGTCCAAAGTTCGAGGTCGAACTTTTTTAAAGTCGAGGAGATTGACGGGGAATTTAGATCCGCATGTTCGGATTGTGGTCGAGCCAATTGAAGAAAATCAGCAAGGAAGAAGTGGACCCATGAATGGGCTTTCAAACGGCCTTGAAGCAAAGATTCGCGGCTGTCTCAGTCGATCGATCGAGGATTTCATTGATCGAAATTGCAATTCGATCGATCGAGTGTCACTTTTGATCGATCGAAATTATGCAGTGTAGTTTTAATTTTTAATTTCGAATTTAAGTTTCAGGATTAAACTTGTCTTTTCTTATTTAATTGTTTTAAGGGTTTTCTTTTGTTCAATGACCTACTATATAAGGTCTTTATAGCTCTGTAATAGACAGTTTTGAATAATGAAAATTGAGAGCTTGCTTTGTGCAGACCCTAGAAAAACTTGAGATGGGTTTTCGATCGAAGGAGTGATTCTTTCAAAACCATAGTGAGAGATCGTTTCTCGTACGACTTGCGCGAACGACCTTGGTGGAAGCCTTGAAACCTGTGCAAAGCATGCCTCTCTAGAGCGAATCCGGAGATCTCCTATCTTATTCTTTTTTTTTTAATTTTATTTCAGTGAGGTTTTAAGACCCTAAACCTCCTTCCACGCGAGATTTTGCTATTTTAGGGTTAGCGAACAAGATCGTCCTATGTCACTAGGCCAATACGAATATGTATCAGCGATACGTATCGATTTAAGAATCGATACCACCCTACAGTGTATCGGGCTGGTATCGATCTCGACGATGTCGGGCTGAAATGGGCCAAGATCGGCAGACATCGGTTATCATGATGTTTGGTACCGTATCGGACGATACTCACCAATACATAGAATTTTACAAAAAAAAAATTCAAACAAAATAAAGTTTTGGTATCGGCAATACCGTATCAGTATCGGCTAGTACATATCGGTTCAAGATTGGACCGATACCTGATACCGATCCTGACTTTGATACCTTGCTCTTGGCACAATTTTTAAAAGAAGAAATATACAATGAAAAGACAAAAAAAAAGAACGAAGAAATCAGAGACGCAAGCTTACACGTCACACTCAAAGCAAGCATACAAGATGGAGACATATAGACCTGTATACAAATGCATAATTTTTTATGGGAATAATGGGCTCTAAGAAGCATTTATAGATAGAGACCATTGGAAGGACACATTGGGCCAAGTGTCGCATCTCTTGAGCAATCCAAGTCATTGAAGTCGCAGCTCATAATAAGAACTACCATCGAACAAAAAATCAGTGTGTTGGATTGGAACCGTTCAATCTATGGACTCTAATATGGACCGTTGTGCACATTTTGTTAACTGTCAACATTAAAGAGCTCTGATCAGATGGCTCCAATGCCCCGATATGTGTTTTTGGGCTGACTGGCTGAGTATGATCATAAGCATTAAACACTTTCACTGATTAAAGATGTATTCCACATGGCCTAAACGAGTGTTTTCATTGCAATATCTGTGTAAAGCCATCATAATAGTCAGTTTATATTAACAGAACATACAATGCAAAGACAAGGAAATATGATAGAAGAAAGAAAAAAGTCACATCCCTCTATACTCAATGCTATTCAAGAATCATTTAGAGAGATGTGTACATGTCTGCACTATTTTTCAGTCTAGACGGAAAACAAGAACGGTGTTTTGGCATGGTTTGACCGTCATCAGGTAACTTTTTAGTTCATGTAAATCGCGTTAGACGTTGGAACTTAAAAGTTCACACAAGTTCTTTTAAGGTTACCATGTTATTTTTCAACATTTGATGTGATGGCATGCTACAAAAGAACCCCTTACCAAGGTGTCAGTATCGTGACCGATACGTATTGGCCAATACGGATTGGCCGATACAGATACGGTATTGCCAATACCATATTGATCGATACTTTCTTTTGAAAAAAAGTAATAAAAGGGAAAAAAAGAAACCTGTAACGATCAGCATCGGCCGATGCCGAGACATTATCTGCTAATAATGACCCGTATCGGTCCAATATCGATATTGATACCAAAACCACCCCGATACACTTGCGAATGAGAGTAGTATCGGTTCTTGACGAAACCAATTCGTATCCGATGCGTAGCGGTATCAGCCGAGTTTTGATACCATGCCTCTTACACGCATGTATATGCGCACATGCATGAGAGAGAGAGAGAGAGAGAGAGAGAGAGAGAGAGAGAGAGAGAGATGCTTGAACTTGTGTCAGAAAAAGAGACGGATTGAGCTTGAGTAAGAAAGAGGGGTGTTTGCACTTGAGTACCAAGGATGGTTTGGGTCATCTATACCAAAATGCATGGCATCATCCACAAAGAAAGTCACCATGTGAATTTCAGGGAAGATAAGCATTGACCAAAAAATCATAACCAACTAATTGTTGCAATTCTTCACATCATGTATGGCCCGTCACACTTGTTCCACTCAAATTCATAAGCTAACTCTTTTTTTTCCTTTTGAATAGGTAATCTTTTATTGAAGGAAACACCCAAAAAGAACATGTATGGCTATTGATATATATAGGATCGCTTAATCAGCTTGGTTTAAATGCAGAGAAGAAGGTTGAGAGGAAGAAGATAAGCTAGGCCTTTACTGTAACCCCAAAGATCAAACAACTAGCAGATTTACCATGAGCTTGACCATGACTCAGTGGTCTGAAAGCTCGGGGACTTCATTTATATAAATGCCGTTCATAATATTGCTCGCTTGAGAATGAAGAAATGACTTTATTCATAGCGACTCTGAAACTCCCCTTTACATTGACAAGGAACATTTTTATAAAGAAAACCTTAACTATTTTTACCCATTAGATAAAATTCATACAATATCTAGAGCATTTAAAAATTTGAAATTCTAATTACAATAGGACATCTAAATACTTAAAGCTTCTAGACCTTTGATGGTTTGATCTCATATCTGGATAAAAAGAGTAGGTTTTTTATCAGTTTTTCCCAGTCTACTTTTTCAAACGAATTTGATGAGTTTTAAGTGGTGTTTTAAGGGGTTCTTTGTTGACATCTCAACCTCACGTGTTTCTTTGCTCCAGTTTTCTGTGCCCCAGAAAACTTTATTTAATTGTTGGGATTAGATTGGAATCTTCTAAGGTTTCTAATGTTTTTGATCCCATGCAATTTGAAGTACATTTGTGACTTTTGATTGATTTTTCCTTGTGTCGGCCACTGTTTCTGTACATGGCTTGTTCGTGTGACAACCAAGCTAAGACAAATTGATGTCCAAAGGAGATACAACCTTATTTAAGCATCTATTTGAGGACTGAGGTGGGTTTGATGAAGAGATGTGAATTCAATACATTAGAGCTTGTTTATTGATACTTTGTGCTGGTTTATAATATCATAGGTGGGATATCTCAGGCTGATAAGTGTGTAAGCTGTAACTGCAGTATTGCATTGTGATATCTTCAATAGTGGAGCTGTGTAACTCAGTTTCTAAATTGCTTTCCAGTTGTGGGTCTATGTATAGTTGAGGTACCTCAACTATGGAAGACTCAAAGAACACCGTAGGTGGTGTTAGTTAACGGGCCATGGATTACAAATTACTACCGTCATGTTTGACGGCACCAAGTACCTTGCATGGTCGAGATATGCTGGATTATTTTGGGGTCTAAGCGTAAGATAAGACATGTGGATGGTAGCATCCCTGAACCCTCCATTGATGAATATTATGTGGATTGGAGGTAATGACAATATGACTGTAATGACCTGGTTACGGCATTCGATTCAACCCTAGATCAGCTTCTCTTTCCTGGATGCAACCTCAGCCAGAGAGTTGTGGTCAGCAGTGAGTGAAGCTTAATCTCAAAAACACCATGATAAAAGCAGTAATACTCGTCAAGGAGACAAATCACTGGTGATTATTATAGTCAATTGAGGTGGATGTAAAATGAATTAAGTCACCACCGATCTAAGAATTTGTGTGCAACTTGTATGAGCAAATCATAGTGTGTTGACTGCGTGAATATACAAAGAGGTGAGCAAGAAAAGAAGAAGAAATATTTACCTTATTAAAGGGTGTTTACCCGAGTAATAAGCATGTGAGAGCTAGCTTCTTTAGTAGAGAGGAGTTACCATTTTTGGGACCGTATTCATTCTGCTTCAACATGAAGAGACCAAGATGAGGCTAATGGATGTATCTCTCTAGACCCCTAAGCATTCGGTCTTCCCTCACTTTTTGAAATTTTTCGTCGTGGTGGTAAATCAGGGGGGTTTGAAAGAATCCTGTTGGAATCTCGTGGGAAAGTGGGACATTTGAAAGAATCCTGTTGGAATCTCGTGGGTAGACAAAAATTTCGACGTAATTGGGCTTCCTCTACAGTTATTGATGATGGATCTTCGGCTAATGTAGTACAACCATCGTAGTAAGATGAATATGAGCCTTATCTCCTTCAGCAAAATAACCAAGTCTATGAATTGCGGGATAACTTTCATTCCAACTCATTGTGTGTTTCAGGACCTGACTACTAGGAAGACTTTTAGTCATGATCATGAGGAGCAAGCACTATAACTGTTCGAGGGTTAGCAAATTCTGAGACCTATTGCTATTGTTGCGCTATGCTCGTTCATGAAACATGTGACTTGGACACCTTCCCCTTCAGCATTTGCGCATGTTATTTCCAAGCAAATTTAGTTCTTTTAGTAATTTTCCTTTTGAATGTGATGTATGTCAACTTTTAAAAGATTGTGGGGCTTTATACCCCCTTTAGTGGTAATATGAGTTCCCTTCCTTTTCAAATTGTTCATTCTTATACTTGGCAACTCCCCTATGGTTGTTACATGGATATCATTATTTTGTATCTTTCATTGATGACTGTACTAAATTTACTACATTGTTTTTTATAAAGCTAATGATGAAGTTGCAATAATTTTTCCCTCCTTTCACAAGGTGGTCCAATCCCAACACTAGGCTACTCGATCTGATAATGGTGGGGAGTATGCTTCCATCATCTTCAGTCCTATCTTCACATGCATGGCATTAAGTGGCAGTCCACTTGTCCCTATACACCATAGCAGAATGGGGTTGCTACAAGGAAAAATAATCACTTACTTGAAGTAGCCCGAGCATTATTTATTGATACGAATGTTCGCAAATGTCTATGGGGGGATGATGTACTTACATCCAACTTCTTAATCAATTGAATGCCTAGTCTCGTCCTTAATGGATGTGTGTGTGTGTTTGTGTCACGTTCTTTGAATCAATTGTCTCGCATCCTCCCTCTCAGTGTCATCTTTGAAGGGAGAGCTTTAAGGATGAGAGAACTATTCCGGTATTGCCAAGTTTCAAATTAAAGATGAAGTTGAAGTGGAAGACCAAGAACCTCCACAAGTGCAGCAAAGAGAAGGGACTTCTAAAGGAGCTGAAACTTTTGATTCTTCTAGAAATGACAAAGTTAACAAGTGAAGGACCTTCCACCTCTTACTATCGACCAAAATCCTCCTCCCGTTGCAAGTCTGCAGATTGGTGAATCCTCTTCGAACTTGGATCATCCCATTGCCTTACACAAGGCCACTAGGTCTTCTACATCACATTCCATCAGTACGTTTGTCTATATCACGATCTTTCTACCCCATGAATCCTTTATACCTTCCTTAGACTCCATTTCTTTTCCTTCTAGCTTGTCTGAAGCTGTCTCAAAGAAAATGGAAAGAGGCCATGATGAAGGAAATGAAGGCTCTAGAATGGAATATATGTGGGAGATTACAACACCTCGTGAAAGCAAGAAGGTGGTGGATGCAAGTGAGTCTACACTGTGGATATATAGACCCGATAGTTCAGTTGAAAGATACAAAGCTAGACTACTTGTGAAGGGGTTCACTCAAACGCCTGCCATTAACTATCATGATAGATTAGCTCTCATTGCCAAGCTGAATACCATCTGTGTGCTCCCATCTCTTGTTGCTCACCAAAACTGGTCATTATATCAGCTCGATGCTAAGAACGTTTTCCTACATGGGGATTTAGAAGAGGAGGTATATATGGCTCCCACCTAGTTTTATGCTTCAGAGGGAGAGGGTCAAGTTTATAAGTCAAAGAAGGCAATATATGGCCTACAACAGTCACCTCAGGCTTGGTTCAAAAGATTTAGCAATGCAATCATCTAGCGTAGGTACCAGAGAAGTCATTATGACCCTACATAGTTTGTTAAGAGGGGCGCTTAAGTACTTTTAGAAGCTACCAGATCAAAAAAAGGAATCGTTCTATCTCAAAGAAAAGATGTTCTTATTGTGTTGCAACTGACAAGTATGTTGAATGGTGAACTTTCAAGGATGTTGGAATGCATCAAGGCATGTGAAAAAACTCATCTATCTCACCATGACATGACCCGACATTGTTTATGTTGTGAGCATAGTGAGCCAGCATATGCATTCACCCAGGAACATTGATTTAGATATTATATATAGGACTCTAAGATATTTGAAGGGAGTTTAGGCAAGGGCCTATTTTTTAGTGATCAAGGTCATTTTGATGCTGAGAATATTATTGATGGCGATTGGGATGGATCCCAGAGTGATAGGAGGCCCACTACAAGATAGCACTTTTCTTGGTAATCTCGTCACCTGGAAAGGAAAAGAAAAAAAAACAGCATGTGGCCTCTAACTATAGTGTTGAAGCAGAATATAGGGCTACGTTACAAGGAGCACGAGAGGGAATGTGGAGTCAATTTATCCTGGCCAACCTTGGGATTCATTTGAAATTCCTTATGCATCTCTATGGTGATAATGGAGTTGCACTTAACATTGCCGAAAATCCAGTCTATCATCAGAGAACCAAACACTTTGAAGTTGATTGTCACTTTATCCCAGACAAAGTAGAGTCTAATGAGCATTTCATTCCTCAAGTGAGCTTTGAAGATCAACTTGCCAGCATTCTCACCAAAGTTGTTGGAAGGACTAGGTTGTGTGACATCACTTCGAAGTTGGTGATGATAGAAATCTATGCTCCAATTTGAGGGAGTGCTAGTGTGTCACTAATACTTGTATGGGTGTGGTATTAGTATAAGTTGATGTGGCTCTAGTAACTAATGTATATTTATTTTGGTGTTTGGGATGTATACATGATATTTTGTTAATAAGTGTGTTTGTGTGTGTGTGTGTGTATATATAAGGGCTTCGATATCACAAATAAGGGCTTCAATATCCTCTTATTAGTTGATTTCTCTCTTTTTTGTGATCAGTTATTGTGGAATCGAGGTTAATTCTCTTTGTATTTGTCCTTATTTGTGATTATTTCCTTTTTTGTCACATCAAAGTGAAGGAGATTAATATTGCGATGCTTGGCAAGTGGTTCTGGCGGGCGGGGAGGGAGGAGGAAGCGAACAGTTTATGGTGCATTGTGTTGAGAGAAAAGTATGGCAATGCGATTGGTAACTGGGGTATTTCGGCTTCTTCTCACAGAGGCTGACTCGACTTAGTGGAAGGCTCTGTCGTGCACGGAAATACTTCTCTGAAGTCGAGCTCTGATTGGGGTTGTGGCACGGATTAAGCTTTGGGAGGATAGTTGGGTGGAACGCCAACCCCTAAAATGTTCTTTCCCGGATATCTTTTCCATCTCGATGAATCCCCATGGTATGATCAATGAGTTCGTTTCGGAGAATGAGGGGGGGAGATTGAGGACGATTTCTACTAGAAGGCTGTTGAGGGGTGACGGGTGACACCCAAATAAAGAGGGCTCGTTCTCTGCTAAGTCCTACTACAAGCTACTATCTACTAGACCCTTGATCGGTGGGCGGGGGTGGTGGAAGGCACCAATCCCGACTAAAATTAAGTTCTTTACGTGGACCATGTTCAAAGACCGAATTCTTACCCTCGACCAACTCATTCGTCGGGGGAGAGATTTACAGAATTGCTGCGTTATGTGTCACAAAGAGGAGGAGTCAGCTGCTCATCTTATGCTGCATTGTATGGTGGCCCATGAAATATGGGGCCTTATTGTTCAATCCTTTGGTATGGAGTGGGTCAAGCCGGCAACCCCCCTTTCTCATCTCCTAATGTGGGAGTTTGGCCTCGCCGATGGGAGTAGGTCCGAGTACTGGAAGGTCGCGCCTTATACTGTGTTCTGGTCCCTGTGGAAGGAAAGAAATTGCAGAATTTTCGAACAAACATGCCTACCGGTAGGGATGATCATGAAGCAGGTCCGTGATCTGATGTGGTGCTGGGTTGCTAAAGGGGAGGGGGTGGTTTTCGCGTGGGATCCGAGTTAAGTTAGGCATAGGGGGGGGGGTGTTTTGTAATTTGCCATTGCGGTATTTTTTGGTCGTGTTCTCTTGTATTGAGTTTCATCAGCATCTTGCTGCTATCAATATATCTCGCTGATTACCGATCAAAAAAATAAAAATAAATAATAATAATAATAATAAACAGGCCACATATGATACTTAGGATAGTCACATAACTGCATATATAAGTGACGCGAGACGACAACCCTAAAATGCGGAATATGATTTTTAATGCGATTTGCCGAAATTAATTAGAATTAAATCAAGCGTAATCTCAAAACTATCTTAAATACCTTAGGGTTCAGAGAATTCAGGTTGGTAGATCACGCGAGATCCAATTAGGGTCCAGTCCGATGCGCAAGTACTATTAGATTTGAGGCGATATTGGTCAAGAGATAGAACTCTAGCTTTTTCCAGGCTTGGGCGTTCGTCTTTGATCTGATGTAGATTCACGGCTCGAACTAGGGTTGCGGAATTAGATTATGGGTTTGTAATAGGTTTTGGTTTTGTAACAGGTTTATGGTTTTCAGATCGGTTTATGGTTTGGGAAAAGGGCGTTGGCTATGTTTGATTTAGGGTTTCAAAAGGCTTAGGGTTTTGGGATCGAAAGGAAACAATTAGGCTACGGTGTAGGTGAAGCAAACACAGATCGAGAGATAGCAAATATAATAGAGAAGATAACAATGGCTTTTGGGAATCACTCCCTTGGCCTCACACCAAACCCATCTCAGGCAAAGAATATTCAAGCATAAAAGCATTCAAAATATTCAATAACTAATAAAAAAATCTTTACAAGTCTCTATATATAGGCCACCAATAATTAAACTCGAAATAAAGAGTCCTAATAGAAATAAAACACAAAAAAGGCAAGTTTCCGGAAAAAACTCAAACCGAAAGCCTAACACGACGCCACACGGACGTCACAGACGTCCCAGTATACAGACGTTAAACACTTTCATCGTGAGCGATAAATTTTTTTTTTTTTTTTTTTTTCTTGACGTTCCCCGTCATTCTCCTCCACTCAAAATGTTTCATCACCGATGAAACACGATGTCGCATCTTGCCTCGGCCTCCTCTCCTCTTCTTTCGACGTCAGAAACGATGTGGTCCAATCCAATGTCCATGTATTGGCGTCGTCAATTCCTCGACCAAAAAGGTTTCATCACCGGCGAAAACGCCGGTAGATGTCTAGCAGGTCGGGGTTCAAGCGGCGAACTTCATTCTCGTGGACCCAAGTGTTTTCGGACTCCGGTTTGCCGACCCATTTAACCAAGTATTTCTGGAATCCCCCGTCTTGTGTAGAGACGGCATGATCGTTGATTATATCTTCTATCTCATCTGATCTCTGTCTGCGTGGGGAAGGAAGAGGTATAGGTTGCAAGGTTGGATTGGGGCTGGGACTAGGGGGTGGCTGGAGTGGGTTTTCAGGAGGTGAGGTGAAACCCAAGTAAGGAACCAAGTCCTCCACATTGAACGTTGAACTAACCCCCGTACCTGGAGGAAGCTCGAGCACGTATGCATTAGGACCACTCTTGGCCAAAATTCTAAAAGGCTCAGCATCTCGAGATTGGAGCTTCTTTGCGGGTCCCGATGGGAACCGCTCAGGCCTAACTCGGACCATCATATAATCACCCACGTTAAATTCTTTTTAACGCCTGTGAGCATCTGCAGATAATTTATATTGATTGTTGCTTGAATTAATTTTCTGTTTAATTTCGGCATGCAAGCTATGAATATGTTGTGCAAATGCATCGGTAGACTCTGACACTCTATGGGATGCAGACATGGGGATCAAATCTAGTGGGGTTCTAGGCCTATGACCATGCACTACCTCAAAAGGACTCATGTCTATGGACCTATTGATAAAATTATTATATGCAAACTCAGCTGTGGGTAAGATGGTATCCTAGGTCCTAACATGATCACCGACAAGACTACGAAGGAGATTCCCAAGGCTCCTATTGGTGCTTTCGGTTTGACCATCCGTTTGAGGGTGGTAAGTTGTTGAGAATTGGAGCAATGTGCCCATCATGTGCCAAAGGGTCTTCCAAAAATAACTCGTAAATTTAACATCCCTATCAGACACAATGGTTTTGGGCAACCCATGAAGACGTACTACCTTCGCAAAAAATAGTTTAGCAATATGAGATGCATCTGAGGTTTTGGAACAAGGAATGAAGTGGGCCATTTTGGAAAATCGGTCCACTACGACATAGATGGAGTCGTGCTTCCTAGGGGTCTTAGGAAGTCCAAGCACGAAATCCATAGAGAGGTCTTGCCACGGTGTGTGTGGCACGGGTAAAGGAGTGTACAAGATTTAACATCCCTATCAGACACAATGGTTTTGGGCAACCCATGAAGACGTACTACCTCCGCGAAAAATAGTTTAGCAATATGAGATGCATCTGAGGTTTTGGAACAAGGAATGAAGTGGGCCATTTTGGAAAATCGGTCCACTACGACATAGATGGAGTCGTGCTTCCTAGGGGTCTTAGGAAGTCCAAGCACGAAATCCATAGAGAGGTCTTGCCGCGGTGTGTGGCACGGGTAAAGGAGTGTACAAGTCGGTATTTTGTTTGGTCTGTTTTGACACTTGGAAGTACGACAATGTTTGACAACCCGAGCGACATCTCTCATCAGGCTAGGCCAAAAGAACCTATCCTCTACGAGCGCAACAGTTTTATTACGCTCGAAGTGTCCGGCCATCCCTCCAGCATGTAACTCCCAAATGAGAAAGTCACGCAATGAAGTGCGAGGGATGCAAAGGCGATTGCCTTTAAACAAGTATCCATCCTGGATGGTGTACATGGAGTGTGTGCTGGTTGGGTTACTAAGGAGAGTAGTGTACTCAACCCCAAAATTTGGGCACTCGGGGTACTCATCCTTTAACTTTTCGAACTCGACGACCTCGGTGCTCATTGGGCGCAAAGTCACCACTCGCCGACTAAGTGCATCAGCGGCCCTATTTTCAGCACCAGCCTTATGCTTTAGCACGAATGTGAACCCTTGAAGGTACTCAACCCACTTCGCGTGCCTTGGGTTCAACTTCTTCTGTGAAGTAAGAAAGCGTAAGGCTTCATGGTCAGAGAACAGCACAAATTCCTGCGGTCTAAGGTAATGTTTCCAATACCAAAGAGATCGAACGACCGCATAGAATTCCTTATCATAGGTGGAGTATTTTTGCTTTGCCTCGTTAAGTTTTTCGCTAAAATAGGCCATGGGGTGACTTTGGAAAAGGAATTTGCAACTTCAAAGACTTTGGAAAAGTCCGGCAATCGCATGACGGGTGCGCTACTCATTCGTTGTTTGATCTCGGCAAAGGCTTTTATCGCCGCTTTGCCTCATTTAAAATCCTCTTTTTTCATGCAATCTGTAATTGGGGCCATAATGGTGCTAAAGCTTCTGATGAAGCGACGATAGAAAGTAGCCAAGCCATGGAAGCTGCGGAGATCGTGTATGTTCTTTGGTTCGGGCCACTCCACAATGGCTCTCACCTTTTCAGGGTCCGCGACCATTCCATTGGTCGAGATAATGAATCCCAAGAAGACAACGGAATGTTGCATGAAAGTGCACTTCTTAAGATTGGCGAACAACCTCTCGCCCTTGAGGGTTTCACAAACCAGCCTAAGGTGGGTCAAGTGTTGATCCTTGTCGTGACTATAGATCAAGATGTCATCGAAATAAACAAGGAATTTGCCTAGAAACGGCCTCAACACTTGGGTCATGAGTCGCATGAAAGTACTCGGGGCATTAGAAAGCCCAAAAGGCATGACCATCCACTTGTAAAGACCATCCTTAGTCTTAAAGGCGATTTTCCACTCATCACCAGGGCGGATGCGAAGTTGATGGTAGCCACTCTTAAGGTCTATCTTTGAAAAGATAGTGGCACCAACCATCATGTCAAGCATATCATCGAGCCTTGGTATGGGAAACCGATACTTTACGGTAATCTTATTAATTGCACGGCTATCTACAAACATGCGCCACGTACCATCTTTCTTAGGAGTGAGTAGGGCAGGTACGGCACACGGGCTCAAACTCTCTTGGATGAACCCCTTCTGAAGGAGCTCATTGACTTGCCGAGTCAACTCGGCATGCTCAATCGGATTCAACCTATAGTGGGGCAAGTTCGGTAAGGTAGATCCAGGAACCAAGTCTATTGCGTGTTGGATATCATGCAGAGGAGGGAGTTCGTTTGGTAAGTCTTCAGGGAAGACATCCGTAAACTCTTTAAAAATCGGCTCAACCTCCTAGGGACACTCGCTCACCGACTCGGGAGCACTCTCTACGGTGACAACTACGTACACCGCACTCTCATCTTTCGATGCTTTCTCGAACTCAGAAGGGCTCACAATATTAATGGATTTAGAAGACTCGCCCTTCTTTTTAACGGTGTTGGTCGATGGTGTTTTGGGAGGCAAAGGGTGTAAAGTGATCTTTTTGCCCTTATGCATGAACGTGCATATGTTTGTTCAACCAGAAATAGTCACGTCCATATCGTAGAGCCACGGCCTTCCCAAAATGATATGGCTCACATCCATCGGCACCACATCGCACCATAAGGTGTCCGAATAAGAACCTAATTGAATCGATACACGACACTTTTTCGACACGGGAATGGATGAAGAATTGACTCATGCAACTTTATAAGGTCTCAGGTGGGCTTCAGGTGTAAGCCCTAAGCGGCATACGGCATGAGTTGATATAACATTAGTGCAACTACCGCTATCCATTATGACCCTACAATTCTTTTCACCAAATCTGGCATAGGTGTGGAAGATGTTCTCCCTACATCAGTCATCCTTTTCATCCCGTTGAGGCTGTGCAAGAGCACACCTCACAACTAAAGCATGACCAATAGCATCACCCTCCTCATCACTGGGTGTGCTAACCGGTTCAAATACTTCCTCTTCAACCACTACCTCATCATCATCCTCCTCTCCCTCAATGAAGAGAGTCCTTTGGGGTTTTTTCGTAGGGCATTGAGCGGCAAAGTGTCCCATCCCATGACATTTATAGCATTGTACTTGAGAATTAACCCTTGAGGATTCTCCGCCTACACCTTTTCCCTTTTCAAACCTAGAATTGGTAGGTGCGGGTTGTGTAGGTTTGGGAGGAGGATTGAATCGTCCCTCACTGGATCGTTGGTTACTATATTGGGACTCGGTCCTTTTCACCACCGTAGTTTTCAAATACCGTTCGAGATCTTGCACAACGGCATAACATCTTTGAAGAGTTTCTACGGGGTGAGAAATCATCTCTTTCTGCAAATCAAGTCGCAATCCAGTGCGGAATCTAGAGAGTGATTTCAGGGTCTTCCGATACTTTTGCCCTCATCATGAACTCTTCGAATTTGGCAATGTAATCGGTCACGGGCATACTACTTGGCATAAATTTTGCCACTGGTCGAGGAGGCGTTGGTGGTATGATAAAGGAACATACTTCTCGGTAAGTCGTTCCTTCATGTCGTCCCAACGGGTAATGGGAGGACAACCCGCGTTCGCCCTAATGCGATCAACATTGAGCTAGAAAAGTTGAGCTTGACCAACCAATTTCATTTTAGCAAGTCTAACGCAACGGTCGTCATTCATGGCATACCAATCAAAGTGTTGGTCCATGTCGGAAAGCCAATCAAGTAAGACAGTAGGGTCCATTCTTCCATCGAAAGTCGGAATCTCAACTCGGACATTCTTAAGGAGTTGAACTTCGGGGTCATAGTCATCTCTACGATGATCCCTACGGTTCCGGTTCTCTTGGCGACCATTACATTCCAAGTGGGGACATTCACGCACTTAGTGCTGATTTTCCAGCCCATCCATCGCTTCCAGTTGATTGATTTGATCACGTAATCTATCATTACCAACTCCTAGGGATGTTTGGGCTTGCTCTATAGTATTCAAACGTGCACCTAATACTTTTAATTCTTCTCGCATAGCTCTAAGAGTATTAAGAACCTCATCCGAAGCCATGGTGATCACAAGGTCTATCAGATTTGAGGCGAGATCGGTCTAGAGATAGAACTTTAGCTTTTTTCAGGCTTGGGCGTTCGTCTTCGATCTGATGTAGATTCACGGCTCGAACCAGGGTTGCATAATTAGATTATGGGTTTGTAATAGGTTTTGGTTTTGTAACAGGTTTATGGTTTTCGGATCGGTTTATGGTTTGGGAAAAGGGTGTTGGCTATGTTTGATTTACGGTTTCAAAAGGCTTAGGGTTTTGGGATCGAAAGGAAACAATTAGGCTACGGTGTAGGTGAAGCAAACACAGATCGAGAGATAGCAGATATAATAGAGAAGATAACAATGGCTTTTAGGAATCACTCCCTTGGCCTCACACTAAACCCATCTCAGGCAAAGAATATTCAAGCATAAAAGCATTCAAAATATTCAATAACTAATAAAAAAGTCTTTACAAGCCTCTATATATAGACCACAAATAATTAAACTCGAAATAAAGAGTCCTAATAGAAATAAAACACAAAAAAAGGAAAGTTTTCGGGAAAAAACTCAAAACCGGAAAGCCCGTCATGACGTCCACGGACGTCCGTAGTGCCCCACGGACGTCCGTGACCTACGGACAGTGAAGGGGCAAAATCACGGACGTCCGTCACTGTTCATTGTGAACGGTAAATTTTTTTTTTTTTTTCATGACGTTCCCCGTCAATAAGCCAATTAAAAGTGTCGAAATTGAGTTTATAGGCCGCTGCTGCAACTAAATTACAATAGCTTCAATAAAGTTATAAAAATTTAAGGGTGGTATGTACTTGCAGCTGTCAACAGGTTAGATATCCCACCGAGCTTTTAAGGACCATTCCATGTTGGAAAAGACCAAGCTTGTGCCTTTATTGATAGACCATGGGCCAGCGCTTTGCTTAGTTTTATTAGCCCACCAAAATGTAGGCGCGGCCTGGCCTTAAGGGTCTTAGATGACCGTAAAATTTTGTAACTTCTTCCATTAAAGACTCCCTGGATAAGGAAAAGTACGCAATTTTCTTCAAATTTTTCGGAATTATTTTTTATCTTTGTAACGGGGAACGCCAAGATTAAGAGCCTTGGAGTTGGGTCAATGATTTCTAGTCAGAAGAAAGCGAAAGGGAATTAGAACCAAGCTTAAAGGAGCAAAATCAGCGTGCAATGCAATGCCGATCAATTGATCAATTAAGGAATTCGATCGATTAAACATCTATATAAGTCAATCGATCGACTACTAAATGCCAATCGATTGATTGCGTTAGAATTCGAATTTGAATTTTTAAGGGCAAACTTGTCTTTTTTTATATTTGTTTGAGTTTTATTTTTTTTTGTGAGGCCTCCTATATAAGGTCTCTAAATAAACATTGTAATCAGTTTTTTTTTTATGAAGGAAAAAAGAGCTTTTGCTTTTGGAACTTGAGATGAGTTTCTTCGAAAATTAAATCTTCTTCCGAGAAGGGTTTGGTGTAAAGCCAAGGGTGCGAAGCCTACGATGTATTCCTTGAGAAGGGTTTGGTGTGAAGCCAAAGATGTTAAGCCCACAAAATCTATCTTCTTTATATCTCTTCATTTTTATTTTCTTACTATGCTTTGTTTGATCCTGTAAGCCATAAATTCAGCCGTCACCTTTTTTTAAAAATCCCCAAAACCATAAACCCTAGCACTCATCAAAGTCATTGATTCGAACCAATCTCATAAATCCCTAATTCAGTCACCCAACCAGAAATACCCCGAAATTCAAAACCCAACGATCCATCAGAACCATTGAATCAATCTGATTCAAACCCTAAATCTTATACGAGCCGTTAACCAACTCGAATCAGAACCCCTTAGAGGACTCATGATCCCATCATTGAATCCAGAGCGGCGCCCTAATCTGGAAAATTTAGAGTTCTACCTCTAGAACCGATCTACACTACGAATCTAACGGATCTAGCGCACGGGCCGGGCCCTACTCGAATTTAGCACGATTTTTCAAATGAAAAACTATGAAACCTGAAGGTATCCGCATTAATTTCATGGTACATTGTTTAATTAATTTCGTTCAATTTCGGCAATTAATTAAATCATAGCATTCACGTAGTTTTGGGTCCTTGTCCCGCATCAGTTTTGGTATCAAAGCCTAAGTTCTAGGTTAGGGCATATTGAGTGGCATATTCACTGTTTTTTGTGTCAATCGATTGAGCAATCTTATTCAATCGATTGATTCTATAACTCTGCCTCTATTCTGTATTTGTTTACAGTTCTTTTCAATCGATTTATTTGTATCAATCGATTGACAAGTCATTACTGTTACCAATCCAAAAGTGCTATTCAATATCAATCGATTGACTTACCAACATCAATCGATCGACTGATATTCTTTGATTTATTGCATTCCACTTTTCTTTGCATTTATTTCATTTGTATTCATCATTGTGCACGTCTTGTGTTCGACAAAAGTTCTTATTCATTTTGAGTCACATGTGTATGCCATCTCGATGTCTTTGATGTCATGTCATTTGTGTTCATGTCATGTGCTTGTTAAAATTCTTCAACTGTTGTGTGGTCCAAAGAATTGAGTCTAGGTTGTGTTTGTGTCAAGCATCATGTATGAGTCACTTATACGTCACCATGAATTCGTTACCCGTCATGAAAGGGTGCTAGCCGAACGAGGGAACCACTAGACTCTACATTCTTGGCAAAGCCCCAAAAATCGTGATGAGATTAGAGTTTGAGGATATCCTCATCATTATGAACCTGAGTATGACCATGCCGAGAAATTTCTAAACTCTATTCGGAATGAGGTCCCAGATTTCGAGAGTATGACGAACCCTAGAACCTTCGTGGAGTGGTTGTCTAGTGTAGAGGAGCACTTTGATTGGTATGGCGTACCAGATGAGTACAAAATTAGGCTAGTGA
The DNA here is from genome assembly GCA_021018995.1 of Chloranthus sessilifolius. NCBI lineage: Eukaryota > Viridiplantae > Streptophyta > Magnoliopsida > Chloranthales > Chloranthaceae > Chloranthus > Chloranthus sessilifolius. The sequence continues at coordinate 20,516,995 of CM037589.1, forward strand.
TAACAAAGCTGAAGGGTAATGCCAAAAGTTTTTGGATTCATATAGAGCTCCGTATTTTTTGGATTCATATAGAACTTATCTACATCGCGTATCTAACAGATCTAACGCACGGACCGGGCCCTACTCTAATCTAGCACAAATTTTCAAATGGAAAACTACGAAACCCGAAAGTATCCGCATTAATTTCATGGTCCATTGTTTAATTAATTTAGTTCAATTTCGGCAATTAATTAAATCAAAGCATTCAAGTAGTTTTGGGTCCCTATCCCGCAACACTTCGTGCCTATAATAGTACTATGGAACCCAGTGCTAGTCCTGTATGGACAGGGTGGACGAGATATTGACCTAAACTCTGGCTTTTTATGCACAAAGTGGCTGCTCTCTTTGTCCTATATCAACTGTCACTCTACATAGTTTTTTCATCTAGAGTTGGTAATTGAAAACAGTGTATATATATTGGTTTTTTAATCTGGAAACCCAGTGTATATAGTTTTTTATATAAACTCACAACCATTCCTATAATAATCCAAACAGCTCGTGTCCAGTCCCAAAATTTATCCTAAAACAGAATTACAGTTCTACATTTGCATTTTTTTTAAGTGATCACCCTAGTATTTTGTAGTGATGAGGAGACTAATTTGTGCATCAACATATGGAAAAATAAATCTTTTTACTTCAAATATGCACCCTTGATTCAAAAAAATATAGCAATAAATTTTATATCTATCCAGAGTCTTCGTAAACCTATTTAAAAGAAATAAGACTTACCTATTGCTCTCATTCCCACTTACCTCAATGTTGCATATTACTCTCCCAGGTGTGATTGCTTTCAAGAACATTCATTCCCTCCACCATTGCAGCCTTTCAGGTAGGATGAGGAGTACAACGAACAGTATGAGGTATGGTGACAAGATTCTACTATAGAGATAAAGGTCGGTAAAGGAAATATCTCCATGCTAGCATACATATTGGACAATAGGATAAGGAGTAACACATGAGCGACCCCCCTTCCAATGAGCTATGGTAAATCAAGATCAAATGAGACTAAGAACATGGATAGCAGGAGACTGCAGAAGGAATAGAAATAAAAGTCCCAACAAAATCTACCTGCAAAGAAGATTGAAGTGGAGGCAAGACCGAGAAGGTCCAATGGGTGTCTATAAACATAAAAACACTTGTTTTTTGTTGAAGCACAAAAGCCTGAGTAGGGATGGGGATGTAATAGGGGTTGACCTTAGTTTCTTAGACTTGGTAGTCGGTACCATGGGTTAAAATACATGTTTTCTGATATGTATCGTCCAACTCCGATACAAGTACGTACTAGTTCTGGACGATACATTAGTATGTATCGTCTGCTACATTCCAAAAAAGTATGAGAAGCACCGGTACAATATGGGTTAAAATACCCATTTTTCGATATGTATCGTTCAGCTCTGATACTGGTACATACCATACGATACGTACCGATTCCGGACAATACATTGGTATGTATCATCCGGTACATTCCAAAAAAGTATGAGATGCACCGGTACGGTACTTTGAATGTACTTTGAACCATGTTTGGTACATTATCTAGGATGCCGTTTACCTCAATTTGGAAAGGAGTTGCTACTGTATCATGTCTTCGACAAATTCATGTTATAAAATCAGCCAATTTTTAAAATGTAAAAACAGCCAACAAGTTGCAACTTAATAGAATACCTTTTGTCGGGTCACCTCCCAAAGTGGGCCCAAAGCAGGATGTAAAAGTATAATAAACGGTAGTCCACAATGAATATATTTGTTGTTCTCTTCAATCTAGTAGACATAAACGAGACAAAAAAAAAAAAGTTAACATATCTTTATAAAAATGGATTCAATTAATAATTTATACTTTGATATCTTAGAGAAACAAAATAACACAATGAATAACTTTATATAATATACTGATGTTGACTATCACTAAAGTAGTCAATCATCTAGGAGAAACCCTATATGAAAGCAAAATTGGCAGTTATTTCAAAGTACAAGTTTTGGTCCATTACTGGAGAAGAAGAATGGGGACAAGATTCCAAACACAAGATTTAAAATGCATACTGATTGTTCAGGGACTACACGCATGGTTTATGAAGCAAACTAGTTCTGCAAGATTTAAAATGCATACTGATTGTCCACTCCTGCGCCTGCTGATGTTCTGTGTTCTGAGTACTGGAAGGTGGCCCCGTTCGCAGTTTTTTGGACTTTATGGGGTGAAAGAAATCGCAGGGTCTTTGAAGATAAGAGTCGCTCGGTGGGGCTGATTATAAAGCACGTCCGGGACTTGATGTGGCTCTGGGTTACTAAGGGGAATGTGGAGTCGGGGGGGGGGGGGATGTATTTCTGTGGGATCTGGGTTGAGTCCCAGGAGAAGTGGGAGTGCTGTTCGCAGCTGTTTCTGTTTTGTGCTTCTCTTTTTTCTGGTTTTGGTCGTTTCTTGTTGTATTGGGTTTCTGCAGCACCTTGTTGCTTTTCTATATACACTTTTTTTTTACCGATAAGAAAAAAAAGAATTAACGAGAAGGATGGATACATAATAGAGGTTCTTAAAGAACTTGTCCGAAATGAGCCAATGAATCAATGCAGATAATGAGTTGTCATCTCAGCTGTGCAGTGAGTGAACCTTGAGACACACCCAGAGTTTAACAAAGAGCATATATGTCCGTGCATGCCTCAAAATTCAAAAAATAGCACAGCTGATAAGACGTCAGATCATGTCTAGGATGAGCCTGCAATGAACTGTTGACTCACTATAAACCATTTCTTTCTTAAAAGTTCAAGACTTCAAACAATATTCTGATTTTATAACACTGTCTTTCATCAACTGGTGCTATGATTTCGTAAATTAGGGCTTTCAGCAACCCAAGATATCAAATTTATATTTCTCAATTTTAGAGTAATCAACAACCTTATTTATCAAATTTTAAAGCTTTATCAGACCTCCTAAATTTGGATTTGTGGATTATAATTAGCCCCATTGAGTTTTAGTTTTATTAGCACCTTCAAGAACCGTTCAACCTTTTGAAACAAGTTTCAATTCAGAATGTACCTATTAAAGTTATCCCTAGCAGTTTATGGATCTTAAATCCTTACGAATTTCAGTATATGTGGCTTGAATCTTGACTTACTAAGCCCAATAAAATCCTGAAATACGCTAGTAAAGTTGGCCCTAACAAAACAAATCATATATGTTTCATTTGACGGGCCTATTTGAATTAGGAGTCATCTTTATATTGTTTGGTCTTTGCATGTGGAAGCCGACATCATATATAGATAATTATATGCATGAGGTATTGTTATATATTAATGAGGAATGCATCTTTATCATGGTGGGAATGAATGGTAGTATTGCATAAAATAGAACTCAAATTGATCCTAGTTGACTTGAGAAATTTAAGCATAGGTTTTTTACTATCCCCTACCTTGTAAGACCTATTTGAAAACTTTCAGCCACCTTAAACAGGATTATCGTTGGTGGGAAAAGTCGAAATAGATGAGTAGTATGTTGTGCGATCGAGTGTCGGTATAATTGTATGGAAGTTTCATATGTTTTGTCACCACCTATATAATTTAATGGTGCATAGTATTGGGAAATTATGAAATGATATAAGAAATGATCCATGTGGTTAAGATGTGCTATGGCAGATTTGTGGCGTAACAAGAAATGATGAAATTAGGAACAAGTATGTACAAGGAAGTTTTAAGACCAGTGTAAAGTTACGGTCCATATATTGCATTTTAAACATCAGTTCACGAAAAATTGTGCCTACGATCCACATGTGATTGATCTGTACTACTAATATAAGGTAGGGTTTGGATCGGATTTCAGTCATATTTCACTAGAAATGCTACCTGTAGAATTTTGACAAATATGAAGGGAGATGCGATGGGTAAGGTCGTGTTCGTTATTCCTTGATCTTTTGGTGATTGGGAAGAGCTAGTGTATTGACCTTTGTGTTGATCAGTAGTATTGCTGACCAGAATTGTTGCCGTTTATGTGTTGATCAGTATTGTTATTGTCATTTCATGGCTGTGTAGCCACTGTAACTCTGTTTTCCTGCAATGGAAGAAACGAAAGTAAGTGCTGGTAGTGATGGCGAGGACCACATGGGTTGCATATAACTATGGTGAAGTTTGATAGGTCACGATCTGCTGCCATGTCCTTGGGCTCAAAAAGGAAATTAGGGTATATACATGGAAGTATTCTCGAACTAGATGTCACGGATCCTAAACACATTGACTGGGAGTGTGATAATCTTACTGTGATGACATGGATACTTCATTCTATGCAGCCCACGATCAATCGCTCCTTTATGTATGCTACAGATGCAAAAGAATTATGAGAGGTGACACCTTCTCAAAAAAGGTAAAACCTTCCTAAAATGTTTCAATTGATTGACCAGATCAGTAATACTCGTCAGGGCGAAAGATTAATTCGAGAATATTATACACTGTTGAGGAGTATATGGGACGAGCTCGCAAAATATCAGGAGGATGATGTGTGCAGCGGATGCGCAGCCTAGTGAATGTGTGGGCAAACCTATCATTCACTCGAGAGACGGAAAATATTTAATTAGTTGAGGGTCGTTAATCTTGATTACGAGAGTGTTCGTGCTAGTATACTCAGACGGGAGCAGTGTCCTCCACTTGATCTACCTTCTCTCTTTTGCAGCATGAGGAGACCATAGGTCAGCTAATGCATGTGTCCATTAATGCACTTGAGCGTTTAGCTCTTCCTACATTTACTGAGGTCCGTCGTGGAGGTAGCAAATATGTGGATAAAGAGGTTGTAGTGGCTTATGAGAGGAATAGAAAGACAAGTTGACATGTTCTCATTACCGCAGAAAAGGGCAAAAAAGGGAGACTTGTTGGGATTTTGTTGGTATAACAACAGAACAACCATGATTTTTTTGCTAAGGAACCAACTACTCCCACTACACAGCCAGCACCCCCTACAACTTGGACACTGTCAGCTTTAGTAACCCTAACACAGAGAGTATCAAGAGCTTTTGTTTCCTTCATTGATAACTATATGCTACTTTGTTTCTAATAAGAACCCCAAGTGGGTTATAACTAAATTTGATGTAAGTTTGAAGATCTTAAGGTCGGACAGAGGGAGAGAGTATTCCTCCCATTGTCTCCAATCTTATCTTTGCACTTATGGAATTTATTGACAATCCACTTGTCCTTACATTCCATAATAAATTGGAGTTGCTGAAAGGAAGAATTGGCATCTTCTTGAGGATACTGGATCATTACCTTTGCGTATGAATGTTCCCAAATGCTTATCGGGGAAGGTGGTACTTACTACTAGCTATCTTACTAATTGAATGCTACACTTGTCATAGGGGTGAATGTCCTTACAAGGTTTTTATGTCGAATTTGTCGTTTCTTTTTTGTGCCTCCTCGGACCTTTGGATGTCTTTGTTTTGCTCATATTCTATTCCATCCAGTTTGGTGATAAACTCTCCTAAAGTCATGAGATGTATTTTCATTGGGTATCCTCCTACAGAGAAAGGGTATAAATGTTATGGCCCTTCCTCTGGGAAACATTTTATTACTATGGATATGACCTGCCACTCAATTATATGCTCCTTCTCAGTGCTCTCTTCAGGGGACAAGTAAACAAGTGGTAAAGAGAGCACATACACTCCATTGCCTCTACCATGTGCAAGTAAAATTGATGTTGAGGTAGAAGTTGAACTTGGAAGTGCAAGTGATCCTAAGGTCATAGGAGAAAAGTGGGATCTGTTTGGGAAAGGAAAATACTTTAAAAGCAAGAAAAAAGAGGTGCAGAAGCATCCCTCTCTTACTCAAGACATGAATCAAATGTCATCTCCCAATGCAGGTACACAAAGTAGTGAACCTCCTCAAGTTTATGATTTGGATCTCCCGATTGCTCTACGACACACTCCATCAAAAAGTTTGTGTCCTATCATGCTCTATTCCCTTTCTTGTTTTTGAAACCCTATTGTAGCCAAAAGGGAAAGAGGCCATAGTGCGGGAAATGCAAGCGTTAGTACAAAATAAACAAAGAGAGATTAAAGAACTTCCAAGAGGGAATAAAGTTGTGGGGTGTAAGTTGGTGCACATTGTGAAATACCACCTTTAGATGGGTCGAATGAGAGATATAAAGCCATGTTTGTAGCAATGGGATTTACACAAACTACTGTATTACTTACCAAGATACAATTGCATTGTTGCTAAACTTAATTCATGAGGTGCCTATTCTTACTCTCTGCAACACCATGATATTGAGTATAAGGGCACGTAAATTGGTGTAGGTCTCAGCCTTTTTAAGATGGTTCTGAAATGTCAAAGATGTGTACTCACCACCATTATCAGAGCATAGAACCTTAATGGTCTTTCCAAACTGAGTATGAATCACGACAGAGAAGATGATATAGGTGTTGAGTACCCCATCTTTAGATTTTAGTAAGTATACCGATGTGCATTCAGAATAGTCATCAATAAAAGTCACATAATATCTATAGCCCTCAATCGAAGGTAAAGGAGCCAGAAAGGAAGACAAAGCAGAAGGAGCCCAAGGTCACTCAAAGCCAAAATAGTATAGGCCACCATACTAGAACCCCATGCCATAAGTTTTCCTTGTAGGTCCTGTAAAATGCACTGAGTAGGATAAAAAGTTATGGAACAATTTAAGGACTTGATAAGACTACTGATAGATAAGAGATTAGCTTCAAGATTTGGAACATGCATAACATTTGAAAGAGAAAAATTAGCTGACAAGGGAACATTACCATGACTAGTGAGAGGGATAATAGAGCTATTAGATATACGCACCTCCTAGGAGTAGATAACAAGGAATAAAGGGGACTCACAAGACATGATCAGATGCTCCTGAATCAATGATCCAGGGAGATGAGGGTAATGGTGGGATGGATATAGCTGCAGAGCAGGTAGATGAAGTACCTGGCACAGGAGTAGGCTGTGGAACCTGAAGACATCCATGCAAATCAACAAGCTCAACACGTAGAGTAGATAGATCATACAGAGACTCAGCAGGCATCTCTGAGGACAATAGAGCATCAGAGGAACTGGATCCAATAACACCCATAGCATCGGCAATATGCACAGTAGATGTATCCTGGCGTGGAGGAAAACCATGTAGCTTGTGGCACTTAGAGCGATCATAAATTTGGCCATTCAATTTGGTACTAGTGATCCCATGGATTGGGAGAGAATCAGATAATCCCAATAATCTTGTATCTTTGGAATCCATTGTAGGAAAGAACATCTACAATCAAAGCATAGAAAGAAGACAAAAAATGACATGCGAATCAATGGGAAAGAACATCCATAGTGCTGCCAAAAAAATAAATAGTAGAGGCCATGTAACAAATGCAAACAATCAGGAAAAAATGAATTAATAGGTTGCAAATAATCAAAATCTGTAGCCAGTAACCCAAGACAGAGTTTGCAACATAAGGCACATCAGATTTTTTTTTGCAATTTAAGGCACATTATATTTAATTTTGCACTTCTCGGAACCTTAGGAAATAATTTGCAAAACATAGGTCATCAGAATAATATTTACAAAATATAGGTCATCGGAATAATGCTTGCAAAATATAGGTCATCGGAACAATGTTTGCAAAATATAGGTCATCAGAATAATATTTGCAAAAAATAGAACATCAAAATAGAAATTGCAACATGAGGCACATCAGATTTTTTTTGCAATTTAACGAACATTAGATTTAATTTTGCAGTTCTCGAAACCTTAGGAAAAAATATGCAAAATATAGGTCATCAGCAAGGATCAAAATTTCATCCAGTACCAATACGTATCGTCCGATACGTATTGGTATTGGGACTCTTCGATACGATAGATTGAATGTACCATATCGGTGGTTCTCATACATTTACCGGACGATACATTCAATGTACCATCTGGTACCAATACGTATCGGTTTTAGCCTCAGACAATACGTATCGGTTTTTCGATATTTTAATCTTTGGTCATCAGAATAATAATTGCAAAAAATAGAACATTAGAATAGAATTTGCAACATAAGGTACGTCAGATTTTTTTTGGTAATTGAAGGCACATTAGATTTCATTTTGCAATTCTCGGAACCTTAAGAAATTAATTTGCAAAACGTAGGTTATCAAAAAAATATTTGTAAACCATGTAGCATTGACAACATGCACAATAGAAATACCCTGACGTGGAGGAAAACCATATAGCTTGTAGCACTTAGAACGATCATAAATTCGACCCAATTTAGAGCAGGCAAACTTTGACAGCTGATGTTGGCATGACGTCGACACATGTAGCTTGTAGCACTTACAACGATCATAAATTCGACCAATTCAAAGGTAAACTTTGACTCTTGATGTTGGCATGAACGCCAGGTGAATGGTGATGTCAAAAAGGCTTATTTTGTCAATCACCCAATCGTCTTTCTCTAATACCAACTTAACTTTCAAAAGCGATTTAGGGTTAGGGTTTAGTATGGAGGAATATGGAGGAGAGAGATACAATGGCTAAGCAAGAGTTAGCCTACCTTTTACATTAATAAAGGTAATTGCAACTCACACACCGTATATAGTACACACCCATAAGTGGCACACACTAACGACATACACATAAACTACTTTCTACACAATACTCCCCCTCAAGTTGGTGCATAGATATCTAGCATGCCAACAACAATAACATCTTGAAGAAGAGAAGGACTAAGCTGAAAACATCGACAAGCTGTTGGGAAGATGAAACCTTTGAGTCTCAACGAGACCTGAAATTTCTTCTGAATGAAATGAATATCCACTTCAACATGTTTGGTTCTCTCATGAAGAACCGAATCCCCAAATCGCTGGAAGGTTGGTTGTCATAATAGAGGCATGGGAAGAGAAGGGGATAACCGAGCTCGGATTAGAAGAGAACGAAGCCAAAGTACAAGTCCCATGAGCCATAGCGATACTCAGATTCAGCGCTTGACTTGAAACTAGCATCTTGTTTCGGCTTTTCCATATGACAAGATTACCACCCGAAAGGCATAGTGTTCCAAGTGCCCGTGAAGAAAATTGAATGGCAAAATTGTCCTAGAGCTTCAACCATAATAAGCTCTTTAATTTAATTGTATTGAAAGCAATATCGGCTTGGTACCACCTAGCCCACTTACATCAGTTTTTTGTCACTAGCATCGATCTTGAAGAAAAAGACTTTTATATACCCTTACCTTTTATACCACAAGCTCTTTTACGAGGTAGAGCCGGTGGTTTACTACTATGGGTAATGGCTGTGGAGGGATTGGATCTATCCTCCTCATCATCAACATTGTAATAATAATGTTGATACCCCCTTCTGCACAGTCTCATAAAATCACATCATCATTATGTTTTGTCCTTGAAGTCTTATCAAGCCATTGTAAAATCTCCCTTTGGATCTCGGGTGACATTTGGACATTGTATCTTCGTGTTCTCCATAGGACTTGTTCATACGTCCAACATGGATTGTTAGACTTCGGTCTAAGAGGATCATTCAAGGATGAAGACATTGATGATGTAAAATTAAAAAGTACAAAAAAATAGGAGGCTTGATGTAAAAAAAGAACAAAGTAAAAACATACACAAACATCTCACACAAGAGATGGCTTCAATCTTGATTCCCGAATCTTGATTTGATGCTTCTCTTCTAACTTGGAGATGAAGGAAGGAGAGTGATGGGGACATCCAACAGAGCATGGCAGAAAAGAAAACACAACAGCACGCTATCCCATAGCACTGGTGAGCAGATCCACGACCTCTGTCCCACAACACATCGTGGGCGACTCTGACGGACTGCGGAAGTGCTATTTTTAATTCTGAAAGTTGTCATTTTTAATCTTTTATTATTTTAAGACTTTTTTATTGCGAGTTTTATGTTGTTTAGGGTTTTCTTAACCTATATAAAGGCATTGTAAACACTTTATTAGTTAGTTTTGATTAAAGAATAAAAAGAGAGTGACTTTTGTGCAAACCCTAGAGAGCTTGTGAAGAGTTTTCAACTGAGGGAGTGAATCCTTCAAACCTTGAGGAGCAATCATTTCTCGTGCGACTTGGTGCGAAACCGACGTACAGCCATGGTGTGAAGCTTCGGAAAACCCTTGGTGCGAAGCCTTGGAATCTATCCCTTTATTTTGTCATTTCTCTAGTTGTTGTCAGGAGTTATCTTTCTTTTATTCCGTTGATAAAAATCAAAATCCCAAATTGTTCCCCTTCTACTGAATTTTTTTAAGCCTTATTTCATTGAAAATTCCCGAGGAGTCAAGAGACGATATTGCGATTGTCGATTGATGACCTAAACTAGAACGAAATTCGAGTTCCTTCATCGGAGCTATTTTTCTAGATCGGGAAATTTTCACGCATGCGAACGCTAAATAGATTAACCTAATTGTTTTATTAATTTCATTGAATTAATTTTATGTGTTGCATGATTTTGAACATTTCCGCTATTCAATTCATTCTAAATTAATCCCAAATTCACATATTAGTGTCTTAGCGTGTCGTCCCGCGTCAGTTTTGATATCAAGGCCAGGTTTCTAGTTTAGGATTACCCATATTAAGTTTCAGGTTTTCATTGCATATAAGTGTTAGAGTTTCTTCGTATCACGATGAATCCGGAACAGTTAGCCGCTTTGCCGCTTTCATGGAAAACTTTAATACCCAAATGACTGCCATAAGAGGACAATTACAAGACCAGCAAGCCCAACAAGCGGAATTATCGACACAATTCCAAGAGTTGTCTAGAGCGACTCATGGTGATTATCATAGGGTTAATTTTGATAATAGGAGGGATCCTCCTAGGCGTGGGAATCGTCCCGACCCATATGAGAGTCACAAAGGCAATGAAGGTTGACGCTCCCACTTTCAAAGGAAAGATGGACCCAAAAATATTTATAGAGTGGGTAGCCGCCATGGATCATTATTTCAATTGGTATGAAATGACGGATGAGCGAAAAGTGCGGTTTGCCAAAATAAAACTGGTAGGACAAGCCAAACTTTATTGGATAAGTGTGGAACAACCCCGAGGAACTCTCGAGCGCAAACCCATCGCCACATGAGCGGACGTGAAAGAAAAGCTTCATGATAAATATGTTCTCATGTCTTAAAACCAACGACTGATGGATAAATGGCATGGATTAAAGCAGGGAAGCATGTCGGCTGATGATTATATCAACATAGAGCAAAAGTAGGAGTTTGGAAAAAGCCTCCTCTTCATCAGCTCGTATGTTCCTGTGTAAAGAGACTTCCTACATTCTTCCTCCACCCGTCTCATTGGTAAATTCGTCAATCCTCCCCATAGGATTCAGCGATAAGGAATAGACAGAAGGGAACATTGCTTTTAGAGGCCCTCCCCCTTGACCCAACTATCCTCCCAGAACTGAATTCGAGTGCCACAGCCCCAGCCCCAGCTGAAGCGAACCCCCTTTGCGTAAAGATGCCAAGTGCCACAAGTCATTTTCCACCAGGTCGAGGTTCTTCTACTGCTGGGAATGCTGATGCCCCAGTTAGAATTTGAGTGACCATATTTTTCCACAAGCACCTTGCGCCAAAGACTCTCCAATTCCTCCTCGATCCCAGCTCTCCAGAACCATTTGCCAAGAAGGGCGATGTTATTCCACCTTAAATTACGGATCCCCAGCCACCGCAGCTCATCGGGAGTTGCATGTCTCCCGATTAAGGAGATGGTATTTCTTCTCGAGGCCTGTTTGGTAATGTAACAAAATAGTACTTAAGTATATTTTCGCCATTTAAATGTTATTTGAATTAAAGGGATTTTGGTGATAATTAAGGTCAAAACATTTAAATTAAAGGGATGTTTGGTGACAACTAAGGTAACAAATTAAATTAGATTAAATTTCAAATTTAACCTAAATTAAAGTGGGATACACTCTAGTCTAACTTAAATTTATCCGGCTTTAATTTCGTTGACTTAAAAACTTGAGGCGCACACATAAGTTTTTTCTTTATTAAGATTAAAAGCTGGAACAAAAATGAAGAGAAAAGAACCGGCTCTCCAACTTCTTCTCTATGTAGTAGCTTCCCCAACTTCTTCTCTAATCACATCCTCTCCCATGAATGTTGTCCATATCCTCAAACCACTAATGGGTCTTGTTTCCAACTTCCTTCTCTTTTATTTTCCATATTTTCTGATGATTTCCAAGCCTCTTCTCTACACACTTGGAGAATAAGTTATTGGGTATTTGCCTGTAACCATGGATCAAAATGCCGGAAAACCGGTACGTATCATCCGAGCAAAAAACTGGTACGTATCGGACGATAAGTACCGGAACAGTAATGTACCAGACGATACATTGCGAGCAAAAAACCGGTACGTATCGGACGATATGAATAATGTACCGATATATAAGGCGATACCATTTAATGTAATCGTTAGGGTCCAACTATATTTTGATCCATGCCGGTAACAGAGAATATATTCGGTAAATGCACGTGAAATACCAATGCACTATCTTGATCCAATAATTTGATCCAATAATATTTAGGGTATTTTTAATAGGAGGATCGGCCCAACCAGACCCTCTCATCAGATATAAATATGTATTTATTTTATAATTACTGTCCTGCTAATGATTTGCCGATTATGGCTACCTGATTTCAAGAATGCCTACCAATCTGGCCATTCTTTTACAAAATCAGTGTATTTCTTAGTAATATTTCTAACATAGATCAAAATATCGTCCGATACCGATATGTATCGGATGTATCGGTTTTGGACATGAACAATACGGTAAATACCCTTTTTACCAAGTACCCCAAAAAATCACATATTTATCGAATGATACGATGAAATTATCGTCCGATACAGACAATAATTTCAAATTATCGAACGATAATTTGAATGTATCGTCCGAGATAATTTGGTAGATTGACAAGGACCCCATTTGCCCAAATTATCATCCGTCTGGACGATAATTTCAAATTATCGGATGATAATTTGAATGTATCGCCCGATAATTTGGCAGATTGACAGGGACCCCATTTGGCAGTCCGATAATTTGATTTTTGGGATTTTTTTGAAAAAAAAATTTGTATCAAAATAATACATTCAATGTATCGCCGATACATTGAATGTATCACACGATACACGATACGTATCATCCTGGAGTTCAGGACGATACGCATCGAAATTCCGATATTTTGATCCATGATTTCTAATTTAGGAGAACAACAATTAAAATAATTATAATGCCTATGGAGTGTTTGCTGAAATTCCTCAACTAAATTAGTTTGAGGATCCAGTTTGGATCAAAAACTAAACTTTTGAGGGAAAAAAGGCAGTTTGAAAGTCCTACAGATTAATTTATTACTTTGTATTTCCTATTGTGAATTAGTATGTGGCAGAAGAAGACACAAGGGTATTGTGGAGTTTGAGTTGGGAGATTGATAGTTTATCATATGCATAAATAATATCTTACTTCCATAGTGAACGGTGGCAATTAAGATTGTGATTGCAACTCGCTTAGTTAGCTGGTCAAAGTTCACGTGTGTATAAATGGGGCCAACAAATCAATATAAATTTAAAACAAACCATTATGTTTTACCTAGTGCCACCAAACGAGATACATATGAATAGCTATATAAATCTCAATTTAGGTGAATATAAATTTTGAGTAAATTAAGTAAATTAAATTCAAGTAAATGTAACATCCAAGATTCCAAACACACTCTTAGATTTAAGTGGTAAGATCATACATTACAAGTTTATAAGTACGCATAGTATGCCAAACATCCAATATATGAATACCATGTGTCATATAGTCAAACACAAGCAATATGCCAATATATGACTACAATGTGTCATGTAGTCAAACACAACTACATCACAATAGTGGATAATGTCATATTCAATCTTGTGAAAGAATCAAGTTGCAGCATGGATGACATATATTTTATTTTTTATCAGTAATTCGAAATTATATTGATACCCAGCAAAGCATTGAGTGGACCAATACAATAACAGGACGACCAAAAGCAAGACAGCAAGGAAAACCAATACAGCAGCAACAGAAAAACAGAAACAAAAGACAGGAGCAACCCCCAACCCTAGTCCCAAATTAACCTAAGTCCCAGAGAGATGAGTCGCCTCTAAACACCTCGCTGCCTCTAGTTACCCAAAGCCACACCAGGTCTTTGACTGATTTCATAATCATCCCCACCAGCCTACTTTTATGCTCGAATATCCTCATATTCCTCTCGCGCCATATACTCCAAATGACAGCAAAGAATGTCACCCTCCAATGGTTCCCTAGCTGGCCTTCTAATCTGACTGCATCCCATACCAAATACTGGAGGTAAGGCATAGCGGGAGAGACCCAAGAAATGCCAAACAGATTTAGAACAATACTCCAAATCTCGTACGCCACCTCACAATGGAGAAAGAGATACGAGGCGGACTCTTCCCCCTGAGGACACATCACACAACAATTAGGAATATCTTTCCCCCTCTGAATGAGTTGATCCATCGTTAGAGTGGAGGAAAGGGACAATCTTTGGCGTGAGGTGATGATGGAGAAGTATGGCCAACTCATGGGTAACTGGGGTATAAGCGTAACGGTTCACAGAGGAACTTCGCCTTAGTGGAAAAGTATTTGCAGCACACGTGGGGCTTTTTCGCTAGAGGGCTGCGATTCACTTGGGGCTGTGGCACCTGTATTAGATTCTGGGAGGATGTTTGGATGGATGAAGGTGCTCTCAAGATGTCATTCCCAGAGATCTATGCCAATGATGTCAATTCGGCCGGGAGGATTGTGGACTTTGTGTCAGAAACGGAGGGGGGTAGACTATGGAATGTTGTCACCAGAAGACTGTTGCGGGATGAGGAGGTGACACCGTTCTCTATCCTCATGCAGAGGCTATATGAAGCACAGCGTCACCCCCATGGGCAAGATCGAATGAGCTGGGCTTCGGGTCGAGATGGTGTTTTCAGTGTCAAATCCTACTATAGGATGCCGACGCGTCGCCCTCTCATCGGATTCCAAGGGGCAAGATTATGGAAGGAAGCCATTCCTCCAAAAATCATATTTTTTGTGTGGACACTCTTCAAAGGAAAAATTCTAACTATAGATCAGCTTATTCGAAAGGGAAAGGAAGTCTCGAATTGTTGCATGATGTATGGCGAGGAGGAGAATGCTTCTCATCTTCTTATTCACTGCAGAGTGGCGCATGAGTTGTGGAACATCGTCATCAAGTCCTTCCGTATGAGCTGGGTTATGCCTGCCACGCCCAACGCCCTTTATCTAATGTAGGAGGTTAGTAAAATGGAAGGGGAGATTGGAGATTATTGGATGACGGCTCTCTATGCGATGTTGTGGAGTATATGGGGCAAAGAAATCTACGAATTTTCGAGAGTAAAAGACGGCCGATAGGGATGATTATGAGGTCCATCAGAGACCTGGTGTGGTTTTGGGTGGAGAGGGGAGGGATAGTTCCTCAAGAGGAAACCTACGTGTGGGATCCAGGCTAATGGGTATGATACCCGGGTGCACCGTGGTCATCTCTTAGTCGTGTCGATGTATTGGTCTTTGTTTTCTTTTGGTCGTATCATTGTATTGGTCTTTCAGCACCTTACTGCTTCAATATAAGTTACGTATTGATCAAAAAAAGAAGTTGATCCATCGTTAGCACTTCATCTTTGAATAACGTCCATGCGAAGAATTTTACTTTGAGCGGGATGGTTGCCTTCCACACCCCTGCTCCTTGATATCTGATTAGTGGGAGGCGCGAAAGCATCCAAGACTGACCGAAGTTGCCATTTTTGCTAGGGGCCCATACCCATCGGTCCTAATTGTAAGGATTCTGATGCAGGTTATAGAGAGTGGACCAGCTTCGAGAATGAGGTCACCTCATCGCCTCTCAGGTTTCAAGGAGTGTCAACTTCCCACAGTCTGCCCCCGAGAGCCTCTGAGACAAATTCAACGATCAACCCATGGGTCAAAATCTCAGGTTACCGATACGTATCGTCCGAGCTCCAAAATGATACGTATCGGACGATACGTATCGGTATTGTCCGATACCGAATGATACATTGAATGTATCATTCGGTATCTGCCATACAACTGAACAATACGGTACATTAAATGTACCGTATCGTTCAGCTCCGATACTGATACGTATCGGTATCGGACGAAATTTTGATCCATGGATCAACCCTTGAGGGTTCAAGGATAAGGAATAGATATCCGGGAACGACATTTTGAGAGGCCCACCAACAACCCAGTTGTCCTCCCAGAACCGAATCTGGGTGCCACAACCCCAACTAAAACGAAGCCCTCTAGAGTAAAGAGGCCATGTGCCACAGATGTTCTTCCACCAGGTCGATGTGCCTCTGACCAGTCTTTGATGCCCTAGTTACTATTGGATTGCCCATACTTATCAATCAGCACCTTACGCCAAAGATTATCCCTTTCCTCCACACTCCCCGCTTCCCAGAACCATTTACCAAGGAGTGCTATGTTGGTCCACCTCAAACTGCAAATGCTCAGTCCTCCGCAACTCACAGGAAGTTGACATGTGTCCCAGTTAATAAGATGGAATCGTTTGTCCAGGCCCGACCACTCCCAAAGGAAATTTCGTTGAATTTGCTCTAGCCGATTGATTACTCCAATCGGGCATTTGAATATCGACCTGTAGAAAATGGGCAGTTAGATAAGACCACTTTAAGCAGGACAAGACGCCCTCCACTACTTAGCATTTTTCCTTTCCACGAGGACAGTTGTTGTTCGAATCTTTGAATTACCGGATCCCATGCTCTAGCCGTAGGTTGTCTAAGCCCGCGGTAGCCACAAGTACTTGATTGGAAGCTTCTTGCTCGCACAATTGACCGTATTTACTAATTCCTGCAACAGCATATTATTGATCCCAATACCCGTGATAGGAAACGGATGACATATATTTTTAAGTAATAGGGAACGAAATTGTTCAATTAATTAGACATAAAAAATTTACTTTGATATGCATGTAAATTGAATGTGTTCAGTTTTGTCATCATCTCTTCCATGCAAATATCAGTAATCCTACAGATATGATAGAGCTACTCGACGTGCTCTATTTAGCCTTGAGGTGATTGATTGAAAAGGACAATCGAAGGGATAAAACTGTGCATATGATATGCGGTTTGAAACCAATTTTATATTTTATCGAGGAGTGGAACTTCAAGAAAATCTGTCGAAAACACAAACTATTCAACAATTTAATTTGGGCAATTTGATTAAATCCGATTTAGCATTCTGTATGCATATGATTAAATCAGAATATTTTATTTTTAGGGCAATAACTATTTGAAGTATCGTCACGGTCGTTGAATAATATCAAGTTCTTGTTTCCTTAGTTTTACATTGCCTTAGAGTAATAGAATATTTTTTTACTAAGAATTGGTGTCTCTAACAAAATCCACCATCGACTGGTTTTAAGATTTTCTAAAGTGAACTTCTATTACATCTTATATGTTTTAAGTTTTAGGAGGCGTTCTCTACGGATTTTTTTTGGCTTTTTGACCTACTCATAGAGTGTAATACACTCATACATACATATCTTATATACAAAGATGTCTTACACATACAGAATTACAGGAGAATGCACATGAATGAATGACGATAGGTCAAATGATGAAATAAATACAATTTTTTTACCTTTTATGATTCAAATGTGTTAGAAATGGTTGAAGTTTTTATATGTGTTGCATTTCCCTAATTTTATGATTTTTTAAAATATTTTCTCATACTTTTTACAATTTTTTTTTTCAAAAACTAATTAATCTTACGACTTACAATTCGATTCGGGAATTGATTCATTTTATGAGGAAAACGATTTACAATCCGATTCACGAGTTGACAACCTTGCCAAAAACACCAAACGTAAAATTTATTATCAAAAAGTCAGCTCCAGGTTATGTCACATATATCTGAGCATGATGATTTTTATAGGAGGAGCAATGCAAAACTGCAAAAATAAGACGATATATCATAAGACTACTTTGCTCAAACCCTCAAAAGTTGAACATACCATTTTGTATTGAACCTGGCCCCAAACTGTCTATGCTTGTTCCAAACGAAAGAGAAGGAATTCCCATCATCAATTACCACCTGTATGACTCCTCCCAGCTCCAACTGCAACAATTTTATATCAACACACAAATAGCATCACTAACCTAGATATAGTCTGTGAAAATCACTTGATATACAAGTTACGTCAATATTTAAAATTTCACCAAAAAGGTCTACATAACGATGCATGCACAATGTTACCAATCCAGATCATTAAAGAAGAGATAAACCATCAAGTGTAGCAGGTACAAGTTTTACAAGACCAAAAAAGCATCACATCATATTCATTAGAAACAAACAAAAGTGCAACACCTCTTAGGTTGCATCGAAATATTAGGTCGATTAGGTGCTTTATGAAGTAAAATTACAACCAAAGAAAAGAAGTATGAACAATTATCACAGGCTGCTAATTTTTTTTTTATCAGTAATAAAGATTATATTAATAACCAACAAGGCGCTGAAACCCAGTACAATCTCGACACACATAATAAAAAAGAAACAGACAATAAACAAAGAGAAAAGAAACAACGATAGACAGAGATCGAGGGCATAGCCCCCTTAACCAGGGTCCCACAAGAAATTATACCAGCTATCCCCAACCCTCCCACGCCCGACCCAAAACGTAACCAGCTCCGCAACCGACCTAATAACCATACCGGCAGGTTTAGATTTCTCTTCGAAAATTCTGCCATTTCTCTCGCGCCATAGGCACCACATAACGGCAAACATCGACGCCCTCCAAGCCAGCCTTCCCTCCCCCTTCAGCTTCACCGCGTCCCAGTTGAGCAAAAGCAAATAGGGTGACTGCGGCATAGTCCAAGACATACCAAAATCTTTTAGAATGGCTCCCCACACCTCATCAGCCATACGGCAATGAATGAAGAGATGAGAAGCGGACTCCTCCCCATCAGAACACATAACACACGAACTTGGGACATTATTACCCCGCCGAATCAGCTGGTCCCTAATGAGAATTCTGTCCTTGCACAGCGCCCAAACAAAGAACCGGATCTTTAGCAGACTAGGCACCCTCCACAGCCATTTACCCTCAAACCTGATAAGTGGACGGCGCGACAACCATTGATATAGCGCTTTGACGTTGAACTTCCCATCTCAATTCAGGACCCAAATCCTCTGGTCAGCACGTAACCAGTTCTGTTGTGTCTCATACAACTGCTCGAGTCCAAATAGTGCCCCCTTCATCCACAGGCGTCTTCTGATGACTATGTCCCAAACACTCCTCTAACCGACGATCGACACAAACTCGTCAACCCTACCACTCGGGTTTGGCGATAGGGCAAATACACCTGGGTATATATCTCTAAGCGGCCCCACCTCCAACCAGCGGTCCTCCCAAAAACGTATCCGGGAACCACAACCCCAGCTGTATCGAACCCCTTTCTCCATTAACTCCCATACACACGGAATCTCTCTCCACCACTGCGAGGTGCTTCTGTGGGTAAAAAGATCTATCCCCCAACTCCCCCAAGAAAGCCCATATTTCTCGCTTAGAACCAGCCACCAAAGACTTCCCCTCTCCTCCTCCCTTCCTGCTCTCCAAATCCATTTTCCTAGCAGCGCCAGATTAGTTCTTTGAAGGCTCTGAATCCCAAGCCCGCCACAAGTGATCGGCACCTGACATGTGTCCCAATTTACTAGGTGATATCGCCTATTTAAGCCTGCCCCCTCCCAAAGAAAAGACCTTTGAATACGCTCCAGGCAATCAAGAATCTTGGCGGGACATCTAAACATAGACTTGAAGAAGATTGGGGTCGACGATAACACCGCTTTATTCAAGATCAGCCTTCCCCCACTGCTCAAAAACCTTCCTTTCCAAGATGACAAGCGCTGCTCATATCTCTGGCAGGAAGCCAATCACGGCTCGAAGGCTTTCTAATCCCGAGCGGCAAGCCAAGGTACCTAATGGGCAGCCTCTCAATGCCACACCCAACCGAACCAGCGAGGATAGCCAGGGAGTCCTCATCCACCCCAATGCCAGAGACAGTTGATTTAAAGAGATTAACCCGCTGCCCCGACACCGCCTCGAACACCGAAAGCACATCAGCCATAGTGCGAAGCTCTGTCATATCAGCCTTCTCAAATGAAAGTGACGTCCGCGTACTGCAAGTGCATGATGGATCTGCTCTGCTCTCCAACCCGGATTCCAGCAAGCGTGCCCAAGTCCCTAGCGCAGCCGATCAGCCCGGATAAAGCCTCCCCAACCAAATAGAATAAGAAAGGGGATAAGGGATCCCCCTGCCTGGGACCCCAAGAACTCTTGAAATACCCAGCAAACGTGCCATTCACCAACACCAAAAATCACGGAGAAGAGTAGCACCCGCGCATCTACTTCCTCCAAGTGGCCCTGAAACCCACCCCTTTCAACATGTAATCCAAATTCTCCCAGCTGACCCGGTCATATGCTTTCTCCATATCTACCTTCGGACCCACGGCCTACGTTGAGCAAAGGCCGAATGAATGGTCTCGTTAGCAACCGCCACCAAATCCGTCAGATGCCAACCTCGGACGAAAGCCCCCTGCTAGTCGGAAATAATAGAACCCATCACCCATTTAATCCTGTAGGCCAGCACCCTTGATATAATCTTGTATGAGCAATTAATCAGGCTGATTGGTCGGTAGTCAGAAATATTCTCAGTCCCATGCGTCTTAGGGATGAGGGTAATAAATGTAAAGTTTAAAGCTCTCTCGATAAAACCAGTAGAGTGAAACTCATGGAAGACCTCCATCAGATCCGTCTTAATAGTCTCCCAGAAAATACAGTAAAATTTCATGGTAAAACCGTCCAGCCTTGGCGCTTTGTTGCTGCCGCCGAATCTGATCACTGTCCACACTTCATCTTTCGTAAAGATACTCTCCAACCCCCTGCTAACCTCCTCCGAAAGAGCGGAGAAAGGTAACTCATCCAATCCCGGCCTCGGAAAGGTCGTCATCGAATCAATCGCTCCCACGATCGTGGCGATCGACACCCCATCCACAGTGATACTCCCCAGATACTTCGACTTATTGCAGGCATTAGCGACCGCATGAAAATACTTCGTATTAGCATCCCCGTCTTTGAACCATCGAGCCTTCGCTTTTTGCATCCAAAACACTTCCTCAGCCCTACATACCTCTCTAAACTCCACCTTAGACTGCAATCTGATCTCCTTCTCCTCAGCCGACAAATTTTGGCTTTCCTCCAAATTGTCTAACACCCTCAGCTTAGAAAGCAAGTTCTCCTTTCTAACTTGCACCCTTCCGTAATCATCTTTGTTCCAAGCCTTGATTCTATCCTTTAACTGCTAGAGCTTAGAGAGGAACCGGAAAGCAGCCGTCCCATTCGGCACATGTTCCGACCACCAACCCCGAACCTTCTGCCGAAATATCTCATCCATTAACCACATGTTTTCAAACCGAAAAGGGGAAGGACCCTTTCCGTGGGACTCACATGTGAGTCCAATAGGGCGTTGGTCTGAAATGGCCCGTCCGAAAGCTTCCAGTCGGGCCCCTGGGAAAATTTCGAGTCAATCGGTAGAACAAAGGAATCTGTCCAACCTGCTGAGAGACGGCGAATCCTGCAGACTCGAACACGTAAATCGAGCCCCCACTAGTGGGATATCGAATAAGCCCCTGTCCGCAATGAAGGAGTTGAAATCCCTCATAACCCCCAGATTAGCAGGCCACCCGACTTCTCGTAATCCCGGATAACATTAAAATCTGACCAGCAGGATGGGCAAATCCCATCGGCGACCAAAGCATCCAGTTCAAACCAGAACTCTTCCCTCTCAAGATCATTCACCGGACCAAAAATACCCGCAAAAATCCAGAGTTTCCCCGCCACTTTATCCCGAAGCACCACAGATGCCGAGTAACAACCCAATTCCTCATCCACCTTGTCAAACAAAACAAATCGACCGGGCCATGAGGATCCTCCGAGGAGGATGGAATCGACTCACCCAATCCTGTGTCCCCCCCTAAGACCGAAACAACCTTCCTTTTGTCGCAGCTACCCCACTTAGTTTCTTGAAGGGCAACAATTACAGGATTAAACGCTGCAATAGTCTGTTTAGCCCCCATCCGCTTCAGCCGATCACAAATTCCTCTTACATTCCAAGATAATATCTTCATAACGTAACCAATTCATAGTCCACCCAACCAAAAGGAACTGGTCATCCCCCTCCTCCTCCCATCGACATACCCCATTGTAGGCCGCCAGGATTCAGCGATCCACCTAGCTTTCTCTTGGTAACACGTTTTGTGATAACTAACCTGAATACCTCTCGCAATTCAGCCTGAGATCCCATAAACGACATCCCAAGGTTTCGGCCCACTTCGATCAACCGGTCAATTTCCGCCATCGATTCGACTTCCTAGGCAATTCCAAGCTCAGTAGGATCTGGGCATAGTTGCAATTGCATCTCCCTGGTCGAACTTCTCATCCCATCATTGACCGTGTCTGACCAACACCCCCATTGAACCTCCATCCCCGACCCGTCATATCCCGAGTCCAACACATCTCCAAAGGCCGTGGCGGCATCCCGGGCTGTGGTTCTGCACCAGCGGAGGTCCTCCGTCTCGCTCTCGCAGCTCCTCCCAGACTTCCCCGCCTTACCAACTGAGAAGGAGCCTCGGGTCCCCTCTTCCACATAATGGGATGCGATTTGGGTCTCCAGGTCGGTCCACCACTGAAGAGGATAACCCAACATACCTGATTTAGTCGAACCAATGGGTCGACCCACTCGAACAGCCCGAGCAATGAGTCGTCGAGATCCAACCCAGCTCTCCGCCACCGGGCCATCAATGCACGTTAAGGCTTGACAGGCATGGGCTCCATGTCCGAAGCAGGTGTCGCCCCTAAAGCCGTCGATGGGTGCCACGTCAGCCAGCCACGTGTCTTCCCCCCCTACGCAGGAATAGAGCCCCTTCCCCTACCAAACTGCACAAAACCGTGAAACACCTCAAGACCCTACAGAGCTTTCAGGGCGCGACGTGCCATCTCCACAGGCGTTCGCGCTCCTCGAGGCCCCCCTGCATCTTCTCCTTCTAAGATAAACCCTAATCTGCTTTTTACATCCAGAAGCAGCATATCTCCGAAGAGGGCCGACCACCTCGAGCACCATCAGATCCCATGTACGATCCCTTACCTCGTTCGTCCCATCCGACAGCCCCCTATTCTCACCTACCCTTTGATCTTACAGGTATACGATGTCAGGCTCATAGTACGAGGTAATCTGGACCGTAGATCCTCCTGTAGATACGCGATCCCCCCCCGGCACTTCGATCGTCTCCAGAGCACCAGATCCAACCTCGAAACCCTTGGTCGGTTGAGAATGAGCAAACCGGAGCACAATGACGTCGGCCTCCGCTGGCGTGATTGGAGAGCCGAGAAGGCCCCGGTCGTACGCCGAATCCGTGGTCGAGCACCCGCCGTGGCTTTCAAGCCATCCATGTCCGACCGGATCTCAACGCGCTGAACTTCTACTTGGGGGTCTCTGGTAGGAGGAGGGCGCACCCGAGGCAACTTCGACCGGATGATGCTCGAGACAACTTCTAAAGGCTGCCAAATAACGGTATAAATACTAGAAAGCATTTCTAATTAAAAATAAGGACCATGTTAACTTTTGAGGGATGGGTAGAGAGGAATTGAGCAAATCATGCAAATGGAAAAACGTGTGGTAGACAGTCAAGCAAACCCTTTTATCATAATTAACGAAGGTTTCATTCTATGAACTGAAAGGATGATTGAGGTGCTCATCAAAAGAACTTAAAGCTAAAAAACAAAATACAATGGCATTGGTTTTAAATTTGAGCTATGATTAAATCTTCATTTTTTTGGGCTTCCTCCCTTGCTAGACTATCAGCTTGTAGGTATGATGATTTAAGAATGTGGGTAACTGCAACATTTATACTTTGCATATGAGCAAATACAAGTTCCTTTAGCCTAAGATATCTCTCTGGCACTTCCACCTTGTTGTTTAGCCATACCACCACCAAATTTGAATCCCCTTACAAAAATGATGTTTTCAATTCCAAGGGACTTTACTATTTGCACACCCTCTACTGCTTTTCTTAGTTCTGCTTCATTATGGGTACAAATGCCGAAACTTTTTGCAAAAGACTCGATAATGGATACATTGGACTCTATAAAATCCCCTAACCGGGAACACCAAGATCAAGAGCCTTGGAGTTGGCTAGCAACAGATTTCTAGCGCAAGAAGAAACGAAAAGGGAATCAGAACCAGGCTTAAAGGAGCAAAATTAGCATGCTGGAACATTGCCAGTCAATCGATCAACTCGAATTGATCGATTGGTACGTGCTATGAAGGAAATAATTCTGGCGACGTATATATAAGTCAATCGATCGAATACCAAATGTCAACCGATTGACTACGTCAGAATTCGAATTTGAATTTTAAGGGCATACTTGTATTTTTTTATATTTGCTTTAGGGTTTTATTTTCTTTTGTCAGGCCTCCTATATAAGGTCTCTAAATAAACATTGTAAGGGGATGATGATTATTGATTATGAATGAAAGCTATTACTTGTGTGCTTGAGATGAGCCATTGTTGAAGAGTGATTCTTCTTCCCGAGATAGGTTTGGTATGAGGCCAAGGGTGTGATGCCTACAATTTTATCTCTTATATTTATCTTTGTTTCTCTATTTTCTGCTCTTATTTTATTCCCAAAAGCCTTAAATCCGCCGTTATTCTGTCAACCATAACTCTAGTTTTCATCTAAACTATTGAATCTACCCGATTCAATAACCCTAAATCTCATCCCAGCCATCTAACCCATCTAAACCCTAAAATCGGTCCAATCTCTAAACCGGGGAACCTGAGATTTCATCATTGAACCACAAGTGAACGCCCTAATCTGGAAGCGGCTAGAGTTCTACCTCTAGGATCTTCCTTCCGCGATGCTAACAGATCTAGCGCAACGGATCGGAACCGATCCGAATCAAATGTGATCATCCAAATGGAAAGCTACGAATCTTAAGGTATTCACGTTTATTCGTATTGGTTTTGCTTAATTAATTTAGTTTAATTTTGGTAATCATTCAAATAGTCGAGGGTTTTGTCCTGCGTCAGTTTTGGCGTCAAAGCTTTGAGTTCTAGGTTAGGGCATATTGTGTGACATATTCACTGTTTCTGTGCCAATCGATTGAGCACTCTTGTTCAATCGATTGATTCTAATTGAATCTATTTGTTTATCCAGATGGTGCATTCAATCTCAATCGATTGACTTATCATTATCAATCGATCAACTGATATTCATTGATTTATTGCATTCCACTTTTCTTTGCATCTATTTCTATTGTGTTCAAAAGTGTGCACGTCATGTGTTCGACAAAAGTCCTTGTTCATTTTGAGTTACATGTTTATGTCATTTCGAAGTCCTTTAATTTTATGGCATTTGTGTCTACATTTGTGTGCACGTCATGTGTTTCTTAAAATTCCTCAACTATTGTGTGGTCTATAGAATTGTGTCAAGCGTCATGTATGAGTCACTTACACATCACCATGAATTCGTTCAAAGGGAATCAACGGATGGATATCAACAAGGTTGGGAATAAGAAAATCAAAATCCCAGCAAGAATACAAGAAAATATCCTGGATTTTATGAACTTTCAATAAAAGAACCAAACTAAATTAAATTACCTGACAAGAAGAAAAGATAAACAGCAGAGACAGAAGATCCGAGGAATCGCTCCAAGCAAGAAGTTGGCTTCACAATAAACCGCATGCAAGATTGAAGAATCGCTCTTCGAGTTTGAAAGAATCACTCTCTCAAGGAAAACTCATCCCAAGTTCTCAAAATTTCACTCTGAGCAAAACCATTCATTAATCAATCAAAAATTAAATAAAAATGTCATTACAATGTTTTAAATAAGTAAATAAAACCCTAACCTAATATTAAACTCAAAATAGAAAGTCTTATTCTAAACAAACTCTACATAAGGCAAATTCCGCCTCGAAATAGGCATAGCCACCTAAGCTCTCGCTTTCCAAAGGGACAGTCTAGAATGGAGATTAGAGAGGAAGAATGAGCGAAAATAATGTTGTGAAGAGTATAGGACTAAACCTACCCTTTTATAGAGGTAATGGGACCCCAAAAAGAACAAAATTAACAAAGTGCTCCAATGGTCACATTTATAACATGGAACATTATGCCATCTCATACCAAGTGCACGCGTCGGATAAGCCATAAAAACGTGGCTTATGCGATCGCTTAATTGACTGCACGCTTAAGCCAAGATGGCTTATGCACAGGTGCATAATGGCTTAAGCGATCACTCATGAATACACTGAGCACAGTTTGCTCTCAGGTCGATTTCGCTTGAGTGAGATTGGATAGAGTAGTTTCCCGAACTTTTCTCGCCTCCTTCCTTTTCCTTCTTTCCCATCGCATGCATGCCATAGTGGGGTCCTATCGCATGATGCTTGCGTGTCCAAGGGTCTCGAAACATCTGAAGCTTTGAACCTTTCTCTTACACTCGCCATACACCTCGTGTTGGTCGATGTCGCCATTAGTAAGTTGATGTTCCAAAATGGATTCAAATTAAATAATCCTTGCGACATTGAATATATTTCATTCTAGACAAATTCATGAAATTTATAAGTAAATTAAACAAACATTAATAGGGAAGTTTAGGCCAAAGAAACTCAATTTTTTTCCAAAAGGGAAAATAGCTTTAGAATCCAGATTTATATTTGAATAGTAGATTCAAATCATAAAAAGGCTGAAATCGGTCAAATCGTTTTTGAATACTAACAATCGTTTGAATCCTAAGATTTAAATCAAATCGTATGATTTGAGTCTATCGTGTGACACCGTCCACAATGTTGCGATATGTCACTTAAAACCACTTTTATGTGTTTTCTTTTTTTACTAAAGAGCCCCTAAACTCTTATGAACCCTATTCCATATTATTGTATACTTATTATACATCTTTTTAGGTTATAAAAAGGTTCTTCAAAATATTTTATTTTTAGGGCAATAACTATTTGAAGTATCTTCACGGTCGTTGAATAATATCAAGTTCTTGTTTCTTTAGTTTTACATTGCCTTAAGAGTAAAAGAATATTTTTTTACTAAGAATTGGTGTCTCTAACAAAATCCGCCATCGACGGGTTTTAAGATTTTCTAAAGTGAACTTCTATTACATCTTATATGTTTTAAGTTTTAGGAGTCGTTCTCTACAGAATTTTTCTGGCTTTTTGACATATTCATAGAGTGTAATACACTCATACATACATATCTCATATACAAAGATGCCTTACACATACAGAATTACGGGAGAATGTACATGAATGAATGACTATAGGTCAAATGATGAAATAAATACAATTTTTGACTTTTAGGATTCAAATGTGTCTGAAATGGTTGAAGTTTTTATATGTGTTGCATTTCCCTAATTTATTGATACTTTTTACAGTTTTTTTTTTCAAAAATCTAATTAACCTTACGAATTACAATTCGATTCGTGAATCGATTCATTTTATGAGGAAAACGATTTACAATCCGATTCACGAGTTGACAACCTTGCCAAGAACACCAAACGTAAAATTTATTATCAAAAAGTCAGCTCCAGGTTATGTCACATATATTTGAGCATGATGATTTTTATACGAGGAGCAATGCAAAACTGCAGCTATAAGACGGTATATCATAAGACTATTTTGCTCAAACCCTCAAAAGTTGAACATACCATTTTGTATTGAACCTGGCCCCAACTGTCCATGCTTGTTCCAAACGAAAGAGAGGAATTCCCATCATCAATTACCACCACTGTATGACTCCTCCCAGCTCCAACTGCAACAATTTTATATCAACACACAAATAGTATCACTAACTTAAATATAGTCTGTGAAAATCACTTGATATACAAGTTACGTCAATATTTAAAATTTCACCAAAAAGGTCTACATCAAGATGCATGCACAATGTTACCAATCCTGATCTTTAAAGAAGAGATAAACCATCAAGTGTAGCAGGTACAAGTTCAAAGAAACTTTACAAGACCAAAAAAGCATCACATCATATTCATTAGAAACAAACAAAAGTGCAACACCTCTTGGGTTGCATATAAATATTAGGTCGATTAGGTGCTTTATGAAGTAAAATTACAACCAAAGAAAAAAAGTATGAACAATTATCACAGGCTGCCAATTTTTTTTTTGATCAGTAATAAATATTATATTAATAACCAGCAAGGCGCTGAAACCCAATACAATCTCAACACACATAATAAAAAAGAAACAGAATATAAACAAAGAGAAAAGAAACAACGACAGATAGAGATCGAGGGCATAGCCCCTCAACTGTGGTCCCACAAGAAATTACACCAGCTATCCCCAACCCTCCCACGCCCGACCCAAAACCTAACCAGCTCCGCAACCGACCTTATAACCATACCGGCAGGTTTAAATTTCTCTTCGAAAATTCTGTCACTTCTCTCGCGCCATAGGCACCACATAACGGCAAACATCGACGCCCTCCAAGCCAGACTTCCTTCCCCCTTCAGCTTCACCGCGTCCCAGTTGAGCAAAAGCAAATAGGGCGACTACGGCATAGTCCAAAACATACCAAAATCTTTTAGAATGGCTCCCCACACCTCATCAGCCATACGGCAATGAATGAAGAGATGAGAAGCGGACTCCTCCCCATCGAAACACATAACACACGAACTCGGGAGATCATTACCCCGTCGAATCAGCTGGTCCCTAGTGAGAATTCTGTCCTTGCACAACGCCCAAACAAAGAACCGGATCTTTAGCGGAATAGGCTCCCTCCGCAGCCATTTACCCTCGAACCTGATATGCGGGCAGCGCAATAACCATTGATATAGCGCTTTGACGTTGAACTTCCCATCCCAATTCAAGGCCCAAATCCTCTGGTCAGCCCGTAACCTGTTCTGTTGTGTCTCATACAGCTTGCTCAGCAAGTCCAGATAGCGCCCCACCTCGCAGTCCCTGAGGCGTCTTCTGATGACTATGTCCCAAACACTCCTCCCACCGACGATCGACACAAACTCGTCAACCCTACCACCCGGGTTCGGCGATAGGGCAAATACATCCGGGTATATATCTCTAAGCAGCCCCACCTCCAACCAGCGGTCCTCCCAAAAACGTATCCGGGAACCACAACCCCAGCTGTATCGAACCCCTTTCGCCATAAACTCCCATACACGCGAAATCTCTCTCCACCACTGCGAGGTGCTTCTGTGGGTAAAAAGATCTGTCCCCCAACGCCCCAAGGAAAGCCCATATTTCTCGCTTAGAACGAGCTACCAAAGACTTCCCCTCTCCTCCTCCCTTCCCGCTCTCCAAATCCATTTTCCTAGCAGCGCCAGATTAGTTCTTTTAAGGCTCCGAATCCCCAGCCCGCCACAAGTGATCGGCAACTGACATGTGTCCCAATTTACTAGGTGATATCGCCTATTTAAGCCTGCCCCCTCCCAAAGAAAAGACCTTTGAATACGCTCCAAGCGATCAAGAATCTTAGCGAGACATCTAAACATAGACATGAAGAAGATTGAGGTCGACGATAACACCGCTTTAACCAAGATCAACTTTCCCCCACTGCTCAAAAACCTTCCTTTCCAAGACGACAAGCGCTGCTCATATCTCTGCACAACCGGAAGCCAATCACGGCTCGAAGGCTTTCTAATCTCGAGCAGCAAGCCAAGGTACCTAATGAGCAGCCTCTCAATGCCACACCCAACCGAACCAGCGAGGATAGCCAGGGAGTCCTCATCCACCCCAATGCCAGAGACAGTTGATTTAAAGAGATTAACCCGCTGCCCCGACACCGCCTCGAACACCGAAAGCACATCAGCCATAGTGCGAAGCTCTGTCATATCACCCTTCTCAAATAAAATAGTGTCGTCCGTGTACTGCAAGTGCGTGATGGATCTGCCCTGCTCTCCAACCCGGATCCCAGCAAGCGTGCCCAAGTCCTTAGCGCAGCCGATCAGCCCGGATAAAGCCTCCCCAACCAAATTGAATAGGAAAGGGGATAGGGGATCCCCCTGCCTGAGACCCCCTAGAGCTCTTGAAATACCCAGCAAAAGTGTCATTCACCAACACCGAAAACCACGGAGAAGAGTAGCACCCTCACATCCACTTCCTCTAAGTGTCCCCAAAACCCACCCTATTCAACATGTAATCCAAATTCTCCCAGCTAACCCGATCATATGCTTTCTCCATATCTGGCCCACTTACGTTGAGCAAAGGCCAAATGAATGGTCTCGTGAGCAACCGCCACCAGATCCGTCAGATGCCTTCCTCGGACGAAAGCCCCCTGATAGTCGGAAATAATAGATCCCATCACCCATTTAATCTTGTAGGCCAGCACCCTCGATATAATCTTGTATGAGCAATTAATCAGGCTGATTGGTCGGTAGTCAGAAATATTCTCAGCCCCATGCGTCTTAGGGATGAGGGTAATAAATGTAGAGTTTAAAGCTCTCCCGATAAAACCAGTCGAGTGAAACTCATGGAAGACCTCCATCAGATCCGTCTTAATGGTCTCCCAGAACGTACGGTAAAATTCCATGGTAAAACCGTCCGGCCCTGGAGCTTTGTTGATGCCGCCGAATCTGATCACTGTCCACACTTCATCTTCCGTAAAGATACTCTCCAACCCCCTGCTAACCTCCTCCGAAAGAGCGGAGAAAGGTAACTCATCCAATCTCGGCCTCAGAAGGCCGTCATCAGAATACAATCGCTCGTAGAAGTCTACGATAATATCCCTCACCTGATTGTGGCCCGAGTACGACACCCTATCCACAGTGATAGTCCCCAGATACTTCAACTTATTGCGGGCATTAGCGACAGCATGAAAATACTTCGTATTGGCATCCCCCTCTTTGAACCATCGAGGCTTTGCTTTCTGCATCCAAAACACTTCCTCGGCCCTACATACCTCTCTGAACTCCACCCTAGACTGCAATCTGATCTCCCTCTCCTTAGCCGACAAATTTATGCTTTCCTCCAAATTGTCGAACACCCTCAGCTTAGAAAGCAAGTTTTCCATTCTAACTAGCACTCTTCTGTAATCACCTCTGTTTCAGGCCTTGATTCTATCCTTTTGACGAGCTTAGAGAAGAACCAGGGTCGCGTCCATTCGGCACATGTTCCGACCACCAACCCCGAACCTTCTGCCAAAATATCTCATCCATTAACCACATGTTTTCAAACCGAAAAAGGGAAGGACCCTTTCCGCGGGACTCACATGTGAGTCCAATAGGGCGATCGTCTAAAATGGCCCATGCGAAAGCGTCCAGTCAGGCCCCTGGGAATATGTCGAGCCAATCGGTAGAACAAAGGAATCTGTCCAACCTGTTGAGAGATGGGAAATCCTGCAGACTCGACCACGTAAATTGAGCCCCCACCAGTGGGATATCGAATAAGCCCCAATCCGCAATGAAGGAGTTGAAATCCCTCATAACCCCCAGATTAGCAGGGCCACCCTGCTTCTCAGAATCCCACCGGATAGCATTAAAATCCCCAGCTAGGCAGAGGGGCAAATCCCATCAAGCAGTCAAAGCATTCAGTACAAACCAGAACTCTTCCCTCTCTCGATCAATCGTTGGACCATAAATACCCGCAAAACTCCAGAGTTTCCCCGCCACTTTATCCTGGAGCACTACAGATGTCGAGTAACAACCCAATTCCTCATCCACCTTGTCAACATAATCACCATGTGCCACGAGGATCCCTCCAGAGGCACCGATGGAATCGACTCCGACCCAATCCCAGGTATCCCCCCCCAAGACCGAAAAACCTTCCTTTTGTCGCACCTACCCCACTTAGTTTCATGAAGGGTAATAATTACAGAATTAAACGCCGCAATCGCCAGTTTAGCCCCCATCCGCTTCAGCCGATCACAGATTCCTCTTACATTCCAAGATAATATCTTCATAACGTAACCAATTCATAGTCCACCCAACCGAAAGGAATTGGCTACATCCCCCCCGCCCTCCTCCCATCCAACATACACCATTGTAGTCGCATCAGTTCTCGCAATCCACCGGGCCATCAATGCACGTTAAGGCCCGACAGGCGTGGCCTCCATTTCCGAAGCACGTGTCGCCCCTAAAGTCGTCAACGGGTGCCACATCAACCAGCCACGTGTCTTCCCCCCGTGCGCAGGAATAAAGCCCCTTCCCCTACCAAACCCGCGGTCAAAAACAGTCAAACACCCCGAAGACCCTCTAGAGCTTTCCAGGACCGGACGACGTGTCATCTCCACAGGCGTTCTCGCTCCCCAAGGCCCCCCCTACGTCTTCTCCTTCTAAGATAAACCCTAAACTGCTTTTTACATCCAGAAGCAACATATATCCGAAGAGGGCCGACCACCTCGAGCACCATCGGATCCCACGATCTCGATCCCCGTCCCATCCGACATTTCTATTCTCACCTACCCTCTGATCTTGCAGGTATACGATGTCAGGCTCATAGTACGAGGTAATCTGGATCGTAGATCCTCCCGTAGATACGCGATCCCCCGCCGGCACTTCGACCGTCTCCAGAGCACCAAATCCAACCTCGAAACCCTTGGTTGGTTGAGAATGAGCAAACCGGAGCACAATGACGTCGGCCTCCGCC
This sequence comes from Chloranthus sessilifolius, assembly GCA_021018995.1. Classification (NCBI taxonomy): domain Eukaryota; kingdom Viridiplantae; phylum Streptophyta; class Magnoliopsida; order Chloranthales; family Chloranthaceae; genus Chloranthus; species Chloranthus sessilifolius. Next base: position 20,549,697 of record CM037589.1, read on the forward strand.
GGCGTGGTCGGAGAGCCGAGAAGGCCCCGGTCGACTGAATCTGGTGGGTCGAGCACTCCTTCGCGGGTTTCATGGAGCCCATCCATGTTCGATTGGATCCAAGAACGCGCTGAACTTCTACTATGTTCTACGAGGTCGGCATAATCGAGGGCAGCATCCCCGAGGCAACTTCGACAGGCTGCCAAATAATGGTATAAATACTAGAAAGCATTTCTAATTAAAAATAAGGACCATGTTTACTTCTGAGGGATGGGTAAAGAGGAATTGAGCAAATCATGCAAATGGAAAAACATGTGGTAGACAGTCAAGCAAACCATTTTATCATAATTAACGAAGGTTTCATTCTATGAACTAAAAGGATGATTGAGCTGCTCATCAAAAGAACTGAAAGCTAAAAAACAAAATACAATGGCAATGGTTTTAAATTTGAGATATGATTAAATCTTCATTTTTCTGGGCTTCCTCCCTTGCTAGACTATCAACTTGTAGGTACGATGATTTAAGAGTGTGGGTAGTAACATTTATACTTTGCATATGAGCAAGTACAAGTTCCTTTAGCCCAAGAGAGATGAGCAAGTACAAGTTCCTTTAGCCCAAGATATCTCTCTGGCACTTCCACCTTGTTGTTTAGCCATACCACCACCAAATTTGAATCCCCTTACAAAAATGATGTTTTCAATTCCAAGGGACTTGACTATTTGCACACCCTCAACTGCTTTTCTTAATTCTGCTTCATTATGGGTACAAATGTTGAAACTTTTTGCAAAAGACTCGAGAATGGATACATTGGACTCTATACAATCCCCTGACGGGGAACACCAAGATCAAGAACCTTGGAGTTGGGTCGCAACAGATTTCTAGCGCAAGAAGAAACGAAAAGGGAATCAAAACCAGGCTTAAAGGAGCAAAATCAGCAAGTTGGAACATTGCCAGTCAATCGATCAACTCTAGGAATTCGATCGATTGATTGTGGCCTGTGAGGAAATAATTCTGGTGACATACATATAAGTCAATCGATCGAATACCAGATGTCAATCGATTGACTACGTCAGAATTCGAATTTGAATTTTATGGGCATACTTGTATTTTTTTATATTTGCTTTAGGGTTTTATTTTCTTTTGTGAGGCCTCCTATATAAGGTCTCTAAATAAATATTGTAAGGGGATGATGATTATTGATTATGAATGAAAGCTATTACTTGTGTGCTTGAGATGAGCCATTGTTGAAGAGTGATTCTTCTTCGCGAGATAGGTTTGGTGTGAGGCCAAGGGTGTGATGCCCACAATTTTATCTCTTATATTTATCTTTGTTTCTCCATTTTCTGCTCCTATTTTATTCCCAAAAGCCTTAAATCCGTCGTTATTCTGTCAACCATAACTCTAGTTTTCATCTAAACCATTGAATCTACCCGATCCAATAACCCTGAATCTCATCCCAGCCATCTAACCCATCTAAACTCTAAAATAGACCAGATCTCTAAAACGGGGAACCTAAGATATCATCATTGAACCACGAGCGAACGCCCTAATCAGGAAGCGGCTAGAGTTCTACCTCTAGGATCTTCCTTTCGCGATGCTAACAGATCTAGCGCAACGGATCGGACTCTATCCGAATCGAATGTGATCATCCGAATGGAAAGCTATGAACCTTAAGGTATCAGTGTTTATTCGTATTGGTTTTGCTTAATTAATTTAGTTTAATTTCGGTAAAATAATCATTTCATCATCATTCACATAGTCGAGGGTTTTGTCCTGCGTCAGTTTTGTTATCAAAGCTTGTGTGACATATTCACTGTTTCTGTGCCAATCGATTGAGCACTCTTGTTCAATCGATTGATTCTGATTGAATCTATTTGTTTATCCAGACGGTGCATTCAATCTCAATCGATTGACTTATCATTATCAATCGAACGACTGATATTCATGGATTTATTGCATTCCACTTTTCTTTGCATCTATTTCTATTGTGTTCAAAAGTGTGCACGTCTTGTGTTCAACAAAAGTCCTTGTTCATTTTGAGTTACATGTGTATGTCATTTTGAAGTCATTTAATTTTATGGCATTTGTGTCTACATTTGTGTGCACGTCATGCGTTTGTTAAAATTCCTCAACTATTGTGTGGTCCATAGAATTGTGTCGAAGTTATGTTTGTGTCAAGCGTCACGTATGAGTCACTTATACATCACCATGAATTCCTTACCCGTCATGAAAGGATGCTAGCCGAACGAGGGAACCACTACACTCCACATTCTTGGGACAGCCCCAAAAGTCGTGATGAGATTAGAGTTCGGGGATATCCTCATCATTATGAACCGGAGTACGACCCTGCCGAGAAATTTCTAAACTCTATTCTGAATGAGGTCCTAGATTTTGAGGGTACGACGGACCCTAGAACCTTCGTGGAGTGGGGTGCTCATCTCACTTTAGTGCTAAACTAGGAGGAGAGCCAAAAAGAGTATGCAAGTTGAAAAAATCAATTTATGGGTAGAAACAGTCACCTAGAGCTTGGTTTCATAAGTTCAGTGAAGAGGGGTGCTCATCTCACTTTAGTGCTGGTATATGTAGATGATGTCATTGTCACCGGTGATGATAGTGATGAGATACTCCAGTTGAAAGGGCGCACTTTTATTATTATTTTTATCTAATTGATGAAATGCCGCATGGCACATGATCCAAAAAAGGGTGTTGTTTTGGGATCATGTACCACATGGCACGTGATTTGGCTCGCATGCATGGGTGAGCGCGCACTTTTATTATTATTTTTCTCTGATTGATGAAATGCCACATGGCACATGATCCAAAAAAGGGTGTTGTTTTGGGATCATGTGCCACATGGCACGTGATTTTGGCTCGCATGCATGGGTTCATCCATGCATTTGAACCAATATGCCCTTTTGTCATATATATAACATATATGTATATCTATGTGTGTGTGCATGTCTGTGTTAAGTAGAGGAAAAATTATTAGCCGCTATCAACCTTCATGAAGAAATTGAAAGAGTTATTAATTCACATGGACACATGAAATAATGATATTATAAAATACAATACAAAGAAGGAAAGAAAAGTACTGAAATTACCTCTAGGCAATGATGTTGCACCCCCGCTTTTGCATGCAGTCTCAATCACGATGGTGAAGTAACCATAGAAAATAACGATATTATAAAATACAATACAAAGGAGGAAAGAAAGGTACTGAAATTACCTCTAGGCAATGATGTTGCACCCCCGCTTTTGCATGCAGTCTCAATTACGATGGTGCAGTAACCATAGAATACAAATTTTAGATCATATAAGTAACAGTTCAATGAAATTGTTAAGGAAAAATAATAGAAATATATGATTTGATTGCATGCTGTTATCTTGAAATCTATTTCGTTTCGAATGAATGCTATTGGCTTTGACAAAGTTTTGACCCCCCAAAAACTTTTTTGGAATGGCACATGGCACATAATTAAAAAAATGGCGTTGTTTTGAGATTATGTGCCACATGGCACATAATTTGGGCTCGCATGCATGGGTAAAATGCATGTGTGTGTGTGCGCGCGCGCGCGTGCATGCGTGGGTTAAGTAGAGGAAAAATTATTAGCAACTATCAACCTTCATGAAGAAACTGAAAGAGTTATTCATCCACATGGCCACATGAAATAATGATATTATAAAATACAAAGGAGGAAAAAAAAGTACTGAAATTACCTCTAGGCAATGATGTTGCACCCCCGCTATTGCATGCAGTCTCAACCTCGATGGTGAAGTAACAATAAAAGACAAATTTAAAATCATATAAGTAACAGTTTAATGAAATTGTAAAGGAAAGATAATATAAATATACGATTTGATTGCATGTTTTTATCTTGAAATCTATTCTGTTTCGAACGAATACTATTGACCATGAGTCACTCATTTAATAAACATTTTATTGTAATCTAATGCTAATATGAAATATTACCATAATTGATACAAGCAGTACAAGGAATACCAGGAAAGGGCTTTTATCTCTATTGCCAATCTTGTATCAAAGATTATTTTGGAATAAAATATATTCCCTAATATTTTTTATTGGAATCGTTGTGATTATTAACAGCGGGGATACTATATTTTATAAGTTTAGGGAGGTAGCACTCTAACCGTGCACCCCGATAATGATCCATCCATTCAACACTGCAAACAAATCTATCCAGCTTGCTCAAGGACGGTGAATCCTGAAGATTCGACCACGTGAACCGCGAGCCAGTCAACGGCACATCCATCAATCCCCAATCAGCAAAAAAAGAGTTGATATCCCGCATTACCGCCACATCCGGCGGCCCCCCCTGCTTCTCCAACTCCCACCTTATAGCATTAAAGTCTCCCCCCAAGCAAAAAGAAAGATCCCACCTGCCCGCCATAGCGGCCAGCTCCATCCAGAAATCAGAACGATCTCGATCACACGACGGGCCATATATTCCTGCAAACATCCAATCATTCCCCAAGACTGTGGCGAAGAACCACAACAACAGAGAAAAGGCCCACCTCTTTATCCAATTTATCAAAATGATGGTTATCCCATGCGACCAAAATACCCCCAGAAGCTCCTTCCGAATCAGCCCCCGTCCATCCCCAGTAATTTCCTTCCAGCACCGAGGCCACTTTCCTTCTATCGCAACTGCCCCATTTGGTCTCCTGTAACGTAATCACTACCGGCTTGAGAGACGCGGTCATCCTCTTAACCCCCGCCCTTTTGCTGGCCCCACAGATCCCCCTAACATTCCACGATAGCATCTTCATTACCACCATACTCAGCCCTCCCCAAACAAAATGGCAAGGAGCTAGGTCTCCCCCACTCCCCTCCCGTTCGCCATCCCCCATTGCAATCTAGCGAGCTCCCGTGCCCCTCCCCGATTCCTCCTCTTGATCCTCATACGATTCAGCAAAATTGACCGAAAAACCTCTCGGAGCTCCTCGTCTAGCCCTTTGAAGGACATCCCTAGATCACGGCCCACACGAATAAACCGATCAATATCTTCACTCTGATCCGTCGCTCGTATCCATGCCCCAGATGAGCCTTGGTTCGCCAGAACCGGACAGCCCCACGGGTCAACACCCAGATAGATCCACACATTACTACCCGCCAGCTGGCCCCCACACCACTCGCCCCTATTAAACATCGACTGGCCCGGAACATTATGTGGACCAATCACGTGACCCTCCCACAGCTGGCCTCCAAGGTCAAAAGAAGTCCTGCTTCCAAAAAAGACTGAGACACGTGTCGCTCTGCCACTTAACCACCCCCGACGCCTGCCTTTAAAAGGAAACCCTCTTCTGTAGACCCTAAAAGCCTTAAGCTCAGCTGACGGTTTGTCCCCAACGGCAGGGTTAGAAGCTTCCATCGCCATTGGATCCCAAGTACGTTGGCAGACCTCGTACCCATGCTTAGGAAACTCCACAACCTCACCTACCCCTGTACCTTGCAGGTGTCCTTGGTCGGCAATACAGTACGAAGAGATCAGATCCATTGGAAACTTCGACGGTGGGTGATGAAGATAAATCGAAATCGGGGCCAAAAGGAGAGGACTGTATCGTCGTCGTTGAAGCTATACCGGCGTCCACTCGTCGCAGTTTGTGCAAGAGCCCCCCCGGCAGCCCATTCTCCTCCGAAACCCATCCACCCTCCACCTGAAACTCAGGGATCACCTCCCCTTCTTCAAGATCCTACTCCTCCCAAAAAATCCCAGCATGCAATCCAAGATCCGAGGCTCCACAAGTGGCCAAGGGCGAGACGACGAGCGCAGACACGGACAAAGAGTCCTCTTCACCATCTCTTCCAACGACTTCGGCGCCGCCCTGAGAGCCCGAGAGCAAGCCCGGGACCGGGATCGACATTGGATGGAACGACGTATCTCGGGCACCCCCCGAGGCCGAGCCAACCTTCGAGGTCCATCTTGTAGAAACATGGGCCCTGGTTCTCGGTCCCAAAATGGGTAGACCTTTACGATGTCGTATTAATTGTTTGCCCAAAAGTCAACAAATTCACCGTTAGATTTGACCAAAATCATAAGATTTGGTCAATATGTTACAAATCTACCATTAGATCTCGTATTATGATCGTTTGACCAATAGTCAACAAGTTCACCATTGGATTTGACCAAAATCAAAAGATTTGGTTAGTATATGACAAATCCATTGTTGGATCACATTATGATCTAGTATTATGATTGTTTGACCAAATGTCAACAAATGCATCGTTGGATTTGACCAAAATCATAAGATTTGGTCAATATGTGACAAATCTACCGTTGGATCTTGTTACAATCTTATATTATGATTGTTTGACTAAAAGTCAACACATTCACAGTTGGATTTGACCAATACTTTGAAAGAATTTTCGATCTCGAGGTTAAGATCCAAACCCTAAAATTAAGGAAATGATGATCTAAACCGCTGAGGAAACTCTAGTTTTGAGTATGATCTAAATCCAATAATCCAATGGTTGTGGTTTAAGTAGAAAGATTGTTGTATATTAGTGTTGATTGCGATCGCAATAAGCGATGAGTAACCGAAGTCAATTGTGGCCATGATGAGGTATTCAAGGCTAAAGCTTTCTCTGAATCTATAATTGCAACCCAATTTATGCAAGGGGCCAACTTAATGTTGATAAGTGTAACCCGTACGTATAAGGGCTTAAGCATGGGTCCATGGGCCCATATATTCCTACGTAAGAGTCGAAGGCGTGGGCCTATAATAGGCCCACATAATCCCGGATTTATATCTCTAGCATACAGTGTCATGAGAATGGGCCTATAATAGGCCCACATAATCCCGAATAAGACCTAAGAATACTTGGCCATGGGCCCTAAGCAAACCCATATAAATCTAAGTGTCTACCTTAGAAGAAAGCGAAGAGGAGAAAAAGTCTTCGCACAGTCAAAGTCTTCCGGAGACAAAGTGGCAAAGATTTGGCGTAGAGAAATTTCTATCCAGAAATCTGAGGGGGAGGGTGTTATTTATAGAATTACCGTGGTGGTTACTGGAATTTACAATCCAACGGTCTTCGTAGCTTCCTCTCGGATCTACATTAAAGATGAGAGGGAAAAGGAAGGGTCAATGTGCGTGGGGTCCCGCGTGGGCCCATAAAAGAGGGAAAAGAAAGAAAGAAAGAAGAAAGAGCTACAAAGGGACCCTACGTGGATCCCTAGGAGAGAGAAGAGAGAAGAGAGGTTTCACGCAGCTGGTCCCCGGCATAGCCATGAGAGAGAAAGAGGAGAGAGGCACTAAGCTTGAGGGAGAAGGTTCTCAGTGCCCTTTTGAGGGGGGAAAAGTGTTAATGGTGTTGAAGAAGACCATGATATGCTACCTGGTTTGGATATTGTAGAAGACTGTGAAGAATGTGTTGAGAAGGGAGCAGAGCATGATAACGAGGAGCAGCCCCAATCTGACGTGTGAAAAAAAAGAACATAAAATTTCAAGGAAAATTATGTGTGAAAGAAGCTTAAGGAGGTGCAAGTTCAAGATGAGAATCTATCTCAAGGGGAGCCTCTCATAACATTGATCATGATCCTTCTCCAGAGACAAGCTCAGCTTCTGATCCTGATCTCCCAATTGCTTTTCGGAAGGCTCCATGGTCTTCCAGCCGGTACCCCATTGATAACTGTGTCTTATCATATTTTCTCTCCATCACTTTTTTTTTTTTTTTTATCAGTAAAAAATCATATATTGAAACACAACAAGGCGCTGAGAACCCAATACAAGAGGAAAAACTGACAAAAGAGACCCGCAAAATGGTCGAAATGCATAAAGAGGGGAAAAGAAAGAAAATATAAAAGGGAGCAAAAAGGTGCAACCACAACAAGCATGAGACCTCCACTCAGCCTGGATCCCACAAAGTACAAGCTTGTCCGCTCCCCCTCGCACCATCCCCTCCCCAGAAGCCGACGAGGTCCATGATGGATTTGACAATGAGACCCATAGGTCGGCTAGTAGACTCAAAAATTCTGGCGTTTCGCTCCAGCCAGATGCACCAAAAAACCACGAAGCCAGCACATGTAGTCTGCAGCTGATGTTTCGCATACCCCCAGCTAAGGAGGGGCTGGTAAGGGGTCGCCGCCATAACCAACTCAGGCCCAAAGATCTGAGTACTGCATTCCAGATCGATCTGGCCATACTACAGTGGAGAAAAAGGTGCGCCATAGTCTCCTCCCCCGTACTGCACATGACACAGTTCGTCGCAACATCTTTCCACCTTCTCACCAGGTGATCCCGCGTGAGAACTCGATCCTTACTTAGGGTCCACACGAAAATTCTGACCTTGTAGGGTATAGGAACTTTCTACAGCCATCGCCCCTCAAAGAGCACCAGCGGACGACGAGTCTCGAGCCTGTAAAGGCTTTTCACCGTAAATTTACCATCTCGGCTCGGAGCCCACACCCTCTGATCCACCCCCCTTTGCGTCCGCTGCTGAGCATACAGCAGCTGAAGAAGATTGGCGAATTTCACCGTCTCACTGTCATTCAGAGACCTACGTGTGTTGATATTCCAGACCACAGCCCCATCATTTGTTGTTACAAATTGGTGAATCATCCCCCCCTGGTTGGCTGAAACAACATAAATAGCCGGGAACGTGGATCTCAGATCGTAGGGTGTTAACCATACATCATCCCAAAACCGAATTCTGGTACCACATCCCCAGTCCTCTACCAAAATTGGGTCATCTCATAAGTCATTCATATCTTCTTTAAACTCTGTTTCTAATCCTACTTGTGTATGCCTTAATCCAACCTTAGTGGCAAGAGGCCATGATGCAGGAAATGAATGCCCTAGAAATTTAAAACTAAATAAGACTAGGGACATTGTTGAGCCGCCTACTGGAAAGAAGGTTGTTGGACATAGGTGGGTCTACACCGTGAAATACAAACCGGATGGTGAGATAGAAAGATAGAAAGCAAGACTTGTCACAAGGGAGTTCACATAATCTCAAGGAGCTGATTACCGGGAGACTTTTTTATGCAGGATAACCGCTAAAACCCTAATTATGCAAATTTAGGATTAATTTCATATTAAATTGAATAGTGGAAATATTCAAAACTTTTCAACCATATAAAATAGTTTAACAGATTTAATTAAAACAATTAGTTCGAATCAATTCTAGTGCTCACATGCATTGAAATTTTTCGATCTAGAAAAACGGCATCGATGAGAGAACTTGAGTTTTGTTCTAGTTTAGGGCACCAAGCAAAAATTACGGAATTGCCGCTTAACCCCTCTAAGATTTGACGAATTAAAGGCTCGAAGAGTTAATTCAATCAAAGGGGAATTAGAATTATATCAATTGATGAGGTGTGAACAAAGTTCCAGCAACTAATGAAATAGGGATTTTTGATTTTTGATTTTATCAAGGTAAAAAGGAAAATAATTACCTGGAATGGTTTAAGAAATTTAATGACGTTGTAAAAAATTATGGATATCAGAGGAGCCACTATGATCATACTCTATTTGTCAAGAGGGGTGTGAAGACTATTGCTCTTCATGTGTATGTCGATGATATCATTGTCACACGGGATGACATTGATGAAATTCTGAGGCTAAAAGAGTACTTGAGTACAGTGTTTTATATCAAAGACTTGGGCCCCATAAAGTATTTCTTAGGAATTGAAGTGGCAAGGTCAGCAAAGGGGATTGTTCTATCAAACAAAAAGTATACTCATGACGTTTTGAGTCGTGTAGGCATTTTGGGATGTAGGTATGCAGCAACTCCTATGGAACATAATCATAGGATGAGTGGAGAAGGTAGTGAGCCCTTATAGGACATAAGAAAATATCAACAAGTAGTGGGGAAACTTATCTACCTCACCATGACACGGTCATTTATTGCTTATGCCACAAGCGTAGTGAGCCAGCACATGCATGTTCCAAAAATTGTTCTAGTGATGTCGTTCACAGGATCCAGAGATATTTAAAGGGGCACCTAGATAGAGTTCCTTTCTCTAGAAACAATGGTCACTTGGATGTTGAAGTGTTCAAAGACTCAGATTGGGCAAGTTCACTTAGTGATAGGAGATCTATCACAAGTTATAGCATTTCTTTTGGGGGGGAGGGGGACTTGAAACCTTGAAAAGTAAAAAAAAATACATGTTTCAAACTCAAGTTGGAAAGGTGAGTGCAAGGTCATGTCTCAAGGTGCAATAGAAGGAATGCGGATTCAGTTTATTCTTGTGGATCTTGACATGAATATTACTCTTCCAATGTTGTTGTATAGAGACAATGAAGCTGCAAAACACATAGCTGAGAATCTGGTCTACCATGAACACTCTAACCACATCAAAGTTGATTGTCATTTTATAAGAGAGAAAGTGAAAAAACCCGGGAGTTCAGCATCCCTCAATTCAATATAAAAGATCAACTAGTCAACATTCTATCTATGGCTGTAGGAAGAAACCTTCTCAATAATATTACTAACTAGTTAGGCATGATTGACGTCTATGCTTCAATTTAAGGGGGAGTGTTGGTGTGTCCATAAGAAGATCATTATGTTGGTGTGTGTGTGTGTGTGTGAGTGGTTGTATTTGTGTATATTTCTTTACATGTAAGAGGGTGTCTTAGAGAGTTTGTATATAAGTGATATAAGTATCAATAATGAAAAGGGATTTGTGTGTGCTTGTAACACAACCTTAATTTCCTCCTCAACTCTCCTCTTTCTTTTCTTCTTCCTCTCCTTCGCCAACCTAACCCTAACTTTAATTTGTTGTTACATATTTTATCTAAAGATATATCCTTGCTGATCTTGGAGTTGAAGAGAAATTCCCCATGATTTTGTATGGAGACAAAGAAGCTGAACATCCTATTGCTGAGAATCATGTATACCATGAGAGGACCAAGCAAATAGAGGTTGAGTGTCACTTCATTCGCGAAAAGATTGTGAAAGGAAGTGCGCACTCCTCAAGTCTGATCCGAAAATCAGCTGGCAGATGTTCGCTAAGGTCGTGAGTGGGAATAGACTCTGATATTACTAGCAAGTGGGCACTATAGATATATATGCACCAACTTGAGGGAGAGTGAAGAGTTGATATCTTTATTTTTGTGAGTGTGAGTGGTATAATTTTAGTGTGTGTGGTGTAAGTGGAATCACTTACATCTTTACCCTTTATTTGTTAAACTCCATAGTATGTGTCATGGAAGACCATATATATCTGAATGCATTGGGAAGAGTGCTAAAAACTCGACCCTAATTTTCTCTATCTCTCTCCTTCTTCTTACTTACCCAACCCTAACACTAATCACATCTTCACATAACTAAGTAATAAAAAATAAAAAATCTGTGTCAAATTATTCAAGAGATACAGAGCCCACATCACAGCCATAACATGAGACATTCAATCCTTTGAGAACGCTCTAATAGATTTTTCGGTTGAATCAGATCTACAATGAATTTCAGATTAGCAACAAAAAAACATCTGAAAGCAAGAAAGTTGATCCATCAGATTTGAAATAAAAAATCTGCCATTCTAAAATTTCACGTCTCCTTTCAGATGATATACCTTGGGAATTTTTATATCACAACAAGTAAGAAGATCAGGCATTCCGAATGATATCCAATAGAGATCCATCTGGAGTCTGTGCAAAGTGAAACTGATGATATCAACATACAGAGACTGATTATAAAGAACACGCATAATAAAGTACAAAGATCTTAGCAATTTTATGCAAAGGTAATCACAGAAAAATTCCACTGCACATGTTAAAGAATAAAGATATGTAGAATTTTACATGGCATCAAACACCAGTGCTCATATCTATTTCCCAAACCAAATATATAGAAAATAGAATGATGTTGAAGCTATTGAAGCCAATAGCATATCCAAACCTAAAATTTCAAGTGTTTGTTTGGGTTGCTAACAACCCAAAAATTAATTAAAAAGAGGGGATATCCACCATCCAAAAGATGGTCAAAGGAAAAAAAAATCGATGCAGTAGTATGTGTGGTGTGGTACCCAAACTTTGACAAAGTTCTGATCACCCAAAAACTTTTATGATTATTTTTCTTTGATTGATGAAATGCCACATGGCACATGATCCAAAAAAGGATGTTGTTTTGGGATCATGTGCCACATGGCACGTGATTTTGGGTCGCATGCATGGGTTCATCCATGCATTTGAACCAATATGCCCTTTGTCATATAACATATATGTATATTGATGTGTGTATGCATCTACGTGCTAAGTAGAGGAAAAATTATTAGCCGCTATCAACCTTAATGAAGAAATTGAAAGAGTTATTAATTCACATGGCCACATGAAATAATGGCATTATAAAATACAATACAAAAGAGGAAAGAAAAGTACTGAAATTACCTCTAGGCAATGATGTTGCACCCCCGCTATTGCATGCAATCTCAATCACGATGGTGAAGTAATCACAAAAGAAAATTTTAGATCATATAAGTAACAGTTCAATGAAATTGTTAAGGAAAAATAATAGAAATATATGATTTGATTGCATGCTTTTATCTTGAAATCTATTCCATTTCGAATGAATACGCTTTGAAAAAATTTTGACCACCCAAAAACTTTTTTGGAATGCCACATGGCACATAATTCAAAAAAGGGTGTTGTTTTGAGATCATGTGGCGTGATTTTGGTTCGCATGCGTGGGTTCATCTATGCATTTGAACCAAGATGCCCTTTTGCGATATATATATATATATATATATATATATATATGTGTGTGTGTGTGTGTGTTAAGTAGAGGAAAAATTATTAGCAGCTATAAACCTTCATGAAGAAACTGAAAAAGAGTTATTAATCCACACGGCCACATGAAATAATGATATTATAAAATAAAATACAAAGGAGGAAAAAAAAGTATAGAAATTACCTCTAGGCAATGATGTTGCACCCCCGCTATTGCATACAATCTCAACCTCGATGGTGAAGTAACCAAAAAAGATAAATTTTGAATCATATAAGTAACAGTTCAATGAAATTGTAAAGGAAAGATAATAGAAATATACGATTTGATTGCATGCTTGTATCTTAAAACCTATTCTGTCTCGAACGAATACGATTGACACCATGAGTCACTCATTCAATAAACATTTTATTGTAATCTAATGCGAATATGAAATATTACCATCATTGATACAAACAGTACAAGGAATACCAGGAAAGGACTTTTATCTCTATTGCCTATCTTGTATCAAAGATTATTTTGGGATGAGTACATATTCCCTAATATTTTTTATTGGAATCGTTGTGACCATTACCAGTGAGGATACTATTTTTTATAAGTTTGGAGAGGTAGCACAGCTAGGTAAGTGAATATATAGAACCAAATATGAGTTGTGTAAGCAAGTGTTAAGTATTAAGATTTAAGTATAAAGTGAGATATAAAAAAATCTGTTTTAGCAAGCATTTTTTAAAAATATTTTTTTTAAATTTATATTAAAAAAAAAACCTTTTAAACCCCTAGGTGATCCCTAGAGGAGGAGTTTAGTCTCCTGAGAGTTTCCAATGAAGATACTTACAAACTTCCAAAAAAAAAAATTCAAAACATCAAATTTAACACAAATTTTCAATGGAATCATAAAAATATAAATCATATTTTATCCAAAATTCATCTCCATTAAAACTTCAAACCTATTAATTCATATAAACAAGTTAATCTAAAGCAACCATACATCCATCTTCCATAATCGATCCACCTAGATCTAGTGGGTAGTGTGTGTGTTCATTACCAATTTTCACTGTAAAAATCCAAACATAGCTTCTATACTTACACATAAATCTTTTACTTTGACTCAAAACTCACTTGGGTATACTCTCTCAATGAAAATTCAGCAAGTATGGGTTCATTCACTTTCAATATGTGGTTTAGAATATGAAACAAACTGAAATTTACCAGATTTTTCAATGAAAAATAGTAAACAAAGATGAAACAAAAATCTCATGGAATGATTTCTAATCCTGAAATTCATAAGACAATTCATCATAGATTTCACAAATTAAACACTCCAACAGAGTAGTTTCAATCAACCTTGGATCAAAAAGGTCTTTCTTTTTGGTTGTAATGGGGTTGCAGGTTAAAGGTACGAAAGAAAATTGATAAGAGGATTCAAATTCTGAGAAAGTAAGCAAGTAGAGTGGTGCTTCAAAAATTCCTGCCTTTCAAAACCTCACTTCTCTTTTTTCTTCTCAACTTTTGTAAACATAAAACTTTCCTTCTTCTCTTTCTTCTTTTGATACTTGTCAACAACTTCCATTTTTTTATGGACATTTTTTTATAGCTTATATCCTCTCTTTTTTAGCACAACACATGCTCATATACTTCCTTTTTTTTTGTTTGGACAACATAGGCTCATATCCATTTTATTTTTTTTAGCACAACATAGCAAGGCATAACACCCATCTTCTTTTCTTTTTTTTTCTCTTTTCTCTTCACCTCCAAATATCTTGACTACTTCCCCAACAAGTTCCAACACCTTCTCTTTTACCTCTTAAATTCTCAGAGTGAGGGTAAGGCTAAAATTCATTGGCTAAGGGTCAAAAGAACTCAAGTTTAACAAAGAAAGGTTAACTTTTATTTGGCTCAAACGTGTGTACTAAAAAGGGATATTAACAAGGTTGGTCATTTTGAAGCTCAAACTGTCCATGGATGGCCTTAGATCATATCCTTGGATTCATGAATACTTACTTCAAAGCTTTGAATTCAAATTGCAAAACTTCTAACAAAAAGCTTATTCATTTCATTCATAAAACAAAGCAAGGAAACATGTGAGATCTACAAAAATTTTGAATTTCAAAGAAAATAAGAGTGATGTATATAAATTCTCTCAAAAAGAATAGTTTAATGCTCAAATCTCTCATGATTTAGTCTTTTCAAGAATTTATAGTTCATATTTCAACTATATTCTTCAATTTCTAGTTCAAATGGTAATGAATGTGTAAAAATTTTACTAGATCTATGCTTCTCAATCACTTCAAATTTCAGCACAATTAACTAAAAATTAACTCATTTAACTTCAAAACAGATTTTCTTGATTTTAACTTCAATTTATTAAGAAACAAACATGGTTTAATCTTTATTTTCAAATCATTTTTATGTCAAATTCAATATTTAAAATAATTTAAAAAAAAAAAAAAAATTTATGAATGCTCTACCAAATCTCCGCAAAAACCAATACAAAACAGATTTTCTATATCTCACTAACACTTGATACTTCAACAGATTTTTAACACTTGCTTACATAGCGTATACTTGATTTATAATTTACTTACCCAGGTGGGTCACCTACCTCAAACCTTTTAAAACCAGTGTCCCACTGTTAACAATCACAGTGAATCCAACGAAGAATGGGCAAGAGGTACTCATCCCAAAAGATCTAATGCAACAAGAAAGGCAGTGGAAATAAAACACCCCAAAACCTGCATGTTAGTACATAACAATTAAAGAAAATAGGGGAATGTGAGCAAGGATGCAAAACAAAATGAATGGAACGAGGATAACAAAAAGAAAATATCAGTTTATTCATTCATATAAAACTAAAACCATATACATATCGACACTAAAATAAGAGAATAAAAAAATTGCAGAAATCTATCCATAATAAAAGCAATAAACACGGACTCGAAACTACAAAGTAGATGGCTACTCAGACTCACCACCCTTAGACCTAAAGTAGTATTGACTACCCTCATTCAAGGTGTCTCCATCACTACTGCTACTAGTCTTTATATAGACCTTCAGTGTTTGTTTTTCTCTTCCCATAGCTCTAGTGGCAGTTTTTCTTACAACTGGCATTCTCTATCTCTCATTTTGAACTCCCTTCTGCTAAGGTACATTTTTATTGGTACTGCTTTTAGGTCGTGGAGTTGCCTTCTTGATAACGGAGGGCTTTGGGAAAGGTTGAGAAGGGACTTGTATAACAACAGGATGGGTAGGCAGGTGGTCCCAAAGTTTCTCTAAGAAGATCAGGTCAATGTTTGTCAAAACTTCGAGCATGTCAATTCTTCACAGCCCATATATGCTAATCTCATCTCAAGAAGAATTCATCCCATTATAGCAATTTGACCCTCGCCCCCACTCCACTTCTTTCAGAGAGAAACTACTTCCACAGAAACCATAGATTTTTGTTTCTTCTTAGTGCCAAACCTGTGAAGAAAATATATACAGAGCTCATAGCTCCGTTTTCATAAAAAATCTTGAGATAGAACTTTTTGTTTAGAAGCACCCATGGAAAGAATCTCTAGGAATTTAGAGTGTTAGTCTTTGCAACTTTAGTTGATCCATGAATCACGGTTTCTCATATTCTCCAGTGCTAACTTACAAGAGCAATTACCATTGGGTTCAAAGGTCCAAAATGTTAGTTGCATGATGCAGGAATAATAGAGGTGTGGGAGCACCAACAGTCCCAAAAGTTCAAGGAGTGGCAGCCTAGGAAACATTTAATTAGAAAATATTAAAACATTAAAAGAGTTCAATCGGGTATCATCACTAAATTCCTTCTAATCAAGGGGAAGCAAGCATAGAGGAAGCCAACTACAATCATCCCTTATCATTATCAATCAATTGGAATGGGAACCTAAAGGTTCATTTTTATTGATTCATCATTCAGGAATTGTCGAGGTTAGCTAACAAGTGAAATATTATGAAGTTTAGTTAAATTGCTAACACCCTGATAGCAAATGAAGTGAAGTAGGGGCTTCAAAGCCGTCACAAGCACGATCTGTTAACAGAGGAAGTGTAAGCGGTAAATGTAGAGGCTGCAAGTCATGGCTCAAAAGCAATGAGCGAAGCTTTACGAAATGACTAACATAGTTGTGTGCCAAAGCTAGTTATAGTAAGTGTGCGATTACGAAGCTTTTCTGCAAGCGGAGGCTTCTTTATATTTTTACTGAGTAGCATATCTAAATTGGCTAATTTCATTATTCAATTCACCAAAACTTAAATTACCTAGGCTAAAGAACAACAAAAATAGATGTTACCATATGTCTCATTGAATTCAAAGTGATCGTAGTGGAATATATACAACACCAGTTGGTAGGATGAGCAATAGGTGGTTAAGATTTGTCAGGGACGTAAACTTCCAGTGCAATTTTTAGGGACTAATGTCATTTTTCACTCATGCAAAAGGATGACCTTGTTCTACTTCTCTTGCCTAAAACCTCTCCACGAGAGATTAGAATCTTTAACTTCTTAAGTTGGTGGGTGTGTGTTACTCCATGTAAGTGTCGATGCGTTTAAATAGTATGTGGACACCAATAATAGTTTGTAGATGTAAATTCTATACATATCAATGATAAGAGGGTGTGAGCAACTCAACTCACAAACCTAAACTTTCTCTAGCTTCTTTCTCCTCTCCCTCTTCTTCTCTCCCTTCCAATCCTAATCTACCCTCATATATATATAAGCCCCTAACTAGATGAGGTATGAGGGAAAGCAGTTTGATGTTTTTTTTTTTATCTGTCAAAATACACATGAGTTTTCTTTTTACGAAGATGACCTTCGACCGACTTTTATCTTTATAGAGGCTTGCCCTTAAAATTTTTGTGATTTGTTGAAGCGAGATTCTTCTATCCAAGGTGCAGCTTTTCTTACTTCCCTTTCTGGGGCAGCTTCTCTTATATAAAATATACTACTACTGTAATTATACAAAGATTGATTCAATTGGTTTTCTAACATTTGTATTCATTTATCAGTTCATAATATTGTGGCAAAGTACAAATAGCTAGTTAAGCACTTAGAAGGGCATATTTAAGGTACATGACATTGACCATGGATAATTGTTGGATCTACTGGGTTTTTGCTCAATTTAGTATGATTGGGATTCAACCAGGCCGTTGGTGCTTCCATCGATTCCAAGGAATAAGCCACATCATCGGTTGATGCCACTCAGGACATCCCCCGTCCATGTATGCAGGGGAGCCGAGATCATAGTCACACATCGTGGCTCTCTTTTTGGATATGGCATTCCCCTTCTCTAGTCTCCCAATGGCTGCACAAGACTCCTTACTCCTCACACGTCAAAAGTTTATTTTTGCATGTCTCCAATGCACCACTCCAGTTGTACACACTGAGGGAATTTAATGAAAGAAGGAATGTCAGTCTTTATACTAGCAACAACCCTGTATATTTGCTATATTATCTAGAAAATGTTAAAATTTAATGATATATTATTGGAGTATTTTCCACATAACAAGTATTTGCGTTATCATGTGATGATCTTGACATGTCAAATCTCCATGGAGTGAAATATTTGATTAGATATTTTAAATCATAGGCATAGAAGTCTAGAAATGCTAATTACTTTATTTATATATAGGCACACACACACACACAAATACATAGATAGATAAAAAGTAACAAAAAATAAATAAATACAAAGAACGATAACACTAAAGGAAAATATGCAATATATAAAAAAATTTACGTGGCTCGAGCACGTTAGAGCTGAGCTAGAGCTCATAAAGCTTGAAACGCCTAGGACCAAGCTAAAGCTCTGGTTCTATAAGGTAGATCGAGCTAGAGTTGACCCTGGCTCAAGCTTGGCTCAGCTCGTTTGCAGCCCTACCTCTAGGACTTCACTGATCTTCTACTTCCTCGTGCTTATGGTGTCTCAATCATTCGTACAAGATTGGCTTTTGGTATCCGATAGACATGCCCAAACCACCACAAGCGACATGCAGTAACTTTTTTTTCCTAAACAACTTAATCAGCATAACAGCAGCAACAAGCCTAAATTGGTCATCAGCTGAGTAGATCTTCATCAGTTCTTACATCAAAGTCAAATAATGTGGCTATCCTAAGGTGGTATTACTTTAGTAAAAATATAATTTCTACACAAAATTTAAACAAAAAAAAAACAGAGGAAGAGGAAGCTCTCTTACTTGGGGCCGGAAATATGCTTTGTGGTGAAGAACTCTGTTATTTGCCTTCACATTTATAGAGGTGGAAAGTCCCAAAGGAAAGTTCAAATCGAGCCCCTCATAATTTGCATTCACTGCAGCTTTCATGGCTACAAGCTCTATTTGCAGGCCTAATTTTTGTTCTCATCTACTGGTTTGAAGTAGGTACACTTCATTGCCAACCTGATAAAGCTGTGTTAGTTGCTGTATCCCATGTGAGTGCAATGAACTTAGAAAATAGAGTTATAGCTGCAAAAGCATACCGTTTCAATATTGAGAGAAGTAATGTGTAGTCTCTTCAACATGTGAATGTACTTTCTCTGATCTTTTCCATCAACACAGGTCTAGGCCTACAATACCCACCATCTACCTATCATCTCTACTTTAACCTACATCATTAACAACTGATAAATGAAACATCTTTTCATTTATCTGTTAAAAGATATAAAATTGCAATTTTCAAATACTTACAGGCTGCACATCTTCTCCAACCTACATCATATCTTCTTCAACCTACATCATTTATGAATTAAAAGCTCTTTCATAAAAAAATAAAATAAAAACAAATATGAAACAAATATGGTTTTGTTCTTGTTACTCAATTTTTCCTTAAAATTGACCAAAATCCATGAAAAAAAATTATAATGCCAGGTAAAATTTATCTAGGGTTACCCATAAAAAAATCTGCTCAGATCTTGAATCCCCACAAAAACTATACATGAAAAAAATTATAGTCACAGGTAAAATTTTATAGCTGTTTTTCCTTCAATATTTGTGAATTAATCCCCAATCCATGAAAAAAATCATAATCACAGGTAAAATTTTATAGCTGTTTTCCCTTCAATATTTGTGGATTAATCCCCAATCCATGAAAGAAATTATAATCACAGGTAAAATTATCTATGGTTTTAACCCAGCTGTAAAAATCATCTCCTCAGATCATTCAATCCCCACAAAAACTAGCAGATACAAGGATTCTAACCTGAACAGAGGCATTGGAAAATAGCCGTTGGCTGGTTGGCTGGATTTATCCACCGTTCTTCCAAAGGCAGAGTATACTGGCGAGACAGAATCTGAGCTCAGATTCTGGGCCTTTCCGACCCAAAAACTCTGACGAGTAGATGTCGCTATCTCTCAGATTCATGCAGAAAGCGCCAAAATCGATGCAAACTCCCGAACGGCTGATTCACACAGAAAACCCCAGAATCAGGCTAAAATATAAGTTCAAACTCAGATTCTGAGGGAGTTTGAACTCTCGAACGAGCCCTTCCACTCTAACAATCCCAACAAAAAAAACCAACCGAAATTACAAAAATGACAATGCTAACCTTCCTGAGATTCGATTCCCCGCAAGGAATCTTCGAATATATTAGCAATGTGCGTCGCATGACCTATGTATTCACTCTCCGTTCCTACCAAAAGAAAACCATAAACCCAAAAACACACCATCAATTCTGGTTACTATGCTTAAAATAGACTCATATACAGCAGTAATTCCAAGATCTCCTAACAATTAAGTGCAATTAGCAGAACAAGGAAACACACTGCATAGGGAAACCCTAAAAATAATTTAAAAACTGAACAATCAAATTACTACAGGTGATAAGGTGCATAAGAATTTGAGAAAAGTGTAAAAAAAAAAACCAAAAAATTTGAAACTAAAAAGCCCTAAATAACCTCAGAACAAAAAAAAAAAAAAAAAGTAGATAAATAAATAAAACCTACACCAGAACTTTGAAAAGGTGTACAAATAACTGAAAAACTAATGAATGAAAAACAGACCCAATAAAAACCCTAGAAAAAAATTTAATCAGTATTTTCAAACCCTAGAAAATGGTAAAACAAAACAGAAAATTCAAGAAAAACGTTACTACAAATTTTCAAAAAAGAGAAAAGAGAGAGAGAGAGAGAGAGAGAGAAAGCCCTAAAAAACTCTAACAATGATAACCGAAGATCAAAAAATAAACCTAAAGGAGATATTTAAAAAGTCGTAACAATAAGTTGAAAAAAAAAAATCTAACCTGGATGGAAACCATTTACGTTCGTCTGCATGGAGATTGAACGGAGAGAGAAAGAGAGAGGGGGCTCAGCGAGAGAGAGAGATAGAGAGAAGACGCGAGTCTTTCCAAATCAATGGGGTAAATCTCAGGCAAATCGAATAGAAACGGGTTAGGGTTAGGGTTTCGGGAGAGAGAGAGAGGGGGGGACTTTAGAGTTTGGTTTCGCTTCACGCATGTTGCCGAAGGTCGTTTTTGGGGAGAGAGAGAGAGAGGGAGCGCACTCCTTCTAAAGCCTGAAAGGCGGTGAGATGAGGGCGACGAAGAGATATAACACATTTTAAAGTAGTTTGTAATTACATAAATACCCTTATTTGCTTAATATAAATAAATAAATTAAAGGGTAGTTTCGGTCATCCAGTACAACGATCAAATCTGTAAGGTACCCAAGATTACATAAATACCCTCATTTACGCGCGCTACCCAAATAAACTAAGGCGCTGGAGATCGGCTTGAATCGGACGACGGAGGATGAATCGGACGATGGAGGTTGATTCATGGGATTAACTTCTCCCTGGACTTTAAGCGATAAGTTGTGTACATAATTTTCCCACATAAAAGAGGTTGATTTTTGCAACCAAAAATTCTTTCGGCGCAATTGATGGTTCCACGGTTGACTTCCTTAAACCACATGATAGAGGTCGCATTTCATCCCAATCTTCATACAATAGAATTTATGATCATGGCTAAAATATCAGACGGCTATATGTTGATTTCAAAATTTAAAAAATGCCCTTTGATTAATATCAAAATTTTCTCAATTAAAATTATTGTTTAAAAAAAAATTTATAAAAGTCTTCACTCTTTAAGTCTATGCAGTGCGTACACCGGTCACTTCATATTAGCTCTTGATAAAAATGTTCAATGATAGCATTGTAGCGTGCATGGTTTCTGCACCATATATACAAATATCGAGAGCATTAATACCAATAAATTCTGCCATATGTTACTTAATTTGCTCATTCACCTAAAGAATTGCGAATTAGGTACATCGAACCCAATTCAGTGTGACAACCGAATTCCTGAATAAATATTAAGTATTAATCTAGAATAATTTAAAAGCACAAAAAACAATTTAAAGCTAAGGACTTTATGATTTTTTTATTTTAAAGTTAGCCAATTTGTCATTTACATTTTATTTATTATAAAATATAACTTTATATAATAAAATTAATAAATAATTTTAAAACTCATCCTACCCTAGGCGAATCGGGTACGCTTGACACTAGCGAATTGTGAATTGCAAACTCAAATTCAAATCGAGCGAATAAGCGAACTAACTCAGATTTGGTTGCCCTGCCAGTCTCTCAATAAATCGGGTAATTCATGATAAATTGTATCTCAATAAATGAGGGAATTCATTATAAATTTGTGCATCCATCTCAATACCATTTGGCTATGAGTGGAGGAGCCCGGGTTCTTATAAAAGCAGAGATAAGTATGTCAGTGGGTGTCTATGAGTGTGATTGTGAGTGCAGGAGTGTATGTGTTTGCATGAGTATGTGTGTACTTGCATAAGACCAATTCCAATGAATTCCACCTATAAATTATAAATAGCTACACAATCTCCTGATTATATTGGAATTAGAATTAGCTTTCGGAGGGCACTTGACTTGACTCCAAAAATTGTAAATATCTATGCCCACAAGGGATTAGCTTTCAAGATAAACCTCTTTCTCCATTTCTCAATCACAATTGATCTCAAAATGGAATAGCAAAGGTCGGCATGCATTGCCTTTGAACCAACTGCATTGATTTTTTATATCATTATGCTTCTAAAATTGGAGGGTTGCACTTGGAGACAAAGGACCAATAAAAACTAGTTGCTAAATTCGGACCATCTTTGTTTCTGCCATGGAGCTTTCTCTTGAAACCATTAAAGGTGAAAAAATTCCTTGAAACAATTTTTTATGATGACCCCCTTATAATTAAAAATATAAAACCTCCTCCTCTAGATCCTAAAGAAATAGCAAGAGGCTTGAACAGCTATATTCTATTTTTCCAAATCTTTAGATCCAATCAGATATCCTTGAACTCGATCCAGGAGAAAAAAAACTCCAAGAAGCCCATGATAATGAGTTTTTGGACATCCTAAGCATCAAGCTTCAGGGAATGATTTCTAGCCTTAGTAATCCATCTGCCATAAATTGATGATAACAAGATCTAACATAAAACCTTCCTCGTCATAGAGAAGTTGAAGAAGAATATGGATACAAAAAAGGATGAAGTAGAAGTCTGGCCACTATCTTGCCCAGCAAATCCTTCATCTTCCTCATTCTTTCGCCTAAACAGATCAAGAAAACTAGAATATTCCCCACCAACTTGTGTAACACTTAGAGAAGAAGCCTAAAAGAAAACTTGCATCATAACATGCAAGAGAAGGAATCTAGAATCTAAAATCACTAGAAACCCCTTTCGTTAGAGGCTTAGAGCTTTAACGCCATAAAAGTCATAAAGCCCAAAACCCTATTGTCTTCTTAACATCTTATAATCTGCAAATCTGTGGCTCTTTCTGTGAAAATTTGAATCTAAAATCTAGACCAACTTCCTATCAAATGGCCATTGATCAGAAAAGTAAGCTTTGTGTATTTGGATTCAACTATGTAAACATTTATGTTTATGACATAACTGCCTAACCGACATCAATTAAGTCGATGTCAAAATAAAGTGGTTGCTCTAACCACCTATCTAACCTCTTCTCCTCCTCCTAAATTTAAATTTTAACTAGAGAAATTTGAATAACTTGAGGACTAAATCTATGGTGGAGATTGTTGTCCACATTTGAAGTGGAGGGCTGTGTAAGAACATATAGTTTTCCACAAGGCTCTCATGCATGAACCAAAAAAAAGGCTCTTGCATAGAGATGAAAAGACTGACAGAATTTAAAAAATCCGGTGGGAAACTAAAGTAATGGTAACCGCCCAAACGACACTACATAGCAAACCAAAAGGCGCACCCAGCAGAACACCATACAAATCAGGGTCCCTCCAATTGAACAGTGCTACAACATACTCGCACTAGGCTGCCATGTTGCCAAGTGCCAAATAGAAATTAGGCCTGACTTTCTAGGACCTACAACCGATCATACATCGTGCACATTTGATCGCCAGATAGAGCCTCAAAATTCTCACTGATCTCATTCGGACCCACTAAGAGATGTCTACTGCCTTTCCAAAAGCACAACTGTTCAAAGAGATATGAGTAGACCATTCGATTCTATAATGGTAAATGACAATCTCTTTATGTTTTTGTCTCATTACTCAAAATTTCTTAGTCAAAATGTAATTTAAAACACGAGACATAATGCCCAACACGTCTCGTGTCAGGTGAAATTTAAAACCATGGTAGTGCAACATCTTCCAGGAGCACGTTTGGTAATTGCCCGGGGAGTGGGCAGGAGGCTACAGGGTGTTGAAAACAGAGTAGGAGTGGATCTGACATGCTTTTATGCTGTTCATGTTGCAAAGCAAAACCTTAGGCTGCTTTTGGGTTAGCACTTTAAGGCCAAAGAGCTGCTCTTCTGCTCTTTGGCTCCAACAGGAAACTGCTTTTACGTTTTGTAATACAGCTTCTCGCTCCATTTGCTCTAGCGGGAAACTATTTTAAGTGATAAAACTGTTTTCTATCAAAACAAATTTTATCTGCTCTAACATAGAGCAGGCAGAGAGCTACTTGTGCTCTTATAAGAGCTAACCAAATGCAACCTTATATTAAAATGAAGTCGGTGCAAAGCGAATTCCTTTGTTTCTTCTTAAAGTTTGAAATTTCTAATGATTTGAGTGGCTGAGTAGCTGCCCACATAGACCTAAATTCAGCTCTTTCACTCTCCCAAAGAGTTAGGAACACAGTCTTATACTAAAGTGCTCTACGCCAAAGCAGAGAGCTGCTTTTTGCTTCCAAAAAGCAATCCCAAAGACAGTCCTATACTAGGTTTTATTTCACTTTTTTTTGTGTTGTTACAGAGATGCAACTATAACTTCAGGAAATTTTGGGGGGCCTTTCAAGCATTATGATGGGATTGACATTGCCAAAGATGGAACTGGTATGCACTTTATGCTCCTTCATTTCAAACATTTGGTGGGGAATCTTTGCAAGCTTGTTTGACTTTGCCGAACCCCGAGTTGAAACCAATACAAACCATCATGCACTCTGAAAAAATTTCTATCAACCATATCATAAGCTTTCTCGATATCCAGTTTACAAATAATATGACAGATTGCACATAGGCTGGTTAGATTCCAGACATTTCTGCAGCACCACTGCCTCGAGCCAACTCGGATCACACTCGACTTTGAACAGGTCAGAGTTGTGAGAAGGTGGCCGTGAATCGAATTACTTATAATTAATTTTAATTATGAAAGCCAATTTGATTTAAATTTATTATTTACAAAATGATTATAAAAATAAGAAGACGAAAGTTGCGGTCCTAAACTTTCTGCCATGGTCCTCACTGGTACAGATTTCAATCATTCAATTCGGTGGGCTGAAATTGAACCCACCGTTGTCATAAAGATTCAAAAAGAGAATCCACTTATCATCTAGTTTAATAATGAAAGGAGAATATTCTATTTAAGGAACAAATGGTATATATATATGCTTCAGGTAAAGGTATATATATTGAAAATAAAAGGATTAATTGAAAAAGTCAAAGAACAACGGTAAAGGCCTTATGATGAATTATTTTTGAACTATCATTAATAATTATAATTTAGGGTGAGTTAAGGACCGGTTGGAGAGTTTTGGTGCTGATAGATTTAAATTCACTAACATATTTGTTCAAATCTACCTTTCATAAATAAGCAATTTTAATTATTAATCTAAAATAGAAAAAGATACATAATTAGTTAATCCTATATCAAAGAGCTTCGGCATTGCCATCACCCTTATCTATAGGAAAATATCAAACAACAAAAAATAGCCATAACTAAATTCTAAAACACTGTGCAAGAGCGACGACAAGAAACTTTAGTTCTACGTTGCTTGCTTCCCCAACAAAGTGCATGTAATCCTTGTTGCGATTCATCTTCTCGTCGCAACCTCTTCAACTCTTTTTCTTCTTTATCAAACAGCTCCCAACTTCTGGATATTTCTTCTTCACTTACACCCATCTTCAACAGGCAATCGTCTAGAAACAATTCATCCACATCAGATTACTCAGATTCTTCTTCAATCCCTATACTCTTTTCAAGATTAGAACACATGGGCTGCGCCGGCGGCACATGCAACTCTGCCAAGGATGATGCTGGTGGATCTGGCAGCGGTGATGATGGTAAGAGTGTTGGTTCGCCAATCATCAACTCTTCCTCAATTTCACCAAAACATGGAAACAAAGAGAGGAGATGGGATGATGGTCCTTGTTGTTGAGGCGTGGTCTCCAGACAATCCAACATCTCCTTACTTCTAAACTGATCTTCTTCTTCACATACATCTAAGTTGGAGAAGTAATCATCTTCATATGAAAAGTTTGCTTGTTTTTCTTCAATAGTCATTTCTGGTCGCGCAACAACACTAATATTCTGTGAGGGGGGTGATAATGGTGGAACCGATGGCGGTGATGAGAGTGCTGCTTGGTTTTGGTGGCTTACATTTAACCAACAACTTTGCAGCTCTTGTTCGCTCATCCCTAAAATAGACGCAGACTCTTTTAGATGCGAAAGGAGAGATTCCAGAGATTCTTCTTCTTCACATGTGGTCAGGACGGCCTGCTGCAACTGATCTTCCATCATACTTGTTTGGATTCCTTCTTCGCCTGTAGATTGGAGGGGCAGAATTAATTCCCTCCTCCCAGTTTCTCGACTTCCCTCATCAATAGCATATGTATCTTCCATATTATCATCACCATTCCTACTCGTGCTATTCGGTTTATTTGTGCCAATAATATTACCATCACCTCGCTTTCTTATCCGGCAAAGAACCCATTTATCAAACTCAGACTGCAATATACAAAGGAAAATTGTTACAAATATAATTGAGCAACATAGATAGATTATTTAAAGTTTCAATATTTATAAGGTAAAGTAGGCCCGATTGGACTCAGGTCAAGAAATTCAACAAAACTAGGAGTGCAACTTGATACCCAACCATTCACGAAGTTGAATCACTGTTCACCAATCTCCACAAAATGAGATATATCAGACTGAAAATCCTATTTTACTCGATATTATCAGGGATATATACCTTAATTTTCAATCAATCAATTTTCACCTGAATCTCCACAAAGTATATGATCTAATCATACCGTAAGATTCTTATATGCGATACCCATCATCCAAAATGTACGATTTAATTATAAGCATATAATCTCAAGATACATTTTCGAGAATCTTGGGTCATAAATGAAAGAGGACTTTAGAAAAATATTTCCCAAATCCAAGCCTTTTAGCCTATTATACCAAAAGCAAACCTTTTAGGAAAAATGGTTTCCATGTTTTTTTAAAACTCAAAGATAGTTTTATCTATATATCCATATTTGAATTGTAACTTTTTTCTTTCCTTAATTTTCTTGCGGAGATCAGATCAACCTAGAACTCCTGGGGTGATGGGGATGTCGAAGCTCCTCATGTTTTAGATATTTGGTTCTTTTGTATATAGACAAGATTATACAGTTGGTAGTTTTTTATAGACAATCTTGCAGTCAGCTTATGTGAAAGGACATGACTGGCTGCAAGCCCAGTTGGCCCAAGTAATGCATCCAGTCACTTTGCACCATAGAAGCTGCTTGCAAAATTAAATTATCTATAAAAAATTGCCTCCCACTAATAATTTTCCTTTTTATATTTGTAAAGTTTAGGCTCCTTTTTCTTAGCTTAATGAGAGGAAGATGACACAAGAAACCCTCGCTTTAATTTGTATGACGAGAAACCTATTACGAACATGTGAACCCCAAATAAATGGGATAAGGTTATAATGACGAATGTGTTTGTAGAACCTTCTATCTTTTGGGACTTAGATATTGACCTTTCAATAGGATAATTTTTCACAATTTTACACATAAAACATTATCAAAACTTTTTAAAAAATTTAGGTACCATTATTTGCAACCAAATATTCTTTACAATCAGAGGTTTTTGTACATGAAAATAACTGATTGCCTTGAATCAATCAATGGATATCGTTTTTCCTCGCAATCTTTTACAAGGCACATCTGAAGGTCAAGGCGCACCTATCAGACGTCAGATGCTGATCCCAAGTTGCACACATCCCAAAATATGATTGTGATCATCGATCTATTATGAGAAAGAGTTCCCAAGTCCCTTTCAGGTGTCACTTTCAGGTATGTGTGCCATATAGAATCAACTCCTGACCGTCTGATAGGTGTCCCATGATCTAAAGATCTATTATGTGGAAGATTAGGCAAAAAGAACAAATTTCAATGCTTGATTGGAAGCAATCAACGGTTTTTACGTTTAGAATACTTTTTCGCAGGTACAAAATTTCTAAGGCACTTTAGAAAACAATGCCTCAAAAACAAACTTTTTAGCAAAAAAAGATCGGACGTTTTAGAAAAAACGTGCTTTCACTGTTTTCTGAAGTTCCAAAATCCGTGAAAGCACAGTTTTTCTAAAACGTTTGAAGTTGGGTCTTTTTTTGCTAAAAAGTTTGGTTTTGAGGCATGTTTATCTAATTATCCTATATTTCTAATTGGAAATAACATTACTCTTCTTTTTACAAAACTTGTGGTTGGAAATAACCGTACTCTTTGTTTTTTTTCAAATAATTTTCGTTTAATGGGTTGAATAACATGGACGGTTTAGATTAAACTTTAGATGTGGGATGAGTAGCCTCTAGATCTAGGTAAAATGCCGACTTGTAATGAAGATCATTCTGCATCCTTCACATTCAACCATCAACGTAGTTACCAAAATATCTCATGGGTGATTAATCACGATTTATATAATTGGGCATAGAAATATTAAATTCAACTTCAATTAATAACTTAGCAGGGTCACCTGACGCACCTCTATAGACATCCCATACTCGTGCATGATATATCCATTCTTTTTTGCCTTTTTTAAGAACCTAGCATCCTTATTTTTCTTGTCAAAAACCAAAGATCGTTTCCACCCGATAACCCTTCCTTCAGAATTTAATATCTCTGAATCTCCAGAGGTCGACTTCCAACGCTCAAGAATCGACCTTCTCGACTCGCCTCCTCCCCTTCCTTCATCTCTCTTCTGCTTGTGAAGAAGTAAAGATTTTTCTCCTTCTCTTTAACTTCATTAAATAACAAGCACGGTTCCACACCGTATAAGTCTTTTTCTTTGATGACATCAAACGGTAGCCGTTCACCGCGTACCTTCTTGCTAAGGTAATGGGTGATGAGTTCTTCATCTGTTGGCTCGAACCTATACCCTTTTGGCAATTCTTCAATTTCCATTCTAAATTTTCTTTTTCTCTTACTATTACACCGTCTTTGACCTCACTTTCTCAAACAAATATTTATCTCCTCTCTTTCTCCCTCTGTTTCTTTACTTTCGTCGCTCCTCTCTTTCCCTCTCTATTTTTCCGTGGTCTTTTCTCTGCTTTAAAACGACTGTCGTTTGTGAAAGAAGTAAGAAGAATAGAAGATGCTTATAATCTAAATTTTAAATTCTCTTGACACGTCGGCAATTCTGTTACTCAAAAGTCGGCGTCATTTCTCTCTGGATACGCGGGTAATAGAATATGTTACTTTCTATGTCAAAAGTGGGCGTCATCTCTACTCTCTCTCATGACACGTAGGCAATAGAAGATGGTACTTTCTATTTCTCAAAAGTGGGCGTTTGTTATTTCTCTACTCTCTCTCTCCAACTGTTTTCATATCCAAGATATTCGAAGTTTCTAAAATAACACAGTAACGAGTTTGTTAATGTGTTCCCAGATTTCCAACGCGCATTGAAATGAATTAGTGAAATTCACAGATTTCCAAGGCATTGGTATATGTGAAAGTATATATTTTTAATATATCGAAAAGGTAAGAAGCTTTAATGCACGTTAATCGAATTGGTATTAAATTTAGGGTACGGCTATTCTCACCCGTTCAATGAGCAAGGATCACATCGTTTTCATGGACAAAAACCACTGACTGATTTGAATCAGATGATTGAGATTATTTTTTGACTTTCAAAAAACAGATCTTAAGCTCATGCAACGCCTATCAGATGGTCAGATGGACAAAAGAGTTTACCTTCACTTTTAGGGACGTGTGCAATGTTCAATCAACATCTGATAGGCTCACTATGGTCTTAAGATCTATCATGGGGAAGATTGGAACAAAAAATAATTTTCATCATCTAATTCAAATCAGTCAATGGTTTTCGTTCCTCAAAAATTGCGTCGTATTTACCCTGAAAATGGGTGAGAATAGTCGTACCTTTACATTTAAGGGGTCGGCACTCCTGACTGTCATTTAAGCATCAAATGGTGTTTGAACAATCTTACACCATTTATTGGCTTATGATCTTAGAAATCCATACGGTCAAAGTGATATCTCATCAATTGAAAGCCTATGGGTAAAAAAAATCGCACTTTTTGGAAGATTCAAATCATCCAATCTGTACGCTCTAATATATGTGATTGTTCTTAATTTTGATGGGTAATATTGCAGTTCAGCGATCAGATAATTTACGTCGACTTATAAGCATGATCCTTTGGCTAGAAGCAATTATCCCTAAATTTAATCATTTGATTTACATCCACTAATAATCATTTGGTATTTAAATGTCAGTCATGAGCTATTATCCCTAAAATTAGTTTAATAGTTAGGATCATCAAAGCGAAGATAGATTTGTTGCTTAGCAAAGAGAGAGAGAGAGAGAGAGAGAGAGAGAGAGAGAGAGATTCGTTTTCATGCCACTTGTTGGGTCAGGTCAAAATTTTCTCTGCACATTAAGAAAATTCAAATGCCTGGTGGTGCACCTAGGGCTATCAACGGGCCGGGCTTAAGCCTCGGCCTGGATAGGCTAGGTTCGGGCCCAATTTTTTCTATTTTTATTAAACGGGCCGGGCCCGGGCCGGATAAGAAACAGGCTCGGGTTCAAGCTTCAAAGTGTAAGGCTCGACCCTTTTAGCTGAGATCCTTAAAAAAAAAAAAACTTGATTTTTTTTAAAAAAGGTAAGAAACCAAACCGGATAGGATAGCTAATCGTGCGGGTTCAGCCGAAAACTTAAAGGAGGTGACAGCCCGGATAGTTAAAGCGGTGGGCCCAAATTTTATAAAAAATGAGCAGGGTGAAAAACCCGGGCCGTTGAGAGCCCTAGGTGCACCCAACTTATAACCCGACCCAATCTAGTACAAACCCCTACTTTTTATACTTGTAAAATATTATGTCCGATCGGATGTCTCATGCCTATGCCCGAGTCGACTCGACTGGATAGGTCAAGTTTATGTACCTGACCCGATAAAAGGTTGGATTGGATATTGGGTCTATTTGACAGCCCTACTCAAAAGCGAGAGTGTGCCTCTATACGAATTCTCAAACAAATAGTTCTCTCCTCTTTTTCTCTCTATTTCTTTATTTTTGTCTCTCCTCTCTTCCTATCTTTATTTCGTTATTTTCGTCTCTCTCCTTTAAATATTGTGTTATGTATAGGGTAATAAGCATTAAAATGACTCTACTTGAGACTAAGAAACGAACCAAATTAATTAATTCTTTACTTAGGGTTAGGGCTCTCAATGGGTCAAGTCAGCCCAGATTTTGGCCCACATTCTGCCAGAAAAAAGTGAGATATTTTATGAAGCCAACTCAGCCCGGTATCCACCCTAAAATAGGGTTTTTATTTTATCGCAATCACTACTATCTCAAGTCTCAAGTCTAAGCGAACAACTTTCTCGCTCCCTCAAATTCTCTCTTTAAAAGTGATTCGAAATTTTTTATTTACTAAATTTTATTAAAAAAAATAATTGCCCAAAAGATGCCCTAAAAAAGGCCTAAGCCCGGCCCGGCCCGCTAGGAGCCGGACTTGGACTGAGTACATTGCAACCCGTGTTATGGCTGGGCTAAAAAAATGAGGAACCCGGCTCGGGTAGGGCCGGGCCGGGCCGGGTTGAACTCCAACCCGACCCTAACCTGGCCCATTGAGAGCCCTACTTTGGGTACAGTCCTTGCAACGTCCCCAATAGAGATCATTTTTTGTCGGAGGTTCTCATACGTTAGATCCTTAGAACATGAACCACATATATGATGGCCATATGTTGCTTCCACGTGGTACATATCCACAAAAAAATTAGAGAACCCTTCTCATTGTATGCCATTATCACGATCACTTTTGGATATGCGTACAATATATAATCATCTGATAGTTGGTACATGATCTCAAGATATATTGTATGAAATAATGATAAATAATCTACATTGTTTGATTCAAGTCAGCCAATTGTGCTAATGGTGGAACCATCACTTTGGCAGACCCAAACTTTGGTTGCAAATATCGGTACCCTTCAATTTTGTATTACCGTGTAGCTCTCATCGTTCCACTGAGTTAAACTCACTTACTTTCACAGATTTCACAGGGCTGGAAAACTTTCACAGATTTCGCAGCCCTGAAATTTGTGAAGTGTAATAAATCATTTTTGGTCGTTTCCGAAAATTATAAAAGGTGGACAATTTTTTTATAGACAATTTTGTCGAAAGCTTATATGGCGCAATGTGACTGAGCCCCACTATATATGCAGCCAGTCACGTTGTGCCAGAATTTTGTTGCTAGCTACGGTGCTTGGGCCCCACTATATGTGCAGCCAGTCACATTGTGCCACATTTTTGTCTCTAGCTGCAGTGCTTGGGCCCCACTATATATATATGCAGCCAGTCACGTCTTGCCACAGAAACTGTTTGCACAATCATCAATAAATTGGCCAACGTAGGGAGCCGCTAGTTTCCTTTTACTAATGAATCCAACCACATCTGCAACCCTTGGAAATAGGAGAATCTTGACTGTACGTCATCCTATAAAAAAGTGAAAATCATAAAAGTCAAGATTATCTCATATCCAAGGGCTATAGATGTTGTTGAACTCGAAATCCGGTTCACCCTAACTGGACCTACCCTACCTCATATTTTCATTTAGGGTACCTCTATTTGCGCCCACACATTCTTTGAAAGCGCCCATGTCTTAGACCTCTTGAAAATCGTTGATTCCTTCTAATCAGCAAACCATTGATTCCTTCTAATCAGATGATGGAGATCGTGATTCACCTCGATCTTCTAGACAATAGAGCTTGAGATCATGGCGCACCTATCAAACAGTCAATTTTTTATTCCATGTGTCATAGATCCTCAAAAAATGGCAAAATTCACATTTGAGCATGATGTGTGCCATATGATTCAAGGGCCATTTTTTTGGGGATTTGTAACACATGGATAAAAAATTTACCTTCTGATAAGTGCGCCATCATCTCAAGATCTATTATGTGGAAGATCAGGGTGAAAAAAGATCTCCATCATTTGATCCGAAGCAATCAATGGTTGTCAAGGTGCAATGCGGGCGCTTTCAAAAAGCGAACATAATGATACCCTTTCATTTATGGAGGATTTTTTTAAGGGAGCTAAATCTTGCACGCGAGATTTATACCATGGTAAATGATTAAAAGGAAAGATTGTTATTTTTGGGATCTGTGTCACACGAAACCCCATCTAAGCCTTCTGATTGGAAGACCATGATGGAAAGATCTTTGAGACTAAAACTTGAAATGAAACATGATCTCTATCATCCAATTGGATACAGTCAAAGGTTTTCAAATCAGACGATTTAGATGGTGTTCGACATGGCATAAGTTCGAAATATAATAAAGGCTTTCTTTTAATAATGTGCCATGGTACAAATCTCAATCGTATGCAAGTTTTAGCTCCCTTTCTTTCATTTATATTAAGAATACTTATAGGATAGATTCTTAAAGTAGCTTTTGACGGTACAAATCATCCAATAATATTGTATTCTTTTTTTTGTTGGTAACTGGGATTGTAGGGTCCCCACCTTTATTTAAAAAAAAAAAAAAAAAAAAAAAAACCAAAAGATCACAAACGATGTCTAGTGCATATACAATCTTCCCGAATGAAAGAACTAAGATATGGTGGAATGGTATTACGATGCACCCATCGAACTACATTTGCCTTGTTCAATCCTTCCATAGCATGATAATTGGCTCATGAATTCACCTCTCCATATATGCTTGATTTTGCTTTTCGACATCTCACTCATAATCTTCCTAATTTGTGCCATAAGGATAGTCCATGGAACCATTTGTAACACCTACCTCTCAAATTTCGGTCAGTCAACCAATTGACTAAGATCTGAGTTAGTCAACCAATTGACTAACTCGATGCCAAGTCTATCTAAAAACGTTATGCACCCACCTTATATTAATGGGATCATTACAAAAAATAAGACTATTGGAGACAGCTTTTAGCCGTCTCCAAAGATGTCTAACCCATCTCCAATACTATTGGAGACGGCTTCCATATAGTCTCCAATGCTCCATCTCCAATGTCTTTAGAGACCAATCATTGGAGACGGCTTTTGACCGTCCCCAATATTTTAACTGGAGACCGCCATATTAGAAAAACCTATAATATAACAAACCGTAAACAATGTAATCGATTGTAGCCATTTGTCTTCTTCTTCTCTCTTTCATTGCCTTCTCCATTGCCATATCCACGCATGTTGGAAACGGCTTTTAGCCATCCCCAATAATAATCTTCTACTATTAGAGATGGCTTGAAGCCGTCTCTAATAAGTTTTCTTTTCTTATTGGAGACGGCTTTCAGCGGTTTCCAATAAGTTTTCCTATGTTTTGGAGATGGCAGCAAGCCGTCTCCAAACTCTATTATTGGAGACGGCTGAAAGCCGTCTCCAATGAAATTTAAAAAATAAATTTAGTACTATTTTTTTGCCCCAGGCATTATATTGCCTGGCAGTACACATCCATAACCTATAAATAATATAAAAGAAATAATTATTCTATTTTTTATTTAACACATCTAAAATATCCAAAACTTTAGGTAAAAATATAAGCTGCATTTATATGGGAAGCAAAATTATTTATAAAAATATTAATAGGTTTTTTGCTTAAAACCAACTACAACCTCAAATTTTCAATTGTTTTCATAGAAAGTGAGGGAAAAAGAAAAAGGAAAACAACAACTATACATTCACATGTTGCAAATATACAAAACAGTTAACTGGTCTCTTCTGAGGTTCAAGCTCATATTTTTCCCTTGGCATGCCAAGTAATGGGCAAACCAAAGATCATTTGTTTGATTATATTTTTGCTTCTAAATTTGAACGCAAGTAAAAAAAGGCCGTCAGAATTCACTGTCAAGCACTGAGATCCCACCATGCCACAATAGCATTTGCATCATCAAGTTCAAGATTTTTTGAATTAATACTTGAAATGGGAAAGTAAAAAATCTCAAATGGGCAGAGTACTAGCAAATCAGAATAGTATGTTGTGCATGTCAAATAGATATTAGTTACATTTACCTGCCAATGCATTCTAGTCTGATGTGTAATATAACATAAAAATGTACAAATGAAATCTTGTTCAACAAATATACTAAAAAACTTTGCAAACTCTTGAAAAATATAAGATTTTGTTTCAATATTGATATATCCAATTGGCTGACTTCATACATAGGATGAAAACAAATAGATCATTCATGCCAAATCCAACTGCCCATTCAAACTTTGAGCCC
Source organism: Chloranthus sessilifolius (assembly GCA_021018995.1). NCBI lineage: Eukaryota > Viridiplantae > Streptophyta > Magnoliopsida > Chloranthales > Chloranthaceae > Chloranthus > Chloranthus sessilifolius. The sequence continues at coordinate 20,585,296 of CM037589.1, forward strand.
TATTTAATCTAATTTAACCTTATGAGTTATGTCCTTTATTTATCCTGATTGATATAATGAAATAGCCTACCCAAGCAAGCCATCTATAAAACGAATAAATTGTGCTGACCAACCTATTATATGAATCATAATGACTGTCCTTACTTGAGTCCAATGCTACATGGACAAACTCGGGTTTTAGAGTTTGATGCTAGATTCAATGCTACATGCCTTACTCAACTCCTCAACTCAACCGTACAGAAGATTTTTTCAAAAAAAATTAAGCTTTGCATAGCAGCTATTGTAGATACAGGAAAAGCTATCAAGAATTCAAGTTTTCGCACCTGCACAGACTCGAACACTAATAAAGCTTAAGGTGATCCAAATATAAATTCTATCTCAAAGATGTACACTATATTTTTTTTTCTTTCCAATCAATAAGCTTTCAAAGATATATCCTAACACATATTGTTGTAATGCTAAAAGCATTAGCCCTGTAAGAAGAACAGCAATCCATAGAGGAATGCTGAAGAGCATATTTGTAGCAAAGGCCGTTCCGATCACTGGATCTACAGAGATAATTATGGTTATTTATGGGAAGAAAATTATGTAAATGAATGACCATACCTCACCTTAAGTAATTGATGAGAACAGTAATAAATAGACCTTCTATGATTAATGTGTTTCTAGTAAACATGAACTGCTAAATCATATTTCAGCATGGATGGTTTTGTAAAAGAATACTAACAAAAATGTCATTCCCAACAAATATAAATATTTCTAGGCTTTTCCATTCAATGTATGGTTTATTAATAACATGCATTATTGACTATGCACGAGATAATATCAACAGCTCCCGGAATGTTGCATGCAACTACAAAAATTTCAGCAAGCACCCATAAGATGATGTTTGACACCCTTGGATATTTGGCTCTGCAGTGCTCCGCTAAATGCTTTCCTGCAACAGAGAATGATGCTTTTATACAGAGGTCTTTTAATGCCTAAGAATCATATTCATATCTGTGTTAGAGATGATCTAGTTTAAAAAGAACAGCATAAAATCACAAACTTATCACAACCCCTAGGTTGGCTGCAAGAGATTGAATGACAAGAGTTGCACATGATGCTAATAGGATGATCCGCAACTAAAAAACAGAGAAACTTCTCTAAGAAAATCGTCTATAAAACTTCGATTAAAATACACAATTGAACATTAATTTGCACATTTAACTGAGGACTCATGACGAAGATTACTTGAAACAGATTTCTTCAAACAAATAAACTATCGTCCTTAAAATAAAAACTTGGGAAAATTATCAAAAAGGGCTAAAAAGACACCCATACCAGGTCTTTTTTTCTTAACAAATGCCCAAAACGGGATTTGTCAGACAGTCCAGCAACTTATAAGTTGTTGGACTGTCCAACAACACATGCCCACTTCTAAATCTGGACAACAACCTCCAGATTTAAAATACAACATATTTTGTTGGACTGTCTAGCAAAAAGTTTCAAACTTGAATAAAGTTGTTGGATTGTCCATTACCAAATGTCACTTTTGGGCCATTCTTATAAAATGTTTTAACAATTTTAAGAAATCTGGCCCTATTTCAATAATTTTCTCTAAAAACGTTAAAGGTCCCAGAGGTACAAAATTCAAACTTCCAGTCTAAACAACTTAATGAGAAGCTAATTTGCACTTCATACTGTGCCCCTGCCTGTAGGTCCGTCTCAACAGTAGGATTAATTGTATACACATAGAAATGAAAATAAGCATGTGAAAATCAGAAATTTCAAAGTCATTGATTGCACAAAATAAAGGTGAAAACGGAGATCTTACAATTTCCCAGGGTCGTTATATGCAATAGAAACAAGAATCCAGGACCAATATACGCAAACAAGTTTTTCCAACTTTGCCTCTGCAAAAGTTAAGCAAACATTTACTGGCAGCTTGTTCATAGATGAAGTTACAGAAAATTAAGAAGATGCATAACAGGATCGAAGCAACAAATTAAGAGTGAAATTTCCCACAACAGATTCTAAGAGAAATAAGACTGAACCAATCATGCACTCTAGAGTCTAATCTTGTGAAAACAACTGCAATGACTGTTCACAACTAAGCCCAACTGGTGTTAAGTGGTATGGAAGCCAATGATATTTAGTGGTGGGAACTGAAAAAGTGGATTTTATCAAGAAACCAAGTCAAAAAGTTTTTGCAATCAAAGATAATTGTAGATAAAGTTGGATATACACTAAGAATGAGATGTTCATCTTATCATAGTAAGCTAACCTTAACCAATATCATTGCAGCATATAAGTGAATTGGATTGAAGGAAACAGCCGTAGAAACCAAATGATAAATGAAATGAATGTTGCACCCCGTGGTCTTGATTACTCAACAAGGGGATACATAAATAGCCCATCAATTTACCTTACTTGAAGACAAGCACCCAAAAAGAGAGAGAGAGAGAGAGAGAGAGAGAGAGAGAGAGAGAGAGAGAGAGAGAGATCATATAGGCAGGCTGGTTGTTTTTTTCATACTACATAATATCCCCTCAACATTTCCATTGTGTTGTCCCATCTATTTTATTCAAACTAATCATTTTCTAAGTAAAAAGAGTGATAGAATATGAGTTAGTATTCCTCCAACAAGTGAGTTGGAACGAATATGCTATACTAATGTGATTAGAGACCTAAACTAAATTCTACTTTTGTCTTCCATAGGAAAAGATGAGGAACCTCTGCCCTCCAATTTGAGTTTCCATTTCCCAAAGCCGCTTGCTCATAAAGTATGAGTTTGTGGACACGGAAGTAACATGAATGGGGAATTTATTTACCAGGGCCATGTAGCTTGTAAACCTTTCATCGCCAAGATCTGCATAATAGTAACCCTTCATCTGGTCTAGCTTTAGCTGACCTTTGTAAACGATAGTCCTGCCAAACCAGAACAAGATGTAAGCTATTTAGCTGCAATGGATTCTGCCACTATAAGTATGCATTCTAACTCAAGAATTTACAGTTCTCAAAAAAGGCATCTTGAAGATAGAGAACATATATAAAAGTCCTTCACACCACCATATTGCTGATTTAAAGCAGCTCGGATGGCCACCATCCAAACCCTCCTCAATATGTACATCTGTGATACAGGAAATTTGCCATGAAAATATTATTCATGAAGAACAAGAGTTTTCCATAATACTACCATAATTATACCGTAATATTGAAAATTGTATGCCATAATAAAAGTAGGTAAGACTTAAGGTGGAGAAGAAACCAATACTTGTTGCTCAAAATCAGCATTTGACCTTGGGCTTGGAGTAAGAAACACTTGTTCAACAATAGGTTCTGTTTGAATAGCTGAATTGCCCAATCCTGTATTGTCAGTTGGGACAGAACGCCACCCAGGAATAACATGCCCCAATTATTCCGCAACCTACATGTAAAATTATGAACTTAGAACAAGGAATTGTTCTAAGAGATAATAACGACATCAGTAAAGAAAAGGCAAGATGCAAAGGAGAAGGATGAAGGAATATAAGCACCAGGTGTAAAGCGAAGTCAATACAACAGGTAAAAAATTGATCACCAAATAGAACAGATTGAATTGCAATATCCCTAGACATGTAGGATGTGCATTAATTAAGCAATATATTTTACACACATGATAGAAGGAACTGACCATTTGTAGACAAGTGGTTGATACAAAATCTAAAGGATTAGATTTCGATGGAGTATGAAAGATCTTACCACCCCATTTTGGGATCAAACCAGAAATGAACTAAAAACTGTTAATATAAATTAAACATCAGCAAACTCGAAATTGCTGAATTAATAAACACAACTTTATTTTAAGGTGATGAAATTTTTCGCTAGACAGAATGACTACATGAAAATCATTAGGCAATCAAAAGGAAAAGGGAAATAATTTGACAAACATATTGACACAAGAGAAGACAAGATGCAAGTAGCTGTCCCCAAATAAATGAGTGCTAGATCAGCAACTTACTTAATGTCAGTATCAAGTACATATCACCATTCACCCCTCCTAGAAATCAATATGTATTGCCCCAAAACATGCATATAGGATGTGCATCAGACAATACAATGTGAAATATTTTGGTCAACGAGATAGAGAAAAGGAAAAAAGAAAGAGAAATAAAATTTTAATTAAAAACATTATGATAGCTATAAGATGTGTGGTCAGCGAAGTTAAGAAAGAAACAGCCCAAATTTTCTACAAGGTATATTCAAGTAGTTCCTAGGTGATATTATCCACTTGAGGCCACATATGCAAGCACAGAAGATGGTGTTAGGAAAATCTATAGCAATCAAGTGGAATTGTTGACTGTCCATCCAAATCATTGACATGGCAGGCCACCATTACGGCTGTCAACAGGCCAGTCTTGGGCCTGGTCAGGATCCATCCTAGCCAGGTCCTAAGCATCAATACAGAGCCCTACTGCCCTGATTCATGTTAAGCTAGGTGGGCTGGGTTCGTGCCATTTTCTATTTATTTCTTTCTATATTATTTTGTTGTCTTTGTTAGGATAATAGCTAACAAGATTTAAAAAACTTAAAAGGTTTAGAGTTTAGATTAGTTTCTCTAATATTGATTACGGTATTTACTATAAGGTTTAAATAAAGTAAGTCACTAAAGAGTTTTATATATATATATATATATATATATATATACACACACACACACACACACACACACACACATATATATATACACACACACGCACGCACACACGTGTCTTTGTGTGTGTCCCAAGCCTGGATGAAAAAGGAGGGAGTTAGTGTTAGGTTGAAAACAGCCAAAACCCTGTTAAACTCCTATGACAAGATCTATTTTCGAGCACACATTCTACAGTGTCCCCTGCAAGCGATGCACTACAATGAACCCCGATTGTAGTGATGCAATGGTTGACTAAGGTGCCCCCTGTTTTAAGAGATGGGCTACAACAAATGCCGATTGTAGTGAAAATAGGCAAGGGTAGGGCGTTCCTATAATTTTTGGCCTATAAATATCTGGCCCGGCTCAATGGGTTGAAAAGTAGGGCTCTAGTACTTTTCTAGACCGGACCAAGCATTCAGGCCAGCCCAGCCCATTGAAAGCCCTAGCCACCATTGTAGACATCCTCATTTCGCCTTCTCGGAGTACACAAATTCGTTTGGTCAGCCCTTGACCTTTTTAACCCTCAGCATGGGACCATGCAATGTACATGGCTGAAACAATAGCTTTGTGGCTCAGATCCCAATGTAGGGAGGCTATATACTAAGCAATAGCATATAGTTGGAATGCAGGCTGAAACAATAGTCCTGCATTCCATTCTTGAGACCATACCCGGACAACCCTGAATTAAGCGCCTTAAAACCCGCACGTAATTCGATCACGTGCAGAACCACAAGTGCGCGATCAGTCTCCTTTCAGACCAACCTTCCTTTCACAGACCGTTTCGAGACTCGATTGCGCTCTTGGAAACAGACGCGTGATCGGATTGAGCACTACACCACTAGCGCGCAACTGGCCTACGCCCGACCTAGTCTCCTACCCTTGACTCCTACGTTTCCTCGATTAAGCGCTTCAGGTAACACGCTTAATCGGATTATGCACGTCCCACCACGCGCGTAATTAGTCCTGATTTCGTTAGGACTAGGAAACCCGTTGAGTAATTCAGCCCGTCGCTCACTGAGTCGGTAACCGACTCAAAGCGATTAAGCACCAAAAAAATGGCGGGCAATTCAGTTAAATGTCCGGGAACGGGCGCGCAATTGAATAAAAACCTATAAAAGCTTTTTTCTCGAAGAGAGAGAAGGGGGTTGCAAATTTTGAGAAACGATAGCGTAAATTCTGAAACCAGAGAGCTCCAAGAACGGATCCCTAGAGCAAATTAGCCATGATTTGAATATTCGAACTCCGAGATTTCTCACCGCAGCCCTGATTCCAATTTTTAGATCGTAGCATCCTCTTCGAACACACAACACGAGAGGCTACGAAATTCAGAGAGGAGAGACCGTAAATATGAAACCAAAGAGCTCCGAGAACGGATCCCTAGAGCAAATTAGCCATGATTTTAATATTCGAACTCCGAGATTTCTCACCGCAGCCCCGAACCTAAGTACGAATTTACTTTTATTTTAGACTTAGGATTTCCCTTAGTTTAATTCATCAATTTCTATTTCCAAGTTTTTAGACCGTAGCACCCTATTCGAACCGAAATTCTCTATATCTGGTTCTAGTTCCCTATTTCTAGAACCTGTCCTTAATTTAACGGTCCGATCCACCGACTTTATACTTTGATTCTACTCCAAAATCTTAATCTACAGTCCTATCATTAATTTTTAGTTCTGACTCTCAGAGTTCAGAACCATCATAATCATACTGACCTAATTTTTTACGATTTGGACCCAATTTAGTCATAAATTTTAATCTATAATTTAATTCTATATTTTCATACCATCAAAAAAATCCAAAACTATAAATTTCAGTTCATAACTTTAGTCTCTTAATTTAATTTCCTATTATAATCTCAAATTCTATTCCAAAAATACCTTCTTTTTTTATTATTATTCAAATACCAATCTATCTTTTATCTCAGGCATCTGATTTGCCCACGGGAGCTTACGGAGGGTATTTGGGAATGAGGCCAATCCTCCTTAGCATAGCGGGCCCAACCCCTCTTTTTTAGATTGCTTAGGATTACTTAGTTAATTTTAATTAGTTTTTATTACAGTATAATCGATTAATTGCATCTAGTAGGCCTCTATATCATTATTTGCTTTGATTCAATTTAGTATTCCAGTTTAGTTAGGCTATTATCTTAAATTAGAATTTAGGAACGTTAATTTACTTATTATTCGTTAGATTCTTCCTATAACCAATCCACGGATTATGATTCAAAAATAATAAAAATTAATATTATTGCATCAATTATTTACTTATATTTTAGTAAGTTAATTTATTGCTTTAATCAGAGTCGTAGTAAAATTAGTTTTATGTGTCTTCTTTAATTAGATTTCTAGTAGGACTACTTAAATTGCTTTAGTTATAATTGAAATACGATAAATATACCTGCTTCATATAGAATTGCAATACAATTGGACTATTTTATTTAATTGCAATATTATTGGAACTGATACACATGCACTCCTAGTACCAGTAGGAGACTGGAATTGATTGGACTCTTAGTAGAGCCAGGACATTGATATTAATTGGACTCCTAATAATACTGAGAAACTGAAAAATGATTGGACTCCTGATAGCATCAGGACACTAAAATAACCTGTCATAATAAGCTCACCTAATCATAATTCACAACAAAAAAAGGAATCTAAACCGACCATAACAGTAACAAGGGAAACTAAAAAGAAAGCTGAAACTATCTAATTAAAAGAGGATACTACTGCTGACGTTCGCAGGGGAACGATTCAGTATTGAAGTAACCCACACCCGCTTAAACGCGCGATCATTGACGTATTGCAGCGTCAATAAATATTTGCTGCCGGCGATCGCAAATCAACTAGGAATCATCCTAGGAAATTCCTCCTATTACTATTTATCCCCACCTTATCACATACACCGCATCGCTAGAGTCCAACAGGACAAAATTGGAAGCCACTTGTTCAAAGGGAACCGAGGGGAACCCAGAAAAAGCGCGCACCAACAACCATGTTTATTGGCTATATCAGTTTCTCTAGGGTTGAGTACTGAGTTCTTCAGAAACTCAACTAAATCCGATGAGTTTCTTTTAATTCTACTTAATAGACTTGAATTCTAACTACCAATTTCTGGAACAATTTTGGTTCTTAACCTTGATACTACAAAGAAAACAAAACCTATCAAAGTTTGAAACATGCTATAGATTTAAAGTTAGTAATTCATAGATAAAGAAATATTATCCAACAAGATAGGCTTCATGACCAATCTAACCTTGATCGAGAAATATTATCCGACAAAAAATATTACAAGTTGTTGAACTTGTGAGCAGAGCAAGGGCCGTAAGCATGGTTATCAAGGATATAAATTTTTCTTTGCTCTTTTTTGAACTTTAGAATTTTGGGTTTTCATAAAATCACACGAAAATTATGTTTCTCAATCTAACCTTGATCTCTGGATTTAGAAATAATATTATATTTCTCAATATATATGATGAATATAAGGAAGCACTTACCCTTCCCTGAAGCTCAACAATGGAATCCATCATGACTTGTGTCTATAATGAGAAGAAGATTTGTGTGCACAATATTTAATGAGCTGTAAGCTGAAATCTTAAATGGGAGTTTCAATCATACGTGCATGAGAGAGAGAGAGCAGCAGTGAAAAATGTTTACCAATAGGGATCTGTATCTCTTCATGGTAATATCTAAAGAATATTTTCAATCTAAAATATGTTTTCTCATATTAGAAACATATTTGTCAAAATGTGTACCAATAGGGATTTAATTCCAGCTCAAGTATGTTGACAATATTGCATTGACATGACTACTCAGACTTTAAAAGTTCAGTATCAGAAACATATTTTTCAAATTGTGTACCAATAGGGATCTAATTACAGCTCAAGTATGTTGACAACATTGCATTGCCATGACTAATCATACTTTAAAATCTCGGTAGTAGAGCTCATCTCGTCCAGCTTCAATACCAACACATTTGGCTTAGGTATTGATTATATATATGGCAAAATTCCCATAGTGGTTCGAATCATCTGATATAAACCCATGTGACTTGTGTCATCAAGATCCAATGCCAAGTCAGACAGGACATTACATCTCGTTATTGCCCGAGATTATAAACTATGTCACTAGGTGGAGATGATTGGATCACTAGAGAGCCTGAGGATACCCTAAAGAGGAACTTTGAGACCATAGACCAATGGAAATACCAAGTCTCATAGACATTTAAATTGGCAAGATTACGTAAGGAATAGTTGTACACTTGCATCAATTTAAGAGTGCAGTTAACATGCTTGACAGTATAGGAATAATGGAAAGAGGCTTGTGATTTTATAGTATAACAAAACAGCAAAAATTATAAAATGAAAAATTGATTGAAGATGTAACCATGTATCGAATATATTGGTGGCTGATTATACACATAGTTTGTAAAGTAACTGACATCTAAGTGAAATTTAAACTCACTCACTTAGATTTGTGAGTCAACATAGCTAAGATTTTCAATGGCTTGACCTCACCTAGATATTGAACATGTCATCTACTTAAAACAATGGGCCTACAAAAAATTAGGGGCTCTTATAGGCAATGATAAGGAGAGCATTTGAGAAAAGAAAATGACCTTAACGACATAGAGGACGTCGAAACGAGAAATAAATGGATCGGTCAGTTCGACATTTTGCGAGAAAGTTTTCAATGAATCATATCTGACAATACATGATTTTGAAGATCTTAGAACTATAGAAGATTATGTGCAAGAAAATACAAGAAATGATTTTTTTACACATTTATGCATGTATTGGTAAAGGAATAATGGCACATGATGGTTGTTAAGCAGATTATTACATGAACGCCCACTGATTGGACCATATGGCAGATGACTTTGAGCAATCCAAATCAAGATGATAGTTCATATATTGAACTAAGTGTGACAATAAATCACTCATTGTAGGATCTGAACCATCCGATTTTTGCACTCTAAAATGACCGTTGTTACGTATTTTTTTGATAGTTAAAAGTAAAGTGCACCAATCAGATGGTTAGAATCCTCCAATGGGCGTGATATTTTGGCTGAGACAAATGTCAGCTGCTAGTTGACCTACTTGGATTGATCAAACATGTGTCGACATGGCCTGCAAGTGGAAGATCATAGGCTAATCTGTTTAACAGCGGTCATAGGAGTCGACCTCATTGGTAAATGACTTGGTATAAGGTGCCCTGGCAGAGTGCCAGCAGTCGCAATCTTAAACGACAGCCTTGGTTATCGCACTGTTAATTTTGAACGCCAAATCAGTGATTTGAGTGCTCATAAATAGCAGAGTCCCTCCTAATTGTTCAGATAAAACAGCAAAAAATGGAATGAAATTGAAACCTAATTGTTCAGATCCTCCTCAATTTTACAGAGTCTGCAAAGAAAAACCATAATAGATTCCAAACAAAAATCAAATTGAATCAATTGCAACGAAAAAAAAACAACAAGAACCCAAAAAACCAGATCCATACAAATTCAAAAGAGCAAAAAACTAGGGGAATTCTAGATTTCACATTGACGACACAAACTTACAAGGATCCCTTGCTTTCTCCGCTCTGAACTCGAAACCCTAACTTGCCGCTCCGAACTCGAAACCCTAACTTACCAGAAAATTCCTTCAGAGATCCCCGTGTCAAATGCATTCAACCCTTTTTCCCGTGAAAACAGAATCTCCAACGGCCTTGACGAAACTCTCGTTGTCACCGGAACCACACCGCTCACCAGATCGGCTTCTTCGAGCACTGAGTATTTGAAGATCTCGGTGTCGGAATTTTGAACTTAATTCAGAAAATTTCAAGATGATAGAGGATTATCTCCACATTCAACAAAATTCTTGATATCTTTTGCAACACCATTGCTTCCATACAACATGAATCCAAGGTCACAATAGTCCATAGAAGGACAACTAACAAAGCTACAATGAAGTAGGAGATGGTTAGCGAACTCTTCTTCCCCACCATGCATAACACATCGGTTTTCCAGCCCCATACCTCTTTTATTTAGCTGATCCACTATGAGAATCCTATCCCAAGCCACATATGAACGAATTCAAATCCCCTAATCCTAATTTCCAACTTCCCAAACAAAAAAACCCCAAACCTTAAATCCCGAATTCAACCTAAAACCTAATGGTGACCATTTTACAACAATGTAAACCATAATTAAAGATCATGAAGCAATCCAAATGCCCAAACCCCAATTTCCCAACCTCTGAAACAAAAAGCCAAATCCCAAAACACTTCAATTCAATAAAAAACTAAAAAATAAAATCCGACACAACGACCAACCCACCTCCACACCCTAATCTCCAGCGAACTCTCCCTCAACAAATATTCAAACTCTATAATTTGAATTTGAACAAGAAAAAAAGGATTAAAAGAAAAAAGAAAACACGAACCTTACCTTGATAAGAGAATCAAGCTATTGAATGAGGAGAATCACTTTCTCCTCAACTTTGCAGAGTGCTGACGAAGGACTCCATAACCGAGCTAGTTCTTGCTGCAGTTCCTCCCAGCCTATTATTTTCACATTTTTGCAGCAAATCAACCTTCGCTTTGCCGTAAGACACGAAACCTCTCTGATCCTATAAATAACAAAGCCAATGAATGTGCTACGGTGATTTGAGTACCGAAGACATTGAGCTTCCTAATTGCATGTTCTCTATTTCATCAATGCTATAAAAGAGTATAATAATAATCAAAATTTCCTCACAAAACCATCAGATCCGTGCATCAGTATGTTCGATCAAAATAGATCTCATCATAACAACAAAAGCTCTAGTATTAGACAATAGAAACAACGGAATAGTTCAAATTAGCTTCCTAATTACATGTTCTGTATTTCATCTCCACTATCAACAAGAAAACAAGAAGATGCATCAAAATTTTCTCACAAAACTATCAGATCCATGCATAATTATATTAAATATAATAAGAACAAAACATCTATCACAGAAATCGGTAATTCGTTATATTAATGTCAGAACTCAACAGAGGTCATCCTAATCTACAGAGCAAACACTAATTTATGGACAGAAAATGGCCAAAAAACACAAAATAACGAATCAAAATCAAGATGACTGATTTTAAATTGAATTACCGTGTATCTTTTGGAGAGTCTGGATTTAGAGGCGTCAATTTCTTTGAGGATCGAAGAATGTCAGAAATCGAGGTGTCTCTTTGTGGAATCAGAGTGAGAAGATGCTACATTTTTTAGATCTAAGATTGTTGTTAGGGTTTCGCTTGGGTTTTACCTATCGGAGATCAGAGAGAATGAGAGTCGGTTGTCCCCTCGTGACAAGTTGAAGACGTGAGTCTGGATTTAGGCCTTGTTTGATAACATGGAAATGTAATTTCATGGTGGAAATGAAATTTAGTTTCCAATTGTTGTTGTTTGAAAGCTATTTAAGGAGATGGAAATGAAATTAAGTTGCCCCGCATGGAAATTGAATTTCCATACACTAAATCATTTTAGGAGGAAACCATTTCAACCATTTAAATGGCTGAAATTGAGTTTCCTACTAACAAAATAATAAGTTTTTGTGAGTGCAAATCTATAGTTACTTGTAAAAAACTTAAAAGCAAAAATAATTATTTTTTGACTATTAAAAAGTAACTTCAATTTCTATGATCACCATACCGGCACGATCACTATGACCACCACATTATCTACATCATACTTTTTTCAGCTAATATTATATAAAGTTATATAAAGTTTTTTCAGCTAACATTGAATTTTAATCAAACTTTAATTGGATTTATAAGTTATATAAAGTTTTGACTTTTGATCAAACTTTAACTACTGAAACATGATAATAAGAGTCAAATGTTGACTTAAGGTCAAACTTGGACTTTTAATTAAAATTTATTTTTTATTAAACTTAAATTCTAATAATTTGATGGCAAAAAAAGGATACTGCCGTTTTGATGAATAATTTGATACTAGATTCGCAATTGTATTAGTCAATAGTTTGACTTTTAGTCAAATTTTGACTTTTACACAATTTTTTAGTCAGACTTGAAACCTACTTATAGATAAAGTCTACTACTACATAAATTTATATCGTATCAGCACAATTTTTTCTTGATCAAAGTTCAATTTTCTATAAAATGTTATAAATTTTTATTAGTGAAATATTATAATTAAAAATATCTATCATTATTTTAATTGATAACTTGAAAATACATTGCCTCATTTTTATTGGTCAAAGTTTGACTTTTATTCAAATTTTGACTTTAGTCAAAAGTTGAGAAGTGTATCTTGACAGTAGACAGTAATTATTACTGTTGTTATTTATATTTTGGTAATGTAAATTTCAATCAGTCAAAGTATGATATTTGGTCAAACTTTGCCTTTTAAACACAATTTAATTTTTTTGAACTTCTGTATCCCCAATGAGATTATCATTTTTTTAATTTATTACTTTCTAGTATATTACTAAATTTTATTTAACTTTTTTTTTTATATTTGGTCAAAGTTTGACTTTTTTTAAAGTTGATATTTAGTCAAAGTTTTTACTAGTGTAACCTAGCAATGGATATGAATACTGTTATGTTAATTTGTAGGTTGGCGGTAGATTATCAAATTTTTTATTGATCAAAGTTTAAAAAATTAGTCAAAGTTTGACTTTTTTTAAAAATTAAAATTTCTTTCAAGTTTAAAATTTTAATTTTGTTTCAATATATAATACATACTAGCGTTTACTATAAAACTTTGTATTTTAGTCTTAAATTTTTTTATTAATCGAAGTTTTACGTTTGGTCAAAATTTGACTTTTATTAAAAGTGGATATTTGAACAAATTTTGACTAGTGTAATCTAACGATATATATGAATATTGTTATATTAATTTACAGTTGGACTTTTATAACTTATTGGTACATTGCAAAATTTTCTCTTGGTCAAAGTTTGACTTTTATAAAAATTTAATTTCATTTTAACGTATAAACTTACATTAGATACTAGCATTTATAACTTTGTTATTTAGCTTTACATATTTTTTTTTATCAAAATTTTAAGTTTGGTCAAAGTTTGGCTTTTTATTTGAGTTTGACTTTTCAAACTTTGACTTATATAACTTAGGAATAAATAGTGATTGCAATGATATTAGTTTATATTGTAATAGAATATCATTAAAAAAATTATTGGTTAATATTTGACTTTAATTATGATTTTAATAATAAATGATCAAAACTTAAAAATTCATTTTCAAAGATACTAATCAAACAAGAGAAATCAATTTCCAATGAAATTCATTTCTCAAACACACTAATCAAACAGTGAAAAATCCATTTCTAGAGGAAATCAACTAAGAAATTGATTTCATTTCCTCTTTGGAGTTTCATTGCTATCAAACAGGGCCTTAGAGGCGTTGATTTCCTTGATGATCGAAGAATGTCAGAAATCGAGGTGTCTCTTTGTGGAATCAGAGTGAGAAGATGCTAGGTTTTTGAAATCTGAGATCGTTGTTAGGGTTTCGGTTGGGTTTTCCCTCTCGGATATCAGAGAGAGAGGAGACTCAGTTGTCCCCTCGCGACTAGTTGAAGACGTGAATTAGATTTATCAGCTTCGCCTATATAAATAGGTTGAGTTCGGTTATTTGCAGCCACCTAAAATATAACTAACAACCTATATTGGTGTTAACAAAACTAAATCACATGGAGACGGCATAAGTCGTCTCTATTGGTGTTAATGAGACTTTTAGAAATGGTTTTTCATATAGTCTCTAAAGTTACCACCTGCCTACACATAAGTGGACCTTATGGAGAATAAAAGAAATCGAGACAGCTTTTAAAATGGTGGTCTCTAATAAAAGAATTGGAGACGGCTTTAGAAATGGCTGTCTTTAATAAATGGTTATTAGAGACGGCTTCGAAAAGTTGTCTCCAATAATCGTCTCCAAAAGTCCTTTATTTTGTAGTGGATATTGCTCATTTCTAATGGCACCCATAGGGCACCCCTTTTATTCAATTGGATGTGTTATTAATTAAGTAAAATACACACCACATCTCACACCATATGAGAAGCCCGGACTGATTTTGATGGACCCTGACCCGAGAATTGACCCGAATTGTGTCTGAGCCTTGGTATTGATGAGAAGATCATCGCCAATGGATCACATTTTGATGATGATCATACTATTAGTCAATGATTTGGGTCAATCAAACCTAGACCTAATAATCTTAAATGATTAGATGCACTAACACTTTAAAACACGTGTGTGTCTCATATGGGATAATGACACTTCTTATAAATAGCTATTAAGCCCAAGGGCTATTCTAGTTAATTTCCCTAATTTCTTTAATTAGAAATTGAAATTTTTAAAAGTTCTACACAATCCTAGCCACACACTTGCTTGACCAACTTTGACCCATCTCAGACCATTGAAAAACTTTGGGGAAATCTAAGGTGTTAGATTGAGGTGAGTGCATATGTCACGCCCCTCGGCCTCTCCCCCGTGGCTTCACACCTCGCGATTTGTGATAGCGCCGAGGCAGTGCGGCCCACCCGCCTCTCTTCGATATTCATATTCGGGCATTTCAATTTCTTTAGTCATTTTCCAATTCTTTCATCTTAATTAGGTTTCATGATTCATTTACCGAACTTGGTTAAATTGTGATTCAATTCATATAAATTGCCACATTTTTTTTTTCTAAAATGTCGCAGGAAATTCTTACTGTTTTTCACATAATTGAGGAAACGCTTAAATTCGTTTTCAAAGTAGCTCCGGAAACATATTTAAATTCTTTTCGATTTAAATACCCATTCTCGTTAACCTTATCGAGCAAGTTCGGGTTTTATGACTTTACGGTAACTAATTCTATTAAGGGCAGAATCATAAATAAGATAATTTAGGATATTTTCCAAAAGTTCAAACCTTAAAGAAACTAACATTCATAAAAGTTCCAATACAAAGGTACATTAGGACATCAACAGTTTTCAAATGTACTGGACTTAAAACAAAAGCAAAATATCCTATCAAAAATCAAGAGTGCAAGTGTTGGTAGTTCTATAGGCAAAATGGACTTAACTATCAGCTCGATGATCGCTCCTAGACATGTTTGATGGTCCAAGTACTATTAGCTAGTCTTAGCAAAGATTTATTAAGCCAGTAACAACACGTCCATGGAAAGCCAGCAGAACCATGCGTGAAGGAGATGCCGCATCCATTGTCATTTTTGGAAAATCAGAATCGGAGGAGTACGATCTTTCCGTATCCATTTGATAAACCAAACAACTGTCACCAGGGGTCATAGTGAATATTTAAGGGATCATATATCTTTTTCACCTTGTTGTGCAATATCCATGGTTTGCAAGACAATGCAAAATGAAATCTGTCTCTAGAGTGTGTGATAGAGATATATTTGTCTTAATATATGTCCAATTTTACATCTAGCTCCTTTTGTCATTTTTTTTCATAATTTCATTTCAAGAAGGTTTCTCTTTGTTTCATGATCAGTGTGTTTAACTTTTTTTTTGGTTTTTTCTTTTTTGTTGTCTGAACTGTGTTCTAGATCATGTAGCTCTCTCTTTGTTCACTATCAATATTTCATTGATTAGTTATATATTTTTCCATCTAATACAACGAATATCTGCCAAGGATGCACTTGAGGATGACTGCTTCCTCATGTACCCTTTGCCTAGTGATCCAAAGAAGTTTGGACGCGGATTTCGGTACTTCTCTTCCCTAAATCGTAACTCCTTATTATAAAACTGCGTAACTATGGTACGGTACTTAGTATAACCGACGTTGGCGGTAACCTTGAATACTACTAAGGTGCACGACGATGCAACCTTGAATTTGCAGGTTTACGAAATCGATGAGATTTGATGATCATAACGATCTCGGTGGTGGTCCTTTTGCTCAGCCTTTCATCATAACTTAGAACGTAGTTCTTTATTGAATTTCTAACTTCTATTCCCTTGAATACATGACAGCATACCAAAATTCAAATGTTCCCTCTGTTGGGTTGTGAGAAGAAGGAACGAAGAAAAGAAACGGCAACGTGAGGAAGCTTCAACACTAAGGTCTCCATCATCGAGCCAAAGAAGGCAAAAAATCTAGCACACCATCAACTAGTCACATAAAGCATATTTGTAGTTGTAGCTGAGGAAGGACCGAAACCATGACCCCCCCTGATGTTGAGATCCATGAGTCTCATGTGACATAACAGGTAGTGACTGTTATCTTCATTATTGATGGAAAAATGCTCTTATATTTCGTAGTTTGCTATCTTCATTACAATCAACATGCTACTCTATTATAATGCATATTCTAGAATTGAACAGTTTCTCAGTTCCAACTATCATGAAGTTTGGAAGACAAAAGTTTCTTAGTTTCATATGCTTTAACTGCTCCTATTATCCAATGGTGGTATTATGCCAGCAATTTACTTGCCCAATGTGACAGGCCATCATCATGTGAGTGGAAATCTAGATCTTTCTAGTGGGGGATTTTTCAACCCTCTGATCAAACAATGGACTCATAGAGTCCACTGCACGAACAATGGTTCAAACATTTGCAAGCCCTGGCAAATTTCTTGATCAGATGGAAAGGATCATCCCAAGGCATTATTTGGGTTTAACGCCATCTACATAATATCCTGCCACATTCACATTTCGGATTGATACCCAATGCTGTCATAATCGGGCATGTCAGGCCCAAATTTTGGCTGCCTGATGGGTCAAGGATATATAATCGACCCAACCAGACCTGACCCCACCCCAACTTGAAAACCCTTCCTGAACCAGTCCCACCCCAACCCGAAAACCCTTCTTGTACCAGTTCAAAACCGCTTATTTTCTTCATTATATATATATATATGTATATATATATATATATATATATATATATATATAACATCAGGTCGACGAAACCCGACCCAGTTTTCGCCTGACCTGCCTAGGATTGTGAGTAGACAGATGCTTCATGCCTGACCGGACTCAATCTGACAGGTCAAAGTTGGTATATTTTTCCATGCCTTATTTTTTAGGGTCTCTTGGATCACTTTCTTGATCTTGGTGGGAGATTAAGTGTTTTAATTGTTTCATTATAAAGACTTGTCTAAGTGTGTTGCTTATGCTCAGTGATTGATTGAATGGTTTTAAGGTTTCTTGAGCCCAAAAAAATTCATATTGATCACTTAGACATAAAAATAAAATAAATAAATCCTGGCTAGGTGCTATAATGCAGTACTCACACCGTACACCAACGTCCACGTGGTTTGGCAGGACTATCCTTCATCTTCCTCATTCTTTCGCCTAAACAGATCAAGAAAACTAGAATATTCCCCACAAGCTTGTGTAACACTTAGAGAAGAAGCCTAAAAGAAAACTAGCATGATAACATGCAAGAGAAGGAATCTAGAATCTAAAATCCATAGAAACCCCTATTGTTAGAGCTTTAACGCCATAAAAGTCATAAAGCCCAAAACCCTGTTGTCTTCTTAACATCTTATAAGCTGCAAATCTGTGGCTCTGTGTGAAAATTTGAATCTGAAATCTAGACCAACTTCCTACCAAATGGCCATTGATCCGAAAAGTAACCTTCGTGTATTTGGATTCAACTACGTTATGTTTATGACATAACTACCTAACCGACTTTAATTAGGTCAATGTCAAAATAAAGTAGTTACTCTAACCACCTATCTAACCACTTCTCCTCCTCCTAAATTTAAATCGTAACTAGAGAAATTCTAATAACTTGAGGACCAAATCTATGGTGGAGATTGTTGTCCACATTTGACGTGGAGGGCTGTGTAAGAACATATAGTTTTCCACAAGGCTCTCATGCATGAACAAAAAAAAAGACTCTTGCATAGAGATGAAAAGATTAACAAAATTTAGAGAATCCGGTGGGAAACTAAAGTAATGGTAACTGCCCAAACGATACTACATAGCAAACCAAAAGGCGCACCCAGCAGAACACCAAACAAATCAGGGTCCCTCCAATTGAACAGTGCTACAACATACTCACACTAGGCTGCCATGTTGCCAAGTGCCAAATAGAAATTAGGCCTGACTTTCTAGGACCTACAACCGATCGTACATCGTGCACATTTGATCGCCAGATAGTGCCTCAAAATTCTCACTGATCTCATCCGGACCCACTATGACATGTCTACAGCCTTTCCAAAAGCACAACTGTTCAAAGAGATATGAGTAGACCATTCGATTCTATAATGGTAAATGACAATCTCTTTATGTTTTTGTCTCATTACTCAAAATTTCATAGTCAAAATGTAATTTAAAACACGAGGCGTAATGCCCGACACATCTTGTCTCAGGTGAAATTTAAAACCATGGTAGTGCAACATCTTCCAGGAGCACGCTTGGTAACTGCCCGGGGAATGGGCAGGAGGCTACAGGGTGTTGAAAACGGAGTAGGAGTGGATCTGACATGCTTTTATGTTGTTCATGGTGCAAAACAAAACCTTAGGCTGCTTTTGGGTTAGCACTTTAAGGCCAAAGAGCTGCTCTTCTGCTCTTTGGCTCCAACAGGAAACTGCTTTTACATCTTGTAATACAGCTTCTTAGTCCATTTGCTCTAGCGGGAAACTATTTTAAGTGATAAAACTATTTTCTATCAAAACAAATTTTATCTGCTCTAACATAGAGCAAGCAGAGAGCTACTTCTGCTCTTATAAGAGCTAACCTAATGCAACCTTATATTAAATTGAAGTCGATGCAAAAAGAATTCCTTTGTTTCTGCTTAAAGTTTGAAATTTCTGATGATTTGAGTGGCTGAGCTGGCGTCTTGTTCTGCTGAAATCGGTCTTGTCATCTATGCCCATCTTCTACATGTCTCTCTTTAAATGCCCCATGAAAATCATCAGGCGCCTTAAGCAAATCCAGAGACATTTTCTTTGGGAGGGATCTGGGACGAATCTAAGAAGGTACCACCTAGTCCATTGGGATACCGTAGTCTTGCCGGTTCAATTCGGGGGCCTAGGTATTCAGTGTTTGAAGGAGACTAATATCGCGATGCTTGGCAAGTGGTTCTGGCGGGCGGGGAGGGAGGAGGAAGCGAACAGTTTATGGTGCATTGTGTTGAGAGAAAAGTATGGCAATGCGATTGGTAACTGGGGTATTTCGGCTTCTTCTCACAGAGGCAGCTCAGCTTGGTGGAAGGCTCTGTGCAGTACCTGGAAATACTTCTCTAGAGGTCTGAGCTACAGTTGGGGTTGTGGCACCCGGATTCGCTTTTGGGAGGATAGTTGGGTGGAACGCCAACCCCTAAAATGTTCTTTCCCGGATATCTTTTCCATCTCGATGAATCCCCATGGTATGATCAATGAGTTCGTTTCGGAGAATGAGGGGGGGAGATTGAGGACGATTTCTACTAGAAGGCTGCTGAGGGATGACGAGGTGACACCCAAATAAAGGAGGCTCGTTCTCGGTTAAGTCCTACTACAAGCTACTATCTACTAGACCCTTGATCAGGTGGGCAGGGGTCGGGCTGTGGAAGGCACCAATCCCGACTAAAATTAAGTTCTTTACGTGGACCATGTTCAAAGACCGAATTCTTACCCTCGACCAACTCATTCGTCGGGGGAGAGATTTACAGAATTGCTGCGTTATGTGTCATAAAGAGGAGTCAGCTGCTCATCTTATGCTGCATTGTATGGTGGCCCATGAAATATGGGGCCTTATTGTTCAATCCTTTGGTATGGAGTGGGTCAAGCCGGCAACCCCCCTTTCTCATCTCCTAATGTGGGAGTTTGGCCTCGCCGATGGAAGTAGGTCCGAGTACTCGAAGGTCGCGCCTTATGCTGTGTTCTGGTCCCTGTGGAAGGAAAGAAATTTCAGAATTTTCGAACAAACATGCCTACCGGTAGGGATGATCATGAAGCAGGTCCGTGATCGATGTGTCGGGTTGCTAAAGGGGGGGTGGTGTTCGTGTGGGACCCGAGTTAAGTTAGGCATAGGGGGGGTTTTGTAATTTGCCATTGCGGTATTTTTTGGTCGTGTTCTCTTGTATTGAGTTTCATCAGCATCTTGCTGCTATCAATATATCTCGCTGATTACCGATCAAAAAAATAAAAATAAATAATAATAATAATAATAAACAAGCCACATATGATACTTAGGATAGTCACATAACTGCATATATAAGTGACGCGAGACGACAACCCTAAAATGCGGAATATGATTTTTAATGCGATTTGCCGAAATTAATTAGAATTAAATCAAGCGTAATCTCAAAACTATCTTAAATACCTTAGGGTTCAGAGAATTCAGGTTGGTAGATCACGCGAGATCCAATTAGGGTCCAGTCCGATGCGCAAGTACTATTAGATTTGAGGCGATATTGGTCAAGAGATAGAACTCTAGCTTTTTCCAGGCTTGGGCGTTCGTCTTTGATCTGATGTAGATTCACGGCTCGAACTAGGGTTGCGGAATTAGATTATGGGTTTGTAACAGGTTTATGGTTTTCGGATCGGTTTATGGTTTGGGAAAAGGGTGTTGGCTATGTTTGATTTAGGGTTTCAAAAGGCTTAGGGTTTTGGGATCGAAAGGAAACAATTAGGCTACGGTGTAGGTGAAGCAAACACAGATCGAGAGATAGCAAATATAATAGAGAAGATAACAATGGCTTTTGGGAATCACTCCCTTGGCCTCACACCAAACCCATCTCAGGCAAAGAATATTCAAGCATAAAAGCATTCAAAGTATTCAATAACTAATAAAAAAGTCTTTACAAGCCTCTATATATAGGCCACCAATAATTAAACTCGAAATAAAGAGTCCTAATAGAAATAAAACACAAAAAAAAGGCAAGTTTTCGGAAAAAAACTCAAAACCGGAAAGCCCAACACGATGTCCACGGACGTCCGTAGTGCCCCACGGATGTCCATCACTGTTCATCACGGACGTTCGTCACTGTTCATCGTGAACAGTAATATATATATATATATATATATTTTTTCTTGACGTTCCCCGTCATTCTCCTCCACTCAAAATGTTTCATCACCGATGAAACACGCATGTTGTACTCGGGCTCGGCCTCCCTCTCTTCTTCTTTCGACGCCTGTAGAAACGATGTGGTCCGAATCCAATGTCCATGTATTTGGCGTCCCCGTCAATTCCCCTGGACCAAAAAGGTTTCATCACCGATGAAACGCGCTCGTGGTAGATGTCTAGCACGTCGGGGTTCAAGCGGCGAACTTCATTCTCGTGGACCCAAGTGTTTTCGGACTCCGGTTTGCCGACCCATTTAACCAAGTATTTCTGGAATCCCCTGTCCTGTGTAGAGACGGCATGATTGTTGATTATATCTTCTATCTCATCTGATCTCTGTCTGCGTGGGAAAGGAAGAGGTATAGGTTGCAAGGTTGGATTGGGGCTGGGACTAGGGGGTGGCTGGAGTGGGTTTTCAGGAGGTGGGGTGAAACCCAAGTAAGGAACCAAGTCCTCCACATTGAACGTTGAACTAACCCCCGTACCTGGAGGAAGCTCGAGCACGTATGCATTAGGAGCACTCTTGGCCAAAATTCTAAAAGGCTCAGCACCTCGAGATTGGAGCTTCTTTGCGGGTCCCGATGGGAACCGCTCAGGCCTAACCCGGACCATATATAATCACCCACGTTAAATTCTTTTGAACGCCTGTGAGCATCTGTAAATAATTTATATTGATTGTTGCTTGAATTAATTTTCTGTTTAATTTCGGCATGCAAGCTATGAATATGTTGTGCAAATGCATCGGTAGACTCTGACACTCTATGGGATGCAGACATGGGGATCAAATCTAGTGGGGTTCTAGGCCTATGACCATGCACTACCTCAAAAGGACTCATGTCTATGGACCTATTGATAAAATTATTATATGCAAACTCAGCTGTGGGTAAGATGGTATCCTAGGTCCTAACATGATCACCGACAAGACTACAAAGGAGATTCCCAAGGCTCCTATTGGTGCTTTCGGTTTGACCATCCGTTTGAGGGTGGTAAGTTGTTGAGAATTGGAGCAATGTGCCCATCATGTGCCAAAGGGTCTTCCAAAAATAACTCGTAAATTTAACATCCCTATCAGACACAATGGTTTTGGGCAACCCATGAAGACGTACTACCTCCGCGAAAAATAGTTTAGCAATATGAGATGCATCTGAGGTTTTGGAACAAGGAATGAAGTGGGCCATTTTGGAAAATCGGTCCACTACGACATAGATGGAGTCGTGCTTCCTAGGGGTCTTAGGAAGTCCAAGCACGAAATCCATAGAGAGGTCTTGCCACGGTGTGTGTGGCACGGGTAAAGGAGTGTACAAGCCGGTATTTTGTTTGGTCTGTTTTGACACTTGGCAAGTACGACAATGTTTGACAACCCGAGCGACATCTCTCATCAGGCTAGGCCAAAAGAACCTATCCTCTACGAGCGCAACAGTTTTATTACGCTCGAAGTGTCCGGCCATCCCTCCAGCATGTAACTCCCAAATGAGAAAGTCACGCAATGAAGTGCGAGGGATGCAAAGGCGATTTCCTTTAAACAAGTACCCATCCTGGATGGTGTACATGGAGTGTGTGCTGGTTGGGTTACTAAGGAGAGTCGTGTACTCAACCCCAAAATCTGGGCACTCGGGGTACTCATCCTTTAACTTTTTGAACTCGACGACCTCGGTGCTCATTGGTACAAAGTCACCACTTTCATGACTAAGTGCATCAATGACCTATTTTCGACCTGACCTTATGCTTTAGCACGAATGTGAACCCTTGAAGGTACTCAACCCACTTCGCGTGCCTTGGGTTCAACTTCTTCTGTGAAGTAAGAAAGCGTAAGGCTTCATGGTCAGAGAACAGCACAAATTCCTGCGGTCTAAGGTAATGTTTCCAATACCAAAGAGATCGAACGACCGCATAGAATTCCTTGTCATAGGTGGAGTATTTTTGCTTCGCCTCGTTAAGTTTTTCGCTAAAATAGGCCACGGGGTGACCCTCTTGGCTAAGCACTCCTCCTATGCCTACACCCGATGCGTCGCATGCAACTTCAAAGACTTTGGAAAACTCCAATGCATCGCATGCGCTACTCATTCGTTGTTTGATCTCGGCAAAGGCTTTTGTCGCCGCTTTGCCCCATTTAAAATCCTCTTTTTTCATGCAATCTGTAATTGGGGCCATAATGGTGCTAAAGCTTCTAATGAAGCGACGATAGAAAGTAGCCAAGCCATGGAAGCTGCGGAGATCGTGTATGTTCTTTGGTTTGGGCCACTCCACAATGGCTCTCACCTTTTCAGGGTCCGCGACCATTCCATTGGTCGAGATAATGAATCCCAAAAAGACAACGGAAAGCTGGATGAAAGTGCACTTCTTGAGATTGGCAAACAACTTCTCGCCCTTGAGGGTTTCACAAACCAGCCTAAGGTGGCTCAAGTGTTGATCCTTGTCGTGACTATAGATCAAGATGTCATCGAAATAAACAAGGAATTTGCCTAGAAACGGCCTCAACACTTTGGTCATGAGTCACATGAAAGTACTCGGGGCATTAGAAAGCCCAAAAGGCATGACCACCCACTTGTAAAGACTATCCTTAGTCTTAAAGGCGATTTTCCACTCATCACCAAGGCGGATGCGAACTTGATGGTAGCCACTCTTAAGGTCTATCTTTGAAAAGATAGTGGCACCAACCATCATGTCGAGCATATCATCGAGCCTCGGTATGGGAAACCGATACTTAACGGTAATCTTATTGATTGCACGACTATCCACATACATGCGCCACGTACCATCTTTCTTAGGAGTGAGTAGGGCAGGTATGGCACACGGGCTCAAACTCTCTTGGATGAACCCCTTCTGAAGGAGCTCATTGACTTGCCGAGTCAACTCGGCATGCTCAACCGGATTCAACCTATAGTGGGGCAAGTTCGGTAAGGTAGATCCAGGAACCAAGTCTATTGCGTGTTGGATATCACGCAGAGGAGGGAGTTCGTTTGGTAAGTCTTCAGGGAAGACATCCGTAAACTCTTTAAAACCTCCTAGGGACACTCGCTCACCGACTCGGGAGCACTCTCTACGGTGACAACTACGTACACCGCACTCTCATCTTTCGATGCTTTCTCGAACTCAGAAGGGCTCACAATATTAATGGAGTTAGAAGACTCGCCCTTCTTTTCAACGGTGTTGGTCGATGGTGTTTTGGGAGGCAAAGGGAGTAAAGTGATCTTTTTGCCCTTATGCATGAACGTGCATATGTTTGTTCAACCAGAAAGAGTCACGTCCATGTCGTAGAGTCACGGCCTTCCCAAAATGATATGGCCCACATCCATCGGCACCACATCGCACCATAAGGTGTCCGAATAAGAACCTAATTGAATCGATACACGACACCTTTTCGACACGGGAATGGATGAAGAATTGACTCATGCAACTTTATAAGGTCTCAGGTGGGCTTCAGGTGTAAGCCCTAAGCGGCGTACGGCATGAGTTGATATAACATTAGTGCAACTATCGCTATCCATTATGACCCTACAATTCTTTTCACCAAATCTGGCATAGGTGTGGAAGATGTTCTCCCTACATCAGTCATCCTTTTCATCCCGTTGAGGCTGTGCAAGAGCACACCTCACAACTAAAGCATGACCAATAGCATCACCCTCCTCATCACTGGGTGTGCTAACCGGTTCAAATACTTCCTCTTCAACCACTACCTCATCATCATCCTCCTCTCCCTCAATGAAGAGAGTCCTTTGGGGTTTTTTCGTAGGGCATTGAGCGGCAAAGTGTCCCATCCCATGACATTTATAGCATTGTACTTGAGAATTAACCCTTGAGGATTCTCCGCCTACACCTTTTCCCTTTTCAAACCTAGAATTGGTAGGTGCGGGTTGTGTAGGTTTGGGAGGAGGATTGAATCGTCCCTCACTGGATCGTTGGTTACTATATTGGGACTCGGTCCTTTTCACCACCGTAGTTTTCAAATACCGTTCGAGATCTTGCTGCATCAACATAACATCTTTGAAGAGTTTCTACAGGGTGAGAAATCATCTCTTTCTGCAAATCAAGTCGCAATCCAGTGCGGAATCTAGAGAGTGATTTCAGGGTCTTCCGATACTTTTGCCCTCATCATGAACTCTTCGAATTTGACAATGTAATCGGTCACGGGCATACTACCTTGGCGTAAATTTTGCCACTGGTCGAGGAGGCGTTGGTGGTATGATAAAGGAACATACTTCTCGGTAAGTCGTTCCTTCATGTCGTCCCAACGGGTAATGGGAGGACAACCCGCGTTCGCCCTAATGCGATCAACATTGAGCTAGAAAAGTTGAGCTTGACCAACCAATTTCATTTTAGCAAGTCTAACGCAACGGTCGTCATTCATGGCATACCAATCAAAGTGTTGGTCCATGTCGGAAAGCCAATCGAGGAAGACAGTAGGGTCCATTCTTCCATCGAAAGTCGGAATCTCAACTCGGACATTCTTAAGGAGTTGAACTTCGGGGTCATAGTCATCTCTACGATGATCCCTACAGTTCCGGTTGTCTTGGCGACCATTACATTCCAAGTGGGGACATTCACGCACTTAGTGCGGATTTTCCAGCCCATCCATCGCTTCCAGTTGGTTGATTTGATCACGTAATCTATCATTACCAACTCCTAGGGATGTTTGGGCTTGCTCTATGGTATTCAAACGTGCACTAATCGCACCCAATTCTTCTCGCATAGCTCTAAGAGTATTAAGAACCTCATCCGAAGCCATGGTGATCACAAGGTCTATCAGATTTGAGGCGAGATCGGTCTAGAGATAGTACTTTAACTTTTTCCAGGCTTGGGCGTTCGTCTTCGATCTTATGTAGATTCACGACTCGAACCAGGGTTGCGGAATTAGATTATGGGTTTGTAATAGGTTTTGGTTTTGTAACAGGTTTATGGTTTTCGGATCGGTTTATGGTTTGGGAAAAGGGTGTTGGCTATGTTTGATTTACGGTTTCAAAAGGCTTAGGGTTTTGGAATCGAAAGGAAACAATTAGGCTACGGTGTAGGTGAAGCAAACACAGATCGAGAGATAGCAAATATAATAGAGAAGATAACAATGACTTTTAGGAATCACTCCCTTGGCCTCACACTAAACCCATCTCAGGCAAAGAATATTCAAGCATAAAAGCATTCAAAATATTCAATAACTAATAAAAAAGTCTTTACAAGCCTCTATATATAGGCCACAAATAATTAAACTCGAAATAAAGAGTCCTAATAGAAATAAAACACAAAAAAAAGGAAAGTTTTCGGGAAAAAACTCAAAACCGGAAAGCCCGTCATGACGTCCACGGACGTCCGTAGTGCCCCACGGACGTCCGTGACCTACGGACAGTGAAGGGGCAAAATCACGGACGTCCATCACTGTTCATTGTGAACGGTAAATTTTTTTTTTTTTTTTTCTTAACGTTCCCCGTCAATAAGCCAATTAAAAGTGTCGAAATTGAGTTTATAGGTGGCTGCTGCAACTAAATTACAATAGCTTCAATAAAGTTAGAAAAATTTAAGGGTGGTATGTACTTGCAGCTGTCAACAGGTTAGATATCCCACCGAGCTTTTAAGGACCATTCCATGTTGGAAAAGACCAAGCTTGTGCCTTTATTGATAGACCATGGGCCAGCCCTTTGCTTAGTTTTATTAGCCCACCAAAATGTAGGCGCGGCCTGGCCTTAAGGGTCTCAGATGACCGTAAAATTTTGTAACTTCTTCCATTAAAGACTCCCTGGATAAGGAAAAGTACGCAATTTTCTTCAAATTTTTCGGAATTATTTTTTATCTTTGTAACGGGGAACGCCAAGATCAAGAGCCTTGGAGTTGGGTCGCAACAGATTTCTAGTGCAAGAAGAAACGAAAAGGGAATTAGAACCAGGCTTAAAGGAGCAAAATCAGCGTGCTCGAGCAATGCCAGTCAATCGATCAATTCTGGGAATTCGATCGATTGACTGTGGCCTGTGAGGAAATAATTCTGGCGACATCTATATAAGTCAATCGATCGACTACTAAATGTCAATCGATTGACTGCGTTAGAATTCGAATTTGAATTTTTAAGGGCAAACTTGTCTTTTTTTATATTTGTTTTAGGGTTTTTTTTTTTTTGTGAGGCCTCCTATATAAGGTCTCTAAATAAACATTGTAATCAGTTTTTTTTTTTATGAAGGAAAAAAGAGCTTTTGCTTTTGGAACTTGAGATGAGTTTCTTCGAAGATTAAATCTTCTTCCGAGAAGGGTTTGGTGTAAAGCCAAGAGTGCGAAGCCTACGATGTATTCCTCGAGAAGGGTTTGGTGTGAAGCCAAAGATGTTAAGCCGACAAAATCTATCTTCTTTATATCTCTTCATTTTTATTTTCTTACTATGCTTTGTTTGATCCTGTAAGCCATAAATCCAGCCGTCACCTTTTTTTAAAAATCCCCAAAACCATAAACCCTAGCACTCATCAAAGTCATTGATTCGAACCAATCTCATAAATCCCTAATTCAGTCACCCAACCAGAAATACCCCGAAATTCAAAACCCAACGATCCATCAGAACCATTGAATCAATCTGATTCAAACCCTAAATCTTATACGAGCCGTTAACCAACTTGAATCAGAACCCCTTAGAGGACTCATGATCCCATCATTGAATCCTGAGCGGCGCCCTAATCTGGAAAATTTAGAGTTCTACCTCTAGAATCGATCTACACTACGAATCTAACGGATCTAGCGCATCTGCCCGTGCTACTCAATTGTACGATTTTTCAAAATGAAAAACTATGAAACCTGAAGGTATCCGCATTAATTTCATGGTTCATTGTTTAATTAATTTCGTTCAATTTCGGCAATTAATTAAATCATAGCATTCACGTAGTTTTGGGTCCTTGTCCCGCATCAGTTTTGGTATCAAAGCCTAAGTTCTAGGTTAGGGCATATTGAGTGGCATATTCACTGTTTTTTGTGTCAATCGATTGAGCAATCTTATTCAATCGATTGATTCTATAACTCTACCTCTATTCTGTATTTGTTTACAGTTCTTTTCAATCGATTGACAAGTCATTACTGTTACCAATCCAAAAGTGCTATTCAATATCAATCGATTGACTTACCAACATCAATCGATCGACTGATATTCTTTGATTTATTGCATTCCACTTTTCTTTGCATTTATTTCATTTGTATTCATCATTGTGCACGTCTTGTGTTCGACAAAAGTTCTTATTCATTTTGAGTCACATGTGTATGTCATCTCGATGTCTTTGATGTCATGTCATTTGTGTTCATGTCATGTGCTTGTTAAAATTCTTCAACTGTTGTGTGGTCCAAAGAATTGAGTCTAGGTTGTGTTTGTGTCAAGCATCATGTATGAGTCAATTATACGTCACCATGAATTCGTTACCCGTCATGAAAGGGTGCTAGCCGAACGAGGGAACCACTAGACTCTACATTCTTGGCAAAGCCCCAAAAGTCGTGATGAGATTAGAGTTTGAGGATATCCTCATCATTATGAACCTGAGTATGACCATGCCGAGAAATTTCTAAACTCTATTCGGAATGAGGTCCCAGATTTCGAGAGTATGACGAACCCTAGAACCTTCGTGGAGTGGTTGTCTAGTGTAGAGGAGCACTTTGATTGGTATGGCGTACCAGATGAGTACAAAATTAGGCTAGTGATAACAAAGCTGAAGGGTAATGCCAAAAGTTTTTGGATTCATATAGAGCTCCGTATTTTTTGGATTCATATAGAACTTATCTATCATGGCGTATCTAACGAGATCTAACGCATGGACCCCTACTGAATCTAGCACAAATTTTCAAATGGAAAACTACGAAACCCGAAGTATCGCATTAATTTCATGGTCCATTGTTTAATTAATTTAGTTCAATTTCAATTAATTAAATCAAAGCATTCAAGTAATTTTGGGTCCTATCCATACACTTGCCTTACTATAATAGTACTATGGAACCCAATGCAAGTCCTGTATGGACAGGGTGGACGAGATATTGACCTAAACTCTGGCTTTTTATGCACAAAGTGGCTGCTCTCTTTATCCTATATCAACTGTCACTCTACATACTTTTTTCATCTAGAGTTGGTAATTGAAAACAGTGTATATATATTGGTTTTTTAATCTGGAAACCCAGTGTATATAGTTTTTTATATAAACTCACAACCATTCCTATAATAATCCAAACAGCTCGTGTCCAGTCCCAAAATTTATCCTAAAACAGAATTACAGTTCTACATTTGCATTTTTTTTAAGTGATCACCCTAGTATTTTGTAGTGATGAGGAGACTAATTTGTGCATCAACATATGGAAAAATAAATCTTTTTACTTCAAATATGCACCCTTGATTCAAAAAAATATAGCAATAAATTTTATATCTATCCAGAGTCTTCGTAAACCTATTTAAAAGAAATAAGACTTACCTATTGCTCTCATTCCCACTTACCTCAATGTTGCATATTACTCTCCCAGGTGTGATTGCTTTCAAGAACATTCATTCCCTCCACCATTGCAGCCTTTCAGGTAGGATGAGGAGTACAACGAACAATATGAGGTATGGTGACAGTATCTACTATAGAGATAAAGGTCGGTAAAGGAAATATCTCCATGCTAGCATACATATTGGACAATAGGATAAGGAGTAACACATGAGCGACCCCCCTTCCAATGAGCTATGGTAAATCAAGATCAAATGAGACTAAGAACATGGATAGCAGGAGACTCTGCAGAAGGAATAGAAATAAAAGTCCCAACAAAATCTACCTGCAAAGAAGATTGAAGTGGAGGCAAGACCGAGAAGGTCCAATGGGTGTCTATAAACATAAAAACACTTGTTTTTTGTTGAAGCACAAAAGCCTGAGTAGGGATGGGGATGTAATAGGGGTTGACCTTAGTTTCTTAGACTTGGTAGTCGGTACCATGGGTTAAAATACATGTTTTCTGATATGTATCGTCCAACTCCGATACAAGTACGTACTAGTTCTGGACGATACATTAGTATGTATCGTCTGCTACATTCCAAAAAAGTATGAGAAGCACCGGTACAATATGGGTTAAAATACCCATTTTTCGATATGTATCGTTCAGCTCTGATACTGGTACATACCATACGATACGTACCGATTCCGGACAATACATTGGTATGTATCATCCGGTACATTCCAAAAAAGTATGAGATGCACCGGTACGGTACTTTGAATGTACTTTGAACCAAGTTTGGTACATTATCTAGGATGCCGTTTACCTCAATTTGGAAAGGAGTTGCTACTGTATCATGTCTTCGACAAATTCATGTTATAAAATCAGCCAATTTTTAAAATGTAAAAACAGCCAACCAGTTGCAACTTAATAGAATACCTTTTGTCGGGTCAACTCCCAAAGTGGGCCCAAAGCAGGATGTAAAAGTATAATAAACGGTAATCCATAATGAATATATTTGTTGTTCTCTTCAATCTAGTAGACATAAACGAGACAAAAAAAAAAAGTTAACATATCTTTATAAAAATGGATTCAATTAATAATTTATACTTTGCTATCTTAGAGAAACAAAATAACACAATGAATAACTTTATATAATATACTGATGTTGACTATCACTAAAGTAGTCAATCATCTTATACATCAACAGCTAGGAGAAACCCTATATGAAAGCAAAATTGGCAGTTATTTCAAAGTACAAGTTTTGGTCCATTACTGGAGAAGAAGAATGGGGACAAGGTTCCAAACACAAGATTTAAAATGCATACTGATTGTTCAGGGACTAGACGCATGGTTTATGAAGCAAACTAGTTCTGCAAGATTTAAAATGCATACTGATTGTCCACTCGCTACCGCTGATGTTACGGCTCGAGAATCGGAAGGTGGCCCGTCAGCTTTTTGGACTTTATGGGGTGAAAGAAATCGCAGGGTCTTTGAAGATAAGAGTCGCTCGGTGGGGCTGATTATGAAGCACGTCCGGGACTTGATGTGGCTCTGGGTTACTAAGGGGAATGGGGGGATGTATTTCTGTGGGATTTGGGTTTCTGCAGCACCTTGCTACTTTTCTATATACACTTTTTTTTTACCGATAAAAAAAAAAAAGAATTAACGAGAAGGATGGATACATAATAGAGGTTCTTAAAGAACTTGTCCGAAATGAGCCAATGAATCAATGCAGATAATGAGTTGTCATCTCAGCTGTGCAGTGAGTGGACCTTGAGACA
This sequence comes from Chloranthus sessilifolius, assembly GCA_021018995.1. Classification (NCBI taxonomy): domain Eukaryota; kingdom Viridiplantae; phylum Streptophyta; class Magnoliopsida; order Chloranthales; family Chloranthaceae; genus Chloranthus; species Chloranthus sessilifolius. Next base: position 20,617,122 of record CM037589.1, read on the forward strand.
CACCCAGAGTTTAACAAAGAGCATATATATCCGTGCATGCCTCAAAATTCAAAAAATAGCACAACTGATAAGACGTCAGATCATGTCTAGGATGAGCCTGCAATGAACTGTTGGCTCACTGTAAACCATTTCTTTCTTAAAAGTTCAAGACTTCAAACAATATTCTGATTTTATAACACTGTCTTTCATCAACTGGTGCTATGATTTTGTAAATCAGGGCTTTCAGCAACCCAAGATATCAAATTTATATTTCTCAATTTTAGAGTAATCAACAACCTTATTTCTCAAATTTTAAAGCTTTATCAGACCTCCTAAATTTGGATTTGTGGATTATAATTAGCCCCATTGAGTTTTAGTTTTATTAGCACCTTCAAGAACCGTTCAATCTTTTGAAACAAGTTTCAATTCAGAATGTACCTATTACGGTTATCCCTGACAGTTTATGGATCTTGAATCCTTACGAATTTCAGTATATGTGGCTTGAATCTTGACTTTATAAGCCTAATAAAATCCTGAAATACGCTAGTAAAGTTGGCCCTAACAAAACAAATCATATATGTTTTCATATGACGGGCCTATTTGAATTAGGAGTCATCTTTATATTGTTTGGTCTTTGCATGTGGAAGCCGACATCATATATAGATAATTATATGCACGAGGTATTGTTATATATTAATGAGGAATGCATCTTTATCATGGTGGGAATGAATGGTAGTAGTGCATAAAATAGAACTCAAATTGATCCTAGTTGACTTGAGAAATTTAAGCATAGGTTTTTTACTATCCCCTACCTTGTAAGACCTATTTGAAAACTTTCAGCCACCTTAAACAGGATTATCGTTGGTGGGAAAAGTCGAAATAGATGAGTAGTATGTTGTGCGATCGAGTGTCGGTATAATTGTATGGAAGTTTCATATGTTTTGTCACCACCTATATAATTTAATGGTGCATAGTATTGGGAAATTATGAAATGATATAAGAAATGATCCATGTGGTTAAGATGTGCTATGGCAGATTTGTGGCGTAACAAGAAATGATGAAATTAGGAACAAGTATGTACAAGGAAGTTTTAAGACCAGTGTAAAGTTACGGTCCATATATTGTATTTTAAACATCAGTTCATGAAAAATTGTGCCTACGATCCACATGTGATTGATCTGTACTACTAATATAAGGTAGGGTTTGGATCGGATTTCAGTCATATTTCACTAGAAATGCTACCTGTAGAATTTTGACAAATATGAAGGGAGATGCGATGGGTAAGGTCGTGTTCGTTATTCCTTGATCTTTTGGTGATTGGGAAGAGCTAGTGTATTGACCTTTGTGTTGATCAGTAGTATTGCTGACCAGAATTGTTGCCGTTTATGTGTTGATCAGTATTGTTATTGTCATTTCATGGCTGTGTAGCCACTGTAACTCTGTTTTCCTGCAATGGAAGAAACGAAAGTAAGTGCTGGTAGTGATGGCGAGGACCACATTGGTTGCATATAACTATGGTGAAGTTTGATAGGTCACGATCTGCTGCCATGTCCTTGGGCTCAAAAAGGAAATTAGGGTATATACATGGAAGTATTCTCGAACTAGATGTCACGGATCCTAAACACATTGACTGGGAGTGTGATAATCTTACTGTGATGACATGGATACTTCATTCTATGCAGCTCACGATCAATCGCTCCTTTATGTATGCTACAGATGCAAAAGAATTATGAGAGGTGACACCTTCTCAAAAAAGGTAAAACCTTCCTAAAATGTTTCAATTGATTGACCAGATCAGTAATACTCGTCAGGGCGAAAGATTAATTCGAGAATATTATACACTGTTGAGGAGTATATGGGACGAGCTCGCAAAATATCAGGAGGATGATGTGTGCAGCGGATGCGCAGCCTAGTGAATGTGTGGGCAAGCCTATCATTCACTCGAGAGACGGAAAATATTTAATTAGTTGAGGGTCGTTAATCTTGATTACGAGAGTGTTCGTGCTAGTATACTCAGACGGGAGCAGTGTCCTCCACTTGATCTACCTTCTCTCTTTTGCAGCATGAGGAGACCATAGGTCAGCTAATGCATGTGTCCATTAATGCACTTGAGCGTTTAGCTCTTCCTACATTTACTGAGGTCCGTCGTGGAGGTAGCAAATATGTGGATAAAGAGGTTGTAGTGGCTTATGAGAGGAATAGAAAGACAAGTTGACATGTTCTCATTACCGCAGAAAAGGGCAAAAAAGGGAGACTTGTTGGGATTTTGTTGGTATAACAACAGAACAACCATGATTTTTTTGCTAAGGAACCAACTACTCCCACTACACAGCCAGCACCCCCTACAACTTGGACACTGTCAGCTTTAGTAACCCTAACACAGAGAGTATCAAGAGCTTTTGCTTCCTTCATTGATATCTATATGCTACTTTGTTTCTAATAAGAACCCCAAGTGGGTTATAACTAAATTTGATGTAAGTTTGAAGATCTTAAGGTCGGACAGAGGGAGAGAGTATTCCTCCCATTGTCTCCAATCTTATCTTTGCACTTATGGAATTTATTGACAATCCACTTGTCCTTACATTCCATAATAAATTGGAGTTGCTGAAAGGAAGAATTGGCATCTTCTTGAGGATACGGGATCATTACCTTTGCGTATGAATGTTCCCAAATGCTTATCGGGGAAGGTGGTACTTACTACTAGCTATCTTACTAATTGAATGCTACACTTGTCATAGGGGTGAATGTCCTTACAAGGTTTTTATGTCGAAATGGTCGTTTCTTTTTTGTGCCTCCTCGGACCTTTGGATGTCTTTGTTTTGCTCATATTCTATTCCATCCAGTCTGGTGGAAAACTCTCCTAAAGTCATGAGATGTATTTTCATTGGGTATCCTCCTACAGAGAAAGGGTATAAATGTTATGGCCCTTCCTCTGGGAAACATTTTATTACTATGGATATGACCTGCCACTCAATTATATGCTCCTTCTCAGTGCTCTCTTCAGGGGACAAGTAAACAAGTGGTAAAGAGAGCACATACACTCCATTGCCTCTACCATGTGCAAGTAAAATTGATGTTGAGGTAGAAGTTGAACTTGGAAGTGCAAGTGATCCTAAGGTCATAGGAGAAAAGTGGGATCTGTTTGGGAAAGGAAAATACTTTAAAAGCAAGAAAAAAGAGGTGCAGAAGCATCCCTCTCTTACTCAAGACATGAATCAAATGTCATCTCCCAATGCAGGTACACAAAGTAGTGAACCTCCTCAAGTTTATGATTTGGATCTCCCGATTGCTCTACTAGACACTCCATCAAAAAGTTTGTGTCCTATCATGCTCTATACCCTTTCTTGTTTTTGAAACCCTATTGTAGCCAAAAGGGAAAGAGGCCATAGTGCGGGAAATGCAAGCGTTAGTACAAAATAAACAAAGAGAGATTAAAGAACTTCCAAGAGGGAATAAAGTTGTGGGGTGTAAGTTGGCGCACATTGTGAAATACCACCTTTAAATGGGTCGAATGAGAGATATAAAGCCATGTTTGTAGCAATGGGATTTACACAAACTACTGTATTACTTACCAAGATACAATTGCATTGTTGCTAAACTTAATTCTATTTAGGTCCTTCTATCCCTAGCTGCCCATAACGACTGGCCATTATACTAGTTGGATGTCAAGAATGCATTATTGTATAGGAACCTCAAAGAAGGAAGTTTATATGGTGTTATCTCTTGGGTTCTTACTTTAGGGGGAGAACCTAGTTTTCATTAATTGATAAAAACTCAATTCCATGCTAATGTCAAGGTTCAACGGTCGGATAATGGAAGGGAGTATGACTCTCACCGTCTATAGTTGCACCTTCGTGATCATGGAATAGAGTGGCAAACCACTCGTCCTTACACCCCCAACAAAATGTGGTGTCTGATAGGAAAATTCGTCATGTTTTCGAAGATGTTCGATCACTTCTATTAGGGATGAATGTCCCAAAGTATCTAAGAGGAGAGACGGTCCTCACCTCCATCTTCTTAATTAATCGCAAGCCAACTCTGACTCTTAATGCGATGTCCCCTTGCAAATTGTTGTTTCCTGTTTGTCCCTTACTTTCTGTTCCTCCTCGTATTTTTAGGTCATATTGTTTTGCCAATATTCTTGCGATTCATCGCTCTAAACTTGATTTGCAAAACGTAGGTTATCAAAAAAATATTTGTAAACCATGTAGCATTGACAACATGCACAATAGAAATACCCTGACGTGGAGGAAAACCATATAGCTTGTAGCACTTAGAACGATCATAAATTCGACCCAATTTAGAGCAGGCAAACTTTGACAGCTGATGTTGGCATGACGTCGACACATGTAGCTTGTAGCACTTACAACGATCATAAATTCGACCCAATTTAGAGCAGGTAAACTTTGACTACTGATGTTGGCACGTCGGCAGAGGTGAATGGTGATGTCAACGAAGGCTTATTTTGTCAATCACCCAATCGTCTTTCTCTAATACCAACTTAACTTTCAAAAAGCGATTTAGGGTTAGGGTTTAGTATGGAGGAATATGGAGGGAGAGAGAGATACAATGGCTAAGCAAGAGTTAGCCTACCAGCCTTTTACATTAATAAAGGTAATTGCAACTCACACACCCGTATATAGTACACACCCCATAAGTGGCACACACACTAACCGACATACACATAAACTACTTTCTACACACCAATACTCCCCCTCAAGTTGGTGCATAGATATCTAGCATGCCCAACTCGACAATAACATCTTGAAGAAGAGAAGGACTAAGCTTTGGTGAAAACATTGACAAGCTGTTGGGAAGATGAAACCTTTGGAGTCTCAATGAGACCAGCCTGAAATTTCTTACGAATGAAATGAATATCCACTTCAACATGTTTGGTTCTCTCATGAAGAACCGAATCCCCAGCAAATCAGTGGAAGGTTGGTTGTCATAGTGAAGAGGCATGGGAAGAGAAGGGGGATAACCGAGCTCAGTTAGAAGAGAACGAAGCCAAAGTAGCTGACAAGTCCCATGAGCCATAGCACGATACTCAGATTCAGCGCTTGACTTGGAGACTAGCATCTTGTTTCTGGCTTTTCCATATGACAAGATTACCACCCAGAAAGGCATAGTGTTCCAAGTGCCCGTGAAGAAAATTGAATGGCAAAATTGTCCTAGAGCTTCAACCATAACTCGGAAGCTCTTTAATTTAATTGTATTGAAAGCAATATCGGCTTGGTACCACCTAGCCACGACTTGCATCGGTTCGCCTTTGTCACTAGCATCGATCTTGAAGAAAAAGACTTTTATATACCCTTACTTTTTATACCACGAGCTCTTTTACGAGGCAGAGCCGGTGGTTTACTACTATGGGTAATGGCTGTGGAGGGATTGGATCTATCGTCATCATCATCAACATTGTAATAATAATGTTGATACCCCCTTCTGCACAGTCTCATAAAATCACATCATCATTATGTTTTGTCCTTGAAGTCTTATCAAGCCATTGTAAAATCTCCCTTCGGATCTCGGGTGACATTTGGACATTTGTATCTTCGTGTTCTCCATAGGACTTAAAGAAATGTTCATACGTCCAACATGGATTGTTAGACTTTGGTCTAAGAGGATCATTCGAGGACGAAGACATTGATGATGTAAAATTAAAAAGTAAAAAAAATAGGAGGCTTGATGTAAAAAAAGAACAAAGTAAAAAAATACACTAACATCTCACACGAGATGACTTCAATCTTGATTCCCGAATCTTTGATTTGATGCTTCTCTTCTAACTTGGAGATGAAGGAAGGAGAGTGATGGGGACATCCAACAGAGCATGGCAGAAAAGAAGACACAACAACACGCTATCCCACAGCGCACTGTGAACAGTCCCACAGCACGCTGTCCCACAACACATCGTGGACGACTCCGCCCAGCGACGGACCTGCGGGAAGTGCTATTTTCGTTACGAAAGTTGTCATTTTTAATCTTTTATTATTTTAAGACTTTTTTATTGCGAGTTTTATGTTGTTTAGGGTTTTCTTAGCCTATATAAAGGCATTGTAAACACTTTATTAGTTAGTTTTGATTAAAGAATAAAAAGAGAGTGACTTTTGTGCAAACCCTAGAGAGCTTGTGAAGAGTTTTCAACTGAGGGAGTGAATCCTTCAAACCTTGAGGAGCAATCGTTTCTCGTGCGACTTGGTGCGAAACCGACGTACAGCCATGGTGTGAAGCTTCGGAAAACCCTTAGTGCGAAGCCTTGAAATCTATCCCTTTATTTTGTCATTTCTCTAGTTGTTGTCAGGAGTTATCTTTCTTTTATTCCGTTGATAAAAATCAAAATCCCAAATTGTTCCCCTTCTACTGAATTTTTTTAAGCCTTATTTCATTGAAAATTCCCGAGGAGTCAAGAGACGATATTGCGATTGTCGATTGATGACCTAAACTAGAACGAAATTCGAGTTCCTTCATCGGAGCTATTTTTCTAGATCGGGAAATTTTCACGCATGCGAATGCTAAATAGATTAACCTAATTGTTTTATTAATTTCATTGAATTAATTTTATGTGTTGCATGATTTTGAACATTTCCGCTATTCAATTCATTCTAAATTAATCCCAAATTCACATATTAGTGTCTTAGCGTGTCGTCCAGCGTCAGTTTTGATATCAAGGCCAGGTTTCTAGTTTAGGATTACCCATATTAAGTTTCAGGTTTTCATTGCATATAAGTGTTAGAGTTTCTTGGTATCACGATGAATCCGGAACAGTTAGCCGCTTTGCCGCTTTCATGGAAAACTTTAATACCCAAATGACTGCCATAAGAGGACAATTACAAGACCAGCAAGCCCAACAAGCGGAATTATCGACACAATTCCAAGAGTTGTCTAGAGCGACTCATGGTGATTATCATAGGGTTAATTTTGATAATAGGAGGGATCCTCCTAGGCGTGGGAATCGTCCCGACCCATATGAGAGTCACAAAGGCAATGAAGGTTGACGCTCCCACTTTCAAAGGAAAGATGGACCCAAAAATATTTATAGAGTGGGTAGCCGCCATGGATCATTATTTCAATTGGTATGAAATGACGGATGAGCGAAAAGTGCGGTTTGCCAAAATATAGCTGGTAGGACAAGCCAAACTTTATTGGATAAGTGTGGAACAACCCCGAGGAACTCTCGAGCGCAAACCCATCGCCACATGAGCGGACGTGAAAGAAAAGCTTCATGATAAATATGTTCCCATGTCTTAAAACCAACGACTGATGGATAAATGGCATGGATTAAAGCAGGGAAGCATGTCGGCTGATGATTATATCAACATAGAGCAAAAGTAGGAGTTTGGAAAAAGTCTCCTCTTCATTAGCTCGTATGTTCCTGCGTAAAGAGACTTCCTACATTCTTCCTCCACCCGTCTCATTGGTAAATTCGTCAATCCTCCCCATAGGATTCAGCGATAAGGAATAGATAGAAGGGAACATTGCTTTTAGAGGCCCTCCCCCTTGACCCAACTATCCTCCCAGAACTGAATTCGAGTGCCACAGCCCCAGCCCCAGCTGAAGCGAACCCCCTTTGCGTAAAGATACCAAGTGCCACAAATCATTTTCCACCAGGTCGAGGTTCTTCTACTGCTGGGAATGCTGATGCCCCAGTTAGAATTTGAGTGACCATATTTTTCCACAAGCACCTTGCGCCAAAGACTCTCCAATTCCTGCTCGATCCCAGCTCTCCAGAACCATTTGCCAAGAAGGGCGATGTTATTCCACCTTAAATTACGGATCCCCAGCCACCGCAGCTCATCGGGAGTTGCATGTCTCCCGATTAAGGAGATGGTATTTCTTCTCGAGGCCTGACCCCTCCCACAGAAAATTACGTTGAATTTGTTCAATCCGATTGATTACTCCGATCGGACACTTGAGCATATACATATAGAACGTCGACAAGCTTGCAAGAACGAATTTCAACAAGATTAGTCTCCCACCACCACTTAATATGAAGCATGAATATGAAGCTAGAGCCCTAATTTGGGGAAAATGTTGGAAACAATACTTTAGCCCTAGCTCTTTATGTCAATGACCCGAAAAAGACAATATTTATAGGATTACATAATGATGTAATCCTATAAATATCTTACACAATATCTTAAGGCCTGTTTGGTAATGTAACAAAATAGTACTTAAGTATATTTTCGCCATTTAAATGTTATTTGAATTAAAGGGATTTTGGTGATAATTAAGGTCAAAACATTTAAATTAAAGGGATGTTTGGTGACAACTAAGGTAACAAATTAAATTAGATTAAATTTCAAATTTAACCTAAATTAAAGTGGGATACACTCTAGTCTAACTTAAATTTATCCGGCTTTAATTTCGTTGACTTAAAAACTTGAGGCGCGCACATAAGTTTTTTCTTTATTAAGATTAAAAGCTGGAACAAAAATGAAGAGAAAAGAACCGGCTCTCCAACTTCTTCTCTATGTAGTAGCTTCCCCAACTTCTTCTCTAATCACATCCTCTCCCATGAATGTTGTCCATATCCTCAAACCACTAATGGGTCTTGTTTCCAACTTCCTTCTCTTTTATTTTCCATATTTTCTGATGATTTCCAAGCCTCTTCTCTACACACTTGGAGAATAAGTTATTGGGTATTTGCCTGTAACCATGGATCAAAATGCCGGAAAACCGGTACGTATCATCCGAGCAAAAAAATGGTACGTATCGGACGATAAGTACCGGAACAGTAATGTACCAGACGATACATTGCGAGCAAAAAACCGGTACGTATCGGACGATATGTACCGGAACAATAATGTACCGGGGCATTTACAGATATATAAGACGATACGGTACATTTAATGTACCGTATCGTTAGGGTCCAATACCGATACGCATCGATATTAGACTATATTTTGATCCATGCCGGTAACAGAGAATATATTCGGTAAATGCACGTGAAATACCAATGCACTATCTTGATCCAATAATATTTAGGGTATTTTTAATAGGAGGATCGGCCCAACCAGACCCTCTCATCAGATATAAATATGTATTTATTTTATAATTACTGTCCTGCTAATGATTTGCCGATTATGGCTACCTGATTTCAAGAATGCCTACCAATCTGGCCATTCTTTTACAAAATCAGTGTATTTCTTAGTAATATTTCTAACATAGATCAAAATATCGTCCGATACCGATATGTATCGGATGTATCGGTTTTGGACATGAACAATACGGTAAATACCCTTTTTACCAAGTACCCCAAAAAATCACATATTTATCGAATGATACGATGAAATTATCGTCCGATACAGACAATAATTTCAAATTATCGAACGATAATTTGAATGTATCGTCCGATAATTTGGTAGATTGACAGGGACCCCATTTGCCCAAATTATCATCCGATACGGACGATAATTTCAAATTATCGGATGATAATTTGAATGTATCGCCCGATAATTTGGCAGATTGACAGGGACCCCATTTGGCAGTCCGATAATTTGATTTTTGGGATTTTTTTGAAAAAAAAATTTGTATCAAAATAATACATTCAATGTATCGCCGATACGTTGAATGTATCAGACGATACACGATACGTATCATCCTGGAGTTCAGGACGATACGCATCGAAATTCCGATATTTTGATCCATGATTTCTAATTTAGGAGAAAAACTATTAAAATAATTATAATGCCTATGGAGTGTTTGCTGAAATTCCTCAACTAAATTAGTTTGAGGATCCAGTTTGGATCAAAAACTAAACTTTTGAGGGAAAAAAGGCAGTTTGAAAGTCCTACATATTAATTTATTACTTTGTATTTCCTATTGTGAATTAGTATGTGGCAGAAGAAGACACAAGGGTATTGTGGAGTTTGAGTTGGGAGATTGATAGTTTATCATATGCATAAATAATATCTTACTTCCATAGTGAACGGTGGCAATTAAGATTGTGATTGCAACTCGCTTAGTTAGCTGGTCAAAGTTCACGTGTGTATAAATGGGGCCAACAAATCAATATAAATTTAAAACAAACCATTATGTTTTACCTAGTGCCACCAAACGAGATACATATGAATAGCTATATAAATCTCAATTTAGGTGAATATAAATTTTGAGTAAATTAAGTAAATTAAATTCAAGTAAATGTAACATCCAAGATTCCAAACACACTCTTAGATTTAAGTGGTAAGATCATACATTACAAGTTTATAAGTACGCATAGTATGCCAAACATCCAATATATGAATACCATGTGTCATATAGTCAAACACAAGCAATATGCCAATATATGACTACAATGTGTCATGTAGTCAAACACAACTACATCACAATAGTGGATAATGTCATATTCAATCTTGTGAAAGAATCAAGTTGCAGCATGGATGACATATATTTTATTTTTTATCAGTAATTCGAAATTATATTGATACCCAGCAAAGCATTGAATTGACCAATACAATAACAGGACGACCAAAAGCAAGACAGCAAGGAAAACCAATACATGAGCAATGAGAAACAGAAACAAAAGATGAGCAACCCCCAACCCTAGTCCCAAATTAACCTGAGTCCCAGGGAGATGAGTCGCCTCTAAACACCTCGCTGCCTCTAGTTACCCAAAGCCACACCAGGTCTTTGACTGATTTCATAATCATCCCCACCACCCTACTTTTATGCTCGAATATCCTCATATTCCTCTCGCGCCATATACTCCAAATGACAGCAAAGAATGTCACCCTCCAATGGTTCCCGAGCTGGCCTTCTAATCTGACTGCATCCCATGCCAAATACTGGAGGCAAGGCATAGCGGGAGAGACCCAAGAAATGCCAAACAGATTTAGAACAATACTCCAAATCTCGTACGCCACCTCACAATGGAGAAAGAGATGCGAGGCGGACTCTTCCCCCTGAGGACACATCACACAACAATTAGGAATATCTTTCCCCCTCTGAATGAGTTGATCCATCGTTAGAGTGGAGGAAAGGGACAATCTTTGGCGTGAGGTGATGATGGAGAAGTATGGCCAACTCATGGGTAACTGGGGTATAAGCGTAACGGTTCACAGAGGAACTTCGCCTTAGTGGAAAAGTATTTGCAGCACACGTGGGGCTTTTTCGCTAGAGGGCTGCGATTCACTTGGGGCTGTGGCACCTGTATTAGATTCTGGGAGGATGTTTGGATGGATGAAGGTGCTCTCAAGATGTCATTCCCAGAGATCTATGCCAATGATGTCAATTCGGCCGGGAGGATTGTGGACTTTGTGTCAGAAACGGAGGGGGGCAGACTATGGAATGTTGTCACCAGAAGACTGTTGCGGGATGAGGAGGTGACACCGTTCTCTATCCTCATGCAGAGGCTATATGAAGCACAGCGTCACCCCCATGGGCAAGATCGAATGAGCTGGGCTTCGGGTCGAGATGGTGTTTTCAGTGTCAAATCCTACTATAGGATGCTGACGTGTCGCCCTCTCATCGGATTCCAAGGGGCAAGATTATGGAAGGAAGCCATTCCTCCAAAAATCATATTTTTTGTGTGGACACTCTTCAAAGGAAAAATTCTAACTATAGATCAGCTTATTCGAAAGGGAAAGGAAGTCTCGAATTGTTGCATGATGTATGGCGAGGAGAAGAATGCTTCTCATCTTCTTATTCACTGCAGAGTGGCACATGAGTTGTGGAACATCGTCATCAAGTCCTTCCGTAGGAGCTGGGTTATGCCTGCCACGCCCTACGCCCTTTATCTGATGTAGGAGGTTAGTAAAATGGAAGGGGAGATTGGAGATTATTGGATGACGGCTCTCTATGCGATGTTGTGGAGTATATGGGGCAAAGAAATCTACGAATTTTCGAGAGTAAAAGACGGCCGATAGGGATGATTATGAGGTCCATCAGAGACCTGGTGTGGTTTTGGGTGGAGAGGGGAGGGATAGTTCCTCAAGAGGAAACCTATGTGTGGGATCCAGGCTAATGGGTATGATACCCGGGTGCACCGTGGTCATCTCTTAGTCGTGTCGATGTATTGGTCTTTGTTTTCTTTTGGTCGTATCATTGTATTGGTCTTTCAGCACCTTATTGCTTCAATATAAGTTACGTATTGATCAAAAAAAGAAGTTGATCCATCGTTAGCACTTCATCTTTGAATAACGTCCATGCGAAGAATTTTACTTTGAGCGGGATGGTTGCCTTCCACACCCCTGCTCCTTGATATTTGATTAGTGGGAGGCGCGAAAGCATCCAGAAGTAAGACTTGACGCTGAAGTTGCCATTTTTGCTAGGGGCCCATATCCATCGGTCCTAATTGTAAGGATTCTGATGCAGGTTATAGAGGGTGGACCAGCTCCGAGAATGAGGTCACCTCATCGCCTCTCAGGTTTCAAGGAGTGTCAACTTCCCACAGTCTGCCCCCGAGAGCCTCTGAGACAAATTCAACGATCAACCCATGGGTCAAAATCTCAGGTTACCGATACGTATCGTCCGAGCTCCAAAATGATACGTATCGGACGATACGTATCGGTATTGTCCGATACCGAATGATACATTGAATGTATCATTAGATCTATCTAATCGAACAATACGGTACATTAAATGTATGTACCGTATCGTTGACTCAAATTTTGATCCATGGATCAACCCTTGAGGGTTCAAGGATAAGGAATAGATATCCGGGAACGACATTTTGAGAGGCCCACCAACAACCCAGTTGTCCTCCCAGAACCGAATCTGGGTGCCACAACCCCAACTAAAACGAAGCCCTCTAGAGTAAAGAGGCCATGTGCCACAGATGTTCTTCCACCAGGTCGATGTGCCTCTGTTGACCGAAGTGCTGATGCCCTAGTTACTATTGGATTGCCCGTACTTATCAATCAGCACCTTACGCCAAAGATTATCCCTTTCCTCCACACTCCCCGCTTCCCAGAACCATTTACCAAGGAGTGCTATGTTGGTCCACCTCAAACTGCAAATGCTTAGTCCTCCGCAACTCACAGGAAGTTGACATGTGTCCCAGTTAATAAGATGGAATCGTTTGTCCAGGCCCGACCACTCCCAAAGGAAATTTCGTTGAATTTGCTCTAGCCGATTGATTACTCCAATCGGGCATTTGAATATCGACCTGTAGAAAATGGGCAGTTAGATAGGACCACTTTAAGCAGGACAAGACGCCCTCCACTACTTAGCATTTTTCCTTTCCACGAGGACAGTTGTTGTTCGAATCTTTGAATTACCGGATCCCATGCTCTAGCCGTAGGTTGTCTAAGCCCGCAGTAGCCACAAGTACTTGATTGGAAGCTTCTTGCTCGCACAATTGACCGTATTTACTAATTCCTGCAACAGCATATTATTGATCCCAATACCCGTGATAGGAAACGGATGGCATATATTTTTAAGTAATAGGGAACGAAATTGTTCAATTAATTAGACATAAAAAATTTACTTTGATATGCATGTAAATTGAATGTGTTCAGTTTTGTCATCATCTCTTCCATGCAAATATCAGTAATCCTACAGATATGATAGAGCTACTCGACGTGCTCTATTTAGCCTTGAGGTGATTGATTGAAAAGGACAATCGAAGGGATAAAACTGTGCATATGATATGCGGTTTGAAACCAATTTTATATTTTATCGAGTAGTGGAACTTCAAGAAAATCTGTCGAAAACACAAACTATTCAACAATTTAATTTGGGCAATTTGATTAAATCCGATTTAGCATTCTGTATGCATATGATGGTTCCTAATCTAAAAACTAGGGTCCAATGAAAGGCTCCGATTTTCAATCTAGTTCAGGGTACTAAGCGAAAATTTCGATGTTGCCTAAAGACTCTTTGCTAGGGTGAATAATTGAGGGCCCGAAGGGTTTAAATCGTTCAAAGGGAATCAACGGATGGATATCAACAAGGTTGGGAATAAGAAAATCAAAATCCCAGTAAGAATACAAGAAAATATCCTGGGATTTATGAACTTTCAATAGAAGAACCAAACTAAATTAGATTACCTGACAAGAAGAAAAGATAAATAGGAAAGAAGATCCGAGGAATCGCTCCAAGCAAGAAGTTGGCTTCACAACAAACCGCATGCAAAATTGAAGAATCACTCTCTCAAGGAAAACTCATCTCAAGTTCTCAAAATTTCACTCTGAGCAAAACCATTCATTAATCAATCAAAAATTAAATAAAAATGTCATTACAATGTTTTAAATAAGTAAATAAAATTCTAACCTAACATTAAACTCAAAATAGAAAGTCTTATTCTAAACAAACTCTACATAAGGAAAATTCCGCCTCGAAATAGGCATAGCCACCTAAGCTCTCGCTTTCCAAAGGGACAGTCTAGAATGGAGATTAGAGAGGAAGAATGAGCGAAAATAATGTTGTGAAGAGTATAGGACTAAGCCTACCCTTTTACAGAGGTAATGGGACCCCAAAAAAGAAAACAAAAATTAACAAAGTGCTCCAATGGTCACATTTATAACCGTTGGAGCATTATGCCATCTCATACAAAGTATGCGGTTAGATAAGCCATAAAAGCGTGGCTTGTGCGATCGCTTAATTGATTGCACGCTTAAGCCAAGATGGCTTATGCAATTTGAAGGTGCAGAATGGCTTAAGCGATCGCTTATGAATACACTGAGGACAGTTTGCTCTCAGGTCGATTTCGCTTGAGCGAGATTGGACAGAGAGTAGTTTCCTGAACTTTTCGCACCTCTCCTTCCTTTTCCTTCTTTGCCATCTGCATGCCTTCGCGTAGTGGGGTCCTGTCGCATGATGCTTGCGTGCCCAAGGGTCTCGAAACCTCTGAAGCTTTGAACCTTTTTCTTGCACTCGCCATACACCTCGTGTTGGTCGATGTCGCCATTAGTAAGTTGATGTTCCAAAATGGATCCAAATTAAATAATCCTTGCGACATTGAAAATATTTCATTCTAGACAAATTCATGAAATTTATAAGTATGTTAAACAAACATTAATAGGGAAGTTTAGGCCAAAGAAACACAATTTTTTTCCAAAATGGAAAATAGTTTTAGAATCCAGATTTATATTTGAATAGTAGAATCAATCGTAAAAAGGCTGAAATCGGTCAAATCATTTTTGAATACTAAAAATCGTTTGAATCGTAAGATTTAAATCAAATCGTATGATTTGAATCTATCGTGTGACACCATCCACAATGTTGCGATATGTCACTTAAAACCACTTTTATGTGTTTTCTTTTTTTCTAAAGAGCCCCAAAACTCTTATGAACCCTATTCCATATTATTTTATACTTATTATACATCTTTTTAGGTTATAAAAAGGTTCTTCAGAATATTTTATTTTTAGGGCAATAACTATTTGAAGTATCTTCACGGTCGTTGAATAATATCAAGTTCTTGTTTCCTTAGTTTTACATTGCCTTAGAGTAATAGAATATTTTTTTACTAAGAATTGGTGTCTCTAACAAAATCCACCATCGACTGGTTTTAAGATTTTCTAAAGTGAACTTCTATTACATCTTATATGTTTTAAGTTTTAGGAGGCGTTCTCTACGGATTTTTTTTGGCTTTTTGACCTACTCATAGAGTGTAATACACTCATACATACATATCTTATATACAAAGATGTCTTACACATACAGAATTACAGGAGAATGCACATGAATGAATGACGATAGGTCAAATGATGAAATAAATACAAATTTTTTACCTTTTATGATTCAAATGTGTTAGAAATGGTTGAAGTTTTTATATGTGTTGCATTTCCCTAATTTTATGATTTTTTAAAATATTTTCTCATACTTTTTACAATTTTTTTTTTCAAAAATTAATTAATCTTACGACTTACAATTCGATTCGGGAATTGATTCATTTTATGAGGAAAACGATTTACAATCCGATTCACGAGTTGACAACCTTGCCAAAAACACCGAACGTAAAATTTATTATCAAAACGTCAGCTCCAGGTTAGGTCACATATATCTGAGCATGATGATTTTTATAGGAGGAGCAATGCAAAACTGCAAAAATAAGACGATATATCATAAGACTACTTTGCTCAAACCCTCAAAAGTTGAACATACCATTTTGTATTGAACCTGGCCCCAAACTGTCTATGCTTGTTCCAAACGAAAGAGAAGGAATTCCCATCATCAATTACCACCACTGTATGACTCCTCCCAGCTCCAGCTGCAACAATTTTATATCAACACACAAATAGCATCACTAACCTAGATATAGTCTGTGAAAATCACTTGATATACAAGTTACGTCAATATTTAAAATTTCACCAAAAAGGTCTACATAACGATGCATGCACAATGTTACCAATCCATATCATTAAAGAAGAGATAAACCATCAAGTGTAGCAGGTACAAGTTCAAAGAAACTTTACAAGACCAAAAAAGCATCACATCATATTCATTAGAAACAAACAAAAGTGCAACACCTCTTAGGTTGCATCGAAATATTAGGTCGATTAGGTGCTTTATGAAGTAAAATTACAACCAAAGAAAAGAAGTACGAACAATTATCACAAGCTGCTAATTTTTTTTTATCAGTAATAAAGATTATATTAATAACCAACAAGGCGCTGAAACCCAGTACAATCTCGACACACATAATAAAAAAGAAACATACAATAAACAAAGAGAAAAGAAACAACGATAGACAGAGATCGAGGGCATAGCCCCCTTAACCAGGGTCCCACAAGAAATTATACCAGCTATCCCCAACCCTCCCACGCCCGACCCAAAACGTAACCAGCTCCGCAACCGACCTAATAACCATACCGGCAGGTTCCCATTTCTCTTCGAAAATTCTGTCATTTCTCTCGCGCCATAGGCACTACATAACGGCAAACATCGACGCCCTCCAAGCCAGCCTTCCCTCTCCCTTCAGCTTCACCGCGTCCCAGTTGAGCAAAAGCAAATAGGGTGACTGCGACATAGTCCAAGACATACCAAAATCTTTTAGAATGGCTCCCCACACCTCATCAGCCATACGGCAATGAATGAAGAGATGACAAGCGGACTCCTCCCCATCAGAACACATAACACACGAACTCGGGACATTATTACCCCACTGAATCAGCTGGTCCCTAATGAGAATTCTGTCCTTGCACAGCGCCCGTACAAAGAACCGGATCTTTAGCAGACTAGGCACCCTCCACAGCCATTTACCCTCAAACCTGATAAGTGGACGGCGCGACAACCATTGATATAGCGCTTTGACGTTGAACTTCCCATCTCAATTCAGGACCCAAATCCTCTGGTCAGCACGTAACCAGTTCTGTTGTGTCTCATACAGCCTGCTCAGCAGGTCCAAATAGCGCCCCACTTCGCAGTCCCTGAGGCGTCTTCTGATGACTATGTCCCAAACACTCCTCTAACCGACGATCGACACAAACTCGTCAACCCTACCACTCGGGTTCGGCGATAGGGCAAATACACCTGGGTATATATCTCTAAGCGGCCCCACCTCCAACCAGCGGTCCTCCCAAAAACGTATCCGGGAACCACAACCCCATCTGTATAGAACCCCTTTCTCCATTTACTCCCATACACACGAAATCTCTCTCCACCACTGCGAGGTGCTTCTGTGGGTAAAAAGATCTATCCCCCAACTCCCCCAAGAAAGCCCATATTTCTCGCTTAGAACCAGCCACCAAAGACTTCCCCTCTCCTCCTCCCTTCCTGCTCTCCAAATCCATTTTCCTAGCAGCGCCAGATTAGTTCTTTGAAGGCTCTGAATCCCAAGCCCGCCACAAGTGATCGACACCTGACATGTGTCCCAATTACCTAGGTGATATCGCCTATTTAAGCCTGCCCCCTCCCAAAGAAAAGACCTTTGAATACGCTCCAGGCAATCAAGAATCTTGGCGGGACATCTAAACATAGACTTGAAGAAGATTGGGGTCGACGATAACACCGCTTTAATCAAGATCAGCCTTCCCCCACTGCTCAAAAACCTTCCTTTCCAAGATGACAAGCGCTGCTCATATCTCTGCACAACCGGAAGCCAATCACGGCTCGAAGGCTTTCTAATCCCGAGCGGCAAGCCAAGGTACCTAATGGGCAGCCTCTCAATGCCACACCCAACCGAACCAGCGAGGATAGCCAGGGAGTCCTCATCCACCCCAATGCCAGAGACAGTTGATTTAAAGAGATTAACCCGCTGCCCCGACACCGCCTCGAACACCGAAAGCACATCAGCCATAGTGCGAAGCTCTGTCATATCAGCCTTCTCAAATGAAAGTGACGTCCGCGTACTGCAAGTGCATGATGGATCTGCTCTGCTCTCCAACCCGGATTCCAGCAAGCGTGCCCAAGTCCCTAGCGCAGCCGATCAGCCCGGATAAAGCCTCCCCAACCAAATTGAATAGGAAAGGGGATAGGGAATCCCCCTGCCTGGGACCCCAAGAACTCTTGAAATACCCAGCAAACGTGCCATTCACCCACACCAAAAACCACGGAGAAGAGTAGCACCCGCGCATCTACTTCCTCCAAGTGGCCCTGAAACCCACCCCTTTCAACATGTGATCCAAATTCTCCCAGCTGACCCGGTCATATGCTTTCTCCATATCTACCTTCCAGACCACAGCCGGCCTACGTTGAGCAAAGGCCGAATGAATGGTCTCGTTAGCAACCGCCACCAAATCCGTCAGATGCCAACCTCGGACGAAAGCCCCCTGCTAGTCGGAAATAATAGAACCCATCACCCATTTAATCCTGTAGGCCAGCACCCTTTATATAATCTTGTATGAGCAATTAATCAGGCTGATTGGTCGGTAGTCAGAAATATTCGCAGCCCCATGCGTCTTAGGGATGAGGGTAATAAATGTAAAGTTTAAAGCTCTCTCGATGAAACCAGTAGAGTGAAACTCATGGAAGACCTCCATCAGATCCGTCTTAATAGTCTCCCAGAACATACAGTAAAATTTCATGGTAAAACCGTCCAGCCTTGGCGGTTTGTTGCTGCCGCCGAATCTGATCACTGTCCACACTTCATCTTTCATAAAGATACTCTCCAACCCCCTGCTAACCTCCTCCGAAAGAGCGGAGAAAGGTAACTCATCCAATCCCGGCCTCAGAAGGCCGTCATCAGAATACAATCGCTCCCCTGATCGTGGCCCGAGTACGACACCCCATCCACAGTGATACTCCCCAGATACTTCGACTTATTGCAGGCATTAGCGACTGCATGAAAATACTTCGTATTAGCATCCCCGTCTTTGAACCATCGAGCCTTCGCTTTTTGCATCCAAAACACTTCCTCAGCCCTACATACCTCTCTAAACTCCACCTTAGACTGCAATCTGATCTCCTTCTCCTCAGCCGACAAATTTTAGCTTTCCTCCAAATTGTCTAACACCCTCAGCTTAGAAAGCAAGTTCTCCTTTCTAACTTGCACCCTTCCGTAATCATCTTTGTTCCAAGCCTTGATTCTATCCTTTAACTGCTAGAGCTTAGAGAGGAACCTAGCAGTCATTCCCCATTCAAGACATGTTCCAACCAACCCCGAACCTTCTGAAAATATCTCATCCATTAACCACATGTTTTCAAACTGAAAAGGGGAAGGACCCTTTCCGTGGGACTCACAGGTGAGTCCAATAGGGCGTTGGTCTGAAATGGCCCGTCCGAAAGCTTCCAGTCAGGCCCCTGGGAAAATTTCGAGCCAATCGGTAGAACAAAGGAATCTGTCCAACCTGCTGAGAGACGACGAATCCTGCAGACTCGAACACGTAAATCGAGCCCCCACTAGTGGGATATCGAATAAGCCCGGTCATGATGAAGGAGTTGAAATCCTCATAACCCCAGATTAGCGGGGCCACCCGACTTCTCGTAATCCCGGATAACATTAAAATCTGACCAGTGAGATGGGCAAATCCCATCGAGCAGCCAAAGCATTCAGTTCAAACCAGAACTCTTCCCTCTCAAGATCAATCACCGGACCAAAAATACCCGCAAAACTCCAGAGTTTCCCCGCCACTTTATCCCGAAGCACCACAGATGCCGAGTAACAACCCAATTCCTCATCCACCTTGTCAAACAAAACCGTCGACCAGGCCATGAGGATCCCTCCGGAGGCACCGATGGAATCGACTCCGACCCAATCCCAGGTGTCCCCCCCCTAAGACCGAAACAACCTTCCTTTTGTCGCAGCTACCCCACTTAGTTTCTTGAAGGGCAACAATTACAGGATTAAACGTCGCAATCGTCTGTTTAGCCCCCATCCGCTTCAGCCGATCACAGATTCCTCTTACATTCCAAGATAATATCTTCATAACGTAACCAATTCATAGTCCACCCAACCGAAAGGAAGTGGCTGCATCCCCCCCGCCCTCCTCCCATCCGACATACCCCATTGTAGCCGCGCCAGTTCCCGCGATCCACCTCGCCGCTTTCTCTTGGTAACCTGTCGGCCTGTGATAACTAACCTGAATACCTCTCGCAATTCAGCCTGAGATCCTTTAAACGACATCCCAAGGTTTCGGCCCACTTCGATCAACATGTCGATTTCCGCCATCGATTCGACTTCCTAGGCAATTCCAAGCTCAGTAGGATCTGGGCATAGTTGCAATTGCATCTCCCCTACCGTCGAACTTCTCATCCCATCATTGACTGTGTCTGACCAACACCCCCGTTGAACCTCCATCCCCGACCCGTCATATCCCGAGTCCAACACATCTCCAAAGGCCGTGGCGGCATCCCGGGCTGTGGTTCTGCACCAGCGGAGGTCCTCCGTCTCGCTCTCGCAGCTCCTCCCAGACTTCCCCGCCTTACCAACTGAGAAGGAGCCTCGGGTCCCCTCTTCCACATAATGGGATGCGATTTGGGTCTCCGGGTCGGTCCACCACTGAAGAGGATAACCCAACATACCTGATTTAGTCGAACCAATGGGTCGACCCACTCGAACAGCCCGAGCAATGAGTCGTCCAAATCCAACCCAGCTCTCCGCCACCGGGCCATTAATGCACGTTAAGGCTCGACAGGCGTGGGGCTCCATGTCCGAAGGAGGTGTCGCCCCTAAAGCCGTCGATGGGTGCCACGTCAGCCAGCCACGTGTCTTCCCCCCCTACGCAGGAATAGAGCCCCTTCCCCTACCAAACCTGCGGTCAAAAACCGTCAAACACCCCGAAG
This sequence comes from Chloranthus sessilifolius, assembly GCA_021018995.1. Taxonomy (NCBI): domain Eukaryota; kingdom Viridiplantae; phylum Streptophyta; class Magnoliopsida; order Chloranthales; family Chloranthaceae; genus Chloranthus; species Chloranthus sessilifolius. Next base: position 20,638,203 of record CM037589.1, read on the forward strand.
ACCCTCTAGAGCTTTCCAGGACCGGGCGACGTGCCATCTCCACAGGCGTTCGCGCTCCTCGAGGCCCCCCTGCATCTTCTCCTTCTAAGATAAACCCTAATCTGCTTTTTACATCCAGAAGCAGCATATCTCCGAAGAGGGCCGACCACCTCGAGCACCATCAGATCCCATGTACGATCCCTTACCTCGTTCGTCCCATCCGACAGCCCCCTATTCTCACCTACCCTTTGATCTTACAGGTATACGATGTCAGGCTCATAGGACGAGGTAATCTGGACTGTAGATCCTCCCGTAGATACGCGATCCCCCGCCGGCACTTCGACCGTCTCCAGAGCACCAGATCCAACCTCGAAACCCTTGGTCGGTTGAGAATGAGCAACCGAGACACGACCTCTCACGGCGTGATCGGAGAGCCGAGAAGGCCGATCAGACTGTAGAATCCGTGGGTCGAGCACTTTCAGGGTTCTCACGAGCCCATCCATGTCCGACTGGATCCGGCAACGCCTGAACTTCTACTACTGGGGGGTCTACGAGGCCGACGCCGGAGGGCAGCACCCCCGAGGCAACTTCGACCGGATGATGCTCGAGACAACTTCAACAGGCTGCCAAATAACGGTATAAATACTAGAAAGCATTTCTAATTAAAAATAAGGACCATGTTTACTTCTGAGGGATGGGTAGAGAGGAATTGAGCAAATCATGCAAATGGAAAAACGTGTGGTAGACAGTCAAGCAAACCCTTTTATCATAATTAACGAAGGTTTCATTCTATGAACTGAAAGGATGATTGAGGTGCTCATCAAAAGAACTTAAAGCTAAAAAACAAAATACAATGGCATTGGTTTTAAATTTGAGCTATGATTAAATCTTCATTTTTTTGGGCTTCCTCCCTTGCTAGACTATCAGCTTGTAGGTACGATGATTTAAGAATGTGGGTAACTGCAACATTTATACTTTGCATATGAGCAAATACAAGTTCCTTTAGCCCAAGATATCTCTCTGGCACTTCCACCTTGTTGTTTAGCCATACCACCACCAAATTTGAATCCCCTTACAAAAATGATGTTTTCAATTCCAAGGGACTTGACTATTTTGCACCCTCTCTTGCTTTTCTTAGTTCTGCTTCATTATGGGTACAAATGCCGAAACTTTTTGCAAAAGACTCGATAATGGATACATTGGACTCTATACAATCCCCTAACCGGGAACACCAAGATCAAGAGCCTTGGAGTTGGCTAGCAACAGATTTCTAGCGCAAGAAGAAACGAAAAGGGAATCAGAACCAGGCTTAAAGGAGCAAAATCAGCATGCTGGAACATTGCCAGTCAATCGATCAACTCTGGGAATTCGATCGATTGGCTGTGGCCTGTAAGGAAATAATTCTGGCGACGTATATATAAGTCAATCGATCGAATACCAAATGTCAATCGATTGACTACGTCAGAATTCGAATTTGAATTTTAAGGGCATACTTGTATTTTTTTATATTTGCTTTAGGGTTTTATTTTCTTTTGTCAGGCCTCCTATATAAGGTCTCTAAATAAACATTGTAAGGGGATGATGATTATTGATTATGAATGAAAGCTATTACTTGTGTGCTTGAGATGAGCCATTGTTGAAGAGTGATTCTTCTTCCCGAGATAGGTTTGGTATGAGGCCAAGGGTATGATGCCTACAATTTTATCTCTTATATTTATCTTTGTTTCTCTATTTTCTGCTCTTATTTTATTCCCAAAAGCCTTAAATCCGCCGTTATTCTGTCAACCATAACTCTAGTTTTCATCTAAACTATTGAATCTACCCGATTGATAACCTAAATCTCATCGACCATCTAACCCATCTAAACCCTAAAATTGGTCCAATCTCTAAACCGGGGAACCTGAGATTTCATCATTGAACCACAAGTGAACGCCCTAATCTGGAAGCGGCTAGAGTTCTACCTCTAGGATCTTCCTTCCGCGATGCTAACAGATCTAGCGCAACGGATCGGAACCGATCCGAATCAAATGTGATCATCCAAATGGAAAGCTACGAATCTTAAGGTATTCACGTTTATTCGTATTGGTTTTGCTTAATTAATTTAGTTTAATTTTGGTAATTATTCACATAGTCGAGGGTTTTGTCCTGCGTCAGTTTTGGCGTCAAAGCTTTGAGTTCTAGGTTAGGGCATATTGTGTGACATATTCACTGTTTCTGTGCCAATCGATTGAGCACTCTTGTTCAATCGATTGATTCTAATTGAATCTATTTGTTTATCCAGACGGTGCATTCAATCTCAATCGATTGACTTATCATTATCAATCGATCGACTGATATTCATTGATTTATTGCATTCCACTTTTCTTTGCATCTATTTCTATTGTGTTCAAAAGTGTGCACGTCATGTGTTCGACAAAAGTCCTTGTTCATTTTGAGTTACATGTTTATGTCATTTCGAAGTCCTTTAATTTTATGGCATTTGTGTCTACATTTGTGTGCACGTCATGTGTTTCTTAAAATTCCTCAACTATTGTGTGGTCTATAGAATTGTGTCTAAGTTATGCTTGTGTCAAGCGTCATGTATGAGTCACTTACACATCACCATGAATTCGTTCAAAGGGAATCAACGGATGGATATCAACAAGGTTGGGAATAAGAAAATCAAAATCCCAGCAAGAATACAAGAAAATATCCTGGATTTTATGAACTTTCAATAAAAGAACCAAACTAAATTAAATTACCTGACAAGAAGAAAAGATAAATAGCAGAGACAGAAGATCCGAGGAATCGCTCCAAGCAAGAAGTTGGCTTCACAATAAACCACATGCAAGATTGAAGAATCACTCTTCGAGTTTGAAAGAATCACTCTCTCAAGGAAAACTCATCCCAAGTTCTCAAAATTTCACTCTGAGCAAAACCATTCATTAATCAATCAAAAATTAAATAAAAATGTCATTACAATGTTTTAAATAAGTAAATAAAACCCTAACCTAATATTAAACTCAAAATAGAAAGTCTTATTCTAAACAAACTCTACATAAGGCAAATTCCGCCTCGAAATAGGCATAGTCACCTAAGCTCTCGCTTTCCAAAGGGGCAGTCTAGAATGGAGATTAGAGAGGAAGAATGAGCGAAAATAATGTTGTGAAGAGTATAGGACTAAACCTACCCTTTTATAGAGGTAATGGGACCCCAAAAAAGAAAACAAAAATTAAAAAAGTGCTCCAATGGTCACATTTATAACCGTTGGAACATTATGCCATCTCATACCAAGTACGCGGTCAGATAAGCCATAAAAACGTGGCTTATGCGATCGCTTAATTGACTGCACGCTTAAGCCAAGATGGCTTATGCACAGGTGCATAATGGCTTAAGCGATCACTCATGAATACACTGAGCACAGTTTGCTCTCAGGTCGATTTCGCTTGAGTGAGATTGGATAGAGTAGTTTCCCGAACTTTTCTCGCCTCTCCTTCCTTTTCCTTCTTTCCCATCTGCATGCCTTCGCATAGTGGGGTCCTATCGCATGATGCTTGCGTGTCCAAGGGTCTCGAAACCTCTGAAGCTTTGAACCTTTTTCTTACACTCGCCATACACCTCGTGTTGGTCGATATCGCCATTAGTAAGTTGATGTTCCAAAATGGATCCAAATTAAACAATCCTTGCGACATTGAATATATTTCATTCTAGACAAATTCATGAAATTTATAAGTATGTTAAACAAACATTAATAGGGAAGTTTAGGCCAAAGAAACTCAATTTTTTTCCAAAAGGGAAAATAGCTTTAGAATCCAGATTTATATTTGAATAGTAGATTCAAATCATAAAAAGGCTGAAATCGGTCAAATCGTTTTTGAATACTAAAAATCGTTTGAATCCTAAGATTTAAATCAAATCGTATGATTTGAGTCTATCGTGTGACACCGTCCACAATGTTGCGATATGTCACTTAAATCCACTTTTATGTGTTCTCTTTTTTTACTAAAGAGCCCCTAAACTCTTATGAACCCTATTCCATATTATTTTATACTTATTATACATCTTTTTAGGTTATAAAAAGGTTCTTCAGAATATTTTATTTTTAGGGCAATAACTATTTGAAGTATCTTCACGGTCGTTGAATAATATCAAGTTCTTGTTTCTTTAGTTTTACATTGCCTTAAGAGAAAGAATATTTTTTTACTAAGAATTGGTGTCTCTAACAAAATCCACCATCGACGGGTTTTAAGATTTTCTAAAGTGAACTTCTATTACATCTTATATGTTTTAAGTTTTAGGAGTCGTTCTCTACGGATTTTTTCTAGCTTTTTGACATATTCAGAGTGTAATACACTCATACATACATATCTCATATACAAAGATGCCTTACACATACAGAATTACGGGAGAATGTACATGAATATTATGACTATAGGTCAAATGATGAAATAAATACAATTTTTGACTTTTAGTATTCAAATGTGTTAGAAATGGTTGAAGTTTTTATATGTGTTGCATTTCCCTAATTTTATGATACTTTTTACAATTTTTTTTTTCAAAAATCTAATTAACCTTACGAATTACAATTCGATTCGTGAATCGATTCATTTTATGAGGAAAACGATTTACAATCCGATTCACGAGTTGACAACCTTGCCAAGAACACCAAACGTAAAATTTATTATCAAAAAGTCAGCTCCAGGTTATGTCACATATATTTGAGCATGATGATTTTTATACGAGGAGCAATGCAAAACTGCAGATATAAGACGGTATATCATAACCCTCAAAAGTTGAACATACCATTTTGTATTGAACCTGGCCCCAACTGTCCATGCTTGTTCCAAACGAAAGAGAGGAATTCCCATCATCAATTACCACCACTGTATGACTCCTCCCAGCTCCAGCTGCAACAATTTTATATCAACACACAAATAGCATCACTAACCTAGATATAGTCTGTGAAAATCACTTGATATACAAGTTACGTCAATATTTAAAATTTCACCAAAAAGGTCTACATAACGATGCATGCACAATGTTACCAATCCATATCATTAAAGAAGAGATAAACCATCAAGTGTAGCAGGTACAAGTTCAAAGAAACTTTACAAGACCAAAAAAGCATCACATCATATTCATTAGAAACAAACAAAAGTGCAACACCTCTTAGGTTGCATCGAAATATTAGGTCGATTAGGTGCTTTATGAAGTAAAATTACAACCAAATAAAAGAAGTACGAACAATTATCACAGGCTGCTAATTTTTTTTTATCAGTAATAAAGATTATATTAATAACCAACAAGGCGCTGAAACCCAGTACAATCTCGACACACATAATAAAAAAGAAACAGAATATAAACAAAGAGAAAAGAAACAACGACAGATAGAGATCGAGGGTATAGCCCCCTTAACCAGGGTCCCACAAGAAATTACACCAGCTATCCCCAACCCTCCCACGCCCGACCCAAAACCTAACCAGCTCATGACCTTATAACCATCTGCGCAGGTTTAAATTTCTCTTCGAAAATTCTGTCACTTCTCTCGCGCCATAGGCACCACATAACGGCAAACATCGACGCCCTCCAAGCCAGACTTCCTTCCCCCTTCAGCTTCACCGCGTCCCAGTTGAGCAAAAGCAAATAGGGCGACTACGGCATAGTCCAAGACATACCAAAATCTTTTAAAATGGCTCCCCACACCTCATCAGCCATACGGCAATGAATGAAGAGATGAGAAGCGGACTCCTCCCCATCGAAACACATAACACATGAACTCGGGAGATCATTACCCCGCCGAATCAGCTGGTCCCTAGTGAAAATTCTGTCCTTGCACAACGCCCAAACAAAGAACCGGATCTTTAGCGGAATAGGCTCCCTCCGCAGCCATTTACCCTCGAACCTGATATGCGGACAGCGCAATAACCATTGATATAACGCTTTGACGTTGAACTTCCCATCCCAATTCAGGGCCCAAATCCTCTGATCAGCCCGTAACCTGTTCTGTTGTGTCTCATACAGCTTGCTCAGCAAGTCCAGATAGCGCCCCACCTCGCAGTCCCTGAGGCGTCTTCTGATGACTATGTCCCAAACACTCCTCCCACCGACGATCGACACAAACTCGTCAACCCTACCACCCGGGTTCGGCGATAGGGCAAATACATCCGGGTATATATCTCTAAGCAGCCCCACCTCCAACCAGCAGTCCTCCCAAAAACGTATCCGGGAACCACAACCCCAGCTGTATCGAACCCCTTTCGCCATAAACTCCCATACACGCGAAATCTCTCTCCACCACTGCGAGGTGCTTTTGTGGGTAAAAAGATCTGTCCCCCAACGCCCCAAGGAAAGCCCATATTTCTCGCTTAGAACGAGCTACCAAAGACTTCCCCTCTCCTCCTCCCTTCCCGCTCTCCAAATCCATTTTCCTAGCAGCGCCAGATTAGTTCTTTTAAGGCTCAATCTGACCCGCCCACAAGTGATCGACCCAATTTACTAGGTGATATCGCTTATTTAAGCTCGCCTCCCAAAGAAAAGACCTTTGAATACGCTCCTAGCGATCAAGAATCTTAGCAAGACATCTAAACATAGACATGAAGAAGATTGAGGTCGACGATAACACCGCTTTAACCAAGATCAACTTTCCCCCACTACTCAAAAACCTTCCTTTCCAAGACGACAAGCGCTGCTCATATCTCTGCACAACCGGAAGCCAATCACGGCTCGAAGGCTTTCTAATCCCGAGCGGCAAGCCAAGGTACCTAATGGGCAGCCTCTCAATGCCACACCCAACCGAACCAGCGAGGATAGCCAGGGAGTCCTCATCCACCCCAATGCCAGAGACAGTTGATTTAAAGAGATTAACCCGCTGCCCCGACACCGCCTCGAACACCGAAAGCACATCAGCCATAGTGCGAAGCTCTGTCATATCACCCTTCTCAAATAAAATAGTGTCGTCCGCGTACTGCAAGTGCGTGATGGATCTGCCCTGCTCTCCAACCCGGATCTCAGCAAGCGTGCCCTAGTCCTTAGCGCAGCCGATCAGCCTGGATAAAGCCTCCCCAACCAAATTGAATAGGAAAGGGGATAGGGGATCCCCCTGCCTGAGACCCCCTAGAGCTCTTGAAATACCCAGCAAACGTGCCATTCACCAACACCGAAAGCCACGGAGAAGAGTACCACCCGCACATCCACTTCCTCTAAGTGGCCCCAAAACCCACCCTTTTCAACATGTAATCCAAATTCTCCCAGCTAACCCGGTCATATGCTTTCTCCATATCTATCTTCCAGCCCACAGCCGGTCTACGTTGAGCAAAGGCCAAATGAATGGTCTCGTGAGCAACCGCCACCAGATCCGTCAGATGCCTACCTCGGACGAAAGCCCCCTGATAGTCGGAAATAATAGATCCCATCACCCATTTAATCTTGTAGGCCAGCACCCTCGATATAATCTTGTATGAGCAATTAATCAGGCTGATTGGTCGGTAGTCAGAAATATTCTCAGCCCCATGCGTCTTAGGGATGAGGGTAATAAATGTAGAGTTTAAAGCTCTCCCGATAAAACCAGTCGAGTGAAACTCATGGAAGACCTCCATCAGATCCGTCTTAATGGTCTCCCAGAACGTACGGTAAAATTCCATGGTAAAACCGTCCGGCCCTGGAGCTTTGTTGATGTCGCTGAATCTGATCACTGTCCACACTTCATCTTCCGTAAAGATACTCTCCAACCCCCTGCTAACCTCCTTCGAAAGAGCGGAGAAAGGTAACTCATCCAATCTCGGCCTCAGAAGGCCGTCATCAGAATACAATCGCTCGTAGAAGTCTACGATAATATCCCTCACCTGATTGTGGCCCGAGTACGACACCCTATCCACAGTGATAGTCCCCAGATACTTCAACTTATTGCGGGCATTAGCGACAGCATGAAAATACTTCGTATTGGCATCCCCCTCTTTGAACCATCGAGGCTTTGCTTTCTGCATCCAAAACACTTCCTCGGCCCTACATACCTCTCTGAACTCCACCTTAGACTGCAATCTGATCTCCCTCTCCTTAGCCGACAAATTTATGCTTTCCTCCAAATTGTCGAACACCCTCAGCTTAGAAAGCAAGTTTTCCATTCTAACTAGCACTCTTCTGTAATCACCTCTGTTTCAGGCCTTGATTCTATCCTTTAACAGCCAGAGCTTAGAGAAGAACCGGAAAGCAGCCGTCCCATTCGGCACATGTTCCGACCACCAACCCCGAACCTTCTGCCAAAATATCTCATCCATTAACCACATGTTTTCAAACCGAAAAGGGGAAGGACCCTTTCCGCGGGACTCACATGTGAGTCCAATAGGGCGATCGTCTAAAATGGCCCATGCGAAAGCGTCCAGTCGGGCCCCTGGGAATATGTCGAGCCAATCGGTAGAACAAAGGAATCTGTCCAACCTGTTGAGAGATGGGAAATCCTGCAGACTCGACCACGTAAATTGAGCCCCCACCAGTGGGATATCGAATAAGCCCCAATCCGCAATGAAGGAGTTGAAATCCCTCATAACCCCCAGATTAGCAGGGCCACCCTGCTTCTCAGAATCCCACCGGATAGCATTAAAATCCCCAGCTAGGCAGAGGGGCAGATCCCATCAAGCAGTCAAAGCATTCAGTACAAACCAGAACTCTTCCCTCTCTCGATCAATCGCTGGACCATAAATACCCGCAAAACTCCAGAGTTTCCCCGCCACTTTATCCTGGAGCACCACAGATGTCGAGTAACAACCCAATTCCTCATCCACCTTGTCAAACAGAACCGTCGACCAGGCCACGAGGATCCCTCCGGAGGCACCGATGGAATCGACTCCGACCCAATCCCAGGTATCCCCCCCCAAGACCGAAAAACCTTCCTTTTGTCGCAGCTACCCCACTTAGTTTCTTGAAGGGTAACAATTACAGAATTAAACGTCAAGAATCGCCATGATGCCCCCATCCGCTTCACATTCCAAGATAATATCTTCATAACGTAACCAATTCATAGTCCACCCAACCGAAAGGAATTGGCTACATCCCCCGGCCCTCCTCCCATCCAACATACACCATTGTAGTCGCATCAGTTCTCGCAATCCACCTCGCCGCTTTCTCTTGGTAACCTGCCGGCCCGTGATAACTAACCTGAATACCTCTCGCAATTCAGCTTGAGATCCCTTAAACGACATCCCAAGGTTTCGGCCCACTTCGATCAACCGATCGATTTCCCATCAAGAGGATAACCCACACCGATCCGCCGAACAATGGGTCGACATTTCGAAGAAAGCAAATAAATCGTCCAGATCCAACCCAGCTCTCCCCCACCGGGCCATCAATGCACGTTAAGGCCCGACAGGCGTGGCCTCCATTTCCGAAGCACGTCTCGCCCCTAAAGTCGTCAATGGGTGCCACATCAACCAGCCACGTGTCTTCCCCATCTTGCAGAATAAAGCCCTTCCCTACCAAACCCGGTCAGCAATTCAAACACCCCCCTCTAGAGCTTTCCAGGACCGGACGACGTGTCATCTCCCCAGGGGCGTTCTCGCTCCCCAAGGCCCCCCCTACGTCTTCTCCTTCTAAGATAAACCCTAAACTGCTTTTTACATCCAGAAGCAACATATATCCGAAGAGGGCCGACCACCTCGAGCACCATTGGATCCCAGTTACGATCCCTTACCTCGTCTGTCCCATCTGACAGCCCCCTATTCTCACCTACCCTCTGATCTTGCAGGTATACGATGTTAGGCTCATAGTACGAGGTAATCTGGATCGTAGATCCTCCGTGAATCTGCGATCCCCGTAAGCGCCGGTAGTCTCAGGAGCACCAAATCCAACCTCGAAACCCTTGGTTGGTTGAGAATGAAACAAGAGCACAATGGCGTCGGCCTTCACGTGTGGTGGGAGGCCGAAGGCCGATCGTCTGGCTGAATCAGGTGGTGAGCACTCCTTCATTGGCTCCGCTGAAGCCCATCCATGTTCATTTGGATCAACAGCGCTGAACTTCTACTCTTGGCGGGTCTCTGGTGACAGGCGGCGACATCCGAGGCAACTTCAACCGGATGATGCTCGAGGCAACTTCGACAGGCTGCCAAATAATGGTATAAATACTAGAAAGCATTTCTAATTAAAAATAAGGACCATGTTTACTTCTGAGGGATGGGTAAAGAGGAATTGAGCAAATCATGCAAATGGAAAAACGTGTGGTAGACAGTCAAGCAAACCATTTTATCATAACTAACGAAGGTTTCATTCTATGAACTAAAAGGATGATTGAGGTGCTCATCAAAAGAACTGAAAGCTAAAAAACAAAATACAATGGCAATGGTTTTAAATTTGAGATATGATTAAATCTTCATTTTTCTGGGCTTCCTCCCTTGCTAGACTATCAACTTGTAGGTACGATGATTTAAGAATGTGGGTAGTAACAATTATACTTTGCATATGAGCAAGTACAAGTTCCTTTAGCCCAAGATATCTCTCTGGCACTTCCACCTTGTTGTTTAGCCATACCACCACCAAATTTGAATCCCCTTACAAAAATGATGTTTTCAATTCCAAGGGACTTGACTATTTGCACACCCTCAACTGCTTTTCTTAATTCTGCTTCATTATGGGTACAAATGTTGAAACTTTTTGCAAAAGACTCGAGAATGGATACATTGGACTCTATACAATCCCCTGACGGGGAACACCAAGATCAAGAGCCTTGGAGTTCGGTCGCAACAGATTTCTAGCGCAAGAAGAAACGAAAAGGGAATCAAAACCAGGCTTAAAGGAGCAAAATCAGCAAGTTGGAACATTGCCAGTCAATCGATCAACTCTAGGAATTCGATCGATTGACTGTGGCCTGTGAGGAAATAATTCTGGCGACATATATATAAGTCAATCGATCGAATACCAGATGTCAATCGATTGACTACGTCAGAATTCGAATTTGAATTTTAAGGGCATACTTGTATTTTTTTATATTTGCTTTAGGGTTTTATTTTCTTTTGTGAGGCCTCCTATATAAGGTCTCTAAATAAATATTGTAAGGGGATGATGATTATTGATTATGAATGAAAGCTATTACTTGTGTGCTTGAGATGAGCCATTGTTGAAGAGTGATTCTTCTTCGCGAGATAGGTTTGGTGTGAGGCCAAGGGTGTGATGCCCACAATTTTATCTCTTATATTTATCTTTGTTTCTCCATTTTCTGCTCCTATTTTATTCCCAAAAGCCTTAAATCCGTCGTTATTCTGTCAACCATAACTCTAGTTTTCATCTAAACCATTGAATCTACCCGATCCAATAACCCTGAATCTCATCCCAGCCATCTAACCCATCTAAACTCTAAAATAGACCAGATCTCTAAAACGGGGAACCTAAGATATCATCATTGAACCACGAGCGAACGCCCTAATCAGGAAGCGGCTAGAGTTCTACCTCTAGGATCTTCCTTCCGCGATGCTAACAGATCTAGCGCAACGGATCGGACTATCCGAATCGAATGTGATCATCCGAATGGAAAGCTATGAACCTTAAGGTATCAGCGTTTATTCGTATTGGTTTTGCTTAATTAATTTAGTTTAATTTCGGTAAAATAATCATTTCATCATCATTCACATGGTCGAGGGTTTTGTCCTGCGTCAGTTTTGTTATCAAAGCTTGAGTTCTAGGTTTAAGGCATATTGTGTGACATATTCACTGTTTCTGTGCCAATCGATTGAGCACTCTTGTTCAATCGATTGATTCTGATTGAATCTATTTGTTTATCCAGACAGTGCATTCAATCTCAATCGATTGACTTATCATTATCAATCGAACGACTGATATTCATTGATTTATTGTATTCCACTTTTCTTTGCATCTATTTCTATTGTGTTCAAAAGTGTGCACGTCTTGTGTTCAACAAAAGTCCTTGTTCATTTTGAGTTACATGTGTATGTCATTTCGAAGTCATTTAATTTTATGGCATTTGTGTCTACATTTGTGTGCACGTCATGCGTTTGTTAAAATTCCTCAACTATTGTGTGGTCCATAGAATTGTGTCAAAGTTATGTTTATGTCAAGCGTCACGTATGAGTCACTTATACATCACCATGAATTCCTTACCCGTCATGAAAGGGTGCTAGCCAAACGAGGGAACCACTACACTCCACATTCTTGGGACAGCCCCAAAAGTTATGATGAGATTAGAGTTCGGGGATATCCTCATCATTATGAACGAATCGACCTGTCGAGAAATTTCTAAACTCTATTCTGAATGAGGTCCTAGATTTTGAGGGTACGACGGACCCTAGAACCTTCGTGGAGTGGGGTGCTCATCTCACTTTAGTGCTAAACTAGGAGGAGAGCCAAAAAGAGTATGCAAGTTGAAAAAATCAATTTATGGGTAGAAACAGTCACCTAGAGCTTGGTTTCAGAAGTTCAGTGAAGAGGGGTGCTCATCTCACTTTAGTGCTGGTATATGTAGATGATGTCATTGTCACCGGTGATGATAGTGATGAGATACTCCAGTTGAAAGGGCGCACTTTTATTATTATTTTTATCTAATTGATGAAATGCCGCATGGCACATGATCTAAAAAAGGGTGTTGTTTTGGGATCATGTACCACATGGCACGTGATTTGGCTCGCATGCATGGGTGAGCGCGCACTTTTATTATTATTTTTCTCTGATTGATGAAATGCCACATGGCACATGATCCAAAAAAGGGTGTTGTTTTGGGATCATGTGCCACATGGCACGCGATTTTGGCTCGTATGCATGGGTTCATCCATGCATTTGAACCAATATGCCCTTTTGTCATATATATAACATATATGTATATCTATGTGTGTGTACATGTCTGTGTTAAGTAGAGGAAAAATTATTAGCCGCTATCAACCTTCATGAAGAAACTGAAAGAGTTATTAATTCACATGGTCACATGAAATAATAATATTATAAAATACAATACAAAGAAGGAAAGAAAAGTACTGAAATTACCTCTAGGCAATGATGTTGCACCCCCGCTTTTGCATGCAGTCTCAATCACGATGGTGAAGTAACCATAGAAAATAACGATATTATAAAATACAATACAAAGGAGGAAAGAAAGGTACTGAAATTACCTCTAGGCAATGATGTTGCACCCCCGCTTTTGCATGCAGTCTCAATCACGATGGTGCAGTAACCATAGAATACAAATTTTAGATCATATAAGTAACAGTTCAATGAAATTGTTAAGGAAAAATAATAGAAATATATGATTTGATTGCATGCTTTTATCTTGAAATCTATTTCGTTTCGAATGAATGCTATTGGCTTTGACAAAGTTTTGACCACCCAAAAACTTTTTTGGAATGGCACATGGCACATAATTAACAAAATGGCGTTGTTTTGAGATTATGTGCCACATGGCACATAATTTGGGCTCGCATGCATGGGTAAAATGCATGTGTGTGTGCGCGCGCGCGCACATGCGTGGGTTAAGTAGAAGAAAAATTATTAGCAACTATCAACCTTCATGAAGAAACTGAAAAAGAGTTATTCATCCACATGGCCACATGAAATAATGATATTATAAAATACAAAGGAGGAAAAAAAATACTGAAATTACCTCTAGGCAATGATGTTGCACCCCCGCTATTGCATGCAGTCTCAACCTCGATGGTAAAGTAACAATAAAAGACAAATTTAAAATCATATAAGTAACAGTTTAATGAAATTGTAAAGGAAAGATAATATAAATATACGATTTGATTGCATGTTTTTATCTTAAAATCTATTCTGTTTCGAACGAATACTATTGACCATGAGTCACTCATTTAATAAACATTTTATTGTAATCTAATGCTAATATGAAATATTACCATAATTAATACAAGCAGTACAAGGAATACCAGGAAAGGGCTTTTATCTCTATTGCCAATCTTGTATCAAAGATTATTTTGGGATGAGTACATATTCCCTAATATTTTTTATTGGAATCGTTGTGATTATTAACAGCGGGGATACTATATTTTATAAGTTTAGGGAGGTAGCACTCTAACCGTGCACCCCGATAATGATCCATCCATTCAACACTGCAAACAAATCTATCCAGCCTGCTCAAGGACGGTGAATCCTGAAGATTCGACCACGTGAACCGCGAGCCAGTCAACGGCACATCCATCAATCCCCAATCAACAAAAAAAGAGTTGAAATCCCGCATTACCGCCGCATCCGGCGGCCCCCCCTGCTTCTCCAACTCCCACCTTATAGCATTAAAGTCTCCCCCCAAGCAAAAAGGAAGATCCCACCTGCCCGCCATAGCGGCCAGCTCCATCCAGAAATCAGAACGATCTCGATCACACGACGGGCCATATATTCCTGCAAACATCCAATCATTCCCCGAGACTGTGGCGAAGAACCACAGCAACAGAGAAAAGGCCCACCTCTTTATCCAATTTATCAAAATGATGGTTATCCCATGCGACCAAAATACCCCCAGAAGCTCCTTCCGAATCAGCCCCCGTCCATTCCCAGTAATTTCCTTCCAGCACCGAGGCCACTTTCCTTCTATCGCAACTGCCCCATTTGGTCTCCTGTAACGTAATCACTACCGGCTTGAGAGACGCGGTCATCCTCTTAACCCCCGCCCTTTTGCTGGCCCCACAGATCCCCCTAACATTCCACGATAGCATCTTCATTACCACCATACTCAGCCCTCCCCAAACAAAATGGCAAGGAGCTAGGTCTCCCCCACTCCCCTCCCGTTCGCCATCCCCCATTGCAATCTAGCAAGCTCCCGTGCCCCTCCCCGATTCCTCCTCTTAATCCTCGTACGATTCAGCAAAATTGACCGAAAAACCTCCCGGAGCTCCTCGTCTAGCCCTTTGAAGGATATCCCTAGATCACGGCCCACACGAATCAACCGATCAATATCTTCACTCTAATCCGTTGCTCAGGTAACCCCATCACCCATTTCAACCGTCAAACAACTCTGTGAAGAGGATTCCATCATCTCCTTCCTTGCCTCCTCCTGACAACCCTGAAGCGTCGCCGCAGACCTCTGCTCGAAACAGGAGATAGGTCTCTCAGAACCCGCCTCAAGCGCAGCCCCAAGGCTCGATTCCAAAACTTTGATCATCTCACATGGTCTAGGCAGAAACCCCCGATCACCCGAGGCTAGAAACCGCAGATCCTCCTCCTCTCTCCTAGCCATCTCGCCCCAATCCAAACCTGGAGAACAAAATCCTCCGCTATTAGCTCGACAAAACCTCCCCTTTTCCATACCAGACCCGACAAGGCCCTAGCCCAGATCCACGAATGGTTGACCACTCGACAGGGCCCAAAAACTCAGGCCCTACAAGACCCGATCTAAGACGATCCGTATCCATGCCCCAGATGAGCCTTGGTTCGCCAGAGCGGACATAGGTCAACACCAGATAGATCCACACTACTACCGCCAGGTGGCCCACACCACTCTATTATTAAACTTCGACTGGCCCGGAACATTATGTGGACCAATCACGTGACCCTCCCACAGCTGGCCTCCAAGGTCAAAAGAAGTCCTGCCTAAAAAAGCGAGACACGCTCGCTCGCCACTTAACCACCCGGCCTTTGCCTTTAAAAAAACCCTCTTACAGACCTAAAATCCTTAAGCTCAGCTGACGGTTTGTCCCCAACGGCAGGGTTAGAAGCTTCCATCGCCATTGGATCCCAAGTACGTTGGCAGACCTCGTACCCATGCTTAGGAAACTCCACAACCTCACCTACCCCTGTACCTTGCAGGTGTCCTTGGTCGGCAATACAGTACGAAGAGATCAGATCCATTGGAAACTTCGACGGTGGGTGATGAAGATAAATCGAAATCGGGGCCAAAAGGAGAGGACTGTATCGTCGTCGTTGAAGCTATACCGGCGTCCACTCGTCGCAGTTTGTGCAAGAGCCCCCCCGGCAGCCCATTCTCCTCCGAAACCCATCCACCCTCCACCTGAAACTCAGGGATCACCTCCCCTTCTTCAAGATCCTACTCCTCCCAAAAAATCCCAGCATGCAATCCAAGATCCGAGGCTCCACAAGTGGCCAAGGGTGAGACGACGAGCGCAGACACGGACAAAGAGTCCTCTTCACCATCTCTTCCAACGACTTGTTGTATACGAGAGCCCGAGAGCAAGCCCGGGACCGGGATCGACATTGGATGGAACGACGTATCTCGGGCACCCCCCGAGGCCGAGCCAACCTTCGAGGTCTGTCCCGGTTGCAGCATGGGCCCTGGTTCTCGGTCCCAAAATGGGTAGACCTTTACGATGTCGTATTAATTGTTTGCCCAAAAGTCAACAAATTCACCGTTAGATTTGACCAAAATCATAAGATTTGGTCAATATGTTACAAATCTACCATTAGATGTCGTTAAGATCTCGTGTTATAATCGTTTGACCAATAGTCAACAAGTTCACCATTGGATTTGACCAAAATCAAAAGATTTGGTTAGTATATGACAAATCCATTGTTGGATCACATTATGATCTAGTATTATGATTGTTTGACCAAATGTCAACAAATGCATCGTTGGATTTGACCAAAATCATAAGATTTGGTCAATATGTGACAAATCTACCGTTGGATCTTGTTACAATCTTATATTATGATTGTTTGACTAAAAGTCAACACATTCACAGTTGGATTTGACCAATACTTTGAAAGAATTTTCGATCTCAAGGATAAGATCCAAACCCTAAATTTAAGGAAATGATGATCTGAACCGCTAAGGAAACTCTAGTTTTGAGTATGATCTAAATCCGATAATCCGATGGTTGTGGTTTAAGTAGAAAGATTGTTGTATATTACTGTTGATTGTGATCGCAATAAGCAATGAGTAACCGAAGTCCATTGTGGCCATGATGAGGTATTCATGGCTTAAGCTTTCTCTGAATCTATAATTGCAACCCAATTTATGCAAGGGGTCAACTTAATGTTGATAAGTGTAACCCGTACGTATAAGGGCTTAAGCATGGGTCCATGGGCCCATATATTCCTACGTAAGAGTCGAAGGCGTGGGCCTATAATAGGCCCACATAATCCCAGATTTATATCTCTGGCATACAGTGTCATGAGAATGGGCCTATAATAGGCCCACATAATCCCGAATAAGACCTAAGAATACTTGGCCATGGGCCCTAAGCAAACCCATATAAATCTAAGTGTCTACCTTAGAAGAAAGCGAAGAGGAGAAAAAGTCTTCGCACAGTCAAAGTCTTCCGGAGACAAAGTGGCAAAGATTTGGCGTAGCGAAATTTCTATCCAGAAATCTGAGGGGGAGGGTGTTATTTATAGAATTACCGTGGTGGTTACTGGAATTTACAATCCAACGGTCTTCGTAGCTTCCTCTCGGATCTACATTAAAGATGAGAGGGAAAAGGAAGGGTCAATGTGCGTGGGGTCCCGCGTGGGCCCATAAAAGAGGGAAAAGAAAGAAGAAAGAGCTACAAAGGGACCCTACGTGGATCCCTAGGAGAGAGGAGAGAGAAGAGAGGTTTCACGCAGCTGGTCCCCGGCATAGCCATGAGAGAGAAAGAGGAGAGAGGCACTAAGCTTGAGGGAGAAGGTTCTCAGTGCCCTTTCGAGGGGGGAAAAGTGTTAATGGTGTTGAAGAAGACCATGATATGCTACCTGGTTTGGATATTGTAGAAGACTGTGAAGAATGTGTTGAGAAGGGAGCAGAGCATGATAAAGAGGAGCAGCCCCAATCTGACGTGTGAAAAAAAAAGAACATAAAATTTCAAGGAAAATTATGTGTGAAAGAAGCTTAAGGAGGTGCAAGTTCAAGATGAGAATCTATCTCAAGGGGAGCCTCTCATAACATTTATCATGATCCTTCTCCAGAGACAAGCTCGACCGATCCACGATCTCCCAATTGCTTTTCGGAAGGCTCCATGGTCTTCCAGCCGGTACCCCATTGATAACTGTGTCTTATCATATTTTCTCTCCATCACTTTTTTTTTTTTTATCAGTAAAAAATCATATATTGAAACACAACAAGGCGCTGAGAACCCAATACAAGAGGAAAAACTGGCAAAAGAGACCCGCAAAATGGTCGAAATGCATAAAGAGGGGAAAAGAAAGAAAATATAAAAGGGAGCAAAAAGGTGCAACCACAACAAGCATGATGGATTCCACAAAGTACAAGCTTGTCCGCTCCCCCTCGCACCATCCCCTCCCCAGAAGCCGACGAGGTCCATGATGGATTTGACAATGAGATGCAAAAAACCACGAAGCCAGCACATGTAGTCTGCAGCTGATGTTTCGCATACCCCCAGCTAAGGAGGTGCTGGTAAGGGGTCGCCGCCATAACCAACTCAGGCCCAAAGATCTGAGTACTGCATTCCAGATCGATCTGGCCATACTACAGTGAACCAAGATGCCCTTTTGCGATATATATATATATATATATATATGTGTGTGTGTGTGTGTGTGTGTGTGTTAAGTAGAGGAAAAATTATTAGCAGCTATAAACCTTCATGAAGAAACTGAAAAAGAGTTATTAATCCACATGGCAACATGAAATAATGATATTATAAAATACAGTACAAAGGAGGAAAAAAAAGTACAGAAATTACCTCTAGGCAATGATGTTGCACCCCCGCTATTGCATAGAATCTCAACCTCGATGGTGAAGTAACCAAAAAAGATAAATTTTAAATCATATAAGTAACAATTCAATGAAATTGTAAATGAAAGATAATAGAAATATACGATTTGATTGCATGCCTTTATCTTAAAATCTATTCTGTCTCGAACGAATACTATTGACACCATGAGTCACTCATTCAATAAACATTTTATTGTAATCTAATGCTAATATGAAATATTACCATCATTGATACAAACAGTACAAGGAATACCAGGAAAGGACTTTTATCTCTATTGCCTATCTTGTATCAAAGATTATTTTGGGATGAGTACATATTCCCTAATATTTTTTATTGGAATCACAGACCATTACCAGTGAGGATACTATTTTTTATAAGTTTGGAGAGGTAGCACAGCTAGGTAAGTGAATATATAGAACCAAATATGAGTTGTGTAAGCAAGTGTTAAGTATTAAGATTTAAGTATAAAGTGAGATATAAAAAAATTTGTTTTAGCTAGCATTTTTTAAAAATATTTTTTTTAAATTTATATTAAAAAAAAAACCTTTTAAACCCCTAGGTGATCCCTAGAGGAGGAGTTTAGTCTCCTGAGAGTTTCCAATGAAGATACTTACAAACTTCAAAAAAAATAATTCAAAACATCAAATTTAACACAAATTTTCAATGGAATCATAAAAATATAAACCATATTTTATTCAAAATTCATCTCCATTAAAACTTCAAACCTATTAATTCATATAAACAAGTTAATCTAAAGCAACCATACATCCATCTTCCATAATCGATCCACCTAGATCTAGTGGGTAGTGTGTGTGTTCATTACCAATTTTCACTGTAAAAATCCAAACATAGCTTCTATACTTACACAAATCTTTTACTTTGACTCAAAACTCACTTGGGTATACTCTCTCAATGAAAATTCAGTAAGTATGGGTTCACTCACTTTCAATATGTGGTTTAGAATATGAAACAAACTGAAATTTACCAGATTTTTCAATGAAAAATAGTAAACAAAGATGAAACAAAAATCTCATGGAATGATTTCTAATCCTGAAATTCATAAGACAATTCATCATAGATTTCACAAATTAAACAATCCAACAGAGTAGTTTCAATCAACCTTGGATCAAAAAGGTCTTTCTTTTTTGTTGTAATGGGGTTGCAGGTTAAAGGTACGAAAGAAAATTGATAAGAGGATTCAAATTCTGAGAAAGTAAGCAAGTAGAGAGGTGCTTCAAAAACTCCTGCCTTTCAAAACCTCACTTCTCTTTTTTCTTCTCAACTTTTGTAAACATAAAACTTTCCTTCTTCTCTTTCTTCTTTTGATACTTGTCAACAACTTCCATTTTTTTATGGACATTTTTTTATAGCTTATATCCTCTTTTTTTTAGCACAACACATGCTCATATACTTCCTTTTTTTTTGTTTGGACAACATAGGCTCATATCCATTTTATTTTTTTTAGCACAACATAGCAAGGCATAACACCCATCTTCTTTTCTTTTTTTTTTCTCTTTTCTCTTCACCTCCAAATATCTTGACTACTTCCCCAACAAGTTCCAACACCTTCTCTTTTGCCTCTTAAATTCTCAGAGTGAGGGTAAGGCTAAAATTCATTGGCTAAGGGTCAAAAGAACTCAGGTTTAACAAAGAAAGGTTAACTTTTATTTGGCTCAAACGTGGGTACTAAAAAGGGATATTAACAAGGTTGGTCATTTTGAAGCTCAAACAGTCCATGGATGGCCTTAGATCATATCCTTGGATTCATGAATACTTACTTCAAAGCTTTGAATTCAAATTGCAAAACTTCTAACAAAAAACTTATTCATTTCATTCATAAAACAAAGCAAGGAAACATGTGAGATCTACAAAAATTTTGAATTTCAAAGAAAATAAGAGTGATGTATATAAATTCTCTCAAAAAGAATAGTTTAATGCTCAAATCTCTCATGATTTAGTCTTTTCAAGAATTTATAGTTCATATTTCAACTATATTCTTCAATTTCCAGTTCAAATGGTAATGAATGTGTAAAAATTTTACTAGATCTATGCTTCTCAATCACTTCAAATTTCAGCACAATTAACTAAAAATTAACTCATTTAACTTCAAAACAGATTTTCTTGATTTTAACTTCAATTTATTAAGAAACAAACATGGTTTAATCTTTATTTTCAAATCATTTTTATGTCAAATTCAATATTTAAAATAATTTAAAAACAAAAAAAAAAAAAATTTATGAATGCTCTACCAAATCTCCGCAAAAACCAATACAAAACAGATTTTCTATTCTCACTAACACTTGATACTTCAACAGATTTTTAACACTTGCTTACATAGCGTATACTTGATTTATAATTTACTTACCCAGGTGGGTCACCTACCTCAAACCTTTTAAAACCAATGTCCCACTGTTAACAATCACAGTGAATCCAACGAAGAATGGGCAAGAGGTACTCATCCCAAAAGATCTAATGCAACAAGAAAGGCAGTGGAAATAAAACACCCCAAAACCTGCATGTTAGTACACAACAATTAAAGAAAATAGGGGAATGTGAGCAAGGATGCAAAACAAAATGAATGGAACGAGGATAACAAAAAGAAAATATCAGTTTATTCATTCATATAAAACTAAAACCATATACATATCGACACTAAAATAAGAGAATAAAAAAATTGCAGAAATCTATCCATAATAAAAAGCAATAAACACGAACTCGAAACTACAAAGTAGATGGCTACTCAGACTCACCACCCTTAGACCTAAAGTAGTATTGACTACCCTCATTCAAGGTGTCTCCATCACTACTGCTACTAGTCTTTATATAGACCTTCAGTGTTTGTTTTTCTCTTCCCATAGCTCTAGTGGCAGTTTTTCTTACAACTGGCATTCTCTATCTCTCATTTTGAACTCCCTTCTGCTAAGGTACATTTTTATTGGTACTGCTTTTAGATCGTGGACCTGCCTTCTTGATAACATAGGGCTTTGGGAAAGGTTGAGAAGGGACTTGTATAACAGCAAGATGGGTAGGCAGGTGGTCCCAAAGTTTCTCTAAGAAGATCAGGTCAATGTTTGTCAAAACTTCGAGCATGTCAATTCTTCACAGCCCAAGTATGCTAATCTCATCTCAAGAAGAATTCATCCCATTATAGCAATTTGGCCCTCGCCCCCACTCCACTTCTTTCAGAGAGAAACTACTTCCACATAAACCATAGATTTTTGTTTCTTCTTAGTGCCAAACCTATGAAGAAAATATATACAGAGCTCATAGCTCCGTTTTCATAAAAAATCTTGAGATAGAACTTTTTGTTTAGAAGCACCCATGGAAAGAATCTCTAGGAATTTAGAGTGTTAGTCTTTGCAACTTTAGTTGATCCATGAATCACGGTTTCTCATATTCTCCAGTGCTAACTTACAAGAGCAATTACCATTGGGTTCAAAGGTCCAAAATGTTAGTTGCATGATGCAGGAATAATAGAGCTGTGGGAGCACCAACAGTCCCAAAAGTTCAAGGAGTGGCAGCCTAAGAAACATTTAATTAGAAAATATTAAAACATTAAAAGAGTTCAATCGGGTATCATCACTAAATTCCTTCTAATCAAGGGGAAGCAAGCATAGAGGAAGCCAACTACAATCATCCCTTATCATTATCAATCAATTGGAATGGGAACCTAAAGGTTCATTTTTATTGATTCATCATTCAGGAATTGTCGAGGTTAGCTAACAAGTGAAATATTATGAAGTTTAGTTAAATTGCTAACACCCTGATAGCAAATGAAGTGAAGTAGGGGCTTCAAAGCCGTCACAAGCACGATCTGTTAACAGAGGAAGTGTAAGCGGTAAATGTAGAGGCTGCAAGTCATGGCTCAAAAGCAATGAGCGAAGCTTTACGAAATGACTAACATAGTTGTGTGCCAAAGCTAGTTATAGTAAGTAAAATTATTTAAGCTTTTCTGCAAGCGGAGGCTTCTTTATATTTTTACTGAGTAGCATATCTAAATTGGCTAATTTCATTATTCAATTCACCAAAACTTAAATTACCTAGGCTAAAGAACAACAAAAATAGATGTTACCATATGTCTCATTGAATTCAAAGTGATCGTAGTGGAATATATACAACACCAGTTGGTAGGATGAGCAATAGGTGGTTAAGATTTGTCAGGGACATAAACTTCCAGTGCAATTTCTAGGGACTAATGTCATTTTTCACTCATGCAAAAGGATGACCTTGTTCTACTTCTCTTGCCTAAAACCTCTCCACGAGAGATTAGAATCTTTAACTTCTTAAGTTGGTGGGTGTGTGTTACTCCATGTAAGTGTCGATGCGTTTAAATAGTATGTGGACACCAATAATAGTTTGTAGGTGTAAATTCTATACATATCAATGATAAGAGGGTGTGAGCAACTCAACTCATAAACCTAAACTTTCTCTAGCTTCTTTTTCCTCTCCCTCTTCTTCTCTCCCTTCCAATCCTAATCTACCCTCATATATATATATAAGCCACTAACTAGATGAGGTATGAGGGAAAGCAGTTTGATGTTTTTTTTATTTTATCTCTGTCAAAATACACAGCAGGTTTTTCTTTTTCTGAAAGATGAACTTGCAGAAACTGACTTTTATCTTTATAGAGGCTTGCCCTTAAAAAATTTGTGATTTGTTGAAGCGAGATTCTTCTATCCAAGGTGCAGCTTTTCTTACTCCCTTTCTGGGGCAGCTTCTCTTATATAAAATATACTACTACTGTAATTATACAAAGATTGATTCAATTGGTTTTCTAACATTTGTATTCATTTATCAGTTCATAATATTGTGGCAAAGTACAAATAGCTAGTTAAGCACTTATAAGGGCATATTTAAGGTACATGACATTGACCATGGATAATTGTTGGATCTACTGGGTTTTTGCTCAATTTAGTATGATTGGGATTCAACCAGGCCGTTGGTCCTTCCATCGATTCCAAGGAATAAGCCACATCATCGGTTGATGCCACTCAGGACATCCCCCGTCCATGTATGCAGGGGGAGGCCGGAGATCCTTAGTCACACATCGTGGCTCTCTTTTTGGATCTGGCATTCCCCTTCTCTAGTCTCCCAATGGCTGCACAAGACTCCTTACTCCTCACACGTCAAAAGTTTCTTTTTGCATGTCTCCAATGCACCACTCCAGTTGTACACACTGAGGGAATTTAATGAAAGAAGGAATGTCAGTCTTTATACTAGCAACAACCCTGTATATTTGCTATATTATCTAGAAAATGTTAAAATTTAATGATATATTATTGGAGTATTTTCCACATAACAAGTATTTGCGTTATCATGTGATGATCTTGACATGTCAAATCTCCATGGAGTGAAATATTTGATTAGATATTAAAAATCATAGGAATAGAAGTTTAGAAATGCTAATTACTTTATTTATATATAGACACACACACACACACACAAATACATAGATAGATAAAAAGTAACAAAAAATAAATAAATACAAAGAACGATAACACTAAAGGAAAATATACAATATATAAAAAAATTTACGTGGCTCGAAATTGGCTTGAGCACGTTAGAGCTGAGCTAGAGCTCATAAAGCTTGAAACGCCTAGGACCAAGCTAAAGCTCTGGTTCTATAAGGTAGATCGAGCTAGAGTTGACCCTGGCTCAAGCTTGGCTCAGCTCGTTTGCAGCCCTACCTCTAGGACTTCACTGATCTTCTACTTCCTCGTGCTTATGGTGTTTCAATCATTCGTACAAGATTGGCTTTTGGTATCCGATAGACATGCCCAAACCACCACAAGCGACATGCAGTAACTTTTTTTTCCTAAACAACTTAATCAGCATAACAGCAGCAACAAGCCTAAATTGGTCATCAGCTGAGTAGATCTTCATCAGTTCTTACATCAAAGTCAAATAATGTGGCTATCCTAAGGTGGTATTACTTTAGTAAAAATATAATTTCTATACAAAATTTAAACAAAAAAAAAAACAGAGGAAGAGGAAGCTCTCTTACTTGGGGCCGGAAATATGCTTTGTGGTGAAGAACTCTGTTATTTGCCTTCACATTTATAGAGGTGGAAAGTCCCAAAGGAAAGTTCAAATCGAGCCCCTCATAATTTGCATTCATTGCAGCTTTCCTGGCTACAAGCTCTATTTGCAGGCCTAATTTTTGTTCTCATCTACTGGTTTGAAGTAGGTACACTTCATTGCCAACCTGATAAAGCTGTGTTAGTTGGTGAATCCCATGTGAGTGCAGTGAACTTAGAAAACAGAGTTATAGCTGCAAAAGCATACCGTTTCAATATTGAGAGAAGTAATGTGCAGTCTCTTCAACATGTGAATGTACTTTCTCTTATCTTTTCCATCAACACAGGTCTAGGCCTACAATACCCACCATCTACCTATCATCTCTACTTTAACCTACATCATTAACAACTGATAAATGAAACATCTTTTCATTTATCTGTTAAAAGATATAAAATTGCAATTTTCAAATACTTAACAGGCTGCACATCTTCTCCAACCTACATCATATCTTCTTCAACCTACATCATTTATGAATTAAAAGCTCTTTCATAAAAAAATAAAATAAAAACAAATATGAAACAAATATGGTTTTGTTCTTGTTACTCAATTTTTCCTTCAAATTGACCAAAATCCATGAAAAAAAATTATAATGCCAGGTAAAATTTATCTAGGGTTACCCATAAAAAAATCTGCTCAGATCTTGAATCCCCACAAAAACTATACATGAAAAAAATTATAGTCACAGGTAAAATTTTATAGCTGTTTTTCCTTCAATATTTGTGAATTAATCCCCAATCCATGAAAAAAATCATAATCACAGGTAAAATTTTATAGTTGTTTTCCCTTCAATATTTGTGGATTAATCCCCAATCCATGAAAGAAATTATAATCACAGGTAAAATTATCTATGGTTTTAACCCAGCTGTAAAAATCATCTCCTCTGATCATTCAATCCCCACAAAAACTAGCAGATACAAGGATTCTAACCTAAACAGAGCCGTTGGAAAATAGCCGTTGGCTGGTTGGCTGGATTTATCCACCGTTCTTCCAAAGGCAGAGTATACTGGCGAGACAGAATCTGAGCTCAGATTCTGGGCCTTTCCGACCCAAAAACTCCGACGAGTAGATGTCGCTATCTCTCAGATTCATGCAGAAAGCGCCAAAATCGATGCGAACTCCCGAACGGCTGATTCACACAGAAAACCCCAGAATCGGGCTAAAATATAAGTTCAAACTCAGATTCTGAGGGAGTTTGAACTCTCGAACGAGCCCTTCCACTCTAACAATCCCAACAAAAAAAACCAACCGAAGTTACAAAAATGACAATGCTAACCTTCCTGAGATTCGATTCCCCGCAAGGCATCTTCGTATATATTAGCAATGTGCGTCGTATGACCTATGTATTCACTCTCCGTTCCTACCAAAAGAAAACCATAAACCCGAAAACACACCATCAATTCTGGTTACTATGCTTAAAATAGACTCATATACAGCAGTAATTCCAAGATCTCCTAACAATTAAGTGCAATTAGCAGAACAAGGAAACACACTGCATAGGGAAACCCTAAAAATAATTTAAAAACTGAACGATCAAATTACTACAGGTGACAAGGTGCATAAGAATTCGAGAAATGTGTAAAAAAAATCCAAAAAAATTGCCCTAAATAACCTCAGAACAAAAAAAAAAAAAAAAGTAGATAAATAAATAAAACCTACATCAGAACTTTGAAAAGGTGTACAAATAACTGAAAAACTAATGAATGAAAAACAGACCCAATAAAAACCCTAGAAAAAAATTAAATCAGTATTTTAAAACCCTAGAAAATGGTAAAACAAAACAGAAAATTCAAGAAAAACGTTATTACAAATTTTCAAAAAAGAGAAAAGAGAGAGAGAGAGAGAGAGAGAAAGCCCTAAAAAACTCTAACAATGATAACCGAAGATCAAAAAATAAACCTAAAGGAGATATTTAAAAAGTCGTAACAATAAGTTGAAAAAAAAAAATCTAACCTGGATGGAAACCATTTACGTTCGTCTGCATGGAGATTGAACGGAGAGAGAAAGAGAGAGGGGGCTCAGCGAGAGAGAGAGGGGGAGAGAGAGATAGAGAGAAGACGCGAGTCTTTCCAAATCAATGGGGTAAATCTCAGGCAAATCGAATAGAAACGGGTTAGGGTTAGGGTTTCGGGAGAGAGAGAGAGGGGGCCTTTAGAGTTTGGTTTCGCTTCACGCATGTTGCCGAAGGTCGTTTTTGGGGAGAGAGAGAGAGAGAGCGCGCATTCCTTCTAAAGCCTGAAGGCGGTGAGATGAGGGCGACGAAGAGATATAACACATTTTAAAGTAGTTTGTAATTACATAAATACCCTTATTTGCTTAATATAAATAAATTAATTAAAGGGTATTTTCGGTCATCCAGTGTACAACGATCAAATCTGTAAGGTACCCAAGATTACATAAATACCCTCATTTACGCGCGCTACCAAAATAAACTAAGGCGCTGGAAATCGGCTTGAATCGGACGACGGAGGATGAATCGGACGATGCAGGTTGATTTCGGCGTAAATGCCCTCATTTACGCGCTACCCTCATAGTCCCTTAATCACTAAACTTCCCGCTGGACCATCCAACAAGACGTTGATTCATGGGATTAACTTCTCCCAGGACTTTAAGCGATAAGTTGTGTACATAATTTTCCCACATAAAAGAGGTTGATTTTTGCAACCAAAAATTCTATCGGCGCAATTGATGGTTACACGGTTGACTTCCTTGAACCACATGATAGAGGTCGCATTTCATCCCAATCTTCATACAATAGAATTTATGATCATGGCTGAAATATCAGACGGCTATATGTTGATTTCACGTGACAAACAACTGTAATCATTGTATACCATGGTACGCCATGATCACAGTCACTTTAGGATGTGTGCCACGTGGAATCAATATCGGTCGATTTGTGGGTCACAATCTCAAGATCTCATATGTGAAAGAATGGGACGAATCCCTCGCTTGATTGAAGGCACTAATAGTGTGAACGCTAGAACCATCAATTGCTCCGAAAGAATCTTTGATTGCAACAACCCATACCCTACATTAAGTTCTCAACGCACCATCTGACAAAGGCATGTCGAGCGAGAAGTCACCTCCCTCATGTTAAATGTATGTGAAAACCATTGATTCTAGATTGTATTTGATGCCTTCGAGTTTGGTGATGGAGATTATCTTTTCATTCTAATCTTTTTACACCAAAGATCTTTCGATCATGGCGCACCTATCAGAGAGTACGAATGATGATGCCATATAGCGCACATCCAAAAATGGCCCAAATGCCTAGTCTTCGGGATTTCAGGCAACTTAGCTAATCCTTGTTTTTTTATAAGATACCATTTTTTTGCAACCGAAGATTCTTCCCGCAAAACTAATGGTTCCACCTTTAACACCATTGATTGCCCTGAATTAGATGTTGGACATCATTTTTAGCTTCAGTCTTTCACATAACAGATCTTGAGTTCATGACCCACCTATCAGATGGTCAGGTGTTGATTCCATGTGGCAGGCAATCATGATAATGGTGTACCAAGAAAAGGGGTTCTTGGGATGTGTTCCATATGGAATCAAACATCTTATGTCTGATAGGTGGTCCATGATCTCAAGATCTATTGTGTGAGATATTGGGATGAAAAACGATCTTCTGCATCTTATTCAAGGCACTCATTTTGTAGTGCCTTTTGACCATTAATCTTATGGTGGTATGTCCCTAAACTATTGGTGCCATATATATGGAATCAACGACCCCAATTTCTCTTAAGGACGAATAGGTCAGGTACTAAACACCAAGTCGGGGGTTCGACAATAATTCAGCAAGGTTGAAATTTGAAAATATTCAACAAGTACGGGAAATATTCATGCGGCAAATGTCCGCCGCATGTCATAATAACCATACTTCATGTCAGATAACAAAATCTAACTTAAGGGTGTTAGATCATTTAAACCACATTACGGTGTTTAAACTTCGATCAAGAACCCTTATCCCTTTTTTAAAACACACGAATTTTTGAAAAAAAAATTGTGAATGATTTGGAATTAACTCATAGAACCACAAATTCAAGATTATTCGCAATTTTTTTTTTCTTTTTTAAATTCAGAGAATTTGGTGACTGGTTGGGTCGGTCGTAGGTCTATCCCTGAGTTAGATGGGGTTGGGCTTGTCCAAGCAAAAAATTTGGCTGCTCAACCCAACCAGACTAAACTTGACGTGCCAAGGGTATATGCGCCCAGCCCAACCCCGACCAATAATTTGACCTAACCAGGTTATACTCACCCTATTTTCCTTATTTTGCATATAAAATATCAAGTCAGCTTGGGCTGAGTCAATTTTTGCCTGACCCAACCGACCTTTGAGATATGGTTAGGAAGAGTGGTTTGTATTCAAGTAAATGTATCATATGATAGGCATGTGTTTTAAGATGATCACTCTACATATGATGTTTCGTCATTTGGAAGGCTTGGATTGATGAAAAAAACTTGCAATGGCTAACAATGTTACTTCCATAGTAATGGTGAGCTCTCATTAACCATTTTTGTTTTGAAGCGACGCTCATAATCGCTAATACCATGACCGTGAAACGATTAGAGAATCAGCTAATTCAGATGTACCTCACATGATGCACATATGCGATCAATTCAAACTGTCCAACCCACAATCTATCATTTGCACATTATCTCAACCAAAGAATCATGCCTAAGCGTCGAATCCATTCCCCAGTCCATTTTAAACACTCATTCATATTAATTGGTATCATTTGAATTTCGCCATATGATATGGTTAAGTTTACTTTTGCCTTAAAGCAACTTTTTTGGTCGATAAAAATGTTGTACTTTTATTAATATGAACAAAATTGCAGTAGATCAAAACGGCCGAGCGAGATGCTCCTCCGGTGTAACAGAGAAACAAGGAAAAATAAAATAAATTATACAAGCCTAAAGAAAGAAAATTGAAAGGTTTAACTCTACCGTCATATATCACATGTGCACTTTCTTCTTATTGTTAATTTCATACAAAAAGTTCAACAAATGGGCTCCATTCTCATCCTCTCCATGCAATAGAAAGGTTTAAAGCTCTACCTTTCTCTCTTTAGGACACTCCATCACCCGAAAGGGATACTCTATATATAGGATCCACTACTTGGCTACCATCAGGCCAATTGACCCCTTAAATAATTATAGTTGAAGTCTAGTAAACTTCTCGAGTACTGCTTATTCATTGGTTGTTGTTGTTTGTAGAACACCCACCTATAAATTAGCTGAGTGTTGAATTGACTACCTGCTTTGTGAACCTAGCCGCCAATAGATCCAAGGTTGGACAAACCCCCAATGGGTCTGCTCCGTCCTATAGTGGGGAGTGTGCTTGCCTAGCACGTAAGGGTCTTACCACATGGCATCTTTACCCAATCATAGCAACTGGGCATAAATTATGCCTTCGATTCAAAGAATTATATTTTTCAATTGAACAATGGCTGAATTGAATGTTCAGCTGACTTGCCCATAGTAAGAAGCAAGTGTTTTAGAGTCAAGAACTCTAATGAAATCAAAGAAAATGAATTCAAAACTTACCCTTAGAGAAGTCCTTAGAACTTATATCGAATTAGTAAAATAAGTTGTGCATCGAGAATGGTTATCAATAAAAGTCACATAATATATATAGTCCTCAATCACAGGAACAGGAAGACAAAATAAGTAAGAGGTCATGTAATAACTGCAAACAATTAGGAAAAAATGAATTAATAAGTTGCATATAATTAAAACCTGCAGCCAGTAGCCCATGACATAAGGCACATTAAATTTTTTTTTTGCAACTCAAGGCATATTAGATTTAACTTTGCAGTTCTCGCATCTTTAGGGAAATACTTTGTAAAAAATAGGTCATCAAAATAATATTTGCAAAATATAGGTCATCAAAATAATAGTTGCAAAAAATAAAACATCAGAATAGAATTTGCAACATAAGTCACCTAAATTTTTTTTTGCAATTTAAGGCACAATAGATTTAATTTTGTAGTTCTCGAAACCTTAGGAAATTATTTACAAAAATGTCATTAGAATAATATTTGCAAAATATAGGTCATCAAAATTTAATTTGTAAAAAATAGAACATCATAAGAGAATTTGCAACATATGGCACATCAAAAAAATTTTACAATTTAAGGCACATATGATTTAATTTTGCAATTCTCGAAACCTTAGGAAATAATTTGCAAATGTAGGTCATCAGAATAATATTTGCAAAATATAGGTTATCAGAATAATATTTGTGAAAAATACAACATCAGAGTAGAATTTGCAACATAAGGCACATCAATTTTTTTTTTACAATTTTAGGAACATTAGATTTAATGATGCTTTTCTTGGAACCTTAGAAAATAATTTGCAAAATATAAGTTTGTCAAAAAAATATTTACAAAAAAGTATTATTAGAATAGAATTTGCACCATAAGGTACATCATAATAATTTGAAAAATATGGGTCATCAAATATTTTTTTCAAAATATAGGTTATCAAAATAATATTTGCAAAAAATTGACAATTAGAATAGAATATGATGCCCTATAAAAATAAAAGATGACCTATGTTTTGCAAATTATTTCCTAAGATTTCGAGAATAGCAAAATTAAATCAAATGTTCCTTAAATTGCAAAAAAAATTTATATGCCTTATGTTGTATATTCAATTCTGATGTTTTATTTTTTGCAAATATTATTCTAAAGACCTATATTTTGCAAATTATTTCCTAATGTTCTGACGACTTATGTTGTAAATTCTATGCTAATGTTTTACTTTTTGCAAATATGATTCTAATGACCTACATTTTGCAAATTATTTTCTAAGGTTCTGAGAACTGCAAAATTAAATCTAATGTACCTTAAATTGAAAAAAAAAAAATCTAATGTGCCATATGTTGCAATCTCCATCATGAGTTGCTGGTTGTAAATTTTGATTGTTTGCAACCTATTAAATCATTTTTTCCTAGCTGTTTGCATTTGTTACATGACCTCTATTACTTATTTTTTGGCAGCACAGTGGATGTTCTTTCTCACTCATTCGGGTGCCATTTCTTGATTATTTTATCCAAGTTTTTTTCAGAACTCGTTCACCAAATAAGGCCTAATAGATCACACATTGAACGGAAATGGGCCCAAAAATTAAAACTTTTTGGGAGACTTGAGTTTTCGCTGCCACAATCGAGACTCGCCCTTAAGGTAGATTTTTGTCAACTTCGAAGTTACAATACATGTGATGGGTTATAGTGTAAAATGGTTTTGATTTTAATTGTTCAGAAAATAAAGTTATATTTGGGCTTGGACCTGTTGGCTGTAGCACAATGGAAGGTTGCCACTATTACAGCCTCAAGGTCGCAAGTTCGAGCCAAATAATATAAAACCTAAGCTGTATTTAATCCTTAAAGTAGTGTTTTAGGCTGGCCTTGGATCAAAATTTCGGTTTCGGAGGGGATTGAAATCGAAATTTTGGACCGAAATTTCGGCCGATAATTTCAACCCCATACATTTAATGACAGATATTTTAGTCCCAAATTATCGTTTCGGTGGAGGCCACTAATCATCATATGGGTGAGTTTCAAACCCAATACGCAGACGGTTAGAATGACCCGAAGTTGCAACAAATTTATCTGAATTCTATTTATAAGAAGTAAAGGCAGACGGATGAGCATGCATGTTGTAGAAATCTAACAGGCCTAACTCAACCTCACAAAACCGGCTTATAAGGTGAGGTTTGCCCAATATATAAAGAGCCCAAGAAGGGCCTGCCCACAAACGATGCGGGACAATTCCAACACATGTGACATGCATAATATAACTTGCCAAGCACTTATGTAAATATAATATGCAATATAGATAGAGAAAAAAGAAAATAATAATAAAAAATAGAAAATTAGGACAAGAGAGCCTAGCTGCTGCAAAGGTAATCATTGAAATTCCAACGACTGGATTTGTGGCCCTTGAAGATTCTGGTTTGGTCGGGGTCTAGTTCGTTTTCAATCGATTTCTGGTTGGTCGGTTTGGGACTGTGTTGACCCGATCGGTTTGGGTCAGTTCTTGGTCAGCTTTGGGCCGGTATCCCCACTCAACCCCAGTCATTTGGTGTTGGACATAGTGGCCAAGTATAGGTACGGGAATAAAACGGCTCCGGAAATATACGAAAAAAGGGGGAAATTTCAGTAATTTCAGGAAAAAGTGTGAAAATTACGAAAATAAAAATTATATTAATAATTATAAAAAATATACCTGTTTTGGCCAAACACGAGTATTAAAAAGAAAAAGGGGGAAACGTATTTTTTTAAAAAAAAGGGGTTTAAAACGTATTTTTCAGAAAAAACATGAATTAAAAAAAAAAAAAATTGGAGTTTTTTAGGTTTTTTTTTCAAAAACACGTGTTTGGTCACTATTTTGTCGGCCATCCAAAAGCGAAATCGAACCAATT
This sequence comes from Chloranthus sessilifolius, assembly GCA_021018995.1. NCBI lineage: Eukaryota > Viridiplantae > Streptophyta > Magnoliopsida > Chloranthales > Chloranthaceae > Chloranthus > Chloranthus sessilifolius. The sequence goes on from CM037589.1 coordinate 20,671,280, forward strand.
CAGAATAGTTTCGGTTAGATCAATTTTGGGTCAGTTCAGTCAATCAATTTTCTAGTCGTTTTCAACTTTCAGTACAAAACTTCCTCCCCTTAACCATCACTATGCCACCACCACCCCCCCAATCACCACTACAACTACAACCACCATCATCACCACCACCCTAACACGCCCATCATTGCCACCACCACAACAATGGTCCCCGTCATCACCAACTTCCCCATCACACCTCCACCACTCACACCACCACCTTCTCCATTACACCTGCAACACCATCTCCTTCATCACTACCACACAACTACATCTCCACACCCACCTCTTCACCACCGTCCAACAGTAGACCAATGAGTCATTGCAAAGTCTCGGGTGTTCCAAACATCAAACGCATTTGTTCTACTTTTTGTTTTGTTTTTTCTTCCTCCTATTCTGACTAGTGGTATATATATATATAGCGATTTCCACCCGGATCTTGGTGCGTCGACTCGGGCGTCACCCAGCGATTTCGGCCCGAACATCTCCTAGACAGTCCGAACCCGCCCAATAATTTTAAGAACATTGGCCCCACCTCCCCCCCGCTTAGAATAGAATATGATGCCCTATAAAAATAAAAGATGACCTATGTTTTGCAAATTATTTCCTAAGATTCCGAGAACAGCAAAATTAAATCAAATGTTCCTTAAATTGCAAAAAAAAATTATATGCCTTATGTTGTACATTCAATTCTGATGTTTTATTTTTTGCAAATATTATTCTAAAGACCTATATTTTGCAAATTATTTCCTAATGTTCTGAGGACTTATGTTGCAAATTCTATGCTAATGTTTTACTTTTTGCAAATATGATTCTAATGACCTACATTTTGCAAATTATTTCCTAAGGTTCTAAGAACCACCATGAGTTCTTTGGTTGTAAATTTTGATTGTTTGCAACCTATTAAATCAATTTTTTTTGGTTGTTTGCATTTGTTACATGACCTCTATTACTTATTTTTTGGCAGCACAATGGATGTTCTTTCTCACTCATTCGGGTGTCATTTCTTGAATATTTTATCCAAGTTTTTTTCAGAACTCGTTCACCAAACAAGGCCTAATAGATCACACATTGAACGGAAATGGGCCCAAAAATTAAAACTTTTTGAGAGATTTGACTTTTCGCTGCCACAATCGAGACTCGCCCTTAAGGTAGATTTTTGTCAACTTCGAAGTTGCAATACATGTGATGGGTTACAGTGTAAAACGGTTTTGATTTTAATTGTTCAGAAAATAAAGTTATATTTGGGCTTGGACCTGTAGGCTGTAGCACAATGGAAGGTTGCCGCTATTGCAGCCTCAAGGTCGCAAGTTTGAGCCCAATAATATAAAACCTAAGCTGTATTTAATCCTTAAAGTAGTGTTTTAGGCTGGCCTTGCATGTTAAGCGCCAAGCAAGGATCAAAATTTCGGTTTCGGAGGGGATTGAAATGGAAATTTTGGACCGAAATTTCGGCCGATAATTTCAGCCCCATACATTTAATGACAGATATTTTAGTCCCAAATTATCGTTTCGGTGGAGGCCACTAATCATCATATGGGTGAGTTTCAAACCCAATACGCAGATGGCTAGAATGACCCGAAGTTGCAACAAATTTATCTGAATTCTATTTATAAGAAGTAAAGGCAGACGGATGAGCATGCATGTTGTAGAAATCTAACAAGCCTAACTCAACCTCACAAAACCGGCTTATAAGGTGAGGTTTGCCCAATATATAAAGAGCCCAAGAAGGGCCTGCCCACAAACGATGTGGGACAATTCCAACACATGTGACATGCATAATATAACTTGCCAAGCACTTATGTAAATATAATATGCAATATAGATAGAGAAAAAAGAAAATAATAAAAAATAGAAAATTAGGACAAGAGAGCCTAGCCGCTGCAAAGGTAATCATTGAAATTCCAATGACTGGATTTGTGGCCCTTGAAGCTTCTGAATTGGTCGGGGTCTAGTCCGTTTTCAATCGGTTTCTGGTTGGTCGGTTTGAGACTGTCTCGACCCGATCGGTTTGGGTCAGTTCTTGGTCAGCTTTGGGGCAGTTTCCCCACTCAACCCCAGTCGTTTGGTGTTGGACATAGTGGCCAAGTATAGGTACGGGAATAAAACGGCTCCGAAAATATACGAAAAAAGGGGGAAATTTCAGTAATTTCGGGAAAAAGTGTGAAAATTACGAAAATAAAAATATTAATAATTATAAAAAATAGATCTGTTTTGGCCAAACACGAGTTTTAAACAGAAAAAGGGGGAAATGTATTTTTTTTTTTTAAATGGGTTGAAAACGTATGTTTCAGAAAAAACATGAATTTAAAAAAAATAATAAAAAAAAATTTGAGTTTTTTAGTTTTTTTTTTAAAAAACACATGTTTCCCGAAAAACGCGTGTTTGGTCACTATTTTGTCGGCCATCCAAAAGCGAAATCGAACCAATTCAGAATAGTTTCGGTTAGATCAATTTTGGGTCAATTCAGTTAATCAGTTTTCTAGTCGTTTTCAACTTTCAGTACAAAACTTTCGCCCCTTAACCATCACTATGCCACCACCACCCCCCAACCATCGCCACCTCCACCCCCCCAATCACCACTACAACTACAACCACCATCATCACCACCACCCTAACACGACCATCACTGCCACCACCATAACAATGGTCCCCGTCATCACCAACTTCCCCATCACACCTCCACCTTCTCCATTACACCTGCAACACCATCTCCTTCATCACTACCACACAACTACATCTCATCACCCACCTCTTCGCCACCATCCAACAGTAGACCAATGAGTCATTGCAAAGTCTCGGGTGTTCCAAACATCAAACGCATTGGTTCTTCTTTTTTTTTTTTTTTTCTTCCTCCTATTCTGACTAGTGGTATATATATATATATATATAGCGATTTCCACCCGGATCTTGGTGCGTCGACTCGGGCGTCACCCAGCGATTTCGGCCCGAACATCTCCTAGACAGTCCGAACCAGCCCGACAATTTTAAGAACATTGCCCCCCCCCCCCCCCCCTAACACGACCATCACTGCCACCACCATAACAATGGTCCCCGTCATCACCAACTTCCCCATCACACCTCCACCTTCTCCATTACACCTGCAACACCATCTCCTTCATCACTACCACACAACTACATCTCATCACCCACCTCTTCGCCACCATCCAACAGTAGACCAATGAGTCATTGCAAAGTCTCGGGTGTTCCAAACATCAAACGCATTGGTTCTTCTTTTTTTTTTTTTTTTCTTCCTCCTATTCTGACTAGTGGTATATATATATATATATAGCGATTTCCACCCGGATCTTGGTGCGTCGACTCGGGCGTCACCCAGCGATTTCGGCCCGAACATCTCCCCCCCCCCCCCCCCCCCCCCCCTTAGAATAGAATATGATGCCCTATAAAAATAAAAGATGACCTATGTTTTGCAAATTATTTCCTAAGATTCCGAGAACAGCAAAATTAAATCAAATGTTCCTTAAATTGCAAAAAAAAATTATATGCCTTATGTTGTACATTCAATTCTGATGTTTCATTTTTTGCAAATATTATTCTAAAGACCTATATTTTGCAAATTATTTCCTAATGTTCTGAGGACTTATGTTGCAAATTCTATGCTAATGTTTTACTTTTTGCAAATATGATTCTAATGACCTACGTTTTGCAAATTATTTCCTAAGGTTCTGAGAACTGTAAAATTAAATCTAATGTGCCTTAAATTGAAAAAAAAAAATCTAATGTGCCATATGTTCCAAACTCCATCATGAGTTGCTGGTTGTAAATTTTGATTGTTTGCAACCTATTAAATCATTTTTTCCTGGTTGTTTGCATTTGTTATATGACCTCTATTACTTATTGTTTGGCAGCACAGTGGATGTTCTTTCTCACTCATTCGGGTGTCATTTCTTGAATATTTTATCCAAGTTTTTTTCAGAACTCGTTCACCAAACAAGGCCTAATAGATCACACATTGAACGGAAATGGGCCCAAAAATTAAAACTTTTTGAGAGATTTGACTTTTCGCTGCCACAATCGAGACTCGCCCTTAAGGTAGATTTTTGTCAACTTCGAAGTTACAATACATGTGATGGGTTACAGTGTAAAACGGTTTTGATTTTAATTGTTCAGAAAATAAAGTTATATTTGGGCTTGGACATGTAGGCTGTAGCACAATGGAAGGTTGCCACTATTACAGCCTCAAGGTCACAGGTTCGAGCCCAATAATATAAAACCTAACCTGTATTTAATCCTTAAAGTAGTGTTTTAGGCTGGCCTTGCATGTTAAGTGCCAAGCAAGGATCAAAATTTTGGTTTCGGAGGGGATTGAAATCGAAATTTTAGACCGAAATTTCGGCCGATAATTTCAACCCCATACATTTAATGACAGAAATTTTAGTCCCAAATTATCGTTTCGGTGGAGGCCACTAATCATCATATGGGTGAGTTTCAAACCCAATACGTAGATGGTTAGAATGACCCGAAGTTGCAACAAATTTATCTGAATTCTATTTATAAGAAGTAAAGGCAGACGGATGAGCATGCATGTTGTAGAAATCTAACAAGCCTAACTCAACCTCACAAAACCGGCTTATAAGGTGAGGTTTGCCCAATATATAAAGAGCCCAAGAAGGGCCTGTCCACAAACGATGTGGGACAATTCCAACACATGTGACATGCATAATATAACTTGCCAAGCACTTACGTAAATATAATATGCAATACAGATAGAGGAAAAAGTAAATAATAATAAAAAATAGAAAATTAGGACAAGAGAGCCTAGCCGTTGCAAAGGTAATCATTGAAATTCCAACGACTGGATTTGTGGCCCTTGAAGCTTCTGGTTTGGTCGGGGTCTAGTCTGTTTTCAATCGGTTTGGGACTGTCTCGACCCGATCGGTTTGGGTCAGTTCTTGGTCAGCTTTGGGCCGGTTTCCCCACTCAACCCCAGTCGTTTGGTGTTGGACATAGTGGCCAAGTATAGGTACGGGAATAAAACGGCTCCGGAAATATACAAAAAAAAAGGGGGAAATTTCAGTAATTTCGGTAAAAAGTGTGAAAATTACGAAAATAAAAAATAGACCTGTTTTGGCCAAACACGAGTTTTAAACAGAAAAAGGGGGAAACATATTTAAAAAAAAAAGAAGGGTTTAAAACGTATTTTTCAGAAAAAACATGAATTAAAAAAATAAATAAATAAAAATTTTGGAGTTTTTTAGTTTTTTTTTTCAAAAACACTTGTTTCCCGAAAAACGCGTGTTTGGTCACTATTTTGTCGGCCATCCAAAAGCGAAATCGAACCAATTCAGAATAGTTTCGGTTAGATCAATTTTGAGTCAGTTTAGTCAATCAGTTTTCTAGTCGTTTTCAACTTTCAGTACAAAACTTCCTCCCCTTAACCATCACTATGCCACCACCACCCCCCAACCATCGCCACCTCCACCCCCCCAATCACCACTACAACTACAACCACCATCATCACCACCACCCTAACACGACCATCACTGCCACCACCACAACAATGGTCCCCGTCATCACCAACTTCCCCATCACACCTCTACCATCACCTCCACCACTCACACCACCACCTTCTCCATTACACCTGCAACACCATCTCCTTCATCACTACCACACAACTACATCTCCACACCCACCTCTTCACCACCGTCCAACAATAGACCAATGAGTCATTGCAAAGTCTCGGGTGTTCCAAACATCAAACGCATTTGTTCTTCTTTTTTTTGTTTTTTTCTTCCTCCTATTCTGACTAGTGGTATATATATATATATATATATATATATATATATATATATATATATATATATAGCGATTTCCACCCGGATCTTGGTGCGTCGGCCCGGGCGTCACCCAGCGATTTCTGCCCAAACATCTCCTAGACAGTCCGAACCCGCCTGACAATTTTAAGAACATTGACCCCACCTCCCCGCCCCCGCCCCCCAATCACCGCTACCATTAGAACCACCATCATCACTACCACCACGACAACCATAAGCCTCATCATCACCAACTTCTCCATCACACCTCCACCGCCTTCTCCATTACACCTGCAACACCATCTCCTTCTCCACCACTACCACACAACCACATCTCCACTACCATCACCTCTTCACCACCGTCCAATAGTAGACCAATGAGTCATTGTAAAGTCTCGGGTGTTATCCAACCATCAAACGCATTTGTCAGCTGGAAGCCCATATGTTTACCTTTACCGAAACAACAGATATAATTGACAAAAAAATTTGTCCACATATGTAATCGACAAACAATTGTTCACAAAAAAAATTGTCCACAAATAAATTTGTCTTGCATTAAACTTTTCTTAGATTAAAAAGTCATAGGATTTAGACGGGCCTAGATTTTTTTTTTTTTTTTTTTTTATTGGAATTAAATAATGTACCTGTTGTTTGCTTTTGTCAACTTAATTTGCTAGTGTTTGGTTGTTGGTTATTTTACTCTTTCAGCCCTCTCTTATGCATGTTGGTTAATATTTGATAACTCGATGATTAAATTATTACTATGTATTGGTTTTTCTCATATCATTTGTTATTGATATCATTCAGTGTTTTATAAAATGAGAAAAAGTTTTGCGCTAATCAGAAACGAGTGGAAACGAGTGGACGTCGTGAGAAGAGAGAGGGAATGCCAAGTTACAGATGCATAGCGTTGATTCAGAATGACTGGAGAATAGGACTCGAAAGGCTGACCTCATCTATGTTGACCCCAAATAGATGGGACAAGACTGATGATGATGATGATGATAGTAATTATTGTGACCCCCTTGAATTCACTTAAGCCACCAAATATAAGCTATTGCACCAACAATTTTTGATTGCACCTCACATAAAACAAAAAAAAGGAGCCACTAAGAATATATGAAGATAAATGGAACACCGAACTAAAGTAATCAAAATCAAAATAAGATAAGTTAGGTTCAATTTGGGTTTAGAAGAGTAAGAAATTTGGTTTATCGAAACTGGAGTTTTTGACTAAGGTTTGGTTTTAGGAGAACTGACAACGAAACCAAAATTTTGGTTTCGGTTCGGTTAACCGAATTTACACCCTTAAGTCTCCTCAACTCCTACCCAATGTTAGATATATATAAGTAAAAGCAATAAGAGGTTCCAAACTTGGTTGGGCCACGTCAGGTTAATTTTCACAATTAAGGGTGGGTCAATTTGGTTTTGGGTTGGATAAGGCATACATCCTTACCCCCAAGGGTAAGATGAAAAACGATTCAAAACAGAAGAACAAAGGAATGGCTAAGAACATGCACATCTTGTAATCTTTTAGAATGAGTTTTCCTTCTTAATTCATATTTTTCTTTTTAGTTGGTGCAATGGATGCCGAGATTTAAATTGCGATATATGATTATGATTTCTTCAGCCCTCAATGCTAAGATTTGGAACCGTGTTAGCGAGTACCTTGGTCGTACCTTAATATAACTGAATAATCTACCAAAGACTAGTATTATGTGCAATAGAACTTATGTGTAAAGTTTTTTTGTTTTTTGTTATAAGGCCATAAGGCCGAGGTAGTCTCGAGAACTGAACTGAGGACCAGGCACACATACACATGTGATAGTTGCCGACACACGTGCATAAAATTAGAACTAAGCAATTCATTTGTGGTCGATACATGCAATCTAGCACCGTCTATAGGGTTTCACCTAGGCTGGTGTCACTACCACACCAATTTATGTTACACCCACCTCGCTGAAACAAAGGACAATTCCGTTGAATGTGTTATTTCAGTCGATGGAGATTTTTTTTTTATCTCAGCCTTCCACAAAAATGATCTTGATATTAGACAGTCAGATGTTGATTCCACGTGGCACACATCCCAAAAAGTAAACGTCAACATGTGTGATGTATGTTATGGTGATGTTCACTTTTTGGAATCAAACATCTGACCGTCAGATAGTTGGCCAATGATCTCAAGATTATTTTTGTGGAAGTTTGGAATGGAAAAAAATGATCTCCATTGTCAAGCATATCTCACTCGAATGTATCAAGTGGTACCAAATGGTGTTACCCTCGCTTTATTAGGATACGAGCAAAACATTTTAGTAAAAACTGCTTTTCATTTATCTTAGAATTGTTAATAAAAATAAATACAATAAAATAATTTAACATCTATCGACTATAGGGTGCCGCATTTCAAGAAAATACTTCGTCCACCACTATCAAAATGCCAAGTTTTTCTTTTAAATTATGTTCAACGGCTCTAACTTTTCGTGTGCAAGTATTGATTCCCATTAATTTACCAAATTTCTTTTAAAGAATTTTTATAATATTTTAAAATTGTAATAATTTACCTAATGTGGGACTAAACTTCAACACAAAATACGATGCCACATAAAGAAAATATCTACGTAATTAAAATGAATGTTTAAAACATATTCAGACAATCGCATGATATTCGTTTATCTATACTCGTGGGGTACACGTGCGGAAACAGGTAGGGTTGTGGATTGGATGTCCAAATTTTGGGTGCTCGATGAGAAAATGGCAAATTCCCGGCTCCGTCTGACCCACCCGGTGTTGCATCGCTACTACCTATGTAAACATTTCCTGATTGACGGAGAATGAGCCCTGCCAACTCTACAAGTTCATTTTTTTTATTTAATTGAAATTTTCTCTTGGGAAAGGAGGAGCTTTTTTGAAGCACTACGCATATTCTTTTCTGTAAAAAATAAAAAAACTTAAAAATTAAAAAAGGGCACGTAACAGCTGATTCAAACAAGTCGAATATTCTATCACCTCAGAAGTTTGGATTTTGACATAGCATTGGAGAATACATTCCGAATTTAAGAAACTTACATAGCATACAAGTATTATTTATCGCTTATTCATGAATGCAAAACAGGAGCTCACCGTCAGATATCAGAACATGATCCTGAAGGCTGGCGAAAGTAAAAGTCACCAGGAATCACTCATTGGATATCGGATCATCAATGGTAGCATTGCCTCCATCTGCATTTTATAATAAAAAAATTATACTGATATTTGTCTTTTAATAAACCGCAAAAAAGGCTGATCATGGCTGTAAGCAATTTCAAAACCTGAAATGGAGTCTAGTTAACAGACATTACCTTCACCGTCCGTGGGAGCGTAGGCAGACCGCCTTGAACGCGCTTGTTGATGTGGGGTGGGCTAAACATAAGTTAAAAAGACAGATGTAAGAGTAACATAAATGCACAATCAGTTCGCCTCACTTGCTACACAAGCATGCACCACACAAACATAGAGACATGCATAATTCTTGTACTCTTGACCGTGGCACCAAAACTAGGCCGATACGAATATGTATCAGCGATATGTATCGATTTTGCTGAGAACCTATACCGATACCACCTTGATACAGGTATCGGGTTGGTATCGATCTGAAATGTCGATGTCGGCAGAAATGGCCAAGATCGGTCGATATCGTAATGTCGGATTTCCGTTTCCAGAAACCCGTGCCATTAGGATCATACTCTGGATGATCCCGGATCGATCACACGTGTCCGCGCATATAGCGGAAGCTAGGTGGACACATCCGAGCAGCGGTAGTCTGAGTCAAACAATTTCTACGCTAAGTACACGTCAACAATATTTAAATGTAAAGAAAAACATACACATTTCTAAAAAGGAACCAAGAAGAACCATCGGTGATGGACGTACATCACCCAAACAATGGTTCCCGATAGTGGTTCCGAAATGGAATGTGGACTAACATAAAATAAGTAAATGTAGAACTATATTTGTTTATACAAAGGTGGCCACCAGCACATAGAATCAAAAGATCAAAAGTACAAAATGTGGCATCAATACCCACTACGGGTAAAACTTCGTCCTTTGGGCGTCAATCTCCTCGTCCTCCGCCTCGGCCTCGGGATCCGGTGATAGTCGGTCACTCTCGGTGAATCGCGACTCGAACCTAAAAGATTTGAGCAAGCGGTGAGCTATATCCTGGCTCGATGAAGAAATTCAATTAATTTACATCTAAATTATTAAACATGATTGCGAGAACATAGCTTAGATCGATAAGTGAAACAAAACCGAACAGAGATATAGATTGATGCTCAAACATGCAGAAATCGAGAATGCATAAGCGGCAACAAGCGAACTTAATTAGCAAGATGCTATGCTTTTTAGATTTAAATGACTTAAATTATACATATCTCTAACTTAAGAAACTCTCGTGTAGATATATCACGTGGTAGCGGAACCAATCGTCGTTCAATGAACAATTTTCGGGGAATGCAATAATGCCCCCACACATGGAGTGCATATTTTGCGAGATTTTCAAACAAGCGCACATTGTGCAAAAGCGGATATACCGCCGAGTCGGTGGGGATCGTCTGAATATTAAACCTCAAATCAAATACATACAAATGTAGATATCGAGAATACGGGAATCAGAGTTTAATGCATATGCAGGCATGCTTTCGAAAATCAGAGATAGAATACAATGTTAAGATATCATGCAATTAAATTTAGATACACTTTAAGTTGAATTTTCCCCTACCTCAGATCAGTTTATCTTCGAAGCAAATCCAAAGCTTTTTCGACGTGTCAGGGTTTATTCTATACCATATGCACAGTACATTAAGTGTTAGGAATGTCAGAGAACTATCCGGCATAATATCCGGGGTGTCTACTTCATGAAGTCAAGACAGGCAAAAACAGGGGTAAGTGATCGATCACCACCCACTGTAGATCGATCACCACCCACTGTAGATCGATCACCACCCACTGTAGATCGATCACCACATTGGTGATCGATCACCAACCTCCATATCTCTTCCTCAACACAGTCTAGGTTGATCGATCACCTCCTTGGTGATCGATCACCAACACCTTGGTGATCGATCACCATAACAAGTTTCAAAAACTCCTCCCTCATGTCACATTAATTTTTATACAAATTGATCGATCACCACCTTGGTGATCGATCACTGCTTCTACTGTAGATCGATCACCACCTTGGTGATCGATCACCACTCATTGTAGATCGATCACCACCTTGGTGATCGATCACCACCTCGCCTCAACTTCTCAACTCTGGGGTCTCTGCTCCCATAAGCTTATCTGATTGATCGATCACGGTCCTTGGTGATCGATCATCAACTCTCGATGATCGATCACCACCTTGGTGATCGATCACCAATGACAAAGTCAGCCATTAATGGAGTTCACCTTCCTTCCATTTTTGCTCTCTCTCCATAAATGGTTGTGCAACCACCATTAATACATCATAAACACACCCTTTATACTACTCATTTAACCCTATTTAACACACACACAACTCACCTTGTTCGTGGGTTTCTTGGGGTTCAGAATGACCAAAAGAGGGTTTCAAACCTAGATCTCGGGCTCTTCCTCGATCCGGATCCGGCGATAAGCTCTTCACCGTTCGTCGGATCAAGGTCTCTCACACCAATCTTAAACCCTGTAACTCAATCACTTAGGTCTAGCTCCTCAGAAATCCCTCATCTTCTCTCTTGCTAACCCTTTTCTTCTCTCACAAGGATCTCTTTCACACTTTCTTAGTACAATCTCCAACCTATGGAGCACGTAGGGCAAGGGGATGAAGGAGAAGAAGAGTGGAAGTCTCTCCTCTCTTGTCTCCCTTTCCTTCCTCTATAAGCTACCTCTCAACTCAGAATCCCTGTTTTGCCCTTGGTATCTGTTCCGGTGTGAAGCATGAACACAGTTGCTTCTGCGCAGCGTGTTCCACCTACCCTCTACACATCTAGGATCTATACGAAATTTTACACGTGATCTCATCTCATCACAGTGCCACGTTATTTAAATTAATATAACTCGAAAGTTTTTGAATCAACCTCGATTTCCGTACTGGGCACGTAGATCAAAGCAGTCAGGCTCGTGTTCTAATTTTCGGGGTCGTTACAGATACTGGTACCGTATCGGACGATACTCAACAATACACAGAATTTTACACAAAAAAATAATAATAATAGAATTTTGGTATCGGCAATACCGTTTCAGTATCGGCTGGTACGTATCAGTTCAAGATTGGACAGATACCAGATACCGATCCTGATTTTGATACCTTGCTCTTGGCACAATTTTTAAAAGAAGAAATATACAATGAAAAGACAAAAAGAAGAAAGAAGAAATCAGACACACGTCCTTACATGTTCAACTCAAGGCAAGCATACAAGATGGAGACATATAGACCTGTATACAAATGCATAATTTTTTATGGGAATAATGGGCTCTAGAAGCATTTATAGATAGAGAGACCATTGGAAGCAGACATTGGGCCAAGTGTCACATCAATTGAGCAATCCAAGTCATCGAAGTCATAGCTCGTAATAAGAACTACCATTGGACAAACAGTCAGTGTATTGGGGATTGGAACGTCCAATCTATGCACTCTAATATGGACGGTTGTGCACATTTTGTTAATTGTCAACATTAAAGAGCTCTGATCAGCTGGTTCCAATGCCCCGATATACTGGCTGAGTATGACCACAAGCATTAAACACTTTCACTGATTAAAGATGTATGCCACATGACCTAAATGAATGTTTTTCATCGCAATATCTGTGTAAAGCCATCATAATAGTCAGTCCATATTAAAAGAACAACATACAATGCAAAGACAAGGAAATGTGATTGAAGAAAGAAAAAAGTCACATCCCTCTACACTCCATGCTATTCAAGAATCGGTTAGAAAGATATGTACATGTCTGCACTATTTTTCAGTCTAGACGGAAAACAAAAATGGTGTTTGGCCATTGGTTTGACTGTCGTCAGGTAACTTTTTAGTTCATGTAAATCGCGTTAGAAGTTGAACTTAAAAGTTCACACAAGTTCTTGTAAGGTTACCATGCTATTTTTCCAATATTTGATGTGATGGCATGCTATAAAAGAACCCCTTACTAAGGTGTCAGTATCGGCCAATACGGATTGGTCGATACGGATACGGTATCACCAATACCATATTGATCGATATTTTCTTTTGAAAAAAAAATAACAAAAGAGAAAAAAAAAATTGTAATGATCAGCATCGGCCGATGCCGAGACATTATCGGCTGATACTGACCCATATCGGTCCAATATCGATACTGATACCAATACCACCCCGATACTTGTAACGGGGTGGTATCGGTATTGGTTCTTGACGAAACCAATATGTATCCGATACATAGTAGTATCAGCCGAGTTTTGATACCATGCCCCTTACACGCATGTATATGCATACATGCATGAGAGAGAGAGAGAGAAGCTTGGACTTGTGTAAGAAAAAGAGACGGATGATTGAACTTGAGTAAGAAAGAGAGAGCTGTTTTCACTTGAGTACCAAGGATGGTTTGGGTCATCTATATACCAAATGCATGGCATCATCCACAAAGAAAGTCACCATGTGAGTTTCAGGGAAGATAGACATTGATCAAAACATCATAACCAACTAATTGCTGCAATTCTTCACATTATGTATGGCCCATCACACTTGTTCCATTCAAACTCATAAGGTTTTACTGAAGGAAACACCCAAAAAGAACATGTATGGCTATTGATACATATAGGATCGCGTAATCAGAATGGTTTATATGCAGAGTAGAAGGTTGAGAGGAAAAAGATAAGGTAGGCCTTTACTGTAACCCCAAAAATCAAACAACTAGCAGATTTAACATGAGTGGTCTGAAAGCTCGGGGACTTCATTTATATAGACACCTTTCATAATATTTCTCGCTTGAGAATGAAGAAATGACTTTATTCATAGCGACTCCGAAACTCCCTTTTACATTGACAAGGAACATTTTTATAAAGAAAGCCTAAACTATTGTTACCCATTAGATAAAATTCATACAATATCTAGACCATTCAAAATTTTGACATTCTAATCACAATAGGACATCTAAAATATTTAAAGCTTCTTGGCCTTTGACGGTTTGACCTCATATCTGGATAAAAAGAGTAGGTTTTTATCAGTTTTTCCCAGTCAATATTTTTTTAAAACGAATCTGATGAGTTCTAAGTGGTGTTTTAAGAGGTTCTTTGTTGACATCTCAACCTCACGTGTTTCTTTGCTCCAGTTTTCTGTGTCCCAGAAAACTTTATTTAATTGTTGGGATTAGATTGGAATCTTCTAAGGTTTCTAATGTTTTTGGTCTCATGCAATTTGAAGTACATTTGGTTGACTTTCGATTGATTTTTCCTTGTGTCAGCCACTGTTTCTGTACATGGCTTGTTGCAGTGAGAACCAAGCTAAGACAAGTTGATGTCCAACGGTGATACTACCTTTTTTAAGCATCTATTTGAGGACTGAGGTAGGTTTGATGAAGAGAAGTGAATTGAATAAATTAGAGCTTGTTTATTGATACTTTGCGATGGTTTATAATATCATGGGTGGGATATCTCAGGTTGATAAGTGTGTAAGCTGTAACTGCAGTATTGCATTGTGATATCTTCAATAGTGGAGCTGTGTAGCTCAGTTTCTAAATTGCTTTCCAGTTGTGGGTCTATGTAGAGTTGAGGTACCTCAACTATGGAAGACTCAAAGAACACCATAGATGGTGTTAGTGAACGGACCATGGATTACAAATTACTACCGTCATGTTTGACGGCACCAAGTACCTTGCATGGTCGAGATATGCTAGATTATTTTGGGGTCTAAGCGTAAGATAAGACATGTGGATGGTAGCATCCCTGAACCCTCCACTGATGAGTATTATGTGGATTGGAGGTAAGGACAATATGACTGTGATGACCTGGTTATGGCATTCGATTCAACCCTCGATCAGCTTCTCTTTCCTGTATGCAACCTCAGCCAGAGAATTGTGGTCAGCAGTGACTGAAGCTTAATCTCAAAAACACCATGATAAAAGCAGTAATACTCGTCAAAGAGACAAATCACTGGGTGATTATTATAGTCAATTGAGGCGGATGTAAAATGAATTAAGTCGCCACCAATCTAAGAATGTGTGTGCAACTTGTATGAGCAAATCACAGTGTGTTGACTGCGTGAATATACAAAGAGGTGAGCAAAAAAAGAATAACAATATTTACCTTATTGAGGGGTGTTTACCGAGTATAAGCATGTGAGAACTAGCATCTTTAGTAGAGAGGAGTTACCATCTTTGGGACCGTATTCATTCTGCTTCAACATGAAGAGACCAAAATGAGGTTATTGGATGTATCTCTCCAGACCCCTAAGCATTCGGTCTTCCCTCATTTTTTGAATTTTTTCGTGGTGGTGGTAAATCAGGTTGACGTGGGTGTAGTCATAGCAATACAACCTATGAAGGAAAGGAGAAATTAAAGTGTTTCCATTTTGGGAAAGTGAGACATTTGAAAGAATCCTGTTGGAATCTCATGGGTAGACGAAAATTTTAACGCAATTGAGCTTCCTCTATAGTTATTGATGATGGATCTTTAGCTAATGTAGTACAACCATCATAGTAAGATGCCTATGAGCTTTATCTCCGTCAGCAAAATAACCAAGTCTATGAATTGCTGAATAACCTTCCACTACGTCAAAACGCTGAAAAAACCACTTCTGTAGTGTCCCAACTAACCACTGCCTTAATAGTAATATAGTAATCAACCGTCTAAAACAACGGTTTACTAGATTAATACAGTGGTTTAATTGATTAACCTCATCCTACGCTATAACAGATCGTGCCGAACCATACAAGATTATTTTATTTTTTTACTATTCTGAAACCGGCTCTCTCCTTCCTCGAAACCGGCTCTCTCCTTCCTCCCTCTTCTTCTCTCTAATGAAATCCTCTGACCCTAGCTTTCCAATGGTTTCAACGCTCTCTTCTTCGTCCCTCCTTCTTCTTCCTCTTCAACCCTCACTTTTCAGTTCCTCTGCTCCACACAAATTCCCGAAACGAAACCATGTCTTCATTTCTGACAGAAACCCTAGCTTTCGTCTCTGTTTCTCAATTTCCAAATCGAGTGAGATTCCGACACCGAGATCTTCAAATTCTTAGTGCTCAAAGGAGCCGATCTAGAGAGCAGCGTGGTTCCAGCGACAACGAGAGTGTCGTCAAGACCGTTGGAGGTTCTGTTTTCACCAGCAAAGTGTTGAAAATGACATCTACGTTATGAAGGGGTACGATGGGGGATCTAGGAAGGAATTTTCTGGCAAGTTAGGGTTTCGAGTTCGAGAATGGCGTGTGAGAAAGCAAGGATTGGTCTTGGAGATGTGAGAGAGCGGTGCTCCAATAATGTGCGGAGTATTGCCTAATCTAAATAAAGGTGAGAAATCCTCTGAATCGGATGTGATTCTCGCTGCTGAGATCCCCGTAAGTTTGTCTCGTCAATGTAAATTCTAGAATTCCTATCATTTTTTGGTCTTTTGAATTTGTATGGATCTGGTTTTTAGGGTTCTTGTTGTTTTTTTTTCCTTGCAATTGATTGAATTTTGATTTTTGTTTGGAATTTGTTATGGTTTTTCTCTGCAGACTCTGTAAAATTGAGGAGGATCTGAACAATTAGGTTTCAATTTCGTTCCACTTTTTGCTGTTTTATCTGAAATTGTTTGTTATATATACGATTAGCATTTAGATGCGCAGTTGTTGATCGATCTTTCTTAATGACATGTCTATTGACTGACTATATTTTATTTTAGTGTAATTAGGTATTATTTAATTGTTCTCTTTCTATTTCCTTCTGTGATGGTTCTATAGTTTCATTGGTTATATTATATTCTCTCCAAATCTGGGATCTCTAAGGCATATTTGGTAAAGTTTATCAGTCTCTTGAGTATGAAATGGTTCTATGGAATTTGGTCATCTTTGTAGCTTAGTTTGGTGTATTAAATTTTCGTGGCTTTGTAAGCTTAAAATTTTGTTTCTGTTTGATGGTCAAGATATCAAGGTGGTGTGATAAACTTTGATGGGTTACTACTGCGTAGTAGCTGTTTGTGAAAATATTTGTTTGAAAGCTGATAGTGTTGATGCCTCTCCTGGTGAGATTGGTGCCTCCACTTTTGGGATCATTTCATTTCAGAGCTCCCAAGGGCTTTCGGCTGAAGGGGATGAGTAGCTATTTTCTGCTGGATAGGGAAAGGGCGTCTATAAGCTTCATTCCAGTGTGCAGCATTGTAATACTTTAGACATCCATTTATCACTTCATAGTGCTATTTTGTCATTACTTTAGGTGAAGAAATGACCAATTTGTCAGTTTTGACCGCACATCTCTCTGCTTTGAGGGCTATTTTATAATAAAGGCTAAATCACAGAGGAGATGAGAGAATAAAAAACATCTTTGAGTTAGAGTTGGGAGAAGAAGAAATCTCAATTACTTAAATAAGGGACCCAGATCCAAGATTGATCTAGTTAGTAGTAACAATAAGAATTTTGACTGCTGAAATCTTCAATCACCTTGAATTTGGGGCTAGCCTGGCCTATTATACGATTTGCTTTACAGTAATTTGATTAAATAACCTTGGAAAACCAGAAATTTAGAAATGCTCAAATTCAGGTTCGTAATTCAGAATTTGCTTAGTCCGAATGAACCCGATTCACTAGGGGTAGGACCGTAGGGTGAGTTTAAATAAGCCAGACAAATGTTTTAGTAAATTTCAAGGTAGCTATCAATGATATATGATTGATATATTTGCTATATATAAAATATTATATGTAGAATTTACACAAACAACTAAAGGGAAGTAGTTAACCAAAGAGTCGTTACTTTTGAAAGGCCTGACCACCTGAGTTCGAATCCCCTTGAGACAATTTTTTTAGCAACTGTGTAGTTTGGTTCGCTTGCCCTTAGCCAACCGGACCAAACCGAACGAACCGGTTCGCGATTCGCACCCTTCCCCTTGCATTAGCCCAATTAATCCTATGTGTTATCAATTGGTTTGGATGTTGGAGTTGTCATGTCTGTATTGGCATATTTTTCCCTACAAATGAAGGACATCAATGGGGTCAAAAGGTACAGTTTTCACTGATGTATAAAGTGATGGTTGTTTTCATCAGCTCAGTTACTACTATTACCTTTATAAATTTTGCAATAAGATAGCCCAGGACATAATCTTTTAAATTGTTGCTATTTCAACTTTAATCCTTTTTTCTTTGTTCACTTATAAATTGAAATAAGAGGGCCTTAAACCCTGTGAAACATTTTTATAACTTAATACTAAAATTAAATGGAACCAACATGCTGCAGTGATAATTATTTTTGCAGCTTCATCTTCCATCTTTATGTATTTACCCTTCTGCTTGTAGTATATGTTGTGTTTGACTGATATCTTGAACCAATATATATATATATATATATATATATATATATATATATATATATAATTTTCTCTTTGCTGCATTCATTATATTCAAATCTTATATATTTTGATGTGTAAATTAATTGAATACTGTCTATTTTGTCACCTCACAGGAACTTATGCTTCTTTTTACTGTTATTGCCAAGAAATTTGACAAACTTTGGTACTGGGAGGAGCCCCAATGGACTCCCTCTTTTCTTGCATTTTCCTATAATGTGATCTTCAGGTAAGCGTAGTCGATACTTTCATGATAACGTTTGTTCTCGTAGTTTGATTTATAATATCAAACTCTGCTTGCTCCCAGACATACTGTATATGTAGACAAATAGTGTATTAGTTTGCAAAAAATTTAAGGTCTAGCTAACAAAATAAACTATCATTCAAACAATTGCAACTTGAATTACAATAAACTGTCTAAATACTTCATAAAAGGGAGTCTTTAATGGAAGAAGTTACAAAAAATTTCAGCTGGTTTGATTTTGGTGATTATGAGTGAGAGTTTTGACTTTTGAGTAGGATAATGTGGGAAGCTTTAGCTTGGTGATTTTGTTTTTAGAAATTTTTCTTGTTATTGGTGTTGTTAATTTAACATAAGTTTTGGATTATAGCTGCTTGGATAATGTGTTTCTTTCGAGGTCTTTGGATAATGTGTTCCTTTTCTTTTTTCTAAATAAATAAATAAAACTAATCTGGGTAGATTGATTAGGTAGTTTAATTTGGCATAATAGTTTTTTAAAAAAAATCTTAATTGGATATTTAGATCCTTTTGAGTTGCATATGAGTACAGTGACTACAGTTTATGAAGTGACTGGTAGGTCAGTTGTCTGGCCTGTCAATCTATTCAACCCATGGGCAAGGCCAATTGGCCATAGGCTGTAAAAAAAGTAACCAGCTTTGGTTAACTGACCACCTCCCAACTAGGTTGCAAGCAAGGTGAAAGAAGGAAAATCTCTCTAATTTTGCTCAATGGCTTACAGTGTTTTCTGAGCAGTGAACATGGCCCAAAAATACATTTGAGATTTAGGGGGTGTTGCAATGTTTGGGTGCAGGGTTTAGGCTTTTGGTTTAACTGGGTTTTTAGTAGGGTTTAAGGGCATTAAGGAAAAAGTAACGCAGTTCATTTCTGGCTCAGCCGCTATTTGGACTGTACATAGAATTATTTTACTAACTGTTCATTTTCTGGCTCTCGTAGTATCTTAATTACATTGTAGAGATAGTTTTTTGATGCAATCATCGGGCTTATATGATGTCTCCATCAACCACATTGGGACAAAAAATGGCACTGTGTAAGAATTGATGATTGAGAGAACAACTTTGGTGCTCTCCTTGATTAATAGGATAGTATAACACAAATGACGAAACTTCTAAATTATGGACCTGCTCAGCAGAAAATTGTATAAATAAATATATCTATGCATGCAATAGGAGATTTGCTTACACTACAAAAAATAAGACTATTAGCTGCAATGAGTTTGTATATATGGTTTATATATGGTTTGATCTAGATATATTCAACACTTAAACTAAAACTGCAATGAGTTTGTTAATAAAGGATATCTACATGTTGGTGCCTCCAATGAGAAATATCTGATCCAGTCTCCTTGTGCTCTGTTTGGATCCATTCTCCTTGGAGAAATATCTGATCCAGTCTCCTTGGAGAATCAAAGTTCAAACGGCTGGTTTATAATGAACTATAGATATGCCAAAAACTAGGCAAGACTGATAATTTGGTAGACCGTAAAGAAAAATGCATCATGAAATTATATTGATGTTATAGTTGTAAAACTAGGAGAGTCGAATAATTCAATTGAGTTACACGACTCAGATTTCACTAGCATGTTAAAATGTTTATTGTTGTGCAAAAATTGATTGATTGAAGAGCTAAATTGGATGTAATTCTTTGAGCCGCATTATTTATTTATTTATTGGTCAATTTTCATGTAAAAATTAAATTAAATTCTTCAAAATTTGAACAAATGATGCAAGTAAACAAAATTATGGAAAACAATTATTCCGTGTTCCTTCGTTTGCTGATTGTATAATAAGTTAAAACTGATGTCAAAGGAGTTGAGGGGTCTCATTTGGTCTCTGCAATCTAACCATGAATTGGGGCGAAAAGCTAGTCTGTGTTCCATAGGACTCATAGAAAGGTGGGGGTGTGACACTGTCCAGAAACTGAGTTTTCTAGAGTAGCTTGTCTTCACATACAATGATGAATGGACCAGTCTACTCTGGTGACCTTACTATTTACATGTGATGCAACGCAATCTATTATATGAAAAAAAGTTTTGAGCCATGAAAGCATTACCGAACTCAAACCACATAAGGTGCATTTTTTTTTCCCACTCAAACCCATGTGCTTTTTTTTAGCTAACCACTCAATCCCAAGTGCTTTCTAAGCACAAGTTCATGAAGGAGAATAATGAGCAATCTGAGTGCAATTTATTATGCCTACACTGTCACACATGTTCACAATTTCATATTACACATGTATATGCTGAAAATTTAACTTATAAAATGGATTTGAGCTTGTTGTGAACTACGTAGTCTTATAGACAGTAGACGACCTCAAATCTGTTGAATTAATGGAGATGCAAAAGGATTCCAGGAGAATCTGCATTTAGGATGCAACAGAGCCTAGTTTTGCCCACAAACTATAAGTTATATTCTAAATTGTAGTATGTAAAAGAAACCTGTTACACAAGTTCTCTAATACAAAATTACTTCCTCATTGATAATGAGAGAATGATAGCTAGAAAAGAATGAAAAAGAGTTTGTTGCATGTAAAACTTTAATTTCCAATTAGGATTGATCCTTATAAAAAAAGCAAATATGCGAAAGAAGGTTTTTCTTTTCTAAGAATAGTTTATGAAACCATTTCAGATTATTAGCTGTTGAGAGACGCCTTTGGATTTAAGAATGGTTGGGAGGCGCCCTTCGGGCTTAAGAGCTGTTGGGAGCCCGCTCTTTGAGCTTTGAGTCAGAGGAGATCCCCAATTCTAACTTCAAGGAGATAAGAAACTACTTTGTGATCTTTGTAAGTGAACAAAGTATGTTACATCTTGGCTATCCTTATGATGTTAAGTTTTGGAACACCTCTTGTAACGTGAAAGGGTGAGTTGAACTTTCAATAAATTTGTTGGCATACTTAAGCTTCAGTTGTAAAGATAGTACAAGAGCACCTATGACAAATTCATCTACATGAGAAAATGAGGGTTACAAGCGCAGGACTATAAAATGCCCACCTTAAGTTCAAGCCTATTAATTTTTATTTTGAAGTTGGGTTTGTCTATTTCAGCTGTATGGATGTTAAATACTAAAATTGAAAGTTGGTGTTCATTATCTCATATTTTCACTCCTCAGTAACGAATACTGGCTATTATGGCCTAGTCGTACATAATCTTGTCTATAATAGTCTGATCCTTGATTACAATATAAACCCCAAAAAGTGTAGATTCTTTGCACTAAATATGTTGTTTTGTTACCTCAAATGGAAGTCTTTGCATTCATGTAAGTGATCTTCTTTAGCATGCTCCAAAATTTTGACTAAAGGTTTGCTAACATATATTATTCATTATCTCATATTTCCCTACTAAAGGTGTACTTACTTTTTTTCCTATTAATATATTGCTTTGTTACAGCCATTATGTTGCCTTTCATTGGAAATTTCTTAGAATAGCTTAAAGCTTTATTCCCTTCATTTCATCTGTATTTAGTCGCAACCTATGTTTATTCATATGTAGTTCTTTTCCTGCAGCCTAATGGCCAAATGCCAAGTGATAAGACAGTTGGAGGAGGTGATGATGCATTCAACACATTCTTCAGTGAAACTAGTGCTGGGAAGCACGTCCCTTGTGCCGTATTCATTGATCTCGAATCCACTGTCATTGATGAAGTTAGGACTGGTACTTATCGCCAGCTCTTTCACCCAGAGCAACTCATCAGTGGAAAAGAAGATGCAGCTAAAAACTTTGCCTGTGGCCATTACACAAGTAAAACTCTATATCCAATTTTTGTGCACCCTCTTGTTATATTTCCGTTACTTCAACATTAATATTTCCCAGTTATTCTTCAGTTGGCCAACAACCTGAAGATTTGATTCTGGTCACCTATATCAATAGATGACACCCTCACCAACAAACTTCCATTCTCGTGCATATTTATTTTACCAAGCTACTTTGTCCAAGCGGTTAGACAACATGTGAACTTCACTTAGCCGAAACTGCCCATCAACGACCTGTATCATTCAATCCAAGCACTTTAATAGATACACCATGTTAGATATGAATGACAATTTGTATTAACTGTACCAGGGTCGAAATGGTTCACATCCTTTGATAGGAGAATCTTGGTTTAGTCACACCACCAATTTGATATGCTTCATAAACTGAATCCTTCACTTCAGAAATCAAAGCCCGATTACCTCCTGTCAAAAAAGGAAGCAAATTAACAAGCAATCCCAATAGAGTAAATGCAAAGTCCAAAATCCCAATCGTAGATTTTGATTTGGTTAATGATACTTTAATGCTAATATTGATTAGAGCATCGTCCAAAAGCAATAGGCTGGAATAGGGCTAAGTTTTATTACTATTACTATAATTATTTATTTATTATGGATGAGTTGGGATTGAACCTACAACCTCAAGGTTGCAATATTGTCAGCCTCCCAATTGAGCTACAAGATCGAATATAATCAAATTATTTTTTAGTTTTCTTGCAGAAGGTTGAGGGAGTAGAATAATGTGGCACTTCCTCTAAATTCAATTGGCTTTCACCATAAATATGAATCTATTAGCATTCACAAAGTAAAAATAGAGTAACATTTTCAACTTTATCAGACACCAAAAATTTGGGTAACCCTAATAGTTGATTTGGCTTGTCCTTATGAATATAGAAAAACAGAGAGACAGGATTATTCCCTAAAATATTTCATGTTGAAGTATTGGGATAATGAATCCTTGATATGTTTTTGGTAAACATAGCTTTTCATGGACAAATTCTTTAACATTCTCCATTTTGCCTTTCACCCTTTTCATAATAACCTAAATTCATCCCTGAATTCACAAGGCTTGAATATAATCTATGCAAAAATCTTAGCCACAATGTTCTTTCATCTTCTCCAATGATCAGCTGTTCTAATTCTGCTCATTCTCAACTTCGATGTAGATATCTCCACCAACAAAATGGGAATGAGACCATTTAATCTTGCAAGTTGACCATTTAATTCTGCTCATATAATCAAGATTAAATGTAGAGACCATTTAATCTTGCAGGTTGACTTCACATTACCTAACAAAAAAAACTTCTTTAGTTATTCTGATTATCAACTATCAAGACTTTCAACTAGACTTGGAATGGGTTTTTATTAGATAGGAAGACTTTAGTTTAGACTACTTTAAGGATCAAGCAGTTGTCTTTAATTCATAGTAGTCTTAAAAAATATTCTTTGTGAGCCTGTGACTCTAATTGAATTTTTTATTTTAGTTCACCATGGTTTGAAAACTCGTCGACTCAAAAATTATAATATTGCTAAATATGAATATAATATATTTATGTTCACCGTCACAGTTAGATAATTTTAGGAAAGATTTAAGGGAAAATTTGGGGATTATAGAAAAAAAAATCAAAAGCTGGACGGTGGACTACGCTTTAATTATTTTAAACAATAATGGATTGAGCTAGCTTTTGAAGTCTGTGGCACCCAAACCTGTGTTTGGGTCCCATATGGCACTCATCTTACTATAGTCGAGGGCTCAAACACTGTTCTCTTTCTCAGAGTCCGATGCTCTAATATTTGATATCCCTATCGTTATCCATAAAATCTTTTTCATTTGATGCATGCACGCCAAGAAATGTGCATTAATGCACATTTCTTGGAGTTTTGGTTTCATTACTTTTTGGTGGAGTAACACTAGTTTTAATGTCAGGATGATCTGGGCCATTCAATTTCCATCTCAGGGAGTTCATCTCATCCTGCTAGCGCCAGTGCTTTTGATGATGGCATCAAAATGTTAGGTTCTACTGAATCACATCATCCCCATTTCCATCAAAACATGGGTAGGGTCCAAAGTATTAGCGCATCAGCTTTTAATTCTTTTGCATCTAGGCCAAGAAGCACCACTCCTGATCATCATCCTTTAAATGCTTTTACTGCTATGGAGAAGAAAACTATGAATGGCCCAAGTTCATCTAATAGTGACCAAGCAGATCTTGTAGCTACTTTGTCGGGTATGAGCCTATCAAAGAATGGTGTGGTAGATGAACAAACCCATTTGTAGTTAAAGATGATTCAACAGGAAATTGACCTCTCTTCAGATTTTCTTCTTAATGGCCAGCATCATCGTAAGAAACATCCATACTTGGAGACGTCTGAATCAGGCCATGTACATCCCTATTTTAGTGAAAACAATGGAGCTGTTATGAACCTTAACAAACCCATGATGGCAAGTCCATTCGGCGAAGATAATTTGCCTCCTTTGTATGAAAAAACTGCTACAATATCGGCAATTGGAAGATCAACAGAATTGCAAGATCTTAATAACATGGGGAATCACAGAGTGGAAGCTGCAGTTCAGATGCCCCTCATGGATCCGTTGTATTTTCAGTATTTGCAGCCAGCTGAGTATGCAGCTACCTTTGGTGACCCTTCGTTGGACATTAACTACATGGGCAATTCATATGTAGATTTACTTGGACTCCAAAAAGCTTACTTGGGGCCGCTTTTTCAACCTGAGAAGTTACAGTTTAATACTGCACCAGGTAATCATTGTAATTGAAGTATTTCTTATCTCATTGACCATTTTGTTTCCTGATGGACCCTCCCTTACATATTTTTTTTCTTATCAGTTCTTTTCACCACTTGCAAAAGTCAAAGATGAACCACAAAGTGGACCTTCAGAAATGATGGAACTCAATAGAAATCACAGGTCCATATCTTGTTCCCTTCCATTTTTTTGACTAACAGACATGTCATTAGTGCGAAAAGTAACTTCTAGTAGGGAAGGTTCTTGTGTTGTCTGCAGATACGTGCAAGGGGTATCTGTGAGTTTAATAGTGTTCATTTTGTGATTGGTTGGTATCAGATGTGACCTAATTTATTTGCATGTGTTCCCACCTGCTGATAAATAAAATAGATGTTGCAACATGAAGTTGGTTGCATCTAACACCATCCTACCTGTATTTTCAAATTTCAACCGACGTTGCAACCTTTAGTTCTTATTCTCTTCAACTCCCCAACGAGTGAGTTTTGGACCCACGGTAGCTCCGACTATGGGCTACCATTTTGATGACTTGGCTTGCTCAGAAATTTTTCGTGTGACCTAAAAATGGGACGGTCATGCCCCATTTTTATATATAGGTCTATTATACAGTGACCAATCCGATCACTGGCACAACATGAGGAGCCATGTGCTATGCAGACTTTGAGATATGCAAGGATCTTCACGTTCTTAAAGTCTGCACACATCTCAAGGTCTGCACGGTGTACTCACCCATGCCATGTGCGATGTGCCACTCATTGTACACCAGATCTCATTGTACAATGGTATCGGGCCACTCATTGTACACCAGATCTCTCACACATACAAACACATAGGTATGGTTACTCTTGTCGTTACTTTCTTCCATCTGAATTTATGATTTGTAATATGTACCATGGATAAGGAAGCATCCTTCATAAATATGACAGCTGGAGCAACTGAGGATGTAACCAACATTCTTTCCAAATGTTTTGTAGATTACTGACATGGCTGTAATTCTGTATCATTTTCATGCTTTTTTTCTTTCCTTATCAGGCTAGCCATCATGTTGGATCCGATGAGAGACAACCACTTCTCCCCACTTGATGCTCCTCTTAAGGCACGCTATCCTACCTAATGCTCTTTTTTACTATTTTAAAGTCAGTTTCTGAAATCTTATCTTGTCATACTTAAGTATTGCCTTTTCATGTATAGGAGAAGATCTGATTGCCCCCTGCCATTGTAAAGGCACGCAGAAGTATGTGCATCGATCCTGCCTAGATAATTGGAGATCATCGAAGGTAAGAACTAGTTGACCATTTAGTTTTCAGTGCTGTAGAC
The DNA here is from genome assembly GCA_021018995.1 of Chloranthus sessilifolius. Taxonomy (NCBI): domain Eukaryota; kingdom Viridiplantae; phylum Streptophyta; class Magnoliopsida; order Chloranthales; family Chloranthaceae; genus Chloranthus; species Chloranthus sessilifolius. The sequence continues at coordinate 20,697,658 of CM037589.1, forward strand.
TGCATATATTATCATCTGGGTGTTTGACTATTCGAAATGGGTAGGGCTGTACCTGCTTCTTATCTAATGAAGTATTCATTTGCAAAGTTTTGGGATTGACCAGTTGAGCCTATTAAATCATTTTGATATTTCACGGGCCATCTGCCTGTACCCTGTAAAGTATTAGGACACTACCATTTTATTTATTTATTTATTTGTTTTTTAATATCAGTTAAATAATATAAACTTATTGTTGTTTTTATATGCTTCATTGTTGACCATAAAGGCGATTTATTAGCTATTTAATATCACTCACCTCATTAATCTGCAACCATCTCAAATATTACCTTTTGCCATTTATACCCTCATTATTCTCCCAGCTTTTTTTTTACTTCTATCTCACACACTACACTTTATTAGTCACACCACCTACTCTCATTCACCCCATTAATCTGCAACCATCCTACCATCGAATCTCTTATTTAGGCCCTCACTTTCTGTGCCTTAGATACAACTTTGCAAGCTTCTACTGGGACTAGTGCTTGAATTATAGAGCGTTGAGCTTGAAAGAAGGTACTTAGGCTTAGGCTTAAGAGTTCAATTAATTTTGTAGCCAATTAATTATATAGTATAATTTCTTAGATTAGCTTTACATGCTAGCCATAAGAGTTTTACCAACTTGTCTTGAAAGATGTTAGATATTTCCTAGAACATGGGATCCGGTTTAGCATCTCTTTTAATTATTTATTCCCAAGCTAAGAAGTTAGTTTATCTCACATCAACTTCTCATTAAATAATTGTCATTGCATATTTTCTTTTATTACTTTCTCTATATCTTATTTTATTTTCTCTTAATGATAGCAAGCATGGAATGTGGCAGTTTTAGAAAGTGCTACAACAATCATCATCTATAGAGTTTGAGTCTAGCATTTATTTTTGCCTCACACACACCCACACTACTCGGAGCTACATTCATTACATTTTTATCATCATTTTCTTTTTGTTAAAATAGGAAGTAGTTCATATAGCCTCCAATTAGGTTGGTAAGTAACACATTGAGTAGCTGACATCAAAGTTATCCAAAACTTTTTATGCTTATTTAAGTTATTTTCTTTCAATCTTTGGTTCAACAAAAAAAAAACGAAATACCCATAAATAAGACTAGTCAAGTTGAGTGGACCAAGTGCTCAAAAGCCTTTCCAAATCTCTAAAATAAAGCCCATGTCCGAGTTGCTTAAAGTGGTGGACTTCTTTAAGTCAAAAGTTGCTTTATTTCCTTATTTTTCGACCCCAAGATTCTCCTCTAAACTTAGAGACGACTCCATATTTTTTCAGTTACTTTTATAAGTTGTTTAAAGTAGTCGATCTTGTGGCCTGGCTCAATCAGCTAGACGAGAACATGCCAACTTTTCTAGGTAAAATACCGTCTTATAATTCCTATATTTTAAGTAATGGTCTTATAAGGTAGTTGCATATGGTGAAGGATTAATGTGCTAAGTATTGGCAATTGGCACAACTCCAAAAACTCACCGTGATTGATTAATATTTACAGTTCAACCACAACCAAATTATGGCCACAATATATATCAGCTGTGAAATTCTTGGGTATGCTAGTATACAAGTTCATTGTTGACAGGTTGTGAAATTCTTGGGTATGCTAGTATACAAGTTCTACGGCGAGGAACTGCGAGAAATGTTTGGTTATGAAGAGCCTATAGGGTCAAATATTGGGATCGTTCAATATCGGGTCATATCAGCCCATATTAGCCGATATGTATCCAATTTGAACAAGAAGTTATACCAAAAATACCCTTGTGAAAATTTTTGTTATTATTTATATATATTTAGTATTTTAAAAGTAATAAAACTACATTAATATCAGCTGGTTTGCCCGATACATAGCCGATATATCCTATTCATATATGTATCCTAGTCAGTGCTCTTCTTGGTAAGCAATCGACTAACAGTGTAACCTTTGATTGGAATAACTCTTTTCTACTTTGGAATGCATTCTGATTGCATTGAAAATCTTCTAGCATCTTCTATTTTTTTTTGGGTCACATTTTCTCCCCTTTAGCTATTTTTTGTATTTTATAGAGAAGTCTTGTATACCGTGTATAACTAACCCATTTTACATGTTTTTATTGACCAATGGTTATATTGTATCTCATTAAATCCATGACTTATCAGATATTATAATAGCATTAGAGTTTGAATTTCTTGCGCATGATTGCTTAAGCCTTCAAACATTCAATTTTGCCATAAGAAATAATGATTGGTTCTTGTATTAAATTTCATATTTCAGATGGGGAATCTAAAAGTGCATTTCTAACTCCAATAAATGACACAGGTCTGCTTCCCATATTCAGTTGTTTGGATTCATCCCTATTTCTAGAGTAGAAATATTTACTATTTGAATATCTTTGTTGTAGGAACTTTTTTGTGGTTAGTGATGGAGAAGATGACCAGCCCATGGATGATGTTGACACTCCTGAAGATGAACTTTGCTCCATCTTTTCTTTCTATGAACTTGAAGCTTGAATCTGTTCCTCTTGATGACAAGTGAGTGTTATGAGATTTCTTCAATCCCTTCCCCCCCTTGCTTCTAACAATTATGAAATGGCATGTGATGAAGGGCAGTTTAATTGCTCAAACTGCCATAGTCCGACCCCTATCAGATGAGATAAGTCTTTGATGATGATGATGATAACAAAATTACTGCTAAATAGAAATGCCTTCCCCCCATACATGACAGCCATTTTAATTTAAATTCAGCAGGTCCTGTTATTCAACAATATATTACTTATGACAGTTAATTTCTAATCTTATTGGTATCTGATGGTCCCTTCATGTCCATTGCAGTGCCTCCGACGTATTATACACATTTGGCTGCTTTCCGTGCGTGTTTTTACTTGGACTCAGAGACATCGGATAGTGGCTCAAAGAAATTGGTATACGGAACTGGTATCACTGAAATAGAAAGGGGCGGGGCTCAAAGAAATGGTTTGAGAGTTGATGAGGTATGTTTGCTTATGTTTTGGTAAAAAGTGCATATATTTTCTTATAATGTAAATTTAATTCACTTTGCTAATTTCTTTTAGGTAAAAAAATCAGCTACTATTGTACATGAAAAGGATTTCAATTTTGATGATGCTAGGCTAATGCGTGGTGCTTGTTCTTGCAAGGTAGATCAATCAGTTGATGCAAAGAGAACAAATGACATGTAGCTATATATTTTCTTATTGAAAAAATATTGTTAAGTACATTCTTACATATGTGGAACTAGATGCTGTATTTTTTTAATGCAACCCATTTTAGAACAAAAATGTCATTGTAAATATTTAATTGCTTAATATCATAAATATTTAATTACGTTCTCCTTTTGATTTCAGGCGAAGCTTTTCGATTTGAAGCTCACCTTAAACGGATCACAAGGGGACGGGGATACTTGGCAAGAGAGGCGAAACATTTTTATTTTATTTTTTTTAATTATGAAAATAGGTCATGGGGTCCTTAGATTATTAACTCTCTTTTTTTTTTTTTTTTTTGAATAAAAGGATTGAGCATGTAAAGTTTAAAATATTTGGTTGATTTGAAAGGTTGGATCATAGGTTGAGATGCAATCTTTTGTTTGAATAAAAGAATTGAGCATCTATTTTATTTATTAATGGCATTGAATGATCTGCATTTGAGTTGAATGGATGCGTTTAAATATGAGATTAATAGCTTTTTTTTATATAATTTTTTTTAAAGCATTAAAAAAAAGCATTAAAAAATTGCATTAAAAAAAAAGTATTATAAAAAGCATAAAAAAAATTGCATTAAAAAAAACATAAAAAATATATTATTTTAAAAAAATTTGCATAAAAAATTGTCGATGTAATTTTTTTTTTTTAAATATATATATATTTTTTAAAAAATTTGCATAAAATCTGCCCTAGCGATTTGTAAAAAAAAGTGGTTTTTTACCACTATACAAGGCGATGGTTTATGAAGTTCATAAACCCTTTTTTATATGTAAAAAACCACTCGTTTACAATTATTTAGAAGCGATATTTGAAAAAAACCACTTGTCAAGAGCGGTGGTTTTTGAAAAAACCATTGTTTAAGGCAGTGGTTTTTTTGGCTTTTTCACGTAGTGTTCGTTCCAACTCATTGTGTGTTTCAGGTCCTGACTACTAGGAGGAGGACTTCTAATCATGATCATGAGGAGCGAGGACTATAACTGTTCGAGGGTTAGCATATTCTAAGACCTATTGCTATTGTTGCGCTATGCTCGTTCATGAAACATGTGACTTGGACACCTTCCCCTTCAGCATTTGCACATTTTATTTCCAAGCAAATTTAGTTCTTTTAGTAATTTTCCTTTCGAATGTGATGTATGTCAACTTTCGAAAGATTGTGGGGCTTTATACCCCCGTTAGTGGTAATATGAGTTTCCTTCCTTTTCAAATTGTTCATTCTTATACTTGGGAGCTCCCCTGTGGTTGTTACAAGACATCATTATTCTGTATCTTTCATTGATGACTGCACTAGATTTACTAGATTTTTTTATAAATCTAATGATGAAGTTGCAATGATTTTTCCCTTCTTTCACAAGGTGGCCCAACCTCAACACTACGCTACTCGATCTAATAATGGTGGGAAGTATGCTTCCATCATCTTCAGTCCTATCTTCACATGCATGGCATTAAGTGGCAGTCCACTTGTCCCTATACACCACAGCAGAATGGGGTTGCTATAAGGAAAAATAATAACTTACTTGAAGTAGCCCGTGCATTATTTATTGATACGAATGTTCGCAAATGTCTATGGGGTGATGATGTACTTACATCCAGCTTCTTAATCAATTGAATGCCTAGTCTTGTCCTTAATGGCCGTTCACCATATATATATATATATATATATATGTGTGTGTGTGTGTGTGTGTGTGTGTGTGTGTGTGTGTGTGTGTCACGTTCTTTGAATCATTTTCTCGTATCCTCCCTCTCAGTGTCATCTTCGAAATGAGAGCTTTAAGGATGAGAGAACTATTCCGGTATTGCCAAGTTGAAGTGGAAGACCAAGAACCTCCACAAGTGCAGCAAAGAGAGGGGACTCCTAAAGGAGCTGAAACTTTTGATTATTCTAGAAATGACAGTTTACAAGAAGTGAAGGACCTTACACCTCTTACTATCAACCAAAATCCTCCTCCAGTTGCAAGTCTGCAGATTGGTGAATCCTCTTCAGACTTGGATCATCCCATTGCCTTACACAAGGCCACTAGGTCTTGTACATCACATTCCATCAGTATGTTTGTCTATATCACGATCTTTCTACCCCACGAATCCTTTATACCTTCCTTAGACTCCATTTCTTTTCCTTCTAGCTTGTCTGAAGCTTTGTCTCAAAGAAAATGGAAAGAGGCAATGATGAAGGAAATGATGGCTCTAGAATGGAATATATGTGGAGATTACAATGCTTCATGAAAGCAAGAAGGTGGCAGATGCAAGTGAGTCTACAATGTGGATATATAGACCCAATAGTTCAGTTTAAAGATACAAAGCTAGACTTCTTGTGAAGGGGTTCACTCAAACGTATGGCATTGACTATCATGATACAGTAGCTCTCATTGCCAAGCTGAATACCATCTGTGTGCTCCCATCTCTTGTTGCTCACCGAAAGTGGTCGCTATATCAGCTCGATGTTAAGAACGCTGTCCTACATGGGGATTTAGAAGAGGTTGTATATATGGCTCCCACCTAGTTTTATGCTTCAGAGGGAGAGGGGTCCAAGTTATAAGTCAAAGAAGGCAATATATGGCCTACAGCAGTCACCTCAGGCTTGGTTCAAAAGATTTAGCGATGCAATCATCTAGTGCGGGTACCAGAAAAGTCATTATGACCCTACATAGTTTGTTAAGAGGGGCTCACCTCCTAGTTCTCGTGATCTATGTGGATGATACTTTCGTTATTGAAGATGTCAGTGAAGAAATTGTGACAGAAATTTCAACTTAATCTAGTATTTGATATTAAGGACTTGGGGAGCTTAAGTACTTTTAGAAGTTACCAGATCACAAAAAGGAATCGTTCTATCTCAAAGAAAATATGTTCTTATTGTGTTGCAATTGACAAGTATGTTGGGTGCAAACGATTGACTCACCTATAAATCAAAATCATGGAATTAATAGGGTGGATGGAGAACTTTCAAGGATGTTGGAATGCATCAAAGGCATGTGAAAAAACTCATCTATCTCACCATGACATGACCGACATTGTTTATGTTGTGAGCATAGTGAGCCAGCATATGCATTCACCCAGGACCATTCATTTGGATATTGTATATAGGACTCTGAGATATTTGAATGGTAGTTCAGGCAAGGGCCTATTTTATAGTGATCAAGGTCATTTATATGTTGAGATTATTATTGATGGCGATTGGGATGGATCCCTGAATGATTGGAGGTCCGCTACAAGATACTGCACTTTTCTTGGTAATCTTGTCACCTAGAAAAGAAAAAAAAAAACAGCATGTGGCCTCTAACTATAGTGTTGAAGCAGAATATAGGGCTACATTACAAGGAGAGCACGAGATGGAATGTGGAGTCAATTTATCCTAGCCAACCTTCGGATTCATTTGAAATTCCCTATGCATCTCAGGGAGTTGCACTTCACATTGCCGAGAATCCAGTCTATCATGAGAGAAACAACCACTTTGAAGTTGATTGTCACTTTATCCCTGAGAAAGTAGAGTCTAATGAGCATTGCCTTCCTCAAGTGAGCCTTGAAGATCAACTTGCCAACATTCTCACCAAAGTTGTTGGAAGGACTAGGTAGTGTGACATCACTTCCAAGTTGGTGATTATAGAAATCTATGCTCCAATTTGAGGGAGTGCTAGTGTGTCACTAATACTTGTATGGGTGTGGTATTAGTATAAGTTGATGTGGCTCTAGTAAGTAATGTATATTTATTTTGATGTTTAGGATGTATACATGATATTTTGTTAATAAGTGTGTGTTTGTGTGTCTCTGTGTGTGTGTGTGTATATAAGGGCTTCGATATCCTCTTATTAGTTGATTTCTCTCTTTTTTGTGATCAGTTATTGTGGAATCGAGGTTAATTCACTTTGTATTTGTCCTTATTTGTGACTATTTCCTCTTTTGTCACATCAAATTGGCAACCTTATGATGCTACATTCTCAAAAGCCTCTAAATATCCTTTATTGGCAACCCTCAGGGTCATTAGAGGAGATTGTTGGCAATCATATGAATTTCCTTTGGCACTGTTATGCCATGAGAAATCCCAAAGGATTGTCAGAAATGTCAGTAGGATGATGACATAATTAATGTCTACTTAACATTTTCCAAGGATTTTATGTATTTTTTTAGTATTATGTATGTCAACAAGTTATCCTCAAAAAATCATAATCTAATACTAAAATGTAGAAAAAAATGTCATCACTTTTTACACAAAGTGGCAGCTCCCAGACTGAACTCGCATTTTCACACTTGACAGCCCAAGCCTTTTACCATTGCACCAAGCAATGGCCTCTAAAATGTATCTTTTTGGATGAGTACCAGCCTTGTCCCTACTTGTCCATTCTTTGGAAACTATCTATATGTATATATGTATAAGGTTATGACACCATTTTTCAGATCCATAAAATGAGGGAAAAAATAAGGAAATTTGACATTTTGTATGATAAAGAGTTAATGTGGCGATTTGGTTAATCTGTGAACTTCCGTATTTAAGATTTGGCAATTTGTTTGCATTAGATTTGAAGGACACCAAATTGATGGTAATGAACAACATTTTTCATAAAATCATTAAAAACAACCATGGTGTGTAGTATGAGTATTCTACTATTGTATGGATGTGAATCACATATTCTATTCAAATATAATTAGGCCTAATAGTTCTTTTGATCGTTAAAACTGAAAACCGCCGACACCAAGAATATCCATAGTATCAAAACTTGGCGATTCCGATACATTTCGGTTTCATCGAGAATCGACCGATACCACCGAGATAGTGTATCGGTGGTATATCGATATCGGTGATATGATCAAGACGTACCGACATCTCGATACCGATATTGACCGATACAAAATCAATTTTTTATTTATTTTTATTTTTATTTTCAAAAGGCCGATATGGTATCAACAATACCGTATCCATATCGGCCGATACGTATTGGTCACTTTGAATCGATACCCAAAGCGACACGAGTTGGATGCCGTGGTAAGATCAATAAATTTTGGGGTATTAAAGGTGGAGAACTTCGTACATGGTGTTGAAAATGATTGTGTGCAAACATGGACATAGAATATATAATTGTATTGATTTTGTCACATGGGGAAAATGAAACAACGCCAAACTAAGAAAAACATAATCAAACCATTGAGACAAGGATCTGAACAACGCAATTTTGGTAGAAGTGCCTCAAGTGGTCCCTTGGGCTTCGACCTCTGTCCTCCTTAACATTAGACATACAAAACCGCACGACCTAGTCGAGATCATGTCTGAAGGTCACATCCAATGGTTGGTTTAAAATGGCCATAGCTTATAGGAAACACAAATACCTTTCCCAATGCCCAATGAGAATCAAAGAAAGCCGTTCATGGTCCCAAGTAAAATGGTACAAAATTCTTGTTTGGGGTCCACATCTTTAGTGCTTACAATGCATAATATAGTTGCACCAGTGATATAATTATAAATAAGAGATGTTTAAATACCTTAGATATGAGAGGTGGTTTCTTGGGTAACATTCCTCCATATTTTTTCTTCATTTTTTCCTCCTATAGAGGAAAGGATTACGGATGGCAGCCATTTAAAAACCATCAAATTTGAATTGACATAAAAATACAGTTAATAATAGCAAAGTCCAGTCTAATTACTGCAACAAATCTATAATCAATATTCACTACCTCCTCTTGGGCGAGGGCATGGAATTTTCCCCATCTTCCTCCATATGTTACGGGTCCTCGAAATCTCCATTGACCTGTTCTCCAGCGTGTTTTCTGTATGTTCTGCTCTTTGGCATCATTAGGCTTCATGATATTATCTCTCCGTGGGTTACTTTACAATAAGACAGCAACCATAGCAATAAGTGTTGGTTTTCATGTGCATTGCAATTAAACTATCTCATCATCTATAAGAATAATAAATTGAGTGGAATTCAAATAGGCTATATTAATATAAATAAACACAATAAAAAGAGACTCCAGCAAAAGGGTAACCAAAATGATGTCAGCATTGTAAGCTCGACTAGACAAGGTAAAAGAGCAATAGGCACATAAAGATTAAGACAGACTCAACTAGGTATTAACATATATTTCTCAGAAGTGCTGAACATAGAGGCTAACCTAGGCAAAGATGTACTGCCGATAAATAAAAGATGAAGTTTTATCCATCAAAAAAAAAAAAGATCAAGCTTTCAATTCATCAGCATTATATTCACCACCTTGTCCTATCTATTTGGGGTCGGAATTGCAAATATTATTTTGCCACTCAATTTTGTTGAAGGCTAAACTCTTTGTTACTCAACAATGCTTCATTTTGTTTCTCAGTACTTCTCAGTTCTCTCTATTGGGTTATATGTTTGGTGTGAGAGTTATTCAAGATTAGTGTACCACTTATGGTGTGTGTGTGTGTGTGTAATAATGGTGGGTGCGTGAGTTGTAATTATGTCACTTAATATAAAGGCTAGTAGGGCTGCTCCTAACCCTAACTAAGTCATGCCATTATATTCACCACATTTTTTTCTAAGGGTCTGTTTGGATAGAATCATTGGAAAATGGTAGATTTGGATTTATAAATCGCATAAAATCCTGTAGCTTCTGAGCCTATAGAATCCATAGGAATTTTGTTCTTATCCACTGATTGGATAGGCTCATAGAAATAGTAGAGAAAAAAAAAAGAGATAGAGCACGTGGAGAGAGTGGGGAGAATAATCAGCACCAAAAGAATAGGTACCATTATTTACAACCATGAAACTGTGGCCTCACTCCTCTCCTCGAGTCTGTCACCCATTGACCGCTTCAAATGGACGATGGAGATCATTTTACATTCTAATCTTTCACAAAAATAATCTCTAAGTCATGGGAATACCATCAAACAGTCATTTTTTAATTCTACGAGGCACACATTTCAAATTGACCCCTAAAATTACATTTGAGTGTGATGTGTGCCATGTGATTTTAGAGTCACTTTTTGGATAGTTTGCTACCCGGGAAAAAAAAAACTGACTATTTGATGATATGCTCTCAAGATTGATTATCTGAAAGATTCCGGTGAAAAATGATCTATATCGTCTGATTCAAAGTAGTCAATGCATGTCTACTGGAGGAGATGGGTGAGGTAAAAGTTTCACAAGATTTAAACAATGATACCCAACGAAAATGAGTGCCGCTCAAAAAAAATCGCCTACCATTTTCTAAGGGGATGGAAAAGATACATGAGGGTCTCCCTCAGAATTTTTGCTCGGAAAATATGGGAAGTTCGGATTATATTATCCTACCCATATTTACAACCCAAACAATGGGAAATGGCTGGATTTGTAAGTCTGACCTTCCATTTTGCATCATTTTCCCTATATCCAAACACACCCTAAGCGAAAAAAATGCCATGTATTGTTTACCTTGGGGGAAGTGTCATATACACCTCTTCTTCTCATACCCCATATAAGAAAGGATTCATGCATGATGTCTAATTGATAGAGGGACAATTTTTTATGAGCAGCAAGGGAAAGGAGTGCACGAAAAGTGTTCAACTTAGCAACATGAGCAACTATCTCTTGGTAATAAATACCAACATGTGAGTGTACCCTTTTTCCACAAGTTTTACCTTATACCTTTCCATGGATCTATATTATTTAGGCTTAACGCTAACAGTAAAATTCACTTGCATCCAATCACCTTCTTGCCCTCTGGAAGCATAGTTATCTTTCATGCATTGTTTTGCTCCAAGACCTTTTCTTACAATATAACATCTTTCTGTTGAGGCTAAAATAATGCATCAGATACACTAAAAGGAAGAGAGGTAGAATCAAATAATGATATGAAAGAAGAATATGAAGCTGCGAGAGATGAGATGTACAAGACCTACGAGCATTGCATACAAAAATAGGAAAATGAAGATCCAAGTTTGCGGATAGAGAAGGATCACTAGTTGGTGCACCGTTGGTGCACCTACTTCATCAGACGAAACATGATTTGTAGCCCGAGTGAGAGAGGTTTTCTTCCTCATTTTAAAAGTGACGGGGACGCCACATACATGGACAGCGGATTTGGCCCACATCGGTTTTACCGGCGTCAGAAGAAGTGTAGAGGAAGCCCGAGTACACGAACCGGGAAGCTGTGAGCGATATAGAGACTTCATGGCGGCACTTATACTCGTGACAGCATAGGAATACAACAGGATACTGAGATGATTGACTTCATGGGCGTCACATCGCGTGAGCAAGCCCTCGCTCGAGCGGTTAATATCCTCGCTCGAGCGAGCTACAGTGACGATTTCAGACGGGATTTCGTGCGAAACCTTCCCTTTTTGTTTTATTAGTATTATGACTCTTTTTTATTTCGAATTTAATTATTGGTGGCCTATATATAGAGGCTTGTAAAGACTTTTTAATTAGTTGATTAAATATTTTGAATGGTTTTATGCTTGAATATTCTTCGTCTGAGATGGGTTTGGTGTGAGGCCAAGAGAGTGATTCCCAACAGCCATTGTTATTTTCTCTATTATATTTGTCATCTAAATCTCTGCGTGCTTCTCTAAACCCCAAGCCTAATTCTTCCTAGATTTCTGAAATCCTAAATTTTCGAAACCCTAACCTCGTTTGAAGCCTAAATCACCCTAAGCCAACACCCTTCCAAACCATAAACCGATCTAAAAGTCATAAGCCTTTTACAAACCCTAATTCCATTCCATAACCCAATTTGGAATCCATGAATCTACATCGGACCGCAGACGAGCGCCTAATCCTGGAAAAGCTAGAATCCTATCTCTAGGCCGATCTTGCTTCGACTGTAAAAGTACTTGCGCATCGAACTGGACCCTACCTGGATCTCGTGTGATCTACTCATCAAAATTCTGCAAACCCTAAAAGTATCTTAAGATAATTTTGCGATTAAACTTGAATTATTTTATTTAATTTCAGCAAAATCTGCATAAAATCATATTCTGCATCATAAGGTTACTGTCCCACGTCAAAAGGCCACCTCGAATAAAGATTTTTCCTCTCTCAAAATTGTTAAAGGTATCACCCCTTTTTGAGTAGTACTTTTAGGCTCTTCATCTTCCACTTCAACTTCATCATCACCATCTTTTCCGGTATAGAGCAATACCAACACAGTGCTCTCTTCATCAAAATTGTCCCCCTAAAGGACACTGGAAAGGAGAATAAAATGGAATTGATTCAAAAAAATGTAACATCCATAGTAACAAACACCCTCCCAGAAGTTGGATCATAACACTTGTAACCCTTTTGAGCAGGAGGATAACCCCTGAAAATGGTATATTTGATAACTTTGGGAAACAGCTTATCACAGCGAGAAGATAGTATATTAGCAAAACAAAGAGACTCAAACACAAGAGGAGGAATATATAATAGCGAATGAAAAGACTTGTTATCAAGAAGAGGAGAAAACATTTGATTAAAGAGAAGGGTGGCAATAAGAATAGCATCTTGTGACGGGGCCAAGACTTGAGCTTGTAGCATGGTGCGCGTGGCACGACATGTGGTGCCAGGAGGGCACGCGACATGGGGCCAAGTGGGCCCGGCGACGTGGTCGCGCTGCGAGGACGCGACACGGTCGCATGAGGGTATGACGCGGAGCGTCACGGACGCGACATAGCCAAGGTGGGCTAGCGATGCATGAGGCGTTGCGGTATGTCAAATCAATAGGCTTGAGGTTCTCCTGTCATTCTGGCTGAATGAATGTTTTACCCTTATATAGGGGAAGGGAGCTTGAGAGCTATTCCCCCGCACACGGGGCCTTGCGTTGCCAGAGGGGCGCAAGTGTCTCCTAGGCCTGAAAGGGTGGGCGTAGGACGTCGACGCAGCGATGTCGTGTGGAACCGGAGGGAGGTTGATATATGGCTCCGGACTACGCGTCGCGGTGCATACGGCTGGGCAACCTCGCGTGAGAACACTAAGGCGCTGCGTGGGACTCAGTTGAGCACGACAGCATGTGGGCTAAAGATGAACGTGTGCTAGTAATTCAGAACGCACACGAAGGCAAGCTGCGTGGGACTCAGTTGGGCACACAAGCGCGAGGCACAAGGCTGTGGGCTTGGTTCGGCAGGTGAGCGGGGTACTAGTGCAGTGCACAGAGTGAAGCTTGAGCAGGCCAAGTTAGCACAACGGTGCAGATTAGCGTGTCGTAAGGGACACGATGAGCCGAATGGTAGGCCATGAAACAGAGGTAACCATATTGGGAGGAGTTCCCGTCCTCTAGGCGGGTGGTATCAGAGCTGATGTGCAGATGGGTTGGCTTCGTTGCACGCGGTAGAGAAGCACCGCGCGGGTTGAAAGCGCGTCGAAGGACGCCCTCGCGACGATTGTTATCAGAAGTAGGCTGACCTAGCGAAGCGTGCGTTAGGTGCCGCACGGGACTGAGGTTGCAGAAGTGCGACCCCGTGACAATCTGCCTACAATCATTATGGACAATGATACTAATTAATAGTGCATGAGAAACTTCAAGCAGGTGACAATTTTTGCATTCATCCACCCAATTTGTTGAGGGTGTAGGAAAAAGCAGTTTGTCAATCAATTCCATGACTGCATAAGTAATGACTAAAGATGATGAGAAGCATACTCCACACCATAATTATATCATAGCATCTTTATAGTTGCATGGTAGGAAAACTTGTGAAACATAGGAAAAAAACATATCAACCTCATCTTTGGATTTCATTAAAAGAATCATAGTAAACTGAGTGCAATCACCAATGAATAAAACAAAATAACGAAAACCAGGTAAAGTAACAACAGGAGATGATCCCCAAACATCAAAATGTATGGGAAGGAATATTACTTCTGTTACCACTAACAGGATAAAACACTAAACAATATTTTGAAAACTAACAAACTTCACACTGAACTTTCAAACTATCAAAAGAACTAAATTTTTCAAGAAAAACAAAATGCTCAAACATGGAAGAGGAAGATGCCCAAAACAAGTGTCATAACTGAACATCCTTAGTAGCCAATGTAGCAACTACTATCAGTCTCTATATGTGATGATCTTCAAACAAGTATAGTCCTCTCTCTTCATGACCACGACCAAAAGTCATCCCCGTAGTCAGGTCCTGAAAATACTGAGGAAGAAAATTCACACGAAAATTCATGGACTTGGTTATTTTACTAATAGTTAAGAGGCTCATAGGCACTTTAGAGACAAGAAGAGCAAAATCTAATGAGAGGCTACCAACACAAATTTTCCCTTGACTAATAACAGAGACTAAAGACCACATCAATATATATACCATCATTTATCAAAAAAAAAAAGAATCGTAAAAAATGTGATTGTTGGTCCGGCATACCCTATCTAAAAACTATGACTCATCCTAATGCAGTATAAATCATGCGAAAGGTATAGCGTATCTCAAATTTGAAATTACAACGGTAAGAATCAATCACCCCGTAGCCTAGATTGGCCTGCAGGAACAAATCTAAATGGAATGACCCTTCTATGGTCGTCAATAAATAAAATCGACGGCTATAAATGAGCATTCGATGATATTCAATTAAGCACATACTTTTTAGCAGAATGATTCAATGACAATGATAAGAAATTATAAAATTAACAATAAAGCAGTTACTCATCTAGGGGTCGCTTCCTCCTTGAACGAGGGGGTTTAGCCGCTCATCCTCGATCTACACGCTCGTTGTAAACCAGAAGCCATCATCTAAACATACACTTTTATTTATCAAGTGGTCTCTTCTTACAATGCTTTGTTCCTAATTATGAACTATGATTAAAAAATTGAAAAGAAAAGATGAGAAAAATCTAAGAAAAATCTACCAAGAGAGGACCCTTAACCCTAAGCCATAGCATTGCTTTTATAGGGAGCGGGCAGGACAACTTTCAAAATAGGTTCAATCGATTGAAATTCAAATATCAATCGATTGAGTTCAAATCCACTTTTTGGCGGAATCATTTGAATATGAATTCAATCAATTGAGTTCAACTATCAATCGATTGAATTATTTCAAATTTAAAATAAAGGGGGAAAAGCTGTCATCCTTGTCAATCGATTGAGATTTGGTTTTCAATAGATTGACAAGAACAGGTAACATTTTCATTCTTTTGGTGGATGTTGGGCTGATCAATCATTTCCACGGATTTGTGTGTTTTTGCTGATTTCTTAGTCCAATATTCTTGTGTAACCCTTAATTATCCTCTTTTATGCTCTTTTAAGATCCAATGATCAGAAACACCTGAAATCACTAAAACTATTCATCGGATAGCTAAATGTAGGAATTAAGGTATAAATTATTGTCATATTTCGACACAGATCAATCTCCTAAATCCAAATCTCCCATTTTTGTGTTTGAATTTGGATTTGGTAAATCCATTGGAATTTAGAAATCCATGACTGTATTGTAAAAATGTGGATTTGTAAATAGAGCACCTCCTAGGCGTTATTTGAAAATCCAAATCTTTCACCAACATATAATTGGCTATGTTTTGTGAATAAAAAATAATTATCCAGTGTTATCATAGATACGATTCGACCTGATATCCAAACCGACCCGAATCGGTGGTACCCAACCGAATTAAATCGAATCAAACTGGGCCGAATCGGTGGTAAATGAACCAGATTGAACAGGTATCAGACCCGGCTAGACCCGACCCTAACTGACCCAACCTAAGCTTAATTAGTTACTACAGCGGCTAGAAAACTAGCCGTTGGGCTGCAACGAGTAGTTTATGGTCGTTGCAGCCTACCTTTTCCACTTTTGTATGTCACACTTTAGGTGCAACTAGGAAAGTGTTGGTTACACCCTTCTTTTTTTTAAAAAAAATCCATTTTTGTTTCTATTTTTGCTGTCCATCTTTTACAGTGCACCTTGAGTGCAATCGGGAAATTATTGGTCGCACTCATTTTCGATTTTTTTTATTTTTTGCTTTTGCAACCTACCTTTGTACAATGCACTATGGGTGCAATTAAGAAATTACTGGTTGCACCCCTTTTTCAATTTTTTTTTTAAAATTTATTTATAATATAAC
Source organism: Chloranthus sessilifolius (assembly GCA_021018995.1). Classification (NCBI taxonomy): domain Eukaryota; kingdom Viridiplantae; phylum Streptophyta; class Magnoliopsida; order Chloranthales; family Chloranthaceae; genus Chloranthus; species Chloranthus sessilifolius. Next base: position 20,713,854 of record CM037589.1, read on the forward strand.
CCAAATCGAACCGAACACCGAAAAATTCGGTTTCAGTTCGAGAACAGTTTATGTGTTGGAGGAATTCGGTGTACCGAAACCGATACTGATATATTTCGATTCAGTTTGTGGTGTACCAAACCGAAAATCAAAAAATTGGATTCGGTTCGGAATACCAAACTTGCATCCCTACCTACATAGAATGAAGGAAACTAATGAAATATAAATTCTTTTTATAAAAAAAATAGCCAAATGAAGTATCTATAAATCTTTGGGCCAAATCTTAAGGCAATGCTTAAACATCCAAACAAGAGATTTGCAAATCGAAAATTTTCAAATTCTGAATTTAAAATGCCTAAATTTAAAATACTTGAACTTGAAATCCCCAAATCCAAGTCCACGTTCCCAAATGCAGCCTTAGGATTAGTTCAAATGTAAGTTTGGGATTACATACCCTAAGTTATCAAATATATATTCGGAGGGACCATTGTTTATATCTAGGTAATAATTGTCAATCTTTGAATCGCTTAGATTGAATGATACTAATCAACTTGTGTGTATTTTGTTTTCAGGATGAGTAAAGTTCACGAGTACATTTAAACCCACCCACCAAATCTTTGAGTTCACCCACCTTGAATTGATTGCTTTGAATCCGACAATGCATATCATTTTTTACCCCAATCTTTCACATGCTGCATCTTGAGATCATGCTTATACAATCCATCATCAGTTTTTTTTATTTTAAATGGTATCCATTCCAAAAAGTGACCTTAACAACACCTGGAACTCATCACGCACAAATAAGGTCACTTTTTGGGATGTGTACCACATGAAATCAAAAATATATCGTCAGATGGCACACCTATGATTTGAAGATTCATTATGTGAAAGATTAGAATGAACAACGATCTACATCGTCGAATTCAAATCAGTCAATGGATTTCAGAGTGGGTAAACTCAAAGATTCTGTGGGTGGAATTAAAGTTACTCAAGGTCACATTGTGACGGCCTCATTAATTTGGACGCCAGCATGAAAGCATGGCGACCTTCGAATTGGGCAAGTAGGCTAGCAAGAAGGCGAGCCGCCCTTATAGATAGCTGTATAGCGCGTGGGTGTAGAGCCACGTGGCCCTACAATGCGTGCATGTGTCCCTTATACACGATGCGTCGGCGGCTAGACGCACGTGGGGTATGTAATGCGGTGTTCCGTGTAAGCGCACGCAGCGTGGTGTCATGAGGGCACGCGACGTCCTGGTGCCATAAGGCACGTGAGGCGGTGACATGACAGCACGCGATGTGGTGCCAAGAGGGCACGCGACATCTAGCTTAAACGACAAGCGATGTGGTGCCAAGAGGGCACGCGGCATCCGGGTGCAATGACGGACCCAATATAGTGTCAAGTGGACATGAGACACAATCACGTCACGTCCGTGATTGTGTCCATTTTAGAAACCGGACGTCCGTATGAAGAAACGGGCATGCGTGAGAGTTAGTTTTTGGACAATAACTGACGGAGGCAGTTGGACTGTCAGGTGGACAATCGTCCATAGTGCGTTGTGGAGGTCCGCAGGTATCAAAATAGCGAGACCCCTAAAATGCGGACGTCTGTAATACTACACGGACGTCCGGACATATTCGTGCACAAAAACAGTGGAGTCATGAAAATGAGGACGTCCGTGTAAAGTACATGGACGTTCGAGAAAAATATGTGCAGTTCGGAAAAAATAGAGAATTTAAGAAAAATTAAATATGTACAAACAATCATTTCAAATGTTATTTATTGAAAGAAAGAACAATCTTCAATTAATATATTCCACAATTTTTTTATCAACAACAGAGATTCACCACTTGAAGTGAATGATAAGCTTATAACATGAGAATTCACTAAAAATTCTAAACACAACCAAAATTTCACAAATGATAAAAATTAATCGCAATTAGCTCATAAAAAAATTATATGTAATCTAAAAAAAAAATATGAACAAACAAGATGATAAAATATCACTGGCAACTCTAATTAAAAAAAATAAAGTAATTCACTTGTATGGTATATAATTAATCTTTTGTGACGAGACAAGTGAAATATTCAAACCTTAGTAAGCTTTCTAGTTGACCCGTGTAATGATGTGACAGCCCAGATTTCGGCACCCTGAAACCCGTGCCATCAGCACGATCCTCCAGACTGTGCCCTAAAACTTTACACGAAACATTGGTATAACAAGCAATAATAAATAAATAAAATAATGATTTCATAAAGCGAAAGTAATATGCCCATCTGGCATAACAAAAGACTGTTCTACTTTCATGCCACTGCATGAACAGAGAACTGATCCGAACTATCGGTGATAAAACAGATCACCCCAGATGGTTCGCCAAAAGAATAATCCAATCTAATTACATGTTTAATAAAAAGAAGGCTTGACATATCAAGCCGTACAATTGGCTCTCAAAAACTACTCTCTGTTAAAGTACACAGCAAAGTCTCCTAGAAGAAGTCCTCGGGAGGAGGCTCCAACTCGTCTCCAGGCACGTAATCCGAATCACCCGGATCTACGTCTCCCGAAGCCTCAACTGCTGCTAACAAAGGACCTGCGACGTATAGTCTAAATGGTGAGCTACATCCTAGCTCAATAGGGAACAAACACAATGAACATATAAATTAAAATCTCACATATATTCCATGATATTCAAGCATGATGTGTCTATGCATTTTCTAGAAAAATAGTTTAAAAGCTAATGAATTGCATTAAAGTTTACTGATAATTTGTATGTCTTACTTTACTATTGATTTATCATGAATGACACTGAACAGGCCTAAAGCAAAACTTAAATCTTGAACTTAAGTAATCCCCGAGCAATATAGCATCGAGCCCCGATGAGATACCCTTCATCGTCGTCTAAATAAACAGTTGTTAAAATGTGTTCCCTGGGAATACGACCCAAGCCCCTTTCTCACTAGGGTTAAAACTCATCTCAACATCCCTGGGATGTGCTTACTGTGTACAGATAGACCTCCGCACTAGTGTACGGATTGGCCGCCGTACCGGTCACGGATATCCTGTCGCGTCAGTCGTGGGTATCCCGTCACGTCGGTGGGGTATCCTAAATAAACCTCAAATAATAAAAATAATATGTGTTTTACATATAATTATTTACCGTGTAAAGTGTTATCTTATATCAGTTAGGCCTCAACAGTAATTATTCAATCACATATACATCCCTGGGATGTATAATCTTACTCACATCCACTGATGCCCTTATTACTTTCTCATCCCCTAGGGATGTCTCATCCTCATTAAATTACTTGATCTTAGTTACTCGCATCACACAGATGCCTTTATCACATTCTTGGTATCACACACACACCCATTTTCACAAAGCTTTTGCATAGTTAAAACACTTTCAATTTTGATAAATATATTACTACATACATGCTCTTAAAATTAAAGTACATGTTCAGGGTTCCCTACCTCAATTCTCTGAAGATCCAAGCATCAAGGTCTCACGCGGCTCCTTGTGCTCGCTTTCACACGTACCACCTATGGTACATCATAATACATGCAATACATCACTAAAGATATAATGAAGAAGGTCCTAGACCCTCCATGAATCTCAAAGTAAAACTATAAAGTTAGGTAAAATTGCCAAAGTCGATTAATCGATTTTCAAAATCGATTAATCGAAATACAATTCGATTAATCGATTCCCAAAATCGATTAATCGAAACCCAAATCGATTAATCGATTAATCGAGATTCAAATTCGATTAATCGATCCCCAAATCGATTAACCGAAGTCTCCAACATACTAAAGTCGATTCTCAAATCGAGTGGTCGAAAATCCGAAATCGATTAATCGATTAATCGAAATCCAAAGTCGATTAATCGATTTTTCAACTCGATTAGTCGATTTCCCCAGGTCATGTTTCTCCAGCCACTGGAGGTACCCAGTCGATTAGTCGATTCTCAAATTGATTAATCGAACATCCAAATCGATTAATCGAAATCCAATTCGATTAATCAAAATCGGGCTTACTTGACTTTTCAACTTCCATACCAAAATCGATTAATCGAATCTCAATTTTGATTAATCGATTTGGTCCGGTTCAGCCCCCTTTTTGGCTGTTCTTCCAATTCTCATTTCTTTTCTTTTCTAAGCCTTTAATCTATCATTTTACACATGCTAGACAGAATTTCATTCATCCATTCTCTATGTATTGAAATCAAATCACACTTACCTTAATAAATCCTTCAAAGGGTTGATTTGTTGTATTTGATGGCTAGGGTTCCATCATTTGCTTCAACGATCCCAAATCGCCTTGAATCCGACAATAAATGCTCCACTTTCCCTCAATCCAACCATAATAACTCCTTTGCAATTAGTTACCTTCTCTCTCTTTCTCTCTCTCTTCTTAACTCTTCAACAACCAAACAAAAGGGGAATAGGGTTATTAAAACCTTATATCCATTCTCATGCTTGTGTGTTAAACACATACACCAAAGATAGGTGTATGTGACCACTAACTCACACTATGCACTACCCTTAAGTCGTATTGACCTCACATTAGTTCATCACTTTATGAGTGCATTGTTTGACCATCACTTGGTCAACCCTATGACTAATCGGGCATGGATCCCGAGGTCAAAGTTAAACGTTAAATTTTTCAGGATATTACAAATAAGCTTTAGAATAATGACTCTCAACTAGCTAGTTTAGGGCATTAGATGTGAAAACACCCCTACAATTTTACTTGCTCGAGTTAAAAAGGCTACAAAGATAAATAATTTAAAGTCAAAAATGCTAAAGCTTACGTGCTTTCTATTTGACCCATGTAACAAGTGTTAAACCAATGACTCCTGATTCAGTCAGTGTCGGGCATTAAGTATAGAATACTCCTACAGGCTTAATAACTTGAGTCGAATAGGCAAAATTGTAAGTAGCACAATAGAATAATCAATATTTTTTATATTTTTTATATTGAGGTTTGAGAGAGTTGCAAATGACAACTAATTGGGAAGAAGATATTTCTTTATAGAAAACAGATAATAAAAAATAAGTTAACATTGATTAAACAGTGATATAGTGAAATAAGATTAACTCAAAAATAATGTAGTTAGTTCTGATGACATCTGATCATAAGAATATCATATGTAAATCAAATTGTATCAAACAAAAAACATGAGATATTTAAAGTGAAGTACAAATAGCATAGATATGATAAAAACATTTAAATCAAATGAATATTTATAAATATATTTACAATAAAATCTACTGAAAGATTAGTCGATAAAGTATAAACCAATGGATTTTCGAAGAAATTAAAATCGAACAAAATCCAATGGTTTTGTAAAGAGATCAGCCAATTGAAGATTAATGTTTATGTGCTCAAGGATAATTATTTTATCTTTAACCAAATCACATATGAAATGGGGTCTGATATCTATGTGTTTAGTCCTAGTGTGTTGAACAGGATTTTCATATATACAAATGGCACTAGTGTTATCGCAGAACAATGTCATAACACCTTGAGAAATCCCATAATCAGACATCTGCTTCATCTAAAGAAGCTGAGTGCAATCATTTTAAGCATAAATATATGCTGCTTCAGCAGCAAACAATGACACAGAAGCTTGTTTCTTACTAAGCCAAGAAATAAGACAATTTCCAATATAAAAACATCCTCCACTAGTGCTTTTTCAATCATCAGAATTATCAGCCCAATCAGAATCAAGAAAACCTATAATCTCTGATGTGGTATCAAAAGGATACCAGAGACCTAAATCAAGAGTTCTGTTAACATAATGGAGAACACGTTTAAGAACTGTTAGATGAGATTCTTTAGGTGCAACTTGAAATCTAGCACACATTCCAACACTATAAGCAATGTCAGGTCTACTTGCACTTAAATATAGTAGACTTCCTATCATACTCCTATAAAGAGTTTCACCAACAGATTTATCAGATATATCTTTGATAATTTCACTGATGTACTCATTGGTGTACGAGCAATTTTACTAGATTCCAAACCAAATTTTTTAATTAATTCCCTAACATATTTGGATTGAGTAATAAAAATACCAAAAGTACTTTGTTTTATTTGAAGACCTAAAAGGCAAGTTAATTCTCCAATTAAACTCATTTTAAATTCTTTACTCATTAGATTTTAAAAATTATGAGCAAGCTGATCAAGTGTGGAACCAAAAATAATATCATCTACATATATTTGTGTAACAATTAAATGAGAAGATTTTTTTTTTTAAATAAAGTTTTATCCACACTACCTCGTTTGAAGTCGTTACTCATTACATATTTTGTTAATCTTTCATACCAGGTACGAGGTGTCTGCTTCAAACCATACAAGGCCTTTTTAAGCTTAAAAATATCAAGAGATCGATGTGGATCCTCAAACCCTTTAAGTTGTTCCACATATACCTCCTCAGATAGAAAATCATTTTAAAATGCTCTTTTGAGATCTATTTGATATAGTTTGAAATTCAAGTGACAAGTCATAGCCAAAATGATATGTATTGACTCAAGTCTAGCCACAAGTACAAATGTTTCATGAAAATCAATGCCTTTAACCTGTGTATAGCCTTGGGCAACTAATCCTGCCTTATTTCTCACAATTTTACCTTCTTCATTAGTTTTATTTTAAAAAATCTATTTTATTCCAATTATTCTAATGTTAGAAGGATGAGAAACCAATTCACATACCTCATTTCTTTTAAATTGAGTGAGTTCTTGCATAGTCATAACCCAGTGTTCATTAAGAAAAGCCTCTTTTACATTTTTAGGTTCAATAGAAGAAGTATAACAGACATGACATATGAGATTCGTAAGATTTTTAAATTTATGTCTAGTTATCATTTTGGTAGAAGCATCTCCCACTAGGAGGATGACTTTTCATGTCACGAACATAAGTCGGCCTATTTGTAGACCGACTTTCAAGAAGATATTGATCAGTTTCCTCTCCATCAGATTATTGTACACTAGTTGATGGTGTATGATGAAAAGAAACAAGATCCGAAGTAGTATTGTTCTCAATTCTAAATTTTTCACGTGTGGTAGGCACAATAGGTGTATCATCATCTTTATCTTGATAATTTGATGATGTAGATGTGAAATCATCTACAACAACATTTATTGACTCCATGACCGTTAGAGTTCTTAAATTAAAAACTTTGTAGACTCTACTGTTTAAAGAGTAACCAATAAAAATTTTAGTATCAGTTTTTGAATCAAATTTTTCAAGGGATTCTCTATCCCTTAAGATATTACAGATACTTCCAAAACTCTAAAGTAGCTAACTTTAAGCTTTTCCCATTCCAAATCTCATAAGGAGTCTTTGTAGTGTTAGGTCTAAGGTACACACGATTTGACATATAACAAGTTGTACTTATAGCCTCTGCCCACAAATTTTTAGCAACTTTGGTGGAATTTATCATGACACGCGTCATTTCTTGAAGAACGCAATTTTTTCTCTCAACCACACCATTTTGCTAAGGTTTGTGAGGTGATGAGAACTCATGTTTGATTTCGCTACAAGTGAAAAATTGAGAAAATGATTCATTTTCAAATTCTCTTTCATGTTCACTGCGGATTCAGACAATAGCCATATCTTTTTCATTCTGAGTTCTTTTAGCAATGATAATGAATTCATCAAAGGCTTGAGATTTCTCTTAAAAAAGCAACCCATGTGTATCTAGAAAAATCGTCTACCAAAACAAGAACATATTTCTTTCCCCCTAAGCTACTTATTCTCATTGGACCAACAAGATCAAAATGAAGTAACTCTAAGATCCTAAAAGTAGGAACATTAGCCTTCTAATGGGGAACATGAGTCTGTTTTCCCATTTGACAAGTGCCACAAATAGACCCATCATGTTTACTTAACTTTGGTAAACCCTTAACAAGTTGATTAGAGGCTAATTTATAGAGGTCATTTTTGTTCATATGACCTAGCCTTTGATGAAAAATGTCAAGCTCATTAGTCCTAGTTGCAAGGCAAATGGTCTTAAAGGAATCTGTGAATGTATAACAATTATCAGACGATCTAGTCTCTTCAAGCACCACATTTCCACTCGAATCAATAACTGTGCACAAATTGTTAGAAAAATTTATATTCATTTCATCATCACATAAATGACTAATACTGATAAGATTAACCTTAAGTCCTTCAACATCAAGAACTTCTTTTAATTTTGGACAATCAGGAGCATTCACAGTGCATTTTCCTGCAATTTTACATGAGCTCTCGTTTCCAAAAGTGGCATTCCCTTCTGAGCAAGGATTTAGATGAAAAAAGAATGATTTCTCACTAGTATATGTCTAGAGCAACCACTATCAAAGAACCACCTTGATGATGCACTTGCTTTGAGAGAAATATGAGCAACCTGAGCCAATAAGTCAAATTTTCTGACCCAAACACGTTTATATTTAAGATTCAGTGATTGTTGACTTACTTGTTTTCTAACATTATTAGGTTGAACTCGATGAATGAATTGAGTTTTATGTTGGACACTTTTATGATTCTTTCATTTTCTCCAATTTGCACTAGGGTAAGAAAAATTTACAAAGTAAAGGGATAGTACACAAAAGTGTGTCCTTTCCAACCACAAATATAACAAATTTGAACCCTTTTTCCAAAGGTTATGTGAACATTTGAGTTAGTGTTTTTCAAATCAGTTTTGGAAATTACTTGAGTTGATTTTGTTGCTTTAACAAATTTTGGTGCATAACTTGTTTCACGTTTAGTTTTTTATTAGAAACATAATTGTACCCTACACCCGACTTATCAGTAGTTCTTTGATCAGTCTTTAAAATTTTCTCAAGTTTCTCATTAGCATTACAAAACTTAGAATACTTGACACTAATGGAATTAAGTTCACTTTTTAAGTTTTCATTAATTAAAGTGAGAGACTTAACTTTATTTCCTTGTTTCATAAATTCTGAGTTTAAAAATTTCACTTTGTCCTCAAAAGATTTGGAAGAATTTTCAAAAGAAATTTTCTCTTGAATGGTAGTTTCAATTTGAGAGTTCAGATTGATTATTTTATTTTTCAATTCAGAAACTTCTTTGATCAATCTTGATTTTTCTTTAGTAAGTTCTAAAGATTCCTGATACAATTCACTATAAGCATTTATCATGTCAAGAACATCACTATCATTTTCAGAATTAGTAGATGAAGAATTAATCGAAACAGTTTCATTGATAGAAATAGTTTTAGGTTGAAGAGTATCCGACTCAACAATCAAAGCCATAAAAGCTCTAAAGCCATGTGAAGCTTGATCAGATTCATTAGAGTATGACTCATAATGTGTTTTAGATTCGTTTGTGGCAGCCAATGCTTTTGGCTTACCTTCATCATTTTTTCGATTTAGACATTCAACTGCAAAGTGTCCATAGCCACGACATTTATAATATTGTATTTATGAAGAATCTTTTTGGAGTTTCTTCTCATAAGATTTAAATTTTCTTAACTTCTCATTTCTTTAAAAAGGTTGTTTCTTATTTTTATAGAACTTCTTAAAAATTTTAATAAAAAGAGCAAGTTCTTTTGATTGATTAGAATCACTGCTAGATTCAGACTCATCTTTAGATGATTTGAATGCAACACTTTTATTATCATGAGTATCTTGTATTTCATACTCATAGGTTTGTAGAGAACCAACTAGTTCGTCCAAGTTTAAGTTATCAACATCTTTAGATTCAACAATAGCATTTACCTTAGATCTGAATCGTTTAGGTAAAGATCTTAATATTTTTCTAACAATTTTTGCATTAGAAATTGGTTCACCAAGATTAAAAGAATCATTGACAATATCATTTAGACAAATATAAAAGTCAGGAAATTTTTCATCTTCTTCCATGTGAAGATTTTTAAATTGAGAAGTGAGCATTTGAAGCTAAGAAATCTTCACTTGTGGGGTCCCTTTATATATGGTTTCAAGGATTTTTTATGCATCCTTAGCAATAGTGCTTCTACTGATCTGACGAAATTCAGAAGCAGTCACTACTCCAAATAAGGCATTAAGAGCCTCAGAATTATAACCAAGATTATTATAATCTTGATCAGTCCACAGTGATCTAGATTTAGTTGTGGTATTAGGTATATTATCGATCACGGAGGTCGTAATAGGTGGCGACCATCCATCCTCAATAGCATACCAAATATATGGATCCATAGAACTTAAAAAAGCTTTCATCCTTACTTTACAGTAAGGATAGTTAGAACCATCGAATAAAGGTGGCAGTAGACGCACCTTCTCTAGGAAGATCATGATATCCCAAATTAGCCATTACACTTAGTTCGTAAGAATTAATCAAGTGCCCTAGCTCTAATACTAATTGAAATTTCGGAATAATTTATGATCTTACAATTAATACAAACTGCAAATAATAAAAAATAAATAATCACACCCACAAAAATAACACAATCAATTTTAACATGGAAAACTCTATCATAGGTAATTAAAAATCACGGAATTTATCTCAGATCCAAAACAACTAATCCACTATAAACAAATTAAATCTTACAGTGCTTTGTGAATTATATGCCCTATCACTCTCCTCACAAATAATGACCGCATCTCATGCCTATCCGCTCCATAATGAAATTTGTTTGCTTTCAACCGTCATGTCTCACGATGGCACCACTCGTCTCTCACAAGTTAATCTTAATCTCAGAACTCAGAGGAAAAGAAATAATTTTTCAAGATATAAATCTAATTGGAATATTACTAAGTTATCTCAAAGATGATAGATAATTTCAGAAGAAAATTTTCAAGTAAGATAAATTTTTTTCAAAAAGATAACTACCCGAATTGAATTTTTCCTTTTAAGCTGTTGGGGAACGAACGTCCGTTAATCACTCACGGTCGTCCGTGACCACGAATGTCCGTGGGTTCAATCACGGACGTACGTGCATCCAACAGTGACAGTAATTATGTCTTAATATTTTACTTAACAATCAAAAACACTTTTGAGAACAATATTAGATTACATCATTATTTTAACAAAATACCTTACAAACCTGATTTCATATTTCATCATATCTGCAGCAATTGGACATATAAGAATCTTGACTTTCACGATTTCCTATTTCATCTGACAACACACATCTAGTGATCAGTTTCAACCAGTTGGACCTAACAATTCCCCAATATATATATATATATATATATATATATATATATATATATATATCAACATTCGATGTGATTCGTGAGTCTGATTTATTTGATGCGATTCGTTAGTCTAAGTACTCTGTGATATGACTGATAGGTAGCCATCGAATAATTCAATGTCTTCCAACCCAAACGCTCGTATTTCTCAAGAGTAAAATGGGTTTATGGTCTTGTTTAGCCTACACCCACAAAACTCAGTGAAAAACCAAAACTCCGACAAAAATGAATTTTGTTAGGGGTCACTGTTTTGTGCCATGGTAAAAGCTAGGGCTGCCGAGCGCACAGGTTTGTGTTACGAGAGCAGCTACTTTGTGCTAAAAAGTCAAAGTATAGGTCTCTATCCAGCCGATCACCCTAGCCGCAACCAGCATTGGGCAGTGGCATTTTTGTCTATTGCAACCTTAGTCAGGTGATGGTTAGGTTGAATCCGTTTACCAGTTCAACCACATCTACCGTCCCTGAAAAAAGGAGAATTTTGACTACACATCATCCTATAATAATTAAAATTCATAAAAGTCAAGATTTTTCCATATCGAAAAATTGCAGATGTGCATGGTTCAACTCGAATTTCGATTCATATTGGTTGGACGGCCATTCCCCTCATTAGTCATTAGTCCATTATTATTAAGATTTATATGTATAATATCATATACTATGTTCACTTCCTTGACATATCTCAATTACACGAATAAAAGCAAAGACCCTATCCACTTAAAAAGTAGCTCCCATAAGCATGAATCTTACACCATCAACAATGTTCTTAGCAAAGCGGCATTAGCTCAGGTGATAACCTCCCTCTATCGTGAGGGAGGAGGAGGAGGTCATGGGTTCGAACCTCGTCCTACACGATATTTTCCACCCTTGTATTTAGAAAGTGTGGGTTGGGTTTTATTAGTTAATCCTCACCACTATAGTTGGTGTTTTTCAACTGTCATATGTGTATACTTACCTGCTCTTTGGTTTTCGAGCCTGTCTCGACCTAAAATGGCCGTATCAAAAAATAAAATTAAAACAACAACGTTCTTACATGGTTGCCCATTGGAGCATAATATTAACCAAGGTTAATTTAATTATTTAAGTAATATAGTAAGAACTGTTAGAATAGTCCTTCAAGCAATATGGGACTATGGAGTTAGGTAAGTTGAATTTCTTATTATGATCTGATTAACATTTACGGAGGTTGCATATTTTAGGTTAAGTGCATTCATCATCATTATCATTTCCTTATCCCACATTTTTTCCTTGGCGTTCAAAGTGAATGAAGTATTATAGTTTAAGGTAGCTTTATTTGTGCATACCAAGTTATTGAGGGTGTTTATGTTGAAAACTCATTGACTATTTTGAATCAGATGATGGAGATTAATTTTCATCCCAATCTTCCAAACAATTCATCTTGACCATGAGCTTACCATCAAATAATAAGTTTTTTATTCCATATGGCATAGATCTAAAAAAGTGACTCAAAAAATTTGTGGCACACATCACGCTCAAACATGAATTTAGGATCACTTTTTGAGATTTGTGCATATGGAGATAAAAACTGATTGTTTGATATGTGAGTCATGATCAGGAAATCATCTGTGTGGAAGATTGAGAAGAAAACCAATCTCCATTGTTTGATTCAAAGGAGTCAATGAGTTTCCTCTATAGGAGCCCTCGATAATTCAAGACTGTATCAATAGGAGGCAGTGCTTGCATACACAAAATCAGCCCAAGCACACAACTTAAAATGACGGTTAATTAGCCGAAGCACAACTTAAAAGAAACTCCTTGTTATGGATATGTGGAACCAAGGATCAAAATTTCAGCCGAAACTATCGATTTCAATCCCCACCGAAACGATAATTTGGGACCGAAATTTCGGTCATTAAATATATGGGGTTGAAATTATCGGCCGAACTTTCCGTCCAAAATTTCGGTTTCGGTCCCCTCCGAAGCCGAAATTTTGATCCTTGTGTGGAACCACCATTTAAGTCTCCAGAGTTGAAAGGCATGATGTAAAAATCTTTGGTAAAAAAGATTGGCACGGAACACGATCTCATTCGTATGATCCAACAGAGACACATAGTCAATTGTTGAATGAGATGACTGTCTTTGACACCATTGAATAAACAGATAGACACAAAGTCTTCTACCCATCATATGTTGTAAAACAGTCTATACATTTGTGTGATTGCATGACATGTACGGACTTCCAAGCATGTGTCTACTCATGATAGGAAGACACTCGTTGTAGACCAATTCTTAAAAAAACGCATCGTTAAATCCATCGAGGAAATATCAATGGCATTCAATGTGCACATCCCCATCTAACCATCTGATCTGTGAGTCATGTTTACTAACCATTTGATATGTCGGTGATGCCGTCTTATCTTTTCATTTATATTTAGCCACTTAAACGTATTTTTGTGATGTTGTAAATTAGCCACTTACTGTTTTTAGACATTTGCTATAGGAAAATTATAAACGCGCGGACAAAGTGCACCAGTGGCGCACCTAGTTAAGGCCCTGCAGAGGGGCACATGCTCATGCTGACTTGAAAAAATAAAAGTGCCCCTCATTTTAAAGAATATCGGAATTACCCTTATATTGAAGGCCAAAGTTTGTCAGAGAGAGAGTAACCTACAATTAGGGCTGTCAACGGGCCGGGTTCGGGCCAATTTTTTTCAGAAATTTATTAAATAGGCTCGGCCCAGCCCAGATAAGCAACAGGCCCGGGATCATGCTTCAAAGTGTAAGGCCCGGCCCGACCCGGATAGCTAAGATTTTTTAAAAAAATTTTAAAAAACTTAATTTTTTATTAAAAAAAGGTGAAAGCCCAGCCTGTATAGCTAATCGGGCCGGATTCGAGCCGGAAAAGTCTAAAAATGGGCTGAGCCCGGCCCGGCCAGGATAGCTAACCAAGCCAGGCCGGGCCCAAATTTTTTTTTCAAAAAAAAACAGGCCGGGTGAAAAACCCGGCCTGAACCTGGCTCGGCCCGTTGACAGCCCTACCTACAATAGGTTGTGTTTAGATAGAGTGTAATCTTAGGCAGTACGATGGTGATAATGGTATCGAAAACATCCGATTTGTGTGAGTATGAATGAATATTGATCCTAAAATATGGTTATATTATTATTTGACTAGAGGGAAATCATTGATTGCTTTGAATCATCAATTTTCATATATCAATTTGAAATTATAGACTTATCATCAAACAATCATATGTTGATTCCATGTGACACACATCCATAGAAAGTGATCCAAAACCTATGTTTAGTGGCACTCCATGGTCATGTTCACTTTTTGTGATCTTTATGATGTGGAATCAAAATCTTACCATCTTATGATGGATGTAGAGGTAAATTCACTGGTAGTTACTTTTTATAAATAAATGATGATATAATTTACAAATGAACTTTTATTGACAATCATCATTTTATGAGCTAATATCAAAATATTTATATTTTTATAGTTTAAAATATTAATTAATTGAACCTAACTCTCATAACGTCATTTAAACACCAAAATGATGTTTAAATGATTGCATACCAATAACAGTTTAGGGCATGAGCATGTCAAAGTGATAGTTCACATATTGAAGGGCAATAAGACAAAAAAAAAATTAGGGGAGATTTGAACCTTCTGAGCCGTGCTCTCTAATAACGACCGTTGTTCCTAGTTTTAATAGCCGATATTAGAGTTTATAAATTAGAAGGTTCACATCTACTTATGGGCATGATTCTATCAAAAACATCTTCCAATGATGGATTATCACTTCGAGAATTTATATTGACAAAAATGCGTCACATGGCATAGAAATAAAGCACACTTCAATGATGATAAATTGTCTAATTTAATGAAGTAAGATCATCACCATTTTAGTGTTACAATGTTGGTCATGAGTCATTATCTTTAATTAATTTTATGCCCCCCCATATAAGAAAATCATTGGTCCGCCATTGCAGGTGGCTGATGTGGTACAATGTAACTGGCTGCACTGACCTATATTAATTGAGACCCACCACACTTTGCATCCAATTGCGTCGCTCGACATCAACCGCCTGCACTTTGTCTGCATAAAATTTGTCCTCCATATAACACTATCCTTGGGAATATGTATCATATGGGACCTATGACCTGAAAGGGTGTCGGCGAGGGTGTTATCTTTTCCAAGGGATGGATCATGTGTTGTACGCAATTTGATGCCTACGATTTCACCATCTAAAGTGAACATCTGATACATACATGTGATACATATTCTTCTATCCATCTTGTCATAGCATGGCTGTCACCTATAGGACTCATTTTGGCTGCATATGGCATTGCTCTTTGATAGCTCCTGTCATAGCAGAGGTCACTTGCTTTAGCAGGTTACCATCCTCTTTGTTAACATCTCGGTACCTACTTTAACAGGTACCCCTTCTCCTTGATAATTCTTTGCACAGTAAGATTTTATGCATGATTTACCTGCACTAGCAGTTCTACCCTCCTCTCTACTAGCTCCCTATCAGAGCAAATAGAATCAGCTCTGACAAGGAGTGAGTAGAGAGGAGGGTAGAACTACTAAACAGGTAAATCATGCATAAAATCTTGCTATGCAAGGAGTTATCAAAGAGAAGGGGCACCTGCTAAAGCAGGTAGTAGGATGTTAATAAAGAAGATGGTAACCTCCTAAAACAGGTGAGCTCTGCTATGGCAGAGACTCCCAAAGAGCAATGTCATACGCAACCTTTGTTTCTCTACGTTTATGTGATGCCAATACGATATAATAAATATAGGACAATTTGCCTGATAGAGTACCTAGTCTTTATTAATTATCAAGTTCTGTATATAATTTGAAAAAAATTCTCAAATCCAATATAAAATTGTCAAAATCGCCTTAAATTCTTTTTAAAACTAATAAATGACAAAAGTATCTTTACTTTTTTAAAAGGTAAATGAAATTGGAAAATACTGGAATCACTCTCAAACTGGTTTTGGATTTAGTAGCAATCACCCGCACAGTGTATAGTCAATCTCGGCAGCAAGTCATCTTCGTAGCTTTCAACCTTCGTGATTTAAGTTATTTTCTTCATGGCTTGAATATTCGCCGGATAAAGATACAGCAATTTATTTGTTATGCTTTCTCTATGCTAAGTCATCTACACATCCCAGCAATGTGGATTCACTGATAGTGTAATGACCCCGAATTTTCGAGGATGTTAAATCATTAACTCTAGCGGAGAATATGATTACCGGTATTCGGGTTGTCACAGATGAATTCACAAATTGGAAGAAAGTTATGGATGAAAAAATTTACGCTTATTTGAATCACATAAGGAAAAATCACTGAGAGGTCATGTGAGGACTTGATGAACCAATCACAACACATACAAAATGTGTTTAAAAATTTCACTTCTGAACAAATTTGCAAACAATCGGCTGCATTTGAAAGCTTCAATTGATATTGATCAAGTGCTTGCATTTCAAGGTATTGCTTTTAGAGACCGGGATGAAAGTGTGAGTTCAACCAATCGAGAAAATTTTCTTGAAATATTGGGCTTGGTAATTTCATACAATAAAAAGGTTGCCGAAGTGATTGCTAAAACCCGAAAAAATACATGTTACACATCGTCAATGATACAAAAAGAAATCTTTCATATTTTTTCAAAGAAAGTGAATAAGGCAATTCGCGAATAAATTGGTGATGCAAAATTTTGCATACTTGTTAATGAAGCTTGTGATGAGTCAACAAATGAGCAAATGATTATTGTTTTAAGATTTGTTGATAAGGATGACTTTGTGTGAAAACCTTTTTTTTAGACTTGTTCATATCTCAAATACTGCAGCATTAATCCTAATAAAATATATTATGTATTGTCTTCTTATAGTTTAAACATTCAAAACATTCGAGGGCAAGGATATGACGGTGCAAGTAATATGAGAGGTGGGTTGAATGAATTGCACGCTTTGGTTTCAAATTATTTTCCTTATGCCTACTATATTCACTGTTTCGCTCACCATTTGCAATTGGCATTAGTGGCAATTGGACTTAATCAAATTGGTATTTTACAACGGGCTAGAAATAGTGGTTAGAGTTCTCACTTGAGATCAGTTTCTAACTTGATCAAATTATTCATTCGAACATGTGATGCTTTTCTTAAAATTATTAACAAGGGAACTACTTCTTCCCAACGAGCAGAAGCAGGCTCAATTTATCAGACAATGATTTCATTTGAATTTATATCTTCATTTTGCATCTCATGAAAGAAATTATGCAGATCACTGATTATTTATGCCAAAAATTGCAATCTAAATCTCAAGACATTTTAAATGTCTTGCATCTTGTTTCATCCACTAAAGCAGGTATCCGGGAATTTAGAGATGATAAATGGAATACTTACTTACCGATGTGAAGTTATTTTACGAGAAATGTAATATAGAAGTCCCTGATATGAATGTTCGTTATATTGAGAGAAGGGGTCGAGCTTGTCATTAACAAGCTGACTATACAATTGAGCACCATTATGGAGCGGATATTTTTTGTATTGTAATAGATTCTCAATTGCAAGAATTAAATCGTCGGTTCAATGACAATTTGGTGGAGTTATTTATTCTCAGCTCAGTTCTTGATCCTCGAGTTGCACGTGAATCTTTTAGACTTTGTGATATTTGTCACATAAATAAGTTTTATCCACAAGACTTCACAAAATTAGAGAATGAACAATTGAAAACAGAACTTTACCATTATAAGCACGACATAGTTCAACATTTAGACTTTCAGAGATTGTCAAATATTTCTGAATTGTGTCAATGGTTGATTAGCACCAGAAATTCAATTATCTACCAACTTATTTTTTGAGTTATTGTACTTGTGTTTACTCCTCATGTTTCTATTGTAACTAAAGAACGAGCATCTTCATCTATAAATATTGTCAAAAGTAGACTTCAGGATAAAATTAAAGATGAGTTTCTCACGGATTCTTTGATGTAATATATCGAAAGAGAAATTGTTGCGAAATTTAGTACATATTCAATTATAGATGATTTTCATGATCTGAAAGAACATCGGATTCTATTTCGTTAGGTGATTGAGTTTAAATTTAAATATATTAAAAAATATTATTTTTGAGTATATATATATATATATATATATATATATATATATATATATATATATATATATAAATTGTTAATACTTAATAAATGTTATTTTTATTTTTTGTGATCTTCAAATATTTTTCACTCATGCTTTGGAGTTTGGGGCTTTATCTTGATACATTTTTTATTTAGACTCTGGCCCCATCTAATAAAAGTTTCTGGCTCCGTCCCCTATGAGCCATTAGAAAAAATTCGTACAAAATATATTAAAATATTAAAGAAAGTGATTTTTTTTCAATAGCATATATATATATATATATATATATATATATATATATATATATATATATATGGAAACGGTGTTCATCCTCCATGGGAGGACGGTCACCATCCTTCAAAGTTTCACATGGCACCCGAGATATTGTTTCGATGTCATGTGGAGCTCAGGTGCATTACTAAATCATCTTTATAAAAAAAATTTGAAAACTCATCTCCACCGTGTATTTTTTGAATCGTGAAATGTGAATCATTGAAAATCGTCAAACTTTGACTTGTGTCTTTAAAAAGTTTTTTCCGAAGTTTCTTCTTTTAAAAGTGATCTAAACCATTCATGTGCTCCATGTGACACCCAAACAATGTTTTGGGTCCCACATGGACCTTACAAGGACAGTGACCGTCCTGCATGCCGTCCTCTCATGGAGGACGGGTCCACAATTGGACCCATTAGAAAAAAAATTGTATAAAATATTTAAAAATATAATTTTTTTCAATAACATAAATATTAAATATTAAATATGATATATATATATATATATATATATATATATATATATATATATATATATATATGCTTAAATCTCAAACCCTAAAGTTACTTATTTTGCATGCTCTCCAAAGGTTTGATTATTTTTCCAAAAGGAGATCGACGTAAGCACCACGTCAGGTATCTAATAGCAACTCCATAGGTTTGATTATTTTCTAGACAGGACATCCACATAAGGACCTCGCCAAATACTTACATTAGACGATAACTAATATAGTGCCAGTTTACAAACTTTAAAAAATATATAAAATAATGTATTAACATATATTTATTAAAGGCAAAGGGAATAATATGCACTAATGGCCAGATCACATGCCACTTACTCACAAAGCATCATCAACTTAAAACGGGAGTCCTGTTTTGGATTGATCAGCTATAGGACACATGTGATTTTCTTTTAAATGTCTTTTTTGCCCTCCAATTGATTGGTCAGAATAGAATGTGCCCTGATTCTCAGATCACAAGTTAAGTGGCATGATTAATCCAAAATGAGAGTTATGGGACATGTGATTTTTTAAGAAAATAATTTTTTTGCCCTCCATTTGATTGGTTAAATATAAGGTAATCCTCCAAAATTTTGGTGCAATGATTTTTTTTAATTTTGACCATTAAAATTTCGTAAAAACATTTTTTCTAATGACATCTTATCGAGCTTGCCTAAGTTACCATGACATCCTATCCTCGTGATGGACGCAAAATGATGACCAAGTGACCCTTAAATCTGTGGCCGTTTACTATGATCAATCCATGGACTGCAATCTTATCATAGGTTTTGATTTAATTGACGCCTTCTCCATTGTTACCCGAAGAAAACTAATATTATAAGCGCCTTTTTTACACTCTTCCCCTCTCATCTCTCACTCTTTCTATGCTTTATAATTTCTGGCTAACATTGAACACCCCCCCCGCCTCCCTCCCTCCCTCCCTCCCTCCCTCCCTCCCTCATGGCCGATAAAACTCCCCTACTTACCCGATGCAACTCATCCGACTCTCACAAGACTCAGAAACCCGTAACCTCCCTCGAAGACACGATCGAACGGTGCATAGGGACTTTCAGTCTCCCCCAATTCCAGCAAGCTTTCCTCGTATCGCTGGCTTGGACCTTCGACGCACAGCAAACCTTCATCAGCGTCTTCACAGATCGGGAACCCACGTGGCACTGCACACGACTCAACGACACTTCGTGTTCCTCCGCCGTTAGCCCGTGCGAGTTGCCCGGGTCAGCTTGGGCTTGGAGCGAGCCACCCAAAACCTCAATAGTCTCCCAGTGGTCCCTATCATGTGCGGGCCCAATCGTCGCCGGTCTCCCAGCCTCCTCTTTCTTCGCGGGCTGCCTCATCGGCGGACTCCTTCTCTCAACGCTTGCGGACTCCTCACTGGGTCGCAAGAACATGCTCCTCCTCTCCTGCCTCGTCATGTCCTTGACTTCAACCTTGACCTCGTTCTCACCAAACGTGTGGGTCTACTCAGGTTTGCGTTTCGTCAGCGGGTTCGGGCGGGCTACGATTGGCACCTGCTCGCTAGTGCTTTCGACCGAGCTGGTGGGGAAGAAATGGCGAGGCCAAGTGGGTATCATGGGCTTCTTTTGCTTCGCATTTGGGTTCTTATCTCTACCCGGGATGGCTTATGTAGTGAAAGGGTCGTCTTGGAGAACCCTGTATCTATTAACATCAATACCTGCGATTTTTTACTGTATACTCGTCCATTTCTTCGTTCACGAATCACCCAGATGGCTCTTTGTGTGTGGACGCAAAGAAGACGCCATTAAAACTCTAAGAAGCATTTCTTCAAACAGAATCAACGTAAGCATCTCAGACTTCTCTATTATAGAAGAAGTACCAAACGTCGACATATACTTAGTTATAAAGATCTTATGGGAGAAAAGATGGGCTTTTCGCAGATTAATGGCTATTATGGTGGTGGGTTTTGGTGTAGGGCTTGTTTATTATGGCATGCCGCTCAACCTAGGAAACTTGGACTTTAATATCTATCTAAGCGTATCATTTAACGCGATATCAGAGTTACCCTCAGCGTTGATAACCTTCTTCCTTATAAGCAAGTTGAATCGACGCAGCTCATTGGTGGCGTTTACTATGGTGAGCGGGATGGGGTGTATCTTATGTGCGGTCATTGGTGAGTGGAAATTGGTGCAGATTGGGGCTGAATTGGTGGCATTTTTTAATTGTTGCACTGCGGTTAACGTAGTGTTGATATATTGTACAGAGTTGTTTCCGACATGCGTAAGGAACTCGGCGCTCTCTATGTTGAGACAAGCTATCATGTTGGGGGGAATGTTTAGCTCACCATTGGTGGCTGCAGGTAGGAAAAATGACTTCTTCTCTGTTGGCATTTTTGGGATTGTGATTGCTGGTTGTGGGCTTTTTGTCGTTTGCTTGCCAGAGACAAGGGGTGAAGCGCTTTGTAACACGATGGAGGAAGAAGAGTCAAAGTTGATGTCTTTTTGTGTGGATGCAAATGCCTGATTGCCTGAAAACTAAAACTAATTTTTTTTGCCTTGTTGTGTCTTATTGTTGGAAGAAAATTCATGGGTGTCGTTATTAAGTTACTGTTGGAAGAAGATTCATTGGTGTCATTATTAAGTTACTGGTGTTGGAAGAAGATTCATGGGTATCGTTATTAAGTTACTGTCATTGATACGTGCACTTCATTAATGCCCGCTCTACGCTATATTATATAGGAGAGTATTATATTTAGGATAAATTTTAGGAAAATTTACCTAACCGGCCCTGTCAGATACAGCTTTTACGTCAGAGGCCCTGTAATTTCACCTTTACCCAAATCAATCAGCTCCAAGCCTAGCCGACCCTAAGGATAGCAAAAAGTCCAAATTACCCCCTTTCTTTAACGCACAAAAACATCATCTTCTTTCTCATTTTAATCTGGTACAGTTTTTAAAAGTCAGAGGTGGCGAAGGTGACTGCGTCTTCTCCTCAATCCAAACTATTCCGATCTGCTATTTGGATCGACCCAGATACACCTTTTTCGTCAGAGACTGTAGCAGATTAGAATAAGGAAGAAGATGATACACCTATATAATTTAAAATTTTAAATATTTGCATTTTTCTATGTTTACGCGATGTGAAACGAGATTTATTCCGATTCAAACTATTCATTGCTATTTGGATCGACCCAAATACGGTCGATTTGAAGGCTACAATATAAAATCGATAGTTCCAAAGATAGATATGAGAAAAATGCGATATCAACTTCAGATGATCGATATCGACTCGTATAATAGCGACGATCATTTTAAGAGTCGCCATCGACTCATGTAGTCGTCATCAACTCTATCTGATGCCATCGATTATATAAAAAATAAAAAAATAATAATAATAAATAAAAATTATGTAATCGATGACGATTCTGTACCGAGTCGATGACGACTCTGTACTGAGTCGTCATCGATTACATAAAAAAAAAATAATAATAAAATTAAATAAAAAAAATTAAATTTTTTTTTATGTAATCAATGACTCTGTACAGAATCGTCATCGATTACATAATTTTTATTTATTATTATTATTATTTTATTTTTTATATAATCGATGGCGACTCTGTATAGAGTCGATGACGACTTTGTACAGAGTCGATGACGACTCTTAAAATGATCGGTACCGACTATGTACAGAGTCGATATCGCATTTTTCTCATATCTATCTTTGGAACTATCGATTTTATATTGTAGCCTTCAAATCAGACGGTGTATTTGGGTCGATCCAAATAGCAGCTCAGAATAGTTTGGATCGGAATAAATCTCGTTTCACATCGCGTAAACATAGAAAAATGCAAATATTTAAAATTTTAAATTATATAGGTGTATCATCTTCTTCCTTATTCTAATCTGCTACAGTCTCTGACGAAAAAGGTGTATCTGGGTCGATCCAAATAGCAGATCGGAATAGTTTGGATTGAGGAGAAGACGCCGTCACCTTTGCCACCTCTGACTTTTAAAAACTGTACCAGATTAAAATGAGGAAGAAGATGATGTTTTTGTGCGTTAAAGAAAGGGGGTAATTTGGGCATTTTGCTAACCTAAGGGTCGGCTAGGCTTGGAGCTGGTTGGTTTGGGTAAAAGTGAAACTACAGGGCTTCTGACGTAAAAGGCGTATCTGACAGGGCCGATCAAATAAATTTCCCTAAATTTTATACTGATAAAATGTCAACGGTTGGTGTGGTGACAATATTATATGAAGGGCAAACTTTGTGCAAATAAAATGCAGGCAATTGATTGCAAGTGGTGTCGGACTCAATTAATATAAGTCGGTATAGTCAATCAGATCATATCACATCAGTCGCCTATACTTTGGCTTCAACAAATTTATCCTTCCTTTATAATTTTCTTATTATAAATGGCCAATTGACTAATTGAGTGATAGCTAAGGTGGAATCCTCACTCTTTCATAAGGCTTGAGGTCGTGAGTTTAATACTCTGTGTTAGCTCCCTTCCCACCGTGACTCTCCTATGTGTCACTCAATGATATATATATATATCTCGAATAGATCTAACCTCTATATATTTATTTAATTAGTGGTTATCCTTTATTTAATAATTTATTATTTTTAGTAATTTAATTAGTGAGTGTCCAAATTAACATACAAGTGGGTATCTTTATTTACAATTCAAAATTCTTCTTGTCAACTTGTGTTTTACTTGTTTAATGTAATTGGTTGAGTACTTTAAAAATAATTTTTATGGTCTGATTCAAAGCAAACAACAATTTAAGCATGTGTAAATGGATTTGAAAAGGTAAAAAAAATTCAGTTAAAATAAAGGTTATTATATAGTCTTTGACATCAACAATTTATTTATATTTTAATAAGTTATTATATAATCTTTGACATCAACAATTGTGTACAATGGGCTGACATGTTGCCAGCTGTAGAGCCACGTGGACCTTGTGACTGCATGGTTTTCCAATTTTTAGAATTTGTGCAACTGTCACAAAAGTCGGCAAATTCGCCTTATTGCCCTCCTATTGAATAAATTGGCGAATCAAAATAGATTCCACGGTATTCCCATTAATCACCTAACGGGTGCTTAATCGCGGTGCGGCGAATTCGTTGGTCTTTGTGTTTTGGTCTTTTGAAGTCAAGCTGTGAGAGACAGCTTAGAGCATCTCCAGCAGATTAGCAGATTATGACTATGTTAACAGAAGGGTGATATTGTATCATGTGTATCATGTCTGATTAGTGTGTCAGATTTAAAGATTTTTATCCTGAAAAAACAGTATAATTCATTAGATTTAAAGCAATTAAGTCATCTAAAACTAACTATATCATATCATTAATTTTAAATGATATTTGTCTACTTAAAACATCTCCTACTAAGGTAGTCATTTTCGTGTGGCATGACCCAATGGCTGGAAATAAAGATTTTTTGACGTGTTGCCATGCGCTCCAACACATATTCAATTTGACGTGGGAAGATGAATCGCCTAAATTGGCACATTGGATTGCTATCCTATTTTTTTAAATAATTTTTTATATTTAGAAAAAATGATCATTTGAATTATTTTACTTTCTTTTTATTTGTTTTTACACATTGTCTCTCTCTCTCCTTCTCTTTTCTCGTTAAAAAATAATAAAATATAAGATAAATGACATATATAATTAGAGTTTATAAAAAACTCACATTATCATTTTTGCCACGTAGATAAATCATATGCTGGTTGCTTACCTATTGCTTAGCAATTGCTTACGAACACTAACTCGGGAGGTTGGCAGTGTGAGCATTGACATGACTTGTTACCAGATTTTGTACATGAACATTAAATGCTTTGGCATCTATGCAGAGAGAGAGAGAGCTGCTAAGTGCACACGACTTTTTTCTTCTCACACACCCACGTAAAAAAGAAATAAAGATTATGTGATAGTGCAAATAACAGAAGGATGTGTTCACCTAAGAAAAACTTAATTTTATTTTATCCTCATGCATATAAATGGGCAATGTTATTGCCACAACCAATTTTGTTACTGCTGCAACACTTAATAAAGGAAAAATTGTTGGCTTCTTTGAATCAGATAATGGAGAAAAAATCTATTACACTATATCTTGAGATAATGGACCTACCATCAAACAATCACATCTTGATTCCACATGAAATTAGTCCCAAAAAGTGAACATGATCATTTCTTATGGTATTTTGTGATTGTCCACTTTTTGGGATGTGTGGCTCTTAAAAATAACATGTGACCGTATGATGGTAAGTGCATGATCTCAAGGTATATTATACGGAAGATTGGGACCAAAAATAATCTCCATTATTTAATTCGAAGGAGTCGATAAGTAGACAGGCAGTAACAAAAATGGGTGTAGCAGTGTTTAAAATTATTAAAGTTTTTGTGCACCCAAAAGATGCTACGGACACAAATTTTTTAACGTTTTCCATCTCTGTTTACCACAACAAAGCATAATTTCTTTTGTTAACGTGTAGAAGTTGGTGTGCAAAGCAGAAGTCAGGGCATGAAAAAAAATTTCATTAATTGATGTGCAGGAAGAAATATTGGTTTGATCAAAACAACTCCCATAACCAAAGGCAAAACTAAAGGTTAAAAGAAGAAAGAAAGATGATGCTACCTATAGAGAATAGGAGGCACTGACGACAGTCAAAGAGACACGGCCTGTAATCACCTTTAATGCCTGTAATCATCTTTAATTGTTTATTGTCATTGAAATGCTAGTTAGCCATATCGGTCAGTTTATAAATTTTTAAAAAGGAAAAGCATCTCAACACATTAATCTTAAGGGAGCCATTAATTGCACACACTTTTAAGGTGAATGCACTATATTACACCAAATTTAAAAGAAAGATTTACAAGTTTGAAGACCTCTACTATGTGAAAATACCATCTAAGCCATTTGATTTGAATGTCATGATTTAAATATATTAATTACAAAAGATTAGAACAAACTATAATTTTCATCATTTGATTAAATGGAATTAAAGGCTATTATATAATTCAACAGTTGACTACAATAGATCATATGACAAGGATCATTGTTTGCTCCAATTTTATATACCAGAGATCTATTGATCATGAACTTTAAATCAGACTGCCCATATTCCATTTTTACAAATCACGTCCCCAAAATGCCAAGTCTTTCTTTAAATTTGGTACAATCACTTGAAAAATGTGTACAAGTAATGGCTCCCTAATCTTAATTTTTGGATACACATTCCCGACACATATATGAGATGGTGAGCAATGATGGAGAAAAATGTGTATCGGATGATACAATTGGAGCCTATATGTCATACAAATCATCCATGCTTCTGTCTTATGGGCGATAATCTAGAGGAAGATTTCTTAATTTCACTTGGCTTTAGAGTTGTATATCGACATGCACCCTCAACTTGTTTTCATCTCGTTTAATGCACCCGTTGAGATGATCATCAGTACAATCATGGTTCAAAATTTCGGCCAAAATGTTTCGGTTTTGATCCCCACCACCAAAACCGAAACGATAACTCAAATTATCGGTTTTTTTGTACTGTGTTGAAGTTTTCGGCCGAAATTTCGGTTCAAATTTTTGGTTTCTGTCCCCACCGAAACCGAAACGAAAACCAAAATTTTGATCCTCAAGTACAATAGTCTTATTCCATCTATTTGGGGTCGGATTTGCGACTCCTGTTTCCCCACTCATTTCTAATTAGTGCCAAGTTTTTGCTGACTTTGCAATCCTCCATACGCATCACTAAAAATATATGTCGAACAAAAAGAAAACAAAGAAGAAATTAAATGTTGATGACAAAGAAGAAGAAGCTGTACAAAAAGCATATGAAATGTGGAAAAAAAAGGTTGAAAAGGAAGAAAACTTATCTGTATATTTTATGTGCTAATTTGAAATATAAAAGCCCCATATGAGCTGAAGGGAGGTATTAAGATAGAAAATTTAATTCCATAGTTGCATGAAGAATAGCAATAAAGTTAAGTGTGCATTTTGAATTTAGATACAAATTATCTTATCTTTATATAATATATTAAATATACATCTATATATGAAGAAAAAGAAAGGGAAAAAACAGTGAAGATCTGGAGGAAAGCATCAAGAAGGAATACAAAGGATTGCAAAGTAACAGAGACCTTAGCATTGATCAGAAAAGGAGTGGAAATAGGACATACAAAGCCAACACTAAATAAATGAGATAAGGATGTGATGATTATGATGATAAATTAGAGATTTGGCCTGCAGCTCAACTAGAAGATCTAGGGCTTGGCTTTGAGGCTAAAAGTTCAATCACAGCATACCTACCCAAATAAAGAAGATATAAAACTAGAAAGGGAGCCATTATCTCTAAAATACTAAACCATATCCCCAAGGCACAAGGAAGGTTTTATGGTACTGGACCTCAAGCCACTGCGCCAACCATGGCAATTTTATCAAGAAGCAAAGCATTCATCCTCATAGACCTGATAGATTTTTACCGTTTACTCAATTTGTGCTGAGAGTCTCTAACTAATGAGTAGTGTAGATAGAAATCCAGTTCAAGTAAATCTGTGGGTGCTCAAAAGCTTCCAACTTTGGAACTCAACTGTATCATATGAAGCAGTAATTAAGGAAAATTTAGTCAAAGAAACAAGTGTGAGAAACAGAATTATTTAAAAATAATCAATGACCATTTTTTTTATCTCTCTGCATTACAGCCATAATGGAAACCAATGTAAAATGCGTAGCGTAGGCTGCACAGCAACGAGCATTGTACCAAGCTGCTTCTATCATGTATGGGGAGTGAAAAAATCAATCAACACGAATCGATGGGCAACAGCTCCAAAGGAATCACACCAATCAGACTAGCATGCCCAATATATGCATTTCTCCACATCAGATGTAGAAAATAAGTACTAGTTTCATATTTATCCATCTGAGACCTCTCATGGTTGTTCGACAAACCCTATCCCTGCACATTCCTAACCAGGCATGGGAACTGAAACGCTACTTGCCTTAATCCAGGCTCCGATGATGCGATTTATAGGTTGTGTGTGACGTGGGCTCGCGGTGTGGCCATCCAGGTCAGTCGCAGGGCCACTTAGGCCGCTAATATGCCAGGCACTGGTGGATTGAAGTTGGGGCATCGTCGGCGTGTCACCAAGCCATGAGGGTTTCGCCATTGGTACTCCAAGAGCTTCGGTCGTGGGCCAAGAGGGCACGCGACATGGTAGCAGTTTTGGTCGCGATGTAGTGCCAACAAGGCACGCGATGTGGTCGCGGCATGTTCAAGCTGGATTAGCAGTGCAAAGCATTGCGGTATGTCAAACCAAAGGGTTTGAAGTCCTCCCGCCATTTTGGCACTGTTGATGTTTAAATCATATATATAGAGAATGGATCTAACAACCACGTGACGTGTCGCTAGCCTAAGTGATCCCCTACGGAACGCGTACGATAGCCTTGTGGGCTTGAGTTCATGCATCCGGGCCTTGCATAGGTGTTGAGTCGCTCTTGTCGCGTCGTGCGTTGGAGCCATCGTGTTGTCCACTACCACCATCCACGGTGCGGACATAAACACTAAGTGAGGCTGCCCCTAGGAATGTCGCTACGTATAGCTATATAAATTACATTCGGGAATCCGCATAGTTTCTAACCTAATGTACTACCGTGCAGGTTGGAAACACGAGTACGCTGATCTAATTCGAGAAAAGCTAGTTGCCGCGCGAGAGATTACGTCGCAAAGAGTAACTCCGTGACATGTGGCCCTTCGACATGCACTGGACTCAACCGGGAAACGAACTACACTCCCCACCCTCCCTAACACGAAATTGAATTTTATAGAAGGAAACTCGCTGACTAAATACTCTGATCTCACAAAAGGACTAGTTTCTAGTTATGGTTATATCTATCATCTCAGAATGCCTGCAAAGTTGGACAATAATTTTTCATTCACGAGTTCCAGAACCAGATGCAATTTCTATAGAGAAAACTATGTTCAAGTAGAATTCAACGTTAAAATGAATAAATATTGAAAAGGATTGCTGGCAGAGTAATATGTACAAAAGTCTAAAATATATGGGTTATCTCGGGTCCAAATGGGCACACATTACCAATTGTATGTATCAACAGATCTCCCAGAGCGGTGGAATAAAGGCAAGGGAGATGATGATGAATCAAAAAATCTCGAGGAACAGAGAGTCGAAAGCCCTGTACAAGAACATGCCAAAAACTTATTTCAAACTGAAAATCAGAATTTCATGAAAATTTCCAGTGTGGCCATACTATCCTACAAACTGTTGCATCTCTAGAACTACTCAAGCAGACTACTTTGTTTTTCCAGATACTACAAAATGTTTTGCAAAAGAAGATGAAAATAAAGAACATGCAGATCTTACAATAAATGGCACAGCGAAGAGAACGGTCCGTCATTGTTTTCTGTTTAGTTTCGACAACAAAAATGGACCTGTCATTATTTTCTTAGCACTATTTGTAATCCTTAGAAATCTCCCACACAAGCTTATCCATAAACTGGCATTTCTTGTCAAAACCCCAACCTGGGTTGCTCTGCATATGACAATTTCAGCGTACAAATCAGATCCCCTTGTATATTTTGAATAGAGTGTGAATAACAGACAGGAAATGAAAACAGTGTGTGTGTGTGTGTGTGTGGAAAAGGGGTGTGTACTCCCATCGTATGCAAGATATGTACTCCAAGACCATGTGGCACGCAAAACACCATGCTCCATGTGGATCTTGGAGCACCTTTACTATGCTCCAAACTCTCTAAAAAAATGTGCCCTGTGACACCTAAAATCCTGTTTTGGTCCCACATGGACTAAGGGACAATGTATGGATCTATTTAATAATAAATTATTCTCCACCTTGTGATTAATAGTGTTTGAAAAAAGGACCCTCTAATTAGAGTCTTTTTTTTACATTTGGCATGGAGAAGAGTTATTTTTTCTTTTTTTTTTTTTAAATGATCTATGCAATGCCCTCTTGACTTGTCACCCAAAACATGTTTTTTGTGCTACATGGAGCTCCATCTGGACCTTGGAGTATGCTCATTGTGCTCTAATGGAGCACCTACATACACGTGGAGGAAGGTAGCGTTGTAAATCATTTTAATTTTGAAAAAAAAAAAAATATTCAAAAAATCATCTCCCAAGGGGTATTTTTTAGGCTTCAAATATGGATGCGTTGATCGGTATTCAAACTTTGATTTTCAATTCAAAATTCAGTTTTGAATTTATTTTTATTTTTAAAATTGATCTATACAACACCAGAAACACTGTTTTGGTGCCGCATGAGCTTCGTGTATGTATGGAAAATGGAGCGTACTCCAATGGAGTCTACAAGATAAGTACATCAAGCTCACATGGAACTCCATGTGGCACCCAAAACACTGTTTTAGTCTCATGTAGAGCTACAACAGGTTTTACAGATCCATTAACATAAGAATTCAAATTTTGACTGCGATTAAAACATATTTTGGGTGCCACATGAACTTCCATGGGGACTTTGGCGTATGGTGAAGTACTCAATTACCATCTCCATATATATGGGGATGGTAATTATATATATATATGTGTGTGTGTGTGTGTGTGTGTGTGTGTGTGCGTGTGTGTGTGTGTGTGGGTTTAAACCCAGCTCAGAGCACTAGGTTCATGTGTGTAAGTGTTTTGGGGTATCAGAACTTCATCTCCACCATGTGCTAAGGCTTGAATCTGAACCGTTCAAAGCAGTCAATATTTGACTTTCACCTTTTCAAAAACTATTTTGAAATTTTTTTTAATCAATCTATACTCGACATGATGCACCCAAGCTCCACAAAGCACCAAAACGGTTTTTTTGGATGCCACGTGGAAACTGGATGCATGGTAAACGTGCACCTTAGGTGCATGCTCCCTTTTTACACACACACATAATGACGAAGCCCTGTCATTTCTCAAACTCACACTTATGTAAAGAGAGATTGTTTTAACAAAAAATGATGAATGATGTGAACTTAAATATAACTAATGGGTTGCATGTGTGATGCACGTGTGGAGAGAGGCAGAGAGAGAGAGAGGGAGAGGGTAGAGAGATTATAGGGATGAGAGAGGGGGGAAGGTGCATGGGTAAATTTATAAAGATTTCATAAGAGGGTAAAAGACACATTGAGCCATCTCTTTATCTTGTTTTAGAATTAATAGAACATGTCTTAGTATTAAAAGATTCAAGGGCATTTAACACACTTTATAAAGCTTTCGTTTAGGTGGCATTCGGCCTTCTTTCATTATAATAGTAAAGATTTGAAAAGGCAAAAAGGAAAGGACAAACCTGAAGAGAAAGGAGAGCACGGTCAGTGAACCTTTTCACTGAAGATGGTATATTATCAGGAAGAGTTTTAGCAACTCTTTCCAACTCCTGCTGTTGCTGCTTTGCAGTTACTCTATCAGGACCACTGTAGAAATCTATAAGCTCTTTCATAATAGGTACTTTGTCCATTGTTTCTTTCATAATTTCCTGGTACAGAAAAAAAAATTAGGCACCATTGGAAAAAAAAATTCATAATATCACAGTATCTTAATTGTAGTTGATTAAGAGTTTAAGACTTCACAACACAACGACATGGCCATAAGTCCAAAACAAGGACCCATCATCAACAACAAAACAAAGGTGATAATACAATACATGTATACATCATCAACCTCAAAGATAAGGGGATAAATCACCTCCACAAGCATATATCTACAATCACATGACATACAACTCAATCAGTCACCTTTCTCCTTTTTTTTCTTTTTTTTATATGAGATAACATGGCTGTATAGTCCAGTGCAGGAACAAATGATAGGAGTACAAGCCCCCTAAACGTAAAATACATCACAGTGACCCATACACAGAAATCCGGTGCAGCACTGGAAATTGGTACCGTCGACAACAACATTAACAAATCCCCTCATTTCCTTTTTAGTGCCAATACAACTTAGATAGTTGTACCAGTCAGCACAGTAACTATCTCCTTGTATAACATAAAAACAAATAGACACTCGTGTTATATCATCGTGTCCTACCATCCCAACAGCAACACTCACCCTCCATCATTCATCTTGTTCAGAAAGAAATAGCATGCTCCACGATCAAGTTGCCAAGAGTTGGTACAGGTACTTTTAGGTGAAAAAAGTTTCGGGTATGTTTTTTTATTGCGACGTCTTTGGTACGATATTGGTACAGCATAGAAACAAAATAGATACTTATACGTACAAAATAGAAATGAAATAGATGCGTTATAGGTACAAACTAGATACGACATTGGTACGACATAGATACGAGATGGATTCGTCGTAGAAACACCAGTAGTGCAACATAGATGCGAAATGGATGTGATCTATATACAATGTAACATTTGTACTTCTTTTGTGTAACCATATATGAGAATTATTTTTGTATATATTAGTACTTTACAATTTAAACAAGTGATTTATTGAAATTATCTATCAATGGATGAAAAACATATGATTAAATTTATCTATTAATAGTATATATAATATAATATATTATCCAAATTAGTTATTAAAAATATTACTAGCAACATATCTAAAATGCCCATATAAGTTTCCATTATATGCACATGAAAAGCATTCCAGGATTTCGTGATTTATTAAAAAAATGATTTCATTGTCCCTAAAAATTCGTAAAAGTTAGATTTTGACCTAAAAGGATGAAACTAGTTGCATAGTTACGACATAGAAGTATCAATTAATTAGGAAACAAGTTTCTTTTTCAATAGAAATGAAAATTCTTCTAAGATACAAACTCATTTCTCTGTAAAATGAAACAAGTTTAAATTACATATTGAAACATTTGTAAAAACGTTTCGTACAAGTCCCCGGTATTGATACGCATAGGGACTGGTCTGGTATGGTGAAAAAGGGTTTTGGGTAACTATGCTTCTGCCAGTAAGATCACTATAAGAGATCGACAACATCAAAGGTTTATGAGATTTTACAGCACAGATAAAGCATCTTCAAGTCCCAAAAACATCAATGAAGTATTGGCATGTATTGGTGTGTGAGCGTTAGGTGTGTGTGGGTAGATATATTTCCATGTATACCACTTATAGTGTGTGTGTGATCAGAGTTGCATCTCGTAAATCCCATGGTGAGAACCACTGTACTGAAGCAATGGAACCAAGCCCTAGGAGATTGCTTCAATCCATAATTGGATTTGAGAAGCCAACAAACTTTTCCCGAATACTCCCCCTTAAGTTGATAACCATGAGAGGGTGACATATAAATCTCCTCTTCCAAGTTCCCCTGGAGGAATGTGTTCTTCACATCTAGCTGATAGAGAGGCCAATGATGATGAGCAGCAAAAGAAATGAAAAGGCAAACAGATGTGGGCTTCGGAACAAGAGCAAATGTAGTTGTATAATCCAGGCCAGGAACTTGAGTAAACCCCTTTGCAACCAGCCGAGCCTTGTATCGTTCAATAGTTCCATCATCACGATATTTCAAGGCAAATACCCTTCTACATCCAACAACATGGGCATCCGAAGCCAATCAGCACTAGTATGAATGAAGCATGTGAGATCGTTGAAACATGCGCGTCCAACAACATACGTGTCTGAAGCACAGCCAACATGTAAGAGTTCTGCTACTACAACAAACAAACCACGGAACATTGAAACAGGAAATGCAATACCCTAGATCTTCATAACTCCTTGTACAAAAATTCAAATCACATGCAACAACTTGGGTTTGGTAGAGATGAGAAAATCGAGCACCCCTTTGCCAACTTCGCAAGCTTTCTAACTCCATATAATTCAGTATCAGAAAAAATTGAAATCTGATGAGATCTATGTGCACATGAAACTCTATGATAGAGGCTTCAAAATAAAAGTGCAAGAATTCAAAATACTCCTCACTCCTCAGAGGGTTCTGATCTAAAGTGACCCTTTTTATACCATTTGAGATCAACCTTGACCTACGGCTAATGTTAGCCAATGGCGAAGCCAAATAGAGGCTGGGGGAAGGGTAATTGAACCCTAAACATTTGGGGCTCCCCCCCCCCCGCCCCCCCCCCTCCAAAAAAAAAAAACCTATAGTTGCCCCCCTTTTAATCTTAAGCTAGTATTAGGTACCTAACCCGACCACCGACGCCATTGGTACTCTGAGTTCAAGGTATCAAGTATCGGCCAATACCGATATGTATCGGTATTTTGGCCAACCGATACCGATACCACCCTGATACCAGTATCGGTTCAGGTATCGGCTGATACGGCTCAGGTCTCGGCCGATACCTACCAAATTTGAAAAGAAAAAAATTTAAAAACCATCTACTAGTTTAAATATAGGTCTTGTATGATACTTTTAAGACCACAAGTTTAACATTTTACAGATTTTTTTCAAAATAAAAAAAAAATTCACCGTATCGGCATACGGGCCGATACCAATACCGGTATCCGATTTGCTACCTTGCTCGAGTTACTTAGAGCCTCTCCAGTAGGAGAGCTATCCCACACGCCAAAGCCAATATAGCGCTCCAAACTGTAAGAAGTGAGCTCCAGCAGAAATGCCATCCAACACACTATATATAGCTATTGCTATAGTAATAGCTAAATTTAGCGATTACTGTAACAGTAGCTATCCATTAAAATAATCTTTTTTTTAATGGTTAACACACACACTCTCTCTCTCTCTCTCTCTCTCTCTCTCTCTCTCTCTCTCTCTCTCATCTAGTCTAATAATAAAATAAGAATAAATCGAAACCCGAGGGTCCCGAATCAGACCAAACTGCACCGAAACCCAAGGGTCCCGAACCGGACCGAACCACACCGAAACCCGACACAAACCGAACTGAACAGAACCCCAATTCGGTTCGGTTTGGGTGGCTTGAAAGCAAAAAAATCCGAAAAAACTGAAAAAATACCCTAAAAAAATATAAAAAGTAGGTATTTTACCTACACCAAACCGAACCGAACCAAATCGGTTTCGATTTCAGAAAAAAAATAACAAGTAGGTATTTTGCCTACTCCGAACCGAACCAAATCGGTTTCAATTCCATAAAAAAAAATTAGAACCAAACCAAATGGGTTTCGATTTGGTTTCGGAAAAATTAGAACCCGGCACGTATCGGTAGCTTTTTTTTTTTTAAATAATTGGTCGATACGTATTGGTATCGCCCGATTCGTATCGGCCCCCGGCATACCGATACTCGAGACCAATATCGATTTGACACCTTGCATTCGAAAATATGACCGTTATAAAAAATATAGCCGTTAGAGAATTTGAATTTTAAAAGTTGAGTGTTGGTAGTAAAATATAATAAAATAAGAAGGAAAAATAATATTTTAAAAACTAAAGTAGCTAAAATAGAGTGTCTGCTGGAGTGATTTTTATTGTAGCAGTAGCTAAATTGGTGTTTAGCTATTCAAATTTAGCTCTCCTTGCTGGAGATGCTCTTATGGGGATATGTGCTATATGGAACCAGCATTGTTCTATGTGATTTGACACCCATGATCTCAAGATTTATTTTGTAGAAGATTGGAAAGTAAGCGATATCCATCATCAGATTCATTGCAATCAAACATCATCTAAATTAATAGTAAGTGGATTTACATGTCAGACATTTATTTCCTATGGCGTTTGACAGCTTTGAATCAAATGATGACAATTATTTTTTGTACGAATCTTTTACACCAAATATTTTAGATCATGGCACACCTATCCAATGATAAACATATGAATTCCACACAGCACACATCCCAACAAGTGACCCCAATACCAAGTCTCTTGGCGCTCATGCTGCTTACCTAACACTAGGACATAATACCAACTCATTTTCTCTAACGACCACAACTTGACCCTCTTAAGAATAAAATCCTTGAAGAAAACCAGTCACCTAAGAAAATTCTTCGGTGATTAATTTAGGAATACCGTGTAGCTGCTATCTCCTCGAAGAATGGGTTTGTAACAAGTTGTATCCATCATTTTTCTATATGCGCATCTCTCATAATCAATCAATAATAACAAAGACTGAATTCTCCTCTAGGAATCTATGGCAGTGCCAATACGAAACGTGTGGTAATTTCAATCCATTGTGAGTCGGAATGGATGATGTCGTGTATAGGGCCATCATTTTTAGAGTCCACTGGAGGCCTGACAAATTTGACATTTATCCATATGCCGAAATGCATCCATATTCATCTTGGCCCAGAATACATTTATCTACCATAGTTAGTGTCTTATCCCGTCTAGAATAATGGTGTGGGTTCACCTGCTCTGATACCAAAATGAGTATGATGAGGCTATTAGGTTTAGGTTAAGGAAGAAGAGAGGGGAGAGAAAGAGGGAGGGAATGCAAATTAGGATTGTGAGAGATTAGCTTACATACTACGTACCATACATGACGTATATTTGTGCAATGAAAGAACAGGAATAGAAACATTTACACTGCTTACCTACGACATGCCCACTATGACTGACAACACACCAACTATTCCATTACATATATTCTAACAATTTCGATTATATCTAGTTTTTTGCTTTTTATTTTTAAAAGTCATAGTACTTATTTACCCCCCCAATTCTTATCTTCCCTATCTATCAAATGAAACAAAAATAATAATAAAGAACTAATTGAAGAAAGAAAAAAAGCAGACGATTATGTATATGAGAAACAGAAGAAGACGTAAAAAAAAAATGACGATGTAATTAATGATGAAGATGATGATATTGATATTGAGGATGAAGATGATGCAGACTTGGATTTTTTACATTTTGTAATATTTTTTGGGATTACAAACTATATTGTCAAAACAAGTATATGTGTACATAGATATACTTGTACAACTATAGGATTTCTTTTTTATAGTATAAGTTGGAAGTACTTGGAACTTAAACAACACGTATCATCAATGTTGTCATGGCATATGACATTCTATGCCATTACAATGTGTCATTCACATATGCAATGCATAATCGAATATGCCATGACACAATTGGACATCATAATCTAAACCCTAAAAAATAATAATAAGCAAACTCAATTGGACATCATATGGCATCGCATAATGAGTATGTGATGGCATAAATGCATACTTATGGCTTATGCCATCGCATACTCTTGTATGTGATGGCATAAATCCAATAATAATATATGGCATATGCCATTATAGCATATGCGATCTTATGACCCCAAATGGCACATGCGAACGCATACACGATCATACAATCACATATGACAACACTGCATACCATACAATTATAATACAAGTATAAAATATATACTTGCACCACACTTGTACTTGTCAGCTATATGGTTTATTATTGTATAGTGGAAAATTGAAAAAAGTTCCTGATTTTATGTGACTATATATTTTTATCTACACTTTATTAATCAATCCAAAGCTGTCTTGTTTTGTTCAATTTATTTCATTTATTTCTAATTTCTAGTTTTACATATGATTGAATGAGTGTCTTTAAACTTAGTATTTCATAGATATGATCATAGATTGCTATATATTTTATTTTCTTATTTTTAGATTTTTTATTTTTATTGTATAGATTTATCAATTTTTCCTATTGATCTATAAAAGTTAAAGGGAATCTTGACGAAACAAAAATTCCTAGAAATGATATACGATACAATACACAATACAATAATTCCTGAAATCTATACAAATTACGATACACGACTTGACAACCTTGATACAAACATCAGTGGCCCCCGGTTACCAAACGTCAAGTGGTGTAGCAGACGAAAACCAGAAAAATGGACAAATCTACGCTCCAAAAAAATGTAATTGAAATTGGGTAACTGGTGATTGTTAAAAACACATGAATTACCGCCCAGAGCACGTGCACCATGGTTATATTTTTGTACAATACACATTACTATAGCAAATGATATGTATCAACGAAAAGTATTTTTTTAATCCATATCGAACAATACACGATAGGATATAGTACGATCTGTCACAATACATGATACGAACAACACATGTTATATCGATTTCAAAAAAAAAATCAAATTCTTTGCCCCCAACTCTAATCACGCTTATAAACTCCTTTGTTTCTACCAAATGAGGCAATCTTTTAAAAAAACAAAATAAAGATGCCTACAAGGAGGAAAAGAAAGAAGGAAAAAATGATGATTTAACTACTGATGAAGATGATGGGGTTGATAGAGGATGAAGATGAAGACCAAAGACTTGACTTTTTTTACATTTATTCAAATTTTTTGGAGGTTACCAGCTTACAATGGCAAGAAACAAGTATATGAATACCTAGATTACGTGTACAAATGTAAAGCGTTCTTTTTTATAGTAACAGTTGAAACTTGAAAGAGAATATCATACAAATGCACAATACAAGTACACAATATAAATCCTATGTTACATATGATGGAATGAATGCCTTTGACACAATATTTCATAGAAAAATGAGCATAGGTTGTTATATATGGTTAATTCTTATTTTTAAACAATTTGTGTATATATTTATCTATCTTCTCCATTTACTTATGAAAATCTAAGTGTTTCATATGATACATGATATAAAAATTCCTCAGGACGATAAATGATATGATACATGAAATCATGATTTGACAAAATTGTGTGTACCCATCCATTCCGGTAAGGGAGGACATGTGCGATTGCAAGAGGAAATGATGTGGGCCTCCAGTAATTGTGTTGTGGTAAGTTTAGCAACCATCAAATACAGCTGTGCACCACTTCCTAATGCCTCACATGCAGGATTTTGCGTAGGGGCATGATCCCATTCCATGACCCCAGGTTGAAGGTGAAAGCCCACATAAGTGACGATTGCACTGTAGCAACCAGACCAGCTCCCCAGACACCTGCCCGACAAATATGACGGAACATCTAGCAATCCTTTTCAAAGACTGACACCCAAGGGGATGTAACACGAAAACCCTCACCATGTGTCAAACTGCAAGATGAACTCACTCCTGAAGGACTTCAATGAATCAATGGTACATGGGGTCTCCCCACAAGTCTCAGTCCCATAAACATTCCTGTTTCCCATTTGAAAGTCAACACATGGCCTCTCTATCTGGGGCAACAGCAATTAAACTAAGACCATAGGACCAAAGAAATTCTAAAAATACCCTTCTTTTTATCCAACTCCATCTCAGACCCTCCACGTGTCAAAGATCCCGACTCCACACCCTTCCAACCATGCCATTTTCAGGTCCAGCAGCCTCAATACAACTCACATTAGTATTCCTGTTAAGGTTGTGCCAGACGTTTATCGCCAATCACCACCACTTCAGTCAAGTGACCAACTGAACAAGCCTCTGGTCTACGGCTCACGATGGAGACACTTCTCATAGAATCTTTTCTCGAGCTCCAAAATTCATCCCCGTCCTCAGCACCTCATAAATTGGTCCCTTATTTGAGATACTCTCCACAACTTCTGGCGACCCACTGTCTCCCATCTTAACCCTCACAATACCAACTTTCAAAAGTCCAGCAATAAAGGTATGGTTCCCCACTGAGCCCCTTTGTTTAAATAGACAAGATCCTCCCCTACCTCCCCCTTCCTTATTTGTCCAGCCAACAATGTCTGTGACAGCAATTGCAAGACTCAACTATACGCTCTACTTCCAACACGCACCGAAAATTTAAGTCGTTAATCGCCATCAAGTCATTAATCACCACATCCCCCCATGTCAGAATGCAACCCCAGTGGTTTGTACTTATCAGCACCCTTGTGATTCTTGTCTCCTCCGAGCTAAGAGTTCATCGATGAATCCCCAAGTGAATCCCACACCCCCACCCGATACAGCAGAGGACTTCGATGGTCTAGGCAAGTAGGGAATCTCATATAAATGCACAACCAGTAACACCTCCCCCCCCCCCCCCCCCCCCAACCCAACCCAACCCTCTCTTTCTTTTCTTTAGAACGTAGCAATCACCTTCCACTAGACACTGAACTAGATATATTGGTCATCGAAGCATACTCTTGCGCAAAATAGTGTCCACTATATCTTTGGGCAAGCTGAAGTAATATTGTCCTAAGACCAAGAATAGATATTCTGAGGCCCTTGATTCCCCACACTCTTGGCCAAATCTGTACAATTTCAAACTTTGGATTGCCACCAAAAAGTTACCCACTAGCGTACATTTTTAAACAAAATTGTCTTTCAATGTAGCTTTTGTCCTCCACAGTAAAGGGAGCTTCTCGGTTTAAGTTGTAACAACTTTCTGATTCTGCAACCGCTTTTTCTTGGTCATTATCGTTCCTTCGATTATTGTGTGTTATGGCCCATCTTATCCAACGCAATCGCCATGGGTGCGACTAAACACCAGGCCACCATTAGAGTTACTTGGCGGTGCACACAGCCCTGAAGTTAACCAAATCTTTATACCGCTTACCCCATATAGACCAGCCCGTAGAGAAAGCCATAGGCTAATTTTGTCATCAACACTGTTTGTTCAGAGTTTCAAGCACCATTATGTGAATCCACACAGCTCTTAACCACATTTCCCTCCCCACATCCAGCCTTGTAACCATGCCTAATACCCATCATCTGAAGCTAAATTTATATTTCTGCACTTCCCACAGACCCAATCCCCCGTCCTTCCCACATAGGCCAAACCAAACTGATTCATGGGTAAAACCAATAAGAAAAATGAAACCCTAAGAAACTCTGAGTGCACATGCTAAGAACTCAAAAGTGATAATGACAAGGCCAAACATAGCTGCAAACATAACCTAGGAGTCTAGGACACAACACATCTCTCCGAAATCCTCCGCTGACATCACGAAAAATTCAATAACATCTCTAATCATAGTTGTTGGAAAGGCCCGCCCTCTGTCCCACTAAGATCACAAAACATTCGATAACATCTCTAATCATAGTCGTTGGAAAGGCCTGCTAAGTGGAACTAAGCACAGTCCTCAAGGTTCAACTCACAGAGCACAGCATAGTCAACGGATAAGGCGCACATAGTCTCCAAAAAGTCGGTCATGAAACAAATACGTCTCCAAAGCAAGGATCAAAATCTCGTTTTTTCGATACGTATCGTCCAGCCCCAAAACCGATACATATCGGTTCCGGACGATACTCTCCGATTTTTTCCCAAAAAAAAAAAACAAAAAAAACATTAAAACCGAGAATTTGAAATTATCGGACGATAATTTCAAATTATCGTCCGATACGGACGATACGAACGATACATTGAACGATAATTTGACTGTTTTTTCAGGGGGCGATAAAAACCCATTGTATCGTATCGGTGAGGTCCAAAACCAATACGTATCGGTATCGGACGATATTTTAATCCATGCTCCAAAGACTCAATCTAGAAACAAATACAGTAATCGCACCAAGTTTCCATGAGAGTATCTGCTCTAGGCATTCACCAGAGTTACAGAAAGTCAGTTCGTCGAAGGTCAATGATCTTCCCCTTTGAAACTAAATAAACCAATGAATTGGTTATGTCATGGCTAATAAACTCTATAGAACTAAACATCAGGTCAAGTCTCATGTTTATGAACTCAGCAAAACCATTTTGGGTCATGTTGCACAGTTGCCAATCCAGTACTATAGTAGGTAAACTGGAAGGGGAACAAGACATCATTTTGAGTTATATTGATTTACTAAGTAATGACTATAGCAAAAGACTAAACTCACGGTCCTTATTTCACTCAAGACAGGTCTCTAGCAGGTGTTCTGCTTATGGTTTTAGGAGGTATTCCATTCTCTACAAAGTCCAGAACCTCTTTTTTCTCCAATAAAAAGTAAAAAATGTCAATACCACTTCAAATCATCTTAAAACCCACCTTAAGTTCCTAACTTTGATCAAATTTTCATCACTTAATATAATGGTGTCCTCAACAAACTTTAAATGTGAAATTTTCGAGTCCCATTACCCACCTAAAAAAGCTTCAAAGAGGTGAAGCTTAGCCACCTTTGAAATACTTAAACTAGACACTTCCATCAAATTTATAAAAAGGAAAGTACCTTTGAGGGGCAACATTCACACATAAAAAGTGTGTCATCAATTAACAAGCCCCGTCCATAAAAGCTGCACT
This sequence comes from Chloranthus sessilifolius, assembly GCA_021018995.1. NCBI lineage: Eukaryota > Viridiplantae > Streptophyta > Magnoliopsida > Chloranthales > Chloranthaceae > Chloranthus > Chloranthus sessilifolius. The sequence goes on from CM037589.1 coordinate 20,755,903, forward strand.
CGTACTTTAAGTCAAAGAAATCCCAATCCACATAATCTTACCCTTTCGGTGGGTCTGTGTTTGATGATCACCCAGATTGCTCTCTTTACACCTTCAACTGGCAACTCATTCATGATCAATTAAGATCACATCTAACATTTGTCTCACCTCACAAAGGCCATTCAAGATACGCTAATGGCCAAGTGAATTGCCTCTCTCAATTTGATGGAGTCAAATACGTAAATCTGAGGATTTGGTCTCAACTTTTAAAACTAAATTGACATCAGACACCTTTTTAAATTTGATCTGTGACAAAAATTGATGAACTCTTACCTCCTTTTTAGCTAATATTGATGGATTTTCAATCACATCCACGAACGTATATCTGGTTTCCTCAAAATTTTCCTTATTTGCATCTTTGACCTCCTTAAATAGATCTCACCAAAAGCTCTAACTACTAAATTGACCTCATTTAGATTCCTTCAATAAGACTATCACTGCCTTTTGTAGCTTGAGCCCTCCCACACAATCACCATTTTGATAATCTAATTGGCCAGACCCCTTAGTATTAAAATCACTACAAACTGATTTCACAGTATAATCCAATTTAAATTTACCAATGGGGTGTAATGAAAATTCTAAAATCAGAATGTGCATAAAGATGGAGAACGAAAGACAAAGAACAAAAAAAATTGGGAAAATTAAATAGATATGAAATCGTGCAAGAAAATCAGAACAAGATGCACAAACCTCCCACTCTTCCTGATTCTGTATTCCCTCATATTCCATCAAAAATGGCTTCATCTTCTCCAACGCATCCCGAAGAGGAATTGGAGGCTTCTCATCAATATCAGGATTTGTCTCGAAGTCTCCCATCAAATACTCGGGTTCGTACTCTATCTGTAACCATGATGAAAATATAAATAAAATAAAGGTCACTCGTCATTTTCACCAAAAACACCCATTTTTAGGTACAAATTAAGAAATCGCACCAAATTATTCGTATGGAGAGCATCCAAATAAGCTTCATCCATCGGATTCGGCAACACCCTACCACTCATCTCCTCAAACCCTTCAATCAGTTTATTCATGTTCTCTTCCCCAAGTCTCTTAGCCAATCTCTCACCATCGGCATCGTCTCCCAGATAAAGCCCAGTCTCGAAATCATGGCGATCTTCCTGTGAACGACCGCGGCCTCGACCTCCCCGCCCTCTCCGACCATACATCCCTCTCTCTCCTCTACCTCTCCCACCCCTAAACCCTCGTCCCCTCCCACCTCCCTGGACCTCATTGCCGCGACCAAGCTGTGGCGAACTCGCTGGCCGCTGTGGACTCAACGAAGATCGCTGACCCGACCCCGCGGACCGAACCCGAACGTGCCGGTTCACTTCGCCAACCTTAGCACCAGCTTCCTCTAATTTCGCCGGTTTCCCACGGCCGGCACCAGATAATCCCACTGGAAGACTCTGAGGAAGAATCCGCTTTTGCTGATCTTGAATCGAATCGGATGGCTGAGGCAATTCAACGACATCTTCTCGACGAAAAAAGATGGGTTTTTTGGGTTCTGGAGGAGCCGAATCGGGCCGCTCTGTTCGGCCACGTCCGGCGCTAGCGTTTGGTGGAGATATCCAAGAGGAAAACGAAGGGAGGGTTGGGGTCGATGGGATTGGTTTCCCTCGCCCGTGGCCGAGACCTGAAGGGAGGAAATCGTCGTCGGGTTCGGCGTCGGCAGCTGTTTTGCCCGGAGGTTGGGAGAGAGGTGAGGGTTTAGTAGTATCAGAGCCTCTTCCTCTGCCTCTACCGCTGCCGCTGCCGCTGCCGCCTGCGAATGAGGAGAATGAAGAACTGTATATTAGGGTTTGTCTGCTGGTTGTGGCGTTGCTTGCTAGCCTTCCAACGCCTCTCATTTTGCTTGCTGAGCTCTCAATTTGGTTGGAGTTAAAAAGAAGGATTTGAGTTGAGTAACGAGTGACGAGCATCGATAATACCAATGTTATGTGACGAGATACGTATGGGACGATGCTTTTTTATTTTTTTCATAAGTTTTTTTTTTTAAATATCCACCAATGTTATGTTAAAATTGCATAAAATCTCCTGAGTTATTTTTATTTATACTACACCCCCTATTTTTATGTTTTCTTTACAAATACCCTTACCGTTAAGTAAGTGACAGTTAACTAGGCATCATTTTTTCAATTAAATAATGCATTTGCCCTTATATAATATTATATATAAAATAGTCATTATATTTTTATCAACTTTGACCGCATTTAAAACGGTGGATAAGCATCGGTTCCTATCCAAATTTTTTAGGTGGAACATAATTGATCTCTTATAAATTGCCTTGTTACCTGATTTTCAATTTGGATGTCCATGATACCCAATTGGTTTATAACAATGGTAGGGTCGGAATGGTACAAACGGGGTAGCATTTTAGCGCTACCCACAAGTCAAGCGAGCGTCATGGACATCCAAATCGAAAATCAGGTAACACGACAACTTATAGGAGATCAATCATATTCCACCAAAAAAATTTGGGCAAGATCTGATACTTTTCCACCATTTAAAATGGGGTCAAAGTTAGAAAAAATACAATGGTCATTTTGTATATAATGTTAAGTAAGAGCAAATAAGTCATTTAATTGGAAAAATGATGCCTAGTTAACTGTCATTTAATAGCAGGGGCTATTTATAAAGGAAACATAAAAGTAGGAGGGCAAGTGTAAATAGGCATAACTCAGGAGATTTTATACAATTTAAGCATAACATAGGGGGGTATTTGCAAAAAAATCCTTTTCAAAAAATAAAAAAATAAAAAATAATAATAAAATCGCTAATTATGATATTATTCGATATGAACTATATATTGAACGATACGAACAATACTTTGAACGATAATTTTACTATTTTTTAAGGGGAGCGATAAAAATCCAGTGTATCATATCATTTAAATCCAAAACCGATACTCATCGTCTAATACGCATCGGTATTGGACGATATTTTGATCGATGATAACGAGGGAAGAAGAAGAGCAGCTGCGATAGATTTATATGCTACGATCAATTGTGCATTGCATACTTGATTTTGAGTACGAGGCTTTTGCAACTGACGATTCGTTCTCTGCTATTGATGTCTCCACTGTTAATACTGTTAGATTGCTTTGTATCCGACGATGAGATTGTTTTTCATCCCAATTGTTCACATGATATATAGCTTGAGATCATGGCCCACCTATCAAATCAAAAGGTAAAATGTTTATTCCACATGGAACACATCTCTAAAAGTCAGTGGATAACTCTTCTCATAGAATGCCACAATCACGGTCACTATGGAGATGTGTGCCTTGTAGAATCAATGTATAACTGTCTGATATGTGGGTCATGATTTCAAGGTCAAATGTGTGAAAGATTCCATCAACAAAGTTAACAGTAGAACCATCCGTTGCAAAAATCCGTACCCTTTATTTATGGGAAATGGGAAATGAAAAGGAAGTGTCGATGTTCAAATATTCTTTCTTTGCAACCATCATTTGAAAAAATAGTTGATTGATTTTTTATCTGACAATAAGGTTGTTCTTTCGTCTCAATCTTCTACACAATATACCTTGAGATCATGCCATTAGACAAACAGCTGTTGATTTCATATGACACACATATAAAAAATATCAAGGAATCACGTTTGATAGTACACCATAATTACAATCACTTTTTTATACTGTGTCACTTGACACACAATTGATCAGTGGATTGTAAGTTCATGATGTCAACATCTATCATGTGAAGGATTAGATGGAAAATGATTTTCGTTCTCTCATTCAAAACAGTCAAAAGTGTACTCAAGCATAGCAAATGATTGGGGTTTGGGAAGAAAGAATGTGGCCGTAAACTGACAATTCTTTAAGGATTTATGTGTGTCGACTCAAATGATGAAGATCACATTTTTCGTGGAAATCTTTGGCACCAAATATTTTTCTATTATGAGATTCACATCCGATAACTTAGATGATTTTCTATGTGATACATATCTAAAAAAATATCAAGTTATTCTTTTAAAATTATATTATAAATATAGCGCAAGTTGTAGCTCCTCCGAATGTTGAATTTCATAGAACTTCTGAAATTTTTAACAAGAATAATAAAATTTCATTTAAACTAATGACAATTCTCTTATCTAAACATAATTTAGCCAAGGAAACTACTTGGGCCAAGTGGGGAAACACTATTTTATCTCTTCCCAATAAAATATATGTTTATGCACCAACCCTCCATTTTTTATATTTTTTCAAATTATTAATAAGTTGGCTTGAACTTGCAACCTTTGAGATTGCAGTATTATCAATCTTCCCTTCTCCTACAAGGCCAGGCCCTACCCTCCATTCTTATTAGAATTAGGGTGTATAAACTAAGTTAGACATCTAGGGGCCTATTGCTTGGTGTGGTGGTAAAAGGCTTGGACTGCCTACCATGAAAATACGAGTTTGAGTTTTATCAGTGGACACTTTGTGCGTAAAACGCTAGAGGGTAGGTATGCATCCCATCCACCCCTCCAAGTACCTCTGTTTACAAGACCAACCTTGGGTGGTGGCCTTTTTAATAATATTGATATCTATTATCCTACCATCTCACTTGTAGTTGAATGCCAAACTTCTACGACACTTTATCCAAGTGATGCAGGCTTATTCAAAGAAAACGCATTTCTAGCAGTTATGTTCAAATTCTTTTCTTTCTAAAAATTTAAAAAAGTTATTAATTATTCAATTTTTGTATAATTATTTGGGAAAATAATAAATTAGCTAGACTGTTGAGATCAACTCGAACCCAAAATCTACCCTGGCGAAATTTTATAATAAATGGATAGAATTCAAATCTACCTTCGCCCAAATACTACCCAAAATCTTAAACTATTTCAACTTGGGACTCAATTTAGACCCATCCCACTAATTATAAATGTATTAGGATTGGGTCAAAAATCTAGTCCCGATTATTAAATGGGATAAGTTAGATCTACCCTGGCCAAGACCTAACTCAATTGCATTCTTACCCATAACTCTAAAATTTTAGTGAACATAAGTCTCAAGGAGGATTTAGTTATAATAGACAATTATTTAGTATCACATTTTTATAGATTTGCCATTTAGGCTTTAGTGTACAATCAAATAGTAACTTTAAATAAGAATTCAAATAGGATTGTTGCAGGTTGGATGAATAGAGGTAAACAAGCAAAGTATTGTGCGACTTAAGAGTTTCACTTAGATTGAAAGGACATTTTTATAAGAAGGTTGTTAGACCTATCATAATATACCGTGCAAAATGTTGGACGACGAAAATGTGGTAAGAAGTTACAATACATGTGACTGAGATGCATATTTTGAGGTAAAAATAAAAAATCGAAACGATACATAAAAGAAAATATGAGAGTTGCACCTAGAAAGAAAATAATACGGAATGTCGTTCGAAGTGGTTTGGATACGTTTATCGGAGGGATGAAGTAGACCTTTTGCAAAGGGTTGGGACGCTGCAAGCACAATAAACTAGGAGAAGAGAAAGACCAATAAAGACCTGAAGAGAAGTCGTAAGAAAGTATATGAAGGATTATAAAATTAAAGAGAGCTTAGCCCTCATAGGAAACAAGTGAAGGAATAAAACTTGCCAAACCTAAATTCAAAATCGGCCGAATTACTAAAGTTGTGATAATGATGATGACCCATAATTTTAAAAAGTAAAACTTATAAGATACATGATAAATGTGGCTAGAATGTATCACTCTTAGACTACATAACACATCCTTTGAGTGACATCATTCATGAAAGTAGTAACTCAAATCGAGAGCTATCATGACCAAAAGAACATACTCATAGACAAACTTAATACAACCAATATGTGCACTCTAATATGAATAATTGTGTTTTCCTCTAATGGTCCATATTAAAGTGCACAATTTAAATTATTCTAATTACCTCTAGATGTGATTCTTTGACTAAGACATGTGTCAATAGCAGGCCTGCTGATAAGACTACTTGAATTGATCAAAGATGTCCGTAATATAACATAAATTTAGGATGTCATGGTGCATTTACCGATCAACAAGAGTCGGTCTCTAATATAAGAGCTAGTGTAGATGGCACACCATTTTGAGGTCATGTGGTAACACGCATAGACATAAAAATCGCCGAACTATTGAATAATTTGTTTTTTTTTTGTGGACGAATAGAACACAAAGCATTCGTGAATTTTTGAAAAATTCATCGACATCACCGAAGTTCACGAATTTACTGAATTATTTGCGAATTTTGCGAATTTACCGAATTGTTCGAGTCGACTACCTTACAAGTAGGGGTGTCAACGGGGCGGGTTTTCAACCCAGACCCGACCCGGATGGGCTGGGTTCGAGCTCAAGAATTTAACTTATTTAATAAACGGGTTGGCCTGGGCTAAGCCCGAATAAGAAACAAGCTAGGGTTCGAGTTGTGAAGTAGCAAATAAACGGGTCTAAGTAGTCTTTAAAAATTTTGGGCTAGTAAGCCCGGCCCGCAAAACTTTCTAAAATAGCACTCTTACCCCCCCTATTTACAGTTCAATGCATTAACAAGGGGGTAGAGAAGTCGTTTCCCCTTTAGACTATATAAGCCCAAATAGGTTAGCGTTTCTTAACTTTCTTCCCAATTCCCTCATCAGCAACGACTCTTTGGCTCTCTCTCTTCCTCTCTCCCTCTCTCCCAGCTGACCTCTCCCTCTCTCATCACAAGTCTCAAATCAAATAAACATCTCTCCCAGCTGATAGGATTTCTTCACCACTGACAACCGACCATCGAGTCATCGACAGGTGATAACTCTCTCTATATTACCACCGACGGCAGGGTTTCTAGCCTCTAAGGTTCCATCACCACCGACAGAAAAAACCTACAAGGGAAAAAAAACTCCTAAAAATTATTAGAAACTCGACCCGAACCCGGATTTCAACCCCATTAATAACGAGTCAGGTTTTTCTAAGCCAAGTTCGAGCTATAACATTTAGTAATCAGGCTGAGCTCAACCAAAATACCATATCGGGTCGGGTTTGGGCCCTCCTTATATTATTAAAAAAAACGGGCCTACCAAAAACCTGGCCCAATGGCAGCCCTATTTAATAAGCTAAGTTACAAAGTTACACTTAAAAAGTTAAAACCCTTTTTATATTTTGTATGTTTAAGTTAGAAGTTAAAAACTTAAAACCCTCCTTCTCTCTTTGTCTCACATCTCTTGTGACAGCCTGGATTTCGGCACCTCAAAACCCGTGCCATCAGCAAGGCCCTCTAGGTCATGACCCCTAAGTCCATACGGAACATTGGTATACCCAAGCAATTCTTACAAAAAATGAAACATGTAAACTAAACAACATGAGATAAAATATGCTAATCCAACAAAAGCTCAAAATACAGTTCTTCTTCCATGCCAGCGCATGAGCAGAAGAATTGACCCGAACCATCGGTAATAAACAGATCACCTCAGATGGTTCGCCAAAAGGAATATATCATTTAATTACATTGTTTCAAAAATATAGGCCTGATATACCAAGCCGTACATAAAAGCTTTCAAAAATAACTCTCTAGTACGCAGGGGTCCTCTAGAAGAAGTCCTCAGGAGGAGGCTCCAACTCTTCCCTCGGCACGTAATTCGAATCTCCCGAATCTACGTCTCCCAAAGCCTCGATGACTGCTAGCAATGGACCTGCGACGTATAGTCTAAAGGGATGAGCTACATCCTAGCTCAATAGGGAAACAACAAGTGAACATAAAAGTTAAGTTCTCACATGTATTCTAAAACAGTTTAAAAGCATGGTTTATCTGATGGAATTGCGTGGAAAGACATTTTTAAACAACTGAAATGAAGTACTAGATGCAATTGTTACTTTACATGATTTTATTCATTCTCAACTTACTGGTATTAGTTACTAATTAGGCCTAATCACTTAAATCTAAACTTAAATAATCCCCGAGTAATATAGCATCGAGCCCCGATAGAATACTCACCATTGTCGTCTAAATAGACACTTGTCATATTTGTATCTTACTTGAATACTACCCAGGTCCCTTTCTCATAGGCGGCGGGGTTTTCAGACTCATACTCACATCCCTGAGATGTTAAAATGGTGTACTGATTGGCCACCGTACCGGTCACGGATATCCTGTCAAGTCAGTCGTGGGTATTCCGCCACGTCGGTGAGATATTCTATTTAAACCTTAAATAACAAAAATATCATGTGCGCTACATATAGTTATTCACCGTGTGATCGTGCTAATTCTAGTATATTAGGCCTTATCAACATTTCTTTTACTTCACCAATAGATTTCATCTGCATCCCTGGGATGCCACTGGCTCAACGCATCACTTAGATGCACATTATCACATTTTCACGTCCCTTGGGGACCTTATGAGTTCATTTAACATTCACACACACACACACACACACACACATACACTCTTAGAAATCGCATTTTCGATGCATAAATACTCATTTGAATCACTCTACATACATGCTTTTAAAAATTAAAGTACATGTTTAAAGTGTTTCCTACCTCACACGTTGGAATCATTATGTGCCAAAGTCCACGCGACTTCACATTTTCACTCTTTGCTCATACCGCCTATGATACATCACAACACAAGTAAGGCATAAATAAGGATGCATTAAAGAAGGTACAAGACCTTCCAAGAACCCTCAAAGTCCAATACAAAAGTCAATATGAATTGACAAAATCGATTAATCGAAATTCCAAAATCGATTAATCGAAATTCCAAAATCGATTAATCGAAAATCCAAAATCGAGTAATCAATCCCAAATCAATTAGTCGAAATTCCACACTTCGATTAATCGATTCTAAATCGATTAATCGAAAATCCAAACTCGATTAATCGATTAATCGATTTTTCCCAGTCTCCATTTTCCAACCACTGGAAGCGCTCAGACGATTAATCGATTAATCAAAATTTCAAAATCGATTGATCGATTTAAAATTAATCTATCGGTTTCGGGCAATTTTGCCCAGCTTACTTCTGAACCAAAATCGATTAATCGATTTTCCAAATCGATTAATCGATTTGGTCAGAACTCAACCCTTTCTCAGGCATTCTTCCAACCTTCATTCTCCTTCCATTTTCATTCATTTTTACCTCTTTAATCTCTCATTTTAACTACACTTGAATGCACAAACAAACTTTAAGGAGATCAAACAAAACTTACCTCAATCAATCTCATGATTGAATCAATGTCTATGTTTAATTACTAGGGCTCCAACTCCGGCTTCCACGCGTCAAATTCGACATTAATGTTCAAGCCCTCTCTTAAATTTGAAACCTAATCACTCACTTTAACATTTACTCTTCTTCACTCTCTCTCTCTCTCTCCTTAACTTCTCAACAACCTAAGCCAAGGAGTAATGACTCCTCCTAGCATTTAATCCCCATTTTCTAACTCTTCTTGTCTCGGTGTTAAGCACATACATCAGAGATAGGTGTACGTGACTCTTAACTAACATCTAATCCCCTATTTGGGATACGCTCATACTACATTTAATAGTTTTTTTCTAAGTTCATTGTTTGACCATCACTTAGTCAAATCTACGACCAATCGAGCACACATCCCGAGGTCATTATTCGTTGTCCAAATTTCGGGGATGTTACATCTCTCAAGTTAAAAAACCCTTCTCCTCTCTCTGTCTGGACGAGGACGACTGGACCTCTCTCATCTCTCTCCACTCTCAAGTCTAAAGTTGGCCGATCGAGTGCCGACCACCTCTGGAGACACTGGCTACTAGGGCTGCAATTGAGCCGGGCTGAGCCCGAGCTCGGGTCAGCTCTAGCTCGGCTCTACCTTATACGAGCTGAGCTGGAGGTCGGGACTAGGCTCTTCGAGCTCCAAAATTTCAAGCTCTAGCTCGCCTTTTCGAGCTCGAGCCGAGCTTCGAGCCAAGTATGCTCTATTATAAAAAATTTCCGCCTAGTATATTTTAAAACTTCTACTCAATTAAATATTCATTTTATGAGAGAAAGAGAAAAGGTGAGAGAGTTGGCGTAGCCCGTATGTGTGAGCAGGGCCAACCATGACATTTTGGGGGCCCAAGGCGAGTTCCTAAAATGGGGCCCCTATTTCATATTACTTTATAATATAAAAAAATTTGCCACATTTTTTTTTTTGACAAAGGAAATGTACAGGCCATCTTGTTAATTCCATTTCTTACATCCGCAACAACAGATGATTAGAATTCAATCTACAAGATATATGTAGATCAAACTACCAAGTCCAAACCAGCATAAATACAAGTGAGATCAACTAACATAAATACAAAGAAGTGCAAAAAATAACAACAAAGGCAATCAATCAATTCTACACAATTTTAATCACTTGTCCTACATAGATTCAATGACAGCGGATTTGGGGTTCGCCATTGGAAAACAAGTACAAGGCAGAGATTTTAATAATATAATTTGTAAATGGACATCCACAATCAATTTTCACAAAGATCAGTGGGAAAAGTCATCCACAAAATCAAATCAATGCTCACACCATTAAGGAGCAAAAAAATAGTAATACGGACCCTCTATACTTAGATTTATGAAGGGAAAAAATAAACAGAAAACAACAAACAATGACATATCGTAAGAAATCTAGAAATGAGAGAATGAACGAAACACCGTCAATAGATCACCATAGGATGCAAATCATTATGCAAAAAAATAAATCATATATACACTTATAGATCATTAACTAAAATTAATACTTAATAGATTAAATTTTTAAAAAAAAAGAACAAGAATAAGAAAGGGTCAAAGGGGGCTTATCGGACGGTCGCCGGCAGCCGGTAGCCGGCAGGAGTGATCAGGCGGGGAGGCAGGGAGCCAGGGAAAGTGTCGGCCGTCAGGTTCAGCGGATTCAATCGTTTAGACAAGTCGAACGCTATAGTCGATTGGTGCCTGGTCCTGTGGAGTCTAGAGAGAAAAAGATAGAAATAGAAAATTAGGGATCAGGCGCAATGGTGCAGCTGGCACTAGAGTGGAATCTAGAGAGAGGTGCTGGAGAGAGAGAGCGGGAGAGAGAGAGAGACGAGTTTGAGAGTGGAGAGAGAGGCACTGGCTGGAGAGAAGAGAGGCTTTGGAGAGAGAGAGAGAGAGGCGCTGGAGAGAGCCAGAGGATAGGGTTTTGAGAGAGAGGGGCTATCAGGCTGGAGAGAGAGAGGCGATGGAGAGAGGAGAGGGTTTGGAGAGAAAGAGAGAGGTGGTGGAAATGGGATGGGGCCCTTTATATATGTATATATATATATTTTAAACCTATATTTTTAAAAGAAAATTTGATTTGGGGGCTCAAGGCAGCCGCCTGGCTGGCCTTAGTCCAGGGGCGGCCCTGTGTGAGGCTGTGACTCTATGAGAGAGAGAAGGTGAGAGAGGTTCAGCAACAAAAGAGAAGAAGTAGGAGTTGAGTACTTGAATTGCAGGAGGCAACCATAGGTAGGAGTAATAGTGGGTACTATAGTCTATATAATATATATATAATGAAAATTAAGTCAAATTGGGGGCAAAAATTCCTATTTTACCTTCAAAATAATCATTAGATAAACTTAAACAATTACTTTGAAGGGTAAAATAGACCTTTCAAATTAATTACTTATATATAAAAATAATTATAAATCGAGCCATAGAGCCGAGCCGGCCTTAGCTCAAGCTCGGCTCTATTCATTCGAGCTACAAAATTGCCTAGCTCGGCTCGACTCGAGCTGAGCCGAGCTCTAAAGAGAAAAACTCTTATTTTTTGGGCTGAGTCGAGCCGAGTTGTCGAGCTGGCTTGGCTTTGTTGCAGCCCTATTGGCTACCTCCTCCTCTCTCATCTCTCCTTCTCTATCACGTGTAAGGCCGATCGCCTCTGGAGTCGTCGGCCTCGGCCAGCCACCTCCTCTACCGTCTGGTGCCTACAAGTTTATAATTCTCAACAAAAGGAGATGTACAATTTATTTTTATATATTTATTTTGTAATTTTTTATTAATGATATTTAGGGTATTATTTTGATATTTTGGGGGTTTATCTTCTTCTAAGTTTTTTTTTTTCTCTAATTATTTTTTCAATTTTTCTCACTAGCATTCTGGATTTTTTCCCCAACTTATACAATATCTCTTTATTTTTATTATTTTGCTCAAAAAATTATATTAAAAAAATTTAAATATATATCTAAATCATAAAATTATATTATATTATATATATAATTATATTTATATAATTTTTATTTTTTCGAATTGTTCCCGAGCTTTGTCGAATTTTTCTGGATTATAACTTGCTGATTTACTACCGACCTCGATGTTGTGGCTATGGTAACATGTGGTTGATCGAGCCATCATATGGATTAGTCACCCTAAAAACGATCTCAACCACACGATTAGGTGAATAAAAAGTGTCCACAACGGGTCAAAGTCTGGTTGAGTTGGACATGTGCCATTTCCCTAAAATGTTAGCCCGACCCAAAACAACCCGCAAACAGACTAATACAATTCCACGCTCTGAATCTTGATGGACGGTCGGGATCTAACTTCAGTCAGCAGCCCTAAATCGGCTCAATCAAAAAAATTGCGCGAAGCACAAAAGTCGCCGTCGGTCTCTGGTTTATAAAACGTCAGTTCGAGCCAAAACCATCAAGCTTTCGCGTCAGTTCTTAGCTTCCTCCAGGTTGCACTGAAAAAATTTAGCCTCTCTCGGATCTCAATTTCTTATACCTCAAACTCTATTCCGATTACTCAAAGCACTCTCTCCTCTTTCAATTACTCCACACACAGAACAAAGGGAAAAAATGTCAGTAATCCCACCTCAATCGAAGACCATAATCTCTCTTTCTCTCTATTTATCTTTATATAAATCTTCGTTGCATCTATTATTACTTATTTATTTAAAATTTGTTTACCGTTTGTAGGTCTCGAATATGCGTAAAAAATTTACCTAGATACGTTGCAGAGGATCGCCTCAGAGAGTTCTTCTCTGAAAAGGGGGAAGTAACGGATGCTAAAATCATGCGTACCAAGTAAGTTTTCCCATCACATCCATTATTCAATATGTTCTATGTTTTTCTCCATTGCGATTGATCTGAATATTTATTTTTTATTGGTTTGAATGGTTCGTGTGGTCTGGATTTTTTTCAGAGACGGTAAGAGTAGACAATTTGCTTTCATTGGCTATCGCACTGAGAGCGAGGCAGAAGAGGCTATCAAGTTCTTCAACAACTCTTACCTAGATACTTGCAGAATCACATGTGAGGTGCGTGCACCTTCCCATATCGAGAATTACTGTTGCAATATATGTTACTTTTCTCTAGGTTTTGTTTGTTTCTTCTTCTTCTTCTTACTATTATTATTATTATTATTATTATTAGTAGTAGTAGGCATGCCTGCCTTTGAAAAGTCAACTGAAATGAGTAGCAGAGGAGGGAAAAATAAAAACATTTTTGTTATGTTTAATTTCAAAATATAAGGACAGCTAACAAGTTACATTTTAACTGTTTGAAATTGCGTTACTCATTGATATTGATATGGAGGATCGACCATGTACTCAACAAAGTGGTCTGTAACGCATTGTGGTAATGCATCTCCTCTATTGTCACCACTGTTATTACTGGCACTAGCATTACCGTCATCATCTAAATCATCACCTTCTTCACTGTAATTTTCATCTTCTTTCATTTCTTCTTCATTGAATCTAAAAATATGGAGTCTATATCTTCCGTCTGTTTCTTCTTCTTGTTGTATTTCATCTTATTCTTTTATATGGAGGCCTCGACTGCTAACACCAACAGTAAGTGCTACCTATCATCTCCTCCTTTTAGTTGAACTTTCACCTGGTGCCCGTCCAAAAGATACTTCGTCAACTTGGGCCCAAGCCCGATCTTCTCCAGAAAACTGGCTCTTTTGGTGCATCAACCATCCAAGGATGGCCAGGAGCTGGGTAATCAATAAAGATATGATCATAGAATTGCAGCCTTTCTCGCCTTGCTTGGAAAGTCCTCGCGGTTTTTGGTTGTACACGAACATCGTCATTGAGCTTCTTTCTCAAGCCTCGGTTCCTCTTCTTTGTGTGAATTTGTTTAAAAGTATAAGATTATTTTATATGTGTCTCATGTCCTACCATCTCAAATGAGCTCAAATTTCGTTCATATCTTGATGCAGAACAAGTGAGGCCATGGATTCAAATGCCCAATTTCTTCAAGAGTGGATCTACTCCATAAGCCGCCCACCGGTCATCTGCATTTTTTTATAAAATAATTAAAATTAATAAATAGTTTACTATATAATAATGCAAGACATTTATAATTTAAACTTATTTACTTGGAATTTTTTTATCTTTATGTTGGATGACTATATCTCTTGCAAAATTTCTCTCGCGTTCTTTATTGGTCCAATTGATAGCTTATCCTATCCTGTTCTTCTTTATCAGACAATCATTTTTTCTGAAAAGTCAATAAATTTTATCATGTGTGCCATCCACCTCATCTCAATCGGGGCAATGAAATATACAACATGATTGAGACTGACGACAACTGAATATAGTGGAGATGACATTTGGCTGCTCCTTCTTTTATTTATTAGGTCTAAGGTGGGTTGATATAATCTTTGTTTGTAGATAAAATTAGATTTAACCTTTCCTTTGGCCTTCTCTATGAAACTCTATATATATCTGGATTTTTGTAAGATGCCTTACCACAGTTTCAGAATTGGCAAGATCCCTTACCAAGTTTGAGAATTGGTGAGATCTCTTACCTAACCGTTTTAACCACCCTAACCGTCTTCCAAAGACCATTTTACCCTCAACTTTATGAGGTTGATGTGACATAAAGCAGCCGAAAACCGCCCCTTCTGCTTAAAACTAAAAAAATATTTTATTTATTTTAATCTCGTAAATCAGTAAATCGCTCGATTTTGAAGATCTGAATCAACTCAGATAACTTTAAATTTTTTTATATTGTTAAAAATAATTTATAAAACGAAATAATAACTGAGTTCTAACCATTCAGTTACCGCGCGGTTAATCTTTAATCGAACGGTAGCTGGCCGGTAACGATGTGATTCTTTTCCAGCTATTGACCGGTTCTCGAGCGGTAACTGAAAGCAATCGATCAAATTTTTAGGGACCAAAATTCAATTTTCAAAATGCCTAAGCCAAAATGTACTTACTATAATACCATAGGCGCAGATGTACCCTTTCGTAGACTTGATCAACATGCTTCCATGTTGTCCCGAAGTGGTACACATTTGGCCGTGGCTCGAATGGAACTCTCTGGCTATTTTTGTCACCAAGAAATCCATTAGAACTATGGTGCAAATGTCTATCACCTAAGAACTACAATATGTGGCCACTTGGCATCACAAACAACAAAAAAACAGCAAACTGGACCTAACAATGAACAAAATGTCACACTTCAAATACAAAATTACGAAGACAAAGAACAATGACTGATAATAACCAGCTGTGAACCTGACGGTATCTAATCATTAACCGATAATTATCCGATTAGTAACCGATTGGTATCCAATTGGTATCCGATTGATAACCGATCGGTAACCAAAGAGTTACCGATCGCCTGCGATTGTACCGTGCGATTCTTTTTTAGAGTTGAGACGCTTCTATAAAAGGGTATGAGATTACCTTGATTCGAGCTCCCAAGAATCGCTAGATGGTATTAAGTTAAAAAATAATTTTTTTTATTTAAATAGGGGCAAAGGACAGATGTGTCAATCACTCTCGAATTAAAGCGTGCCGACACGATGCAACTCCTGGTAAGGGTATTAGGGTCATTTAATTAAAATATTGGAAGTTTGTAAGGAATCTCACCAATTCTCAAACTTGGTAAGGGATTTTGCCAATTCTGAAACTACGGTAAGACATCTTACAAAAATCCCATATATATCCCATAGGTGGCTTCTCATTACCATCCACCAACCCTAGTACTACTAATGGTTGTGAAATTTGTAACCACTCCAAAATTAATTTGAGGCTACGTTTGGGAACGTAGATTTTGATTTGGACCTCCTATATCCAAATCCACCGTTTAGTTCCACATTTTTATGTTTGGATTTGGATTTGGTAAATCCACCAAAATTTGGAAATCCATGTCTGTAGTGTAAAAACGTGGATTTGAAACTAATGCCTCCTAGGCATTATTTGAAAATCCAAATCTTACACCAACATATAATTGGCTAGTTAAGTTCAGTGAAAACTTAAAAATTATGTTTATGTACATCATTTTATACTGCTTCAATGTTATATAAAAAAAAAATTCACTACCGAGTGCTATCATAGGTACGGTTCGACCAGATACTTGACCCGCCTGACCTGAGTATTTTTATTGGGGCGAAAAAATAAGCTTGACAAACCTGGCGTCCGGCGTGACCTTTGGGCTGGGTCAACCCGAGACCCAATATTTTATATAAAAACAAGGAAAATAAGGGGTGGTTGGGCCAACCTGAGACCCAATATTTTATATAAAAATAAGGGGTTTTTAACCAGATTGGCTCGGGTTTTCAGATCGGGTGTCAGGTCGGGCATAGTTGAGTGCACCATTGGGCCAGGTCATGCATATGCCGATTTCCCATTGCACAGCCAAACTTTTGGCCTGACTCGATCCGATAGTTTATGTGGTTGGGTACATAAACTTGACCCGTCGAGTCGAGTCGGGCATGACTGCATGAGACATCTGGCCTGAGTCGCCTGACTTTTGGGTGTAGTTGACCCGATACTTTATACATAAAAGGATAGAAAATAGGCAATTTTTTACCGTATCTGGTCGGATTTTCAGGTCAGGTCGGGTCGAGTGCACCATCTAGTTGGGTCAGTCGGGCATATGTCATTTTGGCCTATTGGGCAACCAAAATTTTGGCCGACCTGTTGATAGCCCTACATAGAATTAGAGGTGGAAAAAAAAACGAAAAATCGAAAATCGATGAAACTGAACCAAAAAAGATCGACCTGAAACCAAACTGAAACCGAATCGGTTTTGGGTGCCGAAAACTGAAAACCGGTTGAGTAGGGAACGAAAACCAACCCTAAACCGAAAAACCGAAAAATAAAAAAATCTGACAAAACTGAAAACCGAACTGAAACCAGATGGGTTTGGTTCAGTTTTGGTTCAGTGGTGTGGGGAGTTCGGTTAACCGAAACCGAAACATTTCGGTTCGGGTTTGGTTTTAGATGAACCGACAACGAAACTGAAATTTCGATTTCGATTTTGGTTTGGCAGACCGAACTTCCACCCCTACATAGAATGCAGGAAACCAGTGAAATCTGAATCCATTTAAAAAAAAATCAGCCAAATGAAGTATATACAAATCCTTGGGCCAAATCCTAATACAATCTTAAACATCCAAACAAGAGATTTGCAAATCCAAATGTTTCAAATTCTGAATTTGAAATGCCTAGATTTGAAATCTCTAAATCGAAATACTTGTTCCCAAACGCAGCCTGAGAGTAATGTTTGGGCCACTCACTTATCTTCGATCTTCTTTGACCAAACTCCATTGTTCCATTGAGTCAACATTACCAAGTTTTAAGTTCTTATCTTTTGCTTACAAGCCTTGTAGCGTCAAAAAATTCATTGCAAAGTGGGTTATGCCTGAGCACAATAAATTATCATCTATTGCTATGCACTCTTTGAGGTAATAGATCATATTTATACATAAAATAATTATCTACCTAGCCCTTATCTTGATATGTTCCTACCTTTTTTTTTGAGAGATAAGCATGGGATTTGAACCCCTGACCTCAACGCTACAAACTTGATATGTTCCTACCTATGTACTATAATATTAAGTCTATACAATGGGCCACATATGAGGTCCAATGTAAACATGATTGCTTATTCATAAAGACGCAACCAACATCTAGCATGATGCAGCATTGTACGTGACAACTGGCACAGCTTTCTCGGGTCTTACTTCCTCTATCACACTATCTAAAAGTTGAAATATAGATATTCGTCATTGTGAGAATGAACCAACGCATCTACCAACTTTAAAAACATAGTGCCGGTTGGATAATTAACCAAGAAGTCATTAATGCCCGACCGACTAGGTCGTTAATGTACAGTCTTAGGTTTTCCTTGTCTCTTTATACTCGTTTATGATTATGAAACATTTGATTACATTAACTTCCATTTTGAGACACTTTTTACGGACTTCATGATATGCATGAGGTTTAAATCTTGGTCCGTCATTAGTCTCATTACTTTAAAACTCTTTAACCTAACGACATTAAAAGCAATGTCCGCTTGGTGCATCCACTTAGCTGTATATTATATAGTGATTGGTCTATCACGATCTTTAAAACAAGTATTCAGAGTTGTTTGGGCGGGTCCTTTGCTCTCCCTTTGTTAACCACATTCTCAGCATGTGATCTACACCATCTGTCGAATGGACCGCCACGACCTCCATGGGCTCATTTGGATGGTGGAGGTGGTGGTCGTCTACTACGACCCATTGAGGGACTGGAGCCATCATCATCACCACCATCACCACCTTGACTGTAATCACCATCTCCCTTCCATATAATCTTCTAAAATTATGTCATTGTCTTGTTTTTTCAATGAATGTTTATTTATGTGCTCCATTATTTTCTTTCATATTCCGGGAGTAACATCCTTACGTTCCCTAACATTTTATCTGGGTATGTATGCAAGGTGTTGCTTGTGTCGGTCAATGCCACCTACACTTATGTAGCCATACAAGATATGCCCTACCTTTTCTTTTTCTGTGGGACTTTTGTATCTTCCATACTTCCAATCCAGATCATTATTTCTAGGTCTTAGAGAATCAGAGTTCGAAGAAAAATACATGGCGATGATATAATTAATTAATTTAATTTAAACAAAAAAATAAAATACCAAAACCTCAACAAGAGCTTGAATTTTTTGAATCTTGAATCTTGGATTCTTGAACATTGGTTTTTGATCCTTGATTGTAGGGCTTCTTTGATACTTGAAGATGATTAAACATAGAATGCTCGAAGCTTAAAAAACTTACAGTGCTAGAAGATTAAAATTACAATGCTCGAATCCTAGAGAGAGCTCAAAAAGAGGATTAGAGAGCAAAAAGGCAAAGAGGAAGTTGTGGGTAAAGGGGGATGAGGAGCCCTCTATTTATAAAGGAAGTTTGGCAAAAACAGAAGTCTCAACAGTATATTTCTGGCCGTTGGAAGATTATGTCCCGCTTACTGAGTATGCAATGGCATTAATAGCATACTTACGCTTATGCATCACATGCTTGTGTAAGCGATGACATACTTCCCTGGATCGCATAAGCCCATGTGAGCAATTATGCCATCGCATATGACAACACTGATTTGAACTGACTTTTTCATGGAACCTTGAGGTCAGAAGTTCAATCCCAGCTCACCTTACACAGGAAAAGAACCTCTACTTTAAGGGTAGTCCAGCTATTTGGTAATTTTAGCATAGTGGATTAATTAAGAAATCAGTTTCTTTGCGTGTTTCCTTGCGAAACCCCTGCAGAGGAAATATTTTGAATCCTAGATCTCTCTTGCATCAGATATAAGCTCATATGTGCACGGTTTAAATATGCTGATTTCGTACTATGAATAATCAAATTTCTTCAATTGTTTCAGTTGTGTCCATGTTCGTAGCCTCACCTTTCTTGCACTGTCGTAACGTGCTCAAATATCTGTTGAATGACTTTTAGATGGTTTGCTATGTTCCCAGCCATCATTCATTTTTCAGTAACTGTAAAAAGAACTGGAAATTTAAACTTATATTTTCTTATGAGTACTCATTATTCGATATGTTATAACTTGAGGATAATGATGACGTGAAAAGAAGGCGCTTGTCGTATTTTCTATCTTTGACACCCCATTGTTTGCTGCTAGGTGGCTCGTAAAGTTGGGGATCCAAATATTCCACGTCCATGGAGTCGCCATTCTACGAAGAAAGAAGGTTCATTGACTGAAGATAATGGGAAAAATTTGGAAGCTAAAAGTTCAAATCCTTCAGATTCTAAAGGAACAGGGTCCAAATTAAAAAAATCTGAACAAAGAAGTGTGAATAATGATCCTCAGCTGCAAGAATATCTGCAGATTATGCAGCCACGAAGTAAGTCAAAGTTGTGGGCAAATGATACGTTAGGAGCTCCCCAAATTGACAAAAACGGCAATGTTGAAATGAGAAAAAATCAGTCACACAAGGTAGGCAAAATGCAAACCACTCAGATGAAAGTTGAATTGGAAGATGAAAATTATGAGAGTGAAAATGAATTAGGTCTGAAACTGCACAGTGATCTTGCTCGTGATGAGGTCATCTCAGACATGGACTATTTCAAAAGCAGAGTTAAGAACGAGTGGTCAGATTCAGAAAGTGATGATGATAATAGTTCTCTCACCGAAAGCTTAAGTAGTCAAGGGGGTGACGAGGTAGATGCCAATGAAGCCCCTGCTGCCCAACAAGGTGAACCACATGACAAGGTGGAGAGTCTTTCTGAAGATCCTGATGGTGAAAAGATCGACTCCGAAAATCCATCATCAAAATTAGGAGACACGGAGGAACATGCTCTTGAGACAGGCCGCCTCTTTGTCCGGAATCTTCCATACACTGCAAAGTATGGTGAATTTTGTTCCCTCTTTCAATTTAGAAAGTTACCTATTGTGCTATCTGAAATTATCCTTGTTTGTTCTTATTGGACTTGTATGTTGATGAACTTCAGTGAAGATGATCTTGTGGAGCTCTTCAGCCAATTTGGTGATGTGTCACAGGTCCACCTGGTAGTTGACAAAAATACAAAGCGATCGAAAGGGATTGGTTATGTTCTTTACACACTTCCTGAATCTGCAATTAGGTAACAAATTCAAAACTAAATCCTATGTAATTTGCTGCTTGTATATGATACAGAGTGATTGTTAGTTTGTATTTTGTGGGCATCAAGAGGGGATTTTTTCTATGAAAAAAAATTAATAAAATATTTTTACGCAAAATAATTGTCATCAACATTCTATGATTTGAATAATAGTTTTTTCATTTTTTTTTATCGTACAAAAAAAACCTACATTAGAAAAATAAAGGTCGAACCCTAGAAATGTATGAAAGGAAACAGGGAAAAAACAAACGGCCCAAAGGCAATAAGGAGATTGAAAAAACAGTGGTCATCGATAATCCTACTGTTCAAAATTTGGGTATTTAATCTTGATTCTTTCCAATTCTACTCCCTTTGCTAATTGATCTGTTGATGCATTTCCTTGCCTTAAAACATGATGGAAGTACCTTATGAGAAAGATCAAAGTACTATCAAGACACACTAGCAAGCCTCCATAGGAAGAATCTTCATCCTGAGCCATCATATGGCATTACTTGAGTCCCTTTCCTAGAATTATTGAAGCATTTGAGAGCCTAGATGAGGTTCCATGGTGCATGTTGTTTGCGGATGACGTGGTGCTAATTTTCCAGATAAGAAAACAAGCAAATGATAAGTTGGAACCCTGGAGAAAAGGGCTTAAAATTAAGAGGTTTAAATATTAGTATAACGAAGATGAAATATATGGAATGCAAATTTAGCGAACAAAAGAGCGTGGAGGATGATTTGGTTAAGTTAGAAAAAAATTTAGTGTCATAATGTTATAGATTTGACATTCGGGTTGTACTATATAACTGAATTGGTTCGAGGACATGAAATAAGAATAATGTGGGATGGACAAAGTGGAGACAAGCGACTGGTATGTTGTGTGCTCCCCAGAAGCAGAACCTCGTATTTCTTCCAGATAATCTCGTAATTGTTCCAGAGCAACTAGAAAGAGATTCTTTAACTAGAAATAATTCAGTTCAAATGTAGGATATCTATTCAGAAATTTTCGCAACTCCAATCATGTATGATGGAGTCATCAAAGATTTGATATTTTCTAACTCTGTCTGAAACTCACTAGAGGCTTGGAAACAAAGCGAAGATGTGTACGAATGAGATATCCAACAACAAGAAGAAGGAAAAGGATTGAATAGAGGAACTCCCGTGCATTTGGTGATCTCAGATGTGTCCATATCAATGGTATTTCGACGAATTCTTTCTTCAGACAGAAGAAGATTCTGTAAACACTTACTCGAAAACTGGCTCTAGTAATCTCATGATTTTGCCTTGGTAGAAATGCCCAATCTATCGGCTGGACAAGTTATAGGATTGTCATACACCATAGTGAGCTCTTATTAAGCTGCCAAAACTATTTGCTCTCAGATTATCGAAGAAAACCCGCTTATATTTAATTTGAGATGACCACATCCGATAGCTCTCTTTGATGGTGCGTAAGCGAAGCTTTCGTTCCATTTTCTTCTTATGTGGATACACGTACACCATAATATGCCTAGATTATGGTGTATGTGTTCTCAATCTTAGAATAAAAATAATGAAGCAGGGAATGACAATACACAGTGTTTTGCTAGAGATGCACCATAATTTGGTAGATTATTGTACTTCTAATTTCTTGGTGAGGCTTTTGATGAAGCTGATCGCACAAGGTCTTCTTAACAGGGAAACACTTGTATCTTTACCTTCACCCTTTGCATTTGCCTTACCTCTTTTGCACTTCTATTTAGGGCTTTACAAGTCAAGGATATAGTTATTGTCTTAGGTTTGTATGTCTCAATCTATCAATTAATACCTCCTGGATATTTTTTTCTATATTCAGTAAGTGTTAATCTTTATACAAAATATGAAATTGACTTGGTTACGATTATTTTAATTATTATTATTATTTTTAATTTACTTGTTGCAGGGCTTTAGAAGAATTAGACAATTCAATTTTTCAGGGCAGATTGTTACATATCATGCCTGCAAAACAACAAAAGACTTCTTCTGAGAAACTAGAGTAAGTTGGTCTCATAACTTTTTTTGGGCGTGTTCGCTTCATAATTGTTTATGAGTGTAGGTCGGGTTTTTGTCCATGTGAGTCATATATGCAAGACTTGGTTGCCACGTTCTCCAGGTCTAGTCTTACTGCTGGCCAAGGATCCAAAACTTTCAAGGAGAAAAGGGTAGAAGAGAGGAAGAAATCTGAGGCTAGTGGCAATACCCGAGCATGGAACAGTTTGTTCATGCGCCCTGACACAGTATGTTCCATTTTGAGCTTACATTTAAACCTCATTAATTTTTGAATGGGATACCAAGGTTAGAATATGTTGTTTTCATAACATGAAAACTGAAAACTGTTCAAGAATACCATCTCAAGGTAGGTGGTTTGCTACAAGCTCTCCTTACATGCAATTCCTTTGGGTACATCGGTTTCACTAATTTATAATATTAATATCATGCCTGCTTTAGTTAGAATTGGAGATTGCCTGTGTTAACTGTTAAATCTTTCCAATAAATTTATCCTTATTGGTTGCTTTAACTTTTATTATTGTTGTTATAATAATTCTTTTTATGATTTAAATCTATGTCGGGATTTGTTTTTCAATGGTGGTAGCACCTTTCTGACAATTAGTCATCAATTGAGAGCTCCAATCAGTTTGTCACTTGGAAGAAGTTGTTGAAAGGCATCTCAACAATAAAACCGAATACTTTGACATTGGATGTAACCATGGTTCGAATATAAAAACTATTTTGCATCAAGTTCTATAGCAGTGCAACTTGATGAAAAATTGTGTCACATGTACAAAGCCAAGACTGTCACAAACTCTAAAAAATGGATGGCTCAGTTGCAAAAAAATAAGGGCTTGAATCAGTTAAGATATGCTTTTGACCTTTTTTAGATGTGAGTTTGACCCGTGTAGTGAATTTGAAAGTCGATGTCAGTCTCAATGTCATTGAAGTGCATGGTGCACATTTGTTGGTGGATCGGTCGGGCATGTCATACCACTTTTGAAATCATAACTAGCATTTACTCTGTGGTAGTACATGATCTTATGGTGGTGCCTATTACCATCATAAATAACGTGCACAAACAAATACACCAGACATATATAATGTCTAACATTGCCAAATTACAAATGTGTACACAAAAATTATAACTGTTACATACAATCTATTTCTTCATTTTCTTCCTCTTCTTCTTCGAGTGGCAAGGGGCGGCTGGTACATGGATCTTTTCACAAAAAACCTCAAAAAAACCCATCAATGTCGTCCATAATCCTTAATTTCTGATTAATATCTCTATGAATTCTTCTTCCCCTTCACAACCTAATCTCATCCACGTATTTCGGAGTATGCTCAACCACTACATGGGAACCGGCGTTTTCGATACAAGAGTTTTCCAGGTTTTTTAGAGGTCTTCGAAAACACCAATGGCTAGCAGATGAGGGTACTAGCTTATCTATCTTTGGTCGACTATATCATATCTCAATATTACAATGTCATAGGTCTGGTTGGCATGTCGGCCCTTTAGGGCTGGCTTATGATGGTTTGACACAATTGTTGGGTTTTTACCCCATCTATGATAAGTTATAATATACTGTATAACTAGGAAAGGATTATAACTTTAGAATATCGAATGTAATATCATATTATAAATGTCACATATTATATATATATATATATATATATATATATATTTTAGGGATGGCTTTTAAAATCAGATCGGACAGATGGCCTGTTTTAGCAAGACTGCTTTTCAGGTGACTATGATTTGCAAGTGTCATATTTTAGGGATGGCTTTTAAAATCAGATCGGACAGATGGCCTGTTTTAGCAAGACTGCTTTTCCCTGTGGTCCATTCCAGCACAAATCATAGTCACAAGATCGGGATACAACGATAATTTGGTAGGGGATCAATTAGGGAAAATTCAGACAAAGGGTCAGTAAAATTTCATATAATTAATGAAAACTGAAAATATAAAAGTATATTATAACATATTTCAAGTTAGAAATAACAATTTTAATAAACAAAATAAGCTATAAGGTGTTCGTTGCAGGGCACACTATAACTACATATTTCATGTAACTATATGAATGTATATGCATGGTTCACCTCAGCAACATTTGGGAAATTCTGCACACCCTTAATTTAGAGATTTTAGCTTTTTTCTTTTTTTTTTTCTCCAAAAAAGGACACTTTTATGACTGGCGCAAATTCTGCCTGGTGCGTGACATCACACCCAACCAACTGTTGAACTTGACGGTCCAACCGGTGGACTGCGGGGACTGACTGATGTCACCAAACAATCGTGTGGTCTGTACAGAGGAGCTTTTAACTGACAAATATCTAGTTTTCTGGCCAATATCATCCATTCCACGGCACTCTAAGAAAAATTAGAGGGAAAAATAGGAAAATAAAATAAAATAAAAGCCCTTTTGTACCCATATTCATTCCTTTTTTATCCTTGGGAAATGGTGAAGTCCTTTCTTTGTCTTACTTTAGATCTGGAAATAGGGGAAATAAATTGGCAAGTTGGTGGTTTGCTGATCAGTGTGTGGGAAAGAGATGGAGGGGCAACACTGTTCAGGTTCTTAAGGCTGTCCCTGAAGTGACTTCTTAGGGGTTCTGTCTGAGTTCATTTCCTGTGATTTGGCAGGTAAAGGGGTTCTTGGAACAACAAAAGGAAAGGATGTGTTGCACGTCAAAGAATATGTTACGAAATTACTAAAAAGTAAAAAGAACGAGTGAGATAAACCTGCTTGCCTAAAAATGAGGAGAGCTGAAATTGTAAAAAGACAGAATAACAGGGACGATACAAAAAGGGGAATGGGGTGTGGGGACTTGTTTGCATGTCTAATTTATCATTACTGAGAGTAGAAATATGGAATTGGTTCACAATATTATTATCTCATCTAGCAAGAAACAAATCCTGCGCTTAAAGGAATATGATGTATCTGTGGTTGCGTAGACCCTTCATTGGTTGTTTTGATACCATGCAAATAGGTTACTTTAAACGCTGTTGTTGTAAAACAAAGAACAAACACATAATAAATAATCCCATTCGCGGCTAAGCCTCTGATTACTGTAATCTCTCTAACACTATTTCCTTCATTTATTCTATTTTTTAATTTTTGAAGTGGTTTAAAATGAGTATAATTCGGAAATTTTCCCATTTTGCTATCTACATCTAGTGTGATTTATATCTCTTTTACAATGATTTATTGTCTATTTTTATTTCTATGTCGACTGTTTTTTTAGTGTCTTCAACACATTTCTATTTGTCGCCTTGTTATGTTAGAAACAGACAATGGTTTGTTGTAACTACTATTCAATTAGGCTCCAATACGTGATTCTCATTTAAATAGCTGGAGCTCATATCATGAGGAATCTGTACTTCTTGCGTTATGCTTTTTGATATCACATACTTTTTTACTATTGTATTACATCAAATCCCCTAGAACACACTTCTCTAAACTCACTTTTCCCTCCCTTAGTTTGTTGACATATATGTGATTAATACTATGTTCTTATTCTTTTATTTATTTATTTTATTTTATCGATAACAAAGAATATATTGAAAAAACCAAAAGAAATTCTTTGATTCGGCTTTACTCAAAATTTATAGTGCTTTACGGTTTGCACTTTAGTTTGCTCTGAAAAATTGTTCTCATGTGTTGTTTTAACTATTTGCTGAATAGGTTGTTGAAAACATTGCTAGGAAATATGGTGTCAGTAAAAGTGATTTACTTGACCGGGAAGCGGATGATGTTGCAGTCCGTATTGCTTTGGGAGAAACACATGTGATTGCAGAAACAAAGAAAGCTTTAGCAAATGCTGGAGTCAATATAGCTGCTTTAGAGGAATTTGCTTCTGGGAAAACCAACAATGTTAAAAGAAGCAACCATGTGGTCCTGGTGAAGAACTTGCCCTATGGTTCTAGTGAAGGTGATCTTGCTTCAATGTTTGGGAAATTTGGAAGTTTGGACAAAATCATTCTCCCATCAACAAAAACGTTGGCCCTGGTATGCCTTTTTGTCTCTCATTCATGTTTTGATATATATATATGTATGTATGTATTTATTGAAAAGGGTTCTGTCGACGCTCAGGTGTCCTCCAAGATTGGGGAAAGGCAGCAGGGCACCATATTGCTGACACAGATCATGAGTGCATTGCTTAGATCACATTTTAAGAAAAAATATTGAAAACTCATCACCATGTATTTTTTGAGCCTTGAAATCTGAACTGTTGAAATCAGTCAAAATTTGATGGAACACTTATTTTTTTTTTTTAAATTGCCGTGCTCCACATGGCAACCAAACAGTGTTTTGGGTGCCACTTGGAGCTCCACGACATCTTGGAGGATGCTTGAGCGTCCTCCCATGGAGGACGAAACTGGCTCCCTATATATATATATATATATATATATATATATATATATATATATATATATTTGACACTTCAAATGTTCTAAATATCAGTTGCACCTATTTTATTACACAACCTCTGTATTTTCGTAACTTTCGTACTTACAATCACTGGTTAGAGGAATCTGGATTTATTCTATGGAACTTTGGAGACCTGCATTGGAAAAATGGGCCAACATAGGTCCTCCTTCATCAATATATATCTGTGAAATGATTGTATCTTAAAACAACCAATATTCTCCCAAAGTGCTATAGTTTATGTAAAGGTTCTATTTTGAGGCAAGGTTTTCTTTTGAGTGTCAAGGGATAGTTGTTGGCGCCTGGCGAATGGTATTTTTTTTTCCGATGCGCAAGCATGTATTTGTCAGTTGTTATCTCTATTTACTTCTATATTTCAATATTGACTGGATCATTATGGATTAAAGGGTAATACACTTTCCCAAATTACTATGGTGATTTTTGATGAAATTGTTCCGAGATGAAGTTGTATTTTCACGTGTATAATGAAAATAAAAATAGAGTTGTATATTTTATTCGACAAAATTTCCTCTATTAGTCCTTTTTATTGTCAGTCTATTGTAATGATAGTTGGAGTCATAAAACAGGAAGTTTCTCTTTTCTTTGAATGAGCTGGGAAAGTTAGTGGGTTTTATGAAATACAAGTAAATATGATCTACAGTTGAAATTGGTGGGAGTTGGAGAGTATTTCGGCTTCTTGGCAGCTGCTGTGGTGCACTACAAAAGATTTCAACACAGTTAGATGAGCCCATGAGTAGAGGGTTGGAAATGACGGGGATGATGGGCCCATGAGAAGAGGGGTGGAAACGATGGGGAGGACGGGATGAGGGGTTTTGGGGAGTTCACTATCAGGCTTGGGTTGGTGGATCCACCAATCGGTGGAAATTTGTTTTACTTGGTTGAATGTACAGAGCAGCCCCATTATGAACAGGCTTGATAGGTTTCTTTATACTGTATCCTGGGAAGACATATTTCCCAGTGTTCTTGTTCTGGGATGCCAGTGATCATATTCCAATCCTTTTTAAATGTTCAGTTGGGGGAATGGGACTTAGCCCTTTCAGATTTGAAAACATGTTGCTAAAGGGTGAAAGTTTTAGGGAGTGGGTGGCGAGGTGATGAAAATCCTGTCAGATTTATGGGGCAACCAAGTGCAGGTTATCATAGAAAAATAGAAGACTCAAGGAGGAGAGGAGGTCAAGAAGTTTAACATTGAGATCTTCGGTAGGGTTGAGAAAACTAAGGAAGAGCAGTTGAGTAAAATTCTGGTCTTGGATAGGCTTGAGGAAGCATGCAGACAGAAATCGTAAGCTCAATGGTTAATGGATGGACATAAAATAAGCATAAAATAAGCTCAATGATTATTTTCTTCCACTCGTGTGCGAATTTTAGGCATAAAATAAGCACAATTCAGAAGAATTGAGGGACAGGGAGGGATTGAGGAGGCTGTTTTAAACTTTATGAGAATGAGGGATGGGATAGGCTGGTTCTGGACGGGCCCTTTTAGAACTCTTTCCGATGATGATAGGGTAGGTTTGGGGGGAAATTTTTTGGAGAAGTAAATCAAAGAGCCAGTCTTCAGTGCTACAAATGATTAGGCCTCGGGCTTGGATGGATTCACAATGGAACTCTCTCAGTTCTTTTGGGATATGGTGAAAGGAGATTTCTTCAAGGAGTTCCACCAAGGGTGCATAGTGGGAAAAGTTACAGATTTTACTTTTGTTATGTTGATTTCTAAAAAATAAGGGGCGTCGATAGGGGATTATAAACCCATAAGTTCACTTGACTGTGTTTTATAAAATCCTGGCGTCGGGCTAGGCATCTTAGGGGGAAAATAATTTTGGATTATTAAGGTGCTTTTGTTACTGGGGGGCAGTTAGTTGATGTTCTGGTGGCTGCACATGAGGTACTTGATTAGTAATATAAAGCGAAGGAACGATGAATAGTGTGGAAGATGGACATGGAGAAAGTGTATGACATAGTCTTCTAGGGCTTTTTAGAGAATATGTTGGGCTGGCTGGGATTCAGTGAGAAGTTGAGGAAGTGGATGAAAGCTTGCTACTCCTCAGCTTGGTTTTCCATCATGATGAATGGTACTCCGAGAGGTCACTTCATGAGTTCAAGAGAGTTGGGACAAGGTGAGGCAATATCGTTGCTTTTGTTTAACATTGAGTGTGAGGCGCATAGTGGGACCCTTTAGATAATAGCCAGTCTTAGATTCTTTAATGGTTTCGGTTGGGGAAATGCAAGGGCAAGATCTTCAGGACGCAAATTACACATCGTTTCATGTGGGGCTTCTATGGAGGTGTGGAGTTTCAAAGCTGTTCTTAGGTGTTATGAGTCGTGCTCGAGATAGAAAATAATTTAGAGAAAACCAACATGCTCAAGGTTTGCGCCAAGGAAAATATGTTGGCTGATTTGACGGCGTTCATTGGTTGTAGAACCGAGTCATTCCACTGACTTATTTGGGGATTACTTTGTGCGGATGCAGGCGCTTTGGGAGCCAGTAATGGAGAGGTTTGAGAGGAGACTGGCTACTTCGAAGGAAAATATGCTGGTCGGTGGAAGACTTAAGCTTATTTAGGTGACCTTTTCAAAATTGCCAACCTTTTACATGTCTAGGTTTAAATGCCCAAGGAGGTTAGAGCAGATTGAGAGAAACTTTCTCGGGGAGGGAAGGGGAGATTGTAAAAAGTTTCACTTGGTAAATTGGGGGGTCTGTCAATTACTGAGGGAGAAGGTGTTGGCATTAGGCGGTCGAAGAAATTAAACTTGGCATTGTTGGGAAAGTGGCACTGATGGATTGGAGTGAAGGGTGAGGTGTTGTGGGTTCAAATTCTTCAGGAAAACTATTTGACCGAGGTGCTGGGTGGTCGATTCTGTCAGGCAGAACTGGATATATCTCTGGCTGGTGGAAATGAATGTCCTCGGTCAAGTTTTTGTTCCAACAATGCATTAGAGTGGATAGAGGAAATGGTAGAAGTATTGGACTTTATAATGATAAACGGCCGGGGGATGTGCCGTTATGAAGCAAAGCTCAGTAAATGTTCAGGTTGGCCATGAACATAACTCCCTCATTTCGGACATAATCAGAAAGTTGGGAGTCAGCAATAAATCGGCAAGGGTTGAAGTCGGGAAAAAAATCTGCAAAAATTGGTCCAAGTCGAAAAATATCGGGAAAATAAAAAATTCCAAAAAGTATTATAATATATTTCAAGTTAAAAATAATGGTTTTAATGAACAACAATAGTAACCTAAAGGTTTTTTATGAACAAACTGAACAAAATAGGACAAAACCTAAAGGTTTTTGTTCCCCTTCAGTATAAGTGAAAAAAAAGAAAAACAATTGGACCACATCACAAACATCGCCAGTTAATCAGCCTAGTCACGACTTGGCCCCTTAATCGGTGATAAAGTCGGGATGACTGCAAGTCGCCGACTTTTCCCGATTTTTTGAAAAAGTTGGAGACTTTTGTGACTATGATTTCGGACATGGTTGTGAGGGAGGGAGGGAGGGGTAGAAGTATGGGAGGTTGGTGAGAATTTGAAGTAGGAAGAGGTGGGGAGCTATAAACATATTATCGCTGATCTCTATGCCAGTAGGGCCAAATCAGCATACACAGGACAACAGGGTGTGGACTGGAGGCGGTAAGGCTTTCACTGTCAATTTTTCTATTAGTTCCTCGCTAGAAAACCTTCTACTAGACCCAACTTCATCGGTTTGTGGAAGAGTTGTGCACCTCCGAGGTTTCTATTTTTCTATAGGATTGTAGTGTGGAAGAGAATATTGACAGTGGATCAGCCTCAACAAGAGAGGGGTGAATATCCATGAAAACTGTGTAATGTGTGGCCTGATCTGGGAGGATGTGAATCATCTTCTCCACTGCAAGTTTGTTAGCAGAGTTCGGGAAATGCTGTTGGGTCATTTCGATGTAGCTTGGTGTTTTGCGGAGTCCTGTGAGGCCTTGTTGGCGTGTTGAGATGGGTCCAGATTGTGTGGCATGACTAAGGCTTTCTAAAGTCTTGCACATATGGCGGTTATACTGGCTGTTTGGTGAGAAAGGAATGACGGGACTTTCATGGGTTAAGAGTAGATCTGCAATCATCGTGTTGCGGCTTGCCAAAGAGTATCTTGGAGTGGATCCGGACAAAGATCTTGAAGGGCAGGTGAAGTTGGATGTAATCAGGTACCAGTGGGACGACACGGCGACATACGCTGTAGGGTTCCACGACTCCTCTGTTTTCTCTCCTCTGCGCCTGGAGCAGCCTTCCTGGTTTGGTCCCCTGTCTTTGTTTTTTGGTTCTTTAGTTCTTGTTGTCATTAGTTTTCTTTGCCCCTTAGTCTCTCGATAAGGTTTGGGTTGTACTCTATTTTTTCTTTTCATATATTTACTTTTTTACCGATTAAAAAAATTGTGACAATGTTCTTAAAAAGATAAGTAAATGAATAAGAAAAGATCTCTTTTTGTTGACTAAAGATCAAAGAATTTGTTGCAGAAAGAATATACAGGTATCAGAAACTAAAAATTAAATTCATTTATTCCTGTTTACGAAAGGGAAAATGATTCAAAATACCCTATGGGAGTCTTTTATTGCCTGGGAGTAGCAGGCAGTCGCCTGTGCCCTAGGTGGCCTCTAGCTCCCCAAGTAGTCATTAGGCTATTGCCTAGGCCCAGGTCAGCTTAGGCAGCCTTAAATTGCATTATGCTGTAACCCCTTTCATCACTTAGACAACTGCTAGTGACAATATTGCTAGTAATCCCTTTGAACTTGGGACTGACCATCAACTAAACTGCTAAGAAAAGACAAGAAAAATGAGAGATTGCAGTTCTTAGATTCACCTACATAATGTAAGTGTGCAGATTGAGATTGATAAAGCACAAGTTTTAAAATATGGACTCCATACTGGCAAATCTTTGATTGGTCTAGCTCAAGTTCAAATTTCACAATAGATTGGTTTGGAAATATGATTGATTTCCAATTACCAATTTGGCAATGTTTCATCCCTAGTACAACTCCCACAGTGGCGAATCTCATTCTATTTTCATTGCAAGTAATATCAGCCAAACCACGCATTATAGACTTACAAACAAATAAAGATAAAATTTGGATTGGAGCAAAAACTAATTCATGTCTTATGCAAAATAAGTTTATAGCATCTTGGAAAATCCAGATATAAATGTTCCACTGACCGTAACTAGGGGTGAAAGTTAGGCAAGACTACTCAACTTTCTAAGAATTAAAGCAACCTTATCTATTACATTAGTTGACCAAGATGCCTACTAATAAAGTTTGGTAGATTGTCTCAAACGTTTCTTCTAGCAAGACATTGTGTTGCTTATGGTTCATGTTGCATGGCCCTTACAAATATCCTTTTTAGGCTTCAGAGTTATGATCTTTATCGTTGATGTGATAAGGATCATGGTTGACTCAATATCTTTCTATGGCCCAGACACAGATGATTTTCTTTTGTAGATGAGCCAAAAACGTACCATTGTAAAGCTTCATTGGAAATTGACTTGGATCAACTTAGTTGCTCTTACATAAAAAAAAGCAATTTTGTTTTATCTAGTGATGCTCATTTCATTTTTTTTTAAACTCTTATTTTGATTCTCAAGTGCTTGCCGCTTTTCTGTATCGAGCATGATTAAATTTTCAGCGAGATACTCTTCAGTTTGCTAGTTAGTGTACACAAGTGCCAAAGGCCTATAACATTATGCTTTGCCATTTACAAATTCAATGGATATCAGTTGAACTGTGGCTAATGACATGATTCAAGGGCAAACTACGATTCTGATGAATTGTGCATACTTTTTTTGTTTTATAAGCAAATGACTAAAGTGATTACTACAGAAGGTTTAATGATTTTTCCAATAGTTTTTGTATTATCCAAATTATGTTGTTATCCATTTATTGAGATTTTCAACTATAACAGTCATGATGATTAATTTTCTCTCATATCTTTTGCTCATTTCAGAAATAACCATCATCTATTCCAAGTGCAGAATTTGATTCTTGTTTGTGGTGTAACTCACTTTATCTAGTTTATTGTCTCTCTATTTTTAGTTCAGTAATGAGATGACAATGTTTCTGTTCCAATTAACTAAAGAGTGTGACATATTTATTTTCTTTTGTACTTCATCACTTTTCAAAGATGGAGTGAAGTGAATGACTATTATTTGTTGGAGAAGAATATGCTTTACTTGATTGATACGTTGCGATTTGGCAATAGGCCCATAGGCATCTTATACAGAAGCACTTCGTTGTCATGCTGACTTTCTCTATGATAATTAGATCATCTTATTAGAGTCCTTTTTGTGTAAATATAAAAAATTCTTAACAACGCTACTTGCATGATACTTCAGGTTATTTTCCTTGAAGCAGCAGAAGCTCGTGCAGCTTTCAAAGGCTTAGCATATAAGCGTCTCAAGTAAGTTACCTCCATATATATATATATATATATATATATATATATATTTTTTTTTTTATCCATTTAAAAAGATGTTGCAAATAGAGAATAAAAGGTTGTTTTTGTTAATTCACATGGTTATCCCATGTGAATGGAAGGTTATCGAATCCTATGCAACGCACCCAGATTTTGTGTACAGAGAAACTATGTTAGTTATTTTATTAGGATACAGTATCTTTGGCTTCGCTGAAAATTTCTTTGACAAATGCTGTAGAAGCGTACATAGCTGCTGGTATTAAAGTGAACATATAAAG
The DNA here is from genome assembly GCA_021018995.1 of Chloranthus sessilifolius. Classification (NCBI taxonomy): domain Eukaryota; kingdom Viridiplantae; phylum Streptophyta; class Magnoliopsida; order Chloranthales; family Chloranthaceae; genus Chloranthus; species Chloranthus sessilifolius. Next base: position 20,789,881 of record CM037589.1, read on the forward strand.
GATCTCATATAATCTGATACTTGATTTTGGATGTTATGTTTCCAGATTTTATGTGCAGAGAAACTATGTTTGTTATTTTATTAGGATACAGTACCTTTGGCTTCACTGCATGTTTCTTTGACAAATCCTGTTTACTTAGCTGCTGGTTGTAAGGTGGAACAAAAGAAGGATCTCCTATTCTCTGGTACTTTGACTTTGGATGTTATTTTGAAATAAAATACTACAAATTGCTTTTAACAAGATAACTGATGTAGTTGTGTAGCATCGTCATTTTTTTTTAATAAAGAAAAACTCTTATTTATTTATTTATTTCCATAAAATGTATAAAAACCGTATATATGTGTACTTAAAAAAAATGTTTATATATATTAAACATGTTTTTTATGGTTTAAACACCTTTTTGTTTAAAAGGTATTTTTTTGAAAAAAATAAATACCCAAATTTTTTTATATGTATATATTATTATCTTTTTTTTTTTTTTTTTTAAAAATAATTTTTAAAATTTTTAAAATTTTTTGCTTTTTTCCTCATCGTTTCCATTTTTTTCCCCTTGCTGTCTTATTCCCGCATTTTGTCATTTTGACTATGGCGTGTAGGAAGAAGCCCCCTTCATAAACAGAATTTAGACAAGCTGTTTGTGCGATGTGGTGCCTATAGCTGTTTATGGTAGGTTGGAAACATGAATGGTGTTTGTTTGAGGCATTCTAAAGGTCTATTAACTTCAAAGATTGAATGAATCAGGGGCTAGAGCCAAGGTAGTTAAGACGGTGTGGTGATGTTATGGCGAAAAGGCTCGCTACGCCATGGCGTGGCTATAGCAAAGCTACAACGAGACTATTTATTATTGTAATTTTTTAAAAAAATTATTTTATCTATTAATAGTAGTATTCTTCTTGTTTTAAATTGTTTATATAAGAAAAAAAAATATTAGAAGAAAAAAATTCAACTATTAAAGCATCATACTTTTATTATAATATTGAGGATTTCATGTTCTTGGAATAAACAAATATCAATAAATACAAATCAAATGTAAAAAATCAACAAATTTGTAACATGATAAGTATAAATAGATAAATATGAAATATCAACAAATATAAAATATTAAGAAATAGAAAATATTAAGTACACATACGGTATTGTCACTGATGCTGAGGTTCCATTGACGCTAGTATTGGTAGCTGTTGTGACAAGAGAGAGAGAGAGAGAGAGAGAGAGAGAGAGAGAGAGAGAGAGAGAGAGAGTCGAAGATTTTGTAACTTATAAGTTGGGGTGTTGTAACTTGTAAGTTAACTTTTGTAGCTTATATATTATAAAAATGTCATAACTTATAAGGATTATACGTTATTATCCAAAAAATAAAATAACGTGCATAACGACGCCATAATGTTATTCTGTCACGGGGACCCTATGACGTCGCTATTTAGCTATTATGGCTATTTTGTTATATATGGCGTTTCCCATCGCCATTCACCATGGTGAGGCCATAGTGAGGTTATAACGTGGCCTTGACAACCATGGCTAGAGCTTTTGCATTGGGTAGGGGTTTTCATGATTCAAGGTCTAGATCAAGGTTCTCGTACCCAACACATAGATGAATCTGGTCTAAAATTTAGACCTAGTCCCTACCCATTTTGGATTTGGGTTGGCTCCTAGTGCAATTATGTGAACCACCGAAACAACGACAAAACTTGTCATTAAAAAATACCTGAAATCACTTGCCGAGAAATCAAAGAGAAGATTATGTTGTATCACTAAGATCTCCGACCAAGATCTGGCTGTTCGATTGATCTGGTTTCAACTGAACAAAGGAATAAAGCAATAGGGGGATGGTGTAGTGGCCAGGACAACGCAAGCGGAGGTTCTGAGTTTGAATTCCACACTCGCAGGATTTTATCCCTACTGACTGGTACGTGTGATGTACGGGTATTGCACATAACCGGGGACTTAGTCGGGTGCTCTAAGAGGCAGGAGCCGAATACCCCGTTATAAAGTAAACTTAAAAAGGAATAAAAATTAAAAAAAACTTTCATTTTCAAGTCGAAGGAAGAAAAAAATTGAAAGAAAATAAATCTTAAACTTACCTGTATATTCTTGGGGAGAAATCTGGGAGAGATGACGCTTCATCTTCACCAGCCTTTCTTTAGAGAGCTTGGAGGACGGTAAAGGTCCTCCAATGGAGGACCTTATCTTTTTCCATATATTTTACAATTTTTTTTAATGAAAATTTCCCCCCTATTCAATTTTTTTAATGAAAAATTTCCACCTATTTTTCCTGAAATTTCTGCAATTTGCTGAAATTTTCCAAATTTCCCCGCACTTGATTTATTCCTGAACCTCAACTTGGTCACTTTGTTTCCAACCATCTGATCATGCAATCTTTATGGACTGCCAATGGTAGCTTTTTAATAGACTATCCAGTATCCATCTATACACTTTTAGTTGGTATATATGGACTTCTAAGCAACATATTCTTCTGGGATATGGCCCACCATCCGAGAGGCATCCAAAAGGTTGGAGAGTCTGGATCAATCTTCATTCTCGACAATCCTACCTACTGTATACAGAGTAGGTGCCGTTTACAAAATGGCATCAACCGGTGAAGGGACCTCATTATAGAAGAGAAAAAGAACCAACAAAAAGTATTGCCAAAACATTGTTAGCAGATTAACAATATGCATTGATTTAGAAATGATTGCAAGAGATCTACACACTAATCCATGAAAAATCAGAAACCAAAAGTTGTAAAAAACCTAAAATACGGCAAAATAAATGATGAATGAATATTAGATTCACATCACAAACTTGGAACCTTCAAACCAAAGCAAAGCAAGCCAAAAAAGAAAGAAAAGTCCACCCTTTAGCTTCTCTAGTCTCTCCTCTGTATCTTTTTATCTAGTTTTTACCCTTTAATTTACAATCTAGTGGAGGATGTACGATTTATTCTCTGGGCGCCTGACTTTGTAGGGGCAGCGGATTGATCACTTGGCCGATTTCAACGAAGAAAGGCTTGGATTTGGTGGTAGATGGTGGTGCAGCCCATGGATCATCATCGACTGCAGGCTTCAAATTCAGTGGTTCCAGAGGTGTTTTTGGTGCTGGTGCGTCTATGGAACCCCCAAAATCATCTTCTTCTTCCTTGGCATTCAATATTTTTTCCTTGATGATTAGCGCAGAGTTGGTTCAAGATTAGGGAGAAAAGATGTAAGCAGTTTTTTTTCTTGGTGCTGGTGCGAGAGTAGAGAGAAAAGAGATCATCTTCTTTGACGGGGACGCCGACATTGTAGACATCGGATATGGACCTTTTCGCGTGTACCGACGTCGGAAGAAGAGGAATGAAAATTAAAACTAGGCGAGAGAGAACATTTTGGGAGAAGTGCCGCAGCAAGCCCTCGCTCGAGCGGCCATTTAAGCTCGTTCGAGCGGGCCCAGTGACGAATTTTTTTTTTTTTTTTTTTTTTAGTCTTTTATTATTTTAGAACTCTTTTTGTGCGAGTTTTATTTCGTCTAGGGTTTTCTTAGCCTATATAAAGGCTTTGTAAACACTCTATTAAGGAGATTATTGATTATGAATGAAAAGAGCTTTTGCTTATGTGTGCTTGAGATGAGCCTCTACGAAGAGTGAATCTTCTTCCCGAGAAGGGTTTGGTGCGAAGCCAAGGGTGTGAAGCCTACAATTCTATCTACCTCTTTTATCTTTGTTTGCGTGATTCTACAACCCTAAATCGACCATCTTCTTGTGAAATCCTAAACCCTAAATTTCTCTAAATCCTTGAATCGATCCGATTCAACAATCGTAGAGCCCAGTAGAGTTATTAAACCTTCCGCACCTGATATTCAGAGAAAATCAGTCATCCCATCATTGAATCGTGAGCACCCTAATCTGGAAAGAAACCTAGAGTTCTATCTCTAGGATCGATCTGCGCTGCAACCTAACGGATCTAGCGCCTGGACTGAATCCTGCCTGAATTATACGTGATTCTCCCAAGGAATACTACGAGACCCTGAGGTATTCGTTATATTTTGCAAGTTTCATTGTTTAGTTTAATTCCAATTTAATTTCGGCAAAAATTCAATCATATCATTCACGTAGTTTAGGGTACCGTCCTGCGTCATTCTTCCTTGGCATTCAAATTTTTTTTCTTTGACAATCAACATGGAGTTGGTAAGATTAGAAAAACGAGAGAGATTTTAGGGATTAGTGTGGTTAAGTATTACAAGGTGTGAGAGTAGGGATGCAAATTTCCTAACACTTGTTTTAGAAATTAAATACCATCAGACATTAATGCCCCTTATATTTGTTAACAGACTTTAATATCCCTGTTTTTGAAATAGTTTTTTTTACTTATTGTCAATCACCGAACTATGGGCACTGTCCCCATTTCCTTATATTTAATACCTGGTGACATTCTGCCTTCTCCTTTTATATATATATATATATATATATATATATATATATATATATATATATATGAAAACTGCAATGAGGCCACCAGTTTAAGGGCAAGAAGTTGGCCCCCTTATTTTTTTTTCCAAGGTTGGCAACTATCTAGGAAATAGTAGCATCTTCACTATTGCATATCTATTTGTGATTCAGTTTCCTTCTTATTTGCTTCTCTACAACCCTCAACAGAGGCTGAGTTGATCTTTGTTTTACAGGGTTAATACTCTTCCATCCTTGCATTGTTGATGGAAATATATTGATATTGAACATGTTTCTATGTCATTATTAAAATTATAGCAATCCTTAAAGAGTGTCATCTTTTCTGTCAATCATTGTGTCCATTAAGCCATAAGCTATTTAGCAATTCTAAATAAAAGGTTTAATTGTGTTTCCTTATTGTAGAGATGCTCCATTGTACTTGGAATGGGCTCCGGATAATATTTTATGTCCAAATTTAACATCAGAGACCGATGCAACAAAGATTGTTGGTGGACAAGAAGTCACTAGAATCTTACTAGACCAGCGAATCGAAGAGATATCAGAAATGGATATTGATCCTGATAGGGTTGAGGTCAGGCATTTTTTAATTTTAATTTTATTCTTTATTGTTTTCTTTTTCTTTTCAATTTTTTTTCTATTTTGTTAGAATATATTACGTTCATGTTTATTGTTAGAAGTTTTTCCTAGACAGATTTTGCCTATTTTTTATATAATAATATGTACAAATATTCCGTGTCTCCCTATACCAAGTATCCTTTTGAATCCATTTTTCCCCTCATGAGAAGTTGACCCCACTTCATATGGAGCAAAATAGGTGTTTAGACATTAGTTTATTACCAGAGAAGGTTGAATTTATGAATCTGTTGTAAATATGTAATATCTTTTTTCTGTTGTTTCTAATATTTGCTTTCTATGTTCCTTTTATGTTGTTTATCTCCCTTTTCCTCCCATTGTTGCTTTTTCGCACTTGTATTCTGATGCAGGAAAATCACACCCAAACCCTCAAATAGCGTAAATCCCGCACGATGGGGGTTAGGGTTCTTGCTCGCCAATTAATCCAGAATAAAAAGGTGAATAGGGGTAGAAGAAAATCCAAGGAATCGCTCCAAGAAAGATAGTTGGCCTCACACCAAAGAGCATGAGGGAGAAGAATCACTCTTCTAATGAAAACTCATCTCAAGTCTTCTAGAATTCGCACAAAGCAAAACTCATAAATTTTATTAATCATTCATTACCCCCAAATTGTCTTTACAATGCCCTTTTTATAGGCAAACAATCCAAACTAATCATACATTCAAAATAAGAAAATAACTGAAACCGCCAACTTGATTCAAAATAAGAAAATAACAAAAACCGCCAACTTGATTCACTGTAAGAAAATGAGTAAAACCGCTAACTTGCGGACGTAACTCACGGACGTCCGTCCTGTAATTACGGATGTCCGTCTAAATACCACGGACGTCTGTTCTGAAGCCAAGAACGTCCGCCATATGTTGACGAACTTTGCTTCACGAGCCATTTGAAAGCCCATTTATGGGTCCGCTTCTTTATTGTTGAATTTCTTTGTTTGACCCGGCCATGACGCAAACATGTGGATCTAAATTCCGCATCATTTTCTTAGTTGCGATGGCCAAGAACAAGCATGAGCTGACGTCTAACTGGTATATTTACTGGTTTGATAGCTTTATTGGCTGAATGGCCGGATGCCATACCTTATAGGGGAAAAGGTAATTTGGTCTCCACAGCTTTGTAAGGCTTTTAAATAAGATGAGGTTGAATCTGTAGCATCCCTGTTTGGTTGTCAGAAAAGGAGGTTTGGAATTTGGAGTGTAACAGTCTACGTGCAGTCACTTGAGAAACTGGGGGACTGACGAATGACGATCTGATTTACTGAGATGTGTCTTAGTAATCTTGTTTTTTCTGGGATTTCAAGTCCTAGAGAATAGGGGCTGTCGGTTATGAAAATTTATATTTTGGATTTTAGTGTTACCTATTTTCTGTTTTTAATTGTTAAGAGTCCTAGTTAGTTTAGAAGTCCAAAGTTAGAAGTTTAATTCTTTTATATATTTGGAACTGGTCAAGAGTTTGAGAATTGCGGTGGTTTTAGTTTAGTTATATATTATTATTTTTTATGAAATAAGAACAAGGTCTAGAGAAAGAGGGCCGAGACTTCTGAGTTCTCCTTTTCTGACATTCGAGACTGTTTTATTCTCTGTTTTCTTGCTACTGGTATCTGTTTATTAAATCTGTGATTTTAGGTTAATTGTATTGCAGATTTGGTTCAGATTCCATACTGCTGTATTAAACTGAGTTTTAACACCATAAAAATTAATTTAGAGGTAGGGTTTTATCACCTTGAAATCTGCTGCCTAGTGTTTTGTTGATTTATGTCACCAAGGATCAAGCCCATGGCTCCCATGACTGGATAGAGTGGAGCATACTTTTCTGGGAAATTTTTAGAAGACTAGATCGTCTTACGAAGCCGCATAGAGGCAAATAGGGGATTGTAGTTAGAGCGGATGGGTATTGATGGTGACCAAAGGTCATTGATCATCAACCATTGATATCGAGGAAGGACTCCGGAGATACCAATCGAGTTTGTCAAACTTTGACCCACGAAGAAGAGACACACAAAGGTGACGTGCATGCCTTTAAAGCTGTCATTCTTTGTGCCATACTTTGAAGATGAAGATTTGAATGGGGAAAAGCTCCGGACCAAGTTATTAAAGAAGATCAACAACCAGGTAAACAATTCCATATCATTGAAGTCCCAGATCAAATTTCAACCGTCGATCAAGGTCTGATGAAATCTTCAAGATGAAACTCTGATCTTCACCAAAATGAAGATTAACAACCACCCGATGAAAATTTTTATGACGGAAAAGTGAAGGATAGCCATATTGTTAAAGATCAACGGTTTGATAGCAATCTTGGTGGTGGATATTTGTTAGATCAAGTAACTGTCCAGTATCAACGGTTGGAGTATGGCAGGAATTTGGTTGATGGAACGGATCGAAGATACTTCTGTGGACATGCATTGATCGTGAAAGAAAATTCGCCCGAGTCGAGCTTTTCTCAACTCCGGGAGAATGATCTAGTCAAGAGAAGGCCGAGAAAAAGAAAGAAGGAGAAGATTATAGAGAAGATTCATATAAGAAAGAAGAAAATTAAAGGAGATAACAAGAAGACAAAGAATTGGAAGAAGAGATACATGAGATTGTTTGAAGAGTGCGCTGATGACAACTCGCTTGAGTCGAGTTCTCTCCAACCTGGAGAGGGTGATGCAAAACATATACTGGACTCGAAACAGGGCATAACTTGGGCGGTTAAAGGCATAAAAACAGGCCATTTCACGGCTTGAGTTGTTCAAAATTTAATGTTAGACTAGAGGCTAAAATTTGAGAATTCAAAAGAGCAAAAATTGGGGGGGAGGGGGCCCATCGAAAGTAAGAATTTTATTGAGATGGGTCTTGTCAATCTTAATTTTTTCTGGGATTTTGACTCCTAGAAAATAGGGGCCCGCTAAAATTTATATTTTGTAAAAATAATAGTGTCCTAAAATATTAGATATATTTTATTTTTCATTGTTGGAGTCCTAATTAATTTAGAAGTTTAGAACTTTACTCTTTTATATAATATGGAACTGGTCGAGATTTACAGAATTTGTGTTGAAAAAAAAAATGAAATAAGAATGAGGTTTAGAGAAAAAGGGATTGGACTTCCGAGTTCTCTCTTGCTGATTGTCAAGACTTTTTATTCTCTGTTTTGTTGCTACTGATATCTGTTTTTAGATCTGTGGTTTCCGATTGATTGAATCTGTTTGCCATTGCCAAACCCCGAGAAGTATCACAAATTCGATTCAGATTTGGTACTGCTGTGTTAAATGGTGTTTGCTTTGTTAAACTGTGTTTTACATTGTAAAAATTGATTTAAAGGTAAGTTTTTATCACTTGTAAATGTGGTGCCTAGTGTTTAATTGATTTTCTTTGCACCGATATTCTTATCTAGAAGTTTTGTGGGTTGCGGTCTACATCATGACCTCTAGCAACTACATTTTGTTCAAATCCTCTCCAAAATGGTCAACCATCTATTTCTGTTGTACAAATGAACAATGAATGTGTTTTCTTCCTTTTTCTTTCTGGATTGCTTGGACTAAGCTGGGCTTAATTGATGATCTGTTAGCATTATGTTCAATTGATCCTCTGGCTTTGAGTTAATTGTTCTTTGGACTCTATCGAGTAACACTTTTTTTTGATAACCTGGGTGTCCATACCTCTTAGAGCACCTGCCTAAGCCCAAGGGCACATGCGCACCCCAAGTTAGTACATACCGGGTCAGCATGGGATATAAATCCCTAGGGTGGCCTCAAGGGAGGGATTCAAACTCAGGTCTCCTGCTTTTGGTTATATTTTTTTTACAGAAAATAGACCAATATTTATGAAATTTGGATTGGTATATAAATCATAATGATAGGTTGGATGATGATAATAGATGAGTTTATAGGGGAGTTCAAGAGATGATTCGAAGGTGAGTTAGGGTGGATAATATCCTAGGAGAGGTATGACTAGACCACCAAAGTTATGGTCCTCTCTCTTATCTGTAATAGAGGTGAGTTTGGAAAGCCAGGTTTGGAGGGATTTAGTTGCTTGCTTACCCCCCTGGTAATAAAAGAAAAATGCATTAAAATCCCCAAGAAATACAAGATACCACCAATTGAAAGGCTTAATTGTCCGATTAGAGTCAACAAAGATTAGATTATTTACTTCCTTGACTATAAACAACAAAGGATATGTTATCAATATTTATTCAGGTCATATTTGCTTGGCAGATTCCAACAATGTGGAAACACTAGTGTTACTTAAAACGTAGTTATATTTTCTATTCATGTAGTGTGGGTCCTTTCGCAAAGATGGGTGAATCTCAATCCAATTGCACTGATGACTAGGTTGGATCCGTACTCTTTATAAGAAAGGAAGCATTGGATTTAAGTTATGGGCATTCAGATTCCTTAACCAATTAGCTTCAAACAAAGTGGAAACACTATTGTTTCTGTTAGTGTATTGCACAAAGATTGACAGAAAATAGACCGGAAAATTGCTTCAAGGCGCGATTAGATCGCTGTCTTTAAGACAATATTTGCCCCCTATATGCAACGGGATATCGGCAAATTCGCCTCCAGGATACAATGAAGCCTCGGTGAAGAACCGATCTGTCACACACTACGTTGCAAGTGTTTAGAATCCCTCCTCTGGCCTCTATTTATAACTTTCGGAGCACCTTTTCAGGGGCGGTTGTGTCTGTCGGTTGCTTGCAATCGAGGGCCCTGATCGATCCGATCAACGGTTGCAAGGATCCAACGGTTCACATCCGAACAGTTACATCTTTTGGTCAACTGATTTGTCTGAATTCGAAATCGTAACTGTTTGTTCGAATCTGAAATCCGACCGTTTCCTTGAACGGTCGGAAACTGCCTAATGCACACATGTGGTGCACACGTGCGAAGTCAATCCGTGCCCGGTCAACAAGTCAACCGATCGGATCATCTCAGTTCAAATAGGAAAGGCTCCTCAAGCTCCTCGCGACGATGCGAAGTGCAAAGTGCGCCTTAAAAGCGCCAATTGCGCCATTCGCCATTCGCACGCAGCATTAAGCCAAACAATATGGAAGGTAAGTTTCCATATATAAGCCATGAATATTTCTTGTAAAATAGTGAGGTGGGACAAAACATTTACAACACTTTTAAACTTATGGTGGGAAAAATTTCCCTCCAATATTAATTCAAAATTCAAGTAATTTTGACTTGAAGGTTAAAAGCATCCTTGTAATATGGAACCAATCACTTTAAGGAACCATTTAAAAATAAATAAACATTATTAAATTAATAATAGATAAATATTATTAAAGTAATAAATATTTATTTGGTAAATATCCAACAGTTTCTTAGAGGCATTTATCTTTGGAATTCATATGGTGTGTGTCCTTTCAGAGTGGACGTGAATCCCAATGCAATGACTTGGATGATTAGCTCAGAGGCACACCATATGCAGTTAGTGGAAAATTTAGATTTATTTTAGGAGTGTTTGATTTCCTTAATTATGTCTCTGCAAGGTGAACTCCAAGGCGGATTTTTCTCAAGAGAACATTTATAGTAGGGCTTCTTTAGAAACCAGAACTTCCCCCATTGCCTTGATGGAGCTTTTTTGTGGTGGCCATTGGATGATTGTTTTTTATGTTTGTCCTTTTCATCATTTTTATACCCTTTTAATTTCCTCTTCTATCCTTTCACGTTTTCTTTATCTTATGCTAATATTTATAACAAAAAGGCTGGGTGCTATGTTGGTCAATGATGTTGCCTACGTGACTCTTGTTAGCTTGATAAGTTTGTGTAGGCTTCACTGAAGCTGCTGGCTGTCTAATTTACCTGGTCTGTTGGGTAGTTTTTTGCTTGCTGAAGGTAGAATGGTCTCTGGGTTTTCCTCCTTTTCTCTGGGGTTGCTTATAAGTGGATTATATTTCCCAGTCTTTATAATCTAAAAACATTAAATTTATTTGAAGTTGAGAAACATAACTATTGTTGATATAGTGATGTTTATTCCTAGCATCTGTTGATTAAAACAAAAAGAACTCCTAGACATATGATGCAACATGACTTTTGAATTCCCTTGGAGATTTTATTTTTATTTTATTTTTGATCAGTAAAAAAGGCCTTGGAGATGTTAACAAAGAAAAAGAAAAGAAAAACGTTCTTGCTGATAGAACGACTGACACAATGGTGATATTGATAAAGAGAGGAAAAACACAAGAATGCTGAAGTGAAGAGCTAGTGACTGGAAATAGTTCCGTGAAATGGACGTTTTTGGAGTTATATATGCTTTACTCCCCTTACTGTTAGAATGAGAGAAGGCCGAATATCAACAAGTATCAATTTTTTTTTTATTGTGACAAAAATACCCATAGTTTAAAAATAGTATTGTTCAAAAAAGAAGGGCCTTGAAGTCTTTTCTAAAATGGAAGGCCATTAAAATCTTTTTAATTGATTTCAAAATAAAAGAAAATGAAACCCTACGCTCCTCTCTCCCACCCTCTAATCTCTCTCTCTCTCTCTCTCTCTCTCTCTCTACAGTTCCTACTCTAGTGTTAACTATTGAACTTGATGTCAACATCAAATACTCTTGTAGTAATACTATTGCAATGCTTGATTAAAATTTCGTTTGATGCAACTAGTTTAATAATGGCTTTTGTCGTTTATTTGTTTCTTGCGCACTTCCAATTTGGTTACTGCTGATAGATTTCATTGATCTTGTTACAGTCAAGATCGTTATTTGTTAAAAATTTGAATTTCAAGACATCCGAGGAATGCTTGAAAGAACATTTTAACCAAACTATGAAGGAGGGAAGGATCCAAAGTGTTAAGGTAATTTTCAGTGATGAATTTTTATATCTACACAATCTTTTCTTATCTCATTTTCTTCTCATATTATAGTTTGAAATTGTTTAGATAAAGAAACACTTGAAAAATGGGATGAATGTCTCTATGGGTTTTGGTTTCGTTGAGTTTGATTCAGTGGAGACAGCAGCAAATATATGCAGGGATTTACAGGTAATTCTTTTCTTTATTATTGTTATTGTTCTTTTATGTTATTACAGTAGGTATTATTCTGACCAAGTACCAGGTTATTGCTTCTTAGAAATCGAGTCACCATGTCCAACTAAACAGTCTGTTTTGCAGGGAACAATTTTGGATGGACATGCTCTCATTTTGCAACTTTGTCATGCCAAGAAGGATGCAAAGGTGCTAAAAACTGTTGATAAAGATAAGAGTTCAACAAAATTGATTGTAAGAAATGTTGCTTTTGAGGCAACTGAGAAAGATCTAAGGCAGCTGTTTAGTCCATTTGGCCAGGTATACTTGTTTGTCCCCTTCCCAACTATGGCTTTAAAAAATTGGTATTGATGGGCCTGTCAGTCACATCTTCGGTGTCGATATCTACAATTTGTATCTGGCATCGGCGATACAAGGTAATCTACTATTTTTAAAAATGTGAAAAATAGATTTTTTTTTTCCTAAATATAAATAAGACATATTTTACATAAATGCAATGAGGCATTCTCATATATAAACAATCACTAATATGTTTTAATTAATAGTTCATTAGTAAATAAGTGAATGGGTTAATAATTTTCTTATCTGTAAAAAAGGAAATTCATTTCAAAGAAAATCTTCCAACGACAAACCAAGTGAGCTGCTTGGCGCCACCAGTGACAGGCGGACAAAACACAGCAAACAACAAAATGAACCAACTACCAAACAAACTAAAAATCACTTCGCTGCATGCATAGGACCCAGCAACCAACTTACTTTGCCAAAGACCATACGGAGAAACTTTAGATAATGCCACCCGTTCCAGAGGAGAAGCTTTAATAGAGATAATGATGTCATAACTGGACATAGAATTCTGTCAATATTTTTTGCATTCCGTTCAAACCAAAGCCCAACACTAGAACTTGTCATAAAACAGCACCCTGTGAACCCAAGGCAGCAAACTTCTCTGCCGTTATCTTTGCACCGGAGGGGAAGATCTTAACCATGGACCAATTGATAAGAAAGGGTAAGGTGATGAGGAACAGATGTGTCCTCTGTTTCCAAGAGGAAGATAACGCTGATCATTTTTCTGCTGCATTGTTAGGTCTTGAGGGCAATCTAGAATGTTTTGCTGCAAGCTTTTGGAGTGTCTTGGATGTTTCATAAGGATTGTGGGTGGCTCATAACAGAATGGGATGGAGATGGGAGGTATAAGAGGGAAATTCTGTAGGATCTCGGTGTTCGCTGTGCCTTGGCAATCTGGCTGGAGAGAAATAGCAGAATTTTCAGGAGGCTGAGGGTGCCTGTCAATCTGATTGTTAAACCTGCCAGGGATTTTATGGTTAAGTTTTTTCGTTTTTTTTTCGATCCATAACGAAAACTATTCATTAAAAAATAAAATAGTGAGAAGCTGAGAAAGACTACAGTACAGGGACGAAACTAAAAAAACACCAAAAAAGAAAAAAGAAAAAAACAAGCAAAACGCTTCCAGACACCGGCTAGCAAAACCAGTAGCTACCCCACCCCTAAAGCACATCCTAAAGCAGAGGCAGCATTATAAAGAAGGATGATCACATCCCTGCCCCCCATACTTATCAAGTACTACCCAGTGGCACATAAAATCCTTAGTAGCCTTCAAAATAGAACCGAGAGGGCGTTGTTTACAATTAAAGATGTGAGCATTTCTCTCAAGCCATAATACTCTACACCGCCGCATAAGCTCCCACCCTCCAAAACGTGCCTTGAGACCCTTCCCATTTAAGCCCATTCCAAGTCACCAGTAGCTAAGGAAGGGTACCCGGGAAAACCCAACAGAGGCCAAAAGATTTTAGGATAGTACTCCAAATTTATGAGGCAACCCAACAGTGAATAAAAAGGTGTGGAATCGATTCCTCCTAGATAAGGCACATGGGCCATCGATTACAGATGTCTTTACCCTTGATAATCAGCTAATTGATGGTCAAAATTCGCCCTTTAATCGCGGTCCACACAAAGAATCTGACTTTGGGAGGAATCGACGCTTTCTAAATAAAAAACCATTCAGCTTTAATCAACGGTCGGCACGAAAGAGCGATATCAAAGGACTTAACCGAGAAGTCACCGTTCTTGCTTGTCACCCCAACCCTCACATCATGACGCTGCTGATTCCTGGAAGCTTGAAAAAGAGAGGCCAGCAACTGTTGGAACGGTTCCATTCAATATCCCTTAAAGCTCTTTTGGTGATTAGGTCCCAGGCAGGGACTTCCCTATTTTCTGAGAATAATTCCCCGACGAGACCACGAGGTTGGGGCGACAAGTTGTATATCGAGGAGAACCTATTCTTAAGAGGATAGAAGTCTAGCCAGGGATCGTCCCAAAAGTAGCTCCTGCTGCCATCAACCCAGCTGAAGCGAATCCATCTCGAGAAATTGGGCCAGACCGAACTAATACGTTTCCATCAGGCTGAAACATGGTCGGATGGCGTGGCATTAACCCCCCAAGACCCCAACATACTCCCATACTTCTGAAGGAGGATCAACACCCATAACCTTCCTCTTTCAGGGACGGAGCCAGCCTGCCACAACCATTTACCAAGGAGAGCTAGATTGACTTGGTGGAGATTCCGAATACCCAAGCCTCCGAAACGTTTGGGCAGCAAACACACCTCCCAAGCCACCAAGTGGTATCTCTTCCCTAGACCCAAGCCCTCACACAAAAAATTCCTTTTAATTCTCTCGAGGGAATTAATAACAGCCAAGGGGAATTTGAATATGGACATGGAAAAAATGGGAAGGTTAGAAAGAACCGAATTCAACAATTGAAGATGACCCCACTGCTGAGAAGCTTGCCCTTCCAAGCCGACAACTTCCTTCAAACCGCTGAATGACCGGAACCCACTCACCAGCCTTGGGCTTGCCGATCCCCAAGGGGAGACCTAAATAAGTGATAGGAAGGGGAACAACCACATATTCAATCTCTTTAGCCAAATCCCGAACCTCCAAGGGATCTAACCTAATGCTTGAGACCGAAGATTGACCAAATTAACCTTTTTCCCAGATACCACTTCGTAAACCAAAAGGAGATAAGCAAAAACTTTAATCTTTCCCGAGTCGGCCTTCCTGAAAAGAATTGTGTCGTCTGCATATTGAAGGTGCATGACGACACAACTGCCACTGCCCACTGGAATGCCGAAAATCCGACCCAGCTCCCGAGATCTGGAAATAAGGGCTCCCAAGGCCTCCCTTACCATGTTAAAAAGGAAAGGGGATAGTGGGTCCCCCTGTCTGAGGCCTCTCGAGCTTTTGAAGTACCCCGTAGGGGAGCCGCTAACCATGACCTAGAACCAAGGCGAGGAGACACAAACTCTCATCCATTTCCTCCATACATCGCCAAAGCCAAATCGGACCAACATGTAGTAAAGGCAATCCCAACTAACCCGGTCGTATGCCTTCTCCATATCGACCTTCCATAAGAAAGCTGACACCCGATCGAAATAGGCTGAATGAATCACCTCACGCGCTATGACAACCATATCCGTGTTATCGTCCCCAACCTTCAACCAATGCACTTTAGACTTTTGCTTCCAGCAAACCTCTTCCTGGAGGTTTCGATCATTGAAATCCATCTAGAGCTTGAGTCTTTCATCTCTTTTGGAATCACTTAAACTCCTACCTTCTTCAATGAGATCTAACTCCTCAAGACGGGCACGAAAGCTTGCTTTTCACTCATGGGATAAACCGAAGATCTCTCTGTTCCATCTCTTAATGCAATCCTTCAAATGCCAGAGCTTAGAGATCAATCCAAAGGCTGTCGAACCATGGGGATTAGATTCCCGCCACCACATCGGCACCTGAGATCTAAAATCTTCGTTGAGGAGCCATTGGTTCTTGAATCGGAAAGGAGAGGGACCTCTTCCCATTGCCCCACAATCTAGAATAAGCGGTCGATGATCAGTGACTGCCCTGGAAAAACCTTGGAGAGAAGCGTGCTGGAATAAGTCTAGCCAGCTGATAGAGGCTAAAACACGGTCCAACCAGCTAAAAGAAGCGACATTCTGAAGGTTGGACCAAGTGAATTGACTCCCCTGAAGTGGCATGTCGAAAAGAGCCCCATCCTGGATGGAGTTAAAGACTAGCCATCTCCGCTCGATTAGGCGTGCCCCCGGTCGATTCGTGGGGGTACCGGACAGCATTACAATCACCTCCCATGCACCACGGAACATCCCACGGGGACGCTGTCGAGGCCATCTCAAACCAGAACTTGTCTTTTCTGTTGGCGTCAGTCGGACCATAAACCCCCATAAAAGCCCTTTTTTACCGTCATCTTTGTTAATAAGGACTACTGAGGCTGAGAAGTACCCGATCTCTTCGTCTTCTTTTTGGAAAAGAAAGGGATCTAAAGCGAGCGGGATCCCACCGGAGGCTCTTGCGGAATCCACTCCAATCCATTCCCATTTGTTCCCCCTCAGAACAAACATGACTTTAGCCTGATCATAGGCATCCCATTTCGTTTCTTATAACGAGACTATCGCCGGCCTGTGAGAGAAAATAGCTTGCTTCACGCCGGATCTCTTCTTAGGGTCGCAAATTCCCTTGACATTCCATGACATTATATTCATGGAGAAACCAATAGAGCCCAACCCGAATCAGTCGAGAGTCTCAACGAGACCCCCCACCCTTCCCATCAGGCATACCCCACTCTAGTTGAGCTAATTCCCTAGATTTAGCTTTCCTTCTACCATCAAAAGAATATCACTTTCGGCCCTTAGTAACAGATCGAAAAATATCCCGAAGCGCCTCGTCGGTGTCATTGAAAGACATCCCATGGTCTTTACCAAAGTAGATGATATCATTTATGGCGTTGAACTCCGCACCAATCCCTTTGTCGACGAAAGAGGAAGAGGCACCCTTGTTGAAACTCGGCTTCCAGGACCTCGAGGAGCCCGAAATGGGAAAGTCAACCCAACGACCCTGCGCGTTGCAACTCAAAGATCTAATAGGATGAACAAAAGTGCAGGAAGAAGAGCAATCAGAGTCATCCTTCGAAGGAGAGGAGATCCCAAAGAGGTCGAGCGGAGCCACAGAAGAACTTGACTCCGACGAAGAGGAGAGACAGTCGTCGAAGCCGCAGGAGCAAGGCTCCAAGGCAGCACGTGTACTTATCCCTGAGGAGCAGGGAGAACACGTGGGAAGACATCTGCCAAGTAAAGAGGGTCTAGAAGAGAGGTCTGCGACCCCAAGGTAGTCACTCAAACCAGCAAAGATCCAGCCCACGAGGTGAAAGATCCGGGTCCAAAAACCACGGGGTCAGAGAAGAGGATCTCGGGTTGACAAGGGAGGAATAGACAAAGAAGGCCCAGTAGCAAGGACCAAAATACCACGTGGCAGGCCACTAGTAGACGTCTCGACGGAGAGAGATAGCGAACAACCCATAAAAACCGTGGGCTGGTTTGTGGAAATCACCACGCAATCCTTGAAAGCATCCCCTTGGCCGACACGTGTCGCTCCCGTAGCCATGCAAACCGCCTGAGCCCTCCTATCCTTATCGCTTTGGGAGGAAACTACTTCGATACCCTTCCGACAGAAAAGGCCATCTATCGCCCTGTGGACACGTGTCCCCTCACAACTCATCAGGTCCCAAACTCGAACATATCCCTCATCCCTTATAACCGATGTCCAAGTCATCTCTTCCTTGGGAGCGGGTTTGAAATTTGAAAAATTGTCCCTTATGTACAACGCGATCTCCACCGTCGGGGCGATCAACGGTGCTAGATCAACCTGTAGGGGCTTCCATCCACATCAATCTCCGTTCACTTAAACAGCACATCCATTTCGTCGGACCAATTCTCGATTTCACCCTCTTCCAGATCGCCATCTTGATCCACCAAGAAATGGCTCTCCAAAGCGGTAGGGTCCCTCTCTGCCGAGGGCGGTCGCCGATGGAAAGACAAATCTGCGGGCGAGTGCCCCTTCAGGGATTGAGGGGGCACCCCTCCGGGCCGTTCCATCCCGTCCCTGAGTGGGTGGATCTCCGGTGGGACTTTTTTCGAGGGACCATTGAATACGTTTTTGTTGGGGTTCCCATACCACGCGGGTTCACCCTGCGGCTGCCGAGGGACGAGCACCTTCTCCAACAACTCCATTTCTATGAAAACCTTGTGTTTTTGGCCGTTGATGAGGTTCTCACAACATCTATGGATGCTCTCCCAACTCTCGATGGCCACAAGGATCCGGGCAAATCCAGTCTCCCATAGATCGTCGAAATTTCTATCGATCAGGATGAAGCGGCCACATCGATCTCCAATCCCCTTGAGGATCTTCGGTGTCCAAGCATGAAGAGGAAGGCTGAGTAAACGAACCCAAACTCCTCCATCCCAGCAATGGAGATGAAGATCGCCGACGGTCGGCTCCCATCGGCCACATTCCACTGGCACGCCATCGATGCAGAAGGATTTTTTGGAGCATAACTCCTGAGCCAGTGACAACGAAGGAAAAGCGAAGGAGAAATTTTGTTTTTGTTATGGCCGAAAGGGCCGGTGTGTCCAGAAAGCCCCAAGAAGAATGTAACCATTTGTGCAAATGAAATAAAGGGATAGAGTCTTCTAGGGTGTAAAGAATAACCTAGTAATTCCCCAAGTTTCTGGCATGGGTGGCATGGGAGGCATGGGAGGAAAACTGTGGATAGTAGAAATTGAGTGACCTTCTTCTTGCCCCCGTATTTGAGGAGGTAGTAACAGTTCTCATTCCCAGATTTAGAGCTTTAAGGTGGCATCAGATGCCTCGGGGCAAGCGCTACGCAAAACAGGGTCGCCTCCATATGCTCCCCCCCTCCTCCGCTATGGCATCAACAAAGGAGAAGCCGTGGCGTCGGCAGGAAGATTCCATGGACGCATTTACTCCGTCCCTTGGGCCAGCCAAGGCCCTTTGGGATCTTTTGCCTGCGATTGGACCCCCCCCCCTTCCCTGTAGTACTCTTCTTTTTTAATGCATTCCTCTTATAACCGATCCCAAAAAAAAGGGGTCAAAGATCTGAAGGGGTTCCAAATCATCAACTCAGGAAAGGGCCAGTGAAGAAGCACGTGTTCCACAGCGCTCTCTTTTCTGCAAACACAAAAGTATCTATTGGGCAAAATCCGTCCTCTGCGATTAAGAAGATACACAGTTTTTATCCGACCCCAAGCCACACACCAGCAGAAACAGCTACTTTGATGGGATCCGAAATCTGCCAAAAGCCCACTCAATCTTGCTTGATAAGCTGCCTTTGATCAAGAGTTTCATATAATGATCTGCGAGAGAACTTTCCCGACTTGTTACGCATTCCAAGCAGTTAAAGTCAGCATGAACAGAACTGACAGAGAACTCTCCCGACTTGTATATCCTTGTCAGAGCTAAGATACCATTCGGGAAACACATTACCAGCCCAGCTAAGATACCATTCGGGAAACACACTACATCCCAGTTAATACGATGGAGCTTGGACTTATCTGAGCCGCACCATAGGAACCTCTTCATCATACTCTCTATCTTAGCGGACACCCATACCATACGTTGTTACACTGATAAATAATACGATCAAACCCCACTAATTTGCTATTTCTGGGATAGAGACCACCAGTTATTTAGCAGGGAGGTCTTCAATCCCGTATCCAAGATAAACAGCAAACTCCACCAATCTGCCATTTTCCAGGCAAATCCCACTCAACTTATTCTTGGAGATGTTAATCTTCTGCCCAGATATCAGCTCAAATATACGCAGCACCAACTTTAGATTAAAGAAGTCTGAAAGGTAATAAAGCTTCCCGAGTAGCATAACCTTCCTAATAAAAAATTTCATCAATTCTGCGATGGTAATTAAATCGTTCAGAATCTGCTAATAAAACTCCCGAGTATCATGACCGATCTATAAAAACTGGAATGTGATTTCCTTTGTACATGGAATTGTTCAAATTTTTTTTAAATGTATTTCCTTACTCTTGTTCTCTTCTCATGATAACAAAATAAAATACAAGAATTTAGTAAGATATGGAGAAGTCCACTTGGATATTAAGTGAACTTACAGTTTAGTTCATGTATTCCCTCATCCTGGTTTTGTAGATCCGGAGTTTAAGGCTGCCAATGAAGTTTGGAAGTCATAGAGGTTTTGCATTCGTGGATTTCGTTACAAAGCAAGAGGCACAAAATGCACTGCAGGCCCTCTCGAGCACTCATCTTTATGGCCGGCATTTGGTAAGAATTTTTTGCAAGTTTTAATGTGTCCCCAAGTATCCGCATAATCATATGGCATCAGTGTTAATTCGTTGCAACTTCAGGTCATAGAGCGAGCAAAGGAGGGGGAAACCTTAGAAGAGTTACGGGCTCGAACAGCTGCCCAATTCACCGACGACCAGAGCGGGTTTCAGAATCCATCTAAGCTTTCCAAGAAAAGGAAACATTTGTCCATTATCGATGAAGGCAATATTAAATTTGAAAGAATTGCAGATTGAGTATTGGGCCTGTTTATGAATTTTGATTGTACTACACTTCTTTGATTTTTTTTTTTTTTTTTGTTTCGCTACCTTTTGTTTGTCCTTTATAAAATGGAGTTTTGTCTCCGATTTTGAATTGTATGGTGATGGAGGCTCTACAGCCAATTCAATAATTAGTGCGTGAGGACATCAAAATCTCTTGCCATAGCTTCAAAGCTAGGGATTGAGAGAGAGAGAGAGAGAGAGAGAGAGAGAGAGAGAGAGACACACACACACACACACACATATATATATATATATATATATATATATATATATATATATATATATATATATATGGCAAGTGGGAAAATGTGCCCGCCCGGGTAGAGATATCTCTATGTCAATTGATCTGGGCGCGACATATAGCACATATTTTGTGAAGTGATGGGTGGCACGAGGCTAACTGTATTAATTATGTTTAAACTTTTAAAATATTATTAAAGTTTTATTCCTTTTCAGTCGTCATTCTCGATTTTTTAAAAAGTTTTTTTAAAGTCTCTTTTCTCTCTCTTCTCTCTTTTTCTCAGAAAGTGTCAGACTCACTTTTTAAGGTATATTTTACTCAAAAAATTTGAACGCCCAATAGTGAAGCGATAGCCCCTAAAATGAAACGCGCTTCGATAAAAAAAACGCTCTTGTAAAGAGGCACCGATTCTTAGATAATTTTTTCTATCGAAACCCTTATGCTCCTAAAATGAGGCGTCGACGCTTCGATTTTTTTTTTTTTTAATCGAAGTGCGATGCCTTTTTTTTTAATCGAAGTGTCGGCTCTCCTAAAACGAAGCGCCAACGCTTCAATTAAAAATTATTATTTTATTTTTTAATTGAAGCGCTGACGCACCCCTAAAATGATGCGCCGACTCCTCGATAGTGTCGACGCTCCTAAAACGAAGCGTCGGCGCTTTGGTAGAGAGGCGCCGACGCTTCAATAGAGAAGCGCACTCGTTATTAGGGTGCTGACGCCTAGTTTTGGTGTCTTCTAGGAGTCGACACTTTTACATTAATATGCCACATTTTTTAGTAAATATACGATGCTGAAAAAAGTAAACATAACACTTTCTTTAAAAAATAGAAAGAAGAAAGAAACTTTAAAAAGTCAAGAATACGTCAAGGGTATTTAAGTTTCTCTATATATATATATTGCCACTTTTGTGAAGTGATGAGTGGCATGGAACCCACTTTACTAATTAGAGTTAAACTTTTAAAATATTTTAAAAGTTATTTTCTTTTTCAGCCGTCATTCTAGACTTTTTTTAGAAGTCTTTTTAAATTTTCTTCTTTTTCTAAGAAAGTATCAGATATACTTTTATTATATTTTACTAAAAAATAATGAGTGCCCGGTAGCGAAGCACTAGCACCTCTGCAGAGAAGTGCCGACGCCTTGTTTTAGGGGCACTGGCACTTCGATTAAAATTTTTTTTTAATTATTTTTTATGGAAGCGTTAGCGCTCCTAAAATGAAGTGCCGGTGTTTCAAAATTTTTTATTTTATGGAAACGCCAACGCCCCTAAACGAAGCATCGATGCTTCGTTTTAGGGGCGCAGACGCTTCGATAATTTTTATTTTATTTTTTTCGAAGCGCCGACGCTCATAAACGAAGCGTTGACCTCCCTAAAACAAGGCGTTGACGCTTCATTTTAGGAGGGCCGGGGCTTCGTTTTAGGAGAGTTGACGCTTCGTTTCGGGGTGCTGACGCTTAACGCTTCGCTATCTGGCTCCACATTTTTTGAGTACAATATGCATAAAAAAGTAAGTATGACAGCTTCTTGAAAAAATAGAGAAAATAAAGAGACTTTAAAAAAGTAAAAAATGACGGCTGAAAATGTATTTAACTTTTAAAAGTATAATCCTAGTTAGTATAGTGGGCCACATGCTACCCATCACTTCACAAAAAGGGAGCTACATGTCGCACTCATATCAATTGGCGTAGAGATATCTCTACGCCCGGGCGCATATCCCAAGCCCTATATATATATATATATCGGCATGTCAACAGTGTCCCAGGCCGCTACATATTGGATATGTATCGGGCAAATTGGCCAATATTAAATAACCTTTTCTTTTCTATTAAAATATTAAAAATTAAAAAATAATAAAAACTAAAAGAGGATTTTGGGCGTTTTGTCTAGTCCATATTAGATACATATCGGCCGATATTAACCCATATTCCCATATTGTATCGGGGGCGTATATGGCATTGGATGGGGCCCAACCCGATCCCATTTTAGCCTGACATGTATCAGTATGGCCGATATTTACGCCATATTCAAAATCCACGTAACGGGTTAATGGACTATCACCCTTGCCAGGACGCCCCCCATTTTTGTGGCTGTCACAAGGTTTAGCAAACCATGACATTCAGGTGGTGTAACATAGATTGAACTCAAGTATGTGCACTTCGATATGTTAGGTTACCAATATTTTTGTGACAGTCAATGTTAAAGAGTACGGATTTTTGCAACCGAAGATTTGATCTTTGCAATTGACCGTTCCATCGTTGAAATCTTGATTGCCTTGAATTAGAAGATGGAGATTGTTTTTCGTCCCTATCTTCAGACCATGGGTCACATATGAGATCTCAAAAGTTGATTCCACGTGGCACACATTCCAAAGTGACTGATCATGGTGTAATAGGAGAAGAGTTTTCAAGTCACTTTTGGGGACGCATTCTATGTTGAATAAACATTTGACCATCTGATAGGTGGGTGTGAATGATTGAGAAAAAAATACAATCTCCACCGTCTGATTCAAAGCAGTCAACATTATTACCGGTACATCAGTTGAAGAGCTGCGGGTGACGAGCCGTGATGGGTTGCTAGGTGGACTGATTGGATTGGTCAAAATGTACAATCATGTATACAATTAGACGTTCTTTTATTGTGCATCTGCTCTTTTTGAGCTTAGATCTGATCTGACAAAGAATTTTGTGAATGAGCCTCTGCAGTACCCAGGTCATCTTTTTCGGTACACATGCCACACATTGTCCATCACTTGAGATTCCAAGGTACACGACTAAATGTAGATAGAAAGTAGCCCAAAATTAATGCTATTTAAAGGTTTCTAACCATATGGTTAACCATATGGTCAAAGCTATTTATGCTTCGATGAGGACCTTTGCCCCTAAATAGATAAGATAAGGCCCTGGTGATGATAATGAATGGGAACCATTGCCCAAGATGTTATCTAACCATCCTACCAAGTTGATGAAGTAGCCGCTAATATCGATAAAAAGTTGCGTTATTTCTCTAAGTTTCCAACACATTTATTTACATTTTACATGAAAGAGAACCACCGAGTTCTGCAAGGCCTCCTACTTTTCAAATATGGATAAATTCACAAAGTTTTGTCAGGCGTGTAAAGTAGGTAGAGCTTCTCTGGTGCAAGGAGGCAGGATTTGAATGGACATGTAAGTTCATAATCAGCAGCACCATCTATGATCCCTTTCAAAGGAGCTACTTAATTCAATGAATCTGAAATCAAACAACACATTTGCGAAGGAGCTAAAATGGAAATGTTTTCAAAGAATAAAAACAAAGTTAATCCGGGCATCACCTCCATCAATAGATACATCGCTTAGAAGTACACTTCTTATGCCATGTGGCACACATCTTTGACCAATCCAAGTCGTCCATATAGCGGCAACACCATGTGAACTGATGATAGCCTAAACTTGTGCTCATCAGAGGATTTGAACCATTTGATCCATATAATTTAATATAGACCATTGTATATGCTCAACGTACTGTCCATATTAATGCGCTCGGAATGAATGGTAAATATTCTCTGATAGATGTTTTTTGGGCCAAGTTTAATGTACAATCCATATTAACGTGCTCGCAATGAAAGGTAAATACCCGCTGATGTTTTTTTGGGCCAACAGAAGTTCACATGATATCCAACCACTTAGATGAAGTGGGTTATAGCTACATACGATACCATATGACCTAAATGTACACAACTGAGGGTGTCCATCTATTGATGTAGGTGACCAGAGTTGCTTTCTAAAAACAAACTTAAAAATTGAATATAAGATTGATGCCTGTGAAAGGATATACCTCCTTATACAGAACTTTGCCGTAGAGGTTGTTGGACTTGGATCTCGTTCTGTTGGTTGTCGAGTGGCATGTATTGTGACATGATGGCCATGATCTCCGAGTCCATGTAGGACTGCAAAAAAGAGGAGCACATTCATTACAGGTCCCATTAGTTTATATGTACATATAAACTGAGGTCATGAACTCGTATTCATTATACATCTGAGCATGTTATGTAATAACTCCTGCAAGTTATTTTGAATAACAATGAGCTGGTTTATGGTAACTGCTCCGTTCCCGGAAGAAATTGGGAACAGATCACTGATTTTGGACATGTGGCACTAAATTTCATAAAGTGTGCCACATGATTAAAAGCAGTCAAATGCCTTTAAAACGAAGGCTATCATGTGATGGGACCACTTTGAACTATATGATCGAGATGTTTTTTTGATGCAATCTTTGCCGCCACAGATGTTGAGATCATGGTCTTAGCATCAAAAGGCACACTTTCTGAATCGTTCTAAATATAGCTTGAGAACAGGACGGATACCATATACCAGCTCGAGTTGCAATTGAGATCATTTTTGTAGCAAGTTGGCCACTTTGGTTAATCTATCAGGCTTAAAAAATGGAAGGGACATAACATGATCTTGCTACTTTTCCTTGCCAAACATACCCGGAGTCTGTACTTATAAAATATATAACCCGCTACACAGACGCCAACCACACCGGATAGGACCAAGAATGAAAGAAACCACCCAAATCTTGATATGTTCCTGGCTGTATAATGTACAGAAAACAGGTCAATAATCATAACAGGGAATGCAATGCTGTAAAGTTTGATATTATATCCTAACTGCACGAAAACCAAAACGAATCATGATATGTCGAGAACTGATTTACTAAACATCAATCATAAAATTAGAAGTGGAACAGTATCAGGCACAAAAAATAAAAATAAAATCCTTATTTGGTCAAATCGGGTGTAGATTCGGATGGAAAGTGGACTTCAAGAAAAAAGTTCAGAAGCAGTAGTGTCTAAGAAAATTTTATAGTCACAAAGGCGGGATAATGTTCTGGAAAAAATAAAAATAAAATATGTAAAAATATATCATAATAAGTTACAAATTAGAAATAAAGCTTTTAATAAACAAAATGAGCTAGAAGGTGTTCCACAAAAGGAAAATCTATAATTTCATACTCCATGTAACCATATAAACGCATATGCACAAATTCATCTCAGTTGAATTCAGTCAAATTCGAAAAAATGTGGAACATTCGGAAATTTTTTTAGCTTTTTTTTTTATTTTTTTAAAACACTGATTTTAGTTGAATATGGTCTTTTATGTAAACTAATATTAAAAAACTTAAGAAATTTATTTGTCCAGTAATATGGTTGAAACATTTTTTAACTTGCTATTAAAAAAACTTAGGACATTGAAAAGTAAATGATAAACCCTCAAAATAAAAGCTTTGATCAGTTTAAGGTTTATTTTTAGTATTTTTTTTCTTTTTTCTCAATCTTTTTTTTCCAAATATTTTTCCCAACTTTCACGATTTTTGCCAAAATTTTCCCTCATCGCCTGATTCCCAAATTCCGCCACCTTGGTGACTATGATAAAATACACCAAAAAATTGACCGATACCTTCAAACATTTACATGATCATTCTTTGTTTATAACTAAGATATGAATCCTTACCAATGCATGTATCTTGCTCCATTATATACAAAAGGTCACCCTTGCATTTACAGTCATATCCGCCCCACGTATTCTTACAAGTGCAGCCATCACATTGACAGGCAAGTTTTTCCTTGCATTCGTTAATCTCTGTTGTACAAGAAAAAGAGAGGTATGATGGTTTTCAACATACGGGATAAGAGTGCTTAAATATCACAAGATAGAAGTAGATGATGGCATAACAGATACCCATATAGAATTGAATGGTTAGAGATTATCACCTTCACATTTATGCCCATCACCCCGAAAACCATTTGGGCAACGACAGCCTTTTAGATCGAATTCCTGTTTATATCAGGAAATAAACAAAGTTTGATGAAGTGAAAGAAACAAAAACTGGTGATCGAACGCAATAAGCAAGCAGTTTGCTAGTTTATAAGCAAGCATATGGGAAAGAACAAGAATTACTTTAAGGATAATTGAAGAATAAATGTAGAAAATAGATGCTAAAAGCTCATAAATAAGGGATAACATGACGCAACTGAGCACGCTGAAAAGTTTTTTCCATTTCTCGAGTCTGACCAGCAACCTCCATTATTCATTGTACACCTTGCAGGACCCAGAGCTGCCAAACAAGATGGATAAAGAACTCAGTTATGCAGAACATGGCTGCAATTCAAAAAGCAGCACCATTTCAAATATAGAAGTCAAAAGTTGAATATGGTCATAATCTCCACCAAATCCCAAAACGGAAGTCAAGGCATTAATAACGAAATCTTTGTTTCTTCAATTTTTCTTCGATTCTATATAGAAAATCAGAGCTTGGGAAGACATAATATAATGGACCTGCGTAAAACTAAAGACTCTGTTTTAAGTTTTTAAGAGTCGGGAAGACATAATTGGACTCATGTAACCAAATTTAATTGAAGGATATTTGGAATTTGTTTTACCTACTCTTGGTAGGTACTAATTCCAAGATGCATTAAGCCTGCCAAGCCTACCATTCTTTAATTGACGATAAAATGACACCAGCTCAGCCAAAAATAGGGGCGTTGAGAAATTCTAATTGCTTCCTTTTGAAAACTTTGCCGCGATAAGTTTTACAGAAATACCTACTAGATCCCAATGAGGGCATTCTAAAAAAATATTCACCAGGCAACAACGCTGTTTTCATCTGTATTTTTGTCTATTGGTTATGTTATAGACACACATTTTAAGTTGGCATATTCCTTTGTGTGTGTCTCTGCATGTGTTCCAATGTGATCTGTTCGTGTATGTAATAGTTACATGTGTGCAAACGATCAAAAAAAAAAAAAGTTAACATGTGTGCATCAATGAAAAGACTTAGTATAAGGTAGCCAATCGGAGTGCCAGAAGAGGCACTTGGGTCAATCTCAAACCAACACCCTTGGTAAGTGCGCTGATAATTTTGAACACTAAATCATCGCAAGGCCGAAAGTAAACTTCCACTGACTCGTGTCGTCATAAAAAGATGCATTTCCCAAGGCTTGACCATTTGGACCAAAGGAGATTGATGGTTGGATACCTAATACCAGCTGGATGAGAACACAGTAAACATGCCTAACCCAAAAGTCAGTCACTTACGCACGATAAAAGTTATACCTTCACAAGATGTATAACCATCTCCATGATATTGAACACCATTGATTATTGGGCATTCACATACTCTCCCCCTGTAGGTGTCCTAAAAAAGAGAGTAATCTTATTCAGTGACTAATAAACAAATTTCGATCTCCCAGAACAATGTTTCATAATAAAGTGCATAAATCGTATGGTTCAAAACTCCAATGAGTGTGGCTGTTGGGTTTCATATAAAAATATGAGCTGCCACTTTGAGGACTTAGATTGCTCAAACACTTGCGCCACATAGCTTATAGTGGGCGGCTTGTGAGGAGCACACCAGCTTAGAAGGTTCGTGAGGAGCCATTAATCCATAAAAAAAATACCTTGCAAGCAGTTATGTTATCTCCTAAGTCCTGCCAACAGCCGCCATTTCTATCCAAGCACTCATTAGTCTCAAGATCTGTGAAACATAACAGAAATTCAATATAAAACCAATGCATGGATCCAAAATAATTTTTTTTGAAACCAATCTGATTAAAAAGCATAGGCATGGAGCTAGCGAACCTCCACTCAAACAAACTGAAGGATCCGTGGACTCTTTGAACCCCGCACATATAGCCTTTAGCACAGCAGTTCTCTCCAGTAAACCTTATGATCAAGCAAAACAAGAACTATCAGAATTCTAAGAGTGGTCCTAAAATAAAAAATATTTTCCTACAAGGATAAGCAATCATTAATAACAAATTCACTATTTAACCGGATATTGCCCGGAGGCCTACACAAATCTGCTCAACTGAACCAAAGCTGAAAAACAACTTAAACAATTGCGAGAGCACAACAAAAATAACGAAATATAAAACATAAAAAAATTGAAAAATAAACTCATTAGGGACCACTCCATATTTCCATGTGACAAAAAAGATACGGAAAATTGACACTTCTAGGTAGAGAAGATATAATTTTAGTTTTAAAGAGGGAAGATGAAACCTAGATAAGCTAAAAATAGGTTTTTAGATATTTAGGATGTCAAGGTGGTAGAGGTTGTTAGATTTTTCAGATAAAATTTGGTATTTATTTCACAATAACAATAATATTCTAATCACCAAGGTCGATCTATAGCACCATTAAGCTCTGGTTGACTCGATCATATGGTTTGAATTAATTTAGTTAATAATCACCTTGGTGTCTTTTCATGAAAAGGCAAGTTTCCAACAACTACCTTGGTTTCTTCTCTTAAATGGACACTTGGGCAAGTTTCTCACTACCAAAACTCATAATCAACAGTTAGAATTATGTCCTATCACAAACGCATGTATCTTTTCATGAATGCATCTTTAATCATCAAATTAAAAATTGATGGTGTAGATTATGAGATCAAGAGACACCTTTTCATGAAAGGTTCTATGAATCTCTATATAACCATAGCCCTATGTCATTTCAAACTACTAATAATTCTACGAATCTCTCCTCTCTCTTTATTCTCCTAAAGAAATTGCAAATTAAAACCTTGCCTTTATAATATTGGTGTTGATCCACCCACCATGTAGCTACTTTTTATGGGTATTTAAGGCTGTGTTTGGAATTACTTTTTGGAGGCAGAGTGCAGCCCACTTAAAAGAGCAAGTTTAAATTGCTCTTTCAAAGAGACCCAAATTCAGCTCTTTCACTCTCCAAAGAGCTAAGAGCACTTACAACCAAACACAGTCCCATAGTAAAGTGCCCTGTGCCAAAGCAGAGAGCTGCTTTTTGTCTCCAAAGAGCAATCCCAAACACAGCCTAAACATATAAAGTTAGTGGGGCTGGTTACTTGGAATGGCAAATCAACCAATCTAAGTCAAACGGTATTTTGAGCTTGTTGTATCCCTGAGGTGAATCGCTAGAACCTTTTTGCAAACTTAGATATACCAAGTAGAAGCAACTATCATCTTAAAGAGAGCAATTGATCCTTGCCTCAAGCCTAAAGACATCTCTTACCGTGCATTCCATCTGTGTATCATCTAGACACATCATCACCATTTATATTTCAAAGCACTAGATTTCCAACAGATGTAAGAGAGAATATTTAAAACAGCCTTCATCCTCCCAACCACACATGCATACATAAAGCTTGAAGGGAAAAGCAAACTAGAAACATTGGCTTTCTTCCAGTCACCAGCCTATAAAATCGATGACTGAATCCATCATATTTTTACTAAAACTATCGATTTTAACAAACCTAGTACTAGGTGTGTCCATGGGGCAGGTCGACCTGGACCCGACCTGATTGGCTCAATGACATGAAAAACATAAAAAGATCGTCTTTCTGATAACTGTGACCAGTGGAGAAGGCATAAAACTGCCCATAAGGACATAAATATAGATTTTTATACAAAAGATGCAGCAATTACACATAAATACCTCGATACTGCACATTATTAATAACCAGAGTGGGCAAGATAGTCACATCACCACGAGATCCTCGACCAACCTAGGAATCCAAATAAATATGATCAGTACACAGAAGCCTGATTGCAAAGCATTAAAATGTGAATATCATAAACTCTTAAGATCAGGTGATCTCTTTAAATAACTACTAGTGAAGAAATATTTCTTACATGGAGCAATCAAGATGATGGGTCTGAAACATAAATTTTTTAGGGAAATAAACCAAAAGGTGATGCTAAAATGTTAAAACCTGTATATCTTGCTCAGCCTTTAACACTTCATTCTCCACATCGGCATCAGAATCACCCATACACTTTGTGATCTTTTCAAGCGGCAAATCTGATGGTTCAAAATAAAACCATAAGGTCATCAGAAAGTAAAGAGAAGCAACAAGGAGATCTCAATTCCCCCTACCCTTACCAAGTGACTTGAGAACCTCCTCAGCACATTCCTTGCTATACTTCTTTTCCTTCATCGAACATCTAATATGGAAATCCGTCACAAAATCCCACCAAACCCAAGAACGATTAGTCTCGCTGGCGACTCTGTGAACACATAGCTGCCTCAAATTTTCAACAACCACCTGTTTCCCTTCATACCCTTCGGAGAAATCCTGCTCCGGATCGGGTGCACAGTACCTCCCATTATTTATACATTGAGATTTGCATTGCTTACTTAGAATAAAAGATTCGGGGCAGAACCAAGTTATATAGTGAGGGGTGAACTGAGTGTAACCACCCTTCTCGAGAATTTGGGCGTGACCCTTGAACTTCTTAATGAAATTCATTTGTTCATCACACCGGACTCCACATTCGTCATTGCTATTGGTCCAAAGCTCATACTCGACCCTCTCATCAGGGTGAGGCATCGATTCTTTCCAGTCTAATTGTATCATGACCTCGTGACGCTTTCGCAACGCTTCCTTCAGGCTGTCCCCGAAAGATCGAACTATCAAAGCCGATGGGATTGTAATATTTGTTATGTACCCATCTCTATCATTGCTTTCATCAGGTGAATCCATGGTGATCAAAGGCTCGTCTATGTTATCGGCGACTAAAATGGCAGCAGCACCAGCCTGTTGCCCGTTCCACACCTTTAAAGCAAAGTAGCATTCTACAAGGAAAAGAACACATAATTAACAAACGCTTAGTTACGAAGAGGCTTTGTTTTTTTATTGGTGAATTAAGAATGTGAAGACCATAAAGGAACATAAGCTTAAGCACCCATTACAATTGTTATGATGTTGTTGGATAGCTGGTTCTGTAAGGTAGAGAATTTGCCAAAAATTGAAGAGCAAAATGAGCAGAGGCAAAATTTCCATAAATCAATAAGGGCAATCAGAAAAATATGAAAGAGAAAAAAGTAACAACAATTCTTTACTCAAGATGGTTTGTTAGACACTTAGATTGGTAGGATTTCTGCAGAAAATAAACAAAGGAAAAAAAAAGTAATCTAGAAAAAACGAAAACCTGAAGAGAAGGCCCATGAAACACACCTATACACACACACATACACACTAGATTTAGATATAAGTAAGAACAATCTAAAAAGACAAACTAAAAAATAAACAACTTTCCATAACAAACAGAACTTGTCTTATAAGAATTTTATTTTTTATGTTCTTTTCAAAAGCAGAACGAACACAATCTAATAATTTAATGAGTTGAAACACAACATGAACAGGCAGAACAGCAATAACTGCCCACTTTTTACTGGAAAAGCATATAAAATTTTCGCGGAATCTAATAAAACAGGATTGGTTTTGAAAAAAATGAGATCGCTATACCAAAAAGTGAAATAGTTAGCTCACAAGGATCGGTTTTGAATATTTTATTTTATTAGACAAGGATTCATTTTCGATTTAATGAAATGTTTCACTTTTTTTTTTTGTAGAACCAATTCTGTTTTGCTAAATTTTCCTACAAAATGAATCCTTGTTTGCTAAATATTTGTGCCTAGAAATATGTTTTCAATCCTTAGAAGCTAAAATTTCATTTTTAGTGTGATGATTTAATTATTTTAAAAACCAATCTGTTTTTCTAAATTCCCCGAAATTTTCTTACAAACGAAGTGACAATCAAAAGACGAACCGACAAATAGACAATTACCCATTATTAGATACAGCTTCCTTCGCAAGCAAAAAAAAATGCAAAAAACAAAGATTAAAGAAAAAATCAAAATCCAATAATCATTGGAAGTGAAATAAAAACTAAAAAACTACCATGTTGTATAAACTATCTGTTTAATAAATAGTCATAAAAACTGTTTTTTTTTAATGAATAATAGCCATAAAAACTGTTCAAAAACAATAGCCGTTTATTGCCCCGTTCAATAATTTAAAAAAAAAAACACAATAAATTCAAATTCAACTATACCTCCACGATCAAGGAGAAAAAATACAGGAAAATTGGAGCGAGGGCGATCGACATCGATGGAGCTGCATCCGGAGGAGGCATTTTGTGGGTAAAAAACGGTGCCCATCATAGTACCACCATAATTTGGTATGCCAAAATTTCCTATAGCGCTGTCGTGCTTCGATTTCAGATTTTGTGGAGAGAGAACAGAGATGCTGCTCTTCTCCACATTGAATTTACAGTAACCGGAGGATATGATTGTTGAAATTAATAGAAACATGAAGGGTTTTACGGGATTCTCCATTTGAATTTTAAACAAAAATTGTAATTGCAGAGGAGGGCGAAAGGAGAAGAGTCTTCCGAAGAAGAACAGAAATGGAATACACAACAGTCTACCAAGTGTGGAGAGAGAGAGAACAAGAGAGAGACTAAGAGAGAGAAAGTAATAAGGAACATTAGAGAGAGAGAGAGAGAGAGAGAGAGAGAGAGAGAGAGTTTCTTGTTTTTCACAACATGTCGCTATTACGTGAAAAAAACGATAGAACGCATGGACGGAGTAAACGGAACGCGGAGCAGACGAAGGCTCTGAAGTCGGAAGAGTCGAAGTTTGTAATATTTTTTGGGGACTGATATGCCCTTTATTAATTAATCAATGACGAAAAAAAAGAGACGATTATGATCAAAGACCGGATTACCAAAAAAAAATAGACGGTTATGATCAAACATCAGATGTCTGCCCATAACTCTACAAACTATAATCCTTGAACGTTATGCACCTAACCTTGGGTACATGATTGGCCTCCTTTCGAAACCTTCCCAAGTGGCATTTCCTAACCTTACATTGGAGACCCTAATTTTGGTACCCAATTTTGCACCTACTAAATCTCTAGGGGCATAAATGCTGAAAATGATTGATTACATTTAATCTTTTGATGGTACAAATTTTTTTATCCCAATCTCTCCCACAACAAATTTTAAGATACGCTCATATGGTCATATATTAATTCCGCATAGTACACATTGTGAAAATGCATCCTGAAAAATTGATCTAAAAATAAAATCAAAATCTAATTGTCCGATGGTACACTGAAAACAAAAATAATCTCCAGCTACTGATTTAAAGCAGTGAAAAGAATCTCTCATGATTTATAGCAGTGGACTCTGTCCGGCATTGGGGCTGTTAAAGGGTTTAGACGTAACCTTTGGGCATGTTTGGAATCTCGGAAGGTGTTATCTGAGCTCCTAGTTAATACCTCGTCAGGTCGCATGGCTACTTACGAGTAGGCCTGTCAAAGGGTCCGGCCGTCTCTAAAAGTCATGCCTGGCTCGAACCTAAATATTAAGGTTAAGGCTAAATTTTGGGGGCTCTAATAAAGGACTTAAATATGGCGAAGCTCGATCTGGACTTATATATATATATATATATATATATATATATATATATATATATATATATATAAAAGTTATTATTTATTATATATTTTTATTTTATCAAACGTATTCTTATTTCTAACTTTTAGATCATTTTTAATAAATCATATTAGAAGATTAATTTGATAATTTTAGAAATAGAGCTTTCTTTATTTCATATTCCATATTATAATATATATTTAAAATTATTTAATAATAGATATCGTATATATTTTTCATAGCATAAGAAAAATAAAAAATAAAAAAATAGTAATATATAAAAGCTCAAAGCCCGACTTTAACCCACTAAGTTAAGGCTAGGGCTGACCATGTTAAAGCCCACTAACACTTGGGCTAACCATATTAAGGCTCGCTAAGAGGCAATGCAAAACCCCTGCTCGGCACCATTGGCCGCCCTACTTACGAGGGCGGGGTAGGGCCTGCATGCATTTTTGGCTACAGTTAGAGAAAGGTGACTTAGCGTTTTAAGCCACTTGTCATCAAACAAACGTATATTTCCTAAAGTTCATTTAAAGTGCAATGAATAGTATTTACGTGCACTCAAACATGCGCTTTAATTATATAGGGTACCTCTGCTCGGACAAATATTATCTTAATATATGATAGGGTACCTCTGTTCCCACCTACAGGTTTAGTGAAAGCATTTACATCTCAAACCTCTTGAAACTCATTTACCGTTTGAAATCTTACGAAGCAGATCATCTTTTATCCCAATGTTTCATCAGGCGATCTATTTTTTATTTCACATGGCACAAATCAGCAAAATTGGCCCTAAAATCACATGACACACATCACGCTGGAACATGATATTAGGTTTCAAGCCATGAATAGGTTTCAAGGGGTTTGGGATATAGGTGCTTTCACTAAATTTGTAGGCGTGAACAAAGGTTACCTATATGATATGGTCATATTCATAGCTACATAATCTCTGTGTTGTGATCAGAGATGATGAGCTTGTAGCAATGACCATTAAGAAGTGATCAAGTGACAACAAGAATGGAAGATAACATGCTTTTGTATGAGTCTAGGAAGTGATCTAAGATGCTCGAATACCCAAATTAAAAAAAAGGTCCCTTATTAGTGCCCACGCAATCTCTGAAAGCCCTCATGTTGAAAATCCCTTAAAAATTATTGATTGTTTCAGCTCAGATGATGGAGATCGTGTTTCACCCCGATCTTGCACACAATGGATCTTGAGATCATGTCTCACCTTTCAGACGGTCAGTCTTTTTATTCCATGTGTTACAGATCCCCAAAAAATGATCTTAAAATTACGTTTGAGCATGATGTGTGCCATAAAATTCAAGGGAAATATTTTGGAGATCTGTGCGATGTGAAACAAAAAAAACTAATCGTCTGAGAGGTGAAACATGGTCTTAAAATCCGTTGTGTTGAAAGATCACAGTGAAGCACTATCTCTATCATTTGATCCGAAGCAATCAATGAATTTGAAGGGGTTGCACGGGTGGGTTCAAAGATTGCGTGGGCGCTAATAGAGGTACCTAAAAATATGAAAAAGTCTAAGAAGTGATCTATATCTGGTCAATGCTTTGTTCAGAAGTTACTTGTCCTAGGTTAGGATGGAATCCTTGTTTGCTTTTTCGCCAAAGGCTGAATCTTGTAGACTTCTAAGGCCTTAAACTATGTGAAAGTCAGCTTTTAGAGGCTTAATTGTACTTAATTACTATCTAAGAAGAGTCAATTCCTTCTAGAAGGATTTATTGGCAGGTTTACGGTCCAGGTAACTTGTCAATACATGTACCTAGCAATTATACTAATGTTATAATAAAAAAATAAAATAAAAAAATTATATTAATCCTTACTACTAATAAACCAATTTTGCCCTATTTAACTTATTTTTTTAATATAAATATAACCCTTTCGACTTTAAAATAAGATTCTAGATAGGATTAGGCACTATTTTACCCGTAATCCAATGCCAACTCTAAGGGTACGTTTGTTTCGTTATAATATAGACCCTGTAAAATGAAAAATGCATGTAATTTTTTGATGATTGAATTACATGCATTATTCACTTTGCATATAATATTTGGGTGTAAAATGATTGTTCTTTTAGGTGTAAAATATCTTTGTAAAATCTATTTTTTGATGTTTTTTTAACATTACACCCAAAAGAATAACTTGTGTAAAAAAATGAGCGACAGAAAATTAGATGTGCACTTAAACACCTAGGCCTCTGAGTAGAAATAAATGAATACCAAAGATTTTGGGCAAGTCCAAAGAAGTTTTTTGCATAATGTTTTTAGGTCCCAATA
Source organism: Chloranthus sessilifolius (assembly GCA_021018995.1). Lineage (NCBI taxonomy): Eukaryota > Viridiplantae > Streptophyta > Magnoliopsida > Chloranthales > Chloranthaceae > Chloranthus > Chloranthus sessilifolius. The sequence continues at coordinate 20,826,171 of CM037589.1, forward strand.
CATATGATATCCTTGAACCCTTTCGAACTGTAATCCAGTACATAAATCAATTGGTTATGTCAGGATGGAGTAGACCTTGCTCCTTTAACTACATTCATTAGGATCCTCTGATGGGCACAAAATGACATGTCAGATGAACGATTTGAACTTTAATTGAATCCATTTCAGGCTTGATAAGCAGTTCAAAGCCATAAAGTACACCGCCCACAATCAAATTCAGTCTAAAAAAAATTCAATTCAAAATCCAGTTCAAAACCCAATTCTTCCATAATCCCCAACAAAACAGAAAACATATTACAACCCATCTTCAACATAGATTACACACAAAACCCATGAACTCAATTTGTCGTTCTAAAACCTTAAAATTATCTGCAAAATAATAAAGAAAAAAACAACTAAAAGAGTTGAAAATTCACAAAATCTATTTCCATAGTCTGAAATGATGTCTTCCACTTATGTTCTTCAACAGAAATATTTGCAGCTAGATCTTCAAAGTCTGAAGTAAAAATAAAAAAAGTTAGAAGAAGAAACTTTAGGGATCTTCTTTCAAACATCTCATCTGCGATGTTGGAAACTGAAGAGCCCTCTATAACATCTATAAAAAAAACAGAGAAATAAAATTAAAATTACCGTTTATTTGAGAGCGTAAGGTTTTCATGTTCTGCAAGTATTCCTCCATTTTCGCTTTCGATTTCTGCATAAGCAAAAAAGTAACAAATTCGATTCATCTTTTGTTTGTTCATTAATGCAGCTGAGATTTAGATTTTAGAATAAAAAATTGTAAGAAACGAGATTTCAGTAAGTAAACCTTCTAGATAGAGCAGAAAAACAAAGGCGTAAGAGATTGGAAAAGGGGAAAAGGGAGAGAAGAAAAGGGAAGAAGGGAGAGCAATGGCAAAGATAGAGCCTTACTCGATTTTTGTTGTTTTCAGAGATCCATGATTTTGGATCTCCAAGTCTTCAATTTTCCTGCAAATCGATGAAATGATCTTGTTCATCATCGTCTCCAAATGGTCGTTTTTACATCCAAGAAGAAGAAACCCTAGATTTTCTCTGAGGAGAGACTTTGGACGCTGTAGCCTTTGAAGACGCCTCGTATAAAAGCAAAGAAGAAATAGTCATTGGGAATTGCTCCTATATTATTTTACACCTTATGAGGCATGGGGTTCGTAAGCTTTAAATATTACCTGCAAAATCAACAGTAGAATACACCCGGCTATTACTATGAATCTAACGACTCTACTATAAAAAATCTTACCGTTGAGATATATTAAAGTCATATTGCACGTATTAAATAGGAAATTCATCAAAACGAACGTGCCCTAAGGGCTTGTTTGACGGAACGAGTCATTGGAAAAACTCCGTAAAATTTTGAGATTTTACAGAAACTCTTTTTTTCCTCTGTTTGGCAATCATGTGGGACCCACAAATTAGAGTTTTTTTTATAAAAAAAACTCGGATAAAAGATTCAGCCAAAATTTGGCTAAAAATTGTTTCCACCCCTGACATGAGTTATAAAATTAAAGAGAAATTTTATTTATTACCTTTGCAATCCGAAATTCGTTCTTGTCAACTAGAATATTTCATGCTAAAATCGTTTGACTGCTTTGGATCAATCGATCGAGATTTTTTTTCACCATAATTTTTCATATAATGGATCTTGAGACGATAAGCTTATCATCAAATGCTCAATTTTTTTTTTGATGTGGCACACATGTCAATACCTCTTTGTTCATGCCCACGTGATTTTTGGAGTGCCTATGTCCTAGACCCTTGAAAAAACATTGATTTCTTCATATTAGATGATGGAGATCTATTTTAACAAAGATCTTCCACAAAATAGATCTTGGTTTCATGGCGCATCAATCTGATGGTCAATTTTTAATTTCCTGTATTACTGATACCAAAAAAATGACTCTTCAATCATATAGCATACATCATGCTCAAACGTGACTTTAGAGTCATTTTTTGGGGCCTAGGGACACATGGAATCACAAATTGTCCATCTGATAGGTGCTACATGATCTTAAGATCCATTCTGTGGACAATCAGGGTAAAAAACAATCAACCTCATCTGATCCAAAGCAATCAACAGTCTCAAGGGGTCTGGGACATAGGCACTTTTAGAGAATGCATGGATGCAAACAGAGGTCCCATAAACAGCGACGCCAATAAATGTAACCCAACCATTTAAGTCACTTAAGTTGAAGGACATGATCTAAAGTTCATAAGTGAAAAGATTGGCACCAAGCATAATCTTTATTATATGACTCAATGCACTCCAAAGCCATTATCCAATTCAACAGTTGATTCTATCGAATCATATGATAGAGATTGAATTTTGCACCACTCTTTTGCGTCGTAAATCTGTAGATCATGTCCTTTATATCAGATGGTTTAGATGCAACCTCACCTCATAATCGTACCATTTGTTTGCATTGTAAAATTGTAACCTCGCCCCATCTCCTCCGGTCAACATGCATTGACTGCTTTGAATCTGACAAAGGAGATTGTTTTTTTGAGATTATGGGTATATCATTAGACTTTTTTTTTATTTCATGTGGCACCCATTCTAAAAAATGACCCGTTATTTGTATTTGAGTTTGATGTATGTTTCACGAGTTTAGAGTTACTGTTTGAAATGTGTACCATGCGGAATGAAAAACTAACTATCTGAGTGTATGATCTCAAGACTCATCTTGTAAAAAGTTGGGAAAAAAAATATTCATGTTCTAATTCAAAGCGATTAATACATATTCACAGTAAAAATGTGGTCAAAAGGGAACAAACTCAATACACTAAGATGTGTGGAGCAATACCCAAATTATGACCACCAAAAAACTTGTTAATTTCTTTTTATAGATCACATGCCACATGACATATGATCCCAAAATTGATATTGTTTTGAGATTATGTGCCACGTGGCATGTAATCTGGCATGCATTCAAACTCATATGGCCTTTTCCATTAAAAAATAAGCACAATCACCTAATGAACAATCGGCAAGTTGAGCAGTCATATTCCGTTAGGTATATGTATGTCATTGTACCTTATAGGTTAAAGTGTCAATGAACAAAGACTTTTGAGTTAAGGGGAAGTAAGGGATGTTTAGGTTTAGGGTTGGGATTGACGTGGTCATTTACCTCAGCTGACAATGGCTCTGACCAGCAAACTTTTAGGTTAGGTGGTGCTACACATGAGTCAAAATCTTGGTTTTTCGGTGCGTATCGACCAACTCCAAATTCGATATATATCAATTTTGACAATTTTAGATGATTCAGTGGTATGCAAGGATAAAAAAACCGAAATTTTGGTCTCTTTACAAATCTGACCAATAATTTCAATTTCAATTTCGTTTCGAATAGGATCAAAATCGATGTGTTTCATTTTCGGCCGAAATTTTGAACCAGCATACTTGTTACGCAGGGATGTGTTAAATAGAAATTAGTGAAGTAATAAGACTTGGAAAGCTGACCCTCTAAAAATTCCAACGGTTTTATAATTAGAAGGACCTTGTCATTATAAGTTGAAAAAGAAAAAACAATAAGGAGAAGGGTCGGTACAGACAGGTAGTGTTCGAGAGCTACCCACGTGGGTAAAATCTTCTGTCATGGGGCATATGGCCTCCAAAACAACACCCGTTTTGGAGTGTTCAATCATGTGATTTTAAAAAATATATACTTTTATGACTTTTTTGCCCTTTAAATAAGAGGTTAAAGGTAGGGTGATGCCACCCTAACCTGGTGCCCTATTTTTTAAAACTTCCACCATATTTTAATGGTGGATATACACCCTTTTTAATTTCTTTTACATGGTTCTTGATAGAGTTTGGGCAAATTACTGTAGCATACGATCTTAGGATTGGGTGACGCATGGCGCCCAACTAACTCGTAGATAGCCCTCAAAACAAAACGCATATACATTTGGAAAATTCTTTCTCCCAAATTGTAATTGAGCCATCAAATATTGTATATTTGGAAAGTAACAATAAAAGATCTAGCAAGAGCAGTTTGTTACTTACCTGTAAGGAGCACCAACTTTGAAGCAGTGGTAGAGGCCTAAAACAAAAATTAATCACCAACTTCAAGGCATTGTGGACAGCTCTACACAAATTGGAACAACTCCCTGTCTTCATGGCCTAGCAACTTATATTTCCTCAACTTTTTACCAATGTAAGTGGTCAAATTTGAATGTCATGTTTGGCATTTCTTAGAAGTTAAAGGGTATCCTTGTCAATATTTTATTGTCAACAAACGGGGACTACCTAAAGGGTATCCATGTTTGCCATTTGTCAACAGTAAAAGGGTATCCTTGTCAACAAACAGGGACTAACAGAAGAGAAAACTCTCGCAAGGCAGGTATCAACTACATGACAGGTTCCATTCAGTTAATCATAAAGATTAACTTAGAATCTTGGTAATTGGGTCACTTTCTCTCTTTATTTTAAGGGAAAAAAAAAAAAAAATCTTCACTTGAACAAATAAATATATATATAAATACTTCATTGAACAGGTAAACGCTGGTGTTTCTCATTAAGTTATGGATATGATTTCGCTATTCTTATCTTGTTGTATATTGTAAATTAAACGCTCAGCTTGGTTTTAAGTATGAAGTATAAAAAACTAACGTGTAGCTCATTCCGAGTTTCAGTTAACGAGAAAAATGTGGATATGGTGTAATGGTAAGATTTCTCTTTTCTAAGGAGAAGATGGAATTTGATCATATACACCTATCAGACAGTCGGTCTGTGATGCCACGGGTCATACATCTCCAAAATATGCAATAAAATCACATTTGAGCATAATATGTCACATGATTTAAGGGCTATTTTTTGGAAACACATAAAGTAAAAAAATGATTATATGATAGATGCGTCGTGATCTCAAAATCTGTTGTGTGAAATATTGGGGGTGAAAAATGATGCCCATCATTTAATTCGAAAGAATCAATAATTTTTAAGGGATCTGGGATGTGAACACTTTTAGAGAATGAGTGATTTTTAAGGGGTCTGGCACGTGAGCACTTTTAGAGAACGCTTTGTTAAGGCGTGGCGACTGTCCAATGTACATAAGCAATGTTTGCGTTATTTGAACTCTCTTTTGTATTAAAATTGGAGACAAGTGCATCCTATGAGCACGTGGTAACCAATGGCGCATATATGTTCTGTGCAACCGATATAATGCATAGCGACAAGGGCGTACAAGACAATAGCCTCGTACTCAATTTCTTGTAAGAATAATATAAAAAGTAATTAAATGTGTTTATAAAAAAATCAAACATATAATCATAGTCAAACGGCAGTGAGAAGGTTACTAAACTCGTTTTGTGGAGGCCCTATGTGCTATCAAACTTGCCCTATAAATGGGGTTCATCGCGTTTAAGTAGCGCATTGTCCAATGTCCACCATTTGTTTGTGGTGAATGGTCTAAAAAGTGGATAGTGAAATATTTTCTTCAATTCACCCTTTATTTTAACACTAAAGGTAAATGATTTTCGTTAACTACTTTTTTATCTTTTCTTGAAACCCTGGAGACATAAAACGTAGTAGATGGTGGTAATCTGGGTACTAATCCAGCATTCACCCCAATAACCTTTGTATAATATATATATAAATAGCTAATAACTCAGGGCAATGGTTGACTTTCCTTGGTTTTAATAAGGGATAATGGCTCCTGATGGTGTTTAAATGATCTCTCACCATTAAAATTAGACCTCTTATCTCATACTATTGAACTGTGATTTATCATTATGGCATGTGGTACACATCTGTGATCAATCTAAATTGTTCAAATGGCAATCTATCATTGGAACATGTTTCGGCCCAAAGAAACATGCTTATAAGAGGAAATGAACCATCCGATCGATGAACATTAATATCAGCCATTAAAACCAAAAACAACTCAAGGCTATGGTTGACTTTCCTTAGTTTTATTAAGGGATAATGGCTCCTGACCAACATTTAAACACCTAGATGGTGTTTAAATGATCTTTCACCATTAAAATTAGAACATTTATATCACACCATTAAAATGTGGTTTATCATTATAGCATGTGTTGCACATATGTGATCAATCTAAATTATTCAAATAGCAATCTATCATTAGAACATGTTTCAGCCCAAAGAAACATGCCTATAAGAGGAAATGAACCATCCCGTTGATGAACTTTAATATCAACAATTAAAGCTAAAAACAAAGGTTGATATTATAGTCCACATATCAGATGCATTAAATCCCTCTATTGCACCATTTTTGGGCCTCTTGTACTTTAACCTATGATCCACAACTTTGACGGTACAGATCACCAACATCTTACGCCATTGATGGTGTAAGATCATTTAAACATGATTTTGGTGGTTAAATGTCCGTCGTGAGAATCAGATCCTTTTATAAATGGGTTCTAAATCAAAATCACTTATGTGAATTTAAAATCTTGTACCACTTAGATGTGAAGTTCACAAAGTTAGTTGTGTAAGATTGCATCGAAAATACATCCCTATCATAGATCTATGATTGGTCAAGCACTTTAAATAGTATCATGTATAGGTGATCCAGTTCTTTTTCTAAAAAATGATGGGTCATCCAACCCTACCCATTTGTCCGGAAAGCATAGGTTGGCCTAAGTATTAAATTGTTTAGAAGTTGGAGCATAGATCTCAACCACATTTTAGATGGGTTGAAAACATGAAATCTTTTAAAATTTAAAGTCTTCGTTTTAGGTGAGTCTGAATCTTGATGGAGACCAGTGAATGAGAGAGATTATAATTGAAAATTATAATGAAAATGATAAGGAGTGGACCGCAAACAGTGGTTTGCTTACTTTGATATAAGGAAAATTATAATCAGTGGACCACAAAAAGCGGATTACTTACGTGGCACGATGCAAGTGACAGGCCCAACCTGCATTGTTGAGACCCATCGCACTTGTATCACGCCACACAATCGAATTGTAAAATGGTCGGCTATTTGGGGTCTGCCATATACCAATGTCCTTTGGATAATAAGGATTTTGACATACTCTTACATCAATCTATGGAGGTGGAAGCTATGACAGTCAATCTTCCCTCTATCAAGAGTTCTAAAATAAGTTATGGAATTCAATTAGACAGTTCCCCATATATCCAACAGAAGCCTTTTGCCTCTCTTCGCGCCTACGCGTTTCCTGAAAGCGCCTATGTCCAAACCCACTGACTGCTTCAGATCAGACAATGGAGATTGTCTTTCACCCCGATCTTTCACCTAATGGATCTTGAGACCATGAGCGTATCATCTAACGGTTAGTTTTCGACTCCACAAGTCACGAATGCCCTAAAATCATATTACATACATCACACTCAAACTTGATTTTAGGATATGTGACACATGGACTAGGACTGTCTAATCGTAAGATCATAGTCTCAAGATCCATAAGGTAGAATATTAGGGTGAAAAACAACCTCCATCGTCTGTTCCGAAGAAGCCCATAGGTTTGGAGGGATTTCGAAAGTAGGCGCATTTACGAATAGAGGTAGCCTTGCCATTGGTGGTTTGTAATTTGTCCACAATGAGCCGGCCTCGTTGTCTATAGTTTGTCTTGCCTGCTGTGCAGATAGTGAACCTTGAGACAGTTTATTTTATTTTAGTAGGTAAACTGAGGTGGAACCTGCAATCTTGAGGATGCAATATTCTCAACCTTCTGTTGCGTTCAACCCCACCTTGAGACACTTTGGAGAGCATAAAAACTCATGCATGTAGGGGTGCTAGTTTTGGGTCAAAACCTGAACCGGACCCTAAAATCAAGTGAACCAAAGCGGTCCGAACTAGCCCGAAAAATGATTCAGACCAAATCAAACCGGTTCCAGTTCAATTTCGATTTTGGGTGGTAAAATCTGATAACCCAAGAATTAGGATGAGAAAATGGGAAATAATAAAAAAACCCAAAAAAAATACATATAAAATAATAATAATAACAAAAAAAATCGAAACCGAACAGAAAATTTTGGTCCTTTTGGTAAACCGAATCTACATCCCGACATGCATGTCTCAAAGTCCATATAAATATATAGCTGACAAGCCGTTGGCTCATTGTCTTTGATGAAGTGCAGTGATAGCCTCACCTTATTATAGACAAATTCCATTACAAGCATACTCTTTCTTTTAGTATTTTGGTCAGGTTCAATTTTGAGCCATATATGTCATACAACCAGTTTTAAAACCCTTTGAAGTAAAAGGGAATATCGGGTGAGAAGCAGTTAATTTCAAACTACCAATATGTAGAGACCATAAAGATTAAGATTTCCTTTTATCCAATGATTTTAAAACTTTACCCATGCCCTCCTCTCTTAACAGTTTCTTGTAAAAAACTTTTGTCTTTGGAAGTCGAGAGAATTTTCATCCAAAACTTTGATTAAATTTCGTAACAGGTGACCTACCCTGCCACCTACAAGAGTGATATTGTAGGTGAGTCATCAATTCTGTACATGTGACACTACTATGATACTACATTTCCCATGCTACATATAACACATAGCGAATTGCGAATGGGGTACAACAAAACAGTTCTCATGAAAGTAAATTGACTCATTAATGCTAACTATTTTGTTTTAAAACAAAATTTTAAAAACATAAGGAAGGACTTCATGGTTTTTAAGTTTATAAATACCTGAGTGTTTATTTGCGTATCTTTTATTAAAGAGTGCACATTTACATTATTACAAAATTAACAAATATTCTTAAAGCAATCAATTTTCTTGATAGTAATGAATTGTGAATACGAATTCAAGCCAAACGAAATAAGTAACTTTCGTCTAGATCGAATCTAGCGGTAAGATTGCATAAAAAAACTACGGATTTTAAAAACGCTACAAAATAACAGCTGAAACATCTTTGGACAATTGGCATTTATCTTGCCTATGAAGGTTGCACGGGTTAGAGAGTTAATTTTAACCAAACTAAAATATTTGGTATTCTTGTTGATCAACTTTTAGCTCACGGACCAGACATCTTACTTTGGATGCGAGATAGGGCAATTTCCATCTATTTATTTGGGGCTACTGTTCTGGTTAGGTAGGCCGAGGAAGAGTGCATGGGATCCAGTGATCGGAAGATGCGAAAGAAGACTATCTATTTGGTAGGAAAAGTTGTTGTCTATGGCTATGGCCGGAAAACCTACACTTATCCGGAGCATCTTGAGTAGCAAACTAATTTATCAGTTTTCTATGTTTAAGTGCCTGGTCAGTGTCGTGCAAAGAATTGAATTAATCATACGCAATTTTCTGTGGAGTGGGGGGGATGACCATAGGAGAATGCATCTCTTAAATTGGGATACTAGTGGTTTGGGTATTCGGAACATTGATTCAATGAATGAGGCTCTTTTGTGCAAATGATTATGAAAGCTCGGGAATGGTGGGGATTCATTTTGGGGTAAGGCTATCTTAGCTAAATACAATTGTGCCAGAAGTGGGTGGGATATCATCACCAGATCCTCTAATAGTAGGTCTGGATGGTGGAAAGGAATTTTGACTATGGTGTATGACTTCAATAGAGATATTAAATGTGTAGCTAACTGTAACACCCTAGAAGTTACGAACCCGAATATGTCGTGCAATATACACGCGTCTGATACTGAGATCTGTGCCTTCGAAGTTAGATCCAATCACTAAAGTGTGCAGAGTACTTGTGAAATGCACTATAGCTGTTAAGCATGTGGTTAGTTACATAAGCCGTGGGAACACCCCGACTAAAGACTTAGGTGGTTAAGTGGGAAATCTAGCGCTCAAATGAGCTCCGTGCCCTATTCCGACTTTAGGTCTAGAGGCCTTGGATGTGCAGGCCAAGCATTGAATCAGCACTCACGGCTATAAAAGCCAATCCACACTTGTGACAGCCTGAGCAGCCCACACCTGTTGCTGAAGTGCCTCCACCTCAGCACGCTCAAGCTCAGCAGGCACCGACTCAGCAAGCATATGTCCTCACCCTATTCGAGTTTAATCGGAAAATGGAGGTATTGCACCATGAGAACTATACGATCCACTGCCGGCTAGACTTCCAGGAGGACATTTTCATGCGCTTGATGGAGAAGGCCTATCCGACCACCTACGCCCTGTATGTAGCACATGCAAGGATGCATACTTCGGAATATACGGCGGGACCGTCTACGTCTGGGGTCGGAGGCGAGCAACAACAGCGAGCTGAGCAACCAGGTGAGCAGCCAGATCAGTGATGATCCAAAGACACATGTGGTAAAAAGCCTATTTTCTTTTCTCTTATAACACGGTGATATTTTTAAATGATGGGCAATTGTGATTCTGACATGTTAAAATTATGACTTTTGATATGGGTAAACAAATTATCCTCTTTAGGTTTGTGGCATTGGAAATGCTTTAAATAATGGTAGATTGTATTTGTGGAAATGCGGAATTTTATAAATATTACGTTCATGCTGATGTGTGTAGGGATGATCTAATTTGACATATAGTAGCTGTTGATGGATGAACTAAAACTGGCTGTGATGGTTCCTGGATAGGTCACTCATGTTAGAATTCCTAACTTAATACGATGATGTCACTGTTGCGTCAATGTTTAGCAATCTTGTGAATGGGTGTGAATGTATAGCTGTGAACCTTCGACTTTCTATGATTATGAACAATTGATAAACTATTGAATGCGTCAATATTTAATGATAGTAGATCTTCTTTCAAGTTCGATAATGGTTATCTCAGTACATGATTAACTTGCAAAGTCATGTTCCAATGTCTATGTTCCGTTTAATAATTCAATTGTTGATAATTGTGAAAACTTGGGAATGAGAAATAGTTACGTTGTTAGAAACACTTCTATCACTATGACACTGAGGATTAGTCTTAGAATTATACGAATGCTATAGGTCAACTGTCACATGTAGCTTTCATCCACTACTCGAATGAAATCTCTACATGCTCCCGTTCGATTTTCCCAAAAGACCATGTTGAATTTTTGAGGACACAAATTCTTTTAAGGAGGGAGGATGTAACACCCTAGAAGTTACGAACCCGAATATGTCGTGCAATATACACACGTCTGATACCGAGGGCAATCTGTGCCTTCGAAGTTAGATCCAATCACTAAAGTGTGCAGAGTACTTGTAAAATGCAGTATAGGTGTTAAGCATGTGGTTAGTTATGTAAGTCGTGGGAATACCCAGACTAAAGACTTAAGTGGTTAAGTGGGAAATCTAGCGATCAAATGGGCTACGTGCCTTATTTCGACTTTAGGCCTAAAGGCAAATTATATAAGAACCGTACACGGTCTTGGATGTGCAGGCCAAGCATTGAGTTGGCACTCACGGCTATAAAAGCCAATCCACAAGCACAACATTGCATGCGGAATTTGAGAAGAAAGCCCCACAAAGGACGTGAGCTCTCCCCATTCTAGGACCATTCGAATTCCTTGATCTCGAATTTTCCTCCGCGAGAAACTCCGAGAAGATCCCGAGCGCAAGAAACATTGATCAGCTTCACCATCAAAGTCGAGAATCAATCCATCAAGATAGAAAGAGCATTTCACACCGATAACCTCCGAAACCCAAGGGCCGTGAGTATCGCATGCACAAAATCCACAAAGGTAAATGCTTTTACCTTATCATACGCATCGTAATTTCATAAAATAGGTCAGGCTCATGTACGATTGTATCATATTTGGAGATTGGGGCAGTCGGCATCATGAGAAACTCAAGCATTGATATTCCCGATATCCGAATTGCAAGATTTTTGGCATAGAATTAAGTGCATGTAAAAATTTTCTAGATAGAACGACTGTTGGCTAGTGTGGGAACAAACTGTATAGATTGCTTGTGGTTTGAAGGCTAAACTAAGTAAAATTCGAAGAAGTCGAGTTGGAGAAGATGAATGGCCGAGTTCTGAAACTGTTAGACTTGCCCGAGCAAGAAAAATGTCGCCTGGGTGAGATCCCTTCAGAATACATAGAAATGGAACTCGCTAGGGCGAGTTTCCAAGCTAAAATTTTTGGAAAATTCTCGCCCGGACGAGCTTGTATGTGCCACATGGAAACTGAAGGCCTCGCCTGGGTGACCCTGGACCTCAACTGGGTGGCCCTTTCAGGCTATGGCCACTTTAGTTTGGTGTGTGTGGAAGCTACGAGAGCCACGAGTCATGAAACCCTTCACCACTAACTTGTGTTTTGGATCCACCATGGCTTAGGTCGAGTATGAGAGACCGTAGAAGAGATATTCATTTCAATTCCGCTCGTTTAGTATGCCTTCTTAACTAAGGTAAGGAAAGATTTCCAATGCAAGTTTTGGTTAATTCGAATCATGGTCAAGAAGAATGTTTTTGCATGAACTGTGATTTGACATTGTTGCATTCACGTGCACTTGAATTCTTCTATACATGAGCATGATCATTTGCATATTGAAATTTGTCACATGAAGTTGTTTGAATCATTGGTATTTTGACTCTGAAAATCCGACCAGTTTCGATCCGACTGGGAAATAAAGTTTCAAAGGAGAGTGGAGTCTTCAAGAGAGGGGGGGAGTCCCCGGAGTTATCAACCTTGCGTCCGCTACAGACTGCTCTGTTCCCGTTACGGGATACTTTGGCTTGATGACTTGATTCTGAATTAGTTGTAAAGAGGAGTGGAGTCTCCAAGAGATGGGTGGAGTCCCCAGGGTTGTGAATTTTGTGTCCGCTACGGACTGCTCTGCTCCCGCTACGGGATGGCTTTGCACTAATACTCTGAACTTGATGATGTGAATTACTCTGATATGTGTTTATTCCTTTGATCTGTTATGATATTCAATTTGTTTTCCTAATGCATTCTGTATCCAATTGGATCCTTTGCTCTTACTTGTATCTATCTTGCCATGCATTGTATCATGACATGACCTTTTGAACCATGCTTTTGAATTAGGGCTTTTTACACAATAGCGCCCTGCGTCGTTTTTAATAATCAAATAATCGGGTGCCTTTTTTTATAACCATCCAACGCCTCAATATATTTTAAACGGGCATTCCGACTGTTTGCGCAAGCACCACTTAAGTGGGTAATGATCTTTTTACCCTTACCTAATTTTAGTACTTTCCTCTTACTTGTAGGGCAAGTCTCTTTCTTCTCTCTCTCTACACCCAAGGAAGGCTTCTTCTTCCTCAGAGGAAGACCCAGAGATCTTAGAGGATCCATAAATATGCCTATAATGGGGTGTGATTATTTCTGTTGGGAGCGTATGAATATGACAATATTTATACAATTATCCTTCATGTTGCTATGGTGTTTGTCTTTCTTTCTTTCTTTTTTTTTTTTTTTTTTTTTTTTAACTTTTCTCAAATTCACTTAGACTCAGTTTGATTTTTTGAGGTTAATTTCTTAGTTTTCTGACAAAAAAAAAAACTCTAAAAATAACCAAAAAAAGTAATTAATCAGAGCATTAACGGAGCCTTAGTAAAATAAAACCCTAAAAACTCAGAGCCAAATCACAGCCTTCATAAAATAAAACCAAATCAAAGCCTAATTTGTGCTGAATTTCTGGTTTTTGTGGTGGAATTTGGTTGGTTTTTAATAGGTTTGAAGATGCCCTTCTTACGGCGAACCAGAGAGACGCTACAGTTTTCGGAGAAGAAGAAGGTGATGCCTCACTTCCCGACATTTATTAGAGCTCTGGTGGAGGAAAAATGGTTTTTGGAGATGCCCTTCCTACGATGAACCAAAGAAAATAATGATTTTCGGAGAAGAAACCCATCCCTTTAATGCTGCGAAGAAGGAAGGGAAAAGGGGGGTCTCGATTTTACACTAGGGCAAAGGGGTCTGGATTTTACATAGGGGCAATTTCGCCCCTTAGAAGAGAGCCATCAACCGTGGTGCATCGAAAACGGGTGTTTCTCATCCGTTTTAACCCGTATGGGGCGCTATTTCGGAATTAAAATTTTTTTCCATCGAAATCGTGATAAAAATCTTAGAGGGGTGTCTTTTGGTACTTTCCTCTTTGAATTAAGTATCTCATTTGATTATGAGCTTTTGACGTGAAATTTTATGCGGCTTACTTTAAATCTTTACTCATGTCTATGAAATAGAATGACAAATTCGATTTGCATTGTCACTTTTTCCCTATTAAGCTTGGACTATAGCTCATCCCTCGACTATACGTTACAGGTGTAGGCGTAGATCCAGAAGTGGATCTCGAATTAGCAGAGGACCCTGACTACGTCCCTGACGAGGAAGAAGAACGGTCACGTGAGAAGTTTTTCCCATGATAAGTGCCTCTTGTCTTTTTGTCAGAGTGTGGACAGTGATACTTTCTATACTTAGTATAGTTTTTGAATTTGTTCCTTTGTATAGTCTGTATAGTTATAGACCACTGTTTAGGTGACAGTCGGCTATCACCTAATTGATGGAAAATTGTTGTGAATGCCATGTGGTTACATTAGCTTCCGCACTTATATAGCCTGACCAGATACTTGATGACTCGATCATCCCAATTAGATATTCAGGAGAAAATCGAGTTGTCACAAAGACATCGAAGCGTTCCAATACCAAAGGTTACTCTGTATTTAGATTGTGTACTATGATATGACAGCACGGATTTTTGGGTAAGGAAAAATCCGGGCTGCTGTCATACTAACAATGACCGCAAAGTCAAATTTTGGGATGACTGGTGGTGTACTTCCCAATCATTTTAAAATTGTGTACCCGGCGATCTACGCTTTAAGCAGGAGAAAATTGGTCGCTGTTGATGATTGTGCTACGATTTCGGCTAATGCCATTTCTTGGGATTTGGATTTTAGGTGGGACTTAAGTGAGGTCAAAATAAGGGAGCTCTCGGTGCTGATGGGTGACTTGGAGGGCTTCACTAGATTCTCTATCCAAGAAGAACCGACTGCTTGTTTTTGGTTAGCTCTATCTATAGCTTTTTATGACGTAGGCCTCTCACCAAACGCCTGTGGACAGGTGTTTGGAAGGTTAAACCTCCGCCTAGGAACATTTTATTCGCTTGGTTTGCTTCGTTTAACCGTATTAAGACCGTGAACTCTTTGATCTAGAGTGAAATTTAGATTCCTAATCGATGCATCATGTGACTTTCTATGTCTGACTTTGCAGATCATCTTTTGCTCCACTGTTTGTTTGCCTGCACCATCTGGAATGCGATCTGTTCCCACTAAAAGTTGATGGGTTGCTTGCCCAGCTCGTGTGAGAATTTATTAGCCGAGTGGAGTCATGATTGTAGTAGGTTGGGTCACCCGGTCACCTCCGTGATACCAATCATTGTCTTTGCAGCCATCTGGAATGAACGTAATCTTTGAATTTTTGAAGGTAGATTTAAAACTTCGGCGATTATGCTAGAGGAGATACTCAGCTTTGGGGGTTCATAAAGGGCAAAAATTGGTCAATTGAGATATGATTGCTGGTTTGTCTTCGGGTTACCCTTTCTCTCATACTTGAGAGTGATTGATCGCCTGTTGGTTTCTATGCAATAGGGCCATTTCATTGATTGTGCGTTTTCTGTTGTCTTTTTTTTTCGTGTTGAATGAAAATGCACAGTTAACGATAAAAAATAAAATTATATTATACAAATAGTTTGGACTAAATGTTGTGTACACAATGGATTCATACACCACAAGGCAACATGGTGCACTGTGGTCTGGGGCCAAGAAGTGTCGCATGTACAGATTTGGTACCTAATACCATCTCAATTTGAAATTTAGAGGATTTGCCTCAGATATTGGTGACTGGGTCTGTGCCCAAGTTCAGCCAATTTGTTTCTAGGCCTAGAATCATGCCGAATGGAAGCTTGGGAGGCTCGGCCTAGAATCATGCCTACACGATTTAGAGTCTGTCCTAGGTAAATGATCCATCTAGGACCATTGATACGCCAATCAATCTCAATCCATCAAAAAGGTCGAAAGTGTACCAACGCAGAGTTTGTAGATGTTAGAAATCTGTATGCGTCCCAAGGTCTACTCAAACAGGCGGTCCGAAGATTGGTCCATTTACTGACAGTGGTACACACATAGTCAAAAAATGGCATTTTTTTGGAAAAAAATGCGTATGTAACACAGTTTTTTCAAGATCGGTATAAAAAGCCATTTTATTAGAATAGTCTCACATCAGTTGTGGGCTAAAGGCCTTGGGTCATATATAACCTGGGCAAACCTCTCCTTATAAGCCGATTTTGTGAGGTTGAGTTAGGCTCATGAAATTCTTCACATTTTATGCGGGAAATGTATAAAACATGTATTTTTTTATTAAAACACGTTTATACAATTTTTTTCATATAAAAAGCATTTTAAACGAAAAAAGGTTTAATCATATATATATACCTTTTATCTTTCTTCCTGTATTTTTCCCTTGCTGTATTCTTCCCATATTGTTTTTTTTTTTTTCCATACTTGCAGTTTTTTCCCTTTCCGTTTTATTCCTGTACTCCGTCTTTGTGACTATGGGCACACGACCATGTACCTAGTACGACTTAAAAATTCAAGGCAGGACATAAAAAGATGAAGTGGTGTTTGGCAACGCACCTGTGGTCAGATTCCTACTTCTGATTTTGAAAATACAGAACACACTAATAGAGGCAAAAACACCATTACCAGAACTGATTCTCGCCTTCAAAATCCCAAACAAAACAGCTTTTACGAGAAGGGCCGCTCCATTTGCACCTACCGAGTCTCTAAGGATACCAACTGAAAACCATTGATTGCTTTGAATTATAAATATCATTTTCCGTCCCAATCTTCCACACAAAGGATCTTGAGATCATGTGCCTGCCACCAGAGGGTCATATTTGATTCCATGTGGCACACATCCCAAAAAGTGATCCGAGAACGATTGTCTGATCAAATATGGTTCTCGGATAACTTTTGGATTCTGTGTCACATGAAATCAAAATCAGACCGTCTGATGGTACGCCCATAGTATCAATATCCATTGTATAGAAGATTAGGACAAAAACCGATCTCCATTGTCTGATTCCAAGCAATCAATGGTTTTCAGCATTGGTCGGAAGTTGTGAATAGAACAACTCTTACTAGAATCAGTTAGTGAAAATTATTTCATACGAAATCAGCCAAAAAATTGATTTCATTTCCTGCTTTTTTGTCATTTGTCTAATATTTACACAGTGATAATATGCAGGTGTCTCATGATTTCAGTACGTATAGTGATAATATAAAGTGCTTGATATCATGGCTACAAAGATAAACTGTAAATTTAACCAAACAAGATGTCGTTTCTCTTACCGAGGATGGAGTCTTAATATGGAGGCGTCTACCCACAGAGGGATTTATTAATTTGGTAGTCTGCAATAGCAAAGAACAAGGTGTATACATAATCTGCTAAAAAGTTAGGTGCTGCAATGCAAGTAAAAAAATAAAATAAAAACCTAAACAAATAGTGCAAAACAAGGCATATATGAGAAGTGCTTAGCTCGGGAATGGGCCTTTAGCACAATGGAAGGTTGTAACCTCAACGTCGAAGGTTCGAGCCCAGCTTACCTATAAAAAATAAATTTGAAGAAGTGCATACTAGCTCATTTATCAAACGTGAGTTCAGAAAATATTCCTTCCCTGCAAGCAATCAAAATAACGCTGGGAAAAGATAAACTACTTCTAGTGCATTAGAGTTCAGGAAACAGAGAGAAGGCCTACAAAATGCCTTGAATCGTACTTTATATATCTAAATTGCATTGGAGTCACAAACATCAGAAAACTCATCTGAAAAAAAAGAGAAGAAAGACACCATAGTCAGTTGATATTCATCGATGCCTGTCTTAATCGCATCAAAAGAAAACTGAGTAGTGTTCTGTAGAGTTCAATTCCCGCAATAAAGCTCTAATCTCTGCTCTGATCGAATCTTTAATGCCTGGAGGAGTAAGATTTCAGTGGTTCTCAGTTCTCATCATGATTTGCAATAAGCATTCACTGGAGCTGCTCCTACATTTCAAACCTCACAGTATTCTGGCCTTTCACTTCCCATGGGATAAGCTCATCCATCTGGCAAGTAGTTAGTTGGAGATAAACTCAACACCCATTTTAGTTCTCATCATGAATTGCTATAAGCATTCTACATTTCAAAGCTCACAGTATTCTCGCCATTCACTTCCCATGGGATAAAGATCATCCATCTGGCAAGTAGTTGGAGATAAACTCGACACCCATTTTGCCTGGTCCTTGTGACCTTTGATTTTTAAGGCATTAAGGCCTTTCATAGTTTTATTGCAAATTAACATTGTCAAAAACCAGGCTTCAAATATCAAAGAAGTTTCAAAAAATTAATATAAATATGGTGGACATCCTGCTCGTGAGGCTGAGTCTTTTCTTTATTTGTTTATTTATTTTACTTGATTAACTATTTTAATGTAGCTCTAGCTTATAATTCAATTGGATAATCTTACGAACGCTTGGGACACTAAGATGTACTAATTTTTAATGGCAGGCAACGCTGTATGTGATTAACATACTAACTTATCTCATGACTCCTAAGGCAACTCCAACCAACTCAAATAAAAAAAAATAAAGAACTCGACTCTTCGTGTGGGACATTGACAAGGCCCACAAGTTCATACTTTGATGAGTATGATCTCATCTCTCTTGGTACATGCCGCAATACTTGTGACAACAATTTTTGTTGAAGCCTCCTTCTGACTTGTTGATCATGGGTTTTAGGTTGTTGATCATGTGTTTTGAACACCAGTGAAGCTCTGGGGGGAAGGGCTTGAAGCCAAGAGGCTATATCAATGACCAATTCTGACTGTTGATAGACTAGAGGTGACCTATCTCAACTTCTCTGTTTGCATCATGACTCCAACAAGTTGATTTTATTTATTATTTTATTTTATTTTTGTATCGGACAAGATGACTTTTTTATAAAGAAAAAGCACATTAAGGATCAAACCTAAGCGAGACACTTAGGAGGTCCATAAGGGACCCAAGAAAAAAAAATAAAAAAATAACAGCCCAAAAATGGGGCCACAACAATAAGCCAACCGGCAAAAAAAGAGCCTGAAAAATGTGGCCTCAAAAAGCCAACCCGCAAAAAAAACGGCCACACAAAAAGACCTACTGCAGAACCTCCCTGGTATCCATCACAGCGACCTTGAAAAATCCTGCAGTTTCTCTAACGCCAAATAACCTAGAGAATAGTGATGAGAAGAGCATTGAAGAACACTGAAGTGCCATCCCCAGAGTCCTTGAGGAAACTTTCGGCCAACAGCTCCTTGCAATCCCTGGGGAGACAAGCCCCTCAGCCCCAGTCAGCTCTGAAAAAATTCCACATTCCTGTGGCTGTCGTACAGTGCTTACATGGTTAGCAGAAGTATAAAAAGTGGCATGTATCATTGTGCCAGATGTTAAAAGTATAAGAGCATTGAAGAATTCATAATTCTTAATAGACATCCGAAAAAACTTGCAAACATGTTGAACAATCGTCAATCCACTTGCAGTCGTCCAAGTATTGGCCACAGGAGATTATTAAGTGCTTGTTCTTGAGAATTGGCATAACACTTAAGAAGAAAGAGCAGTCGTCCAATTATGGCCTCAGGAGAATATTAAGTGCTTATCCTTGAGAATTGGCAGCGCAATCAAGAAGAAAGACTCAAACCATTTTTCACATCCGAATCAAGCCATATCATAATCGAGATCATAATTGGTCTCTGTATTTCTTGGATACACTTGTTTGAAGAAAACGTGGTCTGGTTCTGAATGTTCAGTGATCTTGTAATTATCAAAATCATAATCCACAGTTTACAATGAAAAATCAATGGACCCCTCATTCCTGGTACAATCTCATTGAATCATCACAGGCATAGCATGCAAATATATATATATATATATATATATTCTTTGTACTCAATGAAGACTACTTTTTCAGTTCCTATAACCTAACCAACAATATTGTCATTGTAGATGGATTCAACATAATAACATAATCTATGTACTCGAACTTGGAAACAGAGAAAGAAAATTTATAGGGCATACAGGATACCTTTCTGTGCCTCCTCATGGTAGGATCAAATTGATTTTCCTTCAAAAGTAGGTTACCGTGATATTCTGAATTGTTTTTTCTGAAATTCCATAGTCTAGACCCTAGATTACGTTCGCAGGCACAAGAACCTCAGTCAACAGTGTGTCATATGGCACGGAAATGGTTTCGATTCTTGATGAAAGCCCTGTCGGATCGCCTTCATCCATGCGATTCTGATATTAATTTTATTTCGATATTCGTAATGTGACCAGGACCGGTACTTTTCATTTCTCATGGAGGTGGTTTTTCCTGTGATGAAGAAATCATCCATATTACATCAACATTATATTGTTGTCCCAATCGTTTGCCTTGAAACCAAAATCTCCAATTGCCTGATGCAATTTTTATTTCTTAGGACAGGTAGGTTTGATTGAGCTCACAAACACACAATTAAGGGACGGGGCTGACATCCACCCCCTAGAGTTAAAAAAATTTCAAGTTAGAGAGAGAGAGAGAGAGAGAGAGAGAGAGAGAGAGAGAGACTCATCCATCAATGGCTCCATCTTATTAAATTAAAAATGTAATAACCTCTTGAGGCTATTATGTGTCAAAAGCTGACATTTTACATATTTCAGTGCCCCTGGAAACTGTACACATCAGCTTTTGCTAGCGAGGGACCGACTTCGATAGATAGAGTTATTGAAATCGGTGATAGCCAAAACACGAAAAAAATAAATAAATAAGGAAAATATAAACTAAACAAATTAACGAAGTTACTGTGATCATCGTACATTGTGCCAACATTTTTTCGAAACCGGAGTGTTTTATCACAGGATTTAGCAATTGGGAAGGGAAAGTGATCCATTGCAAAGATTTCTTCTGAATGGTAATTCTTCCTACTTTTTTTATTCAAATATATATATATATTGATAATGAGCAGAATACTCAAGCAAGTGAATCTCGCCCACAAAGTGGAGTCTAGACCATTACACAGTATTTGAGGATTTATTCCGCAAAAAATTTGAGGCCCAACTGGTCTTCCATCTTTTCAGTAATAGAGGTGGCTTTTAGGGAAATGCCTCTCCAATGAATTAGAAAGGCATGTAGGTATCTAAAAGTTTCAACATTAATACAGATCATTGCTATGCTTTCTCAATTAGATGTGGAGATCCCTAACACATACTTAGCATGCCTTGGATACTTCTTACTCGCACTAAATTTTAATTAGCTACATTCTTCCTTATGTGGCATCCGACTCATCAAAAATTAAAAACTTTCACCCGACTTACAATATTGGAAAAGTAAAATAAGATAATAAACATCAATTAAAATAGTAATCAATGTAAATATAAGTCAAACTTGTTAACTAAAAATAACTTTTAAAAACAAATTCTAACTTGTTAAATAAATGCAGAACAAAAATTAGAACTTGTTAAATAAAGCGAAACCTACAAGTACATAAAACAAAAACTAATATTAAACTTAAAGTACAGGTAAATCCTAAGATTTCGACGTTTGGTGGTCCAACATTGCAGCATACTCTATCCTTATCATACTAGTATCCTATGATTTTGAGGTTTGGAGGATCTAAGTGCTCGTTCCTTCCCGTAGTAAAGGAACTTTAACAAACTGATGCATAACGGCGAACGGTCTAGGACAGAAGCACCCTTCTAAGGGCAGAAGTTTCTTACTTGGACACCGCTATTAGATATTTGACTGTAAAACACACTCACCAGCTCTGCCGTATGCTCAGGTACTCTAACTAAATCACATAACTTGATGCACAGTGCCTTCCTGAAGTTCTGTCCCAGCTGAACTAGTAGACTATAAACAACAGCTAGTTCTATAACAAAATAGAGAATCCGATGCTAAGTTGAGCTGCACTTTGATTACCCTAACTCCCTCTAACCGTATATACAATCAAATACTAGCTATGTCATCATACGAAAGATATATTAGGTTTGATTCATAAGCTACTGATTCCTTAAATAGCCCAAACCTGAAACTAATATGCAAAATTCCATGCACGGGTTCTGACATAACATGAGAAATTTCAAGGCAGGCGTTTCACTCATAATTTATTGACTAAAGCTATTGGGATGAGGATTGTAGCAACAAGAAATAACGAATCTTAAATCCGTATAATAAAATTTGGAGAAATAAACTTACCAGCAGCAACAAATGGGCTCTTCTGTTTCATTTGCTGAATTCTCTAATCTCTGTAGTCTATAGTGTGAAAGATGATTTCTGTCAAGCGTCTCTCTCATAATTTATTGACTAAAGCTATTGGGATGAGGATTGTAGCAACAAGAAAGCACAAATCTTAAATCAGTATAATAAAATTTGGAGAAATAAATTTACCAGCAGCAACCAATGGGCTCCTGTTTCATTTGCCGAAGTCTCTAATCTCTAGAGTCTATAGTGTGAAAGATGATTTCTGTCAAGCGTCACTGTGCAAGTTCATTAAGCACAAAAATGAATGAATTATCTGTACATAATTAAAATGGCGAGCCAACAACATTCAACCCATGGGTAATTTTCTTAATTTAACAGCAGTACGTTTTCCTTTACATTGGTGACAAAAAAAAAGGCAAAATGTTGTCAAACACGCTTCAACTTTCCAAAATAGCGAAAAAACTAAACAAAACAAACCCAAAATTACAAACGGAGCCAACCCAGTTTAAAGCCAGGGACGGAGCCGCTTCTCATCAGTTGGTGCCAGTGATGGCCAGTCAAGAAACTTGTAACCTTCCAACGAAGGCGGCAGATAGCTTTGTAATGCCGAAGAAGGGTGATCAGGAGGGTAAAGGTATCCCTTCCCATACCCAATCTCCTTCATCAGCTTTGTCGGTGCATTCCTCAGATGTAAAGGCACTCCTTCATTCCCCCCAACTGACTCTCTCACCACCTTCACCGCTGTACCTATTGCCCTGTAAACCGCAACCGATTTAGGAGCCAAAGCCAAGTAGGCAACACACTGTGCAAGGTTCACATTGCATTCTGGCATGCCCAAGAAATGGCAAGCCTGATAACAAGCCACAGCTTGGCTAATCGCAGAGGGGTCAGCGAGCCCAACATCCTCACTTGCAAACCTAATAAGCCGCCTCGCAATATAAAGTGGTTCTTCTCCTCCTTCAAGCATCCTCGCGAGCCAATAAATCGAGGCATCGGGATCACTACCCCTCATGGACTTGTGCAATGCACTTATCAAATTGTAATGTTCTTCCCCTGATCTATCATAAGCCAAGTGCTTGCATTGGAGGGCTTCCTTCGCATCATCAAGAGTGACAACGGCCGCAAAAGAACCGAACCCGTTACTCTCATTATGTGCACAAGTACTGTCATCCCCGACGGTGGGCCTCGTTCTAAGAGGCATCGGAGAATAGACAACAGATTCTCTCCCGCCCTCAAACCTTTTAAAGGGTGAAGGAGAAGATGAAGAAGCGTCTTCTTTATTGAATTGCTTATCCGTTCTCCTAGAGGAGGCCCTCACCGCAGCAATTTCTAACGCATTCAATGCGACACGGGCATCCCCTTCGCAGTGTAGAGATAGAAACTCGACGGCACCGTCTTCGACTCTAACACTAACCCGGGTGCTCCGAGCCAAGCCTTTATCGAGATCAGCCACCGCCCGCTGGAGCAGCTTTATGATGTGGTGAGGCTCTAGCCTATTGAGAGTTAGAACACGACACCGAGATAACAATGGCGTTATCAAATGGAAAGACGGGTTCTCGGTTGTGGCTCCTATGAAAACGATGCTCCCGTCTTCGATTACGGGCAAGAACGAGTCCTGCTGCGATTTGCTGAATCGATGGACCTCGTCCACAAACAAAACCGTGGTCTTATTTTTCTTCTTCAATTTCTTAGCCTCTTCTACGGCTTCTCTAATGTCTTTTACTCCGGCCGTAACGGCCGATATAGATACGAATCGATACGATGGAGCAGCTGAATTAGCAATGGCTTTTGCGATAGTGGTCTTACCTGTACCAGGTGGACCCCAGAAGACGATCGACGGTAGGCGATCGCAGTCCAACGCTGACCGGAGAACGGAGTTTTTCCCGAGGAGGTGGTCTTGGCCGACGACATCATCAATGCTCTGAGGTCGCATGCGCTCCGATAAGGGTTCCGACGTACGGTTGGATTTCGGTGGCTGAGGTGGGCGGAGCAACGACTGTGGCCATGGTTTCTGACGCTTGGGAGTAGGTTGATCCGAATCTCCGGGATTCGTGTGGGTGTCGTCGGGGATTGGATCGACGGTGGTGGGAGGTTCTAGGGTTTGGGTTTCGGTTTCGGTTTGGGTTTCGGAAGGGGTTTTTGATTGGAAATAACGGTCGAGTTTGGGTTGGGTGGGAGGTGAAGGGGAAGAAGAAGGTTTGTTGTTGAGAATCCATTCAGTGGCTTTGAAGGTGGATTTTCCACCAGTGGCTGCTAGTGCCTGAGTGGCTAGTTCTTGGGAGAAGCCCATATTCAGAAGCTGATCCATCTAGTTGATCTCTTTCTCTCTCTACCACTACTTCTTCAAACTATTGCCTTTTGTTTTTTTTTTTGTGCTGCACAGCTAAAGTGTAGACTGCAGTGAAATGAAGAAGCAGAAGAAGAGAGGGAAGCTAATATGGACGTTGAGTTGGGCCTAGGTGTCTAGGCCTTTATCTTACTACAGGCTTATTCGTAAAGGCCCATCTTCGTTGATTGCTTTCACAGATCACCACGTCCACGTGTACTTGTATATATGTGAGATAGTATACACAAACCAGTGACCAATCGATCCACGCCATCTAAAGCTTTGCCATCTGGTGAACGGAGGGAAGCTCCATGACCGAGAAGGAATTCTAGTTTGATTTGATTTCGGGTTTGGGCTAAAAAAATCAAAATCGATAAGGTAAGATTAGGTATCCGAAGATATGATTGAAGCATAAAAGTGATAAAAATATCTAAAATTGATGTAAAACCAAATCGAAAAAACTCAAATTTTACGGCTTCGATTTAGTTTAGTTTCAAAGGAAAAATAAAAAAACTTTTCTAAATCGAAAGTTTGTTTTATTTCGGTTTTTATTTTGAACTAAACCGAAAATTCAAACTTTTCTGTTTCGATTCGATTTGGATATCCTAACTAGCACCCTTGGGCCTCGTTCGTTTCCTCATAAAGCTTTCAAAAGGGCGATGACGCCTCAGAAAGCATCCAAATTCGAAGTTTTTATGAGCAATTCCGTTGTTTGTAAGTTGCTGTGGACCCTACAAAAGCGAAGCCACTTTCTGAGCGAAAGTGACGCTTCAATTTCTGAGGGTTTTGCACAGGAAAGCTCTGATTCTGAGCTCCTTTATTTAAACTTCTCAAAGAGCTATACACCAAATTGGGTCCTTCTCTCCAACGGATATATTTTGGAGTTGAAAAGAAGAGGAAGCAACATGATAGCAGAGAAGGGGAAGAAGACAAAGGTAAGAGGAAGACAAAGGTAAGAGGAAGATGATGCCTCTGAAAACGTTGATGGGGGTCTTATTCTCTCCATTGAGAAGCTGCAAGAGGTCCAAGATGAAATGGAAAAGCTGAGATTCTTTTATTTATTTACCCTTATTTTTATCTACTTTTTCTGTTTTTTTAGGTGGGTATGCTAAAATCTCTTTTTATATAGTTTTAGATGAATTTATAATGAGTATTCTCACTATTTGACTAATTTCTCTTCTTCGTTTTGAAAATTTTCGTTGGCTATTATGAAATTTGTGTTTTTGTTATGGGGTTTTTATTTTTTATTTTTATGCGCATTATAAGTTGATATGCATAATTTTTTATTAATTTTAGATGTTTTTAGTTGATTTTATTACATAGGTATTCTTTAAATCTAACTAATTTTTGTTTTTTATTCCGTCATTTTTGTTGGGTATTAAGAAACATGTGTTTTTATATGGATGATCATAACCTAAGGATGATCATGAAGAGAGTCTATCCCAAAAAAAAATGTTCGTGGTTGTACCCTTTCTAACAATGCCATATATATATATATATATTAAGTTTCTCTCCTTGTTCTATTAAGACCTTCGTGTTTGATAAATTGCTGCAATTACCTTTTCTGCATCTTTCAAATTCGACTTTTTTCTTTATCAGGTAGAATGTTGATTCTCCCAATTAAGATCATTTGAGTTTTATGCTTTTACGACATAATCAGTATTAGGTACCCGACCCGAGTGCCACGAATGTTGGAGAATTAGTGGAAATTGTTAAGCAGTAAATCATTGAAAGGTTGGAAGTGTTGAAATGAATGATGACTTTAACAAAAATAAACCTACTTAATTTCGTTGAATGTTGACTTACATTCACAATACCACAAAACACAACTGAATTAAATTTAATTTTTAGCTTGAAGTCATCATAATGTAATAATTTTATTCAACCAATTCTTAACAGCTTTTAGCTTCATATGATTCATTGTGGCCCATTAAAATTCAAAAGTTGGTGATAACTTAACATTCTATCGCAACACCGACTTTATATTTATGCTGTTGAATTATTCTTTGAACATTAAACAACATTGGAAATGACAATTCTCTTAGGGACTATATTATTTTTCATCGCTTCTACGGTCACAGGCAACAAGTCTATATCTCGATGTACATGTTCTCCCATAAAATATAGAATTTTGCATAATTGCATATTCAACGGGCAAGATAGAACTTTCATTGTCACAATATAATTAAACTATATAGTTAATGTCTCTTAGCAGTTATATGTGTCATACACAATGATGAATTTCCATCAATGTTGCTGGATACTTTGCTTTGATTGCTGATAGACTGTTCATTTGTTCCTCACTACATCAAATGCAATTTGAACAATATTAAGTTACATTAAGGGCACCATGGACTTTGTGATTCTCTATGAGAAGGAAATTAACTGTGAAGTAGTTGGAAATGGGCACTATGCAGGAGATCCATCAACTTTTTGGTCAACTACTAGATGTACTGTTAGTCTAGGCTCTAAAGCAATCTCTTGTTTAGAGAAAGATTTTAAAAGGCAGAAGTGTCTTTATCGACAAACAAAAAAGAATACTGATCAATACTGATGAAAACTTAGGAATGCGTATGACTCACACAATTGCTAGGAGACCTTAAGTACTTTAAGCAAAAGGCGCCAATACATTTGGATTAGGGGTGGAAGTTCAGTTAACCGAATCGAAACCGAAAATTAAAATTTTGATTTCGATGTCAAGTTCACCCAAATCGAAATGTTTTATTTTGAGTGCTTATGAATAACTAGGCACTCCTGAGCACACAACACACACACAAAGGGAGTCCGGGACAACGCCCTTAGTTGAATGTTGGGACTAGGCCTCTTTGTAGTGCCACATGGCACCATTCTCCCTACAGTTAGACCCTTCTCTAGGGTTGGTTTCATATAAATATATTTAATTGTTTAATTTGAGTTAGTGAATTATTACTTGTGGTATTTTCATATAAACAAGTCATAAATTTGAAGTATTATTACTTGTGGTATTTTCAGTGCTCCAAACGGGACAATGTGAATAGCAATATAAATCTCAATTTAATTGAATTTAAGATTTGAGTAAACTTTAGGAGTTAGTCTACAATGAGTGTCCCACCATCATGGGTGGACACGGCAGTCCGTGCAAGTCCAACAGTCACACATCTGTGTGGACTGCTTTAATGCACATGATGGGTGGACACCCATTATAGACTAACTCAAACTTTAATTGGATAAATTGTATTTATATAAATGCAACATCCAAATGCACCCCAATTTTTTATTTTACTCCTATCTTGGTTAGAGTTTTAAAATGCATTTGTAATTTTAATTTTTAATTTTTAATTTTCTGGTTATGATTAATGTTTGATAGAGTTATGATTTGTCCTCATTAAGGTAATTTAACGGTTATAAACTAAGATTCATATGCTTTTTTGGAGTTTACAAAGGGGATTGAGAAAGATCTCGAGCATGTTCTTGATTCTTGATATGGAAATTCATCACATTCCAATTACTGCAGTGATAATTTTTTAATAATTATTATTATTGTTATTTTTTGTTTCAGCCCATTATATTATCATGTGTTTGGTATTCTCCATCTTCATTAATGATGGACACTGTAAATCTCTCATCTTTATAATATTAGAAGAGCATATAGCTTTTGACAGAGTAGCTGCCATTCCAGAGGCTGGTCTGTGAAATTTCTCAAGATTTTAAGGTGAGAATATTAATTTCACGTATTTATTATTTATGTTGAATTTACCTTACTTTAGAAATTACTGATAAGGGATTGCATAAAGATATGGAATTATAATAGTGTACTGACTGTCTGATTAGCTTGTTTTAACTCTTTGAAAAGCTCTAATCTGATTTCCTATTTGTGATGACTTATTAGAAACATAGATAAATATTGGTGCCATTAGTAAACCTATTTCATTGACGGCATGTTCTGACAAGTGACTGATTAAGGATTGCATAGGCAGCTACTCCATTATATGATGTTCATCTAAACCTGTGGCATGAGCGTGCAAGAACAAATTAAAGGGATCTAAAACTGTGCCTTGCAAAATCCATGCGCACAGATTTGGGGACTCTAAATCTCTGTGCACCTCTCATAATCCACATGCTGCACTGTGCAACATTGCAAACGGACCATGCCGGGAGCCTGACATTCCATAAACAACATAAATGGATTATATTTTGCATCTTTGCTATGATTCTTTTTTCTTTGTTTCTTGTGGTCATGCTAAATGAAAAAACATGATTCTTTTTTCTTTGTTTGATGTGTTTTTTATACTGTCGATATTTGAGAAACACATTCATCAATCTCTTCTGATTACAGATTGCACCAGATATGAAAGTGACACAATTGTAAAAGTGTGTACTGGGTTGTGGTAATTATTTTGGGATCAATTTGGTTTGACAGTCAAATCTTCTACACTAATTATTTTGGGATCAATTTGGTTTGACAGTCAAGTGGTAGGTCATTTGTTTGTCACAAGAAGGCTGAGTTACTTTGTATGAGTCTTTATTGACTCATGTCAACTTCACTCAGCGAGTTTTTCTAGTATTCAATCAAGCTTCTAACCACATCAAATTATACCAAAATGAACTAATATAGGCAGGCTGCTTATATTTATAACAGTTGTTTATATATATTTCTATTTATACTAGCTGTTTTTATAAATATCGATGTATAACACCAACCAATAGCATTTATTTTATTGCAATCTAAAATGGGTCAACATAGGGCCAAGACACAATTGACATAAGCTGAATTCCAAATGATTAATGTTGTTGTATTTAGGGTGGTTGAGAAGATAACGGTTATCAATAGTTCATTGTGGGACATGATCTAGCAATAGAGTGTAGCCTTTTGACGCTACACCCGATTGTATATTCCCATTCTCGTTTATATGAAGTCTAGGAGTATACGTTCGAGTGCAGCTTTGGGTGACGCACTTGAGACAGTTGGGTACAGTTGGGTGCCATGTGGAACCATGGTCCTCACAGGTGAGTTCAATTGCTTAGTGTAAGAAGCATTATTTATTTATTTTTTCAATATACTATGATTTTGTTTTATATCTATTGTTGCATCTTGTAGGATTTATAAATGTATTGACACTAGCATTAGAAGAAGACTTTGCAGTAACTAGAATGATAAAGTATGTGGAAGATGCATAAAATCAACGCTCACCCATGGAGCAATTTATAGAATAGTTTGCCAGGTACTATACACCAGGTGCCATCAGATTCAAGCTCATCTAAATAAGTGAAAGTTTGAATGTACTAATGCACTATTTTTGGCTTTATATTTTTTTCATGTCAATTCAGGTAATGTAGGCCCTGTTTTGGGATTGTGTTGGCCAGGGGCGGGATGGAGGTGCTGAATCTTCATGCTGATTTCTCTTGTACTTTGTTCTTAGTTTTTTATGAAAGGGTGAGACTGTTATGATGCTTTCCATATATAAAAAAGTAACTAATCTAAACTTATAAACTAAGTACTAGATAAAAAAAAAAAAGTAACTATAGGTAGCTAAATTGAGATTGAACCTCTGACCACTTGGGGCAAATATCTAGCCAATCTACTTTGTGTAGACATCATGTAATTCAGGTAGCACAAAAAATATACACCATCACATCAGTGCAATCTATATATATGAACAATAAAAATTCCTCTGTTCTTTAAATGCCATTATTCAGCTTCAGGGACCCTTACAGCATATGGGGAAACATGTTGAATTTAATTTAATAGAGTGACAATTATCCCAACTTATTACATGTTGGATGCTTTCTTTCTTATATTTTTTAATCCTTGTGCAGATGCCGTAGTTGCAAATTTGAAATTTGTGCCATGTAGGGAGCAATTGGTGCTTGAAGATATACACCTTTAGAAGATAGCTCGAACACTTTTAGTGAGCTAAGTAGTCAGTTTGGAGTATTGATCTTAGTTTCCACCTAGATGTAACCAACTGCAAACCATGTGGGTGGAACTGATTGGAAACCTAGTTAAAGCTGATATGGCGTTTTTAAGGATCAAGCCCGAGGGATCAGATCTCCTTCCATGACTTTTATATTCTATTAATGCATCCAGTAAAATCTCTGCTTTGACTTAGCAGTGCTAAAAATGTACGATTTATTATGCCTTAGATACTAATTTCTAATATATTTGAATAATATTCTTCCTATAATTTTTCTTGTGACGTTGCTAGCATATTTTTCAGGACTTTTATTCAGTCAGACTTTCATAAATTTTGCATTAGGTATGAGTTGATAGTGTGAAGCTGCTCTATCTAAAGGATGAGTTTAAATTCTTGTTGGGCATGTAAATACTTAATTATTCAGTCACAAGTGATAAGATCCTTAGGGACCAGGAACCTCTTCAATGCTTGTGGATTGATCCTTATTTCCATATCTGAATCAGATTGTCAAATATTTAGAGCTTGTCCTTTTTACTTGGTGTGATAGTAAAAAGTCTCCGGCTAAAGTGTGAAAATGTAGGTTCAAGTCCGGAGACCAATTTGTTCTTCTCATCACTTTTTTTCTTTTTCTACACTTTTGATCATATAATATATACGGGAAGTCAAAGATCCCTTTCTATTAAATATTTGAAAACAATGTAGCTCTTTTCGTACATACCGAATTACTGATGGCACGCGTTAAAAGGAACTAGATGAATTGATCTTCTTTTCATCCCAATCTTCCACAGTAGATCGCAATACCCGAGCGTAACATCAAAGGGTCAATTTTTTATTCTACATGGTGCATATCCCAAAAAGTGACCAAATAAGCACATGCTACATATGGTCACTTTTGGGTGCCATATATATGTACAAAGGTTTATTGAAAAATGATCTATCACCTGATAGATCATTTGAGCTGTGGCCCGTGAAATTCGGTATGGGTGAAAAGAGCTGCCAAATTTTTTTTTATAAAGTATTACTGGCGGTTTTCAATTGCCGGTATAAGACTATTACTGGCGGTTCTAAACAGTTGATACAAAAATGTTATAAGTATTACCGACGGTTTATAAGACTATTACCGGTGGTTCTAAACCGCCACCCAAACATTTTCTAAATGTATTACCGGCGGTTTTAAACAGCCGGTATAACATTGGTACCGCCATAAGTAACTGATAATCTGTCGATTTTGAAGATGAATTGTACTGTGAAAGAAAACTGCCGGTAACAGTCCATAGTGACACCATTATTTGGGGCGGTTTTTTGGCCGCCGATATCAGTATTACCGGCGGGTTTTCAATTATTTCTGGCAGCTTTCGGCCGCTGGTAAATGCCTTATTTTTTATAGTGGTATTTGGGCTAATGAACCTCATCATTTGTCATTAACGATATCAGCTCGGACACTTTCATGAGTTTCTAATTTGTATATATATATATATATATATATATATATATATATATATATAACGTCTTTGGTGTTATAAGAATAGTGTCGAGAAATTATATTAAAAAAAAAAATCCGTCACATAAGTCCAACCTCACATGGGTTGGTAACCCGAAAATTTTTAGTCAAATATGTACGACAAGTAGTTCGATGATTAACATTCGTATGACGGCAATACAATCACACATTTATCTGATTCAGGGCTTTTCGGAGAAAAACTAAAGAACGAATGAGAAATTAGCTTTTCTAAGAAAAGTCAGGAATTACGACAACTAAAGAACAATTGTAGGAAAATGCAGAAATCAAAGTCTACTAAGAATCAACAGGATTCTGAGTTATCAGGATTCAGAGCTTTTCTAGGAAAAGCCAGAAAACACCTGAACAAGGCCATATACACATGCAAGGCACATTTCTGGTCAATGGAAGTGGTCAACTTAAGGAAAGGTATCAAAATGGTATCGGTCTCGGGCAACTGTTTAGATGGTGTTTTCACATGGCACGGGTCCCCAAATTACATATTCTCTTTTTTAAATTACTTGTAAAAAGGCACGTGTAAATGCACGTGGACATTAAGATTTTTAAATATCTATTGGGTGATTTGACTAAAAAAAAATTATAGTATTTCAAGTGTTGGTTACTATGCTTTATGATTTATTGAATAAAAAAAAAAAAAACTTATTACTATGTTTGATATGTCTTCATAATGTATAATTTAAAATTATAATACCTTTAATAATATATATATATATATATATAGAGAGAGAGAGAGAGAGAGAGAGAGAGAGAGTGTGTGAGAGTTGGGGAAATGCAATCGAGTGTAACAAAAAACGCTACACCCGCGTGTCAGATCACGTGCCATGATCATTCCAAACCAACACCCGTTTTTGGTTGGTAGCCATGGGACATGTGATTTTCACCTCCGATTGACATTTTGACCTCCGATTGCTACAACTGGTTGTTTAGGGGATAAGGTCCACATGGCATTGGGTGTTATGTGGCACCTAAAAGAGTAGAAATAAGGGAAGTGGTTCAATATAGGGGTGCTAGACTCAGAGTCCAATGCCTTTATCCGCCCTCCATGGGAAGACGGTCACCGTCCTCTAACTTTCCACGTGACACTCAAAATATTGTTTCGATGTCATGTGGACCTTGGGTGCATTGCTTAGATCATCTTTGAAAAAAAAAATCAAAAACTCATCTCCATTGTGTATTTTTTGAATCGTAAAATATGGATCAATGAAAATCGTCAAACTTTGACTTGTGGGTTAAAAAAAAAATCGATTTTTTTTTTTTTAATATTGATCTAAACTGTCCACCTGTGCTCCTCGTAACACCCAAAAAATGTTTTGAGTGCACGTGGATCTTGGAGGACGGTCACCTTCCTCCATTGGAGGACCTAACCGACTCCCATATATATATATTGAGCCAGTTCCCTTATTTCTACTCTTGTAGGTGCCACATAACACCCAATGCCTTGTGGACCTTAGTCCCTCTAGGCTTCACTCTTTGGTAGGGGTTTTAGTAAAGAAAATTTTAAAAATTATTTCTTGTTGATTTAACGATGTGAAAATAAATAAATCAAAACTTTTTAAAATCTCTTTATAAATGAAAATGGAGCGACACCCAAACTCATGTTTGGGTGCCATGGGGCAATGATCAGGCTTCCATGAAGCATTTGATCGATGCACCCTTTAATATCATCACAACCTCGTTATCAAAACTATATGACTTCCTTTAAGAGAGATCCCTAAATGCTCAAATTTTTTGAATTATTATTATTATACTTTTATTTAAATTCTTTTCCATATATTTTGCTCCCCACGGTCTTGAGTTAGACGTAGAAAAGACTCTGTATTTAAATGAAAAAGTAATCATAAAAATTAAATAAGATTTGAAAAATAATCAAATTTTATAGTTTACATTTGCATATTGTGAACCACATGGTAATAATATAAGGCCAACTCTTCATTTGAATAGACAATTCCTGGGGATGTGAGGAAAACCAATCCCATCCACGGATCATTGACGGATCATTGAATCTCCACATTTAAAATAAATAATTGTCCATACTTTTTTTAACAATCAAAATTAAAGTTCAGTAATGAGATGATTAAAATCTGAGATTTTTAAATTTACCCCGAAAGATATATCGAATTTATATTCTGCCCTCGTGTTTTTCTATTTACACTATGGTCCCTACTTTCGTGTTTCCTTTACTTATTACTCCCACAGTGACGAATCAAACATTGACTTTTAAAAGTATACACTTTGACTGCTATGAATTAGATGATGGAGATCATTTTTCACCATAATATTTTACCCAATGATTCTTGAGATAAGAAGTTTACCATCAGGCGATCGGATTTTATTTCATATTACATATAATACAAAAAGTGATCATAATCGTGGGTGTATATCAAATATGATTCTTGGATCACTTTTCAATATGTGTTTGATATAACTGAAATGCTGATCATCTAATAATAGATTCATGATCTCAAACTTTATTGGGTAAAAAATTATGATGAAAAATGATCATCATCTGATTCCAAGCAGTTAAAGTTTAGTTATATAATAATAGTCAATGATTTATTCATCAGTGTAGGGGGTAAATACAAGGTAAATGCAAAGGAAACTCAAAAACAAGGAATGCAGTATAAATATGTGAAACATGAGAGGTGAGATATAAATATGACATATCTGAGGCGACTAAATGTAAAACTCCCTTAATATTTTCTACTAAACGGTAGCTGGGAAGTGTCAATGATGGGCTATTGGGTAAACTACTCTCGATTAGGAAGATATCGCGTCACCTATGCTGAAAGTGGACAATTGGCTCAACCTCATTTAAATATATTGTTCACTTGTTGTAGCATTGATATAAGGTGATTGCAAAGCCAATCACGGGTCAAAATTTTGGGTATCGGA
Source organism: Chloranthus sessilifolius (assembly GCA_021018995.1). Classification (NCBI taxonomy): domain Eukaryota; kingdom Viridiplantae; phylum Streptophyta; class Magnoliopsida; order Chloranthales; family Chloranthaceae; genus Chloranthus; species Chloranthus sessilifolius. Next base: position 20,860,902 of record CM037589.1, read on the forward strand.
CACGTATCGTCCGAGCTCAAAATCGATACGTATCGGAATAGTAAAATACTGGACGATACATTGAATGTATCGTCCGGACATTTATATACAAAATGGCGATACGGTACATTAAATGTACCGTATTATCCAAGTTTGATACCGATACGTATCGGTATCGGACGATATTTTGATCCATGATGCCAAGTGCCAACTTGCTAATTGGCTAGTCGCTATAAGAAATGGCCAAAAGAAGCCAACTCCAACCGTGGATAGGGTTATGATCATTAACGGCCAAACCAAAGGGAGGGAGACATTTAATTGATGGATCAAGGATTAAAATATCGTTTTCGTCTTCGGGCTTGATCCAAACTGAAAATTTTGTCCAAAATTTCGGCCAAAATTTTGAATTTTCGGCCAAAACTTATTTTGATTTCGACCGGCACCAAAACGAATTCGAGATCCAAAATTTTTGACATTTTAACGTATGGAAGGAAAATTTTTGGCTGAAATTCGAACCGAAATTTAAAATTTCGGCCAAAATTTCAATTCGGTCATGTCCGAAACCGAAAACGATATTTTGATCCGGGATTCCATCAATTAAACGCAAGGATCAAAATTTCGGGTTTCATTTCGATTTCGGAGGGGACTGAAACTAAAAATTTCAATCGAAATTTCGGCCAATAATTTCAATCCCATAGAAAAATATGATCAAAATTTTAGCCCAAGTTATCGTTTCGATAAAGTCCGAAACCGATAATTTAGACTGAAATTTCAGTCATCAGCCGAAATTTTGATCCTTGATTAAACGTCGCCCACCCTTTGGTTTAGCCATTACTGATCATAACCTTATTATTGCCTTGTCCACCGTTGGAGTTGCTTCTTTTGGCCGTTGTAGCGACTAGCCAACTAGCAAGTGAGCACTTGGCATTGCAATCACTTTATATAAAGGCTACATCATCATGTGAACAATCGCTATTAATGAGGTTGTGCCAATCGCTCACTTTTAGCCTACGTGACAGCAGTTTCTTCCTAATCAAAAGTAGATTACCCAACGGCCAGAAAAAAAATCATTTAGTAGAAAATACTAATCATCTCATTGCTGTACTTTAATTTTGATCGTTAAAAAAAAGTATGAACAACTATTTATTTTAAATGTAGAGATTCAATTGTTCAAATCCTTCAATGATGGGGGGCGCACTTTCGCTGGATGTATGGATGACTTGGATTGATCAAGTCATGTGCCACCTACCCCAACAAGTGAGGATCATCATAACCAGTAACAAGGCTTTGAACCGTGAGATCTATACACTTTAATATAGATACTTGTGCATATTTTCTTATTGGTCGACATTAGGTGCATTGGTCTAGTACTTGAATTGACTAAATATGTGCACCACATGGCATGAAAGTAGACTATCGTGAACCTAATATATATGGTTGTGTTTGGCATTCCTCTTTGAAGAATAGAAAAGAGCAACAATCAGGGTTACCTAATTCCCTATAACTGGTATTGAATGGCGCACCATTTCGGAGTTCAATTCGATCTAGTTCACTACTAGGAAGAGAACCGGATTACAACCCTTTTATCTTTGTCGTTTTGTGTATAAAGATAGATAAAAATCAGTAAAAGAGGAGTCGATCCTCAGACCTCATAGAATGCGGATAACTCCCTGAACCACTTGCTCTACTAAATCCTACTTTTTACTACTTTTTAAGAATACGTAATAAATATGTTTCTCCCTTATTTATAAGAGAAAAACATTGGTAAACCGTGAATTCGAACCCAATCAATCAGGTAACATCAGGTAAACAGCTCTTTAAAAGAGCATAATTTTTCATGCTCTTTTGAAGATGAATGTTTTTCATGTTTCAAAGAACCTCCAATTTTTTTTCCTCCAATCCTTCTCTCCCTATAGTAATTCCTATAACAAACGATAACAACTGCTCTTTTCTACTCTTTCAAAGAACAATGCTAAACACAACCTATGTCTCTTAAGATAAGAGATTTAGATAGTGAGCCCAAATTCAAATTAGTCATTAGCCAAAGGAATATTTGGGTTTAATGATACGATGATGTATTCATTATTCTCTTAAGCAATAATACGACATGACCTATTTTAAATACATTATTTCATGTGTTTGTCATATCAAAGTTAATTTTGAGCAATCCAAGTCATTAAGATGACAGTTTACAAATTAAACTAAATTGAACCCAAAAATCACGCTTATTGAAAAATGTGAACCATCAAATTTATGCATTCTACACTGAATGAGGAATGTTCATATTCTTTTAACGGTTGGCTTGTTCATATTCTTTAATGATTGAAATTAGAGTGCGCCAATGGGATTGATCAAACATGTAAGCCATGTTTCCTGGAAGTGTAGGGTCATGAGATAATCTCTTCAAAGGCGTTCATATGAGTAAACCTCATTCATTATCGATGCGTATTGCTATTCTTTGGGGCTTCGGGTCGCAACAGCAGTGCCCTAAAAAAGTCCTCAAATTTTGAGAGTTAAAAACATAAAATTATATATATATATATATATATATATATATATATATATATATATATATATATATATATATATATATATATGGAGCGAGAAGATATTCCATGTGAAATACCGTGAATAACATTTTCACCATCTACTTTTGAGTCGTAAAATCTAGATCCTTAAATCACAGTCAAAATTAACTTCTAATTTTAAAATTCAGTTTTGAATTCATTTTTAAAAAAACAATTAATTTATACAGGCTGCTCAAGCTGCACACAAAAACAGTATTTGTGAGGCCACGTGGACCTTCATGTGAATGTTAGAATAAGGTGCCCTCTCCACCTAGAGTACCTTCACACCTTTCCCATATATATATATATATAGATAGATAGATGGACAATTAAAATAACAATCAATTAGTTTTAGGAGCTTAATCTTAAGAGCTGTTTTGGGATTTGCAAATTAATTCCATGAGTTCGAGTCAAAATTTTGGACGGTTCTGATATGGGGGTACCACCAAAGGAGGCAGCCCCAACACTTCACAGATCAGCCCATATGGCTGTGTTCTCCTGTCTCAAAACCACCCACATTATCATTTTCTGTTTGCTTTAATAATAAGTAAAATCTCTTCAATCCAAGTTGTCCAGGTGCCGAAGTGACTAAAAGTTATGCCCGCTAGGGTATCCATATATACCACCAAATCCAAACACTCAATATGAAGATATGAAAAGTGGTCCATAATAAATTTTCCTCATGAATAATTCGAGCCCTTTTAAGAGGGATTTTAGTTGCATGACCTCTATATGATGCGTAGCCACTTGGACAATTTGGATTGACAGAAAGTGAGCTATCACGGATTTTCAAAAGCCATAATATCTGTAAACGTCAGCTTTTGACACAACATATGGGAGCAGGTTCCCTCCTCCATCGGACAAATGCTACCCACCCACCCTCATTATGCTACCACTACTGCTTCATGAGAAATTTATCAACCCCCACAAGTTTTGTTTGAGATAAAATAATGGACAGTGCACTAAGGAGGACACAATTTATTGAGACAGAGTGCATGCTGCTGATGTGGCGCGACGTAATTGGATGTAAGTGTGGTGGAGCTCAATTAATGCAGGTCGGTACAGCTAGTTGCTTCGCCCCAAGTCAGCCGCCCACACTTTGTCCTCAACAAATCTGTCTTATGTTCACGCTTATATTTTTCCTAAAATAATGCAACATAAAATGTTAAATTATGTCTGCTGGAAAAAGTTGATTTCGTCACTAATAAGTGTCTAATGGACAATTTTATGTTATGACCAAGAAATGTTCATGCTATAAAAGACCCACATTCCCACAAAAAGAAAACACACAACCTTCGTATAATTTATATGAGGGATAATGGCTCCTGATCTACATTTAAACACTAAAGTGGTATTTAAATAATCTTACACCATTATAATTGGACTTTTTATCTCACATCACTGAAGCGTGATTTATCATTATGCCATGTGGTGCACATCTGTGATCAATCCAAATTTTCCAAGTGGCAATCTACCATTTGACCATGTCTCAACCCAAAAATATGCCTATAAGTGGATGAGAGCCATCCGATTGATGAGTATTAATAACAGCCATTAAAATGAAAAACAACAATTGATATTAGTCTACAGATTGGAAGGTTTAAATCTCCCTAAACATCAATTTTTGGGCTTGTTGCACTTCAATCTATGATCTATCACGCTATCAATACAGATCACCCAAATTTAAACCATTATTAAACCCATTTCTGGTGTTTATCGGGTCCTTTACATAATTGTGGCTAAAAGCATTTACACAATTACTGCAGGATTTAATTAATTATTTATTTTTTCTTTCTAGAATTATTTAAAAAGTTTAAATGTTGCCAGACTATGGAACAACAAATGGCAGTCAACTTGTAAATTGAAGTCATAATTCGTTGGATGTGGCGGATCCACTGATAAATGACAGTCAAAGAAATTAAAAAATTTTAAAATAAATGTTTTAGATAAGTTTCAAAATTTAACCTTGTTAGAATAATTTACCCTTTTTTATTGGTTTAGCCACCGGATCCATTTCGATGGCATATCAGACACCTGTCAGCCTTTGAGGTCCTTAGAATTCATTTCAGGGGTCTATAAAGTGAAGATTCCTACTCAACATTTAATTAGAAAATGACAATTACTAAACAGAATGAGTGTAGCTAATCCTCAAGCAATTAAAAAAAAGAAGGTTCACGCGCGATGATAAAGTAAAAATTATCTCCATAAAACTTACAGCTAGATTTTCTTCCTCCTGACCTTCCCCCTACCACGACGCTTGCCTCTCTTCAGCTTTGAGTCCTTTTTCGACTTCTTCCCTATACCGCCAACAGGCTTTAAGAATGATCCCGAATTTTCACTTTGAGCAGTCCCACCATCACCCATCTCCACATCTGTTATTAAATATAGAATAAGCTCCAACTTTTAAGGTTAAGGAACCAACCATATCACTAGTCTGAAGAAATGTGAACGACAATACCTCTGGCATTGATTAAATGTTACAGACATGAAAGTCTTTAAGAAATCACCAATCTATAATTAATAAAAGGACAGAATTTTATTTATTTTTGGTCATTAACGCAATAGGATGAATTGAGCAGTTTCTAAGATCCATTGGATGAACAATCAAAAACCATAAAAACAGTTTCTCCTTAAGACCGTCAAAGGTATTGGTTTTGGCCAAAGTGTGTCACATCAGCCGAAGCCCTTTTTTCAGGCCAGTAAAGAAGCATATCATGAGATGTTACATCCAGAACACAAAACAAGAAGCTAACTGCATGGAACAAAAAAAGACAGAAAAAGAAACAAAGAATGGATGAAAACAGAGCCACAAAAAAATTCAAGGCTTCCCAAGGCTAGCTAGTCCAAACCTTCGGCACTGCCATCACCCTGAAACCAGCCAGCAATGAGTCAAGCACAAACCCAGAGAAGCCACCCAGCATGCCAACAGACTCATCACGAGTTCAAAAGTAATGTCCAGTCCCAGAGCAGGGAGCCGTGTCTGATTCAAGAACAAAAGCAAGGTCAGGGTCCAACCGATCATCAAATCCCAAGCAGCCTGGAACACCATCGCCAAAGGCCTCCACTGCTAAATAAAAATATGAGTACAATGTTCCAACCACTGGCTGCAAAGCAGCCAGTCGAGATGGACCACAGCAGTTGGCCTTGACAAGACCAGGTCGAAGGCAGGGGGAGGATTTAGAATAGTCCCACATCAACTGTGAACTGGAGGCCTTGGGTTATATATAACTTGGGCAAACCTCACCTTACAAGCCGGTTTTGTGAGGTTGAGTTAGGCCCATGGAATTCTATCAAAGAATTCCCCACAGGTTAGGGGTAATCAAAACTGAATTCCGAACATGGACAGAAACAACTCCCAAGTATCAAAAGGGCTTCTCAAAAAAAAAAAAAAAAAGTATCATAAGGGAAATTAGTGTGAATCATCACGTGTTCCACTGTCTCATCACAGCAAAACAAAGGACGCAATCGCAGGGCACCCAGATTCCCCTTTTGATAAGCAAACCCTTAGTTTTAAGGTACCCCTAAGCAACACACCAGAAGAAAGCAGCGATCTTAGGGGGATAGAGGAGATTCCAAATCCTCATCCAGTGGCAGGCAAAGAGTGGGCGACCAAAGAGAAGTCTGTAGAGTCTTATGATCGAGAATGCTCCTTGGAATCCAAGGTCAAAACGCGCCTATCATCTCTACTCAAAAATGCCATGATCAAGGGATGATCACAGCAAAGGGAAACAAGAGAGCTTGAGACTAAAGGGACTGGGCCTGTATCCCAATGGAAGGTTGACAAAATTGTAACCTCTAGGTAGGTGTCTCAATGGCCTGGCCCTTAAATGAGTTAATTATAATCGGGCCTTTTTGGAACTAGCCCCTACTGGCCCGACTTATTAATCGGACAGGTTGGGCCAGCCCATTTATGAATCAGGCGTACTTACCTTAGCCCAAACGCATCATGGCGTGCCGGCCCAACAATTTCTATAAATAAGGACTCAACTGATCAATTCTGGCCGGGTTCGGCCGAACTTAAACAAGCCCATTTTAATCGGGCGGCTTTTGGAATTAACCCATACCTGGCCCATCTTACTAATCGGGCCAGGCCATTTATATATCGAGCCTACCTACCTTAGACCATACATGGCCCCAGCTTATCTATCTCAAGGAGAGAGAGAGAGAGAGAGAGAGAGAGAGAGAGAGAGAGAGAGAGCCTCAATCCACTCAAGACCCAGTTCCCACCAAGGGACCCAAGCGAATAGACCCACCAATGCTAGCATTCCTATAACGTAAGCTGAAACAAATAGACAAAGATAGTGGCAAAAGGAACCCCGCCCACCCACCACCACCCCCCCCCAAAAAAAACACCCAGGTCAAGTCAGAAGTTGATAGCAATCCCATTCTCAATCTTGAAACTCATTTCATGCAAAAAGCCCTTAGACCAATCCATCGTCCGGCCCCCCCTATAAGAAAGAAGTGAACATGAACCCACCCCGCCTTCAGCAGCACATCCTTAGTCTCAACAATTCTCACTCAAAGAAGCTTGCCATTCATACCAAGCCTCCACGACCACTTCTTAAGTAGACATTCATTTCTCTCATTCTTTTAATATCAAGCCCCCATCCTATCTAGCGAGCCCCACCACATCTCAATTCACAAGATGGATTCGCTTATTAGAGTCACCCCGCCACCACAAAAACTTTGCTTGGATACTTTAAAATCTATGGATCGCTACGAGGGGAGTAAAGGGAAAGGCTCATGCAATAAATAGGAAAACTGGAGAGAGAAGCTTAACAAGGGTAACATGCCCGGCTGTCGATAGCAAACTTACTTTCCACATAGCCAACTTCTTATCAAGCAGCTCAATGATCAGATCCCAAACTTCTATATGGGGCTTCCCAATACATAACGAAAGGCTTAGATAGGAGGAAGGAAGAGACTCTGCCTTTCCTCCTAACGCCTCGGCCAACACCATGGTACTAGGGACACCAATACACACCCCTATTATAAAAATCCTACCAACATTCACCTTTTTCGTGTACACTGCCTCGTAGCATCTAAAGACATTAGCAAGGGCCAAGGTTCAAAATCTCAGTTTCATGTTACGTATCGGCCAGCTCCAAAATCAATATGTATCGGATGATAAATTTCGGTTTTGGACAATACATTGGTATCAATGGTACGTATCGACCAATACATACCAATATATATGGGTCGTATCAACCAAATCATCTTCGAGACCGATATGTATCGACCAATACATACCAATATATATGGGTCGTATCGACCAAATCATCTTCGAGACCGATATTTCCCGAATGATATTTTGAACCATGGCAAGGACAATTGCTGAAGCCTTGCTAAATATGAGGGTCTCATTGACGAGTTGGAGATGAGAGATAAACAAACCACAAATAGAAGTAGTCAAAAACTATTTCACCATTCTGAGCTCTTTAATTGATGATAGAATGAACATATTAAGACCTCCCACGATATAAAAAAGATAAGGAGAAAGGGGAGCACCTTGATGAAGGCAACGTGTACTATGAGAATACCCCTTAGAGGCCCCACTAACAAGAACAATGAAAATACCCCTTAGAGACCCCACTAACAAGAACAAAAAAGGTAGGAGAAGAGTAGCAAGCACTCATTAGTCATTCATCCTCTCCAAGTAAGGCAAATCCCATACGCTCAAGAAGATAGTACATAAACACCCAATTCACTCTATCATAGGCCTTCTCCATATCAACCTTAATAACCACCCCAAGAATATTAGCTAGATGCTTCCCATCCACACATCATGTGCTATCACAGAGAGATCCAAAATTTTCACTGATGCGGGACAACGACCCAACAACACATGAGTGATCATGAGATGCGAAATTGCTGAAATTAAACGAATTAATTGAACAATTAAAATCCCAAATTACAGCGATACCTTAGGATTTCGTGGAATTCGGCCTAATTGATCATGCTTGGTCCCCTTAGGGTCCAATCCGGCGCATGAGAACCATTAGAAATGCGGAAGGTGCGAGCCTAGAGATAGAACTCTAGCATCCTCTAGGTTGAAGAGTTCGATAGTGGTTTAATGTGGAATCGCTAGATCATCGCTAAGGCTTTTGAATTGAATCAATCAAACGGAGCAAATCGGACAATCTAGAGCCCAACAACGGTCATCGATCGACAGGTTACGATCGAAGTCGATCCACAAGGATGTGCATCAAGGTTGCTCTAGATCTAAGGTTTTGGATTTTGAACAAACAAAATAAAAAGGGGGAAATAGATGTAAGAAATTAGTAAGAAAATAGGAAAAGAGATAAAGAGAAGATCAATGATAACATGGGCATCATACCCTTGGCCTCACACTAAACCCACATGGGGAAGAAGACTCACTCTCCATTAAAGTCATCTCAAGCTCTCAATGCATAGTATTTTCATTAAACTAATCAATTGTCAAATTTGGCTTACATAAGGACCTTATATACTACGTGCAAAAAGAAACTAAGCCTAAAGTAACAAAATATTAAATTGTCCTCAACTGGAACATTACATTTAACCCAAAAGGCAAGAAAAAATAAAGAAAAATAACAAAATGGACAGTTGTCGTCACTTGACTGGCTTGAGCGGGTTTGATTCTCGTTCGAGCGAGAATCTTAAGGGTCGCTTGAGCAACAACCAGGGGTTGCTCGAGCGAAGTTTGGCCGAAAGTTTTGGTCCTGTTTTCTTGATGCATTCTTGCATGAGCGACAAATGGCCAAAAGTTGGCCCTGCTTTTCTTATGCATTCTCGCTCAAGCGAACATATGCAGTGAGCCCTATTTGCTTCAAGGTCTATTCTCGACAGATGTCAGCGCCCCGTGGCTCCTCCATCGCTTCTTCTTCCGACGGTACACTTTGTGTGGCCCGAAACCTAAGTCTACGGTGTCGGCGTCCCAACCAATTCTCTCATCCCCAAAATGTTCCATCACCGATGAAACTACTTTCTGGCATCAGTCGTTAAGTTAATGTCCCCGTCCCCACCAATTCTCTCGGACCTAAAAGGTTTCATCTCCAATGAAACATGCCTGTACAATCGGTCAAGTATGTCGGGACGTAAGTAGTGACCGTTCTTGCAACTAGCCCAAGCCATCTCGGTACTCGGTGGAGCATGCTCGTCATGTCGGTCAATTGTATCAGGATGCACATGGTAGACCTCATCTTGACGAACCCAAGCCATTTCGAAACCCGGCTTGCCAACCCACTCTACCAAATACTTCTGAAGCTTCCCACCATTTCCACTTGACCAAGAAGATTTCATCACCGATGAAACATGCACGCGAGACCGGTCAAGGAAGTATGGATTCGCATCACACACCTCTCCACTCAATCTAAGCGCTCTCGTATATCGGCTCACTAACCCTCTTCATAAAATAGCCTTGAAACTCTCTACCATCAGTGAATGCCACAAGACCATCCAAGATCTTCTCAATGATCTCACTTTTCATCTTGCTCGGAGGAGGAAGGGGTATGGGCTGTATGATTCAGATGGACTCAAAAGGAATGGATGTTTAAGAATGGTTTCTAGGAAGTGGGGGGATGAGGAACTAGGTCTTCCATATTGAGTGTTGGACTAACCCCCATCCCTTGAGGTAGCTCAAGCACATATACCTAAGGTCCACTCTTTGCCACCATCCAAAAAGATCTGGCAACGCAGGTTTGAGACTTCTTCGCGATCCCTGATGGGAATCGTTCAGGCCTAACCCGAACTATTTCATGGTCACTTATTTGGATTTCCTTGAAGCTCACAGGCAAATCCGTTAATAATTTGAAATTTTCATTGCACAAATTAATTGTAGGCATAATTTCGGCATACAATGCGGAATGTGAATCAAAACCATGATGTGTGCGTGCACCTACGAACTCGATATGCTCATGTGCATGTGACACAAATGACTCCTGTGTAGTGGACTCTGCCAACACTAGTGACTCATGTGCACTCGACTCGATTAACTCATGTGTACTCGATTCGACCAACACCAAAGACTCTTGGGTACTCGATTCTATTGACACTAATGACCATTGTGTAACCAGTTCAATGGACTCACGTGTACTGGACTCAACGGACACCAACAATCAATGTGTAACCAACTCTATGGACACCAATGATTGTGTGGGTGACTCGGTTGGCTCACGTGTGGACGACTCAACATCATTACACAACGGAAATAGAAGTCTCTTCAATGCGAGCTAGACTTTCTTCGACTTCTTTTTCATATTCACTCATCACGGTACTAAGGTCATGCACATTCTTTCCCACATTTTCCAGCTCCATAGAACTATCTCTTTTAATTAATAAATTTTGGGCGAAAAATTTTGTGGGACATGGATAAGCAAAGGTAGCACTTGTTAGGACCACAAGTTTTGGGGCTCTCATTGATCTCGACCAACGCGGCTTGGATGCTCCTAAGAGCATCGGCAATCCCATTCGTACCCATGGAGATCACGACACACTAAACAGAACTAGGATGAACAAGAAACTATGAACCTAAAGTAATTGAGTAATTTTAACAAACACAAGATGAGCACAAAATAAAATAAAATCAAAAGAAATCGAAATGACAAACAAATGCCTTACCCTAGAACCTAGGTTTTGATACCAAAACTAATGCGGGACACCAAAAGCAACTTGCGTTGGAGAAATAATAGACGATAAGAGCGGTTTGAGGCGGTTAATGAGAACCTTCGCAAGTACATTGTAAAGGCGACCTAAAAGACCAATGGGATGGAAGCCATTAAGTGAATCAACCCCACTCTTTTTTAAAATGACCATATTGAAAGCAGCATTAAGGACCTTTTGAATCTTCTTTTTATTGTGAAATTCTCAAAAAAGCGTCAAATATCTTTCAGACAGAGACAAAAAATGCTTAAAGAATTGTAACACTCGGGCTAGGCGCTCAACCCCCATTAGCCGAGAAGAGAGCATCTCTTAATTTCATTTTCAGAGAAGCTCCCCTCAATATTCTCCCTCTCCTCTTTCATAATCCAGGGATATGACAACCCATCAAGGGTGGGCCTCAACCACCTCTCATCCGTATACAGAGGAGAATAGTAATCAATTATAACCTCGGCAATCACATCCCTCCGCACAATCTGCGTTCCATAAACCATTAGGGGCCTGATGATATTCTGTATACGCCTCGCAGAAGAACAAGCATGGAAGTAAGTTGCATTCAATATAGTTAAAGCGACAGGCGAGGCTATAGCATTGGCGACCAAATTTTTCATAGATGCGAAATTGCTAGCGGATATGCAAATAGCAGCCTCATGGCATCGCCATATATGCCTATCGCCATCATGATGCCATGGAGGCTATTTGCTAAAAGTATTTAAAGCATTTTATAATGTTTTAAAGAGAAACTGCCCTTTTACAATATTTCAAAGGGCATTTAATCCTTTATCTTACTATTTCAAGGGAATTTTTGTTTAATTTATATACATAGTTTAGGATCTCTCTCTCTCTCTCTCTCTCTCTCTCTCTCTCTCTCTCTCTCTCCCTTTTTCCAGTAAAAAATATCAAAACAGTTATGATATTTGTGGTATCGTAACAACGGATATAATTCTGAGAAACAACACGCTATGTGAATTTGTCAATCACAACAACTGATTTGCTTCCTAGAGATACCGCAAGGCCATCACAACCACACTCGCACTTACAGAGAAACTAGCCAAATCTCAGTCCACAACAGTTTTACACCAAAAACTAACAGCACAAACTTTGAGGAAACTACTCAAAAGTTGATAACTCAGCCTAAACCATCAAACTAACAACACAAACTTCACATATAATAACAAATCACCAACCCCAGATCAGGAGCTATATTCGAGATTAAATGGTCTCCTATATAATATCAACACCTCAAAAGCTAGAACATAAAATAAACAGTTAATAAATAAATCATTAAAATGAATCAGGTAGCAAGTTCTGACAAATGGGTATGCACATTTACTCGTCTATTAAAATGGGTTTTAGAGAAATCGAACAAAAGATCACGTACCCATGGAAGTGGAGGTGGTGGTGGTTGTAGTTATGGTGTTGGGGATACGAACGGGGACCTTTGGAGCGGCGAGAGCGGCCTCTTGAGCAGCGAGCTTAGCAGTTTCCTTGATTTCGTAAAACGGTTTCACTATTTCCCTCCTCAGTGTTCTCAACCTCTTCTGCCTTTTCGACCTCAGGGACTTCGCCATGATTCCCGGGCTTTGAGTTTTACAGAAGCGAAGAAAAGGGTTTATTAGGGTTGTTAGCTGTTGGCTTATGCATCTATGATATATATAGCGTAGGGTTGGTATTCGGTGGACGTGCCCGGGTCACAAGGTACGGTGCATGGGTCACTGATATGAGCTTTTATTAGGTATACTCGGGCAATCTACTGCCATCTGTGCATACTTATTCACTAGCCAGTATCAGACGTAAACTCCAGTCATATTATACACGTGGTATAAGATGCTATTATACACGTGGCATACAGGTGGCAGGCCATTCAATAGATAAGACTCTTCTCAACACCGCTCAAAGCACTAGGATTACACTTGATCACGAACTGGTCTGCCATCATATACTAATTACTGAATCTTTCAGGTTGCGGAGATATACAACTCATTGACTGCTTTGAATCAAATGATAGAGATCTTTCACGTAATGGATCTTGAGATTATGGGCATACCATCAGACGGTCAATTTTTATTTAATATGACACTCATCCCAAAAAATTGACTTTAATATCACTTAAAACTCATCACACTCAAACTTGATTTATAGGTCACCTTCTCAAGTGATTTTCCGCCTTCTTGAGTTTCAATGGGTCTCACGCAACTATCACAATTAGAAGCATGGTTTTAGTTAGATCCAATTGAACTCTAAATGAGATTATGATTTTATAATTATTGGATCCAAGAGAATCTTGACTTTAACTTTTGCGAGTTTTTAACTGCAGACGTTTGAATCTGTTGCACCAACACTTATAAAAACTTTTGAACCCCATTTACAATTACACATGGATTTAGTTTCCATCTTTCTTGCTATGACAGGAAAAAATCTGAAAAATGTACAGTCATCAGGATTCGAATCATCCACAAATGCCTCCAAGGGTTGCCGGACTCATAATCAAATTGGTCCATAGATTCTTACTTTGAAAATGATTTATTGAAAACCAATGATTAAAGAGTTTCCTAGGCCAAATCTTGGCCCTACCCTGCCTATCGAGAAACAAGAATTTAAGCATATTATGAGTTAGAAAATGAGAAAATTATAGTGCCCACCTGTTTTCTGAAAGAGCTCACTTTATGATATCCATTGTCGTGTCAGATCCTACGCCACGCTCTCATTGAGTAGGCACTTTCAGTAATTCGGTGGGCACAAACAAGGGCTCCCTATTATAACTTGACCATCTAATCTCTCGTGGAATCCCATTTATCATATCTTTAGCAAATTGAAAAAAATGGACGTGAGAAGGGTGGTTGCATCGGGTAAGACCACGAGGAGAAAAAACTATTCTTTTAGCACCCTAAACAATCTTTCTTAAAATCTTCAAAATTTCTCCAACTTCCCAAATCTCTTTTATTGTTCATGTAAATTGGGCGTGCATTCTACTTAGCATTCTAAGTAGTTTGTTTAGATCTGAATTATGTTCTATTGATTTCTAAAAATAATTTGATTGCTTATTTATTTGTTCTGATTTTGCAATTCTAAGTTTCTAACTAGAAAAAATACTTGCAATTCACTTCAATTATTTATATGAGAAAGTAATAAGAGAGATTTGAAGACACACTTCAAAAGAACCAATAAAAGTGAAAAACTCAACGATGGTTTCCCGATTTATATGTTTGGAAATATTATTAGTAAAAACCAAGTCAACTATCGGGTCGATCCAACTCATTGACAGCCTTTCTCGGAGGTCATCAAGCTGGTGAAGCTCGAGTTATAACCTACTGTTTTTTAAAATAGGCACAGCTACATGTAGCTTTTGTAGTATTTATGTAGCTTGGCTGCTTGAAGTATGACCGCTGCCAGTTATAGTCTACTTTTTAATTAATTAACTTAAAAAAAAAATAAATAAATAAATATAAACCTCAAACAATCATGGACTATTATTTAGTCATTTTTTTAAATACAACCAACATTTTATACTTTTTTTTATAATTAAAATACAACCAGCATAAATCATGAAATATGCTACAATTCCTCTTTTGCAGAAGTTCTAAATTCAGAAACTATTCACATTTATTAGGACTACTGGCAGACGGTCCAAGAAAAATAAGTGCACAATGCGATTTGAACGGCAGGCTTCCCACTCTAGCTACAAAACAGGAAGTCAGAGGCGCCAACGATGCAAATGGATAGTTAGATCCATTCCTTTGGGTTGATACATGCATCTAAAAGTTTCCATTCTTCACTCCCTTCTTCTGGTTGCTGAAAAATAGAAACAAAACTCAGTGCGCAGATTCGATAGAACTCACTACTGACCAAAGAGGAGCAATGGGCTATTGAGTTGTTGTTAGGTAAGCAGCCCAAGTGACTTTGTGTCACTTTTTGGGACATGTGCCATGTGGTTTGAAGATCATGCGTGTGGTGTTATTTGAAGATCATGATCTAAAGATATATGAAATGGAAGATTGAGACAAATAAACATATCTAATTTCAAAGAGTCAAACACCTTTTCAAATTAATGGTGTCAGCTGATTTTAAAGCCACTCACTTCTTTGAATCACACGATGGAGATGTTTTTGGTTTCAGTCGTTCACACGATAAATCTTTAGAATAATGGCACGTGACTGCCTTGAAACAGATTAACTCATGATCACACTAATTGGTTCACATGGCACATAGCTTTGAAGAGTCCAAGACATCCAGATGGAATTGAACTAAGTGGGCCACTAACTGGAAGATCTGAACCACCTGATCTATGCATTTTAAATGACCGGTGGTTTATAGGAATTAATCTATAAATCTTTAGCTCAGGGTCTTAAAATCCTCTAATCAGTGTGAACTTTTGGTTGAAACGTGACAACAAGGGAGGGGCTAATAGTTGATCAAGCATGCTATTCTGCAATCTATTTATGGCGGTCATAGGAATTAACCTCTAAAAATCTTTAGCTCATGGTCTTAAAATCACACAACACAAGATGAAACCACATGGCGCAGGTCCCAAAAAGTGACCTGTGACCCAAGTCGCGTAGCACTTACCAAATACCACTTAGGCTATTAAACTCTGAGTTGGTATTAGGCTGTCACAAAATTCTCCAAATTAATCAGAATATTGGAAAGATTCTCATAGAAAATTTTTCCCAATAGGTGGTGTACCAAACTTTTGGCCAAATATTCGCTTGATTCGTTGATTCTCCTAATTTTTCTCCAATTTAACGGATTAGATGAATTTTTATCATTGTGGTGCTTTAATCACACTTCATATTGTTTTTATGATTGTAAATTGTTAATGCATGCATATTATATAATACATTTACTTTTTTATTTAAAGATATCATTTTTTAATTTCAAATATGTTAACATGTATTTTATCATATATTAATAATGTATTAATATTTTTACAATTCCCGAATTTTTTCAAATTTCCCCATAATCTTCCCTGAAATTTTCCAATTTAAACTGAACTGACACCCACCAAATGATTGCCGAACTCGAAATGGGTTACTATGGTGTTAGGTGCCTCACATGCACCAACGGTGGTGCAGGGGTCAATCTACTTTTCCCCAAATGGTGAAACCTATATATATAACATGCAAATCAGTGAAAGCACGTTTTTGAACTTTCACTAATTTGGCACTCAAAAATATTTGTGTTATCTCCCAAGTTTGGTGGAGGAAGATTGACCCCTAGGCTGCCCTTGGTGCACAGGTGAGGCACCAAATATTTACTCATTACACCAACTGATCAAAACTTACATGGTCGTACTCCCATCGGGCTGTTAGAGGTAGAGAAACGAGAATACTCTCTATGCGGCCTCCAGTCTTTAGTCCAAAGGTCGTACCACGATCATAGACCTTCACAATTAATAAAATAACCTCATTCAGTAAAATCATAAATGTTATCTATATCGAGTTTTTAAGCTAGCAGTTGTACCAGGTTGAATTCAACATAGCGTCCCCTTCGTAGTTGCTGCCACGCCTTGTGTTGGTCTGTAAATGGTGTATCCTTCCGTCGTTCTATCAAGGGTAAGTATGCTGGAACCACGGACTTAGTGCACTCTGCAAGATCAATTTCATGTAAAAGATGTCAGGGGAACAGAAGGAACTAGACATAAATGAAATGAACAAATAAATGAATATATTGATTATGGAAAAAAATTCAGTGACAGGCTTCCACAAATAACTTGTATAAACCAACTCTACCCGCGACACTAACATGCCCATAAATCCGGACAACTAATTGACGGGTCAATCTTAGATGACCCTAAACAAATAATCATTGAGATTGTAACCATCTTGTCTTAACAGTCTGAAAGTGACATTCTGTAAGAGTGCTTCATTAAAAGTCAGATTGATCGAAGGTAGAAAATTAGCATCATCCTAGCAGCTTGATATTTTAGACTATGTACCACCCAAACATGGGTATCACTTGGAAGAATCATATCAATGGTAATGGTAGAAATTGGATGGCAATTAGACTTTATAGACCATTTTGTATAAGAAATTAAGAAACACATTACTTGTATGCAACACACATTTTCTCTTGCCTGAATATTTGGGCTTTACATAATAATTTCGCGCTCATATGAGAATATGGGCCAGATCTGTCTTCGCTCATTTTTGCATATCCCATGTATTGGATCTAGATAAACTGAATCTTTTGGAGAAAAATAAATAAATATTAAAACTAATTATAAGTTTCTCAAAAAATCTAATGAACAGAGTTTACTAAAGCAAGGAAAGAGCTGATCTTAGATATTACCAGTGGAGAAGGCAAGAAGCATCTCTTGATCATAGTCATTAAGATCATCGAAAAATATTCCGCCAAGTCCACGCCGTTCGCCACGGTGCTGCAGAAAGCATGATCTGTAAATATAAGTAAAAGTTTTCCCCCAGGTCCACAAAATTTGACATTCCTTTTTCCATGTAAATTTTCGCCTGTCATCTTTCCTCCAACATCTTTTGAGATAATGTTAGCATCTTTAGAATGCAAAAAGAGCTAGTAATCACTATGATAGCCTTGTAGTATATACTTTTTTCTTGGCTAGTAATCGCTATGATAGCCTTTTAATATAATTTGGTCTACCACACAATAGCTATCAGAAATTATTTGAAAATAAATAAAAATAAAAACTTTTGAATTTAACTATATAAATAAAAGAATAATTAAAAAATGATAGCATCTTGCACCATTCTTAGCAAATGTGACTCTGATTTCTGTCAATTCATGCATAAAACATATAACTACGTGATATAGCATTAACCAGTACAGTCAAACAGATTTAAAAACATTGAACATTACGGATGAGTCACAGAATGAAACAAGTTTTTTGCTTACAACCATGAAATCTTAAATAGCTAAGACTGCAATAACAACTTCTGTAGAAAAAGGGGAAGTAACCGCTGTATATTTAAATAATATAACTTTATGTAGACATAACCATCAAATGTTTTTCTTTCCAAAAGTAAACTTTTGACATCCTTGCCAAACTTCTAACTAATTATTTGAGGGTAATGAAATAACCTTATCCATGCAGAAACCAGTGTCACCTGTAAATCAAAGGTCAGGGTGGGGTTAAAAATAAAACAGGCAGTAGAGAGTCCTGAAAAATTTTCCTTCTTGATGTAATCACTCTCAGTCCACCTTCCAAATGCCATAACTTTGAAGTTTTCGAAGAGATCTTTGATTTCAAAATTCTCGCCCAGATTTCTTTCTGGCTGATCTGATATTCCACAGGAGTTTTCAATCTACAAGAAAGGTATGTAATGCATCTTCTTTTAACCTTGAGGATCATTTGAATCAAGATTTGAGTGCTCTCGATGGTTTTTGAATGAGTTTTGAATATCCACATATGTGCTATCTCGTACCTCATCTATGGCAGTTGAAGGGTAGATGACTCTCAAATGAACAGAATTGATATTTGGTGTTGGGTTGCTGTATGATGTCACAAGTGAGTTGAAGATGTCCTTGATCGAATAATTGACGCATGCACTAGGTCTCGCAAAGCTCAAAGGTATCGAACGAAGTAAAAAGGTCAAAGGATGTTCCATGAAGTATTTGTTAGACGAAGCAGGTGTACGTGAATCAGAAATAGGGAAGGAAAGTCCATCTTCAGAAGTAAAGAAGATGTAGCAAGAAAGAGGGGCAAGGAGCGGCGACGTCATATGAGAAAGTGGCCTTCATCTTAGAGAGTCTTCGCATGAGAGACATAGACAGGTCTTTGTTCGCTTTCCTTCTCCCATCTCTTCGCGCTGTAGTACAAAAAGCGAAGGGAAGGTGATGCGGGAACTTACTAAATGCAATGCTAAGGTTGAGATTAGAATTAAAATTAATTTAATCAATAAAAAAGTAACAATTTCTCATAACAAATTACCACAAATTCAATCAGGTGATTTAATTACGGCCCAAAATAGCATTACTTTAGCGTACGTTCCCTATCACGGATCTAGAAGACTAAGGTTCTTATGAATGGCTAGATCTCCGATAGTTTTAAGGCGTCGAAAGACTCACAAGCGGGTTCTTTCGATACCAAACGAAACTAAAAAGCCAATAAAATTAATAATGAACAAAATTTTGATTTTGGGCTTTTATGAGATCAATAATTAGGATTACGCTACTTACGCAAACTCTAAATCTAAAGAAGATAGAGATGGAAGAAGAGTTGGTCTCGCACCAAACCGCAAGCGGGAATCGAAGAATCGCTCTCCGTTTTGAGAGAATCACACCCTCACAAAAGTTTAGAACTTTCAATTTGCATAAGTAATTTTCATTAACCAAAACTAATAATAAAAGTGTTTACAAGCCTTTAAATAGGCTAACCAATGCATAAATTAGAAATCCTAGTGTAACTCTAATTCCTAATTCAAATAAAAGAAATATCCTAATTCTTCTAAAACAATAAAGTCCTAAAACAATAAGGAAATTAATCCTATTTCTAATAAAAGAAACAACTCTTACTTTCTAAAATAAATAATAAAAGAGACCAATCCTAATTCAATTAGGATTCTTGAAATTCGTCACTTTTTGTACAACTAACTTCTTCAATACTTGTCGGAATTGCACATTTTTTGGCTTGTTGGAAAGCTACTTCGATAAGCTTTCAAATATGACCAATTCGCATCAATCTGACTTCATTTAACACTTCAAAATAGGTCAAACATAAAAGTGACATGATTGAAAGTTGAAGACCCTAATAAATTTTGAATTTTCTTCTTTTTGATCAAACGGGCCTTTAACGGATTTTTTAAAAAAAAACTCATTCGTGGATTCACTTTCTCTTTTGACGTCTCCTCTTTATCCGACCACGATTCAAACAGGTGGATCTAAAATTCGCATCAGAAGGGGGAGGGAAGAACGTAAGTAAGCATTTATGAAAAATATACTTTATGACAGGTGGTAAGTTGTGATTTGTCCACAAATGAAAAGTCGGGATTTGTACTTCTTTCAAGACCGAGATACATGTTTGATTATGATTGTCCAATTTAACTACGAATGGAAGGTTGTCGTTTGTCCAAGGCACGCGATCCGAGGCGTGAAGGACGGTGCCATTCAACTACTGCCAACTATCCAATTCCCATTGGAAGATCTGTTTGGTGCCTCCTATAAATAGTGTCCGCAATTCAAAAGGTGGATAAGTTTTTCCCAACCGAAAATTAGAAAGACGAAAAAAATAGAAGAGGTGATGAGAATAAGAGTGAGAATCATCAATAAGAGCTTTGGTAAACGTTTGCCGAGGAAGAAGAAGGGGGTTTCACTGGAAACTGAACCAAAAAGGTTTCTAGCACCCTACAAAGTATCGTGGGTATTGAGTGTAAGTTATTTGCCCTTACGGGTATTATGTATTTATGATTGTACATGATTGAGAAATAAGAAGACAAGATAGGTAACCTCGAGGGGTAAGGTGAGCTGGCCAGGTACCTGCTTCCAAAAGCAGGAGACCTGAGTTCGAATCCCCTCCCCCCTTTGAGGCCACCCTAGGGATTTATATCCTATGCTGGCCCGGCATGTGCTGAATTTGGGGTGCGCATGTGCCCCTGGGATTAGGCGGGTGGTCTAAGAGGCCCGAATACCCAGGTTATGCAAAAAAAAAAAAAAAAGACAAAGATATGTTAAGAGAATGGGCGCCCTAAAGGTAGATTACCAATTGTGAACCTTCTAAATTACTGTCGTAGGTGAATTGGTCGTAGCCCTACTCGGTTATGTGGATTGATCTCGATGAAAACTCGAGGTCATGGATCAAAATCTCGGAAATTAATATGTATCGTCCAGCCCCAAAACCGATACGTATCGGATGATACTTTCTGGTATTTTGCCAAAAAAAAAAAACATAAACAAACAAAATGATAATTTGAAATTATCGGATGATACGAACAATGCGGATGATAATTTGACTGTTTTTTAAGGGGCCCGGTAAAAACCCATTTTATCGTATCGTTCATGTCCAAAACCGATACGTATCGGTATCGGACAATATTTTGACCCATGCTCAAGGTGACAACTCGAGAATGTCTAAAAATTAGATAGATCGTACAGGAGGAAGGGAGAGGGATCATGTATTCATTGTTCGCCTGTGCGTGAGGTAGCTTTTGGTAAGAAGTCAAATGAAAGAATGATCTCTGATCTTTTCTCACGGAAGTCAGAATCCGTATTTTGACTCCCGCTAACTGTTTCAATGATGTTTGCCCTCGATGGTGTACCCAATTCCCAGATCTTTGACATTTCATGCCCTCATCACCTTTCGCCCAATACACCCCTGCCTAGTTTCCTGTTTCAGGGGGAGGCATGCCTGTCGACTCTGAAAGTCCATCTATGGATTGAAGCAGCTACCCAAAGCTCGGTTCCAGCCTTTTAGTGGTGTTCATGGACTTGGGGTATCAGACATAGTTTTAGAACTTGGCAAGTGAATGAGTTAACTTGGTCGAGTTACTCGGCTCGTTGGGATTTTGAGTTGAGTCTGAGTCGAGTTGAGAGTTCGCTAGGATGATGCAATCAGGGTTCCCTCGTATTATATTTTCATGGGATAAGGTTTTATAAACCCTATTTTTTAAAAAGAAGTATTAAACTACCCATTTTACTAATATATCTTTCCATGTTTTTCCTTGTAAAATAATTTTATTATTTTTATAAATATATATTTCTTAGAAATATTTACTAAATTACCGAGTTGGAGCGAGTCGAATTTATCCGAGTCTTTGAGTTAACTCGACTCAACCGACTTTCGAGTCGAGTTTTCGTATTTTCAAACGATGGTTTTAGAAGTGTCACACTTATCATACTGTCTTTATCCTCTCTTGCTCCTCCAGCCACACCATTCTCTTGGGTTACGCTGATGATATTATTCTTATTGAAGATGATCAAGCCTTCATTAGTCGTGAAAGTTTTTGAAGTGGAAGACTTGGGGAACCTCAAATATTTTCTTGGGTCAAAAGTTACAAGGTCATAGAAAGGAATATTCCTCTCTCAAAGGAAGTATGCCATTGATTTGCACAGTGATACCAGAATGCTTGGTTATAAACCTGCGACTATATGTAATCAACCATAAACTTTCTTTACATGAACTTGATGGTTGACCTACTCCAAAATCCTCATAAGTATCAAAGATTAGTGGGATGACTTATCTATCCCACTCTCACTAGGCCAGACCTCACAATTTGCAGTTAGTCCTGTGAGCCAATTTATGCATGCTCCCCGCACTACCCATCTTGTTGTTGTTGCATCCTTCAATGCATCAAGTCCAAACCGGGGCATATAAAGGGATTTTGAACTAGGTTGGGTCGGGTTAAGTCAATTTTTGGGGTATATGCCCAATCCGACCTGACCTTACTGTGCACCCTGAGTCTACCGGATGGGTCAGGGGCATATGCTAGACCCGACTCGAAAAATTGCCCGATGGGTCAAGCGTATTTGCTAGACCTGACTGGAAAAATGACTCAACCCTGACCCGACCTAGTTCAAAATCCCCTCAACCACATAGCTCCTCAATATTTTATATATAAGATATCAAGTC
The DNA here is from genome assembly GCA_021018995.1 of Chloranthus sessilifolius. NCBI lineage: Eukaryota > Viridiplantae > Streptophyta > Magnoliopsida > Chloranthales > Chloranthaceae > Chloranthus > Chloranthus sessilifolius. The sequence goes on from CM037589.1 coordinate 20,883,618, forward strand.
AACCCGACCAAACTCTATCTTGTCTTGGCCTGACCCGACTCGACCTTCGAGCTTGTCATATTAATCTGCGTGATAATTTTTCTCATGGCATAACACTCGTGCCAATTGTATGGTATAGATGACTTTAATACATCCTCAAGGATGGAGCCCGCCCACGGAAGCCAGTTTTTTAGAAACATTAACTTTACTAACAAGTCCCGATAACATTAATATATTACTACGAAGTAGGAACCATTCACCTATATTAAAGAAAAGAATGACACATATGATTCCTAACACTAAAAAATGATACCTTTACTAACAAATCCAAATAACATTAATATATGAAAAGAGTTGCATGCCCTAATGGGGCACAGTGAGCGTACCCCAACAGTCCACGTGGAGCTCCACATCGCACCGGACACACTATTTTGGTGCCACATGGAGCCCAGATACATTGCTTAGATCATTTTAAAAAAAAAAAACTAAGGCTAACATAGTTGAGAATAATAATTGATTTTCTGCTAAAAATCATATATGGATCTTGTATAAGTAGATGCTCAGCACAGACTGAGGTAGATGCTAAGCACAGACTGAGGAAAGAAGCTGAAAAAATAATAAGTACTTGTGAATCAACTTCATTAGCGACATGGGATAAGATGTTGAGTGAATCAGGAAACAGGAGAAAATAATAATTGAAAGTTTGTATGCAGTGCATACCTTAATGACGAAATAATCATCACACCACTTTTTGAATTTTGGGTAGAAACTGGGATCAAATTTGTCACAAGCGTGTTTTTGAGCCTGCAAAAGAAAACACAAAATCAACCTCTACCAGCTGCAAACGTCATTGCCATATATAATAACTAGAATGGTGTCTAGGCTATCCTTCTATTGGGTGTAATAAAATAGAAAATTGTATTCCCATCATCCATCATCATCATCAACGCCTTGTCTCATCTATTTGGGATCAGAACCTCCAAGCATTTAAAGTGTTCTAAATAGTGCTGACCTCTAAGGTGACGAATGAAGGGGTTTATTATAGTGACTAGTAACATTGGAGTGTAATTTTGACAAAGTTCCAGTTATCAGTGTGAGAGGTAAGGGTGCTTTCTTCACTGACTCCAACTTCTTAACAGAAAAGCTAGTAATAAGACCTGCTACCCTGTTCCACATAAAAAACACAGAAAAACTTCCAAAATTTTGACAACCTGACAAGGTCTCTATGAATTATGAAATGGAAGGAAAGGGAAGCAATCTTGCTAGCTATATCACAGGAAAAGGGAAGCAACCTTCCAAGCCATATCATAAAAACACAGAAACTTCCAGAATTTTTTCGACCAGCATCAAGATCACGAAGCAGAAATAAAACAGTTTGACAATCTGACAAGGGCTCTTTGAAATGGAAGGAAAAGGGAAGCAACCTTCTAAGCCATGTCATAATTTTCGACAACAAGGATGCAATAGCTAGCATCATTGCTACTATTTTCAAGGATTTATGGATAATTGATGATTAATGGTTTCATTGTCCATTCAAAATATGTCAATTTTCAGAGCAAGTCAAAATACCATCTTCCTCAATAGACATGCTTCGTCCCATTGCCGGATAGATCAAATCAAGCTACATACGAGTCCATGAACGTTGCATCTCTGGCTTAAGAAAATACTCATAATCCATATATTGAAAATGAGCACCACATATTTTCCAATAAAGAGAGCCCCGCAGTTAACCGCACTACAGATTTTCCAATAAGAGATCCCTGTAATTGATCTCAAGAGGCTGCATGCAAGCAAACACCCATACGTCTATACATGTACTAAAAAGAAACAAAGAAGTAGATTGCCTTGCACAGATTAGGGGAAGCATTAACCCTGAGAAATATGCCAAAATGCACCGTTTCTGTGTCGATCATTCTTTTCTAAATATGGTAAAAATCACCAACCATCCTATCCCATTCCTTCCTGAAATTAGCATTGGTGTCACAATCTTGAATTAACTTTACATGGTTACAGACCAAAGTCAACACTCTTTTTATATAAGAAAGCAATTATTTGATAGCTGGTAAAAATGTTTATAGACCAGAGCGCGTTGTGGCGGGGGTACGCAGCGTGGCCATCCGGGTCAGCCGTAGGGCCATTTTTCCTCTCCACGTTATGAGCATCACTGGTGCGTCGAGGCCATGAGGGCGGCACCGAGTGTGTTGGGCATGGGCCACGAGAGCGTCGCAACACGTTGGGATGAAGGGTGAAGATATGGGCGCAACACGGTTGCGACATGGCCAGCTGGGCTAGCGTTGCGGTGTGAATAGTAAAGTATGTCAAACCAAGGGGTTTGAGGTCCTCCCGCCATTTTCGCTTGAATTACTATTTTACCCTTATATAGGGGGACAGGAGTTGAGGTCCCCTGACCCTACACGTGCACTAGCCTCATGGGCTTATGTGCGTGCATCCGGGCCATGCTTGGTGCGTGATCGTCCTAGCTACGTCGTGTACTAGGGTCATCGCGTTGGTGATTTCCAACCACTTTCGAGGTGCGGGTTTTAGCCCAAATGGGGCACGGTATATGCTCGTCGCTGCCTATCGCTATATCAATCATCGTTGCATGTTGCCTTAACAATCATTGTTGCCGGCTCTAACCTGCTGCGTTGCTTTGCAGGGTGAAGTCCGAACGTAGAGGTTGAGGTGAAGCTTGAGTAAGACAAGCCTTCCACCCTTCGTAGCATCTGGGAATCCGCATCGCGTGACTCATTTTGGGAGAAGTAGGCTGACTTAGCGCAGCAGGCGTTAAGTGCCGCATGGGCTGACACTGCTGGACGAGTGACCCCGTGACAGCGTGGTCGAGGATATGTTCAGTGCAGGTTTTCAGTGAACAATAAAATGTTGTTGGGGATGAGTGTTTTGAGGTTTGCCATGATTCAAAGGGGCATTGGCCAGCCATTTTGAGGTTTCATATGCTAATCATAGATAAATGATACTTAAGACAACAATTTTGTTGATGATGAGTAGTGGCTATGTTGAGGCACAAATCACTCTTCAAATCTTAAATATTTTAGATTGGAGTCAGATAAGCACGGATGGGATAAGAAGATGTTTTGGAATCTTTGCCATCGATGTCAGGCTATGTTACACAGATCCAACAGATATAAAAATAATAATTATATGTATTGGACATCAGAAAGGAGCCCTTTTGAAGTATCTAAGTAACATAATTGTGAAGTAGGACCAGTTCCACACAACACATCCACTTTTAGCAGCTTCTACTAACTAAATTTTGAAGAGGGATACTCATATCTAATTTCTGAGCTAGGCTACTTCTCCTATAATAATTTCCCTCATCAGACCATCACCACTTTGTAAGCCAAAAGAAGAGACGATATCTTTCTATATAGTGAAACTCCACATAAATCAATGGTCCTCTAAATATTAAAATAGGTTTGCTCTGATTCAAATTTCTCTTGATACTAGAAAGTAGTAACTAGAACTCTAGAAGACTTAAAGTCTCTCCAACAGATCTAAGTATGCAGTAGAACTTCGCAACCCGGATTCTTGGAAAATTACAACCAACACATAAAGTCAATATTGCTTTGGATCAGGCAATTTTTTTAGTTATGGTTGTTAGAGAAAATGAGTTAGCACTATATATCAGTGTTTGATAAGTGGCACGCACCAGGCAACTTGGTACTCGGGTCACTTTTTGGGATGTGTAATGGAATTAACATGCATACCATTTGAAGTGCATCGTTATCTAATGATCTTTGGCGTAAAAGATTGGGCCAAAAAACAATTTCCATCATTTAATTCAAAGCCGCCAAACCCCACCTAAAACTAATGACTGCCATGTAAATCCAACATACCGCTAATTTTAGATGGCGTTTGATTGATTGCATTGAATCAGAAGATGGAGATCGCTTTCATTCCAATCTTCTACAAAATAAATATTGAGATAATGGGTGTCAAATTACATAAAACACAGGAAATTCACATAGCACAAATCCCAAAATGTGACTCGTGTACTAAGATCGTAAGCGGTCAGGTAACATACCTAATAATAGCTTAAGACTAAAGGGGGGCAACCATCTAGGGGGTTGGCAGAAGATGTACTTAATCCCCTCACTTTCTTGAGTATTGCATACTCTAGCTAGATAGGGAGAACACTTAAGGTTATTATTTTGCATTTACATTGCAACTCATTGTATCAGTAGTGTCTCTTGAAGCAATTAGTGGAGCTAGGAAGCTGCTAGTTAAGATAGTATTGCAAGGTAGCTATTTAGTTGATTTTGCATTAGCAGACAAGATTAAGATAGGCACCATTGTGTTCCTTGTTAGTCTCAATAGCAAGAAGAGAAATTCAGTAATGTTTCATGCTCCGATCAGATTAGCTATTTCAATACGTCATGACAGTTTAAAATATTCATACCGCATGACATTAATGTGTCTTATAGACAGTTTAGCCCCAAACAGAAATGAGTGGAGAAATTAGACTCGCACAGCCAACCCAAATATATAGGACAGTGCAATGATGATGATGCATGTGTCCTGATGTAAGTAAGCATAAATATACCGACATATATATATATATATATATATATATAGAGAGAGAGAGAGAGAGAGAGAGAGAGAGAGAGATTTCTATCGTCAACCTCTGGAATCAGCATGCATATCTGCAGATGCATGTTAGATATTGTGAATGTGTCATGTGTGTGAGTTGGGAGAGCTGCACATGAGTGTTACTAATCTATATTTGTCATAGGTTCTCATTTGTTCATGAATGCTTTCCTTTTTTCCAAATTGAATTGTATTGTCAATGAGTACTTGCAGACTCTAGAGGAATCAGATCAATGCTCCATTCAATGATCAATTTCGTTCCTAATGATGCCATAGTCTCAAGTGGCTCTAGATGCTTATATCATGTACGCTTTGAATGACTGGGGTTCCTACAATGTGATTCAAAACAAATCCAGAGCAACTGTACATGTCAAGTTTCAACAGAAATAAGCAAGGAATTTGTTGACATTTCAAACAGTAACAAAAAGTAGTGTATTTCCAGCACCTCATATTCCAGAAGAGAACAAGACAGAAAAGGTTTGGTAACCACTAGGTGTCTACTTTGAGAGATGTATATAGAATTCACTTCAAGCTCAGTAGCTTGACTACATGTTTTAAAGGTGTCCTCCCCAATTCCGGTCTATGTGGAAGTTCTATAATTTTACATCATCAATAGATGCCAAACATCCTTATTGTTTTGAAATTAAAATTTCAGATAACCATACCAGAGAGATATCGAAGGCATGAAGCCAAAAATTGCAACAACATTTAACCAATTTCTCTAGCTGATTAACATTATCCACTTTAAACAACAGTCTTGAATATTTCAATCCCTTTGAAGTGGCCAAAAAGTCATTAAATCCTTCCAGGTTCTAGAATGTCAGAAGCAAAAAAGCTCAACAGAAGATTGATGAGAACATTGCAAACGGTTTAACACCTTAAAGTATTTGATGAAAAAATAAAAGTCAAGATAAACTTCATTCACAAAATTAAGAGATAAATATTGCTGTCACATACCATGTGAAAATGTTTGACATCCTCCTTAAAGATATATGCAGGAGTCAAATCAGTGCCACCACCAAACCACCACTGCCTAGGTGCTCCGGGAGCATCTGCATCCAAATAATATTGAAATAAGTTATCTGCAAATAAATTTAGTTGTGGAGTCGCTCTGTCAGTTTTCCTGGTGTTCTTGGCATTGTTCCTATAAGGCATTAGGTTTTGGGCTTGAGCGCTTTGCTTGTTTTGGCTATTTTTCTTTTCGGACTTCCGGTTTTTCTGCCTGTTGCTCACAGCTTCTCGATGTAGCTCAGCTTAGTAGTTTTCTTTCCTTTTTATTAAAAGAAGCAAATAATTAAAGTTCAAATCTGCTTGAATATGAATGTAGGTCATGTTGGCAGATCCAATCTCATAACAACGAAATGAAAATAATGTCAAAATGCCTGCAGCACTGGGTTTACCAAGAGTTCATCCTATATACTATCTAGGATAGGTTCCAAAAGCTAATGCCAGTATGCCACCATACAAGGTGTAGTAAATAAATAAAAATTAAAAATTAAAAATTAAAAATAAATGATGTAGCACATGAAAATATGCAAAAGAAAATAATAAGGAAATTCATCTGAAAAAGGAACTCTAGGATCCCTTAAATAAAAACAGAACAAGCCTCAACAATACGACAAAACAAGAATATATTCGGACAATAAAATTAAGTTAAAACTGAAACAGCCGTGAAAGAACATGTTTTGCATAATATCATTTGCAAGGGAGTCACCTTTTGGAGCATCAGTCTCAAAGTACCGATAGTTAAAATGTAATGTAGGGGCAAATGGGTTCTTTGGATGCAAAACCTGTAAAATAGGAAAAAATGGATATCATAAACATGAGTACTGTTACCAAATAAAAGTAATATGCAGCCCAAGATCGTTTAATTAGGTACAAAAACTAGATGAGCGCGCAATATTTTCTGCAGCAAATTCCACATTAGAAAAAGGAAAGGAAAAAAAAAACAGAATATTTGCAATTTTAATTGCATGCATATCCTCGGGACAGAGTTCATGCACCTATTGCTCTGTCCTTGACGAAGTGGTTGAGTACTCAGAAGATTCTAAACGAGATGGTACAGACTGATGAGGCAGCGGATACCTTTCCGCAAGTTTCAACTCTTTGATTTCAGCTTCTCAAGGTCAGGTGATTAGTGTGTGTTCCCAAAACCGTAAGTAAAGTTGGCCTTTTTCAGTTATTTGAAGCAAAATCAAATATTCCAAACTCAAAGAACAGAATGCGAACTGAAATTTTAGTTTATCATTACTTAACCCAAACAGATTCGATTTTCATGTCCAGAATTCGTTACAGAGTAACTTCAAACACCAAAGGATCTATTACACATAATTTTAATTTTAAAACTCATGAATTATAATTATTAGGCAAACTAATTACATCTACAAACAAATCATAGTCTGCAAATCTTATACTGAGTAAATTACCCTTTTCCGATTTGATGAGTACACTATGCACAAAAAAAGACCAACATTTATCAATCAACAGAGAATTGTGATTACCGAGCTGATTCCGGCCGCGAAGAACGGCACGGGCCCCGGTTTCGCAACAGAATTCCCCGAATTCTCGCCCTTCGCAGCTCTATAAGCTTCCGGCGGCATAACTCCATAAACGACCGACACATTAACTCCGGCCTTCTCCCAAACCCCACCGTCCTGCAACACTCTACTGATGCCACCACCTCCGCCGGGCCTCGACCACACGTCCTCCTTAAACTTGCCGCCTCCATCAACAGCTTCAACCGCTTCGCACACTCTATCTTGCGCCTCCCTGATCATTTTCTCAAACCGAGCCCTAACTGTAGAAGAAGAGGAGTGAGAAGAAGAAGAAGGATCGTCTGATTCTTGGAGAAACGTTTCTGGCCGTTCGTTTTCTGGAATCTCCTTCTCGATCGCAACAGCAGATCGAATTCGAAAGTCCGTTCTTTTGGTCGAGATTCGTGTTCGGGTCAGCGTTCGGGTTGGGAAGAAGGAGAGGGATGGGGTGGTGTTTCGTACGGAGGAAGAAGAAGAAGGGATGATGAGAAGGGAGGTGGAGGGAGTAGAGACTAGGGTGGTCGGCATTGCTAGAGTGCGCCGGTCGTACACTATAGCAAATGTGGAGGGAATGGAGTAGAGATTAGAGAGAGGTGGAGGATTTAAAACGAAGAGGAGGAGAGGCAAGTTCTATCTATTTTAAAGGGATTTCCGTGGGCTAATCCACTGCCCCGTTGCCGCTGGTAAGGATAGGAAGTGATTTGCTTCTTATGGAGATGATTAATGATCTGCTGCTGCGATGTACCACTGAAGTTTCGTGCTATATACCTCGGTAAGTATGAGAGGAGATTTGATCATATAAAGAGATTAGGCCCGCACTATGTTAATGAACAAGGTAACAATGTTTATAAGTTTAAACTATAATATAGAGGGTACCTTCATTTTTCAGCCGATGATTCCTCCTTCACAACTCAATTTTCATGTGCCTAGAGCCTTAGACTATTGATAGCTCTGAATCAGACCATGAAGATCATTTAACCTTTATTTTCAGCTCAAGATTCAGCCTTCTCAACCCAGGTTTCACAAGCTTAAATTATTGATTGCATTGAATTAGACGATGAAGATTATTTTCGTCCTACTTTAGATCTTCAGATCCTGATCCTACCATCATATGATCAGATTTTGATCACGTGACGCACATCCCGAGAATTGATTTGAGAACCATGTTTGATGTATGCAATGATCATGTTCATTTTTAAAGATGTGTGCCACGTGAAATCAAAACCTGGGCATCTCATTTTCGGCCTTTGATCTCAAGATTTATTGTTAGACAATTGAGACGAAAAATGATCTCCATCATTGAAAGTAGTCAACATCTTAAGCACGTAAAACTAGGGTTGAGAAGAGAATCTTAGGTTGTAAATGAGGGGTACCCTAGTACGATGGCCTTAAGATTTAATCATAGCCATCAGACTCCTACTACGTAGCCATTTTAAAAGTTAAAGGCTACATTTTAAAAGTTAAACATAATAAAATCCTTCCTGACGCTTTCCATTTCTCATCCAAGGGTATTAAAAACAGTTAAACCGGGGGTTCAACGTGTTGGACCCGAACACAGCTCTAAAGATTAGAGAGTCAATCAGAAAGTCAGCTTTAGAAGTTGGGGATGATGCACGGGTATCAACCAATCGACCCCTTATGGATTTGCCAGCAATTTAGAAGCCTGTAAATTTATGAAAAGTCAGCTCCCACAAATGTATGGATATATTGTTTTCTTTTGAGTTGGAATTAGGTGTACGGCTGTGTGACTTTGGTCCTGGCTTATACGAGATGTCCGATTGGCAGTGGCAGTTGTGTAGATGAGAAGTCAGCTTGAATATCGTACTTACTAGACGATTCGAATGATCAGATTAGAACCCTTTTGATCAATTTATGTGGATCGTTATCCATAAATGGCTATCAAATTTATAATCGTAAGTAATAAAAAAAATTTGTATTTTGATTTTTCGAAAAGCTGTTATTCACAATTATATCATGACTTTTTCAATTATTTCTTACTTGTCAAAATTTTATCTTTTCATTTTCGCCGTTCTATTGTATTTTCTTTTATATTTCAACCTTTTTCAACTTTTTCCTTTTTCAGAATTTTAGCCTTGCCAAATAATTCCCCAAATTCCATCTTCTGGTTGCTGGAATTATGAGTTCATAGTCATATGATTTCCTTCAACAAAACCTGGTGCATAAAACTATTAGAAGCAAACAAACATAATTTTGCCTGCCATCCTAATAGGGGGTATAAATACGTGTAATACAATTATCTAATCAATGGGTCTGCCTGGAAACCACTGCTCCTCACGCCTTGCCAATGAACTCCACATCAAACAAAAGAATCGAATCTGGAGGAATGATACATGAACCTGCACCAAGAGATGCAACCTGTGAGAACCTACAATCTCAAGAGCACTCCCACCTTACTTTCTCTATATGTTTACATATTAAACACACATCAAATTGTTCAAACCGGAGTTTGAAACCAAACTTCTCCTCAGGAGGATAGATGGGGCGATTCAGATACCTGCTCTATCTCTCATGCATATAACAAACATAGTTGACGAACAATTGTTTTAAATGTAGCATCAATGAAGAAACATAACCACATCCCAATCAATAGAATCAGCTTCTGCTAATTAACATAGGGCTCAGACCAATGCAGCCTTTATAGAAGCATGATAACTAGTATTCCAGTCAAAATGGGCCATCAAATTGATGGGTCAATGGGGTCATCTTTAAAACAGATGGACCATTGCCCATAACTTTATCAACTGCTGAAAAAAAGGTGATTTGGTTGGACGATCACGATCGTCTGATTCAGGCAATTTTCGGGCTATGGCCCACATTTAGATGCAGCCTAGATTCATAGTGGTATGCTATATAGGCGGTTCAAATCATCATTTAATATCAGTATTATCAGATGAACATTCAAAAAAAGCAGGAATTTTTAAGGTCCAGGAAGTCAAAATTAGAAAGCGAGATGTTTTGTTTAAGACCAGAGAAGAGAAACCTCACCTCCTCTGCAGCCAGCGCCTCTCATGCCGTATGCAAGTTCGGGAGGAAGCTTTAATGTACGTTTTCCGCCTGAAATATTTGGGTGGGTGAAAAATATCCCGAAATGATTTTAAGTTTTTAACATACGAGTGGGAAAAAAAAAATGCATATAAATATATTTTCCTACCAGCAAGCATGGGTGGGACTCCGTCTCCACCTAGAATACCCTGATCCCACCCTTTAATGACCTGCAAATATTTTTCAGAGGGGACAGAAAAATTGAAACCAGTTATGGGAAATATCGTTAACAAACATAGATCAAGAACATTACTATCTAAATAAAACCGTCTGGATGGATGTCAATTAGTGAAAGAGAAAATTTCTCCCGGCGTCCCTCATGAATTTACATCACTAGCCCATTTGGAAGGTCACCAAAACACAAGTCCAACACTTGTTACAATTGTTCAATTTGTTTCCTGCCCAGAAAGTGAATGGGTAATTCTCCATAGATCCTGCTGCTTCATGTGTTCCGTGGAAGTATGAAACAAATGCCTGTTTGCGAAAGAGAAGGTCCAAGGTGTTGCATCTTCAAGCACGGTAAGTCACGTTTGATGCTTCACCTTAAAATTGTGAAATGGCTATGTCCGATGGACCATGGTATTTTTCTCAGCCATGTCAGTATCAAGCATGTGTAACATCAAACATGAAAATGCCAAACGGTTTACAAATTCCATCAATTTTGTGGCGAGATATTACACCAGTGTCTGGGAGGAGTTGATATTAGGTTCCCAACCCGAGTGCCAGCATTGGCACTCTGGTCAATCTCCCTCTGACAACCTTGGGGACTGCTGCACAGATATTGTCGAACGCTAAATCAGTGAAAGGTCAAAGGTGTACTTCACTGATTTGTGTACTCATAAATAACTGGGCACTTCCCAAGGCTTAACCATTTGATACGAAGGAGATTGACATGGCTGGCACTCAGGTAGGGTACCTAAGTCACATGGTTGGAACTCAGGTAGGGAACCTAATACCAACTCATTTGGGAGAATCTCAAAGGAATAGTAAGCAATATGATTGTGTCGCTCCACAAATGTACTCAAGTCTCGATCTTAGTCTATGCATATAAGATATTAAGATGGAGGCGAAGATGAAAAGGGATTGCGCTGTATCACCATTGGCTATCATTTAGAAGTTACTGTGTTATGCCAACCTTTTGGGCATACGAAGGAGATTGATCTGGACCAACGGATCGTTTGTCCACCTCTTGGCCATCACATTGATTGGATATTCTTCACTGTCCGATCAATCACCTTTATCTGATGGTATAGCAAAATTACTAGCAACTCTTCAGAATGGAGTCTATAGACGGAAAAAAAAGGTTCCACTAATTGGACGGCTGGAAACATTTCATTACTGTGATTTTAAGCTATGGCACATTCAAGAGCTGGCTAAAAATTGGATGAGGTGATCCACATGTATGCCAGGAGGAGGTAAAAGAAACAGCTGCATTATCTAAATGAAATCGGACAGTGACCTCGAGTAATACTGGCCCATAGGGAATTCATGGGAATTCTGATAAATTAGTCACTATGGGCTAACAACGTCTTGCTAGTTATTTATTCTTTTGATGAATTAGTCACTATGGCTATAGCCTATATCAGCTGAATAGAGTAATGATTCGTCCTCCTTTTTCACAATTTATCAATAATTTGTGGCTACAACCCTCACACACAATAGCAGAAGTTTGTGTGCATCTACAAAGGATCTTTCAAGTTTTTTCCGAAGAATAATAGGGTAAATTACCTCACCAACGCCTACACGAAATGCAAGAGGCTTTCCACGGCCATAGCTGCTATCGAATACTGTCCCATTCTCCAACTTCCCAATATAATGTGCCTGCATTCAGAATTTTCACTTCCCTCAGGGCCAGTTCACACCTAATTCCTAAAGCCCAAAACCAGGAAAAAATACAAATAAAAAACCAAAAAAGAACTTACATTTAAATTGTGATTACTTAATTTGTTGATAAGTGGAGTACAGTTCTATTCAACTATAAATCGAGTGCCATTACTTGCAGATACAATGTGCGTCTTTCTACACAAGTTTAGAAGAGAATCATATTTTTTATGTGCCCATCAAACTCTTAGCAACCGCGTGGGCGATGAAGACATGTCATGCAAAATCAATTTTTTTTAAATTATGCGCAAGTAATACTCAAAAGATTAATATCCAATGGCATCATAAGAAGAAGGCCAAGCTTATGAATTGCAATATACCCAATCAATCCTGTCAAACTCTGTTTTCCTCAGATGTCAGTGCCTAAAAAAATCCATAAAAGTCATTTTTTAAAAGGATTGAGGGGCTAAAAGGCTATTCATAAGCTTGATGGAGAGTCGATCCTATTAATCAGATTTAATTAGTTAGAGATTATTAATGTGTGATCTACATGCTTGCTACAATTAACATATTGAAATTCCGGTATCCTAGATTTGCCTGGCGATGATATTGAAAATAAATAATATAAAATAAATCAACTACCACTGCACACGAGATTTTTACGTGGAAACCCAAAAGGGAAAAAACCACAGGATATATGCCAGACCCAAGGCAACAAATACACTGAGTTAAATGGTTACAGAAAGTACCGAATGAATGCATACACTCTAGCCCTATCAAACCTTTCCAAATCACAGCGCTAGAATCCACTACGCGTCCCCACAGCTCCTCGATTTGTCGCCTTCAACCACCGAGTCGCACGATGGTCCACTCGTATTCAGACGAGCCACAACAACACCCTGGATTCCACCAAGGTCACTTGATTCCACGAGCCTAGACACGCTTGAAACTACAAGCGTGATTTTCTTCAGAACATAGAAACGGAACAGGAGCCTTTAAATAACCAAGAGATTCGATCAAAAATTTCAAAGGCCAAAAGGTTTTTCTCTCACAAAGATGGCTGAGCAATAAAGTAGTCCTTAAGAGATTACTTATAGTTGTTGTAACCATAAAAAGAGATTTAGAAAAAAATTTAACGGAACCAATCTCATGTTTAACCATTACTTTAATTGTGGTCAACCACAAAACCAAAAGTAGTTAACCACGAAAAGAAACGAGGTCAACCATCAATATTTTAGTGGTTAACCATGAAAAGAAACGTAGTCAACCATAAAAAAGATTACAACTCTTATAAACGATTCTTAGAACTAAAACACTTGTGAATAAGTATAACTCAATCAAATACCATAGGATTCACAAATTAGTATAGTTATACTTGGCAACACATATGAGAGTGACATACTAGGTTATCATAGATCGTGACAATCAGATCTAACAATCTCTCCCTTTGTCACCATCTATGACAAAACCAAGTCTACAAGGGTATGAAAAAAAAATTACATCAATCATAAACTAACCCTATACAGATAATCTATATGTCATGCAATAAATTATAACTCAATACACTCCCCCTAAACCTATACCAAGTAAACACTCTAAACCCTAAACCTCTAATCTAAAATACTAAAAATAGAGACCATACAGCTCCAAACAGATCAATCATTAAATCATCATTACTTGAGAAATAAGGTTAATCATCAAAGAGCATTTAATAGCCACAAACAAAACAAGCCACACAAACACTCTCCCCCTTTTTGCCATAAGGTGACAAGGGAACAAACCTCCAGGTCAAAGCAAAAGAATATGAAAAAGAAATTCATAGGCTCTCCACAAAAGAAAGCAAGTCCAACAAGAACACAAATTTTTTTTTTTATTAATTAATAGAACTCTAAAAAAACGAGACAATGATCAAGCTTTAAAACAAATGCCACACAACTACACCAGAGTAGATAGAACAATCCTCCCATTCTCCCATTCATTTACCATCTAAGATCAAATAATCATCATTCAAACCTTTAAAAATCAATTTCAGAATTTGCAAAAATGAAATCAAATCAAGTATGTCATCATGACAATCATAAATTTTAAAGAATCATCAATCATGCACATCGAATCAGAATGGATAATTCTACAATGCATTGAATCTCAAGTGAGTAGTAAACAACATACACCACACACATGTATGCAAAGCAAAAAAACTCATCAACCTTGTTTATGCAAATTCTCAACTTTCACATATATTTGACAAGATATGCAATGGCCAAAGATACATGTCTCAAACATAAAGAGCGTAAGAAAAAATAAGTGATATAAGGTGAGAAATATTTTTAACCTCACTGCATCTTCGAATCATATAAATCTTCATTAAATAACAAAGGGAAATTTATAAAATTGTGTAAACCCAAATAGCCAAGTGGACTTCCCGATCATTCTACCCAAGAGGATGGTGGATTTCTCATCGGACTTGTGTAGGTAGTCATTTTTGTCTCTTCCTCATAACTTCTAAATTGAGGAGAATAAAATTTTGAGTCTTTTTTTTCTATTTTTTCTATTTTTTTTAAAATTTTACATATAAAAAAATTGACGATTGAGTGAAATTTGAGGACGACGGCTACAACTGACTCTGTAGCTCTTTTCACAGTCCACTTAGTGATGGCTTTCACATGAGTCATCTGTGTAGCCCTTTCCCATGGAAAAAAAAATAAGGCTCAAAAAGGCTATTGGCATAGGTGACACTCAATATGAATAGACAATCATCTAAAGCTAGAACATCACCTTCAAACAATTTATCAACTATATGGTGATGAATTGAAAAGTCACAGGCAGGATTTTAAAGGTTAATTGACTAAGAAACACATGTACACAATGTGATGAAGACCACCCATATACTTAAAATTCAATGAATATAAGGAGAGACTTAACATATACAAATGTGCATGCAAGACAATAGAGTTGAGCAAATGATTATAAATATGAAACACTCATAAACGTTTTTTTTTTTTAATCTTTTCAAAAAAATTTATTTATATTTTTTGTAAAAATAAAATAAAAATAAGGAGAAAGCAAAAACCTACTAAGACACAAAAACAAAGACGCTCAAATCAAATTGCTCTTCCTGATCCACTTGAGAGTGCATCTAGGAATTGCAATACCAGTAAAAAAATTGCTTCTCTCAACATTTCTTAAATTTGACATCAAATTATGATATTGAGAAACTTTATGCACCTATTAGAGATAGGTTTATTGAAGTCCATATTTCTCTTTCTATCATTATGAGCATTTGGGTACCTATTTAAAATATGTCTACCATGAGACCGGTTACTCCCCCTATCCATGTGATTCCTTTTATCCTTTGAGGGTGACGTGTCCCTATCTTTGATTGCACAATGAGACATAATTTGCTTTTGTCTACCACGTTAGAAGAACCTAGAGATTTTCTTACTAATGCCTTTAGGAATAACAGGCTTCTTAGCAACTTGATTGGATTTTGATCCAACATAGATATCTTGTGTGGCCTTAACAAACTTAGATGCACCATTGGTCTTAGGCTTAGAAGAAGAAATCTCAAATTTATCATATCCAAGATTGCCCTTATCAATAACAGATTTAGTTTTACCCAACATCCTTTCAAGTTTTTCACTCCCATTATAGAATTTCATGAACTTAGATTGTGAAGAGGCAAGTTCATGTTTTAACTTTTCATTATTGAAAGTGAGCCTTGAAGCTAGAATGATGCTCTTGGCACTCACTCTCAAAGAACTTAACTTTATCTCGAAGAGATTTCACGGACTCTTCAAGATTCTCATTTTCAAGAATAAGTTCCTCTTTCTTGGTGTTCAGGGAAGAGTTAAGACTTTTCAATTCTTCATTCTTTTTGAAGAGTTTACTCTTCTCTTGGACCAACCACTGGGGGCCCGAGGCACAATTCACCATAGGCTTCATTAATATCACAAGCCTCTTCTTCAGAATCAGATTCCTCCATCACAGTAATAATATTATCCTCCCCAACTAACTTGGAGGAGGGGGCATTATGATGTTGAATAGTGGCAACAAAAGCCCTAAGTCCATACTCAATCTGAGAGAATTCATCACTGGATGAGTTCTCATGATCATCAGACTCTTGAGTGGCCACAATTTCTTTGGATTTAACCTCAAGGGGTAAGGCAAGCAGGCCAAGTATCTGCTTCTAAAAGTAAGAAACCTGAGTTCGAATCCCCTCCCCCCTTGAGGCCACCCTAGGGATTGCCCCTGGGATTAGGCGGGTGCTCTAAGAGGCCTGGATACCCAGGTTATCAAAAAAAAAAATTCTTTGGATTTGCCTTTAAATTTCTTCCTATTAGCACAATCTGCGGCAACATGTCTAAAACCGTGGCACTTAAAACACTGACTGCCTTCAAGAGCCTCTTTCAAGGGCTTTTTCTCATAGGACTTTATCAAATTTTTAGGAAAGTTCTTCTTACCAGTGTATAATTTCTTGATTTTTTTAACAAGGTAAGCGAAATCTTCAGAATTGTCATTGTCATTATCAATTTCAGTAAGCGAAATCTTCAGAATTGTCATTGTCATTATCAGTTTCAGTTTCAATCTTAGACGATCTGAAGGCAATGCTTCTGGTCTTATGAATATCTTCAATTTTGTTTTCATAAGACTGCAGAGATCCAACAAGTTCAGCCAAGTTAATAGTGTCAATGTCCTTCCTTTCGACCTAAACCGATTAGAAAGCGATCGTAGGATTTTACGAACAATCTTAGAGTTAGAGATGGGTTCTCCAAGATTGAAGGAACCAATGACAATATCATTAACACTGATGTATAAATCAGAGAAATTTTCATCCTCTTCCATGTGAAGATTTTCAAATTGCCAGGTGAGCATCTGAAGCTTAGCCTGTATCACTTGTTGTGCTCCTTCAAAGGTAGTCTCAAGGATTTTCCAAGCATCCTTGACTATCTCACAAGTACTGATCCTCCGTAGCTCGGAGGCCTGACAGCACTAAACAGTGCATTGAGGGCTTTAGAGTTATATTCAAGAGAATTATAATCATCAGGACCCCACATATCTCTAGGTTTTAGAGACGCCATAGTCACTCCATTTGTTTCAGAAGATATCATCGGAGGACAACATCCATCTTCCACGGAAAACCAAATCTTAAGATCTAAGAATTTCAAGAAGGCTCTCATCCTAGCCTTCCAATACGAGTAGTTTGACCCATCAAATAGCGGAGGACGCATTGTAGAGACTCCTTCTCTTGGCAGATCTAGGATACTAGAATGAGCAATAGACACTCAGTTCGTTAGAACAAATCGAGTGAACCTAGCTCTAATACCAATTGAAATTCTGGTGTCCTAGATTTTCCTAGCGATGATTTTGAAAATAAATAATATAAAATAAATCAAAAATCACCACTGCACACGATATTTTTACTGAAAACCCAAAAGGAAAAAAACCATGGGATTTATGTCAGATCCAAGGCAACAAATACACTATAAGTTAAATGGTTACATAGAGTATTGAATGAATGCAAACTCTCTACTCCTATCAAACCTTTCCAAACTGCAACGCTAGAATCCTCTACGTGCCCCTACAGTTCCTCGATTTGTCGCCTTCAACCACCGAGTCGCACGATGGTTCACTCATGTTTAGACGAGCCAAACAACACGCTGGATTCCACCAACGTCACTCGATTCCACGAGCCTAGACACGCTAAAAAATTCAAGTGCAATTTTCTTCATAACATAGAAATGGAACAAGAGCCTTTGAATAACCAAGAGATCTGATCAAAAATTTCAAAAGCTAAAAGGTTTTCTCTCACAAAATTGGTTGAACAATAAAGTAGAGAGAGATAAAAAAAACCTAGAAGTCCTTAAGAGACTATTTATAGTTGTAACCCTAAAAAGAGATTAGAAAAATCTTTTACAGAACTAATCTCATGGTTGATCGTCACTTTAGTTGTGGTCAACCACGAAACCAAAGGTGGTTAATCATGAAAACAAAACGTAGTCAACCATTAAAACGATTACAACTGTTATAAATGGCTCTTAGAACTAAAGCACTTGTGAATAAGTATAACCCAATCAAACACCATAGGATTCACAAATGAGTAAAATTATCCTTGACAACACATGGGAGTGAACTACTAGGTTATCGTAGATCGTGACAATCAGATCTAACACCGCTGATTGAAGATTTTGAATCTGCAAACAGACCAGATATCATCCATAAAAGTCAACTTTTGAAAGGATTCAACAATACCTAAAACTTAAACGGCTATTCATAAGCTCGATAGAGCGTCAATCCCATTGATTAATCAAACCTAAATTAAATAGAACATTGATTCTAGCATAGTTACCAAGTTCGGATTCGGCAATCATTCGGTGTGGTTGTTAGTTCGGTTTAATTTGGATAAATTCAGGAACTTGGAAAAAAAATTCTAAGATTATAATATATTTAAAATTAAAAATGATGTCCTTAAATAACAAAATAAGTGTATTACATAATTCCCACACAGTAACAATATATAATTATTATTAGATCTGATTATCACGATCTATGATAACCTAGTAGTTCACTCTCATGTGTGTTGCTACTCATTTGTGAATCTTATGGTGTTTGATTGGGTTATACTTATTCACAAGTGTTTTAGTTCTACAAGAGTTGTAATCATTTTTATGGTTGACCACGTTTCTTTTCGTGGTTAACTACCAAAATATTGATGATTGACCACGTTTCTTTTCGCCATTAACCACCTTTGATTTCGTGGTTGACCATAACTAAAGTGACGGTCAACCATGAGATTGGTTCCGTAAAAGATTTTTCTAAATTTCTTTTTAGGGTTACAACTACTATAAATAGTCTCTTGAGGACTTTTAGGTTTTTCATCTCTCTCTACTTTAACCATCTTTGTGAGATAAACCTTTTGACCTATGAAACTTTTGATCGGATCTCTTGGTCATTCAAAGCAAGGATCAAAATTTCGGCCGAAATTTCGGCAAAATTTTCGGTTTTCCGCTGAAATTTCGGTTTAAATTTTCAATTTCGGTCAAGCTCGAAACCGAAATTTTGATCTTTGACTCAAAGGCCCTTGCTCCGTTTCAACCCTCTAAAGAAAAGCGTGCTTGAAGTATTGAGCGTGTCTAGGCTCGTGGAATCAAGTGACCTTGGTGGAATCTGAGGTGTTGTTGTGGCTCGTCTGAACATGAGTAGACCATCGTGCGACTTGGTTGTTGAAGGCGACAAATCGATGAACTATGGGGACGCGTAGTGGATTCTAGAGTTGCGGTTGAAAATGTTTGATAAGACTAGAGAGTCTGCATTCATTCGGTACTTTCTGTAACCATTTAACTCATAGTGTATTTGTTGCTTTAGATTTGGCGTAGATCCCATGGTTTTTTCCTTTTCGATTTCCACGTAAAAATCTCGTGTCTAATGGTAATTGATTTGTTTTATATTATTTATTTTCAATATCATCGCTAGGCAAATCTAGGATACCGAAATTTTAATTGGTATCAAAGCCAGTGCACTTGATTTGAGTTCTCACGAACTGAGTGTTACTATGCATTTTTTGGTAACTTAGATTTATCATTTTCAAAATGGGATAAACAAAATAGTTTAAACAAATGAAAGGGTTTTGAAAATAAAATTAAATCTTTTGAAAAGGTCCATTGTTACAAGTGCAAGGGTTTTGAGCACATTGCTTTGAATTTCCCAAATCAGAAGAATGAACAAAATAAGTTTAGAGCCTTTGTGGCTACTATAAATGAGTCAGATGTCGTTGTTTTTAGTGATGTTGAATTATCATCTGATTATGAAGAAGAGGCTTGTGATATTTATGAAGCCTATGATGAGTTATACCTCGAGTGCATGAAACTAATCAAAGTGGAGGGTAAGCACATAAAAGAAATATCCGAGTTGAAAAGTGTTAACTCCTCTCTAAAATCCAAGGTTGAGGAACTTAAACTTGTCAAGGAGAAATAAGAAAACACTATTAGATCTCTCCAAGCCAAAGCTAGGTTCCTTGAAAATAAATGCCAAGAGCATCATGGGAATTTTGAGGTCCTCACCCTTGAAAATGATAAGTTCAAAAGTGAACTTGCCTTATCAACCTCAAAGTTCACTAATTTTTTCAAGGGCGAGGAAAAACTTGAAAAATTGTTTGGCATTGGAAAATCAGGAGCTAATAAGCGTGGTCTTAGATATGTTGGTACTTCTTCCTCTAAATCCAAGAACAATCGAAAACCAGTTGTAAATATACCGGATGTTGCAAAAACTGTTGGTAGAAAAATCCCTAGGCTCTTCTACTGTGATAGACAAGGGCACGTTATTTCTAATTGTGCTATTAGGAGAAGGGACATATATCAATCCCAAATGATTGGAAGGAATCACACAGATAGGGGGGGTAATCAGTCTCATGATAGACATATTTTAAATAGGTACCCAAATACTCAAAATGATAGAAAGAAAAATATGCACATAAATAGACCTATCTCTAATAGGTACATAAAGGTTTCTCAATATCATAATTTGATATCAAATTTAAGAAAAGTTGAGAGAAACAATTTTTGTACTGGTATTGCAATTCCTAGATACACTCTCAAGGAGATCAAGAAGAGCGATTTGATTTGAGCTTATTTGTTTTTATATCTTAGTAGGTTTTTGCTTTCTCTATATTTTATATTTTATTTTTATTAATTTACAAAAAATCAAAAATATATATAAATACATTTTTTTGAAAAGATATAAAAAAATGGTTATGAATGTTTCATATTGATAATCATATGCTCAATTATATTGTCTTGCATGCACATTTGTATATGTCAGGCCTCTCATTATATTCATTAAATTTTAAGTGCATGGGTGGTCTTCATCACATTGTGTGCATGTGTATCTTAGTCAATTAACCTTTAAAATCGTGCATATGTGACTTTTCAATTCATCATCATATAGTTGATAAATTGTTTGAAGGTGATGTTCTACTTTGGATAATTGTTTATTCATATTGAGTGTCACCTATGCCATTAGCTTTTTTGAGCCTTATTTTTTTCATGGGAAATGGTTACACAGATGACTCGTGTGAAAGCCATCACTAAGTGGACGGTGAAATGAGCTACAGATTCAGTTGTAGAATGAAAGTCGTCGCCCTCAAATTCCAATCAATCGTCAATTTATTCCACATAAAAAAAATACTCAAAAAGTTTTATTCTCAATTTAGAAGTTATAGGAAGAGACGAAAATGACTACCTGCACAAGTCTGATGAGAAAGCCACCATCCTCTTGGGTAGAACGATCGGGAAGTCCACTTGGGTATTTGGGTTTACACAATTTATGAACTTCCTTTTGTTATTTAATGAGGATTTACATGATTCAAAGATATAGTTGGGTTAAAAAAATTCTCACCTTATATCCCTTATTTTTTGTTACACTCTTCATGTTTAAGACAATTATCCTTGGTCATTGCATCATCACATTCATCTTGTTAAATATATATAAAAGTTATGAATTTGCATAAACATGGTTGATAAGTGTTTGTTGCTTTGAAGACGTGTGTGGTGCATGTTGCTTGCTAGTCACTTGAGATTCAATGAATTGTAGGACTATCATTTCTAATTCGATGCACATGATTGATGATTCTTTGAAATTTATGATTGTTATGATGACACAATTTGAATTCATTTTTGCAAATTATGAAATTGATTTTTAAAGGTTTGAATGATGATTATTTGATCTTAGAAGGTAAAGGAATGGGTGACTGGGAGAATGGGAGGATTGTTCTATATATTTTGGTGCATTTGTGTAGTATTGGTTTTAAAGCTTGATCATCACCTCGTTTTTTTTGTGTTATTAAAAAAAAAAATTGTGTGTTCTTGTTAGACTTGTTTTCTTTTGTGGAGAGCCTATGAATTTTTTTTTCATATTCTTGTGCTCTGACCTGCAGCTTTATCACCTTATGACAAAAAGGGGGAGAATGTGTTTGTGTGGCTTGTTTTGTTTTGTATGGCCTCTATTTTTGTCTCTTCTAGATTTAAGATCTCTTGTTTTTAGTGTTTCAGATTATAGGTTGAAGATGCGGAAGAGCTTTTTATCGACATCATCGTGTGTTTACTTGGCATAAGTTTAGGGAGAGTATATTGAGTTGTAACTTCTTGCATGACATATAAATTATTTGTGTATGGTTAGTTTATGATTGATGTAATTTTTTTCCTTATCCTTGTAAACTAGGTTTCCTCATAGATGAGGGCAAAGGGGGAGATTGTTAGATCTAATTGTCACGATCTATGATAACCTCATAATTCACTCCCATGTGTGTTGTCAAGTATAAATATGCTTATTGTGAATCCTATGGTGTTTGATTGAGTTATACTTACTCTGAAGTATTTTAGTTCAACAAAAACCATTTATAAGAGTTGTAATCCTTTTGATGGTTGACCACGTTTCTTTTCGTGGTTAACCACCAAAATATTGATGGTTGACCACGTTTTTTTTCGTGGTTAACTACCAAAATATTGATGGTTGACCACGTTTCTTTTCTTGGTTAACCACCTTTAGTTTCGTGGTTGACCACAACTAAAGTGACGGTCAACCATGAGATTGGTTCCGTAAAAGATTTTTCTAAATCTCTTTTTACGCTCTTGGTTATTCCGTTTCAATGTTCTAAAGAAAATCGTGCTTAAAGTTTCGAGTGTCTCGTGAAATCGAGTGACCTTGGTCGAATCCGGGTTGTTGTTGTGGCTCGTCTGAACACAAACCATCATGCGACTTGGTGGTTGAAGGCGACAAATCGATGAACTATGGGGATCCGTAGTGGATCATAATCTTGCGGTTTGGAAATGTTTGATAGGACTAGAGAGTTTGCATTCATTCGGTACTTTTTGTAACCATTTAACTCAGTGTATTTGTTACCTTGGATCTAGCATAAATCCCGTGGTTTTTTCCCTTTTCGGTTTCCACGTAAAAATCTCGCATGTAGTGGTGATTGATTTATTTTATTTTGTTTATTGTCAATATCATCGCTAGGAAAATGTAGGATACCGAAATTTCAATTATTAAAAAAAAGGAAGTATTTATTAAAGCATCTATCACAATGATAAAAAATTGGAATATTTCAAAAATTCGTCAAATTCTGAAAATTCTAGAAAAATTCCGAGAATCTACAAATCAAGTGAATAATCGGCAAAAAGTTCAGCGGAACACCTATCATGGATCAAAATATCGTCTGATACCGATACGTATCGATTTTGGACCTAGACGATACGATAAAATGAGTTTTCCTCGGGGCTCCTAAAAAACAGTCAAATTATCGTTTGTATCGTTCGTATCATCCAATGTATCGTCTGTATCGTTTGTATCGTCCGTATCATCCAATGTATCGTCTGTATTGTTCGTATCGTCCAAATAATCGATCAATTTATCGTCTGTCCTATAATTTTAGGGTTTTTCTCTGGCCCCTTAGAAACAGTCAAATTATCGTCCGTATCGTCCAAATTATCGATCAATTTATCGTTCATCCCATAATTTTAAGGTATTTTGTTGGATTAAAAAAAAAGAAGTACCAGGACGATACGTTCAATGTATCGCTAATACATTGAATGTATCGGACGATATGCGATATGTATCGTCCTGGAGGTTTGGACGATACATATCAAAAATCCGACTTTTTGATCCATGCCACCCATTCAGAGGGTTTTCCTACAAAATGTATTAATTCGGAGAATTTTGTGATGGACAATTCTAGTGCTGCATATTAGACAACGTATAATCGAATTGCGATTTTGTTACTATTCGTGTGAACGTGGAAGCACTCAATTGTAAAAGTCTATTTATAGACTCCCAAACGATAGTAAAATATATCAAGATTTTCACAATATAGTCTCTCGTGTAGCCTCCCTTCTCTTTCTAATCTTCTTCTTATTTTTTATTTATTTTAGTCTTTAATTTTTAATAAAACTCTTCTATGATAAGAGTATTAAAATTCTTTGCATTGTATCATAATAATTTTGGTTGGGCAAGGCATAGCTCTTTGCTAGCCCCAGCCACAGCAGAGTTCACCTGTTTTACTTGATTCCCGTTCTCTTTTCTAACTCCATACAAAGGAGGATTTATGTGCTCTGGCAGCAACCTCCCTGCTCTCTACTAACTCCCTACCAAAGCAAATAAGATATGTTCTGCTGAACAAGTAAATCTTACATAAAATCTTGTTATACAAGGAGTTATCAAGGAGAAAGGGTACCTGCTAAAGCAGGTATCAGAATGTTAGCAAAGGGTTGAAACCTGCTAAAGCAAGTGAACTCTGTGAAGGCAGGGGCTACCATAGAGCTATGCCATGCGCAGCCTTAGTCTCCTTTGAAGCCTCTCTTCTCTTCCTAATCTTCAGCTTATTTCTTCTTTATTTTAAATTTTCAATACTACAGACTGTCTAGAGTCAACAAATCACGCAGTTGAAACGGATCCCGAGGTGTATACTCAAAGTAAACAAAGATAGAAAAACCTTTATGAGCTGCCCTTTGGTGGCCTCAGGGCCCGTCCCAACGACGCGGTCGCAGAACGCGAGGCCCGATGGGGCGACAGTGAGCAGGCACTGCGTACCTTCCGCTGCCACTTCCGCAGTCGCGGCCCGAGTTTGGGAATCGAAGGCATCAGCGAGCCATAAAAAGAGCCCCAACCCAATCGCCTCTCTTCTCCTGCTGAAACCATCCAAACGAGGAGAAGTGAAGCTACAACAACTACTACTTTGATGAGTCAGTTTTCGGTCGTTCGCTGAGAGGGTAGCGCTAGCAGTGTCTGTCAGTAAAGGGGTTGTTGCTTCTCTTACATTTGCATGTGCTCGTCTTCGCGGGTTGGGGGAGTAAGACCCGAGCACCAATGCTGAGCTACCACTCATTTCCTTCTCCAATGGAGTCGATTTAAAGAGATCAGGCTTTTGAAGGTGTGTTTTTCGGGGAGGCTACTAAACACATTCCTACCCACCATTTAAAAAATAAAAATATGCCAACTATACCCATCAAATACAGCTGAAAAATATCGACTGCTTTACATCAGACGATGGAAATCGTTTTTTTTCTAATCTTTAATATTGAGGTCACGGTAATACCATCACACCGTTACTTTTCCATTCCACATCAAGTGACATATGAGCATTATGTATTTCATGTGGTCTTTGAGTAGGGTTTACTTTTTCTTACAAGTTCCCTAAGTCTTTGCTAAATCCCTTCGTCTTTCTTTTCCTTGTTAACTCTTTTCATATGACGATTTATATGCTCCACTCTTATGCTCTCTGCTTACTCCGAATCATAATATATTTTATTTGGTCTGACAAGAAATTAGCAGAGAAAAGGAGGTAACTACTAGAGCAGGTAAATCTTATTTTGCTTGGAGTTAGCACAGAGGAGGTAGCTACTAAAATAGGTAAATCCTGAATTGGAGGGAGTTAGCAAAGAGTCCAAAGAGAAGGGACTTATAAAGGAAGTATATCCGACTCTAATAGGGAGCTGACAAAGAGCTATGCCAAACGCAGTAAATTTGGTAGGGGTAAGTCGCAACTCCTTTTTTTTATAGCCTACCTTTATTTGCACTTATCAAATTTGCTTTGAATCAGATGATAGAGATCGCTTTTTAGTCTTAATCTCCGACAAGATGGATCTCAAGATCATGAGCATACTATTGGACGGACGGATTTTGATTTCACAGGGCATACATCGCCATAATTGATCTTAATATCACATGGCACTCATCACACTTAGACCTATTTTAAGGCTACTTTTTGGGATATGTGCCACTCGAAATAAAAATCCGACTATTTGATAATACTCCATTGAGGAATTCAAGTGATGATAATTGTCTTTGAAGCCCAAAGAAACATGCCTATACGCAAGTGTGAGCCATCTGATTGATAACCTTTAATATTATCCAAAAAACAACAGCTGATATGATAGTCAATAAATCGGGTGGTTTAAATCTTCCTAAATCGCTATTTTTGAGAATGTTGCACTTCAATCTATGTTCTATCACTTTGAGAGTATGAATCACCCACATATTAAATAATTGGTGGTCTAAGATCATTTAAACAATATTTTCATGTTTAAATGATAATTAGGAGAATCAGGTCCACAATTTTTTTTTTAAAGGCACTATATCGTTGTGCTTAGTCCCCATCAGAGGCAGCCATAAAAGTTGAGGAGGTTCCTGACGAACATTTAAACACTAAAATGATGTTTTAATGATCTTACATCATAAAATTTATACTTTTATTCTCCCACCATTGAACTATGATTTATCAAAATCTCATGTGGCACCCATCTATGACCAATCCAAAATTTTCCAGCAGCAATCCATCATTGAAACAAATCTTAGCCCAAAAAAATGCCTATAAGGCTATAAGTAGTTGTGAACCATTAGATTGGTGAAACTTTAATGTCAGTTATGAAAGTTGAAGACAACTTTTCCTATTATAGTCAACATATTGGATGGTTTAAATCTTTACACCCAAGGTATTAAATACCAACCAATACTGATATGTATCAATATTTCGGGAAACCAATACGTGTCAGTAAATAATCCGATACGTATTGGCACTGATACGTATCGGTCTATAATCCGATACGGGTCCGTATCGGCTAATACCTATATTTAAAAAAATAAAAATAAAAGTCGGCCGATACCCGATATCGATTTTGTTACCTTAGTTACACTTCAATCTATGATCTAGCACTTTGATCGTACATATCACTCACATCTTAAATTATTGATGGTGTAAAATCATTTAATGGTATAAGATCATTTAAACACGATTTTGGTGCTTAAATGACGGTAAGGAGAATTGGTGCTAAAAGTTCACTTTCCGTAGAAGTCATTGTTGAGAGTTGGCTCTTAAAAGTTCGCTTTCCCTAGAAGACATTGTTGACAATCATTTAAATATCTTATACCATCAATCCTTTAAGATGTAGGTCTTCCATACAGTTAACATGATAGACCATAGATTGAAGTGTAACATGCCCCTAATTAATTATTTGAGATTCAAACCTTCCACACTGTTGATTATAATATACCACTATTTTTTATTTTAATTGATATTAAAGTTTTAATAATAGAATGTCCTTGGAAAATATATATTAGTCACACCTGTGCTTTTCATGTCATGATGCTAAATCACATTTGAATAATGTGTGATAGACAACAAAGTTTGGAGACCTTTAAAGGCACCCTCCAAATCTTGTTGGACACTTATGCTAAAAATTATAAATTGCTTTAAATCAGATAATGGAGTCCGATCATGTCATTTTAAGGTTACATTTTTGAGATCTTTCCACATGAAATATAAAACTGACCGTCTGATAGGTGCGCCATGATATCAAGATCCCTTGTGTAAAAGATTGGAGTGAAAAAAGATCTCCTTCGTCTGATTTAAAGTAATCTATGGTTTTTAGCGTAAGTGCCTAGCAAGATCCAGTAGCTGCGTTTAAAAAGGCAACTTCCACGTAATATAAAGCCCCCAAAAAGTTAGTCAAACTATCACGTAATTTAAGGGATGAAAACTCAATGCCCAATTATTCCCACGCGGGAACGCAAGCATAAAAGGTGACACTTGTCGGCAGAAATCCCTCTGAAACCTCTTTGCTTCGACATTTACAACGACCTCCTCCTCTACACCGCGACGCCGAGAGAAAACCGAGATAAAATAATGAATTCTAGAAGGTTTTTCGCTTCTACTCTCGGTACTCGATCTAGGGTTTCTATATATTTGATTTTTAATTTATCTTTGAAAGTGAGATCATATTGTTCTTTAACAGATCAGTGTTCTAATCTCTTGGATCTCCCATTTATTTATTTATTTTTTTAAATATAGTTTTTGTTTGATTAAGCAATTTGAATCTTCATTCTTCTAATATCGTTTTCCCAAATTAAATCCCCTTGTATCTATCTATCACCCTTTCTAATGTAAAGCTGTGGTTCTCATTTCTCGTTGTTGAAATCAAAATGGCTGTGATTGTTCATTCTATAACGAAAATGAATATATTCTAATCGCAATTCTAGTGGGGCTTAGATGCATTGCTGATTATGTAGGCCGTGGAGATGAATTTCTGGCCATAAAGATATATGAGTTATTGATTTGATAATAGATTGCACAATTGAACCTCATGCTATATATATATATATATATATATATATATATATATATATATATATATATATATATATATTAACATACAAATTAAAGGGATAATGGCTCCTGACCGACAATTAAACACCAGAGTGGTGTTTAAATGATCTAGCACCATTAAATTTGTAACTTTGATCTCACATC
This sequence comes from Chloranthus sessilifolius, assembly GCA_021018995.1. Classification (NCBI taxonomy): domain Eukaryota; kingdom Viridiplantae; phylum Streptophyta; class Magnoliopsida; order Chloranthales; family Chloranthaceae; genus Chloranthus; species Chloranthus sessilifolius. The sequence continues at coordinate 20,911,911 of CM037589.1, forward strand.
ATTGAAGTGTGATTTATCATTATGCAATGTGGTGAACATCTTGTCCAATCTAAATTGTCCACGAGCAAATCCATCGTTGTAGCATATCTTAGCCCCAAAAGGCATGCCTATAAATCGTTATAAACTATCCGATTGATGAATTTTGATATCGGCCATTCAAACTAAAACCAAAGGTTAGTATTGTAGTCAACAGATCGGATGTTTCGAATCGCTGGATCCATTGCCCTTTGATGTATGATCTATCACTTTTGACGGTGTGAATTATCCACATACTAAACCATTAATGGTGTGAGATCATTTATACACTAAATTAAATCACATGATAAAACCCACTAATTCCTAACCACTGATCTAATATGCCCTTCCTGGGGCCAATGTGTCGTCAATCTCATTTACTTCTCTTTGGATGTGGGTGAACATATAAAATCCATAGATTTTCGATACTACTTTGATTATTAAAGATAATTTATAAGGATAATCAACACCATTGGGATCCATTCAATTAGTATTGTGTGGTTCCAATCATTTATGTATGTTCAATCACAAGAAGATGATAAAATTTGTCACCTTCCCTAAAGCCCTTGTTTTGCTTCATTTGAGCTGTTAGCATCAATCAGCCACGAACTCCATACCATTGCATGACAATCTGATGTCCTTAGCCAGCAAAACTTCATAATCACAAAGGGTATCCTATTAATGGAATCCAAGACCAGTTAATGCTAATAAATCCTGATCTAGACATAGCTGATGCATGTTTAGGAATTTTCCTACACTTTAATAGTTATAAATGGTCAAAATAGGTAGCAACTAGAACACTTTTCTAGTGCATGCAAAACAAGTGACAATATGGGCTTGGGCTTGTAGCACAATGGAAGGTTGCCAATATTGAAACCTCAAGGTCGCAGGTTCGAGTCCAGCTTACCCAACAAAAAAAAAAGTAACAATGTGGACTTGCTCAAAATGTGAAAAGGAGGTTATATTTAGATGCATCTCATTGTTCTAAGCAAATTTTCCTTTTGAATCGATAAAATCAGTCACTGAGAAAGTTTTGGTTATTCTTATGGATTATGATTTACTGAGATTCATGCAATTTGGCTACGAAATACTTGCCAAATGGAGACTCTATGCTTCCAAATGGAGATTCAATGCAAGATTGTATTTTAAAACTTCTACTCTGTATAATTTATTTAATTAAAAAGTTAGTTTTATCTTGGAGTTAGGGATTATAATATTTTGATATCTGTAAATTTATAGATACGGTTGGATGTAGTTAGAAGTCCTTAGGATATGATGGTAAGTCCATATAAGCTTTTGAGTGATAGTGCAAGTGTTATAATGAGATTTATGACTCTAGTAACCATTAGCTAACTGACAAACAAAAGCTTTTGAGTATCTAGTACCCTCTCACTCGATATGTTTCATGACTCTAGTAACCATTGGCTGCATGTCACATCAGGTTGACTTTTAAGTCAGCTGATGTGACATGCAGCCAATAGGAGCTTGAGTCATGGGTTTATATCCCATGACTCGAGTCATATAATCATTTCCCATATATATATATATATATATATATATATACTAGTTCCGAATTTTATCCTTTCTTGTTACTCAACACATCCATCTCATCATCCACATCTTGGCCATGTTTACTCTATCCTCTTGTTGCTTTTTCGTAGCCCAACATTCTGCACCATATAATATGGAAGATTTAACCGTCGTCTTATAAAACCATCCCATCAATTTAAGTGGAACTCTTGACTCGCACAATACTCTAGTTGCTTGCCTTCATTTCATCCAACCTGCGTGCATGAAGCAATATAAGAACTTATATTGCCCATCTATAAAAGCATGTTTGAATGTGTAGGGTAAGGAGTTTACTTTAATACAGTACTCAGTTCTCATCTTATAGTATGTTTCATGACTAATGGATGCAACAAACTTGATCTTGTTTGGATGGTTATCAATAGTGCTTGTTGGAGTAATGGGGATGTTGAATCCAATATGCTGTCGATGAAAGCTTCTAGATGAGTTAAACTCTGCCTAATCTTGAACCACATGCCTTGCTACCCAGTTCTTTGCTTCCCATGTAACCGAAGTACCGAGTTATTTGGGTTTTTCTTGTCTTTTTTTTTGAACTTTTTATTTTATTTTATTTCATTTTTTATTTTTAACCTGTGTGTTAGGACAATGATCCTACTCCCGCTCCATGACTCAGGTACCCATCCCCGTAATAGGTTCTTCAGAACTTTCAGAAATGATTGTGTAGATTGCCAAAACATCCATCACGTACTCCACAAGTTACCACCTTATCAGAGCCTTCATTATCCTCCCCATGAAAATGACCATGCAATGTAACACTATACAATGAATTGTATCTGAATTCTTAGCTAATATCCTTTTCGCATTCTTATTGTGGCATATTCTTTTGGTTGACCTGCCAAATCACATCGCCCTTTATTTGTATTAAATGTTACATCACTTGATTGAGGCAACTGAAGCCCCAACTAACAAATTCTGCTCACCATTATAGAATTATATAACTTGTTAAAAATCCATTGTGCACTGAAAAAAATAGTGCTGTCGTTACCTGTCACATCACTTGATTGAGGCAACTGAAGACCCAACTAACAAATTCTGCTCATCATTATAGAATTATATTACTCGTTAAAAATCCATTGTCCACTGAAAAAATAGTGCTGCCATTACCTGTAAGTGTAACCTCTGTGGCTACCATAAAAATTAAGCGTGGCTGGCTTTGTGGTAAATAGGACCCAATTAAGTGAGGCAAATTTTGAATAAATTAGCAATGTGACTGAGAGAGGCGTGAACAATGATACTCTAATTGAAGTATGGAAGTGTAACCTTTTCACCACTTCATCAGCCTATCCTAAAATTTTGGTACCCAAAAAAGTCTTCTTTACATAGTTCTCCTTTCCGACCATAATTTCCATAATATGGTAGAAAAGGAGCTACAATTTTTCTTATTCATCCTCACTGGCCTCTCTTTCTATTTTGTTGCTAAGAATGAAGCTTCAGGATAATAGATGTCTTTGAAAAATGTGAATCCTTGCTTATCATTGTCACTACAACCTAACAAATTATCAATACGAATTGGGTTGATTCCTTCCATGCAGACTATATTCCCTTGGGAAAACCCTTGAAAATCCCTTTTAATTAGAAAACCTCAAGTTCACATCTTTTTATTGCTATTTGTGTTCTTCATACTTCACCTGCTCTTATATATCCTTTTTAGTTAAAAATATATACTTATCAAGATCAAATGGGTTTGGGTCGGGGGAGTCCCAGACACAACCCATTTTGTAATCAGGTTCAGACCTGACCCATTAGTAATTGGGTTCAGTTCAATATGGGCCCAAATAAAAATATTGGGTCTCGCCAGATCTAGACTTGATCTATTACATCTTGTCAAGTCTATGAGTTGACTTGATTGGGCAAACTTTTGGTTAAGTCGAATTCGAGTTTTTTGAAAGATATAACACACACAGGGGCTGGGTTTATATGGAGAGGAGAATCCAGACCCATACTAGTTTTCTAAAGACTGGGACCTGGGCGGCTGGGCCTGGACCCATCGAGTTGGGTCCGGGTGAAGAAGACCATTTGCACCCCTTTGGTTAATTGTTCCTCTGAAGCTGCTGGATGGTGAATGCCAATAATGTCATGAACTTGACAGATAGAAGTATTTGCATTTGAGAAAGAATTCTGTCAATAAATTTGGCTTCAATAATATTGAGTCATAGTCTCCAATTTGGCCGGTTCTGCTTGGTAACTGAATACACCTTTAGTTGTAGACCCGTAAACATAATATCATTAATATATAGTAGATGGGTGTTTCGTATAGCACTTGCTTATACCCCAGTGTAACTTGATAAATTTCCGGTATAACAATGGTTCTTCCTTTATCTTATTGTGAGATCTGTTTGTGTGCAGAGATTACCGTAGCAATAGAGCTGCATTGTTCGATACCATTGAGGAGGGTGGAATTCGGGGCTCCTCATACTATACCCATGAAATATCTGAGCATGACAACGATAGAGCTATGGATGGACTGCAGGATAGAGTAAATATGCTTAAAATGGTGAGTTTCTATTTAATTATTTATGACTAATTGTTTCTCTTATATGTATACGTATACTCGGTGATAAAAATATTTTGAAGCAAGAAAAGAGTTTACAAGCAGGAAATTCTACTATAAATTTCCCTGTACTGAGGGATTGTTTCTTTTGCCCTTGGTCAAACTGCATGCTTCGTCATTTTGCATAAGAAAATGTTAAAATTACAACTGTGATTTGTTTTTTTTTTTCAAGAACCCTATTAACAGATCATGTAGATATTTTCTTGGGCTTTTGCATGTGTCTTTTTCATGGAATGAAAGGGTAAAAATTGGTTTTGTGAGGTCTTCTTAGGCGGCTTATCTTTTATGGTTAATAAGCCTGACATTGATTCATCCATCTCCTTGGATGCGAAGACTCGCATGTTCAACCCTTGTTACCCTTGAGAGTTTCTTCACAGACAATATTCAATCGAGAAATTTTGAAACACGTCTCTCGGGTTGACTAGTTCTGACTAGTCATGAGGCGATTTTGTCAAGTAGTAGCCCTTCTATTATATCACCCTCCTATCCAAGCTTTGCACGAATTAATTAGAGATTTTTTATTCTACCTAAAATGCAAAATTAACATGATATGGACAAAATTGACTGTTCCAGTATTCTTTAACACTTCAGTCTTCGTCTCCACACAATCTTACTTCTAAATATTCTATAACAGCTGACTGGTGACATACATGGAGAGGTGGAAAGTCATAATCGTGCATTAGATCGAATGGTAAGCAGTTTGTAACGATTTCAATTAGATTATTCCATACGGTATTCTTTATATTAATGGTTGGACAAACTGATAGTTTTCATTTGGTTTTGTGGACTAAAAATTCAGGGAAATGATATGGATGCGTCAAGGGGAGTGCTCTCGGGTACCATGGATAGATTCAAGATGGTACGTGAGTGACAAAGTCCTTATTCTCAGCCTACGCTGTTCTTTCTACACTGACTTTTAGTTTTAATCTGATAATGGCAGGTGTTTGAAACCAAATCAGGTCGGCGAATGGTGACTCTGGTGGCGTCCTTTTTGGCTCTCTTCCTACTCATATATTATCTGACCAAGTAGTTCTTGAATTTAATTTATTGAAGGTAGATGATGTTGTCCAATATGTTAAGGAGTTTTTCTTGCCTGATGCATTTCTATTGGTCCAAAAAAGGGACCCCCAAAGTTTACTTTCTGGCATGGTGAACTATATGTATATGATTCCATTTGTTTGTGGAAATAAAAATACTGAGTTTTGAGACCATTTCTCAACATTCTAAAATCAATAATAATTTTCCCTAGTACTTGTCATCCTTTATAATATGTGAGTGATTTTAATGTCAATGTATAAAAATTGGGATAATTAGAGAAACATGCCTAAAAACAAACTTTTTAGCAAAAAAGACCCGACTTCAAACTTTTTAGGAAAAACGGTGCTTTCACGGATTTTGGAACTTCAGAAAACCATGAAAGCACTATTTTTTCTAAAATGTTTGTAAAAAAACAGTGCTTTCACGGTTTTCTGAAGTTCCAAAATCTGTGAAAGCACGGTTTTTCTAAAACGTTTGAAGTTGGGTATTTTTTGCTAAAAAGTTTGTTTTTGAGGCATTGTTTTCTAAAGTGCCCTATAAAATTTATGACAGTTTGGTACTCAGTTATTCCAGATTTCAGACATCACTCCTGAACAGATGGTAGATGTGTAATATGTATGATGCTAAATCAATTGCATGCTATTGTGATAATTCTACTTTTAACAGATAGGTTTATCTATTTATTTATTTTTATTGGGAATATAGAAAAAATCAAAACGAGTTTGGCTGGCTTTGCTATTTCATCACTCCTCTTTTTAGGGCTAACATAAGATTATGAACCCTACTGAGAGCTTCTAGCTTTTGAATCTTATTAAAAGATGACTTTCATGGTTTGGAATTCTTTGATTGAATCGGTAGGAAATGCCTTATCAAAAGGGTACCTTTAATTGGACCCACCGAATCCTGAGGGGCACCTATGCTGAAAATCATTTACTGCTTGAATCAGAAGACTGGAGAACTTTTGTCTCATTTTGAGACGGATTGGGTCTCATTTCGGTCTCAAAATGAAATCGATTAGTCCCAAAATGAGGGCATGGTGCGGGTCTCCTCCTGGGCTGTCTATGCCGTATGGCATCCTCAAAAAAAAATATAAAATATGAGATGAGTTAAATCGTAATTTTTGAGATGTTTTTCTTTTTAAGAACAGGGCCAAACCCTATTTGATAAATAAGTTTAGAGTAGGCTTTGCCCCCTTAAATGAAGGCTTTTTGGGACCCCTCTCCACTAAATATCTCCAAAATTTATGAGCGCAAAATCAATAGTCGGGCTATTTGCCTCTTTTACACGGCAAGACACCTCACAAGTTCGGTGGTGCACCCAATAACAACTCTGATTAAATTTTACACCATTTAAATTATACCACCATTGAAATTGAAATGTGATTTATCATTATACCATGTTGCACACATATGTGATCAATCTAAATTATTCAAGTGACAATTTATCATTGGGACATATCTCAGCCCAAAAAAATATGCCTATAAAGTGGATTTGAATCATTCCATTGATAAACTTTAATATCACCCAATAAGAGTTATATAAAAAAGGGCTGATATTTGATCAAATTGATTAAATCTGCATGAAACATCATGTTTGGGTCCGTTGCTCTTCAATCTATGATCCATCACTTTAATGATATGGATCAGCCACATCTTAAACCATTGGTAGTGTAATAACTAACTTAGAAGAGTCTAGTCCAAAATTGTAAGGGATAACCCTCCCGACCACCATGTAAACACCAAAATGGGGTCTAAATGATCTTACACCATCAATGATGTTTTAGGGAGATTTAAAAAAATTGACTATAATATCAACCGTTGTTTTAATTTTAGTAGCTAGTATTAACATTTGTTAATTAGATGATTTACATCCACTTATAGGCATGTTTCATTGAGCTGAGAGTATTCTAATGATAGATTGCCACTTTGGCAATTTAGATTAATCATAAATGTGTGCCACATGATATAATGATAAAACACACTTCAATGCTGTGAGATAAAAAGTGGTATCTTAAGGGTGTTTAAATGTCGGTCAGGAGCCAAATTATAAAGCGTGCTCTAGATTCTTATGGTGCTCAACACTATGATAGTATTCCTCTTTTTTGCTCTTGGAATTTATAGCGATAGCGGCAGTACATGACCAACCCAATCATCAACGGTAGTGGTCCAGTCATCAACTCCATACGCATAGCACTATTGTGGTGCACGGGTTATCATCATCCATATAGGATTCAGCTCTCAGTATTTATCAGACGAACCATCATCTCTACCATGCAATTGAAAACCTATACGCAACCCAAAAAATAAAACTAAATACAGAAAGGCCAACATATGTGTATTGGGACTTCTATGCTCTAAATCCTATAATCATGTCATATACGAAAAGTTCGGGCTGACGGCACTCTAAAGAATTGATGACCGGTGGTGATCCGGTTGGTCACCAATTTACCAGTTAAGTCGCTTTGCCTTGGTAATCATCACCTTCCCATTGGCATCCACCTGACATTACACCTGTGGCCCCGTACGCACGTGCCTTGGAGCGCGCGCACACACACACACAATGGGGCAGGGTTGTCTCCCAGCAACAAAACAAAATGGAGTCACCTCAATCAACATTAGGGTGTTTGGGAAGCTAATTGATTCCCACAAAAGCTGCCACCTGGAAGCAGGTTTTTGGCCGCTTCTGGATTCCAGCCAATTTTTACTTACAACTAATTCCTACAAAAGCTTTTCTTTGCTTGAGCGAGTGGAATCACTTTGAGAAGCAGCTGTAACGAAACAGTAAATATTACCAGTTTCTTGGTTTTCAAAGCCAAAAGACAGAATAAGACCCACGGGAGCGTTGGGGAACGCTAAACTATATATAAAGAAACTAATCTGCCAAAAGTTGGCAGCAAGCAGTGGAGAAACCAAACAACCTCAAGAAGCTCACTCTGATTTAGTAGAAATAACAAAATTTATCATGCCTGAAAAAACTAGTACCCTACCCATTTTTCCTTCTCACTAAGCTCGACCTGCTTTGCTAAGATTGACCATGCGTACTGGCGTTTCCATCTGCGATCCTCTCGAAGTTGAACCTGACTGATATGGGGTCCTCCCGACCCCTCTATATGCAGCATCTTGATAGCGCGTGCTCTGGTAACCCCCTGAATACCCACCAGCCACCCTTTGCCCCTGTCCAGCACGATCCTTCGTAAACCCACCACCACCTCCCAAAACCTGACCAGATCTCCCATATCCCGGACGCCCACCATATCCGCCTTGTCTACCTTGTGAATTGAAGTTCTCTTGCCATTTTCCGGAGGCAGCAGCTCCCACATAATCCTGACCTTCCCTCCGCCTTGGAGGCAACCCGTCTAGCCCTCCACCCGTCCTCGCCTCGAAAGCCCTCTCATTGCTGTCAACGAGCACTGAAAGCTTCTCAGTCAGCTGGAATGCTAGATCTTGCAACCTTGTGTGCTCCACATTGTGGAAAACAATGCACTGTGTTGTCTGGTCCCAGCTAGCATGCAGCTCCTCCATAGCCATCATCTTGCTCACGGTGCTGTGCGTGAGAGCTTCCGAGAGGTCAAACATCACGGCAAGTTGATCCAGACTCAAAGAATCATAGCAAGAGGAGTAGGCGAACAAGTAGGTCCTCAGTGCCTCTTCCTTTATCTTCGATTTCAACATCTCAAGCACGGATTCTTTGTTCCTGAGGAGCTTCCAGACATCAAGTGATTTGATTACTTCGAAGGCCTTCTGAAAATTTCCCTTGTTCAGGGCTCTCGTCGCAGCCATGACATGATCACGGACATTCTCAGGTGGGCCAGTGAAAGTCTGTCTTTCATTCACTTCAAGCAGCCTTCGGAATGTCTTGCTTATGACTTTTCGTTTCGCATCATGGGTGTTGGCAGCCATGTTAGGGACTTCTAGAAGCATGGCACATATCAGATGGACCGCCTCTAAAAGTTCGAGATTTATATGCATGTGATAAGGCATCTGTCTTCTCCTTTCAAGCTTTTCCTGAAGTAAAAAGACGGCCAAAAAGAAAAAATATCATGAGCAGATCAACAAGAAAACCAAGTGTTAAAAATATCAAGAGCAGATCAACAAGGAAACCTAGTGTCAAGGGAGGAGGATGCCAACGAGATGAGCAACAGTCTCAGCTTATTATTTTCGGAGAAGAATAAAGAGGCATCATCTGATTTTCATACCCATGGGTACAATAATAAATAAAATAAGCAAATAAACGGTGGTTACGGTGCAATGAAATGAAGAAGATTTTTTTTTTTTTTTCGATTGGTAGAAAAAGAAGAGCTTAAAATGCCCGATAAATGACTGCTAATTCACACATTTCTTTTGCAGATACAGAAAGTCGAAGCAAAAGAGACAACTAGAAATAACAACTACCAAGGAAATTATAAGGCAGAATATGCAGACATTACAGAATTTACGTGTTCAAATACTTGTATACAGTGTGCTGTACTTGTAACTCCAGAATTTCACTTTACTCGTGCTGACCATTTGCCTTAAACACCACAATTCAGTACCCAAAGTGCTAGAAAGTAAACTAGTTTAGACAACTCTTAAGTAGGAGAAAAAGATCCCTCCGGACTAGGCTAATTAATCCACTACTTCCACCCTCGCCTTCTTCGGAGCAAAGGTGATAATTCATAACAAAAGGAAGAGAAGCAATTAGGGTGAATAAGATGTCTGAGTTGAAATTAATAATTTGTGGACATCTTTAGAAACCTGGAATGGATCTTCTCTAAACACTTCTTGACACTCATTATAGAATACCAAATAGAGGCCATCCGGAAGAGTTTTTAATCTGTAGAAACATCCTAGATGGTTGAGTTATAAAAAGAGTATTTAATGATATTTTAAAATATTGCCAAAAAGGAGACTCAAGAAGGAACACTTCAATTTTATTGTTAAATCCTGCTATCAATGTAACTAGTGACTCAATGTCATATTTTACGTACACAAAATAAAAAAAGGACCCATAAAATCTACCTATTATGACATAAAGGAAAGTGTTTTCTAGACAAGTTTGTTAAATAGAACCTAAAGGGATTTATCTTGCCAATCATAAGAGATGAAGAAAATCACTAATGAGAAATAAACTTTAAAAGTAAGTATGCAGACCCTCGAAATAGGCCACCTAACTCTAGGATATAATTTGCTTACCAAAAAAAACATACTCTAATTGGTTCTAATTTAGGTGTGGGTGCTGGATATACCTGGTACACCAGTCACATCCATTTCCTACTGTTTATCTTCTCTTTTTATCTACCAACTCCACCTCACCTTCCACCCGCCATGCTGAACAATCTGGCAATGGCCATAATCCAAGGACAGAGAAGAATTCTGAGCCCAGTTGCAGTTTCCACTTTATGATTGTAAGATTATTAACATTTGAATTTTTTTTTAATCAGTAACAGTAAAGATAGCATTAAAAACAGGTACAGACACCATATAAACAAAATAAAAAATGGGCAGTGAGAAACAACACAGAAACAGCCTGAAAAAATAAGCAAACTCTCTCTACCCACAACCCAAAGAATAGCCTGAAAAACTACCTGGGTAGGCAACCTTCCAGCAGAAGGAAAATTAGGTTATCGGCAGGCTTTCCCACTCATCTGTGTAGTTTTTGCCCTCCTGTTTCTGCTAACGTGATCCAATGCACCCCAAAATCCTTGGCAGATTTCATAATCATCTGAGTTGGATTTCTAACCTTTCTGAAAATTCTCCCATTCCTTTCCAGCCATATAGCCCAAACCACAACATACACAATAGTACTCCAAATATCTCCTTTAGTATCCTTAAAACCCACCCAGACCACCCCATTCAGCAAACAGCTGCCCACATTCTTTAGGGAAAACCAACTGACATTGGAAGTTTTTAAAACAGCACACCATATTTCCCTTGTGACCACAGGGTCAGCAGATGATTTATTGATTCCTTCTCTTGCACACATAAAGCACACTTATTCCTCAATGGCACCCCTCTCTCAATCAACAACTGGTCCACTGTAAGAATTCTTCCCCAAGAGACACTCCATCCAAAGAAATTAATCTTAGGAGGAATTTTGATTTTCCAAATTTTCGTCCATGGGTGACTCTTGAGAGGCTGTCTGCACAAGAAGTTATAAAAAGATCTGACTGAGAACACCCCCTTAGAAGTTTGTGACCAGATCTGACAGACCCTGTTAAGGCCATTTCTACAACTTGATTGCAGTAATAATAGCCATTTCTGGTACTTATACTCCATATTACGGTATTACCTCACCATTTCAGGATCCAGAAATTTCCCCAATATTTGCATTTCCATACGCTGCCAACTGGATAACATTTGAATCTTGAGCACTGATATTTCCAAAAGGCAGCCCATATGGATTTCACATTTCGATTGACTTTTTAATCTCTTACTCTGTTTCATACATCATTATAAAATGTATAGCACAGGTATTCACAAACACGTAAATACAGAAACACAACACATTCATATAGGTCTACCAAAATTTTGTAGGCCCATCACATCATAGTGCACAGAGCAATGGCCTTAGTGTTAAATGAAGAATGGGCTTTAATTTCTAAAGCAACAACTCAGAAACCAATAGCAAGTCCTGCACACATACGAGCCCATGGTATTTGCCAATATTTTTATTGGAGTGACCAGGCCGTGACCTTTGAATTTGTAAATTTTTTTTTATCAGTAATAGCAAGTTCTGTTGAAGCATAAAGAAAGATTACATAAGCAAGTGAGCCGCTAGCAAGAGACGCCAATAGGCCAACAGGACAGACATGAAACGTGCCTGGAAAAAAAATACAAGACAAGACTGCAAATAACCACAGACAGCAAAGAGGTCCCTCAACCAATCAACCTAGAAAGGAAATCTGTTAACGCTTCCCAGCTGGTATGTATACTGTCCTCCAGAGCCTTCTTGAACCATCTCGTAGCAGCAGCCCATCCTACCAGTGGGTCCCAAACTCTTTTTATAATCATCGGCAGCGGTATAACTCTATCCTGAAGACCCTTTTATTCCTTCCCAACCAGATCGCTCCCAAACCGATGCCAGGGTCAGTTTCCCAAATATACCCCATTGTATCTATCCCTATGCATACCAGTACCAGGGAATGGTACAAAACTTTTGGAAACATTTTACCCCATTGTATCTATCCCTATGCATACCAGTACCAGGGATTGGTACAAAACATTTGGAAACGTTTTTACAAACTCGTTTCAATATAAAATTGATACTTAGTTAATCTTAAATGGAAACTCATTTCCATTTATATAGAAACTCGTTTCTACCAAAAAAGAAACACACTTCTCCTATCTAGTTGATACTTCGATCTCTTAATATGAAACTAGTTTCATCCTTCTCATAACAGTTTTTTAGAGCCATTAGATTAGGTCAAAATCTAACTTTGATGAATTTTTAGGGACATCGAGATCATTTTTATTTATAAATCATGAAATTTTGGAATAAGCTTCATGTGCATGTGATTATATATACATTTAAATATGTTTCTAATGATTTTTGTTGATGAGTGATTTGGATATATGTTATATTATATGTAGATATGTACTATTAATAGATAAATTTAATCATGTGTTCTCTTACCCGTCGATAGATGAGTTCAACAAACCATATGTCTAAACTCTAAAGTTCAAAAAATATAAACATTAATTTATACAAATATAATAATCATATATAGTTACACAAAAGAAGTACCAATATCATATATATTCCGTATCCATTTCACACCAATGCCTCACTAATAGTATTTCTATAACGAATCCATATCGTATCTGTGTTGTACCGATGTCATATCTCCTTTGAAGCTTAAAATTTTATTTTGTTCCTATTTCGTACCTATAACGTATCTATTCCATTTCTATGTTGTATAATATAGTATTGAAGACTTACTAATAAAAATGTACCTAAACGTATCAGTACTTGTACCTGTACCCCTTACCAACTCTTGGCAACAATGGCTGGAATACACCAACTTACTCCAAAGAGAGACGAGGCACTCTACTATCTTCGACATAGAGAACCAGGCACACCAGACATCTCCTACAAAGAAACCAATAGAACGATTTCCAAAAGAATAACTCTTTTGGTTCGTACCTCCATAACCTACTATCTTCAGTTCTTCACTGTTTCCATTACAAGGCATCCCATTGAATTGATGAGAATGAACAGCATAAACAGACACTCAGCAAAAAGAAAAAATGCAAAACAGAATTATTTTGATTTTTAGGATATAAATGATCTCACTTGACCCAATTCCAGTTCTTAAGGGACATTAGATTTACACTCTTCTACGAATAGCAGAAATATTTAAAAGTATAAAACAGTAATAAATTTTATAACAACAAAAAATTTACCAAATTTGCGGTACATGATCAAGCAGACCATCCTGACTTTCCCAATATACTTGCATGTGTATAAAAAGAGACCTCCACCCAATATTTAAAATCATGCCATAGCAACATGTACTTTAGGCTTCAAACTAGATAGAAGAAACTTTACATACAACTTGTTGGAAGCCTAAAACGAGTATAAAAATCCGTGCATGTCTCGAAAAGTCCAAATAAATGCACAGCTGACAAGACGTCGGCTCATCTTCTAGGATGAGTCTCATATGAGCTCTTGGCTCATTGTTCACAAATTCTGGAACAAATGCAAAAAATTTACTACCAAACACATACAAAAACTCAACTAGCAACAACACGACAAATTATATCTACAGAATGTACACTATTTTCACAGAGCTTAATTGTAAAGCAGGAAGAAAAACAGCATCGGACCCATGTCATTATGATATATTGACAGTCTTTGGTTTGAAAACCTGTGGCTTCTCAATGCGGAGTTCCGGTCTTTGGTTCCGCCGTGGTGGAATGAAACTTCCCCGGATGGGACAGCTGCATTCAGATTTATCTCCACGTTGGGTCATCTTAAGAGGCACATTAAAGTGTAGAACAGAGAGGTCTATGGTCTAGTGCATGCGGCTAAGGAGGGTTTGCTTAATTGGATGAAAGAACTTGATGAGTTGGAGGAATCCAGGGATCCATCGGAGCTTGAAAGGGAGGAGAGCTCCAAGATCAAGATAGATTTTAATGACAAATCCTTAGAAGAGGAGATTTGTTGGAAACAAAAATCGAAGGTTCATTGGCTCAGGGAGGGTGATAACAACACTAAATATTTTCACTCTGTCGCCAACGCCCGTGGGAAAGCGAAGATTTTGGGGCAGATTTCCGTCAACGGCTCTATCTTCACGAAGCCCGAGCAGATCAAGTCGCAGATTGTCAATTCCTATAAGAGGCTCTAAGCGGATGAGGGGTGGTCGAGGGCATGCTTGGATACCTTTCCGAACCATCACCAAGGGAGACTGAGCTGCCGTGGAATATCCCTTTTAGAAGGATGAGGTATGGCGGACCATCAAGTACAACGGTCAAAATAAGGCTCCGGGGCTATACGGCTTCACTATGGAGTTTTATCGGAACTTTTGGAGCACGCTTAAGGGGGAGCTAATGGCAGTAATAGCTGAGTTCCATGCAAGCAACTTTATCGGCCGGAGTCTAAATTCTACGTTTATCTCGCTTATTCCGAAGAAAGGAGCGGTCGACTTAAAGGACTTTCGGCATATGCTTGCTTAAATGTTTGTACAAAATAATGGCAAAGATGCTTTCTAATCACCTCAAACCGCTAATGGGTAAAATTATATCGGTGAACCAAGGTGCCTTTGGGCAAGGTAGGCAGCTGATTGATATGGCGGCTTAGCTCATGAGGTAGTGCACTCGGCTCACAGGAGCAGAGTTCCTGCGGTGCTTCGGAAAGTGGAGAGGGAAAAGGCGTATGATCGTGTTAATTTGGACTGCCTTGAATATATGTTGGCCAGTTTGGGGGAAGATGGAGAAAATGGATGCAGAACTGCTATTCCGCTTTGTGGTTTTCAGTTATCATTAGCAGGACGCCGACAGGGTATTTTAGGAGTTCTAGAGGGGTTAGGCAGGGGGACCCCCTCTCTCCCTTTCTGTTTAACATGATTGGAGAAGCTCTTGATGGACTAATCTCCCGGGCTCAACAGGTTGGTTTCATTTCCAGCGTTGGTCATCGCATCTATCATCTCCAGTATGCAGATGATACTCTCCTCTTTTGCAAGGCAGACGGGGTAGAGTTTCGGAGGTTAGCAGATGTTCGATGCAGCGGGTTAATATGCAAAAATCGACCGTGTCAGGCATTGGTGTTGAGGAGCAGCTTCTAATCCAGCTGGCTGAGATGTCATTGCTTAGCTTCCCACCTCCTATTTGGGCCTACCCCTTGGTTTGGGTTAGCCCACTGTCAGGGCTTGGGACCCCGTCGTCCAAAGGTTTGAACGGCAGTTGGCTTCTTGGAAGGGAAACCTTCTCAGCAGTGAAGGTAGACTCCTTCTTGTCAAAATTGTCCTCTCTAGCCTTCCCATTTTTCTTGTCGATGTTCAAATGCCCCATGGCGGTTGTGTATCGGCTTGAGCAGATTCAAAGGGATTTTTTATGGGAGGGATCAGGTGCGACAGAAAGTAGCACCTTGTTAGACAGGATATTTGTCAGCTTCCCATGAGTTGCGGTGGTCTGGGCATCCGTAGCTTACATTGGGTCAACATGGACTTGCTAGGGAAATGGTTTTGGCACACTGGTTTGGATAGAAAAAGTGAGAGTTTGTAGGTGTCAGTGTTGGAGAAGTATGGGGCTTTAGAAGGCAACTGGGGCATCAACGTTAGCATAAACAACTCCGTCTCGGGCTGGTGGAGGGCTATTTGGGGGACCTGGCCTTGCTTCTCTTGGTGGAAGAGTTTCAGTTGGGGCAACAGTCTTCGTATCAGGTTTTGGGAGGATTCTTGGGCGGAGATCAGGCCGCTTAAAGAGGCATTTCCTGATATTTTCAACATTGCGGCTTATTCTCGTGGTATGGTGGCTTCCTTTTTTGCGGATGGTGCCGAGGGAATTGTTTCGAACCTCTTCACCAAAAGACTTCTTAGAGAAGAGGAGGTGGTCTTTCCAAAGAATTGTCAGGCTCTATGGCTAAAAAGGAATCATGTTCCATGAGAGGATTTGGGTGCCCAAAGACTGTGTAAAGTCAGACACTGATTTTAACGAGCCAACCCTTAATCAGATGGGAGTGGGCAGGCCTTTGGAAATCTCTGGTTCCCCCCAAAGTAAAATTTTTCTTGTGGCCGATGATCCAAGGGAAAATCCTCACCGTTGACCAACTGCTTTGGAGGGGAAAAGATATGCCAAACGTTTGCATCACATGCCTTTAGGCAGAGGAGTTAGCGTCCCATCTCTTCCTCCAGTGTTGGGCGGCATATAAGGTTTGGGGGTGATCCTCAAGCCTTTTGATATGAGTTGGGCGTCTTTGGCCACCATTTCGCAACTGTTTTTAGCCTGGTTTGGTGTTAAGTTGGAAGGCCAACTGGGGGCATTTTGGAGAGTAGGTTTCTTTGCAGTGATTTGGAGCCTTTGACTTGAAAGGAAATACCGCATATTCAGCCGGAAGCGATAGCCAATTGGAATGATCTTGAAGGGTATCAGAGACCTGATGTGCCATTGGGTAGTCCTGGATAAGGAGGGTGTTGATGGGGATAATCTCTTATGGGACCGGGCTAGGCCCTTGGCCCCTTTTCGTCCTTTATGTTGTTGTCATGTCTTTGTTTGTTTCTTGTCTTTCTTGTGGATCTGCTTTGGTTTTAGTCTTTCTCTCAGATCGGTCGTATGTCCCCCTGTACTTTTTCAGCTCCTTGTTGTTTTTATATATTGGATGAATATTTACCAAAAATAAAATAAAATAAGAAATATTGACAGTATAGTAAGCCACCTATTTGGATTTACGCACCTAGGGGATAAATGATAAATGTTGTTACATTGGACTACTAGCAGGAACCTCTGGAAGAAAGAAATGATATTAATTTTATGGTAACCTATCCTTTCAAGAGGACTCCTTGTTTCAAAACCAATATAGTACTGGAAAGTTGGCACATAAAGCACTTGACAAATAAAATTTCAGATTTATGATGTGTTTGTGTTTTATGTTGATAATTGATCATACACATTGGATATCTAATCCATTATACTAAAGTAGGGAGAAGTGCAGAGGGGCCCTGGGAGGTGGAATGCCATAAATATGACCCTCCCCTATCTCACCAGAGCAGCAATTTATTTATTTATTTTAATATTTTTAAGAGAACAAAAACCCTTAAAGCTCTTCTCCTCCTCTAAACCAGGCAAAAGAAGTTCAAAAACTCTTTTGCTTCTCACTCTCTCATATATATCTGTTTCTGAAAAAATCAATTATCAAACCACATCTATTTTATATGCTTGAAATGTTACAAGCTGCTAGATGTTAGCGTCAATAATGGTGTTATCACTACACCTGCATCGTCTCTCCAAGAAACTTCTAATGTGAGAAATTAGAAAAAACAACCATTTGTTTTCATTTGGAAATCCTCTCTCAAACCAAAACCCTCTTCTTCTTTTTTGACCGGTGAAAAAGAAACCATATTATAACAGAAGATTAAAAAAAAAAAGTACCTTCAGAAATTCTTTAAACTACCATATAGCCACCGAAACAGAACATCAATACAATAGGTCAATTGTCAGATTGGTTACAAAATGTTTCTTCAAACAAAGACAGATATCTTCTCCATCTCATTGTTAATTTTTTTGTGGACTGCTCACCCGAGAGGTGTTGCAGTTCATGATACGGGCAAACAAGATATGAAAACAAGTGTCCGTCCAGAAAAAGATAGAATTGTTTCTCCTCCCACCAACATCACATAATGGCCAAATCACGCCATCACAATGCAATAGTTGATATCCACTGAAAGCACATTGTCGGGTGCTAGGGTAGGTCACGAGGTCATGGAGCTAGGCCACAATGCATTGGTTCGAGCCAAATGCTTGGCTGGGCATGTGAGAGAGTCATAAGACACTGTGATTAGGGAGAGGCATAAAATTGCACAACTGAAAGCAAGGGCATGCACGTGAGGGAGTTGTGTGACCCTTTGTGAGGTGTGTGTGTGGGGTGTGGGTCAAGTAGCTAAGTGGCTAAATGGCTAAGCACAAAGGTGTCATGAGACATTGGGGTGAACGCACAAGGGGTCATGTAGGCCCAATGTGAGTCAAATGTTGGGCATTGAGGGAGTATGCTAGCCCAATACGTTTGAGGTTCTTGCACTATTTCAGCAATGTTGACTTCATAATTATATATGTGCGAGAGTCAGTTAGACAACTACCACATACATGGTGGGCTACGGTGTGATAGAGGGGACACATTGATGGTCTATTTGGGTATTGGATGTTACCTAATGTCGGTTCTTGGAGGTCACTTGATGCAAACCAAGTGATGCCACTTGAATACACTGGCCTAGTTTTAACACAAAACTAAAAATCTCTAAGACTCGTGTGGTTTGATTAAGGATCAAACCCCTAAATTCCTTTGCAAGTGTCCTATCACGTGAACATCAAAGATTGACCTTAGTCAACTAAGGCTAAAAGCACTCTACAAAATTTAAATTTTGAAAACTCTCAATTACATAACTGGGAACCTTCAAATAAACTTTGGCCCTGTTTGGCAATCCTTTTCCAAAAAGAACTTTTCAAAGGGAATAACGTTGGGTGAAAAGCTCATTTCACCCAAAGACTTGGCCACCTCTCACTGAAAATGGTGTTGTGTTAAGAAGCTACCTCATGCTGCTTCTCACCGAACACCATTTTCAACATGTGATAGACACTTTTGAAAAGCAACATTTGAGAAACGGTATGTGACTCTTTATAGTACCTGAAAAGTGTTTTTTGTAAAAGGGTTGCCAAACAGGCAGGGTCTTTAAAAATGGAAATCCTAATCTAGCAACATCCTAATTTAATTAATTCTATTCTAAATAAAATCTTTTTAAAAATAGAAATTAACACTCTACTTATGTGTAGTAGCCTAATAGCCCTAACCTAATACCAAAAAAAACAAAAAAAAATCTAGTAAACTTAAATCTTGGTGTGTGCAACTCATGACCAATCAAAATCTCTACACATCACCAAAATTCGTCATTGTACCTTTTCATTTCTTTTTATTCCTTACACACACACACACTCAAAACCATAGGGTTGTGCTTCTTGATTGCATCTATGTCGCATAAGGGGATATTTGGATGTTGTGGGTGGACTATATGCCGGTGTAAACAGGAATAACCTAGCCTGTTGAACGCGCTTTGGGATGGGAGAAGCCCTAGGATGGGTGACTCCTTGGGAAGTGCACGTGTCGTCTTACAAATAGGGTTCAAGTGTGCTGTGGCCAAAATGAGTGAGGAGAGGTACATGTGGCATGATGGAGAGATAACGTGTGATCAACCTTGATCGTGTACGGTTAGCCTGATGTAGAGGTACACATGTGGGGACAAATGGGCTTGTGGCTTGATAAGTAGGTCAAAGAGCCTCAAGAAGAGTAACTTGTGATGGCACAGAGGGCCAGATACAAGGTGGGTTTGGTTCGGCATATGGGCATGACATGTTGGTATGGAAAAACATGAGAAGCTGGCTTGCAACTGCTGATGTGAGGGGCTAGTGCATAAGGCAAGGGGTGAAGTGTGCACAAGCCAAATCAAGGTTGGCACTAGGGGCAAGTCTCAAGATGGCGGAAGAACCATTTTTTGAAGGGGGGTCCGATAGTTGATACATGTTACCAGTTGTTTTACTGCGCTTAATAGTAAGGATCAGGATAGCTTTTTTGCTCGTGTTATTTTCTATAGTTAAGATCAACTGTGGCATGCATATATTTTTGGAAGGGGAGCAACTACTTGCATGAAAGGCTTGATATTTTTGGGACCTGTTCCACATGGAACACCATCTAAGCCGTCTAATTTGAAGGCCATGTGTAAAGATCTATGTTGCCAAAGATTGGCATCAAAGATCTTTACATCATGGCCTTCAAATCAGACGGCTTAGATGGTGTTTCACGTGGCTCGGATCCCAAAAGTACCAAGTCTTTCTTTTAAACTCTGTGCAACAGTAAAAATTTCAGTACAAGTTGTGGCTCCCTTTTGGAAAATATATGCAATAGGTAGTAGCGCTATTATCATAAAGGGAGCAGCCTTCATCACTCAAAATTGCGTAATTTGTTCCATTATTCATTGGCAGGTGTAGCTTCTGATTGATAGCCGTTGAATATAAATTTATTATGGAAAGAAACAGAAAATAGGGGACGAAACTTCAAAAGGATAGGAAACACAGGTAACAACAACACTCATCCCGAACCATAGGCACCAACTAGCAGACCAAGGTCGCTGGATGTCACTAATCTGGCAGCCAGTCAGCGCTGATGCGCCAAAAACCATGAATCACGTGTAGGCCTTGGTGCTCAAAAGAGCATTGACTGGCCAAGTAGGATCATCCGATCTGGATGATAGTCACGTGATGCCCTACCATTTTGGAAATTCAGCTCTATGATGAATATTGCGGAAGTGTGTTAATCCTCAAGACCACTTCATCCGACAGGATACAATGAAGCCAAGCACGTGCGGCACATTCTAACAGTTGGAATGTCAAAAATCATAAAATAATAAAATTTTACAAATAACTTTTGAAGATGTGAAAAAGACCAAACTTTCATGACACTTGGGTATACTTCTTTAAGTCATTTTATCAAACACCTTGAACTTTAAGACAGATTTCTTGTACATGTGATGTCGCTGTTGGCATGAACATCATTCAAATAGGCCCTCATCAACTTAACTTTGGTGGTCTACACGAACTTTGAAAGGCAACAAAAAAATTGCAACATGGATCGCTTTGCTAATTTCATAAAAATTTGCATGAAAAGATCAACTGGGTACCCATATTAACTAATAACAAGTACCAACAGAAACCCAGGAGGCAATGAGCAAGTCCTGGAAGGCTGGAACCCATGCTTCATAATTTTAAATGATCAAGTCCCAAAGAGACATTTACCAATTTCTAAAACTAAAAATCTTTCAGAAGAAAATTGCTAAAAATAAATAAATAAATAAAAATGCAAGATTGATTTTAAGAGAGAGAGGGAGAGAGCATAAACCAATCATAGTAGAAGAAAAAAAAACAATTACCTATTAGTTGTTTATTATCTTAAACAATTGAGTCAAATGAAGATGAACTAGTTGATGAGCAGGCGCAGGGTTTGAATGTCAGGTTTTTTCCTCTTATTCTCTCCTATTTTAGTTTCTTAGCAAATCTGTGCTAATAACAGCAACTCATATATATACATATATATATAGGTTGAAAAAAAATTGGTATTCCTAGGGCTTCTTAATGGATAAAAATGCTTTCTAATCCAGAAAGTTTAAATTTTTCTTAAACAATTTGAATCATTGCTTTAAGGTTTTTAAATATGAACTATCAAAAAAGAATTAACATGTGCTCTTCTCTGTTCTTTTTTTTTGATAAGATAAAGGCAAATCATATATTAAAGAAAAGGAACAAAAACAAAGACAGCAACATAGCAATGGGCTACAATAAACCGAAACAAAAAAACAAACACAAAAAAATAAACCACAAAGACAAAGAAAAGAAGACAAAATGGAGGAAGACAAGCAAAGGAAACCCAAAAGCTGGTTCAGCTCAAAACCAAGAACAGGCAGCACGCGGGAAACACATCTCAGGTACGAGGAGAAGCATACCAGCCAAAGGCTACCCAGCAAACAGATCATCCCAACACTCCCACATCATTTATTGCCTATCCCTTCCCTCAGTCCCCACCCACTCCACTATACGGTCAAAAGAAAGCTTAATCACCATTTTAATATCATTACGAATATTTCAAAAATATTCTTTGATTTCATTCCAGCCACAGAGCCCACCACACAACCAGAACAATGACTCACAATTTTTTTTGTCATTCCGGAAAGTGGAAAAGCTTTCCAACTATCAAGGCATTCCATACATCATTCAGGCATACACCACGGAACCCCAAACCTCCTTAGTAAAAGAATAATGCAGAAACAGATGGTTGACCTTTTCTTCTTCCAAACCACGCAGGACGCAAATGTTTCTCATATCTAATCCTTCCTTATTCAATTGATCCACTGCAAGCACCTTTCCCCAAACTGCCGTCCAATCGAAAAAATGCTACTCTTGGTGGGGCATCCGTCGTCGAAACCCCTTCCCAACTCTTGTCCACCTTTCTCTTAACTCGCAACATATTGTAGAAGGACTTCACTTAGAAAAGCTTCATCTTCCTGGTTTCCATATTCTTCTATCAGTTCCCTGGTTAGGGTACTGATCCTCTCACTCGAGTCATGGTACATAATCCCATGACTCGAGCTATCATTGGCTGCAAGTCTCATCAGGTTGACTTCTAAGTAACCTGAAGTGATGTGCAGCCAATAGGGGGTCGAGTCATGGGCTTATGTCCCGTGACTTGAGTCATATGATCATTTCCCCCCTGGTTATTATTAGGATTAACTACCTAAAGACAAGATAAGAGATTTAAGAGCTGCTCTATTTCTTCATCCCTAAGATTTATTCAAAGCCGAATATTCCACCAATGATTTTCGCCAGAGTCCCTAACAACCTCAGCCACCAAAGCATTCTTATTCATCGCTATCTCATAGACATCGCTATATCTGCATGCCAACAGCTGTTCCCCCACCCGCAGATCATTGCCAGAAAGAGATCCTGTTAGCATCCCCGAGCTGTAGCTAATATGAGAGAAAAACTGCTCTCCCACCAAGGACAACCCCCTCCACAAGGCCGAGCCTCTACCTTGATGAAAAATTGATATTGATTTAACACAGTTTTTTTTTAATGCATATTTTTAGGGTTTGTTTGGAGCTTATAAATTGTTTCTTTGAAAATTTGATTTGGTTTTATGTAGCTCTATAGATACACAGAGGCACCATCATTAATTTTAAAAACTGTCCAATTGTTTTTCACATGATTTCTACATCAGAATCCAAACACTCCAACAGCTCCGAAACGAGGATGCTAGGCACACTTAAAAGACTACTACTAGGAGGACCTTTAGGATTATAAGATGAATAAGACAACTACAGGAATCTACTAGCAGATTATATGTAAAATTTTAGAATATAATAAAAATATGCAACCATTAATATAGTTAAAAAGGACAAAGAAAACATAAATAATGCAAAAAAATGTATTTTGTTATTAAAAAGTTGTACCTGCTCTGGAGTCTTTTCATGGTAACGGCTTTGTGAAACACCTTGAGCAAGTAATTCTTTTACCCTACCACCTGCATATAATTCAGAAAGGCAACCATGTGCTTCTGTTACAAGTGCGGCCCTAAATGCACATAGACCGAGTTGCGCCATTGCCCTGTTGAAAAGTATTTGAGATGAAATGTCCATGTGCTGAATCCCATCCTGCAAGTGACTCATAAGCAATAGGTCTCGTGCAGTTGAGAATTCATCGAAGATAGCGTGATGATATATATCACAAAGCATCGCCCGAGCTTTTGTCCGCTCATCCCCGTATTTGTATATAAGAGAAACCAGTATGTCCATCAGAGTTATGCTACTCTCGGGAAAAGTAGGCCTCCGAGGAACAAGCTCGGGAGTAACCACAAATGCTGGCGGGCCCCTGTTTTCTTCAACCACTTGAGGCTCCTCATCTGCCTCATTATCGGCATTTTCTCCGCCCTCGACACTGTCCATTCTCTGCTCAGCCAACTTCTTCGTTGCATCATAAACCTCTTGAGGCTTATAATACACCAGTTCCACTCGCCGTAATGCAACTTTAGAAGCCGCCTTAAAATCCCCAACCCGTTCTAAATAATCCTGTACGTTTTGGGCGAGAACGAAGAACAAAGGCTCATCCCTCAGCCTCTCCATGTATTCCCGTGTGTGGGGATCTGTACACTGCAAACTTTTAAAGAACTCGACGTCCATTCGCTCAAGAAAGGCTACCATGTTACCCCAGACATGAATAGTTCCTTTATGATCTGCTCCTTTCTGAGTTTCGTTCTCCTCAGGCTCCACCGAATCATCAACCACGATGTTCGGATACTGCTCGAGGATGTCGAGTATGATCAACATGTTCTGCACACACTTCTTCCAAACATTTATTGGCATATGGCCACTAAGACTCGGGTTCACATCAAATTGAGCAGATACCACATTAAACAGGATTTCGAGCTTTTGGGCAGGCGTTTTTGCAACCCTAGTTAAAAATGTGAGCTGCTCCACCTGCTCAACTCTTCCTGTCCCCTTCCGGCCCCTCGCCGCAACAATCTCCTTCAGTTTCTTATCCACCACGTCCCAAGTGATTTCGCTGGGGTCTTTCATGAATTGCTTGTCCATGCTCTTATCTTTCTTGCTCATTTTCTTCTCCCAACCACCGCTGCCCACCGCTTGGTTATCATCACCCTCTCCCTCCTCATCATCGACCTCAGAATCAATCATGTTCGCAATCTTAGTCGGATCTTCTTCAAACTCCGAACCAGAATCGTCGTCATCCTCATCCTCATCGACCTCATCTCCATTGCCCTCTTCATCACTCTCAGGTTTCTCCCTATACTTAGTGATCAAATCCTCATACTGTTTATTATTCTTCTTAAGTTTCTGCTTCATCGAATTAAGCGCCTTCGCATTACTGCTACTCATCTTCTTTTTCGCTTCCTTGTTACCCAACGCCTCGGCCAAGAAATCCTCTAACATTACAAGGGCTTTGAGGTAGAGATTGGGGACCTTTTCGGATTCGGTAACACGAATCACCTTCTCCAGCTGCTTATTGATCTTGTCGAAGCTCTCTTGTAGGCTCACCCAGTCGTTGATCTTCATGGCGTTCTTCATCTGATCCACCGTCGCCGACATCTCCTCGAACCGCTTATCTTTTGCCGATCGGACGACGCGACGGGCACCGTCAGAATCATCGCTGTCGCTCGCATTCTCTTGCAGGTACTTTCTTCCAGCAGCCGCGCTGCCGGATTCACCGGCAGCCGCGCCGACCTCGATTCCATCTCCGTAATCGCTTTCTTCCTCCTCTCCAGTATCACTGTCTCCTCCCTGTAGAAATTAAAACAAAAATCATCGATTTCTATACGAAAAACTAATAGATTTAGGAAAATTGAGGGTTAGATATGACCGTCGAACCTGAGTCCAGAAACGAGAAGCCATAATTTTCGATTAATTGATGGGCGAATGCCTCCCTTGCAACTATTACAAATCCACTCTTCCTTTCCACTATAAACTCCGTTGAAACAAAGATTAATTAGAGATCGATATTTAAACTCGTCCAGAGACGGAGAGAAGAGGGCCGAGATCAATTTGAGATTTTTAAGAGAGAGACGATAGATAAAATCAACAGAGGGGGTTGAGACGCTCGAGCGGGACTGCTGCTTGCATAAAAGAAAGAAAGCTAAAGAAAGGGATGAGCCATCAGGCCCTCCACTCCTCTCTTTATATAGCTAGGGCTTTCAGTGGACCGGGCTGGTCCGTTTTAGGTCAGCACTTGGGCCTACCCTCAATGGTCGAAAATGGGCTAAGGTAAAATAGACCTAAACTAAAAACAGGCAACCAGGCTTGATTAATAAGTCGGGCCGAATGGGGCGAATTTCCAAGGACACGATTCTAATTGGGAATTAATTTCCTTGTTTGAGTTAGAGTTTAAGGTTAATAGTAGGGCTGTTAATCGTTGGGCTCACCTTGATACCAGCCAGGCCCAGAAAATTTGGGCTCAAATAAAATGTCAACCCTGAATGCACTTGGGCCGAGTCCGGCCCGAATTTTTATACTGGCCAGGTTTTGCCTTATTTTTAGGATACTTATAGGCCTCTCAAAGAAGGACTCAGCCAGAAAAAGGCCAGATTGGACTGAATCTGCCCCAGCCCGAACCTCATTCAGGTCAGCTTGGGCCTTTAATAAAAAGTCCGATGTCAAAAAGATCCGGGCAGAGCCAGACCCGCATTTCTATGAAGGCCGGATTTGGGCCAAGTCATTCCAATAAAAATAATCGGGCTGATTGAAAGCTCGGACTGAACCCAACCTGTTAAATAAAAAGTTATAACTCGTATTAGTAGTTATCAGAAGGTGAGAAACTCTAGTAATAGTGGGAAAGAGTTAATACAAAGCATGGATCAAAATTTCGTCCGATACCGATACGTATCGGACGAACGATACGGTACATTCAATATACCGTATCGTCCAATTGTATGGCGGATACCGAACGATACATTAAATGTATCGTTTGGTATCGGACGATACTGATACGTATCGTCCAATACGTATCGTTTTGAAGCTCGGATGATACGTATCGGTTACCCGAGATTTTGACCCATGATAAAAAGTATAGAATCTGTTACAGAGGGGGGTGGAATCTTGTATTGGGATCGTTGGGGAAAGATAAAGAGATATGCCATCTCTAAAAGGTTATTTTTGTCTTTGGTAATTTTTACTGAATTCCGTTAATATATGTATGTAGTTTAGTTGTTTGCTTAATTCTCAACCCTTATCATAAGGAAAAAGGGAATATGGGTTGCGGTGCATGGATGAGCTCATGCACTCGAACCCAAATACATGTCACATGATCCCAAAACAACACTCTTCTTAAGATCTTGTATTATATGGCATGAGATTTATTGAAAAAATATTTATTTTATTTTATTTTTTGGTTAAAACTATGGTCAAAGTTTTTATACCACTCACATATTCTGATGCATTAAAATTTTTTTCCTTTGACCACATTTTTGCTGATAAATATACATTACATCATCATGTCTAAATATATTGGGTGGCCTCTCATAAGGGCCAGCCACGGGGCAAAGCCCATCAGGCTCGGCCTCGAAATTTTGGGGTCCCCCTATTCTTATAATTGTTTATCAACTATCGGTTAATATAATTTTCAACGAATTAAGTTAGTAAATTGAGTCAATGGGTTAGTTGGTTAAGTTAGTTGTATTGTTTTTCTTTTTACCCAATAGGTTATGGGTTCAATTCTTCTCAAACCCCATATTTGCATTATTTTTTATGGGTCGGATCGGGTCTTTGCTAGGTTCGTGTTGGTCATGGGTTGGATCACCTCACTGGGCCAGGCCGGTCTTATGTATTGATCCAGTGGATTCTCTGGCCCCATTTTAATCCGTCTAGATTTCTTTGATTGGATCATATATATATATATATATATATATATATATATATATATATATATATATATATATATATATATATATATATATATAATTTCTTATTAAATGACCCAACTTAAAACAACGATTGTGTCCTCATTAGAGCTCATTTTTTCGCAAATGATCTATCATTTGAATCTACTTAATGAGAGTTATCCAATAAACCATTTATGTAACCTTTTGAGACTGTTAAAATACTAAAAAATGACAAGAAAGATTCAATGGCAGTTAAAATGCTAAAAGATGACATAGTGTTACTAGTTGGGTTATTCGATCCATGGGATACATTCTATTATTTAGCTTTTCTTTGTTTTTGTGTTTTATTTTTCTTTAATATATATTTTAGTTAACATATTATTTATATTTTCAAATTATAAACAATAAAATAGAATATGCATATATTTGTAATCTATGAGCAATCATGGTAACAAAGTTCAATTTTGGCAATATTTCGGAAAAAATTCGATAAGTTTTGGAAAATTTTCGAGGAGTGCAAAAATATTCTATATAAATTATATTTAATATTTACAATTTTTTTATTTATTATACAAAAGGGACTAAAATTAAAATAAATTTCATTAAATTTGACAAAATTTCATTAATTTTGCCAAAATTAATGAAATTTGGCTATTTCGGAGAAATCATCCAAATTTCGCTAAAAGTTACGTTCAACTTTTGTTTCGATAAATTTCAACGAAAATTTGAAAAATATCAAAAAAATTTGTTGGAAAAATGAGTATTATTTTATTTGATAAAAAAAAAAAGTAGTGCCAAATTTTTTTTAATTTAATAAGGAGGGATCCAATTTAAGAATTCGCCTTGGGCACCCAAAATCTCACTGCCGGCCCTGCCTCTCATATTACTTGGGCAAGTTATCCTGATTCCTTCTCCCTTGTATGGATGCATGTAGACCCCAACTTGATTCGAATGCATGGATCCACTATACATTCCAATCCATATCTCCGAGCATCCACGAGGAAAAAGAGGGTATATGGGTTAGAGTGCACCGATGAACTCATGCACTCTAATCCTAGGTCACATGCGACATGCCACGTAATCATAAAACCGTTTTTACTATATATATTTTTCCCTACACTCTCTCAACACTTTAAAATATTAAGCTGTGCCTCTTCTATGACTAATTGGTTATGTCGGAATGCTAACAGGTAATCTCTCCGTTTATCAGCATAAGTGCAACATTAAACACTTAGCTTTTGTTCTTATAGACTCAGGGTCTACGCATTCTTTCATCAGTCCAGGGTTTATGTCCGAAATTCAAGCTAGTCCCGTACCCTTAGAAAGGAGATTGACTATCTTGACACCGTCCGGAAACACCATGATGGCTACTTTAATCTGTCGAGACACGATAATAAATATTAAAGGCCATGATCTTAGAGGTCTCATCGTCTTTGGAATTTCGATTTCGATATCATTTGGGCATGGACGCGGCTAGCCATATCATGCCACGGTTGCTGATCGCTTCTCAAAAGTGGTCACCTTCCAACCACTCGGAGAACCTCCATTGATTCGGGAATTAAAAGAAAGGGTGTACCTTTATGGGCAGGATTAAACGAGGAGCAAGACAAGACAGTCGATCCTACAAAAATCCCAGTCGTCAGAGATTTTGTCGACGTATTTCCTGAAGACTTACCCGGTGTACCACCCGACCGAGAAATTGAGTTTAAAATCGATCTGATCCCAGGGACCACAGCAATTGCCAAGGCACCATACCGAATGGCCCCTGCAGAATTAAAGGAATTGGAAATACAACTCAAGGAACTGTCAGATAAGAAATTCATCGCGAAGTCACCACCATGGAGAGCCCGGTCCTCTTCAGAAAGAAAAAAGATGGTTCGATGAGGCTATGCATCGATTAGCGTCAGTTGAATAGTGTAACCATCAGAAATCGATACCCTCTCCCACGTATCGATGATTTATTCGATCATCTCCAAGGTGCCAAGTGTTTTTCTAAGATTGATCTTAGATCGGGTTATCACCAGCTGAAAGTGAGAGAAGAAGATGTTCCAAAAACGGCTTTCGCTTGCAAGAAGGGTTTCTTTGATTCTTAGTCATGCCTTTCGGACTAACAAATGCCCCAGCTGTATTCATGGACCTAATGAATCGGGTGTTCAGGCTGTATCTTGATAAATTTATCATTGTATTCATAGATGACATCCTCATCTACTCACGATCAGAGGAAGAGCATGAGAAACACCTGCGTCTAGCACTTCAGACACTCCGAGATCACCAGTTGTATGCCAAACTCAGTAAGTGTGAGTTTTGGCTTAAACAAGTAACCTTTCTGGGACACGTGGTATCAGCAGAAGGAGTGACCGTCGATCCTTCTAAGATCAAAGCAATTACAGAGTGGAAAGCACCGACGAGTGTTACCGAAGTTAGGAGTTTCCTCGGATTGGCGGGTTACTATCGTCGCTTTATTGAAGGATTTTCACGCATTGCTCTACCGCTCACCCGCCTCACACAGAAGAATGTCAAATTTGTGTGGACCGATGAATGTGAATCAAGTTTTCTAGAACTGAAGAAGAGGCTTACTACTGCACCAATCCTCACCCTACCTTCCACTTCCAACACTAGTGAATTTGAAATATTCACAGATGCATCTCGCCAGGGACTTGGTTGTGTGCTTGAACAAAGTAAGAAAGTTGTCGCTTATGGGTCAAGACAGCTCAAACCTCATGAAAAGAACTATCCGGTTCATGACTTGGAACTGGCTGCAGTTATCTTCGCCCTCAAACTATGGCGCCACTACCTCTACGGCGAGACGTTCAAGATTTATACGGATCACAAAAGTCTCAAGTACCTTTTCTCACAAAAGGACCTGAATTTGAGACAACGTAGATGGATGGAATACATGAAAGATTACGACTGCTCCATAAATTACCACCCCGGAAAAGCAAATGTTGTCGCTGATGCACTTAGTAGAAAATCTTCGGCACTATTAGCCAGATTAAAAATTTGGAAGCCCTTCAATGAACTCGCCGAAGAAGACATTTACCTCCAAGAGATTGACGATGGTGTATATTTGGCACGAATTGTGATGAGTCCGTTCATTTTAGACAAAATCAGGGAAATACAACGTACAGACCCAGAGATCCTCAAAATCATTGAAACCATAGGATTGAAACCCGATTTGACCTAAGGCGGATGGGATGTTACTCTTGGACAAAGGCATGCGTACCCAATGACCCTCAAGTGAAAAAGGAGATACTTGATGAAGGTCACCGTCGGGATACTCAGTACATCCAGCAAAGACGAAGATGTATCGAAATCGAGAAATTGGTATTGGTGGTAATATGAAACGGAAATAGCGAATACGTGTCGAGATGTTTAGTGTGTCAACAAGTCAAGGAACATCAAAATTGGCTATATACAACCCCTACCCATCCGGAATGGAAGTGGAAAACATATCTATGGACTTCATCGTAGGTCTACCAAAGACGATGAAGAAGAATGATGCGGTTATCGTTGATGATTGACCAAGTCACTCATTTCTTACCATTCAAGACTACCACAGATGGGAACAAACTTGTCAAACATATTTGAAAGAGATTGTCAAACTACATGGGGTCCAAGATTGTCTCGATCGAGACTCCAAATTTACTTCAAAATCCGAATGACCTTCCAAAAGCTCTGGGTACTCGATTAGATTTTAGTGCTTTCACCCAATGAGACGGCCAGACCGAAAGAGTGAATCAAGTAGTTGAAGATATTCTGGCGTGTATGCTCGACTTCGAGGAACTGGGGACGATCACCTCCGTGATCGAGTTCTCTTACAATAATAGCTACCGAGCAAGTATAGGAATGTCCTTCAAGCTTTATATGGCGAAGTTGCGAACGCCATTGTGTTGGGACGGTTGGAGTTAGGAAGATGCTTGGACCGAATTAGTCCAAACTACGATCGAGAAAGTCAAACCGACATAACGACTTAAGATAGCCCAGGATCGTCAGAGAAAGTACGCCAACCCTCACCGTCGTAATTTAGAATTCGAGGTAACACATTGAAAATTTTAAACTTTAAATTTCATTGCAATTGTATTCGTGATTAAACACAAAAATTTGTTTAACAAAGTTAACAGTATTCATTCGTCTCTCCGACTAAAGTCATGCGCTTTGGAAAGCGCTGAGCCGAGATATGTAGGGCCTTTCGAGGTCACAAAACGTGTGGGCGAGGTTGCGTATAAAGTCGTTCTACCACCACAATATACAGGAATCCATGACGTTTTTCATGTCTCAATGCTGAGGAGATACATCTATGACCCATCACATAGTGGAGATCGAACCCGTCGATATAAAGGAGGATCTCACTACCATAGCAAGACCGATCAAGATCCTTGACCACAAAGTTCAAGTCTTCAAAAACAAAACTATGAGATTAGTGTTGGTCCAATGGCAACATCACACGCCAAAAGAAGCGACCTGGGAAAATGAAGACGACATCAAAGAAAACCATCCTGAGCTTTTTTGAATAATCGGTACGTAATTTTCGGGACGAAAATATTATAAGGGGAGAGAATGTAATAACCCAGATTTTTGAATTTTATTTAATGGTATTAGATGATGTATTACGGTCGTAGTCTGCTAACGCTCCACACCGGAATATACTCACTTTAGAAATAGTCTGATTTTTTATATATATCAATATTAGACTCAATGCGGAGTACTCGTCGTCGATTCCAACGATATATAATTTGTCGATTTTCGATAAGAATATAAAAAGTTATGCCCGTTTGAAGAGTGAAGCGGGTTAAAGGGCACAATCAGAATTTGGGAGAGAATCACCATTTACCTTGGTGCTTACATGCTTTGAGCAAAAACCTCTTCTCGCTTTTCAAGTCACGTATGAATTCTACTTGCGTGTAAACTACTATTTTATTAAATCTTATACTGGAAAGTCTTAATTAGAGTTAACTATCTGAAATTAGATATATATTTACTTATTCTCTCATTGTCTTTCTTTATCCTCTTCTCGCAAAAGCTCGACCATCTTTCATAATTCTCTCGTGGATTCCATCGATTTTCGATCTTATCGAGAATCTTACACCATCAAAGTTTCTCATGTGACCAATTTATCGTAAGAAAGGAATTCTCGTGAAAAGACGGGCATATCGTCTCTCGAATCCGATCTCCATCAACCCAAATTATCGTAGGATTCAAACACGCTCAACGGTGGGTGCCTCTAAATCCATCTTAAATTATTTAGTTATTTCTTAAAAGAAAACCCTAATTTTCCTTAAATTTTGATAAATTTCGGTCTTAAAATATAGAAATTAGGCCCAAATTCGATAGGATCGTTTTTCCCAGATTTTCGTGAAATTCGGCCAAACTCTTCAACAGACAGCCCTATTTTTGGCCATAACTTTTGCTCCGAACTCGGATTGATGTGATTCTTACGACATTGGAAAGAAGACAACGAGATCTACAACTTTTTCTGAAATAATAATTTCACGAATTTAATGTTTTTAAGGTCAAAATTGAGCTGCAAGTCGGGATACGATTTAGATGATCCAAGGTTATACGGGTTTGACATTATTTTTTAACTCTTTGACTACTTTATGCTAAACTTATCTCTAGACTTATAAATCCCTAAGATTAAATAAAATACATTAAATAGCTTGCATCGAATAACAATCTATATGTTTAAGGGGTCAAATATGGATGCTTTTCAATACTTACCATTCTATTACCTCCTCTAAGCCTCATACAATTCTTGAATTGACACATGCGCTCCTTTAGAATTTTAAAATATGTTGGATCGCTATACTACCAATCACCAAATTTCATGAATATAATTAACTTTAATGAAGTATAGTTTCAACACTATTGTAAAATAAATATAGTTAAATATTTCTTATTTTACATTTTACTTTAATATTTCATATGTTATGCTCTTTATTAATTTTCTTCAAAAATATGAAATATTTAAGGTTTATGTTATAATTCATTCTTATATATGTTCACCAGTATCATATGACATTCATCATATAAAAAATCACGATAGGGCATACGCATATAAGTTAAGAATAAAATATGACACATGACTTAAGCCTTCGTCACGGTGGGGTTTCTTTCACGGTCACGTGGAACTTGGAATGTAGGCATCCATGTACGGATGCAACCCCTCTATGGTAGTATGGGATACCACACGAAGTACATCTAGGTTACTACGGAACCCGTCCCTTGGAAAATGTGGTTTAGTGAAGCCTATCGCACCGTGGCCTATTCTAACTAAGTTTTAAGAAGAAAATAAGAAAAGAATATGTTAAGATACATATATATTAAGAAAGTGGGGACTTAAGCCCACACAAATATAAAATCGGGCGGACCTAAGCCCAACCGAATAATGTTATGATAGGTTAAGATACTTTGTGAAGGCCATTAAATATAAATTAAGTTTCTACATGCCATGCATACCACGAGCCACCGTAAGGGCTCAACGTCTCAATCAAGACGGGTCTTAAGGACATTATAGCTTTGTCTCGAACTAAGGGGACATCGTGGTTATTATCTTGAACCTCATCCTGGATGGAGGTTTATATTATGATATGGAGGTTAGGTGGTTATCTACACGTGGACCTCGCGTGGTAGGCTCGAGCAGCGATCCTGGCACAGATCGTTTAAATAAGATAAGATGCGAAGTACGTTGTGTAGGCGTATGGAGTAATTAATAAGACTTACGATATGTCACGTATGCTAAGTTGATGAGACAATTAGGAAAAGAGATAAGAAAATAAAAGCATCATGCACTCTTCATGTTATATTAGTATATTTTTCAGTCTTGATTATGATAGTCTATGAATTATGGATAAGTTATTTCATTTATTTAAGATGTTGGTTATATTTTTAAATGCATGAATTCAAGCGATTGCACACGCCCACTGAGTAAGTTATGGTGGATCGATTGTGCAACCTTGAGTTCTGTGATTGAGTAAACTCACCCCCTCCCAAAATCTAACAGGTTTGGTGAAAATTTGCGCTTATCCCGTCCTTGATGATTTGAGAGCTCATTGGAGGCGGCTTACGAGATGGAGACGTTGGCTATCATCCGGAGGAGAGCGAGATCCGTGATTTCTCTGAGCCTTACGAGTCCTTTGCTTTAGACTTTATTCTTTGAGAGACATATTCTAGTTATTTTGATATTTTTGTGAGTTCATGTTTAGGACCATTTTATCCTACGTAAACCTTATTTTTTCCTATCTTAGATGCATGGTTAGGATTTATCTTTTTATTGTCTTTTATAATTCCCGCTGTTAATTTATGAGTATTATTTTTAATGCTATCTTACATGCCTCAATCCATATGCTAAGTCAATTTATAGATTATGTGTATGTCCGCTTATCGCCTTAACCAGCGTGCGGTGTCATAACACGGAATTCTAGGCCCTCGATATCGGGTAAGGATTTTGGGTCGTGACAGAATGGTAGCTCAATGGCGTAGAAAGATCCTACAAGTGGTATGAGAGCAAGGTCAGGGGTTCGCTTGGGTGGTACTAGTGAAGGGGAGGTCGAGGGTTTAGGGTTTTGGTCAGTATAACTCAATGCGGTATAAGATCCTACAAGTATATTTTTCGGGAATTTTTGGATCGTCCATTATTGCGCTAAATGTTGTTTGGACATATCATAAATTCATAATGCAGGTTTTGGAAAGGCATGATGGTTGACGGCCAGTCAGGAAGTGACGAGGTTATTTTTTAGTAGTTTTTTTTTTTTTTTTGATAATAAAGTTACTGATTATTTGAGTAGATCATGATTTTGATGCTTGTTGTTTTGCTCGTTTTATTCTACAATTATGATAAGAGTTTATAGTACAATTAGAATGGACTGGAGACGAGGGAAGTAGATTAGTAGGTTTGCGGGTGGTTTAGCAGGTATGAGGTTGAACATGACAACTAGAGGGGTGGGTACTATGCTTGCGGGATGCATATTTGGTTTATCGAATCGAAACCGAAAATTTTGGTTTCCTGTTCAGTTCACCCAGAACCGAACTGAAATGAATGGTTTCGGTTTTGGATCTGTTTTCTCCCTTCAATTTCTGAAATCTAGACCGAACCAAAATTGGGAAAATATTTCGCTTCGGTTTCGATTAGGTTCCATTTTTTGCTATTGTTTAAACCAATTTAAAAAAAAAAAATCAGAGACTTTTTGTGACTATGATACACAGTGAATGTAACTGATGATAGACTTCATCGTAAGTTCCTGAAAATTTTGACTGGAAAATTTTCATGTTTCTACTCAAATTCTACCAGCATTTAACCAAATTTTTTTTGCAAGTTATATGCTACTCTCTGTGAAATGCTGCCAGTGTTTTGCAAGTTGATTGATGTTCCTTTTTCAATGAAGTTTTTTGTGTTAACGAATAGGCATTGAACTTATAGGGATGGAATCTAACAGATAATATAGCTTTTGTGTTGTCGTTGATAGTTCACCCAATACACTGCCCATTCATGAAGAATTACTGTTTACGTAAGATTATAAAACAGTTACTTTTCCTTTGAGTTTTTTTCCATGCCGACACTTGGTGGCACTTGGACACTCCTTAACTGAACACGACACTTCGAGATATGTATGATACCCATCAAAATATTCCTCGTTTTGACAAAGTTTGTCTTTTTACAAAAAAAAATTTGTGTAAGGTTTAGTAAATTATAAAATAAAAAGCTTGGATTACTGAAAACGAATTATTAAATATGGAATATTTTCTCCTAATTAAAAAACTATGAAATACTTTTAATTAGGTTTATGATATACATTATGAATACTTTTCATCAAATATCTCAATTGACTCTCTACCCTTCAATTTTATTTTTCTATGTACATTGTATCTTTATAATTTTTTTATTTTTTTTAAGTCCATGCCGCTGTATTAGAATCTTCCGAAATTGACATGCCAAACGTCTATGACACCTTGACACTTGGCACCTGTACCATATGTCTAGTCAACACTAGTATAAAATGGTTTTGTAACTGAATTGCTCAGCTCATTATCTCTATTCTCTAACACCTAGACTCTTATTAAGTTAATGGGACACATAAAAGGTCATACCTAGTTAGTGCACAGGCTCCTGTTTTCAGCGGAGTCTGGGAGAGGTAGATAGTAGGCAGCCATACCCCCATTTATTTTGTTTTATTTTTGGAGAGACTGATTCCACGACTCGCACCGGTGACCTATCTCTATGGGCAGAAAACACTTGCCATCGCACCAAATTAACGGGACACATCTCACTAACAATTTGACTTGTAATTGAAGAGTACATTCTGAACTATAGGATATAGAACACCATTTTTCACTTTCTTCCTTTTCATTGCAGTATTTCACTGTTTCTTCATCTCCTTTAATATATGCGATGCCAAATTAGATTCTTCGAAGTTTATTTCTCTTAAAGCATTCAGTAATATAAAATCGAATACTCAGAAATGGATGTTGTTAATCATGCTAAAATTAACAAGTGCATGCTTAGTAGTTGGACCTCAGTGTAAAGAAATTCAATGGGCCTAACTCAACCTCACAATACCGGCTTGTAAGGTGAGTGCCTAACATATAAATAGCCCAAGGAGGGCCGGCCCACAGCTGATATGGGACAAATCCAACACGCCCCCTCACGTGTTGGCGAGATCGAGCCAAATCATGTGGACAAGAAATGGGTGACGTGGGGAGAAAGAACGGCTTTGACACCATGTAAAAATCCAACTCACAAAACCGGCTTGTAAGGTGAGGTTTGCCTAAGAAGGGTCTGCCCACAAATGATGTGGGACAATTCCAACACGCCCCCGCACGTGTTGGCGAGATTGAGCCAAATCACGTGGACAAGAAATGGGTGACATGGGGAGAAAGAATGACTTTGATACCATGTAGAAATCCAACGGGCCTAACTCAACCTTACAAAACCGGCTTTTAAGGTGAGGAGTGCCCAACATATAAATAGCCCAAGGAGGGCCTGCCCACAGCCGATATGGGACAAATCCAACACTCAGCATGTGCAAGATTATAACTGATGGGCTTGAGCCTATAGCACAATGGAAGGTTGACAATATTGCAACCTTAAGGTCGCAAGTTTGAGCTTAGCTTACCTATCTCAAAATTGAAAAAGATTGCAAACTGATGAAATAACAAGAGAAAATTGGCGTTAGACAATTAGCATTATAACACATTCGAAAGTTATTGATTTTCCTATTTTTAGTGTACTGTAATTGATTTGTTTGATTTTTCTTTCTTTATTTTTTAATATATTTATATTGATTAGAATACTATATAGTGATGTGCAGTGATCTTAGATTGATTAGTTCACATAGTTGATTTCTATGCTCCTATGGTCATATTAGTTATTAGTTATTTATATTCAATACAAACAATCAAACATGTCAGAGAAATTTAAGGGTCAGGGAATGATGCAATTTATGACATTGTATTGTGTTTCATTTATCATGTCATTGTGTTGATATTTCCATGTTGTGCAATGA
The DNA here is from genome assembly GCA_021018995.1 of Chloranthus sessilifolius. Lineage (NCBI taxonomy): Eukaryota > Viridiplantae > Streptophyta > Magnoliopsida > Chloranthales > Chloranthaceae > Chloranthus > Chloranthus sessilifolius. Next base: position 20,949,714 of record CM037589.1, read on the forward strand.
ATTACTTTGATCATGTACTTAAAATAAGATTGTAAAAGGGCCAATTACTTACATATAGATAAATTAAATATTTACAAAAGAAAGAAATAAGAATGGGCAATAAAAGGAAAAAATTATAATAACATTTACTTTGCTAGAGCTTGAACTTGTTTCAGCTCAGCCTCAGTCAGAGTCTAGCTAGGTCTTGAAGAAGTTTGAGCTAGAGAGCGAAGAGCTATGCTAACGCTAGTGTTTTTATATTGTAGAGCCGAGCTCGATCAAACACCAGCAACTAGGCTTGGTTCAGGAAGTTCAATGATGCCGTGACTTAATTTGGGTAATAGCGAAGCCACTATAATCACTCTATTAGTACAAAAGGTACAAATGATAACTGCACTTACAATATATGTGGATGATATTATTGTCACAGGGAATGACATTGAAGAGATAGTGTAACTTACGTCCTACCTAAGTCAAGTGTTTGATATTAAGGACTTGAGACTGTTGGGGTCATGGATCAAAATATCGTCCGATACTTGGACGTACGGTACAGACTTGGACGATACGGTACATTCAATGTACCGCATCGCCATTTTGTATGTAGATGCTCGGACGATACATTCAATGTATCGTCCGGTATTTTACTATTCTGATACGTATCGTCCGATACGTATCGGTTTTGAGCTCGGACGATATGTATCCGATACCCGTAATTTTGACCCATGGTTGGGGTACTTCTAGGTATTGAAGTAGTAAAGTCTTAAAGATGAGTTGTTCTTTTGCAGGGGAAGAACACTTTAGATGTGTTGAAACAAGCTGAGATGCTTTGGTTGCAAGCCCATTGATACTCCCAAGGATGAAAATCATAAGATAAATATTGAAGAAGGTGACTTGCTTAAGGATGCGAGATAATACCATAGGTTGGTTGGTAAACTCATATACCTGACCATGACCTGACTAGACATTGCATATGCTGGCAGTTGAGCCAGCACATGCACTCCCCACATACTCCTCACTGAGATACAATCTAGAAATTCTAAGATACTTGAAATTTATTTCTAGAACAGGTCTCTTATATGAAGATCATGGTCATTTGATTGGGCTGGATCCGTGAGTGACAAACTGTCCACTACAGATTATGTCACCTTTCTTGGAGGTAATCTTGTCACTTGGAAAAGCAAGTAGCAGAGTGTGATCTAAAATTCCAATGCAAAGGTAGAATATAAGGCAATCTCTCAAGGAGCTTGAGAGGGAATGAGAATTTGGTACATACTGTCGGCTCTTGGAATACAAGTTCACCTTTTTATGACCTTGTATGGGGAGCAAGGATCAAAATTTTGGGTATCATTTCGGTTTCGGAGACGACCGAAACCGAAATTTTGGCCAAAAACTGAAATTTTGGGTCCCATACAAAAATGACTGAAATTTCGGTCCAAATTATCTTTTCGGTGGTGACCAAAACCGATAATTTTGGCCGAAATTTTGATCCTTGATGGGGGGAGTGAGGCGGCTCTTCACATTACTGAAAACCCAGTCTACCATGAAAAATAAAAGACACATACTCTCACTTCATAAGAGAAAAGGTTGAGTCACAAGAGTTTTGTACACCTCAAGTTGCTTGGGAAGATCAACTTGTTGACGTCGTCACCAAGGCCGTTGGGAGAATTAGACTAAGGATATCACTTCCTAGTTTCCTAATTTGGCAGGACTGACATATATGCACAAGCTTGAGGGAGAGTGTTAGAATATATGTAATAGAATAGTTGTTATATGTAGGGCCCTATTGGGTGTGTCAAAAGTAAGTAAGGCTAAGATATGTTTTCCTGTCATTCTTATGTACAGATATAAGTGAGATATGGTACTTAGTATTCCCAACCCTAATATGTCCCTCTCTCTCTCTCTCTCTCTCTTTCTCTCTCTTTTTCTTTGTTCTTCCTCACTAAACCCAAACTATTAATAACCATTAAACTATACACAAATCATCTGTCCCTTGGACTAAATACTTTCATCCAAAATATATTGGAAAAGACTGCCTTTGGAACGCTAAATGTGACCGAGGGGGATCTAAATTGAAAAATCCATGCGGCATTTAATCAAACTAACATTGAGAAATGCCTTTTTATTTTTTTGATCGACTTGAAAAATTGTACATGGATTGTTGGTATCAGTAAGGATGTTACCAACTCGGCCTGCTCTAATGGTGAATCTTGGAGTCACAGTGTGGTCATTGAATGCCCCAATGCAGTCCTAGTGATACCATCATGCAATTCTTGTTAGGAATACAAGTAATATGTGCAGTGTGTGTGCATAGTAAATTTGGGTGTGTATGTAATAATTCACTCACTTAATATAAAAGTTAGTGAGAGAATCCAACTCACTAAGCCTTCTCTCATTCATTCTCTCTCTCTCTCTCTCTCTCTCTCTCTCTCTCTTCTCTAAACCTAGCATCCAAAGGACCTAACCTTACAGATCCTAAATTCAACTTGGTATCAAAGCAGGTTGATCTCACATGTTCATTGTTTCACACGTCCAAATTTATTGGCTCTTATACTATTGACCAGATTTGCTAGATCTGATAGTCCAAATTTTTGGGGGTAGAGAAGCTTGTGCTAGAAGTATGGATCTGCTCTTTTAGAATTATTTGAATATGGGTTCACGCTTTTTCATGGAGAATTGGATGGGATATGTTGAATCTGGTGAGGGGTAATATGTTGAATCTTGAGAGGGGTAATATGTTGAATCTGGAGAGGGGTAGTCACTGATTCTCTTTTTTGGGCTCCAACTGCCACTCTTCTTTAATCTAAGGCCCTCTTAGTGCCTACACTGCATTTATGTTCTAATATGGTGGTTGGGATCTTCTAAGTATTATGTTGTACCTGCTAATGGATTTCTTACACTGATTATGGATTTCTGAATGTGTGGATTGTTGGTATATAGTAGTCTTTAAGCAACTTCTCTTGTTTATGGATCTATCAATGGTTGATGATTATATTTCGAGAGTTTAGTTTTGGTATTGGCCACTGTGTGAAGATACTTCTAGAGGTTTATGGAGATTTGTGTCATCGTACACCAGATTTGTGAAATCAATGCAGTTATTGAACAGTTGATAAATGTCGTGTTACTTCCTTATGACTTATATTGCTGTTGAACATTTTTACTCTTTTTATTGGTGAGATGTTATATATATTTGTTGTCATATTTAAGAGGAGATGTTTACTGTTGAGATATTTTGGACATATGATGGGTTGCACAAAAGGTGTTTGAGGAAATGTTTGTTTGGTGTATTTCTGCTATAAAAATTCTTTTGTGATACTTTTTTTTGTTCACTCTCCTTTTTTGACGCTTTGCTTATTGGCCAAAATGTCTGAGGGTTATAAAAATATTAGTGAGAATTTACCCACTACCATAACCACTTTGAAGCTGAATTCTAGCAATACGCTCTACGTTCAAGGCTGTATGAAAAGGAGATTGTTGACTGGATCTACCCCAGACCTAAGATCAATGTTCTTAAAATCGTTGGGCGGGTTTGGGCGGTTGGGGAGATGTTCGGGCTGAAATCGCTGGACGGCGCTCGGGCGGGCGCCCCAAGATCAGGGCGGCCGCTATATATATATATATTAATTTAATCATAAATGTATATATTTTAATATATGTACATTCAATTTTATATCTATGAAAAAAACAACATTAGATTAAACTATTAGAGGCTTAGAGCAATAAAATAAATGATTATTTTTCAAAATAAAAAACATTCATGATTCAAGTTTAAACATACAATCACTTAGAAAAAAAAGTTTAATCGCACAATTCTACAATCACTTAGCCCAAAATGAAATATCACTTATACAAATAGTAGTGTTCATTTCAAATTTTCATCATCTAAATCATCTAACGGTTCATTTTGAAGATCTTCGTCGTCGGAAGGAGTAAACTCGATATTATAATCCCCTTCATTTGTTGGCTCTCCATCAACATCTTCTTCATCTATTTTCCTCCATATTTGGGCTGCAGATCTAGTGCTCCTCCTTGGTTGTGCTTCTACATTTGCACTCGAAGCCTCGCCAACAAGACCCCACGTAAATGATTCACCAAGAAATACTTGTTCTTCATTGGGGTCAATTAACCATTCAAACACCCCTTCATTATTTTCAGAAGCTAAAGTATCTCCTTTATCCTTTCCTTTAGAGTTACGGTCTAGAAGCTTCGTATTAAATTGCACATACACCAAATCATTCAACTTTGATGCCTCAATCTTATTTCTTTTTTTCGTGTGAATCTGCGTAAATAAACCAATAAATATAATTATGAATAATTAAAAATATAATTATATATACATAATTATAACATAAATAAATAATTAAAGTCTATTACCATCTCAAAAGTACTCCAATTTCTCTCACATCCAGAAGAGCTACATATCAAATTTAAACTTTGTATGACCATCTTCTGCAAGTTAGGAACATCCACACCATACATTTCCCACCAAGTAGCTGTTAATTAGTTTTGAAAAATAAATTAATTAACTAGAAATATTGCATAGTTATATTACTCAATTGAAGATTTGAAATTTATAAAATAAATTAACTATACCTGGGTTAGGCCTCTTATGAATCAATTGCAATTTCTTCTTCTCCATATTCCTTTGCCTAATTGCCATGAGATCTCTAAAGTATTTTTCACCATCCATAAAACAACCCATCTTGTCCATAATTTGGTCACTAACTTCGGGATTAATAAATTTTAATATGCAATCATTCACTCCTTTCATAAACCATTTAGCTCGTCGAATTTCCCCTCTTTCTTTGTAATAGTAGAAAAGATTCAAGTGGTGTCCCGCCGCAACCAATGGATATTCAAGGTGTTTTTAAAATCTATCTTCAATAATTTTGATCACCGCTCCAATTTGAGCCTCATTGTTTTGGAAAGAGTTCTTAATTTCATTTTTTGCTGCTTCTATGAAAGCATAAATGAACCCCATTGAAGGGACATCCGAATCGACCATTCGTAACACTTTTACGAGCGGTTGAAAGACTTTCAACAAGTACATCACGTCATTCCAAAAGGTAGTGCCCAATATAATACTCTTTGCTTGTTTTCCTGGTCGTTCCGTGTTCCATTAACATTTCTTCCAGTCATCAGATGAGAACATTTCCCTCAAGTTGAGCCTTAACTTTAAATAGCTCTGTAAACTGAGGTACGCAATGACAAAGCGTGTGACCCCAACTCTAACAAGATCTCTTTTTTTCGTCTTCTTCCGCATCATACTGAATACCCTCACGTGGCTGTATATAAATGTGGACACTGTCTTTGCCTTTTGAACGACCCTCTTTACCTTCGGTAGCTTCCCAATACCCCCAAACATTAGATCTATTGAATGCGCAACACAAGGAGTCTAATAAATCTTTGGGTAATGCACTTTCAATACCTTTGCTACAGCTAAGTTATTTGCAGCATTATCAGTAATTACCTGTATAGCATTCTTCTCTCCCACTTATTGGATGCACTTCTCAACCAATTCATAAATGAATTGTGCATCATGAACATCTGCTGACACTTCAACTGACTTTAGAAAAGTCGTTCCAGAAAGACTATGAGCTAAGAGATTCATTATACTTCTCCCCTTCCTGTCTTCCATATATCAGTTATTATGGAACAACCAGGCCATTCCAATGACTCCTTATGTGAGATCAATTTCTTCTTAATCTCTTCAACTTCATTCGCCAACAAAGTATTCCCCAATTGAAAATCTGAAGGGGAAATGTATCCTAGACCATATTGACCTATTACTTCACACATCTTCAAGAAATATTTACTGCTAATTGTGTGAAAAGGGATACCGTTTACAGAAAATCATCTTGCAACATGGTTATCTAGATGTCCCTTCAGCTCCTTCGTAAGCTTCTCTGGAATGATTGTTTGGCGTAATTTTCCTTTTCCTTTTACTTTTTCCAATGATTTACGGGCCACAAAACTATCCATTGGCCCTTGAGTGTGTGGTTTCTTTGAGAAGAAATATCGACTTTCTCTATTAATCTCATCACCACTAGAACCGGAGTCCCCATCACTGTAAATCGTCACACTCTTGTAACGATTGAACTTCTTTCTCTTTTGCATCTTTCTTCTATTTAATCGAGTTTAAAACATCAAGCATCTCTTGCCTAATATCTGCCGGTATGGAAATGCAAGAGGCAATGTCTCCCTTAATACTGGCGAGGTGCTTCTTCAATCGGTTGATGCTTGCCGTATATTTCTTTTTACAATACATACATGTAATCTTTCCCACCACTTTTGGATCCTTTAAAAAACAGTGTTTCCAATTAGGATCGTCTTTTTCTTTTTCGGATGCACCAGTCGATGTTATAGAAGACGACATATCTTTTGAAAATTTTTTTTCAATAAATCAATGGTCATATAAAAAAAATTTCAATACAAATATATATATTAATGAATAATGATAATATATATTTCAATACAAATATATATATATATTAATATTCTGAAATAGATATAAATCATATAATGATATATATTCTCAATTATTATATATATACAAATTTTATTTTAATATATATACACTGGTACTCACTGACATACACACTGTCTCACATGCTCAACAGCTCAAGTGTTTCATTTTATTAAAAGAAAAGTTGTCAATCATGTCAATTTTAGATGGAAGAGGTTTTTAAGGGTCCACACTTGATAAAAATTCATTACAAAGAGTCAGAGATACGAGATCGATAATGTAACTTGTAAATTTTAAACTCAAGATTATATGATTTATAAGTAATCTAATTCAAAACTCAAGAATCAAAATTTCATCACAAGTCAATAAACAAGTAACCATTTGAGTGAATTTTACAAGATCCCAACTCGTTAGAATATGTAACCTATTAAAGAAAAATAAACAATTGGAAGCTCCTAATGATCACATCAAGCAATTTCATTTAGATGGTCATAGTAACCACCCATGAGAAGGACCATTGATTGAATGATCAAAAGGTTTAAATCAATTGGTCATCAGCATGACAACATGTGTATCAAGAAGTGGCGAAAGTCGAAATAGACTCGTAACTTCATGTACATGACTATAAACTGTGACTGCAACAACTCTCATGTGTAATGTATTTATGAAAAAAAATCAGAAGACAAATGGAGTAGGCCATAATATTTTCCTATTTGTTTAATAAGATTATTTGCATATATATATATATATATATATATATATATATATATATAGGGTGCCATTACTTGCAGTCTTGCACACGCTTTTCAAGTGATTGCACCTGATTGCACCAAATTTAAAAGAAAGACTTGCAAGTTGCAAGTTTGGTGACCTCTATTATGTGAAAACAGTCAAAACACCATCTAAGCCGTTTGATTTGAAGCCCATGATTTAAAGATATCAATTGCAAAATATTAGAACAAAATATAATTTTCATCATTTGATTAAATGGAGTCAAAGGCTATTATATAATTCAACAGTTGACTACAATAGATCATATGATATGTATCGTGTTTTGCTCCAATTTTATGTACCAGGGATCTATTAATCATAAACTTCAAATCAGACAGCCCATATTACATTTTTACATATCACATGTTCCTAAAATACCAAGTCATTCTTTAAATTTGGTGCAATCACTTGAAAAGCATGTGCAAGTAATGGCTCTCTCTCTCTCTCTCTCTATATATATATATATATGTATATATATATATATATACACACATACACTGGTCATTGGAGCAATATCATGTGTGTGAGTGCTACAGTGCCAATGACCAGTGTAGGAAAAAAGAGGAAAAAAAGGATGCAGTGCAGCCAATCAATGAAGGATCAAAAGATGAGAAGAAAAAGAAAAAAAAAATTGATGCAAAAAAAAAAACAGAAAAAAGAAGAAAATCAGAAGAAAAAAAACCTGCCAGAGGGTGCCGCCGCCTTGCCAGAGCTTTGAAGAAGAAGAAGAAAAAATAGCAGCTGAAAAAAAAAATAAAAAAATTAGTACACAGAGGACATCGGAGAAGAAAAAAAAAAAAGGTACCTACCGGTGCTGGAGCTGGAGCCTTGATGCGTGCCGGCAAGAGGATCGCCGGATCCCTGCGCGTCAAAAAAGAACATCAGATGATGGAAAAAATTTATATATATATATATATATATATATATATATATATATATATATATATATATATATATATATATATATATATATATATATATATATATAGAAGAAAAAGAAGAAGGGGGAAAAAGAATTGAAAAAAAAAAAACCCTTACCGGAGGGTTGCCGGAGGTCGCTGGTGGTCATCGGTAGTCACCGGTGGTCGCTCGTGAGTGGAAGAGAGGAAGAGACTGTAGAGTCATCTGAAGCCCTAAACCCCCAAACCCTTTGATTGCAAATGGAAAAAAAAAAAAACCGATATATATATATATATATATATATATATATATATATATATATATACCCGCCCCCGACCTGCCCCAATCCGCCCAGATTCAATTTTGGACCAGCCCAGGCGGGCGCCCAAGCCTCGACCCGCCTCAATAGGTGCCCCAAGCAAAATCGGATTGGCTGGGGACTCGATCCGCCCGAGCGGCCTCCCGGGCGGCCGCCCCAACCGATTTTTGAAACATTGCCTAAAACTAATGTTGTTGATGCTGAGAAACGGGATGTGGATAATGCGGTTATTCTTGGCTGGCTTTTTAATTCAATGGATCCCTTTATATATCAGACCTTCATGTTTTATGACTCCACTGCTAAGCTTTGGGACAAGCTGGCAGATACTTTTGCTCCCTTTGATCATGGCACAAGAATTTATCAACTCAAGCAGATGATTGCTGAGTGCAAACAGAAAGATTCTTCTATGGGGGAGTGCTACAACACATTACAAAGTATGTGAGAGGAGCTCAATCACTATAAACCTCTTTGAGAGTTTGGGGAAGATGTTGCTAAGTTGGCTAAGCACTATGAGTGAGATCAAATTTACAAATTTTTGGGTGGTCAGTCACCATTAGCACTGTTTATGGGATACTTTTTACTGAGGAGCAACGTCGCCATGTGATGTCTTCTAGTGATCCAATCACTTATGCTCCTCAAGAGTGTGCTGCTTTTGCATTTGATATTTGCCTTCCTGCTGTTAGGGGTAGGGGAGCGATAGAGGAGGCCGTTCGTCCTTCACATGTTCTCACTGTGGTCTTTTGAGACATGACCGTGATCATTGTTATCATCTTCACGATTATCCAAAGGGTTATCAGACTAAATTTTCTATATTTGCCCATGCTACTGCTACTGATCCTCTCGAGACTTCTACTGGTGACTTGAGCTCCCTTCGATCCCAAGTAGCAAAGTTATTTCGATCATATGAGCTTCATGCCTCACAGCCTCCTTCTATAGATAGTCTAGGGACTTCTGTATCTGCTTCTGAGCCACCAGGTACATCTGATTCATCTACTTTTACTGCTTCTAGTTGGGTTATTGACTCAGGGGCCATTGATCATATGATGGGTGAGTCTCAGGGTTATTCTCTTTATTTTTCCTCTTCTTCTCCTGCTCAGGTTCGCATTGTTGATGATTCCTTCATTCCCATTCTAAGGGTTGTGACCATTCCTATATCTTCTTCTTTGTCACCATCTCATGTTTTACATATTTCTCAGTTTTCTACTAATCTTCTATCTGTTAGTAGCATTGCTAAGAAACTAAACTATTATATGATCTTTTATCTTACTTACTGTGTGTTTCAGGAGCTTACTACGAAGAGGATTGTTGGTAGAGGAATTGAGCGAGGTGGACTATACTACCTGCTGGCTGACTTTAGCACACCTACCGCTGTTGTTGCTAATGGACCTGCTGCTGTTTCCCTTTTTATTTTTCCTTTTAATGTTCGCGTTAGCCTTAATGCGGCATGCCAAAATTGGCTATGTCGCTTTCAAAACATATGTTCATTGATTCCAAGTTTTAAATCTCTTTATAGTTCAATTAAATTTCAATATGATGCTTGTCAACTCTCGAAACATGTAAGACATTCCCATCTATTGAATATGCATAAATCTGATGCTCCATTTTATATTGTGCACTCTAATGTCCATCCCCAGTTATTTTTGTTGATGGTTTTTGGTAATATATTACTTTCGTTGATGATTGTACTAGTTGTACATGACTCTATTTGTTGAAAATTAAAAGTGAAGTTGACGGGGAACGCCCAAAATATATATATATATATATTGTGAACAGTGATAGCGCGCCGTGAACAGTGCCACAACGCCGTGGACGACTCCGTCTAGCGACGATTTTTTTTTTTTTTTAAACCTTTTTAGTTTTTTATTATTTTAAGATTTTTTTATTGCGAGTTTTATGTCGTTTAGGATTTTCGTAACCTATATAAAGGAATTGTAAACACTTTATTAAGCGATTTTTATTATTGAATGAAAAGAGAGTTGCTTTTGTGCAAACCTTAGAGAGCTTGTGAAGAGTTTGCAATTGAGGGAATGAATCCTTCAAACCTTGAGGAGTGAGCAATCGTTTCTCGTGCGACTTGGTGTGAAGCTGACGTATAGCCGTGGTGTGAAGCTGCGGAAAAACTCTTGGAGTGAAGCCTTAGAATATATCTTTTTAGTTTGTCTTTTCTCTAGTTGTCAGGTATTATTTTTCTTTCTTTTCATTGATAAAAGAATAAAAATCCTAAAAGAATCGTATTACATGATATCATTAATCTCCTTTTTTTGAACTATTTATTCAAGTTTCATCTCCTTCAAAATCTCCGAGTAATCAAATCCGATATTGCAGTTATCGCTTGATGCCCTAAATTAGAACGAATTCCGAGTTCCTTCATCGGAACCGTTTTTCTAGATCGGAAAATTTTACTCATGCGACGTTAAAATGGATTAATTTAATTGTTTTAGTAGTTTCATTGAATTAATTTTATGTGTTGCTTGATTTTGAATATTTTCGCTATTCAATTCATTCTAAAAGTTAATCCCAAATTCGCATATTAGGGTTTTAGCGTTTATCCCGCGTCAGCACCGTCCAGCGACAGAATTTTTTTTTTTTTACCTTTTAATCTTTTATTATTTTAGGATTCTTTTATTGCGAGTTTTATGTCGTTTAGGATTTTCTTAGCCTATATAAAGGCATTGTAAACACTTTATGAAGCGGTTTTTATTATTGAATGAAAAGAGAGTTGCTTTTGTGCAAACCTTAGAAAGCTTGTAAAGAGTTTTCAATCAAGGGAGTGAATCCTTCAAACCTTGAGGAGTGAGCAATTATTTCTCGTGCGACTTTGTGTGAAGCCGACGTATAGCTATGGTGTGAAGCTTTGTAAAAACCCTTGGTGTGAAGCCTTAGAATCTATCTTTTTAGTTTGTCTTTTCTCTAATTGTCAGGTATTATTTTTCTTTTTCCATTAATAAAAGAATAAAAATCTCAAAAGAATCATATTACATGATATCATTAATCTTTTTTTTTTGAACTATTTATTCAAGTTTCATCTCCTTCAAAATCCTCGAGGAATCAAATCCAATATTGCAATTATCGCTTGATGCCCTGACGCGGGACAAACGCTAAAACCCTAATATGCGAATTTGGGATTAACTTTTAGAATTAATTGAATAGCGAAAATATTCAAAATCAAGCAACACATAAAATTATTTTAATAAAATTAATAAAACAATTAGATTAATTCATTTTAGCATCGCATGCGTAAAATTTCCCAATCTAAAAAAACGGCTCCGATGAAGGAACTCGAAATTCGTTCTAGTTTAGGGCATCAAGCGATAACTGCAATATTGGATTTGATTCCTCGGGGATTTTGAAGGAGATGAAACTTGAATAAATAATTCAAAAAAAGGAGATTAATGATATCATGTAATACAATTCTTTTGGGATTTTTGTTCTTTTATCAATGGTAAGAAAGAAAAATAATACCTGACAACTAGAGAAAAGACAAACTAAAAAGATAGATTCCAAGGCTTCACACTAAGGATTTTTTCGAAGCTTCACACCACGGCTATACGTCGGCTTCACACCAAGTCGCACGAGAAACGATTGCTCACTTCTCAAGGTTTGAAGGATTCACTCCCTCAATTGAAAACTCTTCACAAGCTTTCTAAGGTTTGCACAAAAGCAACTCTCTTTTCATTTAATAATAAAAATCGCTTAATAAAGTGTTTACAATGCCTTTATATAGCCTAAGAAAATCCTAAACGACATAAAACTCACAATAAAATAATCCTAAAATAATAAAAGACTAAAAAGATAAAAAAAGAAAATTTTCGTCGCTGGACGGAGTCGTCTACGGTGCGCTGTGGCACTGTTCACAATTTTTTTTTTAGGCATTCCCCGTCATTCTCCTCCACTCAAAATGTTTCATCACCGATGAAACACGCACGTGGTCCTGATCAAGTGTATCAGAACTCGTACGGTGGAACTCCTTGCAAGTCATCCGTTGACGTTTTCTGCCTCCTTTCTCTTTATTCTTTCATCTGCCTTCCTTTGTGTGATGTCCCCATCAATACTCTCCAGGTTAGAAAAACTCATCTCCAATGAGTTAGGGAATCTACGAATGCCACACTTTGGGAGCTCAATTCTTGGTTTGTCTTTCCACGCAGTGAGATACTTCTGATTCTTACCTTCATTGGCATGGAAGCTTGGAAATTCTATAACCTTCTCATTTGACCATTTCTCATATTGCACAGGTAAGGTACGAGATAGAAATTGGGTAAATGGGTGCATTTGGATTGGGTGATCAATAAGGAATGGATTAAAGGGTGGGGTAGTGGGATCAAGAATAGGTGTAAGATTCGTTATGGTAACTATCAAATGGTTGCCCTTGCCTAAAGAAAAATTGAGATCTCCATCATTACCCTTTTCTGAAATTGGGAAAGATTCTACATGCTTAAAACCATCAGGAATTAACACGAAACTGTTAGTATCAAATTCATTAAATATATTCAATGTGTTAGTCCGATCATGTGTATTTCCGGTGCTCAATAAATTCAGATTGTTAATCCCATGCAAATCAGAATGATGATGTGATCCTACCAACTCTAATGACTCACTTGAGATTGACACATTATCAACACCGTCCTTGGCAATGGGAATTGTCCTAATGCAACCTATGGCTCGGACCGGAACCTCACCTTCCTCATCACTTGGAATGCTATTTTGGGTATCTCGTTGCTCTATTTCTCAGTATGCTCCTGAATGAACAAGGTTTAACCCTTACTAGGACATTAGGATGCAAACTGACCAAAACCTTGACACTTATAACATTGTTGTGGAGCACGTTTAGAACTCTTGACCATTGGTCCCTTTCCTTTGTCAACTTGAGGAATTATAGATTTTGAAGATTGATTAGAGACATTGTTTCCCTTTTTGATAGTGTTAGATTGATGCTCAAATTTGGAAGACTTAGATCGGCTATGACTGGGAGTGTCGAGATACCGTTCTAATTCTTCGACCCTAGTAAAGCATTCCTCAAGATCCGTGACAGGATAAGGAATGAGTTCCCTCTGTAACTCTGGGCGAAGACCCATTCGAAATCAGGAGAGGGTAACTTTTGCTAGTTCATCGACATCAGCCTACGTCATCAGGTCTTCAAACTGATCGATGTACTCTGTGACTGGGTAGTCTCCTTGATGCAATGACTGCCACTGATCAAGAATATGTTCATCATATGATACAGGAATGTATTTTTCGTGCAATTAGACTTTCATTTCAGCCCATGTGGAAATAGCACGAAGACCCTGGATTTGCTTACGACTCTCCACTCCCAACCAATAAAGTCTGGCTTGTCCCATAAGCTTGACTTTAGCAAATCTGACATTGCGGTCTTCGGACATGGCATACTGATCGATTTAGAATGTAACCCTTGCAAGTGCACAAGATCTATTGCAGTATGGCAAGAACAGGGGTGTCGAACCCACAGGGAAACGTGAATTTTTAATTAATTCTTTTAGAGATTTTAAAAACGTCCCTAAGGAAGTACCAAAGGGCAGATTCAATTTTACCAAAAACTTAACACACTTTTCCTAAATGCAGAAAAATAAATTAATCTAAACAATTAATTACTGATAAATCTACGAACAATATTAGAATGAGATCAAGGAATATGCTACCCCAGATTCGTACCCCTTTTCTATCATTAAAACCCACAGTTTCATTAAATCATCATTCACACCATCATTCATCTAGAAAAATGACTTGAAATAAAATATGATCATCAATCCGGCATACCCTATCTAAAAACAATGACTCAGCCTAACATTGCGGTATGAGTCATGTAAAAAGCATAGCGTATCTCATGATATTTAGATCACGACAATCAGCACATAATCGCTCTACAGCCTAGATCAGCCTGCAGGTCCAGATCTAGCGATTACTGTTGATACGAATCAACGGTCATAACAAAGCATTTAAAATATTTTCAATCACACAAACTTTGAGCAAAACGATTCCATGATAACAATAATAGACTGTGGTATTAATCATAAACATAGGTACTTATCTGGGGATCGCATCTTCCCCGATCTACTGATTTAGCCGCTCATCTTTGGTGTTTGATCTCCTTTTTCTTTCAAAGTCATTCCTCTTTTATTTCTTCCAAAAGATATTTGCAATTGTTTTTCCTAAATACAATCTATGAATTTCTGAGAAAATAATGCAAATCCTAGGTACAATCTACTAATAAACCCTAGAAGAAGGAGAGAAGAAGACTTGAAAAGATGAAGAAAATATTCCCCCAAAGTGAAGAGCCCTAAAAACTAAAAAGAAAGAATGAATAATATTCTAATTGCAAAAAATAATAATGATCCTAAGAAACTCGTGGCTTCCCTTTTTATAATAGCCTAACCCTAATACCTCTCTCGATTGACATCTAAGAGTAATTTTCGTGAATTCCCGCCTAGCTTTGCATCAGACACTGCCTCGGTATTTTGCTCATAATTTTCTGTACCGAACTCGGATTGAGGTGATTCTTGAGGTGTTGGAAAGCTGACGACGAGCTCTACAACTTTTATGTTTTAGCCATTTCCTGAATCTGACGTCTTGAAGGTCCAAATTGAGCTGCAAGTCGCACTAAGTTCTCAATGACCCAAAATAGCAGTGTTTTGACATTATTTTCGGGATTCTTGGGCTGTTTTAGAAACTTGGACTGTATTTACCTGAAACACTTCAAATCTAGTAAATCTCATCAGATAGCCTTCATCGGACGGCTAAATATAGGTATTTAGGGGTGAAATATCACCATATTTCACTACTCATCACACCCCCAAACCTACACTTTGCTAGTCCTCGAGCAAAGAGAATGATAGAAATATAAAGCAAATCAAACTAACATCCTAAAATTTAAATGCCACTTTCGTAGGGAACACGATTGCACTTAGCATGTGCAACAAGCCTTTAAACCCCTAGGTGATCCCTAGTGGAGGAGTTGTGTCTCCTGAGGGTTTGCAGTGAAGTTACCCACAAACTTCCAAAAATTTCAAACCATCGGTAAAATTTAGTTTTCAAAACATGATTTTTTTTTTTATAACATATGTACTATTCAAAAAAACAAAAATCATTAATTGCTTCAGTATGTGAATCATCAATCTCAAATATTAAAGTCATGTCAATCATGCTAGTATCCATTCAAATTAATTTAATGCTCAAATTGTTAGATAACTCATTCATTCATGCCTAAACGTGAAGTGTGTGCATACCAAAATCAAGATTCATCCATCTCAGAACTAGTCCAAACGGAAAACCATCGGATCTGTTGTCTCGACTCAATCCTCACTTTAGGTATACTCTCAAAATAAAATCACTCCGATGATGGGTAAGTTTTCGCACATGTGAGAGATCAATACAAAGCAAATAAAAAGGTCTCACATGATAAATGAAACACGATGCCAATCAATGAACAAAAATAAATCTCATAAGAACAGATACTTGTATATTCTAAGCATGTCATATCAAGTGTCATAAGTATTATATATTGACTCTCTACAAGACAGTTACCAATGCAAGATCGGATCATGAAGGTCTTTTGTAGGGTTGTAATGGGGCTCAGGTAAGGGTAAGAAAGAAAGGGAATTGTGATTCAAAATTTCTGAGCAATTGGAAAAGGAACTAACTTCTGATTTTTTTTTATTTCTCTTCTTTTCTTTTCTAATTTCTCACCATTTTTTTTTCTTTTCAATATTTTTCTTTTCTCATTCTTTCTTCTCTTTTGAATTTCCTTTTCTTGAAGCACCTCATTTTTCATTCCTTTTTTTTTTTTTTTTTTTTTTTTTTTTTTTTTTTTCTCTCCCCTTTTTTTCTTTTTATATTTGCCATACACTCTCAGTAAACACCATAACTCATTATCTCTCCACTTACTCTCTTTTCGCTCATTTTCATCCCTCGTTCCTAATTTCTCAGAAATAAGAAGGGTAAAGCTAAATTTTCAGAAATTGTGAAGGGTTAAAGGTTAACGTGGCTTATCAAAGAATGTATAAGGGTAAATTTTTCTATAGGCTCAAAGGGGTACTAGAAGGATAAATTTATATGAGGTGGGGCATTTTAAGCACAAACGAGCCAAAGATGGCCTTCAATCATTTCCTTAAAAGATGGTAACCTTGCCTATTTGTCTTGAGTAGATATACAGTACGTTCTAACACAATAATATGAATTTGATATCATGCAAAGTCACAAGCCAAAATAAAATGTATGAGATTATGCAAAATAATTCGTATTCAAAGAAAACTCATAGTTTATATATTCACTCATCAATGACGGAAATTAGCTCTAAAGCTTCGGGTTTAGTCTCCACTAAGAACCTAAGATTCAACGTTCAAAATAGTTCATCGATTTCTAAGTCTTAGCTTGGTATAAGTGCAAAAATTCTAAGCACGAATTTCAGAGTCATCCACAAATTATCACATTAAGCTTCATCATCTTAGATACAAGTATTCAAAATATGACATCAATATTCTCAAAATTAAATTCACATGCATCATCAACTAAAGTTTGAAAACTATTGCAAAGTAAATCATGTATGATGGTTCCAAATAAATAAATTTTTTTTTTTTTTTTTTTTTTTTTCAAAGAAAATCAAAAATAAGTGATGAAAGATAGATAATCATACATACCCCCAAACCTAAAAATGACAATGTCCTCATTGTTTGAAATAAGTAGGTACCCCCAAACCTGTTGAAAAGTACCTCAACACAAAGATCAGGTGCAGAGAATATGGGCATCAAATTAGAACATGACCAAAAATAGATTGAAGGTAATGTGGCTACACTAATTTGGAAATTAAAAATAACCTAAACTAAACTAAAACTAATATTCTAGAACTAAACATACGAAAAGAGAAATAAATCCTTAATCCTAAACTAAACCTGTGTCCAACTCCTAAATAAAACACCGGGTTGCCTCCCGAAGTTAGCCGAGTTTAAGTGTAAATCGACCTCTTCATTGATCAAGAATCTGGATCACTAAGGTGCATCGCCTCAATCTTAAATCGGGTCATCGGCTCAAACATTGGTTTGAGTCTTTGCCCATTCACTTTGAAAACTTCGATTGTCTGAAGGCTTTGAATTTCAATTGCACCGTGCTCACTAATGGAAACAACTCAAACGGGCCTTCCCATCTAGATTTCAATTTCCTGTGATGAAGCTTAAGTCGGAATTGAATAACCAAACTTTTGGCCAACATGAAACTCCTTAGAAATTAATTGATCGCAACTTTTGTACCTTTCCTTGTACATCTTTGAATTTTCATACGCATCGTAGCGTAACTCTTCTAATTCACTCAATCGTAACCTTCGATTCGACCTCGCCGCGCATATCGAAATTAAATCGCTTTGATCGCCTGAATGCCTTATGCTCCAATTCGACAGAAGATGACATGCCTTCCGTAGACAATTTCGAAGGGAGACATTCCGATCGGTGTCTTGAATGCGACGATAGGCCCCAAAGCATCGATAGCGGTTTGACCAATCTCTTCTATCCTATTGCATCGCCTTTTCTAGAATTCGCGATTTCCGGTTAGACACTTCCACGACCACTAGTCTGGATGGATGGTAGTAGCGACTTTGTGAGTGACGCTGCATTTCTTCATTAAAGTGGCAAAATGGCTATTGCAAAAATGCGAACCGCCATCATCGATGATTGCTCTTGGGATCCGAATCGGTTAAACACATGTTCTCTCGAAATTTGACCACAACCTTGTGATCATTTGATCGGGTTGCCACTGCTTCAATCCATTTGGAGACATAGTCAATGACCACCGAATATATGAATACCCAAAGGATGGTGGAAAAGGACCCATAAAGTCAATCCCCAAACATCGAAAAATTTCAACAATCAATTGGATTAAGGGGCATCATATTTCGTCAGGAAGTATTGCCAAGTGTTGACACGTTGGCATTCCTTGCGATTGATCCACACGAAGATTGAGGCCAGAGAATCCGCTTTGAAGGATTTTCAAGGCGGTCTTCGTCCTCGAAATGGCCTCCACAGCCCCAAAGATGGCAAAAATTTAGACGCTTAGTTGCTCGTCTTCCGCACGCATCTCCTAATGATCCGATCCGGCAATTTAAACAAATATGGTTCATCCCAGAAATAGTATTTTATTTGGGAGAAAAAGAGATTCTTATCATTCTTACCCCACTCAGGGAATTACGCGATGACCGAGATAATTCACGATGTTAGCAAACCACGGAACTTTTGCACCAGCTACATCAATTGCCATCAAATGTTCATCCGGAAATGTGTCACGGATGGTCTCAGGTATAGATGATTCTTCAGGCAGAATTCTAGACAGATGATCAGCCACAACGTTCTCAACCCCCTTTTTATCTTTAATCTCAAAGTTGAATTCCTGGAGAAGCAGGATCCAACGGATCACCCTTGGTTTCGCATCCTTCTTTGCTAAAGATATTTCAAAGCGAGTGGTGCGAAAAGACCCCTATTTTCGATCCAAGCAAATAGGAACGGAATTTGTCCAGAGCATACACCACAGCTAATAATTCCTTCTCGGTGGTGGTGTAATTCAGTTGGGCATCAATTAATGTCTTGCTAGCATAATAAATTACGTGAGGTAATTTATTCACCCTTTGCCCTAAGACAGCTCCGATCGCATAATCAGATGCATCACACATGAGTTCGAATGGTAAAGAATATATCGGTGGTTGGATTATTGGTGCATTTGATAAGAGTTCACGCAATTTTAGGAATGCCTTTATGCAATCCTCATCAAAATCAAAAGGAACATCTTTGCTGCAAAGTGCACAATGGTTTAGCCACCTTGCTAAAATCCTTAATGAATCTTCTATAAAATCCAAAGATGCCCCAAAAATGATCGAATTTGTCGAACACTTTTAGGAGGTGGTAAATTTGCAATTAACCTTCGCCTTATCAACTTCAATTCCTTCGTTGAAACAATATGCCCCAACACAATTCCTTGTTGAACCATAAAATGGCTCTTTTCGAGAACAAGTTTGGAATCTACACAACGTTGCAACACACTGTGAAAGATGATTCAAACAAGAATTAAATGTTTTCCAAAACCGAAGTCGCCCATGAAGACTTGATGAATTTGTCGATCATGTCCGAGAATATGGCCAACATACATCGTTGAAACGTGGCCGAGCATTACATAAGTAATGGCATCCTTCGATATGCAAACGTACCATATGGACACGTGAATGTTGTCTTCTCTTGATCAGGTGGAAAACGGGCACTTGATTGTATCCGAATAACCATCAAGAAAGCAATAAAACTCCTGCCCATTAACTTCTCAAGAATTTGATCAATGAGCGGAAGGGGAAAATGATCTTTCGGTGGGCGTGTTCAATTTTCGATAATCAATGCACACACGCCATCCAAAGAGTTTCACGAGTGGGCACTAATTCTCCTCCGTAGTTTCTTTCAACGTAATTCCGGACTTTTTGAACGATTTGTCCGGACTAACCCATTCACTATCGAGATCGGATAGATGATTCCAAAGATCGAGGAGTTTAATGATTTCCTTTAAAACGACTTCTTGCATGTTCGGATTAAGTCGCCTCTGTGGTTCCCTCGATGGTTTACTCTCATCCTCCGGATGTATTTTATGCATACATCTTGATGGGTCAATCCTTGAGATCACTAAGGTCCATCCGATGGCCTCCTTGTGCTCTTCACACCTTCAACAAATCATTCTCTTGTTCTTCCGATAATGTGGATGAAATTATCACCGGAAGTGTTTCTCGAGGTCCCGTAAAAGCATATTTGAGGACTTAGGCAATTGTTTCAATTCCACGGTTTGGTCGCTCAATTGATGGAGTCGACATCCTTTACCTCGAGGGTAGTGGTTCTACCTTAGTCACAACTTCACATAAGTTATCATCTTGACATGATGAATTTGACTTTTCTCTTCGACCGCTTCCTTTCAAGCCCTTTGTCCTCATAGATGGCTAACAAAGCGGTTTCAAATTCCTCTTTGGTGAGCATTGATGGTAATGCTTCATCCACCACTTCATCATCGATCGATGTAAAACATTCGACCTCATCCTCATTAGGGAAATGGTTCATCGCATGGAATATGTTAAGCGACTTTCATGTTTCCAAAAGAAACGTCCATGACTCTGTACGACAATTAATGCAAGCGTTAGCGTTAAGGCGAAAGCGGAGACGTCCAAGAATAATTGGGACTTGATTGATTGATTTGGTGGTTCCATGTCTAAGACAACGAAGTCCTTTGGAAAGACAAACTTGTCTATTCCAACCAAAACATCCTCGATAACAGCCCTCGGTCTTCTTTCTGACCTATCTGCCAGTTGGAGTGTGACCGTCGTGGGTTTCAATTCACCCAATCCGAGTTTCTCGTACGTTGAGTATGGGATCGATTAACACTTGCTCCCAAATCCAATAACGCCTTTCAATTGGTTGCCCACCAATGACACATGGAGCAGTTGGGACCTGTGGTCTTTCGGTTTTCATGGGGTTTCCAATCGCAATATCGAATCGACTTGATTTGTTAGAACACTTTCTTTGAAAGCGTGAGTACGTGCCTTTCTCTTCCGAAAGTGCACAAATCTTTGAAAAACTTGGCGTACTTTCGGGGACTTGTTTGATTGTTTCAAGTAATGGAAGATTTATCTTTACTTGCTTGAATGTTTCGAAAATTTCTTCCATTTTTGTCGGTCCCTTTCCCATTCTAGATGGAGGAGTTAGGCATTGAGGGAATGGTGCCTTTGGGACATAAGGTGCAGATTCCATTTCCGATTCTTTTTCACGTCCTTGTTGGACGGTTGAAGGAAACTCTTCCTCTTATACTTTTTCTTTTCCTTTCTCTCTTCCTTGCTCTTGCACTTTTCTTATCTCTGCTCTTTGTCTCTTTCTTTCTCTTTTCCTTTTCCTTTCTCCTTTCTTTTCTCTGATTCTTTTTCCTCTATTGCTTCTCTTTCTTCGCTTCTTCAGGCATTTCCACTTGATTATGAACCTCTCGTCCACTTCTCAAAGACCGTAATGACTTTCAACTGTTGACTATTCGATGGTCTGCTTGAGATGGTGCTTGGCCTCGAGGATTATTGATGGGTTGGGGAGCCTACCTTCTCTCGACTCATTGATTGGCCAATTGATGACTTGGTCCATTATCATCTGCTGAAAAGATTGCATGCTTCGATAAGCTTTTCTTCGGATCGAATCTTTCAATCTTGGCATGAGATTGATTAAGATTCGATTGAAATTCGATTTTTCGGTGAGTCGAATTTGGATGATAATCTGAACGCATACATTGGAAATTGGAATTACGTTGGAAATTAGAATTCTGGAAATCTTGTGGGCCGAAAATTGTGTTGAAAATTTGGTTGAAAGGTTGTTGTCCACCCATTGTGTTGGCTCTATGTTCTTTGGTTTACACAGCGGTTTGGTTCGATTCACCCCATCCTAAGTTGGGGTGATTTTTCCATTCCGGATTGTAGGTATTGAGTACATGTTTCTACTTGACCGATAAGATTGAGTCACATTTACCGCTCTTGAGGATTAGGTTCATCGGGAAGAATGACAAGGTAGTAGGGCACTCATTAGCCATATGACCCGGTGGTCACAAATTGAACCGTGGGGGTGATAGAGCTTTAGCTTGCTTGGTAGCGACTAACAACATGTTCATCTGTTTGAATGACATGTCAAACTTTGTTGAGAGATCTGAGGCATTATTGTTGACATCGTACAATCCGTCTTTTGTCAACACATGAGATTTAGGTGCCAGGTTCAAGTTGGTTCGCCCCAGTGTCTCACTTTGTATCGAAGTTTGATATAACTTTTCAAACAATGCCCACAATTCGTCAGCTTCTTTTGTGGCACAAGATCCACCACAAGATGCATCAACCATGCGTCTCTCTTCAGGAATCAGTCCATTGTAAAAACTTTGGACTTGTTGCCACCTTGGAACTTGATGATTTGGGCAACTTCTGATCAATTCCTTATAACGTTCCCAACATTCATGGAATGTTTCTGTAGGTTGTTGGGAAAAGAACTGGATCTTCTGACGCAATTCAATGGCCTTAGTCATGGGAAAATATTTTTTAAGGCTGGCGATGCGGCTACTGAACTCGAATAGATTGTGGTTCTAAGGAATAGAACCATGTTTTTTTTATCTCTTAAAGAGAACGGAAGAGTGAGCTCGCTATCTCATCGATGACATTGTGGACTCTGAACATTTTGCATACCCGGTGAATTCATTTAAGTGAACGATGGATTTTCATTTGCTAACCCATGGAAAATTGGTAGCATTTGAATCATTCTTGATTTGAATTCATAGTGGTTCCTGGAATGGGAGCATGCATAATACATTCTCGATCCTCGTAAAACCGGGATCGTTATAATACTCCAGTTCTAGGCCCTCATCAAAATTATTGTTCCTATTATTTCCATTATTGACATTCCCATTGTTGTTATTCTCATCTCTCTCTTGCCTTTGATGCGCCATGGTCTCGGTTTGTTGATATTGATTCCTCCTGGACTCTTGATTCTCTCTACAAGCTCTTTCGATCTCAAGATTAAGCAGTGGCGAGATGTGGGTGATGAACGAGTAAAGCTCATACACCAACACTCACAAACAGTTGAAGAATCCACAACAAACCCACAAAATTCGCTCAAACGATTTAAACAAAGATGATAAACGTGTAATATCGAGGAAAGATTTCTTCTTTTTTTTTTTTTTTTTTTTTTAATTAAAATTCAAATTTAAATTAATTTTCTTTTGTTCCAATTAAAATGAAAATTAAAATTTAAATTAATTAATTAATTAATTAAATTTTTTTTTTTTTTTTTTTAAATTCAAATTAAAATTAAAATTGAATTTAAATTTAAATTTTTTTTTTTTTTTTTAAAATTCATATTAAAATTAAAAATTCAATTTAAATTAATTAAATTTTTTTTTTTTTTTTTTTTTTTTTTAAATACGAATTAAATTTTTAAATTTTTTTTTTTATTAAATTCAAAAATTAAAATTAAAATTGAAAATCCTATAAAATCTTTCCTAAAAGAGAAAAATAAGGAGAAGAATGAAAGATTCCTAAAATCCTAAAACAAAAGTCCCACAAAAGTTAATGACTAAATTTAGAAAATCCTAAAAATATCTAAAGAGGAAAATAAGGAAAAAAGAGTCCTACCAAATCTAAAATAAGAAGTCCTAAAATCTCTACTTCCTAAATTTCCTAAGGAAGGTATCCTAAAAATCTAAACTTCCTAAAAAGACTCCACAAAATCTTATCAAAGAGAGAAAAATAAGGGAAATAAATTTTAATAATTATTATTTTTTTTTTATTTTTTTATTTTTTAAACACTCAAAACAGAAAAATCCCTATCCGAATTAATCAAAATTTCACCGATTTCAAGAATGGCGCCAAAAACTTGATCGATTTAGAATGTAACCTTGCAAGTGCACAAGATCTATCTAGATGGCAAGAAAGTGTCGAACCCAGTGAAAGCGTGAATTTTTAATTAATTCTTTTAGAGATTTTAAAAGCGTCCCTAAGGAAGTACCAAAGGCGATTCAATTTTACCAAAAACTTAACACACTTTTCCTAAATGCGGAAAAATAAATTAATCTAAACAATTAATTCTTGATAAATCTCGAACAATATTAAAATGAGATCAAGGAATATGCTACCCAGTTATTGCACTTTTCTATCATTAAAACCCACGGTTTCATTAAATCATCATTCACACCATCATTCATCTAGAAAATGACTTGAAATAAAATGATCATCAATCCCAAGATACCCTATCTAAAACAATGACTCTAAATTTAACATCATGCGGTATGAGTCATGTAAAAAGCATAGCGTATCTCATGATATTTAGATCACGACAATCAAAGACATAATCGCTTTACTTTCTAGATCACCAGTGTCCAGATCTAGCGATTACGGATTGATACGCAATCAATCAGCCATAACAAAGCATTTAAAATATTTTCAATCACACAAACTTTGAGCAAAACGATTCCATGATAACAATAATAGATGGTATTAATCATAAACATAGGTACTTATCGGGATCGCATCTTCCCGATCTATCGATTTAGCCATCTTTGGTGTTTGATCTCCTTTTTCTTTCAAAGTCATTCCTCTTTATTTCTTCCAAAAGATATTTGCAATTGTTTTTCCTAAATACAATCTATGAATTTCTCGAGAAAAATAATGCAAATCTGTACAATCTACCCTAATAAACCCTAGAAGAAGGAGAGAAGAAGACTTGAAAAGATGAAAGAAAATATTCCCCAGTGAAGAGCCCTAAAACTAAAAAGAAAGAATGAATAATATTCTAATTGCAAAAAATAATAATGATCCTAAGAAACTCGTGGCTTCCTTTTATAATAGCCTAACCTAATACCTCTCTCGATTGACATCTAAGAGTAATTTTCGTGAATTCCGCCTAGCATGAGACACCGCCTCGGTATTTTGCTCATAATTTTCTGTACCGAACTCGGATTGAGGTGATTCTTGAGGTGTTGGAAAGCTGACGACGAGCTCTACAACTTTTATGTTTTAGCCATTTCCTGAATCTGACGTCTTGAAGGTCCAAATTGAGCTGCAAGTCGCACTAAGTTCTCAATGACCCAAAATAGCAGTGTTTTGACATTATTTTCGGGATTCTTGGGCTGTTTTAGAAACTTGGACTGTATTTACCTGAAACACTTCAAATCTAGTAAATCTCATCAGATAGCCTTCATCGGACGGCTAAATATAGGTATTTAGGGGTGAAATATCATCATATTTCACTACTCATCACATACTACTCAAAGTAATTTTCCATGTTGGCGACCCATTCGAGAAAGACCTTGGGTTGTCTTTTCGAAATGAGTCTATAAAGCCTCATGTCGGGCTTGTTGATCAGCGATGAGTTCATCCATCCGGGTCTGACGAGCGGTCACCTTAGATGCAAGATCTCTAATCAGGGCCTCTAAGGTACTGGTATCCATGAAGGAATTATGCAAGACAAAATATACTAAATTCAAGCGAACCCTAAAATCTATATGACACGGACCCTAAACCAAAACTGTGCTTTGATACCAAAACTGACGCGGGACAAACGCTAAAACCCTAATATGCGAATTTGGGATTAACTTTTAGAATGAATTGAATAGCGAAAATATTCAAAATCAAGCAACACATAAAATTAATTCAATGAAATTAATAAAACAATTAGATTAATCCATTTTAGCGTTGCGTGCGTAAAATTTTCCGATCTAGAAAAACGGCTCTGATGAAGGAACTCGAAATTCGTTCTAATTTAGGGTATCAAGCGATTAACTGCAATATCGGATTTGATTCCCCGTGGATTTTGAAGGAGATGAAACTTGAATAAAGAGTTCAAAAAAAGGAGATTCATGATATCATGTAATACGATTCTTTTGAGATTTTTATTCTCCTATCAATGGAAAGAAAGAAAAATAATACCTGACAACTAGAGAAAAGACAAACTAAAAAGATAGATTCCAAGGCTTCACACCAAGGGTTTTTTTGAAGCTTCACACTACGGCTATACGTCGGCTTCACACCAAGTCGCACGAGAAACGATTGCTCACTCCTCAAGGTTTGAAGGATTCACTCCCTCAATTGAAAACTCTTCACAAGCTCTCTAACGTTTGCACAAAAGCAACTCTCTTTTCATTCAATAATAAAAATCGCTTAATAAAGTGTTTACAATGCCTTTATATAGGCTAAGAAAATCCTAAACGACATAAAACTCGTAATAAAAGAATCCTAAAATAATAAAAGACTAAAAAGATAAAAAAAAGACGTCACTACTATCCATCGCCAAGGCGCTATCACTGTTCACAATTTTTTTTTTTTTTGGGGCATTCCCCGTCATTCTCCTCCACTCAAAATGTTTCATCACCGATGAAACACGCACGTGGTATTGATCAAGTGTATCAGAACTCGTACGGTGGAACTCCTTGCAAGTCATCCGTTGACGTTTTCTGCCTCCTTTCTCTTTATTCTTTCATCTGCCTTCCTCTATGTGATGTCCCCATCAGAAGTCTTTTCTAAGTTTCAAGAATTTCATGCCTTGGTTAAAACTCAATATGGTTCTACCGTGAAAATTTTAAAGCTTGATAATGGGGGGAGAGTTTAAGTCTCAATCCTTTGTTGATTACCTGACAATATATGACATTATTCATCAGTTCTCATGTTCTTATACTCTGCAACAAAATTGTGTTGCTGAGTGTAAAAACAGACATCTTTTAGGATTGACTCGGTGCTTACTTCGTGGTATGTATGTGTCAAAATCTTATTGGTCTTTGGCACTACTTATTGCTTGCTTTCTTATGAATCGCACCCCATCTAGGGCGTTAGCGGGTCATATTGCATATCAGACTCTTAGACCCGCATATCCTCTCTTTTCTGTTGAGCCTCGTGTGTTTGGGTGTATTTGTTTTATCTAGGACCTTTGTCCTGCTTGAGAGAAATTGAATGATAAGTTATCTGTTGTCTTTTCGTTGGGTACTCTACTGTTTCTAAAGGGTTCCATTGTTATGATCCTCATACTCATCAGTTTTACACTTCCATGGATGCCACTTTTTTAAGGATGTTCCCAAAATTTATATGGATCGTCATACTCCTACCCTTGCCCCTCCTCTCCCGTTGCCTTCACTTCAAGATCTTCCAGTTTCTTAGCAACAAAAGGGGGTGCTTACTTATGTCCAACGCAAGTGGCGTGGTCCAACCGTAGCAATGCTTCCTCCAGCATCCTCCGTAATGGTGACTCTAGCTCCTATAAGTATCACTGATCTAGCTCCTATTTTTTCCTCATCTTCTACTAATGATCAGGATATTCCTATAACACTTAGGAAAGGGGTTCGCGATTGGGCCCCTTATTGTCTTACCAATTTTGTTTGCTATCAAGACTTCTCTCTCTCTCTCTCCTACTAGGCCTTTCTATTTGCTATTGGCTCTGAGACGATCCCTAGGACTGTTCGTGTTGCCCTTGACAATCCCTCCTGGCAGGCTGCCATGGTTGAGGAGATGGATGCTTTACAGGCCAATCATACGTGGACATGGTTCCTCTTCCATCAAGGAAGAACAATGTTGGTTGCAAGTGCATCTTCACTATCAAGCACAATCCAGATGGCACTGTTTCTCAGTATAAGGCTCGCCTTGTTGCAAAAAGATTTATTCAACCCATGAGATCGATTAAGAGGCTTCCTTTGCTCCTGTAGCCAAGTTGACTTATGTTCGTGTTCTCTTAGCTCTTGTTGCCATGCAAGGTTGACCTCTTTATCAGCTCGATGTGAAGAATGCATTTCTTTATGGTGATCTTCTTGAGGAGGTTTATATGAATCCCCCTCCTGGTTTCCTGCTTCAGGGGGAAATTGCAAATGTCTATCGACTTTGAAAATCAATTTATGAGTTGAAGCAATCACCCAGGGCATGGTTCCATCGGTTTAGCAGTGTTGTTGTCGATTTGGGGTTTCAGAGATGTCACTCTGATCACATTGTTTTCATTCACTCTAGTTCCTCTGGTCGTGCGATTCTTCTAGTTTATGTAGATGATATTATTCTTACTGATGATGATCATGTCTTTATCAGTTAGTCTAAAAATGAATTGGGCAGAATATTTGAAGTTAAAGACTTAGGGAACCTCAAATATTTCTTTGGATTGGAAATTGCTAGATCTCTTAAATAGATATTTGTCTCTCAGAGAAAGTATGTTATAGATTTATTGCGTGGCACTGGTATGCTTGGTTGTAAACCAGCTACCTCACTCATGGACCAGAAGCTTTCAATTCATGAGAATGATGGTGATTTACTTCCCAATCCACATGAGTACCACAGATTGGTGGGCAGATTAATTTATCTTACTCTCACTAGACCTGACATCACGTTTGCAGTTAGTCTTATGAGTCAGTTTATGCATGCTCCTCGTACTGTCCACCTTGTTGTCGTCCATTGCATTCTTTGGTATATCAAGTCCAACCCGGGGTTTGGATTGGTATATCGTGTCTGTAGTTTTATGAGCATTTCAGCCTACACTGATGTCGATTGGGCTGGATCCATCACTGACCGTCGATCTACTTCTGTTTATTGTATTTTTCTGGGGAAATCTGGTTGCCTGGAAGAGTAAGAAACAGGCAGTGGTGTCCAAATCTAGTGCAGAAGCCTTTCCATGGCATCTGGGCAAAAAATTTAGTAAGGAAACCTGATTCAAATGTAATGGATCTTCTCTAAATTGGTGTGACATAATTCATAAAAGAAAATAGAGTTGACAGGAAATGGATATGGAGTTTGGGTCACCAATTTCTTTGTGAAGATTAAAGTCTTTGCTTGGAAAATGATGTCCTATGCTAGCATGTTTGATTCCCTAATCAATGGCCATGCTATATGTATTAGCCTCAAGATGTTTGTAACAAGAGCCAGGACAACTATTGGCAAATTTTCATGGAATGCCATGGTGTTACCCTCTTTTGGTGTCTTTTCTCTAATCACCTTGGCTTCACACTTTTTTCGTAACCTTTACCAAGTCACACAGCTCTTTGGGGTAGAACCAGGGGCAGAAATCAAATCCACTTGCTTCCTAGCGTGGTTCCATGGCTCATCGTTTGGAAATTATGGAAAGCAAGGAATACGGCTAAATATGATGGCACTCGTGCTCACAGGATGGCCTTATTATCAGCTTTCTGGTTAAGAGAAATTAAATAACCCTTTTACAGCCACCTGCTCATCTATTTAGTTACGAGTCTTAACGAGAAAAAATGCTTGGGTGAGCTAGGTATTCTTGATTTACCCACTAAATTTAGAATTGTTCCAGCATTAAGGAGATCTCCACTCGTGGCTGATTGAAAATAAATGTTAATGGCACTTGTAGAGGTAGCTCGTCTCTGTGGAGCAGGGGGGAGTCCTTGGAGATTCTAATGAGAAGTTGGTCCAATCATTTTGCAACATAGCATATGGTAAAGGTTTTACTAGAAGCTAATGCCCTTTTGGATGATTCCCTTTTCGAGTGATCATTGTTAGATCAGGGATCTTGGAAATTGGCATTGAACCCAATTCAATGGTATTGGTTTATGCCTTTAGAGGGGGTGCTATCATTGGAACATCGATCATCAATTCAGGAGTTAAAGAGTAATTTATCTCATGTAGTTTGGAGGATTGATCACTGTTATAGGGTGATAGAGATATGTCACGGATAAATACTCGCTGTAATTCTACGACTTAAAGGCATATTCTTGAATTTACTGCTCATATGCTTCTGGATTGGGAGTAGTTAGGTCATCTTTGTTGTGTAAGAGGACTTTCTATAAATTCGTAGTTTATTATTTAGAAAGAGAACCTCGGAGCCGGAGAAAAACAGCCCGACTCTAATGAGCAGTGTAGAGTCCTGATTGCAACCTGATTCCTTTTTGCATTGTGAGTCCCTTCCTTTTGCTGATGGCTATAAGGAAAAGGAAAATCCTTTTGTTATAATAGGATTAGTGTTAGCTGTTTAGGATTGGGATTATCAGTTGAATAGATGAAATGAATGTTATATTCAATCTACCCAACAAGAATAGATGAAAACTTCTCTCTCCCAGTCTCTGGAAAAGTAAGGACGCGGCAAGAATCATTTAATTTGAGCGAAGACGAAGAACATTGTCAAGCTTACCAACTGGACGACAGAAGATCAAGCTGGTGATATTTATACCACGCCACAAAAGAAACCGGGCTTATTTGAAAAAGTTGCTAGGTACGACGAGAAAGCTAAGGTTAGAGGGGACAAAATTGAGAATTTTTAAGATCCACTATGAATTAGATGTAATCTCTTTATTTTATTTAAGGGAAGTCTATGAAAGTAGTTATTAGTCATGTGAAACAGATGGGCTGAGTGTGTACGGGGTGCAAGCATTGAGAAGTAAGTAGAGGAGATTTCGTCAGCGTGTATAGAGCTGTATTTTGTTTTTCTAGCAGCCAAGAATGACTTTTTTCAAGCATGTCAGAGTTATTTAGAGCAATTTAGGAGAGTTCTTATTTTATTCGTCTTATTTTATGTTCTTGCATTTGTTATTGTTTGTGCACCTTATAGTGATCTTCCATTGGTGTATCAAGACTTCATCCTTTGCTTTCTATTCATTGCATTCCATAAAATAAAAGATCTCACAGATGATTTTGCGTTCTAAGCTTCCATCAACACCATGGTCTATCTTTAGCATAATAAATTTTCATGTTCTAGAATCTTAGGATATTTAAACTCATTAGAGAGGCACATAATAGTTCTATAGTTGAATAGCCAAATTGGTAACCTCCCTCCATTGTGAGGGAGGAGGTCGTGGGTTCGATACTCATCCTCCATGCTCTTTCACACTCTTGTCTTTACAAGGTGTGGGTTGAGTTCTGTTAGTTAACCCTCACCGCTGTAGTTGGTGCTCCCTCACGCTGCTTCCCAACTGTCATATATGCGTGCCTACTCCCCGGTTCTCGAGGCTTTCTCGGCTTAAAATGGCCGTATCAAAAAAAAAAAAAAAGTTACTATTAGAATATACCTTATTTGATAGCTACCACACATAGGTTATCTCAACGGATGTCTTTTCCCACCTTCTTTGACTATATTTTTTTAAGATCTCTTTAAAGAGAAGGAGGGCTGTTGTGTAGCAAACTCACTAAATCGGCTTTTAAGGTGAGGTTTGCCCAAGATATAAATAGCCCAAGAAGCCCTGCCCACAAACGATGTGGGACAATTCCAACAATTCAGTTAGTGACAAATATTTTTTATTTGATAAATATTTTGCTCAGATGATCAGAGTTTGCATTTAACTGCTATTGTTTCTTTAACTTGTTGAACTAGAGTTGGCAGCATCAAAGCTAAAAGTAGTTATAGAAAAACATGATTTTTTTCCTATTCATATTGCAATTGCAAGTGATTACGTGGCACACCATATTTATTAGCAACTAATTACAATGTATTTTATAACTTATGGAAGTTCTGCCCAGTGTAGTCGAAACTCAACCTGCTCCAAATAACTTAAAACAAGCATGTCAGGTGATTTTCCCAATTCATATTGCAAGTGAGTCCCAGACTCACCATGTTTATTTGGCAACTAATAAATTATAATGTATTTTATGCTTAAGGGACATGGAAATAGTATGGAAGTTGTACCCACTGTCGTCTAAACTCAACCTGCTCCAAATGGCTTAAAAACGTGAGTGTTAGGCATGTGGCAACAAAACGCGAGTTTGGGTTTCACAGGGCTTCGGCTCAAGGTTGATCTCTTATCTTTAAGAAAAGAGTAAAAATTTAGGGAGCCATTACTTGCACCGCTTTTTAAGTGATTGCACCGAGGTTAAAAAAAGATTTTGAGTAAATATAGCCAAAGGCTATTATAACAGTTGACAACAATAGATCATATGATCAATATTGTGTTTTGCTCCAATTTTATCCACTAAGGATCTATAGATTATGTACTTTAAATCAGATGGCCTAAATTGCGTTTTCACATGTTACATATCTCTAAAATACAAAGTCTTTCTTTAACGGTACAATCACTTAAAAAGGGTGTGCAAGTAATGACTCCCAAAAGTTAATGTATTGTCCGCGGTACCGTGGATCTAGCGGCAATCAATTATCTTTAAAAAAATGAACCGTGAAACATTTCATCAATTTACTTTTCATTTTTACAAAGGACCCTTTTATTCCATAAGTTTTGTGACTTTTGTCAAAAGCCTACTTATATTAGGGCGCTTAATTCATAAGGCCTCGTTCGGATGTTTTCCAAGAATGGTTAGAAATGTGTTCTTTAGTTAGTAGGTTTTTTAATCTTAGCTTTTTTAAAACTTCTTTGCTTTCCGTCTTTCTTAGGTATTCAGATTTTGAAATGGAAAGTAGCATTGAGACTCGGGTGACGAGTTTTGAACCCATGAGCCCCTCTACTTTTTGTGCTCAGAATCTAACACTTTACCGGTAAAACAAATTTGAGACCAAACTCGAAAAGAGTTGGACTCACTCAAGCTTACGAACATTTAATGCTCAGAATTGGTATTTTCTCATAAAAACATTTAAAATTTAAATTTGGACAACTTTGAATGGGCAAGGACGTGTTCGATATGACAAAACAAGCGCTCAAGTGAGAGGATTCAATCACTTAATGCAGGTGCCGCCCCATTATTATCATTATTCACACTCGGTCAAATTGTAACCTCACCCCATCTCCTTTAGCCATCATACATTGATCGCTTTGAATCAGACTTGGAGATCGTTTTTGGTCCTAATCTTCAACAGCATAGATCTTGAGATCGTGTGCATACCATGAAATGGTTATGTTTTGATTCCACGCAGCACAAATTCAAAAAATTGACCCTTAAATCATGTTTGAGCATGAAGTTGGCCACATGGAATTAAAAACTGGTCATCTAATGGTATGCCAATTATCCGAAAATCCATCTTGTGGAAGAATGGGACAAAAAATGATCTCCATCGCCTAATTCAAAGTGGTCAATGCATGGTGGCCAGAGGAGATGGGTGAGATTACAGTTTTAGGGTGTGTGAATAACAGTAACTTCATATAATACTCTATTTGCGTCTACCGGTTTACTGGTGGGTGCCTACACTGAGAACCATTGATTGTGTTGAATCAATAGAGATTGATTTTCATCCCAATTTTCCACAAAATGGATCTTGACACCATGGGCGTACCATTAGATAGTCAGTTTTAGTTTACGCATGGCACAAATCCCTAAAAAGTGGCCGTACGCTTGAGCATGTTGAGTGCCATAAGATTTTTGGGTCATTTTTATACATTTGTGCTATACGCCCATAGCGTGAAGATCCATTATGTGAAAGATTGGGATGAGAAACGATCTCACATTGTCTGATTCAACGCAGTAAATGTTTCTCCGCATAGGTTCCACTAGTGACCCTGTAGGCGCAAATAGATGTTCCCTTAATTGAAGAAATTAATTTTAATCATATGGTGTTTGCCCCATCTATCTCAAGTAGCCAGCCACAATTTCGGACTCAACCAAAACAACAATAATCCAAACTATATGAGCAATTATGTTCAAACTAAGCCTTAAGATTGCATATAGTGTCAATCTACAAAAGACACATCACCCAGAAAAAAACACCACCCAGAAACCACACCCCGACCCTCGAAAAAAGAAAAATTAGCCTTCTATTACACTCTCCCAACTCTTAAGACAACCCTGAATACTGTATGGACCCAATAACCTATGACATTTAGCCCAAGATAAGATTCTGATCTTATAGTCAGAAAGCAGCCTCTGAGCCGACATCGCTCTACCTTTGAATATATATGACATGTGGGCCATGATCTCAAGATCTAATGTGTGAAAGATTGGAATGAAAAACAACCTATAACATCATATTCAAGGCTGTCAACAGTGTGAACGTTGGAACCATCAGCTGTGCTGCAAGAATCTTCGGTTGGAAAAATTGCTACCCAAGTAACCCAATTACAAAACATGCTCTTCATACCACACCTCTGGTTAGAGCATCTGTAAGCCACATTATTATCTTCCCAGGAACATGAATAAAGAAAAAATCCAACAATCTTTTGAACGACAAGCGGGGAAGCTCCTTGAAATAGTAAAGAAGCTCCCAAATGGGATATCCTTCAAATAGTAAAGAAGCTCCCAAATGGGATATCGGAACATCAACGAATAGAATTGAAAGAATCACCTTCCACAACCAAGTGGGTAACTGCCGGCAATCCATCCACTGCCACTCTAATTTATGCCTTGTTAGTATATTCCTAAACCAATGGGGCCTGCAAATGCAAACAAAGCAAAGCCCATCCTTATTCGTCTCAAACGAACTCTGTCCTACGCCCCTCACCGTCGGTCACCATGGTACTTTTTTAGCCGTTACTCAATGTTGGTCTTGTATGACCGGATGCTCAGAGGGGTGAACGGGTTACAAATCTAATCTTTGATATTTTTACACACAGTGGCTGCTCTCCATATTCAAACCCGTTTCTTCATGCTTGACAGCCCAAGCCTTTACCATTGCACCAACCATTGGGCTGTTACGGTAGTACTCATCAATATATACCCTGACCAATATTGATCAACAAGGGCATTGCATGGGTCAATCTCCCTCTGTCAAATTGGTCAAATTCAGGTGATGCACAAACATTTATGGACATAAAATCAGTGAAAGTATGCTATTAACCCACCCACTGTTTGGACCATGCACCTAATACCAACTTTTATTGAACCACCCCCGCATTTCATTCCTCCCAAAACTCCAATTATGACCAAGGAGCCAATGTCCA
The DNA here is from genome assembly GCA_021018995.1 of Chloranthus sessilifolius. NCBI lineage: Eukaryota > Viridiplantae > Streptophyta > Magnoliopsida > Chloranthales > Chloranthaceae > Chloranthus > Chloranthus sessilifolius. Next base: position 20,984,405 of record CM037589.1, read on the forward strand.
AAAGCTCCTTTCCTTGGAAAATGGCTCCCCATCATGAACCAAGAATAATTTCCACCGAGCGTGCTCAATGAGGAAAAAATGCGCTACTATACCCAGATGGAGAAAAGGGCAATGAGCCTAAAGATGGAACTCATCAACAGCTTGAAATGTGCTTGCAATCTAGGTCTCAGCCCAACCCTCCACCCTCCTCCAACAACCAAAAGGCATCATGAATAGACCGTCTGTGATTTCCCTTCTCAATAAAACTAGAACCTCGATTCTTCTTCACCTTCTTGTCAACCATGAATTTCCTCACTCGTTCAACGTCATTCCACTTTCCATTCAAAGCATAAAGGTCGGAAATGAGAGTATAAACACCACCATTTTTATCTGGGTCCGCTATGAGCAAAACCCGTTTGATCACTTCCTCCGCAATGTCAAAATGCTTATTATGCATCTTCAAGGCTACCAAGAGAGAAGTCCACACAACAATGTTGGGTTCAAGTCTCATTGTCTTGATGACCTCATAAGCTTCCTCTAACTTTCCCGCTTTCCCTAATAGATCCACCATGCACCCGTAGTGTTGAATCCTTGGCTCCAACCCAAATTCTTCAATCATACAATGGAAGTACTTGCGGCCCTCCTCAACCAAACCGGCGTGTCTACAAGCATTGAGAATTCCCGTGAACGTGATCTCGTTCGGTCTCACATCTGCTTCTTTCATCTTATCAAACATAAAGAAGGCTTGTTCACCATGTCCATGCAAAGATAACCCACAGATCAAAGCACTCCAAGTTATTACATTTCTCTCAGGCATTTCATCGAACACTTGAGAAGCACTGTTCAAGAACCCGCACTTAGCATACATGTCGACAAGGACGGTCCCGAGCCCAACATCAAGTTCAAATCCGCTCTTCTCCAAGTAAGTGTGGATCGATTTGCCCAACAACCCAAAATCCCTCATGCATGCACACGCTGAGAGAACAGTCCCCAGTGTAACTTGGTCAGGTTTCAAAGTCTCATCCTCCATCAACTTTCTGAAGAGTTCTAACCCTTGGTTCCAATTGCCAACGCCAAGGTAACCAGAAATCATGGCAGACCAAGACGTGAGGTCCCTTACAGGCATGCCGTCAAAAAGCGAGCGCGCCAATTCAACCTCAGAATTCTTCGAACAACCAGTAATCATTGTGTTCCAAGTGACTACATTTCGTTCAGGCATTTCGTCGAACAGTAGACGGGCATCAATGAAAGACGAAACTACGTAGCAGTGAAGGAGCGCAGTGGCCACGTAAACATGCGAGACTAAGCCGATTTTAATAAGGTGCGCGTGGACGTGAGGAAGGAGAGAGGGGTGGTGAGGGAGGCCCGTGCAGTGCTTAAGCGTTAACAAGGCGACGTAGCTGTCAATGCGGAAGCCTCGGCGGTGCACCTGCCTGTAGAGAAAGAAAGCTTTGTGGGGAGAGGAAGCTCTTTGTATGGCGGTTGAAGCCCATGTGAAACAAGAGTTTGGGACTTTGCTAAACCAGCGCAAGTGATGGGTTTGGGGCCTCATAAGGACTTTGCTAAACCTTTAGGATAGAGAAAAGATAAGAGGTTATGAGTGGCTTGTTGCATTGCATCCTAGGATGCGCATTACGCATCGGTGTCTTAAGTGTGATGTGCTTTGGTCGCATTGCTATTTGTTAGAGCGAGGGAGGCTAGATTTTGGCCGAAATTAGTTCAGATTCAGTGGTGTACTTTTTTTTTATTTGGGTTACTCTGTTTGCTGTGAAAGCACTCCCGTGTCCAATCCCTTAACAACTGTTGATTAGTTCGGATCGGACGATGAAAATAGTGTTTCACTCCAATCTTCCATACAATTGATCTTGAGACCGTGTCTCACATATCCCCAAAAAGTGCACCTTGTGACCAATGGCACACATCACACACAAATGTAATTTTAGAGTCATATTTTGGGAATGAGAGCCGTGACTTTGAATTAAATGGTTGCACCGAATTAACCAAATTTTGTCCTAGCACATATTTGCACCTAAAAAAAAAAAAAATTGCACCTCTTATTCTCTCTCTCATCTCTCTCGCCAATCACACACTCTCTCTAATTTCTTTCACTAATAATATCTCTCTCTTGCCCTAATATCTCTCTCTGTGCACCGCTCTCTCACTTCCCCTAATTGCTCTCTCTAGCCCATAATTTTGCTCTCCCGATTTTGTCCTCATCTCCAAGTTATTGGCAAGGTGCAATCATTAGGATAATTTAGTAATATTTAAAAAAAAAGTTAATATCAAATTTTGATTAATCCCGAGCAAATCACTTGAAAAGTGTGTGCAAGTAATGGCTCCCTTTGGAGATATGTGACATGTGGAATCAAATACTGACGGTTTGATAAGTGTGACATGATCTCAAGATCCATTGTGTGGAAGATTGGAGTGAAATCTCCATCGTCTGATACGACCCAATCATTAGTTGTATGGGTGGAAGGAGCATAGTCAAATTGAGAAATTTATAAACAATTCTTGAATTTAAGCTTCTATGAATTAATCATGAACTTTTCCATCAAAAAAAATAATCATGAACTCTATTCACGCTTTTTTTTTTTTTAAATTGCGTATTTTTTTTAACTCATATGCCTTTTTCCTTTATTACTATTACTATTACTATTATTATTATTATTATTTGTAGTTAACCTTATCGAATTATTACGAACCCCGACCTGGTGACTATGAGGAAGATAAAGATCATGAGTTCTCTTTATTTCATGCAAGACATTTTGACTTCGCTCGGGCAAATTTTTAAGAAGATTTAGTATAAGCCTATCAGGTACTTAACCTTAGGGAGGGCCTACGGCTCGGGTTGGCCCAATCGACAGGTCAACTGACTCAACCTGCCACAGATTAGGTGGGATCATAGTTAAAAACAGTCCAGCCAGATTTGCTTGATTTACATCATGACACATATCAGATTGCACACACTTTCTAAGAAGTGATCCCAATATCAAGTCACCTGACACTCATGCTGCTTACACTTTTATAACTCTAAAATGAACGGCTAAAATGGTTGAGAACTTACATGGTAGCCGTTAGTTAGTTATTTATTTATTTATATATATAGATATTTAAATGCAATCTTCAAGTGGAGTCTGATCTATAAAATATGACTTTATTGCCATGTGGCACCATGTGATTGAAAATAGTGCCACCTATAGAAAATAAAGGACTCGTCCATAATCTAATTGAGGATCGGCAATACTTAATTTTCCATTTTGTAATAGCTAATGTATTACTTTCTAATGAATTAGATAATTTGTACTATGTTCAATCTTAAGGTAGAATGCCCTCCTTAAATTTGTGACAACCACTCTTATACGCATAGATATATCATTATTAACAATCACTTTTAGGGCTCGTTCGGGAGCTCAGAAAGGGTTTGATTCTGAGTTGAAACTTAGAAAAGTAGCAATAGCAGAGCTTTTTTGAGCGTTTCTCCTACTCTGTGAGTTTCTGTGGGCCCCACAGTCGATATACTACTTTCCAGAGAATAGTGACATTTTAATTTCAGAGCAAATATCTCAAAATAATAACGATTCAGATCATGTTGTAGAATTATATACTCACATATATGATGTATAGGCTATAATATAATTAATTTTAAAAAATAAATAATTTATTACACATAATAAGGTTTGAACTTAGAACCTAACCTTCACAAAATGTTAAGTCAGCCACTAAAACAATTCAGTAAGATATGTAAAGAGCATAAAAAAATTAATACATATATAATTTTTTTAGCTAAATCCGTTACATAAGTATGTCTCAAGAAATTATATTCAAAAATAAATCCGTCACATAAGTCTAACCTCGCATGGATTTGTCGCCGAAACCTTTTTAGCCAAATCCGAGTACGGTAAGTAGTCTGATGATTAACATTTGTATGACGGTACCACAACGACACATTCATCCGATTCTGAGCTTTTCAGAGAATAATTTAAGAATGATTGAGAAATTAACTTTTGTGAGAAAAAATATAATCAGGGCAACTTAAAAACACATCTGGGAAAAGACAGGAATCAGAATATGCCAACAATCAGCAGGAATCTAAATTGTCAAGATTCAGAGCTTTTCTGAGAAAAGTCAGGAAACGCTGGAACAAGGCCTTGCAGTATCATTTTCTACGTAGATACTATAATATGAACCTCTATACTTAAGTGCACAACATATTGCCTCTTATATTCTACAAATGCATTATAAGATTATTGGTACCCATATGTTAATATGTGGTAATTTCGTGTAGGGTAACCAACTCTCCCCAATACAGATTTAGTATGGATCACTGATTTTGGACACATGACACTATTATTCATCTCATGTGCCACATATTGCAAAGGTCTATATGTGAAGATCTAGTTGAAGATTTCATCTAAAATATGTATCCTTTTTGAACTATTACCTTTTTTTTACACAAATTTTATTTTTTTAACAATTAATGCTACTTTGTAATTTGAATCGATCTGATCCGACCTGATCTAACCAAACCAATGCCCTCGCATGACCCTTTAGTATGAAATATAAAATGTTGTTAACCCAATCCAACGCAGCCGATTGGATGCTTCAACCCAATGAATCTCGACAGGTCAAGTATATGTGCCCGACTCAATCCAAAAACTGGGCTAGCTAACCCGTCAACCCGACTGAGAGCATTTATGATAAATCTTAAGATTGAGTTACTCTCTATAACAATAACCTTTTAAATTGTAGTTGTTTATTCAATTTTGAAAGCTGACGCTACGTCAGAAGTAGCTCTTTCAAGTCGAAGAGCAGTTCTTTCGTTCTTTGGCCCTCGTGGGAAATTGCTTTTATGTTTGATAATATAACTTTTTACCCTATTTGCTTTGGTAGGGAGCTGTTTTAAATAATAAAACTCTTCTTTCCCTACTCTTTGTCAGAGCAGATAAAGAGCTGTGTCTGCTCTTATAAGAGCTAACTCAAATGCAGCCTTCTTTGCTTCAAAGAGTTTTGTTACGTATTATCAAGTGTTTTCTCCTTCTTTCCTTCTTTGCTTTTAATCCATTGGTAAACAACAGTTCAAACGTGAGATATGGGGAATGAGTGAGGAGTTTTACTTTAGTATTTTTATTTGATGCATCCTTTTTTTGAAGAATTTGAAATTGCTTGCCGTTCATATTTAACAAAAGTCAAAATTTTGGTCATTGTAACTCAGACGATACCAAACTTAATTACAGATTGGGATTGACTCTGATCACCCACATCACAATATTATCAAGCTTATGAATAAGCTTTTAACCACTAAATCCTAAATAAAGTTGACTTCCACAAATTTTCAAGGACCCTGACATCTGTAAAAGTCAGCTTTTTCAGGAATGACAGGAATACAAAGCTCTTCATTTGTTTGATAAATCTTTTGATGCCAGTGACATCCCCCAATAAATAATAATCCTTATGGATTCTGTATGCATATAAAACAATTAATTGGTGAAGAAGACAGAGAAACGTGAGTATGATATTGATTTTGAAGTGTGAACTTGGATTATTTACTTGGACACTTTATTTCTAAAGTAACCCTTGCTTGCCTACGTGGGCACTATTATTTTTTTACTAATTATTTAACCCAAATTTATATCTAAAATCTCTACATTATCGTAAGATCGTTTTAACTTGAGAAAACTATATTGAGACAGCTGTTAAGTTAAAACGGTGGGGAGTATTGGAATGGCCAATATTCTATTTTTATATTGCCTTACTTCTAATTCTGATTTAGATGGAAGCAGGGCGTAGCCAGGATTTTTTTCTGGTGGGGACTAGCGATCATTTAGAGAAAAGTATCAAATAGTGTCCCAAAATTATTTTAATCACTATTTTAGTGATATTTTTTTTTTATTACGAAATGATGCCCATGCAACTTCAAAACGGGCGGCATTTTACACACGGAGCATATGAAATTACTATTTTGCCTTTTTCCCAATAGAATTACAATGTTGCCATTGTCATCAATCTTTGACAAAATATCTAGTAAAAAAAAAGTGTTTAGATTATTTTTTATTTTTGTAATTTTTTTAAATTTTAGGAAATATCACTTTATACTCATTCATAGCTCACACATCCAAATTTACAGTGAGGAAAATAATAAGAAAAGAGTTAAGAAATAAATCATTTTCATCATTCTTCATTTTTGCACAGATACTAAGAAAATTTTGGGGTGAAAAATTTATGGTCTTCGCCTTTTTTATCGCGATCGTCTCTGCTACAATGATGCTTTTCATCGCGAATACGATATTGATCTTGATTTGATCGTTTATCTTCGTCGTTCCAAATCAAACCCTAAATCACACGTCCGCGCAAGCAAAGAAAACCCAACCTCCATCTTTGAACAAAGAAAGGAGAAAAAGAGCTGCAATTGCTTTTTGAGGTTTCCACTTACCATTTCGCACGACTTTATATTAATGACAAATTAGAAAATTAAGTAGCTTTTGAGGGGATGTATTAAAAAGGGTAAAATTATAAAATATTAAAGGGGGGTGCGTGTATTTTAGGGTAGGCAGGGTGTTCAGCGTACGCATGGGCACTTGGTGGAAAAAAAAGGGAATACGTTTTTTTGGTAATAAAAAATGTCGCAGGCTGTTTTTTGGGATAAAGCCCTATTATTTATTGTTTTTATCACAAATTTGGGGTTTATACACTTAGAATTGTATAGGAAGCGTATTCTATACATGTTTAAAATTTGTACGAGGGTTTCGACCCCAACTTGCTCTATATGGCTACGCCCCTGTCCCATTCACAAATTCCGATCCGTAGGCGTGTGTGGCTTGAGTTTAAATAGAGCATGTCTATAATGAGTGGGCCGCGTGCCGGTTCACAACCTGCAAGTCTTGTGATGCGTGGACCTTAAGATCCATGCGGACAGAAATCCATGCAAGAGTACAAACTATAAGGCAATGGTTAGGTCCAACTGGTTGAACTAGGTATCTTGTTCAACTAATTTTACAATCATTAGAATGAAATCTTGATTTTGATGGTTTCTAATTTTATGAGATGATGTGTAGTCAAGATTTCCTCTTATCCAATCATTTTAAAATTGGTAGAACCTGATATCGTGGTCAACCAATTGGACTTGATTATTGCCCCACAGTATAAAATGTGTATCTCTCCAGTGGGTTAGATCAAGCCGATACCAGCTCACCCGACCCGAGTTATAAATCAAGTTGGGCACAAATATATGATCATTTGTTTGGGTCAACCTAAGAGAATTTTTCGGTCGAGTCAGGTTTAGATAATGGTCCGACCCACCTCGCTCCTACCTGACCTGAATCGTCGGGTCGGGTCAAGCGTTGGGCATTCGAGTTGGGTCGGGCACAAAATGCTCGACCGGATATTCAGGTCTGGTTAGGGCAAGTTGGGGCTTCAAAGAGTCCTGGCAAAGGAAACGCAGCCCTACACTCAACTAGCTAAATGTATTTTATCACAATGAGCGTGGTCCGCTCACTGTAGACAAATTCTGTTAAAAACAAGTTGGCTTTAGGTGGACGGCCCTTGGAATCATCACTCTCTAATGGTGGCACATCTTTCTGAATACTAAATTATACACCCTATACAAGAGAAACATGCCCATTGTCGTTAAGATGTGATTGAACCTCAAAAGGGCACTTTTGCTCCCACCCGAACAAGGGCTTCAAAGAGCTTAGGACCTAAATGGTTAAAGCGTGTATCAACGACGGCCCACGGGCTTTGATCAGATGGTCTGAATCCTTTGGTGAGCATGATGAATGAGCTAAATCCCTTCTAGAACGTGGCCTTGCTTTCAATGATATTTCAGAATCATGAATTATACGTTTAGCAGACTTGACGGTCTAGCACATGGCCATGAACTACCATTTTTTGGTTAAATTTTTTTAATAGTGTCCCAAAAGCTTGGGCTTGGACTAATCCCGACCAATAACATTGCCTCCACCATGTCACGCATATTTTACAATTTAGACACCTTATGTGGCACCCATTTATCGTAGAGAGGTGTTTCAAACTCACGACCTTGGGGAGCATACCCAAGTAGTGAACCGTTGCGATAACCCTTTGGTGGGGCGACTTGGGTATGGCTTCAAGTCGTGAGTTCAAAATTAACAACTCTTCTGTAATAAATGGGTGCCACGTAAGGTGCGTAAAACGGGCGATACTTGTGGCATGGTGGGGGCGATGGCACCCACAGAGATTACTCCAACTACAAGCTTGGGATGCCTTATGGGACAGTGTTATACAATGGACAATTTTGCAGGCAGCTCATGTGGCGCGATGTGACTGGCTGCAGAAATAGTGGGGCCCAAGCACTACAGCCAATCATCACGCCACATAAGCTGTCTGCAAAATTATCTATTAAAATCTTTCAACCATTTATAATAATAAGCAAGGTATAAAAAATCGGCCAATACCGATACGTATCAGTTTTCAGCCAAATCGATACGTATCGGTATCTCGTACCGGTATCACCGATACGCCTCAGTTTCGACTGAGACATTTTATTTATTATCATTATTATTATTATTATTATTATTATTATTATTTACAAAATCAACCGATACATATCAATATCGGCTGATTTGTATCTGCCATGGGCAAATCAATACCCGGGACAGATACCGATTTTAATACCTTTATAAAAAGGTATTTATGTCAAGGATCAAAATATCGGGTTTCGTTTTGGTTTCGGAGGGGACCGAAACCAAAATTTAGGTCCCATATTATCGTTTCATTCCAAAATTTTGATCCTTGATTTATGTTATTGAAAAAACGAAAGAGAAGAAGAAGCGCATGGCCATCAACTTGATAAAAAAAACTTGATAAGTGACAATGGAATTTCATAATTTTCAAGAAGTGAAAAAATGACACTGTTATATGGCAGGTAGGTAAAATTTGTGCAGGCTTCTGATGTGATACGTCTTAATTGCCTGCACTTTGACTGCACAAAGCTTGCATGCTGTTTGTAATTTTTCATATAAAAAAATTATGCAGATTTATCCGACCAAGTTTTGTTTTTCATTTATTTTTGATAAGATACCCGACCAAGTTAATTGTTGCTATTTTATATGAAATGCCGTCGCAATTCAATAACAAATGTAAATGAGTCGTACTTGGGTTCATCTTATTTATGAATTGGACGGTGGCGTGGGGGAACAACCGTAAATGAGCGACCATGGGAAACACGCCGTTTTGACTTCACTGCGAAACAAATACCAAATGACCGTGCAGAGAGACTCGAAGTTTTGTAGGTTAAAAACTTATAATTGCATCAGTGGGTGCGCGTTCTCTGATACTAGCAAATTACCTTTTCAGCCATATTTGGGTGAGGGTCGATTCGGTTTATTTCATATTAAATTCTGGAAAAATTGGAATACATATGTGTGTCATCACGTGGAGCTCATATATATATATATATATATTTGAGTGTTATGTGAAGATATAAATGGATCATTTGAGTGCGCTCACCGTACACTATTGGAATAAGCCATTCTTCTTCATATATATATAATATTGAAAAAATCTTTTATAAAATTTTCTTAATTTATTAAAATTAACAAAATTTTATTAATTTAGACAAATGAGTTGAGAATTTAGGTTAGCCCATGTTTCACGGGATTTCAGAAAAATATTCTTAAATTCAGCTGAATTTTTCGGTCTACCCTCAAATGGGTATGCGGCGTATGCCTTTAAGTCAGCTGACATGGGAGATTGATCATATCACGGTCGTTGGTAATTGAGATCATCAAATTTTTACATACAGCCAAACTGTCATTTTTGCAAACTACGAAGTCATGTTATGCTGAAGTCGCATATCATTGATGCTTAAAGTGTGGGTCATCCACTGTCAAAGGGATAAATCATAAGTTGAAAGGCATTGGGCTCAAAAATAAATTTTTTTGAGAGATTTTAATCATTCGACTTAGGCACTCTAATACCAATCGTTATGCTTAATTTTAATGACTGATATTCAAACTCACAAATCGGATGACTCACATTCACTTATGGATATGATTCTTTATCTAAAAGAGATTAGGCAATGATAATTATTATGTGGTGTATAGGCATTGTCTAGATCTATTACATTCGAAGTTGTCTACATCTTCGTACAAAGTACAATCTAAATTGAAGAAGTTTTTCTAAAATATTTAATTTAATTTAGTGTGATTTTCGGTTAACTATATTAATCTAATAATTCTCAGCAAAGTAAGTAATATGTTATTAACACTTGCAATCCATGCCAAGCTATATCACAATTAATATATATATATACTTGTCTTCTTTTGATTATGCATCTAAATGGTACCTAAGTATGTATCAAAAAACTTTATATCATATTTATATCACGTGATTAAGAATCTAAAAGCAGTTAAAATTGATCGTCCACCAAGCAACTTTTCAAGTCTGTTTTCGCCTTCAGTTTCTAGCAGGGTACTTTTAGCTACCACCGAAGATTTGTTTCTTTCTACGAGGTTTTCATGTGCTTAAACCTTTGACTGCTTTGAATCACACGATGGAGATTGTTTTTATCCTAATCTTCGATACAATAGATTTTTAAAGCACGAGCCTACCATCAGACGGTTAAATTTTGATTCTATGTGGCACATATCCCAAACAATGATCATGATCATGGACATATACATCAAACATGGTGGATTACTTTTTGAGATATATACTACGTGAAATCAAAATCTAATCGTCTGATGATAGGACCATGATCTAAAGATCCAGTCAAGAATTGAGAAAAAAAATTATCTAAATTTTTTTATTTCAAGGCGATCAACAGTTTAAACATGTGAAACCTTGATTGAGAATGAAGAATCTTGGGATGTAAAATTGGCATTGTTTCTAAACTTAGCAATTTTAAAGCTGATAAAACTAGTTCATGTATAAAAAATTATACCCAATCACCAATCCTAGTGACCGAGTCGGTCGCCACAAAGCTGTCAATCAATCTGAGTTGTTATATGATGGTGTTTCGCACCAACAATAGTCAGCTAAAATGTTTCGGTTTCGGTCTTCACCGAAACAAAAATTTGAACTGAAATTTCAGTCAAAATATATATAGAGGGGAAATTTTCAGCCAAAATTTAAATTTTCGGCCAATTTTCGGTTTCGGTCCGAAACTGAAAACGAAACTGCTATTTTGATCCTTGGTAGTCACCCTTTTCAGATTTGTACCACCATGATCTAATACCAACAACCCACATGAGATATTTTCTGATACTACCATTTCAAACATTGACCTTTCCGTGCTAGATGAACAAAAGTTCTTTGATCAGATATATGAATGTGATATTTTTCTACTATGGCCAATCTTAGAGATACTTAATGAATTAGACGGCCCGGATCGATGAGCATTTTCATGTTGTAGCATCATGGCCATGATAACAGGTCGAGAAAACACAATAAAAGACATCCATTGTGATGCAAACCAACGCCTGCGATCTTTCACTCATGCCCTAGTGGTGGCCCATTCCATATTAATCATACTTTTGGTATGAGGAGTAGATGAAGTAGATTCGTATGGCCATATCCAAACCAGGTTGAACAAGATTTAGAGTTCAACCATGTCTCCAGCCCTTGGAAATTGGAGAATTTTGAATGCACGATCATCCTATAAAAAGTGAATACCATGAAAGTTGAGATTCTCTCACATCCAAGGGATGCAGTTGAACTCAAAATCCGATTCAACCTGATTGGATTTTACCATTGCCAGCGTCACAGGATTTACTAAGTTTATGATGCATTTTTTACCCACTGATTTATTTTTGTCATTGACACTTTATTGAGGCCGATGGTTGACTTAGCTGTTGAAAAAGGCCCCTTCATAAAACTTGATAACCTTATGATGCAAGTGACAAGAGTCAATCTCACATCTAAGCATGAAATAAAATATTATTTCTTTAAAACAAAAGTCAGAATTTCCCTTAATGTGAAGCATAACTGATATATATATATATATATATATATATATATATATATATATATATATATATTTATTTATTTATTCTGATAAGGGAGGCAGACTGATATGAGGCAAAATGTTGGCAACTTGCTGGCAAGATGAATATATCAACATCTTTGAGCATCATTTATTTAAACAAAAATAAACATCTTTGAGCATCGAAAATGGAAGGCAAAAATAAACTTGTTTGAATCATCAAATTTTTTTATATTTAATACCGAAATATAATATACCATGATGCTCCTTTCTCCACGTGGCACTTGATCATTCATGTTTTGAAAGTCACTTCTACCGTATGAATAGTGCTTTTATGCCTAGATGAAGCATAACCCTGGTCTTAGACAGAGACATATCAGGATATATATATCCCAAAAAATTTGGTACTCAACTAATTGTTTTAAAGGTTAGGTGAAAAACTTGCACCTAACCGTTAATGTGCAACAAATCCCAAATCATGTAAAATTTATTAATGTGCAATAAAATTGGGCTCTTAAAATCCCAAACGATAAAGATTTTATTTTAGTTGGGGTATCTTTGTTTGCGCCCACGTCCTAAACCTCTTCAAAATCATTAATTGTGTTGGATCAGATGATGGAAATTGAGTTTCAGCTTGATATTCTATACAATAGATCTTGAGATCATGGCTTACTTATCAGACGATCATTTTTTTACTCCATATGTCACAGATCCCAAAACAAATGACCCTTGAATCATATGGCACACATCATGCTCAAACGTGAATTTAGGGCCATTGTTTGGGGATCTGTGATGGATGGAATCAAACAATGACCGTCTGATAGATGAGTTATGATCTCGAGATGTATTTTGTACAATATCTGGGTGAAACATGACGTCCATCATCTGATCTAACACAATCAATGGTTTTCAAAGGGTCTGGGACGTGGGCGCTTTCAAAGAATATATGAGTGGGCGCTTTCAGAGAATGAGTGTGTGCAAACAAAGGTACCCATTAATTTATGATAAAATAGGAATCATATTAAGATATAATAATATCACTAATAAATAAAAATAATAAGAATAAAATTAAGGGAGGGTTATTTACACCCATCTTTCCAGAATACACGCTCTTTCACACCAACAAATTGTTGAGTACCTTGAATCAGACGATGAAGATCGTTTTTTGTCCTAATAATCCGCATAATATATCTTGAGATCATGTCACACCTATCAGATGATTAGATATTTATTCCACGTGGCATGCATCCCCAAAAGTGATCGTGTGACAGGTGTGTCAAGATCTCAATATCTATTTTGTGGAAGATTGGAACGAAAAATGATCTCCATTGTCTGATTTAAGGTAGTCAACGCTTTTTCTTGTGAAAGAGTGTGTACTCTTCACAAGAAAAATTAGTGTAAATAATGTCACACTAAAAATAATTAATTGTTCAAAACTACAGTATAGATGCTTTTCATGTCAGTAATGTCACACAACCTTCCATCCAATTTAAGGGTATTCAAACCAGGTAAACCAACTTCAAACATATGCATTTTACTTGTAGTTTTCAACTTTAAGTTGTATTATCTTCATCTTATAGGGCTCCAATCGTATGTAGTTTGCTTGAGCTTGAGTTGCATTTACTTTGTTTGCTCAGAATGGAATATAGAGACATAATAGATCAATTTTGAATATTTGTGTCAACATAGACCTAATAGATCTATTGAGAAGCAGAATATCTAACAAAAGTGATATTTTTTTTAACATAATAAGTGTTAATTAATTTATCGATGTATGTGAGCACCCAACACTTATTTGGTGTTCAACAGTATCTGTGCACCGGTTGAGCAATAACTCAATTAGTATCATTTCCTTTGTGGAAGCGCAGGTCATGGATTCTATTCCTGCCCTTTGTACGGGTCCCTTCCCAGTGTGTTAGGCCAATAGTGGATCCTCTATGCATGTAAGTTTGCATAGGCACTACATCTGAGCTCTCTTTCAATGAGTTTGCACAGGCACTACATCTGAGCTGTCTATGAGGTATGATATCTTTATAAAAAAAAAATAATATCGGTGCAACCCATTGTAGCGACTCATTATCTATATAACTCCAAATTAACGGCTCTCAGGTGCATGGTCAACTAATATATATATATATATATATATATATATATATATATATATATATATATTAGTAAACATGCACGTGTTTTGCATGTGTTGCTCTATAAAATCATAAAAATAATAATAAATTTATAAAATGAAAGAAGTTTCTGGGTTCTAATGTATAGATGAACCTATGCATTTAAACCTCCGATCATATTTTACACAACACCTAATTCCAAGATATTGTCTTTTTGGATTGTGTGCAATGTCGCATTTCATATATTAATTTTTATTTTTTATTTTTTTGTGGTCTAAATTAAACTTCAGCCAAAGTTTGGGTACTGTCTCACACATTATAGTCAATTGAATTTTTTATCGTTTGACCACATTTTGGATCGTGGATATTTACTCATTTTCAACAGTTTTTATTCATTGAATGTGGTGGTTGTAACATAAAGTTATGTGCCGGTAATACCAACTAAAATATTATCAGGCTGATTTGATTTCATTGCTTGACTCAATTTTTTAATCAGGTCGAGCACATGAACTTGACCCCTCGGATCAATTTCAAGCATGGCCGGCCCTGACATTTTGAGGGCTCGAGGCAAATTCCTAAAATGCGGCCTCTGTTTCATATTATTTTATAATATATAAAAAATTTGCCACAATTTTTTTTTACAGATAAAATAATACTCATATTCTATTTTACTATATATAATTTGAAATTGTAATTAAGAATTTAATACAAGTAAATATTAAAAGAAAATGCAATACTCATAAATACAATACTAAAAAAATTCATTTAAATATTTTCTTTCTCGCATTTTTAGCAGCAAAGTCACTGATTAAAGTTATATAGTCAATCTTATCCACCATATCATTTTCAATGGATAACATAACTAATCCATTTAATCTTTCTTGTGACATTGTTGACCGAAGATATAGATTTGATTAACTTCAATTTAGAAAAACTTCTTTCACCAAAGCAGCATAGAGATCGTTTCGATTCATTTCAGAAAGCTTTCGGAGATTTAAAATATGTATAAAAAATATATTTTAAAATAGAAATTTTAAGGTCTATGTAATGCTATATGAGGTATGAAAACAAAGCCTTTTCCAATATCACTAATTCTCTTTTGTTTTTAGTAAATTTTTCATCTTTCTTTCTTTGGGTTCAACTGTCAACAACTTTCAAGTCTTCAAACTTGAATTGAAAATTTGTTTATTAATCAAACAAATCATTGAATTTGTCTATATTTGTTAGCAAGGTATAAAAAAGAAAATAAAAATCTGTTTGATGTTGATGTTTCTTAGTTGTTGCTGTTTTCGTTTGAATTTCTATAAAGTACAAGATTTTTAGTCTCCAGAGAAAGAATAATAATAATAAAAAAAAACCACTCTCATTGGATTTAAAGGTGATAAAAAGCTTAGATTGAACTTTTATGGCTTAGTAGACAGTGGTGGCGATTCATTTCTATGAAATTGAAATTGAAAACTACGAGAAAAGTGTTCTTGCAATTTGTTTTAATTTTCCATTTGGGAAAAATGGAAAATAAATAAGGTGATGGATTTTGAACATTTATAAATGAATCAATTTTAGATCTGAAGATGTGGTTCTTTAAAGAATGCCCTTTTGATGTCTTTCAATCTACAAATTAACAGCGATGAATTGCTTTCAGAGGCTCCTTCTTTGTCTCCATTTTCACATAAACTACATGAACCATGAATTTTCTTTGATAAGTTGAATTCATATTCAATACCCTAGTTTAATTTGTTGCATATGAATTTACTCTCTAAATTGTTGGTCCCAAAATTTTGGACGGTTGATTGATCGCCTACCATCACTTGATCTATGATGGAATGAAACTAGACTAGTGATTGCCTTGAACCATAGTTTTCGCCTTAAACATTTTGATCTGTGATTTCCATCATTGGATACTTTGACATTGTGTTCCTCCTCTAATCAAATGGGTCCATCAACCTCTTATTCACCATGCTCAAGAAGAAACGGCCCTCATCAATCACATAATGGTGGGTGATTAATCTTATAATATTTAATGAGGCACCATATATGTGCAATGGGAAATCGGGGAAATTATAGAGAGAGATGGGAAATCTGCGCATTTGTGAATGAGAAATCTGTGAAATTATAGAGAGAGAAGATGGGAAATCTGTGCAATGGGAAATCTATCATCTATGCAATGGTGGTTATGGCCATTAGCCAACAACATCAAAGCAAAGTAAGCAATGGGAAATCTATGCTTAATAATCTCATATTCGTAATTTGATATTCAATAACACTAATATGAAATTTACAATTTGGGGTTCATAAAAAATAATATGAGATTAAAAACACCATCAATAGATCACCATAGGATGTAAATCATTATGCAAAAAAACAAATCATATATGCACTTATAGATCCTTAACTAAAATTAATAGATTAAATTTCAAAAAAAAAAAAAGAATAAGAAAGGGCCAAAGGGGGCTTACTAGACGGTAGCCGGCGGCCGGGTGTCGCCATGTCACCCGTTAGGTTCAACACTTTAGCGGATTTAGCCTCGGATCGGGTACCGAATACAGACTCAAAAATGAAGCCATGAAGGAATGCTAGATTCAAGAAAATTTGAAAAGGGAAGCAAAGTAGTAGTTAGTGGCTTTAGAGGCTTCAGCTAGGGTCCAAGGAGTGGAGTCTATAGAGAGAGAGAGAGGCACTGAAGCCTGGAGGCTGGAAAGAGAGAGGGTTCTTAAGTGTCACATTTGGAGATGTGTTCATAAGTGTCACATTTGGAGATGTGTGCCACGTGGAATCAAGATCTGAATGTCTGATAGGTGATCCATGATCTCAAGATCTATTGTATCGAGGATTAGGACGAAAAACGTTCTCCATCGTCCAATTCAAGACAATCAACGATTTTTTATGGTCGAAATGTGTGTGTACTTCACAGGAAAAACAAAGCAAATAGTGCCACCCTATAAGATAACAGTGGCATTATTTGTATCCATTTTTTATGTGAAGAATACACTTTTTTCACCAGAAAAAATCATTGATTGCCTTGAATCAGACGATGGAAATTATTTTTCATCCTATTTTTTCATGTAATAGATCTTGATATCATGGCATACCTATTAGACGGTCACATGTTGATTCCACATGACACACATCCAAAAGTGACGGTTTAATAGGTACGCCCACAATTACGATCCATTTTGGGAAAGTGTGCTATATCAAAACACAATCTGACCGTCTGATAAGGGCGACATGGTATCAAGATCTACTATGTTGAAGGTTGGGAAGAAAAATGATCTCCATCGTCTGATTCAAGGCAGTCAACTGTATGCGTGTATTTTTCATAGGTTTTATAGGTGCAAATAATGTTACCTTAAGAATGTAATCATTTAGAGTCCTAAAAAGGAAGGAGTCCCAATGAAATTATGAGGCTTTTATTTATTTGTTTACATTAGCTTTTATGGTTCCTAGAAAATAGGAGAAGTTATTAGAAGTTCCCTTATTTGTTTAACTCAAAGAATTTTAGTTTAATTAGAGATCTAGTTATATAAAGTTATAAAATATAGGGATACATAAGGAAGAACATGATGGTAGATAGAGTAGCTTAGGGGAATTTTGTTCTTAAAATATAGAAAAACTAAAATTGACAAAAATAAGAGAGATTCGCGCTTTTATATAATAGTAAGATATATAATTTTAAAACAATAAAAATGTACCCAAGGAGCAATTTTGATGTTATATCGGATACATATGGGCCAATTTGACCCGATATGGACCGATGTTTGCCTACCTTAACTCAATGTTTGACCCTATATACTATCAGTGATGTACATATATCGGAAGAGCCCTAACCATATCAGCCAATATGTATCAAATGATTGATATTTAAAATCATGGTTTAATCAATTAAATGTTTATACAGTATTATCAACAGGTCATTT
Source organism: Chloranthus sessilifolius (assembly GCA_021018995.1). Taxonomy (NCBI): domain Eukaryota; kingdom Viridiplantae; phylum Streptophyta; class Magnoliopsida; order Chloranthales; family Chloranthaceae; genus Chloranthus; species Chloranthus sessilifolius. The sequence continues at coordinate 21,002,383 of CM037589.1, forward strand.
GACTCCATAATCCAAAGAAAAATTAAATTTTTTTTTTTTTTGTTAAAGATGGTTCAGTAAAATAATATAGTGTTGTAAACGATAGAAATAAATGAATAAAAATAATTCTTTAGCTACATTTATGCTACTTGTACAAACTCACATAATCTAAATGGTCTTGTATCATTCACACTAAAATCACCCCTAAATATATGACGAATATACTATCAAATTCAAACAATTTATTATCAACCTTGCATTTAATATAAACAATGATGTGTGTTTAATTACTCGGATCTAATGATTTGAATTCTCTAATCATATGTGCACTTTAATATGAATCGATCTTATTTTTAATGGCTTATATTAAAATTTATTAATGGGATCAAGGTTTCAAACTTGGTATTGGTATTAGGTATCGGTTCATCTTGAACTGATACGTATCGGCCGATATTGTATCGGTGAATATGTTTCTTTTTGAAAAAATATTGTCAAATTAGAAAAAAAATACTTATGTAGGTTAGTATCAATCGATGCTAAGACAATATCATCCAATACAGACCTGTATCGGTATCGATTCTTGATGAATCGATATGTATCGCAGATACGTCTCGATATCGGCCAAGTTTTGATACCATTGTTCCGAGTCATTTGACACCTGGAATGAGATGATTCACATATGCCTATAGGCATAATTCCTTGACTGATTTGACTATTATATTTTTCACAAATGAAGATACTGTGTACAATCGTAATTGAACTTTAATGATGTAAAATTATCGTACACACTCCATTCTTCCTAAAAAGATAGGCATCATGTCACCTGATTCCAATAATGCTACCCAAATGCAGCCTTAATGTACCCCTTCCCATATGTATATCAATTTATACGGTAAATTTGCCACTTATTGGCAAGTTGTCGAGTGTTAGGATAGTGTTATATGGCAAACATGTTTTGTGCAAGCAAAGTGTAGGAGGTTGACGTGACGCGATGTAATTGGCTACAAGTGCAATGGGGCTCAAGCAATGCAGATTGGGGCAGCTAGTCGCGTCTCATGTCATCATCCGTCTGCACTTTGCCTGCACAAAACTTGCATGTCCTTTGCAATTTTCCATAGTGTTATGGTTAGTTCATCACTTCCTCTACTCTTTTTTTTTTTTTTTATGTAGACCCACTTCCTCTACTCTAGACATAGACAAATAAAAAAACTCAGACAACTAAAGAGATGAATAAGTAATTTTTGTTGCAAGCGAATGAAATGTAAAGGAATGACATTAATGATATTTAAACCAATGTATTTCAATTTCAGCCAAACCATTTTTGTTTTCATTAATATCACGTTACTGTCGAGTAATCAGACAATTTCTTCTCCCTCCTCCACAGCGAAGAAAATAAAGCTAAAAAACTCTATCAATGGCGGAAACCAAACCTCAAAACTAGATCTTCGAATCCCTAACAATGGTGACACTCCAAATTCTCAGCAAAACCAACTCTTCAACGAAGAGACTGATAGTTCTTGCTCTACTCTCTTTTTAGTTATGTTAGCTTTTAAGGTTTCTACAAAATTGGAGATGTTATTAGAAGTTCTCTTATTTGTTAAGCTGGAAGACTCTTAGTTTAATTAGAAGTGTAATTATAGAAAATTAGAAAATATAAGGATACATAAGGAAGAACATGACGGTAGATAGAGTAGCATATGGGTATTTTATTCTTAAAATATGAAAACACTAAAATTGACAAAAATAAGAGTCATTGGTGCTTATATATATATATATGAAAATGTGAAGATAGTCCACATAGAGTATCTTTACCGTACTCCAACATTCACATAGAGGTTCATGAGGCCACCAAAATATTATTTTAGTGCCGCATGAAGCGTCAACAGCGTGAGACACGTGGTGTCGTATTGGAAATCGTGTAACCAATGGTTTAACTCAACCTTGGTTAACAAAAAAGCAAACCTTAAAAAAAAATCTTTCTCTTTTAGCATGGATGGAGAATGATCTCATATTCGATATAATTCATATATAACTTGAACTCCTATTAATTTGCATATCATTTTCAAATATTTTTGAAAGCTCAAAAGGCAATTGTTGTGGTCAATTGGAGCACAATTCATGGGATTATATCCCCTTATTCGATCGAGTGAGAAGATCATTTCTAATGATACAATAGAAGCCAAATAAATTTTGTTCACTCAAAAAGGTCAAAGGGTTAAAGATGATCGTGGATTTCTACACTAAGCAAATCATGTAATACCTAAACACAACATTTGCTTCATCATGAGCTAACACTTTCACTATAAATTGGGTACAGGCCAATCTTCTTACTTCAAAAGGGTAAAACTTGTGGTTTTCACTAACTTGCATGCTCATAGATGGATGTGTACTTGTCAAAGAGTTGACCAAAAATATGAAAAGTTATAAACGGTGGACCGATTTGATGCAGACAGTACAAGTGATTGGCGTGGCTCGACGTGACTGATTACACTGACCTGCATTAATTGAGTCCTACCACACTTACAGCCAATTTCGTCGTGCCACATCAATCACATGTACTTTGTCTGCATTTTTGTTAATCATATAATAATACTGTACCCAAAAATATTAATATGCTGACCTTTAGGAGGAGATTAGTCGGTTACCCCATACCAACTCTTCATTTCATATTGTTGCATTCGCATCTATATTAAAAAAAACTGGTTAATGGGTTATCACCAACTTCAAAAGTTCAAGATCTAAGGAAGTTGATCTTTTATAGCTAAAAACTGACATAGACTTGGGCACCGACATATGTAACATATATTTTAACTTAACACGATGTAGTTGGTGACGAAGGTTGGTCCCCCGAAGAAAGAACAACAATAATAACAACTGTTATTATTACTACTACAACAATAATAATATAGGATCCAACAATGATAATGATAATAATAAAAATAAGACAGTCTTTTAACACCATGATAGTATTTAAATAACTTTATACCATCAATAGTTTAAAATATGGGTGATCTGGACCGTCAAAGTGATAAATACAAATTGATGTGCAACAAGCCAACAAATAGGGTTTTAGGGAGATTTAAACCATCCAATCTATTGACTATAATATAAATCATTATTTTTAATTTTAATGATTGATATTAAAGTTCATCAACGTAATAATTCACATCCAATCATATATAGGCATGTTTCTTTGTCTAAGATATATTCAAATGACAGAACTTCACTTAAACAATTTAGATTGGTCACAAATTTATGCCACATGGCAAAACAATAAATCACGCTTTAGTCGTGTGAGTTAAAAAGTAAAATTTTAATGAAGAAAGAACATTTAAACACCATTTTCCTATGTCAAGAGCCATTATCCCATAATAATACAACAACATTAATGATAAGTTAAAAATGCAATTTTATGATCCTTCTATCTTGTTACTTAAACGTAATTGACATAAAGATTGAAAAAGTTGGTAGTAGGCATCTACTAGCACCACCGTGCTCAAGCGAATATCCTTCTGCCCAAATGGACAAGCTTTGATTTGCAAAATTGTTTTCAAACACCCAAATCAATGAAAGTTGCACTACAAAAAATAAGGCCATTAGCAGTAGCTAAAAGTTGCTGCTATTATAAAACAAATTGCCGCTAATACCCTTTCCGTTAATAGTTTTAATAGCTTGTAATAGTTTGTTTGTTAATAGCGATAGTTTTTTGCTATAAAAAATTGCCGCTAATAATCTTATTTTTTGTAGTGTTGGCTTTCGGCGTTTATTATTTATCAAGAAAAAAAATCACATCTTCAAAGATTGCCTTAGCGGATACAAGTGAATGCTAAATAAAGGGAGTCATTACTTGCACGCTTTTTTTAAGCGATTGCCCTAAATTAATAAAAAAATTTGTATTGTTGTACAAAAATCCCTTACAAGGCGTTTGTACTTCCAATCACGTTAATGGCTTTCACGTGCGAATAAGACAACTAATAAACTAAATAACCAATATCACAAGAAGGTAAAAAAAGAAAGGAATCATATTACAAATAAGAACAAACTTTACGTGATTCGGCCTAAGCCTACATTCACGAGGCAGTCAAACTAGTGTTTCCACTATCAAGAAGAAGATGCGCAAAGGCTATAAACAATGGAGACCGTATTCTCTAATCTTACCTAAAACAAGATAACCACAAATAATATTCATGCCTAAAAGACCAAATCTCACATGCAAAATAAAACCCCAATTTCTCTCTCTCTAACTCTCACGCACCCAATTCCAAAAGACTAGCCATGTACAAAAAAAGATCTCTCAACCTTTTATTCTATCTAGTTTCCTATTTAGACTAGGACTCTTCTTTTTATAGCAAATTTTTCTCTCCCACTAAATAACACTCAAAGAGAAAACGCACGTTCCAAAGCTCTCCCACAGTCCCACTTTCCAATTTTGTTTCGACTCTTATTCCCTATCTTTTAGATCTTATTCAACATCTCTTTTTGAAAGTAATTAAGTTATTCTTGTGGTTGTACCTTGGAGATAAGCAGATAAATTTTATGGAAAGGTGGAGAGAGAGAGAGAGAGAGAGAGAGAGAGAGAATGGTAGAGACATAGAGAGAGCATTGGAGAGAGAAAGAGAATGGTGGAGACAAAGAGAACATTGGAGAGAGTAAGAACGATAGAAAGAGAAACGGTGGAGATAGAACAATGGAGAGAGAGAGGTGTAGAGAGAAAGAGTGAGAACAATTGAGAGTGAGAGAGAGAGAGAGAAGCGGCTGTACACACAGAAAGAGAACGGTAGAGACAGACAGAAAACGGTACAGAGAGAGAGAGCAGTGGCTAAAGAGAAATAGTGTAGAGAGAGAGAGAGAGAGACAGAGAAGTGGGTCAACATCACATCTAATTAAGGTGCAATGTTTTTACTTTGATGCGTAATAAAAAATTAAAGCATGTGCAAGGAAAAATTTAAGTTAATCCCTTGCAATCATTTAAAAAGCATTTGCAAGTAATGGATCTCTAAATAAATGGTGGTATTCTTTTATATTTACAAAAAATGTCACTCCCATTTTTCATTTATACCGCTTATTTTTTAACTATAAAATAAAAAATAATTGAATTCTACAGAAAAAATATTGAAAGAAAAAACTTAGAGAGAGGAAATGTAGGATACAAGCATTTGACATTAGCCAGTATATGACTTTATCTTACTACAAAAATGTAATAGCATAGAAATAGAATTTGAATAGTTTCCTACTACTCTTCAGTCTTCTCTCTCCTCCACAGTGTGTATAAGTTGCAATTTGCAAAACGTGCTATTTCTAGAAAGAAATCTGTCCAGATTCAACCCTGCTCTTGAGTGCAAATGATTACTTTGCCTCTGTTCTTCTTGGGCTTTCACTAATTAATAAAGAATCCAAAAAAACAATTATAAAATATCTGTCGTTTAATTGTTATCATGGTATCCTGTAGCAATCTTCGGTAGAACCGATTTTTAGATCATTACTCACCTCTCAAATAGTTAGATGTTGATTCCATCCTTTTATTCAAGGCACTCAACTTAGTTGCGATGAGCGAGTTTTCAGTTGCAAATACTGATACCCATATCGAGACCGACGTTAGTGACCAAGTAGTTAATTCGGTACATGTGCATCATTTTGGTGTCATATGGCTCACAATGTCATATTTTCAGGCCTCATATATGTGTGTAATAAATCATATTTTATAGAGTATAGAAATGTAATTTGTGAGCTTTAAAATACTTAGATAAGGTAATAAAAGGGTAGGGTACTACATGATTAGTGAAACTTACTACATAAGAAATCCACTGAAAGCCATTGACTGCTTGAAATGTTATGATGGAGTTTATTTTTCACCCAAACTTCACCACAATGGATCGTGAGATTATGACTGTACCGTCAAACGATCTATTTTTTATTTCACGTGCAAAGATAAAAAAAGAAAAGTGGCCCTAAAATCACACGACATAGAGCACACTCAATCGTGATCTTAGGACCTCTCAAGATCTTTTGTGTGGAAGATTGGGGTGAAAAACAATCTCATCATCTCATTCCAAACAGTCAAAGCGTTTCAGTGGATTTCGGATATAGGCGCTTTCAGTAATCCTATAGGCGCAAACAGAGGTAGTCATAATAAAATATGAGCTCCTACATGGTTAGCACCCTGTTACAGTGGGTAGGAAAATTTGCACTCACCACTACGGATGAAAATTTCAGTCGAAATGTTTCAGTTTAGGTCCCCACCGAAACAAAACCGAAAACCCAAAATTTCAGGTTTAGAATGTATGAGAGTGAAGTTTTTGGCTGAAATTCAAAATTTCGATTTTAATCCCGCCCAAAACCGAAACAAAATCTAAAAATTTGATCCTTGCTCACTACTTTGTGATGCGCACGGAGTTCCATTCACTAAGTCCGCGCACACCTAAAAGGCGCCGTTCAAGATATCAGCTTAGCACGCCGTTCAAGATATCAGCTTAGCACGCCGTTCAAGATATCAGCTTAGCATGGACTGCTCCCGCCCATCATATAACATGTTTTAAAATGTAAACTGTCCAATGATTGAACTAAAAAAGATTTACTCAAAAATTTTAACATTAAAAAAAATAATAATAATAAACTAACCTACAAGGTTTGAACTTTGAACTTCGAAGTCTAGCCTAACCTGCCTAGAGTAGGGCTAGGGCTCAATGGTGGCTCGACCCCTTACACCCTTAGCTTCATTTAACTGATTTTTTAAGAGTTGTAAACTCTCAATTTTTAATTGGTGAATCTTTTTATGTTAAAATTGTCGAACTTTTCAAAGTCCAAAGACTTGTTCATGCTCAAGATTAACATGGGAGCTATTTCCGAAAAATAATTTCCTAATCTTGGATTATGATGTGATAGAAATCAACTCTCTTGATGAAATAAGACGAAAATGATGATGATAGTAGGAATAAACTCTCTTGAGCGGCATCATAAGCTTAAGAAGCAACTTTTAATTAACCCATTCAATCCACTTAAATGACCCTAGAAATTCGTGAAAGTCAGCGTTTTGAAAACATCACATGGCTAGAATGTACTTTCATATGAATGGTAACTTGTCATGCTAGTGATGCATAGGGCTGTTAATAAGTCGGGCTTTAGCTCGTGCCCAGCCCGTGTCCGATCAAGTTTGAACTAAAAAGTCAACGCTCAAATTCACTCAGGCCGAGTTCAAACCATTTTTGTTCACAGGCCAAATATTTATAATTTTTAGGATATAATAATCCGGTCAAATAAATTTGGCTGAATCGGGATAGACCTGGCCCAGCTTGAGCCCTATTTGGGTCTGATTTGTGTTTACATAAAAGCCCTAGTCCGAAAGGACTTTAGCGGAATCCGGCCCAATTTTGAATCCAGGCCAGGTGGGCCCTAACCCAGCCCTGCCCGAACAGTTGACAGCCCTAGATTGATGCCCCATTAATCATCATACTTATAAGTTAACACCTCCAATGGCACATTCTAGAAGGTCCACGGCCTTTTCCATAGATATCCGTACAGATCATGGGAGTATGGAGAAAGTATAATGATAAAGGCTACAAGGTAGCCTTATTTAATCTAGAAACGATTGCATTTAACATTATCCCCAACCATTCGATTGGGGCTGATATGGTGTCCGATTCATTTATATCTAGCTTTTGAGAGAGAGAGAGAGAGAGGAAACGTAAAAGTGGCTAATTTTACAGTGTTGGTTTGACAAGTGGGCATAATAGTTTGCAAGCTTTGCATTATAAAATGTATGTAAGATATAATCATGGAATTGTCGGTAAGATTAATTTTATATTATGTGTCTATAAATAAAACCAAAATTTATAATTTTATATTAGAAAATATGAAGGCGTTTGAACTTTGAAGTAGTCATTAACCTCGTATTTTTTTTTTAATGAATGGGTCCTTGACCTTGTATTATCTTAAACTATTTATTAAAAATCCGTAATCTAGAACAAAATGAGATAAATATAGAAAATAATAAATGTACCGTGTGCTCAGTGCTCTCATAGTGCTCCCTTTTCTTGCTCCATAACCTTGGAAAGAGAGTGGATATTAGGGTTGCCTTTGGCTTAACTCTTGGTCAGAGATAGATATACTTGATGTACTGCTAAGCAGGATTTACCTGCTCTAGAAGCTACTACCCTACTCCCTTCTAACTCACCATCAGAGCGAATAAAATTTGCTTGGGCATGGAGTGAGTAAAGAGCAGGGTAAAACTACTCGATCAGATTTATAGGGAGTTAGCAAGGAAAAAGAGACCTACTAAAGCAATAGCAAGGATTTAAAAAAGTTAAAGAGAACCTCTAAAATAGGTAAACCCTGCTTTGGCAGGTAACTAGTAGTGATCTATGTTGCCAAACATATATAGCCTAGGGTGACCAACAGCCACTCATGGCAAAGACTTATTTATCAAGGTCAGGGCCTATTATTCCATCGACCCAACTCTCCTAACCATCATTTAAACACCAAAAATGGTGTTTAAATGATCTTTCACCATCAACGATTTAAGATGTGGGTGATTCGTCTAGTAAAAGTGCTAGATCATAGATTGAAGTGCAATAAGCCCAAAAATGGTGTTTTAATTTAAATAGTCAAGTATGTGGACTATAATATCAGTTGTAATTTTTAGGTTAATGGCCATTGGCCAATATTAAAGTTTATCTTATGAATGGTTGGCATTCACTTATAGGCATATTTCTTTGGGCTACATATTCCAATGATAGATTATCATTTAGACAATTTAGATTATATATATATATATATATATATATATATATATATATATATATATATATATATCACACTTCAATAGTGTGCGATAAAAAGTCTAATTTTAATGGTGCAAGCTCATGCGGACTACCCATGGACAAAAAAAAGATCAGACACCAGTTTGGCGTCGAAATGTCAGTCCCATTCATCAATTCTATATATGGCATTATTTTTGCTTATTAGTTATCAACAGTAGCTGCGTGTCAAGGGGACAGGCGGCGTAGCCCGACCCACTCAACCGAGCTTTTTTACCTGATCGGGCACGTAAGCTTGACCTGTTGGATTGGGTCGGGCATGAAGCATATGAGACACAAACTTCAGGTCGAATCAACTCAAAGTTCAGGTCAGGTCGGCTAGGGAAAAAATCAAGCCGGTTGGTTCGACCTGACTCAACATAATATTTTATATAAAAAATTTGGAAAAAAATATACATATGACAGCTTCAAATCAGGTCTGGTAGGGTCGGGCATATACCTTGACCGTCAGGTAAGGCATATACCCTTGAACAATTGGATCGGGTCGAATCGAGTCGTGGTGTACCACCCAGGTAGGGTCCCTCTACCCAACTGGCAACAAAAATTTGGTCCGACTTGACCCGACCGGTTGACAATTGTGCACCTGGCCATCGTCAAGACTAATCAGACTACCATATGATTAAGAGCTTATAAGTTTCAAACATAGTTCACAGCTTACAAGTTTCAAACATAATTGCTTAGTTCGTTGATTCGCTCAATTTATATTTGGGTGGGCAATTCGCTACTATCAAATAATCTCGAGCTAGAGTTAGAGGTAGGAAGAGTTTTAAAAATATTTAAAAATTTCTCGAGCTGTTAAGTGTTAGAGGTAGGAAGAGTTTTAAAAGTATTTATTAATTTTATAATATAAATTTATACGTTTTAATAGTTGAAATGCAAATGACGACTTATCTATAAAGCTTACAAACCTTAGAGTCTCACTTTCAAATCCCTTTCTTTTGGTTTTTGAAATTTTATTATAGAAAAAATACTTAGAATGGATTAATCAGCACACCGAATCGAATTTGTTGTATCCAATTTGAGGGTAAATGAGCCAATTAAGTAACATTGGTTTCAAATAATAAACAGCTAAAACAGATCGAGAGAATCATACGGTAGCTGTTCAATTTTTGAAACGTGATAAAGCTCTATTTTATGTGATCTTGGAGATGAATCCGATCAAGTCAATACCTATTACAGAATTGATGATCCAGCCACCACCATTGGTCATCGAGATGGTCACCTAATTACCGCTCAAAGGGTACCTCTGTTCGCGCCTACAAGGTATATAATTGAGGGCGCCTAAGTTCCGAACACCTTAATACCCATTGACTACTTGGAGTCCGAGAATGGAGAACTTTTTCACCCCAATCTTCCACCCAATGAATCTTTGATAAAATGAGTCTCATCATCCGATCATTTTTTTCATTTCACAGTACACGAATCTTAAAAAAGTGACACTAAATCACAAGTCACGTATCATGGTCAAACGTGATTTTAAGGCATTCTTTTAGATGGTAAGATTATAATATCAAGATACATTGTGCAGAAGATTAGGGTGAAAACGATCTCGATCTTTGGATTCAATGGGTTTCTTGGATTCAAAGGTTTTAGAAAGTTTCGGAAGTAATCCTTCAACGCGAACAGAAGTTCCTACCGCACAAATCGCTTGCCTCGTAAAATATTGCCTTCCCATTGGGATGGACTTCCACGTCGCATAAAAATATACATAAAGCGAGAAGGTGATATCGTGTAATTACAGGTGGACCTATGTCTATGGCTCTGACTTCCGTGCCGTACCACGTGATTTTTCCCTAGTCATTAGAATATTACTTTTGTAATAGAAAATGTTTTGAAAATGGAAAAAAAAAAGGACAAATCATGAAAGAAAAGAAAGCCCAATGATCACCCATAACGTTGACACCAAGAAACAAGCAAAGGTTGAGTGAAGAAAATATATACCCAAATGATTTTTTCATTCATTTCACCCCTAAAAATAATAGGAAAAATAATAATAATAATAATAAATAATATATATATATATATGAAAGAGAATGGAAAGTTTTTTATTTTTTAATTACATGTGTGCCTATATCTAAAACCTCACATTGACCGCTTGAAATCACATGAAGGAGATCTTTTTTCAGCTTAGTTTTTCATACAATGAATCTTGAGATTATGATCGTACCATCAGACAGTCTATTTTTTATTCAACGTGACACAGATAGGCGCCCTCAGTAATCCTATAGGAGTGACTAGAGTACTTTTTTATGATAAAAAAAAAAATGTAGCTCATTTGTGAAAATGCTAATTGAGTTGTGTGATTTAAAAGCAAAATAATGTAAAGAATTTTCATGCCAGAAATTGAAGAAGCAAATCATGTGTTTTAATTATGTTGAAGCATATGATATGGATAGTGTTTTATGCCTATCCTTAAAACCTGTTTATGTGATTGGCGTCAAATTGAACCGGTTTCCTATAAATTAGGTGCAACAATACAATTTCCGGTGCAACTAGCCACACCTTTTTATTTATTTTTAATTTTTGTGGTCATCTCTGGCATGAGATCATGATGAATTTAGATTTAAAAAAATGATGTGGTTCTCCTTAAACTCATTATTAAGCCGCCTTCTTAATGGCCTGATAATCATTGAGACACCCCACAAGTATACATAACTTTTCCTTATTAGGTAGTCTTTTTCTACAGACATGCATATGGCAACCATGGACATGCATATGCTTTACACGCCCATCAGTGCAATCTTACTTATGGCCTTCGATTGTTGTAGAGTTGACCGCTGGTCAACTTTGAGATCAGATCAGCGGTGTAGGGGAAATACGGTACACACCATGTAACCTAAATCATAAACTTATACGTTAGATGGTCAATATAGGGGTACCATTATTTATACCCTGCAAAACTTTGAGATCACCTCACCTCCTTCATTTCGCATGCATTGATCACTTTCAACTTGGATGATAGAGATGGTTTTTTGTGCTTGTCTTTCACACAATTGATCTTGAGATCATAGGCACACGATTAGATGACCAATTTTTTATTCCACATGACATTCAGCTCAGAAAGTGGCCCTAAAATCACATGGCACGCATCACAAACATGATTTTAGAGATATTTTTTTAGATGCGTGCCATGTGAAATAAAAAATTGACCGTCTGATGTACTATCATGATATCAAAATCATTTATCTAGTACAAAAAGCGATCACCATCATCTGCTGCAAAAGCAATCATTGCATGTCAACTTGGGGAAAGTGGGGTGGGGTCACAGTTTCACGGGTGTAAGTAACGGTGCCAGACAAAATATTACCAATGTAAATTTTCACGGCTATAATGTCGGTGCAAAGAGCCATGGAGGAACAAGGTAAAAGGCTTCTTATAAACTTTATTTTTTATTTTTTTATTTTTTGAGAGGAAGGCTTCTCATAAACTTAATAATTATATATTGTGACCATGTGGGTGAAGCCCCATTAATCCAAAAGAAAAAAGTAGGTATATTAGGCATGACAGTGCCCTGGTTAATCTCCCTCCGTGGATCTTGAGAAATGCACAGACAGCTTTGAGTGTTAAATTTGTGAAGAGTCAAAATTATACTTTCACTTAGTTGTGCATCGTCGGAGGTTTGTGGCTGTTTTTCCAGTACCAAATGTCACTCAAGAAAAAATTATCCAAAGTGACCCAATGCTTGACATAGGCCATAAATATATATATATATATATATATATATATATATATATATATATATATATATATATATATTATAAAAATCTTTTATACAGCGTTTGCACTTTCAATTACGTTAATGGCTTTTGCGTGCGAAAAAGACAATCAATAAATTAAATAATCAATATCACAAGAAGGTAGAAAGAAAAAAAATCATACCACAAACAAAAATAAGATTTACGTAATTCGACCTAAGCCTATGTCCACGGGCAATCAAGCAAAGTGTTTCCACTATCACGAAGAATGTACACAAAGGCTACAAACAATGGAGATTGAATTCTCCAATCTTACCTGATAAAAGAGAATCATAAATACCCATGCCTAAAAGACCAAGTCTCACATGCAAAATTAAACTCCGAATTCTCTCTCTAACTCTCATGCACAAGGGAGATCCCAATTCCAAAAATCAACTCATGTTCAAAAAAAGAATTCTCACCTATTCATATCCTTGCCTATTATTCATACCTAATTTCCTACTTAGACTAGGACTCTTCTTTTATAGCAATAAGTTTTTCTCTCACACTAACAACCCAAAGAGAACTCACATTCTAAAAACTCTCACTTTTCAATTTTGGTTTGGACTCTTATTCTCAATCTTTGAGATCCTATTTAATCGGATTTTATTTTTATCCAAACCCAATATATATATATGTCTGTGTGTGCGCGCGCATGCGTTTTCTCTTGCATAGAAGCTGCAAATTGTCCTAAAATATGGTAAATTTGTGAGAGCTAGACACCCTAAATAAGTTAAACCCTTTTGAATATTGAAAAAAGGGTGCGTACCCTGCATGGAATATGTGAGCTTTTTTTTTCAGTTTTTTTTCCTTAATTTTAAATTTCGCATTGGATTTGGACAACTCCTTCCCTCAATGTCTCACGCCATGGAGTATGTAATGTAGGTACCCCACAATAGCGTGGAGCTCAACATAATACGGGGATCATCCCAAAAAAAAATATAAAAAATTATTTTTCTGGTAGTTAAAGGTGAAAATTTTTCATGGTAAAATATTTTTGTAGAAAAAACATATTTGACCCGTAAAATAATGGCACAAAAAGTCTATTTTTTCTGAAAGTGTAAAAGAGTTTGAAAACTTTTAGAGGATGTGATGCAACTCGTGATCATATATGTGATTTATCACTCGTGTGTAATTTTTTCAACCTGCACACAAATTATATATATATATATAATCCTCTACTTAGAGTCATGTCCTCAATTGTAGGACGCTTGGAGGACAAAACTAAACATTATATATATGTAGGGAGAAAAAACTTTGCTTCAATTCCTTTCCCCTAGGCCTAGGTTGGTCCAGCCATTCTTTTCTACGATTTACCCAACTTTAGGAGGTTCTAGAAAAATAAATCGATAATTTTATGGTCTCGGTCTAATGACTCGAATATGAATGGTGAAATAATAAATATTTTATTGTTTATTCTCGGGTGCAACGCTCAAACGTTGCACCCTTCTCAATATGGTTGCAAACCCATCGGGTGGGAACCCGACCTATTTACCACATCCCATGACCTAAACCTAGACCTGACCTGTTAAAGCTACAAACCTTGACCCGCGCTTGAACTTGACCTATTAGAAATACCTTGATCACCTGCATCGGACCCGGACCCGGACCGACTTTTACTTGGACTTGGACCCAAACTTAGACCTCCCTACAATGTAAACTTGACTTGCTAGTGTAATCTCATTGATTTTCTAATATTAAACCCGATTTATTGATCACATTTGGTACTGATCGGGACCTCTTAAAAATATAATGTATGTATGCCTAATAGCAAACAAATACCAGGACAGGTTCAAGTTGGGTTTGAGGCTAACTTGAATCCGACTTGTTTCTGTTATGGGTCGAGATTTTTGACCCGACCCATCAGGTTGAGTCTTTTAAACCCAAACCCGGCTTGAAGTAGGTTGATTTCAAAAACTTGCCAGCTCAACCCGACCCATTTGCACTCCCTACGTACTTGTCAGAGACCTAATATTTTATATATATATATATATATATATATATATATATATATATATATATATATATATATATATATATATATATATATATATAACTGGGGAAAAGCGTCCAGATTTAGTCCTAGAGGATTGTATCGAGACACCAGATCATGTCATATGGCATGATCAACCCAAAAAACACATATTTTTGATTGATAACCATGGGACATGTGAGTTTTAAAATGAAATTCCTATTTTTCAACTTTTTGGCATCTATTGGATGGGCCAATGATAAGATAACACCCACCAACTTAGTACACTGATTTTAGGCACATTTGACCACGTTTTTAATGGTGATGATGCATTGAATCATGCCCAAACTTGTGAGTGACACTTTCTCGATCTTGTCTAAGTTATCATAACACTTGATCCTCCGTATAAGTGTCCCATGGTGGCCATATGACATGGATGCAATCATAAATGCAAAAGACTGCGTCCGGACGTACAGTGGGTCTTTGAGAAGGGGGTAGCATTTGAACGGTGTACCCGCGCGCCAGATTGTTGTCGCGTGTCACCAAGACATAAGTGAAAAGATGAACCTTTCATTTTCACATCGTAAGATCAGGACCGTAAATTATTTATTCAATCTTCTAAAACCTCCTACGATAGGGTTAATCGTAGCATGGCCAACGCAAGGTGGCCCTTTGCGTGCCATGTGGCACCAAAAGAAGTGTTGGACCAGCCCAAAGTCTCTAGGGAAGGGACACAGATTTTTATTTTCATGTATAGAAGAAAGCTCTAACCTTGCTCATGCAAAATTAAAATAAGATTTTCAGCGCCAAATGAACCTCCACGTCGACCTTAGAATACAGGGACCAAGTCCAGGTATGAAAATAAAATGCCTTGGAAAATATATGGAAAAAATGTAAATTTTGGTTATTTCCATAAAAAATGGGGAAATTTTCAAAAACTAAAAATTATTAATAATAGCTATATATATTTAAAATGCATTTTTCAAAATAAAACAAATTTTCTTTTGGTAAGACATTTTTTCGCATTTTTTTTTTATACAAACGCATTTTAGACGCACGTCTTTCAAAAGCGTTTTTGGTCATTATGCCTTAGAGGAGGTTTGAGTGTCCTACGTTAGAGGACCAGTCCGTTATATATATATATATATATATATATATATATATATATATATATATATATATAAGTGGGTCCTAGCGAGGTTGGGGTAGGGTTGAATCCTACGACATGGCAGTTGCGTGACATGTGGCAACCAACCTAGGGATCAGGTGCCATCGCAACTTGCCCAACGGCGATCATGTTCCATATAAGAAAAATAAATTTAAGAAAATGGATGTTTTTTCCGTTGGGAATATGGGGTCAAAGTTGAAAACAATTGAGTGCACCATGTTTGTTGGCAAACCACAATATTTGACCTAAAGTGTAAAAGAGCTTATTTTTTTTCTAGAACCCAGACGGGTGAATCTTATGAGGACCGGCTGTCATTTTGAGATTTGGGTATCACGTGGCAGCCCAAATGGACCACGACATAGTGCTCAAACCCTACGATCACATAATAGGGATCCATTTCCATATATATATATATATATATATATATATATATATATATATATTCCTCTCCTTTGATTGAGGGGATGCTGCTTCTTGAAGGTTCAAGTTTTTGGGTTATTGTAATAAAATGTGATGAGTTTTTAATTAGATGGTGGTAGTCTATTTGACAAGAATGGGAAAGAAAAAGTGTTGGAAGCTACCAAAGTACTCGTGCCAGTTGGGTCCTGGTATGAGTAGAGGCCAAGTTAGTTCCAACACTTATCAAAACATGGCCTATGCTCCCAACTATCATATACATATCTTACATATTTTTATATAATAAATTTGTCATGTGTACATCCTACTTGGTATATACATAAATTTACAGGGGCATATTAATATTTGAAGTGAGGGAATAAAACCCAATAAATGTGCAGTTGCACGGTTAAAAGTGTGGCGTTTCAGATGGGCCATCACTGCTGCAGCAAACAGAAAGTAAAGAGAGGTTTGTGGTCTCCTGAGGAAGATGAGAAGCTAGTAAAATACATCACCACCCATGGACATGGCTGCTGGAGTTCAGTGCCAAAACAAGCAGGTTCTCATCTTTTGCTGCCTTCTTCTTCTTCTCCTACTTCTCCTTCTTTCTCATTTTTCTACTTATGGTTGGTGCTTCATTTGAGATCACAGGGCTGCAGAGGTGTGGAAAGAGTTGCAGATTGAGGTGGATAAATTACTTGAGACCTGATCTCAAGAGGGGTTCTTTTTCTGCACAAGAAGAGAGAATCATTATTGATGTACACAGAATTCTAGGCAACAGGTGCCCCCCAAAATTTCATGTAAAACTGAGTTTCTTTCATTGTAAATCTCTCTATAATTTTGTGTGTTTTTGGGTGCAGATGGGCTCAGATTGCAAAGCACCTACCAGGGCGAACAGATAATGAGGTTAAGAATTTTTGGAACTCATGCATCAAGAAGAAACTGATTGCACAAGGCTTGGATCCAAAAACCCATAACCTAATACCTTCTCACTATCCTAATAGCAATTCATGCAGCCTCTCTCAACCTCCAAATACGACACCTTTTACCATAAATACCAACAGCAAAATGGGTGAATCCTATATAGATATGAACCCATCTTTTATTACTTTTCCCCCTACTAATCCTCAACTGCATGAACCCATCAACATCGATATCCCCACTTTTCAATCTCAAGACCCTAACCTTTTGTGGAATTTCAAAGACCAGAATTCACAGAATTCAATGGGTTTCCTGAACCAAACTACCTTAGAGAACACACCCATCTCCTCTTCAATCAACCCACCTGGATCTGGGCTTATAGAAGAGAACAGCTTTTGGGGTATTAGTGTTGAGCCCTCAGAAGAAGCCCAAAAACAGAAGAAGCAACAGGAACAAGAACCCAAGATGTATCAAGTGGGGTTCGATGCGATCAATGAAGAGAAGGGTCAGGAAATGGAGACCTCATATAACAACAGCTCGAATTTCGACCTTGATTTCGTGGAATCAACTTTGATGCCAATGTACTGTAATGTAAGTTCTATGGACGAGTTCTCATGGGATTACTAGGCCTTGTTTTTTTGGGGGATTTCTTCAGAATCCTCTATATATTTCAATAACACTTCCATTTGGTTTCATTATCTGCCATGGTTCTAATTCAAGCTTGCATTTCATGGCATTAAACCTTCTCTAAACTGGCCTTTTTTTTAAGGCATTAGATGTCACGACACGATTCTGATATATGATCCATTTCGGCACATGAATTCACTTATAATATTAGTTCTCAATTTTATCAGTTTCACATTGAGAACTACATATCATAAGATTAAACCTTCTCTAAAGTAACTTTTTTTTAAGGCATGCATTTTGAATAAATTGAGCTCTCTCTCTCTCTCTCTCTCTCTCTCTCTCTCTCATGCAATTTTGGCTTCGATTTGGATTCAACCAATGGGCTAAGAATTGATCCTGGGTTGGGTCTTAATTTGGGAGGCTTAAACCTTTCCAATTTAAACTTTTTTTTTTTGGATGGGTTTTCCAATTTAAAGTTTATCAACACTTTTATTCTTAATTAAATAGTAAGATCATGGGGAGCCTTGAAAAATGCTCATCAATTATGGTTTCAATCATGGTGATAAAAGACTTTGTTTTTTTGAAAAATAGGGATTAATATTGTATTATTTGTTCAAGGTATTAAACCTACATTATACTCGCATTTTTAAGGCACATTTTTATTTTCGAGCTCCCCGTACATATTGCAGGATTGAGCCAAGCCAAATCACAATACCTGCTTTGATACCATGTAGAATTTTATGGGCCTAACTCAACCTTACAAAACCAACTAGTAAGGTGAGGAGTGCCCAGATTATATATAGCCCAAGACCTCCAAGCACAATGGTAATGTGGGACTATTCTAATAATATTATCCCCTTATTTCCTTACTCTTTTCAATTTCTTCCAACTTTTTTCAATTTCTTGACTTTTTCTATTTATTCTAACCTATATGTTCTATAGTTTTTTAAGCTTCTGATTCTTTTCTCGGTTCTTTGCAAATTTTTCCGTATTTTATCATTTTTACTGACTTGTTTGCTCGCCAGATATATTAAACCCGTAGCGGTACTTTGACGCTTAATTTCAATCGAATTCAATTAGGCATTCCATGGAGTATTATCCCCTTATTCATTACATGGCTGAAGAGAATAAGAGTATAGATGAGGAGCTCCTAATTTGAAAACTGCTTGGTATTTAAATTTTAGAAACTCATACAAATGTTTAAAGTTAGCATAAACTTATGAAACATGAGGTAGAAGATTGTGGCCCATTTATTTACCCCTTTTTTTTTTACTTAAATCTTTTGAGTGACGTGTTAGCTTTATGTTGTTGTCACAAATTCTTATGAAACACCTGAAAGCATGTAGGGATGAAACAATATATTAAGTAACAAAAGGAGGTTTCAATGGAGGTCTCTATTGTAACTAATGAAGAGAAACTAATATTCTTTGTGAAGCATAGGGCAGCTGCTTTCTTTCTCTGATAAAAATATTACTGACATTATTTGCGTACCACTAAGAAAAGTTTCAAGTAAATTTAGAAGGAAAAAAGAAAACAAGAAATCAACGTTTCCATAATAAAAAAAATAGAAAAAAGAAATCAAAGTTTCAAGAAATGAAGGGAACCGTTATCTACACCCATGAAACTGTAATTTTACCCATCTCCTCTAGTCGAAATGCATTGACTACTTTAAATGAGAAGATTTTTTTCGTCCAAATCTTCTACACTATTAGATCTCGAGATTATGGGCATAGGAGAGTCGATTTTTCATTCCATATAACACACTTTTTAGAAAGTGACCCTAAAATCAGCTTTGAATCCGCAAGATCTTAGGGTCACTTTTTGGGATGTGTCTCATGTGAAATTAATGTAAATGGAGAGGGCAGAATGGCAGATGGATTGTTGTTATGAGTAAGGCTTTATAAAAATGAAACTTGTATGGAAGAAATTATTAGGTAAATTATTTTTTTACTATATATGACACCCTCGTTTGTGGGGCCGCCACTTGTCAACTATTGGTTAAACGTGTTCGATATAATAAGTAGAACAAAGAATATATAATTATATAATGCGAGGTGAAACTTCCTCGTGTAATATCTTTTAAGAGGATCTGGATGATTTCTTGTCTTCTTATTTTATGCCTTTTTAAAGAAATTCGATTTCTGAAGTTTTTGTAAAGTGTTGAACTCTCCTCACCCACGTCACAAGATTATGCAGATTGTGAATAGCTTCTTTTGTCCGATGAATCTAATCAAACGCTTAGGTCCACAGATTTTCTAGGGCCCTGAGATTCTCACACGAAGTCAGCTTTTGACATTGTCGATTAAAAAAATGTCTTTTCGCCGCCCCATTGAAGTTAATTTGAGATGAGAATGATTTTCCTTACCGGCAGCATCGTGCGGTTAGAAAGGTTATCAAGGGTTTCTAGCTTGAGAGGTTATTAACACAGACCTCATAGCCCTAGAAATACGTGACAGATAACTTTCATTAAAATTTCTTGTCGACACCATCGTACGGTTAGAAAGGTTATGAAGTGCCTTACTTACGCAGATTTCAGTCCTGGAAATATGTGTCAGACAACTTTCTACGGTCCAGCTGCTAAAAGTTGCTTTCGTAGCTTGACAAATTTATGATGACGCTGACGCCCTACATTAATTCAATTGTAGAATATTTTCCTCGCTCCTTCGTATGCGCATGCATCACGAGTTACATATTAGGTAGTAGCAACTAAAGATTTGGTCTCGCAACCAGCATTTTCTTTTCACTCGCGAAAACAATGCCTGGAATTAGAGGAAGGAGATCGTTTTCGGCCAAACTTTCCACACAGCTAGGGCCCTCAATGGGCCTAGCCAACCTAGATTTTGGCTCACACTCGGCCTCAAAAAAGTGATATTTTCTATCAAGCAAACTCAGTCGGTATCTAAATCGGGCATGAGTTGAGTGTTACAACATCCGGCCCTCACCCGGCCTATATATATATATATATATATATATATATATTATGCTTATCCCTTTAAAGTTATAATTATTTTTTATATAGTTAAATTTTTTTATATTTTTATTCCATTTATTATTATTATTATTATTTTTATTGATTTGAGACAATGATGATGAATGCTTGTGCATATGTTTTTTGATTGGACAAATTAGATGGCTTAATTCATTTTCAAGCAACTATTGCATAGCTTTTTAGCTACATATACTACAAAAATTTTACCTTTTCCCGGCGGCTTATATCCGCCGGGAATAGTCCAAAAGCCGCCGCTAATACTATTGCCGGCGGATGTAGGTCCGCCGCCAATTCCTTTGTCGTTGTTACAATTGCCGGCCGATATTGAACTTTTTTCCGGCGAGAGAACCTTGTTGGTAATAATTTTCCAACGGTCACTAACAACATGATTTACCGGCAGCATTTATGTTTTGCCGGCGGACAATGTGACTGCCGGTAATAGTACATTTTCTTTGCCGGCAAACAATGTGCATACCGGCAATACTACTATTTTTTTTTTTGCCGGTAGATAACATGGTTGCCGGTAATACTACTATTTTTATTGCCGACAACCAAAGTGGTTGTCGTCAATACTACGGTTTTCTTTTGCCGACAGACATTGTGGCTGCCGGTAATACTAATACTACTATTTTTTTTTGCCAATAAATTAGCTAGATTTTTTTTTTTTTTACATTCAGCTGGGAATGATGTTTTTTTGTTTGTTCCATCACATGTAATTTTGAATTAAATCCTGAAAATTGTTCCTTATCACAAAAGAAACAAGTACTAAAATATAAACCATAAATTATCACAAATCTAATATCAAATAAAAAAAATAAAATTTGTCCCACCACATACAAATGAAGTTTAACAACCATTAATCAATCCAATTCAGAGATATCAATCAGTGCACTGGCATCATTTGAAAAATAACCTACAATCCACATTTGAAGCCCTACTCTTGTGCTTAAAATAGATACCAAAAATCGATGGACGCCATGTTAAAAATCTCTGTCATGCTAATTTCTGCACCACATTAAAACTGCATCACAAATTATGAAGATAGTTAGGATATTAGAGAAAAAAATATTTTTTTTTAAATACAAGATATAATTAATAACATAATTTAGGTATAGGTTGAATTATAAAAAAAAATATATGGTGATTGTGATAGTTGTCCTAGCATTCCTGCATGCAAATTACATTCTGCACTTTCACAATATTTAATCTTTAATATGCAACTTTAATGGTACTGCCAATTTGTTAGAAGTTCTCTTACAAAATATGCGGACTTTCAAAGTTTATTAGGAAGTACCTCAGAGTTTGACCCTTCTGTAGATTCTGGCACTCAAGTAATATTGTTGGCCACCTATGCAACAAACACCAAATAGAGATATTGGATCTAGGATATTGTTTTATAAGTTTAAGTCCTTTAAATCAGCTTTTGACTAAATGCAACATACCTAATTATAAAAGATTCAATATTTATACATATATGTCTCTGTAGAGTTTTGACTACGGTCGTAAGATCAAAAAATAATTTTTCTCTCTTTCTCTCTCTCCTCCATGAGTTGCATCTTTTTTTTTATCTCTTCTCTCTCCTTGCCTTTCTCTTCCATGATCTGTATTTTTTCTTTCATTATATTGAGTTCCTCAGAGGACCCATTGCAGTTAGAAGATGATCCCCACAAACTTGTAGGGGTTACTCCCAAAT
Source organism: Chloranthus sessilifolius (assembly GCA_021018995.1). Classification (NCBI taxonomy): domain Eukaryota; kingdom Viridiplantae; phylum Streptophyta; class Magnoliopsida; order Chloranthales; family Chloranthaceae; genus Chloranthus; species Chloranthus sessilifolius. Next base: position 21,024,675 of record CM037589.1, read on the forward strand.
CATAACCACGGACATGACCACGCTTCTCTTTTCCAAACACCTTTGAGAATACATCGTTTCGTGAGTTTGAATCCTTCGAACCAGCTTTTGCAAATTGATCCTTCAACTCACGCTGCAATAAAGTACATTGTTATTTATTATTCGGTTCAATAGAACTTTAAAACCATGCTTTTAAGAAATATATATTAAAAAAAAAACAATTAGCTAAGAAGTTTTGAATCCAAAATCTGGTTCAATTTGTTTTGAAACACTTGGATACAAATGAATAGGTGGTCCGTCCCTTATTATCAGCTATGGAGGATCAGTTTTTTCTTTCACCCCCCCAGCTTTTAAATATCAGATTATGTGTATGCCACGAATCATTAATTGAATTGTATAGTTTATTAATACTAACCATCCTATCTCCAGCTTCATCATTTACGGGTGTGTCATCTTTATGCGCGTGAGTCTTAAAAAATAGTGTCACTTGAGTTGGTAATGTTTGTGTTTCACTCCTAGAACGCTGCATGAAAGAATAGTTAAGGGCACAATCAAATTATAAAACATCGACATCGATAAACACCAACCAAAAAGGCATTATATCGAAATGAATACCTCCTCTTCATGTATTATAGCAAAACTTTTAGATCCAGCCGTATGAGGCAGCGTTTGTTTGGAACGATTTAATTTATTTCGTTCACTTCTTTTCTACATGTACCAATCAATTGTTGATTCAATATTTATATGTCGCTTAATCATTTTTAAAAAAATTCTTCAGATGATAGTATACCTTTCCTTCTTCAGAATTCTAAAAGGGGATCAGAACTTCCCATTGCTCCTACACAACTTCTTTCGGTTTAGCCTGAAGTCGTTGCTCATCAGTTGGATATTTGTTGTAATATTTTCTCTTTAACTCGCACTTGAAATCCCTCCACTTCTTGCCCATGGATTTCATTACAAAATACTTCAATCTATCATCAATATCAAACTTCTCCTACATCACATTCAACATACAGACATATATATTACTTTGTTAACATCGAGAACATAGAAAATTATTACAAAAAATAAATTAATTACCAAAATTTGATTCCACGTGCGTTCCTTTCCTTCTTCGTTAACTTCATCCCAAGAAGGGGAATCAAAGGCACATTTCCGCCCATCTCTCGCCATTAAGCCACAGTAATTTGTCAATTTACTCGCGTGTCTCCCAATTGATTGGCCACGACGATTTACCCCAACCTCAAATTTCTCTCCCTTTCCTAGTCCCATTGTATAAAGACACCTTGTTGGACCTCTTCCCTTCTTTTTCACTGGAGAGGAAGTACCTTCATTGGATGCTTCTTGACTATGACTCATCTGCATAAAAAAATTTAATATCATATTAACATGCATGTTAAATTACTAACGAAAAAGCTTGAGTCCTTGAAAACCATTTATATATAATGGAAAATTTTAAGTTATGTTTCATGACATACATTATGTATACTTATCATCTATCATAAGAAATCATTAAAGTCTCTGATTTTATCATATTAATGTGCACATTTTTTGTGCACAGGCACCAATATACCCTTGTATAATTAATGTGTGTCTACACCAATATATTGCGCAAATATTTCTATACTACTATATGAAACTACTATTAAGGGGTTATTTAATACTTAACACTCTGTAGATAGCATACATTTTCTTTGGCAGTAGGATATAAATGAAAGAGCGCCAGTTTTCTAAGAAAGATTCGGAGTAGCAATAGCAACACAATAATAAAATCCGTCACCTTATATATATAAGCAATTAATTTCTAATATGGGTTAAGCATATAGTAGCCAGTTACAAATGCATATATCTATTACCATCTAAACAATTACAAACTTTCATTCTTTTGAACATCAGAATCTGATTCATCTTCGTTATTAATTGAATTTTCTGAAGGATCTTGTTGCACATTAAGAGTCTAGGGAGGTGCCTCAACAGTTGCACCAACCAAATCTTATCCAATTAACAAAATCGTTCTCATATATATCAGAGTCACGAATTGAATGTTGATTCCCATATGGCATGCTATCCAATAATGAGTCATCCACCCCACCCATATCAAACACGTCCCTGGGTTTATTCTTCACGACAACATGCCAATTTGGTTCCACAGGATCTGGCACATAGAAAACCTAGTTGACTTAAGATGCCAAAACATATGGTTCATCTGACAGTTCTTGACCGGAGAACAACAATTTTGTGAAATTTACTAATGTGAACCCTAACTCATCAATCTTCACTCCACTGCCGTGTGTCTTTATATCAACCTAGTCACATTTGAACAAAGCAAACTTGCGCCCCTCATAATATGTCAACTCAATTATATCCGTTAAACGACCATAATAGGTTATCTCTCCTGCAACGGGGCTTTTGTCTTTTGCACTTGAATAGCTCGTAGTAGTTGTTAAACGACCATAATAGGTTTTAGCTCTCTTTTCCTTATCAATGGTTCGGAATTTATATCCATTGATGGTGTAAGTAGTAAGTCTTTGCGCTAGAGAACTTGGACCTTGGGAGAGGGAATGGATTCCTTCTGCCAACATAGTGGATGACTTTCGTAATAGGGCAACCTATTTAAAATGAGCATTAAGGTTAAAAAACTCCTAAGTTATTTTATAGTAAGGAATATGTTGAAATACAAACTATTAATACTTACATGTTCCTCAAACCATTTAATAAACCTTTGGTTGTGCATTTTATGCAATTCATGTGGACTTGCCTTGCTGTGAGTCATCTTAAGGTACCGGATGTGTTTTCTGCATAAAACATAAAAAGTTTCTTAAATACATCATCCACCGAATTTGATATCAATAAAGTTTTACATATATGTCATTTCTTACTTTAGGTAACTAGTGATCTCAGGTTGGTTGAACAATACATAGCGATGTACTTGCGTCCATTCTATGTCTGAAAGTTTGAATGGTATGGCACGCCTAATTGCACATTCTTCATTAATTCTTGTAGGGCGGTTTAGCCTTGTTTCAACGTTAGGCAAGTATCTCGAGCAGAATGTGAGACATTCTTCTGCAAGATATCTTTCTGCAATAGATGCTTCGGGTTGAACCCTATTACGCACATATGACTTCAAGGTATACAAGTATCTATACGTAAACAAAAAAAATCCATGAGTGAAATTACATACATACATACATTATACGGCATGATATTGTTCTCTGTAGTTCTTGATCTTTTCCTCAAAGGCTGCTTTCCAAATTTGTGTGTATAATTTTTTAATTGATTTAACACATTCAACCCAGATAATGGAATAGGAGATGGTCTGACCTCCATAGTACCATCAAAAGAATTTTTTTATTTTCGGAAGCGATGGTCTGAAGGTAAGAACCGACGATGACCCATTGTTGCCTACTATACATTAGGTAATGGCTACATGTGTTTTTGTGGCATAAAGGACATGCCAACTTTCCTTTCGTGCTCCAACCTGATAACATGGCATAGCCTGGGAAGTCACTGATGGTCCATAACAAGGTTGCATGTAATTGAAAAATCTCATTCCTCGATGCACCATATGTCTCCACCCCAAATTCCCATAATTCTTTCAATTCTTCTATTAGGGGCCTCAAATAAACATCAATGTCATTTCCAGGGCCAGCAGGTCCTGGTATAAGCAAAGATAGTATCATATTTGGTTGCTTCATGCACAACCATTGTTCTGCATCCCGTGCTAATTTGTAAAATTTAGTAGCACTGGAGTTGGGTAGATCATTTGCTCCTTGTGTTAAACCATTTGAAAGTCCTTCTGGGTTTCTTAATCCAAATGCATCATTCAACATACCTCTCATGTCGTCAACAATATCATGTTGATCAACTTGATTGAATACTGCATAATCACTTGTTGAACTTGAATGAGGTATTTCGTCCCCATGAAAATACCATACAGTGTAATTTTGATCAATCCCATCGCATACCATATGCTCATATGTTATTTTTGAATCTTGAACTAGAACATTATTGCATTTAACACATGGACATTTCAACATCCCATTAGAAATTGCTCCACGAGCTTCAGCTAGCTCAATGAACTCTTCCACACCTTTAGTATACTCTAGAGAAGTCCTATTTTATAGATATAAAAAAACATGTTTGCTTATCAACCAAAGCATAGCATGAAAAAGCAAATAGATATGGTTGAAAATGTAGAAATAAAGGTATACCTATGTTTCTGGATCCAACTCCTATCCATCATGTGAACGTTTGGATTTGATATCCTCAACTTCTTCGTCAAGTGTTCTGAAAACTCTAAGATAAAGTTATATATTAGGGATAAAAAAAAATAACCCTCATATCCTAAAGAATGATTCATTGATTTTTCAAAGGAATCAAATGAGTGACAAAATAGTCGTAGGGGTTTTAATGTGAAGGAAAGAGTGGGTTTATAGCTTTAATTCTCAATAGCTATAATCTATTGAACTCGATGAATGAGAACCATTGATTTAATTTGACCCATTGCCTAAGTCCATTAAAGCGACTGGATTAGTCCACTGTTGACTATGAGCCAAATTCAACTATAGGTAAAAGGGTTCATGCAGCCACAAGATGCTTTGGATCTTGGCCTATCACAATTCCAAGTGGCACACAAGTGAACAAAAGTCCATTGCCTAATTCAAGTTCAAAACATCTCAAAGGGTCCAAAATAAGTAGTGAATGAGACTCCTCAAGAGAAATAGAACACAAGAGCACACCCCCACCAACCTTTTTAAATATGAAAAGTTTATGAAAAGTTAGCATTCCTATTTATAGAGATGGTTATGACTACCCGGCTCATATGCATCCCCCATCCATCAGAATTTCTTTCAGCCCTATCTGATCATTCATTTACATTGAATTGACTTGATGGTTGGATTGATCATGAAGAAACTTTCCAAAAGAATCATGGAGCAATTGGCATAGGAGACTGCACATAAAAAATTTTAATTTACCAAATTACTGAAATCTTCCCGTCTTTTATTAAACAAAACCTATCAATACCGCTCAAATCTAAAATTTCACCATAGAAAGGTAAGCATAGCATGAGTCTCAAGTTAACCAAGGGAGTTAATTTTAGCAAAATCGGCTCCACTATGATTTTGGTGGAATCGACATAACCTTGGCATAGTAGACTTCTAATAGATTGGATCAAGGCTGTGATGACGATGATGAGTATGATGATGGCATAATTGGCGTAGATGTAGTCGCATAGTTTACCTGCTTGGGATCTCTGTTCTTTAACTTAATGCAGAAAATATATGAGAAAATACTGAAAAGGAGTGCAGAAAAAAAAAAAGACTAAATCCATGCTCTTGAGCACAATTGGATCACATTCATCTACCTGATTTTGCTAACTGTCTAAATTTATAAACACAAAGGTGAGAGTTTTTATAATCTCAAACCACCTATATATGGTATATGCTTGCAAAGTGAGACAATAACTAATCGTCAGTGCTGATTTGGAGAGGGCGATATAGCAAAAGAAAGAACCTCTAGTGAGCTAACATCTTGTGGCATGAATAAGATGTTGAAACTCCCAAACAATCTACCTCATACTCACAGTAATGAAAATAGATTCCCTTCACACGGGTACCTTCCTTAAATTTATTGAGTCAACTTATCCCAAGAGGCCAACAGCTAGAAAATGCTTACTCACCACTCTAGGAGCCTATAATTTGTAAACCAGTAAGCAAACTTGGAAAACAGCAAAGCATCAAAGTTGCAATGGATAAATGCATGGTGCCCAATACTAGGAGGAGAAGTAAACTGGATTCATCTCTATAAGATCACCACAGCTAGCCAATCCCCTCCTGAAAGTTAGGACCCTAAAAAAAGAAGTTTGTGAAAATTGCTAATCTACTTAATAATATTTTAGCATTCCTATTTATATTACTTTATTCTGATCATCTTATCTTCATTTTAATCTAATTTTTTTTTCTCTGAAACAGTGAAGTTCTACTCTAGGATCGACAAAGAAGAAAATTTCCCAAATTCATTTTCTAATCCATCCATGGAAGTTGCAGAAGAGACAATACTCTTAGCTATAACAGAAAACCCCGCAAGGGCAGAGCCACATAGAACAGTGTGGGGGCTCAAGACTCATTTAACTCTTAAAAATGTACAAGTTATACTTCTTATACAGCCCCTTTTGTATAAATAATTTGGTCCCAAATTTATGGTGAACAAGTCACCCCAAATCCACAATGAATTAACTATTAACATCCATCCACTATTGCTTGCCCCCACCAAAAAATTATGTCTACGCATTTCCTTGTAAGGTGTGTAATCCGTGAAATACTTGTGACACGATGGGGGCGAGTGCATCCCTTAGGGATTAGTCCAAGCGTAAGTTTTTGATAACCTAGGCTATCCCCCCTCCACCACACACACACACACACAAAACACTACAAAAAACAAGACTATTAGCGGCAGCTAAAAATTGTCGCTATTAACAAAAAACTGCCGCTAATACTCTTGCCGCTAATAATATGTTTTTTTGTAGTGTGGAATTCCCAAAAACGAGGCTACCAACTGTGCTTTATGTAAAGTGGGCAATCACATTAGATGAATTGGATGCTCAATCCCAAGATATCACATATGAAAAGCAAACATAGCTTAGATAAATAGATCATTAGACATCCAACAATATGCAGGGTCTTCCTGCTAATAGCAAAACTTTACATACAGTGCTTATTGGCACAATCAAGAAATACTACATAAATTCAACATTGAATCAAGAAAAAAAGAAGTGAAAGACAAATTATTTGTTTGTATTCAAGAACCTTTCCTGATCATTCTGATGGCTGAATGTGTCCACACTTCACAGTAACCTTGTGTGATTCTATCTAGAGATGCTCGAGAATGACGTAAGAAGAAAACTTAAACTAACCAACAATTCTTAAAAACCACCTCTTACGCTCTTTATAGTTTATCCAATACATCAAATATGTTGAGAAACCATGTCCATTTTTTGAAAGTTGAAGTCAAATTTAACATATAAATCAAATCTAGATGCAAGATTCCACATAACATTCAAACTCACATATGGTATGAGAATCATGGGCATGTGTAGCATCCCTACGCAATTAGTTTTTGGCTTAAAAGTTATTTTCACACTCAAATGACTGGGCATCCAAATTTTTATCCCCACTCATGCTTCATAGTGTTAGGCTGCATGGGCAAGGAGTGCACCAGCTATCAATATCATACAAATGGCACACATATTCCTCAATTTGAAATGTCAACAATGCAGTTCAATGTTTGGAGCCCATACATGATGCTAATTAGAGGGTCCAAATTTACACTTTTAACCAGCCATTTGTAGGAACTTGATCAAATGGTAGAGATTGTCATATGTACACCTGTATAGTATTGATGAAAATGCATGCCACGTATATTAATTGAGGACTTTGTGCATTGAACGTGTTGTACGGGCCCGTCCACCTGACAACAACTCTTAATAACAGAGTTTGTTAATTTTAATGGAAAAATAGTTACCTTGGTTGCATTCTCCTTTGTTATGCAGTACAACTTAAGCTGTGGAAAATGTTTTAGAACTCGGTATTGGTGACCAACTAAGCCGGGATTGATACCGAGTCAACTCAGGAATCATTTTGCAGAGTTGTACACCTGAACTTACAAAGCATATGACTTGAACGAGTCATATTTATGTAGGCTTGGTCATGGAAGATAGTATGATACTGAGTTGACTTGGTCTACTTGCAATGACTCAGACCAAAATTGATACAATATTTTGTATCACCTAACTTTATGTTCTCATTCAAATTCTAAACAGTTTGAAATTCAATTTCCACGCATCCTCATTTAATGATCCTATTTTTCAGTTCGTACAAAGCTTAAAGTGCTAAAAAATATTAAGACATGATGAGACTTAAATGAATTCTAATGGGAACAATATTAGGTAAAATCCCACATGGAAGAACCCTTATGAACGACAAATTTGATAAGAATAATGACTTAAAAATTCTATATGGACAAAAACCTAAGTCCTTAGGAACATGGATTACTGCTTGAACGCTTGCAGCATTCGGTAGAGTTGGTGCCATTATTTAAGTGTATTAGCTTATGCTCGAATCAGATGAAAGCAGTTAAAATTTGATGGACTGATCGTCAAAGAAGGCCCTACTGTAAGAAAAGATATCAGTTTATAAGGAATCCAAGCTTGTAAGTTGATCTCAAATTTAAGTTTTTATTACATAATAAAACCTTTAAATTTATATTACATACTAGGCATACTTCGAGAGTTAAAGAATTAGTTTGATTGGCCCTTTCCACCTACCTGCTAAATAACTCTAAAGAGCAACTGAAGAAGGATGCCAGAGGTTGGTGAACTGCAGAAGGAAGGCATAGATGACATATCAGATACCAAAACAAGGTTAGAAAAAAGCAGATGACATATCAGCATTTTTATTTTATTTTTGATAATTCTATGACATATCAGCATTTGAAGAGCAGTTTTCAATAGATTGTAAATCTTATGTTTTTTTAAATCAGCAGCATCTCTTTATTACCATGTTATTAGACAACAATTATTTGTAGCTCATTTTAAAGTGTTTCATCGAAAAGAAAAATTAGTTTGATAAGCTGAAGATATTCAGTTTAAAGCCAAAGTTAATGAGAGCAAAAATGGGGGAATGGAAATAACTTACATAAATTAACAAAGTTAATGGGGAGACTAGGATTCAAGTTAATGGGAGCCATAGTGACAAAGTCTCCAATTTTTTCCCATCCGATTACATCTCCCGATTAATCGGACAAATCTTTGAATTTCTGATTTATTGACCATTTTTTCCTGGTTAAATATTTTGTTATGTATGCATGTGTTTATGGGTAACTAATGACCTGGTATAATTTTTAGATAGATGATAGGGAAGTTTGCATTTTCGGCCCTTTATACCTATGCATACTCTATCAATCCTAACTAATTAGATGCTCCACAAAACAGCAATCAACACCAACCTCCAAAGGTTTTTTCCTTGCTGAGTAATTGGATCCGATCCCTACTGTGTTGGGACATTGTGAAACGAATAGGGAAGGCCCCAGTTCATCCCAAATAACCTCATGGAAATGCTCAAATTTGATATGTTGCCAAAGAGTGATCTAAGGCCCTGTTTTGGGCAGCACTGCTTTCGCAATCTGATTAATGCAAAAGTGAGAATCCGGAAGCGTGTTTAGCCAGCTTCCAGAATCTCATCCAATTCACTCCGTACTTCTCTTTAATGCTCATGATCCAATTCACTCCGTACTTCGTCTATGGCACTTACACTTGGGTCACAACGTGATTGGCTGCAGACATAGTGGTTTGAATGCCAAAGATCTAATGAACTAATGTCTAAAGAATTAGGATGAAAAAGCATCTCCTTGTTTTGAATCAAAGCAGTCAAATGCTTTTAAAATTCAAGGCCACCATATCAATCTCCAAAATAAAGGCCATTACCCAATGTTGGTCAAATATGTACAAGGTATTGAGAAGGGCAGACCTAACCTCTGATTTTTTAAACGTATAAAGAGATTGCTCTCTGAACTCAAACCTCATCTAAACAAATATGCTTATTAGATGACTCATCCCATACAACATCCCATATTAAAAAGCATGGATTGAATGGTTTTAATCCTCTAATAGGATTGAGTTCAATTCATATAATAGGCAATTTAGACAACTGGGATTGGTAAAAAATGTCTCACATGATATTGCCTAACATGTAGGAGGGTTAAAGTGTCATCTCTCTTGAACGGTGACACTCTTTATCAAAAAAGAAAAAAGAAGGGTGACACCCCATTAATTAACATGTATATTTAAATTGATCATATCTTTTATGAAATTATTATATTTAGAAGATGTACTTCTAGACAGCCCTTGTTAATAAAAAAATCATACTTTTACTCTACTTGACTTACACTCTTAATATATAAATATATGCATTGCACATTCTAATTACCTAATAGATATCAATCCATTCCCTTAGTGGCTAAACCCTTACATCATTCATATATAAAATTTATATGTATAATCACGTTTGTCATTTCTTCCTCACTCTAATATCGACCATTAACTCCTTTTCAATTCCTAGAAGCCGCAGTATGGAAACACATCACCTCACAAAGCATAGGATAACTACTGCTTCTTTTTCTCTTATGCTTCTAGTAAGGGTGATGGTAGCTTGTGTAGATATCTTGTTTTCTTCCTCGATGACAATATAAATCATGTTGCAAATGTTTTAACTATAATCTCAGATATTAGAAGATTTCTAATTTTCTGCTATTCTGAGATTTCTGCGCAAATTGGACCGTGCATCAGTGAATGTTGTTTTCTAATGGTGCTGTGAAGTATGAAACTGATGGATTGTCTGTCTGATCACCCGCCGCTCATCATTGAACTCGGTGCAGCGCCACCAAGTACTTTCACATGTGGAACTGACAATCTAGAATTGTCGGGAATCCAAATAAATTGCAGTAGAAGTTAAAGGAGAATAAAGCAAAGATTCGTCTTTGGAACAAAGAAAAAATTGGCAAAGTTGGGAATTGAAAAGAAAAGGCAAGGCAGGACCCCGCAAGGATTCAATTATAAATTCAAAATCGGTCATCCGATTACTAGATGGCGACTGGTGAAGTGGAAATTTATCAATCAAGCATATGTGAATTGATCCAAATCTAACTAGTAATGAAACTGATCAAAATTTGAGCTCATCATTTAAACAAGCTTGCAAATCATCAACTCCATCAAAATTCATTTGTTTCTCAAGTAAAAATTGAATGGAGAATTCAAATTGCTTTTGGACTTGTTGCAGCTAATATTGAAGTAGAGATCATGCATCATAACAAGCAAGGGTTTTTTAAAGTTAAGCAGGAGTGTCTGCTACTGCTGCAATGCTAATAATAACATCAACTTCTACAAACACAGTAAAAAAAACCTTGAACATCAACACATAGTGGATTTAATGAAACAATGAATTTGAGAATCGAAAAAAAATTAAAAATTGAAGAACCTGCAACAGATTCCCACTTGAACACCAAACTTAGCAAATTTCTAAGGTCAAGAATCAAAAATTGGTATTATGAGAATTCAAACTTGATCAGAAATAACAGCTTGCCTAATATGATATACCTTAAGTCATAAAAATACATTGAAATTAGCTGGTAATAAATATGGTGAGTCTTTTTTTTTTTTTTTTGAGAAACCCTAGAGATGTGCCATCAGCCTAGCTTCTAGGTTCCACATTACATCTAGAAATCAACACAAGATTAAGTAAAGAAGAAGAAGAAGATGAGAAAAAACAAGTTCGGGAAACAGGAAAAAAAAATTTAAAGAAAAAAAGGAAAAAAGAATCTCAATGATTTGTACATGAATTTACAGACCTTTAGAGTATTTAAATCACTTGTTGAGGCTCCCTTTTGTTGTCTCTATCTAGGAGGCAGTGGAGCAGAGGCGATGGAGATTGGAGCAGTGGCGATGGAGATTATAGCAGCGGTGATGGAGCAACGGCAATGGAGCAGTTCTCATTTTGGAAGGGTTTAGAAGAGGATGGACGATGGAAGACGAAGGGTTGGAGCAGAGGCGATGGAGATTAGAGTAGTGGGGATGGAGATTACAGCAGCGGTGGCGATGGAGCAGCAGAGATGGAGGGTTTAGAAGAGGCGGACGATGGAAGACGAAGGGTTTAGAAGTTGTTCTCTTTTAAAAGGAAATTAAAACTAAAGGCTGAATTGTTGAAAAGCTTTATGTTAACCAAGCGCCAAATCCAAAAAATGCGCGCGCTTAACAAATTTGCCCCTTTCCCCGACGGGTTAAGTGGCGTTGCCGCTAAAAGTCCAAAATTTTGTAGTGATAACTTGGATGACTTGCTGATTTTCAAGCGATCATTGTTCATTATAATCATTGTGCGACAAACTAAAATAAAATATTTGAATAAAAGCATGTACCTGAGCCTCTATAATGGACATATAATTATTTAATTAAAATTTTAATCTTCTTCAAACTTTTATTAGAAAAAAATAGTCCAACCCAATTTTATTAGAAAAAAATAGCCCGAAAAAATAGCCCTAAAAAAATAGTCCAACCAAATTTTATTTAAAAAAAAAAAAACAGTGGGAAAAAAGTCCGGAAAAACACCCAAGCCCGGCCCGGCCCGATAAGGGTCAGGCTTGGGCTGAGTACATCATAGCCCGGGTTAGGGCCGAGTTTAAAAAATTGGGAACCCGGCCCAAGTAGGTTAGGGCCGGATTGAACCCCAGCCCGACCCTAATCCGGCCCATTGAGAGCCCTACACACAACTAATCTTTAGATCATAGCTCATTTATCAGGCAGTCAGATGTTGATTCTACCGATCCCAAAAAATGATTGTGATCATGAGCGTATTAGTCAACAATTTTCATGTGTAACAATCATAATCATAGTATCGGAGATGCTATTATCACCTTGGCATTTTATAGGCATTCTTGTGCGTCAAAAGTGAAACAATATGTTGTTACAGCCCTTAAATTTTAATGAAATAAGAAGTCGACAACATACGGGGATTTTATCGCAATGGATTGGGAACCTAGGTTTGCCCCCAATGTTGGGTGTCACAAGGACAGGTGGGGGCACTGGCAGGGTTGTCAATGGGCCGGGCTAGGGTCAGCTATCCCTAAAATCTAGCCTGACCCTAAGGTCCAAGCCGAGGCCCTATCTTAGGCGGGTTTTGATATGCCTAGCCTTAGCCCTAACTTAATTAGGCAGGCTGGAGCGAGCTCGGATCAAGTTTCGGGCTTTATAAGTTATGAAATTTTTTTTAATTTCATATAAAATTTTCTTCGTTGTAAATATTTTGTTCACTAAAAATAGAGAGAAATATTCTGAATGAAAAAAAAAAAAAAAATCTTAAGACCTCTCCTTACATATATTTATTACGGAACTACCATTTCAATTATCCGCTCGATACATCTAACGATAATATTGAGTGTTATTTTTGATAATTTTATTGTAAATAGTATATATATTTTGTGTACTTATATTAACACATTTAGTATATATATATATATAATTAAAATAGATACAAAGGCCGGGCTTACAAGCTTTAACTTGTCAAGCCCTTGCCTGGCCTGACGGACAGCAGGCTTTTGGTTTCGAGGCCATAATCTTGTCCTTTTGCCTCATTTTTAAGCCCTAGCCCTAAGATTTTCGGGCCGAGTTAAGTGGGTTGACAGGCCAGCCCGACCTTATTGACAGCCTTAAGTGCTTCACCTTAAGAGATTAGTCGAAGTGCAAAGAGGCTTAGGATACCCTATGTTATATACTTAAAAAAAAAGCTTGAAAATATTGCACTCAACGTTAGTAAGTTCTCTTAGTTCGAGCTACTAAAGACACTCCCAGAAACTGGTATTTAAAACCATGCAACCCCAAACTTCTTGATTACATATCGGAAGGTAGAAATGAAAACGATTAAGGCATCACTCACATCAAAAGATAATAAACCACATAATCATATTAAAAGCAGGATTTCACAAATTTTCATGGGCATAAAAGTCAATTTTTGATGTCGTTGATTACATGTAACCTTTTTCATAAAGGGCTTACTCACCTACATCATCAACTAAGTTGTTCAAAAGTTTTTTGCCATTGTCCCAGCTTTAAATTTAAGTATCTAAGCGGCGTAACTGTTAGACAAAAAAGGATTCTATAATGCAGAATTAAATACTTAGTAAGAATCAAAATTAAAATATACAAAAAATTATACCTCCAGCTATTAATGCTTACTCATATTTTTTCACTTTTTCTCTCTCTTGATTTTGACACTTACAAACTCTACTCACTCTAGTTAAATGGTGTAAGAATGAAGGGGCTTGACTGTGTGAGTTTGGGGACCAAACCGTGGTATTTATAGCCAAAGCTTCTTTTAAGACTTAGACGCTACGTGTCTCATAATGTGGATAGTTTCCATAACTTCCAACTTTAGATATCATCGGTAGTTTTCACAACTTCCAACTTCATGGGTCGTTCCCACAACTTCCATTATCATGGGTAGTTCCCACAACTTCTAATTAAGATATGGGTAGTTCTCACAATTCATACAAACGTGATAGAGACTAGGAGTAGACCACTTCAAGAGCTCCTAAAATTAATGGGATCGAGTTAGAGACCTCTTTGAGAAACGGTCAACAATAACATCATGTGAACTAAGACCTATATTTAAGTGATCGGATTGGCTGATAGAGATCAAAGTTACTTAGTTTGCTAGTTCGAACTTGGGTTTTAATTAACAATTTACCTCTATTAAGCATACCTTATAAGCTCGGGTAGGATGAGTTTTAATATTTTTTTTATATTAATTTTATAGTATAACCTTACAATCTATGCAAGTGACCATTTGGTAAGCTATAGAAATAAAAAACCATAAGATCTTAGATTCAATTCCTCAACCTATGTTCTTAATATTTTGTTTTAAAATAAAATAGTTAGTATTAACAAATAAATTTGTTTGTCATGTTCAATCGGACCGAATTGACTGTGAATTTCATATCGATTCATTGTATCTAATTCATGATTCGCTAGGTGAACTAGAGAATTAAGTAACAAGTATCGGTCAGTTGAACGGTATGTACTTTTCGGCTAACTAAAGTTTGTGTAGATCAGCTGAGCGATAGGTTCTTTTGGGTTAACTGAAGTTTGTATAGATCAGTGGAGCGGTATGTTCTTTTGAGCTAAGTTTGCATAATGTCCGATCACTTTGATAAAATGGCTTAAACAAATATAGCATCACATGGCTTAAAAGTAGTATGACATGACTTTAAAGTTTGCCTGCGAGGCTATTATCTATTGATGTAGATGATTAGAGAGAATTTCTTTTCATAATGCTAGTTTAAAGAACCAAAACATAATTATGGGATTTAGTGAAGTTAATGTAAATAATAGTAGTATGACAATTTCAAACTTTTCTCATAAGACAAATGACAATCTCTCTTTTGTGGGGAAGAAGGGAACAAAATATGATCCAACGGCCGAGTCAAGATTCTTCAAAAAGGGGGCAAGTTATGGTACAAAATGAAAATGAGGTTTTTTTTTTTTTTTTGGGAAAGAGATGGGTCACATGGTGGAGTAGCCCCCTCCCAATTTTATTAAAGAAACCTCACATGTGGCGGAGGAAAACCGTGATAACAAATATGACACATGAGATTTACACAAACTCTTATATTGTCAAAAAGTCAGACAAGAAAAAACTAAAAACCCTCATACAAGCACACCAGGTAAAAACCAAAAAACGCTACCCTCAAACAGAAGTAAAGAAATTAAAGTCGTAAAGCAGGGATGCCAATTTTATCAAATATAACCATACCTCTTGTAGCCTGTGATAATCTGTCACCTTCTCCATATACTTTATTAATACCAACCTCACCATTTCGAGCCAGTGAATCAGCAACTCGGTTGCCTTCTCAAAAAATATGAGAAACAGTCAATCTCATTTCTCCAAGGCCTTCGAGTAATTGCTCCCAATAGTCCCACAAATACCACACATTACATGTGCTTGTGGTCAACCAATTCACTAGTATAGCTGAATCACACTCAATTTCCTCCTGATAATAACCATTCTCCTTACAATCCTCAACACCCCTGGCCAATGCTCTTAATTCAGCAATATTATTCGTGCCAAACCCCAAATAATCCGAAAACACGGCTCTAGCATTCCCTAAATTATCTCTAATCACTCCACCACCACCACAAGTCCCCGGGTTTCCCCTACAGCTCCCATCAACATTTAGTTTCATCCACCCCGGCCTTGGTTTGGACCATGTAATCGTATAAATCGGATGACTAACAACCTGCTTAATGGGCACATTTATAGCTGACATAATAGTTTGGTCACTTGTTGACAGTCTTCTGTAATTCGCCATATTCTCATATATATGGTAAATTCAAAACTTCACCGCACGCCAGATGGCCTCAACTGTTTCAAACTTCGACTCCATTCTTGCTTTGCATCTGCGCAATCACAACCGCCAAGTGATGATACTTTGGATTAATCCTACAAGTGTACCCCGCTGTGAAGCCCATTTCGCACAACTGAATCATGCAAAAACTCTAGATTGCCAAGTCGAGAAGGTCATGCAATGAACACCTAGTGCAGATGCCGCTTGATCCCAGACTGCCTTAGAAACATAACACATTATCCAATGTTTCAATACAACCACTACTACAACAATCACATCGCAAAGCAAGTGGGACACCCATAGATCTGATCCGTGCGTCTACTGGTAAGCAATTAAACCAAGCTTCCCAAACACAAACAATCACCTTTTTAGGAAGGAGATTGTGCTAAAACCAGTCATTCCAAGGGAGATCCTCCCTTCTTACTCGAATAATATCCCAAGCCAATGCAGTGGTAAAGATTCCATTCTTTGCCGATTCTGAAATATAGACATCGGAACCCTCTTTACCAACCATCACCGAGTGCATCACCTCAAAAGCTTTGTTTTCACCAATCATTTCAAAAAGAGTGTTCTCATCCCAAGCATTATCAACCCAGAAGTATTTAACTAACGCCTGATGGTTTACAATGTCGTGGACGTCCACACTCAAGGGCCCACTCAACAACAACCTATCATGCCAAAAAGATACTTTGCCTTCCTTGACTCTTACCTTAGTGTGATCATAGACCTCTGGAAGCACCTGCATAAGTGCCTTCCAGAATCGTGAACTATTTGCGCTTGAAGATGCCATGACTAGGTTGCCATCCTTCACATACTTAGCCCGGAAGAATTGCATCCAAAGATTATCCAACGTAAGGAGACGCCATACAAATTTCATATGCATAGAAACCTGCATTTCGTGGAGGTCCCGAATTCCTAACCCACCTTCATTGGTCAGTTTACAGATAGTTGACCAAGAGACTCACTTGTGCATCGATTTACCATTATACTCACCCCAAAAGAATGTTGAGAGAATGGAATTCAGCTTGGATAAGAGGACCTTTGGAACATTGAGAACTGCCAACAGATGAGTTGTCATGCAAGACAAAACATGTTTAATCAAAGTTAATTGGCCACCCTGAGATAAAGTTTTACATTTCCAACCCACCACCTTGTTTTGAATTTTGTTCACCAACGGTTCCAGATTTCTTGATGTAATCATGCCCGTCACCAGAGGAACTCCTAAATACATTGTTGGAAAAATTCCTTCCACAAAACCCGCAGAGCCAGGTAGAGGCTTGGGGAGTTGTTACTTTAAACTACTGAAATTAAAAGCAAAATGCTTCTTAATCCATAGTAACTATTTTGTTTAAGACAGTTTACCCTTTTTTACTTATGGTTGCTCCCTTTTAAACTTGAGTTATTTTTGGGTATGTGATTAGAGCTTGAAAGCTCTTGGTATTCGGGTCACTTTTTGGACATGTGCCATGTGAAATCACTGGTCGTGTGATTAAACCTCATGATTTATTTTATAAAAGATTGGAATGAAAAATAATTTTCATCGTCCGATCCAGTGCATTCAAATTCCATCCAAAACTAAGAGAACCTTTAATTACATGGTAGCCCTAAATCTTAAATGACCTTTTGACTGCTTGGAATCAAACAATATAGATCGTTCTTTGTCCCAATATATCTTTTACATCAAGGATCTTTTGATTATGGTGCAACTATTAGAGGGCACACATGTTACGTTGCACATCCAAAAAAGTGACCGAGTACCAAATCACTTGGAGCTTGCATCGCTTACCTAAAGCAAACTCAAAATTAATACTAACCTGTTTTCTATGTTGACCTCAACTTGTCCCTTAAAAAGAAGTCCTGGATCGTCTCAACTTATAATATTTGTTTACAAAGATTGGTATTTGGGCTCTTCTTTACAATCAGATGGTATGGTAGATTTAAAGAATGAGGACGTCTCAAATAAAATTAGCTGAGATTGGATGAAATAGAGACAAGTAACTATAGCATTGTGTGAATTCCGAGAGTTTTACTTAGATCAAAGAGACGATTTTAATTGTTATATTATATGATACAAAATATTGGGTTACGAAAAACATCAAGAAGATAAAGTACACATGGCTGAGATGTGTATATTAAGATGAACATATTCGTCGAGCTATGAATAGAACCTTAACGAAATTTGAGACGCTACAAGCACAAGTAGTAGAAGAGGATGACTCTAGCAGGTGCGGCGAACACCTGAGTTGTAAAAAAAGGGTAGGAGAAGACAAAGATCAGTGATAACTTAGAGGGAGAAATGAGATGAAACATGAAGGATTACAAAGTTGAATATTAGCATAACAATAATAATAAAAGAGGGGAGAAATAGAACTCACAAATCCAACTCCAGATAGATTGGATATCGCGATGATGATGACACATGTCATCGACAAGTATAATGGGCTTATGTCAGAATTAAATCATTAAAGGATCTCTAACATTGTTTCAAGAATATATGTATATATATATATATATATATATATATATATATATATATATATATATATATATATATGAGGGCCGGAGATATGCTATATCTCTATACTAATTCATATGGGCGCGACACGTACGCCCTTTTTGTGAAGTGGTGGGTTGCATGGGGCCCACTTTACTAACTAGGGTTATACTTTTAAAATATTTTAAAAGTCCTATACCCTTCCAGCCGTCATTTTTTATTTTTTTAAAGTCTCTTTCTTTTCTCTTTCTTCTCTTCATTTTTCCAAGAAAATTTTAGAGTTACTTTTTCAGGTATATTATATTTTACTCAAAAAATGTGGCCGCCCGGTAGCTAGGGCTCTCAATAGGCCGAGTTGGCCCGGATTTTGGCCCGCACCCACCCGGCCCGAAAAACGTGGTACTTTCAATTAAGCAAACCTGGCCCGGTATTCAGACTGGGCTAAACATGTTGCAACTCAGATCAATCCAGGTCGAGCATGGGTTGAGTGTTCCAACACCATGCCTGCACCCGGCTCGGATATTATATATATCCTTTTAAAGTTATAAAAAAAATCCTTTTAATTAAATATAATTTACTTTAATGTCCTGAGATTAATCATTGTCCGTTATAACTATTGTGCAATAAACTAAAATAAAATATTTGAATAAAAGTATGTATATGAACCTCTATAATGTTAATATAATTATTTAATTACATTTTTAACTTCTCCAAACTTTTATTAGGAAAAAAAAAAAGCTCAAGCCCAACCAATTTTTTTTTAGAAAAAATAGCTAAAAAAAAATAGCCCAAAAAAAAAAAGTCCAACCAAATTTACTAGAAAAAACAATCAAAAAAAAGCTCGAAAAAATGCCTAAGCCCGGCCCGATAGTACAGCGCAGCCCAGGTTAGGGCCGAGCTAAAAATTTTGGGAACACGGCTTGGGTAGGTTAGGGCCGGGTTAAACCCCAGCCCGGCCCTAATCCGGCCCATTGAGAGCCCTACCGGTAGCGAAGCGCCAACACCTCGAAAAAGAGGCGCCGACACCCCGGTGGCGAAGCGCTGACACCCCGCCACCAGGGTGCCAATGTCGAGGTGCCTTTATATCGAGGCGTCGGCACTTCACTACCGGGCATTTACATTTTTTGAATAAAATATACCTGAAAAAATAAATCGGACACTTTCTTAGAAAAAGAGAGAAGAGAAAAAAAAAGAAACAGACTTTAAAGAGACTTCTAAAAAAGTTAAGAATGACTATTGAAAAGGAATATAACTTTTAAAATCTTAAAAGTTTATCCCTAGTTAGTAAAGTGGACCCTATGCCACCCATCACTTCATAAAAAAGGTGCTACGTGTCGCTCCCATATCAATTGGCGTAGAGATATCTCTACACCCAGGCGTATTTTTCCCTTTGCCAATATATATATATATATATATAGGATAAGGCCTCCGTCCTCCAACCTTCCGCGTGGAGCTCCACGTGTCACACAAAACACTTTTTCGGTGCCATGTGGACCTTGGGTGCATTGCTTAGATCATCTTTGAAAAAAAAAAAAAAAACTCATCTCCACCGTGTTTATTTTGAACCGTGAAATGTGGACCAATGAAAATCATCAAACTTTGACTTGTGGGTTTAAAAAAAAAATTTAATTTTTTTTTTTTAATATTGATCTAAACTGTCCACCTGTGCTTCACGTGACACCCAAAAAATGTTTTGGGTGCCACGTGGAGCTCCATGTGGATCTTGGAGGACGGTCACCGTCCTCCATTGGAGGACCTAACCGGTTCCCTATATATATATATATATATATATATATATATATATATATATATATATATATATATAGTTTTCAAAGGACTGTTAGAAGTGGTTGTAAACACCCCAATTTGTCCTCTTGGAGTATACAATTCTGTTCAGTCAACTTTTGGCATTGCCCACAATCTCCGAAAAATGATTGATCTTCTCCGAAGATTTTAAAATCCTAAACACGGAGACTATATACTGAAATAATAGTATATGATCGAAGCACAGACTGAAACAATAGCTCTGTGGCTCAGACCCGACTTATCTCAGGAAAGGTCCCGAATTCTGCGCCCTCACAGAGCCGCGCAATTCGATTGCAAGTCCCATTACTGACGCGCAATTGGTACCACTTGGACCAAGACTCACCTTCCGCAGACCACCTGAAGACCCAATTACACGCCCTCATCAATGCGGGCAATTGATTACACGCCCCACCACCAGCGCATAATGGTCCCTAGTTGGACCTGGTTTCTAATTCCCATGACCTCCCAAACTCCCCGATCAAGCGCACATAAGAGGACGCTTAATTGGATTGCGCATGCTACACAAGGCGCATAATTTGTTCCCAAGTGAGTTGGAACTAGGAAACCTGACTGAGTCAGTCAGCCGGTCACCCACTCAGTTCATGATTGACTCAAAGTGTATTAAGCACACTGGATAGGTGTAAATACCCCCATTTCGCTCTCTCGAAAAAATATAAATTTGTTCGATCAACCTTTGACCTCATAACCCTGATATGAGACCTTATACTGAAATAATAGTATATGGCTGAACACAGGGTAAAATAATAGCTCTGTGGCTCAGGCCTCATACCCCCGACGTGGGAACCATGCACTGAAATAATAATATATGGCTGAGCACAGGCTGAAACAATAGCTCTGTGGCTAAGATCCCGATATAGGGAGACTATATACTGAAACAATAATATATAGTCGGAATGCAAACTGAAACAATAGTATATAGTCGGAATGCAAACTGAAACAATAGTATATAGTAAGAATGCAGACTGAAACAATAGTCTTGCATTTCAGACTCCTTAACCCTGGTGTGGGAACCATGCACTGAAACAATAGTACATGGCTTAACACAGGCTGAAACAATAGCTCTATGGCTCAGATCTCGACGTGGGGAGACTATATACTGAAACAATAGTATATAGTCAGAATGCAGACTGAAACAATAGTCTTGTATTTCAGACCCCTTTACTCTAATGTGGGACCATATGTTGAAACAATAGTATATGACTGGACACAGGCTGAAACAATAGCTCTGTGGATCAGGCCCCATACCCCCGACGTGAGAACCATGCACTGAAATAATAGTATATGATTGAACACAGGCTGAAACAATAGCTCTGTGGCTCATATCCCAACGTAGGGAGACTATATACTGAAATAATAGTATATAGTCGAAATACAGGCTGAAACAATAGTCTAGCATTTCAGACCCGATCCGGACCTGGACAACCCCGAATTAAGTGCCTAAAATCACACTCTCAATTCGATTGTACGCCAAATCGCAAGCGCACAATCAGTCCCTATTCAGACCAGACTTCCTTTCCCCATACTAACTCGAGACTCGATCAAGCGCCTGACACCAGACGCGCGATCGGATTGAGCTCCCCATCACCAGCGCGCAATTGGCCTACGCCCGGCCTAGTCTCACTATTCTTGACCCCTAAGTTTCCTCATTTAAACACTTTGAGAGTTGCGCTTAATTGGATTACGCACTCCAAAATAGGCGCACAATTAGTTCTAATGCTATTAGGACTAGGAAACTCACGAAAGCAAGTCCTTGTCTCACCCAGAAGCCTGGTGACCGACTCAAAGCGATTACACTGTGAAACTCACAAGAATTAGATTAAACACCTAAAACAGGGGGTTTAATTAGAAAAAAACCTATAAATGATTTTTTTCTTAATTTGCCCAAGAGGTTGGAAAGAGGCTGGCAATTTTCGAGAGAGAACGGATTTTTTTGGGATTTTGAAACTAGAGAACTCCGATGACAAACCCATAGAGCAACCTAGTCATGATTTCGAGATTCAAGCTTCGAATCTTCGAGATTTCTCTCCGCAGCCTTAGCCCCAGGTAAGGATTCTTTTTAATTCACGATCGTAACTTCTAATTTCTAGATTTTGGAATTCTATTAATTCTAGTTTCAGTTTTAGACTGTAACACCCTTTTCAGACTGTAAATTTTTATATTTGGTTCTAATTCTCCAAATTCATAACCAATCCTTAATCCGACGGTCTAATTTGCCGACCCTATGCTTTAATTCCGTTCTAAAATCTTAATCTTCAGTCATATTATTAAACTCTAGTTCTAGTCCTTAGATTCTAAAAGCACTTCTTAACCATACGGTCTGATTTTCTGATTTCGGACCCGAATTCAGTCCTAGAAATTTAGATTTTAATTTTAATCCTTTAGTTTAATATTTCCAAAAAAATCCTAAATATTCATTTTGGTTTTCATAATTCTAGTCCTCAATTTCATTCATAATTATTACTCCGAAATTGACTCTGAAAAATCTAAAAAAACTATTTTACAGTCCAAAATCTAATTTATCTTTAACCTCAGCCACCCGATTTGCCCAAGGGAGCTTACGGAGGGTACTCGGGAACGAGGCTAATCCTCCTTAGCATAGCGGGCTCAAAACCTATTTTTTTTAAGAATTCTAGAATCAATTTGTGACAGCCCAAATTTTGGCACCCTGAAACCCGTGCCATCTTGTGACAGCCCAAATTTTGGCACCCCGGAACATTGGCATAGCAAACAATAATAAAGAGAATGAAACGCATAAGAACTGATACTGAAATAGTTCTCCAGTTCTATATATATATATATATATATATATATATATATATATATATATATACTCCAAAATCTATTA
This sequence comes from Chloranthus sessilifolius, assembly GCA_021018995.1. Classification (NCBI taxonomy): domain Eukaryota; kingdom Viridiplantae; phylum Streptophyta; class Magnoliopsida; order Chloranthales; family Chloranthaceae; genus Chloranthus; species Chloranthus sessilifolius. The sequence continues at coordinate 21,047,765 of CM037589.1, forward strand.
TCCAAAAGGTGGTTCTAAACTCATGCCTTTGCATGAGTAAAAGAACCCACCCGAACCATTAATGACATCACTTAGTCACCCTAGATAGTTCGCCAAAAGAATATATCTATTTAATTATATTTCCCAAAATTAAGGCTTGACATATGATCGATTTTAAGTGTAACCCTTGCAAGTGCACAAGATCTATTGCAGTATGGCAAGAACAAAGGTGCCGAACCCACAGGGAAATCTTGAATTTTAATTAATTCTTTCAGAAATTTAAAAACGTCCCTAAGGAAGTACCAAAGGGCAGATTCAATTTTACCAAAATTTATCACACTTTTTCTAAATGCAGAAAAATAAATTAATCTAAACAAATAATTACTGATGAATCTAAAATAATAATTAAATGAGATCAAGGAATATGCTACCCCAGATTTGTACCCCTTTTCTACCATTAAAACCCATAGTTTCATTAAAGCATCATTCACACCACCATTCAGCTATAGAGATGATTCGTAATAAAATATGATCATCAATCCGGCATACCCTATCTAAAAATAATGACTCGGCCTATCATTGTGGTATGAGTCATGTAAGAAGCATAACGTATCTCATGATGTTTAGATCATAACAGTAAGTACATAATCGCTCTGCAGCCTAGATCAGTCTGCAGGTCCAGATCTAGCGATTATAGTCGTTGATACGCGCAATCAACGGTCATAACAAGCATTCAATATATTTTCAATAACACAAACTTTGAGTAAAACAATTCCATGATGACATAATAGACTATGGTATTAATCATAAATAAGGGTACTTATCTGGGGATCGCATCTTCCCCGATCTACTGATTTAGCCGCTCATCTTTGGTATATGATCTTCTTGTTCATTCAAAGTCATTCCTCTTTTTATTTCTTCCAAAGATCTTTGTTTATAATGCCTTTTCCTAACTACAATCTATGCTTTCATTAACGTAAAGGAAAAACAATGCAAATCCTAGGTACAATCTACCCAGATGGAACCCTAGAAGAAGGAGAAAGAAGAACTCTTGAAAAGATGCCAAGAGGAGCCTAAAACTAAAAATAATAATAATGAATAATAATCTTCGAAAAAATTCTCTCCAAAAACTCTAAAAAAAGAAAAGCCAAAACTAACTCTCTAATTATCTATCTCTAATTCCTATCTCTAATTCTTTATCTCTCATTCCTATCTCTAATTCCTATCTCTAATTCCTCCCTCTAATTCCTTTCTCTAATTTTTTTCTCTAATTTTTCCTTTTCGAAGTGTTTGATCCGCTTTAAATAGAGCCAAAGTTTCCCAGCCACAGAGGTGTTCCAGCCACAATAGGGTCGATGCATCGACCTCCCAGATTTTCGTGAATTCCCGCCGAATTTTGCATCAGACACTGTTTTGGTATTTTGGCCATAACTCTCTGTCCCGAACTCGGATTGAGGCAATTCTTGATCCGTTGGAAAGCTGACAGAAAGATATACAACTTTTGTGTTTTAACAATTTCATAATTCGGCCGTATTGAATGTCCACATTGAGCTACAAGTCGCACCAAGTTCTCAATGACCCAAAGTTGCAGTGTTTTGACATTATTTTCAGAATTCTTGAGCTGTTTTCTGCACTTGGCTTGTATTTACCTGAAACACTTCAAATCTAATAATTCTTATCAGATAGCCTTCATCGGATAGCTAAATATAGGTATCTAGGAGTGAAATATCATCATATTTCACTACTCATCAACATACCAAGCCGTTCAATGAGCTCTCACAACTCTCCCTATCAAAGTCCACAACGGAGTCTCTTAGAAGAAGTCCTCGGGAGGAGGCTCTAACTCGTCTCCGGGCACAAAGTCCGAATCCCCTGAATCAGCGTCTCCCGAAACCTCTACGACTGCAAGCAAAGGACCTGCGACGTATAATCTAAAGGGGTGAGCTACATCTTAGCTCAATTAGGAACAACGCAATAAACATATAAGTCAAATCCTCACATATATTCTATGATATTCTTAGCATGATGTATTTATGAACTTGCTGGAAAACAGTTAAAATGATTAAAATATGCATTGAAGTTTACTGGTAGTTTACATGTTTCATTTATTCTCAAACTGTTCATGAATTACATTGATTCGGCTCAAAGAAATTTAAATCTTCAACTTAAGTAGTCCCCGAGCAATATAGCATCGAGCCCCGATGGAATACCCACCATCGTCATCTAAATACCCAGGTCCCTTTCTCATAAGTGACAGGGTCTAGTCTCATCTCAACATCCCTAGGATGTGCTATTGGTGTACGGATTAATCGCCTTTCCGGTGTATGGGTTGGCCGCCGTACTGGTCACGGATATTCTGTCGAGTCAGTCGTAGATATCCCGCCACATCAGTAGGGTATTCTGTTCAAACCTTAAATAGCAAAACTATTATGTGCTTTATATATAGTTATTCACCGTGTAAATGTGCTACTTTATATCAATTAGGCCTTATTAGTCTTTGTTCAATCTTACTTTACAATCTCACTTATATTCCTAGGATGTCTAAATTACTCACATCACACTGATGCCTTTATCACTTTCTCATCCCCTGGGATGTCTCATTTTCATATGCTTACTTGGTTTCACACACACACACACACATACTAAGAGGATTATATGATTAAAGCATTTTCATTTTATTGGTGTATCACACACACACAGAGAGATTATATGATTCATTTCATTTCTATATCACTACATATATGCTCTTGTAATCAAAGTACACATTCAAGGTGTTCCCTACCTTAGGTGTCTGACTGTCCAAGCATCAAGGTCCCACACGGCTCCTCATGTTTGCCTTAGCTCGTACCACCTATGGTACATTATAACATATGCACAGCATCAATAAAGATGCAATAAAGAAGGTCCAAGACCCTCCATGAACTTCATGGTTCAATTAAGAAGTCAACTAAAACTGCCAAAATCGATTAATTGATCTCAAAAATTGATTAATCGAAACCAAAATCAATTAATCGATTTTCAAATCAATTAATCGAAACCAAAATCGATTAATCGAAAGTCCACAATCGATTAATCGATTGCCAAATCAATTAATCGAAATCCAAAATCGATTAATCGGTTTCCCCAAGCCGAAATTCTCCTGCCACTGGAGGTACTCAGTCGATTAGTCGATTTCTAAATCGATTGATCGAATTCACAATTGATTAATCAAATTTCAGATCGATTAATCGATTTCGGGCTTTTCAGCCTTTTCAACTTTCAGGCCAAAATCGATTAATCGATTTGGTCAGAACTCAGCCCCTTCTCAGGTTGTTCCTCCAAATCTTTTTCTTCCTATTTTTCTATCTTTTTCCATCATTTTAATTCATCATTTACCCCATCTATTGACTGAATTTAATCATCAAAACTCATGCATTTAAATCTAACAAAGCTCACCTCAAATTAATCTCTTAAATAATGGAATGGTTGATTTCTTGGCTAGCTTTTGCTTTAACGGTTCTTCACGCGTCGAATCTGGCATTCAATGCTCAAATCCATCCTCAAATCCGAACCACAATAACTCTCCTTGCCATTAACTCCCTCTTTACTCTCTCTCTCTCCTCTTAACTCTCTCACCAACCAAACAAAGGAATGACTTCCCTTTAAGTTATTAAACCCTTATAACCCTCCTTCAGTTTTAGTGTTAAGCACATACACCAGATATAGGTGTATGTGACCCTTAACTAACACCCATACCCCATACTTAGGGTACACTTACATCACATGAATACGTTAATTATAGAAGTCCACTGTTTGACCTTCACTTGGTCAAACTTATGACCCATCGGGCACGGATTCCGAGGTCACTATTTAAGATCAAAATTTTTATGATGTTACACAATTAATTGCATTTCTTATCTTTTTAGTATAATTAACTAGTAGATTTATTTTATTTCAGCACAATTAAGTTAATTAGATTTTAGCATGATTGATTAATTTCTTTAAATCAGATTTTAATTGGTTAATTTCTTACTTTAATTAGAATTTCAGTTTGATTAATTCATTACTTCAGTTAGAGTTTTAGTAAAATTAGTTCTCTATTTCAATTAGAATTTTGGTAAGACTGTTATACTTGATTTAATTAGAATCCCAATACAATTAGTATACTTGCTCTACTTAGAATCTCAGTATAACTAGCATGCTTAATTTAATTAGAGTTTCATCAGAACTACTACATGTGCACTCTTAGTACAATTAGGAAACCTGATCACAATTAAACTTCTAATGGGATTAGGAGACTAAAATCAATCGGACTTCTAATGGGATTAGAACACCTAATTAATTAAACTTTCAATAAGGATAAGAATAGTAAAAATTAACTAGACTCTTAATATAACTATAATAAATTTACATATAACTAAATTCATAATAGAACCAGGGAAGTCTAAACTGACCAGAACTATAACAATAACGGAAAATAAAAGGAAAATTAAACTATCTAAATTATAAGAAAAGACATAACTGCTGGCTTTCGCAGGCGTGCGATTCAGTATAGAAGTAACCCACACCCGCTCTAAAGCGTGATCATTGACGTGTTGCAGCGTCAATAAATATCTGCAGCTGGCGATCGCAACAAACTAGGAACCTTCCTAGAAAACCCTTTATTTTTAACATTCCAAACGTTGCATCGCTAGAGTCCACTTGGATAGAATTGGAGCCACTGATTCAATGGGGACCGAGAGGAACCCAGAAAAAGTGCGCACGAACAGACTGGCGATCGCGATGGGACGCTTTTGCAAACTCTTTTTCTAGATAATTTTCATTTTATCTCCCTATTTTTTTTTCTTCCATCATGTCATTTAGATTCCATTTTATATATATATATATATATATATATATATATATATATATGAGTCTTCATCGAAGACACGAAATGTCTGGTATACGAAGAGTGAGTTTAGGAGACCCACCATTGTGGGGATATCATAACAACCCCACGTATGAAGAATAATCATTTCATAATTTCAGCCCACGACAACTTGAGATCAATATGGCCGGCGAGCAAGAAAATCTCTTCTCTACCCTACACACCGGTAATAATCATAATTGGAGAGATGGTAACATTGGACAAAACCTCACCGCTCAACAAATCGTAGAACTCAATATTCAAATAATACAAAGAGGAGATAACGACTCCGATGAATTGCTTCGAGGGTTGGCCGCTGCATATGAAACCATTAGGTCACGATAATTTTCAGAAGAACAAGAGCGACAAGAGAGACCACCTCCTACCCCGAGCACAGTGTCAGCCCGTGTCTCACCATTGAGACAACCTGCCCACACATTCTTCAACGATGACTCTTTAGATAAGATTTGCTCACGGGTCGCTCCAAAAGACAACACCATTAAAATTGAAGATCTCTCTAAAAGGCTCGATGAGTACATGGCCAAGAGAGAGCGCCCTGGTCACTCATTCGGATTCGACAAATTTTGCCGGGACGTTGAGTTTAATTTACCAATAGGATTTAAGCCACCGAAATTTACCAAATATAATAGCACGGGAAATCCGAATCATCACTTGGCCCTCTATTGTAATGATTGCTGACCCATACATGATAATCAGAGACTTCTCATTCACTATTTCCAACGCTCATTAGAAGGAGAAGCTTTAGACTGGTTTGCGAGACTCCCAATTTATAAAATAGAAACCTTCGATGAATTAGTCGATCAATTCCTAGACTAATACAAACACTTCATCCAAGAGACAGTCAGTCTCAGCGATCTAATGGTAGCTAAGCAAGGACCTGATGAAGAATTTGCCGACTTCGTCGCTAGATGGAAAAAACTCGTTGCGAGGACCAACACCTCAATGAAAGAGAAGGATTCGGTGGACATTATCATCGATAATACTAGAGAACCGTTAAAGAGCGCACTTATCATAAGTGATTGCCCCGACTTCACTGCACTCCACTCCCGGGCATCCCGACTAGCACGACACATTAAAGTCGAAGACCTTTCTCTATCCATAGTCACATCGAAAGTGGGCTCTTTCAGTGAATCAAAATCGAAAAACAATAAGAAAGCCTTAGGAACCGAACATGTCAACACTATTGTTAATCAAGAACAAAACGTCGGGAACGAAAATTTCCACCCACGAAACTTCGGGCAAAATCAAAATCAGCAACGATACATGAACTAAAACTAAGGCATTAATCAGCAAAGATATGCAAACCAAAATCAAAGCCAGAACCAAAATCAGGGCCAGTATCAGAATAGAAATCAATATCCCAACACCTATCAAAATTAGAACACGACACAAAATCGACCAACCCACGTGCCGAATTACAATAGTGTGCTCCCACCGCAGAACTTTAACTCAGCCAAAGGCCCCTACCAGCCAAGGTGGGAGCATTATCCCCCTTTACCGGATACGATTCCCAACATTTTTCATCTCCTTAACACTCAAAATCTCCTCTGATTTCTGCAGGAAAGATCCCGCCCATGGCCGATAAATTTAGACTATAGTAAATACTGTGCCTTCCCTCAGTATGCGGGATACAACCTAGAAGACTGTTAGGTCCTCAGGGACGTAATCTATGACATGAATGACCGAAGTTAGATCGATTGGAAAGCGCTTAGGAATCCTAACCCTAATAATAACCAACCCCAACAAAATTTAGGGATTGTTAATAACCCTATGCCCAACCACAACAAAGCAACACCGGCTCAGGTCACCACCATAGATCTCTCCGATCGATCCCCCTTCCAACCTTCCACCTTAATCACTCTCATTCAACCCTCTGCTACTTTCGCCACACCAGCGAGAGCTCCTTCACCCCCGCATCCCTCGGCCCTGATCACTCGCATCGCCCTATCGAATCCACCTCCTTATCCAAAATTCACTCAAATACGAGTCCATTCCTCTAGGGCTAGGAGACCATTCCTCCGTTGTCACCCACCGGAACCTCCAACCCCTCTAAATTCCAAACCAATGCCATTACCGCTCCCTTTGTCCGATTCTGAACCCGAGTATGGAGATCACGTTCTCCAAATTGTAGCCCAAACTACTGCATGGGTAGAAAGTATCACCCGAAAAACTCCAAGCCAATAAAATGAAATAACAACCAAGCGTTCGCTGAATCTAAAGAAAAGCGAGCCAGAAAAACATCCTGACCAATGCGAGACGCTAGTCTCTGCTTTCTTAGAAGAGGAAGATTACACACAGTACCTACCACCTTAGAGCGACACTATTGAGGTATGCGTTCCAACCTCAAATTTCACTCATTTTATAAATACATCCATGTCAAGCCGCGTCGAGTTCGATCAACAACCGACTTGCCCGATTCTCAAATCAGAAATAATTACCCACCTCTGCCTTTCCCTCGAAATAAGGATTTCATGAACACAGCCACCAGAGAGGAATGTGAGAGAAAGAGAGGTTAACTTGCCTCCCCCACCTCACATCATCCCTCCACCAATTCTTGCACCTCAACCATTCCAACCACCTGCACCTAAGGCCAATCAGTCAAACAAAGAAACTGCGCTCGAGCCAAGGCAAGAATACGACCTTTTGCGATATCTCCAGAAGATTCTGGCCCAAATATCCATACTAGAACTCATCAAGAAATCGATTGATCATCACCGATTGTTGATAAGGACACTTGAAGACACACAAGTGGATGAGAATATGACCCTAGATAAGCTTCATTAAATCACTTCGGTCATGGCGTAACCTCCTGTGCTCACTTTTATAGACGCAAACATGCCTAAAGAGTCACTCTGCGGGATTGCGGCCCCCATATATCTTACGGTCATAACTAGAAGATTCACCGTACTACATGCACTCGTTGACACGAGAGCAGGACTTAACATCTGCCCTCTCACCACATTAAAAATGCTCGAATACACGAAGCAAAATGTCAGGCCCTTCGCACTGTCACTCATAGCTTATAATGGGTCGTGCCGCTTTATCAAAGGAACTATCAAGCTACAGGTTCGCCTCAGACCTGTAATGAAAGACGTCACCTTTCATGTTTTTGATTTTGCTAGGAAGAAAATGGCTGAAGTCAATAAAGGTCGTCGCATCCACAAACCATCAATGCATAAAATTCTCATATGAGGACTCCATCGTCCGTATATATGCTGATGCACCTCTCCAGGAGATGGATACTGATTACGCGGCGAGTATACCAACCGCCCATGATTACATATTGAACACGGGTCTATTCAAAAGACTTGAATCCCTAATGAGACAACCATTACTGAAGTCTGTCCCCCTACCCCTCCTAGTTCGCCCCCAATGCGTCGATAAAAATTAATGAGAAGAGAGGTTGGCCCAGACCTCGCCAAACTCTATGCCATTTACCTTACCGCGACAAAAGGGTGGGACCTTATGTACCAACTTGGATATGTTCCCCACACCGGACTCGAAAAAAATAAGCAAGGTCGTGTAAGACCTGTTGTCCCAATGCAAATACGTAAGCACATAGGGCTAGGTTACCAATTGGACGGCCCGCAAGCCGACTTATCCCCTACTTCACCAAAATGGTCTCTATATGACCACTTCGCCTATGGGACCACTGAAAAAGTAGATGTGCCGAAGCATAAGGAAGTGTCCTTCACTAGATCCCAAGAAGTAAAAATTGAGCGAATGACTAAAGCGTTCAATAATTTAATCAATTTAAATGACGATATTGATGAATCGCTCGAAAGAGTCAAGCCCATGTTTGACACTAAGGAATTTACAGAAGAGAGGAGAGAAGACCCTCCAAAACTTGACCCATGAGTAGAAGATTGGAAATCCACTGATGACGAAGATTTCACATAGCAGCTTTACAAGATAGTGAAGAGCACTTACGCTTAACCTAAGAAAGAGATGACACTCCACAAGAAAATACTAACTCGTATAACCTCTGCCTCGGCCTCGGCCTTGAGGAATGGGAATGCCCTTGGGACTCCCCTTGTATCCCTTACCCATACCAACCCAGCTGTAGGGCATGCGCCAGCATATTAAAGCGTTTCGCTAGTTGGACCTGATACTCTACCATAGAAGAATCAAATCACTCCAACCTCGTGACCACCGACACAAGTAATGACCTACCAATTCAGCTGCCGACACAAGAAGCAGGAAATCCCAACAATCATCTGATTAACCTAGGGAGGAAACACTCACATCGTCGTCATAAAATTTGAAGAGGAACTTGAACTCGACAATTCTACATCCCCAGATTCGCCGCAACTCCAAATATTTTAGAAATCTCCAGAGGAAGAATGGCAACCTCCCCCGAGTGATGACAAGGACTACTGGATAGACCTCTCGGCCCTCGAGTTAGCGGAGCGAGCCAATCTAGGACTTCAAGTACTATCAGATCAAAAATATGAATTCGAGACCGTTTTCAACTCTAACCTAGAAGGATGGGAATGCCCTTGGGAATCCCCCTGCATTCTTCACTATTATCAACCTCGTTGCCGAGCATGCAAGCTCAGCCTAACGTATTATGAAGAGCAAGGAAAAGAACTCGCTGCCCCTGAGGATCCTTCGGGAGATCCCCCTCGGTGGAAAGAACAATATTATTACAACCCAAAGGATGATAGTTCAATCGACTACGATCTTTAGAGTTTCTTCGGAGAAGAGGCGATCAATGTGGCAGGAGAAATCCAAGCATTAGTGCCACTATCACCAGCGTCACTCATTCAAAAGATCACCCTAAAAATTCATAAATGCAAAATTTAAAAAAATGAGAAAACCTCATAAAAGAAGGGGAACTCTTCGTCCCGAACCAAATTTGTGACCAACAAGGAGACTTTTCTCCTAAGATTTCTATCCCATTACCCGCACAAGGACGTAAAGCATATCGGCTAAACAACAAGCTAGTGATCATACCGGACGAGGTACTTTGTGACTTTGAGAGAAGAATCAGTAGTCTTGACCTTCACCTTACCAAAGATCTCTCAGTCATAGATTGTGCCGATGAAGGGTTACCTTTCGCAAACTCAGATCTCCAGTGTAGCAATTTTGCAGTATACGAACTTACCGAGGACAAAGAAAGAACACCAATTGCCGAGGAGGCACTGGACTTCTAACGGGTTATCAAGCGTTTTGATGAGCAAACCCAAGCTGTCGCGGAACCCACAGAAGAACTTAACTTTGGCACTGAAGAGAAACCCAAGAAGCTACTGATTAGCGCAACGCTCAACTCCAAGGAACGCCAACAAATTGTACAAGTCCTGTAAGAACACCTCGATTCCTTTGCATGGTCCTATAAGGACATGCCCGGTTTATACTCAAGTTTAGTAGAACATCGCCTCATTTTAGAATCCGATGCAAAGCCTGTTAAGCAGAAACTCCATAGGATGCACCCACAAATTGCCCTCCAAGTTAAAAAGGAAGTCGATAAGTTACACAAAGCCAAATTTATCCGAGTCTTCCTTTATCCTAAGTGGTGGCCAACATAGTACATGTCGCTAAGAAAGACGGCAGGGTATGGGTTTGCATCGACTTCCAAAATCTCAACCAGGCATGTCCAAAAGAGGACTTCTCACTTTCACACATTGAAACTCTAGTCGATAACACCGCTAGACATGAGATGTTATCCTTTATAGACGGTTTCTCTGGATATAATCAGATCAAATTAACAAAGTCCGACCAAGAGAAGACTTCTTTCACTACACTATAGGGAACATACTGTTACGTCGTTATGCCTTTTGGGCTCAAGAACGCATGAGCCACGTATCAAAGCGCCATAATGACTATCTTTCACGACATGATGAACAAGTGTGTAGAAGTCTACATCGCTGACATATTAATAAAGTCTCAAACGCCAGTAGGACATATTGAAGCGCTCCGACTGGTGCTACAAAGAGCTAAGAAATATCAGCTAAAAATGAACACAAAGAAATGTGTCTTCAAGGTCACTTCTGAAAAATTACTCAATTTTATAATTAGCAAGCGAGGGATCGAAGTTGACCCTGTAAAAGTCAGAGCCATCCTCGAGATGTCGCCTCCCAGTAATATCAAAGAGTTACGAGGCCTAATAGGAAGATTGCAGTTCATCAGAAGATTTATCTCCCATTATTCGAATAGATGCGATCCTTTCTACAGACTACTTAAAGGAGGAACTGAGTACAAATGGGATGATCAGTATCAGCAAGCCTTCGACAATATCAAGAAATACCTCCTTAACCCACCAATACTATCGCCACCTGTCCTCAGAAGACCCCTAATTCTATACCTCTCAGTGAACGATAAAGCAATGGGAGTAATTCTTGGAAAATATAAAGAAGACGATAAGAGAGAGAATGCTATCTACTATCTCAGTTAGACGATGGTCGAATAAGAACAATAATACATTTCAATGGAGAAGACTTGCCTCACATTGGTGTGGGCCTCTACCAAATTATGACAGTACTTCGGAGCACATAAAATACTAGTACTAGCCCGAATGGATCCTCTGAAGTACGTATTTGAAAAGCCCGCAACATCAGAAAAAATCGCTCGCTGGCATATACTCTTGTAAGAATTCAATATCACTTACGTCACGTAAAAATCGATTAAAGGACAAACAGTCACCAATTATCTCGCAGATCTCCCGCTGCTGAGTGATGAGCCCATGCATGCGGATTTCTCCGATGAAGACCTATTCATGATTCATAACAAAGAGCCCGATAAGACCTCATAGACCCTTTATTTTGACGGTGCTTTAAATCACAAAGGAAAAGGCATTGGGATAGTCCTCCTAAGCCCAAAAGGAGTTGTCATACCTAAGGCTTTTCAACTAGATTTCTTTGTCACTAACAATGTCGCTGAATACGAAGCCTTTATAGTTGAACTACGAGCCGCACTATAATTAGGTGTTAAACAGTTAAAAATCATCCGTGATTCCAAATTAGTAATTTCACAAGTCATAAGAGAATGAAAAACTAAGGAAAAGAAACTAATGGCATACCTAGAAACCGCTCAATATTTAGTAGAGAAATTTGAAAGAATCTCTTTCACGCATATCCCTAAATTAGAAAACGAGCTCGCAGATTCCTTAGCCATACTAGCTTCGATCATCTAAATACCTATCAGGCAAAGTATCAAGACTTTCTTTATCGAAAAGCTGACAATGCCCGCCCATAAGATAGCATGAACTGTCAAGAGAGAATTACCCATCCTCCCCACAAGTGCAGGACCGAAAGAAGCAATCACCCTGGAAAAGCACGTCAAGACAAAAATCGAAATCGCTATGTTCAGATTTGAAAAATCACCGACCGACGATGGACAACCGTGGTATTTCGACATCTGAAACTTCTTGATCAACACATCCCTCCATATGCCACGAAGATCAAACGGAAGACTATAAGGAACTGATGCGCCCGATTCTGCATACTCGGTGAAACATTATACAAAGAGGCTTTCACTAAATAAGTACTACTACAATGCGTCACGACTGTCGAAGAACAATATATCATCCGAGAAGCACACACCAGTGCCTGCAGCGCCCACTCCGGTAGACAGAGACTCGCTGATCAAGTTACACGACAAGGCTACTTCTGGCCGACAATGATCAGAGATTGCCACCTCTACGTCCAATCCTACAAGCAATGTCAAGAACACGCCGCACTCGTTAAAGCTCCATCAATTGCAGTGAATACCATAACCTCGCCATGACCGTTTTTGATGTGGGCCTTCGATGTCATTAGACCTTTCACAAACACAGTTGGGAACACTCACAAGCACGCGCTCATACTTATAGCGACCGAATACTACATCAAATGGGCAGAAGCTGAATCCTATATTAGAATCACCGCTTCAACACTCGTAAAGTTTATCGTTCAGAATATCATCACTAGGTTTGGAGTACCCAGGATGTTTATCACTGACAACGGACCACAGTTCATCGCAGAGAAGATGAAGAAGTTATACAAAAAGTACGACATCGATCTACGCCACTCATCTCCGTTCTACCCTCAAAGTAATGGACATGCAGAAGCTATGAATAAAATACTGATTTGAATCTCGAAACACATAGTAAAAATAAGTAATAGAGCCGACTGACCTGAACGACTACCAGAAGCACTCTGGGCCTATAGGACCTCTATTCGTACGGCCACTGGCTAAACTCCCTACCTCCTTACCTATGGGATGAAGGCAGTCCTATCATATGAGATACAAGTACCATCTTTACGGATTCAACTCGATGATGAGCTATCCTTAGACGAGAGGATAATTGCCCTACTCACGCAGCTAGGGCAGCTCGATGAAACATGTCTAAGGGCAGTTGATCACGCTCAGGTATATCAGAGGAGAGTGGCCAGGGCTTACGATAAGAAAGTCCTTAAATGAACCTTTAATACTGAGGAATTAGTCCTAAAGAAGATCATGCCTTCCAAGCACGCCCATCTGAAAGGAAAACTGAAATCGAACTGGGAAGGCCCATATGTCATAACAGCCGCATACCCTGGAAATACCTACAAACTGGCAAACCAATATAGGGAAGAACTCCCTAGCCCTTAGAATGCTATATATCTTAAGAAAATATTACCCTTAGCCCTCTGATCGTCACATCCCGTGGTTAAATACTTATACTTATCACTCTCGTAGTCGTCATAACCCATTCATTAGTCATACGCCTCCAATTCTCAGAATATCCTAAAGACCTCTGATTTATCGCCCACCTTTTCTCACTCGGGCAATCTGATTAAAGGACTAGTGATCTATCTAACCTCTTTCAAAAGCATAAGTAACACCCGATCCTTATTTCCCTTCCCCTGCCATTGGAGGAGACGTTAGAGCAAAAAAAAAAAAAACATTAGATTCAATCAAAACTTATTATTCTTGCGCTAGCAGGATGCTTTCGAAACATATATCTATATATCAAAAATCGAGTGAGAGCATTACGACGAATAAACAAGTCAATGAGCTCAGGGAAGCATAAGCAGGCCATGAGGACATCTCTGATAACTTTACTATAAGTGTATAAGCAAGCTGCGAGGGCATCCTTGATGTCCCCATACTACTAGATGTCGTCGTAAAGTGGCGGGAGGAGGACAAACTCCTGCTGACCATAGAATATGAGATTTTGATGCTGTCGAAATATGATGATGAGCTCGATCATGGCATCCTGTATCCCCTCTGAGAAAAAAATTGTTACCTACCCCTTTTGGAAAGCATTAGATACAAACTATTCCCCGCATCACTGAGCCTTATCCCCCCTCTTCTATTTTTATTTTCGGACAATAAATCAGAAGCCTTATAGGATGTTCCTAGAAATGAAATCGAAAATTGATGAATAATGACTGATGCAATCACCTACTACCTACCATACTTCTCCCTAATAACCATGGGATAGGACGACCACCACCCCAAGATAAACCCCTGTGTACAACTAACCTAGTCAAAGAGACCTCCCCGGTTTGATGACAGTACCGATCAACTTTTCTTCAAAACTAACTCACCAAATACCCATGAGTGCTTATAGACCCAAAATGCTTATCTCAAAACCCAACAAAAGTTCCATTGCATCTTGACGCTGGGGCATTTTTTTGAATTAGAAGAAGAATCATATTAGAAGCGCTAGCTTGTCCATAAAAAAGATAAGGAACGACGAAGTTACCACCCGGAAAGTGCTACCGAAGATATCATACTATCAATCCTACCATGCTCCTATACTGGGGTATTTTTATTATTTTAGTTATTTGTTTTCCCTATTGCATTATTTCTATTTCAAAAAAAGAAAAAACACACATATTCATCTTTTGCTACTAGACTCCGGCCTGAGACACTTACCCCCCTTGACAATCAGCAAGGGGGGGAATAAAACTACTTAACCCTCATATGTGCAGATATGAAGCAACCTTCAACCATCACCGAGCCAGCTCAGCAAGCATTCAAGTCTCAATGACGGTCGATGGCGCTAAAGCAACTAAGAAGCAAAAGTAGACGCAAAAGGTAATTAAAAAAAATGGAGCCAATCAAGTACATCTAAACTAAAAATCTCTCTCTCTCTCTCTCTCTCTCTATATATATATATATATATATATATGTCAAAATCTCTTCATTTCTTTTTACACTTGTTAACGAGAGCATCCTCCAATATATACAACACACACATGCTATGGATACAAAAACACACAGACACACACCTACTCCCTACGCTGTCGCTGCGATGGTCGATCACCTCTGTCCTCAATATCATCAGCTCGAAGGTCCGTGACTGGTCCTCTGAAAATATAATCCCTACACTCAGAGTCCTCGAAACCTCTAGACGACGAAGCCCTGCTACAGAACCCCGCTCACTCGTCTGGCTAACAGACCGCCTCAATCGAGAAAGAGGAGGATACCCCGCAAGAATATCACGAATGGCTGAATCCCTCCAAGCATCATCCCTGACGTGATCATGTGACGTGTGACGAGACTGCCCAGTCGAGGAACCCGTAGCCCTCAACTCCGAGCCATCAAGCTGACTAACCAACCTACGCACCCCTCGCTCACTCCTTGTTAGATGATACTACAACCGCTCTAGGGTCACCTGCATCTCCGCCCGCGTCATCCGACGTGCCGCCTCTAATGCTTCTGTCTGAGTCCTCTGTGTGACCATCATCTCAATGACTAGGTCCTCCTGACTCTGTGCCTCCCCAAGGATTCATCTCGCCTCGAGAGTGGTGCTCGCGCTGCCTCTAGGCACGCCTCCTCAAGCTGACGGACTTGTATAACCACCCCAAGTCAAAGGAAAACTAATATATATATATATGAACAAATTAAGAAACTTTAAAAAGGAAATGATTATACCAGATCCAGCCTCTCCTCCAGGAGCCGCCCAACCGTCTCAGCAGTCACTGGATCAGCAAGAGGCATGGAAGGAACAGCGAACATAGGCGACTGTAATAAGAATAAACAAATACATCAAAAAAATATTATAATGACAAATAAACTACAAACACAAAGAACCAAACAAACCAACACAAGTCATGTCAGAACAAAATAAAGATGAAATAATCTAAACAAAATTACGCCACATCAAAAAATTATACCTGACTCTCTGGGCGCAGAGAGGCAGCAGTCGCCTCCCTCGTCTGAAGATCCTCAGCAACCCGACACTGAAATACCACATGATATTAGTAAACTGTTAAGCAAGCGAAACAATAACGCCCAATGAACTGTGATAGAAGATTGAATGGAAGATTGAATGGAAGCTTACCCAATGATCTAGCTCGGCCCGAAGGTGAGCCATCGCTGGATCCTCCCGACTGGAGGAAGCGACTGAAGACGGATCAAATGTCAGAACGGGACCTCCAGCAGCGAGCTCGGCTCTCTATGAATAACAATAAACACATCAGTTGGTAAGCTCACAATACTAATAATTAACAAAACCATTTTTGAAAAGACACCTACCAATCGGTCAATCTCAGATCGTAGGCTGGCCTCCACCTCTCAGTCGACCTGCTGCTGACCGCGTAACAACTCAATCATCACCGCCTGACAAGCAACCTCACCCTCCCTCTCAGACTGTCCAAAATAAAATAAAACGAGACACCACAATCATGTCAGAAGACCAGAAGATCGAGTCCACATAATACAAAAAAAAAATCGTAAATTAACTCACCAAGAGTCGTCAAGTCTCCGCTAGCCGAGCCCCCAACTCATCCTCCGCTACCCTACCCTGGGCAACCGAGGAGACTAAGGAGTGCCTCATCTCCTCATCCGGATGAGGAACACACCCCATCTGCTCCATCGCCCTATGGAAAGCGTCTAATTCCCCTCCCACGCTCATGGTGAGATCCATCTGCTCCGGCGCAGCCAACCTCTCCCTCAAAGCCGATGCCGACTTCGACCCATCGATCGCGAAAGAGCCACTCCCATGGAAGGGACGTGTGAAGAGGCGCCCGCCACCCAATGCACTAAACCACCGCACATACTCTCGGGCATCCGCCTCGTCACACGTCCCTATAACCCTGGTCCCCCCGACTCTAAAATCCACTATCTGAAGCGCCATCCACTCCGCATAATTTTGGCCAGGAGCATCGGTCATCCTCTTCGCCACTCTATGGCGAATCTCTGGAGGAACTCCCTTAGCGAGCCCCAGTTGTCGTACCACTCGTGATGTGTGGATCCACTCCACCCTCTTAAAATAATGGACCCATATGTTCACATCAAAGAAGGACTGACCAAACTGAATCACTGACACGCCCGCATCCTCCTCGTCTGCATAGGGCATCCAAATCACCTACAACCAAGCAAACGAGCTAACCCCTCAATGAAGACTAGAATCCTAAAAGACCAAAATGAAATAAAAAATATACACATGACGATCTATACCTGCCTCATGTGCATATCCTCAAAGTGACTGTGCGCGATCTGAAGATCCGAAAACCAACAGCGACCCTTCAACACCTCCCTCCACACGTGCGTTCGCGGAAATGTGAACCTCACTGATCGGTTTTAAAATGTACCCTTGCAAGTGCACAAGATCAGTTGTAGCACGGTAAAATCAAGAGTGTCGAACCCACAGGAAAATGTGAAATTTAATTAATCCTTAAAGAGACTTAAAATGCCCAAGGAAGTACTAAGAGAGAAAGTTTAATTTGCTAAATAATTACCACACTATTCTAGATGCAACAAAAATAACTAATCTGAGCAAGAACAATTTATGATAAATAAAATGACAATTTTAGGAATGATCAAGGAATTTGCTATCCCAGATTTATAACCTTTCTACCATTAAACCTATAATTCCATAACACATCAATCACACCATCATTTATCTAGAAAAATGAATCATAAGAAAACGTGATCATCGATCTGGCATACCCTATCTAAAAATAATGACTCAGCCTATCATTATGGTACAAATCATGTAAAAAGCATAGCATATCTCAAAATTCTTAAATTACGACCATGAACAGATAATCACTCTGCAGCTTAGATCGGCCTGCAGCTTAGATCTGGCGATTATGGTCGTTGATAACATAGATCAACGATCATAATAAAGTATTTAAAAAATATTTAATTTAAGCACACTTTTTAGCAAAATGATTCCATGATGAAATTATGAGACTGTGGAGTTAATCATAAAAATGTTACTTATCTGGGGATCGCGTCCTCCTTGAACAAATGATTTAGTCGCTCATCCTTGGTGTGAGATCTCATTGTAAACTCGAAGTCATTCTCTTAAATATGCATTTTTTATTTTCCAAAGGTCTTTATACAATGCTTTTCCTAAATACAATTTATGATTCTACAAACTATAAAAGAAAAGAAATACAAAAGCCTACGTACAATCTATCCAGAGAAAATCCTAAAAGAAAAGAGAGAATGTGAGCCCAAGAGTGAGAGAAGGGATCCCTAAAACAAAGTCGTAGCTTTCTTTATATAAGGGCAAGCAAAATAATTCCCTAATAACCTCAATCGATTGACCTCAAATTTGAGAAGAGGGCAAAGCTATCTCTCTTGTCAATCGATTGACATATGGTTCTCAATCGATTGACAAATAGGGGTAGAGCTTTCATTCTCCTGGTGGATGTTGAGCTACTTCACGAATTTCGATGCTTCTTTTGACCTTTTTGGTCCACAGTTCTCACGTAACCTTTAATTGTTCTCTTTTATGCTCTTTAACTATCCAACGGTCAGAAACACTTGTAAACATTGAAACTACATAACAACCATAAGATGCTTTCATCAGCTAGCTAAATGTAGAAATTAAGGTGCAAAATATAGTCACATTCGGGCACCGATCACACACCTCCAACGAAACCCCTGGACGAAGAAAAGCGAAGTGATCATATGCCTAAAACTAAAAATACAAAAGAGAAACACTAAATAGATGTTACCATTAAACGACCAAAAAAAAAGAGAGATACTATGACACCAATTAACTAAAACTCACATGGAGGAAGGGAAGGAAACCTCCGATCAACATGACGCCCCGTCCTCGACGGTAAAGCTGCTCATAGAGATGCGCCAATGCGGCCACACCCCACGCATAGGTGGGAACTCTATCCAAGTCCTCGAGAACCATCAAAAATAACCCAGTGACGCATCCCCGAGTCGAAAAAGAGAAGAGTACCACACCAAAGAAGTGCATCAAGAATGCTCGAAGCACCCTATCCGCAACCAACCCCGGCTCCACCACGGGCTCCCGGCCCGCCACTATCACACAATGCGCCTCATAAGACGTCCTCACCTCCGAATGGAGCCTTGGGGGGACGAAGCCACTTGCAAACATATCGAAAAACTAAGTGACTCGAACTACACCTGACCCCAAGCCGCTCAACCTATATGGCACACCCAAAATCTCCTCACACACCTCCAAATAATGTCCTACCATCCACCCTGGGATCGGCTCACCCTTGAAACAAAAACCGGTGATGCGGACCCAGTCCTCTGGAGTCGGCAACATCATACCAATTGGAAAGAGAAGCGCCTGATGCTCCTCCCTCCACCTCTCTAGAATCGCCGCGATCAGGCCACGATCGACCTGAAAGGGCTCCGGCTCTAGGATCGGCCCGAAACTGAAAGACACTAGCCGCGTCCGCTAAAACTTCGGCAAGGCACGGTACCAGGTATGAGACTTGATCCATGTCGAGCTGATAGCCAACTGCGGGGGCTCCTATTGAACAAAACATAAGCAATAACAATAAGACTAACACATACCTATGATAAAAGATAAACGAATTTATAACTAAAAGCAAGTCAAAGATGCCCCAAACACAATAACAATTTACAACAAACACTCAAAACGTGATAAGGGCAACTGAATAGACACATGACCTACCTCTAGATGCCGTTATGATACATGAGTGAGCACACAATCAATCATTAATACAGGTTCAACATAAATTAGATGGGTTTTCAAATCCTAATAAGCCTATGCCATAACTTAAATGGCTAAGAAAATGAAAGAACTTTTGCTCATGGATGCTTACCCGGCCTCGAGCGAAGAAATCCTCCAGCGGGAAGTGTCTGTGATCTCGATGCTCCGCACCCTCAGCTCTCGCAGCGTCAACCCTCTCACCATCAACTCTCTCACCCTCATCCTCAGTGACTCCCTGCTCAATCTCGAGCACCTCCTCCCTGACCCCCGACTGGTCAACCTCCAATACCTCCTCTCTAACTACCTCCCAACATCCACCTCCCCGACAACGTCGGTCAGAGCCTTGAAAACAGTAATATCATGCTCACCAATACCACACCCTCCATCCTAGAATAAAGAGCTCGAAAAAACTAAAAAGAATGAAAGAAATGGCTCCTGAAACAGAAGACCGGATCACGAGATATCACGAAAAAATGAAAACTATAGCACAAAGAAGCAAGGAAATAGAGAATTGAAGACCAAAACGGATCGCGCGACAAAAATGAAAAGTTTTAAACTATTTATAGGGAACAGCTGATTCGCGCACATAAATCCAGGCGCTCAAACTAATCATGCACCACTCTCACCGCGCTTAATTTGGATCACACGACCGATCTTGAGCGCGTAACGAATTGTCGCCCGCTCAAACCAACCCAATCATCTGGTTGCGCGCAGCCTACAAAGCGCGTAACCGCTTCAAGCGTCCACACAATGGCGTGTGAATGCCAACGGTCACCCGTACAGTGACCAGCCACTGCCCTAATCACGCGCCTAATACCATGGGTTTAAATCGGTCAAACGATGGAAAACTGGTGCTTAATAACGTTCTGACGCTCTGAACACGCGTCCACCCTCTAGCATGTAATTAATTTATGCGCACAAAGTGAAGCACGTAATTCCCCAAGAACACTAAACAAAAAATGCCCAGGACAGCATGTTCACAGGCCTAAATAAGTGATTTCCAATATTAATTATTAGCTTAAACCACTCATTTGTTAAGCCCAATCCAAAGCATTCCAGACTTAAAGAAATATCCACCCCGATAACTAAAAGAAAATGCTCCAGACCAAACCAAAATGAAAAAAAAATACCCCAACATCACCTGTACACTCCAACTAATACCAAGACTAAAGCAAAACTAAAAAAAATGCACCCCCCCCCCCCATCATCCATTCACTTGAAACTAACCAAAACTAAAAAAAAAAAAATTGCTCCCAGAACACCCCAGATCAAAATAAATAAATAAGATCAGACCAAACCTAAATAAATAGGCATCACGCTCAAAATAAATCGAAGCAAGCTACCAAATAAACCAAAATTTACTAAATAGAAATTGCTCCAAAAGAATAAAATATAATCACTTTATAAATAAATAAAATAATTATAAAATACATCGAGGACATACCCTCTGAATATATAACTTAAAACATGAAACTTAAAATCCGCACGTACAGGCAGTGCAGGAATTCGAATTTATTCGGGAAAACAAATATCTCATCTTCCCCTCTCCCCTTAGCATGGCAGCAATTCGACTGCTACCTTGTATTCCCAATCTCATCCATTCTCAACAATTCACGCAATAAGTACAACTCTTCAGGTCCAACAACCGGGACATAAAAAAGAAAGGAAGAAAGGACATTAGTGAGCAAACTAAGTCAAAACAAAAGAAAATGCCCCAAAACTTTGAATCCCAAACTTGGAACAAAATCCAAGACAACAAGAACCCAAAACTTTTAGCTCACATATTTATAAATTATACCTCCTGAATTACTAAATGACAAGTGTCACATCTTTAAACCTTTCTAATCTAATTAAATCCAAACCAAATAATACCCCCATTGAAAGACCACAATCCATGACGGACTCAGATGAACCAATAATTGCCCAACACTTAACTCCCTAAGAAACACCAATTCCCCCAAGTCTAGATAAACTAATAGGATTTAAACATTTAACACTCATCTAGAACCTTTGAAAACTCACACCTTTTAAGTCTCATGTTAAATCAAACAAAAGATCAAAATTCAAGTTAAATCAAGCCTTAAACCAGACAAAACTTCTTTTTTTAAAAAAAACTCTCTAAAGTGGGACCCTAACTTGTTTAAGACAAAAAAAATGCCCCCAACAAACCAAACAGAATCAAGTAAACCCTCTAAACCAAGCTCAACAAAGCAAATTAACCTCGGGATAAGCCCTAAATAAATTCGGAATGAATCCTAAAACTCTAAACTAAATTCTAAAATAAGTCAAACAAATTAGATAAATGTAACTAATCCGCTAATAAGTTTAAACAAATAAACAAGCACGACAACACAAACAAAAAAAATGCCTCTTTATTCATAGCTCAAAAGTTTTATAAGTATCGCCGGAGGCATACGTCCTAAATTTACAACCCAAAACGAAAACCTAAAACTTTAACCTACAATCCAAAACGAAGACTGGGTTCAAAACCGAGATGAGGCGAGGAGCAGATTCCGCTCGAAGAGTCCAATCAGAGGCTTTAGGGAGAATTGATTGGGAAATACATCTCTCCACTTTTTACTCCTCCTCTTCCGCCATCTTCACCTCCTCTAGACGCGCCTCCTCAACGCTGCCTTCACTGCTCCCTAAAAAGGATCGATGTGAAGACTAGCACCATCATTCCTAATACCACCCATTCTCATAACAACGCCGTCCACGAGCATCACCTCATGACGAAGATCACGTGAAATAACGAACATAGGAAGAAACGACATCCCAATTGGACGGTAGGATTGCTCGATATAACTAAAACGCAAATCTTAGAACACAAAACATTGAAAAAGGTCAAAACTCGATACTAAACTAGAGTATGAAAAATAAATGAAGTCTCCCTCGCTTATATACAGTACGACCTTAATCACGCGCCCGGACACGTGCGTTTAATTCGGTCACGCGCTAGGCACGCTGCGCTCAATGAAACCATCGCCCGCGCCAACTGCACAACGCTCTGATCGCGTGCACTCCATGAACCGCGCAAATTTGTCAAACAACACACTGTCACCGCGTGACCTGAAAGGTCACCTGTACACTGACCTGGTGACACTCCGATCACGAGCTTATATTATAACGCATAATCCAATAGCATGCACACTCCCACATGCGTAAACGACCCCTCAAGCCTGAGATCGCACGCCTGAAAATAGGTGCGCAATCTTATTGAGCGACTTAAAGCAGGCGCGCAATTCTTGACTTTGGAAGAAATCTACACCCTCACACCTTTGTATCCCATTTTGGTCAAAAAAAATTTGTCCCATCGCGTAGCCTCACAGGCTGTTCCAACATAAAAGAAAGACTTACTCACCCATCCCATCACATACCCTTGCATGAGAAGAAAGCATCGACAAAACTCATTTCCATCCCGATAATGTGTACACATGCGATATCACCTCAATATCGAATCTCATCACAATAAATTAACCATACCCTCATGACCCATCGCGAAAAGCCAAAAGCAAACCGCCCAAAGACAAAGCCAATCACGACGCAACCACAACGCAATTTTTTTTATAACCCAAGATATGCCAAAGAAAGACACCAACGTCCCATCACAAAAATATCCCACCAGCGTCCTACCACTAACTACGCTCAGTCAACATCCCATCGCGAACATCACTACCTAAAAAAAAAAAGCTCAGACAGCACGCCATCGCTAACTATGCTCAGTCGACGTCCCATCACAAATATCACTACTTAAAAAAAAAACTCAGGTAGCACATGCCACGTCGTATGACGAAAAGAGGGAAAGATTGATCATGTCCCATCGCTAAGGCAAATGACTCTCTCTCTCCTGAATTGATCCCCACGTCCCACCAAGACTCACCCAGCACGCAGACAAAAAAAGCGAGAATCCACAGGTCCCATCGCGACATCATTTCTCCTAAGACATCACATCACAACTGCCAAGCCCTGCCACAGCAGCCAAAGGGAAGGAAGAAATCTTCTAAGTCCCATTGCGACACCACACCCGAAGCACTGCATCACAGTAATAGCCGCAAAGTCCCATCGCGACACTACAACATCACCAATCCTGTCACATGTTGTGCATAATACAGGTAAGTATCACCCCCAGATAAGTACTACCCACTCTTTTTTGTTTTACTCAATATTCCTCGTAAATATATAATTAGCTATGATTAAGTCAAACGTTTTCAAAACTCATATCTCTTGACTCACGAATCACTATAGTCCTCCAATAAGAGACAATCATCAATACTCACCGAGAAGGTTAGATGGAGTATCCGGCATGCCAAGTGTCATTTTGACAATCACAATAACGGTCGGGTCCACAAATCTCGTACCGATGGATCTATTCAGCAACGTCTCAGAAGCCATGTTTTCCATCATTTTACCACCGAATTGATTTTAAGTTAAAATCTCTAAAATTTTAAAATGTCAAAACCCTCGAATTTTTAAAATTCTCTTATTAAAAAAAAACAAAAAAAGAGAGAGAAGAAAGAAAAATAAAGCAACAAGATAAATAGACCCAACTCACCTTCCTTTAAATACCACAAAACTGATTAAGTGCCCCAATACCCGTGCACAATAAATTACACTTAAACCCGACCTTCAACTCCTATGACCCCTGAACTTGCAATCAAACGCATATCCCACCGTGCATAATTGGATTAAGCGCACACTCCACTACGCAGAATCGTTTGTTCAGACACATTAGGACTAGAATACCCAACTTACAGACCGCCTGAACTCGCAATCAAGCGCATACCCCACTGCGCAGAATTAGATCAAGCACACACTCCACTGCGCAAAATTGTTTGTTCAGACATGTTAGTACTAGAATTCCCAACTTAGAGGCTGACTCCAGATGAATCAACGAATCAAGCGCACGCGCCACTGCACAGAATTCAATTGAGCACACCTCACAAGACCCCTACCTCAATTACCAGCCCAAACCAGCCATTCCCCTGGGAAACTGAATATTGAGTATATTTAATCTAAGAACATACAAACGCCTATTAGAAAATGAATGCCTTATGCCCATTGGTGTGAGCAATGACACGCCTGGTCTAATATAACTTGCAAAAGCTTTCGATATTACATGATACTTTATTTTATTATTATCGGTCTCTGGACCTTATTTTAGATATTTGATTGACGCCCCGGTATCTCGATTGCGTAAGATCCCTCTGTTAGCTTGCGTCATGCGGCGTGATGCGCCATACACCCACAGACCCGGAACGTGCCCTTCGACAGCTACCATTGTCCTTTAAATGCTCTATTTTAGCTTGTGCTGATAAATAAGAAAGTCAAGCATGTCATGTCAGCATCACCAATTCACATTTGTGAATTCCTAAGATAAACGATAAGACACCTTGAATGAGGGGTGTCTACTTCTTCGACGCGTTCTTACTTCACAAGAGCGCACCAAAGAGGGGCATCTGTAGACACCCTCATTTATGGCTCAGGCCCCATACCCCCGACGTTGGAACCATGTACTGAAATAATAGTACATGGCTGAGCACAGGCTGAAATAATAGCTTTGTGGATCAGATCCCGACGTAGGGAGACTATATACTAAAATAATAGTATATAGTCGGAATGCAAACTGAAATAATAGTCTTACATTTTAGACCCCTTAATCTTAATGTGAGAACCATGCACTGAAATAATAGTACATGGCTTAAACAATAGCTTTGTGGCTTAGATCCCGATGTGGGGAGACTATATACTGAAACAATAGTATATAGTCGGAATGCAGACTGAAATAATAGTCTTACATTTCAGACCCCTTTACCCCAATGTGGAATCATATGCTGAAATAATAGTATATGGCTGGACACAGGTTGAAACAATAGCTCTGTGGCTCAGGCCTCATATCCCTGACGTGGGAATCATGTACTGAAACAATAGTACATGACTGAACACAGGCTAAAATAATAGCTCTGTGGCTCAGATCCCAACGTAGGGAGACTATATATTGAAATAATAGTATATAGTCAAAATATAGGCTGAAAAAGCAGTCTAGCATTTGAGACCCGACTTGGACCTGAACAACCCCGAATTAAGCACCTAAAATCACGCATTTAATTCGATTACACGCTAAATCACAAGCGCTCAATCAGTCCCTATTCAGACCAGACTTCCTTTCTCCAGACTAACTCGAGACTTTATCATGCGCCTGACACTAGAAGCGCGATCAGATTGAGTGTCCCATTACCAGCACGCAATTGGCCTACGGCTGGCCTAGCCTCACTGTCCTTGACCCCTAAGTTTTCTCAATTAAATGCTTCGAGAGTGGCGCTTAATTGGATTATGCACCCCAAAATGGGCGCGCAATTAGTTCTAATGCTATTATGACTAGGAAACTCGTTGAGCAAGTCAGTCGGTCGCTCACTGAGTCGGTGACCGACTCAAAGTGATTAAGCACTAGGAAACCTACATGCAATTGGATTAAATGCTTGAAATAGAGCGTTTAATTAGAAAAAAAAACCTATAAAAGATTTTTTTCTTAATTCGCCAGGGAGGTTGGAAAGAGGCTGGCAATTTTCGAAAGAGAACTGATTTTTTTGGGATTCCGAAATCAGAGAACTCCGAGGATAAACCCATAGAGCAACCTAGTCATGATTTCGAGATTCAAGCTTCGAATTTTTGAAATTTCTCTTCGCAGCCCCGACCCCAAGTAAGGATTTTTTTTAATTCACGACCGTAACTTCTAGTTTCTAGATTTAGGAATTCTATTAATTCTAGTTTCAGTTTTAGACCGTAGCACCTTTTCATACCGCAAATTTTTATATTTGGTTCTAATTTGCCGAATTCAGAACCAGCCCTTAATCCGACGGTCTAATTTACCGACCCTACGCTTTAATTCCGTTCTAAAATCTTAATCTCCAGTCTCATCATTAATCTCTGGTTCTAGTCCTTAGATTATAGAATCACTCCTTAATCATACTGTCTGAATTTCTGATTTCGGACCCGAATTCAGTCCTAGAAATTTAGATTTTAATTTTAATTTCTCAGTTTAATATTTCCAAAAAATCCTAAATATTAATTTTAGTTTCCATAATTCTAGTCCTCAATTTCTTTCATAATTATTACTCCGAAATTGACTCTGAAAAATTTAAAAATACTATTTTTACAGTCCAAAATCTAATTTATCTTTAACCTTAGCCACCCGATTTGCCCAAAAGAGCTTACGGAGGGTACTCGAGAACGGGGCCAATCCTCCTTAGCATAGCGGGCCCAAAACCTTTTTTTTTAAGAATTCCATAATCAATTAATTATATTTTTTATCTTTTTAGTATAATTAACTAGTAGATTTATTTTATTTCAGCATAATTAAGTTAATTAGATTTTAGTATAATTGATTATTTTCTTTAAATCAGATTTTAATTGGTTAATTTTTTACTTTAATTAGAATTTCAGTCTGATTAATTCATCACTTAAGTTAGAGTGTTAGTAAAATTAGTTCTCTATTTCAATTAGAATTTTGGTAAGATTGTTATACTTGATTTAATTAGAATCTCAATACAATTAGTATACTTGCTCCATTTAGAATCTCAGTATAACTAGCATGTTTGATTTAATTAGAGCTTTATCAGAACTACTACATGTACACTCCTAGTACAATTAGGAAACCTGATCACAATTAGACTTCTAATGGGAATGGGAGACTAAGATCAATCGGACTTCTAATGGGATTAGGACACCTAATTAATTAGACTTTCAATAAGGATAGGAATAGTAAAAATTAACTAGACTCTTAATAGAACTATAATAAATTTACATATAACTAAATTCATAACAGAATCAGGGAAGTCTAAACTGACTAGAACTATAATAATAACGGGAAATAAAAGGAAAATTAAACTATCTAAATTATAAGAAAAGACAGAGCTGCTGACGTTCGCAGGCGAACGATTCAATATAGAAGTAACCCACACCCGCTCTAAAGCGTGATTATTGACGTGTTGCAACGTCGATAAATATCTATATCTAGCGATCGCAACAAACTAGGAACCTTCCTAGAAAATCCTTTATTTTTAACATTCCAAACGTCACATCGCTGGAGTCTACTTGGATAGAATTAGAGCCACTTATTCAACGAGGAGCGAGAGGGACCCAGAAAAAGCGCGCACCAACAATAGGGTGCGTAATAAAATCAAATGCACTGTACAAGGCGCGCAATTGGGATCGTCCGACCAGTTGTGCACCTCTCACAGGGCGCGTAATTGCCCCAATACTTATAAATAGCCCCTCTACCTCGTCCAAAAGACACAAGACGAATCAACAATTCCATTATTCAAGTCTTGAGTTCCTCGCCTCCAGGCTTAGGATTTCAAGACCCCTCTTTGCGGCGCTTAGCTTCAGGCAATCTTTCTTTAGTTCTTATTTTTTAGGTTCTAGTTCTTAAGTTTTAGTTTTCAATTCTTAACTTCTAATTCTCAATTCTATTTATAGTTTCCAATTTCTAGTTCGTAAGTTCTAGTTCTAGTTTCTAATTTATAGTTCTAGATCTTAAGTTTTAATTCCTACTTTTTATTTATTTATTTATAATTCTAGATCTTAGGTTTTGATTCCTAATTCTTAATTTCTAGTTCTAGATCTTAGGTTTTAAATCCGAATTTTTAATTTTTAGTTCATAGATCTTATTTCTCTTAATTCTTAATTTCTAAGTTTTAGATCTTAAATCTAATTTCAGGTTCTAGTTCTTAATTACTAATTCTAATTCCTAATTTTTTACTTTTAGTTCATAGCCCTTAATTCCAATCTTAATTTTTACTTTTAAACTCAATTTCGTTCTTCAAATCCTCAATTTTTAAATTTAAATTTAATTTTTAATTTTTAATTTTTACAAAATAATCCTTAGCCATCAGATTTGTCCAAGGGAGCTTATGGAAGGTATCTGAGAACGGGGCCGATCGTCCTTAACATAACAGGTCACAACCCTTTTTTTAATTAATTAGATTTCTAGTATGATTAAAATATTTAAATTAATTAGACTCTTAGTAAGATTAGGAGAGCAGATTAATTAGATTCTTAATTGGATTAGGAGATTAACTTTATTAGAATTAGAGTACCATCAGTAGACTAAATTAATTAGAATTATAATAGTATTAGGAAGTTAAATCAATTAGAGTTAGGATATATGATTAGGAGACTAAATTAATCAGACTCCCGACAGAATTAGGAAAATCAGAGTAATTAGACTTATAGTAGGATTAAGAAAACCAAATAAACTAAACTCCCATGTAACCCAAAGTTGTTAGAGTCGGCATGCTGACATTCAACAAAGAAGTCAACCCATACCCCCGAAAAATGTGATCAGTGATATGTTGCAGCGTCGATAAACATCTACAGTTGGCGATAGCATCGGACCAAGTATTTTTCTCTCAGAATTTACCTTTTATTTTCATACTTAATATTTCTAATTTATTATTTTATCGCTTTCCGTCAGAGTTTATGAGGATCAAATTGGGCCACTTCTTCCAGAAACTGAAAGGAACCCAAAAAAAACGCTTACCAATAGTGACATCTATTAAATGTAAAATATCTTTTAAGAGAGTTGCTACGTGCATACTACTTTTACTTCTGGAACACTTTAAAAAATTATGAAAATTTAAATGTAAAATATCTTTTAAGAGAGATGCTTAAAACATACTACTTTTACTTATGGAACACTTAAAAAATTATGAAAATTAAAATCATGTGCGGATAGAAATGGTTGGTGCTTGAGCAACAAACTTATTTTCTTTAAAACAGATATTGACTTCATATCAGATGAGGAAGAATTTCTGTGCAAACAAAAGCTTCAACAAAAATAAATTTTGCTGATTAATATATGGGAATTTGTCATATGACTCGGGTTATTTTTTTCTCATCAATCGTGTCCCGCACAATTAATTGTAGTGCGGAAAGAAAAATGTGACATACTCATAGTAATCCTTTTCTTTTCTGAAATGGATTTATGAAGATGACTGCCACATGTAAAATTTTGGTGAATGCCACATGTAAAATTTTGGTGACTCGTGCCCGAATCACTGCCTAGGCATACTCAGTAGCAGCTTGAGTTGTAATAAAGCCGAGCTAGTTCAATAATTTGGCTCAGCTCAATCAAAGATGGGAGTTTTCGCTCTCTTAATTTCGGCTTGAGAGCCACAGTCGAACTTTTCATTTGAAGCTCGATTAAAATAGAGTTCAGCTTGTAAAGTTAAGCTTCACCTGGCTTGACTTGGTTAATATTCTATAATATTTATATAAATAATAAAATATATTATATATAATTTTTATAATCTTTTTTTTAACTTTTTTCTTTTATAATTAAATTTATTTTATAATTATTTTATAATAATAAATATGTAATATATATATATATATATAACCTTTATGAACCTTTATTAAAGTTTGTTCTCTTCTTTCGTTCGTCATTTTTAAAACGCACTCTCTCTCTCAACGCAAACATCAAACTCTTTCTTACTCGTCTCATTAAATAATCACTAATAGGGAAATCAACCAACCAATCAACATTTATGCCCGACGACATTTACACCACTACACAGCTGGACGCTAGCCACCGTCATTTCCATACTTCATTTACATCGGAGGGCCACGATTACCAGATCTCAGATTCTCAAGTAACTCTCATATGAAATTAAGACTTTTAGTCAATATTTAATGCTTTAAATTTAAACACCTTAAAAATCAAAAAAGGACTAAAGGATTAAAAAAGATTAGGCTTTTATTTATCATAAATTTTATTAAAGCTTAGAAAATTTATCTAACCGACCATGTCAGATGTATCTTTTACTATAGAGACCCTATAGTTTTACCTTTACCCAAATCGACCAGTTGAAAGCTTAGTTGACCCTAAGGATAGCAAAAAGTCTAAATTACCCCCTTTCTTTAACACACAAAAATATCATATTCTTTCTCATTTTAATTTGCTACAGTTTCTAAAAATCAGAGGTGACGAAGGTGACGACGTCTTCCCCTCAATCCAATCTATTCCGATTTGTTATTTGGATCGACCCAGATACACCTTTATAAGGCGATATCGCATCTTTAAAAAAAAAAAAAAAATTAAATTAAATAGTCGATACCGACTCTTAACACAGTCGATCTCGACTCTTAAAATAGTCGATGGTGACTCTTAACAAAGTCGGTGCTGACTATTAAAAAAAAAAAGATTAAAAAAAAAATTAAAAATATTAAAAATATTAAAAAAAAAAATTTTATGCAGTCGATGCCGACTATGTATACAGTTGCCATCGATTATGAAAACAGTCGATGCCGACTGTAAAAATTGAAAAAAAAAAAAAATTTATACAATCGATTGTATAAACAGTCGATGCCGATTGTAAAAAAAAAAAATCAATTAATTTAAAAAATAATAATAATAATAATAAAATTTTGCCGACTGTATAAATAAATAAATAAATAATTTTATACAGTCGATGGCGACTGTATGCATAGTCACCATTGATTATGTAAATAGTCGATGACAATTGTTTTCACAATCAATGTCGATTGTGATTTTAGCATCGGAAAAAAATAATTTCAAAATAAATACCTTAAAAAGAAGAAGAAGAAATGCAAATATCAGATTGCATAGATTTAGGTGTATTCTCTTTTTTTTTTTTTAACGGTTTAGATGTAGGTATACCTTAGAAATAGAGCTTCCTATTGAATCTCTATGCTGAGAAAGATCCTTAGGCAGTTTACAATGAGGAGCAGATTACAATGAGGAATAAGACGATGGTTTTGTGCGTTAAAGAAAGGGATAATTTTGACTTTTTACTGTGGCTAGGCTTGGAGCTGGTTGATTTGGGTAAAGGTGAAACTATAGAGTCTCTGCAGTAAAAGGTACATCTGAGAGTCGGTCAAGGAAATTTCCCTTAGGCCTCGTTCGGGAGCTGGATTTAACCCAAAATCTGAGTTTAAACTCAGAAAGTCATCAAAATGGGTCGTTTTCCGATTGATTCTCGCGTTCGCTAGTTTTTTTTGGGAAGTGGGAATCCGAGTGGTTTCCGACTGAAAACGACATGTAGTCGTCCGACTAAATTGCTCGGAAAAAGCTTAGAATCTGAGCTCGGATTGCGGCGGTTGTATACACAAGAGAACTATATACATCAGATCCCAACTCTTGCTTAAAAAATAAAAAGAAAAACGACAGGAAGAATGGAGAAGATGACGGTGAGTTGAGAACAACTCACCGTCGCCGGTACTCGCTTTTTACTCATCGGATGGCAACCGGACCGATACCGGACGATGCTGACGTCGGGGGCCATTCGCCGGGTTGCTGCACCATCACGTTTGTGATCGCTTACTCCGTTAAGATTGGATCTCACCGGCGGAAGGCGCACAAGAGAAACTCTTTTTTAAAACGCTGTAAAATTCGTTTTATAAAGGCTGTAAAAACACTGCCGCTATTGTTTCCCTTTATCTATCTATATATTAGAGTACCTTTAAATTCCCTCACCAAATCTTTGAGTTCACCCACGCGGAAGCACATCGATTGCATTGAATCAGATGATGGAGATTGCTTATCGTCCCAATATTTCATGTGATCGATCTTTAGATCATGGGTGTACCATCAGACGGTTGGGCTTTTATTTCATTTGGTATACGCTCATAAAAGTGATAGAAAAAAGATTCCGTCAAATATGTTTTCCTCCATCTCGATTGGTTGCTCGTAAATTTTGAGAGAAATCTAAGTACAGCAAATAAATCGATGATTAGATCACGTTTCTACGGTCATAGAATAATCACTGATTGAATCAATTATGAAATTTTTTTGATAGGAACTTAAAAATAAAGGATTCTGAGTTTTATTAGAATTTGTCAGGAATCTGAGTAACGAAAAATCAGGAAGCTAAGTATGAGGAACCTGATTGGGAAGAATGAGCTTTTTATGAGAAAAAACAAAGAAACACCCGAACGAGGCCTTAAAGCTTTTATTATAAAAAAAATAAGGTTTAAAAAAAAATTAGCAATAACTAGCGGCTTCATCTCAACAAAACAAGAGAGAGAGAGAGAGAGAGCAGAGAGAGCGGAGAGAGCTATGTCTATTTTGTGGGAGAAGAGTGAAACATGGCGTTGGGTCGTTCGGAAGACGCGGGATTCGAAGCCATTCTTCTTCGTGTTCGCAACTGCGTGCGCCGTCGTGCCGGGCGTCATCGGCTACTGCGTTATGCAGGTCACCAACTCTAGAAACGAGCAGCTCGAAGCCCACCTCCGCAAGACTGCTAGGCCCGAGGCTACGGTACCCTTCCCTGCTCTTCCACCTTCCTTTTATCTGGGCTTTCGAAATCTGTTACCCCTTTGTTTCCGTTTCTAGGTTTGGATATGATGCAATTCTCTTTCACGAAGCTGATTTCTAGATTCTTTAGTGCTTCAGTCATTTTGAACTGGTTGCTGATGTTGCCAAGTTGATTATGTCCTTTTGTAGTTTGTATCTGGTATCTTGTTATTGAATTATTAGCATGTGATGTAGTAGAAATCATGGACACCCTAATCATTATTTTTTAACCCTGTCGATGCTTGGTTTATAGATTGCAATAAGATCTCCAGAGTGTGTTTCGATGATTAGATTGTTCGGTTTCGCAATTGTATCACTATTGTGCTAGACTGATTAAGAACAATTTATAGGAACATCTTTGAAGTCACGGAAATGAGCCATTGTATAACCAGTAGCGTAGCTAGGGTAGGATAAATCTAGTACTCGCCCACCGAAAAGGCAAAAAAAAACCTTTTGTATTTTTTAATTTATGAAATTAATTTTCACACTATGATGCAATAGTCTCAGGACGCATGTAGGATACAAAACTGATCAATTTTCTGGGATGTCCTAGAAGCTATGATAATGATTCAAATATTTCCATCCTCATTTAGTATTGCCACATGTCGTAGCAAGCATGCTGTCTCCTTCTTGCTTCTCATAGAAACTTATATTTCAATCCTAAAAATCCTTATATTGAACATCAAGGGGTTTGGCGTGATGGCCAGGTTCTCGCCTAAGGAAGCGGGAGACCTGAGTTCAAATCCCCCTCTTGACACATGCTAACTTGGGGCGTGCATGTGCCCCTGGGATTAGTCGGTGCTCTAAGAGGCCTGGACACCTAGGTTATAAAAAAATCCTAAACATTGTGTGACACACATCTGCCATATATTAGTCTCATATATCTATATTATTCAAATATGAATCTCATTGTTTGCTCCATTGTGCTTGATGTATTCGTATTTCTCTTCTCCTTACATCTAGACTAGACAACTTTGATGCTTTCTCTTTATCAAGTTTGGTTTGGAGAGTTTTGTTGAATGTATCGACATGGGTTTACAATATCTCTAATGGTGAATGGATAATAGCAGTTGAATTTTTGGTCTTGGAGTTAGGGCTTTGATGCCTTTTTGGACCTCAGGATGGAGTGAGTGATCTTTTCAAGCTGTTTTGTATGATGGAGATACTGTTTGTAATTCAACATGAATGTGAACCGTACTCAGAAAGCCAATAGAACTTTCTCAGAACCATTACTACTTTGGTAGGCAGTGCAAGGATAACACACGCTTCTAGAGGTTTCATGACTCAAACTTTGCAATATGATAGTGATATCTTCAATTTCCGAGAGAAGATTTTATGATTTGACACCATTCTTTTTTTTAAATTATGACTTTGTTAATTGTGGCAACTGCCAACTACTAAGGCATTACACTTATGAGCCAAGCTATGAAATTCTAGGAGAGAATAGTATAACAATGGCTAAGACAAGAATGAAGTGTTTTTAGATAACTAGTTTGGATCTCTACCGAAAGATCAACAACTGAAGGCATTTTCCTATTGAGGCAACTTATAAAGAAGTTCAAAGAAAGAAGGAAAAACTTGCATATTATTTTTATTGATTTAGAAAATGTTTATGATAGAGTGCCGAGATAGATAATTTGGTGGACGTTGAGGAAGAAATGCATCCGAACGTACACATTGAGATTATTCAAGACATGGATGAAAGGACAATAACTAGTGTAAGAACTACATGTGGAGAGATGAGTAAGTTCTCTGTCATAGTTGGGCTGCATCAATGGTTCACCTTGAGGCCTTATTTGTTTGCCATGAGACCTTAGTCTTTTGCCATGATCATGGATGCGCTAACAATAAACAATGTTCTTGAAGGCGTTGGGGGAGGCTACCTGGGCAGTTCGGGCCCTCAGTCACCCCAGTTTAGCCTTGGGCGCTTCTCGGGTGAACATCTTTGATCAATCTAAATTGTCCAAGTGGCAATCAATCATTGAAATGTGTCTTAGCCCAAAGAAACATGCCTATAAGTGGATTTGAACCATCTGATTGATGAGCCTATAAGTGGATCATAATGCATATATTAAATTATATATATTTATGGTGAAATAAAGTATATATATCACTATATGTATGTATTATATACACATGCACTTCGGGGCCTCCCGCCTAGCAGCCGCCCGACAACTTCCGCCAGAACATCCACCTGACCACTGAATTCCACCCAATGACTTTAAAAACATTGACGACAAACATATAAGAAGAGATTCTATGGTGTCTATTATTTGAGGATGATGTGGTACCTATTGTCCAAACGGAGGCAAACAAATGATAAGTTGAAATTATGGGGAAAGGCCTTAGGTCGAGAGGTTTAAAAATTAATAGAAGAAAGATGGAATATTTGGAGTGCAAATTTAGTGAACATGATATCCTGGATGAGGATTTAGTTAATATAGAACACCATCTAGTGCCACATTGTTGTAGATTTTGTTATTTAAGCTTAACTTCATAATTAGATGGTAGGTTTGAGGAGGACAACTTAAATAGGATTAATGCATGTTGGATGAAATGGAGACAAGCAAGTGGAGTATTGTGCGACCCAAGAGTTCTACTCTGATTGAAGGGATGTCTTTGTAAGACAAGGTAAGACCTACCATACTATGTGTTTAAAAATGTTAGGTAACAAAAGATCAACACAAAGATAGAGTGCATGAGGTTGAGATGTGATAAGATGGATCTATGTCGTAACAAGAAAGGATAAAATTTGAAATTAGTACATGAGTAAATTTGAGAGTGCCCTCTATAACAAAAAAATTATGGAAGCGTGGTTTGGATATGTCTATTTGAGGCTAAGAACAAACCTTATAGGAAGGGTTGAGACTCTGCTAGCACAACGAAGTAGGAGAAGAGGAAGACCAGTGAAGACCTGAAGGGAAGTAGTGAGAAGGCGACATGAAAGATTGCTGAGTTATGAAGAGCTTAGTGTTGAACAAAAACTAGTGGAGAAGTAGGGCTCATAAAGTCGATCTCAAATAGATGGGATAAAGCTATGATGATGTTGATGATGACACTGATGATGATGGTGATGATTATGATGTTGTAAATTGCAACATA
Organism: Chloranthus sessilifolius; assembly: GCA_021018995.1. Lineage (NCBI taxonomy): Eukaryota > Viridiplantae > Streptophyta > Magnoliopsida > Chloranthales > Chloranthaceae > Chloranthus > Chloranthus sessilifolius. The sequence goes on from CM037589.1 coordinate 21,083,930, forward strand.
ACTTCTTACTTTGAGTCCTTGTTTGTTTGCACTAAATTGTGGATGGAATGACGATAGAAACACGGTATAAGGCCCTATGGTGTAGGATGTTTGTGGATGAAATGGTGGTAGTTGGCTAGAAAAGGAAACAAGCATATGATAAGATGGAAATTTGGAGAAAGACCTTAAAATCAAGCGATTTTAAGTTAACAAAATAAAGACAAAATACATGGAGTGCAAGTTTAACTAACACAAGGGTGTGGGGGTTGATTTGGTCAAAGTATTGCATCCGTTGAGTGCTACAATGTCGTACAATTTGGTATTTGGGATTTAGGGTATAATCTGATGGTGACTTTGAGTTGGACATCTCAAACAAGATCAATGTACCATGATGGGAGTCAAGTGGAGATAAATTGGTGGTGCGATTAACGAGTGCCACGTTGATTGGAGGGAAATTTACTAAATGGCAATAGGACCTGCAGTTTTGTATGGTGCAGAGTGGGGTTACGAAGAACTGACTAGAAGATAGAGTTCCTGTAATTGATTTTCTTATGTTGACGTGGATACATGGAGTGACATGGAAAAATAATGGGTCTCCGACTGGGTATTTTCAAAGTACTAGGGGCGTTAGGCAAGGAGATCCCCTCCCCCTTCTTATTTAACGAGGTTGAGTACGCGTTAGATGACCTCATTTATCGGGCTTGACAATTTGATTACATTTCAGGAATCCAGGTGGGCTCTAATGGTCCCCGTATTACCCATCTCAATATGCGGGCGACACTATTCTTTTTGGTAGGGAAAATGTGGCCGAGTTATGAGCGTACGCTGAGGTTCTCACAACTTACGAAGCGGTATCAGGCCAACGGATAAACCCACATAAATCGGCTTTTACTGGGATCGGAGCTGGAGACCAGTTGCTGACCGATATTGCTGTTATAGTGGATAGTGAGATCGAGGCCCTCCCAATCATGTATTTGGGTCTTCCTCTTTGGCTTGGCCAACCCTCGACTAGGGCTTGGGAACCGGTGGTTCAGAGGTTTGAGCGAAGACGTCTTCTTGGATGGGGACTTTCCTCACTAGTGGGGGTCGCCTCCTCGTCAGATCTGTCCTAGCTAGTCTGCCCTTCTTCTTCATGTCCATGTTCAAATGTCCTGCGGGTGTGACCTATAGATTGGAACAAATCCAAAGGGACTTTTTATGGGAGGGGTCGGGGTTAGATAAGAGGTATCATCTGGTAAATTTGGACACTTGTCAACTCCCAGTTAATTGTGGTGGATTGGGTATCCGTTCTCTGTGATTGGTTAACATTGCTCTTCTGGGAAAGTGGTTTTGGCAGGCCGGTCTGGAAAGAGAGAGAGAGAGAGAGAGAGAGAGAGAGAACCTATGGCTGTCGGTCTTGGCGAATAAGTATGGTCATCTGGAAGGCAACTGGGGAATTACTGTCGCGGTTAACAAACACTTCTCGACAGGGTAGAAGGTATATGTGGGACTTGGTCCTTTTTCTCACGATGGGTGCGGTTTAGTTGGGGAGACAACACTCACATTTGGTTTTGGGAAGATCCTTGGGTGGAGTTTAGGTCGCTCAAAGACTTGTTTCCAACCATCTTTAGCTTTGCGAGGGACTCACTCGGAATCGTGGCTAGATTTTTCTCGGAATCTGAAGGGGGGATAAGTTGGGATTTGATCATTATGAGGCTTCTTAGAGAGGAGAAGGAATCTCCTTTCCTTCGCCTGCTGGCTGTGTTGTATGGGGCAAACAGAAATCAAAACCGAGTTGATGTCAGGATATGGTTGTCGCGTAAGAATGGGGTATTTAGCGCTAGGTCATACTACCAGATGTTGTCAAATCGGGCCCTAATCAAGTGTGAATGGACTGGTTTGTGGAAGGCAGCAGCTCCCCCCAAAGTCAATTTTTTTACGTGGACTTTGCTTAAAGAGAAGGTTCTCATGATGGACTAGTTGATCCGAAGGGGGAAAGATATACCGAATTTGTGTGCCATGTGTCTTCAATTGGAGGAGTCGGTATCACACCTTTTTCTTCACTGTTGGGTGACTCATAAGATTTGGGGGCTTATTCTTAAGTCGTTTGATATGCATTGGGCTTGCCCTTCTTCCATTTCACAGAAGTTTATGACTTGGTTTGGGGTGCTCTTTGGGGGCCAGTTGGGAGCATTATGGAGGGTCGGGTTCTTTGCAGTGGTTTGGAGCATTTGGCTTGAGAGAAACGCCCGTATTTTCAGTCGGAAACTCCAACCAATCGGGATGGTCCTGAAGTTAGCCCTGGACTTAATGTACTTATGGGTGGTGTTGGAAAAGGAGTGGGTTGGGGGGGATGCTCGCCATTGGGATCTAAGCTTGGCCGAAGGCTTTTCCTTCATCTGCCGGGTGGATTGCTTCCTTTGTTGTGTGTGTTTTTTCCCTTTTTCTTTTTTGTTGGTCGGAGTGACCTTCCTATTGTACTCGGCCAACTTCTCGCCACTTATTATTTTTATAATAGATTGCACTTTTACCGATCAAAAAAAAAATGGAAGAATAAAATTAAGAATGAATATATAAGAGGAACTTTAGGAATATCCCTCATGAAAGAGTAAACTAAATAATGTCCCTTTAGATGATTTGACATGTCATTCAGAGACTTGAAACAACTTTTGTATGAATGGTAGATATGATAGAAGCACAAGGGGGAGAAGAGGACAGCCAATGAAGTCTTGAAGAGAAGTATTCTGAAACGAAACGAAGGATTATGAAGTAGTAGAGTTTAGCCTTGAGCAAAATTGAGTGGAGATGTATAAGTCCCGCAAAGCTGTCCTAAATAGATGGAACAAGGCGATGATGATGATTATGAACATGATTATATGGAATTACAGTGTTGGCAGTGGTTGGTAAATTGATATGTAATCATAATGTAAGGCTACTTACTGATCAAATAAATAAAATAATGTAAGGCTACTTTGATATCAAGTACCTTTTTTTATCAGTAATTTTTTTTTTGTTGAAGGGATTATGGATTGTAGGATAGCTTTATTGTATGGAAAGAAATAATTTGGAAGTACAGAGGAATTGAATGGAGTCTATGATGTTGGGCCTGTAGCTTGATTTGATGGTGCATCGTGGCGCAACCTTGAGGTCGCAGGTTCAATCTCGGCATACTGAAGAAAAAGAGAAGGATGAAATCTCTTTTATAAATAAAAGGTTGTAAACTGATTCTTTATGCTTTCTGCTCTTAAAAACCATTCTTTTCTAAATTTATGTCTCTCCCCAGGGACGGAGCCAAGTGTGGGCGAGTGTAGGCAGGTGCCTACACTCAACTTTCAATATATATATATATATATATATATATATATATATATATATATATATATAAACAGATTTCTACATAACTCTATGTGAAAAACCCTTTTTTTTTATGCCACTGCCTATACTGAGCTGAGTTGCAGGTTGCAAATAAGAAAATCTTAGTTTCAATTTTAAGCCCTAAATAATAGGCGCTCAAATCCCATTCTTTTAATCGATCCCATTCTCTCTCTCTCTCTCTCTCTCTCTCTCTCAGTTAAACTAAAACCCTACTTTTATTTATTCTCCCACTACATAATTAAAAACCTTTTTCTCCAACACAACCATTTATTTTCTATCCACCCTGCAGTAACCCTAGAGCTCGTTATCACCGATCTCTCGTATTTGAGTACATGTTCAGTCTCTTCAACATAGGAGGAGCAAAGGGGTTCATATGGATACCGCTTCGACGCATTTACTGTCAGGTATGCGTTTGAAGTATAGTATTGTGAGTTTCTTCATACAAAGTTTTTTTTCTTTCTCTTATTGTTCTCGAGATAGGCTTTTACTTGAGAGTGGTTTTGAGTTTTTTTCTTCTTTCAAAAACTTTTTTGTCATATCAATTTGTGAGTTTTAGAAGGTTTTTTATTATTGTTTATATCAGTATGTCCGAACCTCATAAGAATAAGGTCTCCAGAAGTAGGATTAACACCTTGAGTTGGGAATGATCAATTTTTAGTGACTTGGAGAGCCCAAAATGAGCCAGCAAAGGATCTGTTTGGTGAGTCTTGAGTAGATTTATCATTCTTTGATTTATTTTTATTTTTTTTATTAAATTTCATCAAACTGTTTATTTAATCTTTATCTCGTGATTTGTTCGAATTGTAGCATTGTGATTTGTGACCTTTTGGAGTCCACTCACCTCTTTCTCCACTGCTGGCTTGCGTCTGAGATTTGGACGGTCCTGTTAAGATCCTTTTGTATGTTTTGGGTGATCCCGAGTTCCCTTCCGAATCATTTCCTGGCCTGGTATGGGGCTTGGTTGGCGGCAAGGATCAAAATTTCGGCCAAATTATCAGTTTTCGGCTGAAATTTCGGTCCAAATTTTCTGTTTCGGTCATGCCCGAAACCAAAATTTTGACTGAAATTTTTATCCTTGGTTGTAGGGCCAGCTGGTGACCTTTTGGAATTTGGTTTTTTTTGCGGTGATTTGGAGTATCCGGCTGGGGAGGAATGCTTGCCTCTTCCGTAGGAGGAGGCCTCCGGTAGGGTTGATTTTGAAGGCCATTGTGGACCTGATGTGTCTGTGGGTTTGTCTTGTTAAAAAGGGTCTGGATGAGATTCCTGAGGTGTTTGATTTTGGGTAGTTAGGCTGGGCCTTGGCTCCTCCTGTGTTGTTGCTTGGGTGGCTGTTTGTTTTTTGTTTTTTTTTTTTCTTATTTTGTTTTTTCTCTTTTGGTCGGTTCCCTCCTGTATTTTCCCAGTTTCTTGCTTGTTTCTAATGTAATTTTGCCTTTTACCGATAAAAAAAATAAAAGGAAAAAAAAAACCTTGCCAGCATCTGCTTGGGACACTGACATTTAACTAGTCCTAGTCAGAATGCCATCCCTAAAGTCAGACAGGACGAAGGCCTGAGCCTTGGAGAAGGATAAAAACTACAAAAACTTGCAACAATTGGGTCCACAGAGACTTTAGATTGATTTTATTGAAACTTTAAGGAAAACATCCTGAAGGTTTTATTATCGAGACAACTTGTTCTTGGCACAGGGTTTTATCTAGAAGATCCAAAAGTGCTAGAAGGTCTGAGATCCTTTCATACTTCCGAGCTCTGCAAATAAGAGCCTCTATGGGCCTAACACCAGAAAATGCGATCAACTTGAGCCTTAGGGTTAACTGCTCATGGCATGCACAGCCTTACCTTCAACTAGAGGCCCCATTATTTGTTAAATGTATTTTATATCCAAGTTGCTTCCCATTTTCTGCACACATGGGATTGTCTGACAAGTGCTACCTGCTCATCAGATCTTGGTGCCAATGCAATTGATAAGCACGTATCAGAAATTTGTCTACAATGAACCAACCAGCTATTGCAGACAATGAGCTGAATCTCATCAGCTGTGCAGTGAGTGGACCTTCATACATGTACCGATTTTAAAGGGCATGGAAATCCATGTAGTCTCAAGGTTCAAACTGAAACCCTCTATTGCAGATGGTAACTTTCTCCCATTAATTCCAGCAAACTCAATTCGGATGTACAAAGATGTTGGGAAAGGCAGGAATAGTTGGGCTGATTAGAGATACAAATGGGTAACATCAATGTAGCTTTCATGGACTGGTAAGTGTTGATCTAGATATTAACCATATGGAACTTCGGGCTATTCTAATGGACTTGGAGAGAGATGAATTATCATGATCTTATTGTCGAGGCTGATTCTAAATTGTCAGTGGACTCGATTCTGGGTAACAAAAACATTCCATAGAGGGACATTTAGGTAGTGAGGTATATTAAGAAGGAAATCCGATTTCAGCACCATAAACTTCAATCCTGTATGGTGAGAAGCGAATAAGTCCGTGGACGTTCATGCAAGTTCTGTTATCAGATGGCTGGGACATGATACTTCTCCCTCTTTCACCTCCCATGTCTGAAGATTTGTACTCTATATAATTGTTTCTAATCTTTTTTTCTTTTTTTTTTTAATAAATAAAGTGTGAGGACCCATCAACCTCAAGCGGATTCATTGGAAAAAAAAAAAAAACAGAAAAGAAGAACAAAAAACTGCACAGCTGACAAGACATCAGCTCATTGTCTACGATGAGTCTGCAACGAGCCGTTGGCTCATTGTAGACGAATTCCATATATTAGATGAAGTTCTCTCACAAGGATCTGATAGAAACACACTCCTATTCCCCTTTTAACATTTTAACTTGTGTAATTTGAAGTTATCTTATAAACACAGATTTGATATGGTAATAACTCTGTTTTTATATTTTAACTTGTGTTGTATGGAGCCCATTCCCTTTTGCAATCTGGATGCCAAATTTTTTATAGTGGATTGTGTCCTGCTTCAATCTTGTGGGATGAAAATAGCCCCGCTTCTTTCTTTTCTTTTGTGATTTTTAATTAATATTTACCTTCTGAAACAGATGATGGGGAAAATTAATCAAGAAAGGCTGGCTGAGTATCTTGGGGAGCTGAAGCGGAAGGAGGACACTAATGATCGATATGTAGCTGCTCTAAGAGGAGAAACACTGACGCGAAAGCCATATGTCAGGATTCAGCCACTGCCAAACCAAAGTAACGAGACGGGCAAGGAGACAGACAAAGAAAAGAAATAGGTAGGTAAAATATTATTTTGTTAGGACAAATGATTCTATGATGACTGCTGCCACAGCATACACATGCTGAGGCTACATTATGTTGGTGATCTACCGTAATTAATTCATCATCTAATGGTTTGTACAAGCTTTATGTTTGAGACAGGAGAGGCAACGTACTCTAATGATGTAAGACTACTTGGTTTGATATTGAGTGCTGTGTAATTGATGGCTAGTTGTATAAGAGTTTTCTGTTTCCAGCTGTGGATCACCCACTTTATAATATTTTGCTGACGGTTTGAAATCTCAGCATTCCGTTGCATTTCGTATGTGGCGGTGTGGGGATGCATGTGTCGGTTCAGGTGAATGAAGCTTGTATTCAGGCAAGAGGGATGCGAAAAATTAGCCTATACAAGCCTCCTTATTAAGTGGTCGCAGCCATTGCCCAAAATCAAAATATCTGGTTTAAGATGTTTCTCCCGGAGATGGAAAGCCATGCGTGTGTTTGGGATCCTAGAATGGCAGGGTGGTAATTTGGACTAAACAATGTTTTAGATTGCATCCCATATGTTACATATGAAACTTGGAGTCTTTATGCACTGCTAAATCAGTCCACCTTTGGGAGTTTTACAGAGATTTGGAGGCCTCTAAATCTGAGAAAGTAAGATTTTGACTGGTTCAGCTTTGCACGATTAACCCGTGCACTGGTTTAAAACCTTGGATCTGGTACTGGTCATGGCTGGGACCAGTACTATACCAGACATACCAGCTGGTATTTTCAAGATATCGGCAGGTATCAGCTCATTGTATACAATGAGCTGTTGGCTCATTGCAGACACTGAGCTTTATTGTCAGCTATGCAGCCATGCGAACCTTAAGATGTGCACGGATTTTCTCTATTCGCTGTACATGTACAGCTGATAGGATATCAGCTCATTGGCTGCAATGACTGGCCAGTATTTACATGTAGCGACGAAGATTTTAAACCGTGCCGGCACTGCCCATATTGCAGAAGCCTGTGTACCTAAACCAACCCTCGTTGCACATGTACAGCTGATAGGACATGAGCTCACTGTCTGCAATGAACCGTCTGCTTGTTGTATACAAACTCATGGTATAATGTAACCAAACCCCTATTCACCAAGGCAATGGGGTCTACGAATCTTGATGGCAGTAAAAAGGATGGCAAAATGGGCATCAAGGATCGTCCGTAAATGAATGTTTTAAGAGAATAGAATTGCTTGCCTAGCCTTGATTCCCATGATAGGTTAATCGACATATCTTATGTGGGCCTTGAAATTTGTGAAGTCAGAGTTTGGATCCAATGGAATGAGCCAACATATTTTTGCACAAATGACTGCTTCAATCAGATTGGAGATTATTTTTTCGTCCCAATCTTCCACAAAATGGATCTTGAGATCATGAACTTACTATCAGACGACTAGATTTTTTAATTCCTTGTGGCACACATCCCGGAAAGTGATCCCAAATCTATGTTTGATGTACACAGTAGGGAGGCAAGTTTTGACCCGAAATCCAAATAAAAAACTGACCAATTCAAATCGGTTTGAAACAGATTGAAGCCATTAAAAGCCGAACCGAACCGATTTTGGTTGTTTTGATTTTGGGTGGCGCAAACCGAAAACCGATTAGGTAGGATTGGAAAATTTTTAAAAAAATAGAAAAAAAAACAAAAAAATGATTAAAAAAACAAAACATGAAATCGAACTGAACCCAACCGATTTTTTTGCATTTCGGTCCTGTTTCGATTTAGGAAATTGGAAAAAAAAATCAAGCCCAAACCGAACTGATTTCCTTTTGTTCAAGTTGAATCAAACCGAAAACCTTTCCGTTTGGTAAACCAAATTTACATACATTAACTTTTTGGGATACATGCCACGTGAACTAATATTTCAGGGGTGTCAATGTGTAATAATCCGAATTTTCTTATTTTATTTTAATGGTGTTTGATGTATTTTGCATCGTGCACGTTGTTAGTGCTCCACACCGGAACTCACATTCTTTTCGAAAAATTATGATTTTGCCTTTATCAAAATTAAACTCATTGCGAAGTGCTCGTCAATACGATTCCAACAATATATAATTTATCGATTTTCGATAAGAATATAAAAAGTTACACCTGTTTTAAGTGATAAAGCAAGTCAAAGGGTATAACTGTAATTTTGGGAGAGAAACACCAATTGCTTCGGCGAGCATAGGAACGAAACCTTTTCTCAAGCTATCCAAGTCTATGAATTCTTCTTCCGTAAAAACTCTTATTTTATTAAATCGTCTACGAAAAGTGTCAATTAGAGTTAACCTAAAACTTTATACTATTATAAATAAAAGAGTTTTTTGCAAATACCCCCTAAGTTCCTAAGTTATGTTGATATTACAAATAACCCCCCCAATTATAGCTATTTGCTTTAAACCCCCTGAGTTAGCATTTGGGTGTTTATAAAACACCCTCCTTAACGGATGCTACTTTAAATGGTTAATCAGCCGTTAAAGAATAGCCTAAATACCATATTTATCTTTTTTTAAATTAAATTACTAAATTGCCACCCTCTACACGTGGTAAGAGTAATTTTAAATCCACCCCTCCACTTACAAAAAAGAATAGTTTTAAATCCACCTACAAAATATTTGAGTTCACCCATGCTGAAAAACATTGACTGCATTGAATTGGATGATGGAGATCGTTTATCGTCCCAACCTTTCACATGATGGATCTTGAGATCACGGTGGCACTATTAGATGATTGACTGCATTGAATCGGACGATGGAGATCATTTATCGTCCTAACCTTTCACATGATGTATCTTGAGATCATGGTGGCACCATCAGACAGTTGACTGCATTGAATTGGACGATGGAGGTCGTTTATCGTCCCAACCATTCACACGATGGATCTTGAGATCATGGTGGCACCATTAGACGGTTGATTGCATTGAATCGGACGATAGAGATTATTTATCGTCCCAACCTTTCACACAATGGATCTTGAGATCATGGTGGCACTATCAAATGGTTGATTTTTTATTTCATGTGGTACACACTCAAAAAAATGACCTTAAAATTAATTTTAACTATATACGTGATGTTAAGGTCACTTTTCTGATATGTGTGCCACGAAATAAAACACTGATCGTCTAATGGTATGCCTAAACGATCTCCATCGTCTTATTCCATGCAATCAATGTGTTTTTGCGTGGGTGAACTCAAAGATTCGGTGGATGGAAGCAGACGCGGTTAGGCAATCCAATTCCTAAAAATGAGTCTTGAATCATATAGGAAATTGGAGGGACGAATATTTTGAGTGGAATACGTAGATTGAATGTTTTCTTTTCAAAAATAATTGCATTGTTTGCCACAAATCCTCCATTGATTGAGTATTCATCTAAACGTTGGCATGCTTTAATGGGGGAATCACCTATCTGATGAGTCTTGAATCTGATGGGTGAATGAAGGGCCTTTTAGAAGAGTACCTTTAAATCCACATTGGTTTTTGTTATCTACGAAACCCGTTGATTGAATTGAATCGAACAAGGGAGATCATTTATCCCCCCAATCTTTCACGTGATGGATCTTGAGAAGATTCGTGTTTTTATTTCACGTGGCACACATCTCAGAAAAGTGACCTTAACATTACGTGCATGCTTAAAATTGATATTAAGGTCACTTTTAGGGGTATGTACCACATGAAAGATTGGGACAATAAAAAATCTCCATCGTTTGATTCAATGCAGTCGATGTGTTTCAGCGTGAGTGAACTCAAAGATTTTGTGGGTGGATTTAAAGGTACTCCTTTTAGAATAGTGGTAAATTATAATGACATGACTTGTAAATAGCGGTGAATAAAGAGCCTTTTAGAATGGTGATAAACTTTAATGGCATGACTTGTAAATATAGATGAATGAAGGGCCTTTTAGAATGGTGGTATTTTTAAAATATTAGTTTCATTAAGGGCAAAATAGGTTTTCCGTCCATAAACTCATGACTAGTAAACAACAGGGGGTTATATGAAACAGAAACACAAAAGTAAGGGTTGCAGAATAAATACCCATAACTCAGGGGGTTTCTTATAATATTAGCATAACACGGGGGGGTATATGCAAAAAATCCTAAATAAAACTTTAAAAACTCTCTACTCTCTATAATAAAAAATTATTCTCTCTCAATACTTAGACAAACTGATGCCTTAGGCATCGACCTTTTCAACCCGAATCTCCTTTAATCTATCGTTCACGCTTCAAGAGGTGGTACCCATCAATCCATCTTGTTCTTCTCAAATTTCGTCGCGTAGGATGCGTTCAATCACGCATTGACGAGTTTAAAAATCTTATTTAAACCCAAATATCTCATAAATTAATAAATCTATATGTTTAATATTATGCTTTCCCTTGGAAGTTGTATATTTTGTAAGTCGGGTTTATATATTGTTTCTCTTTTCTTTTTAAAAATCTATTTGTTTGGGCTATTACTATTTTACCTTCTATTAGGTCTGTATATTTAATATGTCTACTTCCTCTTAAATCTACGTACTAATTAAACATGAATATCTTTAAGTATGATAAATCTGCATGTTTAGTATTTTATTTTTCTATTAAAATTGCATAATTTGTAAGTCGAGTTTATATGTTATTTCTCTTCACTTTTTAAACAAACCCTTTATTTGACTATTTAATATTATACTTTTCTATTAGATTTTCATATTTAATATTTTATCCTCTTTTAAATTTGTAAAATTAATTACACTCTAATATCTGTAAATCTGATAGATTGACTTAATTGGAATAATATTATATTAATATGTTTTATTTCTAAATTTATATAATTAAAATTTTACCCTTTTACTAAAACTATAATGGCATATTATTATTGTAAGTCTATATTATTATGTATTTAAAATTAATTAAGTCTAAAAATTAAACTATATTTTTATTTTATTTAAAAGAATAATAGATTGCATTATTTTGAAATTTCGGGTTCGAACTCGCGGCTACGAACTCAAATTCGCGTCCACGAATCCGATCTTGCGACTATTAATGTACTGGTCTTGATATTTTGGTCATAACTTTTTACTCCGACCTCGGATTGATATGATTTTTATGACATTAAAAAAAAGACAACGAACTTTACAGCTTTGTGTGAAATAGATATTTCACAAATCTGACATTTTAGAGGTCAAAATAGAGTAATAAGTTGGGTTCAATTTTGAACGACCCAAGACTACACGAATTTAGTGTTATTTTCTAATTTTCATGATCAAAATTCTTACATATATTATATCTTATTTAAGGTCTTTCGATCGATGATCATGATAAATCATAATTTAGTGATTATAAATATTTTTTAAATTAATTATTCAATCATAGTAATATATATATATATATATATATATATATATATATATCAATTTATCGCTTCAACGCGACCTATTTGATAACACGAAATGTTAGAAATTCGATACCTCGCGAAAATTAAATTATGACCTTCACGTTTTCGAAATTACAATAATAACTATCTTATTTTTTATTTGTATTGATATAAATGTAAATAAATATATGTATAAACATAACTAAATCTAAATATAAATCTATATTGTGTGTATGATAATTTTATGCTTCAATTTTGATCATGTTATACGAGTTATGGACATGTTAGATCATATGTACGCGAGTGTATGAGATCATGTCTATACGTGGGCGTGATGATTCGTCGAGATGGTATCGAAGCAAGGAATATATCATATTCACATGCTTTACAACTCATGGTGGTATGAGACATCATGACAAGTTGGGTAAGTACGAATTCAGTGTAACCTTATATATGGTGACATATACGATGACCCTATCACTCTGAATTTTAATATAAGAGGATAAAATATAAGTTATGAAATGAGATTCAGGCTTTGGGCCTTAACTTTGATGAGGTTTTCTCACTATAGCTCGTATTAAAATTAAGTGATAAGATTATGATACGAGCATGAGTACGAGATAAAATATGTTACAAGTATGATAACAAGACACCGTTGTGTAGGCCAGCAAAATAAAAAGAACTTAAGTCTCTGTACATGCCGTTCCTTGTATAGCAACCGTAAGGGCAACAACGTCTTACAGCAAGACAGGTCTCTGGGAGACAGTGAGCATGACCGATAGTAGGAGTATGAGTAGGTTGTGAGTATGTGTGACTATTTATGTCTCCCAATTGGGCTGGATGGAGGAGTATGAGTATGATACAGGGGCGTTATAATATGGTGGTATGATACTATGATGACCCTCATATGGTAGCTCGAGTAGTGGCTCTGGCACAAGTCGTTTAGGATTTATGAGTATGTTAGTTATGCCCATGTGATGTACATAGATATACGCGAGAATAATAAAATACAATATGATATGATATGATATAAGGTATGATAAGATACGTTAGAATATGAGTGTTTAGATCATGTTCCTGCATTCATGATTATGATATGAGTTTACGATATACACTTGATTTGTCATATTCTTTTTTATTTCATTGTTATATTATATTTATCACTCACTTGATGTACCCATAATGCACCTGAGTAGAATGGGGGTGGATTGTTGGTGTATCCACTGAGTTTACGTGACTGAGTAAACTCATCCCACAAAAATCTAAATAGCTGCAGGTGCTTATGTTGGTGAAATAGACGTTGGCTATTCATATCCCATTGACGTTGACTTTGTTGATCTCGCAGGCATTAAGTACCAGGAGCCTTGGGAGGGCGACGCAACTGAGTACCAGGAGGACCTCGGTGCTGACTTTGATCCGAGCACCGGTTATTGATAGTTTTAGACTTGGTATCGCATTTATTTTATACTTTGGTATTGATTTTAGCTTTCTTATTTCGGATCTGTCTCCGACTTACATTATTGTTTTATTGGTAGTTTATTTAAATTTTATCGTATTTATTCAATATTTATGACTGCTTTATATTTTATCTTTATGTGTTGGCTTTTACGGATTTTGTGTAATAACTCTGATTAAGTGTATGCCCGCTTAGCATATCTGAGATATGTGTGGGTCATAACTCGAAATTTTAGGCCTTTAGGATGGGATAGAATTTCGGGTCGTGACACAATGGCTAGATTTGCCTGACCTGAACTAGTGGGCGAAAAATAACCAAGCATAAGCCTAGTTCTTGCTAAGGTCATGTTCGGGTATTTCCCCAGTTATCTCAGAAAAGCTCAGATTCCTGACAACTCAGCTTCCTACAAATTCCTGACAAACTCAGATTCCTGGCTTTCCCCAGGTGTGTTCTTTTAGGCCTTAGAATAGCTCTTGGCATTTCACAGAATCGAAAGATTTCCTATGTTCTTTTAATTATTCTAGAAAACCATAGAATCGGTCTACTTTAGGGACATCGTATGACCGTAGGAATGACGGTAAATCATCCATTACCGTGCCGTATATATTTAAAAGTCATTTTTGGCCGATGCACGATCCATGGGAGATTGAACACTTTCATCGGTGCGATTGTGCAAAAAAGATTCCTACAGCTTTGCTACCAGATCGCTTATCATACTAACACTATAAAGTGACTTTGTACGATTCAGGAAAGTACATACTACATCAACACATTACATTAAAAAAACGGGTTAATTGGAGAGTCAGTTACAAAATTAAGACTAATACAAGTGTGCAGGAAAAAAACGACACAAAACCTCATATATGACTACGAGGTGCGTCATTGCCACCCCTGCTCGGAAGAATATGAGGTAGTGACCATATATTTTTATTTTAAAATTTTTCTCACCTATTTTTCCTTAGAATATTTCCCCGAACTTTTCGTATTTGCCGAATTTTTCTAAATTTTAACTTCACCGAACTATTGCAGAACCCCGAATTGGTGACTATGCTCACATGATCAAGCAATGGTTAAGTCCAACCAGGTTGAATCAGATATCTAGTTCAACCACATCTACAGCCCTTGGAGAAGCTTGACTGCACTTCATCCTATAAAAAGTGAAAACCATGAAAGTCAAGATTCTCCTATATCTAAGGGTTGTGATGTGGTTGAATTTGAAATCTAGTTCAACTTGTTTGGACCTAACTATTGCCCCCACATGATCGCCCTTAACACTGATCTTGGTGCTCATGCTCAGCATTTGATACTAACTCATTTGATTTCGATGTCAAGTCTCAAGATTGCAGTATATGAAAGCGTTTTAAAAACCACTTGTGACCAAACCCCTTGATTCCCCGCACCAAAAAACTAATTAGAGTAAAGAAATTATAGTGTACCTAAGAAAATCGCCGAATAAAATACCCACTCCATCTTTAATATACACTAGCATGGGCATTATGATCTTACCTACTAGCTCCCTACATAGTATAATCCACTAATCCATTATAAACTCAAAATTTGTCATCATTATTCTTCTCTCTCTCTCTCACTCTCTCTCTCTAAACATTGCAGGAATGCATGCTTTCCTTCCTTCATCACCCACAATCTCTTCTCCCTCTTCATTCGATCTCGACACAGAGGTATAATCTATGAATCCTAACCAAACCTTCTTAAATCCCTAATTTTTACACTTTTTTTAAAAAATTTCATCTCATTGTCTTCCCTGCATCTCTCTTTCTTTGTTTCTTTCTCTCTCTAAACATTGCAGGAATACACGATTTCCTTCCTTCGTCGCTCATAATCTCTTCTCGCTCTTCATCTGATGACATAGAGGTATAATAACCAATCCCTGCTAAAACCTTAATTTTTATACATTTTTTTTCAATTTCATGTCATTTCCTTCCCTCCATGTCTCTCTCCCCCTCTCTCTCTCTCTCTAAACATGGATCAAAGATAACCCAGCTGTTTTGCTTATTTTCATTTGGGAAGAAGACAATGGACGTCTTTAAAACGATTTGGATATAGACGTCTTGGAAGTAGCTGTTGCAGAGGAGCAGGGATCTGCTACCTATTTGAGATGGGAGTATGCTCTCTTGCTCTCAGTTTTTATGCTTTTCTGCCTTTTTTTGGGTCAGAAATGAAAAGCTGTAGCAAACTTAGAAATACAACGTTTTCTAATGGGGCCCACTCGAGTTGCGGAATGCAAGAAAGTCTAAAAAAAAGATTACTTTTCGAGCTGAGCTCAGTTTCCTCTCTCAAAAACTCTTTTCGAGCATGGCCTAAGATAGTAGGCTCGAAAAGTAATCAGGCTTAAGCCTGGTCAGGCCCGATTATTAAATGACCGGGATAAGTCATTTCCGTTGTTAGGCCGATTAAAAGATGGGCCACTAAGCCATTTAGGTGTAACATGTGCAAATTTAGTGAACTTGATAGTCTAAATTAAAAAATCGATAAGGCGTCGAAAGTGGTTAGAAAATATATCCAACCCTTTGGAAAATACAAAATCGAAAACAAAGTCGGGGTCGGGAGAAGCGCCTCTCGCGGTAAGCTTTCTGTAGCGAAATATCTCTCTCTCTCTTTCTCTCTCATTTGGCCTAGATTAAGATTTTTTATGGTCGATCTAGGGTTTTTCAGTGATAGATTTTTTTTATTTAGATCGATTACGGATTTCGATGATCGATTAGGGATTTTTAATGAGTGAGTAGGGCCTTTAACGATCGTTTCTATTTCATGTTTGATTTTAAGGCCTGTTTGATGATTGTTTAGGTTTTTTTTAATCGATTCGAGGGCTTATTAATGATCGATTGGAATTTTTTATTAGCAATTAGGTCCCACATTGCCTGTAGATTTGGAGATCTAGGGTTAGGGTTTTGAAAATTTTTCCTTGTAATTTTACTTTTTAATGGATGTATTATTATTTGTCAATTTTTCTGATTTTTTTAGGGAAGAATCTGCAAAGTTTTGATGCGATTTATTTTCTGTTTCGTGTAATCTATTGTCATGTGTTTGATTAGTGGCCTGATCTTTTTTATTTTTTCACTTATATTTTCATTTTTCCTTGTAATTTTCATTTTGCCTTATAATTTTCCTTTTTAATGGATGTATTATTATGTGTGGATTGTTCTGATTTTTTTACGGAAGAATTTGTCTAGTTTTGATCCGATTATTTATCTATTATTTTCCATGTGTATATATATATATATAGAATGGATTGGTTTTGAAGAGGCCTGGTTTTGATGACAGAGGCTTGGATTTGTTTGAGCTCGTCCATAGATTTACATGACTCTAATCTGCGCAGGGCGGTAGGGAGTTGTTGGGCATTTAGTTCGTAGATTGGAGAAATTGAGGGAGAAGAAAATGTGGTCATGGATCGTCTCTAAAGTGATGAACATAAGTGCATACCCTCCTGGATGGAGTTTGAATGGAGCTTTTTATTATTGGGGTATGCTACGAACCCCATACCTAATAATGAATATCCCCCATTAAATAAAGCTGGAAACCGTTGACTGCTTTCATTCAAATCTTTCACACAACTAATTCTGAGATCAAGGATCAAAATAGTGATTTCGTTTTTGGTTTTGGGAATGACCGAAACTGAAAATTTGAACTGAAATTTAAACCGAAAATTTGAATTTCGGCCAAAAATTTCCCCTCCATACTTTTTTTTACTGAAATTTCGGTTCAAAATTTTGTTTCGAGGGAGACCGAAATCGAAATTTTGAACCATGTTTGAGATCATCAACATATCCTTGGAGGGCAATGGTCGGGACCTACTAGGTAGAACCGGATTTCCAGTCCTACCCCATCTGCTGCCCTTGGAAATAGGAGAATCTTGACTGCATTGGTTTTCACTTTTTATTACACGTGACACACATAAAAAAAGTGAATCAAAGGCCATGCGGCATGCATAATGCTCACGTCACTTTTTGGGAGATGTGCCATGTGAAATAAAAAAATGGCCGTAGCTCAGGTAGTGACTATTTTCAGGAACGAGGGGTGATGGAATGCACTATTGTGGTAGCCGAAATTGCAGATTCACCTGCTGCATTACAATACCTCTCTTCTTATACAGGAGCAGCTCTGGCTGAATATTTTATGTATCAATATTCCCGTGATCTCAAGTTTAGTTGTGTGGAAGATTAGAACAAAAAATGATCGCCATCATCCGATTCAAATCAACGATTTTCAGCTATACTTAATAGGGCGTAGTCAATATTTGGTGGGGAGTTAGTAGCCCATTTTTTAGTTCATATAGACCATGGAGTTTGAAGTGTCATTTTACTTTTGGGTACCATTACTAACTCCTTGTTTACTTGTAACTTCACACATCTCCTCTGGCCACCAGGCATTGAGAGCACTCAAATGTAGATCATATTTTGTTCCTATCTTTCACATTATATACCTTCAGACCATGATTTTGTATCTTTCGACCATGGGCATGCTATGTTACTTAATGCACTCATTCACTTAGCGGATTGCAAATTAGGTAAAACGACTAAATTTGCAATTCGATTCGATCCGACTTGGGGTAGTCTGGTTGGTGAATTTCAACTCGGACCTTCAAGTCACTAGCTCAGGTGGTGAAGTTTAATGCATATATTCTTCTACATTTTACTAAATAAGTTGGGTCTCGATGTGGCTTCATGTCTTCTTACAAGGTACTTCCAATTCACAAAGTTTTTTGGGTATTTCTAAATGGATTTTTTTTTTTTTTGGCGTCATTTTAAGTGAATGTGGCCACTAGAATGTTGGGCATTGCATTTCGTCATCACCATGGGATACATTGCGAAGCTGTCGGGGACAATATTGCCTTGCCTCTTCTTCAAGATGCCTTTTTAGAAGTTCCCAGCGCTTGGACTCATCATGAACTTGATGTTTGCTCGCTATGAGGCACTTTAAGGTAGTTAAAAACTAATTGAATTGATCATAAGATATCCCACACTACACCTTTTGGAGGCAAAATCCTATCAAAATCTGAAATTTGCTGTTGTTGGGCAATGCGAATGCCAACTTTTGATAGAAATCCTACCTTGAAGTGTTGGTACTTGGGTAGGCTTGGCTCTTATTGCTGACTCCTGGAACATCGTCTCAACTTCATAGTTCCATGAAAACCCATAGTTCCATGAAAACCCATTAAGTAAAACTTTCTATGCTACTGAAAGAATCCCCATCATAAAACCACACTTTTCAGCTATTTTGGTTTACTTTTCTTGCAGCTAGAGGGTACTTCCCTGTCGAAAAGAGAACTGATATCTGGACAACAGTTCTCCATTTTCCTGCTGGTTTTTCCCTTGTTCACATTAGGTAGCTGTGATGGGCAACTGTTTTAAATGGAGGTGATGGATTTGTGCCCGATCTTGAGATGACTTGACATTTACTTTTCTATTGATTTTTCTTTAATAAATTGAAGTCACAAATTAAATGCATTTGAAAATTTAATCTGCATTTGTGTTTAGAGTCAAGCTAATAATGATGTTTGTTAAATTATTGTAAACGGTGGTAATGTTCATCCCTAATTGGTGCCAGTGCCGTATAAAAGTTAGCCCCAAAGGACAAAGAGCTTTTTGGATTTGAGCTAATAAGTGATTGTGATTTCTACTAAGGAGGTTTTGGCAAAACAAAGAATACCCACTACTAGGGGTGCAGATTCAGTTAACCGAACGAAACCGAAATGGTTCGGTTCAACCTGAACCAAAACCGAACCAAAAGAAATCGGTTCAGTTAAATTTCGGAAACTTGAAACTGAACCCGAAACCGAAAAAATCTGTTCGGTTTCATATATTGGTTTCTATCCGATGAGTCTCTTAGTCAATAAAAACTCTTGTGTTGCTTTATAGTATCTTCTTTGTTGAATTATCTTCTATTTTATAGATTATTATTCAATTAGAGCTCAATATTGAATCTTATTGTAGAATATGTGATCTGATTGTAATTTTGAAATTGAATATTTACACATGTGCTTCTATGTGAAAGGTCTAACAATATCATGGTCCATGGAATTATTAATGCTTTACCAATTCTGCACCTTTCACAATAATGTGTTCAGATTTGATTGAAGAGGTGAAAATTTCTTGAAAGATTGCAATGTCATCTTAATATTTTGAGGGATAAGAGATGTGTACTCATTATATTGTAGTGATTGCACAGACAATTATAGTAAGAATCATTTGAAGAAGAAAAAAAGGCATCTATCTCATTAAGTCATTGACAACAAAAACCAAAACAATAATATCTAGTCTTATAAAGATCTATAAAGAGTATTTCAAAGCCCAGTTAATAGTAATGGGTGAGTTAGAAGTAAACTTAGTTGTGTTTTATTGCCTTTAGCAGTTTATATCAGCAAAGATTTTTAAGGATATGCTATACAGTAAGGTAAGCTGTAACTAGCCTTTAGTCTTTTCTAAGAAAAAGAAGCTTGGAGTCAATTTCAACATTGACTTCTCTGTAATAATCTTTGGCACAAAAAATTGGAAATCATTTATGAACTACAAAGATCATGGGCCAAATAGCAATTGAAGTATTACTAATGGAGAACCCAGTTGTTTTTAGGTTATTATATGATCAACAATCATCCATACATTGCATTTATCTATTGAGAACCATTCAACATGGAAATTAGAAAACCGATTCCTCTTGAACTGCTACAAACATCAAAGCTTTATGTTTAAATTCACACAATAGAGACATGACCAAAATCTTAAAATTCTCTCTACTATCCAATTCATGTATACAGGGTTGTTAAGAGTCTTATGCATGGCCTAGGTAGTGGACCCCTTTGAGCACTAGTAGGCAGATGCTTATCACCCTTTGCTACTGTTGCTGAAAGAAAAGAGCGGGGTTTGAATCTCGAAAGCTATTTTTTGCATAAATATATTAGGTGTAGGCTGATTCGCCCATCCTAAGTGAACCAGGAAGAACCGAACGAACTACAAATCGGTTCGCGATCAGCAGGGTTACTTATTGAATTAAGTAACCCCCCGAGTCTTGATCCCCACTATTGATCTTGCCATGATCGCCTTTTATGGCCATACCTGTGTAAAGCACTTGTAGGGGTTTGGTCTCTGTGTTTTTCTATTGGTAATTGAGGTGACGAAACCAAAGATCTCCTTAATTAAGAGGAGACAATTTAGAATATCTAAATAGTTAGTCAACCAAAAAAGAGGTCACCAAGAGAAAATTAAAAAAAGGCTCAATGCTATTAGATATTTCAATCTTAATTCAAAATAGCAATAAATTAAACAACAATAAAGTTGCAAACTTGCAATTCAAATGAAGTTTAGGACGTGTTGATCAACATAGTAGTAGTATCTTAAAACTGAAAACATAATACTCTAAATAAAGAAGCTTCTCAAACACACTTATATCCCTACTATTATACTAGGAACAAACTGGTAAAGCCCTGCCACAACCCCCATTCATTTTACTCCAACATATAATGGTGAATTATACTTAATTCCTCCTCCTGCAGTTCCTTCTAATCTCCCTATTCAAACTGGTGAGGGGTCTGTTGTCTCCCATCTTGATCATGGCGGTGACAAAATCGGCATGGAACTCCGAAGGGTTGTTTGGATATGAGCGGACTTGGGAGTCGGTGGAAACACCATTGAACAATTGTTGGTCGGAATGAAGTAGTCCCCTCCGGTTGATGAGGTTTCTATAGTAGTTATTATCAAACGAGGTCGAGGTCTGGTGGTCTAGAGGTGCCAAGTTATTGTCTCCTGAGCCAGTAGTTCTAGGGCAATTTGATTGCCTGGTCCTTGCGAAGGAACTATCTATGTTGTTTTCCTTGTATATGCATGCCCTGAAGCTGGTGCACCAGCTTTGTCCAATGGTGTGTGAACCTGTCACCACAAAGCCCATGTGAGAGAAAAAGACAGGAGAGAGAGAGAGAGAGAGAGAGAGAGAGAGAGAGAGAGAGAGAGAGAGAGAGAGAGAGAGAGAGAGAGTCATGTACCTGATAACGCATCCATGTCCCTAGTGTTGAGACCTTGAGCTTGGAAGCTAGAGATAAGTCTGTTAAGGTTAAAAGTTGGAGGGGGGATGCTATTATTAGCAGCAACTTGACTAGCTGTCCTAGAATCCCTTCTGCCCAATTTAACATGCTCCAAGCTGCATAAGACATCCCACTGGTAACAAACAAATATAAATATACTATTTTAAGAAAATAGTACATTTATTAGATGCAAATTAGGCATCTGGATTACTAATCTGTTCAACTTTCTACCACTTAGATATTGACATATAGTAGTAGATCCAGATAGCAGAGGGTGACATAGATGCATGTAGAAAACCGGAAATTAATGCAGCAGGAAGCAGATTTGTCTATTTTTTTTTAAATTATTTTTTTAAAAATATATTAGGGTTGCTTGATGTTGTACAAAGCTAAGATTGTTCTGCTCACCACTTGTCCGCATTTGATTAATTGAGGGTGCTCTCTTTTCTAAATGCTATATTTCCTCAGGCACACTAGCTTGGGTTGCTTCCAACAAAGTTTAAACTTAGTATTGGAGGTGGTATCAGCCAACCTCTAGGCCGAGATGTATTGCTGATATTGATAACTATCAGCAGATACCAATGGATGCCAAATCCCGTGGTTGGCAGATATGTATCACCGGTATAGACCAATAACTATCGATTTTGGATGATACTTACCGATATTGATATGCATCGGTCAATGCCAAGGGATACCAAATCTCATATTGTCGATACATACTAGTCGCATCAGCCAATTCCTATTGATAATAGTAGATATTGGTTGGTAACTATGGATTCGTATCAGTATTGGTTGATTTTTGAAGATATGATTCCTGAAACTACCAGGTCAATTTCCTTGATATCAACTGCATTTGGCGATCTCCAAAAGTCTGCAAATTGTAGGTACCTCTATTTTTATTTTCATTTTACCTCTAAAAATCAAGTTCTTTTGGAAATTATGACAGCTATATCAATTGATATGATGGGTATTGTGATAATCTTTATATCATGGATATGGTTGCTTTGAGAAACTGAATTTGAAGTTTTACCGTCATTCTGGGTATGATGGCAACTGAATTTGAAGTTGTTTAAATCATCGATATGGGTGTCGCCATTTGAACTTCTACAATCTTTCAAATTTATGTTCATGTTTTGTCCACTTCTATCGTGTCAAATTAAATGTTTCTTAAACATTTCTTTTCTTGCTTTCATTACCTCTACTTCTTGGTCTTTAACAGCTCAGCTTGTGACCACTGTCACTCATTGTTTTCTAACTTTCAAGAAAAATCTTCTTTTTTATTTGCACAAAATGGTGTTGCAGTTGCTCATATCTATTATTGGCTGAAAGCATTGTTTGTTGATTTCAGAGTTCGGACCTGGAAAGCTATCGTGATCAAGTGAGGAGGTTTGAAAGGAAGGTATAGTATGGTACTTTGTTCTTGTTTAAAATATTTGTTCTCAAAAATAGATATAGGAATTAATAAAAAATTGATGTAGCTGGTTGGACATTATCTGTATGATATTTAGGTATATCAAACAAATACTTAGGGCTTATACTTTGCTATAACCAATTTTCATGTATCTACTCTTCATTCAGGTACATTGTTTCAGGTCCTCTGTGATTTGACAGCATGTATAAGGCAGCTTGTGTCATTGCCTCCGGTGAGAATTCTTATGATTCACTTCCTGCAAGGTCATAATGAAGGCTTCAGAGGAGGACAAGGGGGTGGTGAGCAATTTGTTAGTGAAGGTTTAGAGGTTAGAAGTGGAAAGAGAGATTAAGCACTCCTGTGGAGGACTTAATAATGATCATCATCAAGCTTATGTGATGTGTGAATATCTTTTAAATCAGATGCAACACATAGAGACCGTTTTTTAGAAGCGTACTGAACAAGAAAAATTAGATTACAAAGCTTGTTTGTATGCATCGATTGATTGCATACGATATCTACTTTGTCAAGAGTTGGCTTTTTGTGGCCGTGATGAATTAGATGATTTAATAAATAACGAAAACTTTTGTCAACTGCTGAGTTTTCTTTTCAATCGTAACAAAGAGATTAAGAGAGTTGTGTTGAACAATGCTCTCGAAAATTTACAGTTAACATCACCTAAGATTCAAAAAGAGATTGTTCAAGCATGTGCAATTGAAACTATAAGAGTGATCATCGGTGATTTTGGAGACGCATTCTTCTTATTATTAGTTGATGAGTCTCGTGATATATCCATCAAAGAGCAGATGGTTGTTGCGGTACGATATGTAGATAGGCGAGGTTATGTTCTTGAGTGTGCAAAGATTTGTACATGTTCTTGAAACCTCGGCTATATCACTTAAAAAAGGAATTAGAGTACAACTTTCCAAGCATAACTTGAGTATTACAAGAATGCACGATCAATGATATGATGGCGCAAGTAATATGAAAGGTGAATTCAATGGACTCAAAGCGTTTAAAAAAAAAAAATGAATCTGCAGTTTATATCCACTGTTTTGCACATCAACATCAGTTAATAATTGTCACCGTTGCACAAAATCACAAACTGGTTGCAACCTTCTTCGAATTGATCGCTCTTATAGTGAATATGGCCGGTGGCTCATGCAAACGCAAGGATCTTCGAGAGAGAAACAAACTGAAAATGTGAAACAATACTTGAGAATGACAAAACATCGACTGAAAAAGTTCGTAATCAAGAAATCAGTCTTTAAAGGGCGAACGAAATACGTTGAAACACACATTTAGATATCTTGCTAAATTTAATTATCATGTATCATATCGTGATTAAAGTATTTAAGTTTATCGATGAAGATGGTGAACTTATACAATAAAGAGCTAAAGCAAGTTCTCTATTGATACCATGTACACTTTTGACTTTGCATTCACTCTACATGTAATGAAAGAGATTTTGATAGTCACTGGAGATTTATCAAAGGTGTTGCAACGAAAAGAACAAGTCATTGTGAATGTCATGCATTTGGTTGAATTAACGAAGCAAAAATTACAAGAAATTATGGATAATGAATGTGATTCTATCGTTATCCAAGTTTATATATTTTGTAATGAGCACGATATTATTGTCCCAAATATGAATGGCAAGTTTGTAGTGCATGGACGACCATGTCGTAGAGTTGAAGAAATCACAAATCTACACCACTATTGAGTTGATTTCTTCTATATTATCATTGATATGCACCTTTAAGAGTTTAATACCTGTTTTCCATAAGTAAATACTGAATTGTTACTTTGTATGACTTGCTTCAATCTGAAAGATTCATTTTTAGCTTTTGACGAGTAAAAGTTATTGCACATCGCACAATTTTATCTACTTGAATTTTCAGAAGTAGATCGGTTGGTTTTTAGAGGTCAGCTTAAGACGTTTATTATGGACATGCACTCGAACAAATTTTTTATTTATTTAAAGGATATTAGTGACTTTGCGAAGAAGCTGATAAAGACGAAAAACATGTGTATTCTTTGGTTTATTTGTTCATAACTTTGATATTAATTCTTCCAGTCACCACTTCTACTGTTGAGAGAGTATTTTCTGTTATGCAAATTCTAGCAAGTAGCTCCTTAAATCAAATTACCAGAGAGAGAGAGGCTATATATTGACCTATGAGCATAGAAAAATCTCCTTTTACGGAGGCTTTGCGAGAGATTGCCGATGTTGTAAGCTACGAAGTTAGCGGGAATAAACGTTTTGTTTAACCGGAGGATGAGCAACCAGACACAGTGGGCGGAGTTCGACTGGGTTTGCAATGGCCGTGAACTACCGGTGGTGAACGGGTCATTGAATTCTTCGCACCTGGGAGACTTGTTAACACGTAACGGCATTAGAAGTGTCAATGGGCCGGGTTGGGTTGGTCTTTAACTGGACAGGGTTTTAATTGGGCCAAAACTCAAACTTCACTCAGCCCATTTAATAGTGGCACAGACCACAAGGCCTGCCTTACTAGTTCCTTTACCACAACTGACTTGGACCGAGCCAGACAATGGACATGGTTTTTCTATGCTCATAGGTCAATATATAGCCTCTCTCATTCTCTCTTTGGTAATTTGGTTTAAGTAGCTACTTGCTAGTGTTTTTGTAGTCTTACAAAGTTTTTGAAATCTATGTAAGTATTATAAGAGTGGAACTTTAAATCTGACTCATGTTATTTAGAGCTTTCATAATTATTTATTTATTAGTATTTTGTTATTATTATTATTATTATTATTATTTTGTTTCTGTTTGTACTTTGCTGTTGCAAAGTGTTTGTAATTTTCTATATTTGGATGCGTAAAAAATGACAGGCCAGCATAGTTGATAATGCGCCCTAACTCTTATATTCAATCTATAAATTATTTTTTTACTTATTTATTTGTTAAATTTTTATCTGTAACTCAACTCTAAATGCAATCGGGGGGTGGTCAACCAACTGGAAGGTTGATTATATTGAAACCTTTAGGTTGTAAGCAGTGGCGGAATCAGAATTCTCTTCTAGGCGGGGCGCAAGATGAATTAGATATAAATTTTGTACAATGAATATAAATTAAACTTAATTTATATTATAAATATAATTTTCATTAAAATTTCATAAATTTTTTTTTTTTTAATAATAAGACATTGACAATTGTACATCATTCATCTACAAAAAAAAAAAACTTTGAATCTATTGCCAATTGTAAAAAAAATTTCTTTTAAGGCAACAGTTGTCATGATTTGAAAGTAATTAGCAATTGTATCATTATTGAGGCTATTAAATATATCTTTGTCAATATATGTAATCAAACAATTACTCATCAATCCATCTCCCATTTTATTACGAAGCCTATTATTTAGAATATGCATAACATAAAATACTCTCTCAACAGTAGAAGTGGTGACTGGAAGAACTAATGCCAGAGTTATGAACAAATAAACTAAAGAATACACAACGTGCATTTTCGTCTTTACCAGCTTCTTCGCAAGGTCACTAATATCCTTCAAATAAATTTTTTTTTTGTTCGAGCGCATGTCCATAATAAACATCTTAAGTTGACCTCTAAGAACCAACTGATCTACTTCTGAAAATTCAAGTAGATAAAATTGTGCGATGTGCAATAACTTTTACTCGTCAAAAGCTAAAAATGAATCTTTCAGATTGAAGCAAGTCATACAAAGTAACAATTTAGTATTTACTTATGGAAAACGGGTATTAAACTCTTAAAGTTGCATATCAATGATAATATATAAGGAATCAACCCAATAGTGGTGTAGATTTGTGATTTCTTCAACTTTACGACATGGTCGTCCATGCACTACAAACTTGTCATTCATATTTGGAACAATAATATCGTGCTCATTACAAAATATATAAACTTGGATAACGATAGAATCACATTCATTATCCATAATTTCTTGTAATTTTTGCTTCGTTAATTCAACCAAATGCATGACATTCACAATGACTTGTTCTTTTCGTTGCAACACCTTTGATAAATCTCCAGTGACTATCAAAATCTCTTTCATTACATGTAGAGTGAATGCAAAGTCAAAAGTGTACATGGTATCAATAGAGAACTTGCTTTAGCTCTTTATTGTATAAGTTCACCATCTTCATCGATAAACTTAAATACTTTAATCACGATATGATACATGATAATTAAATTTAGCAAGATATCTAAATGTGTGTTTCAATGTATTTCGTTCGCCCTTTAAAGACTGATTTCTTGATTACGAACTTTTTCAGTCGATGTTTTGTCATTCTCAAGTATTGTTTCACATTTTCAGTTTGTTTCTCTCTCGAAGATCCTTGCGTTTGCATGAGCCACCGGCCATATTCACTATAAGAGCGATCAATTCGAAGAAGGTTGCAACCAGTTTGTGATTTTGTGCAACGGTGACAATTATTAACTGATGTTGATGTGCAAAACAGTGGATATAAACTGCAGATTCATTTAAAAAAAAAAAAACGCTTTGAGTCTATTGAATTCACCTTTCATGTTACTTACACTATCATATCCTTGACCGTGCATTCTTGTAATACTCAAGTTATGTTTAGAAAGTTGTACTTTAATTTCTTTTTTAAGTGATATAGCCGGGGTTTCAAGAACATGTACAAATCTTGATACGCTCAAGCATATAATCTTGCCTATCTATATAACGTACCGCAACAACCATCTGCTCTTTGATGGATATATCACGAAACTCATCAACTAATAGTGAGAAGAATGCGTCTTCAAGATCATCAATGATCACTCTTATAGTTTCAATTGCACATGCTTGAACAAACTCTTTCTGAATCTTAGGTGATGTTAACTGTAAATTTTCGGGGGCATTGTTCAACACAACTCTCTTAATCTTTTTGTTATGATTGAAAAGAAAATTCAGCAGTTGACAAAAGTTTCCGTTATTTATTAAATCATCTGATTCATCACGGCCACGGAAAACCAACCCTTGACAAAGTACATATCGTATGCAATCAATTGATGCATACAAACAAGCTTTGTAATCTAATTTTTCTCGTTTAGTACGCTTCTAAAAAGCTGTCTCTATGTGTTGTATCTGATTTAAAAGATTTTCACACATCACATAAGCTTGATGATGATCACTATTAAGTCCTCAAACAGGATTGCTTAATCTCTCTTTCCTCTTCCAACCTCTGAAGCCTTCACTAACAAATTGCTCACCACCCCTTTATCTTCCATTATCCGATTTAAATAGATAGCAACACAAGCAATATGCAATATTTTCTCTATGCTATATTCTAACTAATCTCTGAGCTCTTCAATCCATGTGGGATTAAACCAAAGAAACTCATTCGAAAATTCCGTTTGAGGAAAATCATGTCTTTTGGGTTGAAAAGGACCCTTCTGTAAATAATCTCTTCTTATCTTTTCTTGTACATTAGGATGGTAACTTGAAATCTTAGGGCAGAGACCTGGATTTGCCAATAGGTTTTTTAAGTCAATATCTACATTTGCCCGCACTAGCGCACACACATAGTTTCGCCACTTTTAGCATTACGACGTTGTGCGTAAGGTTGTACTCCATCAAAAACTTCATTTTCTCTCGCAAAAGGCGACGATAGTTCATATCTTTTCCTAAAATATCTGTGCATTATTAGGCCAATAAACAAAAGATGCAAATCAATCCTTCATATCTTCATTGTAACGCAGTTTATTTCTATCATATGTTGTATGACGTCTATATTTCAAGCCTTAACTTACCTCATTCAATCAAATTTGTCTCTTTAGGGCTTTAGGTTTAGGGATTTTCGATTTAGAGAATTAGGACTTTAAGCATACAAGATTGAGAAAGGGCTTTAGAAATTAGGGGATTTTAAGTAAATGTACCAACTCTCCTGACCGTCATGTAAGCACCAAAATGGTGTTTAAATGATCTTACCCCATCGATGGTTTAAGATGTAGGTGATTCGAACCATCAAAGTGATAGCTCGTAGATTGAAGTGCAACTAGAGGGAGATTTAAACCATATGATCGTGGAGCCATTATTTCTAACTAAATTATCCACATATCCTACAAAATTATCGACATACCCTAAACATAAATTAATTTTTTTTACTCAACAACATGGAATTACATAAATTTAAATTTAGATAAGACAAATTACCTCCCTTCTAGCACGATCCGACTCAAATCCTATTTGCGTGATCCGACGAATCCGATTTTAACAAAATCTACATAACAAAAATTAAAATACAGTTAATATTTTGAATGTTTAAACATCATATTTGGATTTAGCTAACAATTTATAAATAATTGTTTTGACTAATTAGAAACTAGATTTATATTTATAATCTCTTTGGGCCCTTTCATCGAACAACTCCAATGCATCAAATAAAAAGTTTGGGTTTCTGCAATCTCAGAAGTTGAAGAAAACAAGTTTGGGCTTTTGCAATCTCAAAGCTTGAAGAAAAAAAGTCCAATAAAAATACAATCCTAAATTTGGTGTGGGGCATGTGTCAAGAAGCCATATAAAACTGAAGTATATATAGAATGGCACATCCTCAATTTAGAAAATAAGAACAAACCACTTCGAATTCAAATACATTAATTGTGATTAATCATAAATTTGGAGCTAAACCCAATAAACAACAACTAAATGCCTGGGCGTAATCCGAAATTATATCGACATCATCGAAACTCGAAACCCATTAAAGAGAATATGATAAAATTTACTTTACGGATCTCGAATGACTGAAATCCATTTCACTTCATCAAGATTCCTGCCAATGTATTAGTGAAGAAGAAGAAGGAGAAGAAGAAGAAGAGGGAAATCTTACTGACGGCAGTCTCCGGTGGGAGTAAGTACTTTTTTTGGGTTTGAGTGCGTACGTAGTTCCGCCACTGGTTGTAAGTTCAATCCCTGCTTACCTATAAAAAAGGGCAATTTGTGCATGTGCTGGCTGATTGAATGGGCACCTCTATGATGAGCTGGAGGTGAAAAAGACCACTAACATCATATCGATGTTTTGGCTTTTGTAATGCTCATTACAACCAATACAACCGATTAATAATGTTTATAGACTACCATCTTAGGTTAATAATGTTTTATGGACTACCATCTTATATTTTGTTGTAATTGTATGTTGATCTGTCTTTTATTAATATAATTGTAGGATCTATCTTCTTAGATCTTGCTACTTTGATGCTAAACTTTGATGATGATATTATCCACAATTTTAAGTTATTCTTGTGAATTGTGTCGTTTAGGAAGGTTATTAAGACTAGGAAGGGATTTCTATGGGTTTGCTAAGGAGCCACTTAAATTTTCAGGAACACTTGAAATTTTTGTAATTAACGATTTAAAACTCGGTGGAAGCATATGAAGGATGATAAACCATTAAAATTCTATATTAATATGTCAATATGCTCAAAGCAGCTAAAGGTTCTTAATTCATTTTACATCTCTTTTAATAAATTGAGGGAAGTGAAGCCAGAAGAGCTCGCAGGTGCCATGTCCATAACTTTATAATCAGATTGAATACTAGATTTGGAGACCACATCTTGATTCCGACTCTTCCACACCGCCAGATTACCTCCCATGAAAGCACAATATCCGGAGGTGGAATGATGATCACTAGGAGCCCCAAGATAATCTGCATCACAATCGTAAGTGATAGAAGAGTGTCCAACATCAGAGTGGAACCAACGTCAGAGCGGAATAGCCATCTTCTAGGAGAGGACTTAATATGACAAAATATCTGATGCACGGCATTCATATGTGGCACCCATGGTGCATGCATGAATCGAGCAACAACAAACACAACAAAGGTAAGATCAGGCCTTGTATTAGTAAGATACATAAAAGGTCCAACAAGACGCTCATACTCAGATGAGTTTGAGAGTGGCTCTCCAATATCAACATGAAGATGATGCTTAGGATCCATGGGTGACTTGGGCAGTTTATACAAGCATGCCACTGTTCCTCAACAAATCAATTGGATACCTTCGATGTGAGAGAGATATCCCTCGAGGAGATTGAGTGATCTCTATATCAAGAAAGAACTTGAGACGACCTAGTCATTCACATTGAAGGCTCAACTTGATTCTGCCTTAACATGAGTGATAAAGGCAAAATCATCACCCTTGACTATAAAATCATCAACATATACTAATAGTCTGCAGGCCTCCTGATCCAATATGAACAAAGCATGTGTAATCGAAGTGGCACCGAATATATCCCATAGCAAGATCAACAGTACTAAATTCTGAAACCAAGTTTCGGGAGACTGCTTCAGCTCATAAATCGATTTTTGTGGAAGATAAACCTCTCAAGAACTCCCCTTGAAGTCGAAAGCGTGGTTTGTCTGTGTGTGTGTGTGTGTGTATGTGGGGGGGTGTCTAGATCTCCGCTCTCAAATGCCTATAAAGAAAGGGATTTTTGACATCCAACTGAAATAAGGGCCCATGAAGCGAGCCATCAGCGAGATTATGACTTAGACAGACAGAAGTAAGCTTACCCAAGAGCAAAGGTCGAAACGAAATCCAATCCTGACATCCGAGTAAAACCTTTGGCCACAAGACGAGCTTTATAATGCCCTACAATACCATACTCTTTGTATTTAGCAGCAAACACGAGATTCACAAGCTCCCATGCCTTATTTTTCTTAAGGGCCTTCATTTTTTTCACATATTGTCACAACCTCGTAAGGATGTTAAAGAGCCTCCACTAATAGAGCGAGCAACAAAAACAGTGGAAGCTCTCGCCAAGGAGGCATGATATGCAGGAGATAAGGCCTGGTAGGAAACACAATGAACAATAGGATGAGCAGTAACACAACTCCTTTGATCTTTACGGAGTGGAATAGGTGAGGGCGGTCATTAACAACAAGAGAAGAGAGAACAATACGGATATGGATATCTGAAGGACCAGAGTTTAAGTGGTCAGGTGGTACACGAGTTTGAGTGGGAGGCACTGACTTGCTTCGGTGTTGATTAGTGTGCTTAAGTGGAAGCCGACCAGGCGTAGATGTAAGAGAAGAACCTACAAGAGGAGAGAACGGGAGGTAAAATAGATGTTCCCCTTTGAGTAGCGGATGAGGGAGTCAGTTGCATATGAGAAGCAGTAGAGAAATATGGAACATCATTAAAAAATGGAATATAGACACACTCATCCTTCTGGGCTTGGGGTCACAGGATCGCTACCCTTTAGATAAAGCAGTGTATATAAGGAAACCTCAATGAATGACTTTGTCATAGAGTTTGTCTTTGGGGATGAAGATTATGGACAAAACAGGTGTGCCCAAACACTTTAAGCTTAATCTCTAATAAAGTAATGAGTCTACGAATATGGAAAAAAATTTGACCTTTCAAAATTTGACTTGGAGTATGATTAGTCATGCGACTTGCAGTAAGCAAAACAACAAATTCATAAGGTTGGGAAACATGCATCCCTCGTAGAAGAGATCTCATGACGTGACATCCATAATATGCCTCCCAAGATATTATTTGAAAGCGACAAAAGTATATTCTCCACTATTATCAAAACGAAAAGCTTTACTAAGCTTATCAAAGTGAGTTTGGATTGTAGTTACAAAACTGATAAAAGTGGAAAAGATATCATCCTCTTGAGTTTGATACCAAAGTGTAATGTGAGTGATTATTAACAAAGGTAACATAATATTGAAATCCATCAAAGAAGTAGGAGAGGCAGGTCCCCAAACATCACTCACTATGTATAAGATTAAGCACGCTATCAGTATAATGCGTGTGAGGAGGAAAGTAGTACGAGTGTGCTTCGAAAGTTCACAAATTTGACATTGGAATCTCATAGTCTCACATGCATTTTTTAAATGAGGAAAACAACAAATACAAATGCTGGAGATTTGCATGTCCTTGACATTGGAATCTCATAGTCTCACATGCATTTTTTAAATGAGGAAAACAACAAATACAAATGCTGGAGATTTGCATGTCCAAGACAGACATGCCACCAACCGAAGTATCTTTGGTATATTTACTGTGACTGAATGACGGTAAAATGTGAATGCGAGGAGCAACTCTAGAAGCAATTCCCATCACCCCCAACGTAGTAGGGATTGCCCTCTCAAATCATTGCAAATAACCTTTTTAGTCCTTAGGTTCTGAGGATGCAAAGATGAAAAACTTTCATTGAATAATTAAAAGCTTTGGTTAAGCGATGCACAAATGACAAATAACATGAACAAGAACATCAATAATGAAGAAGTCACTAGATAATGGAATAGTACCCCTACTAGAAACTGGGGTGTAAGACCCATCAGGCAAGCGTACTGTTGAGATAATGAGTGAGGAGCTGATGATGAAAATAAATGAGGCTCACCACTCATAGGATTTGTGGCACCAGAATCAATGATCTAAGTAAAAGAATCGGGAAACTACACGACAAGATATGTTGACGATGCAAACACACATAGTGGTTCAGTAGAAGAGATACTCTGAGACGCAAGAAGTCTCCTCCTGAATGCAGCAAGCTCAGCCCGCAAGGAGCATAAATCTGTCATTAAATCGGAATTCATTTTTTATCCCAAGTAGAATCGAGGAGGTAAATTCGATCCAATTATGTGTTGAACACCTTCACGAATGCCGACCAATGTGGGAAAAACCTCCACGATAAGGGGCCACGATAGAAGATGAGTAGGAAAACCCTCTACTCATTTCAGAATCGGCCAAAAAACTGAATGCAATAAGATTATATTACTAGATAGAGAATAATGATAATAGATTCTAAGGAACGAAAGTTCCCAATGTACCAAAAATATTTTCAACACAGTCGATCTCCATGTTTATTCATCCGAGAATTAAGAAGACACCCGGTGCCGATATGAGAAAGTGCCTGGTGCTTAGCGAGAAAAAAAGCTCGACATGAGAAAGTGCCTAGTGCTTAGGGTGG
This sequence comes from Chloranthus sessilifolius, assembly GCA_021018995.1. Lineage (NCBI taxonomy): Eukaryota > Viridiplantae > Streptophyta > Magnoliopsida > Chloranthales > Chloranthaceae > Chloranthus > Chloranthus sessilifolius. The sequence goes on from CM037589.1 coordinate 21,117,696, forward strand.
GTGATTGGATTTGCAGCCGGTGCCGCAACGCCAATTTCTGACGTCGAACGGTGTGCCACCGTTTTGGGTGTGACTCCACCAGAACTGAGGGAACTACGATGAAAACTACTGATGATCGTACCCCCAGAAGGGGGAACCTGCTCCAGCCGATCATTAACGAGTTGCAGCTGCGCAATTTGCAGCATGGCTGGTCGATTGCTAGGAAAATTTACAACCAGGTGAAGGCCCCAATCTCGACGCCGATCACTCTATCTAATGGCACGTCGTACGCCGAGGTTGTTGGACATAGAGGGAGAGAAATTGGCATTTCGAGGAATCATCTATGCACTGCCGGAGGGAGTGGTCCCTCACTACAGAGACTCGGGACGCTCCGTTACGATTCAGAACAGTTTCTCTCTTGTCAGAAATCTCCGTCACTACTGGGTGGTACTCTACACAACCAAAGATTCATTATCATTGTTTCTATTACACAGATGGATTCTACAAACATGGGAATTTACAGAAAGGTCAGCATTATCTACAATCTCCAATACAAGGTTTTTATTGCGTTTCCGGTCGGAGAAGGCAGCTACGGACATCTGCCTCAAAAAAACTTTCCACATTTAAGACTGTCCGGTTGTATGCGGGGCTTGGGAACCAACCGTAGGAGATTTACACGTTCACCGTGAGAGAGGTGGGTTCTGGATTCGTGTTCACGGACTACCTATCCATGCATGGTCCTCGGAGGTGCTCAAAGGGATTAGTGACCTGTGTGGCCGCTTCGTTCTGGTCGACCGACACACTGATGATCTCTGGGACACTGATCATGCCCGGATCCTCGTCGCCATTGGCTCGCTTGATTGCATCCCTCGAAGTTGTGAAGTTTCTGTCGGCGGACAAATAGTTAGGATCTTCATAGAAGTGGCGTTGCTGGAGCGAGTGCTCGTTCCGCAACAGACGCATGAAGAATTCGAGGGGCCTTGGTATACCGACATAAACATACTCAGTAGTCCCACAGAAAAAATCGAGTCGAGCTCCAATCCAGTCAGGGGTGGGGTGGTAAGACCCGACTAGAATTTGTCAAGATGCTCTGAGAGTCGCTCGGCCATGAACCCGCCGCTCCATTTGGGGCCACAAAGGTGGTCGTCCGCGTAGGCGAGGGACCCTGTTTCCTCCGGAACTCATTGTGTTGTTACGGGTAACGAAGAAGAAGCAACATGTGCTGATTTCGGTGATGACGCTGAACTAGAGGAGGGAGAGATAGTGGAGGTGGTTTCTGATGGAAGGCAAATCTCTGACGGCGTCCGCCTCTGGAACAAGATCCTAGTATCTCCAACGAATCATGCACCGTCAATGGCCTCAAGGGAGAAGATCGAGCCGTACCACAACAACTTTTCCCTGCATGCCACAAAAAGCTGAGTATGGAGAGCCGACGTGGACGCCGACAACCAAGGACAACAACAGAGGCCGTATCTAGGATCCTCTGTAGATGGAGGCTGCAGGTTTCCCTTTCAAGGAGAAAACCAGAGGAAACAAAAAGGCCTTCAGGGTTTATCTGTGCAGGAGGAAAGATTTATACAAAGGCTTTAATTCAATAGTGTCTGAATCGTCGACACGTATGGAGCCTCGAGTGGCGAGCTCAGGATGGATGGTGACACGCCTACATTTCGTACCTTCTAGAACTAGAACGTCGAGCGAGCAGAGAGTGGAGTACAGAAGACGGTTTTTAAGGAGTCGACCTGTGGAGGAGGTGCTGGTCACGTGTAGTGATATGGATAGGGGAGAACACTTAAATAATACTTGGGTGTTAAGTTGTTGCAGCACATGGAGTCATCTATACTACTCGGGTCCAGGGAGCACACTCTTTATGATACGTCTTCGAGTGGGCCTGACGATATAGGGCTGGCAGGATTAGGGAGATGGGGGCCCAGAATATGACAATTGGGCCCAAGAGGAGGGTGAAGATGTTCCAAGGACTCAAGAGTTAACTTGTTTATCCGAGTATCCGACGATGCTACTGGAACCCTCGGTTGAAGACGTCCTCTCCCCTCTTCACGTGGAACATAATGTAGACATGTCTTCTACCATTCCTTCGGGTCCCTTGATAGCTGAGGTGGAAGAGATACAGGGAATTGCTAGGGTGCGTGGTGATCCGAACAACTTAGCTGAAGTTGATAGATTAATCCGGGTTGGCCGTGAGCTCAGTATGACGTTCAAAGGCTCATAGGAGACATTGCGGGAGGTATTTCGTTCCATTCTGGTTAGGTACTAGGACAACAGGAAGAAGCAACGAGCCGGTGCGCGAGAGCTCGCCCGATTACAATGGGGGATGACGAGTGGCAGGGGGTGTATAACTCCTATCTCGGTTGATGGGCGGGGATGGCCAAGTTGATTCATGAACATGCTTTCATGGAATGTGAGGGCTATTTGTGACGGATCGAAATGTGCCGGAGTTAGACGAGTGATAGATTCGTTAAAGCCAACAGTCATCACACTTCAAGAAACTAAATACGGTACCTGTGACAGAGGTAAAGTTGCATCCATGCTTAAAGGAAAGAATTGGGAGTGGATAGGTGTCGACTCGGTAGTGGCTTCGGGCGGCATCTTGGTCGCATGGAACTCTGCCCTATTTGACAAGATTGACGAAGAAGTGGGGCTCTTCTCAGCATCGGTGGTTCTTCAGAATAAAGATAATGGGAAATCATGGATGTTCTCCGGTATTTATGGGCCTTCGGATGACACCCATTGGAGCGATTTTGGTTTGAGCTGGTTGCAGTCACAACCAATTGGGACTACCCACTTTGCCTGGGGGGAGACTTCAATGCCATAAGATGGGGGCATGAAAAACAGGGGGGGGGAGATGTAGTGGTCATGAGGAACTTCAACTCCTGGATATCGGATTGGGGTCTGGTTGATGTGCCTTTAACTGGATCAAGGTTCACGTGGTCAAATCTATAAGATATTCCTTCACTGAGCAGATTGGACAGTTTCCTTTGCAACATGGACTGGCTGGAGATGTTCTCGGCGGCCAGACTTTAATGCTTAACGAGGGCAGTTTCTGACCATCGCCCAGTTGTTCTCCGTGTGAAGCAAGGGGAAAAGGGCCGTCACCGTTCAGGTTCGAAAACATGTGGTTACTGGACGAGCGTTATTGAGCGGCGGTGCCGGAATGGTGGAGAGAACATCGTTTAGCGGGAACGGCGGCATACCAGTTTATATCCAAGCTCAAATGGATCAAGGAACGAACCATCGAGTGGAACAGGGCGGCGTACAGACTGCTTCACCTCAACAAAGATGCGATGCTATTAAGGTTGAAGGAGCTCGACAATCTCGAGGAAATTAGGGTACTTTCAAACGGAGAACGAGAAGAATGGGATAAAAAAAAGCAGGAATTCAGTAATCTGTGTAGGCCAGAGGTGTCTTGGAAACAGAAGGCAAAGGTAAGGTGGCTGAAAGAGGGAGACCTAAATACCAAATTTTTTCTTGCCGTTGCCAACGCGCGGAACAAAACAAATTACTTGGGGAGCGTGATTGTTGAAGGAGTTACTTATGTCGGGTATGATCAGATCCAGGAACAGGTCGTCCAATTTTATTCAGAGCTATATGATGATGATGGACTGATTCACTTAGAATTGGACGGATTGCCTTTTCAAGCCATTATGCCCGATGATTGTGTCGGCGCAGAACTCCCGTTCGAGGAAGAAGAGGTCTGGAGAGCCATAAAGAAAGGGGGCAAGAATAAATCACTGGGACCAGACGGATTTACAATGGAATTCTACTGTACGTTTTGGTTGGTGCTCCTGATGGAAGTGTTCCATGAGTTCCATATCACAAGTTTTGTAGGCTGCAGTCTCAACTCTACATTCATCACAGTCATTCCTAAAAGAGTTGGGGCCTAGGATCTCGCAGATTTTCGTCCAATTTGCCTCATCAATTGCTTATACAAGATCATAGCTAAGGTGCTAGCTAACAGATTCAGGCCGTTAATGGGGAAGTTTATTTCAGCTATCCATGGGGCTTTCGTGCAAGGGAGACAATTAGTGGACCAGGTGGCTATGGCCCTTGAAGTCATCCATTCCGCTCATTTGGACCGCCTTCCGGTTTGGATTATATGCTATGCAGATTTGGTCATCAATTGCTTATACAAGATCACAGCTAAGGTGCTAGCTAACAGATTCAGGCCGTTAATGGGGAAGTTTATTTCAGCTATCCATGGGGCTTTCGTGCAAGGGAGACAGTTAGTGGACCAGGTGGCTGTGGCCCTTGAAGTCATCCATTCCGCTCATCTGGACCGCCTTCCGGTTTAGATTATATGCTATGCAGATTTGGGTTCGGGCTAAGTGGAGAAGATGGATGAGGGGATGCTACGCTACTCCATGGTTTTCGGTTCTGATTAACGGCACGCCAGCGGGGTATTTCAAGAGCTCCCGTGGCATCCGCCAGGGAGATCCACTTTGCTCATTCCTCTTCAATCTAATGGGGGAAGCTCTTGCGGGCCTTATGGTTCAGGCGAGATAGCTGAATCAAATATCGGGGATCAGAGTAGGAGCCCATGACCGGTATTTCTCGATTCTCCAGTATGCGGATGACACTGTCCTATTTGGAAAGGCTAGTGTGGAAGAGTTCAGGTCCCTAGCGGAGGCCTTGTCCGTTTACGAGGTAGTTTCGGGGCAGCGTATTAATTTCCACAAATCAAAGATCACGGGTATTGGGATCGATAACTCGATTCTACAGGAGCTGGCTTACGCGGTTAATTGTGACAGTCATGATTTTCCAATCAAGTACTTGGGGCTGTCGTTAGGGTTGAGACAACCGGCGACTACGGCTTGGAAGCCGGTGATACAGCGCTTTGAACAACGGCTGTCCACATGGAAGGGAAAATTACTAAGTAGTGGCGGACGCCTAATTATGCTTAAAGCTGTTCTAGCAAGCCTTTTGGTTTTTTATGTCTCTGTTCAAGTGTCCGATAGGAGTCATCAACCGAATAGAGCAAATTCAACGAAATTTCCTTTGGGAGGGAACGAGCATGGACAAAGATATCACTTGATTAATTGGGACACTTGTCAACTTCCGATGAGTTGTGGCGGGCTGGGAATTCACAGTTTAAGATGAACCAACATATCTTTTCTTGGTAAGTGGTTTTGGTGAGCAGGAAATATGGACAAAATGGAGGGTCTTTGGTGCAGGGTTTTGATTGATAAGTATGGGCCTTTCGACTCCAACGGGGGCATCAATGCCTCGACTAACAGAGGTACTTTTGCTTGGTGGAAAAACATGTGTGGCACATGGTCGCTATACTCTAAGGGACTTCGGTTTAGCTGGGGTTGTGGCACACGGATGCAATTCTGGGAGGATAGATGGGTTGAGGGGGGCGTCTCAAAGAGGTGTTCCAGAATATATGTTCTATATCTCGGAACCGTACGGGGCTGATCGAAGATTTTGTCTCCGAAACTAGCGGTGGCAGACTGTGGGAAGTTAATACTCGAAGACATCTGAGAGATGATGAGGAGGAAGCGTTCTCAAAGTTGTTACATGCTCTTTATGGGATGAATCGAAATCCCCACAATCAAGACCGGCGGGTGTGGGCCCCTAGCAAAAATGGCAGATTCAGTGTCAAGTTTTACTATCGGATGTTATCGCGGTGTCTGCTAATAAGATTCAAAGGAGCAGCGGCTGTGGAAGGCAAATATTCCGCTCAAGATTAAGTTCTTTGCGTGGACATTATTTAAAGATAGAGTGCTTACGATGGATCAATTCATTTGTAGAGGAAAAGATATCACCAACCGCTGTGTCATGTGCTCCAAGGAGGAGGAGTCGGTTGCTCATCTTTTCCTTCACTGTGAAGCGGCATCCCAAATTTGGAATATTATTTTGAACCTATTCGACATGAATTGGGTCATTCCTGCTACACCATATCTTCATTATCTGGCATGGGACACGACTAGTCTAGAGGGCTAGAGAGAGAAGAACTGGAAAGAGACTTTCTTTGCAGTAATCTGGTGTATATGGCAAGAGAGGAACTTGAGGATCTTCGAGCAGAAAAAGAAACCGATGGGGATAACAGTGAAAACTGCCAAAGATTTGACATGTCTATGGTTAGCTTCCGACAACGGTTCGATCACAAACGTATCAGATCCCTGGGACCCGGGCTAACAAGGGAGCCAGGTGTGGTTTGCTTTGTTCCTTCTTTTTCCTGGTTGTATCTTCTTTATTTGGTCTTTGTTGTGGTCGTCTGTTGGTTGACCTGCTTTTGTATTGTTCTTTCCAGCATCTTGTTGGTGTTTCAATATATTCACAAACTACTGATTAAAAAAAAAGAATTAAGAAGAAACAATATGAGCACCCAATTCTAAAAAAATGATCTAGAAATATTGGGAAGATACAGGAGATATAGCCATTGCAGCTCTAAAAATATTGATATAACATTCAAACTTCCTTTGCACCTTACCAAGTTGAATCTAGACCTATTTTGGATGAATCCTGATCCAAAAGAATACAAAAACTAACCTCAAAGAGTCCCACTATATTATAGATCACAAAAACAAGAAAATCAGGCGAGTAATAAAGGAAGGATGACACGGGACGGGAGCCCTAAAATGCATGAATATGATTTGATGCGATTGGCTGAAATTAAATAAAATTAATTCAAGATTAATCTCAAAACTATCACGATACCTTCGGGTTAGTAAAATTCCGGTAGGTAAATCATGCGAGATTCGAATATGGTGTCCAATCCGATGCTCAAGTCCCGTTAGATTTGAGGTGGGATCGGGCTTAGAGATAGGACTCTAGCTTTTCCAGGCTTGGGCGTTCGTCTTCGATCCAATGTAGATTCACGGTAGGGTTGTAGAATTGGGTAGGTTTGATGGCTCGCATGAAAACTAGGGTTTTGATGGAAATAGGTTTTGGGTTTTGGATTAGGGATTCAATATGGGTAATGGATTATTAGAGAAAGACAGAGAAAATATATAGCAAACATAATAAAAGGTTAAAAGGGAATAGATGGGAATCACTCCCTTGGTCTCACACCAAACTCATCTCAGGAAGAAGAATATTCAAACATAAAACATTCAAAATATTCAATAACTAAATAAAAAGTGTTTATAAGCCTCTTTATATAGGTCACCAATAATTAATTCGAAATAAAAAGAGTCTTAAAATAATAAAAGACTAAAAAGGTAAGTTTTTTTCGCAAAAAGAAAATTCCCGTCGCTGGCGGAGTCGTCCACGACGCGTTGTGGTATTGTTCATAGCAAGCTATGGCACAACACGCTGTGGTACTGTTCACAGTACGCTGTGGACGTCGTCACTTGACAACAGTTTCAGCCTCCTTTTCTCCCTTGATGCCACGGTACTCGGGCTTCCTCTACGTTTCTTCCGATACCGGTAGAACTAATGTGGTCCGAATCCAATGTCCATGTATGTGGTGTCCCCGTCAATTCTCCTGGACCAAATAGGTTTCATCACCGATGAAACTCGCTCGTGGTAGATGTCAATCAAATCGGGGTTCAATCGACGAACCTCATTCTCGTGGATCCAAGTGTTTTCGGACTTCGGTTTTCCGACCTATTTAACTAGGTACTTCTGGAATTTCCCGTCATGTGTGGAGACGACATGATTACTTATTATATCCTCTATCTCATCTTTTCTCTGTTGGCTTGGGGATGGAAGAGGTACGGGCTGCAAGGTTGGGTTGGGGCTGGGGTTATGAGGTGGCTGAAGTGGGTTTTCAGGAGGTGGGGTGAAACCGAAGTAAGGAACCAAGTCCTCCACATTGAACGCTGAACTAACCCTGGTACCTGGAGGAAGCTCAAGTACGTATGCATTAGGACTACTCTTAGCTAAAATTCTAAAGGGTCTAGCGCCTCAGGATTGGAGCTTTGCGGATCCCGATAGGAACTGCTCAGGCCTGACTCGGACCATCACATAATCACCCACATGATAGTCTTTAAAACGTTTGTGAGCATCTGCAGACAATTTGTATTGACTATTGCTTGAATTAATCTTCTGTCTAATTTCGGTATGCAAGTTATGAATGTGTTGTGCAAATGCATCGGCAGACTCTGATACTCTATGGGATGCAGACATGGGGCTCAAATCTAGTGGGGTCCTAGGCCTATGACCATGTACTACCTCAAAGGACTCATGCCTATGAACTTATTGACAAAATTATTATAAGCAAATTCAGCTATGGGCAAAATGGTATCCTAGATCCTAACATGATCACCGACAAGACTACAAAGGAGATTCTCAAGACTCCTGTTGGTACTTTCAGTTTGGCCATCCGTTTGAGGGTGATAAGCTGTTGAAAATTGAAGCATTGTGCCCATCATGTGCCAAAGGGTCTTCCAAAAATAGCTAGTGAATTTGACATCCCTATTAGACAATGGTTTTGGGCAACCTATGAAGACGTACTACCTCCGCCAAAAACAATTTAGCAATGTGGGATGCATCGGAGGTTTTGGAACAAGGAATGAAGTGGGCCATCTTGGAAAATCGGTCCACTACAACAAAGATGGAATTGTGCTTTCGTGGAGTTTTGGAAAGTCCATGCACAAAGTCCATTGAGAGGTCTTGCCATAGTATGTGTGGCACGAGTAATGGGGTGTACAAGCCAGTATTTTGTTTAGTCCGTTTTGACACTTGGCAAGTATGATAATATTTGATGACCCGAGCGATGTCTCTCATTAGGCTAGGCCAAAAGAACCTATCTGCTACGAGTGCAACAGTTTTATTACACTGGAAATGATCGGCTATCCCTCCAGCATGCAACTCCCAAATGAGGAAGTCACGCAACGAAGTGCGAGGGATGCAAAGGCGATTGCCTTTAAACAAGTACCCATCGTGGATGGTATACACGGAGTGTGTGTTGGTCGAGTCACTAAGGAGAGTAGTATACTCTATCTTAAAATCTGGGCAATCGGGGTACTCATCCTTTAATCGTTCGAACCCAACGACCTCGGTGCTCATAGAGTGCAAAGTCGCCACCAGACGACTAAGCGCATTAACAACCTTGTTTTCAACACCGGCCTTATGCTTTAACACGAATGTGAACCCTTGAAGGTACTCGATCCACTTCGCGTGCCTCGGGTTCAACTTTTTCTGTAAAGTAAGGAAGCGTAAGGCTTCATGGTCAGAGAACAACACAAATTCTTGCGGTCCAAGATAATGCTTCCAATACCAAAGAGATCGGACGGCCGCATAGAACTCCTTGTCATAGATGGAGTATTTTTGCTTTGCATCATTAAGTTTTTCACTAAAATAGGCCACCGGGTGACCCTCTTGGCTGAGCACTCCTCCTATGCCTACATCCGATGCGTCGCATGCAACTTTGAAGACTTTGGAAAAGTCTGACAAGCGCATGACGGGTGCACTACTCATCCTTAGTTTGATCTCGGCAAGGGCTTTCATTGCGGCTTTGCCCTATGATGGTGGTAAAGCTTCTGATGAAGCGACGATAGAAAGTAGCCAAGCCATGGAAGTTGTGGACATCGTGTCCACTCGTCACCGGGGTGGATTCAGACTTGATAGTAGCCACTCTTAAAGTCTATCTTTGAAAATATAGTGGCACCAACCATCATATCGAGTATGTTATCGAGCTTTGGTATGAGTAATCGATATTTAACCGTAATCTTATTGATTGCATGACTATCCACACATGCGCTATGTACCATCTTTTTTAGGAGTGAGTAGGGCAGGTACACCACACGGGCTCATGCTCTCTTAGATGAACCCCTTCTGAAGGAGCTCATTGACTTGCCGAGTCAACTCAGTGTGCTCAATCGGATTCAACCATTAGTGGGGCTGGTTCGGTTGGTAGATCCGGGAACCAAGTCTAATGCGTGTTGGATATCACACAGGGGAGGGAGCTCGTTGGGTCTTTCTGGAAGACATTCACAATTTCTTTCAGGATTGGCTCAACCTCCTTGGGACACTCGCTCACTGACTCGGGAGCACTCTCAACGATGACGACTACGTACATCACACTCATCTTAACAACGCTTTCTCGAATTCGGAAGGGCTCACAATATTAATGGATTTAGAAGACTTGCCCTTCTTCTCGATTTTGTTGGTCAATGTCGTTTTGGGAAGCAAAGGGTGTGAAGTGATTTTTTTGCCTTTATGCATGAACGTGCATATGTTTGATCGACCAAAAAGAGTCACGTCCATGTCGTAAAGCCACAACCTTCCCAAAATGATATGGCCCACATCCATCGGCACCACATCACTCCATAAGGTGTCCGAATGAGAACCTAACTGAAACGGTACATGGCACCTTTTCGACACGAAAATGGATGAAGAGTTGACCCATGCGACCTTACAAGGTCTCAGGTGGGCTTCGGGTGTAAGCCCCGAAAGGCGTACGACATGAGTTGATACTATATTAGTGTAACTACCGTTATCCACGATGACCTTACAACTCTTTTCACCAAACCTGACAAAGGTGTGGAAGATGTTCTCCATTCGCCAGTCATCCTTTTCATCCCATTGAGGTTGTGCAAGGGCACACCTCACAACTAAAGCATGGCTAATAACATCACCCTCCTCATCGCTGGGTGTGTTGTTCGGCTCAAATACTTCTTCAACCATTAACTCATCATCCTCCTCTCCCTCAACGAAGAGATTCCTTTAGGTGTCTTTTGTAGGGCATTGGGTGACAAAGTGTCCCATCCCATGACATTTATAGCATTTAATGTGAGTGCTACCCCTTGAGGATTTCCCAACTACACCTTTTCTCTTTTCAAACTTCGAATTAGGAGGGACAAATTGTGTAAGTTTGAGAGGACGATTAAATCGTCCCTCATCGAAGCGTTGACCACTATATTGTGGCTCGGTTCTCTTCACCACCTTTTCTCTTTCAAGTGTTTCTACGGGGTGAGAAATCAACTCCTTTTGCAAATCAAGTCGCAATTTGGTGTGAAATCGAGAGAGTGTGATTTCAAAGTCTTCCGATACCTTGGTCCTCATCATGAATTATTCAAATTTGCCAATGTACTCGGTTACGGGCATACCACATTGGCGTAAATTTTGCCACTGGTCGAGGAGGCGTTGGTGGTATGATAAAGGAACATACTTCTCAGTAAGTCGTTCCTTCATGTCGTCCCAATGAGTAATGGGAGGACAACCCGCATTCACCCTAATGCACTCAACATTGACCCAGAAAAGTCGAGCTTGCCCAATTAAATTCGTTTTAGCGAGTCTGACGCAACGATCATCATTCATGCCATACTAATCAAAATGTTGGGCCATGTCGGAAAGCCAATCGAGGAAGACAGTACGATCCATTCTTCCGTCGAAAGTCAGAAACTCTACTCGGACATTCTTGAGGAGTTGAACTTCGGGGTCATAGTCATCTCTACAATGATCCCTCCGGTTCCGATTATTTGGCGACCATCGTGTTCAAGGTGAGGACCTTCACGCTCTTGGCGTTGATCATAGAATTCATCCTTCGCTTCTAATTGGTTGATTCGATCACGTAATCGACCATTAGAAATCCCTAAGGATGTTTGGGCTTGCTCTATGGTGTTTAAACGCTCCTTAATCGCACCCAATTATTCTCGCATGCCGTTAAGGGCATCAAAAATCTCATTCGAGGCCATCGTGATCACAAATACCTATTAGGGTTCTAATATGGAATGCAATATGAACTCACAAAAGAAAAACAATGCAACAAAGATGCCCTAATCTAGAAAACCTAAGGCTCTGATACCAAAACTGACGCGGGACGGGAACCCTAAAATGCATGAATATGATTTTGCTGTGATTTGCCGAAATTAAATAAAATTAATTCAAGATTAATCTCAAAACTATCACGATACCTTCGGGTTCGTAGAATTTCGGTAGGTAAATCACGCGAGATCCGAATAGGGTGTCCCATCTGATGCGCAAGTCCCGTTAGATTTGAGGTGGAATCAGGCCTTGAGATAGGACTCTAGCTTTTCTAGGCTTGGGCGTTCGTCTTCGATCCAATGTAGATTCACGGGTTCGAATTAGGGTTGTAGAATTGGGTGGAGCGGTCTCTCATTCAAGGGCTCTGATGAAGACCTTCGAGCGGTCTTCCGTTCCATCTTGGGGAGTAGACAGGAGAACAGGAGGAAATGTTGAGGGGCGTCACGAGAACTTACATGACTTCAATGGGGGATGTTGGACGGGAGGGGCCCTGACTAGTTGTCTCAGGGCGGGATCTGAGCTAGTTGTTATGAAAGTGCTATCCTGGAATGTGAGGGGTATCTGTGATGAGAGGAAGCGCATCGGTGTTAAACAGGTGATTACTTCCTTGAGACCGGTGGTTATTACGCTACAGGAAACCAAATGGGGCAGCTGTGACAAGAGGAAAGTCGCACCCATGCTTGGAGGTAATCGATGGGATTGGATCGGCGTTGACTCCATTGGCACATCAAGTGGCATCCTGGTGGCATGGAATTCGAGTTTATTCGACAAGCTAGATGAGGAGGTGGGTCTATTCTCCGCTTCGGTGGTTCTCCGAAACAAAGATACAGGAAAGGTGTGGATGATCACTAGCATCTACGGGGGCCATCCAATGACAAAGATCGGGGAGACTTCTGGTTTGAGCTTGCTACGCTCGCTGCCAGATGGGACCTTCCTTGCTGTCTAGGGGGACTTCAATGCTATCAGATGGGATCACAAAAAACAAGGTGGGCCGCTGGACGTTACTGTGATGCGGGATTTCAACACATTCATTTCTGATTGGGGTTTGATGAATCTTCTACTATCCGGAGCGAGATTCACTTTGGAAAATCTGTAAGAAAACCCATCTTTAAGTAGGCTGGATAGGTTCCTTTGTAATGTGGAGTGGCTTGAAATTTTCCCGGGGGCCAGGTTAGAAGGTTATGCTCGAGTTGTGTCCGATCACCGTCCTATATTGCTTCCTTGCGAATCACGGACCAAGGGGCCGTCTCCGTTCAGATTCGAGAATATGTGGCTACTAGATGAAAATTTCCAGGCGATGATTCCTTTTGGGTGGAGCGAACCGTCACCTCCAGGGATTGCTGCGTTTAGATTCATTTCTAAGCTCCAACGTACCAAAGAAAAAATTAAGGTGTGGAACAAAGAGGTGTATGGTCAGATACACGCTACCAAAGAGGCGTTGCTCCTGTGATTGAAGGAATTGGATAATCTGGAAGAAGTTAGATGCCTCTTGGAGGAAGAGAGAGAAGATAGATATAAGATTAAACAGGAGTTCAACAACATCTGTATGGCTGAAGAAATTTTCTGGACTCAAAAAGCTAAAGTCAAGTGGCTGAAAGAGGGCGACTCAAACATGAAGTTCTTCCATGTGATTGCAAATGCGCGAAACAATTCGAAGTATTTGGGTAACATAGTAGTTGATGGGGTATCCTACTCTGAGGAAGAACATATCAGGATAGCATAGCCACGTTCTACAAAATCCTGTACTCGGATGAAGGTTTGCGGCGACCCGAGCTTGACGGGCTCCATTTCCATTCCATCTCGGATTAAGTGCGAATGGGATTGGAACAACAATTCAGTGAAGAAGAGGTTTGGCGAGTTATCAAGTTCGGAGGTAAGAACAAGGCGCTGAGACCTGATGGTTTCACTATGGAATTCTTTCGATTTTTTTGGTCGACCATAAGGGCGGATCTGATGGAAGTATTACACGAATTCCATGTCTTCGGTTTTATAGGGCAAAGCCTAAATTCCACTTTCATTACCCTCATCCCTAAGAGGGATGGAGCTGAGGACATCTCCAACTTCCGCCCGATATGTCTCTTAAATTTCCTCTACAAGATTTTATCCAAGGTGTTAACCAATAGGTTGCAGCCACTAATGAGCAAAATCATCTCTAACAACCAGGGCGTGTTCGTTCAGGGACGTCAGTTAGTGGATCTGGTGGTGGTGGCCTAAGAAACCATCCATTCCGCTAAACAAAATCACCTATCCGTGGTCCTCTGGAAGGTGGATATGGAAATAGTGTATTATTGAGTCAGCTGGGACTGCTTAGATTATATGCTCGGCAGGATGGGTTTTGGCACAAATTGGAGGAAATGGATGCAGGGATGCTATTCTTCGGCTTGGTTTTCGGTGTTGATTAATGGCACGCCAGCTGGTTACTTTAAGAGCTCTAGAGGTATTCGGCAGGGAGACCCTCTCTCCCCTTTCCTATTCAACATTGTCAGAGAAGCTCTAGCTGACCTTATGATACATTTGGGGGAATTAAATCTTATCACCGGAATCTAGGTGGGAACCATGGTCCTTTCATCTCTCACCTTCAATATGCTGATGACACCATTATGTTCGGGAACGCTGATGCAGCAAAACTCAGGTCTTTGGTTGAGATTCTATCATTGTATGAGGCAGTGATAGGACAACAAATCAACTTGGCCAAGTCTGCTATCACGGGAATAGTACCGACGACCAGCCGATGACTGCGTTAGCGCAAATTGCTGCGTGCGGAATCGAGAAATTACCGAACAAGTATCTGGGGTTACCCCTCGGTCTAAGGCAACCTTCGGCTAGAGAATGGGAACCTGTTGCTCAAAGGTTTGAGAAGCGACTGTCTTCGTGGAAAGGCAAACTCCTCAGCAGTGGTGGCCAGCTCGTCTTTATTAAAACGGTCCTAGCGGCGCCGCCCACCTTTTACATGTCCATGTTCAAATGCCCCATGGGTATCATCAACCGTCTTGAGCAGATCCAACGAAACTTTCTGTGGGAGGGTTCGGGCCAAGACAAGCGATACCACCTTGTTAATTGGGACACATGTCAGTTGCCCATCAGCTGTGGTGGCCTTGGCGTCCGCAGTTTGAGATGGACCAACATCGCTCTTCTAGGAAAATGGTTCTGGCGAGCGGGGAGAATGGAGGAAAGCGAGAACCTTTGGGGTGAGGTTTTGATTGAGAAGTACGGTCACGCTGGCGGGAATTGGGGTATCAATACCACACCGCATAGAGGTGTGTCAGCGCAGTGGAAAACATATGCAATACCTGGCCCCTTTTTGCTAGAGGATTGCGGTTCAGGTGGGGTTGTGGCACCCGTATCCGGTTCTGGGACGACCCGTGGGTGGAAGGTGGTCCTCTTAAATTCTCCTTCCCGGATATCTACGCCATTACTGTAAACCCTCGAGAGGATTGTTGACTTTGTTTCCGAAAATCTGGGTGGTCGTCTGTGGGAGGTGAACACCAGAAGACTGTTGAGAGGAGATGAGGTGGCCTCGTTCTCGAATCTATTACACAAGCTTTACGAGATGCAATGTTCTCCTCAAGGTCAAGACCAACGATGTTGGACCCCGGACAACGATGGTATGTTCAATGTTAAATCCTATTTCAAGTTACTCTCGCGCCGTCCTCTGATCAGATTTCAAGGCGCAACTTTGTGGAAGGTGATCATTCCTCCGAAAGTAAAATTCTTTGCTTGGACATTATTTAGAGAACGTATCCTAACGGTGGACCAACTCATTCGGAGAGGGAAGGAGATCGATAATCGATGTGTAATGTGCTCATATGGAGTAGAGACCGCTTCGCATCTCCTTTTACGCTGCGATGTGGCTCAGGTTGTTTGGAATGTGGCCGTTAAGTCCTTCGGAATGTGTTGGGTTACACTGGCTACGCCTTATATTCAAATTTTGATATGGGAGTCTGTTAAATTGGAGGGCCACTTGGGAGAATACTAGAAGGCGACCCTGTTTGCTGTCTACTGGACCTTATGGCGCGAGAGGAATGTACGGATTTTCGAGAACAAAAGTCGCATGGTGGGGATGATCATGAAGGCCATTAGAGACCTTGTGTGGTTTTTGGTAGAAAGAGGGGGTTCGTGCCGAGAGATGACCCCTACACTTGGGACCCAGACTAATTTTGTACGGGTGTTGAGTCGTTTCGTGTCTCGTTGTAATTTCCCTTTCAGTTTACTTTTCGGTCGTGTCCTTGTATTGACTTTTCTCAGCATCTTACTAGTTTATCAATATAATTCCAATTACTGATAAAAAAAAGAAAAAGAATTGGGTAGGTTTGATGGCTCGGATGAAAACTAGGGTTTTGATGGAAATAAGTTTTGGGTTTTGGATTAGAGATTTAATATGGGTAATGGATTATAAGAGAAAGACAGAGAAAATATATAGCAAAGATAATAAAAGATCAAAAGAGAATAGATGAGAATCACTCCTTTGGTCTCACACCAAACCTATATCAGAAAGAAGAATATTTAAGCATAAAACATTCAAAATATTCAATAACTAAATAAAAAGTGTTTACAAGCCTCTTTATATAGGTCACTAATAATTAATTCGAAATAAAAATAGTCCTAAAACAATAAAAGACTAAAAAGATAAGTTTTTTTCGCAAAAAGAAAATTCCTGTCGTTGGACGGAGTTGTCCACGGCGCGCTGTGGTATTGTTCACAGCACGCTGTGGGCATCGTTACTTGACAATAGTTTCAGCCTCCTTTTCTCCCTTGAAGCTATGGTACTCGGGCTTCCTCTATGTATCTTCTGACTCCGGTATAACTGATGTGGTCCGAATCCGATGTCCATGTATGTGGATTCCCCGTCAAAGGAGATTCAATAAACCAAACCTCTAATCTTTTGAAATCAATAAAACACCTACGCAAACCTTCCTCATGTAATTTTGATGCAAACCCTTGCAGATTCGACCAGAGAAAGTGGTTCCAAAAACTGATCTGCTCCCCCTGATTAACAAAAAACCCATTGAATCACTAAAATTATAATCAATTAACTAAACTCTCTTCACAACAAGAAATCATAGGGAAATTCTGATCCACTTAGTGTAAGTATTTTGGTCAACATAGATAAAAAAATTTGACCTGCTGAGTCAGCATGACATCATGCTGATGTCAACAAAGGTTGATGACATCAGAGGATGATTAGGTTTGGGTTCGGTAACTCTGATACCAAATGACTTTTGAGGGTTCGATGCAAGGAATAGTTTTGGAAAAATTAGGTTAGGATTAGAGTTAGGTTGAAGGTTGAAGAAGGAGAGAGGGTGGGGGGGGGAGAAGTAAAATGACCTAGTTAGAGTTGGAGGTCCTACTAACCTTTATAAACGACAAGGGCAAGAGTACCCTGACATCAAACACACACCCTTACATCACACACCCAATATTATTCTAACACACCACTATGTCGATCACACACACACACACACACACACATATATATATACATAAATCCTAATAATCCCAAATATACACAAATCAAAACAATTTCAGAGTTTACAAAGTGATGTACACAGCAACATTTGCAAGTCAAAATTCTAAGATTTTATGTCAACCACAAAGACCAATGTCCATAGATGCTTTAACAGACCTTTTATCAGTATAAGAGGTCACCTTCATACGTTAAACTGCATCAAAGAGGTGTTGTGACAGATCTTTTAACTATTTTCATGAAAAACAATAACAAGGCAGTTACCAGTTTTGAAAATAGCTTTTACTGTCAATATCACTCTAAATTGAGTGTGACCACACCAGTGGATAGCTGATGAAAAACGATGCATTAGCAACAGATTTCGAGGAGAGAAAAGATCCCGGAAGCTGCCGTAAAGTAGAGAGCCGAGAATCTCCTGTTTTGACTGAAAGAGTTTTGAAGATTAAAAAGTCAGCTGGAAGCCTCCATTTCAACATACCATAGCATTTTGATTCAGTTTCGGAAGATCTTCCGGAAAAAAAGGTAACTTTCATTGCAGACCCATGCTTCTATTGCTAGGTTGACGTCAGCCGGGAGAGTGCCGACATCAGAACAATTATCTGCTCTGATACCAACTTGTTCTCTCTTATGTTTAGTGTGTGTTGTAGAGGGGGAATGATAGTGGAAGAGTATGTTGAGGGTAGACAGATAGTTGAGAAGTAGAGGGTAGGAGGAGAAAAGGAGTTTAGGGCAAAAGATATATTTGGAAAAGGTTGCTTAGTTCAATGAGACACTAGCACATCGATGAGTTAAACATAACTTCCCAAGATTGCCCTTATGAAGTAGGTATACAGCAAACTGAAAAACTACTAACTTCACACCGACATACAACAAAGAGATACGTCAAATACTTCAATATAACTATGGTCTCTAATAAGGTTAGATCTCTATTTGGAAATGTTTATTTGAGTTGTAGTTCTCCACTCATTTCGGCTAAATCCTCTCTTACTCTGCAATTCTTCATGTTGTATCTCATTATTTCTCCAAGTCTTTGTTGGTCTTCCTCTTCTTCTCCGCCCTCATTTTTCTGTTGTTTCAATCGTTTCTATGATATCTGTTTTAGCCTTTTAGGTCTCCAATGGACATGCCTGAACCATTTCAAGCAACATTCTATGATTCTCTTTCCACTCCTAAACTCCCTCTTATGTACTAGTTCCCTATTTTGTCCTATCTTATTACTTCATAAATCCATGTTAGCATGCCTATCTTAGTAATTCAGGCTTTATAAAAACAATCCTTCAAGCTAACTGGGACTCATTGATCGAACCACTTTCCTTTCTCCCCAGTGCCCACCCTGCATTGGTCTTGTTTGAGTTGTCCTCAAACCACACCATCAAATTGTATAGTAGAGCCAAAAATCAAATCATCGCCTGATCTCTCATGTTTGTAAACTTGCACTCCATTGTATTCCGTCTTTTTTCTGCTAATTTTTGAACTCCTTAATTCTAAGCACTTTCTCCATGTATTTGGTCTTTCTTCAAAGTTTCTCGGCTTTTCTTTATTAAGGTTTTCTCCTTATATATAATAAGTTTCACTTCGAATGAAGATCAATCGATGGCCATGGCAGTGCTTGAGGAACTCAATCTTAATGAATCTCTGTCATGGTGATCTTGAAGCATCAGTTGTTTCATGAAATAGAAGCAGATTATGGGGAAATGTACGGATTAGTAGTAAGGTAAGATACCTAATCAATTGCTATTGCCATGTAGTATCTTGAAGTTTCAGTATGTTGTGATTGGATTTGCATATATTTTAGCAGTACCAAAATTGTTTGCTTGCACTCATGTAGTTTCTCAAACTTAATTCATGTATTGTTCTAATATGGCCTCTAATGATGCATGCATTATGGATTGTGCAAATTTGCTGAATCACTTTTCCTAGTCTTGGACATGGTTGTGTAGAGTACTCTGTTCTGAATTGTTTGTTATCATATTCTCTCTGTTGATCTAGAATTTTGGTGCAACCAATGGAAATTACTTGCATATCTTTGTCCAGCTCTAAAAACCTGACACAACTGGCAGCAACCATCCCTCTCTCTCTCTCTCTCACCGCAAATGCAAGGTCGTAGGAAGCTGCTTCTCACTGTTAAACATTTGAGCTTCCCATATTCCTTTAAAAGTGGATATTGGTTGATATCAATTTTTTATCACCATAATTGTTTTATTCAGTGAACTCTACAATTTATCATTCTATGCATTTCTTTTATATAATATAGGTGCAAATTTTGAAGTGGATGAAACATGCAGAAGGGCAA
Organism: Chloranthus sessilifolius; assembly: GCA_021018995.1. Taxonomy (NCBI): domain Eukaryota; kingdom Viridiplantae; phylum Streptophyta; class Magnoliopsida; order Chloranthales; family Chloranthaceae; genus Chloranthus; species Chloranthus sessilifolius. Next base: position 21,137,102 of record CM037589.1, read on the forward strand.
GAAAAATATGAAGATGAGAAGTACAATAACTATTAATATGATGTTGGAGATTTTAATATTGGATTAACTTCAGTTGTTAGTTGTAACCATCCATACCGGCTTTTGCAGTTTCTCTTTAACCTGAACATTTTTTTGAGTATTGTGCCCCAACAAACTATACAAGAACCTTTCTTCCAAAGGCTTTAGTTTCGGTATGAGGGAACTTGGGTCTATGACCCATCTTAGTAGAAGAAGGGACTAGAATAAAATTGGTAGTATACAAGCGAGCGGTTCTTAAAGGGTGGTAAAGAGCTATCTGTTTTCTCACTCCAGTTGAGCTTTCACGCCTTAAAAGATGCCGCAAGGTACTTCTCTCTCTTATCTCTGGAATACATCTCTGCTTGGCTTTCTGATACTTGCCAGGTCTTCCCTTAATCATTTTATTATGCCGTCTATGACGTTCATCTGCAGATCTTCCAGGTTTCTATTTTGATCTGGTGAAGAAGAGGTATTTCCCTATCACAGGTCCGATACCGGGGTCAAAGCCCAATACTTCGCATGTTCGAGGGGCATCACCGAAGTTGGACGAGGTAGCTTATCAATGTCCAACCATGTTCTAAGCACTTTTAGATATTTCATAGATTCCCTATTCAGTTATGTTGTAATAATTCTATGTGAAAGAATTGGGTTTGAGAAGGTGAAAGGCTTAAAAAACTGATTGGTAAAATCATTTATTGTTTCTTGTTGTACTAATGCCATACACATAACTGATAGAACTACTTTCACATCACACTGATTTATGCGCTACACTCTTATAGTGGTACGGGCTGGTGTTTGAGAAAGTGACGGAAAACCAAACAAGTTTCTCTAAATATGATTCTTGTTATTTCTAGTTTTTTCCCTTACTTAATGATTATATTCCTACATACACCATTTTATTTAATGATCCTAGAAGGAAGAAGGGAAATTGAGGGCAAGGAAGATATTGTTATTAAGCTATAGGGACCTTTTGAAATTATATAGCGACTTTCTTTCTTATCAATCCTTCTATCTTTCCCCAACTTAAGAAATTAACTTTAATGAGTTTTCCATAGGGCCATGGATGCTCCACATACTAACCAAATTAATCAAGGGATGAGTTCTTCGTCCGTATGCCTCATCCTTCTTACTTGGGATGAATTGTTATGATAGTAAAGCTTATATTCTCCTCGCCCAATTAGAGAGGGCCACCTGTGCTTCCTCAACTCCACTGATGGGCCATGTTCATATTTCACGAACTTAATTTTTAAACTATGATCTCTTGTAAAACAAATATCCAACATACTTAATATGATGAATAATAATATTTGAAAACAATATTTATGAATTCATTAGTTCAAGTATTCAGTTTGTTGGGATGAAAAGCTCTTTCAGGCAATTTGGCTGGAAAGGAATGCAAGGGTTTTCAGGAAGATTGGCAAACCTGATTTCATGGTAACCAAATCCGCTATCGATTTTATCCTCTGTTGACTGATGGGTAGAGGTTTTGATCGCGTCGACACTGGTCCCTCTGAGGCTCAAAATTGGGCGAGTCTTAACCTCGTGGATTAATGGGGTGCCTCTCGAGTTCCTTTCTCCCTCCCTTTGCCCTGGGCTGCTCATTGTTTCTCGGGGATATTGAGGTTTTTCTTCTTCTTTTCGCCTTTCTTTTTGGGTAGTTGCTTGCTATCCGCCAAGGTATTACCTCCTTTGTAACCTTTCTGTTTCTAATATATCCTTTGTTATGTTTCAAAAAAAAAAAACTCTTTCAGGTAATCTATGAACATTGTAGTCAAAACATTTCATCAGTCTTGTATTCATGGTAGTCTTTTCTTTGTGTTGATAAAAGATAGGTAAGAATTCTTAATGTGAAGGAGAGATCGCTATGCTTATTTAATCATTAGTGGGTGGTAAGTGGGTCAAGAGGGAAAAGAAGATATAGTGAAAGCTTTCTTAACCAAAGGAGAGGAAATAAAGAGTAAGTGTAGTCCCTTAGAATGGGTTTATTCATTTGAGCTTGTCACTTTTGATCGAGAAGCGAATGATTGAGAGCAATCAATCTGTTTGAGACGGTGTAAGTTATTTAGGTCATGTTTGGCAAAGTTGCTTCCGAAAGCACTTTTCAGGGTAAAATATTGGGTGAGAAACACAAATATAGGGTGAGAAGCACTTACCTCCCAAAGACTTGGGCCCTGTTTTGCAGTCCATTTCCAAAAAGTACTTTTCAGAGGGAAATTTTTTGGGTGAAAAGCACATTTCACCAAAGGACTTGACCGACCATGTCTTACTGAAAATGGTGTTGGGTTGAGATGCTGCCTCACACTGCTTCTCACCCAACACCATTTTCAGCATGTGATACTTTTTTGAGAATTAGCATTTGGAAAACAATATGTGACACACCTCTTTATAGCATATGAAAAGTGCTTTGTATAAAGGTTGCCAAACAGGATCTTGGCCACCTCTAGCTGAAAATGGAGCAGCACTCTCATGCTGCTTCTCCAAACACACCATTTTCAGCTAGAGGCGGCCGTATCCTTGGATGAAAAATGCTTCTCACCCAATATTTTACCCTGAAAAGTGCTTTTCAGAAGCAACTTTGCCAAACAGGGCTTTAGTTTTTTATTCCTCAAAATTTTGCTCTAGTATGTGCTTTACCCTTCATGTGACATGCTTATTTATAATGATGCTCTATAGAAACGTGACAGCCAGCATGGCCACATTCCAACAATATTATGGTGGAGACTTTCCTTGCCACCGTAATATTAACTGTTTGACATCGATGGAATTATTTCTTACCATTTGCTATTCTACAAGAAATAACTCTATTTGAGAATCTTAATAGATATCAGATTTCTCCAAACTAGATCAAGCAGACACAGTTAGATGGATTTGATCATTAACAAAATGTAAGAAAAGTGCGAGTGTATGACTATAGTTATATTGTAAGGTACGAAGGAGTCATTGTATTGTAAAGAAGCCATTTCAACAACTTGTACTCTTATCTTCTTGTCGCGGCTTTGTAATCCAACAGTGCACACCATACAAAAGTGCAGTTCTTACTCCGCATTATAAGAACATCCTTTCAATCAATGTAGGACTCAAAAGGTCACAACACCGTTCGCCTGTCTCCACTTTGCCTTGCCCTGATTGTATTTGAGATGCCTTCAAATCTATCATCTGATTGCAGTAGAGCCCACATACTAAAATATGTTACAATGTGGCTATAAATGATACTTGACTAGAATTTTCTCTGCTCTCACGTTCACTAAACTTGCAATTCATATATATTTTGTCTTCATTATACTAATTGACGCGAGACGATGACCCTTAAATTAATTGAGCAATAAATCACACAAGTGATCGTGATGCCTTAGGGTGTCACAAATTTCCGTTGATGATCATGTACGGGTCAGATAGGGTCCAATTCGTGCGCTAGATCTGTTAGCCTCGCGGAAGGGAGATCCTAGAGATAGGACTCTAGCTGCTTCCAGATTAGGGCACTCGCTCGTAGTTCAATGATGGAATCACCGGTTCGATCTAGGGCTTATTGAATCAAATTGATCCAACGGTTCAGATTGGTTCGATGGCTTTGGTGAATATAGGGTTTAATGGGTTTTGAGAGAATCGCAGGGCAATGGTTGAAATGGGTTTATTAGGATCGATACGCAAGCAGAAGAAGATAAAACTAAAAGATAGATAAGATGGATAGAGATCATGGGCTTCGCACCCTTGGCTTCACACTAAACCCTTCTCGAGAAGAAGACTCACTCTTCGTAGTCGCTCATCTCAAGCAGAAAGCATAAGCTTTTTTTTCATTAATAAAAAACTAATTACATTGTTTTTCTTAATGACCTTATATAGGAGATTTCTAAAACAAAATAAAACCCTAAACAAATAATAAAAAAGGACAAGTATACCCCTCAAAACGATTTTCGTATTTTGGCGGAGCTCTCTTTAACGAAAATTCAATCGATCAATCGAGTGTATATATATATATATATATGAAACAGAACGCTGCGAAAATTTAAGTCCCATTGGCCGCAGTTGATCGATCGAAGCCTGGGATCGATCGATCGACTGTGCATTCCTTCGTGTCCTCCTTTATGCTCTGTTCTGGTTGCTTTTATGCCCGGTTCTGGTTTCTGTCTCATTTCTTCCACCACCGGTACACTCGATATGGTCCATAGCCTATGTCCATGATATCGGTGTCCCCGTCACTAATTTTCAAATTACTTATCTTTAACGCTTTCCTTTACAACTCCAAATTATCTTTTATGATTTTTTTGTCTGGCCAATTAGCACCATATCATCAGCCAACAACATATGCAATGGAAACTTTTATGTACATTTTGTTAATTCATCCATAACCAATGCATGCAAATAAGGACTCAAAGTAAATCCTTGAGGTAACGTAACTCCAATAGATAACTCAATCATTTCTATTCATGTGGTCCTTGTGCTAGTCATAGTCTCTTCATACACGTCTTGGTTGGCCTCAATATATTCATCCAACATGCATTTCGTCCTCAACATCCACTAGACTATCTACCCAAACAGTGTGTCCTTTCTCCTAAGTTTTTCATAAGTTGCTCAACAAGAAATAAATTTAGTTGGTTTTCTTGACATAACACAAACTAGTTCTCATAAATATTTGATTATTCTCTTATATACTTCTATCCTACATTCCTACTCCTAGAGTTTCATAGTATGAATTATAGAGGTTGAAAAAAGTAGAGGGTCTTCACATCTGCGAACTTTGTTAAATGATCAGGGCTCTCCTAGGGAAATGATAGGGCCTGTGGGTCCAAATTTTGGTTTCGAATATGGCTGCATTAATAATGGTTGCACTATCAATAGCAGAGGGAGTAGGGTGTCCACTTGGTGGAGAGGTGTCTGTTCTATTAAGGAGGAGTTCATTCAGTGCATCAGGTTTGATTGGGGTATGGGGGATAGAATTTATGTTGGAAATATTGGAAGAATGAAAGCATAAATTAAAGGAGATGAAATCAAGGGTATAACTTAGAGACACATTATGATAAACACTTTTTCTAAACGTTATTTGCCTCCTTCTGGTTAGTACCGCGACAACAAAAGAGGAGAATAGCAAACACGTTTCTGGGATACAACCATACCCAGCCCTCTGTAATTCTCTTTTGTTTGCACTAACAAAAGAGAATTCTAAACACAATGTAATATGTCCAAAAATAATAATGAAACAAAGATAAATAATTCTCATCTTATTGTGTCATTTTTTTGTATCTGTAAAAGGTAAAAATAGATCTCTTTAAATAGACACTGAAAAAGGTTGCATAAGTAACCTTTTGGATAAAGATAAAACGTTAAGGCATCTTTTCGTAAGAAAAGATAGCCGTTAAAACCTTTTTCACGAAACTAGCCGTTGAAGAGGCCTTTTCGGAGAAAAAAGATACTAGCCGTTAAGCCACCTTTTCGGAGAGAAAAAATCTTATAAAATAATTGACATGTCGTTTAAAAGGGTTAAGATTTAAAGACTTAAATTTACTGTACTACAAGATAAGTGTATCTGAGATAAAGTTACCTTACTTTATCACTAAAAATTGTTAACCTTATTTTGCCACAAAAAAAAGTGTATCTTGAAATAAATCAAGAAAGAAAGTTATTTAAAGCTCTTTAAAATATACAACAATTTATTTTTGGGATAATGTGTGGATGGATTATTCTATTCTTAAAGATCATTTTCATAACATTTATAGCATGGTTGTGGGTCAGAAACCGTTGATTATGGAGATGTACAATTGTGTGGCAAGAGACAACATTTGGGACATTCGTATTCGCTGGAATCTCAAGGACAATGAGTTGGCTATCCATGTGGAGATTTTGAACCCTATTGGGCAATGTAGACCGAACTAGAGGCGTGAAGATGGTAGACTTCGGACTCTTGAAAACAAAGGGACCTTTAATAGTCTCTTCGTAAACGTCTTGGTTGGGCTCAATATATTCATCCGACATGCGCATCCACTAGCTTATCTACCCAAACACCATGCCATAACCCTTTTTCAATTCAGTACAACCAAATTCGTTCGCGTTTCTCCCAACGATTTCATAAGTTGCTCAACAAGAAATGAATTTAGTTGACCTTCTTGACACAAACAAAAACTAGTTCTCATCAATATTTGATTGTTGTCTTCAATACTTTTTTCCTACTCCTAGAGTTTGATAGTATGAATTACAGAGGTTTGCTATTTCTTTAAAAAAGGAGCGGGTCTTGGCATCCCCAAACTTTGTGAAATGAAAAAAATGAAAAACTTGTGAAATGAAGAAGGCTCTCCTAGGGAAATGGCTGTAGAGATTATGGATTAAAATATCGGACGATACTGATACGTATCGTTTTGAAGGGTATCCGATACGATAAAAAGGGTTTTTATCGGGTACCCCCTAAAACAGTCAAATTATCGTCCGATACGGGCAAATTATTGCGCGTATCGTCCATATCGGATGATAGTTTCAAATTATCGTCCGATAATATGTTGTTTTTAGGATCTCTAAATCAGAGAAATTATTGTCCGATATGGGCAAATTATTGCCCGTATCGTCCATATCGGACGATAATTTCAAAGATTCAAAATTTTATAGTATTTTTTGAAATTTTTTATGGAAAAAAAATGTGTTAGTTTGATACATTGAATGTATCGGACGATATGCGATACACATATCGTCCTGGTGGTTTGGACGATACGAATCGAAAATCTGATTTTTTGAACTATGGTAGAGATTTGAGGATGATAGGGAAAACCTGTGGGTCCAAGTTTTGGTTTCAAATATGGCTGCATTAACAATGGTTGGGGTATCAGTATAAGAGGGTGTAGGGTGTCCATTTGATGGAGAGGAGTCTGTTATGTTAAGGACTTTAATCAGTGCATCAGGTTTGATTGGGGTCTGGGGGATAAAATTTATTTTTGGGTAATGTGTGGATAGATGAATGCTGGGGCTTCCTCTATGTTCCTGGGGCTTCCTCTATGTGTTGTTAAGCTGAATGCTGCTTTATGGGAACCGGTGGTGCAGAGATTTGAGAAAATGCTTGTGGGTGAAAACAATTTTTTTGTCTATTGGTGGAAGGCTTGTTCAAGACAATTTTTTTTTCTATTGCTGGAAGGCTTGTTCTCATAAAGAAACTCTCACTAATCTCCCTGTTCACTTTATGTCCATGTTTCGATGCCCCATGGTAGTTATCACTCGTTTGGAACAGATTGAGAGGGATTTATTGTGAGAAGTTAGGGAGGAGGAGAGGCATATCATTTAGTAAATCGGGATGTGTGTCATCTCTTGAAATAGGATGGATGCTTGGACATTAGGTGGATGCATGAGATGAGCAAAGCTCTTCTTGACCAATGGTTGTGGAAAATGGGGGATGAAAGGGGTAATCTGTGGGTTCAAGTGCTCGTTAGTAAATAAGAAGTTTTAATTATGAATGGGAAATCAATAGTGGAGAGAGTCGGGTTTCGTCTTAGTGTAGGGTCATTTGTTCGGTCAGGGAGGGGTTTAATTAATGCATCAAGTTCGATTGGGGAGGGAAAAGAATATCCTTTTGAGAATATCTTTGGGTTCGGGATTCATTCCTCATGGATCAGTTCAGTGGCATACATAAAATTACTGTGAACCCCGCGCGGGGGGGAGGTCAGGTATGTATTATGTGGTGGATATGGTGTGAAACTTGCAGAATAGAAGAAACCTAAGAGTAGCAAAGTGGTGTTGCTTGTGAAAATCTTAGATCTCACTGGTGGTTGTGGATCTAATAATTGTAGGATTGGTTGTAGATGGATGCTGGATAACAAAGGTTTGTTCTCTGTGAGGTCCTTCTATGCGTTTTTGTATCTGTCGCCCCTCGGTTTGTCATGAGTGGATGTCAGTTTAGAAACAATTTGCCCCTCCGAGGATGAGGTTCTTTGGGTGGACTCTTGCGTGGGGTGATATTCTTACTATTGGTCAACTGTTGAAGAGAGGTAAAAGGGTGAGAAACAAATTTCCTATGTGCTTGAATGAGGAGTCGGCCAACTCTTTGTTCATTCATTTTTAGTTTGCAAGCGAATTTTGGAGCGCTGTTTTTGAATATTTGGAGTGAGTTGGGTTCTCGCAAGAACTTGTGCTGAGTTATTGCCATCTTGGGATCATAGGGATTTTGGTGGCTTCAAGAGAGCTTTGTGGAATGCCTCCTTGTTAGCTGTTATCTGGGCAATTTCGCTGGAAAGAAATGATAGGGTGTTCTGGAGGCAGAGGATGTCTGTGGCATTCGTTATGCGAGAGGCTAGTGACTGGGTGCTTAATTATGCGACATTGGATAGGTGGAACATGCGTGGTGATGATCTGGGGCTGCTTCAATGTTTGGATGAGAGAGTTGGCTAACTGTTTCACTCGGGCTGGTTTCGTTTCTCGGGCGGCCTGGGGACTTGTTTTTTACTTTTTGGGTTGGGCTTCTATTTTACTTACCTCTTTGGTTTTTCTTGTTTCCCTGTTGCTTTAGTTTGTTTTGCTGTTTTTTGTAGGTGTGCTGTAGCTTCTCACCATCGGTGTAGGTATTTGAACATTGTTATTTCTTGTATCCTTGTTTGCTTTAATATATTTGCCTTTTCACCGATTAAAAGTGTATACAATCATTATTTTCAAAAACCACAAAAGGGCCAAATCTTCATTATTTTTCAAAAACCACAATGGACCTAAATCTTTAGTGCTCAATGTTCAGATCCTGGCTATATGATTTATTTGCTGGAGTTTTTACTTGATCATGATTTGTAGTCAATGAGCATCAATCAAAAAGAGAAACAAATTATTGGTAATCTCTTTTGCTGCAATCTGTGGAGTTCGTATTTCAGTTGGTGCTAGAAGGTATCATAATGTTTGGATTTGGAGTTTAGTAGTGACTAAACGGCTAACGATTTCTTGCAGGCAAATAATAAGAATAACAAGTACAGAAGGCGGAGAAACAAAACTACTGAGCTGCTTCAGGTTAGAGAGTTGGATGGTAAAGGGCTCACTTTTAGGAAACGAAAAGGCAACTTTCAGCATGAATACCAAAAGTTACAAGCTTCCCAACCTTTGGTAATTTTATTTACTGTTTTTTTCCCTTTTCTGTTTTATGATACTTGTTCTGTTCATCAGCATTTGTTTCTATTCCAAGCCACTATTTTATTTGTGAGCATTCTTTCTTAGGCCACCCTACATTTCCTATCCTTACCACACTAGCCTTGGGCATGGAACTCTCCTTGCAAACCTTTCCAATTCATGGAAGCCTACCTTTCCTAATCCTATAATCAGGAAATGGACATAGGTTTTCACTGCTTCTAAGAGTTGTGATTCTGCGATTCAGAATTGGACCTGCAATTCCTAAATTTGTGGGCAATTCCCCATCCAATGCATCTGTTAAAAAAACACTTATTTGTTCATGTGAAAGGAGTTTAGGGTGTGCAACACCATTATGGAAACCTATTATGGTGCATAGTACCAAGGTTATCAAATTGTAAATCAGATTGCTAGTCAGAAGGGATCACTTTGAATTATTATTTTTTGATTAGTAGGGACAGTTTGAATTCAAATCGCAGATCATCAGAGTTAATCTTTTTTTTTTTAATTAAGTAACTAAGAAAACTCTAAAATTATGAAAATCAAATAACAATCCTTTCTCATTCATTTCCATCAAGAAATTATCCAGTCAAACATATTGTCAACATTTTTATATTCAGAAGTCATATTACTTAGTTGAAGTAAATTAACACAAACCTTGGATCATAGCTTTCAAAATAATAATAAAAAAATCAATAAATTCATTAAGCAATATTTAAAGCTGCAAGCATATTAATTGAGCCTGATGATAAATTGATGCATCATTAATTATGATTTATTCAACAATATAATATATCTTCAAGTTGACAACATACAACTTATATTTATATAACAACTCCATGACTACAACTCTGCCTTTTCCAACTGATTTTTTGTTTGGATGTAATTCCTTATTACAATCAACATGAATTCATTAAATTATCAAAACAAATGAGAAAGAAACAAAAGAAAACTAAGATTGGGCACGTATTGATATGGATGCAAACTTGAAAATCCTAAAAACTCTGCTTAAGAGTTCAAGATTTCAAAATCTTCTATTTACCTAAATCAACATATAACCCCTGCCAAAACAATTGAATGCATCAACTTTTATGTTAAGAATTCAAATTATTAACTCTTGAACTTTAATATCTTACAAATAGTTTCTAGCTAGTATTACCAATAGAAAAGAAAAAAATAATGCTAAATCTTATGTAAGTTTTTGTTTATAAAAGAAACAAAATATATAACAAAAATAAGTTGAGAAAATTGTGAAAGGGTTCATTTTCTGTTTTCTTAATGATCTAAAATTGCCCCTATATGAAGGATTGAAATAATAGAGCAATAAAAACTTGGAGAGAAGATGAGGAAGACCAATAAAAACTTGGAGAGAAGTATTGAGAAATGACAAAAAAGATTATTGAGTAACAAAGAGTTTAACTTTGAACATAATTTCATCATCATCATCATCACAACCTTTTCCCGTCTATTTGGGGTCGCCTTTATGAGCCCTATTTCTCCACTAATATCTGATCAACGCTAACTTTGCAACCCTTTATGTTCCTTCTGAATGCTTCCTCCAAGTCTTCGCTGGTCTTTCTCTTCTCCTTCTTCCTTATGTTTGTAGCGTCTCAATCCTTCGTATAGGGTCTGCTTCTGGCCTTCAAATGGACATGTCTAAACCACCTCAAGAAACCTTCCGTAATATTGTCCCTGTGATAAGTGTGGACATATGATACGTACACTTAGCAGTCCAATGAAAGCAATCTAACGGTTTTATTGAGATTTCAAGATTTCAGGAGAAACAAACCCTTGGATCAACTTGAAAGCACAAAGGAGTATAATGCAAGCATTCACCTGAACATGGACCCAAGGGAACATTATGCACAAAATTCGAAGAAAAATCAATCGATTGAGACCTATAGTTCAAAATATATCAAGTTTTAAAGTTCTCTCTCGGGTGCAAATCGTTTAATCGATTTACATAATCGATTGATCGAGACTTAAAAGAAAAAATATATATATATTCTTCTTGGGATGAAATTGATCAATCGATTTCCTAATTCGATCGATCAATTTAAGTGTGTATTTTGAGTTTAGGATTTAGATTTTGAAATTCGAAAAGAGGGGGAAGATACTAGGGTTATGGGGAGTGACCCTCTAAAAGAAAAAGCTAGAGCTAGGGTTGAGGGTCTTCTCCTTTACATTGTCTTTTATCATATTTCTATCATTCTTTGGCTTCATACAAAGGGGATTAACCCTAATTATTTAAGATTTTTTGTACGGGAGATTAAATTGTAGCAGTTTTGTAGATCAAAGTACAATTTTGTAGAGCTAATAAGATATTTTAATGAATTATTCTTACTTTATTTTATTTCATTGTATATTTTGTGTTGAGATGTGTGGCTAAATATCTAGGGTTTTAGGATTTAATGAATGCCATCTGAGGATTTATCCATCAATTAGATCTATGGTTGAAAGTCCATTAGATGTTTGTGTGGTTTGTTTGACATTTGCTCTTGCCTATTGTTGGGATCTAAACACGGACATGGATCCGAGATATGAGAATTCGTCATGCTCTTCCCATGATCGTAGATTTGTGATTAGGAACTCTAATTTGGATTCAAATGATTAGAATTATATTCATTTATTCATTGTGATTAGATCCATTTCAAATATAGTGATTGTTTAGATTCTTTTGTGTAGTAGATTTGGAAGATCAATACATTAGTGTTTTACCTTGATTAAATTGTCATAGTTTTCATAGATTGTTGATTGACTTCAATAATCTATGTGGTTTTGCATCTAGTAAATTCCAACTGTAGGATCTAAGATTGTGGATAATGAACTAGGGATGAGAGGATTTAGTATCCTAACCCTTTCTCTTTTTTTGTAAATCTTTTCATATTTCGTGTGAGTTTATTATATCATCCCTCAACTTTGGTAGGCTAGGTTAAGGTTGTTTTTATTTCGACCAGACACTTAGATTGATGCATCTATTCCTTTGAATTTTTATCATATATCCCCGAGGGTTCGACCTCGTACTCTGCACCTGCTATACTACATCAAGTTTTTGGCACCGCTGTTGGGGAGGGCATATAGAAAATTTTAGGAATTAAAATCAGTCTTAGAAATTTTTGAGAATTGAATCAATCTTTCTACTGGTCTTTAAAAAGAAAATTTTGTTTGTTAAATTTTAGAAAATGTTTGTGAAGGTTTGTAGTCTTTAAAAGTTTGGAGTTAGTATTTTTAGGACTTCTTGCTTTTGGATTTTGTGTGTGCAAACTAGATCCTCTAAACAAAAGACTTTAGAACCCCTTGATTTTGAGATTGAAGGTATGTGTCGTCTAAATCGGAAAGGAGTTAGATTGTCGCACGAAAGTGAACTAGAGGATTCTAATTTGTACACATTGGCTGAAAATGGAGGAAATCCGCTTGTGCAAAATGAGGAACCTACACGTAAGTAACTATTTGCGCGCATCACTACAAACACTCCAGGTATTGCCCTTCTTACCACCAATGCCTCGAATTTTGAATTGCGTTCAAACGTGATTCAAATCTTACCTATTTTTTAGGGCATGGATAGGGAAGATCCGTACATGCATGTTAAAATTTTCTTGGAGGTATGTTCCACGGTGAAGTATCAAAACTTAACGATGAATCTGTGAAACTATACTTATTTCTTTTCTCTATAAAGGATAAAGCGAAGGCTTGGTTGAACTCTCTACCAGTTGAATCCATTACTTCTTGGGATTAGTTAGTTTTCAAATTTCTTTCTAAATTCTTCCCTATGGCCAAGACGAACGCCTTAAGGCGCGAAACCAGCGATTTTACCGTAGGAGGAGAATGAAAAATTCTACGAGGCCTGCGAAAGATTCACAAATTTGTTGTTAAAATGCCCACATCATGGGTTTGCTAAGTGGAGTTTGGTCCAATATTTTTACACCAGAATGAATCAGACCAATCGGAATTTAGTAGAATCTATGAATAGCGGGAGGTTTTTTGGTCTTAGGGAGACTGTGTCGTATCAATTCCTATATGACCTGGCTGGAAACTTACAACAATTGGATTTCACTGAGAATAAGGATCATCCAAACACCTCGAATAAGAAGGGAGGTTTGTACGTTGTTAAGGAGGCTCCTGATCTGAGAGCCAAAGTGGAATTCTTGACACAACAATTGGAAAATCTGCAATTGAACAAGAGTGCCAATGCTGTGAATCTTATCAATGCTGAACCAATCTGAATATACTGCTGAACAGTTGAATGCTTTGAACAATTACGGTCGTAATGCTGCAAACGCATTTTCTGAGCAATACAACCCGAGGTGGAGGAATCATCAAAACTTGTCATGGAGATGAGAACCTCTGCAATTCAACAACAAAGGGCTGTCAATGAATTCATTTCCTCAGCAAAATTCTGGTAATCAAAATCAGTACTACCACAATCAAGGTAGTCAACATCAATATCACCTGAATCAATTTGGCCAGCCAAAACAATTTCAACCCAATAATCTGTATGCACATTCCTCACAAGTTCCCTATGGCCAACAAGCATCTCAATTCCCTCCACCGGGATTTCATCATCAAGCTGGCCCAAACTTGCAAAACATGCAAGCTCAACAAGGGAGTATGGCCCCTCGTTCTTCTCATTCATCTCAATCTCACCAGTCACAAACATTTATACAGATAACGAATCAAGGAATTCAAACAACCAATCAAGCACTCTAAGTTGGAAACACAGGTTGGACAGTTGGCCACTCAAATGAGTGAGAGGGGAATTTACGAGCCAACCTGTCCCAAATCCCAAAGGATAATATTTCGTTGATGGTACCCCTGGCTCATCAAATGAATTTAATGAGCACTTACACTCCATCATTACCTTAAGGCCGGGGAGAGTAATTGATAATCAAGTCCGAATGCTAGAAGATGAAAGCGAGAAACTAATTCCAAGGAAAATGGAGAGGAAGGTCAAGAAGAGTTGGAGAAGATCAAACCTCTTATAGAGAGTGGAGCAACATCTGAGGAGATTCCTCCTGAACATACTCATTCTCCTAAGTTGCCATTCCCACATAGATTGATGGATAGGGAAAGGAAGCTGCAAATGGGGGATATCCTTGAGACATTCAAGCAAGTCCAAATAAATATTCCTCTCTTGGAAGCCATCAAGCAAGTCCTTGCCTACGCTAAGTTTTTAAAGGATTTGGTCACTGCAAAGAGGAAGACCAATGCCCCAAAATAAGCATTCTTGGCAGGGCAAGCGAGTTCTATCATCCAAAGCAGGGTGCCACTGAATTATAAGGACCCTGGTTATCCTACCATATCCTGTATCATTGGAAATCATCAAATTGATAGAGCTTGCTCGACTTGGGGCCAATGTGAATTTGCTGCCTTATTCAGTATTTGAGCAGTTAAACTCGGGGGAATTAAAGCCTACCCCAATGACACTTCAACTTGCAGACCGATCTATAAAAATTCCTAGGGGAATCATAGAAGATGTAGTGATTAAAGTTGGTTCGTTCTACTTCCCTGTGGATTTCGTTGTCTTGGATACAGAACCAGTCCTGCAATCAACCAGTGACATCCCAGTAATTTTAGGAAGATCATTATTGACAACTTCCAATGCATTGATTAATTGCAGAAATGGGATTATGAAAATTTCCTTCGGAAACATGACTGTGGAGTTGAGCGTATTCAATGTTTGTTGCCAACCTGCAGAAAGTAGTGAGATCAATGAGGTTTGTTTAATTGAAAGCTTGACTGAGGAGACTTTCTCTGATTGTGGCCCTGAAGATTCTCTTGAGCCCTGTTTGGCTCATTTTAGGGGTGACATTGATATAGAGAAATCTGTGGAAGAAGTCAATGCGTTGTTGGATGCTAGACCTTTGATGGATTGTGGAAGTTGGAAAACAAAAGTCGCATCCCTTGAATCTACAGTACATTCAACTTAATCAAATCAATTGGAATAGAAGAAGCTCAAATTGAAACCCCTCCCTGAAAATCTAAAATATCGATTTGTGAGACCTGATGAAACTCTTCTAGTCATCATTGTTGCCGATCTTGATATCTAGCAGGAGGAGAAGTTGTAGAAGATGTTATCAAAACACAAAGAGGCCATTGGTTGGGCTATCTCAGATATAAAAGGCATCAGTCCATCCATTTGCATGCACAGGATCCACCTTGAGGAGGATGCAAAATTATCAAGGGAAGCCTAGAGAAGACTAAATCCGGTAATGCAGGAAGTAGTGAGAAATGAAGTGTTAAAATTGCTAGATGTGGTATCATTTACCCGATATATGATAGCAGATGGGTTAGTCCAGTTCAGGTGGTGCCCAAGAAATTGGGCATCACCATGGTAAAGAACGAGGCTAATGAGTTAATCCCGACACGTGTCCAAACTGGATGGCGTGTTTGTATTGAGTATCATAAGTTGAATTCAATGCCAAGGAAAGATCACTTTCCTTTGTCGTTCATTGACCAAACGATTGAACAACTAGCTGGACATGCCTATTACTGTTTTCTGGACGGGTATTCCGGTTACAACCAGATACCCATCGCTCCTGAAGATCAAGAGAAAAAAACCTTTACTTGTTCGTTTGGAACTTTTGCTTGCAGACTCATGCCCTTTGGGCTTTAATGCACCAACCACCTTTCAAAGGTGGATGGTGAACATCTTCTCGGACATGGTTGAGCGATTCCTAGAAATTTTTATGGATGAATTTTCTGTCTTCGGGTCATCGTTTGATGAATGTCTTCACCACTTATCTCTGGTGCTAATGCGAAGTAAAGAGAAAAACCTGGTACTCAACTGAGAGAAATGTCAGTAAAGAATGGAATTGTGCTTGGCCGCCTAATATCTGAAAAAGGATTCGAGGTTGATAAAGCTAAAGTGGAATTGATTTCAAACTTACTACCTCCAAGCACTGTACGAGAAATTTGATCATTCTTGGGATATGTTAGTTTTTATCAACGGTTTACTAAAATTTTTAATAAGATCGCGAAACCGCTGTGCAATTTCCTTGCCAAGGACACTCCTTTCGTCTTTGACGACAAATGCCAAGCAGCTTTCGAAAGAATTAAAGCTGTACTCACCTCTGCTCCTATCATCCAACCTCTTGATTGGAACTTACCTTCTGAACTCATGTGTGATGCATCAGATTCTGCTATTGGGGGCAGTTCTAGGTTAGAGAATTGAGAAGTTACTGCATGTGATCTATTATGCGAGTTGCTTATTGAATGATGCCAATTACAACACTACGGAAGAAGTGCTGTTTTTTTTTTTATCGGTAAAAGATATTAGCTTATATTAATAACCAGCGAGATGCTGTAAAGAAATACAAGTTGTAACAACACCGCCACAAAAAAACAAAAAGAAAAACAAAAGGGCACCAGACCCAAAGGGAGCAAAACAAACGGGCGGGGGGGGGGGGGAGGGAAGAGTGGTACCTAGCCTGGGTCCCAAAATGATGAAGCAGCACCATTCCCTTTATCTAAGACCACCCAATGGAACATAAGATCTCTGACATCCTTCAAGATCAGACCCGCAGGGCACCGCTTTCGACAGAAAATCCGGGCATTCCTTTCGAGCCATATGGACCAAATCACTGCATATAACCCGTGAAAGCCCCCAGTTTACCTTCCAGGCGAATGCCAAACCAGGCCAAGGAGAGCTGAGGAAAGTTGCATGGGGCCGCCCAACTCATATCAAAGGACCTGAGAACGACGTCCAAATTTTAGTGGCTACCCAACAATGCAGAAATAGGTGTGCAACCGATTCTTCCTCTTGCTGGCACATAGAGCAAACATTTGGAAGATTTTTCCCTATGTGGATTAATTGGTCAATAGTGAGATTCCTTCCCCGGATCAGGGTCCACGTGAAGAATTTGATTTTTGGCCTACCTGATAAAACCTAATAGTATGATTTGATAATAAAATTATCGTTGGGCGTGGACAACCAAATCCGCCTGTCGTAGCGGCTCAAATTTCTTTGTGCTCCGTAGAGCAGAACCAGCAAGGCAAGGAGAGGAGACTCCTCCCTAAGCAGTCTCTGAGTGAGTAAGTTCCATGCAGATCCTCCTTCCCCCTCTTCGAAAAAAAGGACACCGAGCCACTCGATTGAGCCGCGATGCGGTGAATAACTGAGAAAGTCTCCTTAAGCGGCCTGAAGTCCACCCAAGAGTCGTCCCCGAACCTGATACGGAGCCCATCCCCCCCGCTAAACCGCACCCAGCGGGAGTACGTCGGCCAAGTCCCGCAACTCACTTTCCACGAAGCTGAGATTGAGCTGTTGATGTCGACCTTAATTCCTCAATTCCCATCCAACTAGTCGTATTTTTCTGCTAAGACCGATAGCCACAAGCTCTCTCTTTCGCTGACTAAACCTGCGCGCCAAAACTACTTACCCAACAAGGTGATATTGACCAAGTGCAAACTTCGGATGCCTAACCCTCTGCAATGAAGAAGAAGCTGACAAATATCCCTGCTGACGAGGTGGAACCTTTTATCAACACTCGATCCTTCCCATAAAAAAATCCTTTTGATTTGTTTAAGTCTACGGATAACCACCATAGGGCATTTGAAGAGCGACATGAAGAAAACGGGGAGGCTAGAGAGGTCCGATTTCACCAGGAGAAGTCTTCCTCTATTGCTAAGAAGCTTGCCTTTCCAAGAGGCTAAGCGCATGTTGAACCTCCGAACGACGGGATCCCAAGCCCCTGAGTTGGGCTGACGAATGCTTAGAGGAAGTCCCAAGTACAGGTTAGAGAGAAAGGCGATCTCCCCATCCACCACCTCAGCTAGCTGGTTCAGCACACTGTTAGTGACATTGATGCTTGAAATTGTAGACTTTTGCAAATATACCTGTTGCCCGAGACGGTCTCGTAGATAATGAGAACCTCCGCCAAACGCTGAAGCTCACCTCCCTCCGCCTTGCAAAAGAATAAGGTGCCGTTTGCATACTGAAGGTGAGAGATGCGCCGACCTGCTGAGCCTACCTGAACACCCGAGATGACGTTAAGGAGCGGCGTGTGGGAGGTTACGCGGTCAAGAGCTTCCCCAACCATATTAAAAAGGAAAAGGGATAGGAGATCTCCCTGATGTATGCCTCTAGAACTTTTGAAATATCCAGTCGGGGTTCCATTGATCATGACTGAAAACCACGCAGAGGAGTAGCAAGCCTTCATCCATTTCCTCCATTTGACCCCAAAGCCCAACCTGCTTAACATGTAGTCTAAACAACCCCAATTTACCTGGTCGTAGGCTTTCTCCATATCCACCTTCCACAGTATGGCGGATCGGTCACTCCTATGGGCCGAATGCACTACTTCTTGAGCGACGACCACCATATCGACCAGTTGTCTACCTTGCACAAAAGCTCTTTGGCTAGCAGAGATGATGTTACCCATAAGCGGTTGGAGCCGATTTGCTAAAACCTTAGCTAAAATTTTGTTCAAACAGTTTAGCAGACAAATGAGTCAGAAATCCTTCAAATCCGTCGCTCCCTCCTTCTTCGAAATGAGCGCTATAAATGTAGAATTTAGGCTCCGCCCTATGTAACCACCCTTATAGAATTCATTTACCACAGCCATCAGGTCGACTTTAATTAGCTGCCTGAAGCTCCGATAGAACTCCATGGTGAAGCCATCAGGGCCCGAAGCTTTGTTTTTCCCGCTGCCCTTGATGGCCCGCCATTCCTCGGCCTCCTCAAAAGGCCTTTGCACAGCAGTTTTGTCCTCCGAAGAAATGGGTCGGATAGGCAAACCATCCAACTGAGGTCGGAGCCATCCCTCATCCGTATATAGCCCACTGAAATATCTTACAATCTGCTACTTGATTTGATTCGACTACGAGAAAACCGTGTCGTCGATCGAGATCTGACCCTGAATCTTTGTTTTGCCTTGCGCATTGGCGACAAAGTGGAAGTATTTGGTATTATTATCGCCCTCTTTGAGCCAATGGACCTTGGCTTTTTGTTTCCAACAGATCTCTGCCAAACACCTGTTATTGAAGTCCATCTTAATCTTGAGCCTATCATCTCGCTCTTGATCCAACATGTCCCTAGTTTCCTCGAGATCGTCGAGCACTTTCAACTGATGAAGTAAACTTTCCTTAGCCAGAGGCACGAGCCCATAATCTTCTTGGTTCTAGTTTTTAATGCGTTTTTTAAGGAGCACGATCTTGGAGAGGAATTTGAAACTCGCGGTCCCAGCCGACCCAACCTTGTTCCACCACACTGGATGAGCGATCGAAATTCCTCTTTGAGGGGCCACATATTCTTGAACCGAAGCAGGGAGGGGCCATTTTCCCGGGACTCGCACTGGAGGAGAATGGGCCTGTGATTAGAAACGACCCTCCCTAAACCATGAAGGGTTGCAGGCAGGAAGAGATCAAGCCACTCCGGCGAGCACAAGAAGTGATCCAATCAACTCAGAGCAGGTACGTCTTGGAGATTAGGCCATGTGAAACGCGCGCCCATTAGCGGTAGATCCACCATACTCCAATCTTGGATGAAAGAATTAAAGCTTCTCATGACCGCCCCACCCTCCTCTTGAGGCGAACGAATAGCGTTAAAATCTCCCCCAAGCAAATTGGCAAATCCCATCTCGCCACGACTATTGTAATCTCAAACTAGAAATCAGCGCGACTAGCATCGACCGATGAATCGTAAATGCCGACAAACCCACCATTTTCCATTGCCTTTATTTCGGAGCACCATCGAGGCAGTGAACACCCTCACTTCTTCATCCATCTTCTCAAACAACATGGAATCCCAGGCCACCACGATGCCCCCCGAGGCTCCTTCTGAGTCCACCCCAATCCATTCCCACCTATTGCCGCCTAAAACTGATGACACCTTTCGATGATTGCTAGTACCCCACTTAGTTTCTTGGAGAGTAATGACCCAAGGCTTGTGCATCGCTATAACCTTCTTGACCCCCGCCCTCTCTTTCAGGGCACACATGCCCTGCACGTTCCATGATAACTTCTTCATGAGGTAACCAGACGACAAAGACTGCCCCAATCGTAAAAACCATCAGGCTCCCTGGAGCCCTTCCCATCTGACACCCCCCATTGCAGTCTCGCAAACTCCCTGGATTTGGATTGTTGACTCCTTTTTTTTTTTTCTTCTCATCATGAATGTTTCTTCGACTGAGAAAGATAGATTTGAACAATTCTTTGAGTGCGTCATTGGAGCCGTGGAAAGACATACTCAATTCTTTGCCGAAACGGATGAGACTATCTATCGCGTCTAGGTTCGGGGGACAGTCGGTTGTGTCGTCGCTACTCGAGGGAGGGGAGGGTGCTGGAGCAGAGGTCGATAAACGCCCCAAAGTTAGGGGGCCATACATCTCGCCATCTCATTGTAGAAGTGCCTCGAAAAGGGGCTAAAAGCCATCGAAGAAGTTGTAGAGGAGCCAAAGTCCGTCATAGAGGAAGATGATGAAGATACTGAAATATTAGAGGCGTAAGAGGTGGCCGTTGCCCCCAACGTGGGCCCCAACTCCAGAATTGAGGTCGAAACAGTATAAAGGCACCCCTGCACACACCACTGTATCGTCTTGGGCCTCTATTGAGCTAACGAAAACCAACTTGAAGTCCACAGACCCAACTCCCAAGAGTAAAGAGACCAACTTGGATCTGGCCCAGATACGTCAAGAGCACCCATCGAGGCCCATTCTGTCGTGTCCTTTCCCACGGTCCACCCCATGTGCCACTCTTCTGCTGGAGATAGTGCATGTGTCTCCACCGCAGCTCATAACTTTGAAACCGCCTTTCCCAAACCCAAAACAAGAGAAGAAACCGTGGGCGTGAAGGCAGTTTGCCTTCCGAGGTTGACACCTAGTCCTCACTTATTGCCATGTATCTGAATCTCCAAAGAGGCCACCCCACCTTCTTTCCTAAAAGCAGAGAAGGCCAGCAAAAAAGACTTCGCCCGAATTCACTATCTTTACTATTCCCCTTGGAGCATCCGCCGTTGAGATTGGCCCACCTGGCAAGGAACTACCACATGTCCACTCCAGCCTCATCGGATCTTCTCGGCTCGATTCAAAGTTCGACATGCATCCCGTTGCGGAAGGTAGCTCATCGGCTACCATCTGAGCCGTTGATTCAGTCGATAGTGTTAGATCCACACTATCCTCCAGGGCATGGGTCACAATATCGTTCGATACTGATACGTATCGGACGATACGTGTCGGTTTTGGACCTCACCAATACGATACTTTGGGTTTTTATCGCCCGCCCCTAAAAAACAGTCAAATTATCATTCAATGTATCGTCTATATTGTTCAATGTATCGTTCGTATCGGACGATAATTTCAATTTATCGATTTTTATGTTTTATTTTTGGGAAAAAATAGGAAAGTATCGTTCGGAACCGATACGTATCGGTTTTGGGGCTGGACGATACGTATCGAAAAAATGAGATTTTGATCCATGCTCCAGGCTCTCGATTCCCGCCGGCGTCGACGATTTGATTTCTCCAGCAATCTCTATGTCAGGAGATACGTCAAAACTTGTCGAACACGCCTCGTTGAAACCGTCCAGCACATCTCCAGAAACATTCGCATGGCCCCTCGTCGTCGAGACGATGCTCCCCGGTGCGACCGACCTTTGATGTTGCGGTACTGGCGTGGCACATTCCCTTGCGAAGGACCTTCCGCTGACCCACCACACAAATCTATCCTGTTCTTGCATGGGTTGATGAGCGTCGCGACTTCACCGAGACCACCAAATATGTGTTACTTCGGAACCCATTCCTTCTTCGTATGCCTCGGGAAGAAAGCCCGGTCACCCAACTCCACTTCTATTAAGATCCGACAGCTCAGGCCAATGCCCTGAACGACACAAGATCTAGGAATGGCATCAACACAATCGGTAGCTACGAGGATCCGTGCGAAGCTCGTTGCCCACAAATCGTTGGTGCTCTCGACTTGGGTAAATTTATAGCACTCGTGTATGCATTGGATAAATTTGGATCCTTCTTAATTGCTTATAAGATCATTGTCTTCACATATCACGTGGCTCTTAGGTACCTTCTAGCAAAGAAGGATGCAAAACCACAATTGCTTAGGTGGGTACTCTTGCTGCTGGAATTCAATCTGTAAATCAAAGATAAAAAAGGAGTAAAATGCGGTTGCCGACCATCTCTCTAGGCTCCTCACTTTGATTCTTTTGAGGATATCCCAATTAAGGATACTTTTTCCGACGAACAACTTTTTGCTCTTTTTCAATCTTTGTGGTTTGTTGACATAGCAAATTACCTTGTCTCGGGAAAACTTCCAAATGATTGGTCGACACAAGAAAGGGAAATTTCTAGTGAATACCGTTCACTTTTTCTGGGACCTGATAAGATCATCAGGAGATGCGTCCTAGAACTTGAACAGGTCAGTATCATTTCTTTTTTCCACACAAAAGCTTTTGGTGACCCATTTTCTGCCAACAAGACTGTTTTAAAAATCCTACAGAGTGGATTCTTTTGGCCGACCTTGTTCAAAGACTCTCTTTTGAGTAATGCAAAACTTGCAAGCAATGTAAAAAATTGGGCTTTATCTCTCGTAGGAACATGATGTCGTTGAATCTGATCTTGATTATCGAGGTAT
Source organism: Chloranthus sessilifolius (assembly GCA_021018995.1). Taxonomy (NCBI): domain Eukaryota; kingdom Viridiplantae; phylum Streptophyta; class Magnoliopsida; order Chloranthales; family Chloranthaceae; genus Chloranthus; species Chloranthus sessilifolius. Next base: position 21,159,769 of record CM037589.1, read on the forward strand.
TTGACGTTTGGGGCATAGATTTCAAGGGGACCATTCACATCGAGCTTTAGATATCTTTACATTCTGTTGTTTGTGGACTACGTGTCCAAATGGATTGAAGTTGTGCCATGTCGTAGCAATGACCCAAAATAGTGATAAATTTTTTAAAGGAACACATTCTATCCTGTTTTTGCACCCCAAGAGCAATTATCAGTGATGGAGGCACTCACTTTTGTAATAGACCGTTTGAAACCTTGATAAAAAAGTATTATCAACCATAAGATCTCGACGCCGTATCACCCTCAAACAAGTGGCCAGGCCGAGGTGTCAAACACGAAAATCAAGAAAATCCTTGAGAAGACTGAATCTGAATCATAAGGATTGATCCTTGCGACTTACTGATGCGTTGTGGGCATATCGCATAACTTTGAAGACTCCATTCGAAATGAGCCCATTTCGGCTTGTCTATGGAAGGGCCTGTCATCTACCTGTGGAGTTGGTGCACAAAGCTTATTGGGTGATTAAGCAATTTAACTTTGGCTTAAAAGAGGCTAGTGAGCTGCGAAATCTTCAGTTGAATGAATTGGAGGAGATTCAGTGCAATTCTTATGAGGAGCCTCCTTAACAAACTCTCGCCTTCTTAACAATGTACAAACCTCCCTTCTTTTTCGAGGTGTTTCGATGATCCTTATTCTTAGTGAAATCCAATTGTTGTGAGTTTTTAGCTAGGTCTTTCAGGAATTGATACGACTCGGTCTCCCCAAGACATAAAAACTCTCCGCTATTCATAGATTCCACTAAATTCTAAATGGTCTGAATCATTCTGTGTAAAAATATTGGACCAATCTCGACTTAGCCAAGCCATGATGTGGGCATTTTAACAAATCTGTCAATCTTACCTAGGCCTCGTAGAATTTTACGTTCTCCTCCTAGCTAAAATCGTTGATTTCATGCCTTAAGGCGTTCGTCTTGGCTAGAGGGGAGAATTTCGAAAGAAATTTGGAAACTAACTGATCCCAAGAAGTAATGGATTCGGCTGGTAGAGAAAGGAAGTAAGAGAGTTCAACCCATCCATCGCTTTATCCTTTATAGAGAAAGGAAATAAGCGTAGTTTCACAAATTCATCGTTGAAGTTTTGATACTTCATTATGGAACACACCTCAAAGAAATCTTTAACATGCATGCACAGATCTTCCCTATCCATGTCATGAAAAATAGGTAAGATTTGAATCACGTTTATACGCAATTCAAAATTCGTGGCATTGGTGGCCGGAAGGACTACACATGATGGAGTGTTTGTAGTGATACGCGCAAATAGCTGCCTAAGTGTAGGTTCCTCATTTTGCACAGACGGATTTCCTCCATTTTTAGCCAGTGCGTACAAATTAGAATCCTCTAGTTCACTTTCGTGTGACGATCTAACTCCTTTCCGATTTAGATGACACATACGTTCGATCTCGAAATCAAGAGGCTTTAAGGTCTTTTGTTTCGAGGATCTAGCTTGCTTACACAAAATCCAAAAGCAAGAAGTCCTAACAATCCTAACTCCAAATTTTTAAAGACTGCAAACCTTCACAATTTTTTTTTTTTAAATTTAATAAAATTTTATTTATTTATTTATTTTTTTAAAAGACTAGTAGAAAGATTGATTTAGTTCTAAAAAATTTCTAAGATTGATTTTAATTCCTAGAATTTTCTATACACCATGTCGGCAACGACACCAAAAACTTGGTGTGATTTAAGTTTTGCAAGTGCACGAGTTCTACTGTAGTATAACGGGTGCAGAGTATGAGGTCAGTCCCTCGTGGATGTATGATAGAAATTTAAAGGAATATATGCATTAATCTAAGAGTCTGATCGATATAAAAGCAACCTTTACTTAGCCTACCAAAGTTGAGATGATAAAATTAACTAATCACATGAAATATGAAAAGACTCACAAGAAAAGAGAAAGGGTTAGGATACTAAATCATACCATCCTTGGGTGATTTTCCACAATCTTAGATTCTACGGTTGGAATTGACTAGATGCAACCCACATTAATTATTGAAGCCAATCAATAATCTATGAAAAATATGATAATTTAATCAAGGTAAAGCACTAATGTATTGCTCTTCCAAATCTACTAAACAAAAAATATTTGAAATGGATCTAATCACAATGAATACAATTCTGATAATTCGAATCCAGATTAGGGTTCCTATTCACAGATCTAAGATCATGGGAAGAGCATGACTAATTCCTATATCTCAGATTCTTGTTTAGATCCCAACAATAGGCAAGAGCAAATAACAAACATACCACACAAACATATAGTGGACTTCCAACCATAGATCTAATTTATGGATAAATCCTCAGGTGGGATTTATTAAATCCTAAAACCCTAGATATTTAGCCACACATCTGTACACAAAATATACATTGAAATAAAATAAACCAAGAATAATTCATTAAAATACCCGATTAGAATATCGGATTAGCTCCACAAAATTGTACTTTGATCCACAAAACTGCTACGATTTAATCTCCCTTACCAAAATTCTTAAACAATTAGGGCTAATCCCCTTTGTATGAAGTCAAAAAATGATAGAAAATGATAAAAGAGAGGACCCTAGCTCTAGCTTTTTTCCTTTATAGGGTCACTCCCCATAACCCTAGTATTTTCCCCATTTTTTTGAATTTCGAAATCTCAATCCCGGACTGAAAATACTTACTAAATCGATTGATCGAATTTGGAAAGCGATTGATTGATTTCATCCCGAGAAGAATATATATATTTTCTTTAAGTCTCGATCGATCGATTTGCATCCGACAGAGAACTTCGAAACTTGATCAATTCTGAACAATAGGTCTCGATTGATCGATTTAGTCACTCAATCGTTCGGTTTTTCCTCGAATTTTGTGCTTAGTGTTTCCTTGGGTCTACGTTCCGGTGAATGCCTGCATTAAACTTCTTTGTGCTTTCAAGTTGATACAAGGGTCAATTTCTCTTGAAATCTTGAAATCTCAATAAAATCGTTAGATTCCTTTCATTGGACTGCTAAGTGTACGTCTTGGGTGTGAAATATTATCATATTACCTCACTTATCAATTGTCTCTCTCTGGCGCCGCTCTCAAATTTCCTCTTATATGCTTGTTCTGAATTTTGTCCTTTCTTGTTACTCCAAACATCCATCTTAACATATGCATCTCACCCACATCTACTCTATTTGTTTTTTCGTGGCGCAATATTCTTCACCATATAATATGATAGATCGAACCGCTTCTTATAAAAATGTCCCTTGAATCTAAGTGGAACTCGAGTTGTACAATACTCTGCTCGATTTTATCCAGCTTGCATTAATCCTATTTGAGACGTTCTATTCAAATCCATTATCTGATTGTAAAGTAGAGCCTAAGTAGAAAAATCTGCTCCAATGTGGCACTATATGGTTTTCTTTTAACTAAATCCTTCTCTATGCTCCCCCAATCATTAAATTTGCACCCCATGTATTTCCTCTTAATTCTATTAATTTTGGTAGTCCCGCGAAGCTGCCAGTAGCTCAAAATATTCGAGCAAATTCATTTACTGTAAATTGCTTCCAAAAATGAAATAAAAATGAATGGAGTCGCCACCAAGTTTTGGGGAGAACCTTGGAGTCCTAAGAGCAACAAAATAAAACTAAATTTGACTCCCAAGTGGTCTATCCAACGAAGGGACTTGAGCAACGGCTCTAGTTACGGATTGGGAAGGGCTCACGCAACCAATCCACCTGATAAAATCAGTCTTACATGGCCATTCTTCCTTGTACCCATATTGGAAAGAAAGCTTATGCTGATGAAATGTACTTCTATGGTGCATTTTCCAAACTGATTGGAGGCTATATGTAGCGCTCCATCAAACACGGTAAAAGGTGATGTTGATGAAGAAACGGAAAGTCGATAATGGCGATGTAATGAAATGTTGCTCCATGCATGCGTGTGTATGAGAAAAGAAAATGAATGTTAGACTCGTAGCCTATGGAGGAGGATCATCCTAACACTTTAAAAGGAAAGAGAGGATTTGGGACTATAATTAGATGATCAATGCCCCTTCCTTATCCCCATTAACAAAAAACAAAGCATGTATTAAAAACAAGAAATAAACTAGCTAAGATCAAATCAACGCTTTAAATAAGAGAAGATGAATGCTAAATCCGTGTCCTATTGGTTAAGAACATTTTAGCACCATCTAGAATGTAAGGAGGTCAGGAAATGAGCATCCATATCTCAACATCATCATTAATAAACAATAAAATGAGTAAGATGAATGCTAAATCCGTGTCCTATTGGTTAGTAACATTTTAGCACCATCTAGAATGTAAGGAGGTCAGGAAATGAGCATCCATACCTCAACATCATCATTAATAAACAATAAAATGAGTAGATAGGTGGGTGAGAAGAATGATGACTAAAGATTAAAATGAAACCATTCCTACGAAAAGAAGAAAAACAAAACTTAAGTTATGTTGAAGAATTAGGAAGCTTATTAAAGGCTTACTTGAGTTCGAACTCCCGAAGCTCCAAACCTTAAAAGCCTTAGAACATTAAAGATTTTCTTGCTCAAGCTTAGAACTTCTAATAGCCCAGCACAAATGCTTGCTAAAGGACCCCTAATGCTGCATCAAAGGTCCCCCTGAAATACAGAAATGGAAGGAAGGAGTGCCACATAGAGGGTGGGGGGGTAGGTGAAGATGAACAATTAGGATTGAATGGACCTTGGAAAGCATCCAAAGGCTTCCAATTGCACCCTTTTCACCAACCTCGTTCAAAATTGAGCGAAACCAGTTGCGGATGGCAGGCTGCAACCTGCCATAACAGTTATCATATTATGCGTAGTTGCTATTTACGCACAATATTGGAGTTGCCAAATAGTCTTCTAAATGATCTCTTTGTGTAGATATTTTCAAGCTACCCCAAATGCATATATAATGTCCCAATCAGACGCTCAAATTAAATGTTATGCCCATTTAAGTTTCAGGTCAATTTACAAAAAAAATTGACCTCGAGCGTCCTATGGGGCTTCTAAACTCATGGATTTCCTGTTTGTGTGTGCTATCGATGTGCTTGTTATGAAGAGGTGATTAAGCGCCTAGCAGAGATGTTATGCATGGATGAGGTTTGAGACTTCAGATTTTTTTCCAATTGCACATACAATTAAGATCATTGGTCAAAATTGGGTGTCTACAATTTTCAAACCTCTTAACTCCAAGTCTTTTCTCCATAATTTCAACTTATCATTTATTTATTTCGTTGTTTGGGCAATTAATATCACATCATTTTCAAATAACATGCACCATGGAATCTTTTCTTGTATTTTATGGTTGATGGATCTATGATCACAGCAAACAAATAACGGCTTAAGGCAGATCCTTGATCCAGCCCAACTCTGACTGGGAACTCATTCCTCTCTTCACATTTCGTTCTTACACTACTTACTGCCCTTTCATACATGTCAATATATAAGTTTGGGATGCATTTCTTCCCAAATTACTAAAAGCCATTTGAAGGCTTTTTCCTTCTTCCCGAGCTTCTTCGTAATTTGTCTCAATCGGAAAGTAGCTTCAGCCGTTAATCATCCTGACCTAAATCTGAACTAGTTTTCTGATACACTTGACTCCTGCCTTAATCGTTTCTAATATTCTCTCCCAGTGTTCATAATCTGGTTCATAACTTTAATGCCTCAGGAGTTAGTACAATTTTGAATGTATCATTTGTTCTTCTGAGCACAATGCTCTTCCTACATTACTCTGGAATTTTCTTCATTTTTAGTTTCTTGTTAAACAATTTAGTCAACCAATTCAATCCATTTCCTCCTATTACAATCCCTACTTCCATAGATATTGCTTTAGTCCTAATGCTTTTCTTTTCTTCATCTTTGCTTAGGTTGCTTTTACCTCAGCTTTTGATTTCGTCCTTCATCCCTTGATTTGGTTTCTTTGCTTGATCTAATTCCTTCACAAATCTTTAAATTATTCTTGCCATCTATTCTTTATCTCATTCTCTTTTACCATGAACCTATGATCTTCATCTCTAGTGCATCTTATCTAGTTTATATTTCTAGTTTTCATTTCTCTAATCTTAGCAAGTTTATAAATTTCTAATCTCCTCTTTTCGTTCCTAGCCTAGTGTATAAATTGTCATACGCTTCATGATTACCAAACATTCAGTTCTAGTATGCTTTGTGCTGTTGGGAGAGTCTTGGTTTGGAAATGTTTATCAAAATTGTATCATTCTAATCAATTTGTGTTGATATCTTTTAGTTTCATGCTTATTGTTTATTATCAAAGTTGTGTGATATCTTTCATTTGTTACAGGTTTGGAAGTATCAGAACACATATTGCATTGCTGATAGTGCATTGGAACAATTCCCTCTTGATATTCAAACACCAGAAGGCCAAAAGGAAACTAAGGTTTTATCAATGGGAAGCATGAATGGCTCTATCAGGTAAATATGGCTAGATGAATGTGGCTTAGGGCTGATCAAGCGACTCGATCTGCCGCAGGTTGGGTTTGGGTCCAAGATCATCTGTTGGGTCGGGTCAGATTGGAAACCTTGACCTGTTTAATAAATGGATAAGGTTTGGCTCCTGGTTTCTTGACCCGAACCCGACTTGACGCAACCTGAAATTTTTGCTAATCGGATTGGGTTGGGTTCAGTTTGAGGCCTGTGATAATCAGGTTGGGTCAGGTCGGGTCGGTTTGAGGGTAGACCATAATTGGATCAGGGCAGGTTGACCACAGCCCGAATCCAACCCATTTGAAGCCCTACCATTGCTCCATTATAAAGCAATATAGGAATTTAGCAATACACGGCTAAAGTTACACTAAAGTACAATTACAAATAACCATGCAAATACTTAAGCTAGACGAGTTTGATATCAAACAATGCATTCTTCTTCTTTTTTTTTTTGTTCTGCACACTATAAAACAATTTAAATGCATGGGACATCAGTGTAATACAAAATAGCTGGAAGGATTATTGCCTTCGTTTTTGAGATAGTAAAGCTTTAAAGAGTGAACTGGACCACATTTTAGAGAATTCAATGGTTACTTTAGTCATGTAACGAACATAGAAGAGTGATACTGATGGGGGACACTAAGATTGAGAGCCTTGGATTTGGGCCGCAACAGATTTCCAGCGCAAGAAGAAACGAAAAGGGACCAGATCCAGGTCTGAAGAACAGAGGAATAGAAGCACACTGCCCAAAGTCGCTCGAGCGACTTCACCACCCGCTCGAGCGAGCAGCTTCAGAAAAATAGAGCAAATTTTAGGCCAATGTCGGTCGAGCAACTCTGGTTCTTGCTTGAGCGAGATCTCGAAGAGCCTTCTAAAGAATTCTTCTCTGGAATAAGTCGCTTGAGCAAGTCCGCATCTCGCTCGAGTGAGTCATGTCGAGAGTCATTAGTTTTTGGAATTTTCTTTTAGTTTTCTTTCGAAATTCGAATGTAATTAGGGTAGTTTCGTAATTATAATGTTTTAGGATTTTCTTTTGAGAGGCCTCCTATATAAGGTCCCTAACTAAATATTGTAATTAGTTTTTGATGAATGAAAAGAGCTTTTGCTTTGAAACTTGAGATGAGTTTCTTCAAAGATTAAATCTTCTTCCCGAGAAGGGTTTGGTGAGAAGCCAAGGGTGCAAAGCCCAAAATCTATTTCCTGAGAAGGGTTTGATGTGAAGCCCACAGTATCTATCCATCTTTTATTATTCTCTTTAATTTTGTAATTTTCTGCTTGCGATCTGATCACAATCAACCAATTTCAGTCATTACCTTGCAATCTTATCAAAACCCATAAACCCTAAAACCCAGCCATCATTGTAATCCCAAAATCCTAAACCCTAGTTTCCATCTAATCCGTTAGATCGATCTGTCTCAAAGAACCCTAGGTCGAACCGGTGACTCCAGTGTTGATCTACGAGCAAACCCTAATCTGGAAGCGGTTAGAGTTCTATCTCTAGGATCCTCCTTTCTCGAGGATAACATATCTAGTGCATGGACTGGACCCTACAGAACCTTAACGCGATCATCCAAATGGAAAACTACGAAGCCTAAGGTGTTCACATTTATTTTCAGTTTATTGCTTGATTAATTTAGTTTAATTTTGGTAAAAGTGTCAGTTCGTAATCATTCACGTAGTTGAGGGTTTTGTCCTGCGACAGTTACTTTTTATTCTAGAGGTCAAAGGACCAATATCATGCAATCTTGAACTTGTTACAGTAAGATAAATGTTTATTATATTTAATGTAGGTTATTCCTATCTTCTTAATTGTTCATTACAGAAATATACTTTATTTTTATTTTGTACTCCCCTGATACCAATCAATATTTTTGTATTCTTCATGACTTTGGAAAACCCAAATGCTAGACCCATACTTCCGTTAATGTTTCTTCATGGGTACCTCGTTGTTGCTATTCTTTCAAATTTTCCAAAACTGCTTCATATTCTTTCATGAATTTCACTATGTTTCTCTAAGGATTCCTCGCAATCTATATGTATGTCCTCTATGTTTCTTAGTGATGTTCATTCTGTTTGTTAAGCTTGAAAGGCTGTTTGTTGTTGCTATTCTTTCAATTTTTCCAAAATTGCTTCATATTCTTTCATGAATTTCACTATGTTCCTCTAAGGATTCCTCGCAATCCATGTGTATGTCCTCTATGTTTCTTAGTGTATGTTCATTCTGTTTTGTTAAGCTTGAATTGTTGTTTGTTGTTTCCGTAATCTTATTACGTCCTATATAATGTGCTCTTTTAAGTAGCCGTTTCTATTTTCTGCATATTGGTTTTTACTAGTTCACCACTCTAGTGTCCAGCAATCATGTTCGTTCATAAACTTCATGATAACATAGTTTCAATTATTGTTGCTTGTTTGTTCTTAATATTCTAATGATTGTAAGTACTCTTTATCATTAGTCCCCAAGCCGGGGTTTGGCAATAATTCCGTGAGGTTAAAATTCGAAAACATCCGGCAAGTTTGGAGAAATATTCGGAGAGAAAAATAAAAATAAAAAGAACGTCAGATTTAAAACTAAAATAAAAATTTAAAAATCGCAATTTTTTTTAAAATTCGAGAATATTTCTCAAAATATTCGCTAATTTTTTTAAACACAAAAATTTTAAATAATCGTGAATAATTCAGATTAATTTGCCAAATTTTCAAAAATTCGGCGATTTTTGTGACTATGCTCTTTATCTCTTGTAGCTTCTGTATTTGATCTAACTGTTTGTATGGAGAATTCATGGCTCTAAAATGATTGATGTTCACCATAATTTAGAATCTCACATATCACCTTTCATTTCTTTCTTGATATATGTTGGGAGTATATTACAAGTTATGGCTGTTGAAAATGTTGCACTTTTGCAGTTTTTATGAAGTTGGAAGAGTTGGTCAACATTTTGATTATGGCATAAAATGCCCGCCAAACCGTGTCTGGCCTCTCATTACAAAGTATGAAGCAGAGTGCCATTCAGCACCAGGAGATATTTGGAGTCCACCAACAGCAGCATCAGCGTGTTTGCCCTCCCATATATCTTGTATACAGAGGATTGGAAAGCATTCTTATACAGATGATGGCGGTTCACCCCTTCAGCATGCACTGTATCCAAAATTCATTTCAGTTGTGCTGTAGATATTGGTAATTGAGATATAGGTGTAATTTTGCATCCATGTTTCATCATTTGATAAGAGATCCATTTGTTGCTCGATTATCAAAATTCCCAGGCTAGCCACCTTAATTTGTGTTATTGCACTTGAAATACTTGACATAAGAAAACAGCGTGTCCACTCTTGGGTCCGGAACATCTGGTGGATCTGTTTATGTTATGAACCTCAGTGAACCATTAGATTTTAGTCCAAGTATTCCCAACATAAATAGAAGAATTTTCGAAGTTGCTTCTTCACGTTGCACTATTTGGGCTGCTGATTGCAACTCTAAGGGGTCCCACGCAGTCATTGGTTAGTTCTACAACTACTATCTTCCCATTATTTTTACTTATGCTGTTATGTAGCTACTTTGGGACTGCCTCTTTTATCTATCATGCACTAGTCACTAATTTTTTTAGAATATTTGATTGACGTTTATCATGAACATGACTGAAGTGGCATCCGTGGATTTAATGGTTGATCAATAATTAGTTAAGGCTAACAGATATCTTTTTATAAAAGTGTGGAAAATAGAAAGATCCAAAACAATTTTAAAGATGTCCAACCAACAACATTACAACTCAAACGTCCTGAACTTCATGAACAATTTTGATGCAGGAACTTACTAAATGCTATGTTAGGGCTGAGATTAGGATTAAAATTAATTCAAATAATTAAAAATAACAATTTCTCATAAGAAATTATCACGGAAAATTTTAGAAATTCAATTAGATGATTTAATTCCGGCCCAAGATAGCGTTAATTTTCGTGTACGTTTCCTATTAGATCTAGAAGACTAGGGTTCGTAATGACCAACTAGATCTCCGATAGTCTTAGGGTGTCGAACGAACTCGCAGGCGGGTTCTCTCGATACCATACAAAATTAAAAGGCTAATAAATGATTTAAGGACGATAGGTAGGGTTATTTTGAATTTTATGAGATAAATAGGCTAAATCTGGGATTAATTGAGGAATAACTAAAATAGGGTTACACTACTTACGCAATCGTAGATCTAAAGAAGATAGAGATGGAAGTAGAGTTGGCCTCGCACCAAACCACACGCGGGATCGAAGAATCGCTCTCCGTTTTGAGAGAATTGCACTCTCATGAAAGTTTAGAACTCTCAATTTGCAATAACAATTTTAATTCACCAAAAACTAATAATAAAGTTGTTTACAAGCCTTTAACTAGGCTAACCAAAACCCTAATACGAAATTAGAAGAATCCTAATGCTAATAAAACACAAAATGACAACTTTTGACCAAAATTATATGTTTTCGTTAAAATTCGTGTCGTTGGTCAATCGATTGGTGCATGGGGTCTATCGATCGACTATATACTTATATTAGTTGTCCAGGGTCTCTTCCGAAATCGATATAACTCCTGACACCAATAGACCGATCGAAGGTTGGGTCTGATTGATCGACTGAGGCTTATAACTTTGCCTCAAAATATGTGTCCGATGTCCATCCTCGATCGATTGAATCCTGGAGTCGATTGATTGACTGAGCATTTTTCAATTCTCCGAATTTGAGTTGTTTTCTTTGCTTCCGCCAATGATGTTCTTCTTCCGCCTTCAGTACGTCACTAACGACTGCTTGAATCTGATGTTCCTATCAACTCTCACCAGGTTAGACAGATTCACCCCTGATGAATACTGGTTATGATAGAGGTTCAAGAAATCTGAATCAATCTGCTGAAACTCTTCTTTTGTAATTCACGTATTCTCTGACTCGGCTTTGTTCTTCCACTTGATCAAATACTTTTGAAGTCCCCCTTGGTCGGTGGACACAATTTGATCTTCTAACACATCTTCGATGATCTCATGAATTTGTCGAGTAGGTGGATGTAATGGTGTGGGTAGGGGAATAACTGGGGCATCGGATGTAGAAGGCTCAAAGGGGTTGGTAGGGATGGTTGAGTGGCCATGGAACGGAACGAGGTCCTCCACATTGAAGGTCGTGCTAATTCCCAATTCTAGTGGAAGATATAAGATGTAAGCACTAGAATCAACATGCTTTAAGATATTATAGGTTATAACACCACGCTTGTAATTTCTTCGCAACTCCTTGTGGGAATCGCTCGGGTCTATTCTGAACCATCACAAAATCACCCTCTTGAAATTCTTTGAACCGTTTATGATAATCTGCAGAAAACTTGTATTTTTCATTGTTCGCATTAATTTTTCTTAATCTCAACATGCAACTCATGAATGCGATGTGCAAATGTAGATGCAGACTCTGATGACCTTTGATGAGCTGACATTGGAATGAGGTTTATGGGTGTCCTAGGTTTATTCCTATGCACAATTTGGAATGGACTCATGCCCGTAGTTCTATTAACTGAATTGTTATATGCAAACTCAGTGACCAGTAAAAGTGTGTATAGTTCGGTGTTTTGCCTCTTTTCCTTTGCCAGTTGGAAAAAACGACTTTGATTGATGATTTTGGCTACATCTCGAGTGAGATTGGGCCAATAAAATCAGTCCTCAACGAAAGCAACGGTTTTGTTGCGACAGAAGTGGCCAACAACCGGTGTTTTAAGAACAACGGTTTTGTTCGACCTGTAATTCCCAAACAAGAAAGTTTTGTAAAGAAGTGCGGGGAATACACAATCGGTGTTTTAAGAACAAGTACCCTTCCTGTAGGGTGTACTTATTTTCTCTGACGGGTTGTCCACTCATAAATGAGGTGTACTCTTCACCAAAATCCGGACATGTGGGATAATCCTCCACGAGGCGATCGAATCCGGTTACCTCAATGCTTAGTGAGTGCAATATTGCCACTCTATGACTAAGCGCGTCAGCAACTTGATTCTCTACTCCAACCCTATGTTTCAGCACAAAGGTGAACCCTTGAAGTTGTTCAACCCATTTCGCATGTCGCGGGTTTAACTTTGGGATCTCAAAAATCGCAGGGCTTCGTGATCAAAGAACAAGATAAATTCATTTGATAGCAAATAGTGTTTCCAATATTTCAGAGATTGCACTACCGCATAGAACTCTTTGTCGTAGGTAGAGTACTTTTGTCTGGCCTCCTTCAACTTCTCACTAAAATAGGCTATCGGATGACCCTCTTGGCTCAATACTCCTCCAATACCTGCGTCTGACGCATCACCCGCTACTTCAAAGACTTTCAAAAAGTCAGGAAGGCGCATGACAGGAGCTTCAGTCATTCGGAATTTGATCTTCTTAAAAGCCTTAGCTGCAACAAGTGTCTATTTAAACTCCTTTTTGATGCAATCGGTGATAGGGGAAGTTACCGTACTGAAGTTACGGATGAACCGTCTGTAGAACATGGCTAACCCATTGAAGCTACGGACTTCGTGAATGTTTTGAGGTTCCGATCCCTCCATGATAGATTTGTCATTTTCGAGGTCCGCAGTCATCCCTTCAGAGGTCACGACAAACCCTAAGAAAACGCTATGTAACATGAATGTACACTTCTTCAGGTTCGCGTATACTTTCTTTCCTTTTAGAGTCATAGAAATTTGCCTTAGGTGGTTCAAGTGTTGAACCTTGTTGTGGCTATAGATAAGGATGTGGTCGAAATAGAGCACAGGGAACTTTCCTATGAAAGGCCTCAACGCCTGCATCATGATACGCATGAAAGTACTTGGCGTGTTTGAAAGCCCGAAAGGCATGACAAACCACTCATACAAACCATCTTTGGTTTTGAAGGCAGTTTTCCATTCGTCCCCGGGACAAACTCGGATCTAATGGTATCCACTCTTCAAATTGATCTTCAAAAATATCGTGGCACCGACCATCATGTCTAACATATCGTCCAACCTCGGTATTGGGAACCGATACTTGACTGTGATCTCGTTAATAATGCAGCTATCCACACACATCCTTCAAGTTTCATCTTTCTTAGGTGTGAGCAGTGCTAGCACGACACATGGACTCAAGCTCTCCTTTATGAACCCCTTTTGGAGAACTTCATCAACTTGCCTCTTTAATTTCGAGTGTTCAGATGGGTTCATACGATAGTGGGGTAAGTTAGGCAAGATAGCTCCGGGGACTAGATCAATGGCGTGTTGGATGTCCCGTAGAGGTGGTACTTCATTTGGAAAGTCTTCAGGAAAGATATCTTGAAACTCATTCATTATCGATTCGGCCTCTTTTGGAACTTCAACGCCTGACTCTTTGGACTTTTCAATTGTGACAAGGACATAGACAATATCCTCTGTCTTAGCGCCTCGTTCTCAAGAGGGCTAACGATGTGAACGACCTTAGATGTTTTTTTTTTCTTTCTCTCTCTCTCTATCAAGCCTTTATCACTAGACTTGGTTGATTTTACAGTGGGTGCTTTAGGAGGCAAAGGATTAGTCTTGATTTTATTTTCGTTGCAAGTCAATGAACACATGTTCGATCTCCTAAACAGTGTAACGTCCATGTTATACAAGCACGGTCTCCCTAGGATGATATGCCCCACATCCATAGGCACAACATCGCACACAAGGTGTCTTTATACGAGCCAATTGTATAGGAACTTGACACCTTTGTGAAACAGGGATGGATGATGAATTGACCCAAGCAATTTTATAAGGTCGTGGGTGAGCTACAGGCGCAAGTCCTAAGCGAGAAACTGCACTCTCGGAAACCACATTGGTACAGATTCCATCGTCGACGATGACTCGACAGGCTTTTTCCCCACACTTGGCTACTGATCATCATGTTCAACATATCGTCCAGTCTCGGTATAAGGAATCGATACTTGACCATGATTTTATTAATAGCGCGACTATCAACACATCCTCCAAGATCCATCTTTCTTGGATGTGAGCAGCGCTGACACGACACATGGACTCGTACTTTCCTTTATGAACCCCTTCTGGAGAAGTTCATCAACTTGCCTTTGTAATTCTGAGTGTTCAGATGAATTCATACGATAGTGGGGCAAGTTAGGTAAAGTAGCTCTGGGGACCAGATCAATGGTGTGTTGGATGTCTCGTAGAGGTGGTAACTCATCCAGAAGGTCTTTGGGAAAGACATCCCGAAATTCACTCATTATCGGCTCAACTTCTTTCGGAATCTCAACGCCTGACTCTTTGGGTGTTTAAACTGTTACAAGGACATAGACAATGTCCTCTGTCTTAGCGCCCCGTTCAAACTCAAGAGGGCTAACGATGTGAACAACCTTAGATGTATTCTCTCTCTCTCTCTCTCTATCAGGCCTTTATCACTTGATTTGGTTGATTTCACTGTGGGTGCTCTAGGAGGTAAAGGATTGATCGTTATGTTATTTCCGTTATGAGTGAAGGAACACACGTTCGATCTCCCGAACAGTGTAACGTCTATGTCATACAATCACGACCTCCCTAAGATGATATGCCCCACATCACAACATCACCACAAGGTGTCCTTATACGAGCCGAACTGTATAGGAATCTGACACCTTTATGAAATCGAGATGGATGATGAATCGACCCATGCAATTTTATAGGGTCGTGGGTGAGCTACGGGCGCAAGCCCTAAGTGAGAAATTGTACTCTCGGAAACCACATTAGTACAACTTCCATTGTCAATGATGACTCGACAGGCTTTCTCACTACACTTGGCTACGGTATATAAAGATGTTATCTCGTCGCTAATCATCACTTTCCTTCGATTGGGCTAGAGCACATCGAACCACAAGAGCCTGCGAGGTATTATCCTCCTCAATGGGAAGGTTAGACCTGTAACTAGACCTATAACTAGACGGGGTATTGGTCTTGAGGTATCGCTCTAACTCCCCGACTCTAGAGAAATATTCTTCTAGATCGGTAACAGAGTATGGAATGAGTTTCATTAGCATGTTTTGGGCGAAGGCCCATTCGAAATCGGGATTTGGTAACTCTTTCTGGCTCATCCACATCTGCCTGGGTTTTCAGTTCCTCAAATCTATCGATATATTCTATGACAGGTGAATTCCCTTGACGCAATGAATGCCACTAATCGAGAATACGTTCATCGTAGGATAGAGGACTATACTTCTCGTTTAATTGGGTCTTCATCTTTCCCCAAGTAGAAATGAGACAAAGGCCCTGTGCCTGCCTACGTCGCTCTAAACCCATCCAATAAAGTCTAGTTTGATCCATAAGCTTGACCTTAGCAAGTAGGGCTTTTCACTCCTCGTACATGGTGTACCACTCGAAGTAGTTTTCCATGCCGGTGACCCACTAGATAAAGACTTTAGGTTGTCTTTTTCCATCGAAAGTAGGGGCGTCTATTTTTACCGATTTCATGATTTTATCGTCCTGATTGGTTTGAACTTCACGACGATGTGAACCTTCCCTCCTACAGTCATTTGTGTTGACCTTATTGTGAATGTCAGTGAGAATCTCGTTGATCTCTTCCAAAGCCTCATGTCAGGTTTGTTGATCACACAATTGTTGCAATTGATTGTGTTTTCTGTCATTTGGGCTTGGAGGGTGGCGTGACTCGTGGTCAACTTAGACGAAAGGTCTCTCTAATTAGGGCTTCCATCTTAAGGGGATCCACGAGAATGCATGACAAAAATTATATGGTGCAGGAACTTACTAAATGGAATCCTAGGGCTGATATTAGGATTAAAATTAATTCAAACAATAAAAAATAACAATTTCTCATAACAAATTATCACAGAAAATTCTAGAAATTTAATTAGATGACTTAATTCCTGCCCAAAATAGCGTTACTTTTCGTTTACTTTCCCTATCGGATTTAGAAGATTAGGGTTCGTAATGAATGACTAGATCTCCAATAGTCTTAGGGCTTCAAACGAACTTGCAAGCGGGTTCTCTCGATATCGTACAAAATTAAAAGGCTAATAAATGATTTAATGACGATAGGTAGGGTTATTTTGGATTTTATGAGATAAATAGGCTAGATCTGGGATTTAATTGAGGAATAACTAAAATAGGGTTACGCTATTTACGCAATTGTAGATCTAAAGAAGATAGAGATGAAAGAAGAGTTGGTCTCGCACCAAACCGCACGTGGGATAGAAGAATCGCTTTCTGTTTTGAGAGAATAACATCCTCTCGAAAGTTTAGTACTCTCAATTTGCAATAACAATTTTAATTCACTAAAAACTAACAATAAAGTTGTTTACAAGCGTTTAAATAGGCTAACCAAAACCCTAATATGAAATTAGAAGAATCCTAATGCTAATAAAACACAAAATGACAACTTTTGACCAAAATTATTTTTTTTTGTCAAAATTAATTTTGGTCAAAATTCGTGTCATTGGCTGATCGATCGGTGCCTGGGGTCGATCGATCGACTATATACTTATATAAGTTGTCTAGTGTCTCTTTCAAAATCGATATAACTCCTGACACCAATCGATCGATCGAAGGTTGGGGTCAATCGATCGACTGAGGCTTATAACATTGCCTCAGAATATGTGTCCGTTTTCCATCCTCGATCCATCGAAGCCTAGAGTCGATCAATCGACTGAGCATATTTTAATTATCCAAATTTGAGTTGCTTTCTTTTCTTCCGCCTCTGATGTTTTTCCGCCTTCGGTACGTCAGTGGCAGCTGCTTGAGTCTGATGTCCTCATCAAATTTTCACTTAGTTTCTTAACATTGGGGTATGCCATGTTTTCAGCTCCATTTAAATATTCAATTGTTGCGCTACTCCAGTTGTAAACCACATTTCATATTGTTGACTGCCAAATTTTATCGAAATTTCCAAGGAAAAAACTGCATCTTGTTTGTACTAACAGTTGGAAGTGAAAAGTTCACCTGTAGTAAAGAATTAGTTCACCACCATGAATCACCAAAAAACAACGAAATACCTTACAATGATTTACAAATATCCAAGATATCCTCAACAATGATATCAAATCTCCAAAATACAACCTGCTAAAAAGATAATAATAAAATAAAAATTTCCAAAATACCCTTCAAAGTGGGCTAATTCTCGAAAATACCCCACAATGAGTCCAAATCTCCAAAATATACTTAGTGAGTTCAAATCCCGAACATTCCCTTGTGGTGTTTTCAAATCTCTCAAATACTCAGTAGGAATTCTATTCTCCAGAATTCTCCAAATTGCCACCCGTGTGAGTTCAAGTCCCCATAATACCCCATGCAATGAAGTCAAATTTCCAAAATACTCTTTTGTGTAACTCAAATTTTTTATAACCCCATACAGTGAACTCAAATGTCGAATAGAAATCTTGTCATGGAAGCCTTGGAAGTTAGAACAGGCTTGCTTGTGGGGTGCTTTTGTGAGATACTTCTACCCTGACTTCAAATTTGTCAGCGGAGTGGGGGAGTGCATACTTCTACCCTGACTTTGAGCCAAAGCTAAGGGACATTTGTGGGTGAAGCTCAACTTTGACTGTGGTAGTAGAGGGAAACTAGGTACAAAGGACTTTATTGAAGGAAACTGATCACATTCTTCAATATGGGTAAGCTAAAAGATTTCCCATATTTGTAGGGGTCGAGAATGTTTGGCTACAAAAAAACAAGAAGATGATAGAGTGCATGGCGTTGAGATGCGTATGGTAAGATGTGTGGAGTAACAAAGTAGGATAAAATTAGGAAGGAGTATATAAGAGGAAATTTGTACGTGACATCTCTAACATAAAAAAGAACTATAAAATGTCGCTTGGGGTTGTTTGGACATATCCATTGGAGGTCAAAAGCAGACCCCATGCGAAGGATTGAAACACTAAAAACACAAAGGAATTAGGAGAAGAAGAAAACCAGTATAGATTTGGAGGGATGCAGTGAGAAGTAACATGGACAGTGAGGTTAGAGAGCTTAGCGCTGATTAGAAACGAGTGGAGAAATAGGACTTGCAAAGCCAACCCCAAATAAATAGGATAAAGCTATGATGATGTTGATGATGCTCCTTTCCTGATAGTTTGGGTTATATTGTTCCCTTCATTATTTGGAATAAAAGTTGTCTTTTATGTGTTAAAATATGTTGATATAGTTATCCTAAACTTTAGTTCGCTTCCTTTAGAAATTGTTGTTAGTGTAGTACACTTATGTGTAGTTTAAATAGTTATGTATGTCTTTAGTTTTGTCTCACTTGTAAGGTTATACTTGTAGTTGTAAGTAGAGTTCATTGTATGTATGTAATACTGATAGAAACAGTTTAGTCATTTATAGTGGAATTAGTTGGTTAGTACAGTTATGTGTAGTTTAAATAGTTATGTATGTCTTTAGTTTTGTCTCACTAGTAAGGTTATACTTGTAGTTGTAAGTAGAGTTCATTGTATGTATGTAATACTGATAGAAACAGTTTAGTCATTTATAGTGGAATTAGTTGGCCATTTGTTTTCCTTTTGAGGGCATTATTGTAACTGTGTAAAACACACAAACCACCCCCCCCTCCCTCCCACACACACAAAAAAAAGGGTGTAGGGCATCTTGAGTCTAACTCTAATTTTCATCTCTTTCTCGTACTTTCTGTAGTCCACGTGTGTAGGGCATCTTGAGTCTAACCCTAATTTTCATCTCTTTCTCCTACTTTCTATAGGTAACTATTTGGAATACATTCACGATGTGTTAAGACGCTTTTGGCTGGAAAGAAGTCGGGGTTGACACATGTCAGCAAGACTTTTATGTTTATAGACTTGGTCAAAGAGTTATGGATGTCGTGTGCTGAATCTAATCCACATCAGCAGAATTTTACCGAAGTGTGTGGGTTTTTGCATTGGGTCGCTACATAGTGAGAATTATTTCTAGTTACGTGGAATGTGGGAAGAGTTGGTGGATTGGATCGCTACACTTCGTCAAGGGTCCAAATTGAGCAAAAGAAAGGAAATATTTGAGCTGCTTTGTGGAATATGAGTCTATTAAGGTTAGTGTTCTTAGTGGAGAGGCCCTTCCTAGTTCCTCTTATTGGGATAGTTTTCTCTCTTCTTTAGCGGAACATGTATGTCGCAATCTTATGGATAGCCCATGTCTAGCAGTGCTTTTTTGAGGACTGCCCTTGCTTTTGATAATTTCTGTTGGTGCCAGAGTAGTCGTGGTAGAGGTCATAGTATCCCATAGCATGGTGATAAAGACAAGATGAAGTGCATGCATTGTGGTAGAGGTAGGAGCCAAGCATACTAAGGAAAACATGGTTGAAACTCGTTGGTCGTTCGGAATCCAAAGTCGCACATGCATATCACTCCATTTCAGAGGATTACGCCTCTTCCATTCCATGCCCTCCTTCCCTTAGTGATACTATCACCCTCTCTCCGGAGTATGAAGCTTGGAAGTAGACACTTGAAGGTTGTGAGTCCTCCGCCTGTCATGTTACTCAATTAGGTACTTTCTTCTACCCATGTTTCCATATCTTCCCAGATCCATTTGAAATCTACTCTGCATGTTCCAAATATGACTATTACTCCCCCGTCTATAAGTAGCATCTCTAAAAAATTTAATTATAGTGTGATCTTTATTTTTCGCTCTTATTATCTTTTTTAAGACCTGATGATGGTTGGCCGTGGTTGTGAGGAGCACGGTAAGGAGATTATGCCTTCCATGCCACCAGTTATGGCAGTCCAGACTCGGTCATTTGCCTATTTCAAGGCTCTGTCTTTTGTTTCCTAAGCAGTCTAATTTTGGTGATTCTATTTTGTCATGTGATATTTGCCAACTTTCCAAGCATTTTTGAAAACTCTTATCCAATTAATAATAGTAAATATGATGTTGATTTTGAACGGGTCCATTGATGAAGGACGGACCACTAAAGCCCCAAATGCAACAACTGAAATTAATTTGAAAATTTATAAGCAAAGAAAGTAATAAATTTAAAGCTAAAATCCATAATATTATTAATGAATTTCACTTTAGTGATTACGCCTTATCCTGATCATTGTTCAGTTTGGCACGACGGTCCCTTTAAAATTGGAATCGAGGATTCTAAAGATAGAACTCGATTTCCTTCTAGTCTAGGGCTTCAATCCGGCACCACGGTCCCTTTAAAATTGGAATCGAGGATTCTAAAGATAGAACTTGATATCCTTCTATTCTAGGGCATTAAACGTCAACGAAGTTTGGTTTCTTTTGATTCCCTTCTAAATTTGAAGAATATAAGGATCCAAAGGATTGATTGGAAACAAGGGTTTCAAAATGGAAGGGTTTTCTTGATTCAGAGGGACAAATTAAGGAAACATTGACAAAGTAGGAAAACAAAAAAAGAAATGGCCTAAATAAACAATAGTATGATTGAAAAGAATTCCAACAACTAGAAGTCTCAAATTAAGGAAAAATCATTCTAGGGTTGAAGTTATGAACTAGTATCAAAAGCAAAAAAAATATTTCTTGCACCATTAGAAAAGATTAACAGAAAGAATTGAGAAGATAAATTGGCCTCACACCAAACCCGTCGCGGGAAGAGAAAGAAGAATCACCCTTGCTTCTAGAAATATCAAATTTAATTCAATAGTCAATGTTGTGTCTAGAGAGTAAATTCTCTTCATCCTTAAGCAAAGAAACCCTAAACAAATACCTCTAATGGACTAAAATACCCTAATACTAAAAAAACATTTACTTGAACTAGCCATTAAAAGCCTCAACTTTCAATCCCGATTTTTTATCTATGACCAATTTCAAGCATCAAACGGCGTCAGATTGATGCGAAATTAGTTTCGTCTTATCAAACTAACTTTCCAACGAGTCAAGAAATGCACAATTCTGATGAGTACCAAAGAAGTCGTGACAATTTTTTGGAAAGGCGCGCTGAAAGTGACGAATTTAATGGATCATGTACCAAATGTGCCTTCTAACATAGTAAGGTGTCATGTATGAACTCTACCATGTTCTGACATCTGAAGTCAATGATGATAGAAATCTGATGGATGAAATCAACGATGATGAAGATTTAACGGCTGAAATCATGATCGGTGAAGATCTAACGGTGTAAAATTAAATTAAGACCTTTTTTTAATCTGCATATTCCCTATATGGGGCCTTTCAGTAGGTCGCATATGTGCACATAGGGTCTTCAATAGCCTATCCAAAATCTCCCTTGAGGCTTATGTACCGATCTCTTCTTACGCCTCCGATACATTTTTTTTTTTTGTCGGCAACAAAGAGATATCAAAATAAATGAATAATATAAAGCGTACCTTAGCAGGTAATGAGAAGCTACCCAAAAAGAAAGCAAAAACCTCACTCCCTAAAGAATGACTCAAGTCTTAAAATGTCCCACTGTTCAAGGAAGTTGGCTTCCTCCAACCCAGGCCCTTTGGTGGAAAGATGCACCCAACTGAGAATCAGATCTCTGGCCTTATGCACCACCACTCGGAATGGGTTTCCAATTATGTGGAACACCCTACTATTTCTTTCCAACTAGATTGACCACATCACCACATACACCATAATCTACTAGAAGTCTTGCTTAAAGTCTTCGAAAGGATTGTTAGCCCATTGCTCCAAAAGGTCCACCACCCTAGTTGGTGCAAACCACCTAATCCCAAACACGGAGCAAAAAGCATCCCAGACCTTGAAAGAAAAGGGGTAGTGGATGAGTGCGTGGTTTACTGACTCCCTACCCAACATACAAAGCCGACGTGTGTTTCTGATGTTAATACTTCTCTTCCTAAGCTGATCTCTGGTAAGAATGCGTCCCCACACAGTGGACCAAGCGAAGAAACAAATTTTTGGCGGAGCCTTGACTCTCCAGAACTTACATGATCTCGGCTGATCAGGGAGGGCAATTCCCGACACCCTAATACGATTATAAAAAGATTTAACAGAGAAACCTCTTTTTCTCGTTGAGCTTCCAAACTCAGCTATCATTCCTGCCTTCCATGGGAACCATCTTATGCAGGACTATGAACAAACCTAGATACTCCTCGAATTCTTCATCTTAAGCATTCGGCAGGTGCTAACGTTTCAAGTAATGCTTCCATCTCTCCTTTCACAAAGCTGGTCGATATTAGCCCCTCACAGCGACGCAACTCGAATTTTTTTAGGAAATTTAGTGCTAAGCGCCTCTGACCGGGGTCCAACGGTCCTTCCAAAAATCAATCTTAGAACCATCTCCCCACTGTAAGACCACACAAATTTTAAAACTTTGCTTAACAGTAAGGACTCCTTTCAACCAACTAGAGCAGTTACGCCCCGCCTCCTGTAGCTCCCATCCATTATCAGTCAACTCGTACTTCTTGAAGACAACTTGCCACCAAAGCTTATCCCTTTGTCTCATATCCCCCATTTTCCTCAGCCAATTCTCGAGCAAAGCTTTGTTGACCAAGTCCATCTTACTGATCCTAGACCTCCTTCAGCTTTGACATTTTAACAACTCTTCCAATTAACGAGGTGCATTTTACCACTTTACCCCTATCCCTCCCACAAGAAATCTCTGGCTATCTTCTCAATCTTGTTAAAGATAATTACCGGAGCAACATAAATAGACATGGAGAATATTGGTAGAGATGCAAACGTTGATTTGATGATGGTGAGCCTGCCCCCGTTGCTTGGCAGTTTGCTCTTCCATACCGCAAATCTTTTCTTGAATCTATCCACCACCGGATCCCACATCTGTCTTTAAATTGCCCACCCCTATTGGTAAACTCAAATAATTGATAGGGAGTGTCTCTGGCACACACCCAACTTCCTCTGCCAATTGGCAATAACATCTTGCTTAGCATTAATCCCCGCTAGCTCTGTGTATGAAGTGGTCTCTAGGCAAATAAAAAAAAGGATATATTCCTTCTCATTATTGCTCTTTCCCAAGTTTCCCTTTGTATCTGTTAATGCTTTGGGAGGTAGAGGGTTTGACTTTATCTTTTTATTCTCATGTAGCACAAAGCACACATTCGATCACACGAATAGTGTCAAATCCATATCATAAAGTCACAACCTTCCCAAAATGACTTACTCAAAATCCCTAGGCACTACATCGCACCACAAGGTGTCCTTGTACGAAGCAGTCTGTATAGGAACTTGACACCTTTAGAAAACAAGTTTTGACGACATATTACCCATGCCACTCGATAGGGCTGAGGATGGGCAACGGGTGAAAGTCCTAAGCGGGAAACTATGCTCGTGGAGATAACATTGGTACAACTTCCGCTATTAACAAATGATCTTGTACTTCTTCTCATCACCCTTGGCATAAGTATAGAAGATGTTATCCCTATGCCAATCGCCTGCACTCCTTTTACTGGGGTATAGCGTATCTAACCACCAATACCCGCGAGCTATTACCCTCCTCAACGGGTTAGCTTAAGGTTTTTTTTCTTTTTATTGAGGGCAAAAACTCGCAACATTTGTCAGAAAATAAGTCTTCTACGAGAATGGAATCAATGCTAGGGTCTCTGCAGGTAAAAGATTAAGTAAGAATATTCTTTTAAAATTAAATACAAAAAAAAAAAAATAGAAGAAATTATTATTAAACTCTAATCTCTTAAAAAAATGCATCTTCAATAGGTCATATGGTTATTTGAAAAAATATAAACAAATACGCGCATTTAATTAATATTTTAAAAAGGCAAAAAAAATGCAAAGTCAAAAAAAAAAAAAAGGTATTACGAAGAAGCTTGAGAAGATCATTCGGGATTTTCTATGGAATGACAAGGGGGAGAAGAAGAAGTTTCATCTCGTTAAGTGGCTGGAGTGTTGTGACGTCAAGGAGAAGGGGGGGTTAGGTATTCGGAGGCTTCGGATGGTGAACATCGCCCTCGCTAAATGGCTTTAGAGGATTGGCAATGCGAGGGAAAGGGCCAAACTCTGGTAGCAGCTGGTTACCAGCAAGTATGGGGTGTAGGGAGAGCCTTGGCATTACAATTTCAGATCTAATCTTCAGTCCGCCTGGTGGAAAGAGGTGAAGAGTTGTGCGAGCTTAATTCAAAATGGTACTAAGTACAATTGGGGAGATGGGCAGCGGATTCGGTTTTGGAAGGACATCTGGGTGGGTGAGCAATCGTTTCAAGTCAGGTTCCTTACGATTTATATGCTATCTGATTCGAAGGAGGCAGTGGTTAGCCATTTCATGCAGTTGGTGCAGGGCTCCTAGGTTTGGAATGTCCCAACTCGCCGCGGCCTTAGACAATGGGAAGTAGCAAAATTCAGGAATCTCATGAGTCTATTAAGGGGTTTGATCCCAAATGGCAGTAACAGGGACCACAGTCTCTGGAAGTATTCGACCAAAGGGATTTTCTCTGTCAATTCGATCTATAGGCAGATGCTGAAGTCGGAAAGGAATAGTAAGAGCAGTTGATGGTGGGCATGATTTTGGAGCATCAAGATTCCGCCCAAAATTAAAATTTTCTCATGGATAGTTGTGAGACGTAGACTCCTAAATAAGGATCAGCTGGTGAGGAGGAACGTTCCAGTGAGAGATAATTGTCTCCTTTGCATGCGAGGTAGAGAATCAGTGGCGCATATCCTTCTGCATTGTTCTTTTGCGCACAACATTTGGTGTAACATATTTGGGTTTTTCAAAGTCTATTGGGTTATGCCGGAAGGGCCTGCCCAAATGACTGAAATGTGGATGGTAGTAGAGGTAGAAGAGCAACAGAAGGAGTTGTGGTCTGTGACCGTTTATGCGGTGTTTTGGGCTATCTGGATTGAGAGGAATAGCAGTGTTTAGAAAAAGGGCTATGCCATTTAGGATGGTTATTCGTCAAATCAGGGACTTGGTTGTTAGTTGGAATGCGATTAAGAAGGCTGACTTTCAGGAAGAGATGCAGCAATTTCTTCTGATTTGGGACTACTGTGCCGGCTAAGGGTCTCCGAGATGTGTGTTGCGGCTGCTCCTCCTGGGGGATAGGCTTTGTCATGGGTTCGCTCGGGTTCCCGGGTGAGTTTTTGGGGGTTTTTTGTTTGGGTAGTGCCTTACTACCTGCTAAGGTATGCGGTTTCCTTATCTTTTTAATATATTAGCTTTGTTATTGTCTCAAAAAAAAAAATTGCTAACCTGGTTCAAATTTTAAAAAGAACATGTATTTTATTCAAATAAAAATAAAATCACAATAAGCTTAAAATAAAAAAACTGAAAAAAATGTGCTCCATTTTATGAAATGAATCCTTGTCGAGAATAAATGACATCAAATCCATGCATGATCGATAGGTTATGCTTGTGTTTATATCATAAGAAAGCATAAAAAATTGAAAACAAATGTGATCTTCAGAAAAACCTTTCCTCAAAAGTGTAAAATGTGTCTTTGGTTTGTTGATAGAATCGTTTACTTTGTGTTTAAGGCCTTGGATTAGGATTCTAATGGTGCAAAAGTCCAAAGCATAATGCAAATGTGGAGAAACAACTTTAGAAGGCTTAAAAAAGCCTTTTCCTAAGCTCTTAAATCATGGGCTAATAACTGTAATTCAAGCAACATATTGTTGTACTAGGTTGTACATATGGTATATAAGAATATATTTAATTTGTATTGCCTGGTACAAACGGTATTTTAAAAATAGTGTTAAATTTAAGAGGTTTTTAAACATCCCCTTTAACTTATATTGGCATAGTCCCTGTAATGATTGATCACATAAGGCGCTATAAAGAGTGATCGAACAAGGTCATGAATGGGTTTCACCTTGCGACTAGAGGACCACTAAACATTATAGAAACACGATACATAGCTTTAGCTTCCAAATCTCAACTTGCCAAAGCTTAAAAAATGTTTGATAAAAAACTTCTTGTGAATTACTACATTGCGCTCTCTTTTAACGAGTAAAGTGAACCACATAGATGGAGATACGTCTGAGGATAAGGGTCACACCCCAATAAAAAATCTCATGTGAATTACTACGTTGCCTTCTCCTTTTGGGGCCTTGGCATTACAGCTCATGAAGCAATTCACACTGTCCCCAAAAGAAGGGGCTCTGGGTTGATCTTCAAAAGTGATATGGAAAATAGATGAAATATATAAGGAAATAGCATTTTTTAGATGTACCTTTGAAGCTGCAAATTCAGGTGCAATCCACTTGGGATTGCTGTCTTTAAAGGCTACTCAGATTACGCTAGTCTATCATCAATTGGCCTGTACTTGTAAGATTTCTTACTACCTTTTGGGTACAGTTAGGACCCAGTAAGCCTTACAAAAAACCCGTCATGGTTGACAGTGAAGCAACCCCGACCGTGTTGATAGTTATGCAAGCTTAAGCAAAAGGGACTTCTGAATTTTGTGGCTTAACTTGCTATCTTTTACATCTGAAAAAATATTTATTTGTGCATTTTTGAGTGCAAAATGTGGTGCATTTCGGTCATTCACAA
Source organism: Chloranthus sessilifolius (assembly GCA_021018995.1). NCBI lineage: Eukaryota > Viridiplantae > Streptophyta > Magnoliopsida > Chloranthales > Chloranthaceae > Chloranthus > Chloranthus sessilifolius. The sequence goes on from CM037589.1 coordinate 21,186,553, forward strand.
TTTTGTTTCAGATGTTTGTTGAAATTTAGGTGTAGTTGAAGCACCAAATTTTGTAAGAGTAATTAATCTATTACAAACATTTGAATTTAAATCTTGAAATTTCAATTTGCATTTAAATGGTTCTCCTAAGCATGATTTGAAATCCTGATTTGGGTCTGAAACCTGTACAGGTCGGTGCCAGTACATACTGAGCTATATGTACCGGTACCGTTTTTTATAACCTGTGTACTGGGGGGTATAATAAACCATGCTCCTACGCCCTTGTTGCTCTTCTTGGTAATTTTTCTTGCACATTGCAGGATGTGCAATAAGTTGGGACTATTATATTGTTGCTTTTGTTCATGCATTTAAGAAGTTGGTCTTTAATTAAGCATCAAGTTTCAAATATAAATTAGGGTCAAATTTTTGTGTGTTTCATGAATTTAATCTTTCCAACTTAACTTGATATTTTCTCCTTCTAAGAATATAGGCAATTAAACATCCAGGGAGAATGAGACATAGGGAAATACTGGTGCTTAGGGCGGGTGACTGGATTTGTGGGCGGTATCGGAACGTTAATTTCCGGCGTCGATCCATTTGCCACCGGATTGCTTGTGATGCTACTCGTGCCCAAGGCATTCTGATTAAGCCTAGTGATTTTAGAGGGGCATCGAGGACGAGCTCCCCACAGACTTTCATTAATGAATCTCAGAGACGTGACGTCCTGCGGGGCTTGTCGATAGTGGGGGTCAAGGGTTGCCGGAAGGAGAATGTATCCAAGGGCCCTTCCGAGGTGTCTCTTCCTCGATCCTTCGCAGATACTGTGAGGATTAATTGATTACATGCGCCGGACCGGACCGGTTTCCGGATTGTATGTTCGCCTCCGATGGAACCCAGCAGTGCGAATCTCTCATTACTTCAAATCAATTCTGATCGCTTGCGACTAATCTACAGTATTTTTGGGTCATTTTACATGTTAATAAAGATACATTATCGCTGTTATCGATTCACAGATGGAGTTACACAGGTGGAAGCCTATTGATAGACCTGCGGTGTCCCCTATCTCCTCTACGAAATTCCTACTGCGATTCCCCAATGCAGAGGGGGCTACGGATCTATGCAGTGCTAAACCGTTCTTTATATGGGATTGCCCGGTGGACTGCTGGCCGTGGATTCCGGTGGCGGGAGAAGTCCACGGTCAGAGGGAGGAAGAGGGTTTTTGGCTTCGCGTTGTGGGCCTACCGCTGCATGCTTGGTCCCCCGAGGTCTTCAAGGGGATTGGGGATCGATGCGGTCGCTTCATCCGGGTCGACCGGCGGACGGGTGACCTTTGGGATACGTCCCACGCCCGTATCCTCGTCGCTACGGTCTCTATTGAAGTCATCCCCCGCTCTGTTGTAGCTTTGATCGGCGGCTAGTGTTGCCAACTCAGAATAGAAATTGAGTGGTTCGAGCGGGTTCTCATCCCGCATTAGTCGATTGAAGCTGCCGAGAGGCTCGAGGGCTGCGATTTCGACATCGCCGATCCACCAGTAGTAGTAGTTCAATCGCTCCGGGATCCAGTCGGACATGGAAAGGGTACGTCGGATCAGAGGCCGACGGGAGATGCGCAGGGGAGTACGACCGCGGATTTCCCGATCGATCGGAGCACTAACTTCCGTACGGTCAGGCCTTCGTCCTCGCCGTCGAGATGCCTCAACTACTCGGGATCCAGAGGGTTGACTCATCCCTCCTAGGAGGTTAGTGATGATCGGACGGTGATTGAGCTTGAAGAGGGTAAGGTTATCGACGAGTTCTGCCGACTGCAGCTTCTGGATGCAAAGAGCGATGAGCCCGAGGGAGGGATGATGTCGGTGGTGGCTCCGGCGTTGGAGTTGAGCAGGGAGGGGACGCCGGTGACGCTGCTGAGTAGAGAGGGGGCTGCGTTGCCTGACCTGCCCTCCACGGATGGAGATCTAATGTAGAATCTTCTTGACTGTCAGGTGTCGGTTGGGTAGGATGGGTTGTTGGCTGGGCAAAGGTTGACTGTCAGGTGTCGGCTGGGTAGGATGGGCTGTTGGCTGGGCAAAGGTGGCTGTCGGTTGCGTCGAGCGGTGGAGAGCTCTGTCGAGGGGATACAATGGAGAGTGAGAGCTTGTCTCTCCCAAAAAGGGGTCTTCATAGCCCAAAAGGAGCTGTGGGTCTTTTATAGAAGGAGAGGACTGGGCAAAAGGGGTATGGGCCTCGTATTGAAGGAGAGGACGCCACGTGGGTCGGGGGCTATTGAAAACCAGTTATTGGTTTCCGGAATCCATGGGTTGGCCCCTCCACCTTTGTTTGCTTCCGCTGGCGTGCCTTTTACGTGTGGCAGGTTGGACGCTGTGTCACTGGTACGAATCTGGGCTACTATGATGGGGTGTTGTCGGGCGCTGACACGTGGCGACGACTTTTGGAATCTCCAGCCTCCCACGTCTTCGATTGGGGATACGTATGTATGCGGGGCTCTCGAGGAGACTGGGTTTGTATCTCAGGTGGCACATGTCCCTTTCGATCGTACGGAAAATCAGGTTGCTGGGGTGGCTTCTTGGTGTTTAGCGGGGCCGACGTCAAGAGGACGGTCACTCGATTGGCGATTGGGACCCGATCCGACCCGTTTGTCATTGCCTAAGGGCCTGTACGTCGTCAACTTATGGGCTGTTGACTCGGGTCGGTCCCTATATCCCACGGACCTAAGTTTGAATGGAGCTCCAGGCGATACTCTATTCTCTGAGTTGAGGCGGCTTCGCGTTCCTTCTGAGTCGAACGAGTCTGTCAATGACAGGGGATCAAGGGGGGAGATGGTGGATGCTACGGATCTCGCATCCAGGGAGGTGGATTGCTTGATTGGAGTGGGGGAATCGCTAGGGATGACGTTCAATGGATCCCAAGATTCAATTAGGGAGGCTTTCCGATCTATAATCGTCGGTAGAAATAAGGGCAACAAGAGGCCCCGCTAGAACACCCCTAGGGAGCTCGCTCGACTGCAATGGGGGATGTCGGATGGGAAGGGGGGAGCGAGTCAATAGTACGCCTCTGTACCTTGAACGGGTGGGCTATATTTTTGCTACCAATGAAGATCCTATCCTGGAATGTGCGCGGTATGTGTGACGGATACAAACGAAGTCGAGTTAAGCAGGTTATCTCCATGTTCCGGCCTGAGATCGTTACCCGACAGGAAACAAAATGGGGAAGGTGTGATGATCAGAAGGTGGCCACTGTGCTTTGGGGGAACCGATGGGAGTGGGTTGGGGTTGACTTGGTGGGGGCTTCGGGAGGCATTCTCCTTGCTTGGGATTCCACAACTCTCGAGCGCCTGGATGAAGTGGTGGTTGTGTTTATATGAGACTACAATTTGGGTTTTTTCCGGCATTTATGGCCCGACAACACCTACCATGCGGAATGATTTCTGGTTCGAGTTAGCAGCCATCTCGAGTAGATGGGATTATCTGCATTGCTGGGGAGGAGACTTTAATGTCATCAGATGGGACTATAAGAAAACGGGTGGGCCGCCTAATAGGGGGGTGATGAGGGAGTTTAACGCCTTCATTTCGGAGTCGGAATTGATTGATATGCCGCTGATGGGTGCGAATTTTACGTGGTCCAATCTTCAGGAAGTTCCTTCCCTTAGCCGTCTCGACCGGTTTCTTTGTTCCATGGAGTGGATGACGCTATTCCCGGCTGCAACACTGGAGGCCCATGCGAGGGTTGTGTCGGATCATCGGCCAATTCTATTAAATTGCAAGAATAGGGGGAAAGGGCCGGTGCCTTTTCGCTTCGAAAACATGTGGCTGTTAGAAGACAATTTCAAGGAGCTTGTCGCAGAGTGGTGAACTGAACTGGAGCCGATTGGGTTTGCCATATTTCGGTTTACCTCTAAGCTTCAGCACTTAAAGACTCGTATCAAAGTGTGGAATAGGGATGTGTATGGCCAGGTACAGGCTGCGAAAGATGATCTCCTATCCCGTCTTCATGAGATTGACAACATGGAGGAGGAGAGGCCTTTGTCTGATGGGGAGCGAAGGGAAAGGGTAGCCATGAAGCAGGAGCTCGATGATAAATGTAGAGCGGAGGAGATGATGTGGAGACAAAAATCTAAGGTCCGATGGCTCAAGGAAGTGGACCTGAACACTAAATACTTTCATGCGGTGGCAAATGCTAGAAATAAGACTAATTATATGGGCAGAATTGTGATAGATAAGGTGGAGTGCAATTCGGTGGATCAGGCTAAGCCTAATATTGTGAAGTATTATCACAACCTCTATACGGATGATGGTTTGGTTAGGCCGGAGTTGGATGGGCTCCCGTTCAAGTCCATTTCGGTGTCGGAAAGTGTTGAGATGGAGAAGCAATTTACCGAGGACGAGGTGTGGAGAGCTATCAAGTTTGGCGGGAAAAATAAATCACCTGGTCCGGATGGGTATCCGCTGGAGTTCTACCGGGCATTTTGGCAGCTGCTAAAATCGGAGCTGATGGAGACCGATTGAAACCGATTATGGGGAAGATTATTTCGGATAATCAAGGAGCGTTCGTGCAGGGCAGGCAACTTATCGATCTTGTGGCAGTCGCGCAAGAGGTTATCTATTCTGCCCACCTTTCACGTCGGCCCACTGCTCTATGGAAAGTTGATATGGAGAAAGCCTACGACTGTGTCCACTCGGGCTGTCTTCACTATATGCTCAGTAGATTTGGATTCGGATTGACCTGGAGGAAATGGATAAGGGCCTGCTTATCTTCGGTCTAGTTCTCGATTCTTATAAATGGGACTCCGGCTTGATACTTCAAAAGCACTAGGGGTCTTCGATAGGGAGACCCTCTATCCCCTTTCCTTTTCAACATGGTCGGTGAAGCCTTGGCTGCCCTTATCGAGCGTGCACGTAAAATTCAATGCATCTCGGGAGTCATGGTGGGCGTGCATGGCTGGACCATCTCACACCTTCAATACGCCGACGACACGATCCTGTTTGGTCCTGCAAAGGTCCACGAGTTTTCAAATTTGGCTGATATCTTGGCTGTGTACGAAACTGTCTCTGGGCAATGCGTCAATCTCCAAAAATCGTCGATTGTTGGAATTGGAACACGGGCTCAGCAGCTGGATGACCTCGTGGCTACCGTTAATTGCGAAATTGAGGCACTTCCTATCAAGTATTTGGGGATGTATTGTCTAACATAGCCCGCTTCGGGTCTTGGAAGACGACTACATCTGGTGAATTGGGATACCTGCCAGCTCCCTTGGTCTTGCGGTGGCCTGGGTATTAGAAACCTGAAAGATACCAATATTGCTCTCATGGGCAAATGGTTAGGGCGTGCTGGTCTGGAGAGCGAAAGAGAAAGCCTGTGGCGGAAGGTGTTGGCTGAAAAGTACGGGGTCTCTAGGGGGGGTGGGGGATCCATACCACCCTTCATCGAGGGATGTCGGCTTGGTGGAAGGGGGTTAGTGGTACATGGGAAAATTACAACAAAGGGGTCAGATATTAGTGGGGAAGTGGTTTTCAGATCAGTTTTTGGGAGGATAGTTGGGCTGGTGAGGTCAACCTTAAAACTCTCTTCCCCGATATCCATGCTATAGCTACCAACCAGGTGGGGACAATAAGTCAATTTATGTCCGATACCAGTGGAGGTCGGATTTGGGAGGTATCCACCCGGCCGGTCCCTTAGTTGTGAAGAGATCGCCTCTTTCACCAGCCTCATGTCTACGATTTACGCTTCCCGGCCTGATACTCTTCAGCAAGACCAGCGGATTGGGGCAGGCAGTAAAGATGGGAGGTTCAGCGTTCGGTCCTATTTCCTTATGCTCTCGCGCCGCCCTCTTATCAAATTTGAGAGTGCGTTTCTTTGGAAGATGAGGATCCCCCCTAAAGTTCGATTTTTCGCCTGGCTTTTGTGTAAGGGAAAAGTCCCTACGGTTGATCACCTCATCCGACGGGCATGGAGCTGGAAAATGTTTGTGCGATGTGTCAGCAGGATGAAGAGTCTGTCGGGCATCTGCTCATGCACTGTCAAATCGCCTCTATGGTTTGGTGTACGGTTCTCGGTTTTTTTGGGCTCAACTGGGTTATTCCACAGACCTTCCACCAACATATCTTCACTTGGTTTTCGACTTGCATGGAGGTTCAGGTTCTGGTCCATTGGGAGGTGGCGTTTTTTGCTGTTTGCTGGAATTTATGGCTGGCACGGAATGAGGATTTTTTCTAACAAATCGCGTCCAGTGGGTGTGATCATCAAGGAGGTTAGGGACTGTATAGCAGGATGGACCCATAGTAGTGTGGTCCCAATCGGGGAGCTGGCTACGCCTTGGGATCCCGGCTAGTGCTGCTACTTCTCCTGGGTTCCTGGGATTTGGGGATTGCCGGTTGCGGAGGGACTGACCATACCATGTTTACTTTTTGGTCTTTTCCTTTCTTAGGTTGCTCTTAGTTATGTAGGTTCGTCTCTTTTTTGACGGTGTACGATTTTCAGTGCCTCGCTGGTTTCTAATATACGTTTCTATTTCCGATAAAAAAAAAAAAGGAATATAGGCAATCTTAAACTGCTACATTTTGGAACAGTGCTGTCAAAAGCGCTAGGCGCATCTGACACGACAAAGGTCTCTGGGGACTAGGTGAGGCCTAGGTGCAAAGGCACAGGGATTTTTTTTCAAGGCACATTTTAATTCTAATTTTTAAAATAGTTTTTTGTGCATATTTATATATTTATATTTTTCTATATTAATATAAGATAATATATTTATATTAATAAATTAAATTTTATATTCCTATTAATGATTTGTAACATTGAAAATTTTAAATATGTTTATAAATCAAAAGATTTTAATTTTAATCATAAATCGTAAATATATAAAAAAAAATTGAAAAAAATAACACAAATCTATAATAGCAATCAAGTAATCAACAAATATGATATGTAAGAAACAAATAGATATCATAAATGATTGAACATTATGTATTTATGTGCACTAAAATAACTAGCAAGCGGGCCCCAAGTAACTAGCAAGCGGGCCCCAAGTATCGATTCTCATGTGTAGCATTGTAGCTTATAAACTTAAGAGATATAAATTTTTAAGACTTAAGAGATGTAAGTGTAACTTGCGCCTAGGCTCCCCTTACTGCACTTGCACCTAAATTGCAAGTAGCAGGCGTAGAGGGTGGGCCTAGGTGCGGTTTTGACAACACTGCTTTGGACTACTGGATACTTGGAATTGAAAACTTCAGATTGTCAATACAGTTACTTAAAGGTTTTTTCTAGGCATGTTTTTGTTATAAATAATAAAAATTAGGAGGTCATCGGGTCGGGTCAGGTCAGGTCATGGGGTTTGATGGATCGGGTCAGAAGGCTGAGTTGAGTCATTGGGTCGGATTTCATGGCGGGGCGGGTCATCTGTTTGGGTTTTGTGATGGGTTGGGTCATGCATCTAAGCCCAAATGAAAATTTGTCTGAGGTTGACCCGCCCCAATGATCATATATATTTATCCAACCCGGTTAAAAACTCGGGTGGGGACGGTTTGGTATCGGATCGACATAACCAGTTGCCAGCCCTACATACTCAACTTTTTTCCAAATTATCTAGGATGTATAAGAACTGAATGTATGTTGTCTTTTCAATCTTCCCCTTTTTGCACCATATTTAGTACTTACTTTTCCTTAATAGTATCGTTCACATGTATCCAAAAGTGATCCTGAGCTTCATTTACATTCTTGCATGTTTCGGAGTGAAGCTTGTTGCGAGTAAATTGAGGCACTCATATTGCTGTCAAACTTCTTGTCCCCTTGAGAGGACTTGCCCGTTGCCTTGTCTTTCATCTATTTAGCATTTTTTTTGTCAATGCTGTTATCATCATCACCTCTTCTTTCATCCTTTATTAAAGGTATGAACTCGAACATGATTTTAAGAAGACGTTCAAAAGTTGAGCAATGCCAAAATTGCGTGTCTACAAAGATACATGTATTCAAATAGTCTTTTCCTCCCACTTTTTCCTAAAGATGCACTTGAAGGAAGCCCACTTTTTATCTATGCCATTTAATAACATTATGATTACTTGTATTATAAAGATAGTTAATATAGCACATTATAATTCGTAATAAAAAATAGGATGCTATTTTCACTTTAATATCTTATTTGCCTCATTATTTGATTCTTTATTTATATTCCTAGTTTTCACTACTGTAACATTACCCTTGTCAACAAAAACAGATGTGTTTTTTGATAACATATCCGCAATATTATTTACAGGTTGAATGAGTGAAGTCCAACCCATGACTTAGCTAACAATGTGTGACAATTCCATTATCAACCTCTGCCCAAGTTGTAATAGTTTTTATGCCTTCATAAACCGGATGTTCTTAATGCAAGAAGTAAAAAGTTTAAATGAACTTTTTAAAAGTTTTTCTATATTTACTTTTTTCATATAGGCACAAATCTAGGTGCTGCTTTGATAAATTTAGAAAGTGGAGTTCTTTCATGGGTTTGCCGCAGTAAAAGTGACATATTCTCGCTACAATTCGATCAGTCGGTAACATTACGCTATATTTTAACTTCCATGGATATTCAGTTACTTACCTTCTAGTTTATAAATGTCATTGCTTGAGTTATTCCTAATAGTTTCTTACGTAAAATTGAATGTGTATATGCTAAATTATGGGTTTTGTAGGTAAAATTCATGTTTATTACATTCTTTTATCAACACAAATTTATGTGACCAGGAATCTGTGTTTCATAAATTCCTTTCAAGATATACAGTGCACGCACTTTGTAACCAAAATTTGGTAATATTGAATGGAAATAATGTAGAACCCCTTGTCATATATGAATAAGTCGTAGTGGTAGCGAAATTTGTGGATCATAATATGAATAAATCATAGAGTATTGAAATGATTGGATCTCTATTCATATCTATCTTCATGTCGGCAGATGGGATGCTCCACTAATTGAGATTGGTTGCTTTTCAATTGGCCTTGCATTTTTATGTACTTAAATATTTCAAATAAAAAAGTTTATCAAAAGATACAGAAATTTCAGAATTAAAAGTTTATACCAAAAATACTACAGTTGAAAAAATTACCCTATTAACTTTCAAGGACCAACTTTCTCTTGTATTTTAAAAATATTTGATGAAGAATGAAATACTTGATTTGAAAGTAGTGACTTTCTCTTGTATTTTAGTTTTCAAAATTATTTTTTTTCGTGGTATCAGAGTTCTAGGAACTTTTTCTGAACCCTTGTGCTAAACTAAGGAATTTACTAGCCAATCTCATTTTTCTTGCCTTACCTGTTACTGTTCCATCATAGACAAAAATCTGTGGTTGTCAAAATGTCTCGTCTTTCCTTCATCATTCTTTAGTACTTTATTTTTTTGCCGAGTGCTGTTATTCACAACCCAGCACACTGTTTTGTTGGTGTGTCCTTAGTATCTTGTTCTTAGTTGGTGTGTGTGTGTGTGTGGGTGTGTTTAGATAGTATGTGGGTATCAATAACCTTTTGTAAATGATATAAATATCAATGATATGTGGGTGTGAGGACTACTGGAACTCAACCCTAATTTTCTCCTGACTCTTTCTTCTTCTTCTCCTTCTTCTACCTAATCCTAATTAACTTGGTATCAAAGCTCATCAATTGACCTCGAAATCGATTGGCCGCCTTGCTGACATCATCGACAACGTCAGCCGCCGCCGGAAGGTGCCGGGACCCCACCGAAGTTCAGGGTTTTAGTCGGAATCCTTCCCTGAGCACTTTTGTTTTCTTTAGTCACTGCATTTGAGGACTGGAAGCAACAGAACCCCGGCCGTCTTCCTCGTTGAGTCGCCAAGCTTGGTGACGTTGCAGCAACCCTAGGGTTACAACAGAGAGTTTTATCTCTCCCCAATACTCATGTGAGGCATCTAAACATCTTAGATTTATGTTCCGATGCCTCCACGATAAGTTCGTGATGTTAGAAGTGAACCTGAGGTGTCTGTGCATCGGAAGTGTCGCCGGACTCCATGGAATGTCGCCGGAATCTATGGTCATCGTAAGTGTAAGAACATGCTCCAGTATTGTAAATTTGAGCCGCTGGAGCTTTTTTTGATGTATGTTATGGATATCTGAGGTGCTGATATCAGATTTGAGTCGCCGGAAGAGTTTGCAAGGTGTTGGGATCAGATCTGAGTCCCCAGAGGTGTCTGTTTTTCGCCAGAAATGTAATGGATTGCCTTGAAACTGTCGGTAATATTGTTCTGAACCTCCTCCTTTGAATTTACAGCCTTGTTCTTCCTCTTTTAAGCTGCTATGCCTGTGTAGTTGTCTTAAAATGGTACTTATGTACTGCTACGTCTGTGAACTTGGTTCCTTGGTGTTGATCGGGTGCCAGGTTCCCACCGGAGCTTGGTGGTGATGGTATTGCAGTGGGTTGTGTAACCCAGTCTTCAGAACAGATTCAGTATTTGCAGCGCAGATTTATTTATTGCAGGCTGGTCGTGATTGCAGTTTGGAACCCAATACTGTGCACAGTATCTGTTTTTACAGCTGCAATGTGGTTGTTTTTTGAGGTGTGATACCCAATTTTTGTGTGTTGTTTCTTTTTCCCTTTATCCCCTTGATCCGAGTACTCGGTGCAGCCACCTCCTTCTCCGAGAGTGGTGTTGACCGTGAAAGGATCACCCTATTCAGTACCAGAGAAGGTCTTTTAACTGGAGGTATATCGAGTAGGTGACCTGGTTTGCTTAAACCCTTAAAACCCTTATTATTGTGGATGAGCATTTTTTCCTCAAGACAATTGATGATTTACTTTTGGCACAAGATATTATTCGTGGAGTCAGTGTAACCTTATGCTATTGCAGTAGTGCAATTACTTGTGGTTTTGTGGTGTTTCCATTATGACAGATTCCAGAGTGGTGTTGGGTGGTAGATGCTCCATGATAGAGTTAACAAACAGATACAGTATTCTTGGGGCAGAGATAGATGTTTAAGCTGCTCATTCATCTATTTCTACTTCCATGTGGATTGTTGACTATGGGGCCACAGATCATTTGACTGGTTCCTCTTCAATCTTCCAGTCATTATCCCCTATGTCTAGCCAATGCAGCATTCAGCTTGCAGATGGATCTCTTGTCCCTATCGGTGGTAAGGGGACATATTATGCTGGTTCTCTTTCTTTAACTTCCTCTTTATATGCTCCTAAAATGTCCATTAATCTTCTTTTTGTTAGCTGTCTTACAAAATATCTAAATTGCAGAGTCTCCTTTTTTGTCCTTCCCATTGTATTTTTCAGGATTTGTCAACTGGGAAGGTGATTGGTCATGGTTGGGAGAGTAGAGGCCTATATATTTTTGAAGGCTCACAGGCTAGGGCATATTTGAGTATTCAAAGGCATATAGCTGCTGATTTGCTACTGTCGATGAGGTTGAGTTATGGCATGCACGATGTGGTCATGTTCCCTTACAACAGTTGGGGATGATATTCCCATAGAAATTCAAGGTCGTTGGCAGCATCCCCCTTCAAAGTGAAGTTTATGAGATGACAAAACATACAAGAGCTCCATATCTTCCTAGTGGAAATAGAAGTGATATACCATTTGAGATTGTTCACACTGATGTGTGGGGGCCTTCTCCAGTTACCTCTGTCTCTGGGTTTCGTTACTTTGCGTCTTTCATTGATGTTTGTACCCGTCTCACTACCCTATACATGATGAAGACTAAAGAGGAAGTTGCCTCTATCTTCCCTATGTACCATAAACTCATTCAAATCCAATTTAATGCTTCTTTAAATATCCTTAGGTCTGATAAGGGGGAGAATACTCTTCTCGTTTCCTTCAATCTTATCTTCAGCAACACAATGTTGCGTGGCAGACATTACCCCCCAGCAAAATGGAGTTGTGGAGAGAAAAAATCGCTACCTGTTGGAAGTTGCTAAGACGGTATTGCTTGGAAGAAATGTTCCCAGAAACTTGTGGTGTGAAGCAGTGCTCACTGCATGTTTCTTCATTAACAGAATGCCCACACCAGTCCTCGAAGGAAAGCCTTCTCACAACAAGTCGTCCCCCTCTGAACCTCTTTTTCCATTTCCTCCAAAATCTTTGGCTGCCTTTGTTTTGTCCAAATTCCTGATATTCATCGTGACAAGTTGAATGCCAAATCAGCTTGATGTATCTTTATTGGGTACCCTCCATCACAAAAAGGGTACAAGGTGTATGATCCCATTCCTAGAAAGTTGTACGTGACCATTGATATCACATTTTTTTAGGATACTCCCTTCTCAAAAATTCAAGAAGAGAGACTCCAGTGCCCTCTTCAGGGGGGAGAATGTTATGCGAATGGAAGAGAGCCCTTGTATACTCCCCACAATTCCCATCATGGATGTGACGGAAGGTCAAGATGAAGGGATACATTTTGATACCAATCGAGAAGTTGTAGAAGAGCAAACGCAAGTTAAAGTTGATAAGTACGGGAAACAACTTCCGAGAAAATTCTATGTGAGAAAGAGGTTTAGGAAACCTCTTGGTCAAGAAGTTCCTTAAGAAGGAGTTCAGGAAGAGCCTCAAGTTGAGTTTCTAACCCAGATCACTGACCATGAACCTTCTCCAGAGACAGATCGTTCATCCAATAATGATCTTCCTAGTGCTCAGCGTAAAGGTATTGGACATCCTATCCAAAAATTCATTTCCTATAAAGGTTTAATTGCCTCTCATTTCAGTTTTATCTCGTCATTAGGTTATATTACCCTATCTCAACTTGAATGGACAATGGCTATGGCGCAGGAAATGCAGGCATTAGAACACAACAAGACATGCAACGTTGTTGATCTTCCTCCGAGAAAGAAAGTAGTGTGTTGCAGGTGGATCTACATTGTAAAATATAAACTTGATGGGACCAATGAGAGATACAAAGCAAGGCTAGTTGCAAGAGGGTTCGCACAAACACAAGGAGTCGATTATCAAGAAACATTTGCTCCAGTTGCAAAATCAAATACCATCAGAGTTCTTTTATCCTTAGTCGCCTACAAGGAATAACCCTTGTCACAGTTGGATGTGAAGAATGCATTCCTTCATGGTGATTTGAAGGAGGAAGTCTATATGGCACTCCCACCTGGCTTTGTTAAATATGGGGAGATAAGGAAAGTGTGCAAGCCTAAGAAGTCCATCTATGAGTTAAAGCAGTCCCCACGTGCCTAGTTTCAAAAGTTTAGTGAAGCCGTAATGAGTTTTGGGTATCGAACAAGCCACTATGAGCATACCTTGTTTGTGAAGAAAGGGTACTACAACCATCTTGGTGTATGTAGATGATATTATCATCACTGGAGATGATAGTGAAGAAATAGTATGTTTGAAAGAACACCTTCGTAGGGCATTTGAAATCAAGGATTTGGGTCATTTAAAATACTTTCTAAGTACTGAGGTGGCAAGGTCCAAGAAGGGATTGCATTATCACAACGAAAATATACTCTTGATCTACTTCATGATACTGGACTGTTGGGGCGCAAGTCTGTTGTGAATCCTATCGAGCAGAATCATAGGTTGAATGGAGAGGCTAGTGAACCTCAAGGATCCTAGAAGTTATCATCGATTAATTGGAAAAACTAATCTACCTCACCATGACTCGTCCTTATAAAGCTTATGCAGTAAGTGTCGTGAGCCAAAAGCTTATGCTGTAAGTGTCGTGAACCAGTATATGCACTCGCCTAAGAATACTCATCTTGATGTTGTTTATAGGATCCTCGGATACTTGAAAGGGAGCCCTGGCAGAGGACTTTTGTACATTAATCATGGCCACTTGGATATTGAGATATTTACAGATGCAGATTGGGTAGAGTCTCTTGATGATAAGAGATCTACCACTGGATATTGTACATTCTTGGAGGGAAATAAGTGACATGGAGGTCAAAGAAACAACATGTGGTATCCAACTCTAGTGTAGAGGGGGAGTATAGAGCTATGCCTTAAGGAGCTGGCGAGGGTATGTGGTTGAAACATATCCTATCTGATTTAGGAGTTCATGTTACTTTTCTTATGCCTATATGGTGATAATGAGTGCTCATCATATCACAGAGAATCTGGTATATCATGAAAGGACAAAGCATATCAAAGTTGACTGCCATTTCATCCGAAAGAAGGTTGAATCAAAGGAGATTTCCATACCCTAAGTTTGTTTTGAAGATCAACTGACATTCTCACTAAAGGTGTTGGTGGAAAGACTCTTTGACATCACCTCCAAGTTGGGCATGGTCGATATACATGCTCCAACTTGAGGAGGAGTGTTGGTGTGTCCTTAGAACCTTGCTCTTAGTTGGGGTGGGTGTTACTCTATGTAAGTGTGGGTGTGTTTAGATAGTATGTGAGTATCAATAACCTTTTGTAAATGATAGAAATATCAATGATATATGGATGTGAGGACTATTGGGACTCAACCCTAATTTTCTCCTAACTCTTTCTTCTTCTTTTCCTTCTTCTACCTAACCCTAATTAACTGCTTTCTCACCCCAGTTTACTTGCTTTTAGTTATTTTAACGTTATTTTTTTCCGAGCTACAAACCCCAACAAGTTGTAGTGCACATCGTAAGTTATCTACCCCTTTTCCTATCGGTGGATGGCTACCGAGGTGTTTTATTACCTCTGGATGGGCTCTCACTGAGAGTACCCACAGGCCGCAATACCATTAAAGAGAAACTTTTTTAAGTTTTTGGTGGCTGAGAATCATACTGTCCTTAACACTATCGGTGGCATCTACCAAAGTATTGTAATACCTCTCGCCGTGTCTCACCGAGACACTTTATAGATAGTTAGTAAGGAATCTCCGAGATGGCACAAGCAACAGTTAACCCAATAAGAGGAAGAAGAAAGGTCATCCGACAATGTCTGTAGCTTCGTCAGTAGGGTTGAATGGAGAAGAGGAAGAAGAGAGGTTAGTGGCCATCAGATGGTCAGTTTCGTAGTCTCATGATTGAGAGTTGGCTGGAGAAGGGAGGAAATGAGGTGTTAAGGTGATTTCTTATGGTAGTTGTGATGACCAGGTGGTGTTTCCGTAGACTCGGCTCGTATGGATGGCCAGAGAAGATGAAGAGGATGTGTGTGTGGTGTCTCCATAGCCAGGGGTGCGAATGCTTCAAACTCTCAAAAAATAAAAAAAACATCGAATAATTTTTGGTGCAATGTTCAAAAAGTGCCCATGAAGTGGGGTGTTTTAACACTGTGGTGAGAAAACAGTTCGATGGGGTGTGAATAACGGTACCCCTTGTCATGTGAATCTTAATTTTTCTCTTCCGTCTCCTTTTCTTATTTAGCAATGCCCTCTCTTTATTCCTGAAGACGGTGCCCACCCCCCCCCCCCTAGAATCTTAAATGTATCATACTTTGTTCTTGTAATATATCATTGTCCGTCCGTTGTACCTTCTCAAGAAAATGTAAATGTGGACCTTTTCAACTAGTAAAAGGAATAGATTTCTTCTTTTACTATCTTACTAGATAGATGGAATAGTCATGCTGAGATCTCTCAAATGTGAACAATTGCTACACATCTACTCTTTCTTAACTCAGGCACCTGAACCTATGGCCAGGAGTTATTTATACGAAGAGGAGTTGGATGTTTACAACTCTTTTTCAGCAGATGTGGAACTAAAGCATGGAGCAAGGTTACATGCATTGCACGACAATTTTAATAAAAGTGATTGTCAAGTGTAATAAATTGCAAACACGGTGCCAATGATATGTTGGGGATATGGAACTATCAACTGGGTCCAGACAAGTGCCAATTTGGTGGAGAATTTTGTGAAAAACTAAACGTATGTGAGTGGTTAAAAGATACTTTACTTGAGGTGATGAGGATTTAAGTATTTATTATAAGGGAATTTTGGTGAAGATTTTAGGAATTGGATAAAATTTTTAGGGAAGATTATGAAAAGTAGTAGAACTTTAGAACAAATAGTTCCGACAATGTGAAAGAGAAAAGAAGGGGGATTAGAATAAGGAAAAAAAAAAAGACTGCTGATTTTGTAAAATTTGTAGTATATGAGGGAAGACTAACTCGGAGAGAAGAGACTCTTGATTTGTTAATTTTTGTAGACTAGGGGGAACTGTAACTTGGAAATAAAAATGATGTTTATTTAGGATGAATGTAATAATGGTTTATCTTTGCTTAGCCTTGTGGTGATACTTTTTGTAATTAGTTCCTTTTCTTGTTATTTAATAAAATAGTTTCCAACAGTTCAAAAACTTAATTTAGAAAATTAGAATAAAGGAAATAGAAATTGCAGATATATACTAAATGAGAGAGAAAATTAATGGTGTCAAGTGACAAAGGAATAGATATTGAATAAATTTATTAGAGAAGAGGTATATCTTTACTAATATATGGTAGAAAAGAATGAGAGAGAGAGAAATAGAAAATTGAATAAATATATTAGAGGTGTGCCTTGACCGGTGTATATTTGAAAAGAATTAGTATTTCCCGTAATTGTCCCACTCTAATCCCATCTGTCAATTGGTCTGATTACCTAATGGTCTATCCATCACCATCATGCATACCCACCCCAGACAGTTTATTGGAAATATAAACCTCTTAAAAATTGAGAGACCCTATGGTTCCCACTCTATTATATATCACTCAAATATACATCAACAATCAATTACAAAAGGCATACATTCTTGTGAGCAATACAAAACAGTTAAGTGACAGTATAAAAGATGCACTAAGAAAAAGGGATATGATACTATATTACTCTGTAAGAAAACACAATGATCCAATAGATAAATATGAATTTTATTTCTCAGTAGTATCATAAATGCACCAAGTACATTCAAAACTTTTATTTAAGAAATGAGATGAGATGCTGAATTCATTAATTCATTATTATTATTATTATTTTGATCAATAATGCAAGATTATATTAATAGAAAAAAAAAATAGAAGTACATACCTGGCAGGCTAAATAAGGTGCCTGCCTGGGATCCGGGGTAGGAGCGGACTGGGAGTGGGGGACATCGTCTCCTCAATCTTTTGCTGTTTTAGCTTTTTTTTTCCTTGTTCTTTCTCTTTTTGGTCAAGTCTTTGTATTTGTCCTTTCAGCTCCTGGCTGGTTTTCAATATATTGCAATTTATCGATTAATAAATAAATAAATAAAATAAGGTGCCTGCCTCCATCGGTCCAAAACGAGTGATTGTTTGGGGATGTTAAGAAGCCTACCACAATGGTTTGAGAGCTGCCAGAGACTGAGTGCTCAGTTGGGTGGTTTTGGAAGGCCAACATGTAGCCTGTCAGAAAGCTCTGTTCATCCCATAAAACCAGTGAAATCCCAAGAAACCAACAACTCACCACAGGATTTGCCAGATCTCGTTCGCAACACAACAATGTAAGAACAAATGATTGACCAATTTCCTCTCCTGGAGACACTTCACCCACCTATTACACATTCTCTTCCCACTCTTAATTAGCTGATCAACCGTTTTTGGGGTGGAGAGTGACCGCAAGTCACTCTCCACCCCAAAAACGACACCTTAGGAGGCGTACTACCCTCAAAACTGAAACCCAACTATGCATCATAAGTGGTTGTCTCATTGAAGAAGTTCTAGAAGGATTTGACTAAAAAAGACCCTTTCAACTCCAAGGTCTAATTTCTCATGTCCTCCCTCCTTCGGTTTAGCACACAACCACTAATAAAGTTAAGGATTTGGACAAGCCTGATCGTTTCCTCATCCCTCAAATTCTTGCGAGTTTGAATATCCCATACAAGCTTGCTTCCCATAGTATTATACATATCAAAGAGACTCTTTGATATGAAGCAAATGCTATAAAATCCACCAAATCTTTCACATAAGGTTGTATCACCAACACAAATATCCTCCCAAAAGAAATTCATACCTTCAGGCCCCGATCATATGGGATCCATTGGAAAAAGTCAATCTTTACCGGGCAGACCCCTCTCCACCAAGCAGATTCTCTCCTTCGAGAATTGATACTCCACCCATTACTTTTACTACCATGTTTTCTCATAAGCATTTGCACCCTTAAGTTTTCCCATTCCATTCCCACCCTTCATAACCACTTTCCTAGGAGATCCTTCTTCATTTCACAAAATGCCGAATGCCAAGACCTCCCTAAATCTTAGAAAAAAGGCACACGTTCCAATTTATAAGATGGAACATTTTCTCCTTACCCCTTCCTTCCCAAAGGAAATTCCTTTCATTTGTTTGCGGCAATCAGTAATTACCAGGAGCCATCTAAACATGGACATGTAATAGACATGAAGATTGGAAAGGGTTCCTCTAACTAGTAACAACCTTCTCCCCACCGATAGTAGATTCCATTTCCAAACTACCAATTTGTTTTCAAATCTTTGCCCGATAGGTTCCCATAGAGAAGGATTTGGTTTCCCAACATATAAATGCAAGATAAATAAGTAGTAAGGAGTACATCCAATGTGTCTAGCAAGCAACTCCACCTGATTCTCATAGATGCCACCAAAATTTGATTTATAAAGGTTGATCCTCTGAATTGATATAGCTCTGTAAACATCAACGTTGCCCTAACGTACTACAACTCTTCCTCTGGTGCAACACAAAATATTATCGTGTCATCAGCATATTGAAGATGGCAGATAGACAGACCCCTCCTCCATGGCTGTCAAGGCGAGGCTATGGCGAATGGCGAGGCAAATTGCCATATGAATGTATATGGCGAAAATGCATATATGGCAACGCCATGGCGGTGGAATGACACAATGGTACCGCCATGGCCGCTATTTTGAATTTTTTCTGTAACTTATTATAACTTATAACCTTATAAATTACAAATTATAAAACTTATACGTTATAAGCTATATTTACAACTTATAACTTATGTTTGATAAGTTATACCCATCTTATCTAGGGTTGAAGTGAAACCCTCTAGGCTCTCTCATAGCTCTTCTCTCCAATCTCTTGCAATTACTCTCTCTCTCTCTCTCTCTCTCAAAGCGGGTTTGTATATTTTTTTATCTCTAGTCTCTCTTTAATTTTTTCGATCGGTACTCCCTCTCCTCTCTTTCTCTCTTTTTTTTTTAATATGATTTTTTTCAATCCAGTTAGCACCTTCAACGATCGTCAATGCTCAAGTTCTTAGCAGACTCGCGCATGTATGATTTTTATTTTTATTTTTTTATGAACTTCAATACCAGCAATTTTTTTTTACTAGGTGTTTTTTCATTTGTTTTTTTAGGGGCTGCTACTAACCCCCCACCATATGCTGAATATTCCCCATTAGGTACAACTGACTATTGACTCTTTGAATTAGACTAACAAAGATCGTATTCGTTCCAATCTTCCCCACAACTGATATGCCTGATTAATTAGTTGAATTTTTTTTGTCCTCTATAAAAAATATAAAATTAAAAATAGTAATATATATATATATATATATATATATATATATATATATATGAAAGATTAATAAAATATTTAAAACATTAATAAATGGTCTCACCATGGCATAGCGAGCCTCTTCGCCATAACCTTACCCCACCGCCTTAATTACCTTACCCTCCTCACAATATTACAACCTGAAAAATAATTTAAACTGAAATATCCCTTGGGAGTATGGTGGACAATAATTGAAAACCAAGTCGACGATTAACAATCTTATTTACTAACAAAGCCAAATCTCTGCATCATGGAGTGTAAGAACCCCCAATGGACTTTGTCATAGGCTTTCTCCATGTCCACCGTATATATAATTCCAGGAATCTTACTTTTATGCCTTTAGCCAATCACCTCGTGAGTAATAACTACCACTTTCAACATTTGTTTACCTTGAACAAACACCCCTTGCGTAAGGGAGATAATTGAGCCCATTGTGATAGCCCATTAGATATTTACAGTTATTCTCACCAACATTTTAGCCTGAATCTTTTAAACAATGCTAAGTTAACTTATTGGCCTAAAATCGTTAATTTCCTCGGCTCCTTCAACCTTAGGGTCGGTCAAGGATATGAATGTAGAATTCATTGATCTTCCCAAGTATCCGATTGCATAAAACTCATGAAAGAACTCCATATCGTGGTTCAACTTCTCCCAAAACACAGAAAATATCCTAGTGAAAGATCTCCAACAACCCCCATAGGAATGTCCAACAGTCCACAGCTGTTAATGTAACTCTGCAAAGCTCCTCATACTGACCCGATTGTTCGTCCCCCCTCGCTTCATTGTCAAACCGGATAATGTTAAAATCTCTTCGAATACACCAAGGGGCATCCTATAAAGCGGAGATGCTAGCGAATTCAAACCAAAAATCTTTCTTTTAGCATCATCATTTGGATCATAAATCCCAATGAAAGACCATTTAATCACATCTTCCCTACTGCGAAACAAAATTGAAACGGAGAAGTCTTTGTTTTCAACCTCTATACTTTCCACCAATAAGGAATTCCAAACCATTAAAATACCCCCTGAGGCTCCAATGGGGTCGAAGACTGTCCCACCCCAATCTGTTTCCCCCCAACATAGACTTACTTCTAGATTGATCAGTGGTATTCCATCTAAATTATTGAAAAGTTACAATACAAGGATTTTGAGCAACAACCATGGGTTTCAACAAAGCCTGCTTATTCAGATTACCCCTCCCCCTAACATTCCAAGATTGAAGATGCATAAAAAAGAACAAACACCAAAAGGCCCAAACGAAAAGGTAGTATCCCGCATAGATAATGCCCACTTACCTCTTGCCTTGCTGCCTGGTGTTTTGGTTTTCCTATTCTCTTCAAGCGATATAAAGAGAGCCCTCAAAACTTTATCTGTTCCTTCTTAAGCCTGCTTATTCAGATTACCCCTCCCCCTAACATTCCAAGATTGAAGATGCATAAAAAAGAACAAACACCAAAAGTCCGAAACGAAAAGGTAGTTCCCCCGGCTCTTCCACGCCTCGTATGTCTCTGGTTTTTATAAGACAAACCCATTCCAGCATAGATAATGCCCACCTACCTCTTGCCTTGCTGCCTGTTGTTTTGGTTTTCCTATTCTCTTCAAGCGATATAAAGAGAGCCCTCAAAACTTTATCTGTTCCTTCTTAAGACATCCCAGCCTCTTTACCGTAAGCCGTAATCTTTTCTATTGTATCTTGACTTCGACTACAAGTGATTGTATCATGAGTGTCTGTCGATGAACCTCCAGTACTTACCAGGTCACCATTATCGCTGCTTGACAACATCACCTCACTCCAATTTCCATCACCATGAACTCGCACAATTCTTATAGGTCGGATTAAATTGCCCCCCAGCACATCGGATCCATTTGAACTCTCCACCCTAGCGCGAGCTTTGTTTACTTAGTTCTATTTCTATTCCTCGGTCAACAGTTTCTCATGAACGTACTCTTCCTCACTGCCCGACGTACTATCAGCCACCCTGGTCCAATTATGGACAGATTATACTGTCCCTCGTCACATCGGATCCATTCCCATTCTCCACCCTAACGAGACCATTCTGTCCCTAAGAGTCATGAGCTATGTTAACCTCGTTCTCTTCCCCCTCAATTAACGGTGTCTCATGAACGTACTCTTCGTCACTGCCCAACTTACTATCAGCCAATTCGTACCAGTTTATGTCTATATCCAATGCCTCTGAAACTGACCCAAAAATCAGATCCGCAACCTGAGCCGAACTGCTGAAATTTTGCTTGAGGATTGTGTGTGATCCATGGGAGCAACCCCCAGCAGAATATGATAATCCCTCTCGTAGAAATTTCTAAACATAGCAAATAAAATACTAAAAAGAAAATATTTAGCCAAATAACAAAATTTCGCCAAAATTCGCGCAATTGATCGATCGATTCCGGAGTCAATCGATCGACTGGGCAATTAATTAAACTACTCTAAGCCACGGACTTAAATCGATCGATCAAAAATCTTGTCTCAATCAATCGACTAAGAAACATAATTGCACCTCAGAATATTAGTTCACTGTCCAGAATCGATCGATTGAAGGTTGGATCGATTGATTGAGTGTCTATTCAGTCCTTGGAATTTGAGCACTCAACCACTTTCACGTTCTTCTTTTTCTTTTCGGCTCTTCCGTTTTGGCTCCCTTTCTGTTTCTTCTGCTGCTGGACAATCTCTCGGCTTGAATCCAATGCTCTTGATCTTGATGTCCCCATCAATTCTTCCCAAGTGGGAGAACTCATCCCTGATGAGTGATAGAACTCACGTATAGTACATTTTGGATGCTCGGCTCCTGGCTTGCCCTTCCATGTTGTGAGGCATGCCTGATTTTTATCCGCGTTGGTAGTGAAGTTTGGATACTTTAGAACCTCTTCATTCAACCTTTTCTCATATGGCTCACAGGTAGGGTATGGGTTATGAATTGGTTAAATGGGCTTGGATCGTTTGGTCGGGTAGCAAGGAATGGATAAAAATACATAGTTGCAGGACTTGGAATAGGTGTACGATCTTCCATCGCGACTATCAGATGAGTGCCCTTAGAGGAAATTTTGGGCTTTCATCATGACCTCTTTTCAAGATCAGGAGAACTTCCACATGCTCGGGACTATCATGAATTAACGCACAATTGTCATAAATAAAATCATTAAATAAATTAGTTGAGTTAGTGACATTCAATATATTTTCGGCATTCAATAAAATTAGATGGTCAATCCTATGCAAGTTAGTATGTTGACGCGTCCCTACCGACTCTAACGACCCCTGCGGTATGGACACACTACTGCCAATCCCTTCGGGCATAGAAACTTTCCTAATGCAACCTACGATTTTCACAGGAATTTCATCTTCCTCATCACTTGGTATTTCAACAGGTTTATACACTTCTTTTAACTCATTGTCCTCTGGCCCCGCATGCTCTTGAACAATTAAGGTTTAAGCTTTACTGGGACATTGGGATGTAAAGTGACCAAAGCCTTGGCGCACTTATAGCACTGTTGCGGTACGCGCCTAGAACTCTCGATCAGTTGCCCTTTTTCTTTGTCAATATGACGATTCACTGGTTTTGAGTATTGACTAAAGTCATTATTTGCCTTTTCCGTATGATTAGATCGAGACTCAAACTTGGATTTAGATCGATCATTATTGGGGGTGTCGAGATACCTCTAATTCTACAACCCTAGAGAAACATTCCTCTAGATCAGTTCCCTCTGTAATTCTAGGCGAAGGCCCATTCGGAATTGGGATGTAAAGTGACCAAAGCCTTGGCACTTTTAGCACTGTTGAGGTACGTGCCTAGATCTCTCGATCAGTTGCCCTTTTTCTTTGTCAATCTGAGGATTCACTGGTTTTGAGGATTGACTAAAGTCATTATTTTCCTTTTCTGTATGATTAGATCGAGACTCAAACTTGGATTTAGATCGATCATTATTGGGGGTGTCGAGATACCTCTCTAATTCTACAACCCTAGAGAAACATTCCTCTATATCAGTAGCGAGGTAAGGAACGAGTTCCCTTTGTAATTCTGGGCGAAGGCCCATTCGGAATCGGGATAGAGTAACTCTTTCTGGCTCATCCACATTTGCCTGGGACATCAAGTCTTCAAAGTTATCGATGTATTCCGTGACCGGAGAATTCCCTGAGCGCAATGACCGTCACTGATTGAGAATACGTTTATTGTAGGATAGAGAAACATATTTCTCGTTCAATTGGACCTTCATCTCTCCCCAAGTAGAAATGGGATGAAGACCCTGGGACTGCATACGATGCTCTACTCTCAACCAATAAAGTCTAGTTTTACCCATAAGTTTGACCTTGACAAATTGAACTTTACACTCTTCAGACATGGCATATCATTCGAAATTGTTTTCCATGCCGGCGACCCATTCGAGAAAGACTTTAGGTTGTCGTTTCCTGTCAAAAGTAGGGGCATCCATTTTCACAGATTTCATGACTTTATTGTCCTAATCGATTTGGACTTCACGACGATGATGACTTTCCCTCATACGGTCATTAGTGTTGAATCTATTGTGATTTTCAGTGATGAGCTCATTAATCTCTTCAACACAGTTGGCTAAAGCCTCATGTCGGACTTGTTGATCATGCAATTGTTGTTGCACTTGATTGTGTTGTCCAGCCATCTGGGCTTGAAGGTTGGTTCAAGTCGTGGTCAACTTGGATGCAAGATCTCTAAGTAGGGCTTCTAGTTTACTGGAATCCATGACGATGCAACACAAATCTGAAATAAACCCTAGAACCTATATGAACATTGAAACCTAAAACTAAAATTGAGCTTTGATACCAAATCTGACTCGGGACAAATGCTAAAACCCTAATTATTCAAGTTTGGGATTAACGTCGGATTAAATCGAATAACGAAAATATTTGAAATCACCCAACACAAAATAATTTAATGAATCCAATAAAACAATTAAGTTAATTCAATTTTAGCGCTCACATGCATCGATATTTCTGATCTAGAAAAACACAAGGGAAGATATTATCAGATAATAAATAGAGAAAATGATAGAAGAAGATAGAGGTCCAAGGCTTCACACCAAGGATTCCGAGGCTTCTCACCAAGGTTGTATTGCGGTTTCACAACAAGTCACACGAGAAATGAAGGTTCACCCCTCATGTTTCGAAAGAGTCGCTCCTTCAATCGAAAACTTTTCACAAGTCTTCTAGGGTTTGCACAAAAGCAAACTCAATTTTCATTCAATAATAAACTGCCAATAATGTTGTTTAAATGCCTTTAAATATGTTAATCAAACCTAATACAAAATTAGAAGATTCCTAAAGTAAATAAAACACTAAAAAGGAAATATTGACCCAAATAACAAAATTTCACCAAAATCCGCGTCATCGATCGATCGATTTCAGAGTCGATCGATCGACTGGGAAATTAATTAAACTACTCTAAGCCACGGACTTAAATCGATCGATCGAAAATTTCGGCTCAATCGTTCGACTAAGAAGCATAATTTCGCCTTAGAATATTAGTTCACTATCCACAATCGATTAATCGAAGGTTGGGATCAATCGATCGACTAAGTGTCTTTTCAGTCCTTCGAATTTGAGCTCTTAACTACTGTCATGTTTTTCTTTTTCTTTTCGGCTCTTCCGTTCCGGCTCCCTTTCCGTTTCTTCTATTGCTGGACAATCTCTCGGCCCGAATCCAATGCTCTTCATCTTGATGTCCCCATAAAAAACATGTCATAACTGCATTCACTTCCTCTAGCAACCATGGTTTGAAAACACGAAAACCCAATTCGACTCGCAAGTCAGCTGAGTTGAGTTAACTCGAAGACTTGGATAAACTCAACTCGCTCTGACTCGGTGCTTTAGTAAATATTTCTGAAATATATATTCTATAAAAATAATAAAATTATTTTACAATGAAAAAGATGGAAAGATATATTAGTAAAATGGCTAGTATAATATTTTTTGAAAAAAATAGGGTTTATAAACCCTTATCCTACGAAAATATTTTATATGTAAGGGTAGTTTATAAACTCTGATTGCATCATCCTAGCAAACTCTTGGATCCACTGAGACTCAACTCAAAATCCTAGCGAGTTGAGTAACTCGGCCCAGTTAACTCACCGAATTTTAAAACTATGGTCACAACACCTCCCCCAGGATCTTTTAGTGATATCGACATCAGAAATCGAAGTGGAAAGAAACCTCTTCGGGTATCATTGCTAAAAATTGTATCCGGAACTCATGGAGACTTATCAAGAATGAAACATGATGTCTGTTGGGCCCCCGATCCTAATTTGGCCTCACTCGTGAAGTCCCTCAAGGCCTAAGAAATGTACTCCCCACGCATTTGCAGCTAAATCAGTAAAAATCTCGTGAGAAACACCCATCTCAAGCCCAAACCCTTCTCTGCCCATCCCTTAAGCCACATGTCATTGCGGGCCTCAACAAGTCTTCATGTGTATGAAAACCACCTATTTCGCTTGGTGGAACCCCAAAACCACAATCCACTCCAGCAGAGTCATTGTTTTCGGTCTGCCTAATTTCCTCAATCGATTGACTTGGTGGGCTGCCAGCTGTCTAGATAATGCCTTGTGTCAGCTTACCAACCATAGGATCGACGAGATTAACCCCTGATCCTGCATATGCCTTCATCCCAGTCAGCTGAAAATTTGGAATTCAAAAATTTTATGGGGGGAGTATCACTTTTTTGTACACAAATCCTGTAGTTGGATCGGGATTGATCCAACAACCTTAATTGTACTCTCCTCCACCTCCCCAAGCTCAATACTCGACCCCCCTCCTTGCCTGTTTCAGTACCTGGAAAGTTCACCCTGACCATAGTATCTCTCCGGGTCTCCCCCTCCTCCCTACAGCCTGCCACCGGAAAACTCTTCCAACATAAGAATCGCTCGGAATCTTCCCCTCTTCCAACTCCACCTCCTCTTTAATGCTATCAACAGAAACAGATTCTTCTTCTGCCGGTGTCTCCCTTTCATCAGAAATATGCCTCGTCGATGTCGAAACTCCCTTACCATGGAGGAGATCATCGCCATGACTGGAGATACATGGGCACTCCAGTCGTTTACATTGGCACTCCCAACCCTTTCGTCTTCTGACATTATAACTGCAACCGGCCATACCTCTGTTGCCCGTTCTACCTCGAGGATGTGAGGCAGTGCAAAAAGGGGGGGCTGGATTAGGGGCTGCAACAGTGGGCTAAAGGGGCTGGAATAAGTACAGAAGTCACGGAGTTATGGGGTTGAGAATAAAGATTAAAAGATGTTCCAAACTAAAGACACAATGGACCTTGAATAAGAAGGCCAAGTGGGGCTTAAGGGTGACCAAGGGAATAGGCCATGTGACCACTTAAAGTGGCCATGTGACCCAGCTAAACGAGATTGATAACCTTGTTAGTTTTGGGTCACGTGATCACTTAAGTGATGTGACCATGATTCACAAGAATCTATTCTCGTGAATCTCAAAGTGAGCTTTTTTACTTTTGTTTTCATTTCCTTTTTTATCATTAACCCAGACATTGAAATTAGCGTGTATTAGATTTTTATGATGTTTCTTTAAAAAAGAAAAAGAAAAAAAGAGAAAACAAAATCTTCTGAA
Organism: Chloranthus sessilifolius; assembly: GCA_021018995.1. Lineage (NCBI taxonomy): Eukaryota > Viridiplantae > Streptophyta > Magnoliopsida > Chloranthales > Chloranthaceae > Chloranthus > Chloranthus sessilifolius. The sequence continues at coordinate 21,213,509 of CM037589.1, forward strand.
CCTCTTATCTGCCGTGGCTTTTGAGTCACTCAAAGGTGCTGATCTCAAGGCGTTTGTTCCTGGTAATGCTGCTGCTTCTGCCTTTTTAAGCTACGGCTAAAAAAGGCCATTACCAGTGCTGATCCCATAATTATTGGTGCTGGGAGGGGTGGACGGCTATAGACCTAAACTTCAGCTTTTATGCCCAAAGTGGCAGCTCTTTGGATTCAAACTGCATTCTCACGCTTGACAGCCCAGGCCTTTTACCGTCACACCAAGCAATACCCCCTTTTTAGGCTACTGCTGTTGCTGTTATATTTTTTTTTTCAGATTCTGGGTTTGCTGTTTATAAATTTACCTTGAATCTTGAATCTCTGTATTTAGGGACCCATTGCTGCTGTGACTGTTGTGTCCACTGGTCTTATTATTGCTGCCACATATCTTCCTTCAACATCATATACTATAATCTGTTCTGTACAGTTTATTGCTGTTAGCTGAAAGAGTTATCAGCCTAATTAATTAAAGGCATGAATGTGATTGTGCTTAACACATAAAAAAGTGAATCTAACACTGTAAATCAGGCTGTTTGACCATAATCTATAATATTGTGGTCTGTGGTTCACATTAAGATGCACCTGAAATGAGTTCCGTTGACACCTCCTTGAGGCTACATTCATTATAGTTAAAGATAGTCACTTCCTGCTTTTATATTAACAAGTGCCCTACCTTGGAGGAAGATGAGCAAACAAGTGCAGAGGTACTGACTTGCCTTGCTTAAATTGCAGTCAACACAGGGTACTTGTTTTAAGAGCTGAACAATCGACATAATAGATCAACTAAAAACTTGATACCCATCTGGAGGCTGAAGATAGAAGTACCTGCATATTGGCATGTAGAAAAGTGGTATAGAAGCCCATTAGATATGGCTTACCATCAAATAACTATATTAGGACAGAGTCCCAAATAATTATCTTTGTAAGTGGGTTTAGGATCCCCTCAAAATCAAGCCTGTACTAGTACATTTGTTTTCTCTATGATATATCTAGCATTCAATGGGAATCGCTGCCACTATGTGGTTGCCAACATACTTCTAAAAAGTCCTCTTTCTGTGATGTATGCTAATAAGATCCTATATTCCTTTTTGATCAAGTGGAAACCGGTCATCATGAGTTGTCATTGGTAAGGTTGAGGGCATTCGATATCTTAGGGTCTCTTTCTCTCTCTCTCTCTCTCGCTCATATATATATATATATATATATATATATATATATAACCTTAATGTTTTAGCGAATAGATTTGTGTTGTTTTTTGGGTAACGAAAGTACATTTGGTGAACTGGACTATATTTCCAGCTCTTCCACAGATATGGCATGCATTGAACTGGAATTTTACCATTATAAAATAATTACGATAAAAGATATTTTTTTATTTGACACATGGAGGGGTTGTTGTGTTATCATGATTAGCCTGAGTTTTATTCCTAGAACTTAATTCTATTTATTTGCTGTTGCAGGGAAATGGTGTTTTATGTGGCTTTAGAAATGGAGTGATTGTTGCAGTTGATGTTCGCCAAAAACAGCAAATATCGCAAGCGATTTCTGCTGGACTTACTAGACATAGAATACCCTACTCTTCCAGTATAATTCGTGAGCCTTCACGTCCGCATACCCAAAATTTGACCAAACAATGGTTTGAGGTACTAAAAATGTGGGTTTGGTGCTGTGTTCCTTAAATCATTACTTCACCTGGTGAATGACGAACTGGTTCAGAGCAAATCAGTTCGCCATTCGATTCGGTCTAATTCGGTTGGAAGTGGCGAATTGGGCGTATTATAGTGGGATTATATTAAAGATAATAAAAAATGTTCGTAGGGAGTGTGGAACCCATGACCTTGTCCAACTTTAACACTTGCCTAACCAACTAAGATGGCAGCTGCTTTTGCTTAAAAAGTTGACTATATTACTTTTATTCCATATTTTTGTTAGTTTACCAAGAAAATTATTATTATTATTTAATTAAATGTAGACATTAAAAACTCAACCTACCCCTTGTGAATTGGGTTTGCATGATAGTAGTGAATTGCGAATTACGAACACGAATTCGAATCAAGCGAATTGTGAATTAAGTAACATATGTTTGGTGTTACAATCAGTCCCTTATTTAAATATACTGCTTTTCTTTCTTCTATGCACAGCTCTAACCTTTGTACACCTGTGAAGAGGTTCCTTGAAAGCCCATTCCCCTTATAGGATGTTTTAATCTTGGTTTTCTTAGCAAACCCTAATACATAAAAGAGTTTCTTCCAGCTAGTGACCCTCTCTTTGGATATGAACAATCTGTTGAACAACTAATTGGGGGAAAATTAATATCGTGGAAGACCTGACAAACTCATTATTGGCCTCACGAACTCACCTAGTGTCCATAGGGACTCTAGTTGATGGATCCCCTATCTCTAAGATGATCGCCAAACTGCCTTGGCAAATCACCTAGTGACTTGCCACAATGATAGCTGTTGTATATAGGTTTATGCTAATGTCCAATCTTTGATTGGGACGATAACATTCTCCCAAACTTTACTTGGCCAGTAATGTTTCATACAACGTTTTTTTTGTCTTTATTTGGATAGACGCATTATTGTATATACACATCATGGATCGGTTATATGCCACTAAAATTAGGGTCTTCTTAGAGTCACCATTTGAAGTTCTCAATGGACACAGAAGTTTTTATGGCATTTTACAGGCATGCCAGTGCTATGATGTGGATTTACAATAATGCTCCTACTTTATCTAAATAAATACAAAATAATAATTTAGTTATTTTATTTTATTTATTTCAAAAAAAAAATTATTTGTGTGTGCGTGGGGGGGGAGGGGGGTGCATCCCTGTCCAAATAATCCAAAAAAAAAATTGTGGAGGTTGATTTGGATGTTAGCCTTGTCCATGAAAATTGGATGTGTAATGCCCTTATGAATTTATAAAAGGAAATTAAACTTAAAAGTTTAATGGAGGTGCTTCGGGAAAAACACCCCCTTGGTAGTATTGTAATTACTAAATATGAATAAGGGTCTTATACGAGCTGTCATTTTACGAAGTGACAGATCAGAAAAAAATCCCCATTCCATTTCAAGATTAATTTTCTTTTTTGATTTTTATATGGGCCTTTCACATCCAATATTATTTGGTGTGTGTGTGTGTGTGTGTGTGCGCGCGTGTGAGTGCATGCATGCATGTAACAATGATTCTAACGTATCATGGTTAAAATATCTCCTGAAGCAGTATGTCTCTGAAAAAATGTATTGTCGGGATAGTAGCCTTGTATAAGGTTATTCTTACATATTTATTGCTCGATACAAGTTTGTCTCAAAATATACTTCTCGGTTTCAAGCATGGACTATATTTATTGGTTTGCCGAGATTTTAAACTAAACCCAAAACCTTTCTGTTTAGTCGAAAGTGCACATGTAGATCTGAATTTGGTGTCGTGCAGCTCAAAGGAAATATGATTCCTTCTGGTACTATCTGTATGCCCTCAGCTGTTTGCAGGTATAGCAACTTCACTTTGAAACTATGAATTGCTTATAGTCTCTTTCGTTTATTTAATTTGCTTAAATTTATGTTCACTGTTCTGTTCCTATTAACTATGTCAATTGTTTTTATGTAGCTTGGTATCGCTTCAATCTGATGACCAGTACTTCTTGGCAAGCTCCATGGATGGATCCGTAAGTTTTCATTGTAACTTATTTCACTGTTACCTACTTATTGGAAAATATTTGCCGAGTTTTAGGATTTTGTGTTTCCGTGTATTGTTTATAAAATAGGATTGCATTTCTCATATTGAGTTAATGCTATTATTCTGAATTCTGAGGTTCTTATTACATCTGGAATGAACTAAGGTAAATTATGTAAGAAGCTTGATTTAGTCATTTCTCTCACGATATTTCTTTTGAGATCGTGGCAGTAATGTGCTTTTCTAGTGGAATATAAATGTGTATTTGTTCTTATTGTACTTCATATCAGTTGAAAACACGGTCAATCTCAATATACTTGGTTCCAAGTATTCTTTTTTTGAACAAGTAAAGATGGAGAAGAATTTATTCAAGAAAAAGGCACGAAGCAAAATTAACATTTCGAGAAGGATATAACAGAACATCATTAGCTAGAACAGATCTTGGACCTGGAAAGTCAGGAAATTACAAACATCAGATGCTTCCCCACTTAGAAACCCCATTTCTAACACTCCCATCCTTTGCAATTGCCTCTTTATGACTTCATGGCAACCGAAAGATGAAATTTGGCCGACTGCTATCTCTGTTACACTGTGGTTCTTACTATATAGGCTGCTCTTGTGTGACCATGAAGATTGGTGTCGTTTGATTCATACAAAGTTCTTTCTGTGACTCCAGCTGCAAGAGCTCTGGCTTCTTCCTTAATACCTTATCTGGCATCTGTCTTTTGCTTCTTACTGCTCCCCAAATAAGAGTTTCTCCATGCCTCTACCTTCTTCTGTAAGGATTGCTGCTCCATTCACTGATAGAATCATTGAATCCTTTGTATAACTTATTCCCTTCTTCAGGGTATTCTTTACATATAAATTATCAAGGCTGTTTCATGGTGCAATGCTATAGGATTATATGTATTGATATGTTTTTTAAAGCAAAACATGATTTTGGGTCTAATGGAAGATAACTAGAACTAAATTCTAAAATTATTAAAAGTTTGTTGGATAAGTAGAAAGTATATTGTTATGGAAGTAGCTTGCTTCTTCAGCGACTCGTCCTAATTTTTCAATCCCTTTTTTTGTTCCTTTATCTTTGATCAGTAATAGAATGCCGGGAGGGAAATTCATGTTGTGGAGTACCACTGATGCATAAGGGTATCGACTGATAAATAAAAGATATTTGATGTGTATTGACGGAATTTTAAAATGCTGATCCAATGGCTATTGTTAGAGGTCATTGAACACTCATTGGGAGTAGGTCATTTGAACTTTGTTTTATAGAGAAGTTAATTTCAATCTGAGTCGATACTACGAAGAAATCGGCATTTGCTTTTGTCGTAGTAGAAAACCAACAAAACTGCTAGAGGATTAAAATCTAGCCTTATAGGGTGATTGGAGAAGAGATACCTCGCCAAAATATCAAACCATAGCCCTTCACAAGCTTATGGGGAATCTTTCATGGATTTCTGGGCGACCTGCACGGATCATGAGGCACACAAGCTCTCTAAAATTTCTTTTATTGTTCACCTAAAAAAATTACAGCATAAAGATGTCTTTAAATAGGCAAAAACTAATTTAAAAGAGTCTTAGCCTCTCACACAAAAATATATGTACAATGGTCCACAAGAGTGGTCATATAATTGTAAAATCAACTTTATGGCTATAACCCATATAAGAAGTTGCTGATTTATTAGACGAGCTGCATCGATACTAAAATATAAAATCCCATTTCTAATAGTTCCAAATATATATATATATATATATATATATATATATATATATAAATCCTAATTTTCCTAATTTTCGAAAACATTAATTCTCATTTAAAATAAACTCTCATTAAAAATATAAACTGACACACTCTACTTATGTGTAGTTGTGTAGTATCCTAACATAATAGCAAAGGGAAGGAAACTTGTATATCTTAACTCTTGGTGTGTATGACTCTCAACCAATCTAAAGCTTTAAATAATCCCCAAAATTCTTCATTGTATTTTTTTTCTTCTTTCTTCGTCTTTCTGCTTCTTGGAACCGTAGCGAAGTCGTGGGGTTACAATATTTATTTTATTTTTATTTTTTTGACATGGTAACAAAAGATTATATTGCAACGAAAAAAAAAGGAACATGGTTACATACCTTGGCGGGTAGCAAGGAACTACCAAAAAAGAAGACAAACCACCCCAAAAAGACTAACCCCTCGGACTAGATGCGGCCCGAAATGCCAAACAAAACAAAAGAGAGGGTCCCCCTATCACAAGCAAAGGACACCGATCACAGTTAGGAGCAGCAGTCCTCCCAAATCAGCATGAATTGCACTAATCCCTCCTTGAAAACCTCCATCTTACTAGCGTTCCATGAAACCACCAGATCTCTGATATCATGAATTACCAAAGAAAACGGTTTTGCCTTACACGTGGGGTTACAATATTGAACTTTCTTCTAGTTAACTTCCTTCGTTGGTACTCATGAATTCGATGAATGTCGGCATGAGAGACACAATATCGCCCCCATCAACTCCCGGTTCATCTTTAGTATTAGAGTTGAACTTTTCTCAAGCAGGGAGAATGGTGCAGCCCAGCATTTTAATTCACTGTGAATCCTAGAAAGAGACTAGAGAAAATGAGAAGTAAAAGAATTGGAAAAAAATAAAAAATTATAAAGGAAGAATACTGCAAGTAGAAGTCCTAGGTTCAATCCCAACATACTTATCAAAAAATAAGAGGAAAATATACAATATATTCATGAAAAGTGATTGATTGGATGGTCATGGAGTTCTCAACTTTCAATTCCGTCACTTCTATGTTTGATCTATTTTCAAGTACCAAACGACGGAAAAGTGAAATTGTTCTTATTTGGAAGCTTATCAAAGTACTTTTTCAATGAGCCAAAAACACCCAATTTTGGCCAGTATTGAATAAGTTATGCTGATAATATATACAAATAAAAGAAATTGGACATTACTGAGATGAGTATTGCGTTCTTGGGGAAAATCGTGGGAAATAAGTTGATGAGGAAACTGTTGCTCGTCTCGAGGAATTTAAAAAATAATTGATGCAAAGAGCCTGACTCAGGCTTTCTCACAACATTGGACTTTATCATTAGATACAATGCGGCAATTATTAAAAACCTGAAGCAAATAAATGAAGAGCAGCGAGAAGATCTAAATGAATTATTTTGTTTTGAGCTTTTTGAAGCTGTACTAGCTGCATTTCGGAGAAATTTTGGTGGGATATTCATTACTTCAACCACCTTGGAAGACTGATTTCAGCCTTCCTGTGAGTTTTGCCAGTTTTGGTCAAAACTAGTACCTCTTTAAGTGGCCATCATGCACGGATTGCATTATTTGGCATCAGAGCAAGTTCTGCATCCTACGAAACATTTCATGATCGACTGATCATAGTCCTTAGATCAAGGATCAAAATTTCGGCCGAAGCGACCAAAATTTCTGCCGAATTTTCAGTCATCAAATGTATGGAAAGGAAATTTTCGGCCTAAATTTTGATCCTTGCCTTAGATCAACAGATTGCGACGGTGGAATATCAACACGAGAGGACAAAGACCAAGAAGCTGCTGACTAAGACTGAGAAGCTAGTGGTAGAGATTGTGAAGCCGCTGACAAGACCGAAAAGCTTTGGACAAAAAAAAAGAAAAATTATGAAACTGGAGTCAATGATGCGTGAAGCGCTGTGTATGAGAAGCCTATCTACGGAAATGAAGATGAGCCAGGAGTTGCCATGAATGGTATTGAATCTTTTATGTCAACATTTACCAAATCCGTGAGTATCAACAAAGGGAGTCAACTAAAGTGAGATGCAGCTGGCGGGGGGTTTCCCTTGGATCCTTAAAGACCTGGGCACTTGGGGCTACTTTATACTATCGGGTCCTGGGTACACTTCGAAGATGGTTCGGGTCTCTGTGGATTCGGAGCTAATGGGACTGATACCGAGATTATGGGGTTGTAACGAGTCACATAATTGGACCTCGAACGGCTGTGGGCTGACCCGGCAAGCTGGAGTCGATTTGCGTCTTGAAAACATTTATATTTCGGAGACATCCTCCCCTGAGGTTAAGTCTCCACCTCTGCACTCCGAGGCCTCCTCCCCTAGCTTCTTGTCGGAATGTCTGCCGAGATGCTTGATCGCATCCACCGAGTTGGATGGCAGGCCCCAGAGCACTTGGGGCCCTCTATCAAGTGAGATGCAGCTGGCGGGGGCTTTCCCGGAGCGGCGGTGGGCTGACCCGGCAAGCTGGAGTCAATTTGCGTCTTGAAAACGTCGATATTTCGGAGACATCCTCCCCTGAGGTTAAGTCTCCACCTCTACACTCTGAGGCCTCCTCCCCCAGCTTCATGTTGGAATGTCTGCCGAGATGCTTGATCACGTCCACCGAGTTGGATGGCAGGCCCCAGAGCGGTGATACATCTGCGTTGAGGTCTAGGGAAGGCACCCTTCAAGTGACTGCGGGTGGTGAACCGGAGGAAGGGACTAGCAGTATTGCCAGCATTGACCGTCTGATTTGCGTAGGCTGGGAGCTTTGAATGTCCTTCAAGGGTTCTAATGATGACCTTCGAAAAGTTTTCCGATCAATCTTGGTGAGTAGGCAGGAGAACAAAAGGAATCATCGAGGAGGATCGAGAGAACTTGCACGACTTCAGTGGGAGATGTCGGACGGGAGGGGAGCAAAGGGGTCCTAACTCCCTGCTAGTAACCTATGGGCGGGATTGGAACTAGGTGCTATGAAGATACTATCCTGGAATGTTAGGGGCATCTGCGATGAGAGAAAGTGCATCGATGTTAAACAGCTGATTGCTACTTTGAAACTGGTGATAATCACTCTGCAGGAAGCCAAATGGGGCAATTGTGACAGGAGGAAGGTCACCCCCATGCTTGGAGGTAATAGTTGGGACTGTATCGGTGTTTACTCAGTTGGCGCTTCGGTTGGTATTTTGGTAGTATGGAATTCGAGGATTTTCGAGAAATTGGATGAGGAGGTGGGGCTGTTCACGGCCGAGGTGGTTCTCTGAACTAAAGATACAGGAAAAGAATGGATGTTCTGTAGCATTTATGGGCCGTATGATGACAGAGATCGGGGCGAGTTCTAGGTTGAACTCGTGGCAATCGCCGCCAGATGGGATCTTCCTTTCTGCCTAGGAAGGACTTTAATGCCATCAGATGGAGTCACGAAAAACAAGGTGGGCCGCCGGACGCAGCTGTGATGCGGGATTTCAACAACTTCATTTCTGACTGGGCCCTGCTGGATCTTCCGCTATCCGGAGTGAGATTCACTTGGTCGAACCTACAAGAATTTCATTCTTTAAGCCGGCTTGACAGATTCCTATGCAATGTGGAGTGGCTTGATATTTTCCCGGGGGCCAGGCTGGAGGGCTTTGCTCGGGCCGTCTCCGACCATTGTTCTATTCTGCTGACCTGCAAATCTCAGACTAAGGGGACGACCCCGTTTAGATTCGAAAACATGTGGCTATTAGATGAGAAATTCCAGGAGTTGGTTCCTTCTTGGTGGAGCGAACCGGCACCTCCAGGGACAGCTGCTTTGCTTTTAGATTCATCTCCAAACTTCAGCGTACCTAGGAATGAATAAAAAGGTGGAACTGAGAGGAGTTTGGTCAAATCCACGCTACCAAAGAGGCGCTACTCTTGTGGTTGAAGGAATTGGATAACCTGGAGGAAACTTGATGCCTACTGGAGGATGAGAGAGAGGACAGATATAAGTTAATACAGGATTTCAACAAAACTTGTATGGCTGAAGAGATCTTCTGGAACCAAAAAGCTAAAGTTAGGTGGCTCAAAGAGGGGGATACCAACCCTAAATACTTCCATGCGATCGCCAATGAGCGGAATAAATCGAAGTATTTGGGAAGCATCGTTGCTGAAGGGGTCACGTATTCGGGGGAAGATTAGATCAGGGAAAGCATCGGCTCGTTCTACAAAAAGTTGTACTCGGATGATGATCTCCGGCGACCTGAGCTAGATGGGTTGCGTTTCCAATCCATCTCCAAAGAGGAACGTATGGGTTTGGAGCTGCATTTTACTGAGGAGGAGGTCTGGCGAGTAATCAAATTTGGAGGAAAGAACAAGGCACCGGGACTTGACGGTTTCGCCATGGAAGTCTTCCGCTTTTTCTGGTTGGCCATAAAATCTGACATGATGGATGTTTTGCACGAGTTCCACTCCTCCGGCTACATAGGGCGAAGTCTTAATTCCACTTTCATTGCCCTCATCCCCAAAGAGGGTGGGAGCTGATGACATCTCTGACTTCCAGCCTATTTGTCTCATAAACTGCCTCTACAAGATATTAGCCAAGGTGCTCGCCAACAGAATTCAGCCAGTTTTGAGCAAAATTATTTCTTCAAATCAGGGTGCGTTCGTACGGAGAAGACAATTAGTGGACCTGGTTGTGGTGGCTCAAGAGACCATACACTCGGCTCACCAAGATCGTCGATTGCGGCCCTCTGGAAGGTGGATATGCAAAAAGCTTACAGCCGAGTGAGCTGCGATTGCTTAGATTATATGCTCGGCAAGATGGGTTTCGGCACAACCTGGAGGAAATGGGTGCGGTGCTACTCTTCGACATGGTTCTCGATGTTGATTAATGGAACTCCAGCTGGATATTTTAAGAGCTCTAGAGGTATTCGTCAGGGAGATCCTCTCTCCCCGTTCTTATTTAACATTGTTGGCGAAGCTTTAGTTGGTCTTATCGGGCGGGCGAGGGAATTGAATCTTTTAACCAGAATACTGGTGGGACCCCAAGGGCAATACATCTCTCACCTTCAATACGTTGATGACACCATAATTTTCGGGAAAGCGGATGCAGTGGAGTTCATTTCGCTGGTTGAGATTCTATCAGTGTAAGAGGTTGTTCATTTTGGTGGTTGAGATTCTATCGGTGTAAGAGGTTGTTTCAGGACAGCGAATCAACCTGGCCAAGTGTATGGTCGACTGATGACAGAATTAGCGCAGATTGTCCAATGTATAACTGAGAAGCTACCAATCAAGTACTTGGGGCTACCCCTCGAATTGAGACTTCCGGCTGAGAGAGATTGGGAACCAGTTGTCCAAAGGTTTGAGCATCAGTTGTCTGTGTGGAAAGGTAAGCTCCTCAGCAGCGGCGGACGTCTCGTCCTAATTAAAATTGTCCTTGCTGCGTTGCCCACATTCTACATGTCCATATTCAAATGCCCGCTGATTATCATCAACCGTCTAGAATAGATCCAACGGAACTTTCTGTAAGAGGGGTCGGGCCAGGACAAGCGATACCACCTTGTTAATTGGGAGACGTGTCAACTACCGATCAGCTGTGGGGGCCTTGACATTCGTTGCTTGAAATGAACCAATATTGCCCTACTTGGGAAATGGTTCTGGCGAGTGGGAGAATGGAGGAAAGTGAAAACATTTGGCACAAGGTGCTGATTGAGAAGTATGGTCACTCATGGTCAAGACCAACGTACGTGGGTACCAAGCAGAGATGGTATTTTCACTGTAAGATCATACTTCAAGATGCTCTCTCGCCGCCCTCTGATCAAATTTCAAGGTGCAACACTGTGGAAGATGAGCATACCTCTTAAAGTTAAATTCTTCGAGTGGACTTTGTTCAGAGACCGTATTCTAACAGTGGACCAGCTAATTCGAAGAGGGGAGGAGATCCCTAATCGATGTGTAATGTGCGCAAATAGAGAGGAGACCACTGCACACCTTCTACACTGCGATGTTGCTCATGCTGTTTGGAATGTGGTCGTTAAATCCTTCGGAATGAGTTGGGTTACGCCAGCATCGCCTTACTTTCAATTCTTGATGTGGGAGTTGGTGAAACTGGAGTCAATTGGGCGAATATTGGAAGGAGGCCCTATTTGCCGTCTATTGGAACATATGGTGCGAGCGTTTGTCAGATTTTCGAGAACAAAAGTCGCTCGGTGGGGATGCTCATGAAGTTGATTAGAGACCTTGTGTGGTTTTGGGTTGCTAGAGGCGGGGTTGGGCTGGAAAATGGCCCTTACACTTAGGATCCGGGATGATTTTGGCAAGCCGAAGAGCTGTTTCGGACCTCGTTGTATTTTCCTTTTTCTTTTTGTAGGTCGTGTCGTTGTATTGGTTTTTTCAACATCTTGCTAGTTTTCAATATAACTCCCATTACCGATAAAAAAAAAAAAGTCAACTGAAGGAAAGTTCGAGGTTGAACATTTTCTCCAGAATGATGCAGTCCAATACTATAGCCCCATGATTTTACCAGGGTTTTAAGAAGAAAGAATATGTATAGAAAAAGGAACGAAAAGGAGAAAAAGGAAGACGTAATAAAAAAAAATTGGGGATTATTTAGATTGGGTCCGAGTTACACAGACTAAATGTAAGGGTAACTAGTTTGCTTTGCTATTATGTTAGGTTAGTACACATAAGGTGTGCCAGTTTCTATTTTTAAAGAGAGATTATTTAGAATAAGAATGAATCTTTTAGGGATTAGAAATGTTTTGTAATTAAGATAGACTAGGACTCTTTCTTAAATTAAATTAGCTTTTACTTATTTAAAGGCTACTTTGTGATGTAAATTTGTGAGTTGGATAACACAAATTTATTATAAAGAGCTTGTGCGCTTAAGATCCGTGTAGGGTTGCCTAGAAATTATTGAAAGATATCATGCGAGTCTATGAAGAGTTGCGGTTCGAGATTTTGGCGAGGTCTCTCTTCTCCAATCACCCCAGAAGTTTAGATTCTGACCCTCTAGCAGTTTTGTTGGTTTCTTCATAAAAGACCATGCTGATTTCTTCAAGGTATCGATTCGGAGTTAGGTTATTTTGGGCAAGATTTGTTCTTAAGGAACAATGTTTTTTATCAACAAATAATCCTTCATCAAAGATCAAAGCACATTCTCCAAAGAGTAAAGTGTCATATATGGAGACCCCATTATAAAATAGTAATGGTGATGAAGAAGATGTAGAGGTCACCTCGCCACTTACCGAGGCATCACTAGATGATATCCATCCCATCATCACGACATCTCTCCCCCTAAATTCATCTCATCACCGCTCCATCTATTTCTTCACCTCACATCCATCCCACATTGCCCATTAAATCGACTTCTAATCTACCATCGTACCATGCGTCCCACCACCACATCATCACATCGACGAAAATGCATATGGACTGTTCTCAAATTCCAAGAACCGAAACCGGAGTCGAGTTTTCCCCAACTCGGGATATTTATATTTAAGAATATTTTTTTTAGATTTAAAAAGAAAATTCACCCCTTATAACCAATACCAAAGACGCACCGGTCCCGTTGAGTGGCTGATTTACCATTGATACCAAGTTTTCAAACCTTGCATGTCACTTCTCTCTAGTTCACTCCATTTGTCTTTCCCTTCTCCAAGTTCTTTCGTACTTCATATTACCGCAACACTTATTTGTCTACCTTTAAACCTCCTTACATTCAAATTCCTAATACTATCCTTTTCTTGGTATTCCACATATCTACCATAGCATTCGCTTGTCAACCACATGTACTCAAGTCTTCTTGCTTCTTTGTTGCGCAGGTGTGGAATTCAGGTCCTACTATCACCTTATAAAAATACCCCTTCAATCTTGTTGCAATTCATCAATCACACAACACGTTACTTACCCATCCCTGATCCCTCCAGTTTGAGGTATTGCCTCCATGGTTTTATATCCTCGTTACTGAATATGGGAAATATTTCTTTTTAGATTACTTTTTTTATCACGACTAAAAACAGAGGGCAAACAATATGATGCAAGATAAGTGTTAAAACTAGGGTTGTGCATTTTTTGGGCCGAACCGCCCAAACTGACAAAACCAGACCGAAGCGCTGGTTTTGGTCCGGTTTGGACAGGTACCGGTTTGGGTTTGGTTTGGCAAAAAGAAAAATCGAAAAGTTTGGTTTGGTTTCAGTTCCGGGCCTTCCCAAGCTGAAACCGACCGAATCGAACCGATTGTAAGTAAAAAAATATTAATATATGTGTACACTCAAACAAATGATTGGGGCCCGGATTGGGAACTAGAGTGAATGTGATGAATTTATTTTTGTTATCTTTTTTGAGAAGGGTGAATAGATTATAATAGTAAAACGACGTCGGAAAATATAAAAATAGTGTAAGTGTAAAATAGGTTAAGAAATTAGGAAATTTTGATGTGCAAGTAAAACTTATAGGAAAATTGAAACCGACCGAACCGAACCAAACTGAATTGAATCGGGTTGGTTTGGTTCAACAGTTGGCTCGGTTTGGTTTGGTTTGAACATTTAGAAACCGATTAGAACCGGTTTGGTTTTTGGTTTTGGTCCAAATCGTCCAAACCGAACCGAATACACCCCTAGCTAAAACCCTAATTATGCGAATTTGGGATTAACTTCAGATTAAAGAGAATAGCAGAAATATTTAAAGCGCTCACATGCTTTGAAATATTCTGATCTAGAAAAATGGCTCGGATGAAGGAAATCGAGTTTCGTTCTAGTTTAGGGCACTGAGCGACAATTATGGTCTCATCTCTTGACTCCTCTAGGATTTGAAGAGTTAAAGGTCCAAAGGGTTAATTCAATCAAGGGGAAAATCAAAATATATCAATTAATAAGGTGTGAACAAAATTCCAGGAACTAGTTAACTAGGGATTTTGGTTTTTTCTTTTTTTTTATCAAAGGAAATAAGGAAAACAATTACCTGACAATTATTAAAGGACAAAATAGAGAGATAGGGTTCTAAAGCTTCACACCAAGGATTATGAGGCTTCACACCAAGGATGTACGTTGGTTTCGCACTAAGCGCACGATAAAACAAAGATTCACTCCTTGAGTTTTGAAAGATTCGCTCTCTCGAGTAAAAACTCTTCACAAGTTCTCTTAAAGTTTGCACAAAGTAACTATCAATTTCATTAATCATCAATTACCCAAATAAAGTCTTTACATGCCTTTATATAGGCTAAGAAAATCCTAACTAAACTTATAATCGAAATTGGAAAGACTCCTAATTTAGAAGGAAACTAAAACCTAAATTCTTTAGTGAAAACTAGGCCTCGCGTATCGCTTTCGTGAAAAGTCGCTCAAGCGAACTTGGTTGTTGCGCGAGCGAGTCTTCAACACTGCCCACGCCAACCTTTCTGTTGATTCTTGCTCGAGCGGGGACCGATGTCGCTCGAGCGAGTTTGGGCAGAGAGTTTTCACTCAACTTGTCAATCTTGCTCGAGTGGGAACCATTATCACTCAAGCGAATCTGGGCAGAGATTGTGCTCCCTTGCCGACCCTTATTGTCTAAAGTGTCTTGGGCTTCTTTTTGCATTTTTCATCTGCCTTGTATCGTGAGATGTCCCAATCAATTCTCTCAGGGTGGGAGAAACTCGGTGAATTGTAGATCCCACACATGGCACACTTCGGAGGCTCAACTCTCTGCTTGCCTTTTCACGTTGTGAGATACTCATGATGCTTACATGCATTGGTTGTGAAGTTTATAAACTCTATAACCTCCTCATTCAACCTTCTCTCATATTGCACAGGTAGAGTGCGAGTTATGAATTGGTTCAATGGGTTTGGTTTGATTGTTTGGGCAACAAGGAATTGGTCAAAGGACATAGTTGTCGGATCCTCCACTGCAACTATCAGATGAATACCCTTGTCTAAAGGAAAATTTAGACCTCCATCATTACCTCTTTTCAAGATCAGAAAAAGTTCCACATGCTCGAGACTATCAGGAGTCAATACAAAATTGTCATTATTAAACTCATTAAACAAATTCAATGTGTTATGTTCCTACCGACTCTAGCGACTCATATGGTACGGATACACTATCAACACTTTCTTCGGGTTAGAAACTTTCTTCACACAACCTACTGTTTTCACAAGAATTTCATCATCCTCATCACTTGGCATTTCAATAGGTTCATAAACTTCTACTCCTAACTCATTGTCCTTTTTTTCGTTATCCTCTTAAATAGTCGAGGTTTTGAATTTATTGGGACATTAAGATGCAAAGTGACCAAAGCTTTAGCACTTATAACACTGTTGTGGTGCACGCTTAGAATTCTCAATCAATATTCTTTATCCCTTGTCAATCTAAGGATTCACGGGTTTTAAGGATTGACTATAGGTATTATTCACTTTTTCAGTAAGACTAGATCGAAAATACCTTTCTAACTCTTGCACTCTAGCATAACACTTCTAAATCTTCAACAAAATGAGGGATGAGTTCTTTTCATAACTCGAGACGTAGACCAGTGCGAAACCTAGATAAGGTAATGTGTGCACTCTCAAACTTTAGTCCGATAAGTACTCAAACTTGTTGATATAATCATCAACAGGCATGTTTCCCTATTTCAAATCATGCCATTGATCCATGAATCGTTGGTCGTAGGAAAGAGGAACATATTTATCATGAAGTTTCTCTTTCATGTTCGCCCATGTAGCGATGGGTTAGCGTTCGAGAGCTTCTCGATGTCGTTTCACACTCATCCAATAAAGTTTGGCTTGTCCCACAAATTTCATCTTGGTAAACCGTACTTTCGCTCATCCGACATATCATACCAATCGAAATAATGGTCTCTGGCGGCTGTCCAATCTAATAAAAAATTTTGGGTCCTTTCCTTCCAAGTAGGAGCGTCAACTTTAACCAACTTTGTAACTCTATCATCTAGGTTGGGAAGATTTTCACACCTTGGAGGATCCCTCATTGAAATTAACCCTACGATATTCACCGTGAGTCGATCTAGACAACTCTTAGAATTATGTTGCTAAATCAACCTATTGGGCTTGTTGGTTGTGCAATTGGGCTTGTATGGCAACTATCTAGGTGTTAAAACTCTAACACACCTATTTACAATTAAAACCTAAAACTTAGTTTGAATACTAACAATCCTAAACTAGAACTGTGCTCTGATACCAATTTAATGCAGGATAAGCACTAAAACCCTAATTATGCGAATTTGGGATTAACTTCAGATTACAGAGAATAGCGAAAATATTGAAATTACCCAACCACATAAAATTATTTAATTTATTTAATTAAAACAATTGGGTTGAATTAATTCTAGCGCTCACATACTTTGAAATTTCTCGATCTAGAAAAATGGTTCCGATGAAGGAACTCGAGTTTCGTTTTAGTTTAGGGCACAAAGTGACAATTACAGTCTCATCTCTTGACTCCTCTAAGATTTGAAAAATTAAAGGTCCAAAGGGTTAATTCAATCAAGGGGAAAATAAAAAATATATCAATTAATGAGGTGTGAACAAAATTTCAGCAACTAGTTAACTAGGGATTTTGGTTTTATTCCTTTTATCAAAGGAAACAAGGAAAATAATTACCTGACAATAATTAAAGGACAAAATAGAGAGAGAGGGTTACAAGGCTTCACACCAAGGATGTACATCAGCTTTGCACTAAGCGCACGATCAAATGAAAATTCACTCTTCGAGTTTTGAAAGATTCGTTCTCTCGGGTGGAAACTCTTCACAACTTTTCTGGTTTGCGCAAAGCAACTTTCAATATCATTAATAATCAATTATCTAAATAAAGTCTTTACATGCCTTTATATAGGGTAAGAAATCCTAACTAATGAGAAGCTTCTAAAATATTTGGTAGAGTGGGTTGGCAAGTCGGATTATTTGGTTCGTTGAGGAGAGGTTTACAGTGTGCCCCCAGTTACACTTGATCAGTATTACATGCGTGTTTCATTGGCGAGGAAACGTTTCAGATCCAAGAGAATTGATGGGGACGTCAACTTTACCGACCGATGCCGTGAGTTAGATTCATCGGTGATGAAACATTTCAGGTCCGAGAGAATGATGGGGACATCAAGTTCGAGAGGGAGCCGATGTCACTCGAGTGAGTTTAGGCAGAGTTTTTGCTCAACTCTTCAGCGATCTCACTCGAGCGGGAACCATTGACGTTTGGACAAAGACTGTGCTCCCTTGCCGGCCCTTATTGTCTGAACTGTCTTGAGCTTCTTTTTGCATTTTCCATCGGCCTAGTATCGTGAGATGTCCCCATAACAATACATTACAGAAGTGAACTATTGGAAGTAAAGTTTCAAAAGGAAGGGCTGAGCTAATGACGTTTTAAAAGCTATTGTGAAGCCTCTTTTCATGCAACCGGATAGCACGGAAACACAAAGCTAGCAGCATCAGCAGGAGTGTTGCCACATAAAGGAGAGTGGACCATTTAATTTTTAAGCATGAATAGAATATGATTTTTATTCAGATTTGTTCTATGTATAAACCCCTAAGTCTATAGTGTATAAGCCACCAAATTTGCGACAAAACAATAATTAGCATTTGTTGACCCCCATCATAAGAAAATCCTCGCTACACTCCTGATCATCAGAGAGAGAGAGAGAGAGTATGATTGCAGCCGTCAAAAATGAAGTGATGAATGTTTGCATTAATCGGAATGTGTAGGAGTGTAGTCTGCATTTTACCATATAAATTGAGATTATGCTAGGGATTAGGATATTTCTTGTTGACTGCTTAGGGAAGAAACAATTGTAACGAAATTCTCTCTCTCTCTCTCTCTCTCTCTCTCTCTATATATATATATATATATATATATATATATATATATATATATATACACACACACACACACACACACACGTAAACTAACCTACTCTTGTTGTGAAGTATAAAATACATGCAATTTATACACACACACACACACACGTAAACTAATCGACTCCTGTTGTGAAGTGTAAGATACATGCAATTTCATGTATCTTGATCCATTGTCTTTGGACTCTTTGCAGATAAAACTTTATGACCGTCGCCTGACCCAGAGAGGAGCTGTCCAGTCTTATGAGGGGCACATAAACTCCCACACCCATCTGCAGCTTGGAGTCGATCCTTCTGAAACACTTGTCCTGTCAGGTGTGTTCCTTTTCAATGAAGTCGACTTGTTTACACAACTTTCAGGAAGCTAAATTGCTGTTACAAAACTTTCATGTAAGGCGGAGAAGACGGTTGTGCACGTATTTGGGACATAAGGACTGCTGAGCTACTTTTCGGGGAGAAACTCACCGATTCTGCACTCTCAACTGTTTGCTGGCCACGAACTGGAAGCCGAGATACTGAAGAGAGCTTATATGGCCACGATAGTAGTTTGGAAGTATGGCTTGGTTCGCGCGAAGAACTATTTTACATGCATGGGTCATGATTTATCTCCAAAGATGGACACTGATGTGAAGCGACGGAGTGATTTTTCGTCTCTGTTTGCGGTTCGAAGGCAAAGCTGGCAAGGTCACGTCTGCAAAAATCGGTAGTTAACAAAGGAAGGTTTATGCGCACAAATTAGTGCTGTTAGGGAGTTGAAGAAATGATCAATAATGCACAGAAGGCTTTCTTCCCTTCCGATTGAGTCGACATATCACACAACACCATCGGGTATCAACAAATAACGCGAAATGGATGGACGGATGTAATATTATTATCTTTAATGCAAAAGGTTACAGATGACTGAAATCTCCTATCCATGCATGCCCACCATAAGTTATTTGCTTCACATCACATGTGCAGACTCTTGGGAGACTCTTTTTAACTCCATTTTTAAAATAAAGCACACCCCCTTAGCTGTATAGTGACAAATTTCGTTTTCGGTAATTTTCTGGTGGAATCCTTTCGGTACATTTTGGATTAATTGCAATACCTTTCAGAAAAAGTTCGGGAAAGTTTCGGGGATTAAAAATATGTAAGAAATATATTTAATATTCTCTAAAAAAATTACTACAATATATACTAAATTACTAACATATTTAAAAATAAATAAATAATAATAATTAAACATTAAAAAAATACTAAAATTTACTGAAAATTTTTACGAAATTTCGGCGAAATTTGTCATTATGCTAGCTGCAGCTTTAGTGGGAATTGGAATTTAACAGGACTGATGGCTAAAGTTTTGGGATTCTGACAAAATAATGCCTAGTTGCTAAAAATATTGCTGTATGTCCTAGTTACCAAAAAAATTACCTAATAATGCCCGCAATATCTCAAATAATGTCTGTAAGCTTGAGACTCGTGCAACTTTGGTCACATTATTAAATACTAAAATACCTCTCACCATATTTGTCAAGGACAAAAAAGCCCCTGCACCTATTTATCCTAAACAAAGTTAAGGGAGAAAAAAAAAAGAGAAGCTGCCCCCTTCTCCCATTTTTAACTCAAGCACCCAAGTGGATCTTGAGACCATTGACTGAGGGCTAAGTGGCACACATCGCACAATAATTTTAGTGCTACTCTTTTTAGATTTGTGTGGCATGGAATTTAAAGCTGACAGTCTGATGGTATGCTCATGATTTCAAAATCCATTGTATGGAAAATTGGGCTGAAAAGCGATCTCCATGGTGCCCTGGAATATAGGTGCTTAAAACTAAATTGGTGAGAAAAAGTTGACTCTTATGTTTTAGAGCATAGTGAAAAAAACATGCGTTTGTTTTGAGAATCGTATAAAATGTCATTTTATACATAAAAATATATAAAATTAAGAAACATATAAAAAGTCATTTTATACGGAAAAACATATCAAACCTGTTTTCTCTATTTAAAACACATATTTTATGTTTTTCTGTGTAAAATGCATTTTATTCCTAAAAAAAGATTTAATTAAATATATTTTTATACAATTATAATATATATTTCTTTATATTTTTTCCTTTGTTTATCATTTTTTCCAAAATTTTCTGTTGACGTATTCTTTTTGCACCACGACTTTTCCCCTTTCTTATCCGTATTTCCCTTATTTAGCCATTTTTTCCTAACTTTTCCCTCGCCATTATATTCCCATACTCCTTTGTGACTATGTTTTAGAGTAAACTACTTTCTGACCCATATGTATGGTAAATTGGCAAGGCATCATTCATCCTTTTAGATATTGGCGTTGGGCTTACTATCGGTGTCTGCGGGCCGGGCTTGAGCTAGGCCTAATGAAAAATCATACAAGCTTAGGTCCATGCCGTACCCTGGCCCATTGACACCCCTTGCATGTCTACCCATAGAATTTTCAATATGCCTATCCGTTTTTCCTTTTTTTTCTCTTTTTGCTTTCTTAAACTTCGTTAAATCATAGAATCCAAGCCCCCTTTACAGAGTTTCTGTATGTAGAGATATGCTATGGATTTTGTTCCCCAAGGCAAAAACTTTCAACTTTCTCAGAAGTACTAAGATAAAGATTGCTAGGTTCTATTAATCTTTATCTTTAATTCTCTTTAGACTGAACTTCTCACTTCAATGTTCATAAAAGGGATGACTCCTCACCGATATCATAAGATTATAAAGTTTATGAATGGCATTTTAATCCCTAAATCCTATAAAAGGTCTACTTTAACATGTTATAAGGTCATTGAAATAAGTGGAAGTCAGCTTTGACAGGATTGGTGTATGGTGTAGAGAGCCTTCCAAATATTAATAATATTATGATGCCGGTGCCCTACTAATCCTTTTTATAGGCCTCCTTTGCTGAGTTTGTGGGCACTTACTTTTTAACATCTCAACATCATACTATTATTAGCATCTTTGTGGAAAATTTCGTGCCCAACCTGACCCAAATGCCTGACACCCGACCCGGCAGTTTGGGCTTCAGGTCAGGCAGGCCGGATCTTCAAGTCTTCGGTTTGGTAGGTTGGATGGGTTGGTTCAAGTGGTCAAAATTTCCAGTCAGGTTAACCGTTTGGGTTTGGTCGGTTCAACTGGCCAGAATTTTGGGTCTGGACAGAGACTCAGAGGGTGGGGACAACGGTCAGGCATCTAAATAAGTCAAATTGATATAATATATATATTACTATTACAAATTACTAAATGGGAAGAAAATAAATGTCTTCCTCGATCTAATTAGATAAAGAGTAATGATCCTCTCACTTGAGTCATGGGATATATTCTCAAGTCATATGATCTGATATCTAGACATATCCCATGACTTGAGTCATGGGCTATTGGTTGCATGTCACATCCAATTGACCTTTTAAGTCATCTAATTTGATATCTAGCCAATAGGAGTTCGAGTCATAGACATATATCTCATGACTCGAGTCATGGGCTTATATCTCATAACTCGAGTCATATTTCTCATAATTTGGGTCATATAATCAATTCTCTTATAATAAATAGAGTACCTTTAAATCCACCTCTCAGAATCTTTGAGTTCACCCACGCTGAAATACATTGACTATGCTGAATCAAACAATGGTGATCGTTTATCCTCCCAATTTTCCACATGATGGATCTTGAGATCATGGGTGTACCATCAGACGGTTAGTGTTTTATTTCACGTTGCACACATCTAAAATAAGTGACCTTAACATGACATCCAAGCTCAAATTGATTTTAAGGTCACTTTTTTGGGTGTGTACTACATGAAATAAAAAATAGACCGTCTGTTGGTACGCCAATGATCTCAAGATCCATTCTGTGAAAGATTTGGAGGATAAATTATTTCCATCATTTAATTCAACAGGGTCAATATATTTCAGCGTGAGTGAACTCAAAGATTTGGTGGATAGATTTAAAGGTACTCATTAAGTTTTTGTTGAGTTTCGGGTTGGTTCATACATCTAAACCCACGTGGGGTCAATCTGACCCGAACCGGATAGTCGATTAAAATCTCGGGGCGGGGGGGGGAGTCAGGTTGACACTACTAGCCTCAACCTCACCCGTTGACACTACTGGCCTCGTTGACTCTTTTTACTAGTCGATTGAAGAGGCATTCAGATGGCTTTTTCATTGACTCTGTTTGTAAATTAATGTTAGAAATAGGCAGCAGATACATTAGATTTCATCCGACAACATCCCGGGATTACGCTAAACTGTTATGCCAAATTAAGTGAAATGCAGTGTCCCTAGCCAAATTAATTGATATGAAGAACATGTTGCTTATGCCTCCAAAGTTCATACTTTACCCAAATAGATGGGACATGCCAATGATAGCCGTGATTCTTAGCTTTTTTTTGTAATAGGACATTGTATAAGATCACTTCTGTGGGGATCCTAAAATCACAATTTCACCCCTCATAATTTTGTGTTCACATGGAAAAACAGCCATTAATTATTATGTCAGACTTGAAATGGCCATTTTACCCTTAGAGCTTTATCACCTAATGATCAGTGTCGGTGTCTAAGATCTCGTCGGGCAATCGGGTTATTATTTGAACTTTTAGTGCCCCACGTGACTTATGAATGCTTGATTGAGGCTAATATTTGGTTTTTAAGCAAAAAGAAGAAAATTCCGAGCTTTGGAAGTACTAATCCGGCTTTTTTGAAGATCAAATTGGGCTTTTGAAGACTAAATTGTGCTTTTGATGTAAAAGAAATTATAGAAACATACAAGATCTAGGCTAGAATCGTTTGATCAACATATAAGGTGCGACAATAATCTAGTAAGATAAATCTTACTTATCTAATCAAATGATAGCGAATATGTGCTTGAACGGCAGATCCTCGCTATGAGATGACGACCCTGAGAATAAATCACCTCTCTTTCTTTCTATCTCTATTGATGGGAATGACATTGAGAATAATCAAATAGGGGACTTTGTCCTCCTTAAATAGACATTGATTAGTCTCCTAGCCTATCAAGAAAAACTAAATCTAGAGGATGTGTCACGTTTATAAAAGGGATTACCACAACCCTATAAATAAGGAATTCCACCAGATTGGGTATTGATTCTCATTGTGCCACGTTTAGAAAGTCTCACTAATTCAAGTTTTAGTTATTTATGGAAAAGGTTAGTGTGTGGGCCACAAATACGCAACATTTGATGCCCAAATATATTTTTTTTTGACAAATCAATTGGAAGCTTGATCGGGCGGGATTTCGGTTATTGATCAAACGACCAATTAGTCCCTTCAATCCTTATCGGTGACCAATCATTCTTCTTCGATTTTTCCAACCCGATCAGTCAATCGATCAATCAGATAGAGTCTGATCGATATGATTCAGTTCTTGATTAGTCTCTAGACACATTTTGTTTTAAAAAAATGATATGTGAAGAGTAATTCAGTCTTTTAAATAATATATAATTGAGTAGTAAAAAGAAAGGGAAGTTGAAAGAAAAAGTAAGAGTATTTTCATCATTTTATATAAAAAGTGGCAGTTAAAATAAATTTTTATGGTTAAACGGGGGATCTTGTAAATTTAGAAACCTTTTGAGAAAAATTGTTATGTTAAAAATGTGGATGAAGAATCTTGCAAGATGGTCTTTTTTATATTTAGCCTTTTAAAAGGGGGTTGCACATTTGTACCCATCATGAGTTGGAATAAGGGGGTTGCACATTTGTACCCATCATGAGTTGGAATATGGACTACACGTCTATGCGATCAGTGTAAAATACGAAGTCAAGCGAAAATCGTATAGTCTACTTCGTAGTATATGAGCAATCAGTGTATAATACGAAGTCAAGCGAAAATCGTATAGTCTACTTTCCCGTCTATGATGGTTAAATCATCTAGAAGGAAAATCCATTTTGAAGATGAGTACCTTTATTTATAACCAAGGACTCCTTCAACTCTGTGCTTAAACCGATCACTAGCGTTTACCTTCTCCAACTTTGACATAATAGATCTTGAGATCATGGTCCTATTATTAGTTGGTTAGATTTTTAGCCCACAATGCACAACATCAAAAGTGGGCCGATAATCATGTTTTATGTATGGCCATGATAATATTTATTGGCCAGGTGAAATCAAAGTTTGACCATCTGATGGTAAGCCCATGATTTCAACATCCAATGGAGTCAAGATTTTTAGGATTTCTGATAGGGGTCCCATGAAATTAGGTTAGGCCAAATTGTTCGGTCCTTAAAGGGCCTTAAAGATTTGTATTTAACATGAGGGCTTAGGACCCCACATCAGATACCGTGCCTCTGCCATTATCAAGCATCTCAGTATTGGACCGATCTGAGCCTAACTGATTCCGGTTCGGTTTTAGTTTCGGTTTAGGGAGCCAAAAATCGAGGGGGAGGATGAGAAAATTTAACAAACCCAAAAAAATGGAGAACATATATTAGAAAATAGAAAAAATATTGAGACTGAACTGAAAAAAACCGAAATATTTTGGTTTCACACTACAGAAAATAAGACTATTAGCGGCATAAAAAACAACTGCTATTAACAAAAAAATTTGTTGTTTCAATAGCAACAGGACTACTAGCGGCAATTTTTTTGTTCATAGAGGTAGTTTTTGGCGCCGCTAATAGTCTTATTTTTTGTAGTGTCGGTTCGGTTTCAATTTTTTTTTTTAAATATCGAACCAAACCCACAAATCGATATCGATTCGGTTCGGTAAACCAAACTTGCATCCCTATCTTGAGCTAAGGCCAAATCCAAAAGTTGAAATTTTGGTTGGACGGTCTGGATTAGTATAAACATGAGCATGGTTAAACATCTCGGTATTGGACTTTGGATTGGTCGGTGCCAAATTGATGTAAACCGTTAAAAAATAAATAAAAGTAAAAATTTGTTAAAAAGGATCCTTCTTGGTTAAAAAGGATCTTTATTGGAAAGAGATTTGACCATTACAGCAAGAGAGCTGAAAACGTTCCAGCAACTATTATAGCTCTCCAAACTTTCAAAAGTGAGCTCCAACAAGATAGCTATCCCAAAAGCCAAAATAGCTACGAGCTATAATAATAGCTAAATTTAGTTATTACTGTAGCAAAAGGTAAAACAATAAAAAAAATATTTCTGGGTATAAAGCTCTTTCTCTCTCTCCTCTATTTTTCTCCCTCTTCTGTTTACTGTAGCAAAAGGTAAATAATATTTTAAAGAAAAGAGTAGCTAAAATAGAGTATCTGTTGGAGTGATTTTTATTATAGCATTAACTAAAGTAGTGTTTAGCTATTCAAATTTAGCTCTCCTTGCTCGAGATACTCTTAGTCAAATACTTTTTTTTTGTTTGTTGTAAAATTTGTGTTTGTATTTTTTTATTATTTTTGTAAAATAGGCAGAGACAATCTAGATGTGCCTTACATATTGTAGAGAGTATGACTGTGTATGACATGGCTCTCTACTAACCCTTGCAACAACAGAGTTCACCTACTTTAGTTGGTTCTCATTCTCTTTTCTAACTTCCTGCAAAGGAGGATTTACCTGCTCTAGCAGCAACCTCCCTGCTCTCTACTAACTCCCTACCATAGAAAATAAAATCTGCTCTGACATGGAGTGTGTAGAGAGAAGGGTAGAATTGTTGAACGAGTAAATCTTGCATAAAATCTTACTATGCAAGGAGTTATTAAGGAGAAGGGGTACATGCTAAAGCAGGTAGCGGGATGTTAACAAAGAGGATGGGAACCTGCTAAAACAGGTGAACTCTGTTATGGCAAGGGCTAGTAGAGAGTTATGACATACGCAGTATGACAATTGAAGAGCAACACTTAGAAAATATATCTCACACAACAAAATACTCATATTGAGTGACACATAGGAGAATAAATTTCACCCAACCACCCTCACCTTATTAATATGAGGAAGCAAAAACGTAAAATTTAGAACTCACGACCTCAAGCCTCACAAAGGAGGGAGGATACCAACTGAGCTACCACTCAATCAGTAAGAGGCAAATATTGTGGGCAAAATCGAAATTACAACACTACAAAAAGTAAGACTATTAGTGACAGTTTTTTTAACAAAAAACTAAAAAAACTACTGCTATTAGTTCTGTCGCTACAAAAAGCTGCCGCTATCAAAAAATGCCTTAATAGCAAGTGCCACTGAAATACCTTATTTTCGTAATGCAATCATTGTCTTATTTTTTAGGTTCCATTAGTGTTATATTTCAATAATTACTAATTTGTAAGTTTGGATTAGCCTTAGGCCTGCCAACGGGTTAGGTTAGAATTATAGTAAGCCTGATTATTTTTTACCTTAAAAATTAAGGCTAAACCCCGATTGGGGTAGGAATTTTAATTTAAGCCCAAGCCACGGAATTGGGCTCCGGATAAGTCGAATTCAGGCCAGCCTGGCCTTTTCCCTTATATCATCAATTGGTTGGGCTCAGGCCCAGTTTCGTTTGGCCCAATAATTTTTTACCCTGCAAATTAGTCTCAAACCTGACATGGATTACAAAATTGGACTGGACTCAGTTTGTTGTCGAGCCTGAGCTTTTTATTTAAATAAAACCCTTTTTGTATTTGGCCGAGCCGCGTTCATTGAAAAAAATAAAAATAAAATAAAATAAATAAAAATTTGTAGTATCAACATACAAAAAAATAGCTACAAACACCGATAATACACTCCCAATTCGGTATAATTAGTTTGGATAAAACCTTTGCATGATTGGCTGATATTTATTGATTTATTATTTTTTAGTGAATTGTATCGGCCGAGATATAAAACCATGCGCGTGAGCTATATGTGAACATGCAAGGTCTATCATCTTTAATAGTGTTGCGTACCGTACTCTATTCTTTGAAGGAACTGACTCTCCTCCACCAAAAGGCCATTTTGGGTATTATATATGATATATTTCAGATATATATTGGCCCTCATGGCCTAATATGGCCGATGACCCGTTATTTGATTGATTTGAGCTGATATTTGACTCTATATTCAATCTGAGAGTAATGTAGGTTGGGGGGTAAGCCAATCCCTATGGCGATATTTAAAACCATGCTATAGCTAATACCATTAGGAATAGGGCCACACACACTAAGGCTTCCCACCTTTTCTTTTTCAGTTAATTGCCAAAAGTGAAAGGTTGGATATGTTAAAAAACAGTGGTGGAGTTTTTAAGGTACTTTTAATCCAAAAAAAAAAATTGAAACTAAAAACAAAGGAGAGGGGTGGACTGGAAACGTTTACAAAAAAAAGGGCGGAATAATTGACGGCAACGCATATATGGGCAGGAAAATTGGCACAATCGAAGACGAGAAGCCACTTTTTAGGTTTTTTGGGGTGCCCCACTTCATAAAAGATATGGGGGCATAATTGTAGATTAAGAGAAAGCAAGGGGAGATTAAGATGAAACTTTGAAAGTGACCCTTCAACTCCTCCACAAAATGCTTTGTTTGTAATACTTTTCACGCAAAACTAGGGTTCTCTTTATATGATTGCATGCAGTCTTGTCTAAACAAAAGCACGGCAAAAGAAAAATGAACCAAAATGATTATGTCTTATTTTATGGATTATTTTCACCAATCAATGCTACATAATTAGTGATGCTACTTAGTTAACTCTCAATCATATATATTTATTTGATTATTTTCCATCAACATTCTTGCTTAAGGTCGTCTGGATGAGATCTGAAGTAGACCCTTAGGAAGGATTGAGATAGTAAAAACACAAGGAAGTCCAAAAAAAAAATGAAAATTAATAAAGATCTAGAGTGAAGCTAGAGAAATAAAACACAAAGCTGACCCCAGAGATACGGCTGTGAAGATAATAAATTAATAATGATACTATTAATCATTAATTTATAGTAATAGTTGTAATAGTTAATTATGTGATGATTTGGTCCATCTTTCGAGTACCTTGAGCATATTCTAATGAGCAAGAAAAGATGAAATATAGGAGTCATTTTGAAAATAACTAAAGGAAACATTTATCAACTAAATACTTTATTGTTGGTAATGAAGCTTGTTTTACTAAATTTGTTAAATTGCCCAAAAGGTCCATTTTCATGATTTTAGGGATACTATTTTTATAATTTGATTTTTTAAAAAAATATATTGATTATTCCCCATTTAGCGTTCAATCCAAATTGATCCCTAATGATTTTTATTTTTTATAATTCGATATGATTTTGAAAATCTTAGTTTTGCAATTTGTGCATGTGATGATACAACTGCAAAAATAAGCTTCTATAACCAATGAACCTACTCATGTAGAGCCTGTGGATGCACAATCACAACGACCTGTCTAAAATAATAAATATTTGTAAAATATTATTTATTTTTGTAAAATAATAATAAACTAGATTAAATATCTTTACAATCTTATTTTTTATTTTTATTTTTCGAAACAAGATGTGAGTATCCAAACTCAGCCTAAGCTTCATGTGAATCTTTAGCAATCAAACCACAGCAAAATTAATCCGTATATATAAAAAATAAAATAAAAATAAAAAAGGCAATTTAAGTTTGATTTCTAGAATATTTTCAATGTTAAAAATTTGTTATGCTTGTTTTCTGTTGGTAAGTAAGAAACAAGCAGCAACCATAATTCTAATGATGATTGCAAGGACTTCAGTTATTCTATTTTCCCAAAATCAGAAACTGATAAAAAAAAAATGGTAATAATAGTGGGAAAAAAAATATAACTCACTCACAAATCATGAGTTCATGATCATGTAGAACAACACATCATTTACTAAAACTAAAATCTCGTATACATCCTCAAAGTCATCGTTTTCTGTGCAATGTAAATAATAATATCACACTGTAAGTTGATAAACACTAATGCTAACAAATAATATTACCTATTAGATATTGGATTTGGACCGCTTGGGACTTCATGTGCACTAGCATTAAATACCCTCTCTCTATGTGTCCTCCTCCCACTACCACTGATCCCATACGTCTCTACTGCACCGTGACTCGTACCGGACACCTCCACGTTCAGGGTTTGGTCTTCATCTCTGTTATCGGACATCGGCGAGGCATCGCCGATCGTAATGAGATCAGTTTGATTGTCGGCAGTTGTATGAACCAGAAGGAGAAGAAAGAAGATTATGGTTGCTATGGTGAGATGGAGAGAGACACTGGAACTTCCATCAAGAGCCATATAAATGAGCTAACACCACCATCCAACGATCCTTGTGAGTTCAAAATCCATAAACTAGAGAGGAAGTTTAAAACAGTGAGAGGTGGTGTGGCTGTATGTAGAGATGATTTTAAGTAATTAATCTAAGGAGAGAGAGAGAGAGAGAGAGAGAGAGAGAGTGAGTTGCAAGGGAAAGTAAGAGAAAGGTTAAGGGGTGTTTTGCTTTTATTTAATTGGGAGTTGTGGTGCCTGGTGACTGGTGAAGGTAAGAGAGAAGAGAGAGAGAGAGAGAGAGAGAGAGAGAGAGGGAGGGAGGGGGGGAAAGTTTTCTCTTGTTTGACTTTGACAGAGGGAGTGCTAGAAGCTACGTGTCGTTGGTCGCGTGTGGGGCCCATGGGCTGACGCTTGAGAGCGGGCGATGCATGGCCGTATGCAGGGTTGGGAGTTTGGGGGAATTTAAAGCAACAAGACACGCGATTCACGCAATGAATCCATCCGTATCTTGGAATATTGTATAACAAATCTATTGTATTAGGTACACGGGCCGTGTAGTGCCGGGGGAATAAGGATGAATCTGAGCCCGTTGGCAGGGTCAAAAGTATGCCCGCACAGATTCGGTAGGTTAGATATCTGCAAGCATCCGAGGTTTCCGCGCCGGTGGAGAGATTAGGTGGACATCAACCATAGTCACAAAGTCAGGAATCGTTAAAAATTCGGAACGTTAAAGTTTGGAAATTTTCGGGAAAAAAACTGGGAAAATAGGAGAGTGTTTTTTTTTAAATATGATAAAATATAAAAACTAATAAAAAAAAACGATTTCTCCAATGTCGCAAACTTTTAGAAAATCCACAATAAAAAAAATAAATCATGAATAAGTCATGTAAATTCGGTGCACAAAATATCGTGTATTATTTGCAACTTTTAAAAAATATCATCGATTTTGCCAGCACTAGAAAGCGTTTTAGTTGGATGCTTCGAAGCACGAGGTTGTATTAGCTTTCCTGCGGGACCTCACGAAGTGCTCAGCAATCTATGAGCATACAAATCAGTGACGGCACCACTTTTGACGTTTCACTGATTTACTGCTTCCAATCAGATTGAATCCGAATTTGAGTTCAATCACATCTGCTGTCCTTGGATATCGGAGAATGTTGACTTTCATGATTTTTATATTTTATAGGATAACTTGGTCTCATAGTCTCTTATATCCAAACCTGTTGTCACGAGGCACAGCCTGACACTGACTATCCAAACCAATTTATCCAATCATCACGCTGATACAACTCGTCTAAAGGACGAGAACTTTCAATCACTTTTGCCTTCTCTCGAGGCCAATTATATCGACGCATTGTGTCTCGTCGCAACACTCATGCATGCACCTCAGTGCCACTTGGCCTTCTCAGCTTCACCCTGTGTACTGCACTAGTGCCTTACCCGTGACAATAGCATGCAATTCTTTATGTTGAACTAAGTCTGTCATCGTGTGCGGCTCACGCGACTAGCACACGTCCGCATCAAGCCCTCAACTAACGTGCACCATTATGTCCCATATAACCCGCGAATGCACGTCTCTCTTATATCCAAGAGCTGCAGAAGTGTTTGAACTCTAAATCCCATTTAAGTTGGTTGGACTTGACCATTGCCCGTCTCAATGTAGAAGCAAAAAAGATTGATCCACTGAGTTTGACCTTAAGCAAGAATAGTGAGTTATTAAGGAAAATAATAAAGGATGGACAGCTTTTGATAGACAATGTTGCATACAGATTATTGGTGCAACGTGTCTTGATGTAGTGTTCGGGCCCCACTATGCATGCAGCGAGTCAGTCATATTACGCGGCATAAGTTGTCTGCAAAATTATTTATAAAAAATTATCCACTCATTGCAAAAAATAAGACTATTAGCAGCAGCCAAAAACTGCAGCTATTAGTCATGTTGTTATAAAAAATTATCATTATTGGCCATGACGCTATCAAAAATTGCTTTAACAGCAAGTGCGGCTAAAACAACTTATTTTTGTAGTGACTGTATTATAGTGTACAATTATTAATAAGATAGCTGTTAGAGTTAATAATGATATACCGTTTAGAGTGTTAATGACCGAAATGATAGAATTAATGGGCGTTGCAGTTATAGATTTGGACTTTTTGATTTGTGAGGATGAATCCGAACCGTCCAAATATATAACTGCTAGATTCCCATCTAACTCTATAAGAAGAATATGTGGCTTAGAAAGATAGTGCAAAAATAAGAGTATCAATTTGCCATTTTTTGGGAGAAATTTAATTTTATTCATTATTATTTTTTGGTCATTTTCATCTTCATTTCAACAGGTGTTCTTGTTGCATCAAAATGTGTTAAATTCAATGGTAAGAAACAGCAATTGGACTTTCTTTTACTATTGTCGTCAGTGATGCCCGCATTCTTTTGGGGAGCATACTTTGAAGCTCCTCCACCCTTGCAAGGTTGATCCACTTGTTCAGCACTAAGGTTATTATTTAATATCCTGAAAACAAGTACCTCCAACTAGAGTTGTGAACAAGTTGGGTTGGGTTCGGTCAGGCCAAAATTTTGGCTGCCCGATGAGTCATGGGTATAACGCCAGACCCAATCTGATGGTGCACTCCAACTGAACTTACCTGACCCGACCCAACCCGATGAGTGAAGGGTATATGCCCAATCCGACAAGAAAACTTGACCTGACCTATGCCCACCTGAAAACCCGACTAGACCCGGTTCAAAGCAGATGGCTCGCTTAATTAGTAAGGAAGCGAGTGTTTGTTCCCTTGATTTTTTTTATGGATCGGACCAGGCCATGGGACAAATTTATGTGTGTTACAAATTTCTCCGAAATTCACCGAAACAGGGGTTGAATGGAAATTTCGGTATTTTGCCAAAATTTTATTAATTTCAGCAAAATTTCTTTGAAATAAATAAATAAATAATTTATTTTACCCATTATAAAATAATAAAATTAATAATAAGATTTTTATAAATAGTAGATTTTTTTTTATTTTTTTTTTGTACCCTCCCAATTTTTCCCAAAAATTTATCTAAAAAGAACCGAAACAACTCCCTCCGAAATATTGCCGAAAACCAAATTGGCCACTATGTGCGAGACTCGATAAAAAACTATGGGTCCAGCAAATCGAGTATCAGGTCGACTCAACCCATTGAGAACCCTATGTCCAAGGATTCCATCTAGCATTCGCCATTTTATATATCAAAAGGAGATGAAATTCATTTTAAGGAAATTGCCTTGAAGATCGAGCACTTAGAGTCCAAATTATTGCAATTATTTATTCTAATTTTTGCCTCTATATTTTTTTGGAGGGAGGAGTGCTATATTTCTCAAGAGGGGCTATTTCGTAAAATCATTACATCATATATTTGTTAGAAGTTTCTATTTTGGTGGCCATTATTATAGTTAACCCGTTGACCGGTGAATGGTATAAGATCAACCTTGAGATATGTAGTTGCTATTCCGGTGAATTTAAAGAGAATAGGCAACTAATAAATAGGTCTTTCAGTTGTGGTATGATTGTGATATCTAATCACAATATAATTAGTATTTTCAGTCCTTAATGGGAAATGACTCTTTGGCTATAAATATAAGGGGTGTCTGGTCCCAACGATTGCTCGACACAATTTAATCCTCTCTATTGGCGAAAGCATCCCTATTGTGTTAGGAGATTTTGAAGGTGAGAAGATCGTTGAAGATCTACAACCGACCATTAATAGCTCATACTTAAAGTACGCATATTTATTTGATAGATTATAGGTTTATTGGTTTTGATTGATCATGTGCCTAGATCCTACGACTTAATTTGGATGGATGGATTGCTGTATCCATATCAAGTTTCCATCAATATTTGCACCATGCATCGACACCGCCTGTTTTCAACCTCCATGGGCGCTAACCTATAATAAAATAAATAAATAAAAATAAAACTCATGAAATCATATTAAAAATAGTATAAGGGCGCACCATTTAGGACTTTTTTCTATTTTTTTCATATCCTTCTATTATCTTCTAACTACGCCTACTATCAACTCTAGAATATTATATGCACCATGTTTGTTTCCGTTGGGTGTCATCTACCCAATACCCCTCATTGTATAATAAATCTTTTTTAGACTTTTATTTACAAAACCTAAAGCTTTAGTAATCGCTTTATCGACTAACTCCTCAGGGACACATCAACAGATTATTAAGCTTATAAAATTTGAATATGATTATGATAATTATAAATTAAAAAAATAGGCTTATGATCACCTGATCATGTCAAACTCTTACTATAATAGATTTTTGGACACTAAAATATCTGTGGAGGTCAACTTTTGACGTAGTTGATGGGTCAAAACTCAAAAGACTCTTCACAAGAAAAAAAATTAATTTTTTTCCATCTTTTACTAGCATTGGATTTTTCCTTCCTAGGCTATAAGTTGGTATTAAGGTGCCTTAACTCATGCACCAGGTCAATCTCCCTCCACTAATAGGGTGAGATGTGGAGAAGTCTTTTGAGTGCTAAATTAGTGAATCCTCTAATTAAAAATGTCTTCTAACTACTGAAAACTGTGAAGTACCATCCATTTTAGTGAACATAGATCGGAGTATTCAAATCTACCAATTAATGTATTTATTTGGCTCACTTTAGTTCATTATATGAACTACCATTTGGATTGCTCGAAATCATGTGCCACTTGAAATAATAAGTGGCCGGTCATGAAATAATCCGATTTTACACGTTGAGAAAGACATGCAAAACGATGATATATGGCACCCAAAGTAAAAGTTTGATGCCACATAGAATAAGGGATCATCGTATGTATCACATACTGTTGGAATATGATTGGATCATATATGGTGGTATCCTGATCTTCCAATTATCGTCGATCAAATCATGGATCACAACCATCGCTTGATCGAAAGTGAAGCTGCCACACTATCCAATCAACGATCAAAATCGGTCTCAACATTAGATCTGAAAACAAAAGGCTTCAGAACATAAATCGGTAAACTTGAAGCAAGAGCGAAATGTTTTTTTCAAACATTAATCTCACAAATTTGTTAGTAGATATCATGAAATGTCCAGAACAGTGGGAGCATACCAATATTAGATAATTGGTTTATCATACGATATTTGATTTAATTTTTGGAAACGTCTAAATGGATTTATACAATTGGGTATTGGACATATTCATGACAAGAAAATCCGCTTTGCCTGTAAAACCTTAAGACCTGTGAGATTTAATATGACTAGTAAATAGCCTCATAGTCTGTATATTTATATCTCGTTATAATCGTTTATATTTTCTTGATGGGTTAATCCAATGGTTAGACCAAATGTCTTATGTAATCATATGTTTTGACCTTTATGGTCAAGTGAGAGATGTTGAAATATAGTCATGAAAGCCATATAACGGCTACAACTACATATTAATTATTGATTAACGGAATATATTGATTGATGAGAACCGTTATTCATATTGTGATTAAAATAGTGATTGCTGCCTCTTTATAGGAAATTCATCAGTTACATTGCTAGCTTATATAAGCAATGTTTAGCATGAAGGAAAGGTGTGGTTGGACACATGGGATATACCCTACACCGATCGGACGAGCCGTTATAAGCGACCACCAATCTAGTGACACCATCGCCTTCTGAATCGTGGCATGTGACACGGATTTTACAATCCTACAATAAAAATTTTAAAAAATAATTATGATAAATTCTACCATCAAACAATCAGATATCAAACTTAATTTAATTATCAATTTTCTTGCGTTTCTAGGGCCCCCTTTAATCACACGGTAGAGGTTATTTTTTATTTTTCTTTTTTAATATAATCTCTTTGAGTCCAGGTTACTCTGTAAGAGTAGTGATACGCCTATTTCATGGTCCAAAAATCATGGTGGCCTATGTGGCTCCTAAAACATGAGATGTTTCACATGGAACAAGGAATATTACATAGATCATATTTCACAGAAAATAAATAATAAATAAATAACTATCATATGATTTTCAACATCATAATATATTTTCCAACCTAATTTTTCAAATTAGATTCGGCATATATGTTTGGCTAACCAATGGTTGATCAAGATCCCACAGGATCCAGAAAACTCTCCTTCGACTCCCTTCGACTCCCCCGTCCTTAAATAAATACATACAAAAATAAAGAAATAAATTGCCTCTATTTATAAATATTACTTATATATCTTCTTATAATATTTGTATTAAGTAGAGAGCAGTTTTATTTCGCCACAAAGCTCATTTTCATTAGTGTAATACTTGTCGGGATGTGATTTCCGATCGTGGTATTTCATTTCTCAAAAGCGCTAAATATCGTCAGTGAGGAATACTTGGATTCATGTGGTCGCCGCTTGGGGCTTTTTCATTACCAAGCTTTTAGAAATGTCTTGATCACCTTGAAGGATATGCAATGAGACTAATTTAATGAACACCGGCCAATTGTGGCAGCTGAATTATTTTCACTCCTTTGATTTTTAAATATGAAAGTGCCTTGAAATTTGGTTGAGCCCACTATCAAACTCAATCACTAAGGTTGAGTATGGCATACACTTTGCTAGGCCCTGTCATAGCAGAGTTCACCTACTTTAGTAGGTTCCTATCCTCTTTGCTAACATCCCACTACCTGCTTTAGCATGTACCCTTTCTCCTTGATAATTCCTTGCATAGTAAGATTTTATGCAAGATCTACCTATTCACCAATTCTACCCTCCTCTCTACTCACTCCTTGTCATAGCAGATTTTACTTGTTCTAGTAGGGAGTTAATAGAGAGTAAGGAGGTTGTTGCTAGAGCAAATAAATCCTTCTTTGAAAGGAGTTAGAAAAGATAATGGGAGACAACTAAAACAGGTGAACTCTGCTATGGCACAGCTAGAGTTAGTAGAGAGCATGGAGGCTGCTGTTAAAGCAAGTAAACCTTCCTTTGAAGAGAGTTAGAAAAGAGAATGGAAACCAACTAAGTATCTCCAATTTACTCCTTTAGGAAAAATTAAAGGTTATATAGATTTTAAAAAGATAGAAGATGAAAAAGAAAAAGTTTTAAAAAGAAAGCTAAAGAATTAAAAGGCTTCCTAGTCTTAAGAGAATTTTTAATAGAAAAATTCGTGGTTAAGGAGTTTAAAAGATCCTCTAATTGAAAAAAGAAAATAACTACTATTTTTTTATTTTCTTTTTAACTTGAAAAGGATTCTAGAGTTAAATGTTTCCTAAAAGTGCAAAAGCCTCTGAGAGCTAATAGTTTTTCCTAAAAACATATACTTGGAAAACAATGAACTAGAAGCAGAATAGAAAGAACTGGAAAGAGTTTTCAAATTTTTAAGAAAAAGATTTCTAAAAAATTTCTAGAAAGGGTTTCTAAAATATTGAAAACTAGTTGAATCTATGGCTAAATCTATTCTAGTAACAAAATTTGGAGTGGTAAGTGGAAAGAGCCTACCTATATACCCTAACTAGACCACTAATCTTCTAAAAATTTAAAAGTTGAATGCTTAAACCCACACAAGTATCACAAGAACAAGCGAAAATTTAAGAAAATTGGATCCCAAGGCACAAATTCCGGTGGGTAATTGAAATTATGCGTATTGACGCATAATTACCTTGAAATCGAGTTTTGGCCCATTTGACTCAACACTATTATGCGCCTCCATTATGGCGTGTAATCAATTATATGCTATGACGCTATGGGCGTAGCGTGTAGGTGACGTTCAATCCCTTTGCGAAGGGCGAGCGAGGCGACACGATTATGCTCCATAACCTTGCCGCGTGATCGATTGATTACCTGCCATTGACCAAATAAAATGTTTAGAAAAACAAGGAGCCTCCCGAAAATGCATGAGTTCGACTTTCCATCCAATTATTTTAACATCTTGCTGATAGTGTTGGAGGTATTATATAAATATAGTATGAATATCAGGTCGAAAATGAAGTTTTGTTTTTTTTGTTTTTTTTATAAAGTTTCTATCTTAAATATCTTTTCTCAATATCATCTAATTTTTGGGTAAAGATTGGAAATTTTATTTGATTCATTGCACTTAGACATGATTCTACGTATCCCATATCTAATAAGCCTAATCACTCCTTATCCAAAAGCTGGCCCTTACAAGCTTGTATGATTTGATGTCACTCGTATCGAAAACAAAATTCAATCTCAAAGTTTGCGTATCGCACTATACACGTGTCACTAAAGTGGTACTTTCTTTGTTTCTACGACTGGACTATGCACCAATCTTATTTCATATTGTAATGCATTATAAGTTGATATAGATATAAATTTATAATAAGTTGACATAGATATAACCTGCATCTAAAATGATCTATTACCTCACAATCTTTCATATTCTTTTTCCACGGCTTTCTAGCAAGTCTTTATTGGTTCAACTAGTATTCCGCACGGTATAACATGGGAAGTCTAGTTCATCTAACAACATCAAATCACCAAAATGGGTCAAGGGTATATGCCTGACCCAACCAGGCCCGGCAAAAAACCCCTATCTTCCATGACTTTATATAGGAAACATTGACTAGGCCAGGTTTTTGCCTGACCCGACCCAACCTGATGGTTCAAGTTTATGTGCCTAAGCCGGTAAAAAATTTGGGTCGAGCTGGTTGGGTTTCGGGTCGATCAAACCCGTTGACAGCCCTAGTTTGTAACTTTATCTCCTATTGTGGAGTTGGTATTAGGTGCTTGTCCCCCTAGCGCTCAGGTCAATCTCCCTAAGACTAACCTTGGGGAATGTGCATATATTGTTGAGCACGTCATTGAATTCAAAAGCGTGCTTCCACTGTTTTGCATGCTCATAAATAACTGGGCACTAACCAAGGCTTGATCTGATCATTTGATATAAAGGAGATTGACCCAAGTGCCAAGGATGGCGCTCAGATCGCGTGCCTAATACCAACTCGTGTTCAATTGGCCAGCAACTATGATCTAATCGAGAACCAATATCAATCTGAGTACCCTTTAACCAAGATTATATGATCCACACCAATTCCAAAACCAATGAAGATAAAATCAAGGAAAAAATACAAAATACAAAATAAAATGAAGAACGCAAATATTGAAAGACATATATATACTAGATCAATTAAGTGTGTCGAAAAAATAGTTGAAAAGCGCTGCAATTCCTAGCCAGTTGTTTAGGTTGATCTAATATGCACAATAGAATTTTTTTCATCGGTGTTGTAAATGTCGTTGTACAGAGATGTAGACTTGTCATTCTAGTTGAACGGCAATTCTTGAGGTGAATGATTGGCCAACTTACCCTGAATATAACCTGAGACGTGAAGTAATCGATGCACGGCATATCGGACAGTTCGACAAGTTCTGCCCGCATTCTCTACAAGTCTGCAATCAAATGAACACTTCTCAAAGTCAATAAAGGAACACGTAAAAGCCGGGAAAAAACAATTTTCTGTCCAGTACAGTTTAATGGTGCCGTGTTCTTACCAAGTGCCCACACCCGAAGGCCAAATCCTTCGCATTAGTCAAGCAAATTGGGCACACCTATTCCAACAACAAGACCTCAGAAAAGATATTGAAAGTTTGAAAGCTACAAAAGTTTGTGAATATACTATCCTTACTTGGCTTGGTTCATCAGTTGTTGATGGGGGCCGGTTGCTCATTTCCCTTTCTGACTCCTGTCGACGGGAGAAAGAAACAGGCGGCGGCCGTGGAAATACTCGCTTAGCTCTCCCTGTCACATGCCTTGAAATCAATAGGTGTATTAGCAATAGTACACATAGGAAACTGGCCTTGAGAGTCAGAAGATAATTTTGCAAAGTCTAAGAAATGCATTTTCTCCCCCATACCCAAGGATGCCAAATTCGATGGTTGCTTTATACTGGAAAGGGACCTCCATGAGCGCTGCAAGAGCAAATGCTGCTTCCTTCTGGGAGGGGCTTGCATTTTTAGTCATGATAGCAGTGAAGTTAACGAACTGCACCGGGAAACATAGAGCTAATAAATACTTGAATAATTCCATTAGAAAAATATAAAAACAATTGAGAGAGAATATTAGTATATAAAAGTTGAGAAAAAACGAAAACTTTATAACCTAAACTAAACCCATGGCCCATAACCCTCTCGATGTTATGTCAATGGACTTATGGTCATTGATCTGTCAATAAGTCCATTAAATAATGTAACACACACACACACACACACACATATATATATATATACTCCAAAAGAGAACTTTGAATATAAAACAAGTGTGTAAATTTACTATAAAAAAAGGTTAAAAACTTGGAATAAATTTTTAACATATGAAATGTTTGTTTTATGGGTCTTTATAATTACCAATATATTTTGTTCATTTTCTTTATTTTATTTTTCCTGACAATACCACTTTTTGAATTTTTTTAAAAAAAATTCCCTTGCCGTTTTATTCCCAAACTCCAACTTTGTCACTATGTCCACAAAAATAACCATGGGTGGTACTAATCTGCTTTCAACTCTCGCACAGTAGCACCCTGCTACTTGGATCATTCAAAACCAAGCCTATCCTCTGACAGCTAAGATGATGTTAAATTTTGATGACAGTTTATCGGTAACTTAAATTTTGACAGAAGCTATAGGGTAAACCTAAGTCTTGCTGTCACTGATAGAATTCGAGTTATGAAATTGTAATACACACGGTTTCATATCCTAGTGTTGTGAGTAATATAAATTTGAATTAATCAAAACCAAAAGAGGTTCTGGAAAGGAATAAGATTATTTTTGTTTCCTTGTTAGTCCTCTAATTTCAGATGGAATCTCTTGCTGCAGTGTTGCCTAGACACATGGCACGGGTGCCAAGTGTCAAGGTGTTTGGTGTGCCAGTTTCTAAAGATTCCAACACAACGGCACGGCCTTAAGAAAAATAAAATAAAAATAGGATGTATATATAAAAAAAAGTTGAAGGAAAATCTTAGAGAGCCAATTGAGATATGTCATGAAAAGATACATAATGTATGTCATGAACCTAACTAAAAGTATACTATATTATTCAAATCGTTTTCAGGGACCCAAGCTTTTTATGTCATAAGTTAGTAAATTTTACACATTTTTTTATATAAAACGACAGTTCATTTTACCCTGTCAAAATGAGGAACATTTTGATGGTATTATGTGGTATTTTCATACATGTCTAAAAGTATCATGTTATGTTGATTAGTGTCCAAGTTCCACAAAGTATTGGCACATGCCCAAGTGCCACCAAGTGTCGGCACGCTAAAAATTTCAAAAGTAGAAGTACCTACATAACACTGTCTTGCTGTTATTACATGGGTGTGTGCTAGAGATACCGAACTCCAGATCCACACTACTGAACTGCAAACGAGTTTGGGCTTTGGTTTGCTCCAATTTAGGTGCCCACCCACTTAGGAATTTTTAACAAAAATACAGACAGGAAGATTGAACCTCTACCCAAGCCACTTTCTGTTGTGTGAGTGACCAACTATTCCATGTACTATGTTTGTTACACAACATATAAATAAATTTATAACAAGTACGAATGTTGATATAAACATTTACTACAATGTAGAGCTCAGTATACCCTTAGCGAACCCGGTATAATGGGACGTAGTGAGCAGCAAACTACAAACCCGAATCCAAACTGAGTGAACATATAAACCAGGTAACATTGGTATGGATGACAAAGTTAAAGGTCCTTGCATTTTCTTATTGCAAGATTTGAAGCATGGTTATCAACTTATCATTTTGTACGATACATGATACTACAGAAAACGACCCATGTCTATGATATGTATCTTTTTTTAACCGTTTCTTACGATATAGATAGGAGAAAATATGATATGTTGTGATACACGATATGAGCGATACATGTGATTTCAATTATAACTAGTTTTATTTATTTTTAAAAAAATTATTAATTATTTACCCCCAACTCCAATCCCCCTATAAATCCTTTTGTAACTACCAAATGAAACACAGAATTTAAAAAAACATTTAAATGACAAGAAGAAAAATAGGAAGATGTCTACAGGGACAAGAAAGAAGGAAAAATGTGATGATTTAACTAAAGGTAAAGATGATGGTATTGACACTGGGAATAGAGATGAAGAATGAAGATTTGGATTTTTGTTACATTTTAAAAAAAAAGTGGGGATTACAAACTTATAATGTCAATAAACAAATATATAGACACATATATACTTGTACAACTATAGGATCTTTTTTTCCCAGTAGAAAATTATAACTTGAAAGACACTATCATACAAATATACAATACAAGTATACAATATATACTTACACCACAGGTTTACTTGTGTAGCTATAAGGTTTCATTTTATATAGCGGAAAATTGGAAAAGTTCATGATTTTATGTGACTATGGAATTTTATCTCCATTTTTATAAATCAATCTAATGAAATGTCTTTGTTTTGTTCAATTTATTTAATCTAAATTCTAATTTCTAGTATTACATGTATGATGGAATGAGTGTCTTTGACACTTGCTAATTGAGAAATGATCATAGATTGTCACATATATCATTTTTCTTATTTTTTTTTTAAAAAATTGTATATATTTATCAGTTTTTCCTATCTATTTTATAAACTCAAGGGTGTATCTTAAAATACACAACACGATATGATATAGGATACAAAATTTCTTGAAGACAACATACAATTTGACACCTTGGTTCCAAATTTTTTGGGATATGACTAATGGGAATCTGATACTGGCCATGGAAGCATTTTATTTCTGTCATAGTATTATTGCATCAGCGTATACAATATTTTTCTGGCCCACATCCACATAGGTGAGAAACACGACAGATTCAGTTGAATTTAGACCAATCAGTCTTGGAATTTGTGTGTACAAAACTGTGGCCAAAGTCTTGGCTGGAAAATTAAAACCTTTAATGAGAGGTATCTGGATTCCCCTAACTGATGTTTTATTGCAAGAAGACAAATTCTGGACTGTATGGTGATAGATAATGAGGTGCTTGACTTCATACAGATACTTGTTGTGGGTGGATTGGAAATAAAATTGGATCTTTCAAAGCCCTAATAATGTTTGTTCTAGAGCTAATTTTTTGGTGCTGTTCAACAGTGTTCAAGTCTGTTATGCTTCCTTGATGCGGGAACTTACTACATGCAATGTTAGGGCTGAGATTAGGAGTAAAATTAATTTAATCAATTAAAAATAATAATTTCTCATAACAAATTACTAAGGAAAATCCCAGAAATCAATTAGGTGATTTAATTTCGGCCCAAAATAGCGTTACTTTCGTGTACGTTCCCTATCACGGATCTAGAAGACTAGGTTATTATGAACGGCTAGATCTCCGATAGTTTTAGGGCGTCGAACGAACTCGCAAGCGGGTTCTCTCGATACCAAATGAAAATAAAAGGCTAATAAAATTAATGGTGAACAAAATATTAATTTAGGACTTTTATGAAATCAATAAAATAATTAGGATTATGTTACTTACACAAACCGTAGATCTAAAGAAGATAGAGATGGAAGAAGAGTTGGCCTCGCACCAAACCGCAAGCGGGAATCGAAGAATCGCTCTCCGTTTTGAGAGAATCACACCCTCACGAAAGTTTAGAACTCTCAATTTGCATAAGCAATTTTCATTAACCAAAAACTAATAATAAAAGTGTTTACAAGCCTTTAAATACCATAACTTCTTCAATACTTGTCGGAATTACACATTTTTTAGCTCGTTGGAAAGCTGCTTCGATAAGCTTTCAAATATGACCAATTTCGCATCAATCCGACTTCGTTTGACATTTCAAAATAGGCCAAACATAAAAGTGACGGGATTGAAAGTTGAAGACCCTAATAAATTTTGAATTTTCTTCTTTCTGATCAAACGGGTCTTTAACAGGCCTATTTTTAAAAAACTCATTCATAGGTCCACTTTCTATTTTGACATCTCCTCTTTATCCGATCACGATTCAAATAGGCGGATCTAAAATACGCATCAATCCTCCTCTACGAGTTTGAGAGATGGGATCCTTTGTCCCTCTTCCTTTTCACAGTGATAGCGGAGGTGATGGTCTTGGATCTGAGGAGACGGGAGAGCTCACAATTTGAATTTTTAAAAGGTGTATCGGCAGTTCCAAATGGCCCACTGATACCCTATCAACAGTATGAGGAAGGTGTGATTATTTTTATAAAGGCATCTAAGGAACAAGTGAGAGCAATTTGCTTCAGTCATGAAACAATGGAAAGG
This sequence comes from Chloranthus sessilifolius, assembly GCA_021018995.1. Taxonomy (NCBI): domain Eukaryota; kingdom Viridiplantae; phylum Streptophyta; class Magnoliopsida; order Chloranthales; family Chloranthaceae; genus Chloranthus; species Chloranthus sessilifolius. Next base: position 21,257,110 of record CM037589.1, read on the forward strand.
AGTATGAGTCAAAAATGTAATCTCTCCAAATCCAAAATTTGTGATATCAATCTAGAGGGCGAGACCGCCCTCACCTATGAAGTTACTTGGAGTATGAGAGGTGGCGTCTTTACCTTTGAATTACCTTGAGATGCCTCTTAAAGTTGGGTCCAGTAATGTGCCGGATTGGGATCCCATGGTTGTCAAGGTCATATCCAAGTTGGAATCATGGAAGGGATTTAGTATCCTCCATGGAGAGAATTACGATGTTGAAAGCCACTCTAGAAAACATTTCAATCCACAATCTGCCTTCATTTGCCATCATGATCGTGTCGGTGAACAAAATTATTAAGATTCAAAGGAGATCTCTATAGAACGGGACTAAGATATCAAAAAAGGTTCATTTTGTAAATTGGGATGAAATTTCTTGCCCTAAAAATAGCAGTGGCCTAGGAATTAGGCCACTTTGAGCTTAAATAAGGCTTGATTAGGGAAATGGTGATGGAAAAATTGCTTCCACTAGTATGAGTAATCATACAGATTTTAAAATTAGAGCCTACGAGAGCTAAATATGAGGAAACCGACTACTATGTCCCTCTAAAAGGATGTGGAATCCAGGATCCGGGCACCTCTCCTCCTGCACAGATCTTCGTATGGTTGGCTTATAAAGACATAAAGGTAGGATCCATATCTGGAGACCAGCTTGAAAAATGTAATATTTCCCCTATGATCCCTTATTTTTTATGTGGTTACCCAACCAACGACATTACTCATCTCTTTATCCATTTTTCGTTAATAAGAAATATTTGCTTCTATTTTTTAACATTTTCAACTATTCTATAACTTTATAGAATAGTATGCATGCTTTGTATAAGAACATATATATGAGTGTAAGTTTATTTCCTAAGGACCAAAACGATTAGTTAGCTCTATTTTGCATATGATCTCAGTTTTTCATCTTTACTAGAGACCCTAAATCTCATATGCATTGTTATTCATCCATTGAAAAAAAAAAAATAACACTCTCTCTCTCTCTCTCTCATTGTGGCTTAGGGGTTATGCCAAAAGAAAGGACAAAAGAAATCTATGAATTAAGGGGCACTTTTTATAAAATATCTTGCAAGTATATTCTTTCAACTTGTAAATATAATAGAGAATATTTTGGACAAGTAGCATGCATTTCATCAACTCGTGGGATTCTAGTCACATTACCCAAACATTGATCAATGCGCTTTTGTTCACTTAACGTGGTCAAGTGCTACGCGTTGAACCATTCATTTGTAAATTGTACGATAATGATTAAAATCGCATACGACTACGGCTGTGTGGACACTATTTAGAAGGAAGGTGTGTCCCACTGGAATAGTCAACGACTCTTCGGATTTGTAGACTCAAGAAGTTGTCTACAAGGTGCATGGGCATTGACCAATTGTGGTACATGTGTGATCAAATTATGTATGCATATAACACTTGTTCATCAATTGAAATGTTCAACTGACAGACCAACATATAAATGAGACTCAACCCAAAGTTTATTTCTCTAAGCATTTGATCTTTTGACCAAATAGTACTAAACTATGGACAAGAGTATCATATACCATTTCATTATGTTAGTTTATTGACATTGTTTGTTAGTTTCTTTTCCCATAATTCATATTAACCATTTGCATGGTAGTTTGTATGGTACAACAGATCATATGCTACAAAATTTATTAAAAAAATCAAGCATTAATTTTTCTCGACACCTAGGCTCTGCCTATGCCCCACTTAGGACCCAAGGGGTTCGCCACCTCGACGCCTGACGCTTCTAACAACGTTGCTGACTACTATGTTTGACAGGCCTGTTACCATCGACGGTAACTCCAGCAATATCATATGTTGGGCTAAGAAAGAATATGATTATTCATGAATACTAGCTAATATTTTTAAGGAGTACAATTTTTGGGAAAAGAAAGAGTACGATTATCCATGAATACAAGATAATATTTTTAAGGAGTCTTAAAATCTACAATTTTCGGGAAATTACTCTTTTTCTTCATTCCCTCATAGGGCTATCAATGTGTCAGGACAGATCGAGTTGGGAAAAAATTTAGCTGCCCTATGGGTCAAGGGTATATGCCTGACCAGAACCAACGGGTCAAGGGTATATGCCCAAACCAACCCAAAAAAATTGGGTCGGATCGGGTGGGGCCAACTTGGTTCAAAATTCTCTAAACCCTTATATATAAAATATCGGGGCGGATCGGGCAGATTTTTTCCCTACCCGACCCAACCCAACCCGAAGGTCCGGTAGGATGCTTCATGCCCTTACAGACCCAATGGATCAAGTCAATCAAAAATCTGGGCAAGGCAGGTTGGGTAACGGGCCAGCCCGACCCATTTAGTCCCTCATGAGGCAAATGGTTTAGCTGATAACTTCGCAAAGAAAGGAGCAGGATTGACTGGGCTCACAGTTGACCATAAGTTTTGTAACTGCTGGACTTTATTGTTAGCCTAGTTTTTATTTCTTTGTTCCTAGCCCTTGTTTTCTCTACTCCCTAATTGGAGATTGCTTCCACCAGCATGTTGGTGAGGAGCTGCTTTGTACATTCTTATTTCTACTTTCAATTAACTTAACACATTAACGATTTATTTTTAAAAAAAAGGAAAAAAGGAATACCTTCCAATCACATTTTTGAGTGCTTATTTAATACCTGAAAATTGTCAAAATCGCGTGCAGGGATCCTATCATCAAATTTGCGCATGTCTTCCCAGGGTCCATCACCAACTCCAACGAGCACAATGGATAGAGGATAGGCACTGTTCATACAAAATAACATAAAACATAACCAATTTCAAGGTTTTCCATGACTTCAAAGCACTGAAATTGGCAACTCACCGCTATATCAGAGAAGGCAAAAACACAGAAAACATTATAGCTTATCCTAGTTACAGTGGAATCATCTATCTTGTGATTACCGATGAAAATGCAATTGCATTAGTGAGTTAATTTTTTGTTTATTCATAAATACTATTTTAGAATATAGAGTTCATAAAATATTTGAAGAATTTCTTTTGATCCTTCGCTAAAATGCAACATTTAATTTTTTTTCCTACTTTTCTTATTCAACTTCTTTTGTCAGGTTTAAAGCTGTGTCAGATACTGTGGTTCATTAAATGGCCTTGAAATTTCCATTTAAGAGAACGGTATTTTAATAACCTGATTTAGTGGTCTTGGCTGTGATCCCATCATAGGATAAATTTCATTGTATTTCTCTTGCCAAACTAATTGAGTTAAATACTACAAACATATTGTTTAGGGAATAGGGAATAATGCTCAAGAGCCATGAGCTACCCATATCTGACTATATAGAAGCATTACAAGAAGATATGACAAAAACCTATGAAAAGCGGACATGAACATGATGTCAGTGTCTGATAGTGATCCAAGGTTTCCAGACACAGAGACCCTATATAGGAAAAAATTTAATAAAATATGTTGTTATATAAATATTTCAATATAGAAATATGTTTTAAGAGATATATTGTTGAACAAATATTTGACAAGTGTATCAGAAATATAGAAACTTACATAGATAAATAAAATACAATATATAATTTTCATATAAATTGTTTAGAAAACAAAGAATTTAAAGCATATTAAGGTTTTTCTTAAAAGCTGTGTCAACAAATGTCAAAAGCAAATATTTGAAAAGGAATAATGGGTTATGAGAAGCATATATAGATAAAAACCATGAGAAGCACCCCTTTTAGGCCATGTGGCTTAGCAGTCCAGACATCAAATCCATAGCTTATATTGGGAGCTATTGTCGGCCCACAAATCAGTCATTGGCGACTTGAACCGTCCGATCTATGCACTCTAATATGGATGATTGTGCACATTTTTTAGTGACCAATATTAAAGCTCTCTGATCGTATGGTTCCAACGCTTTAATATGTGTGATTTTTGGGCTGAGTGTGGTACAAGTGAGTACCATACATATGAAACACTTAGAATGATCAAAGATGTATACCACGTGAATTAAATGAGTCCTTTCATGGCAATATCTATGTAAATAGTAATAGGAGTTGGTCTTTTTTAAGAAAATGGAGTGCAGCTTTTGTGTAGATCACTAAATTAATAACAACCCAAACAATTCCTATCTGCTTGCATGGCTATTTTGAACCGCGCAGAGTGTATAGATCTCTTGGGATTATTTTGAAATGGTGGACGTCATTAGGCGAGTGTCGAGTCCTCTTCACATGTAACCATATAAACAACAATGAATTTATTTAAATGTTGTATATTTATAAGCCATTTTTCCTAGTTCAGGAATCTACCAACTTGGAGGTAAATGCCTAAAAACCCACATTCGGGCTTGCTATCTTCCTTACGGAATTTACTCATTAAATTAAACAATACCCACTTATAATGACATCGGTGATTTGTTAGAAGTTGGGATTTAATTCCAAAATATTTGTGTCGTATTTCTCGGGACATAGTTCTTAAAAAAGGCAACTACGTTGAGAGGTCTGTGTAAATATTGTTTATCTATGTTAATATCTGCACAGGGTGCGGGTGCTCACTGCTCAATGATAGAAAGTATTTTAAAATCACAAAAATAATAGAAAATATAGAATTATATATTTAAAAAAAAGTTTTAAATACATAATGGCAGAGTTTTTTTTTTTTTTAAGTAAAGTACTTAAAAAATGGTTGGCTCTTTTTTTTTTCATCAGCAAGAGGTAATTTCATTAGAAATAAAATTACAATTAGATAGTGTTTAGCAAGGAGCTAAGCAGGGAAGGAGAAAGAATAAAATAAAAACGAAAGAAAAACAGGTCTAAACCCCAAACTGCAGCATCAGACCATCAAGAGCTTCAGCATTGCCACCACCCTGAAGGGAAGAAGCTACAACCAAATGGGCAGAGCAGAAAAAACCAATCCGATGAGGGATTGGGCAGATAAAATCAGTTTTCCCCATTCCTCATCAGCTTTGCCGGTAGTCCAGCTTAGGCATGCCTTGGAAAGAGAGTCCTAGGAGAGTAACTACTTTTCGACCTCGTTAATACCATTTGTCTCATACAAATGCTTGTACTGGCTAGTATTACCCGGGCACTTCTACTTTCGGAGCTCTTGATATCACAAGATTTCTACCTTAACATCTAATCAATTATACATAGATATGCTGGATTTCTCAGCAGATAATTTTAGAATACAAAATAGTATAGTTTAAATGTCTTGACATGCATAAGGTTTGATTTTCATTTGGTTCATTTAGTAGGTTTATTGATTCCCACTCTATTTCTTTTCATTTTTGTTTATACTAATATATATGCACCAAAGTTGGCATATCAAATAAGGGGAATATTTGCTGTTACTTTTGTCTATTTTCTTTTCGACCTCTTAGAGGGGTTTACTTTTTGACCTCTTAGAGGTTCCAGATCAGTCGGCGGGCGATGGGGAACTGCTCTGCTCTTTCAGACCTGTTTTCTGGCCCAAGGGGTGAGAATCGATGGCCTTTGGGTTTCTTTTTCTTTGCTTCATTTGGGTAGTCCTTTACTATCCACCAAGGTATGCTTTTTGTCTTCTTTTATTTGCTTCTTTGTAATATATATCTTTGTTACAGTCTCAAAAAAAAAAAAAAATTGTTGTTACTTTTGTCTATTTTCTATCAAGGTACTATATTTTCAAGGGAGTAATGGATGGCCATTTAAGCTTTCTTCAATAGTTGGTATATCAAAGAAGGGGGATATTTGCTATTCCTTTTGTCTATTTTCTATCAAGGTACTATATTTTCCGTGGGAGTAATGGATGGCCATTTAAGCTTTCTTCAATAGTTATCGGATGATTTTCATTGCTTATAAGTCCCGTCAAATCCCTATGGTGATCATATTACCCTAAACAGAAGTTAGTGGAGAACAAGGCTCACGAAGGCCGAAACAAACAGATGGGACAAGACAATGATAATGCTCGCGATTGAAAACAAATTGATTGAAATTGATTGGAAACAAATTGATTGAATATACCCTTTTGATATATATCATTAATCATTTTTTCTTTATTTTAATTACAGTAATTAACTTTATCTAACGCAAGTATAAGGAGTGATAAGTATCGAAAGAACTTCGTGTGGAGAGACAATTTAGCTCCCTGGGGTTGGGTAGCATCAAGGGGCCTACTTTGAAACTTTGTTTGCATTGGTTATAGATGAATTGACAGCGGAACACATGGTTCCATTGTTTGGTGATGACGCAGTGTTAATTAGCCAGAAGAGAAAACAAGTAAATAGTACGTTGGAACTATGGAAGAGCAACTTTGGTAGCAATCATAATAAGACTCTAGCTCAAGTGGAAGCATTTTCCAGCAATGAGCTCGGTGATGTTTTGTTGTCTCTCTCCAGTCTCGCGCGCTCTGTGTGCACTTAGATGTGGAGATCAAGGCTATTTAGATGGAGTTATCCCCCTTTCACCTGATGCCTTCATCAAAGCTTTGAATTGAAGGCGACTCTCTTGACACAGTTAGATGGTTAAGAATCAAAAGCTTCCCTCAATGGAAGTATGAGCTCGGGTTTAAGGAAATCATCCCATAGTTTAGAATATTGTCCAAAACAAGACGTGGAAGACACTCGTGCACACAAAAACACAAAACGCACAAATTGAATGGACAGTTGACAGCCAAGTGACAAAGTACGGATACAGGTTAAATACATTAAGCGAAAAAGTCGGTAAAAACGGCATAAATTCGAAAAAGTTGGAAAAAAAAGAAAACATTGAGGAAAAAAGGGGTAAATATGCATGTTTCGCATTTAGAACACGAAATACGTGTTTTAAACTAAAATATGCTTTTTTTTTCCAAAAATATGCATATAGTACTGGTTTAATACATTGTACCAATAATGCGCGTATTAAACAAGTATTTTTCAAAAAAAAATTGTCACTGTTGTTGACAATAAAGCTGCTCCAATCAGTTGACTAGAGTGATTTCAAATGGCCTGAATTGACATGGGCATTCTATGAGCCACCACCATACAATTAACCTCGGGGACCAGCTCATACACTCAAGGAGTTCTTAGACTTGTGGTTTATTGGCCACTGAGTGTAGGCATGCATCTAGGGATACATCTAACTCTGCTAATAAACTTGTGGAAGTTGGGGTGACAACGAGTTCGGAGTGATTTCCTCATATTCGGGTTTATATGTACATTTAATTTTTTTCTGCTTTTTTCCCCCTTTCATCTTTGGCTATAAGCTCCGTGCTTATTCCAAAGCCTGCCTGTAATTTTCACCCCTAATGCAATTTCGATTAACAATCAGAATTAACGAAACAAAATTGTCTAAAGCAGAGAGCACATGCCTAGTATATGGACATTGACTTTAATCTGCTGATGCAAAAATATTTCTTAAGAAAATCTAACATCTTACAAACTTGAAATACTGACGCCTTAGAAAACTAGAACTGTACAATGTGACCAGAGGATACTAAAATTGGAAATTCTGACAAGCTATAAGATCCAATAATTTGTAGGGTTATACCTTGCATAAACTATTGAGTTAATTGTTCTCTCCTCCTGCGGACTGAGCTCTCCATCTTTTGTATCAACGCTTCTGGTGACCTTTACCATAAAAGATAACTCTTTAGTGATTGTTGGAAAGAATAAAAGAACAAAAATGAAAAGATCGGTCACAATCTGGCCATCTACCTGGCCATCTGCGACAATAACCAACACGTGATATTGTCCACCAGTTCTCTCAACAATGTCAACCGCTGCCTCAACTATTGGTGCAAAAGACGTTGGCCCTTACACAAAATAAAATACAATATTTGAATATAAAACCCTGAGATTGTCCACTAATGGTATAGTGCATATTATGCAGCCAGTATGTGAAATTTGAATAACATTGGAACAATTCCCCCATATTCATGGCAAATTATCATGTATCGTTACAAAGCCATGGAAAATTTTGGTTATGACAATAAATCCAGTTCACTAATTATCAAACGTTTAATTACTGGAATGATCTTAAAGAAGGTGCACTCGATTATACATAATTTTCTTATGAGAAAGTAGCCAGTCCTTGTTACGACTTCAGATCTCTATCTATACTGCAGCCTCTGTCCAGTAGTAGCACAATCTATCACTTTGTCTAATTGTCTAAGCAAACTAACTGATAGAAGGAGCAGAAGCGTACAATAAGTCCAAGTTTGCAACACTAACGGAAAGAACTGATTTCTTGTTAAAAGAGATATGCACTTGGACCAAGAAAATAAAGCAAAAAAAGGTAAATAACTAGCCTGCAGTTACATAATTCTGTCACCTTTACTAATAAAACTTTTACTCAGTTTTTTTTGGGTGTGTGCGTTGGCAGCTATACATATATTACCTTATCCATGGACCTGTTAAAGGATAAAAATGTTTGTATCAAGTATCAAATTTCAAATAGTGTAAACCATATAAAGCGGAGAATATTAGATGTGGTTTGTTGCCCTAACTTATCCTTGAACTTCTTACTAGATTTTGATATTATATGCTTCCACAAGCCTAAACAGATAAAGGGCATTCCACTATATTGCTTTATTTCTAGCACATGTATAAATCGGTGTGGCTTGTTTTACAACTAAATAAAAGAATTTTAATTTTTCACCCATTCAACTTTTACACGTGGACATCCTAATACCACTAAATTAGGCGAAGAGCACATAATTATGAATTATCATATAGAGAATGAGCTCCAATTACTGAACAATGCGTTCCTATCATATCCCATTAAACCTGGCACTAAGAAATAAAAGGCAGTTTCTTGCTAATCAAGAAAATAAGAGAAGGAAGAAACAAATGCAATAACTGCTGCTGATCAATAAAAAAGCTGTTCTATTAAAAAGGGACCCTTAAAGAGAAAATTAAAAACAACATGAAGGTGTAGAATCAATTATTGCCCTCACATGAAACTACTAATATTTTCTTACTTCTTACAGGAAGGAGAGTAAAATGGCATAAAAAGTAAAATGGACCTTACTATCAGACATATTTAACATCAGATATTCAACTTATGCATATTCAGATAAATATTGAAAATTATATGTTTAATTTACAGGCCAGATGGGGCCACAGGAGATCAATGCAGCATTTCAGATGGAACCAATTTAATATTAATAGTTCAATGTCATAGCAGAAATTACTTTCAATATTCCATATAGGGTTTTGTGGGATGTTGGAATAAAAAAAGCAAACCATGTATTTGTATTACAAAAAGCACGAAGCAAACCATGTATTTGTATTTATAACTATTTGAACTCCAAGGGAACGTTTAATTGTCTAAAAAGTCGGTATTAATAGTCGTATCAACCACTTCTGGTGACCAATACATATCATTACCGGCAAAACATATTGGAGATATGGCATGCTTTTTTCTTTCTCTGGAAAAAGAAGAAAAAGAATCACAATTATGAGGTTTGATTATTTATTCAATAGTAAAGAGTTTAATATATTAAGTACTTTTACTACATATTTTATACGATAATTACACAATAATATAACTTCAATACGATAATTACACAATAATATAAATGAAGTTATTAACGACAAGTGATTGGGCTGATTATTAACTGAAGTGTGACTAATCCTGATTCATTAATGGTATTTGCATCTAAAAGTGTACAACGTATATACCTACAATTCTACGGCTATGATAACAGTTCCTTTTCCAATGTATGCTTTTTCGAACAATCCCTGATGTAATCAACTTGAAAACCACTAAATTTATAAAAACAAATGAAAAGACAACAAATAGAGCACGAATATGTAGAAATATGCTTGGAAAATTCTGAAAATATTGAAGAGTTTAGCCTAAAAGCTTAATATTTTTCATATATTAATTTTAAATCAAAATAAAACTCTTGTAAAACATCCTAAATGTATAAACTCTTGTATAACACCTAATGTATCAACCATTTTCAAGTTGATAATTAAAGTTATTATAGAATTATTATAATATCACCACTAATTGTAGTAAGGAGATAATAAAATAATCAAGTTTTTTAACCAATAAAAAAAATACTAAAGATAAATAAAATAAGTTGTATTGATAGTTATCAGCAATACCTGTAGGTATCAGCCAACATGTACTGATTAGTAACACCTAACACCTACTAATACCAGTAGGTATAGGCCAAGCTAGAACAAATTCGTTTCACTGATAAGTATCACTATCGATCATTATTTCCATATATTCCGAAGGACACAAAATGCCACATCAAAATCATTTTTAAAAAATCCTCTATATAGGTAAGAGTCATGAGAAATTTTCTACACCAATCCAATGTGGAGTACACCCATAAATACATCAAAGTATATGAACAAATTTGCTTGGTCACAAAAAATTAAGGATTTGACAAACAATTGACCTGCTATAACACATCTTAGAAAATCAACTACTAAGCATCTTTTAAAAAATACATATATATATATATATATATATATATATATATATATATATATATATAGGCAAGAAACTGGCTAAACTTTCTACACCGATCCATTGTGGACTAAACCCATGAATACATCAAAGTACAACAACAAATTTTCTTGGTCATAAAAAATTAAACACTCGGCTAAAACATTTTGGCTTGCCATAACACTTCTTAGAAGATCGATTAACTAAGCATTTTTCTAGCTTATTTATCCCCACCAGATTTCTGGCCCTTTACAGAAATAACTCTTATGGAAAAATCATCTCATGAGTTCATGCTTACCAACTAACCATGGAAGATATCAAATGATTCAAACCTACTCAATAACAGATATGAAGAAAACAAAACAACTTAATTGATGGCCTACAAATGAACCTGAAAGTCGCAAGTTAGGAACAATCTTTCGATAGCAGGCCAAAACTTCTTCAAAGCCATGGCAAGGTGTGTGATCACTGTGAAAACTGAATACTGCTTGATCATGAGTGGTTGCTGCGAAGTGCAACATTATTGAGCAAAAAATGTGCATCAATAACAAGCTGTATAGCATATGCCCTTGTTACCAAAAAAAAAAATTCCAACTCATAAAAGACCAAGACTTATTACCATCACCAAAACCGTAACAAGGAATTAAATTGTCTTCGTCAAAAGGAGCCAAAGCCTTCCCAATTATAGAAATGGCTTGCTCATATGGATTCAGCGTGCCCCCAAGTGTGTGCAGGCTCCGATTATTGAATGATTGTCTGCCTTCAATAAAGTCATAAAAAAATTGCTTCCGATTAAATTACTTCCTACAGAAAACATCAGTCCATTAGAAGTTTTATTTTCTTTTTGTTTTTGGGAAGGGGGTTCACAAACCTGTCCACTCATTGCTTTTAGTAAAATCTATTCCGAGTATGAGATTTGATGATTCAAGGCCAGATTCTCTCAAGGCGGCTGTAACCTGTAAAGGGCATATGCCTAGTCAGGCCCTATCAATGTTATAGTCCAAGAGACCATATACAATAATATATACTTATGTTGCACAACAATATTCCCTCAAGCCAATTAAGCTATATATGAAATCTATAGACCAACAAAAATATTCTGGAATGGTAATCTGCAGCCTTTGTAAAAGATGGTTTGCCTCAATGCAGCATATAGTGTCTTAGAGAAAAACCCAGTAAGAAAGTTCTGTTCTGACTACTTATGTCGTGGTACATGACTCCTTTGACATCAAAGAAAAGATTGATTTCTTCACCCTGAACCCCCTCCCACAAATATATATATCCTACTCAAATTAACACAGCATGGTTTTACCTCGAGACATCCTCTCTTGTTGTTGTGACCAAGAAATGGTCATTGTAGCAGTTGGATGTCAAATACTTATAAGTATGATTCTAAGATGAAGAATTTGTAATGCAACATTTTTTTACCTCTAGGCTTCTTATAGAAGCCCATATAATTAGGCTCCCAAGCTAAGAAAGCAAATTACTGTCTCAAACAAGCATCTACAGCCTGCTTCACGAAACTCAGTGCTCTAGTGTGGCAAGAATCGATAGAGTTGCATCCAACTATTCTCTCTTCGTTAAAAGAAAATAAGGTAAACTTGGCATCCTAATTGTGTACGTGGAATACATCAAAGTCACAGGATGTAACACAAATGCCATCTTGGAAATCGAGTATAGTCTTAAAAAATAATAATAATAATAATAAATGACATCAAAAATCTTTAAAAACCAACAACCTTAGTATCAAAATCTCATATCAAAGAAGTGACCATTCGTATTATTCTCTATGAAGTTAAGACTTGTTGAGAGGGAAGTATGGTAAAGGAAAGAATCTTTACACCAATTGCTAGAATCACTAACTTCAGAGAAGGATTTCTTGTCTATGTGAGGCAGACGAAAGAACTCTGCTCTACATGCTAACGTTATTTCAGGGATCTTCAGGCACTGTGGAATCCAAATACTGTTTTCCCTTTTTTACTCTGCTTTTGTCCTATTGTATTTTCAATTTTTTCATTTTCTCTTCCTTTTTCCACAATTTTCTTATCTTTATCTTAATTATTGTGTCATGCGAGCTCCATGGTCCGGATCTTAACCGGCGATTGAAGCAGATTAGACAAAATCAACTTCTTCACCAATTCGACCTCCGGCTTAGTTTTTAAAACACGGCTTGACCATGTGTCCCCGACATTGAAACTAGAAGCAACATGGTTCAGTTAGGCAGAAAGTCGGATACTACGCAACAAGTGCTCATTTCAAGCTAAAGTGACGATTTCCAAGTGTTCTTCTAGCCATAAATCCTTCTGTAATTGTTAATATGGCATGCCGTGTAATTTTTTTGACTTATGGGATTCTACCCTCATAAAACTTTACGCATGAAATATGTAACGGTTTCGAAGTATTATTACATAGCAGCTATAAAATTACTATTACGTCATCCATTCACTTCAATGTAAAATGAAAAGTGTATTTTACACAAAGGTTTGGGGCGAGACAAATACAATTCTACACATGTTAAGTAGATTATTGGAAGTAAATTTTTGAAAAAATATTACTTGTGAAAATAAGACTATGGGCACATTCATTCCATTGCAATACCCAAAAATTGCAAGCAATGTTGTACTATTACGAGTAAAAGCAGAAAAATGGTCATTCCTTTTACGGTAAAGTAAATCTGTAAAAAAAAACACTGTAGCATTTGCAAGTGTTTTTTTTTAATTTATTTACCATGTAAATATTGCTTTGCAAAATGTGCAACAGTAACGATGAACAGAACAAACATTTTATTTGTGAAATAAGAAAGACATCTAATCTTCAAAATTTATCAGGATTTTTTTTGTGAGTAAATCTGGGGTATATCAAATCTGAGACAGCGAGGAGGTTTGCCTAGAAGCAGCCACCCTTGAAAGAGTGGGTAATGGATCACCGATCGTGCGCTCTTGCGCTGAAGATGAAAGGAGTAAAGGGATCTGCCGAAACTGTGGGATGTAAAAATGCATCGGTAGGGTAGGGTAGCGTTCCACTTAGAGGAAAGCATCTGCGCGCGAGCAGGTGTGGACTCTTTGTTTCAATAGATCCAGGTGAGATTGTTGGATAAGCATTTCAGAATATGCTAACAAGAATCATTTTCTCATTCTAACAAGAAAATGAAAGTGAAACTATGAGATTGAACAGTTGGCAGTACCCAATTTAGACTAGAGAATAGTTCATCTAATAAAAATGTATCATTAATTCATTCTTTCTCAATGGTATGTGATCTGGTTCAACACCAGATATCTCCCCACCCATGACGTTAGAAAACCATTGAATACAGCAATTACCCTTAGAAAAACGGCAAAGGACAAAAAAGAGGATGGCAAAACTATATATAAGTTTGTGGAGATTTAAAAAAAACGCGTTTTGAAGTCAAAACTCCAAGAAGCGTGGGATGTCCACTTTAGTTTATTATATTTTTTAGTTCCTTTAGATTTTGGCTTAAAATTGAGGAAGAGGAACCAAAGAGCCATTAGCCCAGTTGGTAACCTCCCTCCATTGTGAGGGAGGAGGTCGTGGGTTCCATACTCGTTCCCTACTCTGTATCCGAGGAAGAGGAGGAGAAGGAGACCTGTTGGAAAGAGGTGAAGTGGTCGGGTATGAAGGCGTATCTCTTAGAAGTTTTCTTCAGTTTCCGTTTCTGTGAACCGCTCCGCGTCGGCTGAGAACTGGGCTCGGTGTGCCGGCGTCTGAGACGAAACACGTTCCCCATCCCATGCGTTCTGGATCTCGATTCGGGTGAAACAAACGCGAAGAGAAGAAGGCTCCTTTTCAGTTGTTGCAGTTCGGAAATTTCGGAAAGAGGGGTCGGACGAAACTTTCACAAAAGTTCGGTGATTTTGGGGAAAGTTTCGAAATTTAATTAGTTTTAGAGAAATTTCTTTAATTCGCCGAAACTAATAAAAGAATTTATATTTTAAATATTTTTAAAATAAAAATTAATATTTTTATAAATGCTAAATATATTTTCTTACATATTTTTTGTACTTCAAAAATTTCTGCCAATATTTTTCCCAAATGAACGAAGTTACCTCCACCTAGACATCACAAAAATCGAGAATTGTTATTATACCGTGTAAGATGGTTTTTCTCCCAATCTTCGGCCTTGAGAGCATGTTGCATCATCAAACACTAAGATTTTGATTTCATGTGATTCGAGATCAATTATGATTCTCTCACCAATTATTTTGTATATTCCAGGTATAATCTATATCTGACCTTGTAACAATGTGTTATCATCTTAAGATCAAGGGACAATGAGTCCTGGCCAACATTTAAATACTTAATGGTATTTAAATAATCTTATACCATTAAAATTAGACTTCGTATCTTACACCATTGAAGTGTGATTTATTATTATGTCATATGACACACATCTATAATCAATCTAAATTGCCTAAGTGAGAATCTATCATTGAAATAAGTCTCTGCCCAATAAAACTTGTCAATAATTGGATGTGAACCATCCAATTGATGAAATTTAATAATAACTATTAAAAATAAAAAACAACAGTGGATATTATAGACCATATATTGGATGTTTAAATCTCCCTAAAACACTATTTTTAGGGCTCTTGCACTTCAATCTATGATCTAATACTTTTCTAATAAATGGATGCAAGCCATCCAATTGATTGAACTTTAATAACAACTATTAAAAATGACATGTCGGGTCATCCAAGTCTTAAATCATTGATTAGTATAACATCATTTAAATGCTATTTTGGCGATTAAATGACTCTAGGAGAGCTCGCTCTAAGATCAATTGTATGGAAGATTAGGACATAAAAGGATATCTTTTCCTCTAATACAAAGTAGTTAATAGTTTACTCCTTTAGTTTTAGGCATGAGTTTCGTTATACATATGAAAATTTGCAAAGGGTAAGCAGGTTTTGTGCAGACAAAGTGCAAGCGACTGACGTGAGCGACATTTATTGTCCAAGTGGCAATCTATCATTGAAACATATTGAAAGCCCAAAGAAACAAGCCTATAAATGGATGTGAACCATAAACCATCAAATTGATGAAATTATCTTTATGTCATGTATCAATCTAAATTGTCCAAACCTCAAGGGGTTAGGTGAGCTGGCCAGGTACTTGCTTCTAAAAACAGGAGACCTAAGTTCGAATCCCCTCTCCCCCTTGAGGCCACTCTAGGGATTTATATCCTGCGCTGACCCGACATGTGTTGAATTTGGGGTGCGCATGTGCCCCTGAGATTAGGTGGGTGCTCTAAGAGGCCCTGATACCCAGGTTATCAAAGAAAATAAAAAATCTAAATTGTCCAAGTGACAATCTACCATTGATACATATCTCAGCCAAGAAAAAAGCTTATAAGTCGATGCAAACCATTAATTGATGAACTTTATCTAACTTCCACAAAAAAATACATTTTTCTGCTCTACTTTTATATTTAGTAATAAGATATTTACAGAGAAACCATAATACTATTAAGCTCGTGAATTAGCCTTCCCTTTTAGTAACCAAAGCCTCTCAAAATGCCTACTTTCAGGAGAGCCAATTCCTAACCAGATTGATGGGATTTTTTAGGAAGCTTGATAAATCTCACGACCCTCATGACACCCATTAATCCTCTACTTATTCACAATAATCCCAGATAAACCAACCTATGAAAGCACACTACCTACGCAAACAAGCCTCATTTACAAGAATTGGAGCTACTAAATGCACTCTGTCCATGATATTATTTAGACTATGAAAGAAATAAGATTGGGGAAACTTGAGATAACCCCTCTAAAATAGCTTTCCATGAATAAGTTCAAAAAAACTCAGGAAATTGCGTTTTAGTTCCAAAACTATAACAAATCCGATCAGTTTGGGCAAGATCTCGGCGAAAGCCTATGATTTAATAAGTTCAAAACAACTCAATACCATTAGATAGTAGATACATTAAAATTTTTACAAAAATGATATTTGGTTTAAAAATCTAAGAACACGAGGAGAAAATTATTTAGTTTAGTGGAGTGATCGAGTATTTGATATCGAACCTTTAAAAATTCCTCCAAATTAAGTCTTGAAAAATCCGATTGATTTTTGGCGAGATCTCAGCGAAAACCTAATCAATTGATTAACAACTTAAAAAATCCATAGAATCCATCTATTTCAAGACGAAAATGTTAAAAAAACTTACCTCCTTCTTCGTTGTTCTTCGATTTTTCACTTCGAACAACTTAAAAGGAGAAGAAACCAATAAAAATGTGACCAAACATGCACTATGAATCAGCCGTTGTCTCATCTTGAGATCAAAATGGCAACTCAGGGGAGGTGAAACTAAACCCTAACACAACATCAAAACCCTAAAACAGCAATGGGGCGATCGAAGGGGAGGGGAGACTAGAGTTTCGAAGCTTTGGAGAATCCAACAGTTGTAACGTATAACCAAAGTTGTGGGGCATTCGACGGCTGCAAAGGTAGAGAGTGGCTATAGGGTTTTGATTCGTTAGAGAGAGAGAGAGAGATCCTAGGGTTTTCTTCAGTTAAAGAGAAGATGAGAGAGAAGGAGACAGAGGTGATTTTGTTAGAGAGACAGAGAGGAAAAGACCCGCAAGGCCGCAAAAAGTTTTGAAATAGATTTTTGGTTGGAATGATGGATTAGCTCGATACTTAAAGTTTAACAACTATTTGAACATATTATATGTCTCTTGTTTTGGACAGTCTATCCATATACTACTGTGTCAGACCGTAGTTCTTTTTGCAGCCCAAGTGTAGCCTATGTCTGTTTTTCACATAGTGGACTGGCTATCCCAACCTGCATTGCTCAGGCCCCACTGCACTTAAATCCAATTGCATCGCGACACATCAGCTGCATGCACCTTGCTTGTACAAAACTTGGCTTCCATATAACACTGTCGTCATATGTCACATCAAATTTAAGTACTTGCTAAAAATGAAGGGCAGTCTAATTAAAAATATCTTTCAATCCAAACCCAAACCGAGCTGAAAACTCATATGAACCGCCGAAATTCAGTTTTGGTTGGTGTTTAGGTGTGACAAATGGGGATTGACTTCGGTTAAGGGTTTAGGGCCCTAAACCCTGAACTGAGCGAGAAACTCATTTGAACCGCCGAAATTCGGTTTCGGTTGGTGTTCAGGTGTTCAAATGGGGTTTGACTTCAGTTCGGGATCAGTTTCTACGAACCAAACCTGAACCGAAAATTTCAGTTTCGTTTCTGTTCGGTAGACCAAATTTGCATCCCTCTCACAAAGTGATCTCTCTCTCTCTCTCTGAAAGTCTTCGGAAATACTGAACTCGATCCGGCACAGGTGCAGTCTTCTCTCCCTCTCTGTAAAACACTTGGGCAATATTGAATTCGGCACGCCTCTGATCGTCCGACAACTCCAAAATAACGGTAAGAGTCATTTATTTATTTTAACTTCACTTTGATTCTTCATATCAATTTATTTTTTTTCATTCTAGTGGAAATGATAGCTGGCGATGGGTGATGTGCAGCCGGCACAACCCAAAGAGCTCCAGTGAGATTTCTCTTTTTTCATAAATTATTTTTGTCTTCTTCTTCTTAAAAATATCACCGAAGCCGAACTTGGTTATTATGGTGTAAAAATAAATTAATTTAACCGGTTTAACATGCAGATATTGTAAAGTATAATTGTCATGCCGTTGACCCGTTGACTAGTTATGTAGCATCCATTCATAATTCAATTGTTTAAGAAGAAGAAGCACTTTTCAAAAGGAGGACTCATATTATCACTATACTGAAAGGAAAAGTTCCTCATAATCAGTTTTTGATGCCAAAATTTGAAAAAGCAGGTATCAAGGTCATTTTGCTAATCACTAAATAGTATATTTCACGGATTTTGAGGACCTCGAAATACGATGCATCCTGATTATGAGAAATTTTTTATTTCACTAATTTCCCAAGAAGAAAAAAAAAAACAATGGGCTCTAATTCCTCTGCTTTTGGTTTATGAAAAAACAATTTTGAACTATGGAGGGAGAGAAGTGGACCTCTTGGAGAGAGGAGAAGCGGTCGGGTATGAAAGCATATTTCATATTGGGCGTCTTCCTTGGAATCATTGGAGTGGCGTGTGACTTGTTCATGGCTGAAGTCTCTGGAGCTGGGATTTCCCTCGTTGCCGGCCAGTACTCTCTCCTCCTGCCTATCAGACGGCATATATTTCCCATGCTTTCTTGTAGACGTTTAAACGGAAACGAGAGGAGAACCCTTGCTTCTATGGGTAGTGGTTATTATTACGTGATGGGGCGGTGCACCAACTCCGTTGATTGAGTCACCAATCTTGTCCCTTCATGGGAGGATTCAAATTACAAACAATTTGATCAGAGTAATATTGTTGTTCATTTATTTTGGGCCGTTGTTCTTGTTTGCGTGAACCTTACATTTGAAAGTTGTTTTACAGATTCTTAATCAAACGGTATTAGATATTTAGATTGATGAGGTAGGTAGCTGTGGTGCAAGGGGCACTGTCATCTGATGTCGACTTTATTTAGAAAATGCTAAAGTGGATGGAAGTCACAGGAGGAAAGCATTTATTCTCTTATAAAGAAAAAACGGGAAAGAAACTGTATTCGAGGAGATAATGGGAGGAGTGAATCTTGACAGAGAGATATTAAAGATTTATAGCTTACTTTTCAATAAACTTGTCGCTGGAATCCAACGATAAGTTCAAATTTAAGTGAAGCATTCACTTATTGTTCCTTCCTTCACATCTTTGACTATCTTGAATTAGATGATATAGGTCATTTTTCATCCCAATATTTCAAAAATTAGATCTTTAGATTATGACACACACATCATAGGGTAAGATGATGATTCCAAGTGCCACACATCTTCCTCACTCACCATAGTATGCAATGATTATGATCACTTTGGGATGTGTGCCATGTGTGATAAAAATTTGACCATCGGATATGTGCAACATGAGCTCAAAATGTAATTTGTTAAATATTGCCTATATCATCAGAGTCAAGGAGGTCAATGGTTTGAAAGAATCTTTGGTTGCAAAACTTGCTACCCTTTAATATAACTTATGAACTTATCAATGGACAATTCATGTCCGAGTTCTAGTTATATTAAAAAGATGAATTAGCCATGAGTTTATCAATGGCCAAATTTGTTGATTTGGGTGAGAAGTGATTTCTATCATATTATTCCAAGCAACTAATGGGTTTTAAGGCTTTTTGGATGTAAGTGCTTTCAATAGTAAACTTGTAGGTGTGAACTGAGGTACCCTTATTCTTTTTAATTAGGTGTAGCCGCACAAATTTGGTGTGCAAGTAGTCACTCCGTTCAACTAATGAGAGCTATTACTTGCACTTTACATAGTTGGCCATTGCACCTATCAATATCAATATTTTGGGGACACGTGCCATATAAAAATGTCATCTATTTAATGATTTGACAGCCATGATATAGTGGACAATTCATTGATAAGTTGTCATTTTTACTAAAAGAAGAAAATGCCATAAACGTGCTAATGGATAAATCATCGGTAAGCTTAAATTTTTTGTTTAAAAAGATGAAAATGCCCTGGAGTTGTTGATGGACGATTTTATTAATAAGATGAAAATGCCCAAAACTTATCAATGGACAATGCATCGGTAAGTTTAAATTTTTAATAAAATGCCTTGAACATACCGATGGATCGTCCATCTGTAAATTCTAGTTTTTATTAGAAAGACAAAAATGCACTGAACTCATCAATGGACAATTCATCAGGTAAGTTTGAATTTTATGAAAAAAAGATGAAAATGTTCTTACTAATTATTTTTGCATAAGATCAGTAGTTCAGACAAGTTATGATACCCGGAGAAGGAGCGATTGAAGAAGACGTCATGGCAGCAGAAGATAGACCTGAGGAATGACCAAAACGGTGATCAACTCCCCCCCTCCCCTCTCCAAATGTAAAAAAAGACAGTCCAAGACCGTCCTTTTTGAAAAAGGCGATTTTGATCATTTCAGAGACGCACTTAATTTTGCCATCCCAAAAACAGGATGGTCAAAAATCGCTTTTTCTATGAAAAATGACGGTTTTTAAAAAATGGTTAGAACCTATATAAAGAAAGACAATGATAAACCATCCTTTTTTCTTTGAAAAAGACTCATCCACAAATTTCAAAAAGGACCGTTTAGGACTATCATTTTAAAAAAAAATTAGAAATGATAGATTTTTAAAAAATAATAATAAAATGACTATTGTGAACTGTCCTTTATTTTTGTACAAAAAAATTAAAATTAAGACAATCTTTTTAAAAATGTTCTTGAGCTATCTTTTCTCTGAAAAAAATTTTAAAATAAATATATCGACTAAGCAAATTAGAGTTGTCAACAAGTTAGGTCAGCCGCTGTCCAACACAAATTTTAATCGGGTTGGGCAAATAAACTTGAATCATTGTCACGACCCTGATTTTTGTCAGTGTTAAATCGTTGACCTTCGATGATAACACGACTATTTAGACCGGTTTAACCTTGGTCAAACTTTTGATGTCTGTAACGCGGTCTCTGACCCACCTGTCTTAACTGAGAAAATGCACCCAAACTCAAATATGAAAACCAATTCCTAACTTGAGCACTAATTTGAAACTCGAATTCGAGTGTGAAGTGTGTGTGTTGCACACGACTCGAACCCCGAGATCGAATCAAGCTCGAGCCCACCTTTTCAAGCACAATCATGATAACACATGAACTTATTTAGTTATTATTAATTAATAATTTAAAACGAGAAGAATGGTATGCGCGTAATTAGGCGTGATCATGTACACCCTAGGCATGACCCTAATTCGAGCCCAAATAATCCAAACAAATATAGGTTTATATGTATAGATATACATCATAGATTTCCTAACATTGATACACCCGACTAAGTGCGCGTGCCTGACAAGGTATACGCCTTAAATTTTTAGAATATTTTATTCTATATATATGTTTGAGTGTGAAAGGTTCACATAAATAATTGCGTGAATAGTTACACAAGCTTAGTGAGAACATCAATGGTAAAATATTTAGTTTGTAAGTGAGGTTAGACCTTATATTTTTTGCCTTTGATGAAGAGCCCATGCACCGACTCATGGTGTACCAGCTTAACACCTAGTTAGGCC
This sequence comes from Chloranthus sessilifolius, assembly GCA_021018995.1. NCBI lineage: Eukaryota > Viridiplantae > Streptophyta > Magnoliopsida > Chloranthales > Chloranthaceae > Chloranthus > Chloranthus sessilifolius. Next base: position 21,278,651 of record CM037589.1, read on the forward strand.
AATAAGTCAAAAGAGGATAAGACCAAGTGAAGCTAAAAATCTAGATATTTATTTGGTCTTGTTGTAAGAATAAAGTAGAGAGAGAGAGAGAGAGCTTCCACCTTCTCCCCAAACCCACTCTTGAAACTCTAACCATGAGATCACTCCTCAAACTTCTTCTTTGCAAGGAACATCATAGATTTCGACTGCTCTTGTTGATTCCGACCGCGAGGAACCTTCAAGCTTCAACATCGCTTAGATCGAGGAGTGAGAGGGAGCATAACTTCGAATGAGCTCTAACCGACCATCGTGAACGTGGTGTACACGAGTTAAATGATAGAGATCATTGCACGTTAGTGTGGAGTTCATTTTGAGATCAGACATCGTGAATTTCCGTGAACTCGGCATCGAAACCCCTTTTGATATCGATCATCGCAAGCTTCGCATCAGTGCCCTAAAAAGGTAAATATCGTAGCATAATCGTATGAATCTGATTTCTAAAGATTAGATTTGATTAGATTAGTGTATGTGGTTGGGTTGATTTTCAAGATATGGGGAAAGTCAGATTGGGGAAGAAGAGTCTCAATCCCGTGCAAAATCTGACAAATTCGCTCGAGCGAATTTTCCTCAAAAATCAAGCCAAACTTTTTTATAAAAACTTGCTCAAGCGAATTTTGTGTGCCACACAGAATCTGGCAAATTCGCTCAAGAGAATTTGAAAATCACTCGAGCGAATTGGTGCGAGGTGCTGAAATTACATCGGTATTTTGGTCATGACTTTTTACTCTAAACTTGGATTGACACTATTTTTATGGCATTGGAAAGAAGATAATGAGATCTATAACTTTGTGTGAAATAGAAATTTCACGAATCAAATGTTTTAAAGGCCAAAATTAAGCGAAAAATTGGAACAAGTTCTACATGATCCAAGGTTAGTACGAACTTGTCCATTCCACCTCGATTTTGAGAAAATACTTAAGTACGTCGAAGCTCTTAGTAATTAGATTCAATCATTAATGCATTATCGTATATGTGATATAGAGGAAGGAATCAGTCGCCGTCGATAAAGGTCAGCTCACACCTTCTTGCGACGTTAGAAATCGAGGTAGGAGAAACTCAATACTCAATCTCATTTTAGACTTTGATTCATAGTTTTGAATGATGAAATTTGTCAGTTTGACCGCTTTAAATGATTGAAATCTTTGGATTTTGGATTGCATTAAATCTTTTGAAATACTGTATTTGAATATTGAAATCTTGAAAGTTGTTGAATATTGAATGCGTGAATATTAGATTTTGAATCGGAATGCTTTGAACTTTGAATCATATCACATGAACTGATATGAACAAATGTGAACTGATGTGAACTGATATGAACTAATATGTATAAATATGAACTGATATGAACTGATATAAACTGATACGAACTGATATGAGCATAGAATCTAATACGAACTGATATGAGCATTAAATATGATTTGAACTTAGAAAATTTGAACTTGAACTGAGAAATGATCATTGTATTGAATTCTTGGAATGTGAATTTAGAACTTCGAATTTCGAATATGAATTTTGACCATAAACTCTGATTTTGAACTTTGAATATTTCGAACTCTGAATTTTCGAATTTGAACTCTGAATAAGAACTTTGAATCTGAATTCGTAATAAGAATTCTGAATGTGGACTCGAATTTGAAATTTGAATAAGAACTCCAAATATGGATTCTGAGTGCGAACTCCGAATTTAAACTTTGAATCCTCTGAATCTGAACCTGAATTTGAACCGGTACGGCGGGTGAATCCGTACATTCGAATATGAACTCTAGATCGATACAGCGGGTTATCCGTACAGTCGAATATGAACTCTGAACTTTGAATATGAACTTTAAATCTGAACTTAGAATCCTTTGAACTTTGAATCCAAACTTATAACCCTTTGAACTTTGAATCAGAACTTTGAATTAGAAACCTTTGAACTTTGAATTAGAAATCTTTGAATGTTAAGTTCAAACTTTGAATTTAAGAACTTTGAATTCCGATTTTGATATGAAAATGTCTTTCCGTTTTGATATGAAAAAATATCGCTTTTGAATTTGATATGAAAATGTCTTGAAATTCAGTCATTGAATCTATGCATTGATCGATAAGATGTGAATTAATATTGAACTTTTCTTTACTAAGCTTAAACTGTTAGCTTACCCCGACACTATGTGTCACAGGTGTGGATATTAATCAGGACCCCGAGCTTGAGGCTAATCATGACGTTGTACCAGAGGCAGAAGATCTTCAGCCTAAGGATTATTATCCATAGATTGTGATTTTGGACTGGGTATAGTTTTATCTTTTGTGCATTTTGAACTTGGTACATTGACTTTTGTTTATGTATTGTATACCACTGTTTAGTTGACGGTCGGCCGACACCGGTGATTTATTTAGCTTTTACTTTTATGTTCAATTGTATAATGGAATTTTTTATTTCTACCATATATTATAATTGCTTTGATTTTTGCATTTGTGTGGATGTGTCAAGTACTAGACGACTCGACTTTCCCAAAATTCTATGTGGGAAAAAAATCGAGTTGTCATAGTTGGTATCAGAGCACATTGATATTAAAAAAATTCTGTATTTGGATTATGATCTATGATCTGACAGTCCGATTTTCCCAGGTATCCGTGTATGGTGAAAATCAGGCTGTCACACATTGGATCTAGTCGAGCATGAAACATCTAACCAACCCAAAATTAATGCCAAAAATCACAAGCAATATTTGTGACCTAAGATGATTTTCACTACAAAAAATAAGATTATTAGTTACAACCAAAAAACTGCCGATGAGGGTATTAGCGGCAGCTTTTTGATTAATAATGGCAGTTTTTGGTTGTCGCTAATAATCTTATGCATGGATAAATCATCAGTAGCTATGAGGAAATTCAAAAAACTACAGATAAAATAACTTGTGCATGTTTGAAGTATGCTATGCAAGCCCCAACATCTCTATGTGCAATATAACGGCTCCCTCTTTGGGTTCAGGCAATGAACTGAGTCCTGTCAATGCAAGTGGAAAAATCTCATGCATACAAAAATAAAATACAATCCTTTTCCCAGCACTCAATCAAAGGACCATCTTACTTTTTATCACACAAATAAAAAATAAAATCTTAGATATATAAGAGATTGGTGATACACAAAAAATATATAAATATGAATTTTCATCATACTATATCTTCTGATGCAAACGTATATCCATATGAATTAGTACTTATTCTCTCTACTCCCTTTAATACACAATTTCAACCTTCAAATTATATCTTGTAGTGCAAAGTATACCTTCATATCTTGCTGCCCTATCAACCTGTAATATAGATACTGCAGAGTATAAATTCTTTTCATCCCGGGAGATGCATACTTAACTTTCGTCATCGGATCCTAGTTGGTAGAAATGGAGCCTCTTCCCACACCTGCTACATCAATTTTAGAATTTCTCATAGTATCTTCCAAAGTTTTTTTTACAGTGGGATAAATATGAAAATTAAAAATAAAAACTGTTGTGGGTTAGTTTTATGCGCATAGAAAGGACTATGGATTGGTTTTATATTAGCAACATAAGCATATTAGAGAATCAAGCAATGGAGCATCTACAAAATTATTACTATATATATACAATATGAGTAGCTAAAGCTTTGTACTTTTGTGTGATCCATTTATTTGTTTCCTTTTGTTTTTTGTGCATCACCCAAGTTTTAAAAAGAGAAAAAAAATTGTGCATTTACATAGTAGAACAAGGAAAACAACTAAGTAGAAGTTCATCATTCACAGCCAAATACATCTGTAGTACCAGTTGGACTAGCGTAAGCAATTCACAAGGGATTCCAAACCTATATCCTGACCCAGGATAACGCCAACTTCGGTTGAAGCAGCTCCATGAATGGGCACAATGTAGATGAATTACAGTTAGGCGTATGGCTATAGTAAACAAGTTTGAATTTGGCAACCTGCTACAGTCACATCATATGAAAGAAATGCAATCCAAAAGAACAAGAATATAAAGTGCAAAGTTTTGAAGGACTAATGAGGCATGATGCGTCCTAGGCACCATATGATTATCAAGCCTATGAAGAGCCATATACCTAATCAAACTATGACCGTTGAATCACACATGAAGATCAATTTTCGTCCCAACCTTTGACACTAGACTTTGAATTATGGTCCTACCATAAGATGCTAAGATTGCGTATGGCATAGCTTTCTGCTAGCCCCTACCACAAGAGAGTTCACCTGCTTTAGTTAGTTTCCATTCTCTTTTCTAACTCCCTGTAAAGGAGGATTTATCTACTCTAGCAACAACCTCCCTGCTCTCTACTAACTCCCTACTAGAGCAAATAAAATCTGCTCTGGCAAGGAGTGAGTAGAGAGGAGGGTAGAATTATTGAACAGGTAAATCCTACATAAAATCTTGCTATGCAAAGAGTTATCGAGGAGAAGGGGTACCTGCTTTGTAGCAGGATGCTACCAAAGAGGATGGGAACCTGCTAAAGCAGGTGAACTCTGCTATGGCAGGGACTAGCAGAGAGTTATGCCATACACACCCTAAGAGTTTGACTCCACATGGTATTCACATCCCTAAATGTGATATGAGAACCATTTTTTATGTACCTATGATCATATTCATTTTTTAGCATGTCTGCTATGTGGATTCAAAATTTTGTCGCTTGATGGTAGGATCATGATCTCAAGATCTACCTTGTGGAAGATTGGTACTAAAAGCAATCTCTATCATATCATTTAAAGCAGTCAAGGTGTAGGAAGGTGAAACCCATGTTTAGAGATACAAATCTTGAGTTGTAAATAAAGGCCCCATGAAAAGTTAGTAAAATATATTATAAGAACCTTGTGTATGGCCCATGAAAAGTTAGTAAAAATATTACAAGTGAAAAAATAAAATGCCTGAGTCCACATTGCCATGTTAGAACTAGGATGTCTTGAAGTGTATATATGTAGCAAAATTATAAAATATATTCACCTATACAAAGTTGGGCTAAAAAGAAACATAAAATTCACCTCCAAGATTTGCTCCACGGGCCACAATAATTCATGCTGTAATGCATCGTATCCCTACCATGTTCAACCAGTTACTCAGATCCATGTGCGGGTTGTGAACATCTGGCACAAACTCATCGGAGATTTCCCCTGCTGATCCATTTTTTAATCCATCCTATAGGCAAGATTGTAACTGATTTCAATACATACACGAGTGATTTTTTCTTCATAAAATTGAGAACATTAAAAAGCATAAATGGTAAAAATTGGATGCCCTCAATCAACGGTCAATTATGAGTGTCCTCATGCTATTGTGAGCTCAACATGCTATTATCCCCTCTCATCGGGTGGACCTGGATTTGGAGCAGCAGAATTCGTGAGAGAGTCCAATTCTTTTTATGGTTGGCTGTTAAAAAAAAGATTCTAACTGTAGACCATATGTTGTTTTGCTCTAACTTAGACGTTGAATTGTTGTTTGACTCTAACTTGGAGGACATACGAAGGTTCAGTTACGTTCAGACTCTATAAAGCTAGTTTCTCTTATATTAGAAGTAGGAGTTAGATATTCTATATAAGGGTAATCTCTCTAAGATTAGAAGTAGGATTTTTTGTGTCTTCTATATAAAGGGAAAACTCCTGGTCGAATTATAGAGTTGAGATATCATTGTAAAGCTTTGAAAAACCTATTTAGGGTTTTGATGAGAGCTTTGGTGAGGCTTGAGTGTTCTTGTATTCTTGTGTGATCATCAATATAGTGAATCATCGTTAGGGCTGCAACAGAGCCCAGACAACTCTGCTCAGCCCAACTTGAAATATATATATATATATATATATAATTAGTAATTAACTTTGAGAGGTCTATTTTACCTTTCAAAGTAACCGTTTAATTTTATCTAACGATTACTTTGAAGGGTAAAATAGAAACTTTTGCCCTCCACTTGCCCTAGTTTATCTAACGGCTTATTTATTTTATATGTTGCATACTTGTGTTTAATCATTCATTTAAATATTTTATAGAATGAATATTTAATTGAGTAGAAGTTTTAAAAAGTACTAGGAGAAATTTTTTTATAATAGAACATACTTGGCTCGAAGTTCGGCCCGAGCTTGGCTCGAGCTTGGAGAGCCGAGCTAGAGCTTGAAATTTTTGACCTAGAAGAGCCTAGAGCCGACCTTCAGCTCGACTCGTATAAGGTAGAGCCGTTAGAGCTGAACTGAGCTTAGGTTCAGCCCAGCTCGGTTGCAGCTCTAATCATCATTGCCCGTGGACATAGGCATATTGTCGAACGGCGTAAATATTGTCTCTTATGTGTTTGTGGTTAATTTTCTTCTATTTTTGCGTTCTTATTTGATCATTCATGATGAAATCATTAATTAGTTTGTGAGCTTCTGCGCAATAAATTGATACCAGAGATATTAGATTTCTTTACTACAATTGGAGATGACATCGAATTCCGCAAAAGTTTTGAACGCGAGGTTCGAGGTTGAAATTCAACGGGAAGATCAATTTCGGCTTATGGAAAGTATAAGTCTGGGATATCTTTATTCAACAAGAACCGCACAAGGCATTGAAAGGGCTTTCGTATAAGCCGACAGATATGTCTAATGGTGATTGAAAAGAATTCAAACTTCAAACGTGTAGTACGATTCAACTATGTCTAGCGAAGGAGATTACGTACAATGTGATGCGGGAGAACTCAGCGGCCTCGTTGTTGGCCAAATTGAAAAGTCTTTACATGACGAAATCTCTGACGAGTCGTTTATATCTCAAGAAGCAACTGTACAAGTTGCACATAAAGACATGTACTTCTCTCAACGAACATCTTAATGAATTTAATAGAATAATATTTGAATTATTAAATGTTGGAGAAGAGGTTAAGGATTAAAACAAAATGCTATTACTTTTGTCTTCCCTCCTTGATTCCTATGAGCACCTTGTTACTACACTGCTCTATGGGAATGATACTATTGAACTGGAGTAAGTTATAATAGCATTGTTTTATAACGATATGAGGAAAAAAGGTTTGGATAGTGATACACAAGTAGATGACTCGTTGGTTAGGGGGAGAGCAGAGGACCGTAAATCCGGAAGGGGTAGATCAAAGTTTAAATCTAAATAAAAAAATAAAAAGACAGTAAAATGCTACAAGTGTCACGAAAAGGGTCACATAAAAATGTATTGTCCACAATTACAAACAAAGAGAGACGATGCTCAGGATAAGAAGTAGAAAGAGGTCATTGATGAATCTGGTATAGACGAACAAGCAATAGATGATGATAGAAATGCGTTGTCAGTGATTTCTAATAAATACTCACAGAATGTATGGATATTTGATTAAGGGTGCTCCTACAACATGTGTCCAAATAGAGAGTGGTTTACGTCTTATAAAGAGGTGGATGGTAGAACGATATTAATGGGTAACAATATGACATGTAAAACAGCTAGAAAGGGGAGTATTAGAATAAAGATGCAAGATGGGGTTGTGAGAACATTGATCGATGTACGCCATATTCTAGAAGTGAAGAAGAATCTCATATCGCTTGATACACTAAACTCCAATGATCTCAAATTTATAGCTCAAGGTAGAGTTTCAAAGGCGACAAAGGGATCTCTGATTATGATAAAAGTGGAAAAGGTTGGAAACCTTTTCTTTTCTATTAGGGAGTACAGTGACAAGTGGAGTAGCAGTATCTACGTCAGATGATAGTAGTTTATCCTCTACATAGATATGGCACATGCGCCTAGGACACATATCAGAAACAGGGATGACAGAATTGAATAAGCGGGACTTGTTAAAAGATGTAAAGATCGATAAAGTTGACTTTTGTGAGTATTGTGCTTTCGAAAAATAGTGCAGGATTAAGTTCAACGTTCAACAGGTTTGAGCGCTCTCGGGGTGCTGGTGGCAGAGATGATATGAATATAGCGATGATTGAAAGAAAGAGTATATGAGGAAGCTTAGAGTCAGGTGGAGAATTATTGTTTGGCTCTAACTTAGAGGTTGAATTGTTGTTTGACTCTAACTTGGAGGACATGCAACAACCCAGTTACATTCAGACTCTATAAAGCTAGTTTCTCTTATAGTAGAAGTAGGATTTAGATCTTCTATATAAGGCTAGTCTCTCTTGGATTAGAAGTAGGATTTGTGTCTTTTATATAAAAGAAAAACTTTTGGTCAAATTATAGAGTTGAGATATCATTGTAAAGCTTTGAAAAACCTATGTAGGATTTTGAGGAGAGCTTTGGTGAGGCTTGGGTGTTCTTGTATTCTTATATGATCATCAATATCGTGAATCATCGTTGCTCGTAGACTTAGGCATATTGCCGAACCACGTAAATATTATCTCTTGTATGTTTGTGGTTGATTTTTTTTTTGTTTTTGCGTTCTTATTTGATTGTTCATCGTGAGATCGTTGGTTAGTTTGCTTCCGTACAACATCTAGCCAATAGATGTGTAATGTGCTCAACTGAGGAAGAGTCTGTCTCACATTTACTCATTCACTGCAAAGCGGCTTCACAAATATGGTCTCATGTATTCGATCTTTTTCATATAACTTCGGTCCCTCCCTAGTCCTTTGATCACTTACTCTCGACATGGCCTCTATCCCTATTTCGTAAATGTGGAAAGGCCTTGTGGAAGGCGGTTCCCTTTGCAATTGCGTGGATCATTTGGAAAGAGAGGAATCGGTAAATTTTCGATGGCAAATCCTTGCCCCCGACTATTCTCATTTCGAGATGTTATAATACAATAGTTTCTTGGGCTAAGAGATATAAGTGCTTACATGATTTTCCAACTCAAATGATTATATCAAATTGGCAATCGGTTTGCTGATCTGGAATTCGAAATATCCTATCAACATTCCCACCTTGGCTCCCTCCTCCAGCCAGGGCATTAAACTCAACTTTGATGGGAGTGCTTTCGAAATCCTAGTATGGCGGGTGGTGGTGGCTTCATCTCTAATTCAGATGGGAATATTCTAGAAGCCTTCAGTTTTCATATCAGTGTGTGTACTAACAACAAGGCTGAGCTTGCAGCTATGTCTCTCCCAAGGGAGGAGTTCATAGTTGAAGGGGATTCTAGCTGTGTCATCAATTGGATTCAAGGATATGCTCATCCTCTGTGGAGATACACTAGATTATATCACGGGATTATTTCTTCAATTAAACTTCGCCTCATTACTCTCTCATTGATTCCTCAATTAGCTAATAGAATCGCCGACATGATGGCCAAGGAGGGAGCCGCTTTAGGCCCCACGGGAGTTGGATGATGTGCCCTCACTGGTTATCCCTGTAGGCAGTCTTGAGCTCCTTGTTTATCCTCCCGACCTTCTTTGTCATAGCTTTCTTGTATTTTTAATTTTTTCTCTTCTTCCTTTTCCTTTTGGCTATAAAATTTTTCCCACAATTCATAAAAAAAAAAGGGTGGCGTTATTTGCACCCATTTTTCCTGTGAAGAACACACGCATGTCCGCCATAAAAAATCGTTGACTTCCTTGAATCAAAAGATGGAGATTATTTTTTGTCCCAATCTTCCACCCATAGATCTTGAGATCATGTCGCACCTATCAGACGGTCACATGTTGATTCCATATGGCACATATCCCCAAAAGTGACCATGATCATGGGCTACCATAAGAAAAGGTTATCAAGTGTCACTTTTTGGGATGTGTGCCACATGGAATCAATATCTGACTGCCTAATAGGTGCACCCTGATCTCATATATCTTTTTAAAACTCATCCCATCATGCTCCTTAGGTTTACACATTTGACCTCAACTTTTTCAGTGTATGCCTTTACCAAACCTAGCTCAGTTCATCAATTCCCATAATTCCCCCTATCTCTTTATATTTTGCATAAAAAAATTTGTCAACCTAACCTTCCAATGATTCATGCTCGAACTTGATCTGAGTGGTCAAGTTCATGTGCTCGATCTGGTTAAAAAATTGAGTCAAGCATTGAAATCAAACCAACCTGGTAATGTTTTGGTTAGTGTTACCGGCACACCACTTTATGTTACAACCACCACATTCAATGAATAAAAACTGTTAAAAAGGATTAGACATCCATGATAAAAAATGTGGTCAAACGATAAAAAATTCAATGCGCTATGTACCAAAACTTCGACTGAAGTTTAGACAAAAAAATAATAATTTTTTTTAATAGATGACATGCGACATTGCACACGATCCCAAAAACGGCACTATCTTTGATTCAGGTGCCACGTGGCCTATGATCTGAGGTTTGAATGCATAGGTTCATCCATACATTAGAACCCATAGACCTTTTCCATTTTATAAATTTATTATTATTTTTATGATTTTATAGACCAACACATGCAAAGAACGTGCATGTTTAGGAGTGCCCAGATTATATATAGCCCAAGACCTCTAAGCCCACAGGCAATGTGGGACTATTCTAACATGCCCCCGCACGTGTTGGCAGGATTGAGCTATGCCAAATCACGTGGACAATTAAATTAGGTGATGTGGAGTAGAGAAATACCTGCTCTGATACCACATGATAAAATTTCACGGGCCTAACTCAACCTTTCAAAACCGGCTTGTAAGGTGAGGAGTGCCAAAATTATATATAGCCCAAGGCCTCTAAGCCCACAGGCAATAGTTAACTTCCGTAGGAGCTTGATGCCTTGCAAAGTTTGATTTTTAATATTTAATGTTCTTTTTTAGGTAAGCTAGGCTTTTAGGGTTTTTGATGTTTTTTGAGTTGGGGACTTGAAACAGTCTTTGTATGGAGGAGGAAGTGCAGATCAATTAGAGGCTTGGAGGTAACTAGTGAAAATCAACATGGATTGGTGAGTAACTAATAGTTTAGCTCTAACCAGAAATGAGTGTGAGAATAGTAGTAAAGCCAACCCTAAATAGCTGGGATGATATTTTTGGGTTTTCAGTGTATTTTCAGATGTAAACATTGTTGAATGGAGAAAAAAAATGAGCATTCAAGGATGTCACCTACGAGAGAGTAGGAGTTCATATATTTGTATTGGATCCCTATACAACCCTCGTGGGCCCGAGGGGGGATAGCGCTCGAAACGCTCTCCAACACCTTAAAACATTGAGTTATATCTCTTCCATCACCAATTGGTGTTGGTTGGAATGGTAGCTCAATGAGGTATAAGATCCTACAAGTGGTTTCGAAGGGATTAGAACCCCCTTAGGTGGTACTAGGGAGGGGGGATTGTTGGCTCCCTGTACAACCCTCGTGCGCCCGAGGGATGGTCGCGCGCGAAACGCTCTCCCACCATCTTAAAACATTGAGTTGTACCTACTCTATCACCGATTGGTTTTGGTTGGAATGGTAGCTCAATGGAGTATAAGATCTTGAAAGGCAAGGATTGCTGGAAATTGCATAATAGGCCTAGTTTGCAGCCATTGCTTGAAATTGCATAATAGGCCTATACTCTGACCCTCGTAGTTTCTTATTTTGCTGTTTTGCTAGAACTTAGAATTCTTGTGGACCCTTTTCAACAAACTGAGCCTCCCATTCTTGGTGGAATGATAGCAGGATGCGTTTAGGTTTTAATAACCCATCCATATGTGAACCAAGATGTTTCAGGTCATTGTATTGCTCATTTTAGGTTATTGTGATGTTTACTTACAGTTGCTGAAGAGCTTGAATTTAAGCAGGGAAATTTTACAAGTAAGCCATGACATACTATATGTTGTTTCCTGCATTAAAATTTGTTGTTCATCAAGTGTACCAATGCAAAGTAGACGATGGTTAGATCAACCTTGCCAAAGCTTTCATTGAAAAAAACATCCTCATTTTGTGATTAAGAGTGGCAAAATGCCATTTAAATGAATGGCTAAACATTTTGTAAAATATTGATAACAAATATGGGCCATACTTAAAGTATGGCTAAACATTGTTTGAGACCTATCACATGGAACACCATCTTAGGCGTCTGATTTTAGGGCCATGATGTAAAGATCTTTGGTGCCAAATATTGAGAATAAATATGGGCTTTCATTATGCTGAATCAGATGATGGAGATTGTGTTTCGTGCTAATATTTGGCAGCAAAGATCTTTACATCATGGCACTACAAAAAATAAGTCCTACGCCGAAGGCTGTTGTACAAAGCCGTTGGCGTATATAAAACTTACGCCAACGGCTAATATAACAAGCCGTCAGCGTATATATAGTGTATATATGTCACTTTCTTCCCCCACTCAATCCCTTCTCCCTTCTCACGAAATGCCTTCATTCCCTCTCTCCCAACCCACCGTCTGGTTCAAACCCCTCTCGTCCAAACCCTAAATTCTTCTCGCCAATCTTTGAGATCCGCAATGTGGAAGCCTAGACAAGGAAGGAGATCGAAGAGAAGAAGGAAGAGCTCCGCCAACTCGTCGAACAGGGAGCAACGCGTTGATGATTCATGATGGATTTGCGATAAAAATGCTTCGATCTCTTTCATAGTGTCCCTCAATCCCTAATTTTTTTTTCAATCACAAGCTTATCTTTGATGAAAACGATCATCACCATCGATTTGAGCGTTAGGTTTGCATTTTTCTGGTGGACGGTCCTAAATGGGAAACCCTAGTTCAATGAAAGAGTTGTGATCGGGTCAGATGGTCGGCTCCCTCCATATCAGTATCACATTCTGCTCGAGGAATCCGTGAAGCATAAGGTGGAATACGAAGTCAGATCTCTGTTTCTGACTTGTAATTTTTATTGAGTTTTCTTTGATGCAAAGTATTTTGAAATTGTTTAGGGTTTCGATTTTGCAGGTCCATCGGTTGGTGGTTAATGGGGATCCCAAGTTCACGAACTTTGTTGAGGTTTGCAAAGTCGATTTTTTTTTTCATTTTTCTTTATTTAGTTTGCTTTTTGGGTTCCATATTGATAAGATTAGATTGATAGCCTTACTTTTTTTTGTACTTTTTTTATATTTTATTTTTGATATTGATGATAACCATAGGTTTAGATAAACTAATTACATTCATTGAAGAGAGAAAGGGTTTGGGTTGAGAAAAATAAAGCATCTCTTTTAGATTTCATATGTAAACTAGATGTAACGTGGATAGATTAATCTTTTTAGTTGGTAGGAAGGGAGGGAGTTAAAAATTTAGTATTCCCTATTTCTTTTGAGTGTAATTGAAAGGTTGGTTGTATCTTGATAGTGTAAATATGACCATTTCCGAGAGTTTAGATTAAGTGAATAAATCCACTGCTAAAGTTAGTTTCTCTTAAAGGCATTCAAAATAGATGTAAGATGGCGAGCACCTTACCAATTTGTAAAATGCACACTCCACTTCTCCAACATTTGTAGTGACAACACACACATCCGAGTGTGTTTGGACACTAGACGATATTGATAAGCAGGACCTAAATCTGTTTTATCTTTCGCTTTCTAGTATTATTTATAAGTAGACTGGATGCTTATTTATTTTCTATATGTCTGGGTAGGTTTGTACGTCTTTTGTACACATATATGACCCTTTTTATATGGGTAAGCTGGGACTAAACTTGCGACCTCATGCTTACAATATTGTCAACCTTCCAGTTATGCTAAGGCCGAACTTCAAATACCCTTCCAGTTGTTACAGCAACCCGCTTTCAACATTATTATATACTTGCAGACTTGTGTTGGGATATCTGGTCTAGTTATAGTATTTCAATAATTTTTACTTTTGTAGCAAATAAGAGCTCTTCTTCAAAGTGTTGATACTTTTATGTGCCCGGACTGCTCTGACTAGTTTGGGATGAGGATTGGTGATGATATTCATTCAAGATATATTGATCGATCAATTCTCTCAAAATTTTTACAAGCACTTCCAGCAGATTATTCCACTATCAATCGGTGACCCAACTTTTTAAATCACAAGGTCAGTTTCCCCAAATCTTAGAAGATTTGGCGATCTACTGCTTAACCTAGGAATCGTTTAAAGAGCATGACCTGATTTTATGCACTTTTGATTTGTCTTCTGTTTAGGAGCTCATTTGTTCTTGTTTTCTTTAGGATTTCTTCGATCGTGATATTTAGTGCTTATGAAGCTTTCGTAACCTGGCAGGTAATTGTTGTACCCTTGATAGATGGCATGTTAGGAGCAACAATGCCTTCCATTGCCTGGTTTGGGGCACTCATGTATATTTTAGGGGTTGCTATGGTCAAATCTAGTGGGTCTCCTCCAAGTGCAAGCAGCATTATTCGTTTTTGGTGGCTTTTATGCATCTAATTTTTATAGTCATACCTCTGTTCGTGCATAATCATTACTGAAAGTGCCTTTGTCCGAAAGCCACTTAAACTCGTTGCCTGCGTGGAGTCGGCAATTGAGATCATTTTTCACCCCAATCTTCCACATAATGGATTTTGAGACCATGAGTGTACAATCAGATGGTCTGTTTTTTATTCCACATGGCACATATCCCCAAAAAGTGGCCCTAAAATTCATGTTTGAGCGTGATGTGTGCCACATGAATTTTAGGCCACCTTTTGGGTATCTGTATGATGTGGAATAAAAGAAAATGACTGTCTGATGGTAAGATCCATTGTGTCGATGATTGGGGTGAAAAACGATCACATTCGTCTGATTCCAAGAAATCAATGGGTTCAGTGGGTTTCGGACGTAGGCACTGTCAGTCATGATGTAGGAGCGAACAGGGGTACCCTTTTTACAGAATAGAAGATGAGTAAATTGTGGAAGATGTTTATGAGTGAAAGAATTAATTGTCACTAACCATATCATGATCTTAGAGTAGTAGAAGATTGTGAGTGAAATATTTAATTGTCACTGGGTGCTTAAAGGTAACCATATCATGATCTTAAAGATTAAACAATTTAAGGTTGGCGACTTGCTGAGCATCTTCAGTACGGTGTTTTTTGGTATCCACAAGCATTTTGTTGTCTTTGTTCATAATGCTTCACATGCATTCTCATCTTCCATCTGCTCTGGTCAATCTCATGTTTAAATGATCAAACCTCAGTCGTGCAGCAACTTATGAGCGGGCAAATCGGTAAAACTTCACTTTTGACCTTTCACTGATTTGATTCTTAAAAATATTAGTGCATTTTCCAAGGTTGATGGTTTGAGATTTATCTGATTGCCACATGAGGCGCTTGGGTCAGGCATAGTATACCGATTCTAATTCTATGGCTTGATGGAATCTTTTGTATGCAGCATTTTATTGTAGCTACATTGTCGACAATCTGGTATTTTTGGAGATTCGGGTTTGGTGATGTGCACGGACTGGACTTAGCATCTTGGTCATGGACGTTGGCATGGGATTGGATGGTTGTATATCCGTGGATACCAACACTTTATATGAGACGCTAGTGGCGAGCTCTGCAGAAATTAATGGCGCCACAACTTTTGAAGTTTCTGTTGAGATCTTTTTTCAAGTTGAATTTTTATTGTTCTTACTGTTGTTGTTTTTAATGCTTTATGTTCATAATTGAAAATAGGATTGATTCTTTTGGGTTTTTTATTTGGATGCATATGCCTCTCTAATTGGAATTTTGTGTGTTTACTTTTTCAAGAAAAAATTTACTTTTTAAACAGTAAGGTATTTTAGCTATTTTTTGTCCATATTCTAATTTATAAGTACTGATAGAATCGTAATGCCCATTGTTTGTTAGAGACTCTTGTGGATTGCGTCTTGTTGCCTTTGTTGGGGGCTTTGTGTTCTTGGTCAACGTCTGCATTGGTATGGCTTGTGTGACACTGTTCAAATAATTGTGTCTAGAATTCAGTATGTGGTATTGCTATTTGCTAGTGTATTGGGATTAATGAGATTTTAATCTTGAAGCAGGTTATTAGTGGAATTAATAAAGGATCAAGTTGTCGTCATCATGTGTAAGTATCGGCTTCCTCTATTTGTTTATTCTTTTCATTGAATATTTATTTTTAAATGATCTTTATGGATGGTTAGATCAATCGCTAGCTTGGTATAGACTACCCCTCTAATTTTGCGTTTCCAGTTTTTTTGGATCGTCGTACTCAAGTCCAATTTTCAACATTGTCTGTCTCGAAATCCCATTTCTAAATTTGAATGTGTGGTTAATGTCACTCTATCTAACTGTGGTTTATATGGGCCTAGGTAGGGATGCAAGAATAAACCGAAAACCCCAAACCGACCAAAAACTATGCAAACTAAACCAGTCCGAAACCTATTTTAAACCGAACCGATTCTGGTTCTGATTCGTTTCGGTTCTGGCTATTCCAAACAAAAACCAAAATTTATGGTTTTGGTTCGGTTAACCGAATCTGCATCCTTAGGCATGGGTTAATTTTTTATTATTATATAATTTTTATATACATAATATATGTTTAACCAACTTAGTTTTCTTATTTGGATATACAGCTTCTACTCAGGTGCTATTGCTGGAGCTAGAGAGGCTTTGATCTGTGTTGGCCTTCTCTATCAATCTCATTGAACTGGTGAATGGAAACTTCCTTAATGTGGTATTGCGTGGGGGTTTATTGATTCCTAAATATCTTTGTAATGTGTTTTGTTTGAATCTCTTGTTAGGAAGAATGATGAAAGCTGTGAAAGTGATTTCAAGAATGTTGTCGATGTTTGTTTACTATTAATACATGCAGCTATAAGGGACGTTCAAAAGGGAATTTTCCCCCAAAATTGCTCACTGAATATAGATATTCCAACTTGTCCTTCTACAAACAAGGTTTGTTTTAGTTAAATCTTCTATTTAGATCTTGTTGTCTTCATGGATAAAAATAGATTGGAAATTTAATTGTTTACTTGTGCTAAAGACCCAATATTTCCAGTCAGCCTTGACATTAAATCCTCGGGATAGAACATTCATCATTTATATTTTCTGAAGTAATTTATTGAATATTAAATGTGCTAAAACCTTAATGTGGTATTGTCTTTTTATGTTGAATTTGAGGGAATTTCTTTGCAGTTATGAACAATTCTTTGGCATGGGGGGGGGGGGGGGGGGTTTAGTATTAGAGTTTGGGGGTTTCAGGGTAAGGGTTAGGGTTTACATTCATCGCCTTGTCAATATCATCCAATCTCTTGGAAACCCTTCGCCATCCATCTTTGAAACTCTTGGGTTCCACCTCTTGCTAAATCGAAACTCTTTGACACCTCTGAATTGTTGATGGTAGCCTCTGAATTGTTGATGCTAAAGGTGCAAGGTGTATGCATCTCATGTGTTTGAGGTTTAGTGTAAAAGAAGGTATGTGGACCATTTCATGTAGTTTTAATGTTTTAAAAAGTCTATATGACGCCCAACTTGATGAATAAATTTTGACAACTTAAGTGATATCCTAATATGTCCCCTACATAAAACATGGACTTTGTTATGCCAAAGAAATCCTTATTTTTTCTGGAAAATTAAACTGACCATTGTTTGAGAATTTGACATGGAAATTTCCAATGCCACAAACTAACTTCCGTCTATTAAATTTCTTACATCCATGAAAAAATTAGAAAAAAATAGGCAGTTGTTACTAGCTAACGTAACTTCTAATCCATAACAGATTGAGTTTACTTGTCAATTCTTTCAAATTAAGGGTTAAAGAAACCATTTGGTGGGTTTACACCCACAAATAGTGTTCAACTGGTCGTAGGTTTTAAAGGTGAAAATTTTCAATGTAGCAAGATAAATTAGGAGGTGAAACAACTTAACAACAACCCTTAAATGCAGATCTCAACCCTAACCTTTACAATTCATCAAGCTTAGCCTCTTCTTTCCTTATCTTTCTCCTTTCTTCCTTCATTCTTTTCACCTCCTAGCATGTCATGCATTCATTTTTTTTTTTTTAAATGAATTGAAATGCCTCAAGGCTTCATAATCAAACTTAAAGTAGGCGCTTTATGAACCAAGTGATGCTTCCAATCTAAAATGCTTGAACAATTGCATAGTCCTCCACATCATAAGTAATATATTACTTCTTTATTATTGGTAAGTGAGGTTAAACTGGGGCATTTGGAACTTTGCAACCACTATCTATTCTCCCCTCTTTTTCCTTATGTGCGGCCCGATGAAGAGAGTTGTTCCAATCCAAATATTGAGAAGGTAGTTCTGAGCACCAGATTGTGATCCCAAAGTAAATTCCATTATTTAAACAGAAACAGATATTGGGAAACTGTCTTTTGATGTCCCTAAACACTTTTATGCTAATCTTTACTCCACCCCTGGTTTTGAAATGTAATGCGTGCAGGACGTTAAAAAATGGTTATCGAGTGGCGTTGCTGCAACTGCTAATCGGGATGGTAGGTGGAGAAATCAGATGCGAAGAGCTGCACATAATGATCGTTGTCGTCGTGTTGCACAAACACGGGCTCTGGGTTCTGTCTTGTGGAAGTTACTTATTTCTAAAGACCTCGTAGATGCACTTACTAGGATCGAGAATCCATTGGTAAGTGTCCCTATGGTTCCTATAATATTTTATGAATTCTGGTTTTCTCAATTGAGTTTTGTTAGAGAAGTTGTAAGATTCATAAGATTAATGAATGTTTTAATATATATTGCTTACATGTTTTGCTTCTATGGTAGGTCAAAGTTCTTGCCGATACGGAGCTCTGGGGCATAGGTGTTGACATGGAAGCATGTCTTCGGGCAAGACATATATTAAGGAAAAAACTGAAGGGGCTTGAGAAGGATGCTTACAATCTCGTCGGAATGACATTTTCTCTATATGCAGCCGCAGATATTGCAAATGTGCTTCACAGACATTTAATGCTGCATGTACCTGGTGGCTGCCATAAAGGAAAAAAAAAACTCAAGCAGAGAAAAGCATTCATTGGATCTGCTGAGGTATTGAATTATTGTATATTTTTCCTTGTTCTGTTCATCTTATTCTCAAAATCTAAACTAAAACTAGTTACCTATCAAAAAGTTTATTTTTTTTCCTTTCAAACGTTACTACTGAAAATGTGATGAGTATAATTCAACATTAAAGTTTCTACTATTCTAGTAAACCTGAATATTTTTATTCATACCGTTGGGGATATTCAATTTCCCTTTTGCCTTAATGAATTATTAGATTAGATAATTTATAAATGTGATGAGTATAATTCAACATTAAAGTTTCTACTATTCTAGTAAACCTGAATATTTTTATTCATACTGTTGGGGATATTCGATTTCCCTTTTGCCTTAATGAATTATTAGATTAGATAATTTATTTTTGGGATGAAAAAGAATATCCCCGTACCCCATACCTCTTGGCTTAAGCCCTCATAACCAAATTATATTTTGGGAAGATGACGAATATCCCCTGGACTTATGGCTTAAACCCTCAATTCCAAATGCTCTGTATCTTTCTTAAAAAGTCTCTTAAAAGCCTCATTCAAATCCATATTTTATATCTTCTTTTCTTATCTTTTTCTTTTCTAGGTTCTATAAAAGAAAAACAAACACTCATTTTAAATATGGATAAATTATCGAACCTTCATCTTTCTAAACTTATATGTCAAAAATTTTCAAATCCAATCTATTTATGCAAGTAATGAATAATTTTCACATCGATCCCATGATAGATTATAGTGATTAAATTAATTGTTTACTAAAAGGAAAAAATTATTTACTATTTTAATCAGATGATGGAGATCGTCTTTCGTCCCGATCTTCAACACAATAGATCTTGAGCTCATAGGCCTACTCTCAGACCGTCAGATGTTGATTCCAAGTGGCACACATCGCAAAAAGTAAACGTGATTAGTGTACCATCAAACATGGTTCACATTGGGTTCTGTGCCACATGGAGTCATCATCCAACCATCTGAGAGTAGGCCCATGATCTCCATCGTCTAATTTAAAGCAGTCATATTTTTCCTTTGTTTAAGTGAGGTGGCTGTAAGATAAAGTGGTGTGGTAGTAACACCAGCCTATTAAAATATTCAAACAAATTAGTTCACAGAATCAAATGTAGGTGTTGTTGTTTAGAATGTTTTGCTGCTCAACTTCTATAATCCAGATAACCCGATGAACTTGCCCAAATTTATTTGTCGAGAAAATAAGACGTTGCTAAAAATGTTTTTCCATTCCAACACTCCATGAACTAGAGCTTCTAACGTGGAAAGCATTTGCAAAGACAAACATAGTCTTTAATATATATGAAGGTATATATCAGGGATCTGATGGACATGATTGGATTTCGGCACACAGCATAAAATGGTCACAAATATGAGGTCTATGATAGTTTTAAGCATATATTCCACATCAAAATCTCGTGTCCAAGGGAACCAGTTGACCCTTATGGTGTTCAATTGGTTGGACCTGAACACAGCCCTCAAAACTAGTAGCTCTAAATTCTGCTTATTAGTTTTCATGCTCAAATTTGGTCAACATTGAACCTTTGGAAGGTTTCCACCAGTTGAGTTGCTCGAACCCAACACCCTTGCACTAATTTGGAGCTCAAAAATACCCATGCATTTCTCTAGGTTGTCGGAGGGAGATTGACCCTACCCAGTGGTGCTCGGGTCAGGTACCTAGTGGGTACCCAACTCTTGAGCCAATTGCTCCAAACATCAATATTTGCCCCTTTATTAAGCCACTAAGCGTGATTTGTAGCTCCTGTTTGTTCTTTATTCTCGACGGGTGCAGCAGGATCGGCTTTCAACTAAGGTTCATTCCGCCCTGTGTGGTTCTTCCCTCGGGTACCACATCGGAAACCGAGGTAAATAGCATGTAAGTGCTCTCTGTTTAGAACCTTAGCCAAAACAATATCTGACTTTGGTCATGTAATATAGCTCTCCTTCTTGCCTGAAATTTGTTGACTGAGATGGCGATTTATCAAGCAAAGTGTGATTTTTCTGTAGACTACTTAGTGTTGAATGATTTTCTCTATATTTTATTTTAACAAGTGATGTTGATATTTGTGTGAAAAAAAAACACTTAGGTGGGTTTCTTATAGCTGATGTTGTGTCTAAATGTACCTGAGCAGTGTGTCTACTATCTTACATTGGACTATCCTCTGAAACGACGTCCATGAAACATATCACAGATACATATCACATATCGATGTTTCAAAATAGAAATTGGTGTAACTATAGGAATTGGCCCCATTTTTTGTGAATTTGGTGATCTCAGCAGTTCACCAAAAAACTGGGTGGTTCACCGGTTGGACAAAAAAAAAATTGAAGTTTTTGGATTTGTACCGCTATTTGCAGCCAAATATTCTTTACCAACAACCAGATTTTTGCAGGTGAGTCCCGTTGATTGCCTTGAATTAGATGATGGAGATAGTTTTTTTATCCTAATCTTCTAAAGAGTACGACCAACCTCTCAGCCGGTCAGATGCTGATTCCGTGTGCTAGAAATCCCCAAAAGTGACCACAATACTCATGGTCTGCTCGCGATAGTAACTTTGGGAGGAAGTGTGCCATGTCGAATCACGACCTGTCTGTTTGATAGGTGGACAATGATATGAAGATCTATTGTGGAAAGGTTGGGACGAAAACGATCTCCATCGCTAGATCATAAGCAGGTCCATGGCTCCAAAACTCAGGTGGAGAAAGAAATTTTTTTTTTAAAAATAAATTATTATTATTATTTTTAATTTAAAAAGCACCTATGTCGACCGTCAGCGTAGGTGGAGAAATATTAAAAATAAAATAAAATCATACACCAGACTGATCGCGTCACATGTATGTATTAGCCGACGATCAGAAGCACCATGCTAACGATCGTATGCGTATGTATTAGCCGACATGACGCCGATGGCTTCAAGCCGTCGACTTAGGATTTCCGAGCCATCCAGATCACACACGGGTCGCACTTCCGCAACCTCGGTCCGTGCGGCGGCACCTAACGCGACGCTTCGCTAGGTCACACTTACCGATACCAATTGTCGCGGGCGCCCTTCGACGCTTTTAACTCACAGCCGCTATCGTGCAAGCCAACCCATTCTACATATCAGCTCTGATACCACCCGCCTAGAGGACGGGAACTCCCCCAACATGATTACCTCTGTTTCACTGCCTACCACTCGGCTTATCGTGCCCCTTACGACACGCCAATTGCGCCATTGTGCTAAACTTGGCATGCTCAAGCTTCACCCTGTGCACTGCACTAGTACCTCGCTTGCAACAGTTTTAGCATGCAGCTTTTCATGCCACCATGCCTAGCTCACCTGCCGAACCAAGCCCACAGCCTTGTGCCTCGCGCTCGTGTGCTCAACTGAGTCCCACGCAACCTGCCTTCATGTGCGTTCCGAGTTACTAGCACCATTTATCCTTGGCCCACGTGCTGTCGTGCTCACTGAGTCCCACGCAACGCTCTAGTGTTCTCACGCGAGGTTGCCCAGCCGTATGCACCGCGATGCGTAGTCCGGAGCCATACTTCAACCTCCCTTGGGTGCCACACGGCATCGCTGCGTCGACGTCCTAGGCCCACCCTTTCAGGCCTAGGAAACACTTGCGCTCCCTCTCGCAACGCAAGGCCCCATGTGCGGGGGAATAACTCTCTAGCTCCCTTCCCCTATATAAGGGTAAAACAATCATTCAGCCAGAATGGCAGGAGAACCTCAAACCCCTTGGTTTGACATACCGCAACGCCTCTTGCATCTCTAGCCCACCTTGGCTATGTCGCGACCGTGTCGTCCCCGCGTCCTACCCTCATGCGACCGTGCTGCGTCCTCGCAACGCGACCACGTCGCCAGACCCACTTGGCCCCATGTCGCGTGCCCTCCTGGCACCACATGTCGTGCCCCACGTACCATGCTGCAAGCTCGAGTATTGGCCCCGTCACAGTACCCTACGCCGACGATTGAGGAGCCCTACGCCGACGGCTTTCAGCCGTCGGTATGATCTATTTTTTGTAGTGTGACCTTCAAATCAAACGACTTAGATGGTGTTTAGATGACACAAATCTAAAAAATACCAAGGTTTTCCTTTTAAACTATATGCAACCATCCAGACCTTGTGTGCAAAAAGTCGTTGTCCTTTAAAAGGAAGGGCTTATGAGTTGGGTACCTCTGTTTGCGGCCACGCCTTATCCTCCATCTCTGAAAGCGCCCACGTAGCAGACCCCTTGAAAAATATTGATTGCTTCGGATCAGATGATGGAGATTGTGTTTCACCCCGATCTTCCACACAGGAGATCTGAAGATCATGTTTCACTTATCAGTCGGTCAGTTTTATATTCCATGTGTAACAGATTCTCAATAAATGATTCTAAATTCACGTTTGAGTGTGATATGTGTCATATGATTCAAGAGCCATTCTTTTTTGGATCTGTGACACATGGAATAAAAAAATTAATCGTCTAATACGTGCGAAATGATCTCAAGATCTATTGTGTGGATGATCGGGGTGAAAAACAATCTCCATCATCTGGTTCAAAGCAATTGATACTTTTCAAGCGCCTGACGGCGCGCCAGAGAAAGCGTCGTATGCAACAGAGGTACCCTTATGAGTTTGGGGTACCATTGTTCGTGTCCTAGAGCCCTTGAAAACATTGATTGCTTCGGAATAGATGATGGAGGTCATTTTTTACCCCGGTCTTCCACACAATGGATCTTGAGATCATAGCGCACCTAACTTACGATCATTCATTTATTCCATGTATCACAAGTCCCCCAAAAATGGCCCTAAATGGACGTTTGAGCGTGATGTATGTCATATGATTCAAGTACCATATTTTTGAAATATGCGACACATAGAATAAAAAACTGATTATCTGATTGGTGCGCCATGAAATCAAGATGTATTGTGCGGAAGATAGGGTGAAACACGGCCTGCATATTTGATCCTAGGCAATCAATGATTTTCAAGGGGTATAAGAATAGGGTGCTCTCATAGAATGCGTGAGGGCAAAAAGAATTGGTATTAAATGTTTGTTCCCCTCTACATTCTATAGTACTACCAGATAATCACATGGCCTCACCCGAATTCAGATTATCGAAGTTGAACAACAAGAAGTAGACTGGTGATAATACAAACAAGTCAACCCGGAGTATCACCCGGTTGTTAGTTACAGGGCCGTGCGATTAGTCGAGGTGTGCGGACACCCACGGATTAAAAAAAAAAAAAAAAAAAGATCATACAAACAAGTCGAAATGTCTAACCATTTCATCTATGACTGTACGATTTATATCCATCTCAACCGTTCATTTACCAACTCATGCATAATATTAATCAGATACAGTTAACCTTTTAATCTACAACATGGGATACTTCCCCGTCAACGATAAAGTTTTTGTTCGTTAACACCACGTGTGGTGTAGATGGCAAGAACACCATGCGAGTGGGATCCCCGATCAACTGCCAATACTCTCCGTTTCTCTCATCTGTTATAAAACGGAAGAGATCGCAAAGATTATTATCCAAAAGAAAGAAACAAACACAGGAGAGCGCAAAGAGAAGAAAAGCTTTGGCGCGCGAACGAAACCCTAACTCGAGAAAAATGGTGCAGCCCTCGGTCCCTTCGTCGATATCTCGGCCGTCTTCGTTAGACGAGTGCTGCCAGGTCCGGTGCGCCGGGTGCACTTGGATCATAACGGTGGGCCCGGGTTTGGCGGAGTTCAGCTGCCCGAAGTGTCAGATGGCTCAGATGTTGCCGCCTGAGCTGATGGGCAGCCACCTGCCCCCAGCCCCCGTTCATGGCATCGATCCGACTAAGATCCAGCTCCCTTGCGCTCACTGCGAGGCCGTCCTGAATGTCCCTCACGGCCTCTCTAGGTTCGCTTGCCCCTTGTGCGACGCCGACCTCGCCGTAAATTTGTCCACGATCCCGCAGCAACGCTTATCCTCTCCGTCTCCTCCTGCTCTCGATCCTCCTGAAGTAGTCAACGAGGTAATTGAACTCTCCCTTTTACTCATTTACTTCTCCGTATCTCTATCTCTCCTCAATTGCTATTATTTCGTTCTTTTTTCATATATTTCGATTTGTCTTAAAACTTTTATAAACACTTCATTTCTCCCATTTGATGCATCAAAAGACTAGAAATCTGCTCTAGTCGGAGGGAGTTATCAAACACTAATGCCTTTACTAATTTCCATCCAACTGTCAAACCTTTGGTTAAAATGCACTCCTCTCAAGCTGGAGCGTATAGGTTTAACATGCCCAGCTTGAAAACAAATTTTTGAATGGCATTTGGCCCAACATCTTTGCTGAAAATGTTTTCAAGCTACTCGGAAGAGGCCACATCAGTAAGCTCAAGATCCATATTTGAAAGAAGGGAGCACAGCAATAAAACTCCCCATGTACTCTATATTTGGCCTCATCATTGCACTTATAGACCACATTCTGCTTCTTGCTTTTCCAGGACATTAACCCAAGGAAGACATAATATCCAGATGTAGATCGTCAATCCATAACAAAACTAACCCAATCAACTTCAGTGTAAACGAAGATGCTCATATCACTATGAACCAGGCCAAACCCTGGAGTAGATTTTAGGTAGCGAATGATACGATGAACGACTGCAAGGTGAGTTGTGTGAGGATCATTCATGAACTGACTCTTGAGACTGACAACAAAAGTAATGCCAGGTCTAGTCAAGGTCATATATATAAGCCTCCCAATAAGTCTTTGATACTCCCTGAGGATTCGAAAGTAAGTCACCATCAAGCTCATGTAGAGAGAGTTTATGATTCTTGGAGAAGTGGCTGGCTTTCACCTTAGCATTCATGTATCGCTGAGCAGATCTATTGCCTACGTTCTCTGAGAGAGGAAAATACTTTTCTTAGATTTAGCAATTTCAAGCTCGAGGAAGTACTGGAGATTTCCCAAGTTCTTTACTTAAAAAACACAACCCAACTCATATTTCACATGTTATGATGAAAGTCCGATCATCCTCTGTAAGAATAATGTTGTCCACATAAACAAGAAGGATAGTGTGCCCAGAGGAGCCTGAATCAATGAACACAATATGGTCAGAACGACACCTCTGAAATCCCAAAGCAATGACAACATTGTTGAACCTCTAAACCAGGCCTTGGGTGTTTACTTCAACTCATAGATAGATTTTCGAAGTCTGCATGTCTCTCCTTGAAGGAGGAACCCAGCTGATGAAGAGGTCAATTCTGCATGACATAATTTCTGTATCTATAGCAGAAAGAATAACTCTGTAGGAAGGAAAGAAATTCTGATAATTTACATACCTTGCAATGGGACATGGTGTAACAAAAGATCAAATTCCTTTGCGAAGAGTTATAGGCAAATTAAGGTTAGTGGAAACAACTGGAGTAGAAGGCAAAGGAGTTGAGGAACTTGTAATACTTATAGGAGCCACTTGTGGAGGGGACTATGGAGGTGGTGGTGTCAAAGAAGGATTATGTCATCTGTGTCAAACATAATTAATCGCCCCTTGCTTTTGTTGAAATGGAGTCTGTGACTTCAGGAGAGTAGTAACAGAAGTGATGGGTCATGAATAGGTGTCAGGTAGTCTTTTAAAAAGTTAGGGGCATCCTCAAAGGTCATATCTATATAGGTGTAAGACTGGCGTAACTACGGATCAAAACACTGATATCCTTTTCACACACTAGAATTGCCAACAAAGTTACATCTAAGAGCCTTGTCATCAAGCTCCAACTGAGAAGAATGGAGATCTTGGACAAAGCATGTGAATCCAAATACACGAGGCTCAATAAAAAAACATATGATCTTTGAGCCAAAGTGTTTGATAAGGGGTACTTCCTCCTTTAGTCTGAGATGAGGTATGATTAATGAGATAACAATTAGTAAAGAGTGTCATGAACCAGTAGGTCTTTAGCATGTTAGGAGTAAGCATTTGGCTAACCCCAAAAATGTTTGTTTTTACACTCTGCAACAACATTTTGTTGCAGAGTCGAGGGATAGGAAAATTTATGACTGATGCCACGAGTCCACATATAGTCAGTGAAGGCATGAGTTGTATACTCACCCCATTGCTAGGTCTTAAGACTTTAATACTAGTCCCCAAAGAGTTGGGAACCATAGCGTGAAACTCTGGAATTTTTGAAAACAAACTTCCCTCTTTTGTCTCTTTTTTATACAACCATGTAGCAGTTGTGTAATCATCAATGAATAAAACAAATCAATGAAAACCATCCTGAGAAGTTACAACTTAAGGAATAAGGGCCCCAAACATCTGAATGCACAATATCAAAAGGCAAGCATTCTTAAATTAGGTAGTCTACTGCATAAAGTTTGAAAACCAATAATGCCCAAACTTGGCATGCCACAAAGATATAGTATCCCAATTGACTTTAACAAGTAAATGGAAAAACTAGAAGAATTGATGTTCTCAGATCCATTGACAACAACGATTGTGGGAGTATTGAAGTCAAGATCCAGATAGTAGAGACCATGGATCAAAATCTCGGTTTTTCGATACGTATCGTCCAGCCTCAAAACCAATATGTATCTGACGATACCTTCCGGTTTTTTGCCAAAAAAAACAAACATCAAAACCGATAATTTCAAATTATCGTCCGATACGAACGATACATTGAACGATACGGACGATACAAACGATAGTTTGATTGTTTTTTAAGGGGGGCGCTAAAAACCCAATGCATCGTATCGTTCAAGTCCAAAACCGATACGTATCGGTATCGGATGATATTTTGATCCATGGTAGAGACTCCCTCTTTCAACACCTTTACCAACTATCATCTTCGTAATAATCTTTTGAAAACACAATTAGAGGGATAAGTATTTCACAAATATGTAATTTTTTGGCGAAGTTACTAAGTACTAACAGAGAGGTGTGTAGAGAATTGAGACACATGGGTTAAAGAAAGAGATGAGGAGATGCAAATAGTCCCAATCCCCAAAATTGGGGAAGAAGAGCCATATGCAAGCCGAACCTTAGCAGAAGATGGAGAAGGAGAGTATGATGAGTAACCCTGAGACTCGGTGTCTCTGATGAAGATGGAGTGCATGTGTGATCAGTAGATGGGGACTGGGTAGCTCGTAGCTCAGTGTAAATTATCTCAACCATTTGGGATCAAAGAGAGCTCATGATGTCACTAAGAGATGCCTTAGATGTCAAATTTGCAGTAGCAGTGTGCGCAGAAGATAACCCCTTGTGGCTGATACCCGTTTGGATATTCATGCTGCCGACATCAATGATCCCTATCATGTTTCGTAAGTCCACTGTGTGAACATGTAATGGTGGAACGACTACAACGTCCCCGACGATCCCTTCTATCACTCCCCCTGCCCCTAGGGACGAATATCAGAAGAGCAGCTCCCTCTGACAGACTGATACTGATGGACATCGTAGACTTTGCTGCTCCTCACAAAAAAGAATCTCATATATAATGCTCAAGGTGGGAAAGGGTCTCGAGGTCCCCCCCACCCCACACACACACACACCAAAAAGAATCTCATATATAGTTCTCAAGGTGGGAAGGGGTCTCAAAGTCCACACCCTCCTTCCAAGCCTTTTTGCAAGCTTGGCTCCAACCTCCTCTCCAAAATCGAACAAAGGCTCATAATACTCAACTTCCTCCAAATACTTTAGAGTGTGCTATAACACTCCCTCATAGAGAAGCTTGAACAAATGGAAAGGAATTTTTTACAGGAAGGAGGTGGCCCAGCCCCAGATAGAAAGTTTCATCTGCAGTTGGGAAGTTTGTCAATTTCCTAGATGCTACGACTGGTTAGATATTAGAAGTTGGGAGGATATGAATAAGGTGTTATTGGCTAAATAGTTATGGAGAGTGGGGATGTTAAGGAAAGGAATAACTTGTGGTTGTGAGTGTTAGTTGACAAATATGGGCGGATGGAGAATAAAATTTGGTATTAGAATCTGTGATGGGGTTAGATTGTCCACTTGAGGGAAAGGTATTAATGTTGTCTGGCCGGCGTTCAAAAAACATATCAGGTTTTGTTGGGGCAGAGGTGACAAAATCAGTTTCTGGGATGATGTCTGGATTGAGAACCAACCACTGGCGGAGCTCTTCCTAGAGATTTATGGTCTATCACTGAATGGAGGGAGCAAGGTGGTGGATATGTGCTTGATAAATGGGCTTCTATTTGTTGGAATATTTGTACACGACGTAGCTTTTCTAATACGAAGTGTGATGTTTACATTGACCTTCCATCTCTCCTAAATAAGGTTAAGAGATCTAATAGACGAGAGGATGTCAGACTCTGAAAGGGTAACAAGAAGGGACAATTCATAGTTAAATTGTTTTATAGGGTGTTAGAAGACCCTTGATTAAACAAGAGTTGTCTTTTGTTTGGAAAGCACTTATTCCGCTTAAAGTGAAATTCTTTGGTTGGAGTTTTGCCTGTGGCCGAATCCTGACTGTTGACCTGCTGATAAGAAGCTGGAAACGAATGAATAATGTGTGCTATGTGTCTTCAAGATGAGGAAAATATCCATCACATTTTTAAACATTGTTGGGTGGCTAATGGTATCTGGGGAATTATCTTTCAGTTGTTTGATCTGAGTTCGGTGCAACCAGAAGATCACAGGAAGTTGCTGAATTTGTGGAACGGTGTTCATTTAGAAGGCATACATGGAGCTTATATATAATCTATACATAATTATATTAAATATTTTTACTTTTACTTTATTTTTATTTAAAACTCATCCTGCCCTAGCTAACTGAGTTCCCTTGGATGTAGTGAATCTCGAACTACGAACCCGAATTCGAACCGAGCGAATCAATGAATCAGGTAATATTGGGTTGGACAAAGTTGGGTGGAATGGGGACTCTAGTAATGTTTGAAAAAGTTTGCATCTTTACCTTTGATGCCTCTCAGTCTTAGGGGTTTTTTGTGGTGTCTGTGGATATTCCGGGCTAGCCCCCCTTGGGGATTTGGATTTGTTGGGGGTTTTCTTTTGTTTTGGTACTTCTCGCTTCACCCTCTCGTTGTGCACTTTTACTCTTCCTCTTTTTTCTTTTTTAATTTAGTCTTTTTCTTACCGACTTGAAAACTCCCCCATAGAGGAATTTCCTTGTTTACACTCAGAAATCTTTAGTTGATAGATGCGGGTATCATGCTTCAATGGGGAAGAAGATGCCGGCCAACTTGCTCCAAAGTTTGGTGATGGACTCATAAAACATAAAGGTGCGGTATATGGTAGGATCCATAGAGTTGAAAAGTCATCCCAAAATAATCATTATTGGCATCCCATTTCTTAGCATATGCAGCCCCAGTCCTAGGTCTTGCAGTAGAACTAGTAATAGGGGTCTCAACGGGTCGTGCCGGGCCTTAAATGGGGTATTTTTTAATCAGGCTTTTGTTACTAGCCCACATTGGATCCAAGTACTAATCGGGCCGGGCCTATTTTTATTTGGACCTACCTACCTAGGCCCATACCCCACCCATTTCAGGCCAGGCCACAGGCTGCCCGACAATTTCTATATAATTTATGTAGAAGTTATCTCAAATGATCGCGTTGGGCTGGATTCTGGCTGAGCTTAAACAGGCCGATTTTAAATCGAGCTTTGGAACTAGCCCTGTAGCCCATATTCGGCCCAATTATTAATCAGGCTGGACCTATTTTTATTTGGGCCTACCCACCTTGGCCTATTTCGGGCCGGACTGAGCTCAAACCTGGCCCTTTGAGGCCCCTAACCAGCACGCAATCCCATTTTCATACGACCCTAGACATAGAGTGATGCTGTGTTCCATTCAAGATAATTGTTGGAATTCAGCTTGTGTAGGCTGTCGCTGACCATAGGTTTATCCGTTTATATCCGTCCCCCTTTTTTACTCTTAAGGCAAAGGAAAAAAACAATGTTCAATTAAAAAAAAACTCCGCTACAAAAAAAGGACTTTTGGAGACGATTATTGGAGACATCTTTTCGAAGCCGTCTCCAATAACCATTTAATAAAGACAGCTATTCAAAAGCCGTCTCAGATGCTTTTATTAGAGACGGTTAAAGTCGTCTCCCTATATAAAATAACATATAGAGATTGTCAAGACCGTCTTCATAAGGTTCACTTCATGTATAGGTAGGTGGAAACTTTAGAGACTACATGAAAAACCGTCTCTAAAAGTCTCACTAACACCAATAGAGGCGACTTCAAGCCATCTCGGTCATTATTTTAGTGTACAAGCTTTCGCACTTCTATTTAGCACTTAATAAAAAACTCTTCCCCTATAAAATGAACTCAAACCACGACCATTTCTCCTATCATCAGCTACGATTCCCTTGCGTATCCTTCGTATTCCATTTCTCTTATCATCAACTAAATTTAGGGTTTGAGCTCCGATTTTAAAGACGAACCCTAACAGATAGGATTTGGCTCCGATTTGAACTCCTCACTCCAGATTTGAGCTCCGATTTTGGTTCATATTAGATTGCATCCGAGCTGGGATTTGATCCATGATTTG
Source organism: Chloranthus sessilifolius (assembly GCA_021018995.1). Lineage (NCBI taxonomy): Eukaryota > Viridiplantae > Streptophyta > Magnoliopsida > Chloranthales > Chloranthaceae > Chloranthus > Chloranthus sessilifolius. Next base: position 21,309,888 of record CM037589.1, read on the forward strand.
ATCATCAACTAGGTTAGCGTTGGAACTCTAATTTCAAAGAAGAAGCCTGACAGTTAGGATTTGAGCTCAAATTTGAACTCATCACTCCATATTTGAGCTCCAATTTGAGCTCGATTGGTTTAGATCTTTGATTTGACCTGAATTTTCGTTCTACCTCCTTTCTCCAGGTTTAGATCTCTGATTTTAACTCAATTCAATAATTTTATTTTAAATTTTGATGTTAGTTGCTCAACCGAGAAAATGTGATGGTTGGGGGATCAGACTCCTCAATTTTCATATTATTTTGGTGTTTTATTGCTTGTTTTATCGATTAGAAGAGAAAATGTCATCACTCAATTCTTAAAATGTTTAGTAGTATTTTCCTTGCTAGACTCATCCAAACGTTCATGTCTGATTTTGTCAATTTTTTAATTGTTAATTTGATTTCTTATGAATGCATCCTTTGTTGGTTTGTTGTGGAACTTTATTTTTGATTTTTTTATTTAAAATATTAACTATAAAAATGAGCATAGTTAAAAGAGCATATATATATATATATATATTATTAGTTATAAAAATCCTAGTTAGCCCATTCCTTTGGGCCCCTTGACCTGACCTTTGGGTGAATCTGACCCGTCCCAACTCCCAATTGGCCAAATTTAAAAGCCCAACCGTATCTAAAACAGTCAAGTGAGTCTGGTCATAGGCTTACCCAATTCTAAACCCTAGTTGACGACCTTATTGGCTGCTGCTACTATAGGCTGGGTGTCAATGGGTCGGATTGGGTCGGGCTAAAATCCAAGTTTGGCCTGACTTGACCTTCACAGTGGCTTGATCATGGGGGCCGTTCGAGTGGCCAAAATTTACGGCTTAAAAATTACTTTGGGTCACGAGTGGACCCAACCTATTGATAGCTGTATTTTTTAGTGGAGGGAGTTCAAACACCTTAGGTGCTTTATTGCTTGTTATCATGTTGGTTAGTTTCTAGCATAGATTAAAATCTCGGATGATGTTGTGATTTATTGGGTGATATGTCTCGGTATCAGAGGACAGAGGCACTCAATACATCTCGGGTAGCAACAGTAGGTTTTATTCTATAGATGAAACTAGATTTATTATATAGTTGTGGTAAACGTCATGTTAATATTACTATGCTTTCACTAGCTCGGTTTCTTAGGAAACCATGCTTTTTTACATCTCATTTATCTTTGAACTTCTCTTTGATAGGTGATCCATACATTATGAGCAGTAAAGTGGTCTGCACGTCCTTTCATTATTCAGCTGATTAATCTATAACTTTTGTTATAGATTAATGGCCAATATACAATTGATTACATATGAATATCATCATACAGAATAAGTGCCGGTCTGAAAAGTTATATGTCGAATCATTGACATATAACCTTTCGGATTATCTATCTGAAGATAGATAATTTGGGAATATCATGTACATTAGTTCACTAATATGATTTTTAGAGTTTTCTCAAATGATTTCGACATATTTCTCCTTTGTTCTTCGGATACGTACTTTCATATATCATTTTGTATTTTTCGTTGTCCATTGTGGATAATGAAAAGTATAAAATAGTATGAAAAATCCGCGTATTTGAAAAACTACGTGGAGATGTCAAAATTTTTAGAGAAACTCTGAACTCATTATGTGAACAATTAAATATGACTTGATACTCTCAAATGGGCAAAACTAATGAATATGCTACAAGAAATATAAACCTCTATCATTTTAAAATATATTAAACTTTACATTCCCTATACTTTTAAGGTTTTGGAACTTTTATATGATAGAAAAGAGTTGGGTAAAAAATTCGATATGGTCTAGAGAGTATGACGGAGGGTTGGCTGTATTTTTCGACCACGGTTTAGCCCATGGAATTACTTACAATGGGAGGCTCAAGTGTCTGTGTACAAGATGTTGCAATTGTGGTTACCTAGAACCCGACTTATTGAAGGAACATTTGGTTTATGTTGTATGGACTTATCATGGAGAGAAGAGAGAACCACTGCCTAGACATGAAACTGTGGTAGATATTAGAGCTGATGACAACGAGAATGTTTTGGTTGATGACATCAAGGGGATGGTGCATGATGCCTTTGGATTTTCGGTTCCAAATGAAGATGCAGATGGTTTGGAGCAGGAACAAAGTGATGTACCCAATGCTAGTGCTATTGAATTTTACAAATATGCACATGATTTGGGGAATCCCTTGTATCCTGGATGTAACACACATATGACATTGTCTTTCATTGTTAAACTTTGGCATATCAAGGCTCTTGGTGGATGGAGCAACAACTCTCTTACTTTGTTACTTGATTTACTAAAGGAGGTTTTGCCTTAAGAATCAACGCTGTCGGAGAACTTCTCACAAAGCAAAAAGATGATTTCGGGCTTGGGATTAGATTACAATAAAATCGACGCATGCCTTTACGATTGTATGTTGTACTAGGAGTCTGAAAAAGAAAAATGCGACGTTTGTGGGACTTCGCGATGGAAGAATCATGAGATTGATGATGACAAGAAGACTCCTGCAGAGATTCTTCGTCACTTCCCTTTAAAACAACGATTGCAACATTTGTATTTGTCATAAAAAAACTGCAACTGACATGAGATGGCATGACCAGAAGCGCATTAAAGATGAAGTGTTAAGACATCCTGCAAATTCTCCAGCATGAATACACTTTGACATGATCAACCCAACATTTGCAGAGGAAAATCGCAATATAAGATTGGGTTTAGCAAGTGACGGTTTCAATCCATTCCGGACAATGAGCATTGCGCACATCACATGGCCTGTTGTACTTATCCCATATAATCTGTCCCCTTGGTTGGGCATGAAGAAGTCGAACATGATCCTCTCATTGCTTATACCCGTTCTGACAAGTCTTGGAAATGACATCGATGTATACCTGATGCCTCTGATAGACGAGCTAAAGGAATTATGGGAAGAAGGGTTGGAAACATACGATTCATCAAAGAGGGAGGTTTTCAAATTGCGAGCGAACTTGCTTTGGACAATAAACGACTTTCCAGGATATGCCATGCTTTCGGGTTGGAGCACTAAAGGATATAAAGCGTGTCCTTATTGTCATGAGAATACATGCATCGAACGGTTGTCAAATTGTGGGAAGGTTTGTTATATGGGTCATCTCCAATTCTTACCTTTAGATCATAGATTTCGAAGGAATAAGCGGTGGTTCGATGGAAATATCAAAGAAAGAGAAGCTCCAACCCCACTAACCGGTAAGCAAGTTTTGGGGAAGTTAAGAAATTATCAACATACCTTTGACAAGATCCCCAAAACTGACTATTCTATGAAGAAGCCAAAGAAGATGAAAAAAATAACAAAAAATGCTCCTCCTATACCAACAATGCCAAATAATTGGAAGAAGTTGGGTATATTCTTCGAGTTACCATATTGGTCAGAGAATTTACTAAAACACAATTTGGACGTTATGTATATCGAGAAAAATGTATGCGGCAATGTGGTTGGTACACTACTGGATCTAGAACGAAAGTCAAAGGATGGTTTAAAATCACGTCTTGACTTAATGACAGTGAACTTAAGACATGAGCTCCACCCAAAAGAGCATGCAAATAATAGTAAAGCGTATCTACCATCTGCATGTTACTCTATGGATAAAAGTAATGAGATGTTCTGTTTAATCTTGAAAAGCATGAAGATTCTTGATGGTTACGCCTCTACATTTTAAGGTGCGTTAACGTCAAAGATCAAAAGATATCCGGGCTCAAAAGTCACGACTCTCACGTTATTATGCAACAATTTCTACCTCTTGCTGTTCGGAAGATGGTGCCAAAAAATGTTAGTTCTGCTCTAATAGAACTAAGCACGTTCTTTCGTGAGTTATGCTCTAAAGCATGTCGGTTGAGGACTTCAAATATCTACATGAGCGCATACCATTGATTTTGTTCAACCTCGAGCGGATATTTCCACCTTCATTTTTTGATATTATGGTCCATTTATCCATACACTTAGCATTAGAGGCAATGCTTGGTGGACCTGTCCATTACCGTTGGATGTATCCCATCGAACGGTATGACTCATACAATCTCTACAATTATCTTTACATTTATCAATTATGTTTGATTTTCCTCGATGAAAGTACATTCATTTCTATGTATGTAGATATTTGTACCCACTTAAGTCATATGTACAACAGAGCCTATCTCGAAGGTTCCATCGCAGAAGGATACCTCACTGATAAGTGTCTCACATTTTGCTTGAGGTACTTGCAAAATATTGAAACACGATTGAGTAGACTTGTCAGGTATGCTGAAGATACTGCAATTGGAGGTGCCGAACAATTCATTCTCATCAATATCGCACATAAAAAAATCATAACTATGTGTTCAATGATGATAACGTCGCTCGATATGTGAAGTAATAACTCCCAACCTCTTTATATTGTTGGACCATTTGAATTCAATCCATTATGCTCACCTCACATCCATTTAATGTAGGCAACAAAAATCATACATTAACCTGAAGTATCGTAAGCGTAAAACTGATTACGAGAAACAAAATATACACAGAGAGCAGTTTGGCGATTGGTTTAAATCACATGCAAGTGTGAGGAGATAATTATTTTTTATACACTTAAAAAATGCGCTAACTTTATTATGCACATCTAATAGATTAAATCAATGATTGGGGCCAATAGTACGTTGCCGGTGAGACTCAATTTACTCGCTGATTTTCCATACACTCATGCGAGAAGATTCACTGGATACATTATCAATGGTTATAAATTTCGAACAACTAATAAGGAGAGGAGGGCTACAACACAAAATAGTGGTGTGACTGTCATTGTAAACTCTCCAAGCTATTCAAGTGCAAAGGAAAAAAATTCAGTTTCAAGGGAGATCACATATTCCGGGCGTCTCGTGGACATAATTGAGTTGACTTATCGCCAAGGGCTAAAATTAGTGCTATTCAAGTGTGACTGGGTTGATGTTAGACAACGCAAAGGTATTAAAACAGACCAGTTAGGGTTCACACTTGTGAATTTTACACATTTATCTGCATCTCATAAAGACGAACCCTATGTGTTGGCATCTCAAGTAAAACAAGTTTTCTACGTCGAAGATCCAACTGAACCACGAACCAGGCTGGCATGTTGTCATCAGGAACAAGCCCAAAGACACTTTCGATATGAGTGGAGGCAACGATATACTACTAGACAGTGAACCATATGACAGCAAATTCAAATTGGTGCCCGAGAAGATGATAATACTTTCAATTTCGTGAGGGAAGATGTGGTTGAAGCAATGGTAGATGCACCTTTCCAAGCCCCTTCTACCAGAAAATGTCCTTCCGATGGATTCATTGATCATTGATGACGAAGAAGATGAAAATTGATTTTAGATTGATGTGTAATGATTTCAATTCTATATAGATGGAATTTTTAATCCTTTCGCCTATGTTGATTCTAGTTAGTATTTCTCTGAGTTTTGATATGAATGTGAATAAATTAGGCAAACCATGGCTTCGTATTACTTGATACCTTTGATGCTGCAGTAATGATATATACCATTGATGCTACATAATAATACGGGAAAGAACAACCACCCGTCATTCACAATTTTGTCTAGGATTTTTTACTTATTTAGCCTAAGAATCCCTTTTTTAAAAATAAATTGGCATAAGCTTTATTGTATCCCAGGTAGCTTTGATGTTTTTCTATAGTGAGGACTGGTCTATTTATAATTTTTCAGGCTTGTCCACATATTGCTCATATCCCATTCATATAATATATATTAACTTTATGGCAGCTTGACCTTGGATATATGCCATTGATGCTGCATAATAATTTTTCAGGCTTGTCCACATATTGCTCATATCCCCTTCATATAAGATATCTCTCTGTGGACATGCTATATACTATTGTTATATGATAATAATATCTCAATAATTGGGAATGACACTCATGCCATTTAAAATATTAAGAGATGCATTCAGTAGCGTCCTGAGATGTAGGACCTGCCATCTTCACTGTTTTCTCGGACTTAATAGTGTACATACATAAATATTCGCCATTACAGTAGAAGTGAGAATCCAATTTGATCAAAAAATGTTCAGGAGAATTGAAAATCTGATTTAGTTTAACATTAAGCTCAAACCTATTGATGATGAGTTATTAGATTTGACTATGCATTGGCAGCTAGTTGGTAGTATGATACTATGATCTATGAAACATTTTCTAACTTTAACTCTTGCATGTGTAGTTCATGTGGTTGTCAGTTTGGTTCAGTGTCCCAATTTTCATTATAAGGTATTAGTTCTTTGGATTCTTCATTATATTCAAGGCACCACGACCAGAGTTTTGCTTATGCCTTCATCTTTGCATCTTAAGTTGAGGGCATATACTGATCTATATTAGTGATGAATCTAATTTTCAATCTACTAGTAGTTTCTGCATTTTTCTCAAAGAGACATTCTAATTCGATAATACCAGCATTATCAACGACCAGCTCAAAAAATTCTGACCCTGTTATTAATTCTTTTCAACATTAGAATGGGGCATGAGTTTCAGCCACGCTCTTCATAGCTCCAGCATTGTTCAATTCTGCACATTAATTGTGTACTGATGGTCGAGTAATGCTAAAACTGATCGACAGTTTCAATGGGTTTTCATCTCATAGTTGTGGTCATTAATAATATATCAGTAGAATCATCTTAGATTGACCTTTCACTGATTTGGCGCTTATTTTGTAAAGCTGGCTTGCTGAAATTAAACCATGTGCCACCATTGTTGCTTGGGTCAAGTACGAATGTTTGAATTATGAGATTCGATTTTAAATTTTAATCTAATGGTCATGAGATTCAGTTTTTAATAATTATTGCGTAATTTTGCTTATATTTTAAACATGTTGAGATTAAATGGTTATTTGACATTTTTATTTGTCTCAGTTGGCCTACGCAAAGCCACCCCCACCCCCACCCCCACCCCCTAACGTTAAGAAAGGACGAGGGAAAGCAGTACTTGGATTTAAAAACAAAATGAAAGAAGGGGAGAAAATATGTGTGCTATTGTATAAGGGGCATGTCGTAGGGGACGATCAAAGTAAGATGTCCTCGATGATTGGGCAAATAGCGAAGGATTGCGTTAGATTTCCTGTGGATGTTTCAAACTTCACAAATATTCGTGAGGAGAGTTTCAAGAGTGCTTATGAGGAGTTGATGGTAACAAATAACATAGTTATATTAAATAATTAATTCTTTATTTTCTATTTCATATTCATACTGATTGATAATCAATTTTGTTGATTAAATGTAGGAAGTTTTTGACATGCCTCCCTATGACGACATTTATCGATGGTTGCACTTTACCTTGCTTCAGAGATGGAAGGCTAATCGGTATCATATAAAAAAAAAGCACTTCGACCCCTACACAACTACGGGAGAACGAATTGCCCATTGCCCCGATAATGTGGATAACGATCAGTGGAAGTCCATTGTCCGTTACTGGGAGTGTGAGGAGTTTAAGGTAAATTTCTAACTCATTGCTTATTTTTAAAACTTCCTTTTATTAATATAAAATATAATAATTTTGTATGATATAGGTGATTAGTGAGCGTAACAAAAGAAATCGTGCAAAGCTAGCTATGCCGAGTACAACCGGAAACATTACTCACATAAATAAATTTTACAAGGTATTAACATGCAAATATAAATTGTAATTTGTCAATAAACTTTTGCTTTTTATAATTTACACATTAAACTTGTCATTTTCTATAGTTAAAGCAGACAGAGGGGAAATCTCCCCCAAGGGTGCGGAACTGGAAGTTGAATCACACAAAAAAAAATGGCAAACCGGTGAACGACGCGGCAACAGAGATAATGGTAAGATAATTTTTTAATTTATAAGATTTTTTAAAAATAATAACTAAATATTTAATTTATATGAAAAAATTTCAGCAAAAGATAGATGAACGACTTGCGGAGGGTTCACAGGAGTCTACTGGACGAGATGATGTATTATCTCAGGTATTGGGATCAGACACACGTGGTCGCGTCCGGGGCTTTGGGGGGGCAGTGACCCCAGCAAGCATTTTCGGACCGTCGTCATCTAGGGGAGGGGGGCAGGAGATCCATCAATTAAAAGAAGAAGTGAGCACCTTGAGAGAAGAGCTTGAAGCAACGAAAAGGTTGATCACTCAATTGATCGGAACAATGGTAAACATTACTTTAAAACTTTTATACAATTTTTTCTCTTGTAGTTTTGTATAATTTGTCATGCTAACAAACATTCATCTTCTTTCTGTAGCCTCCTCCACTGCCTCAACAATAGGCTCTCCTCCACAACACTTTGAATGGGTGCACATTTTGGATGGGTATTTATTTGTTAATGAAGTCACTGATTTTTTTATCTTTAAGAGGCTAATTTTTTGCGTTTCTTTTGTCATTTCTAAGCAATTTTTAACAAATAAAACTGGCAATGGATTACATGTTGCTAATGGGTATAGCTTAAACAGATTAGCAGGTAAATTTAACTAATATCTATTTGACATGCACAACATACTATTCTGATTTGCTAGTACTCTACTCATTTGAGATTTTTTGCTTTCCCATTTCAAGTATTAAGTCAAAAAATCTTGAACGTGATGATGCAAATGCTCTTGTTGCATGGTGGGATCTCAGTGCTTTGCAATGAATTCTGACGGCCTTTTTTTGCTTGCGTTTGAATTCAGAAGCAGAACTATAATTAAATAAATGATCTTTTGTTTGACCATTACTTGGCATGCCAAGAGAAAAATATGAGCTTGAACCCCAGAAGAGACCAGTTAACTGTTTTGTATATCTGAAACACGTGAATGTGTAGTTGCTGCTTTCCTTTGTCTTTTTTCTTTTCCTTTTATGAAAACAGTTGAAAATTTGAGGTTACGGTTGGTGCTAAGCAAAAAACCTGTTACTATTTTTTTGGTTTTTTTTATAAATAATTTTGCTTCCCATCTAAATGCAACTTATATTTTTACCTAAATTATTGAATATTTTGGAAGTCCTTACAAATAGGGCTGTCAACAGGCCAGGGGTTTTTTGTTGATTTAATCCTTAAGCCATCCGAAGAGGACGGAAAGATCTGGCCTCACTAGTACAAAGCCTACCATATGGACATTGTAGCTTCTTTTATTCATAATATTGTTATGTCTGGACAGGTGTCTAGTTTGTATTTGCTTACATAGCCTCATGAAAAGGTAGATGCTACTAAAAGGCATAGTGAAGTTATTTTCTTATTTGGCTGAGTCAATATGCTTTTTCATATCAAGAATGGGTTGGTTATTCGAGACCACCAAGTGTTTAGCCCATCTCTGAAGATGTGGGAAAATGGGTCAAGAAAATCCTTTGGGAACGCAAAGCATTGATGAAATGTGCTTCACTTTCCATTTTCCAAGGAGAAGCCCATTCTCTTAAAACTGTTTCTTGACTTGTGTTTCTGATTTTAATCCACACACCATGCTCACAGATCCTTTTTTGATAGATATAAATGAGCGAATGTGGTATTTGGACAATAACTTCAGTTACATTTGTTTAGTGAAGTTGTGGTATTTGGGCAATAACTTCAGTTACATTTGTTTAGTGAAGTCCGGGAGGAAGGATTGGAGACTCTGGATTATCTAGACAACCTACAAGATAGGGAACAATTCATAGAACAAGCAGATGCCTATACATTTGTTTCAAAAGTGAGTATGAGTTTGTGTGTTTTATTATCTTGTTTGTTCCAATTGGATACTAACACTATTATGTGTAAAAGGTGGACAAAATATATCTCAACACACCTACCAAAATTGCAATTCTGGACCATGAAAAGAGGAGGACATTTGTTTTGAGGAAAGATGAACTTCCAGATGCTGGTGAGTTTGGCTATGCCCACTTGCTCCCATTTAGTTGCTTTCTTTGGAATTTTAGTCTGGGTAAACAAAAAACTCTTACAGTAAGAGTGACATGGTTTTTCCATGAAATTACTGCATACAACCTATAACCCAAACTATTTGCGAATGCAAAATAGCGTCCACATTTAAATTTTCTATGAAGGTTCAACAATTGTTATCAGTTTTGTCTTTATGTTTACAGTTCCAACATTTTATGAAATCAAACTAATGTCAGAGAATGAAATAATGGAAAAAGTAGAACTGGAGAATTGGAAATCATAAAGTGTTTATTTACATTTTATGTAGTTCTCAGTCATTTTTCACCAAGTTTCTTCAGTTTTGATCACTTGTGGTTGTTCTATCAGTGTACAGCGAAACCCCGGCCATGAGTATGACGTAACTGTAATCAATCAGAACTCTTACAAATGATTTGTTGATTTAGACAGCTATATAAATATTAGAACTATAGAAAAGAAAAATCCCATATTGTTCCCAAAAATACCATTAAAATACTATGCCTAATTTGGTGGTGCTTGATTTTGGCATATTGACTACTTGATGCATTTTTTGCTCTTTCTGCAGTGGTACGGAATCCTTGGGATAAGAAGGCAAAGGCCATACCAGATCTTGGGGATGATGAGTATAAACACATCTTACACATGTTCTGTGTGGAAGCTGCAGCTGTTGAGAAGCCCATCACTCTGAAACCCGGCAAAGAATGGAGAGGAAGACAGGAGATCTCAGCCGTTCCTTTCAGTTATTGTGGTGGGCAATTGGATCCTCGAAGGGTTCTCCAAGGGTGAAAGATCGATCTTTTTACAGGTACTTCTGAAAACTTTACCTGGGTTAAAGGGAAATAAAATAATTGAGTTTAAAAGTAATTGAAGCTCTGTGATTGGTTTTAGTGTTGTGTATAGTGTACACCTAATTTTTTTATTTAGTTAGTGCTGCCTTTGGGTTAAATAATTACAATAGAGAAGCTGATAAAAATTGGCCAATGCACAATTATCGAGGTTATTATGACTAATAACAATGCCCATTTGTGCTGTGTATAGTGTCCATGATAATAATTATCCATCTACACTTAACTAAATAATAAAGAATAGAAAATCTCATTCACTGGGAAACACAGCTTTTCTGTCCTTATTGGGCAATCCCTTTTTTTGGATTGGCAACTTTGCCGAAGCTTTAATCCTTCAAATGGATTACCTACAAAGGAGAATCTAATGGATTGGAAACTTTGCTGAAGCTTTAATCCCTCTAATGGATTCCCTACAAAGGAACCTAATGGATTGGGAAGTATGCAGAATTTTCGTAATTTTTAGCATTTCTTTTGCCATTTCTAAGTAATTTTTAACAAATAAAAAACTAACAATGGATTATATGTTGCTAATGGGTATAGCTTAAACAGATTGGCAAGTAAATTTAACTATTATCTATTTGACATACACAACATACTAATCTGATTTGCTAGTACTTTGTCCATTTGAGATTTTTTGCTTTCTCATTTCAAGTATTAATTCAAAAAATCTTGAATGTGATGATGCAGATGCTCTTGTTACATGGTGGGATCTCAGTGCTTGGCAGTAAATTCTAACGGCCTCTTTTTGCTTGCGTTCAAATTCAGATACATAACTATAATCAAATAAATGATCTTTTGTTTGACCATTACTTGACATACCAAGGGAAAAATATGAGCTTGAACCTCAGAAGAGACCAGTTAACTGTTTTGTATATCTGGAACATGTGAATGTGTAGTTTTCCTTTTCGTTCAATGAAAATAGTTGAAAATTTGAGGTTGCGATTGGTGTTAAGCAAAAAACTTGTTACTAATTTTTTATTTTTTTTATAAATAATTTTGCTTCCCATCTAAATGCAACTTATATTTTTACCTAAAATTTTGAATATTTGGGATGTGTTAAATATAAAATAGAATAATTATTTCTTTTTATATTATTTACAGGTTATGGATATGTACTACTTGGCAATATAATGTCTCGATAAAAAAACAGCATTAAAAAAAAATAAAAAATTTCATTGGAGACGGCTGAAAGTCATCTCTAATAATAGAGTAAAATTTATTGGAGACGGCTTGCAGCCTTCTTCATAACGTAGGAAAACTTATCGGAGATGGCTTTCAACTGTCTCTAATAACAAAAGAAAACTTATTAGAGACAACTTTAAGCCTGTCTCCAATAGTATTGTTATTGGGGACGGCTGAAAGCTATCTCCAACATGCGTTAATATGGCAATAGAGACGGCTTATGACAGTCTCTAATAAGCTCAAATATTAGGGATGGTCAAAAGCCGTCTCCAATATTTGGTCTCTTAAAGACATAGAGACGAGGCTATCAGAGACTATATGGAAGCCGTCTCTAATAAACTTTTTTTTTTGTAGATCACTTTGAGATGTATTCTATGTGTAATAAAAATTTGACCGTCCGATATTTGTAACCTGAGTTCAAAATCTAATTTGTTAAATATTACCTATATCATCAGAGTCAAGGAGGTCAATGATTTGAAAGAATCTTTGGTCACAAAACTTGCTACCCTCTAATAAAACTTCTTATGGCCTTATCGACGGACAAATTCTAATTATATTAAAAAGATGAATTAGCCCTAAGTTTAAAGGTAGCAACTAATAGGTTTTCCGGCTATTTGGATGTAGGGGCTTTCAATGGTAAACCTTTAGGTGCGAACAAAAGTATCCTTATTCTTTTTAATTAGGTGTAACCGTACAAATTTGGTGTGCAAGTAGTTACTTGCACATTACATAGTTGGCCATTGCACCTATAAATATTTTGGGGACACGTGCCATGTAAAAATGTCATTTATGTAATGATTTGATGGCCATGATGTAGTGCTTTTTCAGTAAAGGATAAGTTTTTTATTAAATCTTCTTAGTGAACTTATCAATGGACAATTCATTGATGAGTTGTAGTTTTTACTAAAAGACAAAAATGCCCTAAATGTGTTAATAGATAAATCATCGGTAAGCTTAAATTGTTTTATTAAAAAGATGAAAATGCCCTGAAGTTGTTGATGAACAATTTTATTCAAAAGATGAAAATGCCCTGAAGTTGTTGATGGACAATTTTCTTTAAAAAGATGAAAATGCCCAAAACTTGTCGGTGGACAATGCATCAGTAAGTTTAGATTTTTAATAAAATGCCTTGAATATATCAATGGATTGTCCATCGGTAAGTTCTAATTTTTATTAGAAAGACAAAAATGCCCTTAACTCATCGATGGAAAATTCTTTGGATGAGTTTGAATTTTACGAAAAAACAGATGAAAGTGCCCTTCCTAAATATTTTTTCATAAGATGAGTAGGTTAGACAATTTATGATACACGAAGGAGCGATCGAAGAACGTGGCAGCAGAAGAGAGACTTGAAGAATGACCAGGATGGATCTCTTAAAATGTATAAAAAGACTGTCCAAGACTGTCCGTGTCGAAAAAGATGGTTTTGACCATTTCAGAGACATACTTAATTTTGCCATCCCAAGAAAAAAGGATGGACGGAAATCACTTTTTCTATGAAAAAAGACGATTTTAAAAAAATGGTTAGAACCTTCATTAAGAAAGAAAATGATCAACCATCCTTTTTATCTTTGAGAAAGACTCATCGACAAATTTCAAAAAGGACCATTTAGGACTATCATTTCAAAAAAAAAATAAAATAATAATACAATGACGGCTGTGAACTGTACTTTAATTTTTAACAAAAAAATTAAAATATAAGACAATCTTTTTAAAAACGCTCTCATGCTATCTTTTGTCTGAAAAAAATTAAAAACAAATATATGGACTGAGCAAATTAGAGTTGTCAAACAGGTTGGGTTGGCCACGGAGACCAACACGAATTTTAATCAGGCTAGGCACATAAATTTGAATCATTGGTCCGGTTGGGCATGAAACATTTGACCCAACCCAAAATTAATGCCGAAAATGACAAGCAATATTTGTAACCCAAGATAGATTTTCACTACAAAAAATAAGATTATTAGCATAACCAAAAAATTGCCGCTATTAACCAAAAAACTGCCGCTAAACTGCTGATGAGGGTATTAGCAACAGTTTTTTTATTAATAGCGACAAATTTTGGCTGCCGCTAATAATCTTATGCATGGATAAATCATCAGTAGCTATGAGAAAATTCAAAAAACTATAGATAAAACAACTTGTGCCCGTTTGAAGTATGTTATGCAAGGCCCAACTTCTCTATGTGCAATATAATGGCTCCCTTTTTGGGTTCAGGCAATGAACCGAGTCCTGTCAATGCAAGTGGAAAAATCTCATCTTACTATTATATAAAAGTAAAAATAGTTTCTGTCATATTTTGTAATACTTAAAATGCCCCTAAGGCTCTAACTCATATCTAATTAAACGAGGACTCTAAAATAAATATATACTCCCCATATATGATTGTAGATTTTTCTTCTACCGCTTCTCTGATCTGAAGATCTTGAGTATTCTTTGTTTATTTGATCGAGGTTTATTTTATGCATTTTTTTGCGGGAAAGAGTTGTTCTTTTAGTTGATAGATGGAGTGTGTTAAGAATTGAGCTGAGCTTTGTGGTAGATCTGGTTTGATTCCGTGGTAACTGACGAAAAAAGTTGAAATATTTGTGAACAGATGGAAGAAGTTTTGTATTAGAAATTGAGGTAATTCCTTATCCTGATTTTTTTATTCTCTTTAAAGAATTGTTTTTAGTTAATTCCTTATTCTTTATTCCAAGTTTTGGATTCTGTAGCAGGGTGATTGCTATTGATCTGTGCATGCAGGCCATTTTTTTTCTGGTTAATTAGTGGAATTACTATTTCACAAATTTGAAAGTTTTGTTGTAATGCAACACCGTTTTATTTATCATTGTTTCTGTGATTATTGCTTCCTCTGTTCTATGTTTTTATCAGAGAAAGAATAATATCTTTTCTTTTTTTAATGAAAGAAAGCGTTGATCCATGTGAAAGTAAGGTTGCTTGAGTGATTTCTGCCCGTTTTATGGAATTTATGTTAGATCGTTTCCTTCATTCATGCAGAAAATTTGATCTGTTTTTTAATAGTGGATGTTACGATGCCCATCTGTGCTCAGTTTAATTGCTGGATTATGTTGGGTTTCAGTTGGAAAAACCAAGCATTGTACTTATCTTCCTTTTGTTATTGATAATTAGTTTAGTTTATGTAAAGAAAATTTTAGCAAAGTCTGGAAGTTGTTTGTCTGATTTTGATTTTATATATTACTTTTATTTGGTATTGATGGGTCATGTGATTGGTGGCATTTATTTTGAAGGAGCAAAATATTTGGCATAGGAATTTCAAGAATTTTGGTCAAATGATCGCTAAGATTTTGTTTACAAAGACTTCTAATTAGAGTTATACTCTAATTTAAGACTCCCTTTAAGATCGTCTTTGAGATGTACGAAGTGGCTGGTCGCTGTCTAGATGAGACTGCCCAAACTTCTTATCAGAGTAATCAAAAATCCGATTATGGCACTTTTGTTCATATGTTGTGGACCTTTACTTGAAAATGTTTTAACCGCCCATTTATAGACTCCTTCCCTATCAGACGGTGGAGATATTCCAAAGGTGTGATTAACAAGCTGAATCCAATAAAGGTGATAACCACATGTATCACGTGTGTATTATTTATATAGATGGATGCCACATGTACAGAATTGACAATAAAGATAAGCGGTGCATCACAATTGGTGAAAGAGTTAGTGAGATATAGAATAATCTAATAAGTAATTAAAATTAGACGGTGACAGATTAACCCATTTGCTCTAGCAAATGGGTTAATCAATGGTCTTAGATTCATTTAAGTGTTAATTTAGTATATGGGCAATGGCTCCCCACTGACATTTAAACACCTAATAGTGTGTAAATGATCTTACACTATTAAAATTAGACTTCTTATTTCACACCATCGAAGTGTGATCTATCATTATGTCATGTGGCACACATCTATGATCAGTCTAAATTGCCCAAGTGACAATCTATCATTAAAATGTGTCTCACAACCCAATGAAACATGTTGATATGTGGATGTGAATAATCTGATTGATAAACTTTAATATCAGCCATTAAAACTAAAAACAACTATTGATATTGTCGTCCAAAGATCGGACGGTTAAAATATACCTAAAACACCAGTTTTGAACTTGTTGCATTTCAATCAATGATCTATCACTTTGACGGTTCAGATCACCCACATCTAAAACCATGGATGTTGTAAGATCATTTAAACAGTCGGTCTCTATATTATAAGTCAATGGTCCCTATATTATAAGTCAAGAAAAATATAATATAAGAGAGGGAGAGAGGGTGACCCCAACTTTTGGGTGTCAAAATAAGAGTTGGAAATTAGAAGCATCTTAGAAGAAGTCCAACTTCAGGGTGCTAACGAGGGATAGTCTTCAGTTTCGTGTCTCGGGTCAACGTTACATCGTTATCGTGTCTCGGGTTCAATTACAGCTGTTGCACTTGCACCGGCATCTCTGACCATTTTTACAGATTTGTGTCACGTGCAATCAAAACTTGACTGGTAGATGAAATGCTCATGTTCTCAAGATCCACTTTCTAGAATATTGTGGGACAAACAATTTGCATCATATGATTCCAAGAAGTCAATGGGTTTCAAGGAATTTTTTATACAAGCACTTTAAGTAAACATGAGGTACCCGTATAGGTCCCATAAATATCAAATTTTCTTTTAAATTAGGAGCAATAGCATAATTTTCTATTTTTATCATCTTTCACTTCTCTTACGTTCTTTAATTTGAGTTTCGATTGTTGGGACATGGCAGTGACTATAGCAGGGATAAAAACCTCCTCATTTAGGTGAGTGGGCCAAAACTCATTTAAATGAGACTCCGGTCTACCCGAACTTCGGTGTCCAGAGGATCCATCTCTTTGACGAGAGATTGGTTGCAGTACTCCAAACCTTATAGACACCATGTTGGTAGTCACTTTTTGTAGCGACCCGAGATCTCACAACCTCTTAATTATAAAATCTTAGGTCGTACCTTCGTATCGTGAACCATAGAAACATATTAAGGCGATAAAAATACCTTAAATAGCGAAAGATAAAATTTAATTAAAACATTAATTAATCAAAATAAAACTCATGATAATATTCTTATTCCAATAACAAGTCTAACATTATTAAAGCTTAAACAGTTTTGATAAAATACTAACTGATTAATGTCTCATTTATTTAAAATTACTAATAATAACTAGAAAGGAAAATAGATAATTAGGCCACGAAGCCATCATCGTCATTCAGTCCAATTTCCTGAGCACCATGTGCAGTCTCATCACCATAGACCCATACGTTGTCATCGGCGATATCTGTCTCATCTGGTCACCCACATCAAGAAGGAGTGTAAGTTTAAACTTGTATGGACCAGACATGCAATCCATCGAAGCATAAAATATCAATCATAGTCATATAAATATTTCGGTATATTTCATGTGTGTGTGTATACATGTGACATGTATAATCTCAATAAGCTGAAATGAAGTAAACATAAACATATATATCAATGTTACATGAATGCATTTTTTTTTAAAATTTTATCTTTCTTGCCATTTAATGCACGTTAGACTCCGTCCCGCTCAAGACGTTGGGTCGTAATCATATTTATCCCTTGTTTAGTTAGACTCTGTCATGCTCAAGACATTGGGTCTAATGAATCATATCATTTATTACATGTCAAACTCCGTCCCGCTCAAAACGTTGGGCTTAATCATGTTTATCATATTCTTGTTTAGTTAGACTCCATCTTACACAAGATGTTTGGTCTAATACCTTCTTAATGTGGTTTAGTTAGGCTTCATCAAACACAAGATGTTGGGTCTAATACCTTCTTAGACTCCATCATGTACAAGATGTTGGGTCTAGTGCTCGTTGATCATGGCATGACATTTTATCATGTTTTACGTGTCTTGATTGTGCATTATATAGATTATCATAAAACATGTAAAGTGTATGAGAGTGATATCATAATACATAAGCATTTAAGTGCATTTAATCATAGTATATAACTATTGAAGTGTACACAATCATGATACATAAACATTACAATGCATATCATATGATCATAGTGCATAAATATTGACAATTAATGATACTGTTATGAGAAGAACTTGAATATAGAACTTAACTATTCACACTCAATCTATTGAATTCATGTTCAGGCTCAATCTATTGATTTTAGCTCAATCTATTGATTTCTCAATCCATTGAACTCTATTCATGCTCAATGGATTGATTCATCAATTCATTGATATAAATTCATGCTCATGCTTAATCTATTGAGTTTTGTCTGTTACCATTTAATGTTCATCCTCAATCGATTGACATCCAATCATCAATCGATCAACATAATTCTGTGTATTTTTCTAAAATAATATTATTTAATCTTTAATCGATTGATATCTAATCGTCAATCAATTGACATAATTTTGTGTATTTTTCCAAAACAATACCATTTAATAGTATCTACTTTAATGTCCATCCTCAATCGATTGACATCTAATTATCAATCGATTGACATAATTTTGTGTATTTTTAAAAATAATATCATTTAATCTTCAATCGATTGACATCCAATCGTTAATCGATTGACATGATTATGTGCATTTTTTCAAAACAATATCATTTAATAGTATCTGCTTTAATGTCCATCCTCAATCGATTGACATCCAATCGTCAATCGATTGACATTCAACCGTCTTCTTCTTAATTTAAATTATCAACATTAAGGATCACCAATCATAGCATGCATTCATTTAATCATCCATTCATTATTCATAAAATAAACTCACTATTTTACATAAAAATCTATTTAAAAGTCAATATTTTAAGTTCGATGGAAAGCATAATTTTTTTATACCTAGATCGATTGTATCACCACGGTTAGATTGAGATTTTAACAATGATGATAATTTTAGAAGAAGGTGAAGGCCG
This sequence comes from Chloranthus sessilifolius, assembly GCA_021018995.1. Taxonomy (NCBI): domain Eukaryota; kingdom Viridiplantae; phylum Streptophyta; class Magnoliopsida; order Chloranthales; family Chloranthaceae; genus Chloranthus; species Chloranthus sessilifolius. Next base: position 21,328,746 of record CM037589.1, read on the forward strand.
CTTGAGAATATACGCCAACGCCTCGCCGATCTTTCAAAAGAAAGATCCTAGAAAGGTAGATCTAGAATTTATTCTCTAAGGTCTCTAGGGTTTCTGACGGCTCTATTCTTAAGAAGAACTCTGAATGAGATTATAATTTAAGGTTCTCCGTAAGACACTTATTTATAATATTTTAGAGATTATCCGGTATTAAGCTAGCACACCAAGGAAGAGTGTATAGGTTTTTACCTCAAGGTCAAAAATAGAGGTTTAGAACACACATGATAAAGTTTGATCCCTAAACTTCTTATCTAGAGCTTAAAGCCTTTTACCAGTAGGCTATCACATAACTTGTGTCCATAAATGACGGAAATAAATATAAAAGCTTGAAAAATCAAAATATGTATTTTTAGTTAAAAACTTTAAAAAGTCACGACATGCGGGAAATACGATATTAAGCACATACACATATTTTAAGTGTATCAAAGTCATAAAATTCATATCATAACACTTTCTTTTCTTCTTCTCTGAGTGTTAATGCCTTTGTCCAAAGGCCTTCTTGCACCAGCTCTTTAAAGACAAAACACTGTCTTAGTGTATGTCCCATGACCTGTGGTACCGGCAGTAGTTGGAATCATCAACTTTCTCGATCTTGGCGGGTCGCTAACACGTAGGTAGAGTCAGCTGACCGTTAGCGATCAACATGTCAAAGATGGCGTCTACCTTAGCACAAGCGCTAAGCGATAATAAGACCTTCTCCTCAGTCTCCATTTTTGGATTGTCCCAAAGCAGGATCCCTTCCAGCTGCATAAGTGAGTTAGCTTTCCCGTCCGTCCTCCCTCGCCTACTATGAGCTCTCGATCGAGAGACCAAGGGTGCTATTCCTGGCTAAAGGCCTAACTAGAGTGATTCCTCTGTTATTAGCTTTTGCTATTAGCTCTCTTCTTGGTTGGCTTTCTTCTTTGTGGATTACTTAAAGAACTTCTTTTAAGTGAAAAATACGGTCTTTCATAACTCGATGTGCCTATATCCTACTGGTAGTTTCATAAGAAATTCTTAAAGCTCGGTCCTCCATTTCAAAGGAATGGTATAATAAGGGTTGGCCTAAAGCAATCCTAAGAGCGAGAACACGGCCGCTATCTCCTGCCAAGGAACATAGTCAGGCCTTCCCCTGCCCTGTATGAAAGTCAATCCGCCTGAGATCGAAGGAAGTCAACCCTCGTGGGAGAAGGGGAAGACCCCTTCCTTGTCCTATGGATCCCGTTTGTTGAAGTCAATAAGAGGGAAGGTCTACCATCAGTGTGCTCCTAGCTCTTGCAGGTGGGTAGCTTCCCTCGTCTGATAAGGTAGCTCCGGTAGTCTCGAGAAGTTGCTGCTGGGCCTTGTATAGGTCCAATAAGTGTCCATTTCTGGGGTAACTATCACTATAAAGAGTAGCGACCTATTCAACGACATATGAGTTTGTCGCATAATGAGCCGCTCTCCAATCTCAAGGAACGCTTTTCACAAGGAAACGCTTCCCGCATATTCAAAATCCAGAAGAGCATTGTTGAACCTTGGTCTAATAATCCTGAGATTTATCTTGCTTAAAATTAGACGGTTAAGTGAGAAAAAAAAGATTAGCCTAAGAATCTGAAATCATAAATATCTCCTAAAATCACTCCACCGTTTTATTTATGGAGCTATTACTTGCACACGATGTTTAAGTGATTGCATTGAAGTTAAAGGTAGACTTTGTGTTTTAGGGACATGTGACATATGAAAATGCAATCTAGGTTGTCTAATTTAAAGTTCATGATCTATAGATCCTTAGTGGATAAGATTGGAGCAAAACACGATATTTATCATATGATTTATTATTGTCAACCGTTGAATCAAATAATAGCCTTTGACTATATTTAATCACATGATGAAGATTGTATTTCATGCCAATCTTATCCACTAAGGATCTATAGATCATGAACATTAAATCAGATGACCCAAATTGCGTTTTCACATATCAAATGTCCCTAAATACAGTGTCTTTGTTAACCTAGGTGCAATCACTTAAAAAGCGAGTGCAAGTAATGGCTCTCTTTATTTAATATCTCCTAAAATCTCTCTTACTTAAAATTAGACTTTAAATTTTACTTTTGGAACTTCCCATGATTTTCTTTTAAAACCAACTAATGGAAAGTAAAATAAAAAAATTTACCTCAAGATTTCTATCGAGCAGGGCCTTATCTAACCTCCATGCATTGATCGCTTTGAATCATATGATGGAGATAATTTTTTATTCCAATCTTTCAAAAAATTGATCGTGAAATCATGCGCATGTCAGCAGACGATCATAATTTTATTCCACATGGCATACTAATTTAAAATATGACTCTAAAATCATATGACCTATATCACACTCAAGCATAAGGGCTCTTGACATCATGGGCATACCATCAAAATCTGAAATTTCGAAATTCTTAGAGTTGAAAATAAAGGTACCTTATCACAAAAAGAAATGTCTCTAAGAACCCTATGGGGGGGAGAGAGAGAGAGCCATGGTTTAACATAAAATCAGATGGAGCCATTACTTGCACCATAGTAGTTGGCTCTTGCACATAATTTAAAAGAAAGGCTTGATATTTTGAGAAATTATGCCATGTGAAAATACAATCTGAGCCGTTTGATTTAAAAGTTGTAATCTAATGATCGATCAAGTACTACAAAAAAAAAAATTGGGTACATGATCGGATGCATAATCAACATCGAAAATTTGCTTAAAGATACTCAAAATCAATAGACTAAGTTGGTTTGGAGGTCACTTTATCTTTGATTCATCAAATGGAAGCCAAAAAAGTTAAATTTTTTAAAGTCATGTCCAGACTGATCAACTCAAAACAGATGTTGTTTTGGATTAATCATGCCATATGGCATTTGATATGGCATCCGGGTGCAACACTCCACACCTTCATTCAGATGCACCTTCTCATTTCTCTTTTTAAATTTATATGAGAGGGAGTTTTATTCATCAAAATCCTTAACATAATATATCTTACATCATGGGCCTACCATCAGACGGTCATATTTTGATTTCACGTGGTACACTTTCTAACATAGGAACATGATCATGATGCTAATAAAATATGGTTCACGTATCACTTTTTAAGAGGTTTGTCATGTGAAATTCAAATATTACCGTTTGATGGTTAGGCCATGATCTCAAGATTTATTTTATCTAAGCTTGAGACGAAAAAATATCTCTATCATCTCATTCAACACACGATAGAGATCATTTTCATCCAAATATTCAACATAATAGATCTTAAGATCATTAATGTATCATCAAACGATCAAATTTTGATTCCACATGACACATATTCTCAAAAAGGAATATGATTATGGGCGTACATCAAATGTTATGCTTAAACCACTTTTCAGGTGGTCTAGCACATGAAATTAAATAATATTGTCTGATGGTGAACCATGATCTCAAAATCTATTGTGTTGAAGTTTGAGACAAAAAATGATCTCCACCACCTTTTCAAAGCCGTCAACAGTGCATAAGTTTTATGCATTTGAACCGTGGTTGAGACTACTTGATGGAGATCATTTCATCCAAATTTTCGACATAATAGTTTTTGAGATCATGAGCCTACAATCAGATGGTCATACTTTGATTTCATGTGACACATTACAAAAAATATGACTATTAGCGGCAGCTTTTGGCAATAAAAAATTGTCGCTATTAACAAAAAAACTATTAAGACTATTAGCGACAAAGGTATTAGCAGCAATTTTTTGTTAATAGCGGCAATTTTTGACTGCCGCTAATAGTTTTATTTTTTGTAGTGACACATATCTCAAAAATTTATATGATCATGGATGTATTATTAAGCGTGATTCTTTGAATCACTTTCAGAAGGTCTATCACATGGAATCTAAATCTTACCGTATCATGATAGGACCATGATCTCAAGATCTATTGTGTCAAAGATTGAAAAGAAAAACGATCTCCATAAAATATTAAAAACATATTTATTTTTTTAATAATTTTATGGATCAACATGTGCAACAACATGTTGATCCATAAAATTACTTTTACTAGTAAAGGTAGAAAAGTAAACATTAATTTTTAACCTGAAGTGGATAGCATAATAAATAATAGTAAACACCCATTTTTGTTACTCTCACACCACTTAAACAAAGGATATATCATTGATTGCTTGTGAACTTTTTTGTCCCAATCTTCTAAAACATAGATCTTGATATCGCAGGCCTACAATCAAATGGTCACATGTTAATAACATGTGGCACACATCCCAAAAATGTGTATGATGGCTATACCATAAAAAATGATTCGGGTTCATTTTTCGGGATGTGTGCTCCGTGAAATCAACATGCTGACTGTCTAATAATATAACTATAGCATCAAGATCTATTATGTGAAAGATTGGGGGCAAAAATAATATTAATATACATCACATAGTTGAAAGCAGTGAGCAACGATATTCCTTCAGTTGAGTAGTGTGGCCGTAACAAAAATGAGTGGTGGAGGCAGTGACCCTGGATACTGATCGTTTACGCAGTGGATACGAGGGTCGCTCCTCGTACTCATTTAAACACGTTTTTCGTTTACGCAGTGGATACGAGGGTCGCTCCTCGTACTCATTTAAACACGTTATTTAAACACGTTTTTCTAGACAGCTAATGGTCAACGTCACAGTCATAAATGACGTAAATACTTGACTCACGAGGCATCAGCAGTCAACAACCATGAGGTTCCAAAACTTGCACATATATCCAGAGCACCGAACGAAAGAAATCCAAAATGATTGATGGTAGAAGAAGAAATAGAATCCTCTAGAGATAGGAGGAGCAGAGATAGAGAAGGCGATAATAAATACAGAAGTTGTGGTCAATAAGGTCGGGATTAGATAAAAAGACGCATAGTTTAAATAAAAAGGAAATCCACTTGTCACTGAAACGAAGACGAAGATGAAGATGAAAATAAGCTCGCTTTCTTCGACCATAATACTACTGCTACTTCTACTACTTGTTAATCTTTTCAATCGATCACACGCACAACTAAACATCACAGGCTACACCTGCTCGGCCACGTATCCCTGCCAAACCTACGTCGTCTACCGAGCCCAGCCACCTGATCTCCTTGATCTAGCATCCATCGGTGACCTCTTTGGCGTCAGCAGATTAATGATATCCAAACCCACCAACCTCTCATCTCCCACCGTCAATCTCAGACCCGACCAAACCCTCCTCATCCCCGTCACCTGCTCCTGCACCGCCGATCACTCTTACGCTAACGTCACCTACGAAATGAATGCCGGAGACACTTTCTATCTCGTATCCACCTTCAAATTCCAGAATCTCACGACCTACCAGGCCGTCGAGATCGTAAACCCTTCGCTAGTTCCCACCAATGTCGACATCGGGGCCCTTGTCGTCTTTCCCATCTTTTGCCAGTGCCCCAACGTGACCCAGATCCGGAATCAGATTAATCACCTCATCACCTACGTTTTTCAGCCGTCCGATACCCTTTCTTCGATCGCTGCGAGATTTGGGTCCAATACGCGATCCCTAATCTCCGTTAATGGTGAAAATATCAGTGCTTTTGATACCGTTTTGGTACCCGTTTCTCGACTTCCTACGCTGACCACACAGCCCTCTGTTTCTTCTCCCTTACCCTCTCCTCTTTTACCTCCTCCTTTTTCTTCTTCTTCGCCTGATGAGAGAAAAGGGGTTATCGTGGGATTAGCAGTTGGTTTAGGCGTTTCAGTTGCTCTGCTCTTGTTGGTTTTGGGTACATGGTTATGTTGGTGGGTCTTCTGGAAAAATGATAAAAGTGTGCAAGAGAGAGAGGTTTCTGTAAAGGGATTAAAGAAAGAAAAGGTGGGATTAGGGTCTTTTTCGTCAGAGATTTTCATGGCCGGTGTTTCTGATTGCTTGGATAAGTATAAGATCTATGGTATTGAAGAACTAATAGAAGCGACCTCCAATTTCGATCCCAATTCTGTAATACAGGGTTCGGTTTATAAGGGCTTTATTGGTGAAGAGGTTTTCGCGATTAAGAAGATGAACTGGAATGGCTACGAGCAACTCAAGATCCTACAGAAGGTAATCATCAGTTCATAATCAATAGTTAAAGAAATAGATTGATTTATAAAGCTTTAATTTCGTTTTGCATATTCCAAACCTGATCGAACCGGCGACTTCCGTTCTTGCTCAGTTCAGCAGCTGCCGTAATATCTGAACCGGGTTTGTTTTAGCAAAGGGAGCCATTACTTGCACACGTTTTTCAAGTGGTTGCACCGAGTTTAAAGAAAGACTTGATATTTCAGGGACATTTGATATGTAAAAATACAATATGAGCCGTCTGATTTAAAGTTCATGATCAATAAATCTCTGGTACATAAAATTGGAGCAAAACACGATACTTGCTGTTGAATTATATAATAGCCTTTGACTCCATTTAATCAAACAATGAAAACTATATTTTGTTTTAATCTTTTGCAATTGATATCTTTAAATCATGGTCTTCAAATTAAATGGCGTAGATGGTTTTTTACATAGTAGACGTCGTCAAACATGCAAGTTTTTCTTTTAAATTCGATGCAATCCGGTGCAATCACTTGAAAAGCTGTGTGCAAGTAATGGCTCCCTTTAGGAAATCATAAGTGTATTTCTCGATTAGATTCCTTTTGAGCCGGTTTTAGATTTTTATGTGTTGGGTGTTTGGGCCATGAGCTTTTCTCATCCTGCGTCCTAAATTATAACCCAATTTTGGTTTCTTGAAAATTGAAATGAGTTAGTATACCATGAGTGACTGGATGACGTGCACGAACTTTTAATACATGGAAGTCGGTGCACATTAGGTAGTCACGCATATGCACATACTGATGTAATGCACATGTTGAGTGGACACCTATCGTAAATTAACACCTTCAAATCCCTAGCATAACTTTTCAATATAAAATAATATGAGTGTAACTTTCTAACTATTTAACATGTTTTAATAGGGATAAGTGGGAGAGGATAGACAGTTGAAACTTTTTTTATATTATATTACTATTACAAGTGAATTGGTTCTTCAAAAATACAGTTTTAATTTTTCAATATAATAATATAATTATTTCATCAATTTGTATTGTTTTATACGTTGAAAAATTGCGAATGGCAGAGAGATTTTGTGCAGGCAAAGGGCAGGCGGCTGACGTGGCACGACGACTGGCTGCCCGGACCTGCATTGCTTGGGCCCTACTGCACTTGCAGCCAATTGCATCGCGCCACGTCAGCCACCTGCCCTTTGCGTGCACAAAATTTGACTGTCATATACGATTGTCCTCATAAGTTTATGCCAACCACCGCATCCTATATTCATTAAAACATATTTAAGGGTACATCTATATGCGTCTATCGGATTACTGATTTGAATCGGACGATGGAGACTGTTTTTCACCCCAATCTTCCCCACAAGGGATCTCGAGACTACAGGTTTATCATCAGATGGTCAATTTTTTATTACACGTGGCAAAAATGTCAAAAATTAGCCCTAAAATCATATGACACATCACACTCAAAACTAATTTTAGTGCTACTTTCTGGGATTTGTGTCGCATAGAATAAAAAACTTTGACTGTTCGTCTGATGATACACTCAAGGTCTCTTGTGTAAAATAAAGATCTCCGTAGCCCAATTCAAATCTGTCAATGGTTTTCAGATGTAAGCGCCCTCACTAATCGATAGGCGCGAATAAAGGTACCCCATATTATAGTGCATCACCTACGTCTAGGGTGGAGACGTAGGTGTAGTGCATCACCTACGTCTAGGGTGGAGACAGGTTGGATTCCGCCGGGCTAGGGTCAACCCGACCCGCCACCCCTGACCACCCAACCCGTTTATTGAAACCCTCAACCAGCTTAGCGCGGCAGGTTAGGTTGCTTGACATATCTGGTTGGCCCAACCCGTCAGCACCCGTTCATCAATGGATAAGCTTAGGCATATTTCTTAGGACACGTCTCATACCAATCCAAGTCCTCCAAGTGAAAAATATCATGTGAACTTCTGTTAGCCTAATTCAATCCGATTATTATTCAATATTATATAGTGTACATATTGAACTATTGAAGGGATTGGATTGGATGGTAAAGATATGTTGATGGTACATATTTTGGGCTAGGTGAAGTTCAAAAATATGCTGATGAGGGTGTTATCTGTAGGCGTAAGTGACCAAAGTCTGATCTCAAAATTGCTTGTTGGCCTAGGTTTGAAAATCACCATTTGCTCCCCATCAACTATTGAAAATCGTCGAATACCTCTTTAGTCACCTTAATCGCTTTAGCTACTTAATTTAGATTAAAATGACTAAAAGAAGGAATATTTCGATCATTTTATATTGGCTCTGATAGTTAAAAGTGGTTAAGATGATTAGATGAGGAATATGATGATTTTTAATAGTTGATGAGGAAAATGGTGGTTTTGAATAGTTAGGTGAGATATTTGGCAAAACAACTTTTTGATTACACATATACACCACATAGAGAAGCAACAAATACGTTGATCTACTTTTCTCAACACCTAAAAACACATGTTACATAATTGCTACCTTGCTTCTCTGGGGAGCAGTACATTGTTTTGGCTAGGCGTGGTGCGCTTTAGAATCCACTGCACATTAGTAGGAGTGCAAATGGGTCGGGTTGACCTAACAAGTTTTTCAGACCGACCGGTAGGATCGAAAATCTCAACCCATTAAAAAATAATAAAAAAAGACAGGCTCAAGTTAGGCACAAACAAGAGCTGAACCTGACTTAATACCTGTTTATTATAAGACATACATATATTATATTGTTAATCGGTCCATGTCAATGATGTCAGGCCAAAAGAAGTGGTTAACAAGTCATATCATGCAATTAAATTATACTAGCAAGTCAAGTTTAGGATGGGTCTAGGTCCAGGTCCAAGAAGTAGGTCAGATTCAGGTCTGGTTATGTATTTTTAAAGGTTTAAGGCAGTTTTGGCAATGTGTGAAATCCTATTTTTGCATAGAAGAAATTGGATTGTACAAAAACATAATTTTCCAAATTTAAAAGCTTTGAATGGATATTGAGTTCTTTGTTTTTGAAATCGAAGAAAGAGGCGATGAAACTCGCAAAATCAGAGGGAGGAAATTGAAGAGACGAGGGCTTTTTAGTGCTAGGGGTCTAGAGGTCTAAATTGGGATAGTATTCGTCGTTTCCGAAATCAGTGATGGAAGACGTTGGAATTTGGGGAGTCTGGGCGACAGATATGGAGAGAGCAGCTTTCGAGCCCTAAGGGTCTAAGACCTCCAGGCTCTAGATCATAAATTTGTTATTAAAGAGAGACAAGCATTATGTTAAGGTCCTAACCAATGCTCCAAAAATGCCTAGGTGTTAGTAGAGTGGGAAGTTAATTTCTTATTACTTTCTGGTTATGTCACATTGGAGAGTTTACTTGCTGGTGAAAGGTCATCTTCAGCAGCATTCAAAATATTTGATAAATTTGGGTTTCCATCTCAAAACAAACAGCCTATGAGTTGAGGGAGCCATGATCGTATAAGAGGAGAGACAAGGTTGTGAATACCCGATGTGGGACTAAAATTCAACAATATTGTCGGCTATGGTGCGGTGTCCCAAAGACTTTACTCGATTCGCTTAAGCGAAATGCAGTCATGCTGAGTTCATGCTTCTAGGAGTAATCTCTCATATCAAAAACACTTAAACATTCAAACCTAAATAAATTTTATACCTCCACAGATTCTGACCTCAGAATCTGCCGCACAACCGCACAGATTTTGGCCTCTCATAGTCTGTTCTTTTCCTAAAAAACTAGGAATCTGATCAACTCAGATTCTGAGTAAATATGAGTTTACTCAAATTACAGCCAAACAAACCCTGAGGAAGTTGCCACCAATTAAATTCCTTGCTAGCTAGTCCTCCTCGGTAGCCTACTAATCTACTACCTTATATTCGATATTTATATGTCTCTTGTTGACTTACATCGATAGATTATAATCTTGGGCAATGATCAAGTCCAACTGATTGAACCAGCCATATCATCAGTCGTTGGATATGAGAGGATATTGACTTGCACGATTTTTAATTTTGTAAGATGACATGTAGTCAAGAACTCAAGATTCTTTCATATCCAATGGCTGCAGATCAGGTTGAACACGAAATCAAGTTCAACCAGTTGGACTTGACCATTGCCCCAGATTACAAAGCATATCAAGAGCCTGTAAGCCTTTATGGGGTTCAAAAGATACACAATTGATTGGGTAAAAGCCCCCTCATAGAATTTAATTTACTATCTCATGATGCCGGTGACCTCCCTATCAATCCTATTTCTCAAGGATCAGCTGGTGTTAGGTACCCGATCCAAGTTCCATTGGTTCGGGTACCTAATATTTGCCTAGATAGGGCAATGCTTTAAAAACTGGATCGAACCGGACAGTTCAACCCGGTTCGATTAGAGCTGGCAGGCAATCTAGTCTGGTTCGCATTAAAGTCAGCAGTAACAGTTTTGTGTAGTTGAGACGGAGAACCGGCCAATTCATCTGGTTTAACTTCAACTGATCCGGTTCATTTCAATTTTTTCCCTAAAAATTATTTAACATCAACTAAGGTTCCTTTTTTGGGTCACCGATTCCAGATCGATGCATACTTCAGGGGTTCTGAAATCCATGTCAGTCAAATTCTGGCAGCATCGTGTGGCTAAAATTCTGCTTAATTACTTTAGGATGATGCCTCTGAGGCAAGCCAAAAACCCTTTACTAAATGGGGTACTGGTTTATTTCATGACCAGCTAACAACTTGATGCGCCGCCCTTGTCTAATTCTTTCATCTTTGCCTTAAAATAATGCTTTAAACATTGACTATTGTCTCCTCTAAACATAGGTAAACCATAGCAATCTGGTGAAGCTGGAGGGCTTCTGTATAGAGCCCAACGAAGGAAACTGCTACCTGGTCTATGAGTACATCGAAAACGGCTCACTTCATTCGTGGCTTCACACAGACTGCGTACCGAACAAGTTAGACTGGAAAACAAGGCTACAAATCGCAGTCGACATTGCAAGCGGTCTCCATTACATCCACGAGCACACAATGCCGCCCGTGGTGCACAAAGACATCAAGACTAGCAACATCTTATTGGATGAAAATATGAGAGCTAAGATTGCCAATTTCGGGTTGGCCAAGTCAGGCTGCAACGCCATGACGGTTCACATTGTTGGGACCCAGGGTTACATCTCTCCCGAGTACCTCGCAGACGGGCTTGTGAGTACTAAAGTAGACGTTTTTGCCTTCGGTGTAGTTCTGCTAGAGCTGGTTTCGGGGAAGGAAGCGATGAATGGGGAGGGAAAGGCGCTTTGGATGGAGGTGGAGAGGGTCGTAAAGGAGGAGAGTGTGAGAGAGTGGATGGATGAGATTGTTGCTGAGGAATGTTGCTCGTCTATGGATAGTGTGATGAATGTGATGGCAATTGGGAGGGCTTGCGTACAGAGAGATGCTTCAAAGAGGCTGAGTATGGTGGATGTTGTGTATTTGCTGTGCAAGGCAAATGAGTTTTGCTTTGACTTCTCCCTTGATGGGATACCGATTCCTAGTGGGGTAATCGCTAGGTGATTGGGGTCCTTTTCGTATGTTTGGTTTTGGTGTTTGTATGATTCTAGATTCTAGTAGTATTCTACTGTCTTCAAAGAGGCCGAGTATGGTAGATGTTGTGTATTTGATGTGCAAGGTAGATGAATTTTGCTTTGACTTCTCCCTTGATGGGATACCGATTCCTAGTGGGGTAACCACTAGGTGATTGGGGTCCTTTCCTCATATGTTTGGTTTTGGTATTTGTATGATTCTAGATTCTAATAGTATTCTACTGTCTTTAACTGTAAATTTAGTATTAGTAGTCTTAGAAAAGGGAGCGCCATGGGTCTGATCCAATCTTCGGCAAAAAATGTGGTATTTGCGGTGCAGAGAAGGAAGATACTATTCACTCCGTAAGAGATTGTGATCGTCTGGCCATTTGGGGCGCTAGAAACAACATAATCCACGGTCGAAGATAGGACGATCCGATGAAAATAGCCCAGTTTGCAAATGAGTACCTAATCGAGTTCTTGGCGGCAAATAAACAGGAACAGAATAACCAGGCTACTCACAAATATACAAGGTGAGTCCTCCCTCTCGGGAATTCTACAAAGTTGATGCTGCTTGGTCACCGGCTACGAAATTAAGTAGCCTCCTAAGCTCAAAATTCGTTGGGTAGAATATTATAGGGAAAGATGATCTCCATCAATTGTACAACAGCTAAAGTTTAATTTTTTAATAGTCAAGAATTGATTTATCACTGTAGGGGATACCCGCGTGGGGGCAGGGGGCCCAGGGGGAGATAAATACGATATATCATAGGGGGTGAATGCAAAAATCCCATTTGTAAGCCTAATTTGAAAATTAGGGTACCTTTATTCGTGCCTACCAAATTACTGAGAGCTTCTACACTAAAAAAATCTGAGTGCTTTGAATCAGACGATGCATATTTGTTTTCATCTCAATCTTCCACAAAATTAATCTTGAGATCATGGGTGTACGATCAAACGATCAACTTTTTTATTCCATGTGGCAGGAATCCCAAAAAAGTGACTCAGAAATCACATGACACACTTCCCACTGATAGGTTTGGAATTACTGGTGGCCGCGGGAAGCTAGATACACGAGGGAGATCAAACTTTGGAAACTAGTCACGCATTGTTGTTCCGATCTTTATCATCAAGTACAACTCTCTGATTCGCCCATATAACGATGGTTTACAATTCCTTCAATCATACAAACTCTTAAAATCTGAAAAACTATAAGAACTATGAAGCTATTTGTAGAAAATTATGAATTGAAAGTTGTCTCTAAACATAAACTTAGGGTCCTTATTTATAGATCCATAAAACCCTAATACAATGAGATAAATTAGGAAAGAAACTCTAAAATGATTCTAATTACAAGTAGGAAAGAAGTAATTCTCGGATTGAAAATAATCACATTTTAAATACACTAAGGGTACGTTTGATTCACCTTATTCACTTCCATGTAAAATCCACTTTCCATGTAATTTATTGTTGACTAGATTACATGCAAAATGATAGATTTTCTATGTAAAATGTTTGTTTGTTTCACCGCAAAAAGGGCTTGTAAAATATACTTTTTTATGCACTATTCACATTAATCACATTACTCCCCAAATGAACAAGTTATGTAATATTTTTTAGAGTTTGTAAAAACGGACTTTGAGCATCGACCGTTACGTATATGACACTTCATCAGACATGATGCAGACGCCCAATCATCATGAAAATCGGGATATCCCTTATCCATATCCACACAGATGGTCCTAGTGGTTTACATGTGGCGGGCATGGTCTGGTGATTCTACCTTTGAATGTATACATTAAAATGAACATGAAAGATTGATCATCCTAGTTCGAGATAACGTATGGGTAATAAGCTCTTTTATAAGCTTGATATCTTTTGATGCTAGTGACGACTATTAAAAATGAGCTAAAATCACGGAGAGGATACCATTTGAAGGTTTAAGTTTGTTGTTTTTGGTAGAAATTGATTATTATAGAGTTGTTAGTCATTTATCTGAAGATTTTGAACCAAAAAGAAGAAGCAAAATGTGAGTTTGATGGCTCTCTATGGTGCTCTTTAGCTGTGCAAAGTCACATGCAAAATGTGAGGATTGTAGCTGTACGCCCTTACCTTTACAAGTGGATTAGAAGACCGTGAGGATTGCAAGCTTAAATTTCCTATCCAATGGATGCCTGTTAAAAAAAAAATACTAATAGTTAAAAAAAATTAACAACAAAAAAAACCCTTTTAATGACTTGTTGCATAAATGAAAAGGATGAAGAAATCCACTTTCCCCAAAATTCAATGTATAAGAATCTATTCATTTTTTTTTTTTCAAAATAAGAATATGTTCATTAATCTGGTCTGGAAACTATTGAATATGAGAATAGATGATTGCAAACTTTGAAAACCCATTTAATGGCTACCTATAAAAGAATTGCAAGCTTAAAAAAATTATTTAAACCACAAACTTTTGAGATTTGTAACCATAAAATTCATATTTAATGATTGCCTGCAAAAATAAAAATAAAAAAGAAAATAAATCAACGAGCTTCTTTACGAAGGATTGCACTATTAAATCCCTTTTAATGGCTGGCTTAATAAACAAAAACAAAAAAAGAAGTTTCTGTAACGGTGATAACTTTTTTATCACTGATTTAGCTAGTTGATGAGGACAATGGAAATAAATATGAGATCCTGTGTTTTTACTTTTTCAATTAATACCGTGTATGGAATTCGGCATGGTGTAAAATAAGCGAACATTAATTGAAAACTAGCTCGTAAGTCAAAAAATACAGGCATTTGGATAGTGTTTTACATGAGCGCTTTACAGCAAAAGGAACGGCTAAAATATGACCGTTGGTGTAAAAAGCCCAATTCTTGCAAATATTCATTTAAACCTGTAAATACTAAAATACACTCAAAGCACAAAATTAGATTTACCAAAGACATAACAAAGTATAATTTTGAAAATTATTTATGAATAATTCTGAGACGTATCACCCGCTCAAACGTGATTTTTGGATCACTTCTTGGGATATGTGCAACGTGGAAGCAAAAACTCATTGTCTAAAAAGAACCATTGTATGGAAGAATAGGATGGAAACTGATCTCCATCATCTTATTCAAAGTAGACAATGGTTTTTAGCGCAAGCGCCCTCTGTAATATTGTAGGCGTGAATAGAGGTACTCCAAAATTAAATAGTGGAAAACAGTTGGGAACAAGGACTAAAATTTCGGGTTTCGTTTTGGTTTCGGTGGGGACCAAAACTGAAATTTTGGATCGAAATTTCAGCTGAAATTTTGAATTTCAACCGAAATCTTCATACCCATACAAAAAATCCGAAAATCTGATTTATCGTTTCGGTTTTGGTGGGGACCGAAACCAAAATTTCGGTCATTTCGGCCGAAATTTTGAACCATGGTTGGGAAATGGATGAATTGGAGCTCACCTGAGGCCTAAGATAAAAGCTTTAAGGTGTGTCACCTTATTGATACATGTGTTTTTGGTGAGAGTTTAAGAAGGTTTTGAAACTCTGCCATTGCCAGTCCCAAGCCCAAATGAGAAAAGAGGAGGGTTAGTATTAGGTTAGCAAGCAACTGGAAAAAAATAATGCCCTAGCCCTATGTTGAGACATACTAACATACATTTTCTGACATCTCCTGCTAGCGGCATCCTATAACGACTCAAATAGATGGATAAGGCTGTGATGATGTTGTCTAAGAAGGTGTTTTAATCGTGGTTTTAAAGCTCACTTGAAACAAGAAACGTGATGTTTTGTGAACAGAAAGTAACAGAGACGATATATGTATTGGATCACGAATGAAACAAGAAGCGTGACCTATGGTGTACAAGATTAGAACGAAAAATGATCCCTGTTGTATGATTCAGTTGAGTTAAACACCATCTAAAATTAAAGGTATATTTTAATTTGACATTGTCTATGAATACTTTGAACCAAATGATGGTCTTCTCAATCTTTTCCACCACAGATCTTATAGCACACTTATCAAATGATACACATTATTTCACATCATAAACATTCCAATATGACTTCTACCACATGCAGGGTGCTTTTATTGGGTGTGGCCTCCAGTTGTCGGACGTGAGTGACCTACAAGATGATAGATATTCTACATTATTTTTGACTGATTAAGAATCTGGGAATATGCGATCGCTTCTTTAAGAACTGATTGCGCTCGTTATAGCAGCGCCATCGCTTCTTTTCGTAGCGATTATGTTCGTGTTATGAGCGTCATCGCCTCATTTAGAAGCGAATCTTATCTTTTAGAGGCGTAATCGCTTCATTTGAAGGAGGTTGCGCTTCTACATTGCAGCGATAACGTCTATATTTGGATGTGATTGCGCTCATATTATATTAGAGGCGTCATCGCTTCATTTCATAGCGATTGCGCTCGTGTTAGAGGCACCATCGCCTCATTTAGAAGCGAATCTAGTATTTTAGAGGGGTCATCGCTTAATTTGAAAGTGTTTGTGCTTCTATATTATATTGATAGTGCCTATATTTGGATGCAATATCGCTTCGTTTCGAATTTACCTTATACTGAAAGTTCGCGATGTATAATTTCCTAGTTTTGTCGTTTGCTTCCTATTTCAGCAGCCTTGCGAAGCGGACGACGCCAACATTCTTGTGTCGGGCGCACTACCGTTAATTTCGTATACTCAGATCTGAGAAAAATAAAATAAATATTTAATGACTTTCGTAATCGTTAGCACTTCGTAGGAAATAAAATAGAAAATTATGGGAGACGACATTACCTGCAGGGCAATAGTACAGTCGTAAATATTGTAAGTACGCTCTGCTTTTGCTCTCTTAGTTATACCCCTCATCCTCTTCGCTTTGTCCACCCACATTAGAAAATGGTTGTATGCGTAATGACCCCATGAATATAGGTTGAAATTGAGGATATCATCAACGAGGTCAAGGTGAGAGTTGTCGAAGGTGTATTTTGTGTTTGGAAATAGGATGGTGGCGAGGATGAACAACAGAGAGAGTTTCAGAAAGTCGTCGTTAGCATCCTACCCGAGACTCTCAATCGCATTTTCGATGTGTGCCCGATTGATATCTTTGAGGCCCCTGAAAAACCTATATCTAATGGTCTGTTCTTCTGAAATCTCTATCTTCAAAGCATAATCTGCGGGGTCGGTCATTCGAAGACTAGTTATCAAGGCAAAATCAAGGGCCCAAAATCTGATAATGCCAGACTTGCTAGTCCCAAAATTTCAAATGTTATCATAGTCCCAGAACTTGATGATTGCGTCTAAGAGGCTGTTGATGCTTCTCACGCCCTTAGGAGCCACAAAGAATAACTGAAGACTAAATCATTAAGCAAATTTTTCCTCCCCTTAGATGTTGGGTCATAAACGATCCGACACTTTTCGATGGTGAACTTAGCAGTTGGGGTCTTGAGAATCATATTCAAAATATGTGACATAAAAAAGAAGTTTAGAGAAGAAGATAGTAATAATAAGAGAGACGCCGCTTCCATGTATATGTGCAAGCGCCTCAAATGTTAGAGCGTTGATGCTCCAAAAGCTAGAGTGGTGAAGCGCCCCCGCCCATATATGAGGCGTAAACGCTTAATCTATGAAAGTGATGACACTTTTATTTAACATTTTAAAAAAGAGATGGAAATAAAATGACACTCCCCTTGTTACTAGATGCAGAAATAGGGTTTCGCCGCTTTGATATTTCTTACTGTGCTATGAGAAGATGAAAATTGGGAGGGCGAAGGCGATAAGTAATTTGTGAATTTCTAATTCATAAAATTTTCCCCTTAAATATTTATCTCGAATGGAATGATGGTCATTGGACAGCACAATATTAGGCGCCGTAATCTGGTCCGCCTAGCCTCGCTCCTCATTTAATGTTCTGACGAAATATGGGATGCTTTATATCAAAATGGTGTTACATGTCAAAATTTGGGAGGAGCGCTAACGCTTCTTTCTGGTCGCGGAAGTGCCAACAGAATATAGTGTCAGCGCTTCTTACCTGAGCGCCAACGCCTCTTACTTGAAAATCACGATATCATGCACCGTTTTTAATTAATAATATTACATCATATATCGCGATAGCGCGTCTTATAGGAAGCACAATGGTGGTCTTCTCATTTATCTTTTCGAATATAATCATGACAAAATCAAGATGTCAGGCACGAACTCCCAACGCCACGCCACACTTTGCTTTTCTGTTTCTGTCAATGTCTGTTTAGTGGTATCATGATTAAAGCGCGATAAAATTAAGAAAATGAGAGACTGTCGCATCAGTTACGGAGGCGCTACATGTCGAGTTCCTATCAATATATGCAGAGATATCTCTATGCCCATGGGCATATCCCCAGGCCTATATACGAAGGATCAAATTATCGGGTAAAATTTCAGTTTCGGGATTGACCAAAACCGAAAATTTGAACCGAAATTTCGGCCGAAAACCAAAAATTTGGGTCCCATACAAATTTGGACCGAAATTTTAGTCCAAATTATTGTTTCGGTGGGAACCGAAACTGCTAATTTCGGCCGAAATTTCAGTCATGTCGGCAGAAATTTTGATCCTTGCTATATATATAATTTTTTTGTTATTCCAGTTGGGTGTCGGCCGGGTGTTGAAACGTTCAATCCAAATTTGACCCGGATTAATCTGCGTTGCCACATGCTTAGCCCAACCCGCATATCGCACCGGATTGGCTTCATAAAATATATCACTTTTTTTTCGGGTCAGGTGCTGGCCCAAATCCGGCTGGCCAGACCCATCGGGAGTCCTAACTGGAAGCATCACTTCTTAAAGCGATAAAAGATGGGACGGTGGTGGTGGACCGGACCACCATAGCCATAGTGGTGCCTAATTGTGCCACCTTCAGATGTCTGGATATTTATCGATCCTCATTCCTCAACAGAGTGGGGCTGGGGCCCACCCGCCCACCCTTCCCTGTTGGCGCACCAAGTGGTAACGAAATTTGACTTCTCAAACACGCTGTGGCTGAGCCGATCCAAAACGCGACGACAATTAAAAGGAAGTCCAGGGTTAATTCTGGTATTAAAATTGGAAATCGGCATGGTATTTTGGGTAGGGTACGAGCGGAAGCATAAATAAGTGGCAGGAAAGAAAGTTTGTCTCTTAACACGAACAGGGAAAGAGGGAAGGATTGGCGTAGAGGAAAAGGGATGTGTGGAAGGAAAAGAAAGGAGGAAGAAGAAGAAGAAAGGAATCTATAAAGAAAGAGAGAGAGAGATCGAGAGAGAGAGAAACAACAAAGAAGAGAGAGAACCAAGAAGGAAGGAGGAGAAGAACTAGAAACAGCAGGCAGCAGCGATAACAGAAATAGGAGACACCGAAAATCGTGTATGGGACTCTGCTCATCTGAAGCAACAGCGAAGATCTCATCGTCGTAGGCATCATCATCTTCATTGTATCTCGATCTTCAGCCTCTCTCCACGAATTTTGCCCGTCCATCCAGGTATACAAACCCTAGCTTTTGATTTGTATGTGTTTTTGGTTGTTTTTCGTCGAGATTTGGGATACTGCAATCGAAAACGGCAGGGGTTCTTCTAGTTCCAAGGCAAACGCGGCCTCGATTTATAAGGGATCTGCTTGAAGATGTGAATCGGAATAAATTTTTACGAAGGTTAGGGTTTTCGAATGGACGGTGATTGGGTGATGAGGAAGAAGGATCGACAGAGAAGAGAGTTGATAAAGCTTGGGGTTAGGGTTTCTAGATCTGTTTGCTTCCTAGGAGTCTTAGCTTATCACGGATTCTCGTGGGCGAAGCCAAGGTTGCTGCTATTACAGGCGGGTGTTGGCTGAGATCGATCGATGTTGCTTCGCTAACGGTTTCCAAGATTGGAGTTCGATTGATTAACAGAGCCGGTCTGGGAAGAATCGCGCCGATCCTTGATCTAGGTTTTTCATGAAGCGATTCGGTTATCGGTTTCTTTTGTCTACCTACACCTTAGGGTTTGTCCTGATTCAGACAACCCTTTTAGTTGTTGTACTCCTGTTTGTGCATATCAATACGATTGTTGTAGATCGTCCTGATTTGCTTTTGAGGGAAGGAAATGTTTGTGCTTCTTGTTGGGACGCCTTCATCGATGCCACATAGATAATATCTAGGGTTTGCAGGATCAATGGCTGTGAAGAGAGCTGATTTGTCTTCCACATAACATAGTTTAACTGGATTTATCTTATCGTGGTCTTCCAAGTGGATCTGTAGGGTTGATTTTGCCCAGAATTTGTTCGTCTAAAAGCCCTATTTTCTATACAATCTTTGTTTGTTTTCTTCATCGTATTCTGCTGTACCAAGGGGCGGGTTTTGTTATCTGCCCTTGGCTGCTTTGCTGAAGAAAAGAAGATCGACGACTAGGCCATATTGCCTACTTTGCATACCCTCCTGCAGATCTATCAAGCATAGGTTATTCCTGACTTTTCTGAAGCTCCAGACTTGATCTGTAGTTATTGTGGGTGGGCTAGAGATGGTTTTGAACTAAGATTTAAGATAAAGACTCAAGTTCCCGATGCATGCAGTATTTCTTGTTTTGGATGTTCTTTCGGGGCAACAAGAAAGTTGATACAAGGCGAACTTGTGGGAGTAATCGAATGATTTGTGGGAGTAATAGTAGATTCTGCTTCCTTGTTAGGCATCATGTGAACTACTACCTCTATGCTTTAACAAGCTAGAAATTTGGTGAAAATATTGAACAGGAGAACCCTTGCGGGTTTCGATTGTGGGCTTTATGCTCGGGCCTATGTTTTCTTGTTTATGTTACTTGAAGTTTTGCAATTCTCTTGTTTAGTGGGGTGCAAGGAAGCCTTCAACCCATATGGGCATTTCTTTAGATTTTAAAAGATGTCCAATGCTGCAATATGAACTGAAGGATTCGCATGCCACCCTTTTTAAGGCTGGATAATATTTGCCCCAAGGTAACTGCCTCTGGGGACATGCTCTGGCAGTCTGTTATCAGCTTTGGAGCTTAGTACTTTGTAGTAACAAAGTTATTTGTTGAAGTGAATAATTGTTATGTATTTGAGGTTCATATGTTATATGGAGTTGATGTTAATGTAAGATCTTATGTTTCACAGGAGGAACGCCATACGTTTATTCTCGATTTGCTAGGGTGATCGGAAGGACCTGGTCTGTCATTTCTACTGAGACAAAGGCGATGAAGGGTCTAAGCCAATGGTTAGTTAGAGGACCCTTGTATAACATGAAATGATGATCATTCAGATAGGGTCTGAGCCAATGGTTATTTCGTTTTTTATTTTCTTTTTTAATGTATAACATGCAATGATGATCATTCAGATAGGGGAGAACATTTAAAATAAAAATAAATCCAACATAAGATCACATATTATTTTCACAGATGTCTTCGCTTAATTGATGTATTCAGGTATTAGAGATAATTGTTCTCTGTTTGTATGAACTTTCAAATATCTGGGAGTGTTTGCAGTTAAGGTTACCTTTCACTAAATTGATAAATGATATTTTTTTCATTGCAGATTCGTTTCTGTACTTGTACTGGGGGGTTAGCCTCAACTCCCGAACGAACTAGGAATCGAGAAGTGACACCGTCCTGCAAGATTTGTGGAGGAAAACCATTGCTTGAAGAGAAAGGAGTTCTATCAGGGAGCATGCTAAGCACAGTGGGATTAGAACTTAGTAGAGTTATTGATCCTCGCTTGAATTGGAAAACTGTCTCGAAAGGTAACAAGCGGGGTACAAGGCGACCAAGGCCTTCATTAACTGCTTGCAGTATAAAGAATCCCAGTGGAAGAACACTATTGATAGATAGTGATAAGGACCAAAGGAGGGTGGAGGACATGCCAGTCTCTGAATCTGAGAAGGTATTTTAATATTTTTGGCTCACTATAATTGTTGCTTCTAGATGCAGCTGCAAGTGGTCAGAGTTTTTATTAAGATGTTTACCTTTATGTTGGCAGGTTGGAGTAACTATCCTTGGGCAACGCTTCAGAGAAACCACCGTAGAGAGTGTGAGTGTGCCCATCAAGAAAAGGAGATTTGTTATTTTCCGCTCTCCTTCACCTCCTCCTCGGGCGCTATCTCTTCATTTGGAGGATTCTGATCAGCTTTTAGAAAGCCCGTCTGCTTCATATAATACCGAGTCTGTACTTGATTCAAATGTAGAAAAGCCCGATTCAGCTCCAGGAGGCAATACTAAAATGATTGTTAATGACAAAGCAAAATTGGCGGAAATAAATGAAATAGCTGGTGATGATGCAGATTTCTCTGGTATTTCGATTCTGGCAGCTGCAGCTTGCAATAGTAATATAGGAGGTGGTGCCACTAATGCTGAAAGTCCAGTGAGAAAGGGATATTTATTTGCAAGGGAAGGGTCTTCTGGGATTGTAGGCAATACTGCTGAATCACACTCTCTGGCTCAGGAATCACAGGACCATCTACTTAATAATTTCGGCAAAACTGATTCAAATGATCTGCCAGTAAAGTTCAGCAATGATACGGATGGAAAGAAGATGGAGGACTCTACTATTCCAGATAAGAAATTTTCCGATACTTCACACGATCTTCCAAACAAAGATAATGAAACAGTAGGTCGGGTTGATTCTTCTTCTTCGCGAGATGATAGGTCACACTGGGACTTGAATACTGTGATGGACGCATGGGAAAGTCCTTGCGATGATGCTGTTGTGGATTCTCAGCCATCTGTTGTGTTAAATGATTTACATGATGACAATTGTGGATATGTTGACTCAAAGATGCAAGGAAAGGCAATGAGTTCTTTTAACAGCTCCGATGCAGATATTTTGCGAAACAGAAGTGGAGAAGCATCTTGTTCAGTTCCCGCTATCCACGAATCAACAACAACTCCAGAGGAGCATCAGTCAGATGCTTCCACTGAGCCTGACAGAAGTGTTTGTCAGACTTCTGCAACACCTCAATCTGAAGAAACAGAATCCTTGCGTGATAGAGAAAAAATCAGCTTCAATGCTGAAATTATTGCTTCGTCTCCAGTTGAACCTCCTCTGGACCATGCGAAGGGCAGTTTGTTGGTGAAAGCTGTAACCTCTGCCTGTATAGGGGGAAGTGAAACTGTATCTGCTCATACTGTTTTTGTTGGGGATATTTGTGTTGATCAGTTGGCTCATGTTTCCGAGCCTCTTCCTGGTGCCGGTCATATTTCTGGCAATTTGGACTCTCTGGACAATAAAGATGAAATATCTGCAATCAATCCTGGTAATCAATCAGGTCGTCACTGTATAAGTGATTCAAACCTATGCAAAGATATTCAACCCTCTGAAGATGCAACTTCCAAGTATTCAGATGAGTCAGGAAAAGTGGATGAAAGCCCCTGCCATGTGGGTTCTCATGTTTTTATCTCTGAAGGATCCTCAAATCTTGAAGAGTTTTCTTCAGCAATTGCATGTGTTGGAAAAGATGAAACTGTGGTTGCAGATGTGAAGGTGGATGATGGGAACTTTTCTGTCACTGTTGATGAAAAGAATGCTACTGAAATGGATCTTCATGTGCATGTTGATCCTAAGGATCCCATGTATAATTTATCAAGTAAGACCACTGAATTGGTTGACAGGGAATCACCAATGGGTGGTTTTAGCCCTCACGATGAATGCAAAAGCGGCACAGATGATCACGTGAACTGCTCTGCAAACGTTGCACAGGAAGATAACTTCGACAGTGAGTATGATTCAGATGTTTCTCAAAATGGTGTTGATCGTGTTATTGGGATTGAGAATGCGAGTGAGCTTCGGGTTGATGATGATTCTCAGTACGAGGATGGGGAATTTAGGATATCCATTAAACCCATGTGGGAAGAAGTTGAAGTTGATGATGGGGAAGCTGAACACGTGGATTATGGTTCAGACAACAAAGACACTGACATCTTCGAAGATGCCCCAGATTACCATGTCTCTAGTTTGTTACTGATTGAGAGTGCTGACTGCAAGAAAAAGAGACCATCGGAAATTGATTATGCTAGTTGTGAAGCAGGCTGTATGAAGAAGAATGAGCATGAAATTGATTGTCAACCTTGCATGTGGGGTTCATCTAAAGCAGATGTTTCGGATAATTCATCCTGTAAAGAAAGAGCATTAAATGTGAAAAAGGTTTCAATTGCAGACTATGAAACGAAAAATGGCCGGAATATCGTCCTGATGAATGCAAAAGTTGATACAGAATTGGGTGCAGGTAAGTACAAAGTAAAAGGAGATGATGGGTTTGATGCCAAAGGAGATAGTGGCAGGGAATCAAGCCATTCTGCAAGTTCAAAGTTGAAACTGTCAGGATGGGATCAGTTTCCGGAAGGTCGTAAAAGTTCTGGAGAAGCAATTATGGATGTTGCAGATGGCTGTGCTGAAAGGAATCATGCTGGTGCTCGTTTTGATATGCCTAATGCTGTGGAATCCTCAAGAAGGGTAGTCGGATCAGTGATGAGCAGGGAGTTATCGTCGCGAGCTGAAGGACCAAAATCTTATGATATACATCTGAGAAAGGCTAGATTAAATTCACAGGGAAGCAGGTGATCCTCTTTTTTTTCCCTTCTACTTTCTTCAACCTTTTGTTTGCATAGCCGTCAATTAACCAGCTGATTTATTTTTACTGTAATTCCTATTGTCTTCAGGGCTGACGACCATGATGATTTAAATCCAAAGTTTGAAAGAGACACTGGCCCTGGAAAATCCGTTGGAAGGGGTGGATCCTCTGTGCATACACAAGTCAGAGGTAGAGTAGGTGATAATTGGTCAGGTTCTTCACGTGGTCATTGGGGACCAAATAGTCGCCAGTCACCTGGTTACTATGGCCCATCTGGTTTCAGCCATCATGGGTTGAAGAATGCTGCTGCAGCTGCTGCTGCAAAAGTTGAGAGTAGTGGCTTTGTTGTTGCTCCTGATGGTACGCTTGTAAAAGCAACTAGTGTGGTACCTGGTGGCCCGGTACGCAGACGATCTGTAATTGCTTCCTCAAAGACTGCGGATCAATCATCAACTGAAAGAGATGGGTCACTAAGTTTTGGTATGCAATTAGGCCTTGGACCTGAGAGAGAGATTAGCCCTGGTAGGAATGCCAATGTTGGAAGGGGCAGATCTAGCAGATATGGTCCTAGAGTGGTTGGTGGTCATAGGGAGAGGTTTCATGGACCCGAATCGTCCTTGCCGATGCAATATCCATTTGCCCGGAGAGAACAGAGCTTTTCTCCTATTCAAAGAAGAAGAGATCTTCATCTATCTCGATCCCACACAAAATCTCCATCAAGATCCCGAACTCGCTCTCCTCACATGTGGCCTTCTCCAAGGGGAAGAGGTGGCGGTGTAGGATTACGGCAACACAGTAGGTCTCCTCCAAACTTCAGGTCCGAGGCTAGAATTGACAGAATGAGGTCCCCTCATCGGCGACTTGGATTTGCAGAACATATAGTAGGTTTTGTCTCGGCTTCTAGAAGTCATGGTTCCCCACCACATGCTCCAAGATGGGTTGATGATAGGAAGGGCGCACCAGATCATTTTATGGATCATGACTACAAGCGCCCTTCAAATGGGAGCCCCCCTGGAAGAATGATCTCACGAAATCATAGGTTTGATTTGATGGATTCTCCACGAAGATTGAAGCCAGATGAGTTGTATAGATCAGTGCATGCCGGCAGGTTTCCTGAGGTTGATGATGTTGGTAGAGGACCTAGGCGTGATGAAAGTGATGACGAAAGAAGGAGACATGGTGATAGATATGGAAGGGCCCATTCTGTAAGACACTATGATATTGATAGCGATGCGAAGCCCTTCCGGTATGATATAGAAGATGGTTTCAGGGCACATAACTCTCGTACCAAAGATGCTTCAGAGTTCCATTGGAGAGGAAATCCAAGGGACTATGACAGGGGCATTGACAGCAGGCTTGGGACTAATGTACCTAGGAGGGCTAGAGAAGAAAAAGGTCATTTCAGATATGGCCGAGACGGAAAGCACAATTCCAATTTCAATTCATTCGGATTTCGGGAATGTGAGGACATAGCACCTAGAAGGAGAAGACCTTCTTGATTCCTGACTGTTTTACCTAGTCCTTTTGCCCATGGGTGTTCTTGCAGTTCAGAAAAAAGATGCTATGCCTGATGAACTTTTTTTCTTTCAGTGGGAAAGCATCTGAATCGTCCAGTCTTTCATGTTGCTAGCACTTGTAAAAACTACATCACTATTAGCACTTCATTTGCAATTTTGTTTGGGCCCTTTGTGTCATCCTTCTTATTTTCTTTGTCAGTTTTTTTTTTGGGGCCCCATTCTGAGTGTGATGTAACTGCGGTATGTGGCCATCAAAATATGATCAATCAGTGAAAAGTTAATTTTTTTTTGCTTGGGCATTTCCAGTTGAAATGAATTCGATAATTGTTTACATTCTGTTTCGGTAGTACCCTTTAAAAGAGGAAAAAAAGAAGACAAATTACATTTTGGTAATGACCCCTAATAGATGGAACAAGCCAATATGATGTTGATTCTGTTTCAGTAATGACCATTTGTCAAGGTAGCCATTTATCAAATGCCTGTGTTTAAAAATGGGCTGTGCCAGCCACATCTTTTGTATTTGCTTGATCTGGATGATTGACATTTTTGTCTATGTAGGGAATCTCTTGGACCAATTTTTCTGTGATGGTGATCTTCTGGCGTTTCACCACCGTATTATTTGCGATAATTCTCTGATCCTAAAATTTATTGTGCAACGACCTGGAGATTGTTCTGCCAGTTACCAGTCGTGTCTTTGTTTGCTGCTTCTTTAAAAATATTTCATTTCTGAGAGTACACTGGGTATGAATCTCCATCGTAGTAGCTCTTCTGGCAAGATAAGGATATGCCTTCGGGAAAATTCTTTGGCTCAATGCCTAAGTTTCTGATTATGGTTCCTGATTTGGATTTACTGTTAGATCTTAGAAAGTGTTTGCCCAGGCACAGGCACGTGCGGTAGCCATTGGACTCTATATTTCTTCTTTGACTTTATTGCACTAATCTTAATGTGATAGTTTCCTTCAATAACTTTGATTATTTGATAGATCTCATTTGGTTTTTGCAGGTTTGCCTCATAAAAATGGAATGCATATTCATGGTTTGGAAATCTATGTTCTTGAGGACAACAGTATGTAACTATAATTATCTGAATTTTGTTCTCTCTTCTTTCATTATCATGTTTAGATAATTTTCTATGCTTGAAATGTTTCCTTGCCCTATTCTCATATATGCTCAATTGCAATGGTACTGTAACTAATTGAAGGTTGGCTTATATGATTCTGTTTTTTGTTTTGGAGTTGGCATTAAGATGTTAATGCATCATCTGCGTGCATGAAACAAATCCCATTTTTAAGAATCTCTATAGGAAGATGTAATCAAAATAACAGTTCTTAACTTCTTAACTTTGCCTTGAACTTTTCTAGTTTGCAGGTGCTAATTGTAGAATGATCATCTGCCCAATCTTTTACTGAAAAAAAATGCATACTACTCAGTTGAGTAAGTACCCACCCTTAAAGTATGACCTACCTACAAGGCTACAAATGCCTTCTAGAATCCCAGTTCGCATAAATGTGTACACGTTATTGTGAATGCTTGTTTGCAGGGTTTGTGACGGGGGACGCCAAGATCGAGAGCCTTGGATTTGGGCCGCAACAGATTTTCAGTGTAAGAAGAAACGAAAAGGGAACTAGAACCAGGTCCGATACACTTCACTAGTGCTACATGCGTGTTTCATCGGAGATAAAACCTTTTGGGTCCGAGAGAATTGATGGGGACGCCACTACCGAGGACCTAGGTTTCAGGCCGTATAAGGTGTACCGGCAGAAGAAGAAGCGATAGAGGAACCATAGAATGCCAAGATCCACCGAGGAAAGGCCCTAAGGATCAGCCCAAGAGGAGAGCCCCTGCCCAGGCTTGCTTAAGCGAGAATGCTTCAGAAACGTAGGCAAATTCTCGGCCTATTGTCGCTCGAGCGAGGGAGCATCAAGAATCAAGGCCAAAATGTTTGACTAAAAGTCGCTCGAGGGATTCCTAGTTGTTGCTCGAGCGACCCTTGGTTGTCGCCCGAGCGACCTCCCGTAAACATTCCCGTTCGAGCGGGAACCAAATCCGCTTGAGCGAATCATGTGACGCAATTTGTCATTTTTATCCCTTTTTCTTGTTTTCTTTTGTGTCAAATGTAAGTCACCCTTTTACGGTAACATAATGCTTTTCCATTTTAGGGTTATCCCCATTTATAATTACTATAAAGCATAATTTTGTAAGCCATTTTTGGCACTTGTTGAAAATTAATGAAAGTGCATTACATTTGAGCTTGAGATGAGCTTTGAAGAGTGAGTCTTCTTCCCCATGTGGGTTTGGTGTTAGGCCAAGGGTGAGATGCCCATGTTATCTTGATCTTCTCATTTACTTCTTGTTCTTATTTGATATTTCTATTTTCCCCATTAATCTCTTACATCCAATTTTTCCTCTTTTGTTGATTGTCCTAATTCTCAAATCCTAGATCTAAAGCAACCTTGATGTCCATCCTTGTGGATCGAATCCAACCCTAGCCCGTCAATCCACAACCGTTGTTGGGCTCGAGCTTGCTCGATTCGCGTCATTAACCACTTCGATTCAAAGTCCTAGTGAGGAGCTACCGATTTCACCGCAGACTACGTTCGAACGCCCCAACCTATCTCTAAGATTGTCTCTTCCGCATTTCCCGAAAGATCTCGCGTGTCGGATTGGACCCTACGTGAGCCAAGCATGGTCATTATGAGGAGCTCTTAGGGCACTCAATGGACCGAGCTAGCTTGCAAAGAGCCTTTCTAGTGTATAAGCCCAGCTGTGTACCCGGACCATGCTAGGCCAGGCTGGGCCTGGCCTGGATTGTTTTATATAATATATAAAAGTATATACATGATTATGTATAAGTATATATAGTTATAAAAGTATTTTGAAAAATAAAGTATTATCCTATTGAGGCAACAACTGAGTTATGGAGAAGTCTAGAGAGAGAAGGAAGAACATATGGTTTCAATTGATTTGGAGAAGGTTTAGGATAGAGTTACGAGACAGGTAATCTGGTGGGCATTTGAGGAAGAAATGCATCCCTAACTTATGTATTGAGATCATTCAAGACTTACGAAAGAGCGATAACTATTGTAAGAATGATATGTGGAGAGACTAGTGAGTTCCCTGTCAGAGTGGGGCTGCGTCAAGGATCTGCCTTAAGCCTTTATTTGTTTGCCCTGATCATGGATTCGTTAACCATAGACATGCAAGAAGAGATTTCATGGTGTATGTTATTTGCGGATGTTGTGGTACTAATTTTGCCCAAATAAGGAAATAAATAAATGATAAGATGAAACTATTGAGAAAAGGCTTGGAGTCTAGAGGTTTTAAACTCAACAGAATAAAGACTAAATACATGAAGTGCAAATTTAGTGAGCATGATAGCCTGGAGGAGGATTTAGTTAAAATAGAAAATCATTTAGGGTGTGTGGAGCTTGAAAACACATTTCAGGGGTGATTAAACAAGTGAAGCGCAAAAATATTTGTTTGATTGCAAAGTTGACCATACGTGTATTACATAAACAGTTATGCGTAGCGCTATTGGACTACAAGCCCAACCCCTCGTATGTCATTTCCTCTACACGCTTCAATTCTTTTCGGGCTCTAATTTCTCAATCAAAGACCCCAACTGCCGTCTTCTCAGCCATTATTAAGAAAATGTTGAAGGCGACTACTAAACTCCTTAATAAGGTGGAAAGGAGGATTTGAGTGATTTTTCTTGGAGAAATAGTTCCAACCTGCTCCATTAATGGCGGATATTGCTAGAAACATGGATGAGCAGATGAAGAAACTCCCTTCTCTGCCATCAAACTGTGTTAGGCTGCGTATGGCATAGCTCTCTGCTAGCCCCAGCTATAGCAGAGTTCACTTGCTTTAGCAGGTTCCCATCCTCTTTGCTAAAATCATGCTACCTGCTTTAGCAGGTACCCCTTCTCCTTGATAACTCCTTGCATTGCAAGATTTTATACAAGATTTACCTGTTCAGCAGTTTTACCCTCCTCTTTACTCACTCCTTGACAGAGCATATTTTATTTGCTCTGGTAGGGAGTTATTAGGGAGCAGGGAGGTTGCTGTTACAGCAGGTAAATCCTTCTTGCAGGGAGTTCGAAAAGAAAATGGGAGCCAACTAAAGCAGGTGAACTCCGCTATGGCGGGGGCTAGCAAAGAGCTATGCCATACGCAGCCTTACTCACCAGCAGCTCCAAGAAAAATCAAAGAAAAAAATGAAAGAAGGCAAGAAGCCCCAGGAAAATGAAAACCTAGTTGGAGAAGATATTCCCGCGATCAACATTTCTAACGGATCTGGGTCTCAGCTAGCTCCGGCAGTCTTAACCGAAAATATTTCTACCCCATCTCGCTAGCTTCCGGAATCTTCACTCAACGGCGTAGATGAAGATAAGAAATGAGTTGTCGCTGCGGTGTAGATGGGATATT
This sequence comes from Chloranthus sessilifolius, assembly GCA_021018995.1. Lineage (NCBI taxonomy): Eukaryota > Viridiplantae > Streptophyta > Magnoliopsida > Chloranthales > Chloranthaceae > Chloranthus > Chloranthus sessilifolius. The sequence continues at coordinate 21,358,830 of CM037589.1, forward strand.
GGCTTGTAACCGACATTTAACACCAAAATGGTGTTTAAATGATCTTATACCATTAAAGTTAAACTTTTAATCTCACACTATTGAAGTGTGATTATCATTATGCCATGCGGTGATCATGTGTGATCAATCTCAATGGTTCAAGAGGAAATCTATCATTAGAACATGTCTTAGCCCAAAGAAACATGCCTATAAGTGGATGTGAGCCATCCAATTGATGAACTTTAATACCCACCATTGAAATTGAAAATAACGGTTGATTTAAAGTCCACAGGTCGGATGGCTTAAATCTCTCTAAAACACTATTTTAGGGGCTTGCTGCACGTTAATCTACGATCTATCATTTTGATGGAACGGATCACCCGCATCTTGAACCATTCAAGTTATTTGATCATTTAAACATCACTTTGGTGTTTGAATGACGGTTAGGAGAGTCGGGCCTGTCTTGAGATCTCAAGATTCTTCCTCCTCAATTGAGAGTTCCATTGTATGCCTTGAATCATACAATGAAAATTGTTTTTTGTCTCAATCTTCCACAAAATGAATCTTGAGATCAATGTGCCTACCATCACACAGTCAAATTTTGATTTCATGCAAATGCACTTGGCTATTTTAATTGTACATAAATTAGGCTATTACGAATATGCATAACCGAACAATGCGAAAACGCGTTTGAAGCCAATGCGCTGTCAAACAATGGGATGATGCACGTAATACAAATACAAGCCAAATGTGTATCGACTCCAAAACATGTTTCGCAAATACGTGCAATCAAACAAGCCCTTGGTACTACATTGCATAGATTTCACTATTTAGGCTCCAGTTTACAATCAGATGGTGGATTTGAAGAGGGCATCTCAAACAAGATTAATGTAGGTTGGATGAAATGGAGGCAAGCAAATGGAGTATTGTGCGACCCAAGGGTTTTATTTAGATTGAAGGGACAATTTTATAAGATGGTGATTAACTTACCATATTATATGGTGGAAAATATTGGGCTATGCTAAGATAGATGTGTGGAGTAACAAGAAAGGACAAAATTCGAAACGAGTACATGAGGAAATTTGAGAGTGACACCCTAAAGGAAAAAGTTACGGAATTTTGCTTAAGATGGTTGGGCATGTCCATCGGAGGCTAGAAATAGATCATGTACGAATGGTTGAGATGCTACAAGCACAAGAAAGTAGGAGAAGAGGAAGACCAATGAAGACCTAAAGGAGTGAAAAGGGACATGAAGGATTGCGAAGTTACAAAGAGCATACCGTTGATCAAAAACGGGTGGAGAAATAGGGCTCGTAGAGTTGACCTCAAATGATGTGACAAGGGTGTGATGCTGCTGCTGATTATATAAAGAAATGCATTTTACTAAATACCTCACGAATTAAACCACGCTAAATGCCAAACAAGACCTGTATTAAAAGCCTCCGCCGCCCTTGGCCTTCTTAAAAACTATTATTTTAAAAAAGATTTAAAACTGTTATTAGAAACCTTCTATCAATCAATTTTAAGAACAAATATTTTAAAATGAAATTTGCCTGTAGCCTCGCCCAGCCTTGCCTAGGGCCGGGTTGGGTTGAATACTTCTTGGCCTGGAAAAGGGCTAGGCCAAGACTGCAATAATGGCGGCCCTGGCAGGGCCGGGCTGATTTTTACCCTAGCCTAGCCCTAACTAGGGCTGTCAACGGGCCGGGTTTTCCACCTGGCCTGTTTTTTTTTTAAGAAAAAATTTGGGCCTGGGCTTGGCCCGATAGCTAACCGGGCCAGGCTGGACCCAATTTTGAAGTGTTGCAGCTTGAACTTGACCCAGTTAGCTATCCGGTAGGTAGTTGGTGGGTTTCCAATAAGTTTTAAGAGTTTTAAAGATTTTTTAAAGGCCTAATTTTTTACGGCTATGGAGCTTTACACTTCTGCTCGTGCAGGCAGTTTCTTATCATGGCCGAGCCCGAACTCGGCCCATCCGGGCCGGGCCGGGGCTAAAGCCCGGCCCGTTGACAGCCCTAGCCCTAACCTAACTCATTGAGAGCCCTGAGGGCTCTTCCTGTATTTATTAGGTGCTCAACTCATGTATCAAGACTGGTGCAGAGGTTAATCTCCTCCGCTAACTTCAGGAGATGCATAGTTATTTATGGGCCTCAAATCACTAAAAGGTCACAACTGCACTTTCACTGATCCGTCACTCATAAATATCTGTGCATCCCCAAAGTTTGATTGATTTGGCAGGAGATTGACCTGTGCACTTCCCTTGGTGCACTGGCTGGGTTTCTAATACCACCTGATTCCACATGCATCGTGGATTTAATGGATGTGCATAAAAGTAAAGTAAGAATCATTGATCTGAAGTGTCAAGTGTGTATTCCTAAACTTATCATTTGCTAGAAAGATCAAATGGGCAGGAGACATATGATGGGGACATCAAGATCAAGAGCGTCAAATTTGGGCCGCAGCAGATTCCCCAATGTCGGAAGAAGTGGAAAGGAAGTCAGAATTAAAGAATTGGAAGAAACTGGAGCATTTGGGCGCAATGTTGTCAAATCACTTCAGCCATGCGAAGCGATTTGACTGCATTTCGCTTAAGCAAATCTCGTAATCACTTAAGCCATGACATACTTTTTTTTTTTTTTCAAAAAAATAAAAATAAAAATAAAAATAGATTAACAATAAGTATTCAAGTCTCTAGAAGGGAAAAATAGATCTTCTTGCATTTAAAATTTTTGAAACAAAAATAATAAAACTCAAAACTCTCAAAAGACTTGCTTGCTTGATCCGGGTCACTTGATTGATAGAAGACTAGAACTATAAGGTTGCTTCGCTCTTGAATCTTGATCCTTGATCTTTCACTTTGAGGCTTTATAACACCCTAACACTAATATTACTAAGTTTACAACAATTTAATTCACTAAAAAAAAGGATTACAAAGCATAAAATAAAATAAAAAACTAGATAGAAAAGATGAGAGGAGATTCGGAGTAAAGAATGGAGATTAGAGAGAAAGTTTAAGCCAAAATAGTTGTGTGAGGAGTAGAGGACTCAACCCACCCTCTTATAGAGGCAATGAGACCTCAAAAAGCAAAAAAAATATATCTAAGTGCTTGGAGCATTATGCCATCGCATACTGAGTATGCGATCACTTAAGGCATAAAACATGGATTATGCCATCGCATACTTTAGTATGCCATGGCATAATGTCAAAATCGCATAAGCTAGGATGGATTTTATGGCTTAAGATGGCATAAGCGATCGGTTAATCGATTAAGTGATCCCAAGGAATCGATCGATCGATTGAGGCCAAAGGCCTCAGGACTTTTGGCGAAATTTTTTTCCCAGTCAATCGAATGTGAACAGGGAATTCACGCGATTTATAATTTTAGAAATCGATTTGTCGCATGAGTTAGTTCCGCCAAAAAATGAAATTTAGTTTTTAGGAGGAAATTTGTCTTTTTAATATTTATTTGTTTTAGGGTTTTCCTTTTTTTTGTGGCCTACTATATAAGGTCTTTATAACTTTATAATGGAGATTGATGATTGATTATGGAATGAAAATTTGAGAGCTTGCTTTGTGCAAACCCTAGATGACTTGTGAGGAGTTTCAACCGAAAAAGCGAATCTTTCAAACCTTGACGAGTGAACCTTCATTTCTCGTGCGACTTGGTGCGAAGCCGACGTACATCTTTGGTGTGAAGCCTCGGAACCCTTGGATCTTATCCCTCTCTTTTATCTTTCTCTCTTTATTGTCTGGTAATATCTCCCCCTATTTGCTTTGGTAAATTTCAAAAACCCAAATCTTCATTAATTTATATCTTTGAACCTATCCTTTTATTTGCCTTAAACTTTTGAACCTTATTTATTCAAACCCTAGAGGAGTCAATAGACGATATTATAATTGTCGCTTGGTGCCATAAACTAGATCTAAACTCGAGTCTTTCATCGGATCCATTTTTCTAGATCGGGAATTAATGCATGCACACGCTAAATGGAATTAATTTAATTGTTTTGAATTCATTGGATTATTTTATGTGTTTGAGTGATTTCGAATATTTCCGTTATTCAATTTAATATGAGGTTAATCCCAAATTTGCATTAATTAGAGTTTAGCGTTTGTCCTGTATCAAATTTGGTATCAATGCCAAGGTAGTTAAGGCGTTGTGGCGAGGTCATGGTGAAGAGGTTCGCCATGCTATGACGAGGCCATTTAAAATATTTTTTTAAATATTAATAATTTTATTTTTATTTATTAATCGTTAATATTTATTAATTTTTTTAGTTTATTATTATTTTTTAATTCACATTTTTTCTAGAGAAAGAAAAAAATTTAACCAATTAGTCAGGCATAGACAAATATCAATAAATAAATAGCTAATATTAATTATGAAATATGAAACCTCACTAAATTTGCAAATCGCAATGTTGCTATGTGGTTAGTTTTTTACTCCATGTGGACACATGGTCATAGATTAATTTTTGGGATGAAAAACTAACCATCTGATGAATGATGATATTGTAATGATTTCATGATCAATTGTGGGAAAGATTGGAACAAAAAATGATCTTTGTTGTCCCCTTAAAGCAATCAACGGGTTCAGCTGTACTTAGGTTCAAGAATCAAGCTCCGACAAAAAAAAAGATTTAAAAGAGTAGACAAAAAAAATAAAAATAAAAACAGAATATATATATATAGAATAAATTATGAAAAATACACAGAAAACAGAAAGGTAGGCGAGAGAGAGCAAGATGAGAGACTGAGAGAAAACAAAAAGCTGCGTACCTTTTTTTCGTTGAGCAGAGGAGCTGAGGAGAGATCACGTGCTAAGGAGAGGAGTTGAGGAGAGTTGAGATGAGTGTTGTCCAAGCCTTAGAATCCCTTTTTATATATAAGATTATAAGTTATTAAATTATAACTTATAATTATATAGCTTATAATTACTGTTAAGTTATATATATAACTTACAATATATAGCTTATAAGCATTATAACTTATAATTATATAGTTTATTAAAATATAAGTTATATATATATATATATATATATATATATATATATATATATATATATATATATATATATATATATATATATATTGTGAATATGGCGGCGCCATGGCACAATACCGCCATGGCGACCCCATTTCAAATATTTTGCCATATCAGTTCATATGGCGAAATCCGTCGCCATGGCGAATGGCGACGCCTTGACTACCATGATCAAAGCACAATTTTAGTTTAGGGTTGTCGTTGTTCATATAGGTTCTAGGGGTTTATTTCTTTTATATTATTTTGTCTTGCGTTATTCTGTTTTGTCTTGCATAGTCATGGATCCCATTAAGATAGAAGCCCTAATTACGGAACTTGCGTCTAAGTTGACTGCAGGTCAAACCGATCTCCAAACCCAGATGCAAGCTCAAGATGAGGCTTTAAAAACCCGTTTTACTCAAAACTAGGGGTGTTATCAGGTCGGTTTTCATGCTAAACCGAAATAGAACCGCTAACTATCGGTTTCTAGTTTCTCAAACCAAAACTGAACCGATAAGCCTCAAAACCACCGAACCTCAATTTTTTTATTTGTAATTTTTTTTTAAAAAAGGAAATTTTACAAATAATACCTATTTTTGTGATTTCCTTTTTACAAATAATTACTATTATTTGTAAAAAAAGGTAAACCATATTATGTGTAAAAAAAGGAAAATACCTATTATTTTTTTAAAAAAAGGAAAACCTATTTTTGTATATACCTAAGTATTACCATATTATTCGTTTCTTATCGGTTCAGTTTCGGGTGTTTTACGTCAAAACCGAAACCTAACCATTAACCCGATTAGCCAGTTTTCCAAAATTGAAACCGAACTGATATGCCCTAAACCGAACTCGAATTAAAATTTCGGTCGGTCGGGTCGGTTTGGCCGATTTTATGCACAACCCTAGATGAATCTTATTGTAATGGGAAAAAGTAAAAAATTAAAATTAAAATTATACATAATATATTTTATTATATATAAATATATTATATACTATTAATCAAGTCGAGTCGGACCGAGTCGAACTGTACAAGCTCAGCTCTAGCTCGCCTCTACTTCAACCGAGCTTTAAATAAAAAGCTCGGCTCTGGCTCTCGAGCCGGGCTTAAGAGAGCAAAAGCTCTCATTTTCGGGTCAAGCCGAGCCCAGTTGTAGAGCTGGCTCGGCTCTGTTGCAACACTAGCCACAAGGCTTTGAAGACCAATTTGTCCTTTTCTCGTACGTTAAAAAACTTTTACATGCAAAAACTAAATAGCGGCCTGTGACGGGGTCAATACTCGGGGTATTATTTGGAAAAAAATGGAAATAATACCTATTACTTAGGTAAACCCTTTTTTTTTTAATACAGGAAAACCTATTTTTGTATGCACCTAAGTAATACCCTATTATCGGTTTCTTATCGGTTCGGTTTTGGGTGTTTTACGTCAAAATCGAAACCGAACTGATAACTTGATAAGCCACTTTTTCAAAACCAAAATCGAACCGATATGCCTTAAAACCGAAACTAAACTGAAATTTTGGTCGGTTTTAGTCGATTTTCTGCACAACCCTACTCAAAACCATAGTTAGACTTCCAAGGGATTGGATGTAATTAAAGTTACAGGATACCCTTATTATCGTAAACCCGAGTACGGCCCTGTCGAGAAGTTTCTAAAATCTATTCGGGATGCGGTTTCAAATTTTGAGGGCTGGATGGATCCTAAGACCGTGGAATGGTTGTCTAGTGTAGAGGATTATTTTGATTGGTATGACGTACTGAATGAGTACAAAATTAGGCTAGTGAAAACAAAGTTGGAGGGTAATGCCAATTTTTTTTGGACTCGCATAGAACACCGTACTGAATCTCTTCGGAAGAAAACTCATCTCCACATGGGACGACATGAAGAAGACACTTATAGAAAAGTATGTTCCTTTAACACACAGTCTCTTCTACGAAGTTTGAAAACCAAGACAGATAGATGTCTTATTGCCTTAAGTGTCAAGGGTTCAGACATTTTGCATAGCTATGCCCCACAAAATTTCCCACTCTGAATTTATTGATTAAAAGAGAGTCCTAAGGAGTCGGAAGATAGGAAAGTGGAAGAAATTGTGTATGACCCTAGTACCGTGATGAGTGAAGAGGAGATGGAAGAACTGATGAAAGTCTAGTTTGCGTTAAAGAGACTTTTATTTCTCTCGTGAGTAGTGATATTGAGTCGCCCACACATGAGCCAACCGAGTCACCCACCCGCGATTTGAACGAGTCACGTACGTGCGATTTGTTAGTGTCCATAGAGTCAGTTGTGCACGAGTTCTTGTTGTTAGAGTCGGTAGGAACATGCCCGGATTCTAACTTACATGGGATTAACGAGAAAATCTTATTGAATGATGAAAATACGCAGGATTTCACTAATACAATGAATTTGTTTAATGAGCTTAATAATGACAATTTTGTGTTAATCTATAGTAGTCCCGAGCTTGTAAAAAAAATTTTGACCTTGGAAAGAGGTAATGATAGAAGTCTAAAATTTCCTTCAGACAAGGGTATTCATCCGATAATTGTGGTGGAAGATCTTACACCTATTCTATGCCCTGCAAATATGCCTTTTGACACCCAAACAATCGAGCCAAGCCTACTTAACCAATTTATAATCCGTACCTTACCTATGCAATATGAGAAAATGTTGAATGAGGAGGTTATAGAGGTTCTAGAGTTTCCAAACTCCACTATCAATGCGGGTAAGCAATAGGAGTATCTCACAACATGGAAGCGCAAGCCAAGAGTTGAGCACTCAAAGCGTACTGTACATGAGTTCTACAACTCATCGAAGTTGAGTTCTCCGAATAGATTCCCCAGTGTCGGAAGAAGCGGAAAGGAAGTCGGAATTAAAGAATTGGAATAAACTGAAGCATTTTGGCGTATTGAAATCGATCAATCGAGGCCGGAGGCCTCAAGACTTTTGGCAAAAAAATTTTCTCAGTTGATCGAGTCTTAATTTTCGATCGATCGAATGTGAACAGAGAGTTCACACGATTTATAATTTTATAAAATCGATCGATTGATTTGTCGCGTGAGTTCCTCCAAAAGACAGAATTTAGTTTTTAGGGGCAAACTTGGCTTTTTAGTATTTATTTGTTTTAGGGCTTTTTTTTGGTGGCCTACTATATAAGGTCTTTATAACTTTGTAATGAAGATTGATGATTGATTATGGAATGAAAATTTGAGAGTTTGCTTTGTGCAAACCCTAGAAAGACCTGTGAAGAGAGTTTCAACCGAAAGAGCGAATCTTTCAAACCTTGAGTAGTGAACCTTCATTTCTCGTGCGACTTGGTGCGAAGCCGACATACAACCTTGGTGTGAAGCCTCGGAACCCTTGAATCTTATCCCTCTCTTTTATCTTTCTCTCATTATTGTCTGGTAATATCTCCCTTATTTGCTTTGATAAACCTTGGTGTGAAGCCTCGGAACCCTTGAATTTTATCCCTCTCTTTTATCTTTCTCTCATTGTTGTCTGATAATATCTCTTCTATTTGCTTTGATAAAATCCAAAATTCCTTTTATTTGCCTTAATCTTTCAAACCTTATTTATTCAAACCCTAGAAGAGTCAAGTGATGATACCATAATTGTCGCTTGGTGCTCTAAACTAGATCGAAACTCGAGTCCTTCATCGGATCCATTTTTCTAGATCGGGAATTAATGCATGCACACATTAAATGGAATTAATTTAATTGTTTAAATTGAATTCATTGGATTATTTTATGTGTTTGGGTGATTTCGAATATTTCCGTTATTCAATTTAATCTGAGGTTGATCCCAAATTCGCATTATTTAGAGTTTAGCGTTTGTCCGGCATCAACATGGTTCAAAATCTCAGTTTGCCGTTATGAATTGGTCAACTGTCACCCTTCAAACCGATACCTATCAGTATTCCAGGTCCCATGTGTCAATGTATCGGCCAAAACATTGATCAACTACTGATCTTACAATACATTGATTTGAGTTTTAAAAAAATTATGGATATTTATTATTTTAAATAATTTATTGCCTATTTTAAGATTTTTTTTACTATTAAGAATAAAGATTTTTTTATGCAAAATAGTCCAGATCCATGTGTAAATCGTTGATTCCGTGTGTTTAACTAACCCCTCTTGATAAAAGACTGAATGGAGAAATGAGAGAGAAGATAAAGAAAATGGAATGGAAGATGTAAAAAAAATGTATGTCTCGGGCAGCTTAAAGGAGACAAAAAAGGTGAGTAGTAAAAGTAAATGCATAGTTTAATATCGAAATGATAATTTGTTTGTATCGTCAACCTTCAATACTGATACGTACCGGGATCGGTCGAGATTTTGAATCATGGCAGGAGATAATTTATCCGATCAGTCAATGTTGACACACAGGTAAGTATCTCATTTGTTGCCTTTGTGTCGTTGGTGAAAGTGTTCCAGTTATCTACCTTCGAGTAGGTTTCTGATACAAGCAATCTGCAGTTTGGCTATCCAGAGTTTGTTTCTGATACAAGTAAGCTGCAGTTTGGCTATCCACAGAATCTTGTGCTTGTCCGAGGTGCACTCAATAGCAACAAAGGGTCCGAGTTTATCCACCAGTTGCTGAAGCCTCATGTTAGTGACTGTTTCTGTACTCACATTAATTGCTTTTAGGCCAATATAAACTTTCTGGAGAGACTTTGCTACCCCATTAAGCAGCGACCACCATAGCCTCCCATGGCATCAGGTAATGACGTATCGGTATTGATTCTGATCCAGTCCAAGTTCAGATTTTGCCATTTCCTACTATTATCTTTGTCCCTTCTTTGCAGGTGACATCTCCATTTGACATGATAGTCTGGTTTGCAGTCGAATTTGATTCATTGATTTTCATTTTCTAGTCTTATCTTTGTCCCTTCTTTGCAGGTGACGTCTCCATTTGACATGATAGTCTGGTTTGCAGTTGAGTCTGATTCATTAATTTTGAACCCTTCGATATTGTATTTGGCACTGCAGGCAATTAGAAGAAACGAATAAGCTTCCGAAAGAAAGGTTGCTACTGGAATTGATATACAACAGAAGCATGTTGTTGGGTCTACAATATCCTAGGGCCAATCAGTTATATATATATATATAACAACTACTCTACATACAACTAAATTAAGTTAACCCGTGTGATTAGGACAATAGGTTTCCATGAAATCACACTCTTGACACCATTTTGTGTACATTGTATACTTGGTAGTTCTCTACGACACCTTGACAGTTCATCTCTTTGTTTGGGATGCACCCATCTTTGCATGTGATTATATATTTTGTCCCTCTGTTGAAAAAAGTGACCAACCGCGCCACTCATACACTCTGAATGTCCTAGAATTCTGTTATCCTTTCTCAGGTGAGTCGGGTTGCAAAAGCGGGGTAGGAGAATCCCTGATAGAGTCACCCAACAGGCCAAGACACTTTTAGCAATAGTCAGTCCCCTTGCTAGCATCATAAGGTTATTGAGTGCCTCTAATCCCATCAAATCCTGTCAGAAGCTTATCTCCATGTATTGTAAGGCTCCCAAAAGTAGTGAAAAGCTTTTAGCAGGATTCTTTGAATGTGATTTTATGATGTTGGCGAATCCCACTAATCCTTTTAATAAAAATAATCCCAGTTACATATCCAAATTATTCTTTGATTGGAAAAGTATTAATTTCGATGCATCTCATATAAACTTGAATCATAAATCTGATGCTTGTACAATGCTCTTTTGGGCAGGTCTGAACTATGCTGGTGTGCCTCATTTACATGGGTTTTTTAGCACGAGATGGGTCTAAAGAATCTTTCTACACTGAGCCAAGGGCTTTGCAGACTCACCCTAGACAATGAGCCAACTTCTTGTTACTTGTAAATTTATTTGAACTTTGAGATATACACAAAGTTTTATGCTCTCTAAAGTCTCTGCATGTCTCAAGGTTCACTCACTGCACGGTTGACAAGGTGGGGCTCGTTGTCTGCAATAAGCGTTTGGTTCATTGTAGATCAATTCTGGACCTAAAACCAGCTTCTTTTTGTAGACTAATTCTAGATTCTGTCCGGGTGGACCAGTTAGTGCTTTAAGTCTACATAAGGAAAGAATTTGTCTACTAGAATTTTGTGAAGTCACTTTTTTCACCTTGTTTGGATCTTTTAAAATTACGTTTTACCTCCAAATATCATAATCAATAATATTATAATCTTAAGCGTGATTTTGGGTACATCCGAACTCTCCCTTAGTGATTTTTTTGTTCATTAGTGAGTTTTGGCAAAACATTCATTTATTTCATTTTCTGTCACATCCAAGATTAAAAGTAGAGCCTCATCTTGAACTTTAGTTACTATATAAGTTGTTTCAGCTCCCCAGGTCAGAGTTCTAGCTCCAAGAGCATTATAAGAAAGCTTATTTTAAGTTTTAGCTGATTCCTGACTCCTGTATTGGGCTTGACTGGGCATGTACGCTAACCACAGTCGAATAGTCAAGTTACCTGTTCGAAGGTGCAAATTCTGGAAAAGTGGTGTCATTTGGCCAATCTTCCATTATATCCCAATTGAGAAGTAACTCTCTGCACATAGGACCTAATAATAGCAGCTTGAAATCAACTATGGTTGTGATATTTGCCTATATCCTTCGGCTCTTTTTTCTCATCCTTCTTCTACAGTAAAGAGATAGTGCAAAGGTTGATACTTGAAAAGATGGACATGATCTAAGATCCTCTTGCCACACCATTGGGTCAAGATACATACTGTTCATCTACGGTTCAGATCTGGTGATCCTATTTTCTGTATTTCCCTTTTTCCTTTCTAATGCACAAATTTTTTGTTTCAAATCATAAAATCTTTGCAATAATCTTCTCCATGATATGGAGACGCAAATGTGAATCAGTGGCATAGGCTGTGTTGGAGACTTGGAGTGTATCCATATTTGGCTTTTTGTTAGTGCTTAACGTAGAATCTTGTTATAGGAATACATATAGGGCTGTCAATGGGTCGGCCTGGGCTGGTTCAAAATTTTGGCTGCTTGACAAGAAATCTGCATATGCCAGACCCAACCCAATGGTTCACCCGACCCGACTCCATACTGCACTCAAGCCGACCCGACCCGACATGACAAAACCTCTTGGTCGATCCAACCCGACCTGAAGGTCAGGTCGGATGTCTCATGCCTCACCCGACCCGGTAAAATATCGGGTCGGGTATTGGGTTGACCGGACCCTTTAACACACCTAAGTACATTTATGTCAAAAAAAATTGTACTCCTAATAAAAATTTCTCAATCCATGTTTTGGCTTACCCAATCATTTTCCTTCCTTATCCTTCTACTACTACCTTAATATGCTTACCTAACAAACCCTAATGTACTAACCAACCTATAAAATTGAAACTTCATGGTAGCATTTGTCACCGCAAATGGACCCATGCTCATCATCACTGTCGTGTGTTGATGTCACCCATACGTAAACCTTGACCCTCATCAAGAGCCACTCCTTACATTATATTCCCCTTTTTTGGGGGTTTTGGTATTTCATTTTTTTTCTTATTTTTTAAGGGATTTCCAAAACTCCTCTATTCCCTGATTTTTTCGGAGTGACAGTCAACTCATTGACCTGTTTGGTGTGAGGATAAAAGGGTTGGTCGAAATTGGTCTCTCTTCGTGATGCATGTGGTCTAGTAGCCATTGGAGATCCCATTATAAAGTAATGTTGATTTTTATGGCTGCTATGGGCCACCGTATTTTCCTCTTTATGTTTGTCAACCTTGTGTGCTCTTTGATTTGCGCCTGCAGATTGTTAATGATTAGTGGATCTCTTCTTGTGGTTCTAAATTTATATCTATGTGCTTTTTCTGCCTATCGAAGCCTTTTAGCTGCTCTATAACGGAGTCCCTCATCAATCTAATTTCAGGACCTCTTCTTGACTAATTCTCAGCTTCGATGTTTAATGTGCATTGTTAGTACTATAATCTGCTGTGATTCAGTGAGACTTGATGCTTATGGAGAAGTAGCAGCAATAGCAGAATTGCCAAAATTCAATTCGAATTTATTGTGGGTTGTTTTGGCTATATAGTGACTCTTATTTGGTTGGGCTGCATACCACAGGTTGAATTACGTTGATGTTTTTTTTATATTACTGTGGGGTTGTTGAACCTAAGTTGAGACTGACTGATTGTTGGGCTAAGCATCATTATTGCTGTCTTGGAGCTAGGTTTTCGCTATAGATTTACCTCTCCATGGATTTTTGACATTGGAGCGTCTGATCACATGATTGGTAATCGTCTTGGTTGTTTTTATATATTGCCTATCAAATCTGGGTGGTGCCAAGTTTGCATTGCTGATGATTCCTTTGGAATCAATAATTGGTGTTAGAATTGTTCGTCTAGGTAATAATGTTTCATTATTTTCTGCAAGTTATGTTTCCCCCTTTCATCACAATTTGTTATCAATTACTAGTATTAAAAATTCTTTAAAGTGTAACATTACTTTCTTCTCTTCTCATGGTGTTTTCCAGAACCTAAGTTCAGGGTGTAACATTACTTTCTTCTCTTCTCATGGTGTTTTCCAGAACTTTAGTTCAGGAAAGAAAATTGGTGAGGGTCAGGAGGCAGATGGCTTGTATATTCTTCAATCGACTTTATCAAAGTTTGCAGTTTTTCGTTCTATCCAATTTGATCAGAATTTATATTTGTGACATTGTTGTCTTGGGCATGCTCCACTCTTTTTTATCAAACAAAGGCATAATTTTATTAGAGACAAAATTACACCAGCGATCGGACGAGCGAGAAGATCGACAAAAAAGAAAGAAAAAACAAAGAGAAAGCAAAAACGAAAGCAATGCAAGGGTACAGAAAAGCAAGGGGGACAAAAGCCCCAAAAAAACCATAAATCCACTGTCCCACAGCTAAGGAAAACCCCCATCAGAGGAGACCTACTCTCCAAGCCCTGAAAGCCCGCCGATATGCGCCCAGTCATGGATGTCCATACATATATCCTCGGTGATATCCGCCCAATTTTTTTATTTTCCTTCGAAGATTTTTTTGTTCCATTCCCTCCAAAGGGGCAGAATACGTGGCAATCGGCAGCATGGACCTGATCGACCTACGATTGTGTCGGTTCGGGTAACGAAACTCAGCTAAGACGGCTCCACAAGAGAAGGGCAGATACCCATAAATCTTCCATCTCACCCTGATAACATTCTAGACCTCCGATGCCACCACACAATGGAGGAAGAGATGATCAACCGATTCTGGAATGCAGCCACACATCACACACCTGTTAGGGATCAGAATGCCGCGACAGATCAGATTATCAATAGATTTGATCCGATTCCGAGCGACACTCCAAGCAAAGACGATGTCCCTCGGCGCAGCGTTCATTCTTCACAAATCCGTCCAATTGTGAGCAATAAGAGGTCTCCGCCAAAGGAAGTTGTAAGCGGATTATTTGACTGAAAACCCTCCGGACTGATCCCCCTTCCACACATGATGGTCATTTGCCTCGACAGAGGAGGCACAAGGGAGAGATCACCCAGCAGACTAAAGAGATCACCCGCTTCGGAAATTCTCAGGTCCCTTAGGAGATTCAAGTCCCAAACCGTAGTACCCAAGGGAGAAGAGATGCAATCCACGGTGGCATCACCTTTCTTTCTGCTGAGAATGAAAAGAGAGGGATAGACATGCTTGAGGGACCTTGGGCCAACCCAACGTTTATGCCAGAACAAAATGCTTTGACCATTCTTAACCACGAAGGCAATGCCTTTGTTGAAATCTTTAACTTGAGCACACACCCTCTTCCACCACCTCCGAAGCCCTATGCATCCCATTATCGTGAGTCTCCCAACCCCCCCTAGCCACCTGATACTTGCTATGGATCAGATCTGCCCAAAAGGAATTAGAACCATCTCCAACCCTTCACAATCACTTGCATAACAGGGCCCTTATTCATGAGGTCAATTCTTCGAATACCTAGCCAGCCATCTAAGGAAGTTGGTATCGTTTGCCCCTCTTCTGGATATTGTATTTCATTATGAGCCGTTGAGACTTTTAAAGCAAACTTATCTTGTTTATGCACCTAATACATCTCCTTCTCATTTTTTTCAAGTTTGTGCATTCTGAGATTTAGGGACTGACACCCCTGTCGTTGGTATTGGTAGGCTTGGTATCAAATACTTTATTACATTTATTGATGATTTCTCTCCTATGTGTTGGATTTATCTACTTCGTTCTTGTGTTGAACTTTCTAATGTCTTCATTTCCTTTCATTGCATGATTTGCTCAATTCAACTCTCATATAGAGGGTTTGCCATCAGATAATGCTAGGGAGTATATGGCCTCTGTTATGCAGTCTTAATGGCACGAGCATGGCTTCACTCATCAAACCACATGTCCATATACTCAACAAAATGGAACTATCATTTTTTTGAAGTCACTGTTTCCATGCTAACCTGTATGAATGCCCCCAAATATTTTTTATGATGCGATACTTGTGGCATGTTACTTAATCAATCATATCCCTTCACGTGTCTTTACTTGGGAAGACCCTTCTCTATTCTTGCTCCATATGAAGAAATGTTTAGTCTCCCATTTTGTGTATTTGATTTTGTTGTTATTGTCCACAATACTTATTCCAATCGAACAAAACTTCATAACTGTACTTTGAATTGTATGTTTTTTGGGTTATCCGTCTATTAAAAAAGGATATAACTACTTCCATCACAGTTCTGGTCTTATTTTGTCAAGGATATTACATTCAGTGAATCCATCCCTTCTGATTGCTCCTTAGGTGGGCCTGTGCCTCAGATGGTGCCTTAGGGGGAGGTTGTAAATGGAGGTGAGGCGCGGTTTCAACCAGTTCAGGTGGAACCGTTGCATCCGAAACTATCTTCTATGCAAGAACATAATGAAATATGGATGAGGAACCATCAAGTTCAAATATGGATGAAGGACTAAAAGACCTCAAATCTATGTGTGGAGTCCAAGGAGAGTGGTTTTGCCAATGCCTCCTCATTCCAACCATGACTCAACCCCAGACCCGGACAATATCTCAGCTTGTATTCCCTCTTCAAGTTCACCTTGTGACCTTGATCCTTCCTATTGCTCAAAGGAAAGGCCAACATATTATACATTCAATTGAGTGTTTTGTGTCATATCAGGCAATATTTGCTTCCTACGGGGTGTTCGTTTCGTCTCTACCATCTATCAGAACGCCATCGCGTGTAAAAGAAGCCCTAGATGATTCTCAGTGGAGGAGGGCAATGGAAGACGAAGTGTCTCACATAAAAATGATCCATGGGAGTTGGTTAATATAAAATCTGAACCCCACACTTTCTCTCTCTTTCTCCCTATGAAACCCTCTACTCCAAACCCCCATCTCTCTCTCTTACACGAAACCCCTCTCACAAAGCTCTTTTCTGTCAAGAAGAAGAGGTACGTCTCTCTCTCTCTCTGCCCCAATCTCTCTTTCTCATAAAAAATGAAACCGGAAGAGTTTTTATTTATTTATTTTTTACGAAAATCTTTTGGGGAATGTCTGTGCACCGCATATTGTCTGTGTACCTCATATTGTCACTGATTGTGTACTTGTAAATAGCGCACCTCATGAAGCTCCTCTGTCAAGAGCCCTAAGAGTGTATTTTTTAATGAATATCCTTTAGGGAGTATCCGTCACTTCACTAATTTGCATACTCTCACTTCACTAATTTGTATACTTTCACTGATTTGTGTGTTTGTGAATCAGTGCACCTCACTCATCGTCAAGTTGAGGAGATTACACTAATCACCGGAAAACAGCCTTCTCTTTTTTTTTTTAAGGTTGCAGAATAAGTTAAAAATTTACCCTTATTTATTTATTTATTTTAATTTGGGGTTGCAGAGCAACTAGCTTAAACGGTTACTAGCGACACTCAATAATAAAAAAAGTTTCAGTGTTTTCCTAGCCAGTCAGAAACACTGCCTATAGATCCAATCAAAAACACCTGACCAAAACGGATGTCTCAATAATAAAAAAAGTTTCAGGGAGTAACCACCTGAAACTTTAGGGAGTAACCACCGACAATGTTGAACAAAAAGGGAGACAACAGGTCTCCTTGACGTAAGCCTCTAGAACTCTTGAAGTATCCAATTGGGACCCATTAACCAGAATCGAGAACTACACCGAAGAGTAACACACTTTCATCCATCTTCTCCACCTCTCTCCAAAACTAAATCTCTCCAACATATAGTCAAGGAAATCCCAGTTGACTCGATTGTAGGCCTTCTCCATGACACCTTTCAGACGATGGCAGGAAACAGTTCTAAATGGGCTGAGTGAATAACCTTACCGCCACCATGTCTATCAACTGCCTTTTAGGAACAAATGCCCCCTGATTGGGTGTGATAATCTTTTCCAAGACCGTTTTCAATCGGTTGGCCAGGACCTTAGACAAGATTTTAAACAGGTCCTCGGCCCCTTCTTTCTTGGGAATGAGAGCAATGAAAGTGGAGTTGAGGCTTCGGCCTACGGAAGTGCAAGAGTGAAACTCATGGAAAAAGACCAAGATATCCGCTTTAAGAAGTGACCAGAAGCATCTGTAGAATTCCATGGTGAAACCATCCCGTGGGATTTATTACAGCCACTAAATTTGATCGCATCCCACACCTCCTTCTAGTTAAAAGATGCCTCAAATATGTCCCGATCCACCACCGGAAGGGAGGGGAACGGGATGTCATCCAACTCCGGCTTGTCGCCACAGTCTTCCCTGTACAATTTCTCATAGAAACTGACCATCTTGGATCTAATCAACTCAGGATCAGTAACCGCCACCCCTTCCACCCCAATCCTGCACAAGTGCTTCTTCTTGTTTCTGGCATTGGCTATATAGTGAAAAATTTTGGTGTTATTGTCCCCTTCTTTCAACTAGTGGACCTTGAATTTTTGCCTCCAACATATTTTTTCCTGAAGGCACTTGTCGCTAAACTCAATTTTCAGTTGAAATCTTTCCTCTGTCTCGGTGACTAATAACCCCCTAGATTCCTCGAGCAAGTCAAGTTCGAAGAGATGCGCCATAAGAGTCTCTTTCCAAACGTGGACCAAGCCAAAACCTTCCTATTTCAAGTTTTGATGCGCCCTTTTAGAAAGGTCAGCTTGGAGACGAGTCTAAACGCGGCTGAACCACGGGGGTTCAATTGGCGCCACCACACTGGGACCCTTTCCTTGGAATCGGCATTGGAGAGCCAAAGATTCTCGAAACAGAAGGGGGAGGGCCCTTACCCACATCATCACAATGGAGCAACAAAGGCCGATAATCGGAAACCGTGAAGCATAACATTAGGGAACATATCCAGCCAGTCCGAATGAACCAAGACTCTATCCAGTCTACTTAGCAAAGCCGAATCCTAAAGGTTGGACCAAGTGAATTTGGCCCCCTTTAAAGGCAAGTCCACAACGGCCCAGTCTTGAATAAAAGAATTCAACCCATCCATATTGGGCCAATCCGGCGGGCCACCAGATTACTCAGTAGGGCATCGAATAGCATTGAAGTCCCCCCCTACACACCACGGAACGTCCCAACGTCCCGCCACCGCAGCCAACTCAAACCAAAACTCAACCTTGGAGTGAGCATTAGTAGGGCCATAGACCCCTGTAAAGGCCCACGTCTTACCATTGTCCCTATTTTCCAAGACAACCGAGGCCGAGAAAAGCCCAACCTCCTCATCAACTTTGCGGAAGAGGTGATAATTCCAAGCTAACAAAATGCCTCCTGAAGCGCCGATTGAATCAACACCAGTCCACTCCCATCTGTTGCCCTCTAGAATAGAAGAGACTTTGGTCTGATCGCAAGCTCCCCATTTTTTCTCTTGTAGGGTAACCACCACCGGATTATGAGATGCTATGATATGTTAGACGCTCACACGCTTTTTAGGGTGGCATGCTCCCCTAACATTCCAAGAGATGATCTTCATGGATGCACCAAACTGCTGCCCACCTTAGCAACCGGAGCCTTACTGGGCTCCCGGTCCCCTCCCGTCCGACATTCCTCACTCCAATCTTGCCAACCCTCTCGGAAGTGATTTTTTCTTCCTCGAGGGAGGTGGTGAAAATTGGAAAGCAGAAGTCGATCTGAATATGTCCCTCAGATCGTCGTCAGTCCCTTTGAATGTCATCCCACGATCTGAACCGAACTAAATAATATCGTCGAGAAATCCCTAAGTACCCGCTGCCACTTTGTCTTTCCCCAAGGCCAAAACCTTGTGGAAAGGAGGAAAACATTCTTCCTGCTGACCATCAATACTGCGCCTGAGAGATCTAATCGGACGGACACAACTAGCAAATGAGGACGAAGAAGACAAGTCGTCCAAATCAGCTAGGAGAGGTGAGAGCGGATCGGAGTCGGTCGGCGAAGGATCATTGAAGGAGGAATTCGAAGATTCCATCGCCATGGACGGAGAGGTGAAGCTATCCAGAGGAGGCTGGGTCACACTAGACCCATAAAAAGAAAGAAAACCCGCTGGCAGAAATAGCCCATGAGAATCAGACGAAGTTCTATCTGACACCGGGTCTGGAAAGCGCTGGCCAGTATGAGCCCTGAGTAGGGTTCGGCCAAAGAACCAAGTCTCCAAGGTCCAGAAACCAGCTAGTCCAGAAACCAATTAGCTTTCAGGTGTAATTGACTTGGGAATTGGGATAATGGCTCCTGACTGACATTTATATACCAAATGGTGTTAAATGATCTTACACCATTGAAATGCAACTTTTTATGTTACACCGTAGAAGTGTGATTTATCATTGTGCCATATGGCACACATTTATGATCAATCTAAATTTCCCAAGTGACAATCCATCGTTGGAACATGTCCCAGCCAAAGGATCATGCTTATAAGTGGGATGTAAATCATCTCTTCAGTGAACTTTAATATCAGTCATTAAAATTAAAAACAACTATTGGTATTATAGTGCACAGATTGGATGGTTTGAATCCCCCAAAAGTGTGATTTTTGGATCCATAGCCTTTCAAATTGACGATAATGGATGTCAAAAATTATAAGCCAATGAACGGTGTAAAATCGATTGAATACTATTTTGGTGTTTAACTGACGGTTGGTAGAGTCATTCCCAATTGACTTTCATTCGTAAAATTTTATGTTTCAACTGAAGGCCAAATTTTCATTTTTTTTAAAAACAATTAGCCCACATTCCATGACTAATAACTCTCAATTTGAATTGTATATTCACATAGGCAATGGCAAGAGGCTGGTCAGGCTAGATTGGCTACTAAATGAAAGAATAGTAGCCTCACTTAAAAATAGAGAGAGAGCATACAATGTTAGTTTTTTGATAAAATTATTTATTTAAATAATTTTAATTTTACAACCTTTTTGCTTGGTTAAGTACGAAGAGGTTTGCTCTCTTAAAATTAGTCCCACCTTGGTTAGAGAAAAGAAAAACTCTCAATATATTACGTCACTTTAATAGCAGTAAGCTACTAAGTGAGATGGAAGAATAATGGACTCGATCGTTGCGTCACAGGCACTCTCGACAGTTAGATCGTCACAAAGAGCTTCATGAGCATTAGTTTTTTAAACCTTGGCTTTGAGATTGGTTGACTAAGTTGATAATGGCCAAAAACTTGGGTTAGTGAGTAATTTTTGAGATAGCGGTTAGTGGGAAAATGATCGAACTAAAAGGATTAATGGGTCTTGTTGTTACAGATCTAGACAATTCGATTTATATTGTCCAAATTTGTGATTGTTAGATTCTCATAAAATTTTATAAAATGAGTCTCTATGACTCATAACGTAAGCAAAATTTTTAGAGAGTACCACTTCGCCAATATTGAGAGAAGAATATCTTCTTCTTCTTCTTATTATTATTAATATTATTCGATCAGTTTTCATCTCAAATGAAGGGTATTGTTGTATGCCTGTATCAAAACATACTGAATTCGAGAACAGTACAAAGTTAATGTACTTTGTTGTATTCTGGAAATAAGTACGTCTAGAACCTGTTTAGCACTCCCAATTTTATATCGGAATGGGGACAATATTTCTTTTTTTTTTAAATTATTAAAAAAGTAATAGAACTGAAAAATAAGCATAGTAGTTTGGAATCCAAGGCTTGATCTTCAAGACGATTTCTTTAGTTACCTAGAATCACATTAAAAGTTAGCTAGAATGGATAAAGAGCACCAAATTATAAAAAAATGGTAATATCTCTTTTTTTGAACTAACAGAGCGCCACACGCCTCATCCCGCCTGAATGGTCTCCCATTCTCTTTTCTGGATAAGCTTATAAAACTACATTTTAATAATAGTTTAATTAGTTTTTATCAATAAAAATTGATTTAATTAGTTTTCATCCGGAAGAATAACATCTCAAATAGATATAAGTTGATTCAATCAGGATCTCCTAAGTCCTAAATCTCTCCAATGATTCTAATCACAACTTAAAATGTATTGATTAATATTTTAAATAGAGGCATGGCAACACGTTTGAGTGCAGCCCTAAGCACTGCACTCGGTCCATCTAGGCACCACATGCCACACAAAAGTTTAGGCACCTGATCCTTGTGATGGGTGGCATGTGGTGCCTAGATGGACCGAGTGCACTGCTTAGGGCTGCACTCAAACATTGTCCCGGGCCTCTATTTAAAATATTAATTAGGTTGATTGTATTAGTGGCAACTTAATTAAACATTGTTCCGGGCTGCACTCAGACATCGTTTTTTGTTTTGAGGATGGCATACCGCTTAGACAATCCAGATGTAGTGTTTGTGCAAACTTGTACGTAAAGAGGATTCATTTTTGACACAGTACATTGGGAGGAAACTTGCACAAAGGGCAGCAGTTATTAGATGTCACTGCCATAAGGACAGTGCACAAGTTACCACCCAGTCAAACTGGGTACTTGGAAAACATTTTGGAACACCAAGGATGGTGAACTATCTGTCACAGGGATCAAACCATGGTAAGTGCAAAGTTACTTAGACATACACATCAATGAAAGTAGACCATCGATCTTCCACCGATTTAGTGACCTGTGCAATGTGCACCACCGTCAAATACACAAGTCGTGTACCTAACACCAACTCACAGCGGGCCAATCTCTGGCCCGTTTTTTGATAGGCCTGATTCTTTACAAATCAGGCAGGGGTTGGCCTGGTTATTATTATTGTCGGGCTGGTGTCGTTAAACCCAAACCTGAACTAGGCTCTGGCCAGGCGGGATTTGGGCCAATCGGACCTTTTTTCCTTAATGTAATTTGGCTTAGCTTGGCCGTCTAGGGCCAAGCTTTTGATAAGCTTTTGAAAAACTAGGCCTGAATCTAGCGTGGCTAAAAAAATTACAGTAGGATTTGGCCCCGCTATATAGGGCTTGGGTTTGTTTTTTAAACCCAAAATCGCCCCAAACCAGGACATCTTCAGCCTGAAGCCCGGCCCATCAATAGCCCATATCATTCTCAATATCCGTAGAGACACGTAAGCACAGTCATCCTTCTCAAGTAAGGCTAACAGAAAGCGGGTCAGAATTCCCAAACTCGAATAAAAAAATGGTTTTCAACGTAGTAGATTCACACCAGAATCTTCACGCCCAGTTTGATTGATAAAATAATTGAAGTATTACTGCCACATCTTTTTTTTACAGCCACCACTTTAGCCACGTACGTTGGAGACTGCTTACGTGGCTATTATGGGCAACAGTAGATATTATTTATATTCCCACTGTTGCATACAGTAGATATTTACATATTATAGGCCTACCAATCAGACATACGTTAACTCGAAGTAGCATACATCCAAAAAGTGAAAGTGATCATGACCTACTATCAAAAATATTCTTGTTCAACATTTGACTATCTAATGGTAATCCATAATCTCAAGATCTATGTTGTAAAAGATAAGATTGTCACGAAAAACTATCTCTATTGTCTAATTTAAAACCGACACCAAGATCGTTTTTGGTCATATTTTAATTTTATGTGACACATATTGAAAAATGTTCTAAAAATCACTTTTGATGTAATGTCATAATCATGTTTTATTTTTGTATGTGTGCAATGTAAAATCAAAATCTGACACTATAATTGTAGGCTTAAAATCTCAAGATCTATTTGATGGATGATTAGGACAAAAAAAGATCTTCATCATCTAATGCAAAGCAGTTAACATTATCAACTTATGTTAGTGGGGAATATCGAGTATGCGTACTTTTAAATCCATCTATCAAAGCTTTGAGTTCACCTGCACTCAGTGGCGGAATTAGGATTTTCATCCAGGCGGGGCGCAAGATGAATTAGATTTAATTTTGATTCATTTTGGAATAACTTTCGGAAAAATTGTTAGAATTAAAAAAAATATAAATATATATATTTATAATTTTAAAAGATATTAAAATATATAATATCATATTTAAATTATATATTATCATAAAAATCGTATTTCATGCAAATTTTTTCAACATAGGATCTTTTGATCATAACTTTCAAATCTGACGGCTTAGATGATTTTTCCTACATATGATCTTTTGATCATCGATTTTAATTTTTTTCATAGGATCTTCTGTTCATCGACAATTGATTAATTTGACTTAGACGATAGAGATCGTTTTTCACTCCAATCTTCCACACAAAGGATCTTGAGACTATGAGCGTACCATCCGATGGTCAATTTTTTAGTTTAAGTGGCACAAATCTCAATAAAGTGACTAAAAAGTTATGAGCCACGCATCACACCAAATTTAGGCTACATTTTGGGATGTGTGTCACATAGAGAAAACTAGCGGTTGATAGCAAGTCCATCGTCTCAAGATCTTTTGTGTGAGAAATTAGGCTTAAAATATATCTTCATCATCAAATTCGAAACAATCAACTGGTTGTCGCATGTAAAACTTGAGTTGAGAAGAAAGAATCTCGAATTTTAAGGATTGCAAATAAATTAGGAGTACCTTTAAATCCACCCACCAAATCTTTGAGTTCACCCACGCCGGAACACTTTGATTATATTGAATCGGACGATGGAGATTGTTTATCGTCCCAATCTTTCACACGATGGATCTTGAGAACATGATCGTACCCAAAAAAGGGACGTTAAAATCAATTTTGAGAGTGCACATGATGTTAAGGTCATTTTTCTGAGATGTGTACCACGATAAATAAAATATTAACCGTCCGATGGTAGGCGAAAAAAAATATCAACTAAATTTTAGCTAATAATTTTATTTGATTTTATCTTAAAAAATGATTAAGTGGACCCCACATTATTGCTAAATAGAAATCCTTTATTCTATAAGAAAAGCAAAAGGGGTACCTTTATTTACCCCCACATCTTAGACCCCTTGATAACCATTGATTAAGCCGGATAAAATGATGGAGGTCATGTTTCATCCCTATATTCCACACAAAAGATCTTGAGATCATGACGTATCTATCAGACGGCCAGTTTTTATTCCAAGTGTCACAAATCCCAAAAAATAGTCTTTGAATCATATGTCAGACATTATGCCCAAACTTCAATTTAGGGTCATTTTTTGGGATCAGTCATACATGGAATAAAAAATTTATCGTTTGATAGGTGTGCTATGATCTCAAGATCTATTCTGTGGAATATTGGGCTGAAACACGATCTCCATCATTAATCTGAAGCAATCAATGGTCTTCAAAGAGTCTAGAATGTGGGCGCTTTCAGAGGTGGCATGGGTGCGATCAGAGATACCCAAAGCAAAATCCAAGAGATTTTTTTCTATGGAGTCTTCTTAGATAAACCATTTTTTTTTTTTTCCTTTTAAAAGTCAATGGGGGCGGACACCCACAATCGCCCCTACATGTGTCCGCCACTGCCTTCACTGAAACTCATTCACTGCATCGAATTAGAAGATGGAAATTGTTTATCATCCCAATTTTTCACATGACGGATCTTGAGATCATGGTCGTATCATCAGATAGTCGATTTTTTTTTTTCATATGGTACACACCCAAAAAAGTGACTTTAAAATTAATTATGTACGTACACATGATGTTAATAAAATATTGACTTTCTGATGGTATGTTTGTCATCTCATGATTCATTGTCCAAAAAATTGGGAGGATAAATAGTCTCTCCAGTCTATAGTCATTGTGTTTCATCGCGTGGGTGAACTCAAAGATTCAATAGGTGGATTTAAAGGTGCTTATTGAGTATCCTCTTGAGGGGGTTTCGTAATTAGTACTTGTAAAAGATCCAAACAGATATCGACGCAGTTGGGTGGGATGTTTCTTATAAAAGGGTTTTAACTTTGAAGCCACCTCAATTCGAAAAAAAAAAAAAAAAAAACCTTTGAAGCCACCATTGACGCCGGGTAAGTTCCGTGTATTTAGTCAACAAGAAAAGTCAAGCCATCGAATCTAGTCAAAACTTCTAGATGCTGCAAATTTCACGTTGCTTCGATCTCCATCTTCTCTCTCTCTCTCTCTCTCTCTCAATAAACCCCCTTTGTTTAAAAAAAATCTCAACTTCTCTCCTCTTCAACCTAAGCCCTCTTATCTTTAAATCGATAGGCACAGATTTTAAGGTAATAGCCAGCAAGAGAGAGATGGGTTTGATCAAGGAGAAGCCCAGAAAGGTTTGGAGAGTACTAAAGACTCTGTTTTTCATAATTCATATGGTCTTCTCTCTTCTTCTCGTCTCTGCTCCTGTTTTACTGGTTATCATTGATGCCGTCCTCCCTTCTGCTCTCTTCTCTGCGTTTCTCTCTCACTTGTCCCTTAAAACTTTCTCTTCCCTTCTCAGCAACTACAGTTTCAAAGATTCACTCGTTGACATACCTCTGATCTCCATAGCTAGATCCCTCGTGATCATCTGTAAGTACCCATTTCTTTGGACTCTTTTTTATTATTGATTAAAAAGAAGTGTTTTTTGAAAAATTTATTATTGTGATTTCTCTGCAGGTGTTTATAGTTTTTGTGATGGGCCCGGGCTTTCTCACGGCCCTTATATGGGGATTACTACGTTCTGCTCTGTGTTGTCGGTGGGTTTCGTTTCGCTGAAGGCCTGTTTAATTGGGGCTTCGGCTGGTGGTGATCAAGGGATATCGAAAATTGCACAACTTCATGCGTTTCCAAGGGAGTCTTTGGCCATGGAGGCTTTGATCTTGTGTTCGCTGGCTTTGGCTGTTGGTCACATCGTTGTTGCCTATAGAACCAGCTGCCGAGAAAGACGAAAGCTGCTCATTTATAGAATCGACCTTGAAGCTGTAAGTTATTCCGTTTCCTATCAGTTATCTTTGGTCAATTAGGGATTACTTATTAGTTACATAATGATCTAAGTAATCAAACCAGCATCCAACCAGTTGGAGATCAAAGAGCATCCAATTAGATAGGCCTTCGATGAATATTGGATGGTGCTTTAACGGATTGAGCTCCGTGATTTAGGATTCCTTTTAACCAGTAGTTCGTCCCTCGACTTTGAGAGAGAGAGAGAGAGAGAGTACGAAAGCAATTCGGTCTTTCAGACTACCGAATCCAATCCGGATCTTTAGGCGTTCTTAAGGGGGATAACGATTTGGGTACCAGTATTTGCAAATAAGATTTGGTCTCTGCAAATGGGGTTTTTCACATTCAAATTGTTCGAATTGGACGATGGTGATCGTTTTGTCACCCAAAAACTCTTCTTTTGATGTTGATTTTTCGTGGCACACAATAATCTGAACACCCTTTCTAACGGTACGCAATGATCAATTATTTTTTTCGGATACGTGCTACGTGGAATTAGCAGAAGATTTGGTTCAAAATGATCTCTTATTTAGCGTGGTCAACGTTTTCGCAAGTGAGAATAGTGGTTGTAGAGATCGAATCTTTAGTTACAAATACCCAAACGTATATCTCGATTTTCGACTTACATCCCTCTACACGCTTTGCTTGCCTGCACGCCGGGTAGCTTATGCAGCAAGAATCATGTTGACCCACATTTAGAAATAATTTTCTAATAATCTATATTTTGTACCAAAACTAAATAAGTAAATGAATCCACGCCATCTAATCCACGATCGGACGATGCTGGGAATTGAGGAGCTATTAGGTACGGCACGGGGCCATTATCTTGATAGGTACGGCATTAAGAAGAAATGGTCATGTGGGGAACTGGCCCAGTTGCAAGCATAGACTATGCTGCATAGTCATCGAATTCGCCCTATTTTAGGGAAAATTTACTATAATTTGAGGTTTAGGGAATTATATACGAATTTTGTTTTAAAAAATTGTATTTTTTAAAAACTTGTACGATTTGCAAATTGCAAATATTTCATTACTTTTTTAGTAGATCATTTTTTTTAATATCTTTTGTTTTCTACTTTTTTATCCAAAATTTTGTCAAAATTTTCCAGATTTTGTAACTAGGCACAACCGTACAAGACCCCTATCCGTGTATCTCTCATCCACCTAGGTTTAGGTTTGGAGAATCACATCACATGGTAGCCGTTCAATTTTTTGATAATTTAATTTAGATGCAAAAAATGGGGCTTGAATCAAATTTCGAAAATGGCCCTATGTACCACATGGCATCTTGGGGTGAGTGGTGTAAAAATAGTGCAACATTTATAATGGGTGGCGTTATTTGCACCCATTTTCTCTTTCACTGGAAAATATTATTGACTTCCTTGAATCAAACGATGGAGATTTTTTTAGGGTTTAGGGTATCGCGATTTGTTAAAAGTTAAATATTGAGTCAAAAGTGTCAAATATCAACAACAACTCATCCGAGAACATTGGTGATATGCATACGATTAGGACCGGACATAATGCCAAAAGTATGGTTTCAAAATTTTAAATTGTATACTTTTTAATATTTAAAAATAAAAAAATATTTTAATATCCCCTGGTTTGGTCCATAAGTATCTGCTTCGAGCTGGGCTGATATGTATCAGTTTTTAAATCCCTCTTTTAAGTAAGCCTAGATGTCAATTCTATCATTAATGGTTGGTGCCTAATGTGCATCATGGTGGAATAGCATAGGGACTATGGAGTTTACAATATGAGATGGGGCCATGATTTTAAATATCAGCCATATAGGCCGATACGGGGCTATACCTTGATTGTATATGAGGTTAAATATTATACCGTAGTGGGTCATATCGGCCGATAAGTATCAGATATGACTGAGAAAAAATACCAAAAATACCCTTTGTATAAAATAAATATATTTATATATTTTTTATTATTTTAGAAATTAAAAAAAGCTGCTTAAATATTGGAATGTATTTAATATATCTGATACATATTAGCTTGAGACCCAACCAATATGTCTCTCTCTCCCTCTATATATATATATATATATATATATATATATCGAATTTTTAATTCCTGGGTGGGAGTGGTGTAACTGAAAAAATTTGGTTCAATATACAGGTTTCAAGCAAGAATGGGCTGCCATTTTACCACAAGATCCGGCACGAAGTTAGAATAGAGTGACAAAGTGGGGGAGATTTAAGAGGGAATAGAGGCTTGCAGCCCTTTCGGACGCCTGAAAGCTCCAACTTCCAAGTGGCTCAATTAGCGACAACCGACTACTGAGATATACGTATATTTAAATGTGACTTGTAAAGCCATAGAGAAAGAGGCCACGACCATCCAAAAACAATGTGGTTGTGAGCAATTTTTGATTCTTTATTGGTTTTATTTGGTGCATGTATAGGAACACGCATACAAGTACACACCCCAACCATTTTATTTTTTATATTCTTTAGTTTGCAGCTCACCTTCAAAGCATCTCAAATGGATGTCTAAGGAAGCAGCCGCACTTGTGTAAATATTTAAAATTTAATAATGCATTTATTTCTACGCCATCTTTTTTGCAATCGCAAGTCAATTATTTCTATAGTTGAAATTATCCCCATGGACCTCCTGGGTGCACGAAGTCGTCAATTCCATAATTGGTAGCTCTAGTTGAACCCACCAAAACTCTAAAAGCACCCACGTTGAACCCACTAAACCCCCTAAAGGGAAACTTAGCAAAACAGGATCGGTGGAGAATCGTTTTAAGGTATTATACCCTTCTCAAAAGTTTCAGTAAAAGAGGATCCACACGGAATTCAGAGTGGAATAACACAGATATTATGGTTAGAATGTATGAAATGACCAAATAGGGTATAAAGGAAATGACTGTGATGCCCTTTCATTGAAATGATGAAATTATTATGTCGCCCTTTCACTTAAACATAGAAAAATCTCAGATTAAAAATCCTCTACCATCTTCCGTCCTGTATTGGCGATAACCTAAATCCTTCTTTTGTTATAGGAAAATCGACCATATCCACATGTTCTTCCAGTGAAAATGGATCTTTCGCAGGCCACAAACAACTTAATACAACAAATTTTGATAAAATTTGTGGGGCTATTCTTTTAATGTTCCTCCTTCTCATGGCGAAAGATCCGATTGCTGGCTTTATTGACATAGACTTGAGTGTGCTTTGGGGGCTGAAATTGAAAAACATGGCTAAAGGAATGAATTCTTTACTCTAGGTAGCTGATTAGGCTTTAGCAGCTGGTTATATTGACTTAAAGGTTCTCGTTCTCTAGGGGCTAAAGTCAAGAGGATTAGCTAAAGGAATCAGCTCCCTTCTCAAATCTATTAGTTTTGGATTTTTCTGGGCTTGTATGGATTTTGTATGGGCTTTGAGTTTGCTTAGGGCTGCTCTGTTTCTTTGTTCTGTTTTGAGGCTGATATCTCCCTCACAAATGTCCTCTATCTGTGCTTTTTTTTTTTTTTTTTTTAATATAACTTTCTTTAAAACAAAATATGATAAAGTGGAACCAGATTCAAGTGAGTTAATTGGAAGATTTAGGTAAAAATAATACCAATAGTAGTTTGAATTCCAAAAAAAATGATTTAAATTCAAATCGGTTATTGCACATTTAGGTTTTCAGATGGGTTTTATAGAGGAGATGGCAAAGCTGATGATGAGAATGAACCAGAAGGATCCAACGAAAGGGATAACCATGGAATCCCAATGAGCAATGATGTCAAGAAGTATTGCACTTGCAAGATTTCTTTGAGCAAAGGACCTTTGATGATTAATAGCTTCAAATGCTCGAATGGAAGATCGCTTTCGCTAACCTTTGGGCGATTTGTTTTTTCCTTGTTCTTCGTTCGACTAGGGTTTGTATTGGGACGAAAGGCACGAGTATAATATTATACAAGGATAATAAAGTAAAACCACATTTACCAAAAACTATCTTGGGCTTGGAATTTCGTGAGAATCCTTAAACCCCAAAACTTTCCAGAATAGTATATAGCTCTGAAACCTTTTAAAATGGATCCCGATTTTCCAAAGTGCCCAACTCTAAAAGCAACCAACTGTCTCTCACCTGTCAAATCATCTACAGCTGGGTTAGGTGGGTGCTTTTAATATTTTGCTTGGTGCAAACAGAGTTACCCTTCCATTATAATACATCGATGCTCTGCTGGTCAAGCGTGGTCATCGTCTAAAAGAGATTATGGCAAAATTAAAATGATCTCTATCGTTTGATCAAGAGCTTACAAGAACCTATGAATGGATGATTTAAAAAAAAAGCATGGAAATATTAGCTAAAAGGGACTACGACGGAGAAGTTTTGGCACCATATACCTAGTGCAAAAGTTCGAGGTAAAAGGGATTCACACGAGAATTGGGGCTCCGTAACCAGAGAGGTTGATTTTACCCGGTTTAACGTGCAAGGTGAAATGCCCTCCATACCCTTTAAGTTATTGTTAGGGCATTATACGAAATTACCGATTGACCTAGCATTATAAAATGCTTCGTTTATGCTCAACCTCTCTGCTTTGCTCTTCTTCTTACTATGCTGCAAGTTACCCATTGCAGCGACAGGAGGAGGAGTGGGTGAGGCACCGATTTAACCACCTTTTTGCTTAGAATCATCTTCTTCTTACTATTCCCTAGGTTACCCATTGCAGTGACGGGAGGAGGCACCAATTTACCCAACGATTTTCCCATCGGTTTAAAACCCATCGTTTATGCTCAAACCTGTGCGGTTTGTTGTGATGGCAGGAGGGAGTGAAAGTCGTCGATGAACTTTGGTGTCTACATCGCTAGAATTGTCTGCATTGATGAAGTCGGCGTCGAAATAGGTCGTGGAACGACCAAACGAGGATTGTAATCTCTCAAGCAACAGAAAGAGCCACTTTTGAAGTGTAGGAGGTGAGTAATTTGTTGATCGGCAATACTTTTACCGATTATCCTTGTTTAATGGTTGCCACGATTGGCAGTAACTAATGATTTGGAAAAAAATGCAGTGATTCAGATGTGTATTTCAACTAATTATTTATTATTTACTGGACAAATTGATGCATGCAAATAATTAAATTCCGTATATATATATATATATATATAGTATTTAATTTTTGTTTGAAACTTATAGAAATTGTATATAATGGTTGTTCAGTTCTCATCTAGTCTTTATAAAGGGTTAAAATACCCTTTGAGGGATTTAGGCAACTCTGATTTGGACTTGTTTTTTCAATGCTAGTAACATATTGTATATATAGACTAGATGAGAGTTTGGTCTAGAACCATAGTGCTCTGATAAATCCTTTCTTTCTCGTCCACTCTAGGGGGTGCAGACATACATGTGTGGATTATTGGTGGCGGTTACAAGAATGGAGAGGAAGTGAACAGTACTGTAGACACCCCATTTTTTACCTCTTGGGAACATGCAACAGTCCTCATAACACCTCGTAACTTTGCCTGCCCAAAATTTCGAAAAAGTCAAACTTTGGCAAAATTCTCAAAATCCCGCAGTTTAAAAATTATACGCTGAAATCTCAACGTATAATTTGGCTTGACTTGGTCTGGGATGAAGTACTCGATTATACGCAAGAATACCAACGCATAATTGGACTTTCAACGTATAATCGGTCTGTATTGGACTAGGGCTCAGCGACTTCGCAAACCTTTCTCTTCCCCTGATTTTACACTGGAATCCTTCGTATAATAAATTATATGCCGGAATACCAGCGTATAATCAGCCCGTTTTGGATTGAAACTCTCTCTCTCTCTCTCTCTCTCTTTATATATATATATATATATATATATATATATATATATATATATATATATATATATATATATATCTTCCAAGCTAGCTCTACGAGTCGTTCTATACCCAAACTCTTGATTATACGTTGAATTCACAACGTATAATTCGCCAGAGTCGCAATAGGACTCTGAGTCCAAGCCCAGCCGGTTGCCTTAATCGACTTCCCTTAAGTCGCCTGAATTATACGCTGAAATCCCAACGTATAATTCAATATACGTATGATATTTAGCATATAATCTGAAATATACGTCGGGCTTCCAGCATATATTTCAAAATTGTATGCTGGACTCCTAGCGTATAATTTGTCGGTACTATAAATAAGTCTCTGCCCCTCACATTCTCAACACATTATTCTTCTGAAATCCTACAGTTTAAAAATTATACGCTGAAATCTCAACGTATAATTTGGCTTGACCTGGTCTGGGATGAAGTACCCGATTATACGCAAGAATACCAACGTATAATTGGACTTTCAACGTATAATCGGTCTGTATTGGACTATTCCCAACACACAAAATTCTCAAAATCCCGCAGTTTAAAAATTATACGCTGAAATCTCAACGTATAATTTGGCTTGACCTGGTCTGGGATGAAGTACCCAATTATACACAAGAATCCCAACGCATAATTGGACTTTCAACGTATAATCGGTCTGTATTGGACTAGGGCTCAGCGACTTCACGAACCATTCTCTTCCCCGGATTTTACACTAGAATCCTAGCGTATAATTCATTATATGCCGGAATACCAACGTATAATCAGCCCGTTTTAGATTGAAACTCTCTCTCTCTCTCTCTCTCTCTCTATATATATATATATATATTCCAAGCTGGCTCTATGAGTCGTTCTATACCCAAACTCTTGATTATACGTTGAATCCACAACGTATAATTCGCCAGAGTCGCAATAGGACTCTAAGTCCAAGCCCAGCCGGTTGCCTTAATCGACTTCTCTTAAGTCGCCTGAATTATACGCTGAAATCCTAACGTTTAATTCCAAATCATATATCAGATAACGTAGGTGAGGTGGAATAATGAATCTCAACCGTTTCTACCCCTACGGTTGGGTATATATTGTCCAGTTCTCCTCTTTCTTCTCCGGGTACATGCTAGAGATTAGGTCACATCCGACACACAAGTCGACTTCTTGTCCGTGTGTTTCTGTTCAATCGAAAATGGAACAAGATTATGATCGACTCTTTCATCGAGCAGTGGGATCCCCTGGCGAAACCATCTGGTACCGCGCACATACACCTGACGAGTTCGAACCGATCATCGTGCTTTAGAATGCTGGGAGCTTCGGCGTATTCCTTCTTTCCCCTATCCCGTCAAGCTCCCGATCCTTGCGAATTACTTCGTCCCCTCGGACCGTCGGATACTGTATATGACCGGACCTTACCCTAACGGCTTGTACTATGCAGTGATCAACAACCGTTATCTGTTTACTTTGATGCAGTTTCATTATGCGCCTATACTGGGTGTTATTGATGAGGACATATCCCCGCCTCGGTTTGTGCATCCCGTCCATGCCGCACAACAACATCCTGTTATACCAGATGTCCTCCCCATCAGCAGCGGTGTTACAGCGACGGAGGTAAGCCCACCACAATCCACCTGTACCACTCCAAACTTTAACTTTTGACCTAGATGGTGGAAGTTTGGGGTACTCATCATGAAGATGTTCAACCCAGTGAAAGCTTCTCTGAGAACGCAACAAGATGATTGTTTTTTTTTACCTTCGATATGATCGGCCATTTTTTTGTGATCTCAACCTGACGTAGTATGCATATTTTTGTTTTGGAAGGTAGTGCCATGTAAGAATCCCCCCATCTACCATGCTAAGATTGTAGGTATGTTTACTTTTGTTTTTCATGTAGTTCGGACGATTTGGATGAGAATGATGATTTCAAAAAGGGCAAACTTAAATCAGTTCTAAGCTCAAATTCTTCTAAATACTCTCTTTAAGCATGGACAATTTTGTTTTCATATAGGATAATGAAATCACATCAGTGAAACTATTAACCGAGTAAAGAAGTGGTTGATTGTATCTAATTTATCATTCATCTTAAGTGAATTGGAGGACCGCGACGCGACCATCGCTCCTTACTCCTTTCACAACGTAGATGTAAGCTACCAGTTTATATGAAATACAATACGAACATAATTCCTCAACTAATCCTCTATTTTTTCAAATACTGGTATCGGCCACCGGATCGATCAAACCTATTATCCGATCCAGGTTAGGATCGGCAGATCGGCTTGGGCGATCTGGATTGTATATATTAGTAAATGCTAGAAAGTAATTAGAATAGTAAATGTATTGTTTACTATAAATTGTGAAAAGAGTGGCCTTAAATACTCGAGTTACCACTATTCGTGCTAAAAAATACAGGTGTTATGGCAGGCCCTTCATCTATAAATTTTGTTGTCAAGAAGATTTGGGATCAAAATAATTTACATCAATTGAATCAGGGCTAGTAGAATCCTTGTTCATCTCATCATCAGTATTTTATTTATAATAGTTCTTCCTTGCATAACATTGTTTTAATTTTTGGGATAATTAGAGAAACATGCCTCAAAAACAAACTTTTTACCAAAAAAGATCGCTTGTTGTCGTTTTAGGAAGACGGTGAAAAAACGGTGCTTTCACAGTTTTCTGAAGTTCCAAAATCTGAGACAGCACCGTCTTCCTAAAACGACTGAAGTCGGGTCTTTTTTGGTAAAAAGTTTATTTTTTATTTACCTTTTAACATCATTGCATTGTGTTGTGCTAAATTGTAGGAAGTTAATTACCAGTATTCGTACTACCTCAGGTTGTTTCTTTGTTTTAAAAATTAATGAAATTTCACACTTCCCTTTGTATTTGACACTCGTATTCTTATCTTGCTACAATCGAACTTGTGCACTTGCAAGGGTACACTTTAAAATCAATCAGTGTTAGTTATCAAAATTAATTAATAGGGTTTACCTCTTAGTAATATGGCCGAAACCGCTAAAATTTCCCTTTTTTCAACGAGAGTAACGATATAAATCATTTATAAAAAAAATTTGCCCGTTAAATACAATCAATATTTCCGAAATCCTATATTTCCGAAATATAGCACTAAATTTTTCTCCAACTTGATCCGAAATGAACCGATACGAATGTAAATGCGAAATTTTCCGGTGAACGAAATTTGTCACTATGGTTTACCTAAGTAATACATACTATTTTCATTTTTTAATATATAATAGGGTATACCTTTGTTTCCAAACAATTGAGATTATTGGTAAAATACGTATAATATGTAAAAAAGAAAATTTTCAAATAAAATGTATTATTTGTAAAAACGAATAAAAGGGATCTTTTCTAAATTTCTTTTTGTTTAAAGAGTTTTACACATATAAAAACTGCATTTCGGTTTCGGTTTGACAAAATAGACAAAAATTTCTTAATAATAAAAAAACTTTCTTTTAGGCCAATCAAAAACATGAAAATATTTGAGGAAGATTGGTTTGAAGGAGAAATTATTTGACCATCTCAACACAACTGCAGAGGAGCAAATCGGACGCGCTCTATTGTACGATTTGACACCATCAATTCTAGAATGAAATAATATTCTCTGCTGTATTGAGTAATATGATTAAAATTGAGTTTCGTATCAAGATTTCGACCGAAACAAATGGACACAGACCATGACCTACAAGGGCAATGCATGGGTAATGATTTGTACACTAGTATTATCGTAGACCGCTTGTTGCCTAAGAAGGCCATGTTCCTAAATCCACACTGTCAATTCTTTACCTCTGAATATATGATTGTACAATAATTCTATATTTTATCATTTGACTGTAGTAAATGTCTATTTCACACTGTCTTGATCGACCGCCACGGCCCGTTGCTTACACATTCTACTCGAACTTCAACGCTACACAAATACATTTGGTGTATCCTATAAAATTACTAAATTCCCGCGAATACACAAACCACCTTTCCTTTTCATTATACATCAACCCCTGCCTCATTTAATGCCGCCGCACGTTTTGACGCAGTTTGAACTGTTAGTTCAGTGGCCCTCTTTCCTATCTCTAGTCCACCACCTGTATCTAATCGAACGGGCTACCAATAAATGGAAACGCCTACTATCCTCTGTACGGTCGTTCTATCATACCCTTGTATTAAATGAAGATGTCACGATTCCCGAAGTGGCAGAAGAACCCCATTACGTTTGTTCAGGTTGGTTTTGGATCACCCAGATCATTTGGTTGATCTGCCCGGTCGATCCGGTTCGGTTCGCTTTTCACTTCACGCACGCAATATCACATTGACTAGGGCTGTACATTTTTTGGACGGACCCGACCAAACTGAACTGAACAGCCGGGTTTGGTCCTGTTTGGACAGGTATCAATTTGGGTTTACTTTGGAAAAAATGAATACCGAAAAGTTTGGTTGGGTTTTGGTTCCAAGCATCCCCAAGTCGAAACGAAACCGAACCGAACCGAATGTAGTCTGTAAGTAATTCTATATATATATATATATATATATATATATATATATATATATATATATATATATATATATGCAGGGATTTTGATTAAATTTGAAAGGGCATTTAAGTAAAATACATATTTTTATATAAAACTCTACCCTTTTTTTTAATCGATTCCTAAATCCTAAAGCCGTAAAGTAGAACTTATAGGAAAATCGGTTGAGAAGTTGAGAAAATTTTGATGTGCAAGTAGAACTTATAGGAAAACCGAAACCGACCGAACCAAACTAAACCGAATTGAATCCGGCTGGTTTGGTTTAAGAGTTGGACGGTTTGATTTTGTTTGAAAATCTAAAAACCGATTAGGACCGGTTTGGTTTGGTAAGTAATTATCGGTTGCGTATGACACATAAAAAATCAGAAGACGTGGATTTTTTTCATATGAATCTTCCACACAATAGATCTTAAGATCAAGGCCCTAACCAGCATTTAAATACTAAAATAGTTATTAAGTGATCTTACATCATTAAATTAGCTTTTCTGGTTACACGATTGAGGTGTGGCTTGTTATTATGCCATGTGGCGCATATTTCATCCCAATCTAAAATGTCCAAGTGGCGGTCTATCATTAGAACATGTTTTAACCAAAGAATCATGCATGTAAGTGAACGTGAACCATTCAATTTGACAAACTGTAATATCAACAATTAAAACTAAGAACAACAACTAGCATTAGAGTTCACAAATAACATGGTTCCAACCTCCTAAAGGGTACAAGTTGTTGTAACAAGATTCATCTTCGGTCTCCGTAATTGATAGTTCCACTGCTCACACAATTAACTTCGTTGAATAAGACGATAGAGAGTGTTTTTTGTCTTAATCTTTCACACAATAGATCTTGAGATCATAAATCATATATCAGATAGTCAGATGTTAATTTCACGTGACACATATCCCCAAATAGACTGTGATCATGGTGTAACACGAGAAGAGTTCCCAAGTCACTTTAGAGAATGTGATCTAAAGGAATCAATATCTGACCATCTGATAGGTCGGTCATGATCTCAAGATATATTATGTGAAATATTGGGATAGATATGATCTTCATCATATGATTCAAAATAGTTAACTGTATTAACAGTGGATCCATTAGTTGCGTAGACCCAATTTTCATTGGCAACATAGAATCAACATCTAAATGTGTCATATGCCTAACAGTCTTACAATCCAATGCAGTCAACCATCTAGAGACACCGAAACTTCAGTTGGAAATACCGTGCAAGTCAGGTTGAGTGGATGCTTCCATAGAAATCTACTTTGAATTGGAAGGTGGAGATTTTTTTTAGAGGGCACATAGGTGAAAACCGTTTGACTACTTTGAATTGGAAGGTGGAGATTTTTTTAGCACCAATCTCTAACAAAAATGACCTGGAGACCTTGAGTATACCATTAAGTGGTCATTTATATATTACACCTGGCACAGATCTAAAAAAGTGGCTCCAAAATAACTTGGGGCACATCACGCCTAAACTTAATTTTAGAGCCAATATTTTTGGAATTTCTTAATTATGGAATAAAAGGCTGGTCTTCTGAAGGTACACCCATGACCTCGAGATTCCTTTCGGTGTAACAATGGGAAAAAAATTATCTTCATACTATAATTCAAAGCAGTCAATGATTTTTTTAATAGGTCAAAGATTCCATGATTGTTTAATAAAGCTACCCAAAATGAAATTTGATGCAAGATTTTTTTCATCAGTAATTTTAGAGATATAATTACTTTAAAATATATATACAGGATGTGATACCGGATCAAACGATGTAATATCACATTGACCTATGCAATATCAAACCAAAGGATGCGACATCACTTCGACTGTCAAGATATCAAATTGAGTGATGCGATATCACATCGCTAATATTAAAAAATGTGTGTTCAATTAGATAGTTTTGAGATCGGGTTTCAATCCTCCACTCTTGCAAAATGAAAACTATGAGTCTTCCAAATGCATCAATTTCCTCTAGAATCGAGATTGGCTTGGCTTAGAAGTCCTTCTATACCATCAACGTGCATCTTCGTCATTTGGTAGGGATTAGGCTCTAATCAAGCATCCACCGATGAAATATATTTGGCATTCATCAGATGAGGTTCCATTAGGTTTACATGCGGTACTTGGTTTTATCTAGCGTTGATAAGTTAGTCATTTCTTTGAATCATGGCAGTAGTTTGGCTCCGAGGCGTCTGTTATAAAAGGTGATGCTCTTGGATCACCGTAACAATAGCTAAAAATTAGCTGAAAGTGCAAATTCGCCAAAATGGATGAGGAAGAAACCTGCCTGCACAGCTTGGTCATCATCAAAGAATAATAGAGGCTGGTGTTACTGCCACACTACTTTATTGTAAAGACTCCTAACTTGGTCGAAATAAAAAAAGTTTGACTGATTTGAAGGAAATCAATTTTAGTCTCAATCTTCCACACGATAAATATAAAGATCATAGACCTATCATCCAGTGGTCAGATGTCGATATATGCGGGACATATCTAAAAAAGTGAATATGATCATAGCTTACCATCAAACATGATTCATGTTCACTTTTTAAGATGTGTGCCATGTTGAATAAACATCTGACTAATGGTAGGTTTGTAATCTCTAGATATATCGTGTGGAAAATTGAGACTAAAAGCGTTTTGCATCGTCTGATTCAAATTGGACAACATATTATGTGGCTGTGACATCAAGTAGTGTGGGAGTAACACTAGCCATAATAAAAATAAAAAGAGTGTATTTATTTTCACCCACAGATTCTTTGAGTTCACTCACATAAGTGGGTGCACGACTTAGGCAAATCGAATCTTTAGTTCCATCCCCATATTTAATTTATTTTGAAATGTTCGAATCCACCTACCATTTTCTTTTGCTATACACCCACATTGTCTTCCATCTTCCTCCTCCCGAGCTTGTGTCATATTTGAATTCCGTTCTTTTGTGGCCTTCTAAATCAATCTATTTTTCATGGTTGTACACCCACATCGTCTTCTCCAATCGTCTTTTCGCGCTGTGCAATCTTAGGAAAGGTTCTCGTGGCTGTACGAATCCTTTTTGAACTCGTGATTGTACACTCATATCGTCTTCCCCAATTTTCTTCTTACGCTGCAAGAACGTGAGGAACAAACGAAAATTGAGATTTGAAAAGCGGAGAAGAAACCCTTTGAGTTCTTGTTAGGGTTTATGGGTACCTCTACTGAATGATAAAACAATTTATTCTAATTTCAAATCAATATAAATCAAATCGATCCTAATATGATGGCATGACATCCACAAGATTAGATTTAATAAAAAAAATCTTATAGAAATTAATAATGTAGTTAGGATTGTGCTTGACTTTAACAAAAAAATAAAATAAAATTGTGTTGTGGACCTAACGGTGGCCACCCACTGTCATAACATCAACACTGATGGTGGGTACCCACTGTCAAAACTTCTATAAAAAAATTTAGAACCTGACGGTGGGCACCCACTGTCAGAGAAGCATAACTGACAGTGGGCACCTACCGTCAGATTCAAAAATTGAGCCTCACTAGAGTTTATCCTCTGATGCCCTGATGGTGGGTGCCTATTGTCACATATATAAACATGATGATGGGTGCCCGCCATGAGGAAACAACTTTTTTTAATGAAAACTTTGACAGTGGGTACCCACAGTCAATTCTGCTGTTGTGACAGTAGGTTTCCACCATCAGGCCCACCGCACAATTATTATTATTTTTGTATACTAACACTTTGTTTTTTATTAAATCCAATCACACCCCAAATCACATTTTATTTATGAATTTTTTTTTATTAAATCCAATCTTGTAGATTTCATTCATTTTGATTTTATGATATCATGTTATCATGGGCACCTACTTGGTGACTAAAACTGTTCTTACAAAAAAGAATTTAGATAAAACCAACCAAATTAACAAGATCAAATTGATACACATGACTTGAATTCCGCTCAAAACTAGACTTTGGTTGAAAGAAACATACACATCATACATAGTGCTTGTAACAAAAATAAAATAAAATTAGAGAACTAAGCCTCTTCTATTTCTAAGTACTTAGAGAGAGAGGCATCTCCATTACCAAGCTAAGGAAATCTCTCAGCTCTAAAGTCAATCCCATAGTCAATATTATGAATCAAAGTGCGAAGCTATAAGAAGCGGGCCCCCCTCAACAAACCATGAAAAATCTGATGGTTGTACACAACAGTCACATAGAGAGGATACAGGCTAGTCGTAAATCTTAGCACGCTTTTCCATTTGGGTGGTTGTGAAATGGGCTGATTTTGGCCTTTCTACAACACAATTTTTTTTTTTTGTTAAATCTAAGCACACCCCAAACCAATTGCCCATAGTCTTTTTTATTTTTATAGACAATGAAGCTAAGATAACCTCTATAAGCTATTGTGAGAACTTGGAGACAGGTACAGGGGAAAAATAAAAGATGTAGATAGCATAGTTTCCTTTGATAATTATAAGAGTCAGGTTATATGAAATATTAGCAAAAGAAAATATATACTTTAACAAAAAAAAAAAATGTGTATTCATTTTTGTATCATTTCATAGTATCTGTATTTATACTAGTTACACAAAAAGACGCTGACATGATCATAATAATTTCACCATTCACATGTTTATACCCTACCCCAATTAAAAAAACTATCGAATTCCTAGGTAATGCGATCAATCGAGGGCAATGATTAGATAATTTTCACTGACAACTTTCTTATCATCATTGATAGAGTTGAAGTTTTTAGATCATTTTGTGATCTGAGACAGCCATCCCGCTGCACAATCATTTCGGTATCACCTCCATATAATCGTCAATGATAGAATGAGTCTATCTTTAATCAAAGTGATGCCCTTTCATATGAGTAATATAAAATCACCTTATCCGTTGTGTCTGCTACTATCCGCAGTGAAAAAAAGTTCATACAAAGTTAGGTGCTAAAAAGGACTAAAGGGATACGATAACACGATGCTATTAGGTATCCCATGTCCGGAACAATCATACGAGGATGAAGATTGCATCCTCTCTCGCAAGCCAACTTCACCCTGGCACTACGACCTTTAAATCCCTTATCGGACATTTATATCGTAAGCACGGTTCCCGCTTTATTCGTGATATCGTGAGCCCACTCTATCATTTTCTTGCAGGTACTAAAGAGTTGATTTGTGATCACAATGAGAGGAATGCCCGTATTCTATGATTGCGTATCTACTACCTGAACATAATAGCATAACATTCATAACATTATCATTATTGAAATGAAATGAACAAACTCATGCACATAATTTTAAAGATAATGTTATTTTAAAAACATATATACCCTTTCATAACTTACTCCGAGATACTCAAAGATTTAATGATAATCATTTTTTAATCAAAGTCAATCCATTTTGAACCAAAGTCAATCCATACAAAATATATATTATTCTTTTATAAATAAATTCGATATAGAAATGAAATAGAACCTACCAAACTATTTTTCATTGATGCATAGAAACTCTAACTTAACTTAGAATGAAAACTAATACAAATAAAATGAAAAATAATGGAATTAAAATGAATACAAATAAAGTGAAAAATAATATAATAAAAAATAATATAAATAGAATGAAAAATAATTCATTTATCAAACCCTAAGTTTACTTAGAATAAAAAATAATATAATAGAAATTAATACTAATAGAATGAATAATAATAGAATGAAAATGAATACAAATTGAATGAAAAATAATATAAATAGAATGAAAAAAAAAAACTCATTTATCTGTACAGAAGGTTGTGATTTTGTCAGAGAGAGTTCCGTCAACTCAAAATCATCATCATAAGATAGCAGCTCTTCGGAGTCATCATCCGCATCCTTTGAAACCATGCTCGGTGTTCTCAATAGAACGGATTCGAAGCCAAAACGAAAGGAAAAAAAAGTAAGCGGGTGTACCGAAAGGAAGAAGAAGACGATTGTGGTGTCCTAATGTGTGAAAGAAGAATAAAAGTGGGAGTTTGGAGAATGCGAAAATATTCAAAGAGGCTGTAGCATGGGAACGAGAAGAAGAACTCGAGAATGGTTTGTGTGAATAAGTAGGTGTACCGAAAGGAAAGGGTGGGTATATTTCATTGACAACCTTTCGGGGGAAATTTTCGGTTTATTTCATGCGTACGTGGGAGCATGGGTGAACTTAAAGAATTTGTGGGTGAAAATAAAGGTACTCAAATAAGATGGGGTCTCTTGTGGGTTGACCAGCCTGGTAAAACCTTGAGGGATCACAAATATCAATGTGCCGCAAATCGGTGAAAAGTGCAAGTTCTAATATCTTTTCTTGGTTGAGATTGACCCGCTCATGTCAGGACCGTTCACCAACTAAACACCAACTCCTATTAATATTACCTTTAAAATTACAGAAATACCCTTCTTGTACCATCACATCTAGAAGGAACCCTTCTCCATCGTGATTCCCGTCCAATCCTCTAGAACAGAAATAGAAGAAGAATAAATAGGAAAATTATTCAGAAGACGCGTTTGGAATCTACTCAATTATTTTTAAAAAAAGAGCAAAATTAAAAAAACGAGAGTTGACGAGAGTTGACATCCAATAATGATAGCCATTAAGCCAAGCTGGCTTGCAAAACACTCGCTCGCCTTGGTTTCCTTAAACGCCAGTCTGGCTTCTCATTTTCTTCATCTTTAAATCTTCGAAGACTCTGAAGACTCCGAGTATCTCCTCTCTTATATATAGCAATCTAACTTCTCTCCCCTGTTCATCGCTTAAACCCTAGCCCTTCTTTTTTACTTTTGAATACAGAGCTCTGATCTAGGTTCTCGCCGGAATGGCGTCCCAGGATTATATGAACAAGATGCAGCTCCGGCAGAGTTACCGGAACTTTTGGCACACCCCCCTCATGAACACCATGCAAGTAGAATTTCCATGTAAGCGATTTTAATAATTTATTTATTTTTATGAATTTGTAATTGGGATGTGTGATCGAAATCGTCTTCTTGTTTGTTTCAATGCAGATTGCTGCTTGGCCCTTTGGTGGTGAGTGCTTCGATCCCTTTGACTTTTGATTTCTATTTGCTTGGTGGAGTCCAGATCTAGTTCTTTTTATTGTTGTATTCTCATTTGTGATTTGGTATCTAGTTCTCTCTGAATCAGACATAGTAATACATCTAATTTTTGAGATCTGTGGGTCTCGATTGATGATTTGTACAAAAATATGGCGAATTGATTTTGCACTTAATTATTTATCTTTTTCCCTTTCCTTTTTCCTTTTTACTTTTTTTTTTTTGTATAATTTGATCAGTTGATGAATAATCAATGCAATCATATTCGAATGAATGACTCTTCTGATTAAATTTTTCGAGGAGTTGATTTGAGTATCTGACTTTTTCTCATGACCTGTATTATCGTACTTCAATCTCTGGTCTGTTGCTTTTTGGCAGATTTCAAAGGAGAAATTTCAAATTACTGCATCCCTAAAGAATTTCTCCAATAATTTATTTGGTTGGACCTTGAAGTTTTCTCTGCTCGCTACACACTCCAACATTGATCTTCAAATAGGTCCCTTGAACATAAATAAGAGGATTAGGGATTCAATGATATGGTTACAAGATGATCACATCCATCTTTTTTTGGTTAAATTAAGAGTACAACTACTCAACTAACTACCTTAAAGCATCAAGCAAATGCTAAATTATCTACTGA
The DNA here is from genome assembly GCA_021018995.1 of Chloranthus sessilifolius. NCBI lineage: Eukaryota > Viridiplantae > Streptophyta > Magnoliopsida > Chloranthales > Chloranthaceae > Chloranthus > Chloranthus sessilifolius. Next base: position 21,403,071 of record CM037589.1, read on the forward strand.
ATAAATAATTGCAGAACAATGTTCATAAAAGGTCTATTATGTACTGTTTATATGGTTATCTCCTTTTATGGACTATGTGTTGCATATTGAGATTTGTATACTTGTTTGAAATGCTGGAGTCATATTACACCTTGTATCCTTCATACATTTCTAATAGAAGATGTGTGTCTTCTATTGAAAACTTGAGTAGGTAATATTGTTTCTAAAAATCTCATTGCATTGGACTGAATTGATAAATTGATGTAATCAAACAAAAATTAGAAATCACTGAGCTCTAGAAGTATGCAATGCTTAAGTCCAAATAATCATTTGATCAGGATCAGGAGTTCAGAGTTGCTGCGCGGCTTATAGATGAAAAGAGTGGATGTTTTCACATGATGGAGTCTTTTTGTTTTTCAAGTTTTATTGATCATTAGAGACATTGATATCAGTCATATTTTCTCATCCGATATCTTCTCAACTATATGGAATGAGTTCAAGTGCAACTGCCTATGTCAATTATGAACTGGCACTGGCCTTGGTAAGTCTACAGTGGTGCAAATCTTCTCTGTAGGGCTCTACTCCTGCCTCAGATTCTTTCAGTTTCTACAAGGGCCTAAAATTTCTGAGTTTCTTCTTTTCATCTCCTTCAGAAGGGGAATTTTAGCAGGCAACACCAACAACTTATCTTTTCTAGTTGTGATTTTTGGCTTCCATTTGACTCTGGGCCCAGTCTTGAGCAGTTAGATCCCTACACCGTCAGTGGAATTACAGTTACCTTAGGCACCAAATCTCATTGTTTAAAATTCGAATTTTCTGATTCATATCATTTATGCCTGATGTCAAGATGAGATGTCACATACCAGGCAAGACAAACTTGTTTAAAAAAATAACGATACAAGCCGTCTGATGCAAGGGTATCTGCAATATGTCTTGGCCCATGCCAATGATACTTCTCATTCGAGACTATTTCTCTGGTTAATATTTTAAACCATTTCTTTTTCTACTATGCAGCCTAGCCATCCAACCGATTCTTTTTCTTTTTTTCTTTTGTAGTCACCACCAAAAGGATTTTATTAGAGCTTAGTTGCTGTCCACTGTCTAACTACATTTAATTAGTGAAGAAATTTTAAACACTGTGGCTATTGGCTTTCTTTTCATAAAGGAGGAGATAATATAGCATTTACATGTTGGAGGGAGATCCCTATCTTGCCTTACAAGCAACCTTTTTAAAAGGCAAAGGTGGAGTTAAGGTGTTCAAGCAAGGCATACCAGGGATAAGCCTTGAAAAAAGTAAGTAAATAATTAGAAATAGGAATAAACTACATAATTTTTAAAAAAAATTAACAATTAGTAGAAAAACTCCAAAAATTAAAAATCCTAATAAATAACTAATATTTTTTTTGGGTTGGGCCTGTAGCACAAGTGGAAGGTTGGCAATACTGAAACGTTGAGGTCCCAGGTTCAATCCTAGATTACATATGAAAATAATTATTAGATTAAAGTAGATTATATAGGTAAGTTACCTTTGTTGTCAAAAGCCCCGCCTAAGCCCTTGCTTTGCTGTCTACGCTTAGGAAGGGTGACTGCCTAGGTCTAGCCCGCTTTCGCTTTATCCGCCTTGGGCATCATCATAAGGAAAGAGACTATACTTCTAGAGGGCATTTAGGTGGGCCTGTTAAAGACGACTATAATGTATCAAGTGAGATGATAAACACCACGACCAAACTTTATAAATGATTGACCCCTGACCTCAAATTTTATGCTCATCATCACTTGAGCTAAAGTGCAATCTTGTAAGAATCCCAATTTTCTAATCTTTAATAAACTAATTAGAATGAAATTAGATCAAGTTACTATCTTGAAATTTTTGTAAGAAATTTTCAACGTATTGAATTAACTTTAGATTTGACCATTATTGAACAATAAATGCCTTTAATATCCAAAAATCTAAAAATATTATGTTTTCAAACAAATGATTTACTTAGTATTATTTTTTGTTTGTTTAATTTTATTTAATGGTTGCTTGCTAATTATCATTTGTTGCCGATAATTTGCATGAAGATTGATACTTATTGAGTAAATAATCACTTTTTTGTAATTATTTGTTAATCTCACATTTTTATTATTTACTATAAATCTTCCATAAATTAATATGACAAGTAAAAACATAATTGCAATATTAGTATACTTCACCACCTAGGCTCCGCCTAATCCCGCCTAGGCCCTGCCTAACACATGTAACAACCATGTAAGTTACTAATAATTCTAAAATAAGTAAATAACTACTTACTAAACAGTGTTATTTTCCTAAACGCAACAAGCCAACAAAGCACCAAGGAAAAGTATCTCCAAAAAGTGATTAACTGAACCTATGTTCCTTACTTCGCTCACTCACCCAATGAATCGTGAATTGAATACAGTGAATCGAATTGGGCATAACAAGCGAATTGTCGAATTATTCCATGCCAATTGGATTCATTTAAAGTTTTAGAAGCATGAAGAGATGATTTGAACTTAAGATTTTATGTTATTAATAAATAATTTTAAAACTCATCCTACCCACAGCGAATTAGATTCATTTAAAAATAGCGAATTGTGAACCCGAACGAATCAAGCGAATCAGCGAACTAAGTAACTATGAACTGAACTAATAAATCAAACTAACAAGCAAATAAAAAAACTATAACAGCTTTTTCAACTGTTAATGTGTCATTAATTAATGATTCATACTCTTCAAACAAAAAAAAATCATGATTCATGATTGATATACTGCATTTATGAGTCTACAATATTCAATGATACATTTGTACACTTTGATGACAACAATTTTCCTTTTGCAATTTATGTTTTGCCTTATGGGAGCAATTCCTTAACTAATCAACTAGAAACTTACTAAATCTATGAAAGTAAAAAGAATATGATATGCAAAAAAAAAGTTTGAAAGGTGCTGCAAATTCTGCCTAAGATCCCGAGAATTCCAAAGTCAAATCCACATGAAAGCTTGCTTTATTATTGAAAACTTTGTTGTTCATCTCCTTTCTAAAGTCTATTACACCACATGATAGCCATATTGGGATAGGATGGTATTAGGTACTCGACCCGGGTGCTTGCCTTGGCACTTTGGTCAATCTCCCTTTGATAACCTTGGAGAATGCACATATATTGTTGAGCATCAAATCAGTGAAAGGAATGAGCACAACGATATTGGTGCTTATTCCATATGCTAGAATTATGAAGTTGACATAGATGTTCAAACCATTAACATCACTTTTATTGGTTCGAGCACAACAATCACCCATAAATAAGGAATGAGCCTATGACATTTTAAGAAGACATCCAATTTTCAAAAAGTTAGGTTGAACTTTTCTCAAGATGGGAGAATGATGCAGCCCAAAATTTTTTAATCTGTTGTGAAATTTAAGAAAGAAGATTAGAGAAAATGGGAAGAAAAAGAATTGAACAAAAAGAAAATAGAGAACAGGAAATACAAAATTGATTGTTGAAAAGTTGCTAATCGGACGGTCATAGTTTTTAACTTTAATCCCGTCACTTTTGTGTTTGGCCTATTTTTCAATATCAAATGACGTTAGATTGATGTAGAATTAGTCTTATTTGAAAGCTAATAGAAGTAGCTTTCCTATGAGCCAAGAAATGTGCAATCTAGACGAGTATTAAGAAGTTACGACCAGTTTTCGGAGGGTGCATTGAAAGTGACAAATTTTAAAACTTTTAATTGAATTAGGATTAGTTTTTTATTTTATTTTATTTTAGCAAATATGATTTGTTTCTTTTGTTAGAAATAGGTTTAGTGTTCTTATTATTAAAAGTATATTTTATTATTTTAAGAAAATTAGAGTATTCTTTATTTAATTAGGAATTAAAGTTAGACTAGGACTTGTAATTTTATGCATTATTAAGTCTCTTTGATGGCAGGTAGTACTGGAATTTAATTTGTAGAGTTGAATGAAACATTTTCTTGAGCTTTTTGAAACCCTATTAGTTGCGGTTAATATTAGGTGTTCCCGTGGGTAGACGGGCAATAGAATTTTGTGGGTTATTTCTTAATTTAACCACATTGGAAGACTAATTTCACCCTTCTTGCAAGTTTTGCTAGTTTTTGTAAAAAACTAGTACCTTCTCAAGTGGTTGTCATGCGTAAATCACATCAAATGTTGCCAAAGGCAAAGCATTCTAAAGGGTCTGATGTTCCCCTGAAATGCAAATCTTTGGCCAATCAGCAAAAACCAAACACATGTTTTCCCAAGCAGCCGCTTGGCTTCAAACTTTCCCAAGAAGATGGCCAAGATTCTCCCTCACAAATAAACATTGCAGTAAAAGATACTTGATAGTCTTCTCTGCCTCCCCACAACCTACATTTTACAAGCACATCCATCCATGGGTCAAAATCTCGGACGATACCGATACATATCGGTATCGCTAACCATCGATACAAGATAAATTGGGTATGTATTGACGATACATACCTAATATATGTCATATATATTCCTTGTATTGCCGATACATGAAGGTATTGGCGGTATTGATACACATCGTCTTGTTATTGATGGTGGACGATATGTATCGGAAAAACCGAGATTTTGATCCGTGTATCAATCCTCCTCTTTCTAAGCTGCTCACATGAACCTTCCCCATGCCACCTCCTACCCAAAAATCTTAACTCTTAAGGGACCCACCCTTTTCCACAAAGTTGTCTATGGCTATCACAAGAGTTCTTCTGAAAAAGATTAACGATCGTCTAAGGCTATCACAAGAGTTCTTCTGAAAAAGATTAACGATCTCACCATGAGTTTCCCTTTCTTCAAAAGTTTATTTATCTTATTGGGAGCCATTGTCCATGCAAAAGCCAACATTCTATGTGGAGTGGATACTATCTCTAATATTCCCCCAAGTTATGCATCCCACGTATCTTGGTAAAGAGACTGATAAATGATGCTACCAAGAGAAGTTCATTGCTCTTCCCAGCCCACATGCTACGATCTTCATTTGTCCTTCAAATTGACATGGCTATCAATCTCCTCGTCTCAACTTTCTTCTAAGGTAAATGGCCCCTACCTTGACGACCCTCTATAATCATACCAACAAACCTTTGATACTGTATGCCTCTACAAATCATTGAAAGGTTTGCAAAGAGGAATCATCCTGCACCTCACTTCTATCCAAAATTTTGCTCAATACAAGATCATTTGATATGCTAAAGAATATAATTGTTTGCGTATGTACCATGCCAAATGAAATAACCCTTTTTTATTGATAGGAAATAATTGATATTAACAAAATTTGATAGAAAATAATTATTAATTTAAAAGAAAGAAATATATATAAAAAGAAACATGATAGTGGAATGCAGGCATTCAAAGGTCAATTATTGAGAGGAAGTATTTAAAGGAATGACAGAGAATAAGAATTACAAATGATCTTGAAAGATATAAGCTCGCCGAAAGAGAAGCTAAGAAAGGTGTAATGTTAAGTAAGAAGTGTATGACAATATATGCACTAGACAGGGAACGGAGGGAGAGAAAGAAATCTTTAAAATTGCCAAGATTAGAGAAAAAAACTAGAGATCTCGACCAGGTAAAGTGCATTTGAGACGAAGATTAAAGGGTCTAGAAATTGATGTCAAGAATAATTTAAGGATCTATTAAACACAAAATTTACAAAGAAAGTAGATCTAGAAGAGTAACCAAATCAAATGATGATCACTAAAATATTGAAAGCTGAGATGAATGCAGCCTTAATCGAAGATGAAGAAAAGAAAAACATTAAGTATTTATAGAAGTTTGGATTGTGATGGGAGAGAATGTTTTGAATTGGTTGACTAAATTTTTCTACAAGATACTAAAAATAATGAAAATGTTTTAGGAATGAGGAAGAGCATCTTTTTATAAGAACAAACGTGAATCCCAAATTTATCAACTGTTGATGCATTAAAGTTATGAGCCAGACTATGAAACTCTAGGAGAGATAGTAGAATGACTAAAATAAGAATCAACTGTATTAGAGAACCAGGTTAGATTATGTCAGGAAGATCAATGACTGAAGCTATAGTCCTATTGAGGCAACTTATGGAGAAGTTCAGAAGAGAGGGATAAACATGTATATGGTTTTTATTGATTTGGAGAAGACCTTTGCTAAAGTGCCGAGATAAATAATCTAGTGGACACTAAGGAAGAAATTTATCTTGAACTTATATATTAAGATTGTTCACAACATGTATGAAAGAGCGGTAACTAGTCTAAGAATGACGTGTGGAGAGACGAGTGAGTTCCTTGTCGGAGTTGGGCTGCGTTAAGGATCTCTCTTGATCATATATTTGTTGGCCATGATCATGGATGTGTTAATCATAGAGATACAAGAATAGATTCCACTGTTCATATTATATGCATGTAAGAAATAAATGATAGGTTGGAATTGTGGAGAAAAGCCTTTGAGTCGAGGTTTAAAAATTAGTAGAACAAAAACGGAATACATGGAGTGCAAATTTAGTAAATATGATAGCCTGAAGGAGGATTTAGTTAAAATAAAAAATCAACTAGTGCTACATTATCATAGTTTCTCTATTTAGGCTCTAATTTGCAATCAAATTGTCGATTTGAAGAGGATGCATTGTTGTCATATTCGATCGCATATGCCATTATGAGATTGCATATGCCATCAGGAAGGGGTGGATTGCGTATGCCATCATGGCATATGTGATCCAGCAAGTATGCCATCGCATACAATTGTTTGCCATGACATACCATGACATATGCGATAGTATGTCATCGCATACATTGAATTTATTTTTTATTTTTTATTTTTGGCTTTTAGGCTTCCCCTAGCCCTATTAATAGGGGGTTTCTCTTCCTAATGTTTACCACAACTCTCAAAGGTATGTTTTTGTTTTCTTTCCTTCTCTTTTGTATGATCCACTTTATTTTTGTACTATTTGTACTTATTTTTTATATTGTTCCTTCTAACTTATGGGTTATATACTTATATTATATACTTTTATTTCTCATTCTAGACACTACAAAATTAATAGAGCACAAAATTAACACAAACATATTACTTTTCAATATGGGGAATTTTGGGAATTTTTGGGGATTTTTTGGGAATTTTTGGAATTTTTTTGAAAAATAAAAAATAAAATTTTTATGCCATGGCATAATGGCATATGCGACCTGCATATGTGATGGCCCTATGCCATCTCATAGGGTCACATATCCCATTTGACTACATTGAGAGGATGTCTCGAATATGATTAATGTGGGTTGGATGGAATTGAGACATGCAAGCGAAGTACTATGACCCAAGAGTTCTATTTAGTTTAAAGGGGCGATTTGTTAAGACGATTGTTAGACCTCCCATATGATATGGTGCAGAATGTCGCTACCAAAGAGACAAGAAAATAGAGTACATGAGGTGGCTGAGGAGATGCGTATATTTAGATGAATGCGTGGAGTAACAAGAAAAGATAAAATTCGAAACGATTACATGAGGAAATTTGAGAGTGAAACTATAAAGGGAAAGAAATTATAGAATGTCGATTGTGCATTGTTTGGACATGTTCATCGGAGGCCAGAACCAGATCCTATGCTAAGGGTTGAGACGCTATAAGCATAAGGAAGTAGGAGAAGAACAATGAAGGCCTGGTGGAAAGCAGTGAGAAGGGAAATGAAGGATTGCTAAGTCATCAAGAGCTTAGCACTGAAAAGACGGTTGGAGAAATTGGGCTTGCCAAGCCGCCCCCCAAATAGATAGGATACATGTGTGATGAACAAAATTTGTTCAGTTAATCTAATTGAGTGAAAAAACTTTCCAACTTAGAAAAGAACTAATTATTATAGGATAAATTACATTTGTAAACGTAAATATCTTGTTTGGTCACCTTTGTATGATTCTTCATTTATTGTTCCATTTTCCTATAAAACATTTAAGCTACTCATGGATGTTGAATATATGGGTTATATTTTTCTAAGTCATACCAAACCTTATGTTGTAATTTAGTTTTTTTCTTGAGTTGTTCTAATTGTTTTGTTCTTGCAACCTTATTCCCTTTTTCTTGTCGATAACTTTGCAAAGTTCTTGTCACCTTTTTGTTTGTTGGTCCTAGCATAAAAACATATGCAGTTTATTTGTTGTGCTAAGATTTTGTTCTTCACTTTAGCTTTCTAATGCACTCATTGTTTCATTGTAGTGGACCGTGTGTATCTTATATGCTCCGCAAACGAGCTCTTTATAATGATATGTCCAGGTAATTGATGTCTCACTATTTCTTTCTCCCGTTTCTTCTTTTTCTGATAATTGATGCCTCACTATTTCCTTTTGTGGTGGATTTTATATGGTGATTATTATACTTTTTGGCTTAAAATTTGTGTTCTCTTGGTTTAGGTATGTATGTTGTGCTGGTTACCTACCATGTAGCGGTAGATGTGGAGAAAGTCGATGTCCTGAATTTTGTCTTGGCACTGAGGTATGAAGGCTTGTTTGATTTTTTTTTGCCACTTTAATACCTCTTATATTTATTTGATAAAGCAATGATATTCTAATATTTCGTTTGTAAAAATTAACATTTTCCACATGTTTCTAATATCTTACCTTCTGCACCTGTTGTTGCTCCAATATGAGCTCTTCATCACTTATATATATATATATATATATATATATATATATATATATATATATATAATGTTTTTTTTTCCTGAAATTCTCTTTTTATAATACCATGTTAGTAAAAGCATGAACAAAAACTAAGATCCACAACTATTAGTAGAAGAAATAAAAACTAATGCAAAAATCTGAGGAGAAATATCAAGAACAAAATCTTTATTAAGAACGTTCTCCCGTGGTTCCAGACATTAGAATAGTGATGCGGGAACTTACTAAATGCAATGCTAGGGCTGAGATTAGGATTAAAATTAATTTAATCAATTAAAAATAATAATTTCTCATAACAAATTATCACAAATTTTTTTAGAAATTCAATTAGGTGATTTAATTTCAGCCCAAAATAGCGTTACTTTCGTGTACGTTCCCTATCGCAGATCTAGAAGACTTGGTGTTCTTATGAACGGCTAGATTTCCGATAGTTTTAGGGCATCAAACGAACTCGCAAGCGGGTTTAGGGTTCTCTTGATACCAAACGAAAATAAAAGGCTAGTAAAATTAATGATGAACAAAATATTGATTTAGAACTTTTATGAGATCAATAAAATAATTAGGATTATGCTACTTACGCAAACTGTAAATCTAAAGAAGATAGAGATGGAAGAAGAGTTGGTCTCGCACCAAACCGCAAGCGGGAATCGAAGAATCGCTCTCCGTTTTGAGAGAATCACACCCTCACGAAAGTTTAGAACTCTCAATTTGCATAAGCAATTTTCATTAACCAAAAACTATAATAAAAGTGTTTACAAGCCTTTAAATAGGCTAACCAATACATAAAATTAGAAATCCTAGTATAACTCTAATTCCTAATAAAAGAAATATCCTAATTCTATTAAAATAATAAAGTCCTAAAACAATAAGGAAACTAATCTTATTTCTAATAAAAGAAATAACTCTTACTTTCTAAAATAAAATAATAAAATAGACTAATCCTAATTCAATTAGGATTCTTGAAATTCGTCATTTTATGTGCAACCTTCGAAAATTGACCATAACTTCTTCAATACTTGTCGGAATTGCTCAAATTTTGGCTCGTTGGAAAACTACTTCGATAAATTTTTAAATATGGCAAATTTCGCATCAATCCGACTTCGTTTGACACTTCAAAATAGGCTAAACATAAAAGTGACGGGATTGAAAGTTGATGACCCTAATAAATTTTGGATTTTCTTCTTTTTGATCAAACGGGTCTTTAACGAGCCTTTTAAAAAAAACCCATTCATGGGTCTACTTTCTCTTTTGACGTATCCTCTTTATCCGCCGACCACGATTCAAACAGGCGAATCTAAAATACTCATCAATCCCCTCTACTTTGAAAAAGTTCGACCTTGAACTTTGATTGGCATGGATTTTCACGGTCGCGATCACAGACAATATATAGAGAATCTCAATCGGAATTGGCTTGAATCGGATGTCCCCATCAACTCTCCCCGGGTTACAAGGATGCATTCCCGATGAATACTGGTTGTGATAAAGATCCAAAAGATCTGGATCAAGCTGTTGAAATTCCTCCTGTGTAATCCAAGTATTCTCTTTGTCGGCCTTGTTCTTCCACTTGACCAAATACTTTTGAGGTCCCCCTTGGTTGGTGGACACAATCTGATCTTCCAGTACATCTTTGATGATCTCACGAGTTTGTCAAGTAGGTGGGGGTAGTGGTGTGGGTAGGAGAATTATTGTTTCATCAGATGTAGAAGGCTTAAAGGGGTTGACAGGGATGGTTGAAGGGCCATGGAATGGAACAAGGTCCTCCACGTTAAAAGTTGTGCTTATTCTCAAATCCGGCGAAAAAACTAAGATGTAAGCATTAGAACCAACACGTTTCAAGATCTGATATGGTCCAGCACCGCGAGCTTGTAACTTCTTTGCAACTCCTTGCGGGAATCGCTCGTTCCTATTTCAAATCATCACAAAATCACCCTTTTGAAATTCGTTGAGCCGTCTGTGAAAATCTGCAGAGAACTTGTATTTCTCATTCTTCAAATTAATTATTTTCTTAATCTCAGCATGTAACTCATGAATGCAATATGCAAAAGTGGATGCAGACTTTGATTACCTTTGATGAATGAACATTGGGAGAAAATCTGTGTGTTCTAGTATTCGGCTTACCCTTCCACTGGATGAGGTATGCCTGATGTTTCTCAGATTGCGTTCTCCTTGCAGCCCAAGTGTTATCAATTTTCGGTTTACCTTTTCACTTAAAAAGATACTCTCGATATGCTTAGTGTGTCTTTACTGTAGTAACAAAATATGAATCTCCAAAAACTTTTCCATCTAACCTCTTCACATATTGTTCAGGCGGGTATTTGGAAATCAATGAGTAGATAGAATTGAACTCAGGTGGATGGGCCTCAAGGAATGGGTCCAAAGGTTTTGTTGTTGGGCCTAAAAAAGGTGTACGTGCATCTACACTTGACTCAATTAACTCGTGTGTACTCGCTTCAATCAAAACCAAAGACTCTGGGGTACTCGATTCAATGGACCCTAATGGTTCTTGTGTACCTAGTTCGTTGGGCTCACGTGTACTCGATTCAAGGGGCACCAACAAGTCGTATATACCCAACTCTACGGATACCAATGACTCATAGGCAAGTGACTCGATGGGTTCACGTGTGGGTGACTCAACATCACTATTCACTAGGGAAATAGAAGTCTCTTTAACACAAACTAGAACTGGGCTCACATGTACTCGATTCAAGGGACACCAACAAGTCGTGTATATCCAACTCTATGGATACTAATGACTCATAGGCAAGTGACTCGATGGGTTCACGTGTGGGTGACTCAACATCACTACTTACAAGGGAAATAGAAGTCTCTTTAACACAAACTAGACATTCTTCAGCCTCCTCTATCTCCTCTTCACTCATCACGGTTTCTTCCACGTTCACATTTCCCGACTTCTTAGGATTCTCTCTTTTAATCAATAAATTTTGAGCGAAAAATTTTGTGGGGCATTGATAAGCAAAGTGTCCAAATTCGTGACACTTGTAACATTTGTTGCGACCACTAGTTTTTGGGCACTTAATAATCGCTCTTTTCCCATTATCAATTTGGAGCCTTGTAGGAGTACTCATGGGTTTTAATGGTGGAACCCCGAAATTAGAGCTCTCTTTAGTGTAGTTGCTCATTGACCCCAGTTGGGTGTGTTTATGGCACTTATCCACCTTAGCTTCCAAAAACCGTAGAAGGTGGAGGTGCGTGAAAGGAACATATTGGTTGATGAGTCGTTCCTTCATGTCTGTCCATCGTGTGATGGGCTTAGTTTAAGTTAACTTGCGTCGAAACTCCACACTATCCCAATATCTCTTTGCATGGCGCACCAACCTCATTTTTGCGAGCCGAACCTTACACTCTTCCGGCATGTCATACGAGTCAAAATATTCCTCTATTTTAGACAACCATCCCACAAAGGTCTTAGGGTTCGTCATACCCTCAAAAGCTGAGACTTCAATTTGAATAGACCTTAGGGATTCATTATCAAGATCATATTTGAGCTCACAATGATAGGAGTATCCCTTAACTCTAATCTCATCACGACTTTTAGGACTTCGCCAAGAATTTAGAGTGTAGCGGTTTTCTCCTTCGGCTAGTACCCTTTCATGACGAGTAAGGAATTCACGGTGACATGTAAGTGACTCATACATGAGGCTTGATATAAACTCAACTCAGATACAATACTAGAAAAGATACATTATGAACCAACAATGGATGAGGACTTTTGTCAAACACTAAACGTGCACGCTAATAAAATAAAATGCAATAAGATTGAAATGACATGCAATTATGAAGCTAAGTGATGCAAGACAAAATTAGACAAAGACTAGACGAAAGCTAAAAAAAAGCCTCAGACAAAAGCTAGACAAAAATTTTAGCAAAAATTATTTCAGACAAAATCTAGACAGAAAATTTCAGGCAAAAGCCAAACAGAAATTTCAGACAAAAGCTAGACAATAATTTTCAGACAAAAGGCAAACGAAAAATTTTAGACAAAAGTTAGATGAATATAAAATAATGATTTAAAAAAAAAAAAATAAAATAAAAAATTTATGAATAAACCCTAAAACCTATATGAACACTAAAATCCTAAAACTAAACTGACGCTCTGATACCAATTTGATGCGGGAACTTACTAAATGCAATGCTAGGGCTGAGATTAGGATTAAAATTAATTTAATCAATTAAAAATAATAATTTCTCATAACAAACTATCACGAAAAATTCTAGAAATTCAATTAGGTGATTTAATTTCGGCCCAAAATAGCGTTACTTTTGTGTACGTTCTCTATCGCGGATCTAGAAGACTAAAGTTCTTATGAACGGCTAGATCTCTAATAGTTTTAGGGCATCGAACGAACTCGCAAGCGGATTCTCTCAATACCAAACGAAAATAAAAGGCTAATAAAATTAATGATGAACAAAATATTGATTTGGAGCTTTTATGAGATCAATAAAATAATTAGGATTACGCTACTTACGCAGTCCGTAGATCTAAAAAAGATAAAGATGGAAGAAGAGTTGGCTTTGTACCAAATCGCAAGCGGGAATCGAAGAATCGCTCTCCGTTTTGAGAGAATCACACTCTCACTAAAGTTTATAACTCTCAATTTGCATAAACAATTTTCATGAACTAAAAACTATAATAAAAGTATTTACAAGCCTTTAAATAGGCTAACCAATGCATAAAATTAGAAATCCTAGTATGACTCTAATTTCTAAGAAAAGAAATATCCTAATTCTTCTAAAACAATAGTCCTAAAACAATAAGGAAACTAATTTTATTTCTAATAAAGGAAACAACTTTTACTTTCTAAAATAAAATAATAAAATAGACTAATCCTAATTCAATTAAGATTCTTGAAATTCGTCACTTTATGTGCAACCTCCGAAAACTGACTATAACTTCTTCAATACTTGTTGGAATTGCTCAAATTTTGGCTCGTTGGAAAGCTACTTCGATAAGCTTTCAAATATGACTAATTTCGCATCAATTCGACTTCGCTTGACACTTTAAAATAGGACAAACATAAAAGTGACGGGATTGAAAGTTGAAGACCCTAATAAATTTTGGATTTTCTTCTTTCTGATCAAACGAGTCTTTAACGAGCCTTTTTTAAAAAACCCATTCGTAGGTCCACTTTTTCTTTTGACGTCTCCTCTTTATCCAATCACGATTCAAACAGGCGGATCTAAAATACTCATCAAATAGCCTACGCTCTATGATTGAAAACTACTTCTAGATGCACGGTTCCACGAAATCCTCCTTTTCGATGCTAAGCCTGAATGATGGATCTGGTGCCTTCTTATCTTTTATGCCTTATTGATGCAGTAAAAACGCTAAAACTCTAGTTATGCAATTTTAAAATAAATTTGAGATTTAATTGAGCAACGAAGATATAGAAATTAATCCTAAAACACAATATTTAATAACTTTATTAGGACAATTTAATCGATTCGACTTACCATCCGTTAGCATATGAACTTTCAGATCTAGAAAATATGTCTAAAGATAAACTCTAGTTTCGATCTAGTTTAGGGCACCAAGCGATAATCTAAATGTTGTCTCTCGACTCCTTGCTAGAATTTGAATAATTTAAGGGCTGAAGGGTTTAAATCGTTCAAAGGAAATTGAAAAATTAGGATTAGGAATTTAAAAAACAAAACCCCAACAACAATATAAAAAGGAAAAGATATTTTGGTTTATGGGTTTTCAATAAAAGAAACAAACTTGATAAATTAGCTGAAAATAAGAAAAGATAAACAGAAGATATAGAAGACCAAAGGAATCGCTTCAAGGAAGATAGTTGGCCTCACACCAAACCGCACGTGGAAAGAAGAATCGCTCTTCCAAGTTTTGAGAGAATCGCACTGTCGAAGAAAACTTTGATAAAAGCTCTCAATTTGCAAAAACAATATTCATTAACCATTAACTAATTAAATTGTATTTACAATGTATTCATATAGGCTAATAAACTCTAACTAAATAATAAATTCAAAATAAAAAAGGTCTAAAACAATTAAAACTCTAAAATGACAAATTTTGCCTCAAAACTCGTATGGCCGCCAACTTGCGGATAAAACTCACGGACGTCCGTCCTATGGGCACGGAAGTCGCACTGAGGTACGCCATATACCGACCTTTTTTTTTTCTTTGCTCCCACGTGCGTACTTTCCAAGTATACACCTTGTAGCGTTTGATGTCCCCATCAATTCTCCCCGGGTGGGAGAAATCCTTCTCCGATGAGTTAGGTGGTATACTGATCGCAATCGATGTACTCTCAACCTCTGGCTTGCCTTTCCACTTGATAAAGTACTGTAGACGCTTTCGGTAAGCATACTTCGTATTATCCATGTAGCTTTAGTATTCGGCTTACCCTTCCACTAGATGAAGTATGCTTGATGTTTTCCCAGATTGCTTTCTCTTCGCAGTCTGTTGTCAATTTTCGATTTACCTTTCCCCCTAAGAAGATACTCTTGATACGCTTGGTGTGTCTTTACTTTGGTAACAAGGCATGAATCTCCCAAAACTTTTCCATCCAACCTTTTCACATATTGTTTAGGCATATATTTGGAAATAAATGGGGAGATAAGATTTGGCTCAGGTAGATGTGCATCAAGGAATGAGTTTGAAGGTTTTGTTGTTGGACCTAAAAAAGGTGTAAGACCCTCCAACGTAGTCATTGCATTAGTATCCATGTCTAGAGGAAAATCTTGACTATCATAATGACCCATTTTAAAGATCGGAATATTTTCAATATAGCATCTGAACAAACCCTCAACAATTTCTTGCGGGATTTGCTCGGGTCTAAATTGAGCCAACGCAAAATCACTATCCTTAAATTCATTAAACAAATTTTGCGAGTTAGAAAAGTTTTCGATTCTTCCATTGCTCAATATAATCTTATCATTAATTTCATGCAACTCATAATAAAACTCGGACGGTAACTCACACTGCGATGCAGAATGTGACTCAGGACTTGATTTACAACATAACTCAGAACGTGAATCATTATGCAACTCATAAAATGACTCAAAATGCAACTCAAGAATATAAGGTGTACGTGCTTCTACAAACTCTATATTCTCATGTGTAAGCGACTTAATTGACTCATATGTGACTAACACGGAACTATCATTTATAACGGAAATAGAGGTTTCTTCAACACAAATTATGTTTGTTTCTATCTCTTCTATCTCCTCACTCATCACGGTATTAGGGTCATACACTTTCTTTTTCTATTTTCAAATTTTCTTGCTCCTTATTTTCTTTCTCTTTAATGAATAAACTTTGAACGAAAAAATTTGTTGGACATTGATAGGCAAAATGTCCGAACCCTTGACACTTAGAGCAATCATGACACTTATCCGTCTTAGTTTTCAAACTCTGTAGAAGGTGACGGTGTGTTAAAGGCAATGCTTTTAAGATCGTCGGGCGGGTTCGGGCGGTTGGGGAATGTTTGGACAGAAATTGCTGGGCGGCGCCCCAAGATCCAGGCGACCGTTATGTATATATATATATATATATATATATACATATCTATTTTATTTCATCACAAATGTATATATATGCTATAATTTATATATATATATATATATATATATATATATATATATATATATATATATTTATTATTTGCACCCTATAACTTAGGTGAGTTATTTACATTATTTGCACCAAATTTGTAACTTAGGGTTGTGGTAATTGCACCCAAGAAGGGTTCTTTGCTTATTTACCCCCAATTTCTAACTTAGGGTGACATTAATTGCATCCAAGAACACCCACAAGATCTGTTGTGTGGAATAACGGGGTGAAACATGATCTTCGTCATTTGATCTGATGCCATCAATGGTCTTCACATGCCCCTAAAGATACCAAGTCTCTCTTTAAAGTTGGTGCAAGGGCCAACTTTTCGAGTGCAAGGGCCCTTTCAAAATCTGACAAGTAATGACTCCCGAGAATTTTATTTTTTTTAAATAAAATAAAATTGGGGACTGGGGCGGGGCGGCGGCTTGGGCGGGTGCCCAAAATCTGGTTTGCCCCAGGGGGTGACCCGGCCTAAATCGGGGCGCCCGAACCGCCTAGGCAATTTTCAGAATAGTGGTTAAAGGAACATATTTTTCAATAAGTCTCACCTTCATGCCATTTTATGTGGAGATGGGTTTACTCCAAAGAAATTCAATACGACGTTCTATACGGGTCCAAAACTTTTTGGCGTTACCTTTCAATTTTGTTTGAACTAGCCTAATTTTGTACTTATCCGGTACGCCGTACCAATTAAAATACTTCTCTACACTAGATAACCACTCCACGAAGGTTTTTGGTTCATCCTTCCCTCAAAATTTAGAACCTCATCCCGAATAGATTTTAGAAACTTCTCGGTAGGGTCGTACTCAAGTTTATGACGATGGGGGTATCCCCTAACTCTATTTTCATCCATACCATTGAAAGTTCGATTATGATGGATTTTTAAAGCCTCATGCTGAGTTTGCATTTGGGCTTGTAGTTCGGTATGAACTGTCGTCAACTTGGTTGCAAGTTCCTTTATGAGAGCTTCGATTCTGGCATAATCCATGCTAACGTAGGATTCGATTAATAACACTAACTAGTATGTGACCAATGAATTTGGAACCTAGAACCTAATATGAACTCCTATTTGATATAACATGCAAACAAAATAAGATTCCTAATGCAAACACCCTAAACTAGAACCGTGTTTTGATACCAATTTGATGCAGTAAAAATACTAAAACCCTAGTTATGCAATTTTAAAATCAATTTAAGGTTTAATTGAGCAACGGAGAAATAGAAATTAATCCAAGAACACATAAAATATTTAATAACTTTATTAGGGCAATTTAATTGATTCGACTTAGGGTCTGTTACCATATGAACTTCCCGATCTAGAAAACAGGTTTAAAGATAGACTCTAGTTTCGATCTAGTTTAGGACACCAAACAATAATCTCGATGTTATCTCTTGACTCCTTGCTAGGATTTGAATAATTTAAGGCCTAAAGGGTTTAAATTGTTTAATGGAAATTCAAAAATTAGGGTTAGGAGTTTAGAAAACAAAATTTCAACAACAATATAAAAAGGAAAAGATATTTGGTTTATGGGTTTTCAATAGAAGAAACAAACTAGATAAATTACCTGACAAACAGAAAATATAGAAGATCCAAGGAATAACTAATAAACTCTAACTAAATAAACTCAAAGGAAGAAGAATTGCTCTTCCAAGTTTTGAGAGAATCGCACCCTCGAATACTTTGATAAAAACTCTCAATTTGCAAGGGCAATATTTATTAAGCATTAACTAATTACAATTGTATTTACAATGTCTTTATATAGGCTAATAAACTTTAACTAAATAAAAAATTTGAAATAAGAAAATTCTAAAATAACTAAACCTCTAAAACGGCAAGTTTTGGCTCAAAACTCGTCTAGCCGCTAACTTGCGAACGAAACTTACGGACATCCGTCCTATGTTCACAAAAGCCGGTCCTTGGGCACGGAAGTCGTGGGGAGGTCCTTGCCTTAATTTTCAGAACTTCTTTATTTCACAGAAGTCGCATGGAGGTCCGTCATATAACGATTTTTTTTTTCTTTGCTTCCACGTGCATGCTTTCCAAGTATACATCTTGTAGCGTTTGATGTCCCCATCACTTATTTTCAAAGAGACTAAATCCCGACACTAGTTTTATCTTATGCTAAAAAAATGTAATATAGTTTTATTAGAGGCTTCACCTGTCAGCAACTGATCTTCAAGGCCCTATGTAAATCTCATCTTCTGACGGTGGGAGACGACTTCAATAAGTATAACCTATTGAAGTCAGTGATAGCCCATTAATTCTTTTTCAAAAAGTTTAATGCAATGAGTTTCTAACCTCTTTTGTGAGAGGGTTTACCAGAAGAGACACCCGACAATGGATTTCTAAAAGAAGATTCACCCTGACAGTAGATATTTGGTGGATGTTATAAAAATAATCACTTAAAGATTAGAAAATAATAAAATAAAATAAAGTTTTGATTCTCGGTCAGTAGAGGTTGTTAATTATATGGTGGATGGAGGTTCAAACTCCATTTTGGAATTTTTAAAATTCTCTAGGATTTCTTTTAGCATTTTTCCAGTTTTTTAAAAATAAATAAATAAAGTTTTTAGAAAATCATAGCAATGCAATAAAATTCATAAAATTTATCCAAAATTTCAAATTCAATCTCCTCTTAAATCAATTACGACTATCAGTTATAAAATCAAACACAAAAGCACCAAAGTTTTTAAAATAAAAGAAAGGGAAAATTTCAAATAAACACCTGAACATTGACACCGATATCACTAGCACACCTCAACTATTGCTCTTGTCAAACGAGCACCCGAAGATTCCGTAAGTTCATCAACGTCACCCCTACTGTCAACTCCTGTTAATATGCGAACGGAAAACGCTGACGGGAGTTGATGACAGTGGTCTAGTTGATGAACTTGTGATTTCTTTGGGTGTTAATTTGAATGAACTTTGGACTCTTCAGGTGCTCATTTGACAGGAGCAATAGTTTAGGTGTGTTAGAGATATCGGGGTCAAAGTTTAGGGTATTTTTTGGAATTTTCCCTAAAAGAAATTCTAATTTCAAGTAATTCTTTCAAATTATTTTCAAAAAAATTCTCTCATTTCATTTACATAAAATTATAGTTTAATGTCATAAAAATAAGTATATTATCTTATGTTAGCATGTTAAGCTCATACAATGTAATATATGTATGCAATTGGGGGTTCTTACAAATGTATTATTGGAAAACCAACATTTGTACATGCACTGTGCCCATAACTTTTTGAGCTTTTGTTTTATATTCAAAATTGAAACCAGTCTTTTATCTTTTATTCACATTTTTTTTGGCAAGATCCTCTAGAAAATGATATTTGCTTCTATATTCTGTACTTTCTGCATTTCTATTTGGTAATTCATTTTCTCCATTTACAATAGCCTCTATGCAATTATCAGGTTTTTCTCTGCTTTGGAAATTCAGTCGCCTCAACACGCTTCTTGTTGCAAGATGAGTTCAACATACAGACAACACAATGCGATAACTGCATCATTGTACTCTCTCTCTCTCTCTCTCTCTCTCTCTCTCTCTCTCTCTTGTTCACAAACCAAAATGAAACTGATCTAACTCCTCTGACACATAGGGATTCATGTTCTGCCTCCAACAAGTCGCATGCATATTCTCCATTGTTGCAATGATTGTTGGAAGCGACGAAATTCAACAAGCTTCTCAGATTCTGTCTTGTTTGTCTGATCTAGTTTATTGCACGTAAGTCTTTTTATCTTTATCCAATATTTGTGATAGAAATATCTGCAGCTCATATTGATTCTGCTGTCTGGATTTTTTTTGGTAGGGTTTGTGCTTGCATGCAGGTATGCAATTATCAATATACACTTGTAATTGTAACTTTTTATAATTTGAATTGAATATGTTTGGTCAATTAATGTAATTGTGGAGTATTGCAGACACAGCACAAGATCGAAATGGATAAAAGAGATGGCAAGTTTGGGCCACAACCGGTGATGGCGGTGCCCCCTGTTCAGCAGATGTCCCGCATAGATCAGCCAATTCCTCCCAATGTTGGATATCCACCACAGCCTCCATATGGGCAACCTTATGGCTATCCACCACCACCTCAGGCTCAAGGTTACCCTCCTGCAGGATACCCTGCAGCCAGTTACCCACCATCCGGTTATCCACCTGCTGGCTATCCCAGGTGATCTCCATCACTAGTCCATTCCGGTATGGGAGCTTTATGGAGTGTAAGTATGAACTTGAAATTTTTTGGAATCATTGTGGATAATTTCAGCTAGTTCTTTTCGATTGTATGCAGTTGACGTGTGGGCGATCTAGTTTTTACCTTGGATAAATGAACAAATTGTTAGTGCAGTTTATTGTTTCAAACATAGCAATATGGATTATATTCTTCACAAGTCCTGTGTTCATGTTTACTTGAAAGTGGCATCAAGAGTATTTGAGTTGAAGCATGAGCTGCTTTCTTGTCTAGTAGTATTTCAATTGGTACTACAAATATTATAATAAGATTTACCAGTTATGTCTTGCATTTTGTCATTGGCCTGTGTTCTTCTGATGCTTATTGGCTGATACTTAATATCTTGAGGTCTTTCTTTTTTCTCCTTTTTAAAATTTTTATTAATCCAAACAATTTAATTTTTCAGCTATCTTCTGACAAACAGAAACTAAGAAATGTGGCATCTGTCAACAATCTGGCCTTTGCTGAGGTTCACTTGAAGAACGATTCAATAAAACAAAAAATTTCTTTTTGTCAAGCAAGCCGGGTTTTTGTGTATGGGGCGATCTAGAAGACTTTTGACTAAATAAATTCATGCATAAAGGAATTTCTTGTTAAAAAAAAAAGGAATAAAAAGGGCTTTGACAATGAGATAGGTGGAATGATTTGGCTCTATAAATCCTAACCCTTATGGTGAAAACTATTTAATTTGGATGCCAATTACTTTACATGTCTAGCATTTGCTGCACATGAGCACGTGCGCTTTGGAATTTTCTTTTTATCTTTTTAGATCCAAAGGGTCAGTATATTAATATTTTTTTTTTTCTCTAATAGACTTGTTGGCTCTACATGGATCATCAACATTGAAAAGGTAAATAACTTTAACCATTACGATTAGGTTACACATACAAGAGTTGCTGATAATGGGTCATTAGGGTCATGCTCCATTTTAAAAATTGGAGTACACTCGTTTTAAAGAGTTAAAAAGTCTGAAGAAATTTTGACTTTCACGGATTTGGAGTATGGATATCCTTCAATCCAAAGTTTTCGTATCAGTACGCCACCTCTCAATGTGCTACCGCCCAATAGTCACAGATTCAACAATTTTAATCATCATAATTGCCTTTTCCCAGATATATTTCTCCTCTCATTTTTATTGCACTATTTGTTACTCTTTCATGTTTGTTCTCAGTACTTTTCAATTCTTATTGGCCTTCCCTTTGTATTTCTTGGGCTTGTATTATTTTAATCATTTGATTGCTTTTGGACCTTCTTTAATTGGGTGCTCAAACCCTCTCAAACAACTTTCTTTAATCCATTGCTTTTGGACAACCAATTAAATCAAATTCAAAAGTTCATTGCCAACTGGTTCAAATTGGCCACTCATTCAATTTATATGATTGGAAGGTCCATAACATCCATCATAAACATAGACTGAAATGGTGCTATCGTAATTTTTTATGGTGCTTGCTAAAAATATTAGAAATTTGGTATTATTTTATAGGGATAATTAGAGAAACATGCCTCAAAAACAAACTTTTTAGTAAAAAAGATCCGACCTCAAACATTTGAAAAAAATCGGTGCTTTCACGGATTTTTGAACTTCAGAAAAGTGTGAAAGCACTGTTTTAAAAAAAAAAAATTTTTTTTAAGTGCTTTCACGGTTTTTTGAAGTTCCAAAATCTGTGAAAGCACCGTTTTTTTAAAACATTTGAGGTCGAGTCTTTTTTGCTAAAAAGTTTGTTTTTGAGGTATTGTTTTCTAAAGTGCCCTAAAGCCATGAAAGCACCATTTAAAAAAAAAAAACAGTGCTTTCACGATTTGTTGAAGTTCCAAAGACTGAAAGCACTGTTTTTTCAAAACGTTTGAGGTCGGGTCGTTTTTACTAAAAAGTTTATTTTTGAGGCATGTTTCTCTAAGTACCCCATTTTAGGGCATCCATAACTGATAATAAAAATTTGGATTATTGGCTTGTCACTGAAGTCAATCGATATTTTGTTTATGAAGAGCGTCATACAAAATGTTTGATAAGGATGGGGCCTTAGTTGATCTGGTATGCTTTGATCCTGGTTAGGGGCCTCGGGCACGTGCGCGTTTGCCTGAAAGAGTTTCTGGTTGGGTTTCAAACTTTTTTTCCTTTCTTGGGCTGTGTTGGACTATTTTGTTTTTTTTTTTTTTTTCCCGTTTCTTTTCTGGTGGTTTCCACTGTTGTCGTTGTTTTGTTCGATTTCCAGCTCCTCGCTAGCTCTATTTATATAATTTATTGTGCCTTTATCGATTAAAGACAAAAAAAAATTGGTATTATTTTAAACATACATAAATGATAATAGTAATTTGGATTAATGGCTTGTCGCAGAAGCCAATAGATATTTTGTTTATGAAGAGCATCTTACCTAAGCAGTTTTTCGAAAGCTGACTGCTACAGATTCATGGTCCCTAAAAATCTGTGTAAGTATGCTTTTGACAGGAATTTGGTAGCTAAAAGATGTATTATTCAGGTTGGTAATCTCCTGAAGTTGATGCCCGGTACTAACTTATATACTAGTGGAACCTCTGAAACAAAATGTGCCCAATTGCTTGCAAATCAAAGATTAATGAAGGTTCACTCGCATCATCAGATTATCAGTCGCTTGATGCGGCGATGATGGTGAAACCCAGAATTCATCCGCGATGATCGTTAGATGGTGTTATAACATGGATATCCAAGCATGAGCACAACCCTCTTATGCATGCACCCATTTCCCACTTCTTAGCTAATGTTATGACTTGAATACTATCATTGCAATTTGCAAAGAAAGTGTAGAAAATAGCGGACGCATAAAAAATTATGGACTGAAATAGGGCTGTGCATTTTTTGGACCAACCCGTCGGAACTGAACCGAACCACCGGGTTTGGTCCGGTTTGGACATGTACCGGTTTGGGTTTGATTTGAAAAAAAAGAAAACTGAAAAGTTTGGTTTGATTTGGTTTTGGTTCCAAGCCTTTCCAAGTCGAAACCGAACCGAACCGAACCGAATGTAGTTTGTATATATATATATATATAGGGGGTTTTGATTAATTTTAAAGAGCATTTAAGTAAAATACATATTTTTATATAAAACTCTACCCTTATTTTTAATCTATTCCTAAATGCTAAAGAAAACCTGGTTGAGAAGTTGAAAAAATTTTGATGTGCAAGTAGAATTTATAGGAAAATTGAATCAAACCGAATCGAATCGGATTAGTTTGGTTTAAGAGTTGGACGATTTGATTTGATTTGAAAATCGATTAGAACTGATTTGATTTATGATTTTAGTTCAAAACCGACAAAACTGAACCGAATACACCCCTATAACTGAAATGTCATTGTAAACCTGATGAGCTCCTGACTAGTAAGGCTTGGGGATACTTGGAGGCTTTGCTGGGGCTACAAGTTTATATTCATTTCTCGAAATGGGGATGGGTGTTGTAATGGGTAAAGAGTTTGCTTCTCTATAGGGCTGGGCTTCCAAAAGGCAGAAAAGACTTTGGGTTTTAGGAGAAAAGTCTAGGAAACAAAATAGGACTTTTTTTTATCTGAGAGGGTCCCAAACTGTTACATAATTACTTGACAGGGTCTGAATTATCGCTAATTATCTCACAGGTTCCAAGTACCTCTATCTTTTTTTTTTTTTTTTTGATAAAATTCTATCTTTCCTAAAAAATGCGTACGTGCATTTAGTTCACTTATAATGAACAACAATATCTTTTATCTAAAAGCACATAAGCATTTGTTTTTAAGTAAGATCGATCAATGTGGTATGAGACAACATTCGATCGATCATGTATGAGAACGCACCTATAGACACCCAAATTTGGCCTAAGGCCTAATTGACCCATACTTTGAGAACGACGCACTCCCGAGCTTCCGAAAGCACCTCCCAAACTCTTATAACTTAATTTAACCTTTAGAACCCTTAGGAAGTAACCTTAACCTTTCTAAACCCATAGAAAGCCTAAAATGGGCCCATAGAACCTATTTCAAATCAATCAAAACAGCTGATGAAAATAGGAGTGTCAAAATTTGTACGGATAGTTACCTAACCTAAGGCCTATACCATTAGAATGTAGAGGTTCCCAACTTTCCAACGAACCAAGAATCGCCTAATTTAAAATTGTACATCAAAAGTTATGACAATTTGAAAAATACGGATTTGTGCTGGAAATTGTAAAATCAGGTCATAACTTCTCAAAACTCAAAACACCCATTTTTAAAAAAATGGTTGATTTGGGAATTGAGAGTTTGACTTGTGGACCATCCCAAAGCTTGGGGTTTGTTTCTTTAGGACCTATATGCTTTTCCCAACCTTAGATATCATCATTTTGCCATTTAAGTTATCACCCTATCATCCACCATTAAAACTCAACTCTCTCTTCTCTAAGCTCTTAAAAATAAAATAAAAACCTTAGATCCTTTCTCTATAAATAGAGAGCCATCTGTCACGGGGTCACTCTCCTAGTAGTATTAGCCCGTGCGACACTTAACGCCCGCTACGCTAAGTCAGCCAATTTTTCTCAAATGAGGCACGCGATGCAGTTTCCCAGATGCTACGAAGGGTGGAAGGCTTGTCTTACTCAAGCTTCACCTCAACCTCTACGTTCGGACTTCGCCCTGCGAAGCAACTCAGCAGGTTAGAGCCGGCAACGACGATTGTTAAGGCAACAGGCAACGATGAACGTAAGGCAACATGCAACGATGATAGATATAGCGATAGGCAGCGACGAGCATACATCGAGCCTCCTCTGGGCTAGAACCTGCACCTCGAAGGTGGTTGGAAACCACCAACGCGATGGCCCTAGTACACGACGTAGCTAGGACGACCACGCCCTAAGTGTGGCCCGGATGCAGACACATAAGCTCACGAGGCTAGTGTACGTGTAGGGTCGGGGGATCCCAACTCAAGTTCCCTTGTATAAGGGTAAAACAATAATTCAGGCGAAATGACGGGAGGTCCTCAAACCCCTTGGTTTGTCATACTTTACTATTCACCCCGCAATGCCAGCCCAATTGACCAAGTCGCGTTCATGTCGCGACCGTGTCGCGACCAAGTCTTCACCCTCCACCCCAACATGTCGCGACGCTATCGTGGCTCAGCCCAGTACATACGATGCTGCCCTCATAGCCTTGATGCACCAGTGATACTCAAAACTTGGAGAGGAAAAGTGGCCCTACGGCTGCCCAGAATGGCCACGCCGCGTGCCCCCGTCACATCCTCCTCCACTCAAAATCGTCAATATCCTCGTTGACGCGAAGGCACACATTCTGAAGTTCAATCCTGTATGTCACCTGCCACGGTTCCTCGACAGCACCCGGCCTTCACTCTCTGTAGCAAAACTGTACATGCCCAAAACTGCACACTTCAAAATCTGTACACAGTTGGTGTTTGAGTCTTCCCGCGGCCCACACCAACAAGACCGCGATGTGAACTCTCAGCAGTCAATTAGTCGGAGCGCCCCTATTCTGGCAACGGGCTCCTCATCATCAACCTTTTTCTTACCTTTTTCTGTGACCATCGCGTTCAAGGCGGCTTTCTCTGGACACTCGGTGCCTCCACCATAACTTGGCATCGCCGACCAAGTATCTCGATGCAATTCTTAGCTTAACTTTAGCATCGAGGTCCCCCAGCGTTTCGAGGTACTCCTCCACGTCCCATATGAAGTTCTCGAGGTCCTTCGCCTCGCGAGAGCCCTTGAACGTCTCTGGCTCGGGGAACTTAAATCGAGGTGTCGACGTCCCTGCGGGCACCCCAACTGGCATTGCCAGGATGAGCTTTTTCAGCACGCTCATCTCGTCATGTACCTCCTCCAACGTGACCTTGATTTCTCGTACCTCTGCTGCCAATTGCTCTACGGTCTCAGCCACATCGGCATTGATCCTTTCATGCCTATTCAGTCGTTCCCTGTGTAGAGTCATTACCGATACCATCGACTCGAGCTAGTCCGATTGAGCTTCCAAACTATCTAGGCGCTCCCTTGTTGATCGTTCTCTTGTCCGTCGTCTTGCATCCTCGCTGGTCCCTTCCATCTCAGCCATCACTGTGGCTCTGATACCAAATGTCACGGGGTTACTCTCCTAGCAGTGTCAGCCCGTGCGGCACTTAACGCCCGTTGTGCTAAGTCAGCCTATTTCTCTCAAATGAGGCACGTGATGCGGATTCTCAGATGCTACGAAGGGTGGAAGGCTTGTCCTACTCAAGCTTCACCTCAACTTCTACGTTCGGACTTCGCTTTGCGAAGCAACGCAGCAGGTTAGAGCCGATAACGAAGATTGTTAAGGCAACAGACAATGATGAACGTAAGGCAACATGCAACGATGATAGGTATATCGATAGGCAACGACGAGCATACATCGAGCCCCCTCTGGGCTAGAACCCGCACCTCGAAGGTGGTTGGAAACCACCAACGCGATGACCCTAGTACACGACGTAGCTAGGACGACCAAGCCCTAAGCGTGGCCCGGATGCACGCACATAAGCCTACGAGGCTAGTGCACGTGTAGGATCGGGGGATCCCAACTCAAGTCCCCCTATATAAGGGTAAAACAGTAATTCAGGCGAAATGGCGGGAGAACCTCAAACCCCTTAGTTTGTCATACTTTACTATTCACCCCGCAACGCCAGCCCAACTGACCAAGTCGCGTTCATGTCGCGACCGTGTCGCGACCAAGTCTTCACCCTCCACCCCAACATGTCGCGATGCTATCGTGGCTCAGCCCAGTACATACAGTGCCGCCCTCATGGCCTTGACGCACCAGTGATACTCAAAACTTGGAGAGGAAAAGTGGCCCTACGACTGCCCCAGATGGCCACGCCGCGTGCCCCCGTCACACATCCCCCCTTGTTTAAAGACTTTTGAAATCTAAGAGAATAAACTTTACATAAATCTCCTCCCATTTCCAAGCAAAAACTCATCCAAGCCTTAAAACTTTATTTCTTCCCTTGTCATTGCTTTTCCATCTCCATCATTCCCAAGGTTTAAAACCTTCGCCAACTATCTCACACCATCATCTCAAACCCTCTAGTTCCCAAGCCCTAGCTAGTTAAAAAAAATCCATCTCTAACTTATTTTGTAACGACCCAAAATTTTTTTAAACTAAATTTATGGTGTTAGATTTGTTTTGCACCAAGCATGGTGTTAGTGCACCAAATTGGAACCTAACCTAATTAATAGAGCTCTATCTAAGATTAGGATACGTACAAGACTTTTTCATTTTTCTTCTTTTAAGAAAAACCCTAATCGTCTCATTCTTTTCTCCTTCTCAAAAACCCTAGCCGTCACAACTCTTTCTCTAAAACAAAACATCTCAATCTTTCCCAAAAATTGTTGCGTGTTCTTTCATGAGAACCGCCGTGATTTTCTCCCGCCGTCAAGATCGAGGTGGAAGAAGGTACGGGCCATCACGTGGACGTTGATTTCTATCACTCTAATCATCGTCGATCTGTTGATCACGCTTCAAGAGGTGGATACCCATCCATCTATCTTATTTTTCTCAGATCTCGTCATGTAGGGTACGATCGATTGCGTACCGACGGGTTAAATAAATCAAACCCGTGTATATTTTGTATAAAAAATATAATTTTAGAAAAAGGAATAATTCAGCCGCTCGTAAATAGTTATTTATGTTTGAATATTTTAATTATATTTTTAGTTCTTTTGCAGAACTCGAACCCTACCTGTTTTGATTTTAATCGTATTATTTTAAGCAAGTTGAAACCCGAATGATATTAGTGTATAAAGCCGCTCACTGGGTTCCACGGTACACAGCGTCATCGTGTACTTAAAGCCCAATTGTTGCCGCTCGATTCATCCCTGTAGCTCCACCACTGACGCTTTATACATATTAATAATACTTATAATTCCGTGAAATAAAATATAATGAAGTAGACGTTTTTCCACTCGGTTCATCCCTATAGCTTCAACAGGAGATGTTTTGTTTTTTTATTACTTTATTTGCATCTCATAAGACAGGTTATATAAGACTTTAGCTCTTTTTTATTTTTTATTTTTTACTTTATTATACTTACATCTCATAAGACGTTTTGTCTTTTTTTTTTTTTTTTTTTTTCTATTTTTATATTTGCATCTCTGTTGGATTGGGGTATATTAATTGCATCTTTATTCTTTGGATTTAGTGTAACTATTTATATATATAATATAATATAATATAATATTTGAATATTATATAAGTGTCCCTGTTACTTAGATTTAACTTATAATAATATATTATATTATGTGAACCATTGTCAGAGAATAGCTTACCTGCCTATGGTACAGTATGATGAAACTCTTGATAGTTTTCTTTGTAAATTATACATTGTATTGAGATTTGATAGGGTATTGCCCCATGTAAACTTATAAAAATAATATACTATGATAATAGCATTGAACCAAGATCTAATTGAAAACAAAAATAGGCCATAAATTAAGGTGCCACACGCATAAGTTTTAACACATTATTATTCCACCATTAGATGTAGACTGATGCCTAACACTATTATAAGGTACCAAAATAATAAAGTTATATCATGTAAGACACAATCTTTTCTCACATGTCAACTAACTCTCCCACCGAAGCCCGTGGGTATAGCAATACCATTGAATTTTGAAAATGTGAAATGACATCAGATGCCCTTGCTCACTGCCTACCGAAACTTTGTAAATAATTCTATTTTAAAATAAATGGCAGTGAATAAATTGTTAAGAATTCTTTACTCCTTTTAGAAATAAATATCTCCATTAATGTGAGATATTTATTTCACATTAACTCTCCATTATTATTAGGTACCAAAATAATAAAGTGATATAATATAACACACAATCTTTTCTCAAATGTCAAGATTCGGTCAAACATTTTATTTGTAATTATCACCTTTATATTATAATCTCTACCTGTATATTATTTTATATTAAAAGTACATATACATTATTATTTTAATATATAATTAATAGATAAGCCTCTTTCAATTATATTATATACTTAATAATACATTATATAATGAAGGATGCCTAATTTTTCTATTTATATATTCTACACAAACAAAGGTACTTGAGTACCTTATTAATTTAATAACATAACAAAAGCACACAAAACCTTGTTTCAAAATCCCTTATCATGTTGCATCCATCGATCGACACTTTAACATCGATCTATCAATTCCATATAGAAACGAACCACTGTTATAATATCCTAAAAATTTTGCGTTAAACAATGACCTCGGGATCCGTGCCCGATTGGTCATAGGTTTGACCATGTAGGAGTTCACTAGATGACGTAGGGTATGATGAACGGATGAGATGTGGGAAATTAAGTGAATGTGTGGAATGTGACGAAATTCGGAGTCACATACACCTACTTCTGGTGTATGTGCTCAATATACAAGTTAGAAGGGAAATAAAAGGGTTTAATAACCCTAAAATAAATTGTTTTGGTTGTTGAAGGAGAGTAAAGAAGAGAGAGAGAGAGAGAGAGAGAGAGAGAGAGAGAGGAGTAAAGAGAGGAGTTATTACAGCTGATTGGAAGGGGGGATTCGAGCATTTAAGGCCGGATTCAAAGTGAGGGATTCCATTAGAGCCAAAAGCTCGAACCCTAGCCTTTCCAACCATTAGATCTAATCAATTTAAAATTGATTGAAGGTAAAATCCTTGTAAATTCAATGCATAAGTTATGTGAGTTCATTGTAGTTAAGAATGGTTTAAATTAGAGGATAAAGGCTTAAAAAAATGAAGGAAAAAGAGTAGGAAAAGATGGGGAAGAACAGCCCAAAAAGGGGCTGAATCTGGCCAATTCGATTAATCGAAATTGAGATTCGATAAATCGATTTTCGCCAGGAAGTTGAAAAGTCAAAGAACCCGAATTCAATTAATCGAACTGAGTTTCGATTAATCGACTTTGAATTTTGATTAATCGATTGTGGTGTCGATTAATCGACTGAGAACCTCCAGTGGACTCCAGTGGATGGAGGAAAAAGAATATGGGGAAATCGACTAATTGAAATGGGATTTCGATTAATCGAATTGGGATCGATTAATCGATTTTGGGAATTCGATTACTCGAATTGAGAATTGAGAATCGAATGGATGGAGTAGAGAATTTCGATTAATCGAATGGGGATTCCATTAATCGAATGGGAATCTCGATTAATCGATTTTAGGAATCGATTAATCGACTTTGAATTTCGATTAATCGATTTTGAGAGTCGATTAATCGAACCAGATTCGATTAATCGACCTTGGAGTTCGATTAATCGATTGTGCCAGTTTTTATTGACTTTTGAGTTTGACTTGGAGATTCTTGGAGGGTCTTGGACCTTCCTTGTTACATCTTTATTGATGTATTTCATGTGTTATGTTGTACCATAGGTGGTACGTGTGAACTTGGGCACAAGGAGCCACGTGGGACCTTGATGCGTGACTTATCAGAGACTTGAGGTAGGGAACACCTTAAACATGTACTTTAAATTGTAAGAGCATGTATGTAGTGATATAGATTTAAATTGACAACTGTTTTATTGCTTAAAGTTTTGTGAAAAGGGTGTGTGTATGACATCTATAAGAGTAATCATAATGAGTCATCCCCAGGAGATGAGGAAGTAAAGTAATAAGAGCATCAGGTGTGATGCAACTGAATGGACATATCCCAGGGATGTATCCAAGATTGAATAATGTCTGATAAGGCCTAACTGATATAAGATACCACACTTACACGGTGAATAACTATATGTAAAGCACCTGATATTTTTGTTATTTGAGGTTTGATAGGATACCCCACCGACGTGGCGGGATACCCACGACTGACGCGGTAGGATATCCGTGACCGATACGGCGGCAAAATCGTAAGCCAGTACGGAGGCTTATCCGTATATAGTAAGCACACCCCAGGGGTGTTGAATTGAGATAAGTTGAAACCTTGCTACCGATCCCCAGGGGAAAGGGGTTTGGGTACTAATTGTATTTCCAAGGAATACGTTTAAAACTGTCTATATAGATGACGATGAAGGGTATCTCATCGGGGCTCGATGCTATATTGCTCGGGGATTACTTAAGTTGAAAGGTTAAGTTTTGCTTTAGGCCCATTCAGTGTCATTCATGATTAATTGAAAGACATGTGTAAACTATCAGTAAAAATGTGATTTCTTTTCAACTGTATTTCTCAGTAACTGCATAGACATATCATGCATGGCATATCATGGAATATATGTGAGTTATAATTTATATGCTCAACTGTGTTTGTTCCCTATTGAGCTAGGATGTAGCTCACCCTTTAGACTATACGACGCAGGTCCATTGTTAGCAGCTATTGACACTTCAGGGGACGTTGACCCTGGTGAGTTAGACCCAGCACCTGGTGAAGAGTTAGAGCCGCCTCCAGAGGACTTCTTCTAGAGGACTCTGCTGTGCATTTTGAGGGTTTTGTTTTGAGGGATTATTGGTATGGCTTGGTATGTCAAGTCTTGATTTTGTTTAAATCATGTAATTAAGTATTGAGATATTCTTTTGGGCGAACCATCAATGATGATTAGCTATCATCGATGGTTCGGATCGGTTCTATATTCATGCAGGGGCATGAAAGTAGAACTGTCTTTTGAGATGTGATGATGGTATTATTTTCGCATTTATTATTGTCATTTCAGTTCATCATTGTTGCTTGATATACCAAAGTTCCGTGCATAGCTAAGGGGCACGGTCAAGATGATCGTGTCGATGACACGGGTTTCAGGGTGTCGAAATTCGGGCTATCACAGTTGGTATCAAAGCTATTTCTTTTAGCAAATTTGACAATCATTCATTTTATCAGAGCATAGGGACTTCTGCTAACGAAACCTTAGTTTCAAATGCAGCCGCCAATGTCATCTAGGGGAAGAGGCCGACCGAGAGGAGGCCAATAGAGAAGTTTACGTAGTGGAGATGATTACATCTCTCCTACCAATCGAGTACCCTTGGGAAGGAGTGAGGCCCCAGGGGGCAGCAGTAGTAGACAACAAGAGGAAGAGGATCGAGATCGTCAGGATCAAGATCTGAGAGAACAGGAGAGAGTGAGAGAAAGACAGGAAGATAGAGAGGAGCGCCAAAGGAGGATGCACACCATGGAGACTATGGCAGCTGCCATGGCACAACAAGCCGCATCCTTTGCAGCTCATGCAACCAGAGAGCAGCAGCCACCTACACCACCTGTAGGACCTACATTGCCTGTGCCTTTGTCCTTTACTGAGTTTAGGAGGATGAGACCTCCTACGTTTTCTGGGCAGACAAACACAATGGCAGCAGAAAACTGGTTGATGGAAATGGAAAAAGTATTCAGCGTGCTGACATGCACGGAGTATGAGAGTGTTAGATGGGCAGCCTACATGCTAGATGGGGAGGTTGGGCCTTGGTGGAAGTTCGTGATACGGAATAGGGCCCAGAAGACCCCAAAGTTGCCATGGACTTGGGAGGAGTTTGTTGAGGAGTTTAACAAACAGTATTTTCTAGAGGTGGTGAGAAACCAAATGGAGATTCAGTTTCTACAGTTAGTGCAAGGGAGGATGAATGTGAGAGAGTACGGAGTGGAGTTTCTACGACTCGCCCGTTTTGCTCCTAATTACGTCGCCACTGACGTGATGAAGACGAAGAGATTTCAGCAAGGCTTGAAACCTGAGGTTAGGGGAAGAGTAGCTCCATTTCAGTTAAGGACCTATGAAGAGGTCATGAGCAAGGCACTAATTGTGGAAGAGGAAAATAACAACAGATATAGACAGAGAGAGCAACAAAGAGGAAGCAATGATCAAGGAAGAACGGGGAACTACGAACCGGTGAATAAAAAGCCGAGGTTCGTGGCCCAAAATCAGAGATCACAGTTCTAAGGGGGTTTCGGAAGACCGGCGCAGCGCATCCCAACAGAGATTTCCACTACTTGCATCGGGGAGACCTTTACGCTATGAGAGCTCTGCCATGTCTACTGGCGCTACCGTCACACAGGGTTCTTGTACAGTTTCTTCCGCGCCTCGAGAGACTTGTGCCAAGTGTGGCAAGCCTCATAGGACAGTGGATTGCAGAGCAGGGATCAGGGGTTGTTTCCGATGTGGCAAGGTGGGCCACTTGATCAAGGATTGTCCCGAGGTTGATAAGGGGAAGACGGCTTCAGTTGCAGCACCACGACCCATTCAAGCACGGAAGCCGGTCGTTCATGGAAGAGCCTATACAGTCACTGCTCAGGAAGCAAGGAGCGTGCATGACGTCATCCTAGGTGAGATCTCTTTTAAATAAAGGAATTCAACTTTCATAGAAATTTTAGATAGAGAAGGTGCATTCATTAGGAATAGTGTAGTTCTTTTTCTAAGCACTGTATTTGTATGTGAATTAGGGGTGTAAATTGATATGTAAACTATTGTATGTATGTATGTATACTATAGGTACGCTAACTGTATATGAGAAAGGATGCTTCGTTGGATATGACGCTAGAGTGTTGATAGACCCAGGGTCTACACACTCATTCGTCACTCCACGATTTGCCAAGAGGATGAAGATTATTCCAGAGGCGTTGGATTTTGTCCTATCTGCGTCTATTCCGACTGGAGAGTTAATGGACACGGAGCTAGCTTGCAAATCCATCATTGTGGCAATTCGATACCTGGAGGTGCATGAATGGAAGGCAAAGTTGATACTGCTGGACATGCAAGGGTTTGATGTGATCCTTGGCATAGACTGGTTGGCACAACAATGTGCGACGGTCGATTGTAAGAACAAGGTTGTCGTCTTCAGACCCAACACAAGAAGATCATTTCGATTTCAAGGAGTAAGGTCATCACATATGCCACTGATCTCAGCAGTAAGGGCCGAACGAATGATCAGGAAGGGTTGCAGTGGATATTTGGCTTTCTTAAAGGAGGACAAGGAAGAAAAGAACGTCATATCTGAGATAGCGACGTTTTCCGAAGGAGTTGCCTGGATTACCTCCAGAGAGAGAAGTAGAATTCGCCATTGACTTAGCACCGGGAACGGAGCCTATTTCAAAAGCACCATATAGAATGGCTCCTATTGAGTTGAAGGAGTTGAAAGAGCAACTACAAGAGCTCATGGATAAGGGGTTTGTCAGACCGAGCGTGTCTCCGTGGGGAGCATCGATCTTGTTTGTTAAGAAGAAAGATGGGTCAATGCGTCTATGCATTGACTATCAACAACTGAACAAACTCACTGTAAAACTGTTTGATCAACTGTAAAGAGCGAGGTATTTTTCCAAGATCGACCTGAGACCTGGATACCATAAGTTGAGGGTCAAGGCAGAGGACATCCAGAAGACTGCTTTCAGGACACAGTATGGACACTATGAATTCCTTATGATGCCGTTTGAGTTGACAAATGCTCCGACGCCATTTATGGATCTGATGAATCGGGTGTTTAAACCACACCTGGACTCCTGCATCGTAGTGTTCGTTGATGATATTATGATATATTCCAAATCCAAGACTGAACATGAAGAACATTTGAGGATTGCTCTACAGACGCTACATGAACACCAATTGTACGCCAAACTCAGCAAATGTGAGTTCTGGTTGGAAGAGGTTAGCTTTCTGGGACATGTTGTCTCAAAGCACGGTGTCACTGTAGATCCAGCAAGATAGAAGCAGTGGTTAAACGGGAGCAACCAAAGATAGTGACCGATGTCCGAAGTTTTCTTGGGTTAGCAGGCTATTATCGACGTTTCGTTGAGGGGTTTTCAAAGATATCGGGACCTCTCACGAAGTTGACACGAAAGGATTCAAGGTTTGAGTGGAGCGAGGCATGCGAGAAGAGTTTTCAAGAGCTCAAGATAAGACTCACTTTAGCTCCAGTGCTAGCGATTCCTTCAGGTAGTGGAGGATACGCAGTGTACAGCGATGCGTCATACAATGGTTTGGGTTGCGCGCTCAACCAACACAAGAAGATGATAGCTTACGGATCAAGATAGCTGAAAGAACACGAGAAAAATTACCCGACTCATGACTTGGAGCTAGCAGCAGTCATTTTTGCGCTGAAGATTTGGAGACATTACTTGTATGGTGAGACGTTTGAAATTTTCACCGATCATAAGAGCCTCAGATACCTGTTTACACATGATGAGTACTGAAAAATGAGGATATTTCACCCCTAAATACCTATATTTAGCTGTCCGATGAAGGCTATCTGATGAGATTGATTAGATTTGAAGTGTTTCAGGTAAATACAAGCCAAGTATAGAAAACAGTCCAAGAATTCTGAATATAATGTCAAAACACTGCAACTTCGGGTAACCAAGAACTTGGTGCGACTTGAGGCTAAATTTGGACCTTCAAGATGGCCGAATTACAACATTGTCAAAACATGCAAGTTGTAGATCTTTTCGTCAGCTTTCCAACGGTGCATGAATTGTCTCAATCCGAGTTCGGGACAAAACGTTATGGCCAAAATACCGAAGTAGTGTCTGAACCAAGAAGAAGTGCTGAATTTCACGGATTTCTGGGGTCGATGCATCGACCCTACAGGTCGATTAATCGAGCCAGAATTAGAGTCTGACACGAATCTGACACTGGAAACCTGATTTTTGGGATTCTTTGTCGGCTCGATGCATAGACCCT
The DNA here is from genome assembly GCA_021018995.1 of Chloranthus sessilifolius. Lineage (NCBI taxonomy): Eukaryota > Viridiplantae > Streptophyta > Magnoliopsida > Chloranthales > Chloranthaceae > Chloranthus > Chloranthus sessilifolius. The sequence continues at coordinate 21,439,097 of CM037589.1, forward strand.
CCTTGGTCGATTAATCGACTCGAAAAAACAGGCTTGGGAGACTTCCGCGCGACGGGTCTATTTAAAGCGACTCAAACACTTCGGGAAAAAAGAAAAAATATATATCTTTTTAGAATTAGAATTACGGAGGAATTAGTTTTAGGAAAGAGTTTTAGTTTTTAGTGTTATTAGTTTTTAGCCATTATTTTTCATAGTTAGACATAGAAATAGGAAATTTTATTATTCTTTTGAGAGCTTTGTTCCCTTTAATTTTTCAGTACTCATCCCTTCAGTTTATAAATTTTGTTCAAAGTTTATTCCTGCATTAATTTCGTTTCTGAAGATCATCATATTTGTGGATCAACGTAATTTCTTTTGAAGTTTGAGGTAATTTTAATTAATGTTATTTTCCCGTATTTATTTATTTATGTCATTTATTTACAATATGTGTGGCTAAATTTATAGGGATGGGGATCTAATGATTCCCATCCGAGGGATGTACTTTTAATAATATAAATTTAGGATTAAAATATGAGATTTTATTTTTATGGTTGTTGTGCTATCATGAATGGATGAAATCCCCGCCACTAACCGGGATCGCGTGTGCCGAGTCATGCTCGGGATCTCAGATCTGTGACGGTAATTTTACCCAATCATTGTTATGGTCTTTTTGTTTTTATCGTGTGGATCTAATTACGATTATGTTCTGGGATCGAGTGTGCCGAGCCATGCCCTGGATCTTGGTTCTGTAATGGTAATTTTATCTTAAATAATCCCTAATCTGAATAAAGTGTGCCGAGCCATGCCCTTGATTTCAGATTTGTAAGTGGTATTCTTGTTGGAATTTTCACCCACCTTGGGGATGATTTTTATTTGAACCTGGGATCATGCGTGCCTAGCCGTGCCCTTGATCCCAGATCTATATATGAAAATCATCTAAGTCCTGATTGCAGGAATGCAACGTGGAACCTATTAGGGTGTTGACCATTGATCTTCCATAAAAGATGTTTGTTACCAATGAAATATCTCATAATTTAATCCTTAGATTTATATTATAGGAAGAACGGACCAAAGATGGGAGGATTTAGTATCTTCATCTTTATCATCATCTTCACTTTTATTTTTGAATTATCAGTTGAATTTTATTTTTGTAGTCATTAATTACCATCTCATCAACCGCTTAAATCATAAAACTGGTAGAATACTGTTAGATCTTAATAGATTTCTTGAATTGCTTGTCTCTTTTAGATATTTCAAAATTAGTCCTCGTGGGAACGATCTCGTACTCCGCACCCACTATATACAAACCGATTCGTGCACTTGCGAGTAAAACATTACATTAAAAATATCACAACAACACAGAAGGAGCTCAACATGAGATAGCGCAGATGGATGGAGTTCCTCAAGGATTATGATTGTTCTATACAGTACCATCCAGGCAAGGCTAACGTAGTAGCCGATGCCTTGAGTCGGAAGAGTTCAGCTCAGTTAGCTTGTTTGATTTTGGGTATGCACCAGTGGAAATTATTGGAAGACCTGACACTTTATGATGCAAACATTGAGTCGAAAGCTACAGGATCCTTTTTGGCTAACATCTCAGTGAGACCAGTAATATTTGAGCATATCCACGATCTACAGATGAAAGATCCGACGTTAACAAAGATTCATCAAGATGTGATGGAGGGCATCAGGCCGGACTTCTCAGTGAAAGAAGATGGTTCTTTATTGTTTAAGGGCCGTCTCTGCATTCCGGACAATGCCGATCTAAGACGAACAATTCTTGATGAAGCCCACAAGTCAAATTATGCTATCCACCCTGGTAGCACCAAAATGTACCAAGACTTGAAAAAGAACCATTGGTGGAGAGGTTTGAAGCAAGACGTGGCTGAATACGTATAACGGTGTTTGACTTGTCAGCAAGTGAAAATTGACCATAGGCATCTTGCTGGACTATTACAGCCTTTACCAATACCAGAATGGAAGTGGGAATCGATCTCTATGGATTTCATTGTTGGATTACCGCGTACTGCCAAGAGACACAATGCCATTTGGGTAGTCGTTGATCGATTGACCAAATCAGCGCACTTTTTGCCTTATAATACGATGCATATGACAGGAAGACTGGCAGACTTATACATGAAGGAGATCGTAAGATTACACTGGATTCCGAGCAGCATAGTTTCATATCGTGACCCACTGTATACGTCCAAGTTTTGGAAGAAATTTCAAGAAGGAATGGGAACGCGACTAGATTTTAGTTCAACTTTCCATCCTCAAACTAATGGGCAGACAGAGTGAGTGAACCAAGTGATAGAAGACATGCTCAAAGCGTGCATGCTGGATATGCAAGGATATTGGGATGAGTATCTACCATTGATCGAATTCGCATACAACAACAGTTTCCAAACGAGCATTGGCATGGCACCGTATGAAGCTCTGTACGGACGATGATGTAAATCACCCATCAACTGGGAAGAAACAGGTGAGAAGTTTATTTTGGGGGCAGAACTACTTGAAGACAACGCCAATCTCGTACGCATAATCAGAGAAAGACTGAAGTCAGCACAGAGCAGACAGAAAAGTTACGCTGACATCAAGCGGACTAGTGTCGACTATAAAGTGGGTGAACACGTGTTTATTAAAGTGTGGCCTATGAAGGGCGTGATGAGGTTTGGCAAGCGGGGGAAGTTAAGTCCCCGTTATCTTGGACCACTTGAAATTTTAGGTCGCGTAGGCGAAGTAGCTTACCGCATTGGATTGCCACCGTTATACGATCGGGTACATAATGTTTTCCACGTATCGATACTCAGAAAGTACGTGAATGATCCATCTCATGTGTTAGGAAGTCAACCTTTAGAGATGTGTGAGGATATGAGCATGATAGAAGAACCGGCGGAGATCTTGGATCGAAAGGAACAAGTATTACGTACTAAAGTGATTCCCTTAGTGCTTTTCCGATGGAAAAATCATCCGACCGAAGAGGCTACGTGGGAACGGGAAGCCGATGTGAAGGAACAGTATCCGAGCTTGTTTGCGACGACTTGAGAGTCAATATTGTAACACCGCAAGAATGTTTGCGGATTCTTATTTTCCATGTAATTCAATGATGACCAGTTGGTCAATATATTCAATGAGAATTCAAAATTTTTTGAGATGAATATCACCATGGAAATAAAGGACGAAAAGAAACAACAGAATTCGAGAAGTCGGGTAAAATCGATTAATCGATTTGAGGATTCGATTAATCGAGTTTTGGTCGACTAATCGACTGGCATCAGCCAATGAGGGAAAATTTTGATAGATGAAAAGTTTGAAAATTTTCGATTAATTGAGGGAATTCGATTAATCGATTAATCAACAGTGAATCTCGATTAATCGACTGGCAGAGGCCAGTGGGCCTGATATTTGGAAGATTTAAAGTCATAGTAAATTCAACTAATCGATCGAAGTTTCGATTAATCGAATTTGGGTTTCGATTAATCGATCTTGAGATTCGATTAATCGAATAACTTAAGGGATTTTCAAAGGAAAATTGAATTATTTGAAATTTCGATTAATCGATGATGATTTCGATCAATTGATTTAGGATTCGATTAATCGAATTGGAAAATTCGACTAATCGAGTCATAAAAGAAATTGGGAAAAATTTTGAAGGACCACACGATTTCGACTAATCGAAGTAAAATTCGATTAATTGATTTTAAAATTTCGATTAATCGAAATGGGTCGATTAATCGACTGGCTAACACCAGTGAGCTTAAAATTTTAAAATTTTAAATGGCTACGATTTCGATTAATCGAAATGGATTTCGATTAATCGAGTTTTTATTCAACTAATCGATTTTGGAAATTGATTAATCGATTTCGAGCACCTTAGCTAATTTTGTAACTCGATTAATCGACCTTGAGAAGTCGATTAATCGAATCAGGGCCTATATATATGAGAGTTGGGGTTTTGGTGCTCATTCAAAACTTTTGCATTTGGGCGCCATTCTTCTTCCTCTTCTCCAACCGACCGCGACCAGCTAGGGTTTGCACATTTTGATCGATTTTGGATCGGATTCGAGTAACATCGCATCCTAAACCCACGATAAACCCTAAATTTAAACTTTTTCTTCAATTTGAGTTAGAGAAACCCTAGTTTTCTTGAATTTTCACCACAATGCCGCCGAAAACTCGTTTGTCTTCAAAGAAGGCAACCTCTAAGCTACCGGTCCGGCGTAAGAACGCCGCACCGCCACCACCGACCCCATCACCCGTGAGGACTCCATCGCCATCGGCATCAGACACCACGTCCGGGTCGACGGGCGCATCTTCGCGTGAACCTTCACGTGAATCCACACCTATGCCACCACCACCCACCCATGTGGTTCAACCCAACGAGTGGTGGGCGGCTAAGACCATTGAATTCGATTACATTATTGACCTAACTCTATTCACAAACCTTAATGTGCAAGGCGAGACCAATTGGGCTTGTAAGTACCTTGAAAATGCCGGACTCGGCAATCTTTTGAAACCGACCGTGGGTCCTATTACCCTTGGTTGGTTCGACTGTTTTACCATGGCCTTACCGATGGCCCTACTGACGACGTGGTCTTGACCAAGATCGAGGGTCGAGACTACACCATTACACGTCTCCACATCCATGAAGCACTTGAGTGCTATTTGGATTTTGTACTTGAGACCACCCTATTTCCACCGTTCCCAGAGGAGGTGGATGTCGAGGAGATCATCCGCGACATGACCAAGGGGAAGAGGGGTTCAGACACCTCAATTCGGAGGGTAGACTTACCTCCGTATATGTGGATGCTCGACTCCATCATCAAATGCAATCTGTACCCAATGCGCCATGACACCGAGCTCGTGGAGTTGGTGCAACAGGCACTATTCACGGCTTACAAGGGCCGTTGGTTCGATGCCACCATGATCATCCTCGAGGGGATGAGGTACATGAAGGGCAAGTTGATGAAGGGCAACCTAAGGCCCAAAGAAAAAATGCCCTATGCTCGGCTCATCTCGAGCATATTGGAGAGCTCTTCCGCCGCCCCGGCGTACTTGATATCGCCCCACGAGGTGTGGGCGACGGACAAGATTAAACGGTTTTCACACTCCTCGTGGAACCGGAGTTACAACCTTCTGAAGAAGGCATTACCAGCAGCGGGCGTAGCGGAAGGCGCAGCTGTAGCACCACCACCACCCCTACCACCATAGCTAGACCTACCCGCCGGCGGAGCACCACCAGAGGAGGCTCCACCTGTTATCCCACCTCCTACCACAGCAGCTACACCACCACCTCGATCCACCCCGGCGACGCCGATGTCATCCCGTCGTCGACCTGCAGCTCCTTCCGGCCCTACTATAGAGGATGTGTTGGCACGCATGGAGGCCAACAATGAGCAGATGAACCGGAGGATGGACTTCCTTATGTTCCATACCCTCCGCTACATCTACCCGTTGGACTACCAGCAGTATTTAGCTCAGGAGGAGGAGTGGACTGATGATCGCCCATAGGGGTCCTGTCTCCGTCCGACCACCGCTGCCACCGATGCAAAGATGCCTCACCCCACCACGAGCACCCTCTGAGCCACCTCCACAAAGACCATCCAAAGCTGCTCCTATACCAGATCAGCCACTAGAGGGGACGGCTTGACACCGAGACGAGGATATTTTTGTATTACCGATTTTGGGAGTTTTGAGGTAATTCAAAAGCTATAAACAACAACTGTAATTTTGGAAATATAATGAAATACATAAACAAATTTGTATATTTATGATCATTGATTTTCTTACATTCTGTCATGTGCCGTCATTTTCTTACATTCTGTAATGGTTTTGTAAATTTGCTCGTGCAATTATATTTTTTATGCTATGTTGAGTTACTCAACTGGTCCACCTCACCCCAGAGTGTGGGGAGGGGGGGGGGGGGAACCAGACCGACACACCTTTGGATTATTTTCGAGGACGAAAATTCCCAAGGTGGGGAGGATGTAATATCCTGAAAAATTTCACGTTAAACAGTGACCTCGAGATTTGTGCCCGACTGGCCATAGGTTTGACCATGTAGGAGTTCACTAGATGACGTAGGGTATGATGAACGGATGAGATGTAAGAAATTAAGTGAATGTGTGGAATGTGACGAAATCCGGAGTCACATATACCTACTTCTGGTGTACGTGCTCAATACACAAGTTAGGAGGGAAATAAAAGGGTTTAATAACCCTAAAATAAATTGTTTTGGTTGTTGAAGGGGAGTAAAGAAGAGAGAGAGAGAGAGAGAGAGAGGAGTAAAGAGAGGAGTTATTGCAGCTGATTGAAAGGGGGGATTCGAGCATTTAAGGCCGGATTCGAAGCGAGGGATTCCGTTAGAGCCAAAAGTTGGAACCCTAGCCTTTCCAACCATTAGATCTAATCAATTTGAAATTGATTGAAGGTAAAATCCTTGTAAATTCAATGCATAAGTTATGTGAGTTTATTATAGTTAAGAATGGTTTAATTATAGGATAAAGGCTTAGAAAAATGAAGGAAAAAGAGTAGGAAAAGATGGAGAAGAACAACCCAAAGAGGGGCTGAATCTGGCCAATTCGATTAATCGAAATTGAGATTCGATTAATCAATTTTCGCCAGGAAGTTGAAAAGTTAGAACCCAAATTTGATTAATCGAACTGAGTTTCGATTAATCGACTTTGAATTTCGATTAATTGATTGTGGTGTCGATTAATCGACTGAGAACCTCCAGTGGACTCCAGTGGATGGAGGAAAAAGAACCTGGAGAAATCGACTAATCGAAATGGGATTTCGATTAATCGATTTCGAATTTCGATTAATCGAATTGGGATCGATTAATCGATTTTGGGAATTCGATTACTCGAATTGAGAATTGAGAATCGAATGGATGGAGTAGAGAATTTCGATTAATTGAATGGGGATTCGATTAATCGAATGGGAATCTCGATTAATCAATTTTGGGAATCGATTAATCGACTTTGAATTTCGATTAATCGATTTTGGGAGTCGATTAATCGAACCAGATTCGATTAATCGAACCAGATTCGATTAATCGACCTTGGAGTTCGATTAATCGACTGTGCCAATTTTTATTGACTTTTGAGTTTGACTTGGAGATTCTTGGAGGGTCTTGAACCTTCCTTGTTACATCTTTATTGATGTATTTCATGTGTTATGTTGTACCATAGGTGGTACGTATGAACTTAGGCACAAGGAGCCACGTGGGACCTTGATGCGTGACTTATCAGAGACTTGAGGTAGGGAATACCTTGAACATGTACTTTAAATTGCAAAAGCATGTATGTAGTGATATAGATTCAAATTGACAACTGTTTTATTGTTTGAAGTTTTGTGAAAAGGGTGTGTGTATGACATCTATAAGAGTAATCATAATGAGCCATCCACAGGAGATGAGGAAGTAAAGTAATAAGAGCATCAGGTGTGATGCAACTGAATGGATACATCCCAGAGATGTATCCAAGATTGAATAATGTTTGATAAGGCCTAACTGATATAAGATACCACACTTACACGGTGAATAACTATATATAAAGCACCTGATATTTTTGTTATTTGAGGTTTGATAGGATACCCCACCAACGTGGCGGGATACCCACAACTGACGCGGTAGGATATCCGTGACCGATACGACGGCGAAACCGTGAGCCAGTGCGGAGGCTTATCCGTACATAGTAAGCACACCCCAGGGGTGTTGAATTGAGATAAGTTGAAACTCTGCCACCGATCTCCAGGGGAAAGGGGTTTGGGTACTAATTGTATTCCCAGGGAATACGTTTAAAACTGTCTATATAGATGACGATGAAGGGTATCTCATCGGGACTCGATGCTATATTGCTCGGAGATTACTTAAGTTGAAAGGTTAAGTTTTGCTTTAGGCCTATTCAGTGTCATTCATGATTAATTGAAAGGCATGTGTAAACTACCAGTAAAAATGTGATTTCTTTTTAACTGTATTTCTCAGTAACTGCATAGACATATCATGCATGGCATATCATGGAATATATGTGAGTTATAATTTATATGTTCAATTGTGTTTGTTCCCTATTGAGCTAGGATGTAGCTCACCCTTTAGACTATACGACGCAGGCCCATTGTTAGCAGCTATTGACACTTCAGAGGACATTGACCCTGGTGAGTCAGACCCATCACCTGGTGAAGAGTTAGAGCCGCCTCCAGAGGACTCTGCTGTGCATTTTGAGGGTTTTCTTTTGAGAGATTATTGGTACGGCTTGGTATGTCAAGTCTTGATTTTCTTTAAATCATGTAATTAAGTATTGAGATATTCTTTTGGGCGAACCATCAGTGATGATTAGCTATCATCGATGGTTTGGATCGATTCTATATTCATGCAGGGGCATGAAGGTAGAACTGTCTTTTGAGATGTGATGATGGTATTATTTCTGCATTTATTATTATCATTTCAGTTCATCATTGTTGCTTGATATACCAAAGTTCTGTGCATAGCTAAGGGGCACGGTCAAGATGATCGTGTCGATGACACGGGTTTCGAGGTGTCGAAATCCGGGCTATCACAACTATACTCTAAATTGTTTTCAATTCAACCAATCGATACCAAAAATCGATCGATCAATCTGTACCTTAATTAAATAGTTTATATAACATAATTAAGACCGATTGATTGATTTCAACACTAATTAATCGATTCTCGTCCGAACAGATGACTTTAATTACACTATAAATTTTACCTTTGCACGCCCAAAACTTAGTGCACATTAATCACTTGCACTTTTTCGATCGATGGTCGTGATGCACTTAATTTTTAAAATAATAACATTTTATTGCACACTTAATAATAATGAATATGTATATATATATATATCACTTTTATCCCTTCAACGCGACCACCTTGATAACACAAAGTGCTAGAAATTTGATACGTCGTGAAAATCGAATTCTGACTTTTATGTTATTGAAATCACACTTTAATTATACTATCCTATATTGTATTGAGATGAGGTGCAAATAAATTATAAGTATAAACCTAATAAAATCTGGTATAAATCTTCGGTAAGTGAAATAATTTTGAACTTCTATTTTGAGCACGTTATACGAGTTAAGAATATGTTAAGTCATATGTACACGAGAGTGTATGAGATCACGCCTACGCTTGGACGTGATGATTCGCTGAGATGGTATCGAAGCGAGAAATATATTGTATTCACATGCCTTACAACTTATGATGGTATGGGACATCATGACTAGTAGGGTGAGTGCGAACTTAATGTAATTTCGTATACGGTAGCATATATGATGATCCTATCACCCCCGAATTCTAATATAATAGGATAAGATATGAGTTAAGGTACGAGGTCAGGTCATAAAAGTATGATAAGATATGAGTTAGTAAGATAAGATATATTACGAGTATGATAATAAGACACCGCTGTGTGGGCCAGCAAAAGATTAAGAAATTTAAGTTTCTATACGTGTCGTTCTTTGCGTAGCCACCGTAAGGGCAACAACGTCTTTCAGTCAAGACGGGTCTCTAGGAGATAATATGATATGAGTATGAGTTTCGCGCCGCCCCTGTGACTGGATGGAGTGTATGATATGATATGGAGGACATTATGATATGGTGGTATAATACTATAGTGACCCTCACATGGTAGCTCGAGCAGCGACTCTGGCATAGATCGTTTAGGATTTTATGAGTATATATGTTAGTTACGCTCATGCGATGTACAGACGTGTGTGCGAGAATAATAAGACATGATATGTTATGAGGTATGATATGATATGAGATATGAGATATGGTAAGGTACGTTAGGATGTAAGTGTCTAGATCATAGCCATGCATCTATGATATAATATGAGTTTTACGATATGCAAATGATGTTATTTTTCTCTTGCTATATTTTTGAGATATTATGTTTCACTCACGTGATGCACCTGAGTAATATGAGGTGCATTGGTGGTATATCCCATTGAGTTTACGTGATTGAGTAAACTCATCCCACAATAATCTAACAGCTGCAGGGGACTATACTAACGGTGTGGACGTGGGTTTCTCTGATCTGATTGGTGCTGAGAACGTTGACCCAGTGGACGTTGATTACCAGGAGTCTTTGGAGGGTGACGTTACCGGTTATTAGGAGGACTACAGTGCTGATTTTGATCCAAGTGCCGAATACTAATTTTGTAGACTCAGTATTGAATTTTGTCTTATGTTATTATCATTGACTCTATGATTTCATTTTATCGGATTTGTCTCCGACTTGAATTATATGTTATTTATGGATTTATGGTATTCTATCGCATTTTATTAGATTTATTCAACATTTATGATTGCTTTATATTACACCGTTATATGTTGGCTTTCACGGATTTCGTGGAATCAGATATGTGAGATGTTGTGAAAATTAAGTTGTACTCGCAAGTGCACGAATCATGATGTAGTCAGTGGGTGCAAAGTACAAGATCGTTTCCACGAAGATTGGTTAGATAATTTTAAAAGGGAAAATAGTAATTAATAAAGAAATTATCACAGATCTAGCACAATATTTAACTAGTTTAAAGATTCTGAGAGTTTGACAGAGGAGATAAAGACTAGGCAGTAACTGGGAATTTAAACAAATAATAAAAGATAAGGATTGAGATGCTGAATCCTCCCATCGTAGGTTTATCATTTACACAATATAAATCTATGAATTAAGATATGAGATCCTCATAAGATATTTATGAAGGAGCCCCGACCCTGAACACACCTGAGTTCTAATTTGTGGATCTGAGATCACGGAGATGTGTGACTAATATCCCATGAGTGTATGATTAACACTCACACCTCAGATAACATTTAGAACCCAATCTCTAGAGTAAACTTCACACTACCGATCTAAGATCACGGAGAGGTATGATTCACCTCTCATGAGTGTGTGATTAACACTCACACCTCAGATAGTAATCAGAATTTACGCCTAAGGTAAAGTCACATTGTTGATCTGAGATCACAGAGATATATGATTAACATCTTATGAGTGTATGATTAACACTCACACCTCAGATAGTAGTAAAACCTAACCCTGAGATAAGTGATAATTAGGATAAAGTCATCATTGCAATGCCGAAATCATAGGGTATGGTTAGCTCCTAGATATCATACCACAATCAGATCATATTCATGTCAATAATAACATTAGAGCCCTTAAAAGAAGCTCACATCTCAACCACAAATTTGTATTAATATAAATGACTCCCTCGGATTAAGTTCATTAGATCTCCATCCCTAATTAAACCAGTCACACATAATTGAAATAAATAACTCAATAAATGTAGAAATTGAAAATGACATTAATATATCATAAGGAATGATCCACAAAAATCCACCAAAGCTTTAATCTAATGCGTACAATCCTTTCTTGAATGCATAAAATAAACTAATCTAGGACCTAAAACTAGTAAATGAAAAGAACAATGCTTGGAACTAAAAGGGAAAAACTGAAAGAAACTAAAAATGCTAAGGAAAATAAAAGGCTCCCCAAAGGGAGAGACTCCTCGACCCTAACTCTAATTTTTTCTTAAATAGGGTTTAATTTCGAAACCTAACTTTTCCCCCAATTTTGAGCTTTAAAAATATAAAGATTCGGTGTGATTGTCGATTGATCGACCTTCCCAGATTTTTGTGAAACTTGGCCTAACTCTTCAATATATATAGTCTCAGTATTTTGGTCATAACGTTTTATTCCGAAGTTGGATTGAGGTGATTCTTATGGCGTTGGAAAGAAGACGACGAGCTCTACAACTTTGGTGTTTTAACCATTTCGTGAATCTGATGTTTTAAAGGTAAAAATTAAGCTTCAAGTCGGGATAAGTTTTAGATGGTCCAAGGTAGCACGAATTTGACATTATATTCTGAACTCTTGGATTATTTTATGCTCAACACATCTCCAGACTTATAAATCACTAAAACTATATAAAACATATTAAATAGCTTTCATCGGAAGGCTAAATGTAAGTCTTTAGGGGTGAAATATCATCATATTTCACTACTCATCACGCGAGAACTCTTATTATGTGTATGCCCGCTTAGCATATCTGGGATATGTGCGGGTCATGACTAGAAATTCTAAGCCCTTGGGATGGGGTAGAATTTCGGGTCGTGACACATTTGCTATCGAAAGCTCACCGGTGCTGCATCCACGTGAAGATTCAACCACGGTGCTACAAAGGCCCGAGAACTCCGGCTCTCCCCATATTTCCTCTACCTTATTTTGCTTTTCCTCTATCCTAAAATTTGAGCCGTTATGCCGCCGAAATTTTACTGATTGTGGGGGGCTCAAATAGGATCGGAGTGCCTTCGGGCAAGAGGAAGTACCACTCGTTTTTATGTTTTTTTTTTTATACTTGGCCATAATAGAGACCGCTTATGAGTGGGTCAATCGGGTGCTTAAGTCCTTCCCGATTGATAAACGAAGCCCCTATCCAAGAGCCTATGGCGTAGACCGCATCGGAGTCAAATCGAACACTTTGGTGCACACGATTTTGATTTTGGGTATCCTGGGACACTAAAAGCTCCGGGTGGTAACTCCATTTTTTTGAGTGCATCGTCACGACGGATTGATAAAATCTACGGTTGCACAATAACTTATACGAGACCAATTTGTTGCGGCTTTCTCATATGAGAACTTGTTGTCTCGTATAGGACCAACTCATCGCGGTCTCGTATGAGACCGATTGATTGCGGTTGCATATAAGTCTGATCGATCTCATTTATAAAAGATGCGCATGCGCGCTTAATTAAAGGACATTTTCACCATTAAAAGTAAATAAAATGTACGTGCGTATCTTTTTTATAAAAGATCTAGACCCTGCTCTGCATTTGGCAATAGTTCAGACCTTGCCATGTAAAAAGTAAGTTCTGGCCCTAAAATAAAGTTTGTCGGATGCGAGTAGTAATAAAGTAGTCAACCAACATTTAACTCATATGTTCTGAATATTTCAAGCATGTCTGGCATTTGAGCTGTTCATTTGGAACAGTTGAGATACCATCATAATCTTTGTATCCTACGTACTTTGGTGACTGATTACTATTTTATTTTTTTCAGACCTATTTCTCAACCCTTTTTTTTTTTTTCAAAGCTTTACTCTCTATATAATATGTAATTTTTCCTACTTTTCTCTAATTCTTGTTTGATAACATGAAAATATCAAATATTTGTAGAAATGAACTTAATTTTCACATGTTTTTATTTGATAGCATTATAAGTTGAAGGAAAGGAAAGGAAATTAAGTGGACCCCGCACAAGAACTCAATTTTAATGCACAAAACCATTTTAGGAATCAATTCAACTTCTCTGGCTGGAATTGAGTTCTTCACCAACACAATAATGAATTTTGTCATTTCACTACCAATTTTTAATTTAAAAAATATTCTATTCTAAATAATAAGGGTTATTATTTTAATGTTTAGACAAAAAAATCAAATTTTAGAATTTTTTAAAATAGCCTAATCCAATTAGAGAAATCAATTTTCAATAAACACCATTTCTTAAATAGCCCAACCAAATAAAATTTTTTTTATTTCTATAAAACATTATTTGGCGAGAAATTAATTAAGAAATTGATTTCATTTCCTTTTTAAGTTTTCCTACCATCAAACAGGTATCATTTCAATTCTACGAGTAGGAAAGTCTCTAATGAACATATTCAAACCATCCATCTCGAGTGTTAAGAATTAGAATCATAGTCTCTGACTTGGTTTTTAAATATTAATTAGCAAGTTGAAGACAGTTATAAATTGGAACACATAAGACATTGAGTTTTAAATAAGAGATCGACTCCAATTGCGCAGACTAAGGGCACGTTCATTTCATATCATTTCCCAGTAATATGTGAATATTACATGCAATCGCTCAATTTTACTGTAAAAAATATAAATTTGTGTGTTCTTTGTAATGTCATTTCCTGTGTTTTGTGTCCAAAATATTACTTGCAATATTTTTGACTTACGAGGCTATTAGTCGTAATATTCATTTATTGGAGGTAAAATTTGCAACGGTCATCTTATATTCAAACTTAAAGGTGTACAACTAAAGTTAAATGGGTACCTTTGTTTACAGTCAATGAAATTGCAATCTCAACTCATCTCCTTTAGCCGACATTCATTGATCGCCTTGAAATCAAACGATAGAGATTGTTTCTCTAACCAATCTTCTACATAATGAATCTTTAGATCATGGGTGTACCATCAGACAATTACTTTTTATTCCACGTGACACACATCTCAAAAAGTGACTCTAAAATCATGTTTGAGCGTGATATAGGCCACATGATTTTAGGGTCACTTTTTGGGGTGTGTGCCACATGGAATAAAAAAGTGACCGTCTGATGGTACGGCCATGATCTAAAGATTCATGTGTGAAGGATTGAGACAAAAAATGATCTCTATCATTTGATTCAGAGGTGATCAATGTATGCCGGGTGGAGGAGTTGGGGTGAAGTCACAAATTTATGGAGTGTACAATATTACACAAGCTGTCACTACAAAAAATAAGACTACTAGCGGCAGTTTTTTGCAGTCACAAAATGCCACTATTAACCAAAAAACTATTAAGGCAGTTTATGGCTTTATTTTTTATAGTGCGTTCCTTTCGGTGTAAAATGAGTAGTAGCCCATAAAGTTGATTTTATGCCCTCTTTTTAAGATGAAGTGAACAACCATTTTACACCAATTATGTACTTCTTTACAAGAAAATAAAAATGTACTTCTTTACAAGGAAAAAAATGCACTTTAATACAGGTAAAGTGGATATTACGGGAGAAGAGATTACCTTAAATAATGGTGCCCTAATAGATCAACAAAATCAATGGTACAAATTTAGGTCACACGTTGCCACATGGCACGTATTTTTGACCAATTCACTTAATTGGAGGGAAAATTGTGAACGGTGGATAATCTTTGGTAGACAATTTTACAGATAGCTTATGTGGTGTGACTTGACTGGCTGCAGTGCTTGGGCCCCACTATTGTGCAGCCCGTCACATCGCGCCACATAAGCTACCTTCAAAATTGTCTACCAAAAATTGTTCATTATATAACACTGTCCTAATTGGAATGGTTGGATATCGTGTAAACTTTACTTCTCCCTTCATATATATCCATCATCAAATCTATATCATCCAATCTGAACACTTCAATATGGACCCTATATTAAAGATGAATAAATAGTCCTTGATCGTAATCCTCCCTCCGATGGGCGTCCTCTTCTTCTTAACGTTAAAGTTTGCATAATATTATGCTACATGGATGACTTAGATAGTCCTTGATCGTGTCTCTCATGGCATAAAAGTTAAAATTAGAGGGTACTATTGACGCAAGGGGTACCCCATGAATCCTTTAAATACTTAATTTTTTTTTTTTCCCTGTCATTCTAGTCAGGTTTAAAATGTAAAGGGAAGACCCACATGGGAGTGCTGAAAGCAAGGATCAAAAAATCGGATTTCGGGACTGAAACCTAAATTTTGAACCGAAATTTCTAATTTCAGCCGAAATCTTCCCCATAATACAAAAATTATCTAAATTTTCAATTACCGAAATTTCGGCCAAAATGTTCCCCATAATTTCGGCCGCAAAATTTTGAACCATGGCTAAAAGTAGGGTTTTTTGTATATACCCCCCCCGAGAGATATGCCGGTATTGCATTAAAACCCCTAAGCCCTTTATGAAATCAATATTCTAAAAACACCACCATTCTAAAAGGCCTTTTATTCATCTATATTTACAAGTCATGCCATTAAAATTTACTACCATTCTAAAAGGTCCTTCATTCACCTTTATTTACAAGTCATGCCATTATAGTTTACCACCAATCTAAAAGGAGTACCTTTAAATCCACCCACAATTCTTTTGAGTTCACCCACGCTGAAACACATCGACCGTATTGAATCAGACAATGGAGATTGTTTATCTTCCCAATCTTTCATGAGATCGATCTTAGATCATGGGTGCACCATCAGATGGTCAATTTTTTATTTCATGTGGTACACACCCATAAAAGTGACCTTAAAATCAATTTTATGCGTGCACATGATGTTAAGGTCACTTTTCTGAGATATGTGTCACGTGAAATAAAACATTGACCGTTTGATGGTACGCCGATAATCTCAAGATCCATTGTGTGAAATATTGGGATGATAAATGATCTCTATCGTTCGATTCAATTCAATAAACGTGTTTCAGAGTGGGTGAACTCAAAGATTCGGTGGGTGGATTTAAAGGTACTCTTCTAAAAGGCCCTTCATTCACCCATCAGATTCAAGACCCATCAGATGGGTGATTCCCCTATTAAACCATGTCAACGTTTGGACGAATATTCAATAAATGGAGGATTTGTGGCAAACGATGCAATTATTTTTATAAAGAAAACCTTCAATCAATCCACTCAAAATATCCGACAATTTGCTATATGATTCAAAACTCATCAGATGAAAGACTGATTGGTATTGGTCGATACTTACCGATATAAATTTTTTTTTTCGGTATTGGCTGATATTTACCGATACAATTTTTTTTCTACATGTTTTAAAATAAGACTGATTTGATATTGGTGGTACCGTATCCATATTAGCCGATATATATCAGTGCAAGATGAGCCACTACCTAATACCGATATTGATACCCTGAGTGTAGGTCAGATTAGTCAAACCAAATACAAGAAGCATCAAGGTTTGGCTAATCGTAAAAGATAGGAACCAATCTTGTCCGCAATGCAAGGCCAGATACAAGAAGCATCAAGGTTTGGCAAATCCAACCTGCACTCGGGGTATCGGTATTGGTTTCAGGTATTGATCCGTCTTGCACCGATATATATCATCTGATATGGATACGGTACCACCAATACCAAATCGATCTTTTTTAAAAATATGTAGAAAAAAAAATTATATCAGTAAGTATCGGCCAATACCTTGATGGGTCTTGAATCATATAACAAATTAGAGGGTCGGGTATTTTGAATGAATAGATTGAAGGTTTTCTTTACAAGAATAATTGCATCGTTTGCCACAAATCTTCCATTGGTTGAGTATTCGTTCAAGCGTTGGCATGCTTTAATGGGGGAATCACCCATCTGATGGGTGACTAAATGGCCTTTTAGAAGAGTACCTTTAAATCCACCCACCGAATCTTTGAGTTCACCCATGCTAAAACACGTTGATTGAATTGAATCGAATGATGGAGATCATTTATCCTCTCAATATTTCACACGATGGATCTTGAAATTATCGGCGTACCATCAGACGATCAGTGTTTTATTTCACGTGACACACATCTTAGAAAAGTGACCTTAACATCACGTGCAGGGTTAAAATTGATTTTAAGGTCACTTTTATGAGTGTATACCACATGAAATAAAAAATTGATCGTCTGATGGTACACCCATGATCAAAAGATCGATCTCATGAAAGATTGGGACGATAAACAATCTCCATCGTCTGATTCAATCTAGTCGATGTATTTTAGCGTAGGTGAACTCAAAAATTTTGTGAGTGGATTTAAAGGTACTCCTTTTAGATTGGTAGTAAACTATAATGGCATGACTTGTAAATAAAGGTGAATGAAGGGATTTTTATACTGGCATTACTTGTAAATACAGATGAATGAATGACCTTTTAGAATGGTGATATTTTTAGAATATTGGATTCATTAAGGGCAAAATAGTCCTTTCGTTCATAAACTCATGGCTAGTTAATGGCATGGGGGGTATATGAGACAGAAACAAAAATAAAGATTGCAGAATAAATACTCATAACTCAGGGAGTTTGATGCAATATTGACATATCTTAAGGGAGTATATGTTAAAAAATCCTAAAAGTATAGCCTTTTTAGCTTTTATACAATACAAAATCAACCGTTCCTAAAATTTCCACCTCTTGTTTATGGCTATCTAATCTCCTTTTTTCAGTTTTTACTCCTCTCGAAAATGAGAATACTCCCTACCTATAAACCAAGTGATAAGAGGAGTATTTTCAATTTTTCATACTATTTGAAATTTGAACTACCTCTTGTGTGATGAGCTGATATTCAAGACACAAGCAAGGACATGATGAAAAAATAAGATAAAAAAAACGAGAGAGAACTATTAAAAGTGCTTCTTTGTAATTTAAAAATTATAATATAAATCAAATTCTGAAATAATTTAATTATAATTGTAATAGATATAGCTAAAAAGGAAAAAAAAATGGCCAAATTGGGTGGATTAAATATTGAGAAAAGTACAAAAATGCGCCCCATTTATATTTTTATTATAAAAAAGGTCCAAAAAAATTTTAATTATGAAAAAGTGCACTATACTGGCCAATACGGGCCCATATTCGTACACATTCTCCTTGCACATGCCTAATAAGAAAAAAGCCTAAAAAGAAATTAAAAAATATGAAAATTTGTTGGCAAGGGCAATATTATAATTGTCTATTTAAATTGCTCAGTGCCCTGTGTGGGTTGATATGTATGGCTTCCTGTTTCAAGTAAGCGGGGGTGCTGTTTCGAAAGAAAAAATGGCGTTTGGTTTTTTTTGATAAAAAATGACACATGATGCTATTTTGTAAAAAGCCATAAAATATTGGGCTTTAACATCATAGCCATTTAGTTTATTGTTTTTGCTATGGGATAATAGGATTTTTAGTTTTTGTTTTTGGCTATTGGATAATAGGATGAGTTAAATATCCAAACACTGTCATTAAATAAACTCACACCCTCCAATATTTATCACTTCGTAGTCAAACTGAGCAAATGGGGTTTGACAAATAAATGGACTCCTGAAAATTTTGAGACAATTCGCCAATCAGAAAAATGGGTAAATTTTGAAAAAGTACAAAAATTACAAAATTTTGAGAAAGAGAGAGAAAGTTGGCAAAAAGTTGCTACGTTTTAACTTATTTGCAAAATTTGTAGCTTTCCAAAAGAGACAGCAAATATGGTCACTATGATCATAATGGCGCAACCAGGGGCGTAGCTAGGATTGTCTGCTGGCGGGGGCTAGCTATTATCAATAGATCTGAATGACTATTACACCGTTGTTTTGGAGGCTTGTACACCATAGATTTGGAGGCTTGTACACAAAAGAAGGTTGTACAAGAAGGGTATCTTATACAAAATCAAGAGTTAAATGAGGGCTTCAATCCCACCCTCCTCTATGTGGCTACAGGCATGGGGGCGCAACCAAATCTTTACAGATCTATTTGGCAACTTGAATGAAGAATACAAACATTCTCCCAAATTCTCTAATTTACCTGTAACTTAAGTAGAATCTTGTACTATACAGCTTATAGAGTTTTTATAATGTTGCTTGGTTACTAATATTTTCGAGCTGTAAAGTGCATAATAAAGGAATCTTGACAACAATCCTGTATTTTGCATGAAATCAGATGATTATTTTGTATATTTCTAGCTACTTGGCACTAATAAAATCCCTCGTATTTTAGGCATTATACAAGTTACCAAAAGGGAGTAATTAATATATTTAACTCAAGAGCATTACAAGGTAAAAAGAAAAAGAAAAAGAAAATTCAATGTACGTAGCCGCAAGGGTAAAATCAAATATAGAGCTCTTTATGTGAGAAGGAAAGAGCATCAACGAAAGTTGACAGAAGACTTATAAGTCATGCCTACGCTCCAGTTAGGTGGAGCAACATTCCATGCAATAAGAGTCTCCTTTGTGGTGTAAGATGTGATCTTGAATGATAGAGATTGGCCAGCCAGAGTTGCAAAAGCTTGATAAGATGCACCCCAGTTGTGGGACATGGAAATCCACCCTGTCTTGCTACCCTTAACCCACATGCTCACTATATCACCACTCCCTCCCACATTCTTCACATACACTAGAAGCCAATACCCGTTCCCTTGGAATGAAAACTGAAGCCCACCTTTCTTAATGCATCCCACTCTGCAATCATCAGTAGATAAAAATTCACCAAAATTGCACTGATAAGACGATTCTCATCGTCCGATCAATCACCTACTTTTAGATCTAGTCACCAAATTGTACGGGGCCGGGTTAAGGTTTTTTTCAACTTCCGGCCTAAAAGTACTCAGTCCAAGCCCGCCCCTACCAGGCAGGGTCGGATTTAGGTTTTTGTTTTTGGCTAATTTTACGTCTCTAACAATTTCAATGGATTAATCTCAGGTGCATTTTAGTAAAATGCTCTCTAATTAAAACTTATTATATATATAACTAGGCCAAGCTCGGGCCAGGTGTTGGGAAACCTAATTCAAGCCTGACTCTTTTTAACCCAGGTCTAATCATACTTAACCTGGGTTGCAAAGAGAAGATAAGAGAAAATAAAATAAAATTAACGTACCGGCGGTACATGACAGGCACAATACCAGCCTTCCAATTTGCTATCTTCATGAAAGCTGGCTTTGACATGTCGAAGTGGCTACGCGGGGGGTTGCACCACCCTCCCGCATTAGAGTTCTCCCCCCAGTTGGGGGGACAAAGGTTGGTAGCGGTAACCGTGGTAATAGGGGTCCCTCCAAAGCACCACTTAGATTGAACGCATCGTATTTGGTAACAGCTTCCACATGCGTATCCGTTCTTATACAGTGTCGAACTCAGAGCCGCAGTATCGGTCCCGTACCCGCTATTGAACAAGTTGCCATACCCACAAGCCCCTCCTATGAAAATGGAAATGGAAAAAAAATATATTTATCAAAATTTAAAATTCAAACCACTTTTTTCTCTATGCAGACCAATTAAGGAAATATATATATATATAGGTAGAATATATTATCTTAGTGGAAGCTTTTGGATGCACCTGTGCATTAAAGTATAACACACATTTGTGTGACGGGGTGATTTGCATGTACTATAGATGGACACTCATTGTTGACAAAAAAATGCCTTTTTTTTCTTTCGAAGAAACAAGTGGCTCGACCTATGTTGGTGAGCCTCCTTTTTATCTAGAGTTGGTAGTTTGGTACTTAGGTGCATTGTCCAACACATCAATTTGCACATCTCCAAAGATTGACGAGTTCAATGAACGGAGATAGTCCTATGCATCGCCCTTGGTGCACGGCTCATCAACCAAACACCAACTGTTTTATCTAACCAATCACAATGCAACCATAAACAAAATGTATTACAGTCGTATCCTCATATTTTCCATTAATCAGAAGGTTATTTGCCATATTCCATGGGGAAATTATAAACGTAGGATAATTTTGTTAAGGACATAGTGCAGGTGATTGATGTGGCACGATATGACTGGCTTCACAGACTTGTATTAATTGATCCCACCACACTTTGAGCCAATTGCATCCTGCCACATCAGTCGCCTGCATTTTGTCTACATAAAATCTGTCCTCCATATAATTAACACGTGTATGGCAATGCGGATATATACCAATTGGTTACATGCTGATTACTGCTAGGCTACCCTATAGAAAAATGAATGGAATCACACAAACCCATGGTTTCGGATGCTGATTCATCCCCGTAGAAGGTGGCGTGGGCTAGCGACCATGGACTCGGCCGGAATATTGCCGTTGCAGTATTCATAGACACCATCCAACAGACGATGAGCATGCATAGGCTCCATGACCAAGAAGAAGGCATGCTTAGAAGTTTGAACAATAGGAGATGGTGCAATGCACAATCCGATGCTCACGGTAGCATTATATAGTAGCTACCCCTTATATTATACTATTGGAAGATAAATAATATAGATGGAGATACTAATATATTTTTATTGGTTATAATTATGATATTGCTAATAACATTTGATGGAAAGACCTAAATGGCCTTCACATGAGTCTAATTTGTTATATATTATATCTTATTATTTAGGGAATCATAAATCATAGGTATGGGCTTTTGTCACAATAAAAAACAGAAAAGCTCCATTACCATCTAGCTTATGTTGTTGTAATTTATTTTAAATGAAGGTTTGATGTGTTTGGGATCTATGCTAGGCTTCTACCTCATCTAAACGATTGATTTGAAGGTCATGATCAAAAGATCTTTGAGGCAAAATATTGACATAAAACATGGTCTCTATCATTTGATTCAAAGCAATTAAAGGCATTTGTATAAATTATTAATCTTTATTTTAAATGGATTGCAGTATCATAATTTTGATCTCCAATTTGCTGGGCCCCTTCTGGTATCTACCACAAATATAATATATAGGATACCTCTATTTATAATAAAAGATTCATCCTCTCCAGCCCCAGTTTCATGTGCTTAAATGTTGATTGCTTTACATTAATCGATGGAGATCGTTTTTAGTTCCAATCATCAACACAATAGATCTTGAGATTATGAGCCTACCATCAGACGGTAAGATTTGAATTCACATGGAACTCATCCCAAAAAATAAGCATAATCATGAACAAATATCAAACATGATTCTCATTTCATTTTTTAGAATGTGAAATACGTGGAATCAAAATCCTACCGTTTGATGGTAGGACCATAATCCTAAGATCTGTTGTATTGAAGAGTTTGATGGTAGGACCATAATCCCAAGATTTATCGTATTGAAGATTGGGATGTAAAATTATCTTGATCGCCTGATTCAAAAAAGTTGTCAGTTTAAAGCATGCAATACTGGGTTGTGAAGGAAGAATCCTGGATTGAAAATAAAGGTTCCCTAATGTATTGTATATTCGCAGTTAAGATTAAAATGCGTGGCTTTCTCAACAAAAAAAAAGATTAAAATGCGTGGCAACTACGTAGTTTTCTTAAAGATAGCGGGTACATTGGACATTTGAGATAAAAAAATTGCAAAATATATTTAGACAAATAATGGGTAGTTGGTTGGTTGACGACGTGATGGCAAGTGTTTGAGCAGATGCCCGCCCCGCCGTACAACGTGCACTCTATAAAAGTCAAAACCCATCTTTCCATATACTTCAACGAGATTGATCTAAAGTTTCGAACACACAATATTTAGGGGGCGTCAAATCTGTGACAGTCTACATTTGACACTATGTTGGGGTTGAGATTGACCAGGCTCCGCACCTAACTCCAGCAGTATTTGAAAGAGTTGCTATCTGGTGTTATGCCCAAACACTAAGGATAGTCCTTTTCTGGTCACGCATATCAGTAACTTGTTAATTGGGTGCTACCCAAAACTAGTATCAATAGGACACTCCCATCCGTCCAATAGCGGGAAGTAGATTCAGATTAGTAGTAGTCCTTAATGTGAGCAATTTGACGGCTGTGATTGTTTGATTGATCATGATTTTCAAGTATATAATATTAATACTACCTGTGTAGAACAGATTAACCAAACACCAATTTTTCATCTTCATGCCTAGCATATATTAATAGAGTACCTTTATTTCCACTCACAGATTCTTTGAGTTCATCCACGCTCCCATGTGCGTCTAAAATAAATCAAAATTTTCTTTCGAAATTCGTGAGCGAAATATACCCATCCTTTCCTTTCGGTACATCCACATATTCATACAAACCGTTCCCGAGCTCTTCTTCCTGTCGTTCCCGCTACAATCAATTTGAACATTTTCGCATTCCCTATGCTCCCACGTTCATTCTTCTTCTCTCAGTTGTACACTCACAATCGTTTTCTTCTTCCATTTGATATACCCACTTACCTTCTTCTTCCTCCCGTTTTGGTTTTGTTTTCGTGTTATTGGGAACACTGAACATGGGTTCAAATGACACGAATGATAGATCTGAAGAGCTTCTATCCTATGATGATGATTTAGAGTTGGTGGAACTCCCTTGGACAGAAGCGCAAACTCTTGTACAGGTACATAATTATTTTTTCAATCTAATTATTTTTCGTTATATTATTTTTCATTCAATTTATATTTATATTCATTTTATTATTATTCATTCTATTAGTATTAATTTTCATTATATTATTTTTCATTCTAAGTAAACTTAAGGTTTGGTAAATGAGTTATTTTTCATTTTATTTGCATTATTTTTCATTATATTATTTTTCATTATATTTGTATTCATTTTAATTTCATTATTTTTCATTCTATTTGTAAACTTAGGATTTCTAGGTAAAGTAGATTGAAACTCTTCTACTAAAGGATCTAGAAATGATAGATCTGGATTTACTTGAAGTTGGTTTAGAATTTGTAGAAAGTGATTTGGTTTCTTTAACAAATTTTAGAGCATGAGTTATCTCAGGTTTAATATTTTTATTTACTGCATGATGATTTCCAATACCTGATTTGTCTATAGTTCTTTGATCAGAATTTAGTAACTTTTCCATTTTCTCATTTGCCTTATAAAAATTTGAATATTTTACAGAAATGGAATCAAGTTCCCTTTTAAAATTTTCATTTATTAAAGCAAGGAAATTTACTTTATTTTTCAGTTTAATAAATTTAGAAATGAAACAATTTACACTATCTTGAAGAGTAATATTTTCTTGAACATATGTTCTGACTTGAGATTGAAGATTACTGATAATGTTTTTTAACTCGGCCACTTCTTTGATCAATTTAATTTTTTATTTGGTTAGATGTATTTATTCTTGATAAAGTTCACTGTAAGCATTAGTCATATCCAATACATCACCATCAATTGTAGTATCAGAAGATAGTGATGTATTAGAGGCGGTTTCAATAAGAGATAGTGTTTGAGAATTATTAGATTCAATTATTGAGGCCATAAAAGCTTTAAACCCATATGAGACAGGTTCAGATTCATCAGAAGATGACTCATTTGATATATCAATCTCATGAGTGACAACTAAGACTTTAGATTTTTCCTTATCATTTTTCTTATTAGGACATTTATTAGCATAATGCTTATAACCATGATATTTAAAGCATTGATTAGTGTCAGTAGATTCCTTTTCAGGTTTTTTCTCAAAAGATTTAAAATTTTCAAATTTTTTAAAAGATTGTTTCTTATTTTTATAAAAAAATTTAAATTTTTTAACAAACAAAGCAAGTTCATCTAATTTATCAGAATCACTACTTGAATCAAACTCATCCTTAGATGATTTGAAAGCAACACTTTTAGTAACATGATTGCCTTGAATTTCATATTCATAAGTTTGTAAAGACCCGACAAGTTCATCTAAGTTTAGATTGTCAACATCTTTAGATTCAGCAATAGCATTGACTTTAGATCTGAACCTTTTAGGTAGAGACCTTAGAATTTTTCGCATAATTTTCGTATTAGAAACAGGTTCTCCTAAATTAAATGAGTCATTCACAATATCATTTAAGCGAATATAGAAATCAGAGAACTTTTCATCCTCATCCATGCAAAGATTTTCAAACTGAGATGTGAGCATTTGAAGTTTGGAAATCTTCACTTGAGGAGTCCCTTCATAACTGGTTTCAAGAATTTTTCAAGCATCTTTGGCTATAGTGCAAGTACTTATTCGATAAAATTCGGAAGCAGTAACTGCTCCAAATAATGCATTAAGGGCCTTAGAGTTATAACCAAGATTATCATATTCCTGATCCATCCATAAAGATCTAGGTTTGATAGTGGTATGTGGTATATTATCTACAACAGAGGTCGTAGTTGGTGGCGATCATCCGTCTTCAATAGAATACCATATGTGAGAATCCATTGAACTTAAAAATACTCTCATCCTTGCCTTCCAGTAAGGATAATTAGAGCTATCAAACATAGGGGGTCTAACAGTAGGCGCACCTTCTCTAGGAAGATCGTAATATCCCAAATTTGACATTACACTTAATTTGTTAAAATTTACAAAGTGACCTTGCTTTGATACCAATTGAAATTTGAGAATTTATAATAGTCTATAAAAATTAAACAACTTATTACTACTCACAATCACCACATAATAATAAAATGAACGCAAGTCATTTTTAACGTGGAAAAACTCATCACAGGTAAAAACCACGGGATCTATCTCAGATTCAAAAAAAAAATTCACTATGAATAAATAACCTTATAGTGCTTATTAGAATGATATGCCCTATCACTCCTATTACCAACAATGACAGCCTCTCACCATCATCCTATCCACAATGAACAATTCCAATAACCTGTCGTCTCTCACGAAGGTTCACTTCTCTCTCACAAGCCGTACACTCTCAAACAAGGATTAGAAAAAAACACACTCATCATTGAGATTTAGGATTTAAATCAATAAAATGTAAGTAATCTCAAGGATAGAAGTTTGGACTAGACTCTTGAAAATGGAGGATTTTCGGATCAGTTACGAAACTGTCCGAACTTCCTAGAATATATAGGATTTCGGGCTACGGACATCCGTGAATCACTCACGGTCGTCCGTGACCACGGATGTCCGTGAGTGTCTTCCGGACGACCGTGGTTCCACAAATGACAAAACAATTTGTCATAAAGATTTACTTGGCAAGACCATTTTTCTAAGGAACAAATACTAATTTTTTAAGTCATGATAATGGCAAAATATCTCACAGATTAAAACTTGAAACATTCGAGAAAAAGATAGAAAATCGACAAATCAGGCGAATACTAGGTGAAAATTTTGACAAATCACCCTTTTTGTTGGAGAAGTATTCGGTGATCATCTATTGGGAAAATTTTGTTACAGACTATCATACGAACCACAGATCTGTTTTGGCCACCACGCAAAAAAAATTTTGCATACTTGTTGAAAGTTTATGTCCTGAGATCACTATTGGCTAGTTCCTTTGGTCCGGGTTTGCAGTTCGCCATGTTAAGCGAACCCTCGCTGCCGTAGGATGAGTTTTGGCTAAAAACATTAGTTATTTATGATGACAGTTATTATTTAGTATATAAATTGTAGAGATACTAATTGCATGGTTAAGCCATCCAGTTTGCTGCTTGTGGGCAAACTGAACCTCGAACTGGTTCAGTACTACTTCTAGTGAATCGGGGAACACTGGCATAAGCATTTTCATCCATTTACGCTGGTTTTTTTTTTTTTTTTTATTATTGAACACTTCTTTGTACATAAATGCTTCTGTTTTATTTACTGATTTGGATTTTGTAGTGTTTCCCTCCTCTAGAGCTATTCTTTTTGTCAATTATACATACACTAATATCGATTGCACAACTAAGAAGTATTCTACTTATATCTACTTTATTTTTCCATATGCACTTAGTACCACGTAGTAGCTGTTGCTGGCTCATGAAAGCTAGTGAATTGGCAAGGAAGTTTGTTATTGTTTTCAAAGATAATGTTAGCTTTATATGCATCTGTTCATAAAATTATGCAATTTAGTAGATTTTCTCGAAAAGAAGAAAACTAATAAACTATGGATTAGCTGAGTGTATTGCAGTTTGTTTGAATAATAAATTCACATTTAATCAGGGGTTTGGCCTGTAACTAACTTGATTAGCAGGGTATATTTCTTAACCCTTGAAAAAAAGGTGTTTTGCAGTTTGTTCGAACAATAACTTCATATTTAATCAGGGCTTGGACTTGTAGCTCAACTGGAAGGCTGACATAATCTTGCATACTTCTGTAATTAAGGACAGGAAATGCTTAATTACATCCTAGTATAAGCAATGTTATTATGACGAGCACTTTTTGTTGGATATTTATCAAATAAATATTTATTATTTTAATAATATTTATTTATTATTAATTTAATAATATTTATTTATTTTTAATGGTTCCTTAATCTGATTAGTTCCATTTTAAAAGGATACTTTTAACAACAATTGATCATTTAACCTTCAAGTCAAAATAACTTGAATTTTGAATTAATATTGGAGGGAAACTTTTCCCACCATAAGTTTAAAGGTATTGTAAATGTTTTGTCCCACCTCACTATTTTACAAGAAATATTCATGACTTATATATGAAAACTTACCTTCCATATTGTTTGGCTTGATAAAAGGAACATAGCTTATAGCGGCGGTTCACCGCCGCGCGCGTGTGTGCTTTGTGCGAATGGCACAATTGGCACTTTTAAGGCGCACTTTGCACTTCGCACGACCGCATCGTCGCGAGGAGCTTGAGGAGCCTTTCCTATTTGAACTGAGATGGTCCGATAGCCAGTTTCCGATCGTTCAAGAAAACGGTCGGATTCCGGTGGCGAATTTGCCGATATCCTGTTACATATAGGGGGCAAATATTGTCTTAAAGACAGCGATCTAATCGCGTCTTAAAGCAATTTTTTCCGTCAAACTTTGTGCAATCTACCAACAATTTTAGGACAATATTACTATGGCACAAAAGATGATGGAACTCTCCAACACGAAGATCATGAAACTCGAGTGCTTTAATGGCACCAATTTCAAACGATGGCAATCAAAAGTACATTTCCTACTCACAAATTTGAAAGTCGCATACGTTCTCACTATGGACTCACCATCATTGGAAAAAGAAGATGAAACACTTGAAGAAGGTAGAATCCGTACGAAATGGGAAAGCGCAATTACACATGCAAAGGCTATATTCTCAATGCTCTTGCCGATTATCTTTTTGACGTCTATCAAATTTATAAAACTGCAAAGGAGATATGGGAGGCTCTTGAACGGAAGTACAAAGTAGAAAAGGCCGGCGTGTGCACATACTTAGTAAGTGAGTTATTTAATTTTAAGATGTATGATTCTAAACCTAATTTGGAGTAAGTCCACCAGATGCAAATTATCTTCAACAATCTTGTGGCGGAAGGAAGCACAATAGACAAAGGTTTTCAAGTCTCTGTGGTTATTACAAAATTACCGTTAGGATGGAAAGATTACCGTAAGAGTTTGAAACATGCGAAGGAAGATCGCACTATGGAGGAACTCTTGACTCATCTTCGCATAGAAGAAGAGGCTTGTCTACGTGACAAGGAGGAGGAGAAAACTGAACTCGTCTCTAATGCTCACATTGTTGAAGATGCATCCACATCGAAGAAGAAGAACAAAGGGAAGAACTTCAAACTGAAGTCGAATAAGAAGGATTTCAAGAGAGGACAATACAAGGAAAAAGCAAAGAAGGGTACTTATTTTTATTATAAAAAATCTGGCAATTTCAAATGTGATTGCCGAGAATTCTTGAAGAATAAAAATTATGCAAACATTGTGGGAGAAGATCTCATTGCGGTGATCCCCGAAGTCAATATGGTAGATGGTGGAAATGAATGGTGACTCGATTCTGGGGCTACTAGACATGTGACATCTGATAGGAATAATTTTGTATCCTATGAGGAGGCTCATGATGGACATGAATTATTCATGAGAAATTCCACTACTGCCATAGTGGTAGGCTAAGGTAAAGTTGTTCTACACTTTACTTCAGGAAAATCTGTTATCCTGAATGATGTCCTTCATGTCCCTGAAATCCGAAAAAATTTTATATCGGCTTGTATTTTGAACAAACATGGATTCAAAATTGTGATCGAATCCAATTCCGTTGTACTTTCTAAAAAAGGGATGTTTTTAGGTAAGGGATATGCCTCTTGTGGAATGTTTAAGTTCAATATCAATGAGATATCTGCTTCTTCGATTTATATGTGTGACTCAATTTATTTTAAGACATAATAGATTAGGGCATTTAAATTTACGTTCTATGAATAATATGATTAAACTAGAACTTCTTCCTAAAATAAATATAGATTATAGTAAAGATAGATGTAGTATATGTGTCCAATCTAAAATGACTAAGAAGCCATTTAAAAGTGTTGAAAGACAATCTAAACTATTAGATTTAATTCATACTGATTTGTGTAGTTTGAATAATATTACTACTAGAGGAGGGAAAAGATATTTCATCACTTTCATTGATGATTGATCTCGATTTATATATGTTTTCCTTCTTCAATTAAAAAAGGAAGTATTTAGTAAATTTATCTCTTATAAGGCTTTAGTAGAAAATCAATTAGATTTTAAAATTAAGGCATTACGATCGGATAGGGGAGGTGAATACATGTCACATGAATTTTCAGATTTTTGTGACAAGTATGAAATTATTAATGAAGTCACCGCTCCATATTCTCCTCAATCAAATGGAATTGCCAAAAGGAAAAATCGGACTCTAGTAGAAATGGTAAATTCTATGTTAACAAATTCTGGTTTGAATTCAAATTTATGGGAAGAAGCATTGCATACTGCATGTTGTATTTTAAATCGAATATCTTTTAAAAAGTCTTCTAAAACTCCATATGAAATTTGGAAGAACAAACCTCCAAAATTACACTATTTAAAAGTATGAGGTTGTAGAGCATTAGTTAGGGTACCCGATTATAAACGTACAAAATTAGGTCCTACGGCCATTGAATGTATTTTTGTAGGATATTCTATTAATAGCCCTATTTATAGATTTTTAGTATGTGAGCATAATAATATTTTTGAAAATGATTTAATTTTTGAATCAAGAGATACAGTATTTTATGAGAATATTTTCTCTACTATTCCTAAACCTCTTGCATCCTCTAACTTAGATAAATCTTCTGATTCTCTTCATCTCTCTAGTAGTGAAGATGAAAAGATGGAACTTAGAAGAAGAGACCTAGGAAAGCCACCGATTTTGGTTCAGATTTCTATATATATCTTGTAGAAGAAATCAGAAATGAGAAAACTAAGAAAATGAAGTTTATTTTTAATATCGATGAAGATCCTCAAACTTTTGATGAAGCTGTTAAGTCTATTGATTCTGCATTTTGGAAAGAAGCTATAAATGATGAAATGGATTCTATCATGTCCAATAATACTTGGGAATTAGTAGACTTATCACAGGGATCTAGACCTATACGTTGTAAGTGGATATTCAAAAGAAAATTTAATCCTAATGGCACTATAAATAGGTTTAAGGCTAAACTTGTTGCCAAAGGTTTTAGACAAAAGCATGATATTGATTATTTTGATACCTATGCTCCAGTGGCTAGGATTTCTTCCATAAGGATCTTATTTGCTCTTGCTTCTATATATAAACTTCAAGTTTATCAAATGGATGTTAAGACCGCCTTTTTAAATGGTGAACTTGAAGAGGAAGTATATATGGATCAACCAGAGGGTTTTATCATGAAGGGACATAAAAATAAAGTTTGTAAACTTATTAGGTCCCTATATGGTCTAAAACAGGCTTCTAAATAGTGGCATGAAAATTTTGATAGTATTATTTTATCATATGGATTCAAGATTAATGAATCAGATAAATGCATTTATAATAAGATATCAAAGGGTAAAGAAATATTTATTTGTCTCTACGTGGATGACCTCTTAATTTTTGGTACAGACTTAGAAAGTATTAAAAATACAAAAAGTTTTTTGGCTTCAAAATTTGATATGAAAGACATGGGTGAAGCAGATGTAATTCTTGGAATAAAAGTATTTAAGCAAGATAATAATATTATTTTATCTCAGTCACACTATATAGAAAAAGTGCTAAAGAAATTTAAACATAATGGAAAATCAGCACCACACCTTTTGATCAAAGTATAAAATTAAAACTCAACGATAGTGTAAGTGTATCTCAATTAGACTTTTCTAGAGTAATTGGTAGTTTGATGTATGTTACTCATTGCACTAGACCCGATATTACTTATGCGGTAGAGAAATTAAGTAGATATACTAGTAATCCTAGTCATGAATATTAGAAAGCAATTAGTAGAGTATTAAGTTATCTTCATAAAACTAAGGATTATGCTTTACATTATGTTGGTTATCTTACTGTACTTGAGGGATACATAGATGCTAGTTGGAACACTGATATAGATGAATCAAGGTCTACTAGTAGATGGGTATTTACTCTTGAAGGTGTCGCAGTTTCTTGGGGATCAAAGAAACAAACATGCATAACACATGCAAGTATGGAATAAGAATTTATTGCTCTTGCGGCAGGGAGCAAGGAAGCAGAGTGGTTAAGGAATTTACTATTAGAAATTCCTATTTGACCTAAGCCTATGCCACCAATCTCTTTATTCTGTGATAGTGAAGTTGCGCTATCCAAAGCTTATAGTAAAATTTATAATGGAAAGTCTAGACATATAAGTTTAAGACACAGTTATGTTAGTCAATTACTCCGTGAAGGAGTAATTACTATCAATTCAATATGGACCTTTGCAAATTTAGCGGATCCATTTACAAAAAGTCTTGCAAAAGATGTGATTATTAAAACATCAGAAGGGATGGGTTTAAAGCCTAATAGATTACATCACCTATGATGGTAACCCGACCTATTTTCTGAAGTCCAGAAACTAAAGGTTCAATGGGAAAAATAAATCATATGTAGTGATTGCACATTATTAAAAGTGTGAGTTTATAACTCCAACCATCTCAAGTAATAATGTGGAACTTGTAACGTAAGGAAGAGGTTGAGATATTTCTCTTAATCAATATATAACATATAATGTTGAAATGTCTAAGTTACAAGGGCATTTATGATAAAACTGACCTATATGAGTTACGAAGTGTGGCCGCTTCGAAAATAGATAAAGGCTTTTCTTGAATACAACTCATGAATACTGTTGTGATTTTTTAATGTAATGTTTTACTCGCAAGTACACGAATCGGTTTGTATATAGTGGGTGCGGAGTACGAGATCGTTCCCACGAGGACTAATTTTGAAAGATCTAAAAGAAACAAGCAATTCTAGAAATCTATGAAGATCTAACAGTATTCTACCAGTTTTATAATTTAAGCGGTTGATGAGATGGTAATTAATGACTACAAAAATAAAACTTAATTGATGATTCAAAAGGAAAGGTAAAGATGATGATAAAGATGAAGATACTAAATCCTCCCATCTTTGGTCCGTTCTTCCTATAATATAAATCTAAGGATTAAATTATGAGATATTTCATTGGTAACAAACATCTTTTATGGAAGATCAATAGTCAACACCCTAATAGGTTCCATGTTGCATCACTGCAATCAGGACTTAGATGATTTTCATATATAGATCCGGGATCAAGGGCATGGCTAGGCACACATGATCTCAGGTTCAAATAAAAATCATCCCCAAAGTGGGTGAAAATTCCAACAAGAATACCACTTATAAATCTGAAATCAAGGGCATGGCTAGACACACTTTATTCAGATTAGGGAGTATTTAAGATAAAATTATCATTACAGATCCAAGATCCAGGGCATGGCTAGGCACACTCGATCCCAGAACATAATCGTAATTAGATCCACACGATGAAAGTAAAAAGACCATAACAATGATTGGGTAAAATTACTGTCACAGATTTGAGATCCCGGGCATGACTAGGCACACGCGATTCCGATTAGTGGCGGGGATTTCATCCGTTCATGATAGCACAACAACCATAAAATAAAATCTCATATTTTAATCCTTAATTTATATTATTAAAAGTACATCCCTCGGATAGGAATCATTAGATCCCCATCCCTATGAATTTAGCCACACATATTGTAATTAAATGACATAAATAAATAAATACGGGAAAATAACATTAATTTAATAAATTAAAATTACCTCAAACTTCAAAAGAACTTACTTTGATCCAAAAGTACGATGATCTTCAGAAACAAAATTAATGCAGGAATAAACTTTGAACAAAAATTATAACTGAAGAAATGAATACTGAAAAATTAAGGGAACAAAGCTCTCAAAAAGGAATAATAAAACTTCCCTATTTCTATGTCTAACTATGAAAAATAATGGCTAAAAACTAAGAACTCTAAACCTAAAACTCTATCTAAAATTAATTCTATCTAATTCTCTACGTAATTCTCTAAAAAAAATCTCTCTTCCCGAAGTGTTTGAGTCGCTTTAAATAGACCCCTCGTTGCGGAAGTCTCCCAAGCCATAATTTTAGGGTCGATTAATCGACCAGGGAGGGTCGATGCATCGAGCCACCAAAAAGTCCCAAAAATTCGCTTTACAGTGTCAGTTTCGTGTCAGACTCTGACTTATACTCGATTAATCGACCTATAGGGTCGATGCATCGACCCCAGAAATCCGTGAAATTCAGCACTTTCTCTGTATCAGATACTACTTTGGTATTTCGGCCATAACTTCCTGTCCCGAACTCAGATTGAGGTGATTCTTGCGCCGTTGGAAAACTGACGAAAAGATCTACAACTTTCATGTTTTGGCAATTTCATAATGCGGCTTTCTTGAAGGTCAAAATTTAGCCGCAAGTCGCACTAAGTTCTCGGTTATCGAAAGTTGCAGTGTTTTGACATTATATTCAGAATTCTTGGACTGCTTTCTATACTTGGCTTGTATTTACCTGAAACACTTCAAATCTAATCATTCTCATCAGATAGTCTTCATCGGACAGCTAAATATAGGTATTTTGGGGTGAAATATCATCATTTTTCAGTACTCATCATACCCCCAAACCTACACTTTGCTAGTCTTCGAGCAAAGCAAACTAAAGAAAATAAATGCCACTTTCGTAGGGAACACGATTGCACTTAGCATGTGCAACAAGCCTTTAAACCCCTAGGTGATCCTAGTGGAGGAGTGTGTCTCCTGAGGGTTTACAGTGAAGTTACCCACAAACTTCAATACATTTTTGAAATCATCGATAAAATTGAGTTTTCAAAATATGATTTTGATAACATATATATCATTCAAAAACAAAAATCATTAATCAATTCAACATGCGAATTCTCAATTTTAAATACCAATGTTATACTAATCATACTAATATCCATTCAAATTAGTCTAATGCTCAAATCGTTAGATAGCTCATCTATTCATGCCTAAACATGAAGTGTGTGCATAACCAAACCAAAATTCATTCATCTCAGAACTAGTTCAAACGAGAAACCGTCGGACCTGTAGTTTAGACTCAATACAAAGCAAATAAAAAGGTCTCACATGATAAATAAAACACGATGCAATCAATGAACAAAAATAAATCTCATAAGAAGATACTTGTATATCCTAAGCATGTCATATCACGTGTCATAAGTATCACATATTTACTCTCCACAAGGCAGTTACTAATGCAAGATCAGATCATGAAGGTCTTTTTAGGGTTGTAATGGGCCTCAGGAAAGGGTAAGAAAGAATTGGAAGTTGGGATTCAAAGTTTCTGAGAAATTGAAAAATAAACACCTTTTTGATTTTTTCTATTTCTCTTCTTTTTCTTTTCTAATCTCTCACTATTTTTTTCAATATTCTTCTATTTTTCTCAACTTTCTTTTTCTCTTCCTTTTTCTCGAAGCACCTCATATTTTTCATTATTTTTCACAATATTTTTTTTTTCTTTTTCTCCCCCTTTTTTTCTTTTTATTTTTGTCATACACTCTCAGTAAACACCACAACTCAGTATCTCTCCACTTACTCTCTTTTCGTTTACTCTCATCCCTCGTTC
Source organism: Chloranthus sessilifolius (assembly GCA_021018995.1). NCBI lineage: Eukaryota > Viridiplantae > Streptophyta > Magnoliopsida > Chloranthales > Chloranthaceae > Chloranthus > Chloranthus sessilifolius. Next base: position 21,474,264 of record CM037589.1, read on the forward strand.
CTAATTTCTCAGAAATAAGAAGGGTAAAGCTGAATTTTCAGAAATGGTGAAGGGTTAAAGGTTAACGTGGTTTATCAAAGAATGTATAAAGGTAAATTTTTCAATAGGCTCAAAGGGGTACTAGAAAGATAAAATTTATTTGAGGTGGGGCATTTTAAGCACAAACGAGCCAAAGATGACCTTCAATCATGTCCTTAAAAGATAGTAACCTTGCCTATTTGTCTTGAGTAGATATACAGTACATTCTAACATAATGATATGAATTTGATTTCATGCAAAGTCACAAGTCAAGATGAAGTGTATGAGATTATGCAAAATAATTCGTATTCAAAGAAAACTCCGAGTTTATATATTCACTCATCAATGACGGGAAATTAGCTCTAAAGCTCACTGGGTTTAGTCTCCACTGAGAACCTAAGATTCAACATTCAAAACAGTTCATCGATTTCTAAGTCTTAGCTTGGTATAAGTGTAAAAATTCTAAGCATGAATATCAAAATTATCCATAAAATATCACATTAAGCTTCATCATCTTAGATACAAGTAATCAAAATATGACACTAGTATTCTCAAAATTAAATTCACATGCATCATCAACTAAAGTTTGAAAACAATCGTAAAATAATGTGCATGATGACTTCAAAATTAATTAAAAAAAAAAATTTTATTTTTATTTTATTTTATTTTATTTTATTTTTATTTTTTCTCAGATTTTTTTTTTCAGATAAAACATATAAGTGACACAAAATAAATAACCATACCCCCAAACCTAAAGATGACAATATCCGCATTGACTGAAAGAAGTAGCGCACCCCCAAACCTGTTTGAAAAAAGTACCTCAACACAAAGATCAGGTGCAGAAAATATGTGCATCAAATTGGAACATGACCAAAAATATAGTGAAGGGAATATGATTACACTATTTAGGGAAAGAAAAACAACCTAAAGTAAACAAAATAAAATAAAAAAGGAAAGAAAGAAAAAAAAAAAAACAAATAAATCCTAAATCCTAAATCCTAAACTAAACAGTAATCCAACCCTGTTAGTCATTGGTAGGTGGACCCATCCACCTTGGGTCACTTAAATTGATATTCCTAGGCACAGGGAATAATTTCTCCCAAAGATTAAGGGGAAATTGAGGAGACACCGCCGATTGTATGGATGGAGGTGGGGAGGCGAAAGTAGGAGATGAAGATGGGGGAGACGGTGACGGCATCACATCAATTATCTCGATATCAGTATTGATGCACGGTGTAGGAGATTTGGAATGATTTACCTTCTTTCTAGATGGTTCTCCCCAGTAAGGAATGATCATCGGATCGAGGTCGATGATTTCAACATTGTTTGGCACAAAAGGGACCGTCCGATGAGAGCGGCGCTCCCGCTTTTTAGCAGTCTCCTCCATCTTTGATAATCATGCTTTGGTGAGATATAATCGTCGGGCCATAAGAAAGATTGTGCAGAGGTAATGAAAAGTGAGCCTAAAGGGGAATATAAAGGGAAAAATATATAGAGTTGGAGTAGGAGTGGAAAGAGGTGTCCTGCAAAAAAGAAACAAAGAAAAGTGTGGCAGTACGGCTAAGGGAATCCAAGGACGTGAGAAAAGAAGCAAATTAGAGGCCCAATAGGAGTAAGGTCGCAAAAAAAAAAAAAAAAAAAAAAAAAAAAGTGGGGTCGATTAATCGATCCCGGAAGGTCGATGCATCGACCCTTTGGGGGTCGATTAATCGACATTGGGGTCGATGCATCAATTCCCAAAAAAATAAATTTTTTTTTTTTTTCGCAAACATTGGGCCGATTAATCGAGTATAACCCTCGATTAATCGACACCATCTTGGCAGAGAGTTGAAATTTTTTTTAAAAATGGCATTTTAATGGTGCTTTTCAACTACTCTAAAGGCAACATGTAATTAGCAAAATTTTGGCAATCCCACACAGATTAGAAAACACACTTTTTTATTGATAAATACGATGATTACAAGGACACTTCTGATTTGACACCTAAAATAAACAGCCTAAACTAAAGAAAGAAAAATAACACAAAACGAAAAATCCTAATCCTAGACTAATCAAACTAATCATCTCCATCCTCCTCGGCCTGGTGGGCCCTGACGCGCATCTCATCATAACTATCAGGACACATGCGCTGCCCGATCTGATGGAGGAAGGAACGATCATAGTGGCTACGGCGCAAGAGTGCACCATGTTGTCGCTGCTGCTCCTCTTGTAAAGAGTTAATTTGGGCTTGGAGCGAACCCAGCGACACACCCTCCTCGGGTCCTTGATCAGGTACATGTTGGTCATCCTGGCGGACGCGGCGGCGCTGGCGTGGGGGAGCCGGTTGGGCCGGTGCATCAGCAGGGGCATCAGGGACATTTCCCAAGAGACGCATACTGCGGTTCCATTGGGACGCATCATAATGATAGAATGCAAGGTCTTCGATATCATCATCCCGATAGAACGGGAAACGAAGGAAATTAAGCAATTTCATAACATAATGGGGGAAGTAGATCAACGGGGCTTCACCGGTGGTAGGTTTAGTGAGTTCGTCATGGCATCGCCACATGCCATCGTGAATAATCTTGGGCACGTTGATCCATGAATTTCGGTGGGCACCATAAAGCGCTTGAACCCGATCGCGCTGGAAAGCGTACAGGCGTAGATTACTCATGACCACACTATCCCAGAAGAAAATATGCCGCGACACATCTCGTTGATTACATCCTCCTGAGACTCGTCGAGTTCCTCACCCAAAGTGTGATTGTGAGGGTGCTCGCACGAAACATTAAAGACCTCCGCAATGGTGTGCGGATAAATCGGGCGCGACCACCCATCAATTAAAACAGTGAAGTGGGCGGCGACTTGATTCTCGACGGAGGCAGGCACCCATGCCATGTTCTGATAGAATAACCGAACAACACGTTCGGACACTTTGATCACGGGCGGAGTGAGGAGAAAATGAGCATTGAGAGCTATCTCATAGGCGAGGGAAACGGCGTAGATAGGCAGTGCTTGAAAAGCCGCGAGATCAAAAACATATTCGGAACACAGGTCGCGGGTCGCGAAGCGACCACTTGGCTGATCACGTGGATGACCCGCAGGGCGTTCGACAAGTCTTTGCGGCCCGGCAGAGGTCGAAGCCATGATTGCACTGTCGGAATGTCGGAGGCAGTCAGAAAAAATCAGGATACAAACACAATGAAAATCGGAGTGAGACTGCTCCATTTAAATAGGCGCAAAGGCGTCCTCTCGGGACGGACACACGTAAAATAATCGATTAATCGACCAAAAGGGTCGATTAATCGACTCCATTGAAAACAGGCGCGCCAGAAGTCCCGACGCATGGAAACACGCAACGTCTTTAAGTGAAAAGACGCAACGTCCGGAAGTGGAAAAGTCGATTAATCGACGTACTTCCTCGATTAATCGACATAAATCGAGGCAGATAAAAACCAAAAACGCATGCCCCGCAATAAAGGTCGATTAAGCGACTCACAAAGAATCGATTAATCGACACCAAATAAAAACAAAAGCTGACAGATTTGCAATAGAGCACGATTTCCAAAATCAACAGTCGATGCATCGACTCAAGGAGTCGATTAATCGACTAAAAAAAAAAAAGTCAAAAACCGTCATAAATGCAGTCTCCTTGAAAAAGGAGACTCCATAAATACTGTCGATTAATCGACCTTGGGAAGGTCGATGCATCGACCCAGGGTGGGTCGATGAATCGACAGAGGGGGTCGATGCATCGACTCCCAAATTTTTTTTTTTTTAAAACAAAACAAAACCAAACGGAAAGTACATAATTGGGTTGCCTCCCAATGAGTGCTAGTTTAAAGTCGATAGCTCGACCTTGGGAATTGCTTAGTCAGGGTGATCCAGTGGCTCACTCAAAGAAAGAGTGTCAGAGAATGCAATCTGCTTTCAATCGCTGAACGTTAACTTGAAAAACATTCTCGTGTTTCGGGTTGATAATATCTACTGCCCCATTGGGGAGTATTCGAGAGATTTTGAAAGGACCATTCCAACGGGTTTTTAGTTTCCCCGGAAATAGATGAAGTCGGGAATTGTATAGTAGAACCTGTTGACCAACAACAAACGATTCCCGCAGAATAGATTGATCATGAACCCGTTTCATACGGTCCTTGTACGATATAGCACAATCATATGCATCCGCACGGATTTCTTCTAATTCATTTATTTGGAAATCCCTTTGGGTACCAGATTTCAGGAGATCGAAATTCAATGACTTAACGGCCCAAAATGCTTGATGTTCCAATTCAACCGGGAGGTGACATCCTTTACCGAAGACCAACCGATACGGCGACATGCCAATCGGAGTTTTAAATGCAGTTCGATACGCCCATAGAGCGTCATTTAACTTTAACGACCAGTCTTTACGGTTCGGATTGATTGTCTTTTCTAAAATCCGCTTAAGTTCCCGATTAGAGACTTCAACTTGGCCACTTGTCTGAGGGTGGTATGGTGTAGCAACTTTGTGTATGACACCATATTTCTTCATTAATTGGGTGAACACTTTATTGCAAAAGTGCTTTCCACCATCGCTGATTATCGCCTTTGGAATGCCAAAACGTGAAAACACTTGATCCTTGAGAAATTTGATCACTACTCTGTGATCATTAGATTTACAAGCCACGACCTCTACCCATTTCAAAACATAGTCAACACCGACAAGAATGAACGTATTTCCAAACGAATTCGGGAAAGGACCCATAAAATCGATCCCCCAAACATCAAATAATTCAACTTCTAAAATTGGATTGAGCGGCATCATGTTGCGCTTTGAGATTCGGCCCAGCATTTGACAGTTGTGACAGGATTTGCAATGTTGATGACAATCCTTAAATATCGTCGGCCAGTAAAAACCACTTTGAAAGATCTTTGCTGCAGTCTTTTTGGAACTAAAGTGACCTCCACAAGCTAACTCATGACAGAACGAGATGATTCGTGGTTGCTTAGATTCAGGAATACATCTTCGTATGATTTGATCAGGACAGTATTTGAATAAGTACGGATCTTCGAAAAAATAGTGTTTCACTCGAGCTAAGAAAATGGATTTCTCATTCTTCGACCAATGGTGAGGTAATTTCTCGGTGACTAGGTAATTGACAAGATCCGCATACCAAGGTGGGCAATCAATCCTGAACAACTGTTCATCCGGGAAGTGCTCAAAGATCGGAACAGGCTCGTCAGGTTTCTCAATAATTATTCGTGACAAGTGATCGGCCACCACATTTTCTGAACCTTTCTTGTCCTTGATCTCCAAATCGAACTCTTGCAACAACAAGATCCACCTAATTAAACGTGCCTTAGCGTCTTTCTTAGCGAGCGAGATAGCAGCAGAAGCGGCGTGATACATGAATACCACAACTTTAGATCCTAATAAATAGGATCGAAATTTATCCAACGAAAACTACCGCCAAAAGTTCCTTTTCGATTGGTCGAGTAGTTCAAGCCGGGCATCGTTGAGTCGACTTCGCATAGTAGATTACATGCGGTAATTTTTCTATTCGTTGCCCTCAAACAGCTCCAATTGCATAATCAGAGGCGTCGCACATAATTTCGAACGGGAACTCCCAGTTCGGAGATTGAATAATTGGAGCTTTTATCAATTCGGCCTTAATGGTTTCAAAGGTTCGCAAACATTTATCATCAAAGATGACTGGGGCATCTTTTGAAAGTAAGCATGACGTGCTATCTTACTGAAATCTTTAATAAAACGCCGATAAAAACCGGCGTGGCCCAGAAAAGATCTGATTTCCTTCACTGTCCTCGGTGGTGGTAGGTCGGCAATTAAATCAACTTTAGCCTTATCAACCTCAATACCCTGGGACGATATGATGTGTCCCAAAATAATGCCATCTTTAACCATGAAGTGACATTTTTCCCAGTTAAGAACAAGGTTCTTCTCCTGGCATCGAGCAAGCACTAGCGACAAATGATTCAAACAATCAGCAAAACTGTTTTCATGTATCGAGAAGTCGTCCATGAAGACTTCAAGGAATCGCTCGACCATATCCGAAAAAATACTCAGCATACATCTTTGGAATGTAGCTGGTGCATTACAAAGCTCAAACGGCATTCGTCGGTAGGAGAAAGTACTAAAAGGACATGTGAAAGTGGTCTTCTCCTGATCCTCCGGTGCAATGACTATTTGGTTATACCCGGAATAGCCATCGAGAAAGCAATAGTACTCATGTCCGGCCAATCTTTCTAACATCTGATCGATGAACGGAAGTGGAAAGTGATCTTTCCTCGTCATCAAATTTAACTTCCGATAATCAATGCACACTCTCCACCCTGTTTGAATTTTTGTAGGGACCAGTATGTTTTCGTCATTCTTCACCACTGTGATTCCCGATTTCTTAGGGACCACTTGTGTGGGGCTGACCCATTTACTGTCCGAGATGGGATATATGATTCCAGCATTTAAAAGTTTGATTACCTCATTTCGGACCACATCTTGCATTATAGGATTCAGTTTCCTCTGTGGTTCCCTAGAAGGCTTAGCATTGTCTTCCAAATGGATTCGGTGCATACACACCGTCGGACTAATGCCTTTGATATCTTTTATCGACCAACCGAGGGCACTTTGGTGCTCTTTGAGTACATTCATGAGTTGACCTTCCTGATTCGCATCCAATGTCGATGATATTATAACGGGTTGAGTTTCATTCTCTCCCAGGTAAGCATACTTGAGATTTTCCGGAAGAGGTTTAAGTTCTAAGGACATTTTCTCCTCCTCTTTCGGCTTTTTCTTGATTAATTCAATTTCAGTTCCACACTCTATTTCCTGTTCTTCACCCAGACGTGGTGTGGAGTCCAACATGTGATTTACTTCTTGGATTAGTTGATCCACATCAAAAAAATTTCCAAAATGCGCAAGACAAGCTGCTAAAGGATCTTCAGATTCAGATGCATGAAATATTTCCTCTACAATTTCATTGAGTATGCATGCTTGTGCATGTTCATCCTCCATGGGCTGCTTGGCAATATTAAAAATGTTGAGTTCCACTGTCATATTCCCGAATGACAGATTCATGATCCCGTTTCGACAATTGATCAGTGCATTGGAGGTTGCTAGGAATGGTCTTCCTAGAATCACTGGAATATTATTCTTCAAATTTGATGCCGGTTCAGTGTCTAGAACAACAAAATTTACAGGAAAGTAGAAAGAATCCACCTTGATGAGGACATCTTCCACAATTCCTTGAGGGATCTTTACGGACCGATCAGCTAACTGAAGGGTCATCGCAGTGGTCTTAAGTTCTCTCAATTCGAGCTCCTTATACACAGAATAAGGCAACAAGTTGACACTTGCTCCTAAATCTAAAAGGGCCTGATCAATACGGTTATCACCGATGATGATCGAGATTGTAGGACAACCTGGGTCCTTGTATTTGATTGGGAGCTTTGCTTGTAATACTGAACTAACCAGCTCTGCTAAGAAAGCCTTTTTCAGAATATTGGTCTTTCTTTTGATTGTGACCAATTCCTTTAAAAATTTAGCATAAGCAGGTACTTGACGGATGGCATCCAGGAAGGGAATATTAATTTTTAATTGCTTGAAAATCTCATTTATTCCTTTCACATCGCGATTTCTCAGTGGTGCCATCAATCTTTGCGGGTACAGTGCTTTCGGAACAAAACTTATCTTCTGTTCACTCTTTTCATCTGATATTTCTTTTTCTTGTACTCTGTCATCAATTTCTTCTCTCTCTTCAGATTGCTTCTCTCTATTAGACTCTTCCTCCTCCTCTGGCAACACTACTTTGTTATCGACCTGCTTTCCAGATCTCAACGTTGTGATTGCCCAAATTTGTTGTTGATTATCCTCTTGTGTTGAAGTTGATGTTTGTTCAACAACCATTTGGCCCATTGGGTTAGGAACAGGTTGGCTTGGAAACGAACCTTTTTCTCTTTCACAGAGAAAGGATGCCAATTGCCCAATTTGGGTCTCTATTTTAGAGATTGAGGACGTGTGAGAATGAATGAGTTTCATCAGGTCCTCAGTAGAAGGAGTTTGTGTATGAGGACATTGGGCAGGATTTCCCTGTGGGTTGTTAAATCCAGGTGGTGGAAATGTCGGCACAAAATTTTGTTGTGGTTGGTTTTGATAACCTCCCATTGGTTGTGAATGAAAATTCGGTTCATTTGCCGTACGCCAACCTGATTTTGATTGTATTGAAATTGATTCGGGTTATTGAACCCTTGCTGCTGAAATTGCCCTTGACTGTAGTTCTGCTGCGGTCCTTGGTTGAAATTTTGTTGGGGATAAAAGTTCGTCCCCTGTTTCCTAGGCTGCATTCTTTGATTATCTTGTTTCCATGAGAAATTTGGGTGGTATCTCCAGCTATTTGGGTTATTCTCATTGAAAACGTTTCCTTGATTCCGCCCATAATTATTCACAACATTTAGCTGTTCAGATGTGTCTTCATGATAGTTCTGCATTGAAGGACAATCATCTGCCATATGCATTGGACTTGCACAAATTGAACATGGCTCCGGTTGTGTATTGACCATATGCACATTCTTCTTTAATTTCAATTCCTCTACTTGTTGAGTGAGAAAATCAATTTTAGCCATCAGATCTGAGGAATCCTTTACTACGTATAGTCCTCCTTTCTTGGTTGAACTCCCGGCTTGATCACGGGCTTTGACTGGTTGTTCCCGAGTCTTTGTGAAATCCCAGTGCTGAGAATCCTCAGCCAGCTTTTCTAGGAAAGCATAAGATTCGGTTTCCTTAAGGCTTAGGAATCCTCCACCATTCATTGACTCCACCAGATGTCTATTTGGTTGATTCAGTCCATTGTAGAAACACTGGACCAGTCTCCACTTTGAGTATCCATGGTGAGGACATTTGAGTAAGAGATCCATGAATCTATCCCAAGCTTCATATAATCTCTCATCTTCCTCTTGCGTGAAATCCGTGATTTCACGTCTAAGGACATTCGTCTTCGCCATAGGGAAGAACTTAGATAGAAACTTTTTGACCATCTGATCCCAGGTGATTATGGATCCCGATGGTAGAGAATTTAACCATGCTTTTGCTTTATCCTTTATAGAGAAAGGAAATAAGCGCAGCCTAATAGATTCTTCGCTGAAATTTTGGTAAACAGATGAGCAGACTTCGACGAAGTCTTTAACGTGCTGGTATGGATCTTCTCGCTCCATGCCATGAAAGATTGGAAGGATTTGGATGACATTTGTCCGAATTTCAAACCGGCCACCAGGTGTGGCGGGGTATACAATGCATGATGGGGTATTTGTAGTTATCGGAGAAAACAGTTCTCTCAATGTTGGTTCTTCCTCTTGTTCGAGTTGCTCATTCATGTTGTCAGTCATATTGACTTAAAAATTTCTGCCTTGATCTAGCGTCCTTACGATTTGACCGGCAGGTACGTTCGATCTCAGAACTTAACGGTTCTAAATTTCTTTCTTTAGAAGACCTAGTGTGCATGCAAATGATGCACAGAGTGGAGGTTTCAGGCAGGAAAACCTCAGAATTTTTATTTTATTATTATTATTATTTTTTTTTTTTATTAAAATTTTAAAATTTTCGAAATATTTTTTTTTTTTTTTTTTAGAGATCAATTGATCGAGTGTGAGTCTCAATCAATCGAGACAAGGTCAATGCATCGACAATGGGGGTCGATGCATCGACTCCCAAAAAAAAATTTTTTTTTTTTTTTTTAAAGCAGAAATACTATTTTAATCATCGAAAATTTCTAAAATTTACTGTCTACCAAAAATTCAGATTTTCTTAATTTGATCCCCGGCAACGGCGCCAAAAACTTGATGTGAATTTTTATGTAATATTTTACTTGAGAGTGCACGAATCAGTTTGTATATAGTGGGTGCGGAGTACGAGATCGTTCCCACGAGGACTAATTTTGAAAGATCTAAAAGAAACAAGCAATTCTAGAAATCTATGAAGATCTAACAGTATTCTACCAGTTTTATGATTTAAGCGGTTGATGAGATGGTAATTAATGACTACAAAAATAAAACTTAATTGATGATTCAAAAGGAAAGGTAAAGATGAAGATACTAAATCCTCCCATCTTTGGTCCGTTCTTCCTATAATATAAATCTAAGGATTAAATTATGAGATTTTCATTGGTAACAAACATCTTTTATGGAAGATCAATGGTCAACACCCTAATAGGTTCCACGTTGCATCCCTGCAATCAGGACTTAGATGATTTTCATATATAGATCTGGGATCAAGGGCATGGCTAGGCACACATGATCTCAGGTTCAAATAAAAATCATCCCCAAAGTGGGTGAAAATTCTAACAAGAATACCACTTATAAATCTGAAATCAAAGGCATGGCTAGGCACACTTTATTCAGATTAGGGAGTATTTAAGATAAAATTACCATTACAGATCCAAGATCCAGGGCATGGCTAGGCACACTCGATCCCAGAACATAATCGTAATTAGATCCACACGATAAATGCAAAAATACCATAACAATGATTGGATAAAATTACTGTCACAGATTTGAGATCCCGGGCATGACTAGGCACACGCGATCCCGATTAGTGGCGGGGATTTCATCTGTTCATGATAGCACAACAACCATAAAATAAAATTTCATATTTTAATCCTTAATTTATATTATGAAAAGTACATCCTTCGGATAGGAATCATTAGATCCCCATCCCTATGAATTTAGCCACACATATTGTAATTAAATGACATAAGTAAATAAAGACGGGAAAATAACATTAATTTAATAAATTAAAATTACCTCAAACTTCAAAAGAACTTACTTTGATCCAAAAGTACGATGATCTTCAGAAACGAAATTAATGCAGGAATAAACTTTGAACAAAAATTATAACTGAAGAAATGAATACTGAAAAATTAAGGGAACAAAGCTCTCAAAAAGTAATAATAAAACTTCCCTATTTCTATGTCTAACTATGAAAAATAATGACTAAAAACTAAGAACTCTAAACCTAAAACTCTCTCTAAAATTAATTCTATCTAATTCTCTACGTAATTCTCTAAAAAAAATCTCTCTTCCCGAAGTGTTTGAGTCGCTTTAAATAGACCCCTCGTCGCGGAAGTCTCCCAAGCCATAATTTTAGGGTCGATTAATCGACCAGGGAGGGTCGATGCATCGAGCCGCCAAAAAGTCCCAAAAATTTGCTTTACAGTGTCAGTTTCGTGTCAGACTTTGACTTATCCTCGATTAATCGACCTATAGGGTCGATGCATCGACCCCAGAAATCCGTGAAATTCAGCACTTTCTCTGTATCAGACACTACTTCGGTATTTCGGCCATAACTTCCTATCCCGAACTCGGATTGAGGTGATTCGTATGCCGTTGGAAAGCTGACGAAAAGATCTACAACTTTTATGTTTTGACAATTTCATAATTCGGCCGTCTTAAAGGTCCAAATGTAGCCGCAAGTCGCACCAAGTTCTCGATTACCCAAAGTTACAGTGTTTTGACATTATATTCAGAATTCTTGGACTGTTTTCTATACCTGAAACACTTCAAATCTAATCATTCTTATCAGATAGCCTTCATCGGACAGCTAAATATAGGTATTTAGGGGTGAAATATCATCATTTTTCAGTACTCATCAAATACCGGGGTATAAGCACAAGGCCATAAAATATGTTGGCTGTTAAAATGAAATGAAACTTAAATTACTTATGTGTGTAATATATCCGATTGATTATACAAGAAAATTAGTTCAATAATTTAGATCACTAAAGTTCTTTATCAATTTTGATGTATTATCACTAAGTGAAGGTTCAATTCCTTAGGACACCTTTATTTATGCATATAATAGTCAAGAAATGCTTAAATTTCTTTGGTATATATATATACAATTTTGATTGTTAGATTTAAGAATGACTCTCAGTTTCTTTATCTTCAATATTTAATAAAATTGGGGAGGATGGATATTTATTTTGTAAATAGGGGAGGAATGTTGGATATTTACCAAATAAATATTTATTATTTTAATAATATTTATTTATTATTAATTTAATAATATTTATTTTGTTTTAATGGTTCCTTAATCTGATTGGTTTCATTTTAAAAGGGTACTTTTGACAACAATTTATCATTTAACCTTTAAGTCAAAATAACTTGAATTTTGAATTAATATTGGAGGGAAACTTTTCCCACCATAAGTTTAAAAGTGTTGTAAATGTTTTGTCCCACCTCACTATTTTACAAGAAATATTCATGACTTCTATATAGAAACTTACCTTCCATATTGTTTGGCTTGATAAAAGGAACATAGCTCATAGCGGCGGTTCGTCGTCACGAGCGCGTGTGCGATGTGCGAATAGCGCAATTAGCGCTTTTAAGGCACACTTTGCACGACCACAGTTAGGATTTCGAATTCAGACAAGTCAATTGACCAAAAGATGTAACTGTTCGGATGTGAACCATTGGATCCTTGCAACCGTTGATCGGATCGATCAAGACCCTCGATTGCAAGCAACCAACATACACAACCGCCACTGAAATGGTGCTTCAAAAGTTATAAATAGAGGCCAGAAGAGGGATTCTAAAATACTTGCAATTTCCGAATCCTACATCTGAGCCCTCAGAATTCGTGTGCCAACCAAAGCATTCTGCGTCTTCGTTTCGTTGGGTCGCACACTACAGTGCAACGTAGTGTGTGACAAATCGGTGCTTCACCGAGGCTTCATTGTATCCTGAAGGCGAATTTGCCGATATCCTGTTACATATAAGGGGCAAATATTGTCTTAAAGACAGCGATCTAATCGCGCCTTGAAGCAATTTTTTCCAGTCTTTTTTCCGTCAAACTTTGTGCAATCTACCAACACTTTTCACCTGTTTCCATTCTCATTAACCACATCGCGATTATATGATGTGGCAGCAAGTGTAATAACAAGCACCCAATAAATTTTGACAAAAAGATTAGCAAAAGATCTTAGTCGACTCAAATAGCGATTAAGGTTTCACTACTCAATTAGCCCATTAGACTTCATCATCAAAGTGAAGGTATGAAAATGAACAAACCCATCTTGGTCTTGCATAAAAAAAATTAATTAGTCAATGATGCTGAAGGGGACTTTAATTGAAAATTACTAGTCCTGTGATGGGTTGCAACATATCTCAGATCAACATCACATATGTAGGCTTTGAATGAACTCTTACATGTTAAATGAACATGTTTAATGGTAGCTTCATGTGTATGACTTGGAAGGCATTAAAATCTCAACAATGAAGGCTTGAGGTTTTATAGTCACCAGTTTTCATTCTCTGTTAGTTTGCTTGTTAAATTGCAAGCTGTTTTCAACTTTTACATTATCAAAACTTAATCTCCTACCTTGAAGCAGGTTGCCATCCAAACTAAAAGACCATCAGTTGACAAAATGAAACTGTAAAATATATATATATATGTGTGTGTGTGTGTGTGTGTGCGTGTGTATCAAATGAAATACTGATATACTTTCCATGAATAAAGATACAGAGAGCTGCTTGTCAGAATATATTACATTTCTGTGCTTGTTCTATCTTTAAACTGCTAAGACCCTTTCTCTGCTATCTAACAATTTTATCTATAACCAAGCATTTCATTACTTATTTAACATCATTACTTTCACCACATCTCCTCATTTGTTGTTCATCCCTTAGGACACGATGAATGATCTACCTTTTGCGCTTAGACTTTAAAGCTGTCACCGATTGGGAGTTACTGTGCCAGTTGCGCTTTCTTTGGTTGATGAACCAATTATTTATTTGCTTTAGCTGCAAACCCGTCTCCTCCACAAGTTTTGCTTTGTCATCTTCCTGCAATGGTTTTATACAAATAGCTGTTACTTGTCTACAACTTGATTAGATTTAACTGAGGCTATCAAGAAGAACAGAGATTTATATCTTACTTGTCTTCATTTAACTAACTCGAGGTATTAGTCTTTTTTTAATTGCTATATACAATAACTAGCATCTTTTAACCACTGGTAAAGAATTTTAGTTTCAGTTTTAGGATTATAATTAGCCCTTTTTCGTAGGAGAATTTGTATTTAGCTTGCAGGGTTATATTAACTCTTCCTCCATTTTTACCTGGAGACCCATCGGAATTTTAAGATTCCTCAGTCATAGTATCAGGCTGTTATGTAATAAATACATTTAAGGTTCAGGTAAGAGCACTCAGAAGCCCCATGTTTCGATTTTCTTTATAGGAACTGAATTTAATTTGACATGGAAACTCGTTTTTCACTTTCGAGCAAGATAGCAAGGAGTAAATACTTAGTGATATATGATCTTATTAAAATTCCGTACATCTTTTCAACTTCGGGTTGATCTCTTCAGGCTACAAGAGAGTGGCAATTACTTTGCAACTGAACACTCAGCATCTCAAGTGGTGAACTGAACCTTAGCGATTTATAAAGAACGAAGAAAATTTCTTCATAGCTGTCCTTAGAAAGTTTTATTATGGTTTGGTAACCTAAATTCCAGGAAGTAGTTGTATCATAATTAACTCGCTGAACTGAAATTGGAAATTTCAGCGTTTATGATTCCCTTGGTTTTTTAATGATAAATCCGGGTTCTAGATTTTGAAAACATTCAATGAATCCAAAATATGAATTTGAAAGTAGTAGGTTCATAGAGTTTCTGCAATCAGCAGTTCAGGACAAGTAGTTGATAGATTTGTGTCAGATGACTAGGGAGTATTCAGGACCTCGAAATGTCGTCATATGGTTGAATTTACTAGGTCCATAGAAACTGGAAGTTACGATGTTTCTAATCTTCTTCCAGGAGGCACCTTTGCAACTAAATGTACGCAAATCAGTTGTATCAAATTTACTAAATTCACATCAATGCCTACAAACTATAAAACTAAAACGAGTGAACCGATTAGCGAATTTCTGCAAAGTCGAGCTATATTTTCTTGTTTTCAGATAAAGTGATTTACAAACTGTGATAATAGAATCTAATTGCAATTAAGTAACTATGGGAGATATCATCATCTACTGTAACCAAGAAAAACAGAGTCCCTGAGCATTACAATGAAACATAGCGCTCAAACTTCGAAATTATATTTCGAGTCTACAGACTAAGAGAAGCCTGGGGAGAAGTTCATGTTTTTCTAAATAGTCATAGAGCCAAACTAACAGAAATTAGTGTATTTTGTTGCATAATTTTCACGTAATGATAGTTTCACCATCTTTTTGTGCATATTCTCATCATTTTCATTTTGACAAATCAAAACAAAATGCTAAAGGGACGAACTGTTGAAGAAGTGCATGCTCACTTGAAAATTTTAAATAAAACATATAAAACATTAATAGGATTTATATATATAGTTAACTTACGGTCGGGTACGGCCATTTAGAATGTTGTTGCCACCACTGTTTCAACACTGAAGTTGTGTCGCCGGGCAATTTTCCCGCCCTTCTTTTTCTCAGTATCTCCTCTCTTACATCTTCAATTCTCGACCGAAAACCCTGCACCTCCCAAGAAACTGATGTTAAAATTACTCATCATCCAACTGTAATACTAATTAGCTAATCCAATATATTAAGAGCTCCTCCCCGGACTCCAAAACATCACCTGTTTCAATTCAATTTTCAATTCCTGCCTAACTCTTTCCATCAAAGATCTCTCGGATTCTGTGGGAAGACCAAATCCCATCATATCTTGCCCATCAGCACTCGGATCAAACCCACAATCTATCTGCAATTCATCTTCATCGTCTGACATGGTTGCACCTGTTCCTTCACTCAGAGAAACTCCTGTTGCAATTATTTGGCATATTTGAGCTTTAGCTAAATGTTGGGGGAGGGAAAAAGAAAATAGATCCCAAATGTTTTGATTTATTTCCAAGCTTTTAATTGGTTACACAGTTAAAAAAGGGCTACAAGCCTACAACTAATATGACTATTTTATGCACCAACTTTAATCCGCAATTAAAATAAGAAAAATTGCAAACCACAGGCAGGTTTTGTGCAGGCAAAGTGCAGCTGACTGACATGGCGCGTCACAATTGGCTGCAAGTGCAGTGGACCAAACCAATACAGGTCAGGACAGTCAGTCAGGTCAGGCCACTGACAGCTGCCTGCACTTTGCGTGCACAAAACCTGCCGTCCATATAACAGTCCTTAAAATAATATTCATTTAAATAAGGGAGCCATTACTTGCACACGCTTTTCAAGTGATTGCATCGGATTGCACCGAATTTAAAAGAAAGACTTGCAAGTTTGCCGACCTCCATTATATGAAAACACCATCTAAGTTGTCTGATTTGAAGGCTATCATTTAAAGATGTCAATTGCAAAATATTAGAACAAAATAAAATTTTCATCATTTAATTAAATGGAGTCAAAGGCTATTATATAATTCAACTGTTGACTACAATAGATAATATGACAAGCATCGTGTTTTGCTCCAATTTTATATACCAAAGATCAACTGATCATGAACTTCAAATCAGACTGCCCATATTGCATTTTTACATATCACGTGTCCCTAAAATACCAAGTCTTTCTTTAAATTCGGTATCACTTGAAAAAAGTGTGCAAGTAATGGCTCCCTTTAAATAAAGATCCAACAAGTGTGGAGAGGAATAACAAGAGATCAAACCTTGAGAACTGTGAATCTTGCACGTATGATACCGATGACGTTGACTTGTTTGAAAATTAGATGGCCTATACCGAGACATAAAATATGTTCTCTCACGCCACTTCATAGCATATATGTTCTGGCACACCACTTGATAACATTCATTAAGTGGTGTGCGTCAAAAATAAATTGGTGTGCATGTAACATTCCTCTAATAAAGATAAATTTAATTTTGTATTAATTGCTGTGCAGCTAGAAAAGGATGGAGCGATTTAAGATAAATTATTAACTGGCGCTGTCACCGCATACATGTGCTCAAAGCACCCCTAGAAAATTTGCAACTATCATACCCTGTAAATCTCCAACACCCTACATCTTTACATCATATGGTCTTCAAATCACACTATAAAATGATGCAATCACATGCCACGTGTCCAAAATGGACCTGTGGGCCAAGTCACTTGGTGCTCAAGTTGGGTACCTAATATTTAAACCCACCCAAATGATATCAAATAGGGTTAATGGGGCCTCAATAAACTGCTTTGGCTATTAGTCCATGATCTAAATTCGGAAAAGGCCATTAGTGTTAAAGATGATGAACAAAAGAGCACCACTGATCCGTCGGTGGTTACTCTCCATGATAAAAAAACAAACCCTCTAGTATTTGTTAACTAAACCAGATCCTCCGTGTTGTAGGCTTCCCAATGTAATTTGCACCGTTTCTTATTAGGGTATCAGTATTTGCAACCGAAATATCTACAACAAAGGTTTTACAAATGTGAAAATCATTGACTGCCTTGAATCAGATGATGGAGGTTGTCTTTGCCCCTAAGCTATAATGCAAAAAGAATCTTTAGATCATGATCCACCCATCAGACTGTCAGATATTGATTTAACATAGCACACATCCCAAAAAAAAAGACTTGAGAGAAGCTTCCCATGATCACAATCATTTTTGGGGATGTGCATCACATGGAATTAATATCTGAATCTTTGATAAGTGCACCATGATCTAAAGATTCGTTATGTGGACGAAAAATGCTCTCCATCATCTGATTCAAGAGAGTCGGCGGTTTTCAGGTGCAAAAACCTTAGTTGTTGATGTGGAATCTCCTAATGCAAATATTGGTACCCTTCTTATAGGAAATCACTTTTGATGACTATGTTTTACTAAATATAGATGAGGGGGTTTGATTTGGTGTTTAGAGTAATCACTTGTGAATTAGTGATACTAATTTCCCTTAATCCTTCACATCATTTAAATGCCCTCGTTTACTATTTTAAATATAATGTACGAAAAAATAATCAAATAATATAAAGAGTTAGTGAATGAATTAGACGAAGGAATCTTGTATATAAAAAAAATTACAGTTCAGTTATTAGAGTGCTTAACTTAATAACAAAAAATTCTATTTGACAAACCAAAGTTGAACCAGACGATGGAGATCGTTTTTCGCCTTAATTTATAACAAAATGAATCTATAATGTTTAGGGCGAAAAACAATCTAAAGCTGAGGGTATAGATTCCCTTTGTTAGGTGGCTTTATAGATTCATTTTGCCCTAATCACTGAAGATGTCCTAATCCTATATCTTTCCTCTGAGGAAAGGATGAAATCCATGTTGGGTTGAAAATGGAGATTTCATTTTCAATCTCATTTAGTGGCAATAATTCAGTCACATCATTGTGGCAATCTCAGTTTTTTTCTCAAAAAAATGAGGTTAGTTTTTAGGGATATATTAATAGTAAAGTGGGATTTTGAAAATAAGATGGGAACACTTTTACTCTACTAATAGATAATAGAGTATCTATTTTACACACAAACATATGATTGCACATGGAATAGGCATGTTGGCTCTAAATAACAATTCACCCACATCATAAATGACAATAATATTTTGTTTATTTTCGAGAACGATGAGGGTATTTTAGGTGAAGTGCTATTTTGTCAATAATTACGCTGGAGATTTCAAAGATGTTGGTAAATGATGTGGCATCTATTTTAACCTTAGAAATAGGACTGCAGATGGGGTAGTCAGGTTTGGTTCTAACACTATGGAACCCATTCTTAGTCAAAACATGAAGATTTCATGTTCAATCTATTCAATAAAATTATCAGTAACACCCACTAGGGGTTGGCGCGGTTGGTAGAGGACTTGGTTTATTACCAATAGGTCATAGGATCAAGTGTTGGCAGCTCCCTTCTGCTATAACAGGATACCCCGTAGGGTGTGTAAATCGCAAAATACTCGTTACATGGTGGGCGATGGCACCCCTTAGGGATTAGTCCAAGCGTAAGCTTGGGATTACCCTAAGTTATCAAAAAAAAATCTATCAGTAACAATGGAAATTTCAGTATTTTCTCAGATGATAAGGGCATTTTAGGATCATTAATGGAAAAGTGGTTCTTTTTTCGCAATAAAATAGGAGCATTTTAGGATATAATAGATGATGCAGCATTTATTCTAACTACAAACATATGACTACGCGTGAAGTAGCCATGTTCAATCATATTCCTAACATTTTTTCTTTCTTCTAAGAAGATGAGCGCATCACTAATGATGTACTGTGGTATTTTCACAATAAGATAGCTTCGGGGGGCTTAAGAGCTACTCTGGGCTCTGGCAGGTAGCTTTTAGAGGTTGGGGGGAAGCGTGTTTGGTATATGAGCTCTCTGCCCCTACAACATTGACAGAGAACTGCTTTAACTGAAAACAAGCTCCTCGCTAAGGCGAGTAAAACCTGCTTAGGCGGGGGGAGTTGGCAGAGAGCAAATGGGGAGCTGGAGCAAGATTGCAAAGAGCTATGCCAAACGCACCCTTAGACATGTTCAATCATAGCACTTTTTTTCTTTAGGAGAGGACGTACCTTGAGTATATTCTTACTGGTTGAAGGTATTTCAAATTCACTAAGGGTGTATTTGGGAACAAGAATTTAGATTTGGGGATTTCAAATCTAGGCATTTCAAATCATGTATTTGATATATTTGGATTTTTAAATCTCCTGTTTGGATGTTTGATCCTTATATTTGGATTTAGCATGATGATTTGTAAATGCGTTGTTTGATTAGTTAAGAAAATTAAATTTAGATTTTTAATTAAGGCTATCAATTAGTTGGGTTGACTCGATACCCTACTGATACCCAACCTCTCTCTCTCTCCTCCTCTCCTACTTTGCTCCCTCTCTCAATCCGACTCTCTCTCCAACTCATCTCTCTGTGCTCCCTCTGCCAATCTACTCTCTCTCTTCAATGAAAATTACCGGTGGTAAAGTTGCCCCTATAGACTCCCGACATCAAATGACTTGACGTGGATTTGAAATAGCACTTGGAGGTATCATTTCAAATGTTATTATTTTCCCTTATTTGTAATATTTAGAGATCACTTGAAATTTTCAAATCCAAATATAATATTTCAATTAATGTTTCCAAACAAAGGATATGAAATCCAAGCACCCAAATACAAATCCAGTCAGTCAAATACTGTTCCAAAACATAGCCTAATTGTAAAGTGGAACTTTTCTCAATAAGATGAAGACAGTTTTAGGATGTAATAGGGCGCATAGTCCATTCTAATCATGGTTTTCCATAACTCTAAGACCTATCAAATAGGGTTAATATGCAAGCCATCTCAAGTCTAGGTGATTAAACGTGAGATGAGAAATGGTGCTTAAATGATCTTACACCATTAAAATATACGACCTTACACAATTAAAGTGCACTGCTCTGTTATGCCACGTGGCATATATCTGTGATCAATCTAAATAGTTCAAGTAGTTGTCCATCATTGGAACATATCTCAGTATAATTTTACACCTATAAGAGGATGCAAACCTTTCAATCAATGAACTACAATATTTGCTGCTAAAATTAATAACAATTGCAGATATTAGAGTGCACAGATTTAGACAAAGCACGATAGCCCTTCACTAGGTCATCACATAGTTTGGATACAACCTAGGATTGCATTAAAATAGTGTCATGTGTACAAAAGTGACGATTCGCTCACTTTCAATTGTGAACTAGTATAATATCGTATAAAAATTTATCCTAAAAAGGTAAGTTTCTTACCAGCGTTTCAGGCGAGACATGGAAGTTTTATCATCTAGGTCAGCCATGAGATGCGAAAACATATCGTCTGGGACATCTTGTCTCGGACAATATTTAAAACCATGATTCTAATTAAAAGCATTAAGACTACACATGGAGTAGCCATGTTCGATCATAAAACATTTTTTTTCAAAGGAGAGGACAGAATCACATTCTTGGGCTGAAAATGAAAGTCCCATATTCAATCTCAGTGTCTACAATTCAACCAGTTCATTAGTAGTAAGGGCATTTTCTGACCCCTTGTTGACCACTCACAGGGATTTATCCCTACTAATTGGTACATATGATGTGTGGACGTTGCACGTGCCCGGGGAACTTGTCGGGTGCTCTAAGAAGCCGGATACCTCATTATAAAAAAAATAGAAAAAAGGATAATGACATTTTAAGTATTTCATAAAAGATCAGGATATTTATGATTTACTAAAGGTAGAGTGACATTTTCGGAAGAAGATAGGGGCATTTTTAGTATTCTAATAGATAGTGTGATATGTATTCTAAACACCAACATTGTATTACACACGGAATAGACATGTTTGATCCCAACACTGTTTCTTTCTTCTAAAGAGAGGATGGAACCCCAATTTGGACTTAACATAGGTAGTTCATGTTTAGTCCCAGTTAGCGAGTAGACTACAATTCAACCACATCATCAATATCAATGACATTTTTAGTAGTTTCTCAAAAGATGGGGATATTTTAAGTTCGCTAATAATAAAGTAGCATTTCCCAATAAGACGGGTATTTTTACTATGTATTAGATGGATGTCGTTTACTCTAACCACAAATATAGTATTGCATATAGAGTATCCATGTTTGATCCTAATCCCACTTCTTTCTTCTAATGAGAGGACATAACCCATATTTAAACTAAACTTAAAAATTCAATATTTAATCAATGTTAGTGGTTACAAATTCTATCACATCATTAGTAATTGTTGTAGAACATATGCAGATGACTTCCTGAAGCGTCTAAATAAAAAAATTCAGATCGGAAGGGTAGATAGGATCGCCTCACGACCTGGTTTCTGACGAACACAACTTTGTGTTCGGGTATTAAAATCATTATTAAAATATACCATTGAAATGCTAACGACTAGGCATACAAGGTGGGCGAATGAACTGACCCATCTTGAAAAGATGTCGGTTCGAGGACGAAATTTTAATTTGAAATAAAAATTTAATGTTTTAAGTAAATTTTTATCCTGCTATTCTTTAGCCATTTTAGTCCAATTCATGTAGGAATCAATCACTTAATTAAGGGTTAGGAATGTGTGTTTTTTTTGTTTTTAAAGGGTTAGGAATGTGTTTTTGGTAAGTTTTAATTTTTATTATTTTTAAAGATTTCCGATTTTAGGTAAATTCAATTTGACTAGAAATTAAGGCCAAATTAGGAGACTAAACCTTTATTTTAAGTCCTACTATACAACACTTCATTAGTATCAATTGGATTTTATTTTTAAGAGAATGAGCTCTCTAGTTTTATTTGTGTATTCAAGGATTTTGTTTTAAAGAAGAAGATGGTAATTTTCTCCTTTGTTTCTCCACGCCTCCTCTTCTTTAGTAACAATGGCCTTTTTTTTATTTGATCAAAAGAAAAAGTCATTTTACGATCACTAATCATAAGTCGTATTTTCCCAATACGACGAGGGATTTTTAGAGGTGCTTTAAATAGAGTTTGAGGGGTACACCTCGGGCGTAAACATAAGCCTTCTGTCCTAAGGCGTACCTGAGGGATACCTGAGGCTTAGTGAAGTGTCGTGAGTTGGACATGAGGCATAGTGAGGCATAAGGTTCATGTAAATTCTCATTTTTTTCATAATTTTCTCGTATTTTTATACAAGCTTATATGTTTTTATCACAAGTTACTCTTTTAAAGGATTGTTGGGGGATGACATAGAAGAGATGACATTGATATTTAAAATTTTAAAATTCTTTTTAATTATTCAGAATAGAAATGATCAAATGATCAGTTAAACTTTAGTTTCTATCGTTTCGTAACCATTTTTTTAGGTTGTGACTTATGATTTAAGAGTTATATATTGCAAACATTTGCAATTTTTCATAGGTTTTGATTGTTTACACTTATACCAATCATTTACAATGCTATTCTTTTGTCATTTGTGTATTGAATATTAAGTGATTTGTGATTGAAAATTTATCTATAACTTTTTTGCTAACTATTTTCTAATTTATCATCTTTTTTATTAAATTTTTTATATCTTTTAAAAATTTTAGTTTTATAATTAAAAGTTAAAATTCGTGAGGCTTAGCCTTCGCATCTTGAGGCTTATGTCTCGCCTTGTAAGAGAACCGAGCGCTACGATTTTGCCTTTCGCCTTTAAAAATAATGATTTTTAGTATACTAATTAATGAAGTGGAACAAAACTAAGGGTCAAAACGTTTTCCATCCCGTTTTTTCATGCACTTGAGGTTTTGAAGCGAGGTAGGAGTTGTCTAAGGTTTTACTATTGTAAGAAGTCTTTACTTATTTCATGGAAGATAGCTAAGTGGGTATTTGAAATAATATCATCCATACATAAATGAGAAGAAGCCCACTAGATGAATATTTCGTGTTCTGTATTAGAATTTTAAAAGTAGGATTTGCAATGGGCCATATACATGATGAGTCAGGTGTAGGCCTGTCAAAGTGCCGGGCCAGCTCAACCCTAAATGTTAGGGTCAAGGCCAAATTTTTATAGCCCTATCTATCTTACTATTAGACCATTTTTAATGGATTTGCACTGATTAATTTGTTCTTATTAGTTTTTATTGGCTTAATCTGATATATTTTTCTTTGAATTTGATTAATATAACTAAATGAGTGTAAATATGTAGACAAATATATACAATAAATGCATTTACTAATTAGTCTTTGATATCGCTAGCTTAGTATATATTATTTACTATTGTACATGTATAATACGGTTTCTAATTACTGCTATATATATTATATATTTGTATTTTACATATTTTAGTTTATATTTAAAATTATCCAATAACATATTTTAGTTTATATTCAATGTTTGATAGTATAAGAATCCAAAATGATAATATTCCAAAGCCCATACTTAGTTAGGGAGAATGTTAAAGCCCGCTAGGGTAAGGGCAAAGACCAGGGCTAGCGATATTACGTCCCGCCTAGAGCTAGGGCTAAGGCCATGCAAAGGCTCGACCTGGTCTAACCCTTTGACAGCCCTAGTCAAATGTCACACTTTTTCACTAGTGAATGTGCTCTTTGAGAATTTCATGGAAGGCCAGCTGAACCTGTACAGAGGAGAGCGACGAATAGTAGGTGGATTGAATATTAGTTCAAAATTTCTTTACTTTATTTTCTGTTTTTGTTATTTCGAAAGATCAAGTTTTCTGCTACTGCGATACCCTACCATTGTAAGGTAATAATAGATGGAAATCATGAAATTAGATTTGTTGTATCCTAGAAAACATCTCGTTAGAATTTGCGTGTAAACTTGAATATTCCCTAAAGAAAATAGCACTTTTAAAGATAGCGATTGCGTGCCTTTCTCTTGAGACTCAGTGCATATGAATAAAGAATGACCATTTTAATGTAAAAAACAGTAAAAACTAGAACAAACATATTTGGACTTGTAACCAATCGAAGGACTTGATCGTATGGATATGGATATGTAAAATACAGGATTTAAATCTTCAAAGGGAGGAAATCAAGTAACCTTTACATATGGACTAAGGTTGTGTATGGCATAGCTCTCTGCTAGCCCCTACTTTAGCAGTTACCCATCCTCTTTGCTAACATCTAACTATCTTCTTTAGCAAGTACCCCCTCTCCTTGATAGCTCCTTACATAGCAGGATTTTATGCAATATTTACCTGTTCAGCAGTTTTACCCTCGTCTCTACTCACTCCTTGCGAGAGCAAATTTTATTTGCTCTGGTAGGGAGTTAGTAGAGAGCAAAGAAATTATTGCTAGAGCTGGTAAATCCTCCTTTGAAAGGAGTTAACTAGACAAGAGAATGTGAACCAACTAAAGTAGGTAAACTCTGTTGTGCAAGGGCTAACAGAGAGCTATGCCATACACAGCCTAAATTTCTTGGCAGATGTGGTTTTCTAGGTGACCTTTTGCAAAATGATCTTCGTAGTGATCCCATAACCACGCACTAAGTGGTGGTTGACAGTGTGATTAAAAGTTGTGTGTGTTTAGTCCCACACGGGATAGATTCGAAAAGTTTCACAAGTCTCCTAACCATATATGAAGGAACTTGATCTCCAAATGGTTTCTGAATCATTATATAAATGGTTTCTGAATTATGATATAAAATTTTATGTCATTTGGAGCTATATCCTTTAGAGTTCCCTACCAAATGTTTACATATCACCCACTAGATAGAGTCTTTTCTTACTTATTCCATCAAGAAGGCAATTGTAGGAACAATACTCCTGTTATTTCGGTACTCATCAAATAGAAATGGTTATCCTTAAGCTTAGGAGTATGAATGGGTCGGGCCAGCCCGTGAGACGGTCTAACCTAACCTTCAATGAGCTAGGCCTCAGTACAGATTTTGGCCCAACTGACCAAGAGCCTTAATGTTCTAGAATGTTACACTTATGGCAGGCCCAAACTTGCTAAGAATGCATTGATTCTGTTAGTGGCCACGACTTCAAATGGGTAAAAGTAGAAGCATAGTTCTAAATATCAGCCAAATCCAATACATATATGCCAATATGTATTGGGTTAAGCCTCACCTGATATAATATACACCCCCAATTCAATATGGGGTCAGATATGGGGTAAAATATTTTGAATATTGGCCCACCTTAGGTCATATTAGTCGATATGTATCCTATATGAAATAGACAAAATTCCTAACATCCCCTTTAGGCAATTTTTTTTATTAATTTATATTTGGGGACTTTAGAAAAACATCCCTCATTTCAAAACGTTTCAACACATTATACGAAAAAAAAAGTTTTAGGAAAAGGGTTTGCACGCCTAGTAAAAGTTCTAAGATCCGTGACATCTAAAATACCCAAATTGTGAGATTACAACTTTACCCTTCTTCTCTCCAAAACCTTCAAACTTGTTTTCTTTTTCTCTTCTTAGACAAAATTGCCGGAATTCTTTTCCGAAGGGCTTTTCTCGCCCAAACTCGGCTCTTCTTCTCTTCTTTGACAAAAATGTCCGAGTTCTTTTCCGGTAATCCTTTTTGCACATGTATTCGGGTTTCCTCCATGGGGGGAAAATGTAAACCCTTCTTCTTTAAGCTCTGTTTGACTGCTTCAGAAACAACGACCACGATCTGTTGGAGCCGATCGGAGTTTCCGACGAAAATCGACGACAGTAATTGGAGAACAACTCTGTAGTTCCCGGTCAACCTAGCGATCTCGAATTTTGATCGGAAATTGATATCAATCAATAGTCTCTCTCCATCTATGATTACGTCTACAAATTCATATTCTCCTACACACCAACAACAAATTCTTTAAGAACAAACTGGAGATCAGTTTTCTTTCCTTTCTGTTTAATTAAGGACGAAGTAAAGATTGATTCTCTCTCTCTCTCTCTCTCTCTCTCTCTCTCTCTCTCTCTCTCTCCTTAAAGTAATCATCGAGTTAGAGTCAAGTTTCGGCGAGAAAAGCTCATCGGAAAAGAACTCCGGCAGTTTTGTGGAAGAAAAGAAGAAGAAAACAAGTTTGAAGGTTTTGGAGAGAAGGATAAAGTTGTAATCTCATAATTGGGTATTGTAGATTTCATGGATCTTAGATGCAAACCCTTTTTCCTAAAACTTTTTTTTTTTTTCGTTTAATGCGCTGAAGCGTTTTGAAATGGGGGATGTTTTTCTAATTTTCCCTTTATATTTTTTAGTATTTTAGAAATAAAAAAAAAAAAGGTACTTCAAAATCGGCAAGTTTTGGCCTATTCGTATCCGATATATTCAAGGAGTATCAGCCTAGGACCCAGCTGATTGCCGATATATATCAGACTTAAATCCCTGGGTACAACATCTTATGGATGTCGGTTTTGTATTGATGATTTTATGCGTTTCTTAATTTCACCCACTGGCCTGTGCTTCAAATTTAGCTGCCTGAATGTGAAGCAATGTCAATGTCGCAGGTTAGAGCATAGCTTACCTATCGGAAAAAAAAAAGGAAAGAGAGCCATAGAATGCGAGGCAATGGTAAGCAAACTTGGCATCACTTGACTTCTGGGGATGTGTATATAGAGGAACTTGTTATTTGCTAATTACTAGTCATTCTAGTTAACAATTATTGTGCTCAAATCAAATGGTGATCATCTGTAAAGCCAGATAGTGTTCTTCTAAGCCATTCTATGATTAGCTATCGACTTATAATCATTTAATCTATGGACACTTGGCCATTTCCCAATAGTAGCTAGTCGTCAACACTCAACATCACATACCTGTTGCATCCTAATTCTGGTATGGTTAGGATCAAATAATGTGGAAGATAGAGTTATTATCCTATAGGTAACTTTATGCATGCTATAATCGCCAAGCAAGATCACCACCGTTCAAAAACAATCATGTTGTGGTTGATGTTTTGATAAATTGGTGACGAGTAACTGAGCATATGGGTCCGAAACGCTTGCCAGAAAATAGAACTAACGAACAAAGAGAGAGGGGAACTTTCACCAATCATTTATGTACATGGAGAACACGATCAAAAGAGTATTCACTGAATCTTAAAAAGGTTTCACAAAGAGCTAGTATCTACTTTCTGCTTATAACCAAAATCTAACTATGTATAATTCTAACCTCTGATCTCATAGCTTATAAAGCTACTTCTATATAACTAAAATAGAATCTACTTTCTGTCTAACCTCTACCTTTCATTATAGACCGTATAGTGGACCATACGATTGGAAGATACCTACTTATAACACATGTATAGGAGGGTAGGTACTCCATGTAGTGAGTACACATACCTTAAAGTGTACTCCAAAATCTCCTATTGTACACATGGTATGCATATCCATTGATCTGGACCATCCAAATGACTTTTACCCATGTACATTAGGGCACAGTGAGCCCTACTCCAAACTTCTATTATAAAGACATGGTGCCCGTGCACCCAAACTCCTAGCAATCTATTGTTTCTAGTTGTTTCTGCAAGTTTCAGCTTTTCAACAAGTTTACAGACGTAGTGGCATTAGAAACCGTTGGCTTTCACCAAGTCTACCAAAAGATAGAATTCTCCAATTGCTCTAGCTTTGGACACCCCACATTTTTTGCAAAGAAAAAATACCACAAAATAAATAAATAAAAGTTTACAAATATATATTTAATTTATGTTTGGTTAATCTATATAAGTAACATTTGCAATCTATGCAAACCCATTTTACAAAAAAAAAATCCCGATATGTCCGATGCGGTAAAACAATTATTTAACTCAAATCGAATGAATTTGGAATGCCTTAACATATGGTTCTTCACGTATAATTAATTATTACTACATAAATACAGGTGAAGTAGTGCATTTTTTCTCTTCCTTTTTGTGTAGAAGTCTGATTTGATGCGTTTCATCGATAACTGTGCACGTTTATTGACACAGTTCAGCAGATCGTTGTCTGTACCTCTCTCTAACTCTAACCCAAGAACTAGATTTTATGTTCTATGGTCTGAATCTGATCCATCAATATGCAACTTTATCAGCTTTACCAGTTATCTGGTAGCCAGAAGACGCTGCAAAATTTCTAACCAGTGTACGTTAAAAGTCGTCAAGAACACCAAATTAAAGTCTCTGAGCACAGGTGGATAGCAAGCAATCTTCTTATAAAGAAGACAAAATAAACAACGATTCTAGAAACCCGTGAAGGAAACGTGATTTGGCATTTGTCACTATCTGTTCTCTCCATCGCGCCAACTAACTAACCTCTAGTAACTGTAAACTACTGAGAAAATGGGCCCAATTACACCCACCCACCTCTCGATTGAGAAGATAAGTTCAAAAGAACCACACCAGCTTTTTTTCATCTCTCCCACCCACCAATATAACAACACCAATTTAATGTAAAGAGAAAAAAACATATTAATTTAGAAATCAAATCCATAATTAGTATTATAACTGGGTATTCAAGAAATCAAACATTCATACTTCATAGTAAATAAGAGAAATAAAAAAAAAAAAATCAAAAGGGCAGTAGAGCGAGCGAGAGAGAGAGAGAGAGAGAGAGAGAGAGAGAGAGAGGAGTACCAGTGAGAGCTTGGAAGTTTTGTTCGATCTCACGGCAAGCCATGACAGCCTCGACTGCGTGGACTCGCACGTGCTGCTGAAGTTGATCCTTAAATGAGCATAAAACTAACAAATATTGCTCCTGAATAAAGAAAAAAAGGGGTCTAAAAATCCATTTTTAAAGAAGAAAATATTAAAAATTGTAACAAAATGGAAAATGGGTAAGTGAAGATATTAACTAGGAAGTTATTGAGGTCCTGCTTCTCGTGGGGAGGGAGGAGATGGTGGTGATGTGATGCGTAGGATCGGAGTAAGTGGTGGGACTGGGCGAGCTGAGCGTCAATGAGCGGTAAGTGGTCGATGGGTGTGGCGACGCGTAGACACCCTACATGGGCCGCCAAGAGCTGCTCGTAGAGAGGGTGGTTCACAATCTCCGCCTTAAGTTGGCGATGATGCTCGGTCGAGACATCGTCTCCATGTCCCATGGCGCCTCCACCCATCATCCCAAGACCTTGTTCTTGCATCTCTATCTCTTTCTCTCTCTATGGAAAGTAGATTACAACATATGGGTTGGTTTTGGGAGTAGAAATTTAGGAGATTGTAGAGAGCAGTAATGGTGGAACCAACGGAGCACAAAAGAGGAGATCAGATGGAATAGAATTGTGAAAGAAGAGAAGAGGAAAGTTGGATTTTAGGACCACAGGGGCTATTTTAGTGTGCGTTTGGGTGGAAAGTGGGCAGTTTTCTCGTTATTCGTGACAACTTTTCTTGGGATCCGCTATATAAACTCTTTTGCAGACCTGTGGGAGAAAGAGAAGAAGGGAGTAGAGAGAGAAAGAACGGGTATAAGGAATCGTATGGCGATAAAGTCGTGTTTGATAATTGGTAATTGATATATAAATATGGAATGGAGCAGAGTATGTGAGAGAGGGACTACGGAATCATTACAAAGGAAAGACGTCGGCGGAGAAAGCGCGTTCAGGTTCTGCCTGCCTTCCTCGGTCCTCCTCTTTACATTGCTTTACTGCTCTCTCTCTCTCTCTCTCTCTCTCTCTCTCTCTAACCTAACCCAGAGTTAACTTAGAAACCAGGGTTTCAATGTTGCTCGTACTTTCTTTTTTTTTATTACTGAGGATTAATACTGTAGCTGGCTTTGGCTCGGTGAGCGGCCTCATTCGGCTCTCTTTAGATCAATTGTGAACGCAAATAATATGCTTTAATTGTGATCACTTGTAAACGCAAACTAAGGCTAATTATAGAGGCATTAACCCAGTTCGTGCGCGTGCCTGCTTTTCGATTCTCGAGGCTATTTTCCCAATGACCGTATAAAAATATTAAATAAGACTAATTATAGAGGATTTTTTTAAATATTGGAAGAGCGTAAGATATATTGGTCGATAGTCTGAGTTAGAGGACGATCGAATGGACAACAACCAAATCGACTGTCTTACACCATCCGATTGATAAAATCTAATGGTGTTACATAGATTTCACACCATCCGATTGATGATTTAATATCAGCCAGCTAAACTACAAACAAGGTACTTTTTATTAAATGCAAGAAATCTCTTCATGTTTTGAAGGTATTTTTGTCATTTTGGTGAGTTTAGGAGAGAGAACTCTCCACCTAATTATTTTCAAGAAAGCCCTCCCTCACTAAGATCTTTGATGGAGGACTCTTACAAAAAAATCCATTCTAGCGCTAGGAATTCAATTGGGTTCGGGTCCAAAGCCAAACCAAGGGTTCTGGTTGGGCTTGAAATTTGACCCGTTTATATATTGGGTTGGATTCATGACAGGGCTGTCAACATGTCGGAACAGGCATAAAAATTGGGTCAGGTTGGGTCAACTTGCCACGGCCCATTTTTGACAGATATGAATCAAAGAAAAAAGGGTGTTTTGAATGGGATTGGAGGTTGAACCAAGTAAAGTTGAGCATATACACTCGTTCTCGCAGGTCGGGCAACATACCCTGGATCGATCAGGTTGGGTCAGGTTGGGCAATGTGTCGTTAACCAATCGGGTCAAGTGGAGCATATATATTTGACCCGTTCAGTCAGGGTAGGTCAAGTCCAGGGCCGGCCCTGACATTTTTGGGGTCCAAGGCGAGTTCCTAAAATAGGACCCCTGCTTCTTATTGCTTTATAATATATAAAAAATTCGCCACATATTTTTTTTGACAAATAAAATAGGGGAGCCATTACTTGCACACATTTTTCAAGTGATTACACCGAATTTAAGGGAAGACTTGATATTTTAGGGACATGTGATATGTAAAATTGCAAAATGGGCCATCTGATTTGAAGCTCATGATCAATAGATCTCTGGGGCATAAAATTGGAGCAAAACACGATACCTGTCATATGATCTATTGTAGTCAACTGTTGAATTATATAATAGCCTTTGACTCTATTTAATCAACTGATGAAAATTATATTTTGTTCTAATCTTTTGCCATTGATATCTTTAAATCATAGCCTTCAAATCAAACGGCTTAGATGGTGTTTTCACATAGTAGAGGTCGCCAAACTTGCAAGTCTTTCTTTTAAATTCGGTGCAATCTAGTGCAATCACTTGAAAAGCGTGTGCAAGTAATGGCTCCCATAAAATAGTACTCATATTCTAATTTACTATATATATAATTTGAAAATGTAACTAAAAATTTAATACAAGTAAACATTAAAGGAAAATGCAATAAAAAAAGAAATTTTAATACTAAAAAAATTCATATTGTGTAAAAAATTCTAGAAGAAAATGTTGAAGGAAGTCATCTATCATACGCCTTCTCTTCTCAAATCAAATAGCCTTTAAATAATTTTATGAGGCAATTGTCGATCCTAATCCCGGATGAGAAAAGAGGGGTTTGGTGTCATGTTGACAAACGATTGTAAAAAGATCTTGTTAATTCCCTAAAAGCCGACTCTAAATAGATGGAAAGACTATGATGATGATGAAACTATAAATGCAACAAATGATCCTAGCTTGATCCTAATACCTTGTCTTTTATAGATCCTACGAAACAAGGTTCACTTGATTTATACAGGTACCAATCCAATAGATCAGTAAATATTTGGTCAAATCTCCACTTTTTAAATAAAAGTCAATAGAACAAAACTTATACATATGACCATTTGAGTGATTAAATCTTCATGGAGATTTTGATCTGAACTCACGTAGAAAAAAAAATTTCCTAATCCTCTTAAAACTTATTGATTGGGAGGGATCAGACAATGCAGCTCGTGTTTCACCTCGATCTTCCACACAATGGATCTTAAGACCATGTCTCCCACCTATCATATGGTTACTTTTATTCAACATGTCACATCCCCAAAACATGACCCTAAAATCACGTTTGAGCGTAATGTATGCCATTGCACACAAGATGCACTTTTGGGGGAAATGTCATATGTGACATGTGGAATCAAAAACTAAACATATGATAGGTGGTATATAGTCTCAAGATCCCTTGTGTGAAAGATTGGGGTTAAAAAAATCTTCATCGGACTCTGATCTGACCCAATCAACGAGTTTATGAGACTACACACGAGGGAGCTTTTAGAAAACGTGTGGGTGCAAACAGTCAAATAAACTTTTAAAGAAAATAATTAACTACTCTGATGAAAATGATAGAATTTCTAAACAAAATTTTAGCTCGAAAAGACGCAAAATTGGTATCGGATAAGAGTAAGGTAACCAAATTCGGGGCCCTTTAGCCTTATAGAATTTTTTATATATATATAAAAACCCTATTTTTTAGTAGGCAAATAAGATTTGGGAGCCCCTAAAAATCGGGGGCCAAGGCTAGCTGGCCTTGGTCCAGGGCCGGCCCTGGTCAAGTCAAGCATTTACCCCTGCCCTGATGGGCAGCCAAAATTTTGGCCAGACTCATTGGCAGCCCTAGTTCATGTGCTGGGTTATTGACCCGACCTGACCCATTGACCTTACCTGTTTCATAGAGAAGTTTTATACAACTTGAATTCAAACCTTAATTTACTGATATAAAAAGAAAATCTGTATGCGTTTAACATGCTAACTCTAGCTTTAACATGTGATCAACGAGATCTGCACATTCCTCAAGGCTTTTGTCTAAGGGTGGTTGAGCTGGGTATGGCAGTCGGATCGGGTACCAAATACCGAGTCCAATTGAAATATCCGTTTTTCTCCAACAACGGGTGGGCTCCACTCATAGGCCAAGGAAAGCCCAACGAGGTAATCTGGATCATGCTCGTGGTGTACGTGATACACTTTCAGCATACAAGCATTTTGCCCCGTGAGATTCGCTGACTGGTTAGACTCCACGAATCGTCAAAAAACAAACCGAGCCGAGCCGAGCCGAGCCAGAAGCTGGGTACATTTTCCATGCAGTAATAAATAAATAAAGATTGTGGAAGAGCCGATTAGCCGAACGATGGGAGAGGATGACGTGTCGTTCGAATAAGCATCTGCATCGTGTGAGGGGGACCACAGAACAGCTGTATATTTGTCGTTTACCCGTGCAGAATGGGACGTAGGCAGTGGTCCCCTCCGTAGGCAAATCAGGTGTTGTCGCTTTCAAACCGATCCTCGATTTCGAAGGAAATGCAAGTCAATCGAGCCGCTAATCATAGCCCAACAAAATGAGCTAATTAAATAAAATAAAGAATCTAGTACTTCTTCGCACCAAACCTAACGGCGATCTCTCCTCTTCTGTCGGTGCGCCGTTAAACGCTTAACTTGGGGAAGCGTTAGTTGGGTTTTGGTCCACCTAATAGCGGTTTGGATGTGTTATTTGCTGGCCTTTAACGCCACTCCACCGGACCTAAGAACCCCCTCTCTCTCTCTCTCTCTTATCTAAATCTTATTTTACCATAATACATTATTTTTATATTTAGGTGACACGTGAATACAGCGAGGAAATTTCATTTCTGATGGATGGGCCAATATTGCACCTTGCCCTTTGATTTTTAGATTCAAATCAGCAAAAGGTCAAAAGTGACAATTTCACTTATTTGTGCGTTCAGAAATACCTGCGCATGGTTTAAAATTTTAGCCGAAATGTCAAAATTTTAGTTGAAATGTTTCAATTTTAGTAATCGAAATCGAAACAATAACTCAAATTATCAGTTTTTTATTATTGTGTTGAAGTTTTCGACCGAAATTCAAAATCTTGGCCGAAATTTTGATTTCAGTCCCCACCGAAATCGAAACAAAAACCAAAATTTTGATCCTTGATTTGAAAAAAACGGCACTGTCCAGGCTCGGCCATTAGCACTCAATCCATTACCTAATATCAGCTCTTTAAAGCATGATTTTGGCGGTTAGGTTTAAATTGCTCTTTTAATATGCTCTTTCACTCCACGGAAGGGTTAAGAGCACTTCCAACCAAACACACTCTCATATTAAAGTACTCTGAATCAGAGCAAAAAATGCCAAAAAAAAAAAGTAACTCTTTGCCTCCAAAGAGTAATCCCAAACACAACCTTTAAATATTGCCGGAGATGGCATCTTAGGGTTGGGAGAGACCCAAGGGAAAAAGCCACCTTTTAGTATGAGTTTGTATAGGATGTTAAACAAGTTTACAGTTCAAAGTGAACAATTAATCATCAATTTGTACACATTGTAGTATCTTGACTCACCATATGTAGTATTTTGATACAATCCTAAGTTGTATCCAATCTATGTGATGACTGTTAACCGCTGTCATGCTTTGTCCAAAATTTGTGCGCTCTAATTTTTGTCATTGTTTTTATTTTTAATTGATTAATATTGAAGTTCATCAATCGAACAATTTGCAAACTTTTGTGGGTACGACTTTTTAACTGAGATATGGACAGCCATTTGGAAAATTTAGATTGATCAGTGATATGTGCCACATGACATAACAGTGAAATCAACAATATCGGTGCAAGATAAAACATTTATTTTAATAGTAAGATCATTTAAATAGCATATTTGTTTCATGTCGTATCGCCGAGACGGGACACGGCTCACGTGCGATGGGATTTTCAGGATTGAAAATGATGCTTTTGAGAATTACTTCCAAAAATTGAGCTGCCCCACTGTCTAATGTGTGAGGATTATTTCATTATAAATTTCAATAGGAATGTGAATAGACAAGAATTTATACTAATAATTCCCAAATAACGCTTCAAATCTAGGGGTGCGAGATTGAATATTTTCGTATAAACATAATTGCAAATTTGAAAAAGAAGAAACAACATACCATAGCTAATTTATAATTCATGGACATTTGGAATAAAAAGGCAGCATATATGCTATACACTTTAGTTTAACGGCAACTTATATACACAGCTTCATAACCAATTAACCATCAATACCCATTTGAAATTGTTTCCTAGTGGAGTACGATATGCATGCTTCAGCTTAATTTAAATGGTAGGGTACATTTGGAAGTGTACCAACTGCTATATGCATAACTCTCTATTAACTATTGAAAGATATAATTGTACTCAAGCTTGGTATAAATTATAGGCTCAAATTTTATTCCATTAGTCAATTATGTCAAAGAGTAAAGAGCCGTGATAGCTAGATTTAGACTCTGCAACATGTGCAGATCTCCGTGTTGAGTGGTAAGGTCCACCCAGCAGAGACTGGTCGGGCACTGTGTACCAGCCACTCCTAGCTAATCTCAAATAGTTGGGTTACTTTGGGGATATTAGAACTTTAACCAGACTCTTAATTAAGTTGGCAAAAGCATGCTTCCCAATTCTCTTTTTACGTTATATGTTATTAGATGACAATTTCTCACGCAACTCACTGTAAAGTTTGGACAGGCGGAGTTTAAAAATGGTCATATAGACGTTGTTCTAGAGCTTACTCTACCAAATTCCGCAACAAATGTGAGCGGACTCACGGCTCACCCTAGAGGAGAGTCAGCCAACTCTTGGCATTCAACCTCTCAAATAGTAACATGCATTTTAGTGGGGAAACCATAGTATAATTAGGTAGGGATGCAGGAAAAAAAAATGAAAATAGGCCAAACCGAACATGTCCGAACTAAACCGAAACCTATTTGAAATCGAACTGAACCAATTCTAGTTCAGTTCGGTTTTGGTTTTGGGTGATGAAAACTGAAAACCGATTAAGTAGGATGAGAAAACTAAAAAAAAATGTGAAAAAAGCTGAAAACCCAAAAAATAGCTTTAGAGTAAGAAAATAAAAACCCAAAAATGAACCGAACCGGAAAAAAAGGACTGAAATTTTTAGGTTTTGGTATCGAAAAAAAAAAAACAAAATTGGTTCGGTTCCGGCTATTCTGAACCGAAAACCAAATTTTTTTGTCACGGTTGGGTTCGGTTAACCGAATCTGCATCCCTATAATTAGGTGGGGCTAAGGGATCACTCTTCAAGAAGATGGAATTTCAGGAATCTCAAGGCTGAGACATGTCAACATGGATTTCCATTCATTTTCATGTTGTATCCTTTCCTAGGCAAAATTTCGATTGTTATCATCTCTCTGGTCAGGTTCAGTATATAGTACCTGAGGTGGCCTTGGGAACAACTTATGTTACTTTTGACTGTGCGATGGAAACTGACCCGGCCCACTCCGATATCGGCTTCGAGATGCCAACTGGGATTTAAGTCATGTATTTATGTTACACACTTAGGAAACGTTCAGTCGAACGCATTTAAGTTGCTGTAAATTTTACTTTTCAAGTCTGTTTTTCTGACTTAAGTTACATGCAAAATAAAAAATTATGTGTAAAATGGATGTTCATTTCACTGCAAGTAGGATTTGTAAAATTGACTGTGTAAAAAAACTAGTCGTTTTTGGCCCATTGCAAATAACGCATGCTTGTAAAATTTTCGCTTGTAAAGGGGATTGGAAGTCTAAAAAACTGCTTGTAATGTAAATAATACATTACACCATTACTTTTTGTAGTTCAAAATATGACCAAAAAAACAGTCATTTTCATATAGGGCACGATTCTTCTAGCCATCATTTAAACACAAAAATGGTATTTAAATGATTATACACCATCAATTGGTTAAGATGTGGGTGATCCAGACCTTCGAAGTGATAGATCATAGATTTACATGCAACAAGCCCAAAACTAGTGTTTTAGGAAGATTTAAACCATCCGATCTATGAACTTTAATATCAACCATTGTTTTTAGTTTTAATGGTTTATATTAAAGTTCATCAATCGGATAGTTCACATCCACATATTGGCATGTTTCTTTGGGCTGAGACATCTACCGATGATAGATTGCCACTTAGACATCTTAAACTGATCACTTATGTTAAACACGGGGCATAATGAAAATCACACTCTAATGGTGTGCAATTAAAAGTTTAACTTTAATGATACAAGATTATTTAAACACCATTCTAGTGCTTAAATATCGGTGAGGAACCATTATCCCTTTCATATAATATTTTGACACTAAGTTGGAACCAACGTACCCCCACACAACGTTTCATTAAGGTTATTTTTAGCATCACCCGCGTCATAAGGTAGCCAGGCCTATGAAGCAATCAGCTACCTAATACTTTCAAGAGTTAGTCTATAATTGGTGTCTATTTGTCATGGGCAGTAAAACAATCCACACGTATGTGTCACTACGTGACATGCACAGACTTACATGTATTAGAAGTTCGTGCACGTCACATATTCACAGAAACTTGTGGACTGTTGTGTCCACCCATGATGGATGGACACTAATTGTAGATAACAAGATACCCCGTAGGGTGTATAAATCTTGAAATACTCGTTACATGGTGGGGGCGAGGGCAACCCTTAGGCCTTGTTTGATAATATGGAAATGTAATTTCATTGTGGAAATGAAACTTATTTTCCAATTGTTGTTGTTTGATAGCTATTTAAAGAGATGGAAATGAAATTAAGTTGTCCCGCATGGAAATTGAATTTTCATACACCAAATCATTTTAGGAGGAAATCATTTCAACCCTTCAAGTGGCTGAAATAGAGTTTCCTACTAACAAAA
Organism: Chloranthus sessilifolius; assembly: GCA_021018995.1. NCBI lineage: Eukaryota > Viridiplantae > Streptophyta > Magnoliopsida > Chloranthales > Chloranthaceae > Chloranthus > Chloranthus sessilifolius. The sequence continues at coordinate 21,512,079 of CM037589.1, forward strand.
TAATAATATTTTGTTATTGAAAATCTAAAGTTGTAAAAAACCTAAAAGCAAAAAATAAAATAAAAATTGACTATTAAAAAGTAACTTCAATTTCTATAACCATCATACCAATACGATCACTATAACCACTACATTATCTAGATCATACTCTTTTTAGCTAATATTTGACTTTGGTCAAAGTTTGAATTTCAATCAAACTTTAATTAGATTTATAAGCTATATAAAGTTTTGACTTTTGATCAACCTTTGACTACTGAAACATGATAATAAGTTGTAAGTTAATAATATATTATCAAATTTTTAAGGGTCAAAGGTTGACTTAAGGTCAAATTTTGACTTTTAATTAAAATTTATTTTTTATTAAACTTAAACTCTAATAATTTGATGATAAGAAAAGGATACTACCATATTATTGTATAATTTGATACTAGATTTTCAATTGTATTAGTCAAACTTTAACCTTTCATCAAACTTTGACTTTTACACAAATTTTATTTTTAGTCAAACTTGAAACCTGCTTATAGATAGAGTCTACTACTACATAAATTTATATCGTATTAGTATAATTTTTTTTTGGTCAAAGTTTAATTTTTCATAAAATGTTATAAATTTTTATTAGTGAAATATTATAATTAAAAATATCTATCATTATTTTCATTTATAATTTGAAAATACATTGCCTCATTTTTATTAGTCAAAGTTTGACTTTTAGTCAAAATTTGACTTTTATTCAAATATTGACTTTAGTCCAAAGTTAAAAAGTGTATCTTGATAGTAGATAGTGATTATTACTATTGTTATTTATATTTTGGTAATATAAATTTTAATCAGTCAAAGTTTGATATTTGGTCAAACTTTGACTTTTAAACACGATTTAATTTTTTTGAACTTCTACATCCCTAATGAGATTATCATTTTTTTAATTTATTACTTTCTAGTACATTACTAAATTTTATTTTACTTTTTTTTATATTTGATCAAAGTTTGACTTATCTAAAAGTTGATATTTAGTCAAAGTTTTTACTAGTGTAACCTAGCGATGAATACGAATACTGTTATGTTAATTTGCAGATTGGCGGTAAATTGTCGAATTTTTTATTGGTCAAAGTTATAAAATTTAGTCAAAGTTTGACTTTTTTAAAAAATTAAATTTTCTTTCAAGTTTAAAATTTTAATTTTGTTTCAATATATAATACATACTAGCATTTACTATATAATTTTGTACTTTAGTCTTAAAAAATTTTATTAATCAAAGTTTTACGATTAGTCAAAGTTTGACTTTTATTAAAAGTGAATATTTGATCAAATTTTGACTAGTGTAACCTAAAGATATATATGAATATTGTTATATTAATTTACAATTGGACTTTTATAATTTATTTGTACATTGCAAAATTTTCTTTTGATCAAAGTTAAAATTTTAGTCAAAGTTTGACTTATATAAAAATTTAATTTCATTTCAACGTATAAACTTACAGTAGATACTAGAATTTACAACTTTGTTATTTAGTTTTACATTTTTTTTTTTAATCAAAATTTTAAGTTTGGTCAAAATTTGACTTTTTATTTGAATTTGACTTTTCAAACTCTAACTTATGTAACTTAGTAATAAATAGTGATTACGATGGTATTAATTTGTAACATAATAGAATATCATTAAAAAAATTATTGGTTAATATTTGACTTTTAATAATAAATGATCAAAATTTAAAATTTCATTTTCTAAGATATTAATCAAACAAGAGAAATCAATTTCCAATGAAATTCATTTCTCAAACACACTAATCAAACAGTGAAAAATTCATTTCTAAAGAAAATCATTTCCTAGAAAATCAACTAAGAAATTGATTTCATTTCCTCTTTAGAGTTTCATTGCTATCAAACAGTGTTTTAGAGATTTGTCAAGTGTAAGCTTGGGATTAACCTAAGTTATAAAAAAATTTCAAAGCTTGATGTTACAGATTTTTAAGCCCCTAATATATGTGGAAGTTTGTTTTCAGGAGGATCGCTTCTGTCATTACCTTGATAACCTTATGATGCGGGTCAGGAGAATAATCAATCTCTTTCGGTAGCAGTGGCTTAGTTGTCTTAAATTACAAGGGGATGGGACATGCATCCAGCACCATTCAGTAATGATTAGAAAGAATAGATGATGATTGATTCATTTATCTTTCAATTAAATGTTAATGCTTTGGAATTGGGACTTGGGAGTGATTCCTCACAACTTTGCGTGCCACTGGGACGCTGTGTCGCTATCTTAATGTAGGGGGCCATGCTTATCAATCATTTCCTACGCTTTGAGAAGGGGCTTGTCTATTTTATTTTTTTGCCCTTTTTCTTTTTCTTATTCATCAAACAGAAAACAAAGAGAAAGGGGCTATTCTTTTAAAATGTGGCTTATATTTTTGAAAAGCGACCCACTCTAGTTGTGGAAGGAGGGGGCCGCCCCCTTTTAAGCCACATTGCAATTTGCTTACGCATGTGGTCAATTCAAGAGGTCCAACCCCGTTAAATCCGGAAATTTCTGTCTATTTTCAATCGGGAGCCATTACTTACACACGCTTTTCAAGTGATTGCACCAAATTTAAAGAAATACTTAATATTTTGGAGACATGTGATATGTAAAAATGAAGTATGGGCCATCTGATTTAAAGTTCATGATTAATAAATCTCTGGTACATAAAATTAGAGCAAAACACGGTAATTGTCATATAATCTATTATAGTCAACTGTTGAATTATATAATAGCCTTTGACTCCATTTAATCAAATGATAAAAATTATATTTTATTCTAATCTTTTGTAATTGACATTTTTAAATTATGGCCTTCAAATCAAACAGCTTAGATGGTATTTTCACATAATAGAGGTCGCCAAACTTATTAGTCTTGCTTTTAATTTCGGTGCAATCACTTGAAAAGTGACTGCAAGCAATGGCTCCCTTTTCATCTTTGTGACGGTCATCAGGGTCACTTTCATAATATCCTCCATGGTTTTCATTACCATGTCCGCGCCCTTTGTTAGAATAGTCCCACATTGCCTGTGGGCTTGAAGGTCTTGGGCTATATATAATCTGAGCACTCCTCCACTTATAAGCCGATTTTGTGAGGTTGAGTTAGGCTCGTTGGATTTCTTACATGGTATCAGAGCAGCTATTTATCCACTCCACGTTATCCAATTCAATTGTCCACGTGATTTGGCTTGGCTCAATCCCGCCAACACGTGTGGGGGCGTGAATCTTGCCTCTCAATCCGATTTTCACGCGCTTAAACAATTTATTGCTTTGAATCAGACGATGAATATCATTTTTCATCCTAATCTTCGACTCAAAAGATTTTGAGATCATGAGCAATTATTATACAGTTATATTTTTTATTTCAAGTGACACATATCCCAAAAAATAGCATGATTATGGGCATACATCAAAATTGACTATAGGGTACTTTTGAAAAAGGAAGATCTTGGTTTGCAAATAAAACCCAAGTTGACAAGGAAGGATCTTGGTTTGCAAATAAAAGTACCTTAAATATGAATATACCGGATGGCTTCCGTCCCTCAATGGGTACGAATTTTTATATTATTGTAGTTCTCACTATGAATTTTTACACTATAGTAGTTCTCATTATGGCTTACCCTTTTATAACTTTACTTGCTTAAAGAGTCGGGTGTTATATGGGCTCTAACTTGAATGGTCACTCGAGCGGACCCATGGTGAGCACTATACACGAGAGAACTCACGAGTTTTAGTCGCTCAAGCAGTTTTGGTTCTCGCTCGAGCGACCTGCGCACTATTTAAATGGGCGTTTTCTCGAGTTTTAGTCGCTCGAGCAACATTGGTTATTGCTCGAGCGATCCGCAACAACCCAGTTACATCTACACTCTAGATTTAAGCAGTTTCCCGTGGGTTAGAAGTAGGATTCGAGATTTCTATATATAGGAAAGATCCTTGGTCGAATTGAGAAGGTTGAGATATCATTGCAAAGTTTTGAAAAATCTATCTAGGATTTTGAGGAGAACTTTGGTGAGGTTCGATTGTTCTTATATTCTTGTATAATCATCAATATAATGGATTACCATTGCCCGTAGACGTAAGCATGCATATTGCCGATTCACGTAAATATTGTCTCTTGTTTGTTTGTGGTTGATTTTCTTCTATTTTTACATTCTTATTTGATCGTTTATCGTGAGATCGTTAGTTAGTTTGAAAACTTCCGCGCAACATAAGACCCATTATCTTTTTGAAATCCATCCAAAAATGGGCAATCTTTCATTCACTAAAGGATTTCTTACCCATGAGGGTCAAACTTTTACAAAATTATTTTACTAGGTCTGAACTATCACTATGACCCAACAGATGTTCACGTGCGTTTTGTTCGATTTTATTATATTATGAATGTATCAGGGTTGACCCGACCCATTGACTGCCCTAATCAAGCCAAGGGCAGCTACAAGTTTCAAATAGGCCGAATGAGTTAGTCTACAATGGCTGTCCATTGTCCACCCATCATGAGCGATTAAACAGTTTACACGTATGTGTGACTTTGTGACATACACGAAATTTTATGCATTAGAAATTTGTGCACATCACAAAGTAGGCTGCGGTGTCCACCCATGATAGTTTGGGTGGAGAAACACCCATTCTAGACTGCACCTAGGCCCAATATGTAATTCCGAAGTAGTGCATTTAGCATCCATCCAAGACAGCAGGGCCCGCTGTCTCTGCCTGACCCCATTTATTCTCAATTGCCTATAATGTGCTTAGTAGCTGTCTTTGGACCATCAATCCGAGATGCGTGTAAGTGAGAAAGACACCTTGGCTTCAACTGATTTTGATTAGAAAATTCTAACCATACGATCAAATTACTTTAACATAGAATTGACTTGACCTGCAAATAAATGGGACATGAGTTTTGTCTCTTTAAAACGTAATTTAGCTTTATATGGTACATGCGGATGCTCTCTTTCGTTTTCATTACATCTGAAGCAGTTGATATTAAATTTGTAAGCTGGATCGCCAAACTGCCAACGATAGTCTTAATTTACAAGCTCTTTTTCAAGTGAAGAGAGGGGTTTAAACTTTAAAGGCTACTGCCACGCTATAACCAATAGCTACTATTTGATTTAACTTTTCTTCAAATGTGGGCCTTGTTTGGCAATTTTTTTCAAAAAGCACTTTTCAGGTGTTTTAAAGAGGTGTATCATATTGATTCTCAAAAGGGTCCATCACATGTTGAAAATGGTGTAATGTGGGAAAGAGCATGGGTCAGTTTCCCAATACAACACAATTTTTAGCTAAAAATGGTCTAATCCTCGGATAAAATGTGCTTTTGACCTAATATTTTCTCCTAAAAGTACTTCATAAAAAGGAGAAATAGATGATATCATGATATGAGCACATCATCTGGCCATGTATATATATGCTATATCAACTCTTTTGGAAACGGAGAGTAGGATAAACATGGAAAACGTGTGCAATAACATGGGTCCAAAACTTTTACTTGACAAGGTCCAATATTTATCAAGCACCTTCCGGATCTTGTAATTATATGTCAATATTTACCTATTAGGGTTCAAAAGTTTTGACATGTGCTTAAATTTGAATTAATAGAAGCAGAAAAATGATGAGTTACATTCGATGTAAGTGTCAATCTAGATCCATCTGAGCCATTGAAAATTGGTATGTTAAGTAGGGAGATGTGTGTCTATCTATTGAACTATGTGAGCCATTAGATTGAGGACCGTTGTAATGATCTAGGAAATCTTGACCTTCCAAAATACGCGTCCTATATATCATGTAGGAGGTTTACAAAGGAGGCCTCTTAGCCACTTAAAATTTTGTGCTTTCATTATCAATCTTGCTAGATCACTCGTGGGTGTGAATAACATTGTAAAGATAACATAGGCAGCGTGCCCCGGGCCTAATTCCTAATCTAATTCATTATTTCTTATGCGTAGTAGGGCCAGTGACTAAAGGAGGGATTCCTGAATTAGAGGAACTCGTGATCCGCCAGAGTGACAAAAACAAATACACAGATATTTTTTAATATAAAATCAGTGAACGATCCAAGCCTACTTTCACTCATTTTTGTGCTAAAAAAATGCTATGGGTACTTAGGAATTGACCATTTTGAGAAATGAGATTGACTCTTTCACCATTGACATGACTTCTGGATGCCTAATATGGACAAGTGTGGAAAGTGGGGACAAATAAAAAAAAAAGCCACGTTGAAATCTTTTTTTATTTTTTTATTTTTTTATTATTTTTTTTTAAATTGTGATTAAAGTATAACTATTCCTTTTTCTCGGTTTTTTTAAGGTCTATTTGGCTATTTTCTAGAAAGCATAGGAAAAGAAGTTTGTATTTCCTACGGATTCTGATGGTACTGGAATTCATTGGAAATTTAGTTTTCTGGTGCCAGATAATCTTTCTGGCAATCTAGAAAGCTACTAAGAATTGACGGTTCCATTGTTCAAACGGTTGGATGTCTTGATGTGGATGATAGTGGTCATTTTAAGTCCCAATCTTTCACCAATTAGATCTTGTGATCATGGGCCATATATCATACAATCAAATGTTAATTTTCATTGTGTACATCCACAAAGCTACCATGAACATAACGTACCATGGTGCACTATGATCAAGGATGCGTGCTGGGTGGAATCAATATCTAACCGTATGATATGTGGGTAATGATCTCAATATCTAGTGTGTAAAATATTGGCATTAAAAACAACATATATCATTACATTCAAGGCTGTCAACGGCTTGAATGGTGAAACCGTTTAGTAGCAGCACAAGAAATATTTGGTTGCAGCTATCATTACCTTCTATGAGATATGAGAGCGTAAGCGAGCGTAAGCGGGTGAGAGCTTGGTATGGGAACAGGAGATTATCTTTTCCGATGAAATCGGGAGGGGGGCAATGACCCGATTTCTTTTCCATTTTCGATCTCCTAAATTTATGGGTTTTGCTAATATTATAAGAAGCCGTTACGAGTATTTATTCTGCAGCCCTTATTTTTGTGTTTTTGTTTCATATAATCCTATTTATGGACAGAAAGTATATTTTACCCTTAATGAAACCAATATTTTAAAAATACCACTATTCTAAAAGGTCTTTTATTTATCTATATTTACAAGTCATGCCATTAAAGTTTATCACCATTCTAAAAGACCCTTCATTCACCTTTATTTACAACTCATGCCATTATAATTTACTACTATTCTAAAAGGAGTACCTTTAAATCCACCCACAAAATATTTTAGTTCACCCATGCTGAAACACATCAACTCCATTGAATCAAACAATGGAAATTGTTTATCGTCCCAATCTTTCATGAGATCGATCTTTAGATTATGGGTGTACCATCAGACAGTCTATTTTTTATTTCATGTGGTACACACCCATAAAAGTGACCTTAATATCAATTTTAAGCATGCACGTGATGTTAGGGTCACTTTTCTGAGATGTGTGCCACGTGAAATAAAACACTAACCGTCTAATGGTACGATCATGATCTCAAGATCCATCGTGTGAAAGATTGGGAGGATAAATGATCTCCATCGTTCGATTCAATTCAATCAACGTGTTTCAACGTGGGTGAACTTAAAGATTCAGTAGGTGGATTTAAAGATACTCTTCTAAAAGGCCCTTCATTCACCCATCAGATTCAAGACTCGTCAGATGGGTAATTCCCCATTAAAGTATACCAACGTTTGGACGAATACTCAACCAATGGAGGATTTGTGGCAAACGATGCAATTATTCTTTAAAAGAAAACCTTCAATCTACATGTTCCACTCAAAATACCCGTCCCTCCAATTTCCTATATGATTCAATACCCATCAAATGAAAGACCAATTGGTATTGGCGATACTTACCGATACAATTTTTTTTCTCGGTATTAGCCGATCCTTAGAACCCTGGGTTGCCAAACAAGGCCAATTTTATTAGTTTATCCTCCAGCTTTGTTGTATCCAAGTGGAGTTTACTAAAAGTGACGTCATAACTCATAATGCAGATTGGATATTTTCATTGTTAGGCCATCATCGGCATCATCGACATCAAGAGAATATTAAGCTTATGAAGAGCCTATTATATTAAAAACTTGCTCCTTCAACTATCAAGGCCCTTAAAATCAATGAAGACTAGGTTGTCAATGAGTTGGGGCAGGCCAAAATTTTGACAGCTGACCGGACTCGAGCCCCTACTTCATCTGACCTGATCCGATTCAAAACCTCCTTATTTCTTAGATTGTATATAAAATATCGTGTCCATCCAACTTTTTAGTCTACCCCACAGAACCCGAGCTTTGAGGTCCAGTTATAGATTAGAAAATTTTCAAATTCGATTGATTGCTACCATTTGATAAATCACTGGTTATACAATTAATCGGATTCACTACCATATCATCGCTGGTATAATGGTAACCATTATATAATATTGGTATAGTGCTTCATATTATCATTCTGTACAAAAAATTTATCTTTTTATTTTATTTTAGGAATTGGATTGCCTAACCGTATCTGCTTCCATCCACCGAATCTTTGAGTTCACCCACGCTAAAACACATTGATTGCATTGAATCAGACGATGGAAATCGTTTAGGCATATCATTAGATGATCAGTGTTTTATTTCGTGGCACACATCTTAGAAAAGTGACCTTAACATCACGTACACAGTTAAAATTAATTTTAAGGTCATTTTTTTGGGTGTGTACCACATGAAATAAAAAATCAATCGTCTGATGGTGCCACCATGATCTCAAGATCCATCATGTGAATGGTTGGGACGATAAACGATCTCTATTGTTCGATTCAATGCAGTTAACCATCTGATGGTGCCACCATGTTCTCAAGATCCATCGTGTGAAAGGTTGGGACGATAAACGACCTCAATCGTCCAATTCAATGCAGTCAACTATCTAATTGTGCCACCATAATCTCAAGATACATCGTGTGAAAGGTTAGGACGATAAATGATCTCCATCGTCCGATTCAATGCAGTCAACCGTCTAATGGTGCCTCCGTGATCTCAAGATCCATCATGTGAAAGGTGGGGACGATAAACGATCTCCATCGTCCGATTCAATGCAGTGAATGTTTTTCAGTGTGGGTGAACTCAAAGATTTGGTGGGTAGATTTAAAACTACTCTTTTTTGTAAATGGAGGGCCGCCAACTCTAACCACGTGTAGAGGGTGACAATTTAGTAATTTAATTTTAAAATTGATAAATATGGTATTTAGGCTATTCTTTAATGACTGGTTAACCATTTAAAGTTGCATCCGTAAGTGTTTTATGAACACCAAAATGCTAACTAGGGGGTTTAGAGCAAATAGCTATAACTGGGGGGTTATTTATAATATCAGCATAACTCAGGGGGTATTTGCAAAAATCCCTAAATTTATTGCCAAAGAAGAGATTATGGAATATTTCTTTTCTTTTCCTTTAATTTCATTTCCTTTCCCGGCATCCAATTAAACATGGCCTAAGGGTGTGGTTAGATAAGATCATAAAAAAAAAAAACATGATAACAATTTATTATTCCTATACTTTCTAATATATTCTTAGCTTCTAAGAATATTGACAAGGAGCTGCAATTTGAAAGGTAAAAGTACAAAATCAATTTTATTAATGCCATCATTTGCGACTTGCATTTGGCACATTGGGAGTGAGAGAAATAGAAAAAAAAAATTTAGAATCAACAAACTCACAGGAAAAACTTACTTAAAAAGATAGTGGAAGATGTTATTGTTCGAATTGAAGGGGAAAATTGTTTTGTAAAACTACAAAGTGATGATAATCTCCTTTCGAGATGGAATATAAACCACCAAAGAATGATTTCTTATGAATATGAGAAATGGAAAAAACTAATGAATGGAATCATCAAACTGAATGCTGATGGGCCTTTTGTCGATGGGAAGGCGGGTATCAGAGGTGTTTTTCAAAACCATGAGGGCACGATCCTGAAAAGATTCAGTGACCCAACTACTGAAGAGAACATCATTGAGGTGGAACTTAAAGCTATACTCTATGAGTTAATGGAGGCTAAGAAGGAAAATTACTCTAAGATTATGATTGAATTTGATAACTTAATTTTGGTTAACTGCGTAAACAAGTTGTTTGATATTCCATAGAGAGTTCGGCTTTTAATTTTGCACATTCGAGAATTAATGACAAAGTTTGAGGAATGTGGGTAATGAGAGGATTGCACTTATACTTTTTGATATAATATGAGAGGATTGCACATAATATTATCATATTATAAGAAATTGAGGGTGCAATGCCCTCAACCAAAATGATTAAATATTAAGAAAACATAATTTATAAGTTAGTTAAAGCATATTGACAAATTTCGGCAAAGAATAGCTGAAATTTTCCGAAACAAGGGTTGGATGAAACTTCCAGCAAAGTCTTAGTTAAATTGCGAAAATTTTGATAAAATTAATGAAAATTCACTAAAATTGATGAATTTTTTTCAATTTTAGTCATTTTTTAAAATAATATTTATAATAAAGGAAAATAATTATATGACTCGAGTCATGAGAGATAAGCTCATAACTCGAGCTCCTGTTGGCTGCATATCACATCAAATAACTTAAAAAGTTAACTTGATGTAACATGCACCCAGTAGTTGCTAGAGTCATAAAATTATTTTTTATGACTTGATTTAAAGGATCTTTACCCTTATATATATATATATATATATATACTCTGAAATTTTATCAAATTTTTCACAAAATTTATCTGAAATGAGCTGAAACAGGCCCAAGTAGGGATTTAACTTGCTGCCTTAGGCAAGACAAAAGTTACCGCCTTGGAGTTGTGGACCTCTTGCTGAGCTACAGCCCACAGGCCCAATCCTCACTGCACCTAATGTAATTCATAAAATAATACCTTTCTTGGGGGTGGATAGCGGTATTTTTAAGATTCTTTCCGCTCACGTGATGGTTCCAACGGTAACAATGTTACTCCCTTGAATCAGATAATGGATGTCAGTTTTCATCATAATCTCTTACACAACAGTTATTAAGACCATGGCCCACCTATCAGACAATCAGTTGTTAGTTATTAAGACCATAGCTCACCTATCAGACATTCAGTTGTTGATTCCCCGTGGAACACATCCCCAAAAGTGATTCATGGTACACTGTGACCACAGTTGTATGCCACGTGGAATCAACACCGTCTGATATGTGCACGATGATCTCAAGATCTTTTATGCCAAATATTGGGGCGAAAAACGATCTCTGTCATCTAATTCAAGACAGTTGATGGTGTTAACAGTGGAACTATCACCTGCGCTTTAAGAATCTTGGGTTGTACATACCGCTATCTGATAGGGGTCTGTGATACTTCTTTTGCCCTTAAAAATAGTCCTCCCACCACAAACTATGCCATTCTAGAAGAATAGTCAGGTCCTACCGAGCAGAGTCGGATTTCTAGTCCTACCTCATCCGGTGCCCTTAGAAATAGGAGAATTTTGTGTGCACGTTTTGCTATAAAAAGTGAAAATTAAGATTCTCCGATTTCCAAGGGCACCGGATAGGGTAGGACTGGAAATCCGGTCCTGCTTGATAGGACCTTACCACTGCCCGCCATTCTATTGCGGCTATTTTTGCCCGCCTCGAAGGTCTGCACCCTTTGCATAATATTTTTAGAAAATTTATAAGATCCAGCTCACACTGTTTACTATCAACACTTGATATTAGCTCTCTTACCAACAAAGCCCGTACCGGCGTAATATATAGTTTCTTTTATAAAGTTGCTTGAACTAATCTTGCCGGATTTGGAGGTTGAGTGAGTGGGTGAGTGGGTCTCCAGGAATGATTGATTTACTTCTAATTACCCAACCAAGAAATACTAAACCGAAAATTTTCTTATATTAATCTTAATCAATTCCTCTAGGTACATATAATATTATAAATAGAGACAAACTGTTGAGCCTAACTCTTCTTTTATATTCCGCCTTTTAAGTTCAGTGGATAGAGTACACACCTTGGTGGAATCTGGCGTCATGGATAAGGTCTGATACCATTTAGTAAATTGTACTAACTCCCCTATAGACCGTTGGATTGGCGCGCATTCTGATCAATTAGGACCACCCAGTACGAAACCGACATGAACCGACACGATACATAACATCTGAGGCAAACTTATTTCGGGTTTGCATCGTATGATACAAGCTTAATTATGTGCGTTAAATGTACCCACCCGACACAAATTTTTTCGGGTTTCCAATGCCCGATACAGACTCATATGTGCAATGCCTCCACGACGTCCGAAACTTTTATTTTTATTACAAAATTCGGAAATTTGTGGTAACCAACCTTGGAATGATCATTTATCAACTTTTGGGGTTCAATCTATCTCCATCTACCATTGGGCTGTTCTATAGCCTAAAAGATTCATCATGAACGAACTCTTGTGACTGGTTGGTTGTCTCTCTCCCTGCCCTTTTCACATGCCCTCATAATCAAGTCATTAAAACATTATCGACTTAAAAGCTGCATCTGTCTCAAAAGTATTAGAGTAAACACGTTTCGATTGGCTAAATTCAACTCTTGCATGGTATGCATGTATTTATGTCGCAGGGTACCAGTATCTGCAACCGAAGATTTGGTCTCCGCAACTTGTGGTTTTCACCATTAACATAATTGACTACCTTGAATCAGACCGTGGAGATCATTTTTACCCCAATCTTTCACAAAACAGATTTTGAGATCATATTCCATCTCTCAGACAGTCAAGTGTTGATTCCATGTGGTACACATTCCAAAAGTGTCTGTTATCATGGGGATGCTTTTCATGTAAAATTAACATCTTACCGTCACATAGGTGGGTAATGATCTCAAGATCAATTGTGTAAAAGAAAAGATTGGGACGAAAAACTATCTCCATTATCTGATTGAAGGCACTCATCATATGGAAATCAAAGGTTGCGGACTGTGAATCTTTAGTTGCAAATACCCGTACCCTTATTTGTAATCATCATTCTCCATGAGGGGCTCACCACAGAAAAAGAGAGTGCACTCCAAATGTAACTTCACCCATAAATGCTTAATTGGCAAACACAATTATGGGGATTTAAGATGTATTTGCTATATATGGGGAAGCATCCCACGAGGCCAACAAAGGACCATCTATCGAGTCCCATGGGATGTAGCCAAAAAATGGTGATGATGGGCTAAACAGAGCCCTGTCAACTGGGAAGATGACCTGGTGCATGCATCTGTACTGTATTATGGTGGATATCTAGGAATGGCCCAAGGGATGGCAATGGGTCATTCTTATAAATGCCAGGTACACATCCTACCCACATCCTACCCAGTCTCCGGATTTTAAGACGCACTTTTCTTTGGAAATAATTAGAGGGACTTATCCAACATAGTCTAAAACTATAACATTTTGCCTGACAGGGTCCGAGATTTCGTTATTTACCAAACAGGGTCTGAACCCTAAAACTTGTTGGTGGATTAAACATAAAATGATGGAAATAGACCAAAATGGCTTTAAGGCACAATTAGTTCGTTGTTTTTACGACAATATTTGTCTCCACTATGCAACGGGATAACGGCAAATTCGCCTCTATGATATAATGAAGCATCGGTGATGCACCGATCTGCCACACACTATACTGCACTATAGTGTACGACTCAACGAAACAAACGCATAGAATCGCTCTAGTAGGCACACGAATTTCAAGGACAGATAGGATTCAAGATTTGTAAGTCCTTGAAACCTCTCCTCTTACCTCTATTTGTAATGTTCGATGCACCCTTTCATGGGCGGTTGTTTCTATTGGTTCCTTGAAATCGAAGGTCCTAATTAATACGATCAATAGTTGTAAGGATCTAACGGTACACACTGAACGGTTACATATTTCGGTTACTCAATAGTCACTAATGTCCGAACTATTTTCATGAACGGTCAAATCTTAATGGTGGGAAACCACCTAATGAACACATGCAACACTACAAAAAAAAAAAGACTATTAGCGGCAACCATAAATTGTCGTTATATTAATAAAAAAGCCACCGCTAATAGTTTTAATAGTTTTTTTGTTAATAGCAGCACTTGTTGGCTGTAAAAATTGTCGCTAATAGTCTTATTTTTTGTAGTGCAAAGGCAATCTGATCCCGATTAACTAGTCAACCGATCAGACTATCATAGGTTAAATACGCTCGCCTAATATACACATGCAAAGGCAATCTATGTCCGTTCAACTAGCCAACCGATCGGACTATTATAGATCAAATAAGAAAAGCTCATCGCGATGATGTGAAGTGCAAAGTGTGCCTTAAAAGCGTGAAATGCATCATTCGTACATCACGTCTGCACTACAAAAAATGTGTTTATTGGAGACGGCTTTTGGCCATCTCCAAATGTGTTTAAGTCGTCTCCAATACTATTGGAGACGGCTTCCATGTAGTCTCAAATAGTCCCGTCTCCATTGTCTTTGGAGACCAAATGAGGGCCATCCCTAATAGTCAAGGTTATTGGAGACGGCATATGGCCGTCTCCAAAGATATATTAGAGACGTCTCTAATAAATCATCTAGCTATTTCCAATAGTTATTGGAGACGGCTTAAAGCCGTCTCCAATAAGTGACCTGTTATTGGAAAGCCGTCTCCAACATTTTTTTTTTCTTTAAATATATATTTTTTAAAAATATATTTGGCAGTGATTTTTTATAAAAAATTTTTAGCAGTGGTTTTTTTATGATTTTTTTTTTTTTTTAATATATATATATATTTTTTTTTTAAATTTACGTCGACAATTTTTATGCAATTTTTTTTTTTAAATACTTTTTTTTTCAATGCAATTGTTTTTAATGTATTTTTTTAATACTTTTTTTAAGGCAATTTTTTTATTGCTTTTTTTTGTGCAAATTTGTTCCGTCCGTCGCATATACTCCTAGTATTGGTATCAAGCATACATATCGGAAAACCAAGATTTTAACCATGGTCATAACCACTACCACTTAAAAAGCAAAGCATTTTCAAGTTTCAAGGGATTTATAAAGTCTTCTGTCACAAAAGAGAGCACTCTTAAGAATTACAATATGAAAACTATAAAACATACATCTAAAACACATAATATATACAATATATCTAAGAGACCATCCAATGCTAAGAAATGAGATACATGAGACCCAAATTCTCCAATTGAACCTTCCTCCACCGTAATTAGGATCTCATCGATGCCGTTGGATTTAAGATTTTTTACAGCTTCGATACATGTCTAGGTACCCAAATCCGAGAATAGCAACTCTATTGCCTCCACCATAACTCTTCCCTTTTCAATCTGTTAAAACAACAAATCATTTGACAAATCAGTTATTTTATTTTGTTATTATTGCAATATTTTTCGGAAGAATTTGTTAGAGAGATTGAGATAATGACCTCAAGAGGGGTGCCTTTGCCATTAGGAAGCACAATTGCACCAACTCCATTGCCCCTTGGAAACTTGAAGCAACTCGATCTGTCATCAATGGCTGCTCGATCTGAAATTTTGAATTACAACTTCTCAAATATTGTATCAAAATCATCGATACTTAGAAGTTCCATAAATTATGGTCAACTGGATACCTGGGAATACTTCTTCCATCTAATGCATTCCGTGCTGCAGAAGCATGCTCAGAATCACTGAACTGAATTAAAGCCTACAAAAAAATATGTTTTCCCTATGAGAAAAAAGGGGATTACGAAGGAGTTGGTATTAGATGGGTGGATTGTACAGCACCTGTGGTGCACAGGTCATAGTTCTATACATGTGGAACACTCCAACAATTCTGTACATGGCCAGATTTTGGATTGGATTCAGCTCAAAACTTGTGCCAATGCATAATTTTCACAGTCTAATCGAGAGCAAACAAGAGCCTTCAAATAGCAGTAAAAAGTAAGGGCAACAGTCCAAATGTGCTCTCTGATCAGATGATTAGAAAACTCCATAATAACAAATTTTGGGATGAATCTCGTCTACATGTTGTATTGCACCATAAAAAATAAAAATAACAGATACATAAAAAATAAAAATAAACAGAGAAATCTGTGTGTGTAAAATGCAGTACCTTGTGTTGCTTCAATAACAAAAGCATCTCCTCTCTGTAGTAGCTGGCCTGCATATACACGGTTACACATTTGAGCCATTCGAAAATCGATATTATATATATATATATATATATATATATATATATATATATATATATATATATATATATATATATATATATATATAAAATATATAATTTGTTGAGATTCTTCTAACATACTGACCTTTGACCAGGAAACGGGAGCTTTTACGAGAGGTTTAATTGTTGCATACTGAGGTGAGAGAGACTCTACTATCTCAAAGTCCTCTTTTAAGAGCTCTATGCAGAGCTTCCAATCAAACATATCTTTAAAATCACTGAACATAAGATAAAATTAAATTAAGACCCTATGTTGCAATTATCTAGTCTACCAAAAAATATACATCCAAGCTCATACCTTGGGTCTGTCCAAAAGGATTCATGATCAGGAGAAGGAAGAACCTGAGTGGCATTCATAATCTTTGCCACTGCAACCATATCACATATCTGCAATTCAATCGACACCAAAATTTACATCAACAAATTATATTAAGTGAGGTATAAATGCGAAGTATTTATGACAAAAATTTATAGAGATCAATGCATACTCCCGTTCTCATCTGATTCAATCCACCATTAGCATGAACTAGAAGATATCCATTAACAAAGAAAGAGAATGCATAAAAAATAAAAATAAACAGAGAGAGAGAATTCAGACACAAATACCTCAGCGAGCGATAAACCAAGATCCCTCCTGGTACCAAACTGTGTTGGTGCCGAATGACCAACCTGCAAACCCGAAACGTTACGATCAAGAACACATGGTAGGCCACCCAAAAACAAAAAATGAGAAACTAAAATACCCCCCAAATCAGTTTTTGACTTTGACGAGTTAGCACAACTCAAGAACCCCTCAGTCGTCTTATATGTTACCCAAAATTGAATTTTGGCTTTTGGATCAAATGAAACATATTCTTGAGTCAACTCACTATGTACACCGAGTTATAACCAATCCTTAAACACAAAAAGACCTGGTTTCTTTGCCTGGTGATCCGATCACCCGCGAGTCACCAATCAGTTTCATTAATAGTTAGCTCAAATTAAATCACTAATAAATGCAAGAAATAGAGATCACAAAAAACCTCAGAAAACTTACACGATCCGAATTCGAAGGACCCACAAACAACAACAGTGCTGAGCAAAACAACCCAAATTGATTAGAGACTTGGTTTAGTCAGAAAACACCAAAATAAATGGCAATATTTGATAATACAACTAAATTCCAGCTCTTTTACTCTCTGAATTTCAGAAATTCATAGATCAAGATCAACTGGACTAATGTTCCAAGAGATCCAAAGGCATTATTGCAGGTTTTTTTGGCAATATTCATATTACCAACCCAGGAATAACTGAAATTTCAGCCAATTTCTGAAGATATTCGCCAACTATTCAAACAAAAGCTGACATACAGTTTGTTGTAGGCAAGGTATCTAATTCGGGATCGGTATCGATCCATGAAGGACTGATACGTGTTGATCGATCTGAATTTTTTTATATTTTAAGGGTGAAATAACTGATAAAAAAATTAAAAAATCAGCCGATACCCGATACGTATCGACCAATATCAATATGACCCCAATACTAGTATCGTGGTGGTATCTGTTTGGGGTGAGTATATCGGTACCCTATGTTTTAATCGCAGAATAAATACCTGGTCTTACATTTTTATTGAAAAGCACAGTGATTGGATAGTTTATAAAATTGAAACAAAAAAATATGGTAAGCTGGGATTACCTCTTTCTTAATCATAAATTTTTTGCTGAGTACATTACGAGATTGATTAGTCAGGTCGGAAGCCATTGCACTCCAAAATCCAAAAAATAAGCCCTGTTTCACAAATTAGAATGATAAAAAGCTCATACATCAGAATAATCTAGACATTTACCATACTCCGAACAAAGAAGTTCCATTGTGACTAGGAACCAGGTATCACATAGATAAAACTGCACATTAGGCATGCTTATGAGTGTTGTTCTATCATATTTATGAAAGAACCAAATATATCAAAAGCCCACATACTAAATGTCTAACGTGGGAGCATCAAATAAATTGAAAAAGATAGGGCCTTGTTGAGATCAGAAAGATGTTGAAAAAAGTTTGTCTTAATAGTAAGTCTCTCGTGCTAACATTTCTAAAAGCTCTTCCAATCCCAATGTAATGTACTGTTAAACAAATCAGGCTTTCAATTGTGACTTTTCTCCAAGTTTTTTAGCCACAAAGTGACGGTGTGATTGACTTTCACACGTTTCCAAGGTCCCTCATATATGCAAAAATCAGATTTTGACATGATCAATAAGATAAAATACTCTCTTCAGCACCTTAATTGTCTTATTATTCTTATGCAAGTGATCATTATGCCAAACTCCTAAGCTTCAAAATATAATCATTTAAAACCCACAAAAGTGATCCCATTGCTTTTGGCTTTTTGGGATACTATATTCTACTTGGTTGAAGATATTTCTAGCCTTATTGTTCCATGAGGCCAACCTTTTGATTTTTCATTTTTCTTCTTACTATATCTCTATATTATATAAATTTAGGATCAAAATGCTCACCCGACCATGCTAAGAAGAAAAGTGAGTTCTCACTCTGCTATGGGTGATGGGTAAGCTTGATAATAGACTAATTAGTTGAATGTGATGTTAATAACACATTAATTACCTGAATGTTGTCGTATGGAACAACGATGAACGGTGGCAAGGGGAAGCACAATTCTGGTGATTAAGCTCATATGTAGTAACCAACCTATATTCGAAACAGTGATTTGGAATGAATTATTTTTTCAGACACAAGTGCCACTTTTTTCATGAAATATATGTCATATGATTCAAAGACAACATTCCAAATCTTTTAATTTCTATTTTTTTAGGGTAACATTGTTCAAATAAATTGAAAAAGATAGTGCCGGTTTCGGAGGTCACCGGGTCGATACATTGAATGTACCGACCCATATATATTGGTAGGTATCAGCAAATACATACCAATGTATTGCCCAAAACCTCTATGTATCGTCCGATACGTATCGGTCTTGGAGCTGGCCAATACATTCCGGAAAACCAAGATTTTGATCCTTGGTTACAATATCTGAAAGTCCCCTTTGCTCCACTTGTATATGAGCAACACTCTTAGCTTGTTACCTTGCAATACTTAACTAAGAGCTTTTGAAGTTGAGTTATCAGCGCCCCCCCTCCCCCCCCCTTGTGGGACTAGATCAGGATAAGCTCCAATTGTATCTTCTTCCCTTCTCAGGTCCTAGAATTTTTTACTTTCACTGACATTGTAAAAGGCATGAGTTCTTCGGCCTCCAAATCCTCAATCTCATGCTTCTCTCACTTTTCTCAATCAGTAACTTTTTTACTTCGCATGAAAACAGGCCGATGCGTCCGCAAGTGCCATGCCCTTTTCAGACAATGTCATCATCCAAAGAATCGTCATCCAATACATGCGCTTCCACTCTCAATAGCCTCCTTCCATAACCGCAAGATTCCTTCAGTACAAATCTCTTTAGCCATCATGCCTCCACTTGGACAACTTTGCGCCGCCAAATCATCATGAGTTATCTGGCTTTCGATGTATTACCAACATATGAAAATTTCCTGCACACATTGATCTTTGTTCGGATTCATTAGGACTACCCACACCATCCAATGAGGTCAAGGACGAAATTTTACGAGCAGGGTCCCCATGAGTGGATTCATTCTGGTTTGAGCTCATTCCAGCACTCAACTTATCTGAAATGGCAAGCAAATTGACTACTGCACTATCTGTGGTAGTTTCCTTGTTAAAACCATCTTCTGGTTTCGGAAGAGACGATTTCCAATCTCTACCTCTCCACATGAGTATGTGTTTGCGTTCAAATGAGATGAGAACGCATGGGACAAGATCCTACAAGTTCAAGTTTAGGAGGAGCTGTTATCAAATGAAATACATGGAAGGATCTCTATACTGTTACATGGATGAAAATACCCAACCTTCAGTTTGACGCCTAATTTCCTGTAGTCACTTCCTTTCATTTTCTCGCAATTTATCCGCACCAAATCACATGCTTCAAATGCTTCTTTGACATGTTTTACGAGGTCAGCATATACACCATTTTTTCCTGTTAGATATAGAAAACAAAAGAAATTATAAGCTCTTTCCCATATTAGGCTTCGAAGGACAGTATCTGAAGCTGAAATGTATATGCTAAAACGAGAAAGAATAGAATTAAGAATGAGCTCCATGTGGCACCCAAAATACTGTTTGGGGTGAGTATATCGGTACCCTATGTTTTAATCGCGGAATAAATACCTGATCTAACGGGACCAAACCCAAAGGTCGGGTCCACCCGACCCTATGAGGCTATGACAGTGTTTGATTTAACCAATGGATGCTAAACGGTGTGTTTGATGCAAACACGATCTGGACGTGTAGAAAATATATCTAACTGGGGGCTGAGCAGATTCAGAACACAATTCTATATAGTAGAAAAAATAGTATCTCATGACCAGTGATACAGAGCAAGTCCTCTGTCAAGCACAATTGTAATACATGAAAAAGGCAGTAGCGCATACAGGGTGGTAAGAACTCTGACGTGCAGCAAAGCTAATAAAGCACCTTAAATGCCCAAAAGTCACATGGCTGGGCTACCTTGAGTTATATATTACAATCTCAACTCTGTAGATTTAGGTGGCAGATAAGTATATAGGCATGTAGTTCTAGGCTTCTTTAGAGTCGGAATTCTAGACAACGAAAAAAGCTAAAAGAACATCAAACTAGAGTTATTCCTATCTAAATGGTTGATGTAAAAGATGCAATATAGAGTTATTATAAATCAATCCCACAATTATAGGGATGAATAGGCTCACTATATGGTCAAACAAGCCACAACAAATAGGGACTAGCCAATCGCATGGAAGCAATAACATTTTAAGTGGCGTACAAGCATTACGTTGAGAAATTAACCCTTCATAGTTTTTCCCTAGGGATGAATAGGCTCACTATACGTCGTGCATGGTCAAACAAGCCACAACAACTAGAGTAGCCAATAGCATCTATAAGTGGCATACAGGCATTACGTTGTGAAATTAACCATTCATAGTTTCACCTTCATTGATATTTATCGACCATCCAATTGCTTGTTCAAATGTTCTTTTCATATGGTGGACAGCAAGGACATAGAAAAAGCAAGGATATAGGTGCAAAATGATATAATTTGATTAATTTAGTTAATTCATGATACGCAAAGGGCAATCATCCAAATAAACTATTCTAAAGAACATATCCAATAATACACTGCTCGAGCGCACATGAGAAAATTACTAAGTCATAAGAAAATTTTCAGAAGCTCCATGATATAACAAAAATCTTCTTAAAGAAGAACATTATTTCTCATTGACATGTAGTATGTGAACTTGACTAGAGATGCTTGACAAATATAAGTTAAGAAAGAATACAAGGGTAATTTTAAGGAAGCAGGCACTCATACCACTACTTTGTGGACCCATAATTGAGACCACGGCATAGGATAGTCCACATTCACCAAGATTCACAGCCTAGAATTGACTCCATTTCAGGTACCTGGTCCCAAAGAAGAGTACCTAGAAATTGAATCCATGGCCATAAGTCTTAGTGTTTTACGAGTGATCCATCCTCTAAATAATTGTACAGAAATTTACCAAAATTCACAGTGAATGATAAATAGTACAAACCTGGAAGGATCTCCATGAGTAGCCAACCAAGGCTCCACCATTGACGCACCAAAAGTATCAGCAATATGCCGATGAACATCAAATCTCTTGAGATCTGCACCACCTGATCTCCTCACATTCCCCATCGATTTACTACACTCCGCTAGATTCACCTGTTTTTCAAACCAATTCAACACCTTCAACACATCATCGAAAGTTGTCGGATAGCGATTCTCAGACACAAGCCAATACCCAACCGCAATAACAATTACATCCAAAATCTTTGCGATTCAATTGCAGAAAAAGTCGTTCGCTACAGAATCATTGCTCCCGGAGACAAAACCCCCGTGACCGCAAGATCCTTTGGCGATTCGCTCACCATCCAAAGGAGAATCCAAATCCGAGGAGTATCCACGGTAGCTGGAATTATGGATCTCTTTGTCGTCAAGCTTAGTGGTTACGATCGGGTTCCAATGACGATGAGGTAGGGTTTCGATCGAGAACCTTAATTTCAGGCCTGTATTGGGGATTGGAGGGTGGATTGGGAGGAAGATTGAGACCTTGAGAGAGAGAGAGATGCAGATCGAAGGGGTCGATATGGATGCCTTTTGTGGCGACGCCATCGGAGAAGCTAGGGTTTGCAGCAGGGACGGACTCTTCAACAGGGCGAGAGGTGACGCCGAAGGGGTTTTTTTCATCGAACGGGGTTTGGATTTGGTTTGAGACAGAGAGAGAGAGAGAGAGAGAGAAAGAGAGGGGAGACGATTTCAGAAAAATAAAATTAATAGTCAGCTCATTTTATATGGGAAGAGTTTTTATATAGTGCTAAACAAAAGTATGAAAGCCTATGCACTAAAATAATGATCGAGACGGCTTGAACTCGTCTCTATTGATGTTAAAGAGACTTTTAGAGACGGTTTTTAGGGTAGTCTCCTAAAGTTCCCACCTAACTATACATGAAGTGATCCTTATTGAGACAGTCATGATTATCTCTATATATTATTTTATATAGCGAGACGGCTTTAACCGTCCCTAATAAAAGCATCCGAGACGGCTTTTGAATAGCTGTCTTTAATAAATGGTTATTAGAGACGACTTCGAAAAGCCATCTCCAATAACCGTCTCTAAAAGTCCTTTTTTTTGTAGTGGTGTGTGGCAATAAACCGCCGCTATAAGCATTGTTTCCACCTTCAAGTCAAATAATATAAAATGTAAGGTTCTATATATATGGTAGGAAACTTTCTTGTAATTCTACAACACTTTCAAGTTTTGTGAGAATAGTTTCCCTCCAATACTTTTCAAATTTCAAATTACTTTGACTAGAAAGTTGTAGGTTCAAATAGTAGCAAAAGTAGCTTTTCCAAGTTGAACCATTGAATGAGGGAACCATGAACCATTTAAAGTTAAGTAAAAAACTTTTAACCAAAGTAATAAATAATAAAAAAATATTATTAATTTAAAACTAATAATAAATATTTATTTTATTAAATATTCAACATTCCTCCTCTATTTACAAAATAAAGGTAATTAGAGTCAATCTTAAATCACATAATCAAAGAAAATATATATATGCACCAAATATATCTTGAGCACTTATTAACTGTTGTATGCATAAATGAAGGTGTCCTGAGGAATTAAATTTTCACTTAGCGATAATACATTAAAGTTGATAAAGAACCTCAAAAATCTAATTTCTTGAACTAATTTTCTTGTATAATCAATCGGATATATCACACATATAAGCAATTTAAGTTTCGTTTCATTCTTACAGTTAGCACATTTTATGACCTTATGCTTAGACCCCAGTATTCATGAGTTTTTTGAAGAAAAACTTTTATTTATCTTAGAACCAGCCACACTTTCAAACTCATATAGGTGAAATGCCCTTGTAACTTAGACATTTCAATATTATATCTTATAAACTGATTAAGAGGATTAACTCAACATCTTTCTTACGTTATAAGTATTATATTATTATTTGGGATGGTTTGAGTTCTATACTCACACT
Source organism: Chloranthus sessilifolius (assembly GCA_021018995.1). NCBI lineage: Eukaryota > Viridiplantae > Streptophyta > Magnoliopsida > Chloranthales > Chloranthaceae > Chloranthus > Chloranthus sessilifolius. Next base: position 21,535,889 of record CM037589.1, read on the forward strand.
TTAATAACGTACAATCACTTCTTATGATTTTTTTTTTTTATTGAACCTTTAGTTTGTGGACTGTTGAAAATAGGTCGGGTTACCATCATAGATGATGTAATTTATTATGCTTTAAACTGATCTTTTCCGATATTTTAATTACCACATCTCTTGCAAGACCTTTTATAAATAGATCCACTAATTTGCAAAGGTCCTTATTAAATTTATAGTAATTACTCATTCACGAAGTAATTGACTAACATAAAGATGTCTTAAACTTATATGTCTAGACTTTTCATTATAAATTTTACTTTAAGCTTTAGATAGTGCAGTTTCACTATCACAGAATAAAGATATCGGTTACATATGCTTAGGCAAATAGGAATTTCTAATAATAAATTTCTTAACCACTTTGCTTCCTTGCTCCCTGCCAAAAGAGTAATAAATTCATAGTCGCATGTGTAATACATGTTTGTTTCTTTGATCCCCAAGAAACTACGCCACCTCCAAGAGTAAATACTCATCCACTTGTAGACCTTGATACATCTAAATCATTGTTCCAACTAGCATCGGTGTATCATTCAAATACTGTAAGATAACCAAAATAATGTAACGTGTAATCATTAGTTTTATTAAAATAACTTAATATTCTACCAATTATTTTCTAATGTTCATGATTAAAATTACTAGTATATCTACTTAATTTTCCTACTGCATAAGTAATATCGGATCTAGTGCAATGAGTAGCATACATCAAACTACCAATTACTCTAGAATATTTTAATTGTGATACACTTCTGTCATCATTGTATTTTAATTTTACACTTTGATCAAAAGGTATTGGTGCTAATTTGTCATTATGTTTAATTTCTTTAACACTTTTTCTATATAGTGTGACTGAGATAAAATAATATTATTATCTCGTTTAAATAATTTTATTCCAAGAATTGCATTGCCTTCGCCCATGTCTTTCATATCAAATTTTGAAGTCAAAAAACTTTTTTATACTTTCAATACTTTTTAAATCAGTACCAAAAATTAAAAGGTCATTCACATATAGGCAAGCGATTACACCCTTACTATTTGATATCTTACTATAGATACATTTATCTGATTCATTAATATTGAATCCATATGATAAAATAATATTATCAAATTTTTCATGTCATTGTTTGGGAGCCTATTTTAGACCATATAGGGACCTAATGAGTTTATAAACTCTATTTTCATGTTCCTGTATTATAAACCCTTCTGTTTGTTTCATATATATTTCATCTTCAAATTCACCATTTAAAAATGTTGTCTTAACATCCATTTGATGAACCTTAAGATTATATATGGAAGCAATTGCAAATAATATTATGATTGAAGAAATCATAATCACTGGAGCATAAGTATCAAAATAATCAATATCATACTTTTATCTAAAATATTTGGTAACAAGTCTAGCCTTAAACTTATTTGTAGTGTCATTCGGATTCAATTTTCTTTTGAATATCCATTTATGACTTATAGGTTTAGATCTCTGTGGTAAGTTTACTAATTCTCATGTATTATTAGATATGATAGAATTCATTTAATCATTTATGACTTCTTTCTAAAATACGAAATCAATAGACTTAGAAATTTCATCATATGTTTTACGATCTTCTTCAATATACAAAATAAACTTTATTTTCTTAGTTTTTTCATTTATAGTTCCTTCTATAAGATAAACATAAAAATTTGAACTAAAATTAGTGGCTTTTCTAAGTCTCCTACTTCTTCTAAGTTCTATCTATTCATCTTCACTACTAGAGAGATGAGGAGAATTAGAAGATTCTCCAAAGTCAGAGGATACAAAAGGTTTAGGAATACTAGAGAATTTATTCTCAGAAAACTCTGTATCTCTTAATTCAAAAATTGAATCATTTTCAAAAATATTATTATGCTCATATGCCAAAAATATGTATGTATGAATATTAAGAGAATATCCCATAAATACACAGTCTATGGCTTTATGACCCAATTTTGTAAGTTTATAATCGGGTACCCTAACAAATGCTCTACAACCCATACTTTAAAATGATGTAATTTGGGAGGTTTATTCTTTCAAACTTCATATGGAGTTTTAGAGGACTTTTTATATAGTATCTGATTTAAAATATAATAAAAAGTTAATAACGTTTCTCCCCATATATTTGAATTCAAACCATAATTTGTTAACATAGAATTTATCATTTTCACTACAATTCGATTTTTTCTTTTGGCAATTTCATTAGATTGAGGAGAAAATAGAGCGGTGGCCTCATGAATAATTTCATACTTGTTACAAAAATTTTAAAATTCATGTGTCACATATTCACCTCCCCTATCTGATCTCAATGCCTTAATTTTAAAATCTAATTGATATTTCACTAAGGCCTTATAAGAGATAAATTTACTAAATGTTCCCTCATCCAATTTAACTAGGAAATCATATGTAAATCTATAGCAATCATTAATAAAGGTTATGAAATACATTTTTTCATCTCTAGTAGTAATGTTATTCGAACTACACAAATCCATATGAATTAAATCTAATAATATTGATTGTATTTCAACACTCTTAAATGGCTTATAAGAGATAAATTTACTAAATGTTCCCTCATCCAATTTAACTAGGAAATCATATGTAAATCTATAGCAATCATCAATAAAGGTTATGAAATATATTTTTCCGTCTTTAGTAGTAATGTTATTCGAACTACACAAATCCATATGAATTAAATCTAATAATATTGATTGTATTTCAACACTCTTAAATGGCTTCTTAGTCATTTTAGATTATACACAAATACTACATCTATCTTCACCATAATCTATATATATTTTAGAAATAAGTTCTAATTTAATCATACTTTTAATAGAACGTAAATTTAAATGTCATAATCTATTATGTCATAAATTTATTGAGTCACACATATAAAATGAAGAAGCAGATTTTTTATTGAGGTTGAACTTAAGCATTCCACAAGAGGCATATTCCTTGCCTACAAACATCTTTTTTTTTTTAAATACAATGGAATCAAATTCAATAACAATCTTGAATCCATGTTTGTTGAGAATACTAGCCGATACAAGATTTTTTCGGATTTCAAACACACGGAGTACAACATTAAGGGTGACAGAGTTTTCAGAAGTAAAATTATGAACAACTTTTCCTTGTCCTACAATTTTGACAGTAGTGAAATTTTCTATGAATAATTCATGTCTATCCTATGCCTTCTCATAGGATACAAAATTATTTCTATTAGAGGTCACATGTCTAGTAGCTCCATAATCGAGTTACCATTCATTTTCATCATCTATCATGTTGATCTCAGAGATCACTGCAACGAGATCTTCTTCACCCATAACAGTTGCCTGATTTTTATTCTTTAAGAATTCTTAACAATCATGTTTGAAGCAACCAAGTTTCTTACAATAAAAACAAGTATCCTTTTTCCCTTTTCCTTGTCTTTTCCTCTCTTGAAATCCTTCTTGTTTGGCTTCAGTTTAAAGTCCTTCCCTTTATTCTTCTTCTTCGATGAATTAGATGCATCTTCAGCGATGCGAGCCTCGGAGACGAGTTCAATTTTCTCTTCCTCTTTGTCACGTGAATGAGTTTCTTCTTCTATGCGAAGATGAGTCAAAAGTTCCTTCATAATTCAATCTTCTTTAATATGTTTCAAACTCTTACGATAATCTTTCCATCCAAACAGTAATTTTACAATAATCGCGGATATTTGAAAATTTTCGTCTATTGTGCTTTCTTCCGCCACAAGATTGTTGAAGATAATCTACATTTGGTGCACTTACTCAAAAATAGGTTTAAAATCATACATCTTAAATTTAAATAGCTCACTTATTAAATATGTGTGTATGCCAGCTTCCTCTACTTTGTATTTCTGTTCAAGAGTCTCTCATATCTCCCTTGCAGTCTTGTAAGATTGATAAACATCAAAGAGCGAATAGATAAGAGAATTGAGAATATAGCCTTTGCATGTGTAATTATCGTTTTCCCATTTTGTACGAATTCTACCTTCTTCAAGTATTTTATCTTCATGCTCAAGTGGTGGCGAGTCCATAGTGAGAACATAAGCGACTTTCAAGTTCATAAGTAGGAAGTGTACTTTTGATTGTCATCGTTTGAAATTTGTGCTACTAAAGCATTCGAGTTTATTATTCTTCGAGTTGGAGAGATCTATCACTTTTTCTGTCATAAAAATATTATCTTAAAATTGTTGCTCGGTTAAATAGAAAATAATGGAAATAGACCGAAAATGACTTCAAGGCACGATTAGATCGATGTCTTTAAGACAATATTTGCCCCCACTATATAACAGAATAATGACAAATTCACCTCCAGAATACAATGAAGCCTCAGTGATGCACCAATCTGTTACACACTACGTTACACTGTAATATGCGACCCAACGAAACAAACGCGCAGAATCGCTCTAGTAGGCACACAAATTTCAATGACACAGAGCTAGGATTCAAGATTTGTAAGTGTTTGAAACCTCTCCTCTGACTTCTATTTATAATGTTCGATTCACCCTTTCAGGGGTGATGTATACCTGCAAAGTGTAAAGTTCGCCTTAAATATGTCAAATGTGTCATTGGTAATTCATATATTGCACGCGCGCGTGCGTGGCGTCAAACTGCCGCTATGAGCATTGTTTTTACTTTCAAGCCAAACAATATAGAAGGTAAGTTTATTTATATATGGTTGGAAACTTTCGTGTAAATTTGAGAAGTGGGACTAACTTTCTACAAAACTTCCAAGTTTTTGTGTGAATAGTTTCCCTCCAATACTTTTCAAACTTCAAATTACTTTGACTAGTAGGTTGTATATTCAAGTATTGACAAAAGTAGTTTTTCCACATTGAACCATTAAATGAGAGAACTATTTAAAGTTAAGCCAAAAACTTTTGACCAAAGTAATTATAATAACCCAGATTTTTTAACTTTATTTAACGGTATTAGATAATGTACCACACAGTGCGTAGTGCTAACGCTCCACACCGGAATCTACCTACTTTAGAAATAGTCTGATTTTGTATATATCAATATTAAGCTCATTGCGAAGTACTCGTCGATACGATTCCAAAGATATATAATTTGTCGACTTTAGATAAGAATATAAAAAGTTACGCCCGTTTGAAGAGTGAAACAGGTTAAAGGGCATAACTGTAATTTCGGGAGAGAATTACCATTTACCTTGGTGCTTACACAAAGAGCTGGAGCAAAAACTCTTCTCAAGCTTTTCAAGTCACGTATGAATTCTACTTGCGTGTAAAAACTACTATTTTTATTAAATCTTATACGGAAAGTCTTAATTAGAGTTAACCTAGAAAGAGAATTAAATATATATTTACTTCTTCTCTCAGTTGTCTCTCTATTCCCTCTTCTCTGCAAAAGCTCCGACAGTGCCATCTTTCACAATTCCTCGTTGGATCTTCATCAATTTTTGATTTTATCAGAGAATCTTATACCATCAAAGTTTCTCATCGTCGTGACCGATCTATCGTAAGAAAGGAATTCTCGCAAAAAGACTCGGGCATATCGTCTCTCGAATCCGATCTCCATCAACCCAAATCATTGTAGGATTCGAATCACGCTTCAACAGGTGGGTGCCTCTAAATTCATCTTAAATCATTCAGTTATTTCTTAAAAAGAAAACTCAAATTTTTTCCTAAATTTTGATAAATTTTTGGGTCTAAAAAACATAAAAATTCGGCCCAAAATCGATAGGATCATTTTTCCCAAATTTTCGTGAAATTCGGCCAAATTCTTCAATAGAAATAGCCTCGGTATTTTGGTCATAACGTTTTACTCTGAATTCGGATTGACGTGATTCTTGCGGTATTGGAAAAAAGACAACGAGATCTACAACTTTGTCTAAAATAGCAATTTTACGAATTTAATATTTTTAAGGTCAAAATTGAGCTGCAAGTCAGGATACGTTTTAGATGATCCAAGGTGCACGGATTTGACATTATTTTTTTAAGCTCTTGGGCTACTTTATGCTAAACCTATCTTCAGACTTATAAATCGCTAAAATTAAATAAAATATATTAAATAGCTTGCATCGAATAACAATTTATAAGTTTAAGGGGTCAAATATTAACGTTTTTCAATACTTACCATTCTATTACCTTCTTTAAGCCTCATACAATCATTGAATTGACACATCTGCTCCTTTAGAATTTTAAAATAAGTCGGATCGCTATACCAGTCAATCACCAAATTTTATGGATGCAATTAACCCTAATGAAGTATAGTTTTAACTCTATTGCAAAATAAATGTAGTTAAATATTTCTTATTTTCTGTTTTACTTTAATATTTCGTATGTTATGCTCTTTATTAATTTTTTTCAAAAATATGAAATGTTTAAGGTTTATGTTATAGTTTATTCTTATATATGTTCACCATTATCATATGGCATTCATCATATAGAAAATCACGATAAGGCATACGCATATAAGTTAAAAATAAGATATGACACATGACATAAGCCTTCGTCACGGTGGGATTTCTTTCACGCTCACGTGAAACTTGAAATGTAGGCATCCATGTACGGATGTAACCCCTCCTCTATGGTAGTATGGGATACCACACGAAGTATATCTAGGTTACTACGGAACCCGTCCCTTGGAAAGCGTGGTTTAGTGAAGCCTATCGCATCATGGCCCATTCTAACTAAGTTTTAAAAAAAAATGAGAAAAAAATATGTTAAGACACATGTATGTTAAGAAAGTGGGGACTTAAGCCCACGCAAATATGAAATCGGGGAGGAGACCTAAGCCCGTAACCAAAAAATAATATGATATGTTAAGATACGCTGTGAAGGTCAGCTAAACATTAATTAAGTTTCTACACGTGTCATACCTTACGAGCCACCGTAAGGGCCTAACGTCTGCAGCCAAGACGAGTCTTAAGGACATTATGGCCTTGTCTCGAACTAAGGAGACATAGTAGTTACTATGCCGGCAACCTCATCTGGCTGGATGGTAGTTTATGTTATGATATGGAGGTTAGGTGATTATCTACACGTGGACCTCGCGTGATAGGCTCGACGGACGATCACAGCACCGTCGTTTAAATAGATAAAGATCACGAGTTGTGTAGGCGTATGGAGTAATTAATAAGACTTACGATATATCACGTATGCTAAGTTGTGAGACAAATAGGAAAAGAGATAAGAAAATAGAAGCATCATACACTCTTCATGTTATATTAGTATGTTTTTCAATCTTGATTATGATAGTCTATGAATTATGGATAAGTTTATTTCATTTATTTAAGATGTTGGTTATATTTTTAAAATGCACCACAATTCAAGCGATTGCACACACGACCACCTAAGTAAGTTATGGTGGATCTATTGTGCAACCCGCTGAGTTTACGCGACTGAGTAAACTCACCCCCTCCCAAATCAAACAGTTTCAAGTGAAGATTCCATTTATCCTGTTCATGATGACGCGAGAGCTGCTGTTCCAAAGGCGGCCTACGTAGATTGGAGACGTTGGCTATCATCCGGAGGGGAGCGTAGATCCGGCAGATTTCTACGAGCCTTGAGAGTCCTTTTGCTTTAGACTTTATTCTTTAAGAGACTTATTCTAGTTATTTTGATATTTTTGTGAGTTCATGTTTAGAACCATTTTATCCTACGTAAAACTTGTTTTATTTTTTTATCTTAGATGCATGATTAGGATTAAATACTTCATTATTATTGCCTACGTTTTCCGTTATTAATTTATGAGTCATTTATCGTTTAATGTTATCTTAAATGGTTTAATCCATATGGCAAGTTAATTTATAGATTATGTGTATATCCGTTTATCGCCTTAATCAGCGTGCGGTGTCATAACACGAAATTTTAGGCCCTCGATATCAGGTAAGGATTCTGAGTCGTGACAGTAATAAATAAATATTATCAATTTAAAATTAATAATAAATATTTATTTTATTAAATATCCAATATAACTATCTTTCAGTATTTACCTAAAAGGGTTTGAAAATTTTGGCATGTGCTTAAATTCGAATTAAAAGTTAAAATATGTGCTTAAATTTTAATTAAGTGAAAAATGAGTTAAACAAAATGCCATAATGTCTCATATGAGCCCGATCGGTTGCTCATATGAGACCCGATCGATCAACTTTAAGATCGATCGGTCGGTCTCATATGAAAGCAATCGGTGCCATATGAGAGTGATGAGTACAATGTTAGACCGATTGGTCTAATGTGGGACCAATCGGTCGGTCTTATAGTGGAAGATTGGTCTCATATGTGAACTAAGGATATTTTACATGTCGAAATTTTTAATTCAAATTTAGGCAATGGAATTTTTGTTTTCGTCCATGACTCAGTCTAAAATCTAGAGGGAGCCAACCACCATTCTATTACTCCTTTACTACTCGGATAAGCTTGCTACCAAACCTTATTCACTACTCGGATAAGTTTGTCACCAATTCTTCTTATTATTTACAATCAGATCCACATATGCTTTTGTGCATTAAACCAAAGTCGCTAATTAGGAGAAGTCCTTACATTTGTTGGAAAACCCAATGCATGACACAAACTTTTATCTAAAGAAACAAAAGGGTATTCAAAGGACTCCAACATGCAGCTGTGGAATTCATTATTTTCCTTAATTTTTCTTGTCGTATGGAAAATTTTGAAGGAAGAACCGCATGCAAGCAGTGCACTGGGACTTGATATGAACGAAGAAACACAAGAATTGTATCCTCCCAAGTCCTAAACCAAAGTCCATAACCTGGCAGACATCCTATTATTATTATGGCTACTTCAAATTTTGTAAACAAAATAGAAAAGAGTGTGAATTTCTTGTAAAATGCATACAAATTTGCTTATGTGTATATGCAATTTTTTTTGCCACAGTAAGTCTAACGATTCTAACCGACTCTCTTTTCATGATTCATCCCTCTTTTCTTGCGAGAACCATCCATCTTAAGCTTATATCAGAATTTATAGTCCAAGGAATACCAATTAATATAGCTAACATTAGCACATTTAGGAAGTATAAATCGGTGCATGTAATATCAAGCCCTACAAAGTTTAAAATTTGCAGTAATATTTAAATTAAATTTTGGATGGAGGCATTGGAATTAGAAATCATCAATATCGGAGGCTTTCAAGCATCCACTATCCCCAACCCTATACGAGAGTTCTATCATATCTCCATCTTGGGACCAACACCACACCACCACCACTTTCTCCACCATGATCACGAGAACCCCTACCCACCACACCACCACCTCCTCGACCACAATCACTACCGCCAACCACACTTCCCCATCACCATTACAATTTGACCTTAATTAAAAAAAAAAAATCAAAATAAAACTCTTCAATCTAAGGAAATATTAGTTACAAGCAAAACACTACAGAGTTTACTCACTGAAAAGTCTCAGATATCACCTAAACTCCCGACAAATTAGTCCACAAGCATCTATGGATTAAACAAAGCATAAGATATCACCATTGGGGTACTATGAGCGTAAGGGTTGCATACACCATTGGGTACCATCAGCGTAGCTCCACATAGTATCCAAAATATTGTTTCTATGTCATGTGGAGCTATGTAGTGCTCGGGTGCCTTATTTAGATTAATTCTATAAAGAAATTTTCAAAAGACAATTGTTTAAGATAAAATTCATACATTGACTGGTTTCAATGATATAAATTTCAATCTTCAAAAAAAATGATGGAAATGAGTTTTGGAGATACTTTTTTTAAAAGTTTGATTTAAGCAAAACAATCATGCTCCACGTGGCAGCAAAGCAATGTTATGAGCGTCACATGGAACTCCATGTTGAACATTAGGATATGCTCACGGTACCCCATTGGGGTATGTAACCGTTGTCCATAGGGCGCACAGTCTTTACAAAAAATAAGACTATTAGCAGTAATTTTTCGCAATAAAAAAAGAACGTTATTAATATATAAAAAAATTATTAAAGGCTATTAAGACTATTAGCGGCAGTTATTTTGTTAATAGCGGCAGTTTTTGGTTGTCACTAATAGTGTTATTTTTTGTAGTGGGTGAGCGTATCCCAATATTGCTGCTATTAACAAAAAAACTGTCACTAATACCCTCGTCGCTAATAGTCTTAATAGCTTTTAATAGTTTTTTTTTTAATAGCGGTAGTTTTTTGCCGCCGCTAATAATCTTATTTTTTGTAGTAAATGTTGAACATGGAGTTCCACGTGATACTCAAAACACTGTTTTAGTGTCACATGGAGTAAGGTTGTTTAGTTTAAATCAATTTTTTTTTTAAATATATTTCAAAAAATCATCTCCTCCATATTTTTTTGAGCCTTGAAATTTAGTATATATATATATATATATATATATATATATATATATATATATATATATATATAAGAGCCAGTTAGGTCCACCGATAGAGGACGGTGACCGTCCTCCAAGATACACGGGGAGGTCGACGCGGCATTCAAAACACATTTTGGGTGTCACGTGAAGTACGATGCGTAATTTAAATCAAGTTTAAAAATTATATTTTTAAAGCGCAAGTCAAACTTGGACTAGTTTCAATGGTCCAAATTTTTGGCAAAAGAAATACATGATAAAGATAAATTTTCAATTTATTTTTTTCAAAAATAATCTAAGCAATGCACCTCTGCTCCATGTGACATTAAAATAATGTTATTATTGCCACATAGAGCTTCATGTAGAGGACACTCACCATCCTCCATTGAAAGACTAAACCCTTCTCCTATATATCGAAGGAAAAGTAGTCTTATATATAGAAGGAAAAGTAGTAGATTAGCCAAGAAGAAAAAGGGTTTTCTTCATATACTCCCTGAGATGTGTTATTTGCACTCCGCCCCATGTTTTAACTATTTACATTGCGCCCCTTGTTTTTATGTTTCCTCTGCGTATAACCCCCTATAGTGAGGGACCGTCACCCGCCGTATGAGTTGAAAATCAAATTAAGGTTAATTTACATAAAATAACCGTCAATACCTCACATTTCATCTCAAACTTTTTGCACTAAGGATATGTACATGGTGTCTTTATTTTTAACCCGAGATTTTTTATTTCCTACCATTGACTGCTTTGAATCAAGCGATGGAGATTGTTTTTAGCCCCAATCTTTGTCCTAATAGATCTTGAGATCATGGCCCTACCAGACGGTCAGATTGATTCACACCAGTCTATGCAAAAAAAAACCCAGAAAATAATAAATAGGAGTGACTGGGTTGGGCTTCGGCAACATTTTTGTGATTTTCGAATAGGCAGTGCTTAGCGGTTTCACCTGTAACCTTTTATCAGGTACAGCTAAAAGCAATGTATTCCAAGTGATAAAACCAGCATGTAGAGCGAGCAATTTATTTCTGGTTATGGACGGATTTTTGAAGATCATTAGATCCTTCTCTAAGAATACAACCACACGATTTGCATGTAGACAGATAGATATGGCTAGCGATAACTATTATACAAAATTTATGGATACAACTGTAATGACTTTTTCAATATTTTACTGTCTCTCACCATAATACAAGCAGGCAAAGGGAGCAACCATGGCTCCCCACCAACAGCTACAACCATCATATATCTACAACCCCTGTAGAAGACAGCATTTAAAAGAAGAAAAAGAGTCAAAACTTGCAATTTGCAAGAATCCGGAGGAGATGACTGCATGCCCTCCTCGCTCGTATCCTCGCTACTTCCCATTTTCCTTTCCTTGGTTTCTCCTCAGCCATTAACCAATCGAAGAATATACCCACTCGACATGAAGAAACTTTTTTTCATGATGGATGAGCCCACAATAACATACTTGACCTTTTTCCTGGTCCTTCGGTTATGTCGTGAATTTAGAAGTAGCCTAACGTTAAAGTTCCGTGGTGGTGAAGATCACCGGATCTGAGTTCTGCCAAGCGATGAGGCTCCAATATCGCTATCAGTGTTCTGCCATTAAAGGTTCCATCAGTATATAATGCATGGATCTTTTAGGATGGACAGTACTGTAGAACGCAGCATTATTTCATCGTGCTATCAAGATTGAAGATCTATGGACGAGGGCAGCAGTGGAGCCCATTTTCCAAGTGGAAGAAACAATGCAGCACGATGGTATCTTGCTGTAACTAACAAAATGTGTATAAACTACTCAATTTTTTGCAAAAGGTCATGGAAAAAAGATAGATTTCTCCATCTAAGATTTCTTATGCCACTACTAGAATGGAAATGACCCGTGTTTTGTAAAATGAGTTAGTTTACAATGGGTGTCCACCCATCATGTGCATTAAAGCAGTCCACACATCTGTGTGACTGAGTGACGTGCACGGAATTCCATGCATTGGAAATCCATGCACGTCACACAGTCACACAGATGTGTGGACTACCGTGTCCTGGAAGCTCATTGTAGACTAACTCTTGTAAAATACACAGGTAACCCAACCCGGAGGGATAGCTCAGTTGGTCAGGCCTTGGGTTTGCTCCCCAATGGTCACCAGTTCGAGTCCCCTCAGGGTCACTGGAGTATTACCCGGTCATTAGCTCCAGGGCCCCGTGGGATTGGTCGAGGTGCGCGCTTGCTGGCCCAGACACCCACGGATATCAAAAAAAAGAAAATTACACTGGTAACCTCTAGAAAAATGGCATAAACTGTCTTGTCATTGAGTATACATTCCAAGGAATACCGGCCGCACTTACCTGAGATTTTGGAGAAGGGAAAACATTCCAGAACCTAAGTGTTTCGTCCCCTGCACCTGTAACAATAGTCTGAAACGAGGACACATTTAAATTTTGAGAAGCCAGATAACCATTGTGAAATAAAAATGAATTGTTTTAATAAATAAGTAATAATCAAGTGGCACGCAAGAATGGAGGAACAAGAATCATCTTACCTGCCCATCAGGTGAGATGGCAAGATAAAGGACTCTGTACGTGTGGCCAGTAAGTGTCGCCAACTGCAGTGGCACAAATATTGTTAAAAACGATCAGTATATTGAGATGATTTCAGTCTGTACAAATTCTCAGGTGTGCTAACTTAGGTACCTTTGACATAGTGGGATATCGCCAGACAATTATTTGATTTTGCGAGTAGCCATGGGTGCTGACAAGTTCATTGACATTCTTAGACCAGACTAGATTGCACACCTACATCATGGGTGACAATGAGGAGTAATTAGTATACTTGCTGGGGGGCAGCTTTTATAGAAAATTTCAGAATCAATTTTCATGGGTTTTGCTATTGCCCATTGCACAATTCCAATTGGTCACATTTCAAAACTTTCATCACATTTTTTCTTTTTTTGCTTCTATGAAATTTGATTAAATTGAAGCACTCTTGATTACAAACAAACTTTCCTAGGTAATATTTAGATCCTCTAGACTATCTAAAAGGTTTATGTTTCATATAAGATACAAATTTGAATAAAAAGAAATAGAATTTTATCCACAATTTGCATGTTTGAAGCCAGACTTTGAACAATATGGAGTTTACCATGATACAAAGCCATAGTTAAGGAAAATGATCAATTAAATGGTTAAGGATGTCTCTAGAGTCGTGCACCTTCCAAAATTTTAAACAGTCGTTGCAATCTCGTTACATAAGTCTTCTATTTAGGGACCTTTGGGAACTTGAGATTCCTAGGCACCATAATCACCAAGTCGGTTTTGAGAATAAGTAGACTAGAAATTTTGGAAAAAAATTAGTGAGTTATGGAAAAATCGAGAAAAAAATTAAAAATTTTGAAAAATATGATTAAAAAATATGAAAAAACTACAAAAGTACTGAAAAAGTTGCACTTTGTTGAAAAACTCACGAATTAATCATCCATTTAATTGTGAAATCCGTGACTTTTTTCAAAATTTTGATTTTTGTTATAAAAAAAATTAAATCTAAAATGTGATTTATTCATGAAACGAATAAGTCGTAACTTTTTCAAAGAGTTGGAGATTTGGTGACTAACGTTTGTCAACTACTGGAAGAACCCATGCAGATCATCGACCTGTAACAGCCAACAAATTGAAAGACGGACCGACTCTCCTCAGAGGAGACCATAAGGCCTCTTATGGTCTTTGTTTGGATGGTGAGGGATTCAGCTCACCATCCAAAAAGGAAGCACTAATTGTCGTACAGCAATTCATGCCTCCTTTTTGCATTTTACATTTTACAACACTTAATGCCTCCATTTTGGACAGTGAACTGAATCTCTCACCATCCAAACAGAACCCCATAAAATTGGCATCTTCCGGTCTCTTCTAAGCTTGGTGAAAGAATCTCCACCATGCGAAGTAGATTAATGTTCTCCTTCTCTGCCTACGAGATTTCTAACTGCTGGCAGTTGGAAGGTGTCAAGGTCAACCCAATCACAAACAGTCTGGCTAAAGAGACGGTCCCAAGGCTCGCATTTGTTATTTGGAATGATTTGATTTGCCCATGGCTGTCTTTTCGTGCTGAGATTATAACATTGTATTGGCTGATCAATTTTTTAGGATTTTTCTGGCCAGCACCTCACTGAGCCTTCTTTGTTTTGTTTTGTTTTGTTCATTATCAATAAAACAATTTCATGACTCACCAAAAAAAGAGTAAACTAGTGTTTTAAAAACTGGACCAGACCAACCAATTCAAGCAGTTTGAACCAGAAGCAGTAATAAAACCAATATGGTTCACTCATTCACCCAAAAATCTGGAAGAGTGTGAAAACCATTTGAACCAATCCAGATCGATTACAGGACTGACAGGACCGGTCCCCACTTGGAGTAACAGTATAGTGCCCTGGACATGGGTAAGACACCAATGTTAAAGTATCTGGATATCATAGGGAAAGAACTCAAAGACACTATTACCAACCGAAAAGAGGAATAAGTAAATAAATAAGAGACAAAGAAATAAAAGAGCAAAGCCACTCTAGAGGGATAGTATACCCAATGTTTGAAGAATCTCTAATACCACCTGTATTGCCAAACCATTCACCATTTCGTTATAGTTTTGGGTAGAGTTTTCTGATATTACAACCTTAGAAGATCCTATTGTGGCCCAACTTGTCTTCTTTTTTTTGAGCTAATTGCTTCCATGTGATACTAATCCACAATGTTGAGGAAATCCACTCTCATGCTGTTCACTACATATATCTAGCTTGGCATGGGAACAAAAACAGAAATGTGAAAAGTAGTTGAGACTGCGTAAATCAGTTCTCATGGGGGCATTACGGTCATCAGAAATTTAGAACAACATCTATGAGTGTTGAATGATTAGTGTATGAAAGGACTCCACAGCAAAGAGTTCAGTTATCAAAGCCTTACAAGATAGAAGACACTTTAGAGATCAAGGTATTATGTTCACCCTTTTTCTTCTATTGTATTCCCATTAAAAAAGATGGAGGGAACTCTTGCCCTCTTCTGCACGGAAGAGTGCTTTCTCACAATATCATCTCATTCTTAATGGGGTATCTCTTTATCAGTTGTTATGTCCAAAGAACTGTCTCTTCCCTATTCCTCCACGTGTTTTTGGGTGTCTCCGATTTGCTTATGTGTCGGTCATTCATTGTGATAAGCTGGCTCCCAAAGCTATTCGATGTCCCTTTATTGGTTATCCTCCTTCTCAAAAGGGTACAATTTGTTTAGGGAAGCACTTCGCGACTATGGATATTACCTTCTTCGGGTTTACACCATTTTACTTTTCTTCTCAATGCCCCCTTCAGAAAGAGAGCATTGTTCCAGCGTTGCCTTCTCCTATACATGATAATGAATTTAAAGTTGGCTTCTCCTATGCATGACAATGAATTTAAAGTTGAAATTAAGGAACAAGAGATACTAAGTGTGCAACAAAGAGATGGTCCTACTGTGGCAGATAAATTTAATAATCATAGAAAAGGGAAGTTTTTATACAGAAGAAGACGAAGGAGGAGCATCCTCTCTTAAGCTACAAACCGAACTTAATCTCCTGAAGCAAGTCCACAAAGTAGAGAATCTCCTCTTCGATGACAGATTTGGGTCTCAGACTTGTAAATTTCACCCAATCAATCAATTTGTCCTATTGTGCTCTTTCTATTCCTATTCCTCATTTACCTCGTCTTTGGATTTAATTCCCATTTCCTCTAGTGTAACTGATGCATTACCTCAGTAACAGTGGAATGAGGTCATGCTACAGGAAATGAAGGCTACAGAACAAAATAATAAGTGGGAGATCACTATGCTTCCAGAAGCCAAGAAGGTGGTAGGTTGCAAGTAGGAATATGCTGTAAAATATCGTCCTGGGGAATCTATAGAAATGTGCTTGTGGCCAAGGAGTTCACATAGATATAAGGTTGTCAATGGGTTGGATCACGTTGAGTCAGGCCAAAATTTTGACTGGTCGACGAGTCAAGGGTATATGGCCAAACAGACCTAACCTGAAAATCCGACTCAACTTGAAAACCTTGCCAATTCTATACCAGTTCAAAATCCCCTAAAACCAACTTATTTCCTGATTTTATATATAAAATATCAGATCAGGACGAACCCTTCACGCCTAGCCCTACCCGGTTAAAAAATCAGGTCAGGTGTGGGTCAGGTATCGGGTAGACCCAACAATTGACAGCCCCGCTCAGACATATGGTATTGACTCCCACGACACCTTTGTTCTTGTGGCCAAGTTGAAAACAATTCGAGTGCTCTTATCTCTTGCTACTCACATAAAGTGGCCCTGGTATCAGTTTAGATGTTATTATGTTAAGAATGTCTTCTCGCATAGTGATTTGAAGGAAGAGGTATACATGGCTCTCCCACCAGGATTCTTTATTTAGGAGTGAGAAAGGCCAAATGTGCAGGTAAAATAAGGTAATATATGGGTTAAAACTGCCCCTTAGAGCATAGTTCATAAAATTCAGTGATGCTAACATGCAATTCTGATATCGACGAAGACACCATGACCACACTTTGTCCATAAGGAATCCCGCCTCACAGCCTTAGTTGTATACAGTGATGACGTCATTGTTACTGGGAATGACAGTAAAGAAATCATGAGATTGAAATATTGTTACTGGGGACCACTTCCAAGTTAGGCATGATAGACATCAATGCACCAACTTCAGGGGGAGCATTGGAGACACTAGCATGAGTAGGGTGTGCCTCTAGTCAGTATTACACATGTTTATGGATATTAGCGATGTACATGGGATCTTATTGTAAGTAATATAAATGATAATATGATGGGTGAGGTAATTGAACTCAAAACTATAATTTTTCCTCCGCTTCTCCTTTCTCTCTTTCTTCTCATTCTTCTAACCGTCATTTATAAACCCTAATACCACTGTACCAGAGTTAATTGTCTCTACATTGAAACAACCAAATCGACACAAGTGATGGAACACTAACAGTATCAGCTAAGTTGTGATCGCTAGTTGGCAGAGACACAAGGGAACTTGATCAAGTTTTGTGGGTTCAAAAGTCCAATCTGTGTATCAAGGGACTCACTCTGGGGATGGACCGATACCGACTCCTTGTGTAGCACCATTAATATGTAAAACCCGACCTACGAAGGCCTAGAATCATTTCTAATTAAAACTCTTCAAAGTAACGCACGAGTCACTATTTGATGGTCAACAGTCAGTTGCATTATGAAAACTTCCTTTTCATTTCATACTCCCACCTAAACTAGAAAACTAACTAATAATAAATGACTGAGAGTCGAAACAATGTTTTAAAGAAACTAAACTAATTGTATTATCAGATTTCATAACTTCTCCACACACACACACACACACCGCGCCTTACATCCTAAGTTATCATGTCATAACTTAAGTCTCGGTCCTCCCCTTATTTATCACGTGACAACAGAATTTATGACCCATCACTAACTCTGTTTTTTCTATTTTCTTGCCTCACTTAAGGTCACATGAATCCTAATTACGTAATTGTGTGACATTCAGTCCATTAAACACATGCAGTCTTTATTCCTTTTTGTCGTGGGCTTCTTCAAAGGTCCATTAACATAATCTTTGGGCCTCAGAATCAGCTTCACCTCGTATCCGCTAAATTCTGTTGTTAGGCTTTTCCTTCTAAGCTCTGATGAAAGGGTGTCCTGCAGCTCTTTTTGTGCTTTGCTAGGCAGCTTTCCCTCCTGTTAACTACCTCAGCAGGCATGATTTGGCTCTTTTCTTGCTTCTTTTGGTGTCTTTTAACAGGCCTAAAATGGTCTTTATCCTCATAGGTGCTGTAAATCTTTCAAATAGCAGACATCAGCTCTGTTACAGCTCTAATTTTTTCTGATAAACAACTTAAATGCAGGCCTCTACTAATAGATCCACGCGTTCCTATTTTCTGTTCTTCTCTTCTCAGGTTTATTGATCTTTTTAAAGTTCAGATTTGAATCACCCATCCTCCAAAACCATTTTCCTAGAAGAGCAAGGCTTTGTATCGAGCTTGTAACTCTTAACTAGCCTTTGATTTCACCTCACAATGCTACCTTTTTCTTCATGCTCCACAACCATTTGCCTAATAGAGCCAGGTTCGATATTAGGCTTGTAACTCTTTAGCCAGCCTTCAAATTTCATCTTACACTATTACTCCTGCAACTAAATTTTCCAGATGAATTTGCTCTTGTACTGATTAAAACCTTTTGCAAACTGTTCAGAAATGCTTATAGTTACCAGGAATTTCTTGTAACCTTTCCAAATTCAAGCACACAAGACAATTTAACCTGGCTTGAGACTCTTACAAAAACATTTAAACACACTTCAATAGAATTTGACTCATTACAGCAAAACAATATATAAATAGAGAAGAAACTAGCATTGTGCTAAAGGCGTTGTGTTGGAAAGATGAGAAAGAGGCCCAAATGGAACTCTTTTTCTTGGTATTTTCCCATTGAAGTTTCAAAACCATTTTCTTTTCATAAGTAATGAAATTTGTTTTCTTTGCTTATTGAAGTTTCGTAACGTTGGTCATATAACTTCTGAAGTAAATGTCCTTAGCCATTGCTTAGGGGAACATAATAAGACCCTATCTACAAACTCGTTATTGATATTTGAGTTAGGGAATCTTACACTGGAAACTACATCTTACTATGCACTTTCTAACAAAATTCATGAAACCCTAGAATGGTAGCATGACCAACCACTAGCTTCTATAAGCTGCCATCTTTCATTGATTTCATCGAGGAAGGCCAGCTTATACTGGATACTAGACCTTCTTATGCACATTCTAACAAAATACAACAATCTACGAAGGGTGGGATAACCTACCACTAGCTTCTATTAGTTGCTGTCTTCAATAGTTACATGGGGCACCTTACTGCACTCCAATGTCTTCCACGGCTCCTTATAAAATACTGAAGAAATTTCCAACATTTAGAATTAGATTGCGGAGCCACCACAAAAGAATTTCAATCAATTCCACTTCAATCGTCTCTAATATTTTAGTTCCTTAATCCATTCAAAGTTTATTAGATTACACTTGTAATATTGTGTATCTACAAATTATAATCAAGCAGTAAGCAGCTCAAGATTATTTTTGTAGAGGTCCAATATTTCTTTCATTTTCTGATTTATAGTATTTTAACTCATTTTCCTGCCCACTTCCATGATATTAAATTTCTCCCATATATTCTCCACTAAGTAGTCATTTTTTTGTTTTCATAGTGGTTCCGATATTTTTATTGTTTGTATTTGGGAAATTGATCAGCCTTGAGAAGAATTATAAGAATATCAATCCCATGCAGTGGGTGAGTATCGCAATTTTATTTTGATAACAGCGATTTCATTGAATGCAGATGCAACTTTCCAGTTGTGATAAAAATAAACAGGTTTCTTTCACACTATACCACATTAACAGGTGGGAAACCAAAAGCACTATAAATTATAAGCAGACACTAACCTGACTACCGGTATCCATGCAGCTCAGGTGCGAGTTTGAGGTTGTATTCCAAAATCGAATGCATCGGTCTGCAGTGCCACCCCCAGAAGCAAGGAGCCCGTGCAGATGTGGGGACCAAGCAATAGCCTTTACAGCTGCAGTGTGCTCACAGTATTTCAGTGCAGGTTGCGTAGAATGTTGATTCCAAACAAAAAGCTGCATTAATTTGGCATCAGAAGTAAGACAATTTAAACGCCAGAGTAAATGTTATCATTCATCAAGTAAAAGCTACCATTATGAACTATTGTGCATCGAGTATTTCCAACTCACTCTATTATCATTTCCACCAGATGCTAGTTCACGGTTATCATAAGACCACTTTAGCCCACATACCTAAATAACAAGAGTCCGTCTGTCAATGCAATGTAGTAGCAATAACAATGCAGTATCAAAAACTAGACAGAAGTGATATTTTCCATAAATAATTTCCAATCAATAGTAAAAAAACAGAGCATTATGGAGAAGGGAACTACCACAAAATAATCATACTGACAAACTGGGAGTTTGGAAATAAGTTGGAAAGGGAAATTTTGGAAAACTTTGGCAAAAATTGACTGTCAAGAAAAAAGAGGAGAAAAAGTTGGCAAAAAACAGCAAAGTAGAGAAAATTTTGGCCAAAATTGGCAATGTCGAAGAAAAATAAAAAAAATTGAACGTGATGTTCTCGATTTATTAGAAAAAAAAAAAATTGAATAAGTCACGATTTATTTGCAATTTTTTGTTTGATGAATAAATTGCAATTAAAACATGACTTTTTAAATAACTCGCCGATTTTTGTCACTAATGATTATAAACTAGAAGTTAGGAAATACTCGACTCCATAAAGCCCGATCCTGGAACCCCCAGCTCCCAGCTCAACTCAACTTGGCTTATTTCAGATCGAGATTTCGGGTCAACTGGTTAAGGTTTCCCACATATCCCTTGGTAGAATCCATTTATGAATGGCATTACTCATTACTAAAGACTAGTACAAGATCTATTGCCTTACAAATATATCTATCAAAAGTCAAACCTATGCATGGTTAAATTGAGCTTTGAACATTTAAAAAGAATGAGCAACGAATTCAAAGAAGCTGCTCCGAGATGTAGAGGACTCTTACCTCTGACTTGTGGCCCGTGAGTTTGCTGATGGATTCTTCTTGAGAACGAATATCACGTTGAAGAATAGTCTTGTCACGACTACCTGAAGACAGCAAGGATGAACTCCAAGCTAGAGCCCCAACACGCAAACGATGGCCCTCCATAGTCCTTACCCTCCTACAACGAGATGCATCCCAAATCTAACATAAAATGGAGATAAAAAGTCATTAAATAACTATATTTTAAGCAAGTTAGCATTAGATGGAATGTAATATATATTGAATTATAATACATAAATCTGAGATTGCTGCAATATTTTATGATCCAAGCTATAATAAAAAAGAATATATTAATACATCTTTCATGACTAGAGACATGCTGCCTACAATGGCATGAATGGGATATGGGACATATCTGCTACTCCCCAATCAGTGGCATTTTCATGTGTAGCACATAACAAAGCACAAAGCCACCCGCAATTGACCACCTCCAAACCATAGGTGGGCTTTGCCCATTGAGACTCCTTGGATTAAGGCTCCATCGAGACTCATGGACGTGAAGTTTCATGTGGTCATTATTGGATTAAGGTTCTTACATGAGAGGATATTGGGCCCTTCTATAATGGAAGATGATTCTTGATGCACCATAGGTTGGTTCCAGAAGAAGGAGCTCTATCGAGACTTCTTGGTTGGGTCAAGGGGGCCCATCTACTTGGGAGCAGGCCATAGTTCTTATCCCACATCCATCGCAAGGCAAACCTAAATGCCAACATGCTTGCAAAGGTAGGTCTATCTAGGAAGTTCCACACAAGGATCAAAATCTCGTTTTTTCGATACGTATCATCCAGCCCCAAAACCGATACGTATCGGTTCCGAACGATACTCTCCAATTTTTTCCCCAAAAAAAAAAACAAAAAAACAAAAAAAAACATTAAAACCGATAATTAGAAATTATCGGACGATATTTTCAAATTATCGTCCGATACGAACGATACATTGAACGATACGAACGATAATTTGACCGTTTTTTCAGGGGGGCGATAAAAACCCATTGTATCGTATCGGTGAGGTCCAAAACCGATACGTATCGTCCGATACGTATCAGTATCGGACGATATTTTGATCCATGGTTCCACATCCATGATTATCTTTCCCTTTCTATTATGGTTATGTATTACGATGTGACGTATGTTGCTTTCCTCGCAGCTAGCACCTTGTGCAAATTCAATATTGTGCATTATTATTCCTTTTTCTAATAAAATCTTCTATTAACCATTCAAAAAACTAATAATAAATAAATAAAAATTATCTACTGCACAGATTTTTTGTAGTTTTTTTATAAATTGTGAAATTTATTTGATTTGAAAGAAGAAAAATACAAATATCATAAAATATGGGACAAAAAGATCAAAATAAGGAAATCTTATTCGTCCTATCCTCCTGGGAGTTAGTGACTCTAATAGCTTCTCTATCACATAGAATTTGGAGATTCTATAAAGAAATTGCAGATGATGTAGAGTGAGTACCAAAGTGCAATGCAACTCCTGACGATTTGATTCTTCCTAAAGTGACGTGTATCAACAGCGATACTTAGAGATCATGTAGTAGAATACAGCACTAGTTAGAACATTGCATAGCATAATTTAATGGACTCACTTGGAAATTTATGATCATAGCACAATGCAAGCATTCAAAAATTAAATTACCATCTTTCCCGAAATTGGCATTAAAATAAGAATAAGAAGCCTTTAAAGTGGCAAGGCAGCTAATGCAAATTAAATAGATGCCTAAATGCTCCATGTATCATAGTATTACACTTAATAATGACCTTCTTGAACTACGTATTAACTGCAATGATAGAATCAAAACCTTGCTTATGTACCATTGCTGGAAATCACACTTGAATTAAAGGTGTGAATTCAAGGAGTATTGGAAAATACATTAAAGTAAATGTTTGTTGGAATGTGGATGAATCTGTTTGAAACAAGAACCTCTTTAATTATCTAAAAAGATGAGAAGTTATCTATCACATTCCGAAAATCTGAACCCGAACACGACTGCTTTGATATGCGTGCCTGGCACGGAAATCGAGACACCTTAAATAATAATATTAATATCAATAAAATTAATCTGTGCACGTGTGAAATCATGTGTCACACGTGACGCGAATTTGAGGCTTGATTAGACCTTCTGTAGAATGTTGCATACCTAGGTGCAGTGTGTATGCTCAACACCAAAACTAAACTTTTGAGAACAGAAATATCAAAGATATTTCCTGGTTTTAGGTTATAAGAGGAAGAAAGGTTAGAGTTTCTTCTCTCTACTTCTCTCCTTCCTTCTCGTTTGATCTGGTTTTCTCGACTACTAGATTGCTTGATCGCTTTGTGCGCAGTGTATACATCTCATGTAACTTGAACCGAGTTCTAGAGAATTCTCTTTGCAATTACAAAGTGTAGGTGTCTTCTAAATCTTTGGATGATTTAATCTTAGAGTGTGTCAAATTGACGTCAGCACGTCGTGTCTGTCCTGAGGAGAGGTACACACCTCGGTGTGTTGACGTGGAGCCGCGCACATGTTTTTATACGGATCGCAAACAGCGACAAATCCTTGATTTTGGATCCAAAACCCACTTTGGGTCGCATTCGCCGCGAACCACGGAAGCGACCGTAAAAAGGTGAGTTTATGTGTACGTTTATGTCGTTTTAAATGTCCTAGCATGTGTGTATGCGTGTGCGTGATTCGATGAAGATCATTGAAGTTATAATGGAAATGGGTTAAAAATAACGAAACAAAGACCTAACAGAAACTGTCAAATTCGAACGATTGATTTCGATAATCGATCGATCAAATCTAACAAGGCCTTTGGCTTTTGAGTTCTGAAGAGTTCGCACTATTCGATTTGAAAAATCGATAGTTCGAATTGTGATTCGAACGATCGAATTCTATAGTACATCTATAGAACAGGAGTATAATTTCTGGAAGTTGAAGCCCGATGAAGTCGAACGATCGAATTGGGAATTTGATGGTTCAAATTGAATATCGATCGATCAAAATTGGAATTCAATCGATCGGATTGTATAAACTATATACAAACAGAAAGTCTGAATTCTTGAGGAATGGGTTCTGAAAGAACCGACCGTTCGAAATTAGAACCGATCAATCGAATTTAGGAATCAATCGATCGAGTTGGGATATCGATTGATCGAGTTGGGAAATCAATCGATCGATTTCCCCTGTTTCTATCTGCTTTGGTTTTCTGAAAGAAACACCGTGGTACATCGTACTAGTTGCTTGTCTGACACCTCTGACACTTAGTGCAATATGTATGGTCTAGGTTAAGACCGGGAGGCTCTTAAAAAGGCTTCGATTTGCTTAGAAAGACGTGATTTAAGGTAGGGGAAATTCAACTTAAATTGCATTTATTCTAAATTCATGAACTATTAAGACTTGTATTCTGACATCTGATTCCTGACACCTGATTCCTGATACCTGATTCCTAATATCTGATTCCTGACACCTGATTCCCGATATTATGTAATAAGCATCTAATTTTAAGTTCATGTGATGAACCCCACCGATGCGGTGGGATATACGTGACCAACACGGCGGGATATCCGTGTATCTGTTCTGTGATCTGTCTGGCACAAGTTGCTCTCATTACGCAGAGGCTTGTTACAATTCCTGAAATTATTCATTGAACGACGATGGTCGGGGCTACCCATCGACAAACATGTGGCTAACACGTGCTATATTCACGGGAGTTATTTAAGTATAGATTTAAGTCATTTAAATTAAGAATGCATTGTATCTGATCATAAACCTGATTTCAAGTCCGTTCTGTTTTACATGAAAAATGCATCTGATTTCTGATATTTTGTATATGATCTCTGTTAATTAACACTTAGCATTTGTTTTATGAATCGTTTGTTTGATATATCTACTCTCGATCATTTGTTCTAATATATGTTCTGAATACCATGTTTTCTAGTTTAAATACAATATAATTAAGATTCTTCTATTGAGCTTAGATGGTAGCTCATCCCTGACTTATGTCACAGGTTCTGAGGCTCAGGGCATTGGTACAGAGAGTGATCCTGATTATCATCTGGAAGTTGAGGCAGAGGAAGAGGATACTGATATCCCTACCGACGAGTCCATAGTCTGGGTATTTGGACTTATTATTTTTTTGAGTTTTGTAGGATGTCTTTCAATTATTGAGCCTGGTGGCTCACTCTGTTCTGTATATAAATTTTGTAGATACTTTTACTTATATAGATAGATACATTCTAAAGGAACCACTATTGGAAACCATTATTTTGGGTGATGGATAGCCATCATCAGTGATTCTTCCTGATTCCTTTTTGAGGATGTAAATCCAGTTTTTGTCATGTATTAATTTTCCTTTTATATTAGGTCATATTTGATGACTCTATCTGCCTCAATAGATGGTGTCTGCTCTGATTTCCGCTACATAAGCAGACACGTATGTGTTTTGTTCTAGGGATTGTCGGTTACGATGATCCTGATGGCACGAGTTTTCGGGTGCAAAAATCCAAGCTGTCACATTATTGGATAAATGATCATGAGTTAATGTGGAGTCTTTGGAATTAGAGAGCCTCTATGATTCTCTAAAAAAAGGAGCTATTCAAAGAGTGTTTGTTTCTAGGAAACAATTAGTTCTTCAATTCTCTTTAGATATCAGAAATTGGGTTAGGTGATAATGATGTCTAAGAGTTAGTGTTTTCACTTAAATGTTTGATAACTTGGATTCATGCTCACTTCCTTGGAATTGAATTCCCCTAGAAATGACACTTCTTTTGTGTTGTGTGACTATGTTGTGTGGGAAGTGATTTCCCCAGCATTGCAATTCCATGGTTTGATTAGATTCTTTGGGAAATAAATTCTTGTGGAATTGGAAAAGGGAATTTTTGGCAAAAGCAAATAAAAGAAAAAACTAAATTTTAACATACTCCATTCCAATTATTTTGTACTAACTATTTTGCCCATGGAATTGACACTTCAGCCGATTTATGCGGGGAAATGAAGATTAACTACGACGGAATTGGGGCTTGGAAGTGAATTCCACGTGTGGGTCCCACATCAATTCACTTCCACACCTTTGATTTCCAATCAAACAAAAAACACGGAATTGGCAATTCAATTCCACCCTAGAATTGCCACTTCCACATTAACAAACAGAGCCTTAGGTATTTACAATTTACAAGTGCCTCTTGGGAAGCCTAAAGAGTTCATTAACAGCTTTGATTGTACTAGGAGAATTATGGAAATGAGGTCGTGGGTGTGGTGTCTAAGCAGAAAAAAGGTAAGCAAGCAAGTGTAGTCAGAATAATAGTCCAAAAGGAATTTACATTTTCAGCAACAAACTGTTTTTTTATTTTTCTCTTTTAAGAGAACAACAGATGACCCATAACTAGAACTATACGAGCGCCTTGTATCCATTTTTTTCAATAATTTAGCAATTGAAGTATTAAATCTCTCTCTCACCTGAACTTTGCCAAGACTAGTCCCGACAGCCAAGTGTGTGCCACGCTGCGCCCAACCCACTGAACAAACACTGTCATCAATTCCCAAGTCACACAACTTTGTCACCTGCACATATCACTTCTAAATCAGGATTCATTCAACAAGTGATCTGTATACATTTCAAAACGAAAAAAACTCCTATTAGGCACCCGGCCTGAGTGCAAGCAGTGATACTTGGGCCAATTTTTTGTCCAAATGGTCAAGCCTCAGGAGATGCGCTACTATTTATGACCATGCATATCAGTGAAAGCTCACTTTTGATCTTTCAAAATGGCTTGGCACTCAAAAACATCAGTGCAATAACCAATGTTGTCGGTTTGAGATTAACCCGAGTGCCGCCGCCACTGGCATATGGGTCGGGCACCTTATACTAAAACGTAAAACCCAATGCTAATTCACTGGTATATCTTCATCTATTACCCATACTAAATAAATACATAAATACGTAAAACATGAAGGCGAACAACAAAGATAGCAAATTTGCATCCAAAAATAAAAAACCCTGACCCAAATAAATTCGGGAAAAAAAAACGACAACTTGTATACTAAAACAAAGAACAATTACCTTGCTACTGCAAGCATTCCAGAGATAAACACAGTTCCCCAAGCCCACAGCCAACACATTATGCGAAGACCAATCTACCAGATTCAAATAAAAGTCATCTTGCAAAGCAGGTGCATCCAAAACCTATAAGAACACCGCATAATTACATTCCTCCAATTAAAAGCTGCAACAGAATTAACTCTTCTGAAAAATAGATACAGTTAAACAGAATAAAAAGATTACCTTGTAAGGCGACCGAGGAACCTTTCGAGGCGTCTTGGGCGGGCTCGGAATAACCCCTGGCAAGGCACCGTCGAAGCCGAACGGCGAAAGCGAATTCAACGAACGCCGGCTCTCCGTCTTAAATCTGAAGATATTTCTACTGGGAGGGCTCAAAGGCGAACACCTCCCATCGGAACCGGCCGATTTATCAGGTGTAACGGGCGAAACCACTCCGGAGTCGGGCCCGAATAGTACGGTCCTCAATAAAGTAGAATAGGCACCGGAACCATCTTCGCGGCCCTCGGTTGAGGAGTTGGACGAAGGGGTGATATCGAAAAGCGCGAAATTGGAACCAGATCTGCTGGGGATGAATCTGTCGCTGTATATGGTTCTAGATGGCGAAGGATCTGTATCTACGTGACGAGAAGGTGGAGGTGTTTGTAGTGATAGAGTGCTACGCGACATGTTGGAAGGCAGATTCAGCTGAGAAGAAGGTCTTCGGTTTGCTGGTGGAGTCTCCATTGATGGGCTAAAAGTTGCAGGATCGTCCATTTTTTTCTTCTAGGGTTGCCTGCCAATATTTTAAAACATGAATTATTTGTTTTACCCTAGAAATCGTTTCTAAGAGAGAAGAGAGACCCTGGGTTCCTTCCTTCTTCTTCCTTCGCCTGCTATTGGGCTCTGTTTTCTAACGGCTGGATTTCAGAGCTCAATACAAGTTTTATTATTTATTATATAGTCTCCCAGGTGCTCCCGAACGGTGCACGACACAGGGGGTGCACCGCTTGGGTCAATAATTGGCAAGTTTTCATATTAGAAAGAAACTATGCTTCGTATTAAGATTTTTCTTTTTCTTTTTTTTATTTTTTGGCTGTTGGAAAATTTCTAAACGGGAGCCATTACTTGCACACGTTTTTTAAGTGATTGCATTAAATTAATCAATAGTCGTCCTGACACATGTTTTATTAATTGCACCAATAAATAAAAGAAAATTATACTTTCTCTCTCTATCATTCTCTCTCTCCATCATTCTCTTTTTCTGTCGTTCTTTCTCTCTTTTCCGTTCTCTTTCTCTCAAACGCCTCTCACTCTCCCCAACTATTCTCTCTGTCATTCTCTCTCTCTCACCAAAGCCTCTCTCCCTCAGTCTCTCTCTATACCTCTCTCTCCACTAATCTCTCTCTCTACCCCTCATTTTTATTTTATAAATAGAGATTTTATTAGGAATATTAGGGCCAAAACAATAGGAAGCAACACCCAAAGAGCAAGGTTGTCTCTAATAATAACCCCTATCTGCTTTCAAAAGCAGGAGACCGGAGTTCGAATCCCCTCTCCCCTTGAGGCCATCCTCGGGATTTATATCTTGTGCTGATCGGACATGTGCTGAATTTGGGGTATACATGTGCCCCTGGAATTAGGTGGGTGCTCTAAGAGGCCTCAATACCCAGGTTATCAAAAAAAATAATAACCCGATTCATCTTGAAATCTTGAACAGAGTATGGGTCAATCCTCTTGAATCTCTTTGCCCACAAAATGGATCTGGGAATGATCTTCGAAGCAATCTGATGAGCAGGAATCGGCTTGTCTCCAAAAATTATGCAATCTTGTTCTTGGTATAAAATTTGAAAGGCTGTAAGAGGGATTATATTCCATACTTTTGATTCTCTTGAGCCAATTTTTATAAGGAACTAGCTTCCAACATGTTGATCGCACGACTTAGGCAACACTCACTAAACCCCAAATCATCGAAAAGTAGTTGACCTAACGTTCATGGAGTAGTAGCAATGAAGGAATACGTGATCAATGCTTTCCTCCTCCGACAAACAAAGAACGCATTTGCTAGCAAGGGTAAATTATTTATGCTTCTCTCTATCCACCGTCCTCTATCTCTCTCTACACAAGGTGCAACCACTAGGGTAACTTAGCCATTAAAAAATCAAGATAATATCCATTTTTTTTTACTAATTTGGGACAACCACTTGAAAAGTGTGTGCGAGTAATGGCTCCCTTTCTAAAATCTCTCTCCCCTTTAAAGATACTTTTCTAAATCTTTCCCATATATGTTTTTAAGAGAAAAATGCATATGAGTTAGCATGCATGGATGAATCCGTACATTTTAATTTTGGATCACGTGATATCTGTTTTTGAATCACGTGTCATCTAGCATCTGATCTAGAAAAAAAAAATTAAAATGTTTTTAACGGTCAAAGTTTGGGTACCGACCCACCTATTTTGGTGCATTGAAGTTTTTCCCTTTGACTTCAATTTGGACATTAGGTAAGCATCCTATTATACCCAAAATTTTTGAGTGATATGATCTTTGATTATGTATGTGCAAGCTTCCGTCTCACCCGATCCTCTTGATAGTTTCCACATGGACTCCACTTGATTGGAATGTATGGATCCACAGTGTATTTCAACTCATATCCCCAAGCCTCTTTTTTTTAATATCTAATAAACTTTGCTACTTAAAACTTAGTTATCTAAATGCCTCCCTCAACCATAAATATCCACCTTAATATTAAAATTACCTTTAAAGGAGGAAGAATCTAGAAAATGGGTTTGACAGTTAGGTCACTAGGCCAATAAATTTAAAAAAAAAACATTTATTTTTTATTTTTTTCAAAAAAAATCCAAATTTTAGGATTTTTACTAAATTTTTAGTATCTCTTCATTTTTTAAAGTGCGAAAAAAATACGATTATTTACTTTTTTATTGGCCTAATAATCCAACCCATTGTTTAGATTCGTCCCCCTTTAATTTTGATATTCAAGTTGATATTAATGGTTGAGGGGGCATTCAGATAACTAAGTTTTAAGTACATGAATTTATTAGATACTAAAAAAAGGATAGGGAGGATTTAAATAAATAATTTTAATGTGGGAGATTTTAGAAATTCCCTCTCCTGCCTTTTTCTTTTGCATGTACATGTGCGCCGTGTAAAATTATCATGTGTGTGGACTTATGGGTGTGTCATGATCTACTCTTTATGGTGTATCATGATCTACTTTTTTATATAAAAGATTGGGACAAAAAAATATTCTCTATCATCTCTTTCATAACGGTCAAATATCATTTGAAATTAACGATTATCTCATAAATTAAAAGGATAATTAGAGAAACAAGCCTCAAAAACAAACTTTTAAGCAAAAAAGACCCGACTTCAAACATTTTAAAAAAATGGTGCTTTCACAGATTTTAGAGCTTTAGAAAACCATGAAAACACATTTTTTCTAAAATGCTTGTAAAAAACAGTGCTTTCATGATTTTCTGAAGTTCCAAAATCTGTAAAAACACCGTTTTTCTAGAATGTTTGACATCGGGTCCTTTTTACTAAAAAGTTGTTTTTTATGGCATTGTTTTCTAAAGTGCCCTAAATTAAACACATCATTTATTTTAAATGGTGTATAGCATTGTTTTTCTTCTCATTCTTTAACTTTATTGATATTTAGATAATGGCACAACTATCATACGGCAGGTGTTTTGATTCCATGTCACATAGGTCCCCAAAGGTAACCCGAGTACCAAATAACTCGGTTCTCAAGTTGTTTACCTTATGCTTGTGTTCGTAATGAGTTGGTACCAGTGGCGGATGGAGGATTTTCCTAAAGGGAGTCACTCGGTAGTTAATAGTTTCGTCACAAATTTTTTTCCCCAAATTAGGGGCATATGATCATACAGTCAACTTTGATTTCATGTGGCACATATCTAAAATCTCATGTAACACGTCTTGCTCAAACATGATTTGGAGTCAACTTTTTGAGATGTGTACCACGTGAAAGAAAAAATTGATTGTCTGATAGTACACCTATGATCTTAAGATCCATTGTGTTGAAAATTGGAACGAAAAATGTTCTCCAACGTCTAATTCAAAATAGTCAATGCATTATGCATGAATAGAGTAGATGAGACGAGGTTAAAATTTCACAATGTGTAAATAATGGTACATACTCAGCGGTAAAACTCTTTAGGTACCTTTGTTCGCTCCCACGCACTCTCTAAGAGTGCATACGTTCAAAACCCCCTAAAACTCGATAACTACTTCAAATCAGACGATGGAGATTGTTTTTCATCCCAATCTTTCACACGATGGATCTTGAGACCATAAACGTACCATCGGATGATTTGTTTCTTATTCCACGTGGTACAAATCCCCAAAAAATACCGCTTAAACGTTGTGTATGCCATGTGAAATTTCGTCTTGTGTGCAAGCAGTTACTCTCTACTTTTGAGGATTTGTACCATGTGGAATAAAAAGTAGACTGTCTGATGGTACGTTCATGGTCTCAAGATCAATCGTGTGGAAGATTGAGATGAAAAACAATTTAGATCATCTAATTCTAAGCAGTCAACAGATTTAAGGGTTTCAAATATAAGCGCCCTAAGAGATTGGGTGGGCGTGAAAAGAGGTACCCAACTCTTTATAATAGGTTTCTCTCCACAAAAAAAAAAAAAATCCTCTTTATAATTGGTGGGTTATGAGAGAAAGAAATTTTTTGTAGGTATGAGATGAGGGAGCAAGAAAAGAGGCATCACATTTTAAATGGGTATCTATCACTATTGGCAACCGTATGATGTATATTTAAAACTATAGCTGCAAATAAGGGTTCCCCTTGTGATTTTATTAGATTTTATTAGGCCTAATTTATCTCTTCTTGCTTTATCATATTAAATTAAGGAATGGGTATTTGCATCCAAAATTCGGTATCAACAACCGATGATTCCAATCTTAGACTGTCTTGAATCAAACGATAGAGATTGTTTTTCATCCCAATCTTCAACACAATAGATCTAGAGATCATGGCCAACCTATCAGACGGTTAAAATCTTGGGGGGCCTTTAAATAGATATATGTGTGGCCCTATTTCGTGGCCCTTTAAGCCTTTTAAGGTTTCTTTAAAACTTTGGGGGGCCGGTGACCCCACCGTTGTTTTTAGATCCTCCCCTAGTTGGTACTAAGTACTGAACTGAGTACCAAGTGATTTGAAGATCAGATCTAAAGATCTAAATATCAAAATTGGGACAAAAAAAAATATTTTTATTATTTTATTTAAAGCATTATCCCCTTTTATAGATTTATGGTGTTGAAAATTTTTATGGTAACCGTTAATTACAGAAGTTTTGAATCACATGATGAAGATGTTTATCGCCGGAACATGAATCCTGCCACATTTTCTAAACGGACCTGGGATTGGGGCTTGGCTCGAACACGACGGCAAGAATGCGGGTGGACCCGAGAATGGCGCCGCAGGGACGAAGGTGGGCTCTGTGAGCTACTTTCACTACTGTAGCCATTAGAAATGGAGGGGTTTTGGAGGTGAGATTTGGTTTTTATGGCTAATGAAGCTTGTTTAAGAGCATGATTGGTAGGTTTTGATTGGTTTTTTTAGTGGGTTTTTTGCGAGATTGTGAAGATGGGTTTGTGGATTACATGGTTGAATGAACTCTCATTTAGAATTTTTTATTGTCAGTGATGGAATGAGAGATTGAATATGGTTTTAATGGCATGATGCAAAATTGCAGAAAAAAAATGCTGGAGGAAGAAGAAGGGTTGGGACTTGGGAGTTTAAAAGGTGCATAAAAGAAGAGAGAGAGAGAAACTTATTCGTTTAATTAACTGAAAGAGTCATAGAGTAATTAAAAGTGTAGTTATTGAAAATTGGAAAATATAAGATTACGTAAGAAAGAACATGATAGAAGATAGAGTAGCTTAGGGGTATTTTGTTCCTAAAGTAGGAAAATACTAAAATTGAAAGAAACAGGAGGATATCATTTGGGCTTTTATATAGTAGTAAGGATATCTTTAAATCATGATCTTGATATAAGACTGTACACGTGATGAAATCATATGCCATATGTCTCAAAAAGTGAGGTATGTACCTAAGTCACTTGCACGCCTGTTGGGCACCTAAACAGGAGCAAAGAGTCCTCCTTTATTTATAACTCGACCCGGCCATCTGTATGATTAAAACAATCGGGTGTTCCCAACTTAATGTTGAAGTTGGCAAAAGGGCTAGCTGGAAACACTCCAGTTTTGGACTTTGTGGGCTCCATCTAAAGAGGTGGTTGTTGACCCTACCGATACTTAGAACAGCCTACCTGGAGCAGCGTCATATGGGACCTGCTCATTGGCCCATGTGGTACGAGCTTCATCTGCCCCCACAGCTCAAAATATCATAACAACCAAGTGACCAACCATTATATCCTCTAATCAAAGGCAAAACTATCCAATATTAAGATATTTGAAGGTTTTGAGTGAAAAAATTCCTAGAGTTTGTAACAAATTTCGAGCGGGTTACTTCATTTGAATGCCCAAAGCAAATAGCTATTTTGCTTTGGCTGGTGTGACTACCACACCTCCTTAAGTCCTTATGTTACACCCACATCACTTAAGAAAACCAAAACTTGTTCACTGCTTTGACTGATTCAATTGATGGAGATTATTTTTTGTCCCAATTTTTTGCATAATAGATATTAAAATGATGAGCCTACCATCAAATAGTTAGATGCTTATTATGCGTGACACACATCCCAATAAGTTAATATAGTCATGACGTACCATAAATCGTGATTCATATACCCAAAATTTAGACAAGAAAAAATTTTCATCATTTGATTCAAAACAGCCGAAAGCATTTTGCTTTGCCTAAGTGAGGCGGTTGGAACATAAGGTGCACTAATAGTAACACAAATTTTTTTCTTAATGGCTTTCAAGGAAAGCAATTACTTCACTTTAAATCCAAATAACTTTCTGTCACGACCAGAAATTCTATCCTATCCTGAGGGCCTAGAATTTCGAGTTATGACCCGCACATATCCCGGATATGCTAAGCGGACATACACATAATCAGAGTTCTCGCGCAATAATGGTTCCACGAAAACTGTGAAATCTGACAAATAGGGTGAAATATAAATGCGATCATAAATACTAAATAAGTGTGATAAAATCATAATCCTCCAATAAAATAATAATGAAAGTCGGAGACAAATATGATAAAATAAACTATAAAATCCGCAATACTAGTATCAATAGAACTCAATACCAAGTCCACAATGATCAGTAATCGACACTCGAATCAAGATCAGCACCGTAGTCCTCCTGATAACCGGCAGGGTCACCCTCCAAAGGCTCCTAGTACTCAACGCCCGCGGGATCAATGAAATCAGCGTCGGCGAAATTTAGATGGCTCGCGTCTACTCCACCAGTGTAATCACCTGCAACTGTTAGATTATCGTGGGATGAGTTTACTCAGTCACGTAAACTCAGTGGGATACACCACCAATCTACCTCATACTACTCAGGTACATTGTGAGTGTATCTTGTGAGTGATAAGCATAATATCTCAAAGCAAATAGTAAAAGAAAGATAAAATCATGTACATATCGTGAAACTCATATCATATCATAAATACAAGATCATGATTTAGACACTCATATCCTAACGTACCTTACCATATTTCATAACATATCATACCATGTCTTATTATCATTCTCGCACATACGTCTGTACATCGCATGAGCGTAACTAATATACTAGTGAAATCTTAAACGACCTGTGCCAGAGTCGCTGCTCGAGCTATTATGGGAGGGTCAACATAGTATCATACAACTATATCATAACGCCCTCGTGTCATACTCATACTCCACCACCCAGCCAATGGGGAGACATAATGGCCAAAGTCACTCATAACATACTCATAATCTCTCCCAGAGATCCGTCTTGGCTGAAAGACGTTGTTGCCCTTACGATGGCTACGCAAGGAACGGCACACAGAGACTTAAGTTTTTTATCTTTTACTGGCCTACACAGCGATGTCTTATTATCGTGTTTGTATCATAACTTATCTTATCTCATACTCATATCTTATCATACTCTTATACTTAATCCTATGACAAACTATAGTTAGGCAACTTTCCTAATTCACGCTTCCCAAGAAAAAGGTTCTGTAGTAACCTGGATGTACTTTGTATGGTAGTTTATACTACTATAGAGGTATTGCATCCGTACATGGACACCAATATTCTGGGTTTCACGTAGCCGTAAAAGAAATCTCACCACAGCTAAGGCCTAAAGTCCGATTCTCGTATCATATCTCATATCTTATCCTCTCGTATTAAAACTCGGGGTGATAGGATCACCGTATATGCCAACGTATACGAAGTTACACTGAATTCACACTCACCCGACTCGTCATGGGTCCCATTCCACCATGAGTTGTAAGGCATGTGAATACAGTATATTCCTCGCTTCGATACTATCTCAGTGAGTCACCACGCTCAAGCGTAGGCATGATCTCATACACTCTCGTACATATGTCCTAACTTACTCATAACTCATAACTCATATAATGTAATTTAAGATAGAAACACAGAAGGTTAGACGTAAATAAAGATTTATATTAGATTATCTTATATATATATATACATTTATTTACATACATTCCAATACAATATAGAATAAGATAATTTTAAGTGTATTCTTGATAATGGGAAGGTCGGAGTTCGATATTCACGAGGTATCGAATTCCTAACACTTCGTATTATTGAAGATGTCGCGTTGAAGCGATAAATTAATATATATATATAATAATTAGATAATTAAATTAAATGATATTTATAATTATTAAGTTATGATTTATCATGACCATCGATCAAAAGACCTTATGATATAATATACACATGAACTTTGGTCATGAGAATTAGAAAATAACACTAAATTCCAATAGCCTTGAGTCATTCAAAATTGAACCCGACTTGTTACTCTATTTTGACCACTAAAACGTCAGATTCGTGAAATGGCTATTTCACACAAAGTTGTAAAGTTCGCTGTCTTCTTTCCAATGTCGCAAGAATCGCATTAATCTGAGGTCGGAGTAAAAGATATGGCCAAAATACCGGGACAGGTGCATCAATGGTCGCGAGCTCGAGTTCGTGGACGCGAATTTGAGTTCGTAGCCGTGAGTTCGGACCCGAAACTTCAAGATGGTGCAATCTATTATTCTTTTAAATAAAATAAAAATATAATTTAATTTTTTAGGCTTAATTAATTTTAAATAAATAATAATATAGACCTGCAACAATAATATATATTATTATAGTCTTAGTAGAAGGATAAATTTCTAACTATATAGGTTTGAAAATAAACAATATCAATATGATATTATGCCAATTAAGTCAATCTATCAAATTTATAAATATTAGAGTTTAATTAATTTTACAGATATAAAAGAAGAAGTAAACATATTAAATATGCAAACCTAATAGAATGTAAAATATTAATGGTCCAAATAAAATGGATTCTTGAAAAGAAAAGAGAAATAACATATAAACCCAACTTACAGTTCATATAATTTTAATAGAAAAATAAAATACTAAACATACAGATTTATCATACTTAAAGATATTCATGTGTTAATTAATATGTAGATTTAAAAGGAAGTAGATATATTAAATATACATACCTAATAGAATGTAAAATATTAATAGCCCAAATAAAAGGGTTCTTGAAAAGAAAAGAGAAATAACATATAAATTCAACTTGCAGAATATACAACTTTCAAGGGAAAACATAATATTAAACATATAGGTCTATTAATTTATGAGATATTTAAGTTTAAATTTTTTTTTAAACCCGTCGATGCGCGATCGAGCGCATCCTACGCGACAGGATCTAAGAAGAACAAGATGGATTGATGGGTACTCACCTCTTGAAGCGTGAACGGAAGATCAACGGTGATTCGGGTTGAAAAGGTCGATGCCCAGGGCATCGGTTCGTCTAAGTCTTCAGAGATAATGATTTTTTATTATAGAGAGTAGAGAGTTTTTAAAGTTTTATTTATAATGGTATAAAATTTTAGGTCAACTCTAATTAATACTTTTCGTAGAAGATTTAATAAAATAGGAAATTTTTACACGGAATAAGAATTCATATGTAACTTGGATAGCTTGAGAAAAAGTTTCGTTCCAGTGCTTTGTATAAGCACCGAAGCAATTGGTGTTTCTCTCCCGAAATTACAGTTATACCCTTTGACTTGCTTGATCACTTAAAATGGGCATAACTTTTTATATTCTAGTCAGAAGTTGTCAAATTATATATCGCTGGAATCGTATCGACGAACACTTCGCAATTACTCTAATTTTGATATAGAAAAAATTAGAATTTTTACTATTTTAAAGGGTGGTTTCCGATTTCGATGTGGAGCGTTAGTACGTACATAGTGTGATACATCATCTAATACCGTTAAAATAAAGTCTAAAAATTCGGGTTGTTACACTTTCCCTTGCCAAAGCAAAGACATTCTTCACTCTGGTAAAGGAGTAATTAATTAACGATCATGATTCAAATGACCTGAATCAAAATAATATTTTTTCTTCTTTAAGGTCTTTTTCTTTAAATATTGCACCAAGAAGACTCTAAAACATTTTCTTTATATACAGCTGGTAGCAACAACGGGAATGCCTTAAACAACTAGGGCTAACGTGGACGAAACGGCTAGTATCCGGTGTATCACTAACAATAGCCACCCCACTTCAAAAAAAAATTCTTTGTTTTAAAAGGGGAGCCATTACTTGCACATCCTTGCACCATTTAAAAAAAAAAATTGTAATTGCACTAGAAAAATAAAAATTGCGCACTTTTTTCCGTTTGAACCATAAAGGTGGCGTTAGTAGCACCCTTTTTGGGTGAAGAACACGTGCATTTCCACCATAAAAAATCTTTGGCTGCCTTGAATAAAAAATTGGAGATTGTTTTTCGTCCCAACTCATCGCACAATAGATCTTGAGATCACGGCGCACCTATCAGGCGGTCAGATCTTGATTCCACATGACACACATCCCCAAAAGTGTTACTTGAGTGCCCTTTCTTCTGCTCCGTCCATGATCACAGTCACTTCGGGGATGTCTTCCACACGGAATCAACATGTGACCGTCTGATAGGTGCCCCATGATCTCAAGATCTATTTTATGAAAGATTGGGACGAAACATGATCTCCATTATTTGATTCAAGGCAATTAACAATTTTTTTTGTGATAGAAATATTAGTGTTCTTCATTGGGAACGGGTACAAATAACGCTACCAGCACCATATTCATCATCAGATTCTCCCAAAACCTCCTTAGCCGTGATCGTTCTTCCAAAACCTCCTTAGCCGCGATCTCTTCTCGTTTGAAAGAAAGATTTTTCGTCTTGATGAAAAACCACAGAAGTAACTTGTATCACATCATCCTCCTGGCGATTCTTATTGTTCAAGAGATGAGAAGATAACAAAAGTATTAGAGCGCGTGGTTGATTACCCGTAAGAGGTAATTGAAACCTTGTCTCGTATTATTCAAAGGGTAGAAATGAAAGGAGAGGAAAATAGCCTGTCGGAATAAACGACAGAGTTTTTGCACTGCTATTTTTCGGTGACTTCCATTCTATATATTGGTTTTGGAAGAACTCGATTATCTTATTGTCTAATGAAATAAAATTATATATGTTATTTAATAAGAGAAATCGTTATAAACGGCTGTGGCACGCTGCAATTTTCTGGCAGGGCAAATAAATGAAGAGATGTAGGGTTTGTTACGGAGAACCAAGCAAGGTTTATGAGGAAGGATTATTGCGGGCACCTACATCTGAAACTCATTGACTGGTTGAAATCGGATGTTGGAAATCCTTTTTCACCCTAAATTTTCATAAAGTGGATCTTGAAACTATAAGCATATTATTAGATTGTCATTTTTTTATTTCATATGACACATATCCCAAAAAAGTGGCTCTAAATTCACATGGCACACATCATGGTTAAAAGTGATTTTAGGTTCATTTTTTGGGATCAATGCCTCATGATGTAAAAACCAGGCCAATGGTAAGCTCATAGTCTCAAGATCCAATGTGTGAAAATTTGTGGTGAAAAATGATCTCCATCATCTGACTCCAAGCAATCAATTGGTTTGCATGAGTTTCAGACGAAGGTGAGTTCAGTAATCATGTAGGCAAGGAGAGAGGTGCCCTAATCAAAATGAGAAAAGAAAAGAAGAGAAATTTTCTTATAAAACCTAATGGCTTTCTTGAAAAACGAACAAAGAAAAAAAAAACACCCACTAAAAAGAACACTCAACGTATAACACCCTACTCAACGTATAACACCCTTCTGCTTCTCCGGTAACACCTTCTTTTCCACATAAAAACCACTGCCACAGTGCTGTCATATCACATCTATTGAGAAAACAACACTTATGATTTAAAAAATTTCTAAGGACAGTGAGTCGGCCCCTTTCTCATTTCAATGACATTACATCTATTTAGAAAACAACACTTGTGACATACCTTTTCTACATTTAAAAAATCACATGCCGGAAGAATGCGGCGCAAATCATGAATACACATTGGTATCAGCAATACTTATCGGCCCTCCACGGACCGATACTTGATGCCCGCTTTGACACCCTTGCTTGAAACCCTAAGAAATGGAAGAAAACCACGAAACCCATGTAATCCTCTTACAATCCATGAAATCCTCTTGAAATCCTAAGAATAAGAAAAAACAGAAGCAAAAGAGATTGTGTGCATGATGGTGGGTGCCCATCGTTTGTGATTTAAAACTGACTGCGGGTACTAACTATCAATTTTTAAAAACTGACAATAAGTATTCACCGTCATGCATACATCATTTTCTTTTTCTTTTCTTGTTTTAAGGGTTTAAAAGTTCTTTATGAGTTCAGAGAGGGTTTTGTTCTAGAAGAAAAAGAGTGGGTTTCATGAGTTTCATTTCAATGTGTTTCATGGGTCTCATTTTAGAAGAAGAAAAAATTCAAGAGGACTTCATTCAATGGGTTTCATGGGTCTCATTTTAGAGGAATGAGGAAAAGAAGAAGAATAATAAGTGGCCTTTAGGGTGTCAACAGGCCGGGCTGGGTTCGGGCCAGGTTTTCCACCCGACCCATTTTTTTTAAAAGATAAAATTTGAGCCCGTGCTTATAGCTAACCGGGCCGGGCCTAACTTGGTTTTGAAATGTTGCAGCCCGAACTTGGCCCGATTAGCTATCCGGGCCGGGCAGAGTTCAAGCCGGGTTTCTAATAGTTTTTTAAGAGTTTTTTAAAGATTTTTTTTTTAAAAAGACCTAATTTTTTCGGGCCGAGCCAAGCCAAGCCTTACACTTTGCAGCCCGAATCCGACCCGTTTATTAAAATGGGCAATCCTAGTGGGCTTCATGGCATAGTAAGACTCACCAGAATGAGGAGTTGCTGAAACGAGGTTATACCACTTGCTGGAATAGAGGAGGAAGAAGATGAAGAAGGGCACCCCCATAAGTGGGTGCTACACTTATGACTAAGGCTGCATATGATATAGCTCTTTGCTAGCCCCTGCCATAGCAGAGTTCACCTGCTTTAACAAGTTCTCATCCCCTTTGCTAACATCCTGATACCTGCTTTAACAGGTACCCATTCTCCTTGATAACTCCTTGCATAACAAGATTTTATACATAATTTACCTATTCAACAATTCTATTATCCTCTTTACTCACTCCTTGTCAGAGAAGATTTTATTTACTTTGATAGGGAGTTAGTAGGGCAGATAAATCCTCATTTGCAAAGAGTTAGAACAGTGAATGAGAGCCAACTAAAGCACGTGAACTCTGCTATGGCAGGGGCTAACAGAGAGCTATGTCATACACAAGCTAATTAATCTTGAGGGCACCCAAAAAATATATAATTTTTTGCTCGTACATGTGTATGTAAGCACTCTAAAAGATTCCCTAAGTGTTAATGAAACTACCATTTATTTAAGGTTGGTGTTCATACCACACCACTTTATGTTACAACCACTGCACTTAAACAAAGGAAAATTTCGTTAACTATTTCGAAACAGACAATGGAGATCATTATTTATACCAATTCTCCACATAATAGATTTTGAGATTATAGAACTACCATCAAACAGTCAGATATAGATTTCACAAATCACACATCCGAAAAAGGAACGTGATTCAATAAATGTGGTTCCCATTTACTTTTGGGGTGTGTGTCATTTTGAATCAATATATGACTGTTTGGTGGTAGGCTTATGATCTCAAGATTTATTGTGCCGAAGATTGAAAAATGATCTCCATTATCTTATTTAAAGTGGTCAATGATTTGTTTCCTTTTGTTTAAGTGAGTTGGGTGTACTTAGAAAAGAGTCTTATGCTATCAGTACTTTTTAAGTGGTGTGGCTGTAATAAAAGCTGGCGTGGGTGTAACGGTTGCCTTCATTTATAGGGTTCTTTAGATATTGCGCGTACATCTTTGCCGAGCGGGAGCTGCTGTTTCCTGCCGACGACGAAGACGAGCGAAGACGAGAGAAAAGACCCTAAGAAGAAGAAGATGAAGAAGAAGGGCAGAAAGGACAAATGGGGACAGCCGCTACCATCCGCGGAGGAAGAAGAACAACCGCAGGACGAGGAGCCATACGGAAACTACAACAACAACGGCGATTCAGGTGAGGAGCGAAGACACAACTACGAACCCAATAAGATTGTGGTTAGTGGAATGCCATATTCCGCAACAGAAGACGAAATCCGCGACCTCTTCATCGATATCGGCTCCATTTCTCAGCTTCAGCTCTCAAGGTTCCCCGATTCTGGAAACTTCCGAGGCCTCGCCTTTGTCACATTTGAGGTCTCTCTCCAGTCTCTCTCTCTGTCTCTCTCTCTTTTGTGGTTGGTTCTTGCTATTAAACCGTAGATTCTCATAAACCCTAAACCCTAAACTTTTCATTATTTTTGCTTTACTAAATCTTAACAGTTGTTGACATGTTGATTGGTCAATGCAACTCATAAACTGTCATGCCCCGAAATCCAATACATGATCCATTTCCGGCACATGAACATATTCATAATCAAAATTCAAATAAAGGAAACGCAACAATCTGTTCTCGTTAACTAGAATTCAAAGTTACATTTATTTATTTCCAAACCTAAACAACTCCTAACCAAAACTAATTCAACAAGCCCTCTAGAGTCTTTTCCTGAAAAGCAGTTCTTGAGCCACGAGGCCTGGTTTCTAAAATTTAAATAGCAACGGGGTGAGATAAAACTCAACAAGTAACCCCCAAATAAGTAATATATTTCCTACAACAATTTTATCAATTTCAAATAGAGAACTAAAATAACTTAGTAATTGTACTACATATATTATACAATTGTTAAAATAATGGCACCGATCCAAGTGCAGTTGCATTCATATTATCATTCATCATGAATACCAGTCACAAAAGAGGGTTCCATGTATTTTATCAATCCCATTGTCAACCGTGCCGATCCGGCTTAACGGGGTTTACTTCCTATTACGAAAGTACACAAATGGACCCGTTCGTCCAATACTACCATGCGGCCCCATGGAGATTTTATTCAAATATCATATCATATCTATTTAGATCTTTATGTCATCATTTCTATAGCCCTTCGCATTCACTTCTTTTGAAAAATATATCTAACATTTACATGTATGCTCTTTCAATTCTCATTCCAAAAAAATTCAATATTTCAATGTTGAATGATATCATGTGAGAGTTACAAGTAATAAATGATGCTCACAACATTCGTACGTTATGAGACATTTGCTAACAACATGATTCAAATGAAATATTTATCATTTGTGCGAGATAAGACCATACCATCAATAGATATTCCATATTTAGCTATCTTAATATTATAATATAGTCTATGTAAAGAACAAAACATCATTATCTAATATGGTACGTGTTTAAACCATGCTATGGGATAGGTCACTTGACTCAATCGTTGGATCCAAAGGTCTCGTGCGGAGAGCGTGAAGTTTCACAGTTTAAATGGCTACCTGGGCACAAGGGGAAGGTGGTCAACAAGGATGTTGTCGAAATTGAGATAGAGAGAACGAACTAAGGTAGGGTCATGGAAATTAAGTTGGGATCTATCGGTTTTATTTCAAGTCCCTATTTTGGAAAACACTCGATTACTGAAATCCTTAATTTAAAACAACTCTGATTTGTAATCCAATTTTAAAACCCTTAAAAAAATTTGATTTAATATTAAATAGAAAATCTGATTTATTTTAATAACAAATTTTAATCCCCTTAAATTCAGAACTTGATTTATTATAATCATAAAAATCATCCTAGTTTCAAATGAAAGTCTGATTTATAAAATCCCACATTAAAAATCCTTAAACCTACTCAAAACCAAAGAGGAAAATCAACTTTAGACGGCGATTATAACGACACAAGAAGTAATGAGTATAAGTGTAATGATTGTACTAATAATCGCGATTATCATAGATGGTCGGGACAACGCGATGGTCACTGGTGATAAATCCAGCAACCGGAGAAGAGAAGCAAAAGAAAATAAAATACAAAATCAGAATTTAAAGAAATTAAAATATAAAATCAGAATTTAAAGAAATTAAAATATAAAACCAGAATTTAAAGAAATTAAAAAATAAAATTAGAATTTAACTGAAATAAATAAATAAAGGAAAACATACCCATGGGTCAAAAAATCAAAAAATCGGTACGTATCGTCCATCTCCAAAACTGATACATAACGGATGATACATTGATATGTATCGTCCGATATATTTACATTTTGTATTGGGGGCACCGGTACTGTACCTTGAATGTATTGTACCGGTGACCCCTAAAACCGATACGTATTGGACGATATGTATCGGTATCGTCCGAGATTTTGACCCATGAACATACCTTAAGGAAGAGAAGAAGCTTGAGGAAGAGAGTTTGGTGTGGAAGAGGAGGAGGGGGGAGTGCTCTGTATATAGGCTCGGGTGGGTGACTGTTCGGATTTGAAATAACTCGGCGAGTAATGGAGGCGTTACTGAATTTAACAAGAAGAAAAGAGAACGACAATTTTGAGATTTAAGTTTGTAAGGGTAAGGTTAGGGTGTATAGCTTATGCAAGATAATGTGTGTGTTCATGGGTCGAAATAGGTCCGGTTGGGTCGAGTAGTGGGTCAGTTACCTATAGAGATTAATTTGAGTATTTTCTTGATTATCAGGAAATGGTGAGAGTGCGTCAAACTACTAAGAAGTATTGCGTTAGGCGTCCACGTACGCAGCCTCAAGAGATGAATGAGTCTAGTATACCAGGACCCTTGGAGGTGATAGAAATCTTTGATGAAGTCCAAGTAGAACCTGTTTACGAATACTCGGAATTCAAATTGGAATACGCAGTTAGACTATATCATATCAGATGATGATGATGATGTTGAGGTCGAACCTATGAAAGCAAATAAAACATCTGATTATGATTTGGATGAAATATCTGCTGCTTCTGAGGGTGAAGAGCTAAAAGAATTCGATGTCTCTTCGGATGACAAGGAACCTAAGGAAATAGAGAATTATAACTCAGTCGAGATAATAGATATCTCAAATGATGAGTATGTTAGTTTTAGTAATACCTAGGATAGATTATGTTGAAATTTTAAGATGTAATTTGTTTCTCAATAAACCATAGTGTATGTCAACTTTTATTAATTA
Source organism: Chloranthus sessilifolius (assembly GCA_021018995.1). Taxonomy (NCBI): domain Eukaryota; kingdom Viridiplantae; phylum Streptophyta; class Magnoliopsida; order Chloranthales; family Chloranthaceae; genus Chloranthus; species Chloranthus sessilifolius. Next base: position 21,580,648 of record CM037589.1, read on the forward strand.
AATAAATTGAGTGAATATTTTATGAAATGTCTTTTTACGAAGACCTTGTTGATCGTCCATATGTTGGGAGGAAGTCAGAGATCGAAATCTGCTCGGACCAGAACTGGTGAAAGAAACCACAAATAATATTCAAATCATTCATGAACGTTTCATAGCTGCTCGGAATCGACAAAAGAGTTCTACTGACCGGAGTTATCACATGTTCTTGAAGGTATCACCAACAAAAGGAGTTTTGAGATTCAGAAAGAAATGAAAGCTTAGTCTCAAATTCATCGGTTCGTTTGAAATCCTAAAAAGGATTGGAGAGTTCGCTTATCAACTGGCCTTGCCTCCATCACTAGCTAGCGTGCACAACTTCTTTCATGTGTCGATGCTGTGATATTATAAATTTGATCCCACACACGTGTTAGACCCCAAACCTTTAGATGTACATGAGGATCTGTCTTTTGTGAAGCCCCAAAGCAAATCATCGATTGGACGAGTCACAGTATGAGAAGTAAAAGAATTCTTCGAGTTAAAGTTTTGTGGCAACATCACTCCGGAGACGATGCAACATGGGAACGTGAAGACGAGATGTGCCAGATGTACCCGCACTTGTTCGAGAATGCTTAAGGTAAATTTCGAGGACGAATTTTTTTTTAGGGGGGGAAGAATGTGACGACCTTTACCGATAAAAAAAAAGGAATGTGATGACCCAACTTAACCGACCCACTACTCGACTCGACCCGACCCGTTTCGATCCATGAACACACTCACACACTATCTTGCATAAGCTATACACCCTAACCTTCCCCTCACAAACTTAAATCTCAAAATTGTTGTTCTCTTTTCTTTTATTTCAATTCAGTAATGCCTCCATTACTCGCCGGGTTATTTCAAATCCGAACGGTTACCCACCCGAGCTCTATATATAGAGCATTCCCCCTCTTCCACACCAAGCTCTCTTCCTCAAGCTTCTTCTCTTCTTTAAGGTATGTTTTCCTTTATTTATTTTATTTTAGTTAAATTCTGATTTTATATTTTAATTTATTTAAATTCTGATTTTATATTTTAATTTCTTTAAATTTTGATTTTATATTTTTATTTCTTAAAATTCTGATTTTATATTTTTATTTCTTTAAATTTTGGTTTTGTATTTTATTTTCTTCTCTTCTCCGGTCGCCGGATTTATCACCAGTGACCATCGGGTTGTCCCAACCATCTATGATATTTGCGATTATTAGTATAGTCGTTACGCATATACTCGTTACTTATTGTGTCGTCATAATCGTCGTCTAACGTTGATTTTCCTCTTTAGTTTTGAGTAGGTTTAATCCTAATTTTAAACCATAAATTTTAAGGATTTTTAATGCTGGATTTTATAAATTAGACTTTCATTTGAAACTAGAGAGGTTTTTATGAGTTTAATAAATCAAGTTCTGAAATTAAGGAATTTAAAAATTGTCATTAAAATAAATAAGAGTTTTTTAAGAGTTTCAAAACTGGATTATAAATGAAAGCTGTTTTAAATTAAGGATTTTCAGTAATCAAGTGTTTTCCAAACTAGGGACTTGAAATAAAACCGATAGATCCCAACGTAATTGCGATGACCCTACATAGATCTCCGCTTCGACAACATTCTTGTTAACCACCTTCTCCTTGTGCCCAGGTAACCATTGGAACTATGAAACTTCACGCTCTCCCCACGAGACCTTTGGATCCAGCGATTGAGGCAAGTGACCTATCCCATAGCATGGTTTAAACACGTACCATATTAGATAATGATGCATTGTTCTTTACATAGACTATATTATAACATTAAGATAATTAAATATGGAATATCTATTGATGGTATGGGCTTATCCCGCACAAATGATAATATTTTATTTGAATCATGTTGTTAGCAAATGTCTCATAATGTATGAATGTTGCAAGCATTGTTTATTAGTTGTAACTCTCACTTGATATCATTCAACATTGAAATATTAAATTGTTTTGGAATGGGAATTGAAAGAGCATGTATATAAATGTTAGATAAGTTTTCCAAAAGAAGTGAATACGAAAGGTCATAGAAATGATGGCATAAAGATTTAAATAGATATGATATGATATTTGAATAAGATTCCCAATGGGGCCGCATGGTAGTATTGGACGAATGAGTCCATTCCTGTACTTCCATAATAGGAAGTAAACCTCGTCAAGCCGGATCGGTACGGTTGACAATAGCATTGATAAAAGACATGAAACCCTCCTTTGTGACTGATATCCAAGATGAATGATAATATGAATGCAACTGTACTTGGATCAGTGTTATTATTTTAACATTTGTACAATATATGTAGTACAAATGTAGACTAAGTTAATTTTGTTCTTCTTCATATTGAATCATTAAATGATATAGATGATAGTATTTCTCATATGATATGTAGTTCTCCATTTGAAACCGATAAAATTATTGTAGGAAATATATTACTTATTTGGGGGTTACTTGTTGAGTTTTATCTCACCCCCGTTATTTAAATTTCAGAGATTGAACCTCGTGGCTTAGGAGCTGTTTTTCAAGAAGAGACTCCAGAGGACTTGTTGAATTAGTTTTGGTTAGGAGTTGTTTAAATTTGGAAATGAAATAAATGTGACTTTGAATTATAGTTAATGAGAATAGACCGTTGTGTTTCCTTTATTTGGATTTTGATTATTGAATGCGTTCATGCACCAAAATGGCTCATGTATCGGATTTCGAGGTGTGACAAACACATAGTATCAACAAACTTATGCATGCCCAGTACCGAATGATCTCTAGTTACCATTAGGTGTCTCTCTTTTTTTTGCATTTTTTTATTTTGTTCTTTATTGTTTTTGTATAAAACTTGTGATGTAATCTAAAGAGCAACTCACAAAGCAAAGAGATGGACGTCCGGTCAAGGGAAGAAGAGAAGGAAAAAGATTCTGATTAGAAGAAGAAAGAGTAATGGATTTTGCTTTATGGGTGAATCCCCATAGTGGTTCCAATGATAGGCCCGATGCAAATCTACATGGATTGGAAATCGAGGCCTACCAAACATCCACATATGGACCAATAGAAGTGGTGCCCGATTCAAGGTTCATTAAGGGGCTTGCGATGGAGTCTATATATGGTTAGGTTTTAAGTTGATGAGTTTGTTTGGGCAGGTTAAGGTCAAAAAGGATATTTAGAATAGGCTAAATCTAGTAATTGCACTTAGATTAGGATTTAATTTAACTTTAGAAGTTTGTTTTAGTGTGTGGCTATCATACAATAGTATGATCTATATTAGGAATGTTATTGAGGCTACGTTTTATTCAAACTAGAAGGTTGTGATTTGGGCTGTCCGTGACTTGGGTAGGGCCAAAATTGTGACTACACAATGGGTCAAGGGTACATGCTCAAACCAATCCTATGGTGTACGCCGACCTGACCGTGTTACTCTGTTTTATGATGCTGTGTCCATAGAACTTGCTTTAAGTTGGTGTGTGTGTATAAATGTCCTCATACGTAGATGGTTGTGTTAGTATCTGTGGGTGTGTCGTTACTGATTGTAAAGATATAGATATTATGTCATGTCGGGTTGACCCAACCCATTGTATGGCCATCCCAACCCGACCATTGAGTTGACCCGATCGGGTTGGACCTGACCTGACTGGTCAAGTTTATGTGTCTTACCTAGTTAAAAGACCAGGCCGGGTATCAGGTTATCCTGACCATTGATAACCCTAGTTGTGATAGGTGAGGTTTCCTTATTTAATTAATACTGGTAAAAAGCATGTGCCCCCCTATTGCAAAGTTGACTACTTGACCCATTCGATCAGTCCTCAATGACGTAAATTCACAATATATAATTGTCTTGTGGTCCTTGTGCCAAGACAACCATTACTTGGGTAAAATACGTACCTACAATTTTAAGTACACATACGACTACACATGTAACTCATCTGTCTTTAAAGGTAACCATAAATCTATGTACTATGACCTTCGCATCAAGTGACACACTTGTTAAAAATAGCTTCACATACTCATGTGTCTATTATTGATGGCCAGTTCATAATCTTAGATTGTAGGTTATTCTATAACAACTCATTTTCAAAACTCCCTCCGGTCGTATTTTAAGAGATTAATTTACTATTAATGAAAATATGAGTCTTCTTGTTGAAAGCCCGAGATTAACCATGTGAAAAACTCCTACACCTAATGCACTCTCTTCTTTATGAGTTAGTATTGGGCATTTGATTAATGCAACAGAGAAAGTATATAACTATATACGGCAATTTTCCTGCACCAATCTTAGGAAATTTGCATATATTTTTGAGCATAAACGTTGACCATTCTGTGGAAGAGATTGATCATGCACCAACCTTTGTGGGCATTTCTTGCATCTAATACTAACACTTTCTTTCTTGAGTTAGTATTGGATACTTAATCCATGCACCAAGGAAAGTATACATGCCAATCTCCCTACATTGAACTGGTCAGATGTTAGGAGATACAAAATTTATTGATAGAAAATTGGTCAAAAAGTCAAAAAATACTTTCATTGATTTGGCGCTCATGAATATCCGTATGTCTCCCTTGCTTTTACCATTTTGAAGAAGGGAGATTGACATGTGCGAAGCCGTTGGCAGATGGGCCAAGCACCTAATACTTTCTCTCCGGTTTTCATAACCTGTGCTTATTTTCTTGAGTTGTCATGTCTCCACAAGCTAAACACTCTCTACACTTACAATTCCCCACGCTAACCAATCCACATAAATTCTCTTTCCAACGGTTTAGATTGAAGGAAAAGGAGAGAATTTAGTATTATTTAAAATGAGGTATAAATTATTTACCTTGTTATTGAATACCTCTTAATGATATTTAATAATGTTCATTCATTCTACTTTAGCCCCTACAAAAAAAAAGATAATAAAAACTTAAAGAAACAAAAGGAAAAGGGAAATCTTATTGGGGTATTTATAGGCTATGTATATCTTACTTTTAGGGGCCATTGCTTAGTGTAATGGTACAAGGCTTGCATTGTCAAGTGTGAAGATGCGGGTTCGAGTCCAGAGAGCAACCACTTTATATGTAAAAACCCAGACTGCTAGAGGCTAGGTTTGTATCCCGTATACTTCTCCTAGCACCTCACAGTCCCACATACATGGTACCAACATTTCGTACAGGACCTTTTTTTTATATAGTTTCCTTTAGATGACCCGTAAAATTCTTATTTTATGATACAAATTTCTTTGACCAAAATGAAATTTATTTAAGCTTTAAATATTTTTCCTAATTGAAAGTTCTCCTCACTATATTTAACTCTCATTTTCTCTTTCAGTATAGTAATAGATAAAGGCTATCTAAAGCCCTTTTATTGCTGTAAATTTATTTGAATGTGTTCTTTTGATACCCTTTTATTGCAAAAATAGTTCTCTCCCAGGACTCTGGTAGTGATACCCAGGTGCAATGATACCTGTAAGGGTGTTGACCATATAACACCAGTGAAAGCTTGGGCCTACGACTAGCACAAGAGATCCAAATATTCCATGTTACCCCTTTGCACTGGTAAAGCTAAGTTTCTTTTGGCCTTGAGGAAACCACCACACCACCCTCCTTCCCTCGTAGATTGACAGATTGTTGATGGTCATGAATGCTATGTGAAGTATTTCCGTTCTTGACATAATGGAACATCTGGTCTGCAGAAAATGTTGAGTTTTAAGGATCCATCTATCCTTGATTAGCTCCTTCTCATAAAAGAGTGTAAATTGCATTTAAGAACCAGTCCAATGTTCTGGAAGGTGATCTCTCTGTGGTTAAATGTTTATGGAAACTCGTATTTGATTGGAATAGAGCCTATGGGTATTGGGGGGCAGTTCATAAGGTCGATTTATTGTAATATCTGTGCTGCTGGTCCTGTTTGGTCTATTGTTACTGTGGGGGTAGAATCTGATGCTCCAAGGAGGGCCTTACAGTTCTTCTAAACCTACCGACAATCTTTGTTGATAGAACCAATCTCAGAATGTTTTCAAATGGGCTGAATGGGAAGAAATCTGGAAGATTTATACGGGTCAGATGGGCTTAATGTAAATCTCCATAAAACATATAAAAGTCCCCCACTTCAAGAGACAGTTACCATGCATGTTGTTCTTTATCATGCTGTTGAAAGATTTGTGTGCAGAGTCTCCTTATAATTTTGGTTTGTGCCTATAGCGGTTCAATCCCAGCTTACCTATTAAAAAAATATCTCCCTATAACTTCTAGTGGTACTTTGGGTAATCTACCTTGGTTGTTCTGTATATTTATGTATTTATCCGTGTTTTGTTGAGTGATGGTAACTTATATTTACTTTTAATTCTATATTTTCTTTGTAAAATGACTAAAATAGCCCTTGATATACTCTTATTGAGAGAAAGAGAGAGAGAGAGAGAGGGAGAGAGAGAGAGAGAGAGAGCTGCGATTCACTCTGTTAGCTAACTGTTATCGACCTGATATGGTACCAATATCGCTCTACGATACTTGTAGGATAATCTGTGAGAATATTGGGCTATATCTTAGTGTACTAGGTTAACTTTTCTAAATTTTTTCCCCCTTGTGATGAAAGAAGATAAATGACATGCTGGAAAGTTTCATACTATAAGGACTATAATATATATTTTTATATTTTATATATATATATATATATATATATATATGTGTGTGTGTGTGTGTGTATTTATTTTTTATCAGCAATAATGACTATAAAAATATAGTTAAAGAATATACTGTAATTTATCTAATATTTAGTGTGATCGATAAGAAAAAACGCATTGAAATCGTCAAAAATGTAAAAGTGATTAAATAAATGCCATACATGTACCTTTAAAGAAAAATAAATGAGATATATACAAAGAAAACAACCTGTCAATTTGAACTAAAACTCGTCTACAAGGAGCCTTTCACCATGGGGCCTTATCAGGTTACCCCCTTCTTAGCATGGGTGTTTGTCATGTTGATTGCTTCTCTAAGTACATGATGAAATCAAGTACTTTGGAAGCAAATAAATCCCATGTCTCATTAAAAGCATTCACTAGCCTCCATGGATAGAACCTTCCTTTCTTAGCCCACTGCACAACAGTATTTGAGAATTTGAAACTGCTTCAATGTTAAAGAGATTGACGTAGTAGTAGGCCTTACACTAATGCATACGTTTCCACCTCTATAGATTCCCTTCAACTGATTGGTTTATAAACACTTCTAGTATTGATGATACCGCTTGCTCTGATATTAGTCCAATTCAGCTAAAGGACCTTCTATTGATCCCTAATGCCACACCTTTTTTTTTTTGGCCCTAGTCTTCCACTTAAGATTGCAGCCTTCAAATTTCGCCTCACGTCCTCCCATTTAGTGAGAAGTGAATTCTTTGCAAACTATGCCCCCACCGAATTATTCTCTTTAATGCTTTCAACAAGAGTTTTGATTTTTCCTTTCCCCAAAATATTCTATAATTTCTTTTAATGCATTAAGATATGAAGGCTTCTTATTCGACAACAACAGAAGCACTTTTTCTTTCCTTCATACACTAGGGGATTTCACATGTAAGAGAAAATGTTCCATACTAATCGATTCGGGTCCATAACCATGGGTTCTAATGCACAAGATATTGTAGCACTTACCAATGAGGCTCTTCAATCTCTACTAATTATTAGAAGGGCTAGTTGAGTCTATAGACTTTTATCCCTCGTGGCAGGAACGTGAGATGGAGGCTGTAGAGAGAGAATGCTGAACCGTTTCGCTGAGCGAATGAAGTAAGGCATCTTCCGCTTCTTTTGTTCACTGAATAGCGGGAAATGGAATGTATAGTTATCTCGATAGATTATCAGGATATAACCAAATGGCCCACAAATTTGCAGTAGGCACTAACAAGATATCTAACTCAGTTTCGGTATTGGGTGTTGGCCGATACGTATCAGCTGGTACCTATATGAAATTGCCGATATTGAAACCAACTTTTTTTTATTATATAAAAAAAAAAGATCGTATCGGCCGATACCAGTCTGATATCGGTATCAGACTAGTAACGGAAGCTCGCCATTACCAATCTGATACCAGTATCGGGCTGGTATAGGTATCAATACATATCGGTATCGGCCAATACTTGATGCCATGGGCACTAATTTTCAAAGGGTAGGGGCACAATCCCTAACCTACATGTGGCTCCTGTACATAAATGGACACGATCCCTAACCTACATGTGGCTCAGTACAAGTCGACAAGAAACACCATTTTACTCCAAATGGTTTGAGGAAGAAATGCCATAGAGCGTATGATGTTCTGCAATTGATCATAAAGCGTTCAAGGGATCCCTCGTCGTCCAGACACATCACATGCCAATTTTTCATAGAGAAATCTCCATTTTGGACATGATTAATATGGGAATGTTGTCCCAAGCCGTTTCAAACAAATTGCAAGGATCTTAGGAGGTATGTTGACCTCCCACAACTTTGTCCAATGTGATATTCCCTTTTGGTTTGGCCAAGATTTCTATTATTAATAAATGGTTCTCCAATGCGTCTATGATATAGATATAAGTTAAATACTTGGCGATATTTGTGTTTGCTTTTTTATTGGTAATGGAAATGCTTTCTTAAAAGAGGGAAATATGTTGAGGGTTAGCTGTATCCTGGATTTTAGAAAATTTTGAGTTATTTCCTTGATTCGCTTATCATTATTCATATCCATATCATATCCATATCCAGGTATCATAGGTTTGCAAGGCCATTGACGGGGACGCCGACACTATGGGCATTGGCTATGGACCATATCGCGTGTATTGACGTCGGAAGAAATAGAACGAAAAGTAGAACCAGGCCTAAAGGAGAACACAATTGATATATCGATCCCTAGCATTCAGTCGATCGATTGAGGATAGAGAATAGGGACTTTTGGCGAATATATTCTTTTTAGTCGATCAATCGATTGGGGACAGAGTCTTCGGGGAAATTTATTATTTCTCAGTCGATCGATCGATTCTAAAATTGATCGATCGATTGCGTAAGTTAAGTCCTCCAAAATAAGGAATTTCGATTTTTCTTTTATTTCGAATGTAATTACTTTAGGGTAGTTAAGTAATTTTTCTGTTTTAGGGTTTTGTCTGTTTATGCTTACCATAAAACATCTTTTGTAAGCCTTTTTTGGGGGCAGTTGATTATTGATGAATGAAAAGCTATTTGCTTCGGCTTGAGATGAGTTATGTTGAAGAGTGAATCTTCTTCCCCGTGAAGGGTTTGGTGTGAAGCCAAGGGTGTGAAGCCCACAATTTCCTAACTCCTATCTTTTCCTCTTTGTTTATCTACTCTCTGATTTATTTACCGATCCCATAAACCCTATTTCAACCATTACTCTTTGAATATTTCAAGAACCCTAAATCCTAAGATTTCACCTGAGCCGTTAACCGATTTGATTCAACAAACCCTACAAGGAATCAACAAATCCACACCTTAGAACTATGAGCGAGCGCCCTAATCTAGAAGATGCTAGAGTTCTATCTCTACGATCCCCCTTCTGCAAAGCTAACAGATCTAGCGCATCAGGTTGGACCCTAGCTGAATCAAACGTGATCACTCAAGTGGAAATCTATGAAACTCTAAGGTATCGCGAGTATTTTGAGATTTTTGCTTAATTAATTAATTTAATTTCGGGCACAACTTCATCTCATTATCATTCACACGATTTAGGATAGTTGTCTCGCATCAGTTTTTGTATCAAAGACAGGTTCTAGGTTAGGGCATATTTGCATGTCATTTCAATCTTATTGCATTTTATTTCATTTGTGTTCATTAGTGTGCACGTCTAGTGTTTGGTAAAAGTCCTCATTCATTGTTGGATCATAGTTGCATGTCATTTTAGAACCCGTGTTAGTAAACTGTGATCACCATGAACCTGAGTGACGTTGTTAATGCTCTTAGGGGCATTCAAGCTGATTTGTGTGTGATCAATGATAGGATGACTGCCATGGAGCAAGCCCAAACAACCCTTGAGGCTTCTAATGGTGGGCTGCTTGATCGAGTCAATCGGTTACAAGGTGTTGACGATCACCTTGAACAATGTCGTGAGCGTGATGGTCCACGCTTTGAACGCGGTGGTCATCAGAATGATCGAAATTGGAATCATAGGGTAGATCATTGCGGAAATGACTGCGACCTGGATGGAAGATTCAAGAACATGCAACTTGAGTTTCCAACCTACGATGGAAGAATGGACCCTAAAGTCTTCCTCGATTGGGTCTTCGATATGGATCACCAGTTTTGAGTGGTATGGTATGAGTGACAAGTGATGTGTTAGGCTCACCAAAATGAAACTCATCAGCCAAGCCCGACTCTTTTGGGTCAAAGCCGAGCACATGAAAGTGAATGCAGGTCATCCCCTCATTACCCGTTGGGTGGACATGAAAGAACGAGTTACAGATAAGTACGGTCCTTTATCATACTACAATCTCTTACTTGATCAATGGCAAAATCTACGCTAAGGTAGTATGCCTGTGACCGAATACATTGACAAATTTGAATAATTCATGATGAGAGCCAAAGTATCGGAAGATCATCAAGTCACTCTCTCTAGGTTCCGCACTGGGTTGCGATTAGAATTGCAAAAGAAGTTGATCTCCCACCCCGTTGACACTCTTGACGAGTGTTACGCCGTTGTATAAGGCTTTGAGCGATACTTGAAAACGACGGTGGTGAGGCTATTTGAGTCACAAATCAGTAATCATCGTACCAGTGAGGGAAGGTCTAGTGTTGGAAACCTACCTCCCAAACCTATACAATCCACTCCTACCAATGTGAGGTTTGACAAGGTAAAAGGTGTGGTTGGAGAATCCTTGAGGGGTGGTTCTCAAATCAAGTACTATAAATGTCAAGGGTTGGGACACTTTGCCGCCCAATGCCCTACAAGAGACCCCCAAAGAAACTCTTCATTGAGGGAGAGGGAGATGAGGATGATGGAAATATTGAGGGAAGTCTTCGAGCCGGAAATCACACCTAATGATGAAGAAGGCGATGATAGTGGTCGTGCTTTAGTTGTAAGGTGCGCCTTGCACAACCTCAACGGGATGAAAAGGAAGATTGGCGTAGGGAAAACATCTTCCACACCGCCAAATGTGGAGAGGAGTTTATTGTGGATAGCGGGAGTTGCACCAATATGGTGTCGACTCATAGTATCACCCGCTTAGGGCTTACACCCGAAGCTCACCCGAGACCATACAAAGTCGCATGGGTTGACTCTTCATCCATTCCCATGTCTCAAAGGTGTCGTGTACTGATTCAGATGGCCTCTTATTCGGACACCTTGTGGTGCGATGTGGTGCCGATGGATGTGAGCCACATCATTTTGGGAAGTCCGTGGCTCTATGACATGGACGTGATCCTTCTTAGTCGATATAATGTATGCACGTTCATGTATAAGGGCAAGAAGATCACTTTAAACCCCTTGCCTCCCAAAATACCTTCGATCAACAAAGTAGAAAAGAATGGTGGTCAATCTAAGACCATCAACATTGTGAGCCCTTCGAAGTTCGAAAGAGCATATATGGATGAGAACGTGGTGTACGTTGTCATCACCGTCGAGCGTGCTCCTGAGTTTATGGGCGATCACCCTAAGGAGGTGGAGCCGATTTTGAAAGATTTTGCGGATGTCTTTCGAGAAGACTTACCCAATGAGCTCCCTCAAATGCGTGACATCCAGCACGCCATAGACTTAGTTCCCGGATCAACTCTACCGAACCCGCCCCATTATAGATTTAATCTGGTTGAACATGTCGAGCTAACATGACAAGTCGATGAGCTCCTTCGGAAGGGGTTCATCCAAGAGAGCTTGAGCCCCTGTGCCGTACCCGCACTACTCACACCCAAGAAAGATGTTATTTGGCGAATGTGTGTGGATAGTCATGCCATCAACAAGATTACGGTCAAGTATCGGTTTCTTATACCAAGGTTCGATGACATGCTAGATATGATGGTTGGTGTCACTATCTTCTCCAAGATGAACCTCAAGAGTGGCTACCATCAGGTCCGTATCCGCCTCGATGATGAGTGGATAACCGCCTTTAAGACCAAGGATGGTCTTTATGAGTGAATGGTCATACTTGTTGGGCTTTCTAATGCTTCGAGCATTTTCATGAGGCTCATGACCCAAGTGTTGAGGCCGCTCTTAAGCAAATTCCTTGTGTATTTTGACGACATCTTGATTTATAGTCATGACAAGGAGCAACACCTGATCCACCTTCGGTTGGTTTGCTAGACCTTGAGGGGAGAAAAATTGTATGCGAATTTCAAGAAGTGCACATTCATACAACGATCCGTTGTCTTCTTGGGGTTCATTGTCTCAGTCGATGGAATGGTTGCGAATCCTGAAAAGGTTAAGGAGTGGCCTGAACCTAAGAATATTCACGACGTTCGTAGCTTCCATGACTTAGCTACTTTCTATCGTCTCTTCACATCATGGCCCCAATCACCAATTGCCTGAAAAAAGGAGATTTTCAATGGAGCAAAGCCGCGACGAAGGCCTTTGTCGAGATCAAAGAGAGAATGAGCAGTGCACTTGTCATGCGCTTACCGGACTTTTCCAAAGTCTTTAAAGTCGCGTGCGATGCGTCGAGTGTAGGTATAGGAGGAGTGCTTAGCCAAGAGAGCCACCCAGTGGCCTACTTTAGCGAAAAGCTTAACGAGGCGAAGCAGAAATACTTCACCTATGATAAGGAGTTCTATGCGGTCGTTCGATTCTTATGGTATTGGAAACATTACCTTAGGCTGCAAAAGTTCGTGCTACTCTCTGACCACGAGACCTTGTGCTTCCTAGCCTCCCAAAGGAAGCTAAATCTGAGGCACACGAAATGGGTTGAATACCTCCAAGGGTTCATGACGGGGACACCACCAACAAGGAGCTAGGTTTCAAGCCGTACAAGGTGCACCAGCGAAAGAAGAAGCGATGAGGAAGCCCGAGTGCTACAGCTTCAAGGGAGGAAATGAAGCAAAATTGTCGTCAGACGGCAGACGTCCGTAGGTTTCGGACGGACGTCCGCAAACAAAGGGTGCTACTGTTTTCGGAGCACGAACATCTGTGACCCTCACAGACGTCCATGATGCTGGTGACGGACGTCCGTGGAGATCTTTGCCCTGCAACTTAAGTGGCATGTTTTGTCCTTTTTGTCCGGATTTTATTGTTTTTGTGTCTAATTGTAAGTTACCACTAAGGGTAATTTCGTACTTTTCCATTTTAGGGATATTCCCTTTGTAGTTACTATAAAGCATACTTTTGTAAGCCATTTTTGGCACTTCATGATTTAATGAAATTGCATTTGCATTTTAGCTTGTGTGGAGCTTGAAGAGTGAGTCTTCTTCCCCATTTGGGGTACCAAATGGGGTTTGGTGTGAGGCCAAGGGTGAGATGCCCATTTATCTTTGATTTTTTTATTTCTTGTTCTTATTTGATCTCTTATCTTCTCCATACTCTCTTGCATCCATTTTCTCCTTTCCATTGATTACCCTAATTCCCCAAACCATAAATCTAGAATACCCTCAATATTCATCCTCGTGGATCGAATCCGACCTTAGCTCGTCGACCCACGATTGTTGTTAAACTTGAGCGTATTCAGTTTGTGCCATTGATCGCTTATATTCAAAGCCCTAGCGAGGAGCTAGCGAGTTCATCGCGAACAACGATCTAACGCCCCGACCTAAATAAAGCGAGAGTTCAATCTTTCGGATCGCCTCTTCCGCATCTCTTGACGGATCTCGCGCGACTGATTGGATCCTATGTGGACCTAGCATGGTCACCCAAGCGGAATCCCGCGAAACCCGAAGGTATCGCCATAATTTGTAATTGATTGCTTAATTAATTAGTCCAATTTCGGCGAAATCATCATCTCATAATCATTCACGGATTTCAGGGTCGTTGTCCTGCGTCAGTTTTGGTATCAAAGCCTAGGTTCTAGGTTAGGGCATATGCGTGTCATTTCACTTTCATTTGATTTTATTACAGTTGTGTGTTCATTTGCTTGCACGCTTGGTGTTTGATAAAATTCCTTATTCAACTGTGCTTCATAATTGCGTGCCATTTCATAGTTGCTTGCCCATTTTAGAACCCGTAGTAGAGTGTCGTGGTCACCATGGACACGAATGTGCTTGCCAGTGCCCTTAAAGTCTTCCAAGCCTTGATGATCACCATGAACGAAAGGATGAATGCGATGGAGGGGGCCCAAATGTCTATGGCCGTCACTAATAAGTTGCTCCTCGACCGCTTGGGTCGGTTAGAAGAAAATGAGGAGCACCGTGACCGATGCAATGAGCGTCATGGTCCGCGTCTTGAGCGCGGTGATCGACCTGAGGCTCGAAAACGGAATCAAAGGGAAATAGGTCATTGCAGAGATGATTACAATCTGGATGAGAAACTCCTCAAGAATGTTCGAGTTGAGTTTTTGACCTTTGATGGAAGAATGAACCCTAAAGTCTTCCTCAATTGGGTCTCCGATATGGACAACCACTTTGAGTGGTATGGCATGGATAATGAGCGATGTGTTAGGCTCGCCAAAATGAAGCTCATTGGTCAAGCTGGACTCTTTTGGGTCAACATCGAGCGTATGTGTGTGAATGCGGGTTGTGCTCTCATTACCCGTTGGGAGGATATGAAGGAGTGACTTACGGAGAAGTACATTCTTTTGTCATACTATCAATGCCTGCTTGACCAATGGCAAAATCTACGCCAAGGTAGTATGCCTGTAGCCGAATACATTGGTAAATTTGAGGAGTTTATGATGAGAACCAATGTTTCGGAACATCCTTAAGTCACTCTTTCTAGGTTCTGCACCGGTTACGAAGGGAGCTACAAAAAGAGTTTATCTCTCACCCTGTTGACACCCTTGAGGAGTGTTACGCCCTTGTGCAAGACCTTGAACGCTATTTGAAGATGACGGTGGTGAGACGATTTGAGCCGCATGCCGGTGGCCATCGAGCCGAAGAAGTGAGGCTTAATGCCGGGAACCCACCTCCCAAACCGACACAACCCACTCCTACAAATGTTCGATTTGACAAAGGAAAAGGTGCGGTAGGTGAGTCCTCAAGGGATAACACTCAAACCAAGTCCTATATATGTCATGGGTTTGGCCACTTTGCCACCCAATGCCCTACGAGAGATCCCCAAAGGACTCTCTTGGTTGAAGACGACGTCAATGAGGGAGAAGATGTTGAAGAGGAAGTATACAAAACGGAAGCCACACCTAGTGATGAGGAGGGTGACGACTGTAACCGAGCACTAGCTTGCATCCAAGAGTGCTTGGTCGTGAGGTGTGCTCTTGCGCAACCTCAACGTAATGAGAAGGATGATTGGCGTAGGGATAACATTTTCTACACTTACGCGAAGTGTGGTGAGAAGAGTTGTAAGGTCATTGTGGATAACAGGAGTTGCACAAACGTCGTGTTAACACACACCATTACCTATTTAGGGCTTACACTCGAGCCACACTCGAGACCGTACAAAGTCGCATGAGTCGACTCCTCTTATATTCCCGTGTCCCAAAGATGTCATGTGCCGATACAATTAGCCTCGTATTCGGACACGTTGTGGGGTGATGTGGTGTCGATGGATGTGAGCCACATTATCTTGGAGAGGCCTTGGCTCTATGATATGGACGTGATCCTCCTCGAGCGGTCTAATGTGTGCACGTTAATGCATGAGGGCAAGAAGATAAGACTAAACCCATTGCCTCCCAAGTCACCATCGGGCAAGAAGGCCAAAAAAAAGGTGGTCCATCCAAGACCATTAACATTGTGAGTCCTTCGGAGTTCAAGAAGGCTTCTTTGGATGAGAGCGTGGTGTATGTTATCACCGTTGAGCATGCTCTCGAGTCTATGGGGGAGTACCCCAAGGAGGTTGAGCCGATTTTACAAGAATTTGTGGATGTCTTCCCGAAAGACTTGCCTAATGAACTTCCTCCAATGCGTGACATCCAACACGCCATAGACTTAGTTCCCAGATCTACCTTACCGAACCTACCTCATTATAGGTTGATTCCGGTTGAGCATGCCGAGTTGACTCGGCAAGTCAATGAACTCCTTCAAAGGGGGTTCATCCAAGAGAGTTTGAGCCCTTGTGCCGTACCCGCACTACTCATACCCAAGAAGGATGACACTTGGCGAATGTGTGTAGATAGTGGGGCCATTAACAAAATCACAGTCAAGTATCGGTTTCCTATACCGAGACTCAACAATATGTTGGATACATGGGTCAAAATATCGGGTTACCGATACGTATCGTCCGAGCTCCAAAACGATACGTATTGGACGATACGTATCGGTACCGATTGGTATCGGACGATACATTGAATGTATCGTTCGATACATTCAACTGTATTGAATGTATCGAACGATACATTCAATGTATCGTTCGATACCAATACCGATACGTATCGTCCGATACGTATCGGTATCGGCCGAAATTTTGATCCATGGTTGGATATGATGGTTGGTGCCACTATCTTCTCCAAGATAGACCTTAAGAGTGGTTACCATCAGGTCCGAATTCGTCCCAGTGATGAGTGGAAAACCGCCTTCAAGACCAAGGATGGTCTTTATGAGTGGCTGGTCATGCCTTTTGGGCTTTCAAATGCCCCGAGCACCTTCATGAGGCTCATGACCCAAGTGTTGCGGCCATTTATGGGTAAATTCCTTGTGTATTTCGATGACATCTTGATTTATAGTCGCGACAAAGAGTAACACTTGATCCACCTTCGGTTGGTTTGTGAAATCTTGAGAGGAGAGAAACTGTCCACGTTCATGCAACGATCCGTTGTCTTCTTGGGGCTCATTGTTTCGGCCGACGGAATGGTCACGGACCCAAAAAAGGTAAAGGCTATTGTAGAATGACATGAACCTAAGAACATCCACAAAGTCCGCAGCTTCCACGGGCTGGCTACATTTTATCGTTGCTTCATTCGAAGTTTTAACACCATCATGGCTCCCATCACCGATTGCATGAGAAAAGGGGAGTTCCAGTGGAGCAAAGTCGCGACGAAGGCCTTTGCCGAGATAAATGAGAGAATGACAAGTGCACCCGTCATGGGCTTACCAGACTTTTCTAAAGTCTTTGAGGTCGCATATGATGCGTCAAGTGTAGGAATAGGCGGAGTGCTTAGCCAAGAAGGCCACCCTGTGGCCTACTTCAGTGAAAAACTCAATGAGGCAAAGAAAAAATACTTCACCTACGATAAGGAGTTCTATGCGGTCGTCCGATCTCTATGGTATTGGAAGCATTACCTTAGGCCTCAAGAATTTGTGCTATTCTCTGACCCTGAAGCCTTATGCTTCCTTGCTTCTCAGAAGAAGCTGAACCCAAGGCACGCGACATGGGTCGAATACCTTCAAGGGTTCATTCGTGTTGAAGCACAAGGCCGGTGCTGAGAACAAAGTGGCTAATGTGCTTAGTCGTCGAGTAGCGACTTTGCAAGCCGTGAGCACCGAGGTCGTGGGATTTGAACAATGGATCTAAGAGTATCCTGAGTGCCCAGATTTCGGGGAGGAATACATTGCTCTACGGGACAATCCGCCCAGTGCTAACTCCAAATATACCCTGCAAGACGGGTATTTGTTCATAGGCAATCGCCTATGCATCCCTCGTACTTCATTGCATGACTTCCTCATTTGGGAGTTGCATGCCGGAGGGATTGCCGGTCATTTCGGACGCAACAAGACCATTGCGCTCGTCGATGATAGGTTCTTTTGGCCTAGTCTCATGTGGGATGTCGCCCAGATTGTGCGACAATGCCGCACTTGCCAAGTTTCTAAGCAAAGATGGTAAAATATCGGCTTGTACACTCCTTTGCCGGTACCGCACATGCCTTGGCAACACGTTTCGATGGACTTCGTGCTTGGGCTCCCCAAGACATTGAGAAAGCACGACCCCATTTTTGTCATTGTGGATTGATTTTCCAAAATGGTCCACTTCATACAGTGCATCAAAACCTCTGGCGCGACCCATATCGCGAAACTATTTTTCAAAGAGGTGGTACGGCTCCACTGGCTGCCCAAGACCATTGTGTCAGATAAGGATGTCAAGTTCACAAGTTACTTTTGAAAAACCCTATGGCACATGATGGGTACGATGCTCCAATTCTCATCGGCATATCACCCTCAAACCAATGGTCAAACAAAAGCTACCAATAGGAGTTTGGGCAATCTCTTTCGTTGTCTAGTCGGTGATCACCTTAGGACTTGGGACTCCATTCTACCACTTTCCGAGTTTTCTTATAACAATTATGTCAATAGGTCCACAGGTAAGAGTTCATTTGAAGTGGTGCATGGTCACAATTCAAGATCACCCCTAGATTTGATCCCCATGTCTGCATCTCACCCCACATTCGAGTCCGCGGATACATTTCTACAGCATATTCATGACTTGCATGCCGAAATTAGACGTAAAATTAATGTGAACAATGATAACTACAAGTTATCGACGGATTCCCACAGGCGTTTCAAGGAGTTCCAATTGGTGAACATGTGATGGTTCGGGTTAGGCCTGAATGATTTACATCGGGAATCGCGAAAAAGCTCTAAGCCCGCGGCTTCGGACCATTTAGGATTGTGGCAAGGAGTGGTCTGAATGCATATGTTTTTGAGTTCAACGTTCAACGTGGAAAACTTAGTTCCTTACCTAGGCTCCACCTCACCCCTTTGCAATCCTTTCCGAACATCCTCTATGCATGATCCGAACCAAACCCCGCAACCTCTACCACCTCTGTGATCGAGAAGATCTTAGATGATCAAGTGGTTTCCACCCATGACAGGGGATTTCAAAGATATTTAGTGAAGTGAGCTCTAAAGCTGGACTCTGACAATACATGGGTCAACGAAGACGACGTTCGCCGCCTTAATCCCGACATGCTTGACCGATATCATGACCGCTCTTCATCAGTGATGAAGCCCTTTCGGTCTGGGAGAATTGATGAAGGCGCCACCAACAAGGATTTAGGTTTCAGGCCGTACAAGGTATACCGGCGGAAGAAGAAGCAATGAGGAAGCCCGAGTGCTATAGCTTCAAGGGAGGAAATGAAGCAAAACTGTCGTCAGACGACTGACGTCTGTAGGTTTTGGATGGACATCCGCAAACAAAGGGTGCTACTGTTTTCAGAGCACGGACATCCATGACCCTCACGGACGTTCGTGATGCTGGTGACAGACATCCGTGGAGATCTCCGCCCTGCGACTTAAGTGACGTGTTTTGTCCTTTTTGCCTGGATTTTATTGCTTTTGTGTCTAATTATAAGTTACCACTTAGGGTAATTTTGTATGTTGCCATTTTAGGGATTATTCCCTTTGAAGTTACTATAAAGAATACTTTTGTAAGTCATTTTTGACACTTAATGATTTAATGAAATTGATTTGCATTTTGGCTTGTGTGGAGCTTGAAGTGTGAGTCTTCTTCCCCATTTGGGGTTTGGTGTGAGGCCAAGGGTGAGATACCCATTTATCTTTGATTTTTTTTTATTTTAAATTTCTTGTTCTTGTTTGATCTCTTATCTTCTCCATACTCTCTTGCATCCATTTTCTCCTTTCCATTGATTACCCTAATTTCCCAAACCCTAAATCTAGAATACCCTCAATGTTCATCCTTATGGATTGAATCCGACCTTAGCCCGTCGACCCACGATTGCTGTTGAACTTGAGCGTATTCAATTCGTGCTATTGATCGTTTTCATTCAAAGCCCTAGCTAAGAGCTAGTGAGTTAATCACGTACGACGATCTAACGCCCCGACCTAGACGAAGTGAGAGTTCTATCTCTCGGATCGCCTCTTCCACATCTCGTGACGGATCTCACACGACGGATTGGACCTACGTGGACATAGCATGGTCACCCAAGCAGAATCCTGCGAAACCCGAAGATATCGCCATAATTTGCAATTGATTGCTTAAATAATTCGTCCAATTTCGGTGAAATCATCATCTCATAATCATTCACGGATTTCAGGGTTGTTGTCCTGCATCAGTTCACCTTCGTGCTAAAGCGCAAAGCCGATGTTGAATACAAAGTCGCAGACGCGCTTAGTCGTTAAGTGGCGACTAATTAATACATTTATTTTTTCTAATTAAGACATTTTTTTTTAATACATACATATATTTTTTCTATATATATATATATATATATATATATATATATATATTTTTTTTTTTTAATACATACATATATTTTTATATTAGCCACACGACACCTGTGGCTAATATAAAGTGGAAAAAAAATAACAAAATCAGATTTTAAGGCACCTGTGGCTTAAAATCTGATTTTATTAGGCAATTGTGGCTAAAAAAAAAACGGATATATATATATATATACACGGCACCTGTGGCTAATATAAAGTGAAAAAAAATAACAAAATCAGATTTTAAGGCACCTGTGGCTTAAAATCTGGTTTTATAAGGCAACTGTGGCAAAAAAAAAAACGGATATATATATATATATATATATATATATATATATATATATATATATATATATATATATATATATACGGCACTTGTGGCTAATATAAAGTGGAAAAAAATAATAAAATTAGATTTTAAGGCACCTGTGGCTTAAAATCTGGTTTTATAAGGCAACTGTGGCAAAAAAAAAAACTTATATATATATATATATATACACGACACCTGTGGCTAATATAAAGTGGAAAAAAATAACAAAATCAGATTTTAAGGCACCTGTGGCTTAAAATCTGGTTTTATAAAGCAACTGTGGCAAAAAAAAAAAGGATATATATATACGCGGCACCCGTGGCTAATATAAAGTGGAAAAAAATAAAAAAAATCAGATTTTAAAGCACCTATGGCTTAAAATCTGATTTTTCTTTCCACTTTATATATATATATATATATATATATATATATATATATATATATATATATATTATAAGGCAGCTGTGGCAAAAAAAAAAAAAGATTTCAGGGCTAATTTTAGAGCATCTGTAGGTAATAAAGTAGGAAAAAAAATACACAAATTGCAGGGCAAATTTTAGGGCAAAAAAAAGAAAAGAAAACAGATTTTAGGGCTTACCAGTCTTCGTCTTTCTTCTTTTTTCTTCATTCTTCTTTCTTTCTTATTTTTCTTTCTTTCTTTCTTCTTTTTTCTTCATGCTTCCTTTAGGTATCTCGTCCTCCAGAAATAAAATGTCGAGGCTTGTAGTATATAAAGGGGTAAAATAACCCATTTTACAAATATGTTCCTTATGTATTATAATATAATAACTTATAAAGTAATTATAAAGTTATAATTAAAAGTTATCTCTCAAAAAAATAAAAAAATAAAAAATTATAATTATATATTTTTAATATGGCGAATATGGTGTCGCCATTTGCTAACCTCTCGCCATTAGTGCATATATGGCAAGCCACGGTGCCATACCGCCATAGCGATGCCTTGACAACACTATCAGATAGTCTGGGACGTTAAGTTCACTAGTTGCTTTTGGAAGACCATGTGGCACATGATGGGTACCATGTTGTAGTTCTCTTCGGCCTATCATCCTCAAACCGATGGCCAAACGGAAGTCACTAACAGAAGCTTAGGTAATCTCCTTCGTTATCTTATTGGTGATCATATTAGGTCTTGGGATTCTAGCTCGTCAATGGCCGAGTTTGCATATAACAATTCAGTCAATAGGTCTATAGGCGTGAGTCCATTTGAGGTCGTACATGATCATAGGCCTAGAACACCCTTAGATCTAATCCCCATGTTTGCATCGCATCGAGGTTCCGAGTCCGCAGATGCATTTGCACAACATATTCACAGTTTGCATCCCGAAATTAGACAAAAAATTAATTCAAGCAATGATCAGTACAAATTATCGGCGCATGCGCATAAGCGTTTCAAAGAATTCCAAATTGGCGATCATTTCATGGTTCGAGTTTGGCCTGAACGATTCCCATCGGGAGTCACAAAGAAGCTCCAAGCCTGCGACGCTGGACCGTTTAGAATTGTGGCAAGGAGTGATCCTAATGCGTACGTTCTTGAGCTCCCTCCAGATACATGGATTAGCTCAACGTTCAATATGGAAGACCTAGTTCCTTCTATGGGCTCAACCCCACCTTCTTACAATTCTTTCCAAACGCCCCCGATTCACAACAATGATCAAAATTTCGGATTTCGTTTCGGTTTAGATGGGGACTAAAACCGAAAATTTGAATTTTGGCCGAAATCTTCATCCCCATATAAAAATTTCGAAATTTTGGGTTTCGGTGGGGATCGAAACTGAAATTTCGGTCATTTTGGAGGAAATTTTGATCTTTGATTCACAATCTCAACCCAACCTTGCAGCCTCTACCCCTCCTCTCCCCAAACAAGCAGAGGAAAGATGTAATCGAAGAGATAATGGATGATCTTGTGGTATCCACCCATGGTGGAGGATTTCAAAAGTATTTGGTGAAGTGGATGGGTAAGCCATACTCTGAAAACACGTGGATAAATGAAGACGAGGTTTGTCGCCTAAACCTCGACATACTCGATCGATATTACGACTTCGCTTCATCGATGATGAAGCCCTTTTGGTCCGTGAGAATTGACGGGGATGCCGACACTATGGACATCAGCTATGGACCATATCGCGTGTACCGATGTCGGAAGAAATGGAATGGAAACCAGAATCAGGCCTAAAGGAGAACGCAGTCGATCGATTGATCCCAGACATTCAATCGATCGATTAAGGACAGAGAAGGTTTTTTAGCGAACTTATTCTTCTTAGTCGATCGATCGGTTCCAAACTTTCGATTGATCGATTGGGGACAGAGTCTTCGGGGAAATTTATTATTTCTCAGTCGATCGAGATCGATTGTTCGACTGCGTAAGTTAAGTCCGCCAAAAGACGGAATTTCGATTTTTCTTTTATTTCGAATTACAATTACTTTAGGGTAGTTTAGTAATTTTTCTGTTTTAGGTTTTGCCTGTTTATGCTTATTATAAAACATCTTTTGTAAGCTTTTTTTGGGGGCAATTGATTATTGCTGAATGAAAAGCTATTTGCTTCGGCTTGAGATGAGCTATGTGGAAGAGTGAATCTTCTTCCCTGTGAAAGGCTTGGTGTGAAGCCAAGGATGCGAAGCCCACAATTTCCTAACTCCTATCTTTTCTTGTTTGTTTATCTACTCTTTGATTTATTTTCCGATCCCATAAACCCTATTTCAACCATTACTCTTTGAATATCCCGAGAACCCTAAATCCTAAGAATGCGCCTGAGCCATTAACCGATTTGATTCAACAAACCTTGGAAAGAATCAGCGAATCCACCTTAGAACTACGAGCGAGTGCCCTAATCTAGAAGATGTTAGAGTTTTATCTCTAGGATCCTCCTTCCGCCAAACTAACGGATCTAGCGCATCGGATTGGACCCTAGCCGAATTTAACGTGATCACTCAAGCGGAAATCTATGAAACTCTAAGGTGTCACGAGTATTTTGAGATTTTTGCTTAATTAATTAGTTTAATTTCGGCACAACTTCATCTCATTATCATTCACACGATTTAGGGTCGTTGTCCCGCGGCAGCCATTCATTCCACAACTAGGATATCTAATGCTGTCTTATGGTTAGTGCTCCAGTGTTGGCCCGCTACGATGCTAATATGAGCATTGGATACTTGTAGGACACTCTTTTATCCTACTGTTGGTTTATACCTTACTGAAGTGAGCCTTTATGCTTGTGTTAAAAAGGAACATAAATGGCATGCTGGAGAGAGTCAATACTGTAAAGATTGTAAACATAGTATAGGGATTGTGTCACCTCAATAGATGAGGAGTTTAGAAGCACCTTTTGATGCAAGAATCATGTCAAAAGTTGACCTTCACATTTTTTCACGGGGCTAGCATCTGTAAATGTCAACTTTTTGACAGGATTATGTCACCGAAAGGCACTTCTGAGCGCCACTTTCTATTGAGGCACTCAATTCCTCATTGATCCTATAGTACAATGTATCTAATATATGATATGAATGTAACATGTACCTCTATGGCCATATCTGTATGTTTTTTGGATACCTGGAAATGCCGAGTTGTATACTTGAGTACCTTATCAGTGTTCGAGTCATATTCATATACAGGTATCGTAGGTTTTGCAGGGCTTTTATTCCTCAAGGATGCCTAGTATTTTCTCGAGTCTATCATGTTTTGTCAGCATTTTCCACAATAAGCACTTTCTTTGGTCAACTACAAAATAAGTGGTCGGAAGCTGCTTCTTTTGTCATCAATTCTTACTTTTCATAAGAATATGCTTAAAAAAATGAAAAAGTAATTTGTACATGTTGATCTGGGTTGTCAATGCAAACCCGTTGGACATCCTGTATTACTGAATAGTGCACTCACCCTCGATAGATTAGGTATACAGGTGTTCCAAGTTCCAACCCATTTTAGCGGAGGGGCGCGCTTTTTGTTTACATCCATTAGTTGGTAAGGGATTCAAATAGTGCACCCACCCTTCCATTTTCAAAAGGAAATAGGATTCAATTTTTTTTTAGAAATAGAAAATACTTGTCTATACATATTTGATTTCTAATCTGCGCATATGCCTCCATTGGTGCTGATCATTCAACTGATGGGCCACATATTCGACAGGACAAAACCCAAAATCATTTTGATCAAATGATTCTAACTTAATCATCTTTTTCATGGCCCATTTGTCCATAACTTTATTGACTGTCTTAAAGTAGCCAACTTATTAGATGATTAGGAACATTGGATCTGTCGATTTTTGTGCTACGGCATATAAAAAGGTAGCCCATTGATTGGATGGTCCAGATCGATGGATATGCTCTGTAACTATAGGTAGAGGTTCCACATGCAGCTAATTTCTTTAGCCTCTCATATAAACTTTCTCCTTCCGCAGTGTTTTATATCCTATTGATCATTGAAACCTACTGAAAACACTCTGTTATTTGTCAGACGGAAGAAATTGCAAGGAGATCTCTCAAACTAGATGGGGCAAAAATGTGAGCCATATCCTCTCCAATTGTGCAATTTTTATAGTTTCAGCTCTTTGCATGAAATTTGGTCCGTCTTACTCATGTTCTTTTTTCTTTTTCTTTTTTTAATTATATATTTTTTATTTTATTTCAGGGGAAATAGAATTATCAAGGTTGAACAGTGCAGGCTTGATCCCCAAAGGAAGAGAAAGAGTGAATTTCTTGACGCACCCAAGAAGGTAGAGGGATGCTTGTCCGCATACATTGGTAATCTGTCGTGGGATGTGGCGGAAGAAGACATAAGAGGCTTTTTTGAAGGTTCAAATATTACTTCCATTAGATTTTCTGTTAATAAGAAGACCGGAATGTTCGAGGGTTTTGGTCACATAGATTTTGCAGATGATGAATCGTTAGAAGAAGCGGTGAAAATGAACCAGGTAGAACTACTTGGCAGACCCATGAAAATTGCATATGCAGTCTGCAATAGAAACTAAATGAACAATTTTTTTTGTTTTTTAGATAAAATTCTTGTTATTATTTTGGTTTTCGGATTGATGTATTATCGATGCAGTTCTTGGATTGGTCATCTTCTTAATCGATTTTTCAGGTATTATTGTTGATTGTTATTCCTGGACTTCGCGTTTCAGGATTTTAAAATAGCTACTGATCAGATGGTTGGGATCATCTAACCACTTTTGGATGGTCAACAAAGTCATACATTGCGACTCAAAATGTTATTGGCCAGGTAGGCAACCCACTTGGTTAGGGTTTTGTCAGATCGTTGGTCCATGTCATGATCAGATGACCCAAACTGTAACATGGCTAACGGTACATTGAGTTGCAAGTAGAGTTGTTTTGCATCCTTATGTAACAGGGGTGATATATGCTCTGATCCGGGCCCTCAAATCGGTGAGCTCCCCATTAACGAAACCACACGATGGGGTCAATTTAGCTGATAGCCAGTTGCACCTTCAACTAAAAACTTTTGAAGTAGTTTTCTTTCTTTAAAAGAAAAAGGAACATAAAAAGTGAACAAAAGGCTTTGGCCTTCGTTCGGGTCCAAGGAGTTGAACCCGATTTGGATTTCGATGGGAAGGAATCTGACGATTGACGAGGGAACCACTTTCTTGTTGATTTATGAAGGTCTAGGGGTCGTGAAAGAGTGCGTTCAACGGTTTTAAAGCCGGTTGAACCTAATGTAAGGTTCAACTAGTTGGTCCTGACCACAGCTTCGAAAATCAAAAGGATCTATGGGGAAATCAGATTCCATTGTATACAAGGGTTTTAATAAGGGTAATGGTATTTGCAACCAAAGATTCTTTTAGGGCAACTATGGTGCTTTGAATCGGACGATGGAAATTATTTTCCTGCCCAATCATCCAAAATTGATCTTGAGATCATGGCACACTTATTTGACGGTCGGATGTTGATTTTATGTGGCACACATTTCTAAAATGATTGTGATCACATGTCACTTTTAGGGATGTGACATATTGATCAGCATCTGATTGTCTGATAGGTGTGCCAAGATCAGTTTCTAGGGAAGACTACACACCTTCTAAAAGGTCGAATGTTCATTCCACATGGCACATATCCCTAAAAGTGACTTGTGATCAAAATCATTTGAGGGATGTGTGGCATGTGGAATCAACATATGATAGTCAGATGAGTGTATCATGATCTCAAGATCAATTCTATGCAAGATTGGGTTGAAAAATAATCTTCATCATCTGATACAATCACATGGTCATTGGCACCTTATGGTACGCATTAATAAAGGCCTACCATCCTTTCCTTATTTAAAAGTCTTGCTCCTGAACTGAAGCTACTGAGAAATTATGAGACCCGGGCCCACCCTACACTCCAAGCTGCAAATAACGTTAAAAATGTCTTTTACCAAAGAGCTTATACTTCATAAATTTTAAAATAAAGAGTTGGCATTATAAGCAACAAACAAATGCATTCTCAACATCTACAGGTAGAGCAAATGTGTCTGTTGTTCCATCCATATCAGAATTTAGGTTCCTGAGAAAAGCAAAAAAATGATAAAAATGATGATTATGAATTTGTCTAAAAATTTTGGCTGCCAAATGGATAAAGGGCATATGCCTAACCCAACATGACTCTTGATATTTTATTTATAAAATCAAAGAATTAATCGGGTTGGATAGGTTTTGACGTCAGCCTGTAAGTAGACACGAGGTTGGACTGACAGATCAAGTTGTTGGGTCCTTGAGGGGAGCCCTAAGAACAAATCCTGAGACAGCCAGATTTTAAAGAGCATAAAAATCCGTGCCAATCTCACAGCTGGCATCTGATTGTCTGCCATAAGCCTACGGCTGATTAAGACAAATTGGATGACGATATGTTCCCTGTTTACCGTCTGCCATGTGCATGGCATAGAGGACTTCTCCCCAGCTGGATATGGAAACCCTGCGAAATAAAACAAGCAAAGAAGAGCGAGAAGGGCGTTTCAGTAATTATAAGGGCAACACATGGGCAAATTGAATAGACAAAAGTAGTACACTTCTGGTTTGTCCTCGTGCACTGTTCTGGGTGACGAGATAATAGAACTCCACGAGAAAAACCAGTAGTTTGGTCGGTGTGAAACGTCGCACTACTTTACCCGATTACTTCTATTCTGCCTAACAATAACAACAATAATTTGTTATTTATTATTATTATTATATATATATATATATATATATAAAATAAAGAAGTAAGTATAAAACGATTCGTAGAATTAAAATACATTAAATGATCAACTTCCTAGCTACCGAACGATTGTATTGTGTCAACTGCTCCGGGCAGAGGGAGAGAGAGAGCAGGACGGGGGCAGGTGGTGGAATTAGTAAAAAAAGTATCTTCAGACTTTCGTCATAGTCGGTTCGATTGGCTTTAAAGGGGGAGAGAAATATAGAGAGATGGTAATTTTTTCTTTTCGTCACTTTTCGGGTCCCTCGTTTGCCTTAAAAAACCATATTTCTCCTTCCACCGACAAAAAATCCTCACGAGCCTCTGTTTCTTCTTCGTTTTCTTATTCTGCGTACCCTCAGCGATCGTCTTACGTTAGCATCAAGATGGCCAATTCCCTTTCAGGTGCGCACCTACTTCCCCTCCCCCCTCTTGTGGTTGCAAATTTTTTGGATTCAGCGATCTTATCTGATCTTTGTTCGCTGATTATAAAAGATCTTGACTCAGCTCTGTCTCTAATGAAAAAAGAAGGAAAATCCATGTTTGTTAGATTCATTTCACTGATGTCAGATTGCCAGTGATTTTTATATTTTATTATTATTATTATTATTTATATAAATATTCTTGTGATCTTGTGGTATGAATGGTAAGCATAGCGTATGGAATCTGGGATCTTTTTTGCCTTTATGTAATTATATATTACAAAATTTTGGGTATCATGATACTGGTTTCAGCTTATTATATAATACGATCACTTCTTTCGTAGGATTTGTTTCGATTGAGAATCTGTAGCTTTCGATTGGGAATCTTGATTGTGTATGATTTTTCCTACCAAGAAAGTTACTTTGTAGAATAGCATACTCTACCTGACTACAATGAATGGTACTTGGGTTGATGCGTTTCGTCGACATGGCCTGATTTCGATGGATTCAGAGTGTCCACGTGGCATGTGACAGTTTGGTATTAGCCACACCGAAAATTAACAAGAATATGACGATTCTGTTGGGCGATCAAACAAAATAAGGGGCAAAAATCCGCACATAATGTGCGAAAGTGGAGTACTAGGATGGTTAGGATCTCCCTATTGGCGAGGATTTTGTGTTCTGTCCCATCAAGAAGCTGGCCTACCACATGGGCGGTTAGGATAGATGTTTGTTTACAAGGGAGATGACCAAAGTACTATCTAGAATTCTTGGTCATTTGGCCCCATTTCAAAAGTAACCCAGAAGCTGCCTTCTGTTTGACCTACTAAGTAAGGAGCTTGATGGGCAATTCAAATTCATGTATCTTTAACAAATATATCCAATCTTATATCGCATCATTCTGCATTCTGCAATATCAAAGCCTCATTTTTCTGTTTTCTTCAGCCTCAAAAGAACTTTCAGTGTTGGGAACCTTTTTTCCGAATTTAAAGGTCAGAGTTCGTTCTCGGTATTCCACCTCACCGCCACATCCCTAGTTCTATGATAATATTGAAAATAATTCATTGTATCAAATATTACTTAAAATAACTTAAGATAGGATAAGAAATTATCGAAATAAATGTAAAGACATTAAAGCTGTATAATTTGAATGTAAATTGTACTTGGAAACAGAAGAAAATACAAGTGATTGTCTGTCCTAAAGGCCCTGCATACAAGAGTAGAGGTGTCCAACATTTGACACAGAAAATTATTAAAAAGCAGAATGGATTGCTTAGTTAGCCGTTTACACTGCAGTAGTTATTTCATCTTCGTTGGTAGGTTCTCATTTTGGAATGCCTCTCCTGCAAAAGGTTAGTAGGCAAACCTAAAAAAAATTGGTTTTATCAGAAGCCCATTGCCCCTCATTGATGTGTATGTTTCTCGTTTCCCATTTTCTGAAATTTGGTAACTCTGTTGGTAGTTGTTATGGTAAATGTTGCATAAAGCGATATGTTTCATGCATTTGCAATAGGTCTACTACAAAGAACAATGGTATGGATGCATGGAGTCAACATCATTATCAATATCATAACCTCGCTTTAATTTCGGCATCTAAACCATGTGTAGAAGGAGCAGAGTGGTAGTTGACATTTGCTCTTATGCTGATGTCACCAAATGGATTTCTTTTTATGATAACCGCTCAAGAACCATCATGACCTTCTTTTGTCTTTGAGGCCACTGCTCATAAAGTCATAATCCCTATTGAGATTCTCTTACGATCATTCTCCTTTAACCATACTGGTTGGAAATCTTGAAAGCAAAGAAATCTTCTAAATGTATTTCATATGTTCCCTTCCAAATATAATTTATATGCACCCTTCAGTTACAAATTATTATTTCAAGTAGTTTTGTTTGTGTCTACTACTTAGCAGGGTGGTTTACCTTTATATTCTATTTTAAGTATGATATGACGAGAGGAAATCTTCACTGTCAACCCCTGATTAAGGAGAATTATTAATGTTTTGGTAGAGTTCATTTATATTTCCATTATTAAAGTAACCTATGCTCATTTACATGGCTTTGCCTATGGCATCTATCTCTGTGAGTCTTGAGATTACTTTTATTATGAAAATGCCTCATTCGATATGGATGTGCGTTGCTTATATTCACCCGCGTGCACAATATGTAAGTTAGGTTTATGAGTGAAATTGCTCTGAGATCAGCTCCAGATCTGAAGTCTGGGTTACATGTTCTACATCAGCACCTCAAAACATAGATAGATCATGTGGTTGTCTGCCTTCATTATATTCGTAAGTGAATCTGTATTGAAGCTTGCCTTACGCTCAAATATACCCACTTCAGCATTGAACAACCTGTGTCACTTCTTACTGCTTTTGCATTGATTGCTTGTTTAGCAACCAAGGTCAGCATCTCTGTTTTGCAGGTTTATTATATAGTTACACCTGTGGCCACTGCCTTTTGACCATCCTCATCCCATTTCCCGCTAATGAAACAGGTGAATTTTATGTTTGGTGGCAACTCCTTGCCTAGTCAGCTCTAATATTATCTTTTTGTTTGTTGGTTTCCCTATAGCACTGTAGGCTCCATATTTCATTCGTTTCCTGTCCGTTAGTTTAATGTGTGAAAGAACTCATATTCTCTCATGTCCTTCATGAGTGGTCCCTAATTTATAAATGTATTCTTCTGTAATAGTTTACTAGGCTAGTACACAGTATAATATCTAGTCTGCCGGACAAGTATCTTGTTATATAATATATGATAGCTTGATTAATATCTTCATATACTGTTTGTTGCATATATTTATTTCTCAAATATAGTTATCATGTTAATATTTAGTCTTCTCCACAGGCATAGGTCAGTAACTGATTTCGGACAACATAAAATTGATAAGAAGCCTGTGAGATTTTCACGAAAAAATTGATAACTGAAGATAAATGGAATTAAGGTAACAGTTTTTTAAAGCTTTATGAAATGAAAGGAAAATACATTTTACATAAAAGAGAATATAAAGGAGTAATTATGATAATGAAATGATAAAAGATTATGAAATGAAACACTTAGGACAAATATAGTCATCTATAAAAACTGTATAAAGGATTTACAATGCTTTCGTGCCACTTAGAATGGCATTGGATATAATCTTATACCCAAATCAAGAATAATTTTTTGATGTAAGGGTAATCGAAATGAGAAAAGAACTGAAGAAGCCTCTGAAATAGAAATCGATTCATTTTTCTTTCCCATTTTATTGTAGTAAAAACCTGAGATATTTTGATAGGAGAAAACTGGAGAAGCAAAAAATATTTATAATTGAATATAAAATCGATGTAGAAAAAATTAAAATCCATCCTGCAATTTTTCATTGGTAAGTTGGGTTTATGTTAATCAAAGCCACCCAAAAGTATTTGAATTTAGTAGGATGTCGTGTTCTTTATCATGACATCAATTCCATGTGTGCCCAAGAAACCTTGATGGTATAACCAAGTAAGCAGAGTCATTAAAGACACTGAGCTTGTTTTTAACTATAGACACACTAGAATATTGAGAAGATAAGAGACTGTTGATGCCTGATAGCAAAGGAGATTTTATGGTTAGGTCTTTCTACAATCTGTTGATGCCTAAGGCAAGTGCAGATAGGGACTGGAACGGCCTGTGGAGAGCCTGGCCCCGCCAAGGGTCGTTTTCTTCTGTTGGACGGCTGCTTGGGGAAGAATTATGACTGTGGATCAGCCCATCACTGTGTCATGTGTGTGGAGGTGAAGAGTCTGCCAACTAATCATTTGCTTCATTGCAGCTTTGTTTCCGAAGTGTTGGCAATGGTTGTGGAAGGTGTTTGGGTTGGTCTGGGTGATGTGGGTCTTGCCGGGAGATGATGAGTGCTTGGAGAGGGGTCAAGTTCAGAGGTCTGCAAACTAAATTCTGGAATGTAGTGCTTCTTTCAATTATGTGGATGGTTTGGGTTGAGAGAAATGAAAGAATTGTCAGAGGGTCCCACAAATCTAAGGCCGTTGTTATAGTGATGATAAAGGTAAGCATTGTGATGTGCAGTCTGCATGGCAAATGGTCAGGGATTGTTGGGAAGATATGTGTCCGGCTGAGCTTCCTAGTGAGCATGTTGATGCAGAAACTAACACGATGCAATGCTAGGGCTGAGATTAAATAAAGAATTAATTTAAACAATTAAAAGACAATGTTCCTTAACAAATTATCACAGAAAATACCAAGAGATTCAATTAAACGATTTAATTATGGCCCAAACTAGTGTTACTTTCGCGTACGTTCCCTATCGGATCTAGAAGATTAGGGTTTTTAGCGAACGACTAGATCTCCGGCAGTTTTAGGGCGTCGAACGAACTTACAAGTGGGTTCTTTCGATACCGAGCGAAAACAAGGCAAATAATGGTGAAGGAATATGTTAGAGTTACGATACTTACGCAACACGTGGATCATAAGAAGTGAGGAGAAAAAGTTGGCCTCGCACCAAACCTCACGTGGGACGAATAATCGCTTTTCAGTTGAGAGAATCACACCCTCACAAAAAGTTTAATCACAAAACTCTCAAAGTTGCAAAAGCAAATTTTATTAACCATCAATTAATTAAAAGTTATTTTTTACAAGCCTTTAAATAGGCTAAGCAAACCCTAACTCGAAATAAAGGAGTCTTAAAATCTTAAAACACTAAAACCACAAGTTTTGAAAAAAAAAAACTAAAATCCCGTCATATCTCGTGCCATCGATCGACCGATCGATTCTAAAGTCAATCGATAGACTGAGAAATAAGTAAATCGCCCAAAGGCTCTTACCACAATCGATTGATCGATAATTCGGAATTGATCGATCGACTAAGAAATATAAATGCGCCCAAAATACTCTGTCCTTTGTCCTCAATCGATCGATCAAATGATAGGATCAATCAATCAACCAAAACACTCTTTAGTCCTTTGAATTTATGCAGTTTTTCTTTCAAGCCACTTTCACGATCTTCTTTCGCCTCCGATAAGTTACACGCGGTTTCTTGAACCGATGTCCGCATCAATTCTCTCCGAGTTAGAAGGATTCATCCCCGATAAATATAGGTTGTGATAGATGTCGAGGAGATCCGAATCAATCTGTTAAAACTATGATTTTAAAATACGAAAACTTGACTCGACTTGGAAATCATCTGAGTAGAGTCAACGTGGAAAATTGGTCCGACTCGACTCAACTTCGACTCAGGTTATTTATATATATATATATATATATATATATATATATATATATAATTCTTCTTCTTTCTTTCTTTCTTTGGTTTCTTTCTTACTTTCTTTGCTTTCTTTCTTTCTCTATTTTGCTTTCTTTCCTTCTTTTTCTTACTTTCTTTCCTCCTTTCCTTCTTTCTTTCTTTCTTTCCTCCTTCCTTCTTTCTACTTCTTTCTTTTTTTCTTTCTTTGCTTCTTTCTTTCTTTCTTTCTTTCTTTACTTCTTTCTTTCTTTCTTTTCCTTCATTTCTTTCTTTCTTTCTTCTTGGGTCATTAAAGTCGACTCGCCGAGTCGACAAACTAGGCCGAGTTTTCAAGCCGACTCAGCGAGTCAACTGAGTCTCAGCCCAAATCGAGTTTGCAACCGAGTCAACCCGAAACTGAGTCGAGTCGATTCGCCCGAGTTTCGAGTCGACTTGGCGAGTTGTAAAACAGTGGTTGAAACTATTCCCTTGTTATCCATGTACTTATGAAATCCCCCTTGGCTGGTGGACACGATCTGATCCTCCAAAACATCTTCAATGATCTCACGTGATGGTCGTGTAGGTGGAGGTAATGTCGTGGGGAGGGGAATAGTGGAATCATCGGATGTGGAAGGCTCAAATGGGTTGGGTGGGATGGTTAAATGGCCATGGGACAGAACTGGATCTTCCACGTTGAAAGTCGTGTCAATCCCCAATTCTGGTAGTAAATCTAGGATGCAAGCGTTAAAACCGACACGCTTCAAAATCCTTTAGGGTCCAGTACCACGAGCTTGTAACTTCTTAACAATCCCTTGAGGGAATCGCTCAGGCCTATTTCGAACCATCACTAAATCGTCATCCTGAAATTCTTTGAACCTTCTATGAGAATCAACAAAAATTTTGTATTTTTTATTGTTCACATTAATTCTTCTTTTAATCTCAGCATGCAATTCATGATTGCGATGTGCAAATGTAGATGCAGACTTTGACGACCTTTGATGAACTGACATCGGGATGAGGTCTACGGGTGTCCTAGGTTTATACCCATGCATGATTTGAAATGAACTCATACCTGTGGTTCTATTAACCGAATTATTGTATGCAAACTCCGCTACAGGTATGATGGAATCCCAACTCCTAATATGCTCACCTACTAGACACCGTAACAAGTTACCTAAACTCTAATTACAACCTCGGTTTGCCCATTAGTTTGGGGTGATATGCAGACGAAAACTGAAGCCTAGTCCCCATTTTGTGTCACAGTGTCTTTCAAAAATAACTGACAAACTTAACATCACTATCAGACACTATAGTTTTAGGCAAACCGTGCAAACGAACAACCTCATTAAAGTAGAGTGTAGCAATATTACTTGCATCTGAGGTTTTCGAACACGTGATAAAATGGGTCATTTTCGAGAAACAGTACACGACGACGAGCACCGAATCGTGCTTGTGGAGGGTCTTGGGAAGGCCTAACACAAAGTCCATAGAGAGGTCTTATCACGGGGTGTGTGGCACTGACAAAGGTGTGTATAACCCGATGTTTTGGCTTCTTTGTTTTATCAGTTGGCAAAAACGACACTGGTTAATGATTTTGATATCTCAGGTGAGATTGGGCCAGTAAAATCGGTCTTCAACCAAGGCAACGGTTTTGTTGGGGCCAAAGTGGCCGACAACCCCTCTAGCGTGTAATTCCCAAACAAGAAAATCTGGCAGAGAAGTGCGGGGAATACACAAGCGGTGTTTTAGGAACAAATACCCGCCCTATAGGGTATACTTACTCTCTCTCACTGAATGCCCACTCATAAGTGAGGTGTACTCTTCACCAAAATCCGGACATGTGAGATAATCTACGAGACGATCAAATCCGATCACCTCAACACTCAATGAGTGCAACGTCGCCACTCTACATCTAAAAGCATCAACAACTCGATTCTCTACACCAGGCCTATGTTTCAGCACAAAGGTAAACCCTTGAAGTTGCTCAACCCATTTCGAATGTCGCGAGTTTAACTTCTTCTAGGAACTAAAAAATATAAGGGCTTCATGATCAGAGAATAAGATAAATTCATGTGGTAGCAAACAGTGTGTCTAATATTTAAGAGATTGTACTACCGCATAAAATTCTTTGTTATAGGTAGAGTATTTCTGCCTAGCCTCATTTAGCTTCTTATTGAAATAAGCTATCAATGGCTCTCTTGGCTTAACATTCCCCCAATAGCTACGCCTGACATGTCACGCGCTACATCAAAGACCTTAGAAAAGTCAGGAAGGCGTATGACAGGAGCTTCCGTCATTCGAGACTTAATCTCCTTAAAGGCTTTTGCCGCAATAAGTGTCCATTTAAATTCTCCCTTTTTTATACAATCGATGATAGGGGATATTATCGTACTGAAGTTATAGATGAACCGGTTGTAAAAAGTGGCTAACCCATGGAAGCTACGTACTTCGTGAATGTTCTGAGGTTCGGGCCATTCCACAATAGCCTTGACATTTTCGGGGTCCGCAGTCATTCCTTCAGAGGTTACGACAAACCCTAAGAAGACAATGCTATGTAACAGGAAAGTGCACTTCTTTAGGTTCGCGTACAATTTTTCTCCTCTGAGAGTCATACAAACTTGCCTTTAGTGGCTTGTTTCTTGTTGTGGCTATAAATAAGAATGTCATCGAAATAAACCACAAGGAACTTGCCTATGAAAGGCCTCAACACCTGTGTCATGATTTACATGAATGTGCTCAGGGCATTAGAAAGCCTGAAAGGCATGACAAACCACCCATATAATCCATCCTTATTTTAAAGGCAGTTTTTCATTCGTCCCCGGGATGAACTCAGATTTGATGGTATCCACTCTTCAAATCGATCTCTGAAATTGTAGTGGCACCGACCATCATGTCTAACATGTCGTCCAATCTCGGTATAGGGAATCGATACTTGACCGTGATTTTATTAATAGCGCAGCTATCGATACACATTCTCCAAGTTCCATCTTTCTTTGGTGTGAGCAGCGTTGACACGACACATTGAATCAATTCTTTCCTTAATAAATCCCTTATGGAGAAGTTCATCAACTTACCTTTTTAACTTCGAATGTTCGGATCGATTCATGCGATAATGGGAAAAGTTAGGTAAAGTAGATCCGGGAATCAAATCAATGACGTGTTGGATGTCCCGTAAAGGTGGTAATTCATCCGGAAGGTCTTTGGGAAAGGCATCCCGAAATTTGCTCATTATCGGTTCAACCTCTTTCAGACACTCAACACTTGACTCTTTGGATGTTTCAATTGTAACAAGGACATAGACAATGTCCTTTGTCTTAGCATCTCCTTCAAACTCTAAAGGGCTAACAATGTGAACGGCCTTAGATGTCTTCTATCTCTCAATTAGGCCTTTACAATTTGACTGGTTGGTTTTCAAAGCAGGTGTTTTAGGGGGCAAAGGATTGATCTTTATTTTATTTCCGTTGTACATGAAAGAACACACGTTCGATCTCCCGAACAATGTAACGTCCATATCATACAACCAAGGCCTCCCGAAGATGATATGCCCCACATCCATAGGTACAACATCACACCATTAGGTGTCCTTATACTAGCCGAATTGTATAGGAACCTGACACCTTCGTGAAACGGGGATTGATGATGAATCGACCCAAGCGATTTTGTAGGGTCGCGGGTGAGGTATGGGTGTAACTTACACTATCGACAATGACTCAACAGGCTTTCTCACCACACTTGGCTACGATATAAAAGATGTTATCCCACCGCTAATCATTACTCTCCTTAGACTGGGTTAGAGCACATCTAACCACAACAGCCCGTGATGTATCTTCCTCCTCAACGGGGTAGGAGACTTCCCTAAGACAAGCCACAATTTATTCCCCTGCAAAATCTTCTTCGTCGCTAGGGAACGATTCAAGCTCATAAACTTCTTCTCCCTCATCGTGTTCATTTCAAGGGTCCTCGACTATGAACAAGTTTCGGGAGAGACATTGTGCTGCAAAATGTCCGACGCCATGATACTTGTAACACTTGTTTTGGCCACCACTCTTGAGGCCTTCAAGCATAGGACCTTTACCCTTATCAACTTTGACTACTGGTGTAGCAACTGAATTGAGCCTAACTAACGGGGTATGAACGTTGGGTTTTGACTCGGGATAGTTAGACCTATAACCGGACCTACTAGTATCGAAACTCTTGGTTTGAGGGGTCTTGAGGTACCGTTTTAACTCTTTAACTCGGGAGAAACACTCATCTAGGTCTGTGACGGGGTATGAAATGGGTTCTCTTTGTAGTTCTGGGCGAAGGCCCATTCGAAATCAGGATAAGGTAACTCTTTTCGGCTCATCCACATTGGTTTGGGACCTTAGGTCTTCAAACTTGTCAATGTACTCTGTAACCGGTGAATTCCCTTGGCGCAATGATTGTCATTGATCAAGAATTCGTTCATCATAGGAAAGAGGAACATACTTTTTGTTCAGTTAGATCTTCATATCATCCCAGGTGGAAGTGAGAAGACCCTGGGACTTCCTACGACGCTCTAATCCCATCCAATAAAGCCTAGCTTGACCCATAAGCTTGACTTTGACAAACCGGACTTTTCGCTCCTCAAACATGGCATACCACTCGAAGTAATTTTCCATGCCAGCCAGCCACTCGAGAAAGACTTTAGGTTGCAAAAGTAGCAGTGTCCATTTTAACGGACTTCATGATTTTGTCGACCTTATTTGGTTTGGATATCATGTCGGGGAGGACCATCTCTCCTATGGTCATTAATGTGGCCGCGATAATGATTTTCAGCGATGACCTCATTCATCTCTTTAATGCAGGTCACCAAAGCCTCATGCCGGGCTTGTTAATCACGCAACTAGTTTTGTAATTGATCGTGGTGATTAGCCATCTGGGCTTGGAGAGCGGCTTGACTCGTGATCAACATAGACATAGGTTCTTTAATTAGGGCTTCTATCTTAATGGGATCCATGACTATGCAAGACAAAAAAAAAAAAAAGATGCAAGACAAAACACAATAAAAGAAATGAACTCTAGAACCTATATGAACACTGCGAACCCTAGACTGACAAATCTCTGATACCAAATATGATGCAGAAACTAACACAATGCAATGCTAGGGCTGAGATTAAAGAGAGAATTAATTTAAACAATTAAAAGACAATGTTCCTTAACAAATTATCATAGAAAATATCAAGAGATTCAATTAAACGATTTAATCCTGACCCAAAATAGTGTTACTTTCGCGTACACTCCCTATTGGATCTATAAGATTAGGGTTCTTAACAAACAACTAGATCTCCAACAGTTTTAAGGCGTCGAACGAACACGCAAGCAAGGTCTTTCGATATCGAGCGAAAACAAGGCAAATAATGAATTTTAATGGTGAAGGGATAGGTTATGGTTACGATACTTACGCAACTCATGGATCATAAGAAGATAGAGGAGAAAAAGTTGTCCTCTAACCAAACTGCATGCAGGACAAAAAATCGCTCTTCGGTTGAGAGAATTACACCCTCATAGAAAGTTTAATTACAAAACTCTCAAAGTTGCAAAAGCAAATTTCATTAACCATTAATTAATTAAAAGTTGTTTTTACAAGCCTTTAAATAGTCTATGCAATCCCTAACTCGAAATAAAGGAGTCATAAAAACTTAAAACACTAAAACGACAAGCTTTGCCAAAAAAGACTAAAATCTTGTCATATCTCGCATGATCGCATGAGAAATAAGTAAATCGCCCGAAGGCTCTGGCCACAATCGATCGATCGATAATTTGGAATTGATCAATCAACTGAGAAATATAAATGCACCCAAAATACTATGTCCTCTGTCTTCAATTGATCGATCGATCGAATGCTGGGATCGACCGATCGACCAAAACACTCTTTAGTCCTTCGAATTTGTGCAGTTCTTCTTTCGAGTAACTTTTACGGTCTTCTTTCACCTTCGATAAGTTACGGGCGGTTACTTAAATCGGATGTCCCCATCACATGTCCTCATGCCTGCTTCGGTTGTGACGTTTACCTTCTTCAGCTGTGAGGTTTGTGGGTGGGGTGGGGGGTTGTGTTTGCCCAACGCGAGTCCTTTGTCTTTTTAGTTTTGTTTTACTTTTTGTGGTCTAGCTGCTCGCTATATCCCAATTATGCATTTTTCATTTATTTCCTTTTAATGATATTTTACATTCTTACTTATAAAAAAAAGTATTGAGGTCAAGGAACTGGATGAAGCATGTAGAATAACCTTGATAAAAAAAGTATTGAGGTCAAGGAACTGGATGAAGCATGTAGAATAACCTTGATTTCAGAGTATATAAGCTTAAGCTGTTCTAGGATAGATTTGAGCTTAGTCGTTTCTAAATTTCTAATAGAATTCTTGAAAACACTCCCTTTTTTATCACTTGACACAATAGAAAGTTGAGGTGAATAAATTAGGAAAAAGCGTGCAGGTCCACCTTGTCACTTCACTACATATAAATGAATTAAAAGTAAGGTTGTCAAATCGTGTATAGTTTCGTATATCATAATCAAGAATTTTTGTATTGTGTATCGTATCGTATCGAGTATCAGAAGACACTTAGATATTTATAAATATACGAGGAAATATATAAATATATACAAAAATTCTAAAAATAAGAAAGTGATATATATATATATATATATATATATATATATATATATATATATATATATATATATATATATATATATATATATATATATATATAATTATGATCATTTACTAAGTGGCGAAACATTCATTCAATCATCTGTCACATTAAAGATTCGAATTTAAATTAAATAAATTAAACAAAGAAAAATGTTTCATTGGATTTATTTATAAAGTGGAGATAAAAATCCTGTCACATAACATTATTACCTTTTCAATTTTCCATTGTATAAAAAGAAACCCTATAGCAGTACAAGTATAATTGTGGTGTGTGTGTATTTTATGCTTGTATAATATATTTATATGATGTATCTTTCAAGTTCCAACTTCCACTAAATTAACGCCTAATATTGTTTCTTGATATTACCAGTTTCTTACTTCTCTTATTTCTCTTATTTCAAGTTCCATCTTCCTCTTCTTTCTTTATTCTTGTTAATCATTTTTTTGGTACTGTTTTTTAGATTAGAGTTGGGGTAACTAAATGATAGTATTTTTAAAATAAAAAGTTAGTTATAATCGAAATTACATGTATCATGTATCATAATGTATCGTATTGTATCGTATCATATCGTACCATGTATCGTAAAATACAGATAAAAAAGATACACATCATAGATACGTATCGTTTTCTATAGTATTGTGTATCGTATTGCGTATCTTATTGTGTATTGTAAGATGTTGACAACCATGATTAAAAGCACGCTAGGAGGGCAATCAACTTCAGGCAGATTTATAGCCCCTTTTGGTGAAGTAACTTCTGGCATAGAAATGTGGAACGTCTTTTTAAGTACTTCAACTGGAAGGTGCACGATGACGCAACCTTGAGGTTGCAAGACCACTTAGTAGAGAAAAAAAGAAGAAAGAAAAGAATTAAAGAAAGAATAGTTACAATGTTATGTGGTTCAATTTCAAATAATGCTAAGGATCCATGTCAGTATCTAAAAGCTGCTTGTTTGTCTTTATTTGTCAAACCCATGGTTTTAAAATTCGACGAGTCGACTCGGCTCAACCAAGATTTGAGCCAACTGGTCTATTGCCTCGATTAAGACCTCAACTCGGTCGACTTGCCGATCCAACTCGAGAACTCGGCCGAGTTTGTCGGCTCGGCGAGTCGACTTTATGTAACTAAAATTGAAGGATCGGCGGGGGTTTTAAATGAACTTAAAGGGCATACTTGTCTTTTCACCCCCTTTATATTTAAAGACTTGGATCCCTCGCCAGAAACTCGAAGACAGAAGAAGAAAGATAAAAGAAAGAAGAAAAAGAAGAAAGAAGCTCGTGCTCTAAAACTCATTGCAACCCTCAGCCACCCCTCTCGTGCCCTAAAAGCTGTAAGGTTTTTTTTCACTTTATAAGCCACATATTTGAATCGTGCCCTAAACTCTGTATTTTTTTTCACTTTATAAGCCACAGATTTAAATCGTGCCCTAAAATCTTTTTTTTTCACTTTATAAGCCATAGATTTGAATCATGCCCTAAAATTTAGTATGTGGTTGATCTTTTTTTTTTTATCGGTAATAGAGATTATATTAAAAACAGCAAGGCGTTG
Organism: Chloranthus sessilifolius; assembly: GCA_021018995.1. Lineage (NCBI taxonomy): Eukaryota > Viridiplantae > Streptophyta > Magnoliopsida > Chloranthales > Chloranthaceae > Chloranthus > Chloranthus sessilifolius. Next base: position 21,622,115 of record CM037589.1, read on the forward strand.
AGCGACAATACAATCCCAGTATACAGACATCAAACCGGATAAAAGAAATGAAAAACAGCAAAAACAACACCAACGACACACACCACAGGGAACCACAGCCAACGCGGGTCGCACTCAACCCGGATCCCACGAGAAATCAGTGCCCCCCCCCCCTCTTGACACCCAAAATCTCATCAAATCTGTGACTGCCTTGACGATCATCCCCACCAGTTTGCTCCTATTCTCAAAAATTCTGGCATTCCTTTCGCACCATAAACACCAAAAAACAGCAAACAAGGATGCGGTCCAGTATCCCCCACTCTCCCCGTCAATCCTCGCACTGGCCCAACTCAACATTTGCTAATAGGGTGTCTCCGGCACGACCCATCTAACCTTAAACGCCTTATACATGGCCGTCCAAACCTTGGTTGCGAAACTGCAGTGCAAGAATAAATGGGGAGCGGACTCCTCACCATTAGCACACATCACGCAAGCATTCGGTACATCGAGGCCCCTCCAGATCAGCATATCCCTTGTGAGAATCCTATCCTTGCAAATCGTCCATCCAAAAAATCAAATCTTCAACGGAATAGGCAACCTCCACAATCATTTTCCATCGAAAGTAGTGAGTGGTCGTCGCAACAGCAGCCCATAAAAGGATTTGACAGAGAATTTACCGTCCCTACTAGGATCCCAAATTCACTGATCCTGCCCCTGAGGATTTCGTTGCAAGTCATATAGTCTCAACATCAGAGCTGCGAAGCACCCAACGTCACTATCCCTCAATGCCCTTCTTGTGCCAACCTCCCAAACAGCCCCTCCCTGCGTGTGAGTCACGAAATCGTCAATCATGCCCCCCTAGTTCGAAGCAACGGCGACAATCGCGGGAATTCATCCTTAAGAGCAGCCCCATCCACCCATACATCCTCCTAGAACCTAATGCGAGTTCCACATCCCAACATATACCGAAGGCCCTTAGCAAACCTCCCCCATATACTACAAACTCCTTTCCACCACACAGAGGATCCTCGCTGAACCGTGGGGCGTATTCCCCACCCACCTGTAGAAGTCCCATACTTCTCGGCCAACACCAACCACCATAAACTGCTCCTCTCCTCAGCCTTCCCCGCTCTCCAATGCCACTTACCAAGCAAAGTCAGGTAAGTCGATTTAAGGCTACGGATGCCCAACCCACCACAAGGAACCGGCGGCTGACAACAGTCCCAATTAACCAGATGATATCTTTTTTGCCATCCCGATCCCTCCCAGTGAAACGACCGCTGGATTTGTTCTAATTGGTTGACAACTTTCATAGGGCATCTAAACATGGACATGAAAAAAATAGGCATCGACGATAACACTGCTTTGAGGAGAATCAACCTGCCGCCATTGCTTAACAACTTCCCTTTCCAGGAAGAAAGCCGTTGCTCAAACCTTTGCACCACCGGAAGCCAGTCACAAGCCGTGGGCTTCCTCAGCCCGAGGGGCAACCCGAGGTACTTGATAGGTAGCTTCTCGCTAGCATAGTTGACCGTATGTGCCAATTCCTGAACCATAGAATTCTCAGCGCCAATCCCCGTGACAGCAGACTTGTGAAAATTAATCCGCTGCCCCGACATGGCCTCATACACCGATAGAATCCTAGCAAGCACGCTGAACTCAGCAACATCAGCCTTCCCAAATAAGATCGTGTCGTCAGCAAATTGCAGATGCGAAATGTACCTTCCCTCAGCCCCCACTTGTACACCGGATATCAGCTGTAGCTCCCTGGCACGTGACATCAGTCCTATAAGCGCCTCCCCAACCAGAATAAAAAGGAATGAGGATAGAGGGTCCCCCTGCCTGATACCCTTGGAGCTCTTGAAATACCCAGGAGGAGTACCATTTATCATCACCGAGCACCACGAAGAGGAATAGCAGCCTCGCATCCACTTCCTCCAAGTCACATCGAACCCCAAACGACGTAACATATAATCGATATTCTCCCAATTGACCCGATCGTATGCTTTTTCCATATCTACCTTCCAAATCGCAGCTGGGATTTGCTAGATATGGGCCAAATGAATGGTCTCGTGGGCCACCACAACAAGATCCGTTAACTGCCGGCCATAAACAAAAGCCCCCTGATTCCCAAAAATAATAGTGCTCATCACTTGCTTGAGCCTATTAGCGAGCACCTTCGAAACGATCCTGTACAGGCAATTGGTGAGACTGATCGGGCGATAATCCGCAATATTCTCAGCCCCACACTCTTTGGGGATGAGGGTAATGAAAGTGGACTTTACAGCCCTTCCAATAAACCCGGACTGATGAAACTCACACATGACGTCCATCAAATCAGCCTTGATAGTCGACCAACACGCACGATAGAACTCCATGGTAAACCCATCCGGACCCGGCGCCTTGTTCCTACCCCCACTCTTTATCGCCCTCCACACCTCCTCAGTAAAACCTCCCTCAAGCCCCCTACTCACCTCCTCCGATATGGACTTAAAGGGCAGCCCATCCAGCTCGGATTTATCCCCCCCTCCTCCGTATACAATCGCTTATAAAACTCCACCACCCTCTCACGGACCTGGTCATCGCCCGTGCACAACGTTCCATCAACGACAATGTTACCAATATATTTCTTGCTATTTTTTGCATTGGCAACAGCGTAAAAATATTTAGAGTTAGCGTCCCCTTCCTTGAACCATCGAACCTTTGCTTTCTGCATCCAAAAGAGTTCTTCGACTTTGCACGTATTGTTGAATTCCGTCTTATACCGGTACCTATCCTCCCTCTCCTCAACCGTAAGAAGACGGTCCTCTTCAACGCAGTCCAACTCCTTCAGTTTCACAAGCAGCCTCTCCTTATTGACATTAACCCGGCCATACTCGTCTTGGTTCCAGGTTTTAATGTGGTCCTTTAAACGCCGTAGTTTGGACAAAAATTGAAACGCAGCAGTCCCAAGTCTGATTGGTTCACCCCACCATCCCTGCACCTTCTCCTGGAAAGATCCGTTCAACAGCCACATGTTCTCAAGCCGGAATGGAGTAGGCCCTTTCCCTTTTGATTCAGTAATCAGCGCTAAAGGTCAGTGGTCCGAGACGGCACGAGCGAAAGCTTCGAGTCGCACCCCAGGAAACAGGTCCAGCCACTCCATCGTGCACAAGAAATGATCAATCCTACTAAATGAAGGATTATCCTGGAGGTTAGACCAGGTGAACCGCGCGCCAGTTAACGGGATATCCATTAATCCCCAATCCGAAATGAGGGAGTTGAAATCCAGCATAACCCCCAAGTCCGACGGCCCGCCATGTTTTTCGAAGCCCCATCGAATTGCATTAAAGTCCCCAGCCAAGCAAAAGGGCAGGTCCCACCTAGCAGCCAATGCAGTCAGCTCATACCAAAACTCCTCCCTCTCACGGTCCACACTTGGGCCATAAATCCCCGCAAACATCCACTGAGTACCCGCCACCTTATCACGCAGCACCACAGCCACCGAATAAAGGCCCAATTTCTCATCAACCTTGTCAAAAAGTACCGACAACCAAACAACCAAAATTTCACCCGATGTGCCAACCGAGTCAACACCAATCCAATCCCAATTTCCACCGCCAAGGACCGACACGACTTTCCTCCTATCGCTGCTGCCCCATTTGGTCTCCTGTAAGGTAACAATGGTCGGTTTAAAACTCGCAATTACATGTTTCACTCCAGCCTGTTTATTCCTATCACAAATTCCCCTCACATTCCATGATAGTATCTTCATAACCAACCCATTTGGAGCCAGCCCACAATCGGAGTGCAGCTACACTCCCCCCCGGCCCTCTCCCATTCGACATTCCCCATTCCAACCGTGCAAGTTCCCGCCCTCCACCTCGCCGCTTTCGCTTATTCCCCTAACGGCCGAACAGAGTAGTCTAGAACACCTTCCACAGCTCCTCCTCAGGCCCTCTGAACGACATCCCAAGGTTCCGACCCAAGGCAATCAAGATGTCGATATCCTCCATCAGCTCAGACTCTTGACCAGACCCAACCCCATCTGCACCATCCAAAGCCAAGTACTGGCCTTCCCCGTCCGCTGGATTCCCCAACTCCTCCCCGAAATATCCCAATAACCCCATCATCCGGCAGTCAAGAGGCTCCACATCAGATCCAGTCCCCAAACCGGCAATTGCTGTCAGCAAATCCCTCCGGCCGTCAATTCTACAACTTGCCCGTGTCGCCAGAGAAGAAGCACCTTGGTCGGGTAAGATCGGAGACGCCCCAACAAACCCAAACCACTTAAACCTTTCACGTGCCTCGCACGCCGTAACGCGGTTGACGAAAAGGCCCCTCATCAAGCATCCCCGAGCTATTGGGTCGAACCCAACCGAAATAGAAACAAGTGTAGTCATGGGGTCCCGACCCGATAGAATAGCAAAGGTCCCCCGGTGCTTCGAAGCACGGGCCCGAATGAGGCCCGTCGCCATCTGTCCCCCAAGACCAGCCCCCCTCTCGATATCCCTCCACGTGTCGACAAGAACCAACTGGTCCCCCTCAGCTAATCGTATATATTCATCACCCTTTGACCTCAGCGAGCTTCGAGAACCTTCAGCCAAACCACATGTCACACGCCCCATACGTCCCACACCCCGAGACACCCTCCACCCCTTTCGTCTTCGAGTATAAACCTTAGCCCCTTTCCCCCTGCCAAAGTCCTTATCACAGAAAGGGAAAGAAGCAGCCTTGGTCACCATCGGATCCCAGGTAAGCCGCCAATCCCCGTCCTTTGTCCTCATCATCTACCTTCCCTCACCAACCCCTTGTCCTTTGTCCTCATCATCTCCCTTCCCTCACCAACCCCTTGTCCTTGTAGGTGTACGGATTCGGCCTCACCGTACGAAGAAATCTCTGCCATAGGAGACGCCAACGGTGTGCTAGCCAACAGATCGCCCCCAACGGCAGCAGAGGAGTCCCCGTCAATCGAAACTTCTCCCACCGGAATCTCCTCATTTTTCACCTACAAACCATGAGTCAACCCTGGGAATCCGAGGATCGCACCATCCGTCCCCAACAAGGGCGAACCCCCAGATGGCCCGAGCCCGTACGCCGGCGGGAATGGGGCCGAGCCCCTCTCCGAGCCTCGCGTCGGCCTCCCACATCGGACTGATGGATAGAGGAACGATTGAACTTCTACTATACATCTATCGAGGCTGCCGACGTTGATATCCCAGGCCCCCTTGGATCCTTCAACCGGTGGATGCTGCAGGAAGACCCACTCGAGTCGTGCGATCTCTATGAAGAGCTGCACCACTTGGCCGCCAATCAGGACCTCACAGACCCTTGGAATGCAGTCCAGCGAGTCACCCCAAACCAAGATCCTGGCATGGCTGGTATCCCAAAGGTCGATCGTACGTCGATCAACCCGAACGAAACCATCTCACCGATCACCAATCCCCCTGAAGACCTTCGGAGCCCACACATGCACCGATAACCCAAAAATGCAGATCCACAGTCCATGACTCTCCCACTCTATCTGAAGATCCCCCACCGTTTATTCCCATGGTCGGCAAACCACCGGACAATTTTGAATGTGCAAATGCTTGACCTGGCAAATAGCGCTAGCCTCCTCCTCCGAGCCAAGCCGCAAGAGGAATTTAGTCCCAGAGATAGTGGAGACCGTAGGTCTCATAGGAACTTGCCACCTGTAATTAATCCATTGATGTACATGAAATAAAGACACAGTATCCTTAATAACAGATGGAATCTCCCAGTAAGAACGTAGATTAACCACGAGAGACCGGAACTGTGCAGATTCAAAGATTAATCGGCCAGAACTCGGCTTCACAATGTCGTTCTCCCCGGTAAAAACCACCCGGTCATGCCCAACCGGCCCCGCAATATCCGGCCCGGACTGGCCACAACTCCGGTCACTAGCCATGTCCATCACCTTGCCATACGCCCTACCGGCAATGGACCACCCCTGCTACACATCACACAACTGCGATTTCGTTAGAACTGGTTGCTTCCTTGCACCCGCCTTGGGGACCTAATCTTCCCCCGCCTTAACAACCAAGCCCAATCCTCTCGGAGAGTCACACCCGTATCGGTGACAAATCGCCTGGCGTCAAAAATTGACGTTTCGGCACCGAGCACATATCCAGTCACCCGCCCGGAGTACCAGGCAAGAACCCGCCGGAGTACTCTTTAAGCTCATCTCGTTTGTTTAAAATGTAATGAGTATTTAGAATGTGATAGATTTGATAATGTAAAGTTAACCTTTTGTTTAAATGTAATGAATATTTAGATGGATGGTGTTTTATGAATTTCTAATTATTAAATGGATGGGATATGGACAATAATGAATTTTCATCTATTAAATATTTAAATTTTATATATATATATATATATATATATATATATATATATATATATATATATTAAGTAACTCAAGCCGGAGCGAGCCGAGTCGGATTGATTTTCCGCGTTGACTCTACTCAGATGATTCCCGAGTCGAGTCGAGTATCCGTGTAAAACCATGGTCAAACCTTTATAATTCATACAAATCACTAAAAAATGATTAAGTCAAAATAAGGCAAAAAAAATACAACATGCATAATCGAATCACAACCTATGACCCGTTGAAGAGATACCCTATGTGTGTGTGTGTGTGTCTATATATATATATATATATATATACAATTTTCTATTATTAAAATTTCATTTTAAAAGGATTTTGTTTAAATTAAAAAAGTTCTATTTGATTAAGAATTGGAGTTCAAATTTTTGTGCAAAAGTAAGATGATGCAAAGATGTAAAAGAAGTTTAGAGAGAGAATGGACACTCCCTATTGGTATTTTCTGGGAGAGAGCAATAGATGGACTTTTGAAATATAATTCCAGACTCTCAAATCTGTGTTAGATGCTATGGCGTCCCTTTGCTGGCAGTGTCTTTCGTTCAGCTGGCTTGGTTTCTGAAATCCTGCCAGAATGTGGGAGCAAACTAGACCTCCGTAGGCCTTCCCGCTTACTCTAGTTTGAGGTTTTTGTTTCTGTTTGGGCCGTGCATGGTTTTTGTTGTATAATTTTCTTTTTGTTGCTGCCTTTTCTCTTTTATTTATTTATTTATCACATTAAAATATAATATCATTAAAAGAAAAGAAATTACGGTGGATCAAAGAGGCAAAAGAAGAAAGAAAACAAAGAAAAAACAACAAAGGCAAGACCAAAGAGAACGTAAGAAAAAAATAAAACAAAGGCTACCAAAATGCAGGGACTTAAGGGCATCTAATTTGTTCCCATTCTAGAAGGATGTTGGCCATCAAAAACGCCTCTCCTGGAGATCTCGAATACACAAGGATAAGTCCTCAATAATCGTATTTGCTCCTCGCTTTCTTCTTTGATCCATTTTTTCGTGTTATTTTAAAATATACCTATAAATTTGACTAAAAAAAATTAGTGAGAATCCTTCATCAACTATGATCAATTCTCTTTGAACATTAACAAATCTCTAACAACACTAGAATAATGTGGAGTATGCGAACAAGTTTTCTGAACTCTCAATAATGGGATGAATGAATTAGAGGAGGAATTCCTCTGGTGAGATTTCGAATTTTCAATGGAGGATCAAAAGTAGCTTGTTACATAGTACGTTTGGAACTGAGTAAGCCTCTCAATCAAAATTAAAAGTCAAAGATCAAAGGAAGTCTAATTCAAAGAGTGACTGGATATTGGGGGTCAGTAACAGCGAAATTATGTGTAAGAACCTCTAAGGGGTGATTTGATCTATAAGTAAATGTAGTTGACCAGTGAAACGAGGAGTATGAATGAGAGTGTGATGAAATGGGTGACATTTTTACTATAAGGATCTTGAAGAGCTTGAAGTAAAGGTGGATAAAGGAGAAATATTAATGATTTGTTGTGCCCCTGTGGCTATGTGCAAAGAAGAGAAAAAGACGATTACTGTTGGCAACAGGTATTTTACTTCGTAAATAGACAAAGCATTTTAACTTCAAAACCGGTAGGGATTATTTTGAAATCAGTCAAAGATCTGGTATGTCTATGGGGCTCTACTGGCAGCGACACCCCCCCCGGGTTAAGGAGGAATTGGGACAGGGGCTGCTCCTATCCTATGGGCTTTTGTTTTGTTTTTTACCTGATGTACTAGTTTTCTTGTTGTCTTACTTTTGGTCGTCCTGTATTGTATTGTTCTATTCAGCACCTTATTGGTTATCAATATAATTTCAAATTACTAATCAAAAAAAAAAAAATTAACTTAAAAACTACGCTCGCCGCTGAATCTAACAGCATGGTTGAAAGGAGCAATCCTTGACATAATCTCCTTCAAATTTTGAATATTTAAGTCTTCGATTATCATAGGGAACCACGACGTGGTATGTTATAATTTGAGAAAATTGGAGGTAGCTTAATTCCTTTTCATTTTTATGAATTTAATTCAGTGATCAATTTTTTTTGGATAATTAAGTGAGGTTTCGGGGGTGGGTTGGGGCGCTCACCTTCAGTAGAAAAATAACTTGAAGATTACAAACGATAAAAAAAACAGAATTAAGAATCTTCAAGAACTGGAGAGATGAGAGAGAGAGAGAGGGAGTCATGCTATTTACATTCTTTCTTAAGAAATGGGTTTCTGTTTTTTTAAGAAAAATAAGAGGTAGAGCGGCGTTGTTTTAGATGGAAAAATCAAATTTACAATTTTTTCTTATTTTTTAGATTGACAATAAAAAAAACCTTTGTAAAAATAATAAAATAATTTTATGTAGAATTTGTATCACATGTGTTGCAATTTCTACCAGTTCCGTTATTTTATATCTGTGGTTATATGTTGATTTGTGCTGTCAAGGATAAGCCTTAGGCATGAAATGCTGCAAGAGCAAGGCAGGCTATCCTTTAATGTATAAAAACAATTTTATTTATTGAATGCAACTGAACATTTTTCTCTATGTAACTGGGAGGCTCAAGTTGTTTTTTAATAGATAAAATTCAGACATTTAATTGCCATTTGCTTATCATTCTAGAGTAACTGGTTTCATGCAGGCGTTTGTAAATCTCAAACTGATTATGCAAGGGGTGGGACGCAAGAGAAGAGTTCACTTGTCATTTGCTTTGGGGAGATGTTGATTGATTTTGTCCCAACAGTTGCTGGAGTTTCACTCGCAGAAGCACCTGCATTTAAGAAAGCTCCGGGCGGTGCTCCTGCCAATGTTGCTGTTGGGGTATCAAGACTGGGTGGGTCGTCGGCCTTTATTGGAAAGGTGCATCGAGCAATTCTAAACTTTGATTTGTTTTGTTTCTATTTTTATTTTTATGCCAATGAATAGTTTCTCTGATAACATTAATTTTATAAATTTAGCATATTGAATTGAAAATAAATTGTCATGTTTGACATCTTTATTGGAGAAAGACCCAATTCATCTGTTTCTTATAGTACGGTTGTCTTCTATATATCTGTAATATACTTTTGTGCATTAAAATCCATATGAATAAAGTCATTACATGTTGATTTTAGCTTACTCAACGAAAGGGAGCATGTTATTATGTACTCGTATTCCTATATTGTTATATGTTTCAAGATTTTAAAATAGCTTTGCCGGCAAAAGGAAGCACATGTTTACGTACTCATATTTATATTAATATAGTTGTCAACACTATAATCTACTCAGTATGGTTGTGTCAGCAAATCCATGTTTACATACCTCATTTCTCTATACCTCCTTCCTTATAAGATGCTACGATGCTTCTTAGATAAACTCATGATTTTTTGTCCTCTGTTGAGCAATAAAGTAATATGTTGTTCACTGCTCTTATTTGTCCCTCTTGAATTACAAAATAAAATGCATTTTCAGGTAGGTGAGGATGAATTTGGGTATATGCTGTCTAATATTTTGAAAGAAAACAATGTTGATAATTCCGGCGTGCGTTTTGACCCTGGTGCACGAACTGCACTAGCATTTGTTACACTTAGAGCTGATGGTGAGCGTGAATTTATGTTTTTCCGCAATCCAAGTGCGGATATGCTTCTTCTTGAGTCAGAACTCAACGTTGACCTTATTGAGCAGGTAATATTTTCTGAAACAGAACTCATTCTTCTCTTTAGAGGTAGAAGATTAATGATGAGAGTAAAATATCTGATTTCGTATTTTCTTTCCTGATAATTGTAAATCCAGGGAAGTATTTTTCACTATGGATCAATTAGTTTGATTGAGGAACCATGTAGGTCAACTCATCTTGCTGCAATGAAGATAGCTAAATCGTCTGGTAGTTTTCTGTCTTACGATCCCAACTTGAGATTGCCACTATGGCCATCAGCAGATGCTGCTAGGGAGGGAATCATGAGTATATGGGATCAGGCAGACATTATTAAGGTATAACTTTAAAATGTAACATTGATATTTGAAACTCTATGACTCCTACAATATACCAGCCTTTCATCACGTGCGACACAATCAATAGGTCTCCTCAGTTCACACAGGATTTTGTGTTTGGACTTCTTTTTGTTTCTGCAGATAAGTGAGGAGGAAATTTTGTTTTTGACTCGAGAAGATGATCCTTATGATGATAATGTGGTATTTAAGAAGCTTTTCCACCCTAACCTTAAACTTCTGCTCGTAACTGAAGGGTCAGGGGGTTGCAGATATTATACCAAGGTAACCATAGAGCTTCTGTCTTTGCCCACACTTTTTAAACATGTTCTAGAGGGTAGATACCCTATACTACATAGCATCAAATCAGGTATTTTCTTCTGATTTATGTGTCGATTTCTATGGAAATTATTCAATGCAGACTGTTGGTTATGGCCCATTGAGCATCCAACATGCTCCATTACTAGATTGTATAAATGAAATACATTCATGTCTTGTACTATCAATTGTTCTCTTGTGAAAACTAAAATGATTGCTTCATCCCCTAACTTTCTTTTGTTTTAGTTATATATATATATATATATATATGTTTTGGACCGATACGGTGCATTCAAGGTACCATATTGGTGCCTCCCATACAAAAACCCAAAATACCGTATGATACATTGGAATGTATCGTCCGATACGTATTGGTTTTGGGGCTGGATGATACGTATCGGTTTTCCAAAATTTTGACCCATGTATATATATATATATATATATATATATATATATATATATATATATATATATATATTTTCTGTTTGTTCTCAAATTTTTGGAATTTCTGTTTCCTATATATGGGTTGATCTAGCTCAAGTTGTCATGTTTGTTTTGTCATAAGCTTTTGACGACAACCAAAATCATCATGCAGGAATTTAATGGTAGAGTCGATGGTGTTAAAGTTAAAGCTGTTGACACTACAGGTGCTGGAGATGCATTTGTCAGTGGGGTACTAAGCAGTTTGGCTTCTGATCTAAATCTGTATCAGGTATCATATGGCCTTGCATAATTCAACTTGAACTTCTAATTGTGGTCTTTGTTTTGTCATAGCTTATTTTAATTTGTTGGAAGTTGTCAAACTTTGGTAATTACTTGAATCAATTTATCCTTTTTTTCCCCTATACCCTCGGTTTCAATTTTAGGTGTTACATGGACATGGAGTCTGACCTGTGTTGTGAGTCTGACTCAACAAGCCAATAAAATCTACACTCCTTACCCTGTCTCTACAAAATAATACTTTAAAATAATAACCTATACGTGTGTATATATATATATATATATAGGGTAGAGGGGTTCAAACCAACCACGTAGGCGATGGGTTTGAACACCGGATCACATGTCATGTCGCACGTGGTGGCCAGTTGGCCCACATCCTCTAAGGGTTCACCAGTCCCTCTAGGGTTTTAGGGGAAAAAATGGACTTTTTCCTCCTTTTCACGGATCAAAGACATGGGTTTTCCACCCAAAATTATTGCCATTCAAAATTTTAACCTTTGACCACAAAATCAACTGTCAAAATACTTTTTTTGGGGCGACCTTGGGCATGTGCACATGGCACCAAACTGGTTCGAATATATATATATATATATATATATATATATATATATATATATATATATATATATATATATATATATATATATATATATATATATATATGAGAAATGGGAATATGTATTCGAACGCACGACGGTGACCGTGCGTTCGAGTGCTAAATCACGTGCCAAGTGGCACAGTATCGCAAGTTACACGCATCCTCTAATGGTTTCACTGAAGGGGACGCCGACATCAAGGACATCGGATTTGGGCCGCATCGAATCTACCGACGGAAGAAGCGGAGGACCCAACGAGAGAAACTACCGGGAAAGGAGCCTAACAAGCTGCAAAAGCAACACTTCTACCCAGATTTGCTCGATCGAGTGGGGCTCCTCCGCGAGCGAGGTTGAAGAGGGAGTTAGGGCAAACTTTGGGTCGTTCGAGCAACCTCGGTTCCCGCTCTAGCGAGTTCCACTAGAGAATTGAACGAGAAACCACTTAAGTTCTCACTCGAGTGAGAACCATTCCTGCTCGAGCGAGTTTCGAAGATAGTTATGACACAAGCTGCCCTTGTTTTTCATTTGTTTTCTTTTCTTTTCTTTTCTAGCATTTTAGATTTCATTTTAGGGTAACATTGTACTTTTCTATTTTAGGATTTTCCCTTTTTGGTACCTACTATAAAAGGTCCTTATGTAACCCATTCTTTGTATTGATGGTTATTGAATGAAAGTGCAAACACTTTGAGTTGGAGATGAGCTTTAATGGAGAGTGAGTCTCATGGATCAAAATATCGGACGATACTGATATGTATCATCCGATACGTAACGTTTTGGAGGGTATTCGATACAATAAAATGGGTTTTTATCGGGTACCCCCTAAAACAGTCAAATTATCATCTGATATGGGCAAATTATCACCTGTATCGTCCGATAATATGTTTTTACCCATATTATCGTCCGATAATATGGGTAAATTATCGCCTGTATCGTCTATATTGGACAATAATTTGAAACTCTCGTCCGATCATGGGTCAAAATATTGTCCGATACCGATACGTATTGGACGATATGTATCGGTTTTAGACCTCACCGATACGGTACACTCAAGATACCATATCGGTGCTTCTCATACAAAAATCCAAAATTTCGGACGATACATTGGAATGTATCGTCTGATACCAATACATATTGGTTTTGGGGCTGAACGATACGTATCGTTTTTCCGAGATTTTAACCCCATGCGTCCGATAATTTGAAATTATCGTCCGATAATTTAAAGATTCAGAATTTTATAGTATTTTTTGAGATTTTTTTTGGACAAAAAAACGTATTAGTCCGATGCATTCAATGTATCGCTGATACATTGAATGAATTGGACGATACACGATACGTATCGTCATAGAGGTTTGGACGATACGTATCGAAAATTTAATTTTTTGAACCATGGTGAGTCTTCTTCCCTATGTGGGTTTGGTGTGATGCCCATGTGTTTTCTTTGATTTTCTCTTTTACCTTTTCTATTTGCTTACTAGTTCTTGCATCTATTTCTTTTTCTTTTACTTGTTTGAATCTCCAAAACCCTAATTCTAGAGCTATCTTGATACCCATCCTTGTGGATTGATTCTAACCTCTACCCGTCGATTCGTGACTGTTGTTGGGCTTGAGATCGCTTGATTCGTGACCGATTGTGTGTTTGTTTCAAAGCCCCAGTAAGGAGCCACGCGATTCCACATTGAACATGCCGAGTGAACTCCCGACCTAGAGGATGCTAGAGTTCTATTTCTAGGATCGCACCTTCCTCAAATCTAACAGAGCTCGCCCGCCGGATTGGACCCTAGTAATTGTTCAATTAAGTAACTTAATTCGGCAATTATCATCTCATATGCATTTCGTGGTCGTTGTCGTGCGTCATTCACCCAACCCCTTAGGAATTTTGGGAAAAAAATTTATTTTTCAAAGTTTCCCATATGCCCGCTGAATGTGGTGCATTAATTTTTGCTCCTTTGACCAATATTTGGACGGTGGATAGATGCCCTTTTCATTTTTTTTAAGATGGATCTATGCAAGTTGTTATGGCACCCAATCCTCGTGATTGTTGCCACGTGGTGCCCAGCTGGTTCGAACGCATGATTCAACAATGGGTTCTACTGTATAGTCCCAAATATCTCTCTCTCTCTCTCTCTCTCTCTTTCTCTCTCTCTCTCTCTCTCTCTCTCTCTATATATATATATATATAGTGAGAGAGAGAGAGATACATATATACTGTTACCTCACCATATCTAAGGATCAGCTTTGGATCTGTGGTTATTCCTTTGTCTGTTTTGGGTTTTGTTTTCGGCTCATGCATCTTTGTAGGGTATTTGGTAAGTTTGGCATGGTCTGCTTGTGCATAAGTATCTCACTTTCGCGCGGATAGGCCCCTCTTTTACCTTTTAAGTTTTAATAATAATAAGAAGAAACTAAGATACTTACAAAAATCTGAAAAGTTTCCCCATGTGAGCTTAGTGCTAATATATGATTATTGTGGTTATAATGATTATAGAATTGGTGGATGCCTACTTCTATTAATTTTTATAATAGCATACATATGTTAATCCTTAATACATATATAACATGTACAAAGAGTCCACACAGTAAAAAAGTCCGACACTTGTCTGACTAGGGCCCATTATCTCTCTTTTTTTTTTGTTGCCTAGGACCCATTCTTGTCTCTGATCTTACTCTCATTTACTTCCCTTAGTGTTTTTATTACATTGCTTCTGACCGATACCATATAGTTTAGTTTCGTGTTACTGCAAATGTTTCCTGTGTGAAAAGACTTCAGAGGAGACTAAGGGCATAGCCACATATAGCTATGTAGGGGCTCTAGGCCCCATTTAACTTGAGAGAACATATAAGATATGCTTCTTATACAATCCTTTTTGTGTACAAGCCCCCAAATGTACGTTAAAACTACTATTAACATCTGTCGACCATCATTAGCCCCTGCCATAAGAAAATTCTGGCTACGCCCCTGGAGGAGACCCATTCCTTGTCAGATATTTATAACTCTATTTGGTGCTATATTAATTATAATTTGGAACTGGTTGGCATAAAATTTTGCAGACAATGTTTTTCGTACCTACAAGGACTTAAGGCTGCATGATACACCCAAACTGATGAATTCATAGTTTTACAAAGACATTTTACTTTAAACGCTCTAAAATTATATCCAAGAAGATTAATTAGTTGGACCAAGGACATCAGTTAGTTTGAGCCTGATATGATCTATATTCCCATTGGTGTGTATTGGAAATCATCTAAGGGTTGATTAAAGATTTTCTTTTCTCATCTCTGTTTCTGCAAAAAGCCAATCAGTACTGCTTAAAATATTCTTATAAGTCTTCCATAACTTTCATATAATAATCATGGTTCTAAAACTCGGGGAGTCAACAAGTTAACTCGGTCAAGTTACTCGACTCGCCAGGATTTCAAATTGAGTCCGAGTTGAGTCAAAATTTTGCTAGGATGTGCAATAAACTATCCTTATATATAAAATATTTTTATGAGATAAGGTTTTAGAAACCCTATCTTTTTAAAAAGTATTAAACTACCCATTTTATCAACATATCTATCTGTTTCCTTGTAACATATTTTTTTATTTTTAAAAGATATATATATATATATATATATATTTCAAACTATATACTAACTGACATAGTCTGAGCGACTCAAGTTTTATCCGAGTCTTCGAGTTAACTCGCCTCAACTGACTTTCAAGTCGAGTCGAGTTTTTGCGTTTTAAAACCATGATAATAATAGTCAAGACTTAGATATGATGTCATTTTCTATTGAATAATTACAAGCATGCTGAATTTTGACAAAAGGAGAAAAAGTGACCCCAAGTGATTATAGTAAAACTTGAATTATGGGGCACTTTAGAGTATTTTTCCACTGCAATGAATCTGAGAGGGAAAAAAATGTTTATGAATGAGTGAATATATTAATAGATTTTAATTTAGAGTTGAATGAATTATTATATTCGGAGCTTTTGAAGTCCATGCTAGCTGCGGTTAGTATTAGGTGTTCCTGGAAACTCACTTGCTGAGAAATTTTGGTGAGTTTTTCCTTAATTCAACCACCTTGGAAAACTAATTTCAGCCTCCCTGCAGATTTTATTAGTTGTGTCAAAAATAGTACTCTCTAAGTGGATATCGTGCATATTTCGCATCATCAACATTTTTTCTTCTAGTAATTTCTAAGGTTGTGGTGGTATTGGAAGCTAAGGTATTGTTTCTTATATGTTTCCATAATTTCCCCAATGCATTTATGTAAGGCTTTATTGTTTTTATGTATCTTATGTAATCTATTGGTGTATGTGTTTAGTTATTGTATTTACTGGGTGTGTGCGTAGATACCAACTTGAGTTCGTGAGGGGTGATTAGGGTTTGTATGATTGGGTTAGTGTCAGGTGAAGGAGAGAGAGAGAGAGAGAGAGAGATGGGTTACAAACCCTAATCAACTCTCACAAATTCAAGTTGGTATCATTGTAAATATAGAATATCTTAATGTTAGATTTCTATATATTATGGCATACATGATGAATTTGTTTTTGGGGTGACCAGTACTTACTGTATGTCCAATATGCAATATATCATTTTGCTTCATGGCTCTTTTTTTTCTTAGAGAACTGAATACATGCTAAGAAATTTCTGCAGTGATATTCACAAAATTACCATGATCCTGCTCATAAAGAACGCTGAACCAGTTTCGTATCGAAATGGCTGCTTATCCTCCAGTCCTTTCTCCAATTCACTTTCCTTGGGAAAAGTTTTATTGTGCTTCATCCAAAGTCTAAAACCCAAACCCCATTACTGCATTACCACATGGGGATTAAGATATGAAGATTTGAATTTGATCTGCATCCTAGGTGAGAATTAGGTAACCATATCAAAGAGTCTGTGTCATATTTTCTAATCCATACGATATGGTGCAGATTTCCAAGATCTGAGGTCTCATTAAGAGTATATTTAAAACCTTCATTTGATAAGTAAGTTCTTTGATTTAAAATAGGGATAATGGGGAATCAGAGTCTACTTTTTCAGAAAGGAGGAAATGCCATTTAGCCACAAAATACCATGAAACTGAGTAAGACTGTAAAGAGATCCATGAAACTCTTTTTCCATGAGATTCTAACACAAATAAGCATTTATTAGCTTTGTGGAATGGAGGAAGACTTTAAGGAGAGGAGTTCTTATCAAGATAAATCCATCGTGCATCAAAGGGGTGCTTGTTGTAAACTCTGCCATAGACGATAGGGCATCAGGAGTGATGTGGAATTTAGATCTACATGTTGGAATCGTGGCAAAGTCGAGAAGAAAAGGAGATCAAAGAAAAAGTAAACCCGTGAATGGGGGCCCGTGAAAGAGTCGTCATTATACGATGGACATCCGTGGCTTCAGAATGGACGTCTGTAAAAAAAAAGGTCTTTCTAGAATGTATCGCAAAGACCTCCATGATATAAACCAATTCTGGTCTTGTGCAGGAACATCGAAGGACGGACCTTCGTGGTCACATGACGGACTTCCGTAAAAAGGCAGTTTACACAAGAAAATCTTGCCAATTAGAGTTTTAATTTTTTTAGGACTTCCTGATTCAAATTATAGGGTTTTTCTTAGCCTATATAAAAGCATGTGAAGACTTTATTTAGAAGTTAATGAGAAATGAAGAAAAAAATTAAGTTGCTTTTATGCATCTTGTGAAGAGTGAATCTTTCGTAGAAAATTTGCATTTTCGCCTTTGAAGAGTGATTCTTCAAAGTTATCGTTGGTGCAAAGCCGACAAGTCTCTTTGGAGCGAATCCGAAGATCTTCTATCTTATTTTTCTTTTATTTTTATTTTTTTAATTGAAGATTGAGAACCCTAACCCCTATCCTTGCGGTACATTCCAGAAAGGCTTTTTTTTTTACAGACATCCGTTCTGAAGTCACGGACGTCCGTCGTATAACGACGACTCTTTCACGAACCGCTTGAAAGCCCATTCACGGATCCACTTTCTCTTTGATCTCCTCTTCTTTTTTACTTTGCTATGATTCCAGCATGCGGTTCTAAATTTTGCATCAATCCCCCTTACTTTGAAAAAGTTCGACCTCGAACTTTGACCAAAATTGATCTTCTTCGTGGAAGTTAAGAACAATATTTGGGGAGCCTTAATCGGACGCCACTTGGACAAGTAAACCGGATTGACTCGGACGAGATCCGATTCGACTTTGTTACTTCGATTTGAACTTGCGTTGGTGCACAACCAAAATGAATAACCGGATCTACTTGAGCAACGAGCTCCATTGGTTCTTTTATCGGCATGGAAGTACTCGGATTCACCGTGGGTTTGATATCTTCCACTGGTATAGGTATTGTCACGAGCGTGGGTAGAGGAACTTTAACCTTTAAAGGTCTTCTCATGGGTACAGCTATAAGGACGGAACTCTTAACCTCTGGTCTCAAAGCTTGAATCACTGTCAATACGTCTTCGGGTAAATCGTGAATAAAAGCTTTGATAAGTATTGTACTAATATCCTCATGTCATGCAACCACCATCTGACGGTACCTTAGCAACTCGCAGTAAACATTATTAAGAAGCGTCATATGCTTGAATATAGAATCATGTTGATCGGATGATCTACCTTTCTCATCGCACCATAAATTTTTCACCTTCGCCATCTTTTGACGCACGATTGGAATGTTCCACCGTTTCACAAACGTTCTCATGGAGACCATGCAATCGTTTAAATCACTAAGGGCATCAAGAATTTGATTTTTACTCATGATTTCGCCAATCCATTTGTCGAGGGTTTGAACTTGCTCTGATACCAATTTGATAAGAGAAATCGCACGCTAACCCTAAAATAGCATAAATCCCGCATGATAGGGGTTAGGGTTCTCAATCTTCAATTAAAACAAAAAAATAAAATAAGAATAAGAATAAGATAGAAGATATTCGAATTCGCTCCAAAGAGGCTTGTCGGTTTCGCACCAACGATAACTTTGAAAAATCACTCAAAGGCGAAAACTCTTCACAGGTTTTCTACGAAAGATTTAATTTTTTCTTCATTCCTCATTAACTTCTAAATAAAGTCTTTACATGCCTCTATATAGGCTAAGAAAGCCCTAGAATTCGAAATAAGAAAGTCCTAAAAAATTAAAACTCTAATTGGCAAAATTTTGCCGTGTAAACCACCTATTCACGGAAATCCGTCATGTGACCATGGAGGTCTGTCCTTTGACGTTCCTGCGCAAGACCAGAATTGGTTTATATCACGGAGGTCCTTGCGATACATTCCAGAAAGGCCTTTTTTTTACGGACATCCGTTCTGAAGCCACGGACGTTCCATTGTATAACGGTAACTCTTTTACGGGCCGCTTGAAAGCCCATTCACGGGTCCACTTTCTGTTTGATCTCCTCTTCTTCTCGACTTTGTCACGACTCCAACATGCGAATCTAAATTCCGCATCAATGAGACTAATGGAGCTTTGAAACAATGACAGTGTTTACCATCCATGTTACTTCCCCTAGTCCTTCACCTCTCCTAGTAGCCCTATTGTTCACCAAATTATTTGATTCCGTTAACTTCAAAACCATTTACAGTACCAAATTTTTCCTTGGAGAAAGCTTACAAATGTTGCCCCAGTCCATGTGTTTACTTATCATATATCTCACACTTTTATCATCTGCAGATACTATGCTGAAAGTCAAGTCACCCAGGATGGCTTGTGTCGGTCTTTTATGTATTAAATTGGTTGCAGTGTTTTATGCAAAACTCCTAAACTACCTCAATTGACAACTTCAGAATTTTGTAATAGCTATCAGGTTTCCTGTTCAAATAGCCATAAAATCTACAAGTAGATGTAAATGAATAAATGTCTTTGCTTAATTTAATGGTATCGAAGCTATTCTTGCATAGGTTGAGCTTATCTTTTCCATGTACCTGCGTGTTTTGATTTGGGCAAGAGTAGATTCTTTTACCTATTGGAATGCATAAGACTAGTATGTAACAGCAATCTACTATGATAGTAATATGGTAGAACACTCCCTGTCACTCTGCAGGCCTGCAGCTCACTCTCAATACCTCCCTTTTTATTCCATGTGCTTGTCTCGCTTCAATCCTGTGTACAAAGAGGTTTCAGGTCTCTGATGGACATGTCCAAACCATCTCACATGACATTCTCCAATTTTCTATCGAACAATTAGATTAACCAAATAAGCCCCTCTCTCCATCAAAATACATACTTCTCTAGGTGTCTCATGTGGTCCCAATGCATTCCCTTTTTTAGTGTTTGTCCATGTTATATTTCACTTCTATTTCAGATAGCTTGCTAACCATTTCTTGATATGCTTCCACTTCTTGATCTACTTCCCTCACATACTTTTCATTTAGCAAGTCTTTAAGATGTGTTTTTCCATCTCTTCTTTATCCCAGATTGTTTCATCGAAACTTTTTTATCTTCATCGTTACATGATCAATGTATGTAGTTTTCCTTTCTCTTATCTTGGAGATACTATAGATATCTTTCTCCCACTCAGTTGTACCTAACCTTGCGTACAAATTTTCATATGCTTGATACTTTGGCTAACTAGTGTCTTCATTAGCTTCCCTTCTTATGACCTTATAGCATCTTTTGTACAACCTTCAATGGGTATATATTTTAAGATCTTTTGTACTTTCTTTGCATTCCTTGAAGCATGCTTCCGTTCCAACACAAAAATTATTTAAATGTTCCAAGCATCTCATTAGCAATCAATTTAATACAACTCGTCACTTGTACTGATATATCATTTGGATTCACACCCACACTCGAGATTTATTATTTTTTCTCTGAAGGTGTTCTTTTTGAAGTTTTACAACCTTTTTTTGAGTTACCTTTTATGTTTTTCCTAGTAATTTCACTCGATATGTACATCCAAAATGACTAACCTATGTTGTGTAAGACTCTCCTAAGGAATACCTTAATTCCTTGCAAAATTGGTCACTTTCATTGTCTTAACAAAAAATATTCCTTTTTGTGTCATATTTGATCGACTTTTGAAAGTTACATGATGTTCTTTCTTAAAGTATGTATATGCTGTTGTAACATCAAAATAGTTTCCCTCAACTCATTTTTTCCAGTATTTGTTTCTTGCACTAGGCCACCCATCATGTGTCAAAATATTTTTCATACGTTCTCATAACTAACCTTGTGACGCGTATGCACTTATGACATTTAAGATTTCCTTATCCAAAATAATTTTAACCATTATACTCCTATCATTTTTTTCTCATTATTTTTTTATAATCTTCTCCTTCAAATATCTATTAATCACAATGCCTACCCTGTTTTCAGAATAATTGTTGCCTTTAACTGGCTTTTTTCTTAAATATCTTATGGGTGGGTTTTCAATCAACAATTTTATTGACGGTGAGAAATTATTATAACCTTCTCCTTTAGATATCCATTAACCCATATAATAATTGTTGATCAAAACTTTTACTGGCTTTTTTCTTAAATATTTTATGGGTGGGTTTTCAATCAACAATTTTATTGACGGTGAGAAATTATTATAACCTTCTCCTTTAGATATTCATTAACCCATATAATAATTGTTGATCAAACCTAGTTAAAGGACAGTCTTCATGGATCAAAAGTTGCAGTTAGTTCACAAGATAACCAAGGTTCACCTGATCTACTGCCAAATGAATAAAGAGTTGAGCGTATGATCCATGGATTCTCAATGTGTTCACATACATTATATTTCCCCAAGCAATAAAGAGCAAAAGCTAGTTTTTAAACAAATAAATAGTCAAAAGTCAACCTCAAATACGTATCTCGAAATGCTTTCAATTTTCAAGTTGTATTCATGAGAAAGTTGTGCAGAGTCAACAGTTATTGATCTGTTATATGTATTACAATGGGAAGTATATTCTCAAGAATCATGATCTTTTGGCAGGATGAGAAGAGATTAAGAGAAGCTCTTCTGTTTGCAAATGCATGTGGTGCTCTCACAGTCACGGAGACAGGTGCAATTCCCGCACTTCCAACTAGAGATGCAGTTATTAAAATTTTACCTAAGGTCATTGCATAATAAAAGCCTCATTGGTTCCATGTATCTCCTCCTGTATCAAACTGCTAATACAGCCAGTTTTTCCTACTGAGGTAAATTGATTTCTTGTTCTGCTTGTTTCCTAAGCTTCTTTGTTTGGTCTCTATATCTATAAACGAGGTCACGTAGCCTCGGCCGATGGATGGCATGGCTATGAGATCTGTTGGAAGATTGCATGCAAGTGTATAGAGGACTATAAAAGTTTTCTCTAATGTTGTGTGGTGCCACTCCTATTCTGGCAGCTGCAACTTTGCTACAGTTGTGACTTCTGGTGGCCTTAAGGGAGGGGTACATTGTTGAGGTGTCAGGGGTTGTATCCCATACTTATTCATCAAAATCATAAAATGGAATAACCTGTGACCTTTGTTACTGATTTCCAGAAAAGAAGACGCCATTAAATGCATAAAAAGACCATTTTCTCAAAGTGAACCCCTCAAAAATATTGGTCCTCCAAAGAAGATCCTCTTCCATCAGTGCACCCTGTGGGTTCCAAGAGAAACAAAAAAAGAAAAGAAAAAAAACCATTCGAGAGTTGAATCAGATCATTCCGCATTACCAGATTTATCAAAAGAGGAAAAAGTTGAATCAGACCATTCCACATTACCAGATTTATCAGAACAGGAAGATCTGGCAATCTTAGTGATTTGATGGGAACAGATGCATTCTAAGTTGTACCAGTTTGATCACAAGAGGCAAATCTGAGCTTGCGGCTAATGTCTTACTGATTTTTGGCTGCAGAACTAGATGGTTTAGCTGTTTATAGTAAACACAACTGACTAGTTTTCTTTTTTTATAAAGTGTTATGGGTTAGTACTGGTATCATAAGACTATCAAGCTTCTGAATAGCCTTTTCCCAATCAAAATTCCTTGAAAAACTGACTTTCGTAAAGTGTGGAGTCTTGTAAAAGTCTCTGAAAGTGTGTTTTGACAGAAATCCCTTGCTAAAACGCTACTTGGAAGCTTCATATGATTAATGTTGGGATTGGCTATTTAAAAGGGAGTACAACACACAACTCCCTAGGACGTCACCCATCCTAATAATACTACTCTTGCTCAAGCAAATCGTAATGGCATAGTTCTAATGGAATCCGGTGCACTAGTGCTGATATGATGGGTGCAATCATCTATTTGGCTTTCGATTGAGTGTTGTAATTTATTTTAGCTCTCGGAAGACGGAAGATCATAATAATTAAGGGATAGTCAGACTGTTAGATGAAAGATCATAATTTATTTTAGCTCTCGAGTGCATTCATCTATTGCTGATTAGATGTTATATTATTAGGTTATGAAATTCCCTTTTAGCTCCTCCATTCAAAGATGACAAGTTCCACGGAATTCAGTGGACCTGAGGGGCGTGGTGTTCATAAGGGATGAAGCCTTGACACCCCTATAAATCAACCTTCGATATTAAGAGTTGAAGTTATCTCAGTGAGCCTCATCCTTTAGCAATCTCGTTTCCGAACACTACGTCCTTCCAAAGCAAAGCAAATCCTCTCGATTCGCAAAGTTCAGTTATGTTTTTGGTATCCACTTTCTATTGAGGAATTTTGTCAAGGAACTCTTTTTCTTGATTCTTTAACTTCCTGCACGAGTTTCAAACAATGGACCCAACACGATCTATTGGTTAATCATAGGTGATCGAACTTAGCATCTGAGTGGGTGGAATTATATAAAACAATGATCCAACGATCAAGATCAAGTCATCGCGCCTGTTTAGCCATGCTTCTACAGTCAAAATCAAGCCAACACGATCTAACGATTGAGCTTACATAATCTAGTGGTTGATGATACATGATCCTACAATCGTAATAGAGTTGTAATAATTGTCAATCACAGTTTAGTAGTTGATCATACAAGGTCCAACAATTAAATTAAATTAAACTTTGACCAAGTAAAATTAGCGACATTCATGCTAGAAAATAGTATTTTTTTTCTCTTTATAACACATGCTAGAAAATAGTGTTATGCAATGCCTAAATGTACGTAGGCATAATGAAAAAAGAGCTCATATATGATGACTGACCCATTCCAAAGGAAGAATTGGACCGAGTCACTTATTGCGAAAGTGTGCTACTTAATTTCATCGAGTGTGCCATGTGAGCCAAAGGATCTGGTACAAAGATCTGGTGTGAGCTTAAAAATAATAATAATAATAAAATATTTATACAAATAAAAAAATTGTTTTCTACAAAGAAATGCATAAAATAATTTATTTTGATTACAATGTATTCAAACCATTTTGAGGTTCATTATATTTATGAAAATGCAATCGTAAGTCCAACTAAAAGGGTACGTCAACCCAGCTTGGAAGGAGAAAAGTAATCTGTCTTGGTGTTAGTTATCCTTTTGCTTATTTAGTCAAAAGGGTGATAGCTTTACATGATGAGAGTATGAGACAAACAACACAAGAAACGCTTTCTCAAGTAATCTGCTTTCAAAGAGCTAGTCTTTGGGGTGGTATCTTACATGTGAGTGGGTGGCTCCTAACGTAAGTCAAACACTGACTTTTACCAATCTAGAGCCCCTAAATCTCTAATGGCTCATTCGACAGTTTCTGCCCAGAAACTCATTTTCTCAAGAAAATAACTAGCTCAGGTTCTGCCCAAAAACCTATTTTCTGAGGAAAGTCACTTTCCGATTGTTCTTGAGTTACTCATAAATTCATTTTCTTAATATTTCTAATATTTTTTTGTGTTCTATAAAAATCTCAAGAAAGTGCATTGTGTTCTTCCACACTCTATAATCGCACGTATTTATGACCTTCATCAAAGCGATTATATTGATCAAATGATCGTCAAAATTTATATACTTTAAGTCAGTAATATATTTAACACTTTGGTCGGACAGATTCTCGAAATGTTGTCTTAAACATGTACATTGATGGGGACTTACTCTAAAACCGATTTTTATCGGTTCAATTTCGATTTAAGAAACTAGAAACCGATAGTTATCAGTTCAATTTCAATTTAGCATGAATAAATAAATAAATGGGATTATGAGAATCATGGGTCTTTACCATCCCAATCATGCATAAAAAAATCTTGAAATCATGGGTCTTCGTTGAATCTTTTCAATTTTTTTGAATTTGTATGATTTTTGACACTTGCTTTAAACGTCCTATGTATTATTCTTTTTTTTATGATTATGGATTTGAGATGCATTTGGATTATATAATGCACTTATTTTCTTGCTTAAAAACATCATTTTAAACTTTAAATAAGTTATATCTTTTTATATATTTTTAATATTTATGGTTTATAATCGCTGGAGTTTTTCTGATTTTTTTTCAAATCTTTCCCAAATTTATCCAAATTAAATCGCGTTGACCCTTGCTAAATAATTGTTGAATCCAAACTTAGTTAGTGTGCATAGGAGGGACAAATGGGCCATCCATAGGAGTACAATATGTAACACAAGATTGATAAAATTGGGGTACATCATATTCAGTTGATCCCAAAGTTTAAAATTGGATTCAGTCCACTAAATCCAATCAAAACAATGTCAAAATGAGAAAACCAACCAACATTTGATTGACCATCGGATGAGTGTATTAAAACTGAAAATAATATTATGAACAAAAATTATAAGTTGTCAAAATTAAAATTTTCAAATCGATTCAACCAAACTTCTTTTCATTACGTGCATGGGTGGGGTACCTGATACCACTCCTATACAAATAGCGACGCAATGTTAGTTATTGAACAATGGTCTATATTAACGTGTATGA
This sequence comes from Chloranthus sessilifolius, assembly GCA_021018995.1. Classification (NCBI taxonomy): domain Eukaryota; kingdom Viridiplantae; phylum Streptophyta; class Magnoliopsida; order Chloranthales; family Chloranthaceae; genus Chloranthus; species Chloranthus sessilifolius. The sequence goes on from CM037589.1 coordinate 21,647,857, forward strand.
AAAGAATGATTCTGTGCACTCTCTTTTGGCTAACATCAAATCACATGATGTTGCCTCACTTGGGCTACTTGGATTAATAAAAAGTGCGTCTTTCAGTTCACATCATTCTTCCCACTAATTATAAGTTTGGCAACGGGTAGGTTTTTATCATAAGCTAACAACCTTTGAAGTTCAAGTGGGATCGTCAAGAGTTACTTTATTTTTAATGGATAGATCCAGATAACATTGCACTAGATTATATTTGCATTAAACATGGATTGTAATTTTCTCTATTCTAATACAAGGGTGGGGACCCTCTAACCCTAATTACCCATCAAATTATAAAAATAAACTGACCCAAACAAAAACAAGGTTTCACTTAGGTCTAAGTCAGTTGGGCCAGGTTCAAATATGGGGGTGTCAAACTTAACCAAGACCCCAAATCAGTCCAAGTCAGGCCCAACAATGGGTGACCCAACCACAATTTCCAGTCTAGTCCAAATTTTAGACTTAGGCCCTTTTGGCGTGGCTCAACTTTTAAAAAAAGTGATTTCGACAAAGCACTATTGTCAAAAGCAGTGTTTTTTTTAAGTCTTGATGTTTGGAAAAGTTATTTGTCTAAAATAGCTTCCTAGTCTCTAGAATCAGTTGCAAGAGCTGCTTTCCATTTAGTGAAATAGCTCTTACCCTTCGGCTCGTGAATATATAACTAAATTGCCCTAAAAAGGTGTAAGTTTTGATTCCACATGACACACATCTCGAAAAGTAATTTAAGAATCACGTTTGATGTATACCATGATCATGTTCACTTTTGAGATGGGTGTCATGTGGAATCAAAATTTGACCGTATGATGGTTGGCCATGATCTCAAGATACATTATTTGGAAGATCAGGGTGAAACAGTCAACGGTTTAAGCAGGCTAAACCTAGGTTGAAAAGGAAAATCTGGGGTTGCAAATGAAGGTACTCGATACATTTACTAATATAAAAAAGGTATATTTTTCAAACCAAGGTTCTTAAATAGTTGACTGCTTCGAATGATACCATGGAGATCGATTTTCGACCCAATCTTCCACAAAACAGATCTTCAGATCATGATCCTACGATCAAGCGGTCAATTTTTATTTCGTGGACATAATTCTCCAACAGTAATCGAAGTATCATGTTTGATATATGCTTATAATTGTGTTCACTTTTTAGAATGTGTGCTATGTAGAATAAAAATCTAATCTTATGATGATAAGCCCATGATATCAAGAATTCAAGAGACATTGTATGAATGATTGGAGTAAAAAACTATCTATAACGTCTAATTTAAAACCGTCAACGTTTAATTGTGTAACACTCCAGTTGACAAGGAAGAATCTTGAGTTGTAAATAACAGGTACCCTTTAGAAAACAACAAAACACTTTGCCAATAGAGAGTGAAATGAAATATTGCATAAGAAAGGCTTCAGAGAGAGAGAGAGAGAGAGTGCAGAGAAAAAAATAAAGAAAAACGTTGATTAGAGAGAGAGAGAGAACATTTGAGGTGCTTGGCAGAACGCTTATTCCTCAGATGGTAGTTCTTTTCTCCTTCCTCCTCTTGGAGGGAGAAGAAATGAGAGGGAAGAAAACGAATTATAGTCATTTTCATATGGGTGGTGTTTTAGCTAGAGTACCTTTAAATTCACCCACCAAATCTGAGAGTTCACCCACTCTGAAACATATTGATTTTATTGAATCGGACGATGAAGATTGTTTATTGTCCCAATCTTTCACACGATGGATCTTGAGAACATAATCGTACTATCAGACAGTTGGTTTTTTATTTCATGTAGTACATACATAAAATGTGACGTTAAAATCAATTTTGAGCGTGCACGTAATGCTAAGGTCATTTTTCTTAGATGTGTTTCACGAGAAATAAATCACTAACCGTCTTATGGTAGGCCCATGATCTCAAGTTCCATCGTGTGAAAGATTAGGAGGATAAACGTTCTCCATCATCTGATTCTAGTAAGTCAATGTCTTTCAGTGCAGGTAAACTCAAAGATTTGGTGGGTGGATTTAAAGGTAATCTTTTAGCTATAAGGGACTATTTAGAAGGCGCTATATTTTTACCCACAAATTCTTTCGATCCACCCACATAAGTGGGTGCACGATTGAGGCAAACCGAATATTATCTTCTACCTACATATTCAATGTTTTTTTCTAACGTTCGAATCCATCCACCGAAATCTTTCCCTCCACCCACATCATCTTCTTCCCTCTTCCTCTTCCCGCTTGCGCTATATTTAAATTTCGTACACCCACATCGTCTTCCCCAATCGTTTCTTCGTGTTGTGCAACATTAAGAAGGATTTTCATGGCTGTACGAACCATTTTTGGACTCGTAGTTGTACACCCACATCGTCTTCCGCAATCTTATTCTCGCGTTGCAAGAACGTGAGGAACAGACGAACTCTGTATACCCACACCTACAAAGAAAACCTCTAAGTTCTTGTTAGGGTTTGTGGGACAACTGTTCGACTACGCATTACAAATAAGAAAATAGGGGATTAGGTGAACTACTTATTCTTTAATATCCCTCACTATGCTACCCAAAAAATCACCAAATCAGAAGGGATATTGTTGGTTTAGTAATTCTATAAGGTTTATTTATGGGAGGGCACGCTACTATCCCAAAAAATATAGAACTCAAGGAAGAAGTGACCTAATATAGATTGGATTTTGCATCAATAGTTAATCAAAATACCCTATGAAAAAAAGTGTCGGGGAATATTAAAAAAAAAAAAAACTATTCTGTGGGTCTAACGGTGGGCACCCACTGTCAGAGTGTTTTAAAAAAAAAAAAAATTTCCTCTGACGATGGGAACCCACTATCAAAGAAGCAAAAGTGACAGCAGGAACCCACCGGCAGATCATTTCTTCATTGAATTTAGATTTAACAAAAAAAAAGTGTTGGAAAATTTTTTTTATTTTTTTTTTAACTGTTTTGTGGTTCTAGTAGTGGGCACCCACCATCACATATATAAAATTGATGATGGACACCCACTGTTAAAGTTTTTTTTTTTTTTTAAATCTGCCTTCTGATAGTGGGTACCCTCCGTCAGTTTTATGTATGTGACAGTGGGTACCCACCGTCAGAAGCCATATTTTTATATAAAAAAATGCTCTAACAATGGGTGTCCACCGTCAGTTTTATGTATGTGATGGTGGGTGCCCACCATTAGACTCACTGAACAATTTTTTTTTTTTTAATTTCTCAATACTTTTTTTTTTTGTTAAATTCAACCTCACTTTTTTCTATAGGGTTTGATAATCCAACACACTACATTGAATTATATCAATTGTCAAATTATGCTAATTATGCTAATTTTTTGCATAAGGATCTTTAAATTATGAACTTAAAGTCAGATGAGGTAGATACATGACAAAAGCCTCCCATTGTCAAATCTTTCTTTCACACTATGTGTCAAGGCAAACTTCTCATATCATCATGGGCACTCACTTTGTGACTATAACTGTCCTCACGAGAAAAGGTAATTTATAATATCTACAAAATAATTTTATAATCTAAGGAAATCTCTTACCTTTAAGGAAGCAGCACCCCCTCAACAAACCTTAAAGCATGTCCAGCGTCAGACCCACAGAATTTTTTTTTTTTTACACTTTTTTTTTTTTGTTATATTCAATCACAGCCCACATTTTTTCTATAGGATTTATTTGATTAATTTAAAATTTTCTGCACGACAAGTAGAGTTCTTATTTAATAGAGTATTAATTATCTTTGTAAACAACAAATGATTAATTACTTTGTGTTTGTATTGAGGAGGTCCTTAGTAGAATTCTTGGCAAAGTGATCAATCTCTTCAAAAACTCATTTATTTCTAAACATGAAAATCATTCAGTAAGTATCCATATTATATGATATCATGGGATCTCATGTTTCATCTGATGCAGATGACATACAAAGTTGAATATGTCGATTTCTTAAAGGAAGCATATGAAAGTTAGAATGATTAATCACAACTGTTATGAGCATAAATACACTTCAACAAAATATACACTTCAATAAAAAAAATAATCTTTGTATTCAATTTTGTATCATTTCATAGTATTTGTATTCATACCAATTACATAAAAAAAAGCTAACATGATCATAATATTTTTACCATTTATATGTATGTACCATGTATATACCTCACCCCAAACTAAAAAAACTTTCAAATTTTTGGAGAGTGTGATTAATCCAGGTCAATGACCGGATAATCTTCGGCCACAACTTTCTCATCATCATTGGAAGAGTTGAAGTTCTTAGATCGTTCTGTGAACTGAGATGGTCACCCCGCTGTACAATCATCTCGATGTCGCTGTCATACAATCGTTGATAATAGAAAGCACAATTCCTGCTTTATTTGCGACATTGCGAACATACTCTATCATTCTTCGCGGGTGCTAAAGAGCTGATTTGTAGTCATAAGGAGAGTAGAGTCTGTATTCTGTGATTGCGTATCGTTCACCTGAACATAATAACATATCGTTCAAAACATAATCACTATTGAAATAAACGAACTTATACTCTCTCGTAACTTACTTCGAAATATTCAAAGATTCAATGGCAATTCTTTTTTACCCAAAGTCAATCTGAATCAAAATTAATTCATCAAAAATTAAAAATATATATTATTCTTTCATAAATAAATTTGATATAGAAATAAAATAGAACGTAACAAATCATTTTTCATTAATGCATAGAAACCCTAAGTTTAATTAGATTGAAAAACTATACAATGAAAACTAATACAAATAAAATAAAAAATAATGCAAATAGATTGAAAAATAATCTTTTTACAAAACCTTAAATTTACTTAGAATGAGAAATTATGTAATGAAGACTAATACAAATAGAACGAAAAATAATGAAATTAGAATGTATATAAATAGAATGAAAAATAATACAAATAGAATCTAAAATAAGTCCACTACCACTATCGAGCCCTAAGTTTATTTCAAATGAAAAATAATATAATGGAAATTATATTATTATAGAGTAAATAATAATAGAATGAAAATAATTACAAATTGAATGAAAATTTATATAATAAAAAATAATATATAATAAAAAATGAATATAAATAGAATGAAAAAAAAAATCATTTACCTGTGCAGGAGGTTGTGATTTTGTCTGAGGAAGTTGAGTGAACTTCAAATCATCATCATATGAGAGTAGCTCTTCGGAGCTATCATCCGCATCCTTCGAACCCATATCGAAATCAAAACGAGAGGAAGAAGAAAATATGTGGGTGTACCGAAGGAAGAAGAAGGCGGTCATGGATGTCAAACTAAGCGACAAAGAACGAACGTGGGAGTGTGGGGAATGTTCGGCATTTAAAGAGGTCGTAGCGCAGGAACGAGAGAAAAAAGAAGAAGAGCTTGGGAACAGGGGCGGAGCCACGTTGTAGATAGGGTGATCAATTAACCACCCAAATTTAGTAAAAGTTCCTTATTAACTTTTAAATATCCTAATTTATATTAGTGAATGCTTATCCATCTAAAATTATATTGACCACCTAATTTATTTTAAAACTTGAAATAAATTTTTTAAGGTGTTTGTTTTCATAACACATTTTCTTTTTAAAATTTTTAGAAACTAAAATCTCTCATCTCTAGATTCTCTCTCATTCTCTCTAATCCCTAGCTATTCTCTACACTCTCTCTCTTGAGATTTTCTCCACACATTCTCTCTCTCTCTCTCTCTCTCTCTCTCTCTCTCTCTTGAGATTTTCTCCACACGTTCTCTCTCTTGGGATTTTCTCCACACACACACACTCTCTCGATTCTCTTTAAATCTAATCTCTATCTCCGCACTCTCTCTCTCTCCCTCTCTCTTTCTCTTGAGATTCTTTCGACATTCTCTCACTACACGAGATTGGAGATTTTGTATTGGCATCCTCGCGGATTTAGAATTTGGCTCGTAAGAACAAGCGGGTATTTTTTTATTATTAATTATTATATTTTTTTTTCAGCTGTGATTTTCTTATTGAGTTATTATTATGATTAGATCTTTGAGTTTTTAGGTTCTAATTAAGTAATTATGAGATTTTAGTATAACATGACAGCATGTTTATTATATAACATTTATGAGTTGTTTTTAAAGAAGAAGATGCATCACATGATTTGCTTGTTCTGATTATATTTAGATTTTTTTTATCTTAGTATTGTTCTGTTAAGTTTAAGAATGATTTTGTGGAAATTGGCGCTTCCATCAAATGTGTTTGATTTGATGCTCAATTTGATCATGAACAACACGTTGATTGAATTAGTGATCTGAGCTAAACTTTTTATTTGTGAAAAATTATTGAGGTTGGGGTAGAGTGTAGATTAGGTTAACCGAACTGAACAAAATCGGAAATTTCGGTTTGGTTAAATTTTGGAAACTCCAGACCGAAATCGAAAAAAATCGGTTTGCCTCTGTTTCCTTTTTTCATTTTATTTATTTATTTATTTTCCGATTTTTGGGTTAAATTTCTTAAACTACCCAATCAATTATTTATCTATTTTTTGTATTATTATTTTTAATTTTTTTGATAGGTAAGCTGAGCTCGAACCTATGACCCAAAACCAAAATCGAAACTGAACCAATTGGTTTTCGATTTCGGCCATCCACGACTAAACTGAACTGAACTACCCTTAGATTAATGCTAAAACTCGAATTAATTTAAAACTCTAATACTAAAACTTTATTATGTAAATCTAATTTTATCTAACTTTTTATTTTTATATTTATTTTTTTAATTTTAGTTAAGACTCTAAGCACTTAATAGATTTGAACTCTCATTCTCTCAACCCATATAATTTAAAAAAAAAAAAAATTTGGAACCTTAATACTAAAACCCTGATTATCTAGAACTCTCATTGAAAAAAATAATTATTATTCTTAAGTTGAAAGATAATGGTCCCAAAAATCAATATTTTAAAAAAAATAATTAATCATTCGATATGAGCAGTCTAATGGATCTGATTCATTTGAACTCTTATTCACTCGACCTATCTAATTTTTTTTATGTATTTTTCTTGATGCAGTTATGTTGTTAAACTATTTCAAAAGAAAATCTGATCAATCAGCTTCTAGTCCTTCAACCGTTGACTCTATAAAAAAGCATAAACATGTAACAGAGGTCAACTTCAATGAACTTCCACGTGATCTTGCATTATGAAAGCCGATTTCAAGTTATAATCCGAATGATCAAAATAATGGTAGAAGAGCATATTTATAAATGGGTCCTTATCAGCCTCGTGATAGCAGTTTTCCCCAAACACTGATTTCAGATACATTACGTCGGTTCAAGAAACAATGGTTTGACAAATATCATTGGTTAGAGTACAGTAAATCGAAAAATGTAGCATTTTGTTTCTATTGTTATATGTTTAAGCAAACTATTAGAAAACCAGGAGATAACGACGTTTTTGTTGTTGATGACTTTAAAAACTGGAAGAGATATGAAAAACTTAAAATTCATGAAGGACAAGTGGATAGCGCTCATAATAATGTCTATAGGATGACACAAGATTTTTTGAATCAAGAACAACATATTCAGACAGCTTTTGATAAACACAGCGTTCAGATGCGAATGGAATATAAAACTCGTTTGACTGCATCGATTAAAACTATTCGTTTTCTTCTACATCAGGGACTTGCTTTTCGTGGTCACGGAGAATCAGATGAGTCGAACAATCAAGGAAATTTTCTTGAACTTTTAAAATTTCATGTTGATGGTAAAGAAGAAGTTGAAAAGGTAGTATTGAAAAATGCTCCTCAAAACCTTAAATTAACTTCACCTGATATTCAGAAAGATATTATTCATGTGTGTGCAAAGGAAACTACATCATTTATCATAAATGATCTTAGAGGTTCATTATTTTCTATTTTAGTCGATGAATCTCGTGATATATCCATCAAGGAGCAATTGGCTATTTGTCTATGTTACGTGAATAAAGATGGATGTATAATTGAACGTTTTATTGGAGCTTTACATGTTGAAAAAATTGATGCTAGATCACTCAAAAAAGCAATCGATAAACTATTTATAGCAATTGGGTTGAATATACAAAGATTGCGTGATCAAGGCTATGATGGTACCAATAATATGTCTGGTGAATTTAATGGCCTTAAAACACTTATCATGAATGAAAATGGATTTGCATTCTATGTACATTGTTTTACACATCAGCTTCAATTGACTCTAGTTGTTATTGCAAAAAAACATTACAAGATTGAGTCACTTTTTAGTGTAGTTTCGAATGTTATGAATATCGTTGGAGCTTCATGCAAATGTAGAGATCTTTGAGAGAGAAAGAGAGTGTTAAATATTTGAAAGAACTAGAAAGTGGTGGGCTTTTAACTGGGAAAAGTCTGAATCAGGAGACTAGTCTTAATCGTCCTGGAGAAACACGTTGGAGCTCATATCATCGTACACTATCAAGCTTGACTGAGATGTATTCTTCTTTGATTGAAGTACTTGATGAAGTTGGTGGGGATGGCTCTAAATTTGAAACAAAAACTACAGCAAATGTCATGTTAAATGTATTGCAGTCGTTTGAATTTGTATTTAACATGCATTTGATGAGAATAATATTGGGAATGACCAATCAATTGTCCATAGCATTACAACAAAATGACCAAGATATTGTGAATGCTATGAATCTGGTTAAAATTTTCAAGGAAAGAATACAAGAAATGAGAGAAAATGGGTGGGATTCTTTTATGGCTGAAGTAACCTCATTTTACATGAAACATAATATCATTGTTCTTAGCATATGAATAAAAAGCATGTAACTCAAGGGCGTTCACGTCATAAAATTGAAGATACAACGAATCTACATCACTATCGTATTGAAATGTTTTATACAGTTATTGATATTCTACTTCTAGAGCTTAACAATCGTTTTAACGAAGGAAATATTAAGTTGCTTCTTTGTATGACATGTTTGAACCCACGAGACTCGTTTTCAACATTTGACAAGGAAAAATTGTTTTGCCATACTCGAAAATATCAAATGGATTTTTCTTAATTAGATATCTTATATCTAGACAATCAACTTGAGACATACATTCGTGATATGTGTTCTTCTAAGAAAACGGTCGAGACAAAAAGAAATAAAGTGTATCCATTAGTTTACTTGCTCATTACATTGACCTTAACCCTTCCTGTTATAACTGCCACTGTTGAAAGAGCATTTTCAGCTATGCATATTTTGAAGAGCAAGTTGCGCAATTCAATGAAAGATGAATTGATGAATGATTGTTTAATATATCGAGAAAGATGTTTTTAATAGCATCGATGATGAAAAAATCATGAATTATTTTCAAAAAATGAAAACTCGTCGTGAACAATTACCATAGTAATTAATCATGATCAATGAAAGGTATATTTTTTGTAAGTAGATGATATACTTTGCTTTTGTTTTTTTATATATTTTTAATGCTCTTTCTTTACAAATATATATATTTAGTGTTTGCTTAGGAAAAAAAATTTATATAATTTTTCAACAATAATTGATTAGATAACCACCCTATAAAGAAATCTTGGCTCCGCCCATCCTTGGAAGTAGGGTTTGCATGTTGGAATAGGTGGGTGAATATAAAGGAAAGAATGGGTGTATTTGGCTCACGAATTTTAGGGAGACTTTTTTATTTTTTTTTACTTGCACGTGAGACTGTGAATAAATAAAAAGAATGTGTAAGTAAAAATAAAGGTGCCGGGCGTTATTTTTTTGTCCCCTGTCAGATTCCCGCGCAACAGCGAAAACAGAAAGCGGGTTTCAATAATATATAATAGCCAAATGGATGTGATAGACTGATAGCCAATCATCAACCTTTTTCATAGAATCACCTACTTTCAACTTTGCTTCACCGTTGGAGAGCTAATATGGTAAATCATCACCACTAGTGCACAAACTCCTGTCTGATGATCTTTTATTTAAACTCATCTATGTCGTCCAATTCACTACTGTGATCTCTCTGGCATCATCACGCTTACATCATCATAGCCGTTAAAAAATTCAATTACCATGAATGTAGACAACATGATGTCCAATGAGGAATCGTCATAGTCGTAAGGTGATCTGGAGGTTCTCGTTTTTAGAAGAAAGAAGAGAGGTATGTTGAACTTCTGTGCATGATGAATTTTAAAAAGGTTTGATTTAAGTGTTTTTTTTTTTTTTTTTAATGCAAGATTTAAGTGTTTGTTATATACATCAAACTCAGAAAATTATGGAAAAGGTGTTTGTCCTTCATGGGTTCCAAGTGGAGGTTCATGTGTCATCTAAAACATTGTTTCAATGTTATATGGATCTCGGGTGCATTGCTTAGATCATTTTTAAAAAGAAAAATTGAAAACTCATCTCCGCCATATGTATTTTGAGCCGTGAAATGTAGACCATTGAAACTAGTTAAACATTAACTTACACTTTTAAAAAGTTTTTTTTTGAAATTTTTCTTTTCAAAATTGATCTAAACCATCTACCTGTGCTCCATGTGGCAATCAATGAGTGTTTTAGGTGCTATGTGTACCTTCAAGTGGATCTTGGAAGACGGTGACCATCCTCCAATGGATAATGAAACCGGCTCCTGAAAATTTTATATATATATATATATATATATATATATATATATATATATATATATGGGAGTCGATTAATCACGTGGCACTTGAAACACTTCTTGGGTTTTTGGGTGCCACGTGGAGCACAGGTGGACAATTTAGATCAATATTAGAAAAAAAAAATCGAAAAATAAATGTTCAACTCACAAGTCAAAGTTTGACAATTTTTATTGGTCCACATTTCACGACTCAAAAAATATATGAGGGAGATGAGTTTTTAATTTATTTTTTTTTCAAAGATAATCTAAGCAATGCCCCCAAAATCCATATGACATCGAAACAATATTTTAAGTGTCACGTGAAGTTCCACGTAAAAGGTTGGAAGAGTGACCGTCCTCTATTAAAGAACAAATTCATTTTCCTATATATATATATATAGGAGCCGGTTAGGTCCTCCAATGGAGGACGGTCACCGTCCTCCAAGATACGCATGGAGCTCCACGTGACATCCAAAACACTGTTTGGGTGTCACGTGAAGCACAAGTGGATGGTATAGATCAATATTTAAAAAAAAAATTTGAAAAAAACTTTTTAAATCCACAAGTCAAAGTTTGGCGGGTTTCATTAGTCCACATTTCACGATTAAAAAATACACGGTGGAAATGAATTTTCAAAAAAAATAAAATTTAAAGATGATCTAAGCAATGCACCCTAGCTCCACGTGACATCGAAATAATATATTGGCTGCCACGTGAAAGCTTGGAGGACAATGACCATCCTCCCACAAAGGATAGAGGCCTTTTTTCTCTCTCTCTCTATATATATATATATATATAATCCAAAGTATACTTTTCGTTTTCTAATGTTGTTAAGAAAACGAGCACTCGTTTATCTTAATCTTGAACAATGAGTAGGGAGTTTGAAGAAAGGTCGATGCATGATTAGGAATTAAATTGCCTTTGGTTGAGATGAAACATATACAGTTTAAAACTATTAAATGCCTTCTAACTTTCAACGGCTTATTCGTTAAGGTGCCTAATTTTTAGTGCCACACTTACCACACTTTAAAACAGAAATATTATTAGATGTTCTAAATTAGATGACGACAATTGTTTTTTATCCTAATCTTTCATGCAATAGATCTTGAAATCATGAGACTATCATCAAATAGTCACATGTTGATTCCATGTATCATATATCCTAAAAAATGAATATAAAATAATTTTATGGTATGCTACAATTGTCCACTTTTGAAATGTGTCACATGAATTCAAGTTGTGATCTTCCGATGATAAGTCTATGATATCAAAGTCTATTGTATGAAAGATTGGGACTAAAAATCTTCACCATCATCTGATTCAAATCAATCAACGTTATTTCCTTTGTCTATTTAGGTGGTGTGACAGTAACACTACTCTAAATTATTAGATGTTGATTTTAGTATGGGTACAGCTATTTTCACCTATTTAATACTAAGTATCACATAATTTTTAATTGATTTGGATTAGAGAATGGAGATATTTTTTCCTCTTAATCTTTCAATTCAAATCTAATTATCGAGTCACCTTGCTATTCTTTTTTTCTTTTGGTGTAAGAGACGGGGAATCTGAGTCACACCTATTACACAATTCCTAAAAGTTAATTAGAATCTGAGCAAAAGAGTTGATGTATGTTATGTGAAATTAATATATGATCATTTGATAGGTGATGTTAATATGAATTGGGAGAAAATTTTAAACAAAATATAATCTCCATCGTATTATTCTAATGGATGGATAATTTTCGTCACCCAAAAAGTTTATACTTATCATTAATTGGATGAGAATAACCGAACCTTTTAGTGAAGGCATTAAATGGAATAAACGACTTGTTTAAGAAACTTTACTTTTGATATTAAAGAGTTGAACGAAAACGTCCCATCAATTTATAACAACACTTTGGGGGATAACGTTAAATTACAGTCTTACTCCATTTTGCAAACAGAACAAGCTCTTCTCTGCCACAGAATCCCCTCTTCAGATTTTGACTTTTTCACGTTCCTAGCTGAAATGATGAGTTATTTAATCTCGAATTCGGTGAGAGCCATATCTGTGCACAATCTTACGGCGAAGTTGCCACCTTTATAAAGGTGGTGGGGACGAGATGGATAGATAAATAGGGTCATTCTCCACCGCATGCTAAGAATTAGATATGATTTTTTCATCAAAAATATATATATAGAAAACGGAATTAGATATGATTTCCATCCAATGCGAAAAAGTTGGCGGCTCTCACGTGCCCTCATGCCATTATGTTATGGCCCCCTCTTCCGACTCTAATATATTAGACTACCTTTAAATTCACTCACTAAACTTTTGAGTTCACTCACGCGAAAACACATCAACTACATTGAATCAGATGATGGAGGTTACTTATCCTCCCAATATTTTACGTGATCGATTTTTAGATTATGGGCGTACCATTATACGGTAAATTTTTTATTTCATGTGGTGCATGCTCATAAAAGCGACCTTAAAATCAATTTTAAGTGTCACATGATGTTAAGGTCAATTTTCTGAGATGTGTGCCGCGTGAAATAAAACACTGGCCGTTTGATGGTACACCAATAATCTCATAATCCATCGTGTGAAAGATTGGGAGTATAAATGATTTCCATCATTTGATTCAATTCAGTTAATCTGTTTTAGCGTGGGTGAATTCAAAGATTCGGTGGGTGAATTTAAAGGTACTCTCTCTCTCTCTCTCTCTCTCTCTCTCTCTCTCTCTCTCTCTCTCTCTCTATATATATATATATATATATATATAAGCAACCGTCTTAAATCAGATTTGAAAAAAGTCTCCATCAAATATGTTCAGCCTCATCTCGATTGATTGTTCATAAATTTTGAGAAAAATTCAAGTACGACACATAAATCATGATTAGATCACGTTTCTACGGTCATTGTATAATCACTGATTGAATCGATTCTAAGGATTTTATGAGAGGAACTTAAAAACAAAGGATTCCGAGTTTTATAGAATCTGTCAAAAATCTGAGTAACTTAAAAACACATATGAGAAAATCAAGAATCTGAGAGTGTTCAAGAATCTGCCCAGAATCTGAAAAAATCAGGAAACACATGATCGAGGCCTTAGATAATTAACATTCAAATTTTGAGAATTGTGTTGCTGCTGCACCCATATTTTATTATTGCCACCCTACTTAAATGAAGGAAAAATCATTGATTTTTTTAAATCAAACCATGAAAATCATTTTTTGTCACAATCTTCCATACAATAGATCTTGAGATTATGGGTCTATCATAGGAGTGGAAAAAAAAAAAAGTTTAATCAACACAACCGAATTGATAAAAATCGAACCAAAACTGATTTCGATTCAGTATCGGTTTAGGGTGCCGAAAACTGAAAACCGGTATAGTAGAAAGAGAAAATCAATGAAAATTTGAAAAAATTGATAAAATTTGAAAATCTCTTTAAGAAATAAAAATATATGAATAAATAAATAAAAGATAGAAAAATATCGAAAACCAAACCGAACAATAGACCAAAACCCATATGGATCGGTTCGATTCAATATCAATTTTGATTTTTTAGTTATTGTTTTATTAAAACCAATAAGTTTCGGTGTCGGTTTTGGCGAAACCAATATTAAAACCGAAAAATCAATTTCACTTTGAAATACCGAAGTTATACCACTAGCCTACCATCAGACAATCACATCCCAAAAAGTGGGCAATCACAATATATTATAAAAAATAATTTATGTTCACTTTTTGAGACGTTTACCATACAGAATCAACATGGGATAGTCTGATGGCAGGAACATGATTTCACGATCTATTGTGTGCGAATAGATTGGGATAGAAAATGATCTCCATAGTCTCATTTAAAGTTGTCAAATAGTTTTTTTTTCTGTTTAAGTGGGTGTTGAGATAATAGAAAAGGGTGTGGCAGTAACACTGCTCGATCCGGAACGAGTTATTTACGTAATATTTAATCAACTGTCCTCCGGACGTGGTTCATTAGTGGGTCCCGCGAACTCCAGGCGAATATCTCGAGGGGAACCAACTGGCGTCGTAAGAGCGGAAAGAGCGCACGCAAACGGCCAGGCATTTATTACGGCGCTCTAAGTTAAAAGCTCGAGCAGTTCCTGTTTGTGTGACGTCAGCAATCTTGGTCATTTCGGAGTTGACAACTCACCCAAATTCCACCGGTTTACGCCGGTAATCGTTGAAAAGTGGTGGCGCATGGGTGCACGTGTTCCCACAAAGACAGCAAAAGTAGCTGCCGGGACAAGGAGTAGGGTAAACGAAAAAGGAGGAATCCGATTTTGAGAAGAAAATTAGTGTGCAATGAGCCAAAACCAGCTTGTATTTAAATCCTATTTCTAGCTGGCATTCATCCCAAATGACAAAATGTCCGAAAGGTCGTGTTAATGTGCCTAAACTTACATAATTGTGGAGACTTTAGAATATCTGATAGCGATGCCCCTCCAATTACTATTTGCAAAAGGGTGGCTTTATTTGCAACCTATGAACATCTTAATGCAACCCATGTATGGATAGGACCTGAAATTTTGTGTTTTGCAATTGAAATAAATTTGTGTTTTGCAATTGAAATAAATTTAGGATTTGATAAACCTTTCAATGCAATTCATATGTGGGGACATGAAGCAAATAATCCAAATCATCATCAGCATCATCACTACTTTCCACATTCTATTTGGGGTTTGTTTTATGCGTCATAGTTCTCATCTATTTAGGGTTTTTTTATGAGTAATATTTTGAGAAAAGTACCAGAAAATGTCCCTCTACAGTTTTTATCACTATTTTCATGAAATTTTTTTTAATTACTAAAAAGCACTCCTACAACTTTTAAACAGCCCGCGTTGATGCATGGTGCAAATATATTTTACCGAATAGCCCTTAAATAGTCATTCAATTTTTAAGTGTCTTCTTCTCCGGTGATCCAGCGATCGTGAACCTGGTCAATTACCAGTGAACACTAAATAGAGGATTTCTTTTTTTCAGTTAGTGAGAGAGAGAGAAAGAAGAGAGAGAGAGGGTTTGTCATTGCCTAGTCTCTTTCTCTTTCTACAATTAAACCCTTTTCTTTTGTCTGAGTTTCAGAGTGTTTTCTCCGGCGATCGGGAATTTGGGTTCATACCGGCGAACACCAAATAAAAGATATTTTCAACTAGTGAGAGAAACAGAAAGAAGAGAGAGAGTTTGAAGGAGCGCAAATGGATCTTCCCTCTAGCCATCGGCTCTCTCGTCTCTCTCCTCCTATTCCTCACAACCCTAACCAACCCCGACAGCATCTTCTTCTATCCTTTCGGTATCGGCTACCGCTCCGGCTCTAAGGCCGCCGTCTTCGTCAAATCGAAACTCCACGTCGCCCCAATCTCCTTCTCTTTCTCTCTCATCAAAATGGCACCGGCACCATTCTGATTTGCAATGAGATGGAGGAGAGGGTTCAAAGAGATTAAATTAGATGACATAAATGTAATATATATGGCTTTTAAGGGGATAAATGTAGAAGGGAAAAAACGAAAATTACATCAAAACTTTCAACTTTCTGTGTGGGTTAGCCCGCCCAAATAACCCGTTTGAATATAAAATAGCTCATATTTTTTTGGTGATATAAAAAGGCGTAGGGCGCCATTTGGACAAAAGCCCTAATATTTTTACTTGATTTTTATCACTAGTAATATCTCTATGACTCCAAAATCCTTCATATCCACTTTCTCTAGGTGGTCTACCTCTTCTCTTATTTTATGTGCTTATAGCGTTTCTATCCTTCACTTTGTATCGCCGCCGATGAACATGTCCAAGCTATTTCATGCGACATTCCATAATTTATCTCATTTATAATTGAGACACTCAAATGTTTTATAGCAAATAAAGCCATCCTGTATAAATTTTCAAACCCGTACTTCTCTTTACCTTGGTGCCACCTAATTCTCTTAAGGGAGCCTTTGTTCACTCCTACGCAATTTCTCCCACATAGCGCATAACTCCAAAAGGTGGCCTAAAATCTTATGGCCCTTCCTCAAGTGTCATCTAAGTGCGCATCAAAACTCTTCGATTGTATGCCATTTTAGATATATAATTAAGGGAGCAACTACCAGCAGAGGAGATTTGTGTTGATGCACGTAGTCAAAAAGAAAGACCGGATATTTTTTGAATTTATGTTACATGGAATACCATTTAATCCGTCTAGTTTGAAGGCTATGGTGTAGAGATCTTTGGTGCCAAAGATTCTCATGAAACACGGTATCTATCATCTAATACACCATAGTCAATCATTGAATCAAATGATGGGCTTTAACTGTGCTGAATCATATTTTAGAGACCATGTTTCGTGCAAATCTTTGCCATTGTACATCCTCACGTTTTGGCATAAAAATTAGATTACTTAAATGGTATTTCCACATAGAGTCCCCAAAATACCAAATTTTTTCTTTTTAAATTATGTGTAACGAGTCAACAACACAATTCTTGTGTGCAAGTAGTCACTACCTAACATTAAGTTTTGGGGTACCTCTCTTAGCGCTCACGCAATCTCTGAAAGTGCCCACATTGGAACTCTAAAACCATTGATTGCTTCATATCAGTTGGTGGAGATGGTGGAGATAGTGTTTCACTCAAACATTCCATAAAATGGATCTTGAGATCATGTCGCACCTATCAGGCAGTCAATATTTTAGTTTACATGTCACAAATCCCCAAAAAATGGCCCTAAAATCACATTTGAGCATAATGTGTGTCATAAGATTCGAGGGGCATTTTTGGGGGATTTGTGACACGTGGAATAAAAAAGTGGATGTCCGATAGGTGAGGCATGATCTCAAGATCAATTGTGTGGAAGATAGGGTTGAAACATAATCACCATCATCCGATCCAAAGCAATCAATGATTTTAAAGGAGTCGTACATTATAGGCACTTTCAAAAATTGCGTGGCCTGCAATAGAGGTACTTATAAGTTTTTATTATATTTCCATCACACCTCCGACGGGATTGCAATATGCAGCACTTGAGGACGTGAGGGTATGGTGGCGTTAGGGACCAAGGAATAAAAAATTGGCCGATACTAATATATATATGTATCGATTTTTCGGCAAATCGATATATATTCGTCATCTAACTCGATATCAGTATCGGCCGATACATATCGGTTTGAGCCGAGACATGTATATATTTTTTTTTTCTTCTTTTTTTTTTTAAAAAAAAAGGGCCGATCTGTATCGGTATCGGTTGATTCATATCAGTCCTCTATGGACTGATATCAGATACCGAAGCCGATTTTGACTCCTTGTTAGGGGCACAACTCATCATGGTAGCAACACTAATAAGCAGGTGCTAGATTAATTAGGAGACAGCCCAACCATTAATCTATCGAGATCATGGTTTTAAATCTCGTCCGAGATGAGACGCCTGGCATCTTAGGCCTTAGCGAGACAAGATCTTATTGTGATTCATTCCGAGATGAAACCTCATAACTGCTTTTTTTATATTATAATTTATATAAAAAGTTAGACTTCTATACTATTAAAAGTGTAATACTCATTCTCTTTGTACGCACAATACTATTTTATCTTAAAATACCCTATTTATTTGATGGTCTTGTGCGTAGCTATCATGGTGTGTCCAAATTTACACACCCAAATATAACTATTATTTTTATTTTTTAACATCTAGTATTGAAGATTTTTTATTGGAGGTTATACAATTGATTTATAGTTGTGGTTATTTAACTAAAATGTACTCCAATCATAAACAATTACTTAGATTTATCTCAAATATTTGTCACATGGCATAACAATAAAGTATTATTTAATAGTGTAAGATCAATGATTATTTTAATGGTGTAAGATTATTCAAAAAATTATTTTTGTTTCACGCCATCTCGCCGAAATACAAGACCTTTCGGTCTCAGGACTGACTCGGAAATCCTAGACTTCAAACCATGATTGAGATGACAAAGCCAATGGAGGTTCTTATATGGTTTTCAAATGCCTTTGGATGGTTGCACAGAAAGAAAAAGTGTTTTGGAATTCATACTAAAAAAGGGTGTCAAATAGGAGTAAACATTTATTTATAATCACATAGTGCTATATGGCAGCAGGCTTTGTGAAGGCAAAGTACAGGCAGCCAATATGGGCGATGCAATTAACTACAAGTGTAGTGGGGCCCAAGCAATACAGGTCGGACATAAGTCACATCACGCCTGCACTTTGCCAGCAAAAAATGTGACTGCGATTTGCAATTTATAATCCCAACCACTTCCGACACGACGTAATTCTTAAGTTAGAACTTTTATATGTTTATTTTAATGCTTGTGTGGCCAAGGGGAATGGTGAGGTCCTACTAAGTAGAATCAGATTTTTAGTCCTATCCCATTCGGTGCCCTGAAAATTCGAAATTCGAGAATCTTGACTTTCTTGATTTTTACTTTTTATAGCAATGTGTATAATCAAGATTCTCTTATTTCCAAGAGCACCAGATGGGGTAGAACTCCGGTTCTGCTTAGTAGGACCTGACCAATGGCCGTGTGGTCAAAGTTTTGCAACCTTTGTTTTTCGTCTCAAAATGTATACAATCTTTTATTTTTTGTCTTTGTAACCTGCACACTAGGGATGCAAGTTCGGTGTACCGAACCGAATCAAACCCGAATTTTTTGGGGTTTGGTTTGGTAGACCCCAAACCGAAATTGAACAGAAACCCATTCGGTTCGGTCTGGTTTTTTCCCTGAAATCAATTCGGATCGGTTCAGTTTTCTTCATTTTTTTTTCGGTGTTTTTTTATTTTTTTCGGTTTACTCAACCTACCCCCTCAGTTTTCGGTTTTGAGCCACTCAAACCGAAACAGAACCGAATTGGGGTTCAGTTTGTGTCAGGTTTTGGTGCAGTTCGGTCCGGTTCGAGACCCTCGGTTTTCGGTGCGGTTCGGTCCGGTTCAAGACCATCGGTTTTTAGTTCGACTTTGGTGTTCGGTTCAAAACTTGCATCCCTACTGTACAATAGAAAAAACACAAGACAAACTCGTTGCAATCCAATTGGGTAGCCTTAAATGCACTCACCGAATCTTACTTTGCACATACGCTAAAAAACAACTATTTCTTTAAATCACACGATGAAAATCATTTTTCACTCCAATCTTTCACACATGGGATTTTGAGATCATGCCGCACCTATCATACAGTCATTTTTCAATTCCACATGGCACAAATCCCATAAACGTAACCCTAATATGTCATATGGAATCGAAAAGTGATCGCCTAATAGGTGGGCCATGATCTCAAGATTCGTTGTGTGGGAGATTGGAGCGAAAAACATTCTCCATCATGTGATTTAAAAAAATAATATGTTTTTAGTATAGGTACCCAGCAAGATTTGGTGGGTGCGTGGGGGACGTTTAAAGCTACCCAATCCAATTTTGCTGCTTCTTCCTCCCTTCTCTTTGTTCCCCTCGCTACCAAAACTAAAAAAATGCACGTTTGACTGATTTCAATGGCTGGTATGGTGGTTTTAAAGTAAGTTAGACTAAGAAGAAAAAGAAGAAGGTGGACTTGGTCGTTTTAATGGCTGAGATGGGTGCGTTATCATTCTTAAGAAAGCGGTCAAAGTGAAGCAGTCAAGCCCCAATATGTAAAGTATTTTTTATCGCATCAATAATATTCAATGGTTGCACACGTCTTTATAAATCCAGATCTCCCCTTGGTGTGAAGGGGAAATTATATGGAAACCTAAGTCAACGAAAAAAATCTGAGAGATGCTCAATCTCGATCGTCTGATCAGCAGACTGCATACCTTTGATTAAAGTATGGAGAACGGTCCACATCAAATGGACAGCGGTGGTCAACTTATTAGAACCTCTAATGAGCATGATATCTTCTTGGACTTCTATCCACACAATGGCATGCCACTTGGCATTCTCCGTAGTCACTTAAAAGTGCTATACTACGCATTACTGATTACCCGTGAAGTTGCCTGCCCGCCCACTACCATCAGCTCTTTAATGGACGAGCTGGCAATGCATGTTTGGACCCGAGCACCGCCACATATGGTCTTACAGTCATTTATGTTGGATCTGTGGCATATACGGTTAAGATTAATGGGCCATTAGTGCTTGCTACTGATCATAACTATTAGAGCCCCATTTTCAGAGCACTTAACACATTGTTTTACGAGTTAAATTTTAAACAGAGCAGAGGTATTTAAAGGATTGAAAGTTATAGAGACTTTGGCGTGTTTCAAAATCATATTGTAGAAATAAAACTCTCAAAATCAACCCCGTTTAAATGAAATAAGGCTACTGATGATGAAGAATGTAAATTCTAAAGCAACCCCATATAAATGAAAGTGGAAAATCTACCTCAAGCAATTTTATAGGCAATGGAATCCATGATGCAGGGAGATGGCAATGGCAAAGCTCTTGATGAATGGTGGCATGATGCAGGGAGATGGCAATGGCAGAGCTCTTGATGAATGGTGGCTTTAATTTTTTAGCTTGTATTTTGTTTCATTTAGGTCAGTAAAAATTGTTTACTTCTCAATATATTATTTTTTTAGATCAAATTGTCTTAGATTACTGTTAATTTTGTAATTTGAATATTTATAAGGAAAGAGATATCTTTATTTTCAACCCAAGATTCTTCCTTCTCACCCTTGGTTTCCCGTGCTTAAATTGTTGATTGCTTTGCCTCAATCTTCAACACAATAAATCTTGGTGTCATGCTCTTAGAAGGTCAGATTTTGGTTCCACATAGGATACATTCCGAAAAGTGATCCAATAACCATATTTGATGCATGCCCATGATCATGTTCATTTTTTGGGATGTGTGCCATGTGGAATCACAATCCGACATTTTGATAGTAGATTCATGATCTCAAGTTATGTTGTGTAAAAGATTAGGACGAAAAAATGATCTTTATCATTTGATTAAGAAAAAAATCATTTAACTACATGAAGCTCTGATTAAGAATAAGTATATTGGATTGTAAATAGAGTCACACTAGGTTCTTTTGGCTTTATTTTTTCTTCTTCATAGGAAACATCTTTCTCTAGCTTCAATAAAAATATTTACAAGAATTTTAAAAAAATAATAATAATAGGTCATTCATTACCCAATGTTGGTCTCATATGTACGAGGTGTTAGAGAGATGGACGGGATAGGGATTTAACCTCCAACTTTTTGCTTACAAATGGGCTGCTTTGTAAACTCGAACTTATGTCTTTATGCTTGACAAACCATGCCTTTTTATTATTGCACAAAGCAAAAAGCCCCAAAACGTGACTAAATTAGGGCAAGGACAGGGAATATTAAAGCCCATCTAAGTTAGGGTCGGGCTAAATTAAGGAGGAGAAGTGGAGGGAGCATGGCTAACACAACCTATTGACAGCCCTAGGAGTCGGTCCGGTTAGGATTAATGAGGGGTTCCATTACTTGCATAGTTGAATGCATGAAGTTGGCCCTTGCACCCAATTGAAAAGAAAGACCCCGTTTTTCTACCTGTGGCATGTGGAAACAACATCTAAACGATCTGATCTGAAGACTTTGATCCAAAGATTTTTAATATAAAAAATTGGCAAAAAACATAATCTTTATCATATGATTCAATGCATCTATCATCAAATCAAATATTGGCCTTTGATTATGTTGAATGATATGATATAGATTGTGTCCGGTGCCAATCTTTTGCCTCAATTAAAGATCTTGGATCGTGGCCTTCAAATGAGACCGCTTAGAGGATGCTTCCACGTGGCATGGGTCCCCAAAACGGTCTTTAGTTTGGCGCTTGGGCCAACTTTTTGTACGCAAATAATGAGTCCCATTAATGACCCATCAACCAATATTGCGTTGCAAAAGAGGCAGTAATCAAGACTATTAAAATGTACTGGGAGACAATTCATATTTAATTTAATGAAAAACCAAAAATGCTCTAATTTACAGGTGGACTGCAACAAGCGGGAGTTTTTGACCCTTTTAATTTTCTTACCTTTTAGCTTTTAACCCTTTTAATTTACAGGTGGACCTAATACTAACTTCCACGTGTAGATTAGTATGGATGACATCATGTTTGCACGGATGTACACAGCTATTTATATGACCATGCAAATCAAAGCAAGCATGATTTTGACCTTTCGTATATTTCGTGTTAACAAATATCTGTGCTTTCCTAAAATTGCCGGCCAGGTATTGAACCAACCCAAGCACCACCACTGCTGGTGCCCGGATAGAGTACCTTACAAAAATTCATTTTTAGCCCTTGTGACGTACTTTTGTGTTGAATTTATTGAAATCTGCTAACAAATAAACTTCTAGAACAGATCTCCTCGCTTTTCAACCAATCAATTAGTCAAAAATCTGAATCCATTTTCATCGGTATAGAAACAAGAATTTCGTATTAAACTAGATGTTCTACGGTCAGTGAGGACGAGCCATCTAAGTCGGCAAACAACCCCTTGTTAGACATAAGGGATAATGCCCTGTGGCTGTAACCATTCAATCGGAAGGATTTCTTTATTACTAAAAACTCATTTTCTTTGACTTGTTTGACCTTAAAACCAGGATTTGCTTGATTGGATGTTTGGTCCACTGAGTGAACCGTCCAGGTTGAGCTCAAATATGTCAGTTTATATATTAGAAGACTCCAATTTTAACTTGTTCCCAAATTGAAATCTAAGTTAGGTGCACCTGTAATCATCACAGGTTAGGGTTATTCCGGAGCTCAACACCGTCCATCTCCACGATCAAGTGGTGCTAGATCTTAGGTTCGGTAAGCTTTGCTCATATTGTTAGAATATGGAAATTAAAGTGTTGTCAAAGTTAGAGTATCCAACAATATCTGGGAATCGTGATGGGACAGAAATAGATTTGCTTGTACAACTTCCCCAATTCTCAATTGAGTTGCGACTTGGGTAAACGGCCTGAGCACTAGATGACTTGGTTTCAATTGTGTTTTGTGATTTTAAGTATCTAAAGACCATCTCATTTAAATCCATTTATGCTTTTAAATTATTATATCTTTCTTTTTTTTTTCCTTTCTTTCTTTTTTCTCTTTTAAAAAAATTATACTATCTAATTATAAAAGTTATTGACTACTTTGAATCACATAATAGAAAATGTTTGTGTTATGATTTGAGTCCCTTTTAACTTTATTTGATGGTAATAGATAGGTGAAGCATTAAGATCGGTACATGTGCACATACCTTATCATAATCGACACAATTAACTTCATAAATTTTTAAAATAAGACCCGTTTTATACTAAAAATGATAATCGAATCTCAAGAGACTAATTGTCTTAAGCAAGGTACAATTAAATCTCATAATAAGTGGGATTTATTATCAATCAATTAAAGTCTTTAAAAGACTCTTAATACATTAGCAAGTCAACTTGCCAATTTAACCTTCTCTCTGCTAACCTCTTTTATATATATATATATATATATACACACACGCACACACACGTACGAGCCTTAAGAGAAATAATTCTCAAGTTTCTCTCTCGAGTTTTCTTTCTGTTGGATCCGTCTCTCACTCTCTCATTCTTCTTTCTTTACAAAAATGTTGTACCACAGCCCGTCAAATCTATTCACCGTCAACCCAAATCGCCGTGAAATTCACGATTTACGCTTCAATAGGTGAGTGTTCCTCAATCTATTTTAAAATATTTAGTTTATTTCAAAAATGAAACTCTAAAACAACCCTAATTAAAATTGGGAAAGAAACCGAATCACAAGGACGAAATCAAACCACTAAAGCACCAACACTAAAAATCATTGAAATCTTTGAATCAAGCGATGGAAATCTTTTTTGATCTCAATCTTCCACTCAATGGACCTTGAGACAACGTTTTATCAGACTGTCAGAGTTTGATTCCATGCAGTGTTTTGAGAATCACATTTAATTAGACGGTCATTCTCAAATCATATTTTAGGCAATGTACCAAATGGAATTAAAATTTAACTGTACATATGTAGTCTCAAGATCCACTTGGGACACAAAAAATCTCCTATCATATGATTTTAGCATTAGTGCCCATACAATTCGATTAGTGGAAATAAGGCCACCAAAAATATTAGGGTCAATTACATTTTCAGTGCCCAATCTTCGGACAACGTGGAAGACTTTTTTGGCCAATTGAATAAACGTGATACTAAAGTCACTCGGCCATTAAAAACATACTAATCCCAAGGTTAACACTATTTGATATGACAAGTTTAATTTGAACCGTTGTTCACAGAATCAAAGGTGAGGAAAGCCAACAAAGAATCTGATCTTTTCTACTTATAGAAACGCTCACAACACGCGTAACTGGCCAAACTAAACAAACTGATCAAATGACGAGCTCAGCCAGCTCACGAGGCTTGATATAACTGGTTCCTAACGCGGCATCCGAGGGCTATTTCTGGTAGGGAGGGAAATTTATGAACGGTCATGATTGGATGCTGATGAGGTTTTACCGACTTTGACATTTATATAATAATATAATCTCGTAAATCAGATGACAGTTGGAAGTGGAGCTCGGGGAGCAGTGGGTTTGGCGTGAATAAGGAACATTCGCTCCTCGGTCAACACGTGTTAGCAAGCACAGATTCCCTTTGGCCTACCTGGAAGCCTTCAAACACTAGCCAGGTGGTTGGATGTTCGGTTGCTAACCAATTCGATTTAGATACCCACACGCAACCGAATGCTGCCACATTTCATATATTCGTGCCTACTCAATTACCCAATTACCCCAAACTTTTTCTTAAATGCCCCAGCCAGTCGGTCCCCACTTTATGCTATTCTATTTCTAGGTTAGAAAGTAATAAGGGCACTCTTAGCCCTTGTCATAGCATAGTTCACCTATTATAGCAAGTTCTCATTTATTTTTTTGTTAATATCTGACTATCTGGTTTAGCGGTTACTATTTTTCCTTGATAACTTCATACATAACAAGATTTTATAAAAGATTTACCTATTCAACAATTTTATCCTCCTTTCTACTCACTCTCTGAAAAAACATATTTTATTTGTTATAATAAAGAGTTGGTAGAGAATACGGAGGTTGTTGCTAAAGTAAGTAAATCCTCTTTTGTAGAGAGTTAGAATAGAGAATGAGAGCCAATTAAAACAGGTGAACTCTGTAGTGGCAGGAGCTAACAAAAAATTATGCCACATGCAACCTATAATTTCCAAAAAATCTACACTTATGTTGGGAAAGCACATTATCAACTATCAAGTTGGTGAGTTGGTAAGGTGTTGGCAGTGTTTAATGAATATTTTAGAGTCTAAGGTCTTCTTACCTTATTAATTTAATGAGGGTGATTCCTATTAAGAATCACGGCATGATTCTTCACCTTCATGTTATATGGCATATATGTTTGATCAATTTAAGTAGTTCAATTAGTGACTTAGTATTGATATCATTTGATTGGTACACAATAATTTCAATTATTAAAAATTATGAGATCGTTTATTTTTAGCTGTACAGATCGGACGTTTGGTATCTTACAACGAGTAATTTTGACAAATTGGATTACTCACAATCACATGCCACTTGACTCAATAACTTAACAATCACACATAATTTGTAGAGGAGCGGTCATGTGTCTTATTCCTAATTTAATGGCACAATGATTCAGAAAGGATTGTGTTTAGATCAACTACATGGTGCATCTCGAGAACCTTGACAACGATTAACGAAGGTTCCATGTGGATTGGCTGTAGCTCAAAGAATATGGTTCAATCCATCTTAATCGTCCAATCTAGATCATGCAAGATCCCATAAAATTGGCAAAAGGAGTGTAATTAATGTGTTTGGCCTGGGTAACAATCATTTTTCAATATAAAGAGCAATAATCTGATCAGTGACTTTTAGTTTGACCCCAATGGCAATGGGGAACTTCCATGCGAACAGTTAAAATAGAGGGAAACAAAAAGTGTTACCTGGGTGTATAGATCACCGTATACAATCTTTTGTGGTTTGGCTAGAGAAACCAATAACAACTCTTATGTGTTTAGATTGTTTTTCTGCGTGGATTAATAGAAGGGAGCCATTACTTGCACATGTTTTTCGAGTGATTTTACCGGATTGCACTGAATTTAAAAGAAAGAATTGTAAGTTTGGCAACCTCTACTATATGAAAATACCATCTAAGTCGTTTAATTAGAAGGCCATGATTTAAAGATATCAATTGCAAAAAATTAGAACAAAATATAATTTTCATCATTTGATTAAATGGAGTCAAAGGCTATTATTCAACAATTGACTATAATAAATTATATGACAAGTATCGTGTTTTGCTCCAATTTTATGTACCAGAGATTTATTGATCATGAACTTCAAATCAGACAGCCCATATTGCATTTTTATATATCACATGTCCCTAAAATATCAAGTCTTTCTTTAAATTCGGTGGAATCACTTGAAAAACATGTGCAAGTAATGACTCTCTTAATAGAATATGATTATAAATTACAAATTAAGATATAACTATGGTTATAAATATTAGTCATATCTAATACATATTATTTGATATGTATTGGGTTAGGTCCCCTCGAATATGATACATATTTCCGATTTGATATAGGGTCAAATACCAAGTTTAACGGGACAAATATTGATCAATATCAATATGTGAGTCATATTGGCAGATATATATCCATATGAACTAGACATAATACTAAAAATATTATTTTAGTAATTTTTTTATTATTTTAAATCATTTGTAAACTAGACATAATAACTAGCTCATTTATTGGTTATGTGGTGCACAACGTACACCAAATTTAAGTCATCAAAATGGCAGTGAATATTGGAAGCCATCTTGAGCTTAATAATTCTCACTAACTAGGAGATTTAAACCGACCAATTTAGTCATTATAATATAAATGATTATGCATAATTTTTTAATAACGTTTACTAATTAAAAAGCATAGAAACTGATTGAGTGGTAGCGCAGTTGCTATCGTTCCTCTTTTATGGGGCATGAGGTCGGAAGTTTTACAATCCACATTTGCTTTCTTATATTAATATGGTGAGTGTTGTGTCTTGTGTGAGATTTATTCCACTATGTGTCACTCAATATGATGTGAGTGTTTTATCGTGTGAGATTTATTTTTCAAGCATTGCTCTTCGACTATCATACTTTCTACAATACGTAAGACACATTATTTTTTTGATAGATATATAAGACACATCTAAGTTATCTATGTTATTATAAAAATATATAAATAAATAAAATACATAGATGATGTACTTTCAATCCGGTTATAAGCATAAGTTTTTACTTGAGAAATGTGTCAATAATGAGCTTTGTTGGTCATATTTTAAGAGAAGTAAGAGCAACTAAGGCGAGCTTAGTTGGTCTCCTTATTAGTTTAAGGAAAAATTAAAAGGCTCACTTGGATTTGAAAAACAACGAAATTGTCCAAACAAGTTTAAGAGTAGGGGTAGCTCGGTCACTTAAAGCTGAATGAGGCCTTCTTCTCTTTGAGGGACGATGGGTTTTTCGCATCACTGCGAGGAACCAAACGAAAAAAATAATTAATGCGTACCATTATTTGCAGCCTAAGATTTGGTCTTTGGTCTTGGCGTTTCCATTGAGTATTTAGTCAAAACTGAAGTTGCTCAGGTAGAATCCTCGGCTGCGCATACCGGGTTTTTATGCATGTACGTAAAGGCAGAGCCGCAATGGACCCTCATCTCTCTATTTTTAATGGTGGGAGCCTGACCGACGTAGACAACTTTCAGTAAGTAGTTTGAACATTTGAAATACCAGAAAGCGGGGGCGTAAAGAAACCAACCGGCTGGTGCAGGTTATCTACCGGGAATTAGCAGTTGCAGGAAACCAAAGAATAAAACCGTAGTATTAATTGAAATAAACTAAAAAACAACCGAGCAGGGGTGAGAAACGGATTTCGATGCCTCATAACACCGGATATAATAATGAAAGGAATCAAAGGAG
This sequence comes from Chloranthus sessilifolius, assembly GCA_021018995.1. Taxonomy (NCBI): domain Eukaryota; kingdom Viridiplantae; phylum Streptophyta; class Magnoliopsida; order Chloranthales; family Chloranthaceae; genus Chloranthus; species Chloranthus sessilifolius. The sequence continues at coordinate 21,676,385 of CM037589.1, forward strand.
AGGGTTTTCTTCAGTTTCAACTTTCATCTCCTCTCCCATCCATTCCCATACGAAAAAGCTTGTCAGTAAATAGATTTTGGTAATCTCTCCCTGTGATGACCTCTGAGGTATTCAATCTCCATTAGATTTCTTGTTTTTTGGTTCTTTTAATTTATTAGGGGAAACGATTCTGTTTCTCCGATCATGTCGTCTGGGTTTCACGGCAGCGATTTCTACAGTTCTGCCGGGATCGGCAGCAGATCGGGGATCAACAACACGGTCCCTGTTCAATATAGGCCGCAACTTGGTGGAATTTTAGTTGACTCGTCTTCTTCTCCTATCGTTCCGCAGAGAAACGACCTCTTAAAGCGGTCGATGACGGAGTTTGAGAGGCAACAGCAGCAAGCCCTTTTTAATAGGGCCGTAAAACAGAGAAATTTCCAATCGTCGCCTATATCTCCTCTTTCTCCAGGCGATTTCTCGCCGGAGATCTCAACGGCTTCGTCGTTTTCTCCCGCAAGGTATGGTTTCAGACAACCTAACCCTAACAACGCCAACTTTTCCGACTTCTCTTTCTCCCCTTTTCCTGCAAGAGCTGCTGTTTTAGAAACCGAGCCAGATTCAGATAAGAAAATGAGGAACCAGCTTCAAGAGTTAGAGAGGCAGCTTTTAGACGACAATGACGACGATGACGGTAAAGGTAACGGAAGTTCCGTTTCGGCCGTCACCACCAGCGAGTGGAGCGAAACTATTCAAAACCTGATCACTCCATCTCAGAAACCCCTCTCTCCTTCTCCCACTTCATCCTCATCTTCTTCGTCTTCATCGTCTTCCTTGATCTCTCCCAAACAGCTTTTATTGGATTCCGCATCGGCCATCTCTGAAGGGAAACTAGAAACGGCCACCGCTATTCTCGCCCGTCTGAAATCGGTATCGAACTCGCGCGGCGATCCAGAACAGCGGCTAACCGCGTACATGGTGTCCGCCCTTCAATCGCGCATCAATCCGCCAGAGAGCTCCCCGATCGCCGAACTATGCAGCAGCGAGCACCTGATGGCAACCCAAATACTCTACGAGGCCTCCCCATGCTTCAAGCTCGGGTTCATGGCGGCCATTTTCACCATCTTGGAGGCAACAAGAGACCAGCCCAAGATCCACGTCGTCGATTTCGACATCGGACAAGGGAACCACTACCTACCCTTCATACAGACCCTCGCCGAGCGCCAATCCTCTAAGCCTACCGTCAAAATAACGGCCGTTAGCGATCCATCGGATCCCGTTTCCCGAAACATCAACAATAACCAACTGCAGATAGTCGGCGATCGGCTCACAAAGTTAGCCGAACGCGTAGGGCTTAGTGTCCGATTTAACGTCGTGTGCCGGAAAATATCGGATCTGAAGCGCGAGACGCTCGGGTGCGAGGCGGACGAGGCTTTGGCGGTTAATTTCGGTTTCCGTCTCTACAAAATGGCGGACGAGAGCGTTTCGACGGCAAACCCACGTGACGAGCTTCTGCGGTGGGTGAAGGGTTTGAGCCCACGCGTTGTAACGTTAGTGGAGCAGGAGATGAACGCGAACACGGCTCCGTTCGTTGCTAGATTCGGCGAGGCGTCCGCTTACTACCGAGCTTTGATCGAGTCTCTGGACGCCACCATGGATCGCGATGGCCCCGATAGAACCCGAGTGGAAGAGTGTTTGGGTCGAAAGGCCACCAACGCGGTGGCCCGTGAAGGAAGAGAGCGCGTAGAACGGTGCGAGGTGTTTGGCAAGTGGCGTGCCCGCATGCTCATGGCCGGGTTCGAACAAAGGCCACTCGGTCCAACTGTGACCGAGTCGACAAGGAATCGCCTCCGTCAGTGTCGTAATAACAGCTTTACCATCAAGGAAGAGGCTGGTGGGCTCTGCTTCGGTTGGATGGATCGAATTCTGACCGTCGCTTCTGCCTGGCGTTAAGAGATTTGTTGTCCTTTATTTCCATTTCTATATACTTTTCATTATTATTATATTACTATTATTATGTTATTAACGTTTTTACCTATCATATAATATAATGTTTTAGAGAAAAAGGAAGGCCGCATGCAAATAAATACGGTCTCAGCTTCACGAAATCTACAAATTACTGTTCTTTATTTGAAAGTTTAATGTTTCTAAATACTGGTGACTTTCTTGACTTTGTTAAACGAGATTGAATTTTAGGGTCATTTTAGATTTTTCCGTTTAGATTAGCGCTAGATAACATCTAACGACTGTCACTTATTTATTCCCATTCACCGTGTTTTCGTGTTTGTCCGCCTTTCCGTGTTCCCGTGAGAAATTTGTGCCCAACTCAATTTTTTTAAAAATTTCTGTGAACCGATTGATTATGAATGCTTTCTTTGAAACACGGGAGTCGTGGGATAAATCTCTAGCCTCAATCATGACGTGGGCAATGGTGGTTGGGTCCGATTGAATCAGATTTTTTGTTCAACCAGATTTGTAGACATTGGATAGAGAAGAAAATTGACTTCCACAGTTTTCATTTTAACATGTAAACTTGGTTGACCAATTCATCCTGCTGGAAGGGATAACAGAAGAAGTAAAGTTGGTCATTCTAACACTCACTCACTCTCTTTGCGAGGGGGCCCTGGTGAGTGATTCATTCAACAATATTTCCATTATCTCATAGGGGTATAGCTTCTAGTAGAAGACAAAACGTAGAGGTAGGCATAAATATGATCCCGTTACACGTGGGGCACAACAAAAGGAGGGAAGGGGCTCTTCCTATTCCTATTACAGCCCAAAGCAAGGGCCTTAGATATTGTAACTTTATATATATATATGATAAAGGAGAATATAATGGCGATATACAATCGTGGTAGCCATCCATTTCAGTCTCGCTGAAGCAGACGGGTCTAACACTCTAGCAAGAGGAGTCCATCGTGGGTCACATGGTATTTTGCTTAATTTGCGAGAGCTGTTGGCCGTCGCACCAAAAGCTTTTTGAGACGAAAAGGTACCTTTTCTCCTTTTGCGTGGAGAACGTGTGGGTGACCATTCTCCTCACATGATTGATGAGACCTTTTAACTAATTGTGATAGTTATGCGTGCTGCCTTATTTCTTGATATATATATATATATATATATATATATTTAGCTCACCCTCAAATTTAAACAACTTGGGTGCTACATGACACCTAACCTATGAATCAAGCGTCCATCCAACCGAAATTAAATGTTAAACATTGGTGGAAATTTGTAAGTCACCATGTCTGGCAAAGTCTGTGCGGCTTTGACTTAGATTTTGAAGTGTAAAATGGTCCGAATATTTTTCTAAAACCCTTTAGGTTTTGATGAACTCTTAGAAGACGGGGGTAATATGAGATTACGTCACACGATGTGTCATATGGCACATGATCTAACATTCAACATACAATTATTGTCGTGCATTCAAGTGCATATACCCAATTTTCTCTCTCATGTGTGCGCATTCGAAACTCAAACGCATGGCATATTTCTGAATGCTATATCACATAGGTCCTCAACTCCTCTTAAGTGTTCACTTCATCTTAGATGGTTCTAAGAAAAAATAAGACTTTTTCCCCTTTATTTCTTAGGTGAAAAAATATAAGTTGGCCTTATAAACATTTCATCATTGAAATTTTTGGCTTTTTCCAACAATCAATGGTAAAAAACTTTATTTTTGGATGTTATCGGTGGACTTTGGGCATGTACATGTGACAACCAACTAGCTCAAATATAAGGCCCAAAGCTACACTTGAATGTATAAATTCCGGCATATGCGGGCGCGCGCGCGCACACACACACACACACATATATATATATATATATATATATATATATATATATATATATATATATATATATATATATATATGGACCTGCTTCTTTTCACGTCATTTAAACATCAAAATGGTATTTAACTGATCTTATACCATCAATGATTTAATACGTGGGTGATTCATACCATCAAAAGATAGATCATGGATTGAACTGCAACTGGGCCAAAAATGGTGTTTTTGGGAGATTTAAACCATCCGATTTATCAATTATGATATCAACCATTGATTTTAGTTTTAGTTTTAATGATTAATATTAATGTTCATCAATTAGATGATTCACTCCCATTTATGGGCATGTTTCTTTGGGCTGAGATATGTTCCCATGATAGATTCCCGCTTAGACAATTTATAATGGTAGCATATGTGCGCCACATGGCACGATAAATCACACTTCAATGGTGTAACCATTATATGTGTGTGTGTGTGTGTGTGTGTGTGATGGGTGAATATGCTCAGGCATAGAGATTTCTCTACTCTCAAACTGTTTTATGAACGACATATGGCATGAGGCCCATTTTACTAATTAGGGTTAAAACTTTTAAAATATTTTAAAGGTTATATTCCCTTTCAGCCGTTATACTTGACTTTTTTAAAGGTCTCTTTCTTTTCTCTGTTCTTTCCTTTTTTTGAAGAAAATGTTAGACTTACTTTTTCAGGTATATTTTACTAAAAAAAGTGGGCCCCCGATAGTGAAGCACTAACACCTCGATAGCGAAGCACTGACACTCAAAGAAAAAAGTGTAGGCACCTCGATAGAGAGGCGTTGGCACCTCGGTAGCGAAGCTTTGACACCCCGGTAAAGAAGTGTTGACACCTCGATAGTAAGACGCTGGCACTCTGTTAGCGAAGCGCGGCCACTCCGATCGCGACGAGAAGCGCTGACACCCCGTGAGAGAAGCGCTGACACATCGATAGCGAGACACTGACACCCTGGTATCAAAGTTCTAGCACCCCGATAGAGAATCGTTAACACCTCGAAAGAGAAGCGTTGACACTCCAAGAGAGAGGCACTGACACCTCGGATAGCGATGCGTTGACACCCCAGTAGCGAAGCACTAACACCATGGTACTGAAGTGCTGGCACCCTGGTAGTAAAGGGCTAACACTCCTTGAGTGAAAAAGAGGTGGGTTGGTGGGGACACCCACGTGATCAGGTGAAGGGTATTTAAAAAAGGTTATATACTTTTTTCGAAAAGAAAGGTAACCTTAATTAGAATGTGATTAAATGATTATAAAACAACAACGGTCATTTCACAAAAAGACAATACGTGTCACGCCAATATCAATAGGCGGAGAGATATCTATGCCCAAGCGCATAGCCTTGGGCCTATATATATATATATATATATATATATATATATATATATATATATATATATATAGGGAGCCGATTAGGTCACCGTCCTCCAAGATACATATGGAGCTCCACGTGGCACCCAAAACATTGTTTGAGTGCCACGTGGAGCACAAGTAGGCGGTATAGATCAATATTAAAAAAATAAATTTCAAAAAAAACATTTTAAACCCACAAGTCAAAGTTTGACGGGTTTTATTGGTCCACATTTCATAATTCAAAAAACACATGGTGGAGATGAGTTTTCAATTTATTTTTTTTAAAGATGATCTAAGCAATGCACCCGAGCTCCACGTGGCGTCGAAACAATATTTTGAGTGCCACGTGGAAGCTTGGAGATATATATATATGTTGAGGGAGATATGAAAATTTTGCCTTTTTTAAGAGTATTTCCAGTAGTGAAGCTATCCCACTCGCCAAAGCTATTTTAGTTATCTAAATGCAAAAAAATGAGCTCTAGCAGAGAACCTATCCCACCCGACAAAATAAATGTTTGCTACAGTAATAGCTAAATTTAGCTATTACTGTAGCAGTAGCTAAACATTAAAATAATACTTTTTCTAATGATAACTTTCTTCCTTTCTCTCTCATCTCTCTCTCTTATCTAGTAGTAAAATAATAAAATAAGAATAAACCGAAATCGCACCGAAACCTGAGGGTCCTGAACCGCATCAAAACCCAACACAAACCGAACCGAGCCGAAACCTAATTTGGTTCGGTTGGGTGACTTGAAAGTGAAAAAAACCCGAAAAAATAAAAAGAGTAGGTATTTTACCTATACCGAACCAAATCGGTTTCAATTTCAGTTTCAGAAAAAAAAAAACTTAAACCGAAGCGCTGACACCCCGTGAGAGAAGCACTGACACATCGATAACGAGACGCTGGCACCCCGGTATCAAAGCGCTAATACCCCGATAGAGAAATGATGGCACTTCGAGAGAGAGAAGCGTTGACACCCGAAGAGAGAGGCGCTGACACCTCGGATAGCGAAGCGCTGACACCCCAATAGCGAAGCGTTGACACCATGATAGTGAAGTGTTGGCACCCTGGTAGTGAAGGGCTGACACTCCTTTAATGGAAAAGAGGTGGGTTGGTCGGGACACCCACGTGGTTAGGTGCATGGTATTTAAAAAAGATTATATACTTTTTTTAAAAAGAAAGGTAACCTTAGTTAAAATATGGTTAAATGATTATAAAACAACAAATGCCATTTCACAAAAAAGTGATACGTGTCACGCCCATATCAATAGGCAGAGAGATATCTATGATCGAGCGCATAGTCCTGGGCCTATATATATATATATATATAGGGAGCCATTACTTACACACGTTTTTCAAGTAATTGCACCGGATTACACCAAATTTCAAAGAAAGACTTGCAAGTTTGGAAACCTCTACTATGTGAAAACACCATCTAAGCCGTTTGATTTGAAGGTCGTGATTTAAAGATATCAATTGCAAAAGATTAGAACAAAATATAATTTTCATCATTTGATTAAATAGAGTCAAAGGCTATTATATAATTTAACAGTTGACTACAATAGATCATATGACAAGTATTGTGTTTTGCTTCAATTTTATGTACCAGAGATCTATTGATCATGAACTTCAAATCAGACGACCCATATAGTATTTTTGCATATCACATGTCCCTAAAATACCAAGTCTTTTTTAAAATTTGGTGCAATCACTTGAAAAATGTGTGCAAGTAATGGTGCCCATATATGTATATATATATATGTTGAGAGAGATGTGAAAATTTTGCCTTTTTTAGGAGCATTTTCAGCAATAAAGCTATCCGACTCGCCAAAGCTATTTTAGCTATCTAAATGTCAAAAAATGAGCTCCAGCAGAGAAGTTATCCTACCAGCCAAAATAAATGTTTGCCATAGTAATAACTATATTTAGTTATTACTGTAGCAGTAGCTAAACATTAAAATAATACTTTTTTAAAGGATATTTCTCTTTATCTCTCCTCTCTCTCTCTCTCTCTCTCTCTCTCTCTCTCTCTCTTTTATCTAGTAGTAAAATAATAAAATAAGAATAAATCGAAATCGCACCGAAACCCGAGGGTCCCGAACCACACCGAAACTCAACACAAACCGAACCGAGCCGAACCCTAATTCGATTCGGTTTGGGTGGCTTGAAAGTGAACAAAAAACCCAGAAAAACCAAAAATAAAAATAAAATGATAGGTATTTTACCTGCACCGAACCAAATCGGTTTCGATTTCGGTTTCAGAAAAAACAAAATTAAACCGAAGCGCTGACACCCCGTGAGAGAAGCGCTGACATATCGATAGCGAGACGCTGGCACCCCGGTATCAAAGCGCTAGCACCCCGATAGAGAAACGTTGGCACCTCGAGAGAGAAGCGTTGACACCTTAAGAGAGAGGCGCTGACACCTCAGATAGCAAAGCGCTAACAGCCTAGTAGCGAAGCGCTGACACCATGGTAGTGAAGTGCTGGCACCCTGATAGTGAAGGGCTGACACTCCTTTAGTGGAAAAGAGGTGGATTGGTGGGGACACCCACGTGGTCAAGTGCAGGGTATTTAAAAAAGGTTACATATTTATTTTGAAAAGAAAGGTAACCTTAGTTAAAACGTAATTAAATGATTATAAAATAACAACGGTCATTTCACAAAAAGGTTATACATGTCATGCCCATATTAATAGGCGGAGAGATTTATGCCCGAGTCATTTCACAAAAAGATGATACATGCCACACCCATATCAATAGGCGGAGAGATATCTATGCCCGAGCGCATAGTCCTAAGCCTATATATATATATATATATATATATATATGTTGAGGCAGATATGAAAATTTTGCCTTTTTAAGAGCATTTTCAGCAGTGAAGCTATCCCACTCGCCAAAGCTATTTTAGCTTTCTAAATGCCAAAAAATAAGCTCCAGCAGAGATGCTATCCCACCCGCCAAATAAATGTTTGCTACAATAATAGCTAAATTTAACTAATACTGTAGCAGTAGCTAAACATTAAAATAATATATTTTTTTAAGGATAACTCTCTTTCTCTCTCCTCTGTCTCTCTTATCTAGTAGTAAAATAATAAAATAAGAATAAACTAAAATCGCACCGAAACCCGAGGGTCTCGAACCGCACCGAAACCCAACACAAACCGAACTGAGCCGAACCCTAATTCGGTTCGATTTGGGTGGCTTGAAAGCGAAAAAACCAAAAAAATTAAAAAGTAGGTATTTTACCTACACCGAACCAAATCGATTTCGATTTCAGTTTCAGAAAAAAATTTAAACCGAAGTGCTGACACCCCGTGAGAGAAGCGTTGACACATCGTTAGCGAGACACTGGCACCTCGGTATCAAAGCGCTAGCACCCCGATAGAGAAACGCTGGCACCTCAAGAGAGAAGTGTGGATACCCCAAGAGAGAGGCGCTGACACCTCGGATAGCGAAGCGCTGACACCCAGTAGCGAAGCGTCGACACCATGGTAGTGAAGTGCTGGCACCCTGGTAGTGAAGGGCTGACACTCCTTTAGTGGGAAAGAGATGGGTTGGTAGGGACACTCACGTGGTCAGGTGCAGGATATTTAAAAAAGGTTATATACTTTTTTTAAAAGAAAGGTAACCTTAGTTAAAACGTGGTTAAATGATTATAAAATAACAACGGTCATTTCACAAAAAGGCGATACGTGTCACGCCCATATTAATAGGCGGAGAGATATCTATGCTCGAGCGCATAGTCCTGGGCCTATATATATATATATATATATATATATATATATATATATATATATATATATATATATATATATATATATTTGTTGAGGGAGATATGAAAATTTTGCCTTTTTTAAGAGCACTTCCAACAATGAAGCTATCTCACTCGCCAAAGCTATTTTAGCTATCTAAATGCCAAAAAATGAGCTCTAGCAGAGAAGCTATCCCACCCGCTAAAATAAATGTTTGCTACAGTAATAGCTAAATTTAGCTATTACTGTAGCTAAACATTAAAATAATACTTTTTAAAGGATAACTCTCTTTCTCTCTCCTCTCTCTCTCTCTCTCTCTTATCTAGTAGTAAAATAATAAAATAAGAATAAATCGAAATCGCACCGAAACCCGAGGGACCCGAACCTCACCGAAATCCAACACAAACTGAACTGAGCCGAAAGCGAAAAAAACTCGAAAAAACCAAAAAAATAAAAAAGTAGATATTTTACCTACATTGAACCAAATCGGTTTTGATTTCGATTTCAGAAAAACAAAAAATTTAACCGAAGTGCTGACACCCCGTGAGAGAAGCGCTGACACATCGATAGCGAGACGCTGGCACCCCGGTATCAAAGTGCTAGTACCCCGATAGAGAAACGTTGGCACCTCAAGAGAGAAGCGTTGACACCCCAAGAGAGAGGCGATGACACTTCGAATAGCGAAGCGCTGACACCATGGTAGTGGAGTGTTAGCACCTTGGTAGTAAAGGGCTGACACTCCTTTAGTGGAAAAGAGGTGGGTTGGTGGGGACACCCACGTGATCAGGTGCAGGGTATTTAAAAAAGGTTATATATATTTTTTTTGAAAAGAAAGGTAACCTTAGTTAAAGCGTAGTTAAATATGATTATAAAACAACAACGGTCATTTCACAACAAGACGATACGTGTCACGCCCATATCAATAGGCGGAGAGATATCTATGCCTGAGCGCATAGTCCTGGGCCTATATATATATATATATTTGTTGAGAGAGATATTAAAATTTTACCTTTTTTAAGAGCATTTCCAGCAGTGAAGCTATCCCACTCGCCAAACCTATTTTAGCTATCTAAATGCCAAAAAATGAGTTCCAGCAGAAAAGCTATCCCACTCGCCAAAATAGATGTTTGCTACATTAATAGCTAGCTTTAGCTATTACTGTAGCAATAGCAAAACATTAAAATAATACTTTTTTTAAGGATAACTCTCTCTCTCTCTCTCTCTCTCTCTCTTATCTAGTAGTAAAATAAGAAAATAAGAATAAATCGAAATCGCATCGAAACCTGGGGGTCCTGCACCGAAACCCAACATAAACCGAACCAAGTCGAACCCCAATTCGGTTCGATTTAGGTGGCTTGAAAGCAAAAAAACCCGAAAAAACCAAAAAAATAAAAAAAGTAGGTATTTTACCTACACCAAACCAAATCGGTTTCAGTTTCAGAGAAAAAAATTAAATTGAACCGAAACCCGACAGAAATCGAACCAAACCCCAATTTAGTTCGGTTTCGATTTGGGTGGTTTGAAGCCCAAAAAAATTTGAAAAATTTGAAAAAATACCCTAAGAAAATAAAGAAGGTAGGTATTTTACCTACACTGAATCGAACCAAATTGGTTTCGATTTCAGAAAAATAAAAATTTGAATCAAACTAAACGGGTTTCTATTCGGTTTCGGTTTGGGGTGTATCGAACCGAACGCCAAAAATTTCGGGTTTGATTCAGTTCGGTATACCGAACTTGCATCCCTAAGTGTGGGTAATAAATTATAATAAAACAAGAATGAAAAATAATATTTTAAAGAAAGAAGTAGCTAAAATAGAGTATCCGCTGGAGTGATTTTTACTGTAGATGGGTAAGGTGTTCCCGTCCATGGGTAACATCATTTTCTTAGGGTTTGTTTGGTTTTAAGGGAAACAAGGGGAAATAAGGGAAAACTCATATGCGGCAAATGAATTGTCAAGATTCCCGTTGTTTGGATGATATCCAAAGGGTCAAAAATTATCTTTAAATTTTCCGTCAAAATTCAAAAAGAAATGCCGAGGGGGTCCCTCGATTTTCTATCTTCCGAACATTCAAATTTCTCTCCATATGACTCTTCTCATAATACTATACAATATTTTCACTTATTTTTGGAGATATTTCTCTCACAAGGGCTCTACTATGTTGTAGAGCAATATACTCGCATATATAATGTATATGTTATAGTATAATTAATTAAAAAAAAAAAAAATTTATTACATGGAACAAGACTTGAACCTAGAACCTAACCTTCACAAGGTACCAAGTTTACCACTAAAGTAATTAACTAAGATATGTAAAGAAAAAAAATAAAATTTATACATATATAATTTTTAGGTCATTTGACTTTTTTTTTTTGTTAGGATATATTATTTTCTTATAATTTCTCGTATATGTATTCAAACACATGATTTGATTAATTCTGCGTTTTCCCAATTAGTAATGTGATTATCTAAACAACGAAAAACAAAAGAAAATAAAAGAATACCATGATTTTCTACAACTTAGATATCTATGAGAAAATATAAGAATATTATTTTATTTTTTCTGTTTTCCCTGTTTTTATCCAACCAGGCCTTGTAGGTTTGCCAAACAAGGAGTGAAGTAGTCATTTTAATGCTGATCTCAATCGCTGCATGATTATAAAAGTAGTTGAATTTTTTATTTTTAGGATATTCAAAGAATTAAACAATTTATTTAAGTTCCGACAGTTGTTCTAAACACTGTAGACTCAGACGGTTTTGACTTTTGAGTACCATAATGAGACCTCTTTCTACTCTTGTAAAGTTGGAAAAGCTGGGAGACAAAACTGCCTAACCTTTACATTTTATAGTACCAAATGGCTGACCCCACTTAGGGCCTCAATGAGCCAGTTTGGGCTCGGGCCAGCCCAAAACTAGCTAGACCTAAAATGGTGCAATCAAGTCAAACTGAAGGGTCTAGGCTGTGCCTCAAATCAAAATGGTTAAATATTTAGACAGACTTAGCCCCAGAAATTAATTGGACCTAAAGTTTACAACCAATAGTACTGGCCCATAAGGTAAAAGCATCCGTGGAAAACCCGAGTTGTGGAACTATGTGGCCGCCATTTATCACATCTCCTAAACTACAAATTAAATATTTTGTAATCGTCATTTTGTGCACGGCGGTGCACTGACAGTCTCACACGCAAAGCCAACATACCGACTTTGGGCCCCAATAACAATTTAGAGCCCCTAAATTTGTACATTTCTATAATAGTCACAAAAAATACAGAATTATTTAAAAAAAAATAGTGGAAATAATTCATAAATGTTTTGTATAGCGAATATTTGCATCCAATATTTTATTTTTATAATTTTTAAAGTTTCTTCTCCAATATCTTCCCACTCCTTTTCTGAAGTTGATTGATTTCAATGCTCTAATGATGAGTTGGTGCGATCGAAGATTTGCCAGGAAAAAGTAATAAGTGCCATGATACACCCTTTGTAAAGAGAAATTTCTTTACATAAGATTTCTTAATTGCCAACACTTACTTCTAAGTTGAGAATAAAAATAAAAAATATTCATTTCTGAAAAGTTTTTATTCCAAAATTTTATCACTTTCTGTTCAATATCTAATATTAGAACCCGTGTGATAGCAAACAAAGGAAGATGCATGATGGTGCGTGACCTGCATGCTATGTGCCAGCAGAGGCAACAAACTAATCTAATAAAAAAAATGATAAACGAAATCAAAGCAATTATTAAAGCCACTACTATACAAATTAATTTTCAATTCAAAACGTAGATTAATACAAACTTTTAATCTAAAACGTAGATTGACTTCAGCAAAGTAAATTGTGTAAAACTTAGTTTAACAAAAATAATAATTTAAAGGAGCTACAAATTTTTGTTTTTAATTAGTCTGGAATACTATTTTGTTTTACTGGTCTTTGTTTAAGAATTTTTATACAATTTTATTACCTTCGTAATTATCATTCATGACAAAACAAATATTTATTAATTGATTCAAATGGTAGAAGTTGATGACAAGGCTTATAGTGAGTTGAGTTGTCTAAGAGAGTAACTAAGAGATGTAACTCCTAAGCTGGTATCTAGGTCATGAGGTATATTAATTTATTCAATTATAGTAGTAACCAAAAATAGCTTAGTCATTAGTAACCAAAAACAGCTTAGTCATTCATTTTAAAAGAAAAAAAAAACAACTTAGTCATCTCTGGGTTGTGTACATTATAGTAGTAACAAAAACAATTTAGTCATCTCTGGATTGTGTACATTAACAATAAAAGCTTTTAAGGTAATTTGGATTAGCCAATCTCCCTTCATAAACCTCAGAATTTGCATATTTATTTCTTGAGCGTCAAATCAGTAAAAAATTGGAAAAAATTATTTCCGCTGATTTTTGCAAATAAAAAAGTTCCAACGAGTGTTTCAGTTTTAGGTATTATCCCGTAAGAAAACTGCAGAAGAGGATATGCAACGCAAGTTCCCTTTATGGGTCACTAGCCTAAAGATCACATGGATTGATTTTTGCGTCACGAAAGGTCCCATGATGCAATAATTCGGCAGTCAAACTCCCTTTATAAACCTCAGAATTTGCATATTTAATCTTTTAGGGCGCGGCCAAGAGCAGCCGAGTTTGGATTATAACTTAAAAGGTTCAGAGCAGACCAAGTATATATATATATATATATATATATATATATGGAGCTGGTTCTGTTCTTCTATGGAGGACGGTCACCGTCATCCAAGGTCCACATAGGAAGGTATATATGACACTCAAGATACTCTTTGATTGTTACGTGGAGCATGGATGAATGGTTTAGATTATTTTTAAAAATAGAAATTTTGAAATAAAAAATTTAAAAGCATAAGTTAATGTTTAACTAGTTTCAATAATCTACATTTCATAGCTCAAACAATGTTTGATGGAGATAAATTTTTAAATTATTATTTTTTAAATGATCTAAGTAATGCACCCGAGGTCCAGATGACATTAAAACAATGTTTTAGATGTCAAGTGGACCTTCACTTGGAACCTTGGAGGACGATGATCATCTTCCCATAAAAGACGGACACCTTTTATATATATATATATATAATATGTCTAATTAACGGTAGTTATTTCATAATCATTATATATGTATGACTTATTCGATTGACTTCTTTAAGTTTCATATGATTTTATTGTAAAATAGTAAGAAGCAAATGATTAGCAAAAAATTGTGTTATGAGATGACTATTGAAATACAAGAGTGCTCTCATAGTGCATGATTTTTAATATATATAGATTTATTTCAAATATATATATATATATATATATATATATATATATATATATATATTTGACCCATAATCCGACTTTAGTCCAGCCCGGCTTAAGGCTGAGTATATTACAGTCTTTGTGGGCTAGTTCCGGGCTGAGATTGAGGCCTGGGCCACCCGGCTGGGCCCTTACCCGGCCCATTAGCAGCCCTAGTTTCATAGAGCGACGACTGATGGAGTAGATCACTGCCAGCACTTAGCGTGTGAGTCGTATAGAACATGGACTCCAAGATCTTACACGGATCTCCATGCTCTTTAGGTTTGTATGGGTGTCGAGGTTCGTGGAGTGCATATATGGCTCGAACGCAATGTGTTGGTGATTGGGTTGGCTATGCGTGCACACCAATTATTAAATTTTCTACTTGCACATCAACTTTTACCAAATAAAAATGTGACATGAGAAAGATGGGGGAGTAAAAATCCCATCTCTCTACTTACTCTCAGTCCTCAAAGGTTATTTGTTTTCACATAGAGTTAGTCCACAATGGGTGTCCATTAGGTGCTGTAATGCAATCCTTAAATCTATGTGGCTGCATAATGCATGTGGACTTCCAATGCATTAAAGTCCGTGTACTCATGCATTCACACTTATGTGTGGACTGCTTTACAAGATATGATAGGTAGATGCAAGGATCAAAATTCGGATTTCGTTTATGTTTCGGTGGGGATCGAAACCGAAATTTTGGATCAAAATTTCGATCGAAATTTTCAATACCATACAAAAAACTTGAAAATTAGGGATTTTGTTTCAGTTTTGTTGGGGAGTGAAACCGATATTTTGGACCAAAATTTCGATCATTTCGGCAGAAAGTTCGATCATTTCGACCGAAATTTTGATCCTTGGGTGGACATCCATTGTAGACTAACTCTTTCACATATATGATAGTTCTCTTCCACCTCGATTGAGCACCCTATTTCTTTTGCACTTTGGTTTTATCAAGTTTACACTACAAAAAATGAGACTATTAGCGGCAGTTTTTTTTAATAAAAAACTGCCGCTATTGGTACTGTCGCTATAAAAAACTGCCGCTATACTACAAAAAATTGCCGCTATTTGTAGCGACAGAACTAATAGCGGTAGTTTTTTATTAAAAAAAACTGCCGCTAATAGTCTTATTTTTTGTAGTGTTAGTGTGTAGGTTGGCATGGTTAGATGCTTAGGATCCGTTCACTTCGCTGTAATCTCATTGCATGTAATATTCACTTTACATGTAATAAAGTATACTATTTTTACTTATAAAAAGAAACACCTCCGGTGTAATATGGTTGTTCAGTTCACAGTAAAATGAAGGTGTAAAATATATTTTATGGGCTACCACTCACTTTACGGTGAAGTGAACGATTTCTATAATTTTTTGCATATACTCTTGACTATTTGAAATCGTCATGTCCGCTTATTTTATATCTCTTCATCAGTCATTGTAAATGTGTCTATTTTGCATGAAAATTTAGGTGAGTATCATCCATTCCCGTTCCAGTCAATCTATTGTTCACAATAACCTGACTCACCCTTCTTATCGGCCATTGTAAAGACCGTAAACCCACCAACCCAATTCAAGATCCCTAAATTTGCACACGAAGAAGCTCTTATCAATTATCATGTAATTCCATATATGGTTTTTGGGGTTAGCGATGTGGTTGAAGATTAGTTGGGCGCAACTGAGGATTAGCGATGTGATTGAAGATTACTACAACAAAATCCAATTGATTGGGGGATGGGTAGGTAGGTACCAAGGGAAGAGCAATGACAACACATGCAATATTGAGCCAGCAGTTGAGAAGTGCTTGTTGATACTCGTCAGAATCAATGGCGCGTTCATCGATGATCTCGACGACGACGACGTCGTCTCTGTCTCCAACACTTTCTTCGTTTCTGGGGGAAATGGGGTTTTCAAGAAGGAATCTCTGAAACGCCAATTCGGAAGAGCTTTCATTCATGTTTCCTTCATTTCGTGAAGAAGAAGAAGGGTAAGGCCAAAATGGGTCTGAGATTTATTCTAAAGAGAAAACCCTATCCATCTCCATCTTTTTCTCTCTCTCTCTCTCTCTCAAAATTCAACCAAGAGATGCATATAGTTGTTGACTGACGATTGGGAGCATTTATGTAGGTGTAAAAGAGAGCCTCGTCTTTAGATTTGCCCATGTCTCCTGCTGGAATGAGCGACAAGAACCCTATAAAATATTGACCCTTGCAAAATTTTACCTACAATAAATAGATATTACGAGCCCTAGCCTCATAAGTCGATTTTATTATAGGTAATAAAAAGTGGCACAAAACCCAAAAAATTACACTTAAATGAACAACACAAATTGTACTTTTTTACGGTAAAGTAAAAGGATTGCGCGTAATATTGCAGGATTACAGTGAAGTGAACATGCTCTTAGGCCTCGTTCGAGAGCCAAGAAAACGACATTTCCTTAGACTTTTTCGCAGAAAATGCAGTTTCTGAGGGTTTTTGAGGTTTCCTTGTGTTCGAGAGTTTTGCTCGGTTTGTGTGTTTTCTGCTGGAAGGGACACTTGGTTTTCAGAGTTTTCTTCCCAGGAAACCTCAGTTTCTGAGGTGGTTGAGTATACTCCACTATTAAGAAGTACACGAGATTCATTCTTACCATTGCAACTTATACCTTTAGCAGCTTATATTAATAGCAAAGAAGCTGATCCCATGGTTCAAATCTCTTCTTCCAATGGTTTCTTTCTTAGCTACCACAAATTCACCACCACCACCACCACCACCCAGGAGGCTTGGAAAATCGGCCATGATCGATAAAGGCGAGCTATCGAAGGTCTTTGTGACTTTCGATAAGAATGGAGACGACTTCGTTACGATAGAAGCATGGTCAAAATTTCGTTCGATACCGATACGTATCAGTATCAGACTGGGACAATATGGTACATTCAATGTATTGTATCGCCCATTTTGTATGTATATGCTCGGACGATACATTGATATTCTGATACGTATCGGTTTTAAGCTCGGACGATATGTATCGATACCCGAAATTTTGACCCGTGGATAGAAGAGTTGGGTGAGTTTTTAAGAAAGTTGGGTCTCATCAGCACAAAAAAAGAAGTAGACAACATGTTTGAGAAATTGGAGATGGGTTTACTGATGGTGATGAGTTTTATGAGTTGTGAGCTCTACACTTTTTTATTGATGGGTGGTGGTAGAGAAGGTGTAGAACAAGGAGAAGATGGTGCAAAAGAAGATTTGAGAGAGACTTTTAAAGTTTTTTATAGGAACGGAGATGGGTTGATCACAGTTGATGAATTGGGTTTTGTTTTGTCTTCATATGGATGGTGATGGAATGATTGATTTCACAGAGCTTAAGAAGATGATGAAAGATGGAAAGCTTGGTGGTATAGCTAACTAACCTTCTTTTCCCGCTCTCATAATATCATTTGTGACTTGATTTCTATAAATAAATTTTCTTTCCTTTTTTTTTTGTTGACTTGTTTGCAGGGATGGAGGTTCGGTGTACCGAACCGAACCCCATTTTTTCGGTGTTCGATTCGGTACACACCAAACCAAAACCGAATCGACACCCATTCGGTTCAGTTTGGTTTATATATATTTTTTTGAACCCGAAACCAAAATCAATCCGATTTAGTTCGGTTTAGGTAAAAAATCAATTTTTAGGTTTTTTCGTTTTTTTTTCCCAATTTTCTTCGGTTTACTCACCCTACTCCCCCGGTGTTTAGTTTCAAGCCATCCAAATCGAAACCGAACCAAATCAGGGTTCGGCATTTGCTGAGTTTCGGTGTAGTTCGGTTTCCTCGGTTTTCGGTTCGGTTTCGGTGTTCAGTTCAAGTTCGTTCCTAGCATACAAAAAACTTTGTAACAATCGCCTAAAAGAACCCAAGATTGAAGTGGTTTTCTCATAATCCGTCCGATAGAAGTCGTCAACACATTGCCAATTGGATGTCTATAAATTTTAACGATCATCTGATCAATATAGCTACTTTGATGAAGGTCATAAATACGTGCGGATATAAGGTGTGGAAGAATACAATGCATTTTCTTGGGAAAGTATAGGACACAAGAAAATGTCAGAAATGCTAAGAAAATGAGTTTCTGAGTAGCTCAAGAATAATCCCTCAGAAAATTACTTTCCTTGGAAAATGGGTTTCTGAGCAGAAGCTGAGGTAGCCATTTTCCTCAGAAAATGGGTTTCTTGGCGGAAAGTGTGAAGGAGCCCTTAGACTTATTTTTCCTTATAGATGCGCGGGAAGAGAAAAACGATGTGCGCGTAGCAGTCCTTGATATTTATTGAGAGTTCAAATTACGCACAGGTCAAGCCCCGAAGTCCGATTCCACCCCCAACCTTACGAACTCTCTCAACCGCCAACTTGTGACGGGGCCAATACTCGAGATTGTAGCATGGTGCGTGGGGCACGACATGTGGTGCCAGGAGGGCACGCGACATGGGGGCCAAGAGGGCCTTGTGACGTGGTCGCGCTGCGGAGTCGCGACACGGTCGCATGGAGGGGGAAGACGCGGGAGCGACACGGACGCGACATAGCCAAGGTAGGCTAGCGATGCAAGAGGCGTTGCGGTATGTCAAACCAAAGGGGTTTGAGGTTCTCCTGCCATTATGGCTGAATGACGGTTTTACCCTTCTATGTGGGAGAGGAGTTGGAGAGTTGCCTTCCACCCACACGTGGCCTTGCGTTGCCAGAGGGGGCGCAAGTGTCTCCTAGGCCTGAAAGGGTGGGCCTAGAACGTCGACGCAGCGAAGCCGTGTAGCACCCAAGGGAAGTTGAAGTATGGCTCCGGACTACGCGTCGCGGTGCATACGGCTGGGCAACCTCGTGAGAACACCAACGCTGCGTGGGACTCAGTTGGGCACGACAGCACGTGGGCAAAGGATAAACGGTGCTAGTAATTCTGAACGCACACGAAGGCAGGCTGCATGGTACTCGGTTGAGCACGTGAGCGCGAGGCACAAGGCTGTGGGCTTGGTTCGGTATGCGAGCATGACATGGTGGCATGATGAGCTGCATGCCAAGACTGTTGCGAAGCGAGGAACTAGTGCAGTGCACAGGGTGAAGCTTGAGCAGGCTAAGTTTAGCACAGTGGTGCATGTGAGCGTGTCGCAAGGGGCACGAAAAGTCGGGTGGTAGGCCGTGAAACATAGGTAATCACGTTGGGAGAGTTCCTGTCCTCTAAGCGGGTGGTATTAGAGCTGATGTATAGATGGGTTGGCTTCATTGTATCAGAAAGCAGCCAACACGCGGTTGAAATTAGGTGTCACATGGAACTAAGGTTGCGAAAGTGCGGCCCCGTGAAAAACCGCTTTCGAGTCTAGCCGGCAAAACTCCCCACACCTTGCAAATTCTCCGCCACTGCCAACCGCTTTCAAGTTTATTGGCAAAAGAAAAAAAAATTGGCGGGGCACGGTACCAGCAATCTCTCTCATCTAATTCCTTCACTTTTACAGATATTCAATTCTCCTTACTTCAAATCCCAAATTCTTATTTTCTCAGGTGAAAAGGGCCGCCCTAGCAAGAAGCACAAATCTTCTTCAAAGGTTCTTCAAATCTCTCTCTCTCTCTCTCTCTCTCTCTCTCTCTCTACACGTTTGATTCATATATATTTATTCTTAACTGATGATTTGTATAGGCGGATCACCGAAACCCCACCACTGAAGACGAGGAAGCCGATTATGCGGAAGAATTCGATGACGATAATCGCGATGGTATCAATTTTCTTCCTTTAATTTCTTTGCAGATTTGGATTTATTTTGATGAATCTATCTAATTAAGGAGGGTGATTTGAATGAATGATGAAGGTAAGAGGGAAGGGAAGAAGAGGGATTTTACTAAGCTAGAACTAAAGCTAGATCATTCTAATAGTCCTCTATGGGCTTGCTCCGACGGTCGCATCTTTCTATAAGCTTTTTCTGCCTTGTACAAACAATCTTACGATTTCCTCATCGCGATCGCAGAACCCGTTTGCAGGCAATTATTTATCCCCAAAAAACCCTTTTTTTTCAAACTAAAAATTAAGGTTGTGTGATATATATTGTGTGGTGATTTATGGTAGGCCGGAATCAAGCTCGTCCTGAAGAAGAATCGATATTTTGTTGAATCCCGTTTTCTGAGGTTAAATGGCATTGCTGTTTTTTGAAAGATTGTATTCTGGTTAATTGGTAGAGACTAGGGTGTTCTACTTGATTAATATAATTGGATGTTTGGAATTTGCAGGTGCTGCAAAAGCTACTCAGGGATGATGTTATATCTCGTGCAAGGTTTTCTTTAACTGAGGTTTTACCCTAGAGAAAATCTGATTGGATTACATTATTGATTGATATAGAATCTCTGTTACTCTTTTCCTGTTCATTTCTAATATATATTGCTGATTGAGTCTCTTAAAATTTTATTTTTCACATTCGTACTGTGTGGAGAATTTGTTTTGTTTGCAATTCGGATGCATGGTTGATAAGTGGATGGTAGGTAAATGGGTCTCCGGTAAGGAGAATATGCTATCTTGGACGGTAGGTAAATGGGTAATGTTATCTTGATTCAGCTGATCCTATTCTGAGCCAGTATATGTGGATAAGAGAAATGTTGAGCTCTGCCATGCTTGATTATATGGTTAAAAATGGCCACACTAAGTTTTAGTTTATAAAAAAAATGCTATTCATGAACAAAAAAAAGTGTAGGGAAATGATTTCATAACACCAAGTGTTCGCTATTGGATAATCTTTTTTTTGGTAAATAATAACAAATTTATTAATGAAAAGAAGGGAGTCGAAGCTTGAATTGAAGGGGATCTCATCTCTTCAAGCCAATAATTGTATCCAAACAAACCATTTTAACTTATGTTACTGATTACAAAATCATATAATATCCCTAACTAGAAGAGAATTAATAAGTTCCGAACCATATTAGGTTTACTATGAGGTTAATTAAGTATTAAGCCATTTGGAGCACAATTACAACTTATTATATTGACTTGAAAAAAGATAGCTCTATGTTTTGGTTGAATCTCTAATAGTTACATCCCAAAGAAAGTGGTAACTCTTGTTATTATTATTCTTTTCTGGTTGACATTTATGGCTCAAAGACTCAAAGCTCATCTTGAACTCTATGAGAGTTTCGGTCCAAGTTGATTGGAGGCTTGGTCAAGTACTTGACAGCTCAATCATCATAAATATAGTTAAAACATCTAAATAAGTAAGCATATAAAATCAATAAGTTAACCACAAAGTCGAAAATGATTTTTCTGCTATTTTGTTATATTTTTTAGATTAATAAAAACTCTTGATTTCCCAAAAAAAATCACAAAGTTGAAAACACGTATTGTTATGTTGTACATAAAAGAATAGTTTAATACAAAGGTAAGTGATGCGGGACAAACGCTAAAATTCTAATTATGCAAATTTGGGATTAACCTTAGATTTAATTGAACACCAAAAATATTTGGAATCACCCAACACATCAAATAACTTAATGAATTCAATAAAACAGTTAGGTTAATTCAACCGTAGCGTTCACATGCATCTATATTCCCAATTTAGAAAAATGGATCCGATGAAGGATTCGAGTTTCGATCTAGTTTAGGGCATCAAGCGACAATTATGATGTCATCTCTTGACTCCTCTAAGATTTGGGAAAACGGAGGCTCCAAGGATTAAATCTAACAAAAAGAAATAGATCAAAAGAAGTAAGTTTTTAGATTTGAGGTTTAGGAATTTATCACAACAAGGGAAGATATTACCAGCTAATAAATAGAGAAAAGATAAAAGAGAGAGATAAGATCCAAGGCTTCACACCAAGGGTTTCCGAGGCTTCACACCAAGACTGTACGTTGACTTCGCACAAAGTCGCACGAGAAATGATTGCTCATTCCTCAGGTTTTGAAAGATTCACTCATTTGATCGAAAACTCTTCACAAGTCTTCTAGGGTTTTCACAAAAGCAAGCTCTCAAATTTTCATTCAATAATCAACTCTCTTCTACAATGTTATAATGACCTTATATTAGAGGTCTCAAAACAGAAAAATCCTAAACAAGAAATTTATGAAACTACCCTAAAATATTAATTCGCATAAAGGAAACCTAGAAAAAAGACAAATTATCAATGCTCGACATTGATTCACTCAAGCGACAACCGATGCCCGTTCTAGTGACTTGCTCCAGAGAAAATTCTTTGCGCTCTTGGATGTCAGCGACAACCAAACTCACTTGAGCGAGTTGTGATCGAGAGTTTGGCTTTATTTATGAAGCCTTCTTGCTCGAGCGGGAATGGTGATTGCCCGAGTGGAAATAGGCAGTGAGCCTATTTGTTGCTCTTCAAGGCCACTTTTCCATTTCTTCTTGTTCTTTTCAGCTCTTCCATTCCGGCTCCATTTCCGTTTCTTCTATTGCTGGGCAATCTCTCGACTCGAATAATGCTCTTGATCTTGATGTCCCCATTAGTAAGAACCTAATGTCATAATATTAAATTCCTAATTTTGCTATTACAAATATAATTTTAAAATTCACAATATTGAAGTGCCATATTACTCATAAAATTTAGAATTACCAATTTCTTTATTTTTCAGTTTGTAGTTTATGTCAATAGGTCCCTCCCCCTCCGCCCCCTTACTTTTTGTTAGTTGATTTCTTTAACACCCATTTTTCTAAAAATCATTTTAACTGGTTTATTTATTTTGGATCACATTAAAGCCATAAGAGGCTCAGCGGTTTGCTCCACTAAAAAAAAAAAACTTCCAAAAGCAAAAATGAAAAATAAAATAAGAGACCTATTAGAAAACAAAAGGCCTTACAAAGCATGGATCAACATTTCGGCTGAAATCTGAAGATTTCGGCCGAAATGCATCAGTTTCGGTGCCACTCGAAACAAAATCCCCAAAAAATCGGTTACGTTATCGAGGTAGCAAATTATCGGTTGATAATTTGCTACCTCGATTATTTGGGAAATTTCGGTCAAATTTCCGGCTTCGGTCGTGCCTGAAACCAAAAACGAAACCAATATTTTGATCCCTGCTACCAAGTGACATCAAGGATAGGAAGGTTCAGACCGTATGAAGGTTTGATTTGTGATTTGCCCCCATTCTGATAGGATGTCGGCCTTCGACTATGCCCCACCCGCCATTCCAAAAATAGAAACATCAATGATCACACTCTCTACATATCTAAGACTATGATATTTATTTTTAAATATTCATTTGTTTCTTTTCTTCTAGATCTCCTAGAAAAACACAAAAGGAAAAGCATTCCAGATGATTCTCACATTCCCATCAAATGGAATCCCCTATCATCCAGCAAGTACTATTAGGCAGGCTCGACCATACATCCATTGACCCTAAACAAATTCAGAAAATTTCCCCATTGCTCTGATGCAAATCTACATATCAAGAGTAAGTGCTCAACCAACTCCTTCTCCCCACAAAATCTGCACTCTACTAGGACATCTATCCCTCTCTTTCTCAATTGAACACACGTTAGCACCCGCTCCAATATAACATCTCAGGTAAAAAACTTAAACTCTAATCAACACCATCTGATGCAGAGCATTTCCCGGATAAAAACAACCCAGACATGTGTTAATAGGCTAGAGACTATGGCCAGAAATTGGGGAGAAAATAGGCCCCTGAACAACCCAAAAATATGAGTCATAAAGGGCTGCATCTGGGTCTTAAACTGGGCCAGAAAAGGGGATGTCGATGGGCCTATGTTTGGAGTCTCTAAGAAGTTTCACATGGGTTTCAGATTTTGAAGAGTTTCTCCTGGACATTCTATCACTCCTAGCTGAAGTAACCCTTCTTTTCCCCATGGAAAATAACCGTTTTTATTGATCTAATTGCGTGATTGACATAGATCTAAACCTTGATGACATCTTGTCACTACCCAAGGTACTAACCTTCATGCTTCCCACGAAAAAGACCTGCTCTGATTCCATTTAACTTGGACCGCAACCCATGATAATTAAAGGGATGAGAACCCCCTTTAATTCTGCCATTGCCGCATGATAATACAGTCAATCATATAAAAACAGAATTCAGCAGCGATAAGAAATTCTAACCCTAATCAAAATCCTATGGAGGATACTGTGTGCTGGTCTAAATTAAAATTGATGTTCCTTGTCATAGAAGAGGAGTGCAGCTTCAATGGAGATTAAATTGCAGCAGCATCGTATCTAGATCACAGCTAGAAGCAATGAACAATTTAAAATTTAAAATTAGCAGAACCATAGCCAACAACAACAGCACATGGAAGACAGATTGGAATAAGAATTTACAAGAATTTTTATCGCTGGGATTTTTCCTCATCCCTTTACTTATCGTGGGCTGCGGTCTACGTTACCATCCTTTTCCATATCCCAACCATTGGTTCATATTACAAGTGGTGTTCCATAAAAAAAAATATGGAATGATTTAACTGAGATCTTTCCTTTCTTAATCCTTATTTGAAACTCAGATGTCCATACTTTTCTATCGTCCCTCATGGAGCCCAATACTTTCAACAATCCCATGAGCTCCTCAATCTCATCATCGCCCAAGTTCTTTCACAATTACATATTCCACACGGCAATATTACCTTCCCTTTCTGAAACACCCAACTAATACTGTAGAAACACCAACAACTGGTGGATTCTAACTATTTTTCAAATAGGAGTCACAGTAAACTATCTTCATTAGGTTCCATGCCCGTTTCCACATTCTTTTTTAATTTTATTTTATTTGGAGTGGAAGATTTTGGTAGCATATCTCTCAGTAGCAGGAATCATTTTTTAACACAGATTGCAAATCTCTAATTTACAATCATATGCTATGTACTTTAAACTATTTATTTGATATATTTGTATTTTAGAAATTGAATAATATTATATACAAGCACTTACTAAGCTCTCCTGTTTTCTAAATTTTGAGAATCATCACTTCTTAAGCACTTCCTAAGCTTTCCTATTTCCCAAATTTTTGAGAATCATCACATGTTTGCTCCTGCACTTGCAGCCACGTCCTCTCCTGCCTACACTTATTCTCTACTTCACAGGAATGCAATCCGTCTCTCCCCCTTCTTCACTCACACTCTAATCATATAATAATTTATTATAAACTATTTAGGAGTTATTTGTATATGAAATTTAATAATATTATATTCAAGCATTTCCTAAGCACTCGTGGATTTTCGCTACTCTCTAGCACTCGAATCCACTCCTCTTGCTTCCACTTCATGGAACTAAGCATATTGGTACGTTTGAATGCACGTTAACTCAAAATCTTACGTGTTATCCCCCTTAACAAGTGCTGTTGACCCAAAACGACTGTTTGATGGCCTTTTTTTTTTTCAAACACATTTATTGAATTTTCGTATATGCATGATGAGAAAGCGAGTATGAGGGTATACCCTCATATGCCGTCATTATTGACGCATTAAGTGCCAATGGTTGAAGTCGTTGGGGACCAACTTCTCAGAAATCTTATTTCTTTTCTTCTCCATCTGGTCTCCTCCCCAAAAAACTGGATCATCGTTTGCTAAATTCTGAGGCCAATCAGACACATGACGAGCTCAAAGAGAATCGATGGATTTGTAGAGCAATGAATCTGCGTAAGAAACCTTAACTGATGAATTGGGGTCAAAGAGCAATGAACCATGGAAACCCTGCATCAGAGAGCATTGAATCTGCATCAGAACATTGATAAGAGCATCTACTGAGCTCCAAGCTTCTCATTTCATCTCCGATTCTTTCTTCCCAAGCCTCCTGAAGATATTTTCATTTTGATCCCCTCCTCTTATTGCCCTTAATTTTTTGCAAGCTCCTTCATAGATCACAATGTTTAATTTTCTTTTTGGCCCCTTTTCGCCCTTTTATTTGCGCAAGGGTTTTGTGTGATGGCCTTTTCTCGTTGATTTGAAATTTTTGTCATTGATTTGTGTGATGGCCTTTTGTCGTTGATTTAAAATTATCTATGTAATTAAGGACTCATAAATCTGGTATGCTTTGGATTTTATTCGATTCATCTGATTGCTGTTGATGAAATCTGTATGCAGATGTTTTAGAAAATTAGATGTAGATGCATTATTTTTTTTGGTCAGTAAGGCAAAAATATATTAAAAACATAAAGAGCAAGAGGTACATACCCTAGCGGTAGTGAGGAACTACCAAAAAAGGCATAAATGGGAAAGGCACCCCACTCAGACTCTTAAGCCCCGGGCAGCAACAAACGCCTAAGCATCAACATGGATGGGGAAAAGGACAAGGGCATAAAGGGGGGCCAAAAGAAAGGGTTAGAGCATCAGATTCCAAAAGGAGAAGAAAACAGATTGATCATGCAGTAACTGCCCCTAACTCATCGATAACCAGCTAAGGAGGAAGTCTCTCACAGACTTGAGAACGAGAGTATTAGGTCTGGCCTTCCATTGAAAAACCCTGCTGTTCCAAATGGCCCACATAACAGCAAAAGGAGCAATATCCCAGATCTGCTGCATTCCATCCTTGAACGACGTTGCCCCATCCCAATGTTCTAGCAGATGGTCGATATGAAGAGAATGGTTCCCCACACATTACCCATGAATCTGCAGTGGAGCAAAGTGTGTGAGACAGATTCTCTACCTAACATGCAGAGGCATCAATTAGGGAGAGCAAAGCGACGCTTCCGCAGTTGATCCCCTAGTGAGAGTCCGGGCCCAAGCCGTAGACCATGAGAAGAAGCGAATCTTGGGTGGCACCTTGACCTTTCAGGACCGCAAACTTTTAGGCTTATCAAGGTGCAAAATTTTGTGCTTATTAAGGAAGGCATAGAAAGACATGACAGTAAAGCGTCCCTTTTTACTCCTTTCCCAAATTCTGGAATCCGAGTTGGTGCGATTGGGGGCAGCATTGTGAAGCAAGCGGAAGAGCATGATAAATTCATCAAGCTCGTTGTCTTTCAACATTCTAGTAATATTGACATTCCAAACCCATTCTCTTCCATTGTTAGAGACCATGGCTGTAATGACAACATCTGTAAAGTACCAATCCTATAAATATTAGGGAAAGAGGTACACAACTTGTCCTCCCCCAGCCACTTATAACACTAGAAGTTAATTCTCTCTCCGTCACCCAGCTGTGATTGATGCATTTTTTGAACTGATCAGACACCGCTATCACTGCTTTGTACCCCCCCAAACCGTTGTGCTGGTGACCGTTGAGATCCCATCCGTTTCTATTGATGCCATACTTAGCTTTAACTGTTTGCCACCACATTAAGTTCCTATTCTTGATATCCCCAATTCTCCAGAGCCATTTTGATGGGGACATCCCACAAAACAAAGCAGATGAAAGGACAAGGAGAAAGGAGAAAAAGAAGCAATGTCGTCAGTAGAGGACGGACGTTCGTGGAAAGAGCCACTCATTGGTTTAGTGCGCAACGTAGGTGGGACGTCCGTGACCCATGGACGGATATCCGTGAGATATGTTCGAGATTTGACGGAATAACGGATTTTGTAGCGGAAACTTTTCATTTTGAGTTTTATTTGTTTTACGACTTCTATTTCGAGTTTTGTGTTTGTTTAGGGTTTTCTTAGCTTATATAGAGGCTTGTAAAGACATTATTAAATTAATGAATTGATTGAATGAAAAGGAGAGCTTGCTTTTGTACAAACCCTAGAAGACTTGCGAAAAGTTTTCAACTGAGGGAGTGAATCCTTCAAACATGAAGAGTGGATCTTCATTTCTCGTATGGCTTGGTGCGAAGCTGCCGTATAGCCTTGGTGTGAAGCCTTTGAACTCTATCATTTTATTTCTGTCTTTTCTAGAATTATTGTCAGGTAATTTCTTCCTTTATTTCCGTTGATAAAATCACAAAAAAAAATCCCAAAACCCTATTTCTTGATATCTTTTGATTTTCCCTCGTTTATGGACTATTTCTTCAAGTTTTTTTAATTTAACAACCCCGAGGAGTCGAGAGATAATATTGTACTTATCGCATGGTGTCCTAAACTAGAACGAAACTTGAGTTCCCTCATCAGAGCCGTTTTTCTAGATCGGGAATCTTCATGCATGCAAACGCTAAAATTGATTAATCTAATTATTTTATTAAATTCATTGAATTAATTTTATACGTTGGGTGATTTCGAATATTTTCGCAATTCAATTCAATCTGAAATTAATCCCAAATTCGCATATTGGGGTTTAGCGTCTCGTCTCACGTCAGTTTTTGGTATCAAAGCACAGTGTTTAGTTTATGGTTAGCCATATAGGATTACCCATATTAAATTTTTGGTTTTCATTGCATATAAGTGTTAGGTTTTCTTGGTGTCACGATGAATCCGAACCAATTAGTTGCTTTCATGGAAAATTTCAACATCCAAATGACTGTCATAAAAGGTCAATTGCAAGATTAGCAAGCCCAACAAGCGAAATTATCGACACAATTCTAAGAGTTGTCTAGAGTGACTCATGCTGAGCATCATAGGGTTAATCTCGAGGAGCGAAGGAGGGATCCTCTTAGGTGTGAAAATCGTCCTGACCCGAATGAGAGTCACAAAGTCAGTCAAGGTTGACGCACCCACTTTCGAAGGAAAGATGAACCCAAAAATCTTTATAGATTGGGTAGCCGCCATAGATCATTATTTCGGTTGGTATGAAATGGCGTATGAGCGAAAAGTGCAGTTTGCCAAAATGAAACTGGTAGGACAAGCCAAATTTTATTGGACAAGTGTGGAACGATGCCGAGAAGCTCTCGAGCGCGAACTAATCACCACATGGGCGGACGTGAAAGAAAAGCTTCATGATAAATATATCCATATGTCCTACAACCAACGACTCATGGATCAATGACATGGGTTAAAATAGGGAAGCGTGTCAGTTGATGATTATATCAATAAATTTGAGGAGTATGTATATCGGGCTAATGTTTATGAGAGTCCATACGTCACCTTATCTAGGTTTCGCACTGGTCTACGTCCTGAGTTATGAAAAGAACTCATCCCTCATCCTGTTGAGAGTTTAGAAGAATGCTATGCTAGGGTGCTAGAGTTGGATAGGTATCTCAACACCCCAACCAATGGGTGATTTAATTCGTCCAAACCTGATTTTCGATCTAGCCCTACTGAAAAGGTGAGCATTGCCCATGATCAATCCTCAAAACCCGTAAGTGCTCAAATTGACAAGGGCAAAGCAACACTGATTGATAATCCTAAGCGCGCACCCCAACAATGTTATAAGTGTCAAAGCTTTGGTCACTTTGCGTCTCAGTGCCCCAGTAGATCGCAAACCTTGATTATCCAACAAGATATCGAGAAAGAGAACAATGAGTTGGGCGACGAAGTTTATGAACCCGCTGAAACACCCAGTGACGAGGAGAATGAAACTCCCGTGGAACCCGTAGGTTGTCTTAGGAAGGTTCCTATTACTGAGGACAATGTTGGTAGTATGCCCGTACCAAGTGAGTCCTTAGAGTTGGTAGGAGCATATCATCATTCTAACTTGCATAGGATTAACAATTAGAATTTATTGAACATTGGAAATATGTTTGATCGTACTGACACATTGAATATGTTTAATGAGTTTGATACTAACAGTTTTATATTAATTTCCGATAGTCTTTAGCATGTGGAATCATTTCCTATCTCGAAAAGGGGTAATGATGGAGGTCTAGATCTTCCTCTAGACAAGGGCGACCATCCAATAGTTGCAGTATCGGATCTTATGCCTATTTTGGATCCAACAACCACACCTGTCGATCTCTTCCTTATTGAGCAACCAATCGAACCACACCCACTTAGTTCATATCTCGTACCTTATCTGTGTAATATGAGAAAAGGACGAATGAGGAGGTTATAGAAATTCCAAACTTCAATGCCAATACAGGTAAACATCATGAGTATCTCACAACGTGGAAAGGTGAGCCAAGAGTTGAGCTTTCTCCGTAGGTTTCGCAACTCATCGGAGATGAGTTTTTCCCACTCGGGGAGCATTGATGGGGACATCCCACAAAACAAAGCAGATGAAAGGACAAGGAGAAAGCAGAAAAAGAAGCAACGTCATCCGCAGAGGACGGATGTCCGTGAACCATTGACGGATGTCCGTGACCAATTGATGGACATTCGTGGAAAGAGCCACTCATTGATTTAGTGTGCAGCGTAGGCGACGGACGTCCGTGACCCATGGACGGACATCCGTGAGATACGTCTGAGATTTGACAGAATAATAGATTTTGTGGCGGAAACTTGCCATTTTGAGTTTTATTTGTTTTAGGACTCTTGTATTTCGAGTTTTATGTTTGTTTAGAGTTTTCTTAGCCTATATAAAGGCTTGTAAAGACATTATTAAATAAAAGATAGCTTCCTTTTGTGCAAACCCTAGAAGACTTGCGAGGAGTTTTCAACTGAGGGAGTGAATCCTTCAAACTTGAGGAGTAGATTTTCATTTCTCGTACGACTTGGTGCGAAGTCGACGTACATCCTTGGTGTGAAGCCTCAGAATCCTTGGTGTGAAGCCTTGGAACTCTATCATTTTATTTCTGTCTTTTCTAGAATTATTGCCAAGTAATATCTTCCTTTATTTCCGTTGATAAAATCACAAAAAAAAATAATAATTCAAAAACCCTATTTCTTGATATTTTTTGATTTTCCCTCTTTTATGGACTATTTCTTCAAGTTTTTTTTTTATTTAACATCCTTGAGGAGTCAAGAGACGATATTGTACTTATTGTTTGGTGTCCTAAACTAGTACGAAACTCGAGTTCCCTCATTGGAGCCGTTTTTCTAGATCAGGAATCTTCATGCATGCGAACGCTAAAATGAATTAATCTAATTTTTTTATTGAATTTATTGAATTAATTTTATGCGTTGGGTGATTTCGAATATTTTCGCAATTTAATTCAATCTAAAGTTAATCCCAAATTCGCATATTAGGGTGTTAGCGTCTCGTCCCGTGTCACATTTCCCCAAAAGTGCCAAATTCATAATCTTGAAACTTCTAATTCCCAGCCCCCCCTCCTTTTTGTTAGTACAACAATCTGCCCAATTGAGGAGGTGAATTTTCCCATTATTACCCCCACCTTCCCATAAGAAATCCATGACAATCTTTTCCAAGGTAGAGGTCACTACAACCGGTGCTGAAAAAATGGACATGAAGATCGGTAAAGATGTAAACATTGGTCAGTATATCGTTCGATACCTATACGTATCGGACGATATGTATCGGTTTTGGACCTCACCGATACGGTACATTCAAGGTACTGTGTCGGTGCCTCCCATACAAAAACTTCAAATTTCGGACGATATATTGGAATGTATCGTCCGAAACCGATACGTATCATCCGATACGTATCGGTTTTGGGGCTG
This sequence comes from Chloranthus sessilifolius, assembly GCA_021018995.1. Taxonomy (NCBI): domain Eukaryota; kingdom Viridiplantae; phylum Streptophyta; class Magnoliopsida; order Chloranthales; family Chloranthaceae; genus Chloranthus; species Chloranthus sessilifolius. The sequence continues at coordinate 21,707,891 of CM037589.1, forward strand.
AACAATACGTGTCGTTTTTTCGAGATTTTAACCCATGGACGCAAAGGTGGATTTGATGAGTGTAAGACGACCCCATTGCTCAACATTTTGTTCTTCAAGTGGCAAGCCTTTTTTTGAAAACATAAGATATCCGATTCCCAATGGCGGGCTTTTAGCTTTCCGATCTTGAGTGGCAATCCGATATACTTGAAGGGGGGGTTTTTCTTCAAGGCATCCGATGAGCTCTGCAAACAAATTAGTATTGAGCTGGTCTAAATTAATTACCACCACTTTGGACTTGTGTAGGTTGACTTTTCTGCCCAAAAACCGCTTCAAACACCGACAAAGCACCAATAACATTACTGACTTCTGTATGGCAGGGCTAGAGAAAATTACCGTATCACCCGCAAATTAGAGATGAGAAATAGCCAGCTCATCATTGATGCGGAAACCATTGAAGAGGTTCAACATAATATCTTTCTGGAGGATCCTGTGTAGTGCTTCCCCAACAATTTTAAAAAGCAAAGGCGATAGTGGATCTCCCTATCTAAGATCCCTAGAGCCTCTAAAGCATCCCTGACTAAGATGGAGAAGAAAGGAGGATCATAACATCCCCTCACCCAGCTGATCCACCTGCTCCCAAACCCCATTCTGATCAGTAAATGTCGGTGGAAACTCCGATCAACCTGATAATTAGCCAAAATCAACTGTAAGATCGTGTAATCGTGATCAAATCATAATATTGACCAATCATGATCATTCTCTAGACATGAGAGTTTCCCTCACGGTTTGGGTTTTCACTCCCTTAAAGCAAGGGTTGCAACTTTAACCTTGAGATAAGAAATTCCTTTAGCGATGATGACATGATCCAACAATTGACTTTTCTTAAGCTGACCAAATTGTGAGACCACGATCCAATTCAATGGTTGATTTGTCATAAATTGACCAGATCTTAAGATTATGGTCCGATCCAACGATTGATTTTTCTTAAGTTGACCGAATCATGAGACCACGATACGATCTAACGGTTGAATTGTCCTAGATTGATCAAATCATAAGATCATGGTCCGATCCAACGGTTGAATCATCATAGATTGTCCAACTCATAAGATTATGACTCAATCCGACGATGGATTTGTTATATGTTGACAAAATCATGAGATATTGGTTCAATCCGACGGTGCAAATCTAAGGCAAGGCCTATAACTATCGAATTCTAAGGAATTCAATATATCCGACCAAAGATTAGATACTTTTGCAATCAAGTACATTTATGATGTTGATGATCAAACACCAAAAGACATGGACCTGGGATTTGAATTTGTATTCAAAACCAGACATGAAGACTTCGTCTTTAGGTTCATCCATGAGCTTCTTGCTCCCATAATGACCCAACTTATCAATCGAATGGGTTCGGTTTTTGGAGGAGGGCCTCTTTCATCCGTCGCCCACTATGTCATATCTCTCGAGTCTTGGATGAAGACAGCATACTACTCATCCATCTCGTGACAAATTGATGTTAAAGCTATGATGTTGATGAAGACATACATTTAGGATTTATTCATTTATTTCAGAGATGCAGTTATTTTACTTTTCTTTAGTAGCTTTTAATCAGAGGTAGTCAATTATTGTTGTAATTAACGGGGCATTGACTGCGCTACCTGAAAGTATAAAGTCCACCATTTTCAATAGGGGAAATTTGTTATTGTTTATTCGTGATTAGATTTATATTCTACGCAAATTTCGCAAATTTGTTGTTTACACCTATATCAACTACTCCGTTTATGGTTCACAAGTAGGTGATGTGTTTACAATTGACTATTTATGTTGATGTTTAACTCTTAGTTTTCTAGTATTGCTTGCTTACTGCATGTAAGTAGAGACTTATGAATGCGTGGGTAAATGGTGTATAGTTGGATGGATGAATTGACCTTTTTACTAGTTAAGTGGTGATGATTTGTAGCAGTATCCCAGGTTTTGTACATGAATAATCATGTTTGCGCTTTCTTTACATAAATTTCCTTATCTTCATAATGAATCCTAGGCCTTCCCACTCCCCCCCGTCCCTCCCTTCCCCCATCCCTTCAAGGTCAACATGATTAATTTGAGTTTTGGACTTTCTTGGACTATATATTTCTGACACGCCTTTTGTATTCCTAAGGGTTGCAGCTATTCTTTAGGCGAATTACAAATAAAGTTGGTCCCCTCAAGTTAACTAAGATTCTTGAGATGTTTCCTGGTAGATTATTTGTTTCTTCTTTCTCTTAGTGTTCAGTTTTTAGTCAAGTGTTGTGGTACTAAATATCTGTTTGTCCTCTTTATAGGGTTCGCAAGGAAGTGATGCATTTACAATTAGCAAAACACTGGGTGAAATAGAGGGTGGTCATGAGGAGCTACTGAAAGGAGTTGAGTTGGCAGCTGCAGCTGAAGAAAAAGAAACACATTCCTTTGTAATTGACCCTGCTCAGGTACAATATGGTTCAGCTAACCCCATGTATGAGGGACTTACTAGTTGATATAAGCATAATTGAATTTTCTTTTAGCGGAGTTAATCTTTTGGCCATGACAGGTTGAAAATGTAAAGCAACGTCCCTTGCCAAATGCGTTAAATTATCCTATGCTGGAGGAGTACGACTTCAGAAGTGACACTGTGAGTTATATTTCTCAAAATAACCTTAACATTTTGTTGTGCTGCATCAGTTTTATTTATTTATTTTTATTTTGAATTTTGCTGCAAACTTCACTTCTCAATGTCATTACTGCGACCTGATAAGCCCCTTCCTTTAATGTCACCGTCTCACATTACCATACAATTTACTTAGATCTTGATGAGGTTTCAACAATTGGACAAATGTTGAGCTCGAGTCGGAGCCCAAATTTTTTAAGAGATCTAAATGAAGTCCATGGTTATGTAGAATGTAGGCCTTTTAAGAGATTTTCTTGCTTAGGCAACTCTCTGTACGACATGTGCAATGAATCATTAGTGAGTTTCATCCTTATTTGCTCTCCTTCGCCTAAAAGCTCCTAAATTTGCATACAACATGGTTTGCAAGGCGCAATAGTTTACCTCATCCTAGCGAGGTGATTTTTCATCCGAAAAAGACTTCAATCATAAAGATTCTTACTATACTGCACCTAAATGTGTATTTATCATTTGGATGCAGAGTGGTGGAATATTCTCAAGCAAGATTTACAAACTCTGATCGATGATATGTATCTATGATGCGGGACAACGACCCTAAATTACGTGAATGCCCATGATATGCTAATTTGCCAAAATTAAATCAATTAATTGAGCGATTAATAAAAAATTAAAGCGATACCTTAGGGTTTCGTGGAGTTCCGCTTAAGTGACCATGCTTGATTCATGTAGGGTTCAATCCGATGCGCGAGAGTCGTTAGGAAATGCGGAAGAGGCGATCGTAGAGAAAGAACTCTAGCTTCTTCTAGATTGGGGTGTTCGATCGTAATTCGCGGTAGAATCGGTAGTTCCTCGCTAGGGCTTTTGAATTGAAGCGATTAACGCCACAAAATGAACAAGCTCAAGCCCAACAACAGTCATGGATCGACGGGCTAAGATCGAATTCGATTCATAAGGATGGACATCAAGGTTGTTCTAGATCTAGGGTTTGAGAACTGGAACAATCAATAAAAGGGGAAAAGTTGGCTGCAAGATTAATATGAAAGTGGGGAAGATTAAACAAGAACATGAAGGAGAAGATCAAAGATAACATGGGCATCTCACCCTTGGCCTCACACCAAACCCACATGGGGAAGAAGACTCCCTGTTCAAAGCTCCTCTCAAGCCCAAAATGCAATGCACTTTTCATTAAAATCAACCAATGCCAAAATGGCTTACAAGATATCCTTTATAGGGGATTACAAATAGGAATAACCCTAAAATAGAAAAGTATCATGTTACCCTAAAAGGGTAACTTACATTTGACACAAGAAAAGACAAACAAAAAGGATAAAAAGGACAATCTCGTCACGTGACTCGCTCGAGCGAGAATCTTTACTGAAGGTTGCTCGAACGATAACCAATGGTCGCTCGAGCGACAACTGGGGGTTTGCTCGAGCGAGTTTTCGCCGAGAATTTTGGGCCTTGATTTTTTATGCTCCCTCGCTTGAGCTATCCAAGGTCGAAAGTTTGCCTGTGTTCCTGAAGCAACCTCACTCGAGCGTGGATGATGTTCGCTAGAGTGAGCTTGGGCAGGGACTCTTCTCTTGGGCTGCTCCTTAAAGCTTTCCTCCGGTGGCTCCATTGCTCCTCATTCGCTTCTTCTTCCGCCGGTATATCTTGTACGACTAGAAACCTAGATCTTTGTTGCTGGCGTCCCCGTTAATTCCCCCAGACCAAAAGGGCTTCATCACCGATGAAGAGCGGTCATGATACCGGTCTAGCATGTCGGGGTCAAGGTGGCGGACATCGTTCTCGATCACATCTCTTTTCGGCTCACTTGGAGGAGGGGGTGGCATAGGTTGCGGGGTTTGGGTCGGTTCTTGAGTAGAGGACGTTTGGAGAGGATTGTAAGGGGGCGAGGTTGAGCCTAGATAAGGAACTAGGTCTTCCACGTTGAACGTTGAATTAACCCCCATGTCTTGAGGTAGCTCGAGAACATAAGCATTAGGGCCACTCCTTGCAACAGTCCTGAAAGGTTTGGCGCAGCGGGCTTGGAGCTTCTTCGCGATTCCCGATGGGAATCGTTTAGGCCTAACTCGAACCATCACATGCTCACCTATTTGAAACTCCTTGAAACGCTCGTGGGAATACGCCGATAACTTGTAATTATCATTGTTCGAGTTAATTTTACGTCTAATTTCAACATGCAACTTATGAATATATTATGCAAATGTATTTGCGGACTTGGATGTGCGGTGTGATGCTGACATAGGGATCAAATCTAGTGGTGTGCTTGGTTTGTGATCGTGCACCACCTCCAATGGGCTCCTACCTGTGGACCTATTGATGGAATTGTTGTATGCAAACTCGACTAGTGGTAGAATGAAATCTCAGGTTCTAATGTGATCACCGACAAGACAACATAGGAGATTGCCTAAGCTCCTATTGGTAGCTTTCGCTTGGCCATCGGTTTGAGGGTGATATGCCGATGAGAATTGGAGCATAGTACCCTTCATGTACCATAGGGTTTTCCAAAAGTAACTGGTAAACTTGACATCCCTATCCGACACAAGGGTTTTGGGTAACCTGTGGAGACGTACCACCTCCTTGAAAAATAATTTCGCGATATGGGTCTCATCGGAGGTTTTTATTACACGGTATGAAGTGGGCCATCTTGGAAAAATGGTCCACTATAACCAAAATTGAATCGTGCTTTCGGAGAGTCTTGGGAAGAGCTAGCACGAAGTCTATCAAGACGTCTTGCCAAGGTGTGTGTGGTACCGACAAAGGAGTGTATAGGCCAGTGTTTTACTTTCTTTGCTTGGAGATTTGGCAAGTATGACATTGTCACACAATCCGGGCGACATCTCGCATGAGACTAGGTCAAAAGAACCTATTGTCGAAGAGTGCAATGTTCTTGTTGCGCCCGAAATGATCGACAATCCCTCCGCTATGCAGCTCCCAAATGAGGAAGTCTCGCAACGAAGTGCGAGGGATGCGTGGCGATTGCCCACGAACAAATACCCATCCTGCAAGGTATAGGTGGGGCTAGTGCTTGCTGGATCATTGAGGAGGGTGTTGTAATCTTTCCCGAAATCGGGGCACTCGGGATACTCCTCCCTGAACCGATCAAATCTTTCAGTGCTCATGGCTTGCAAGGTCGCCACCCAATGACTAAGCGCATCCGCGGCTTTGTTCTCAACACTGACCTTGTGTTTCAACACAAATGTAAACCCTTAGAGGTACTCGACCCATGTCGCGTGCCTCGGGTTTAACTTCTTTTGAGAAGCAAGGTTTCGTGGTCGGAGAACAAGACAAATTCATGCGGTTGTAGGTAGTGTTTCCAATACCATAGGGATCGCCGACGACATAGAATTCCTTATCATAGGTGGAGTATTTTTGATTCGCCTCATTGAGTTTCTCACTGAAGTTGGCCACCGGGTGGCCTCCTTGGCTGAGCACTCCTATACCCACACCTGAACCATCACATGGGACCTTAAAGACTTTAGAAATCAGGCAGGCGCATGACGGGTGCGCTAGTCATCTTCTCCTTTATCTCAGCAAAGGCTTTCGTCGCGGCTTTGCTCCATTGAAACTCCCCTTTCTTCATACAATCGGTGATGGGAGCTATGATGGTGCTAAAGCTTCGAATGAAGCGACAATAAAATGTAGTCAACTTATGGAAGCTATGGACATCGTGCATGTTCTTAGGCTTGAGCCACTCTACAATAGCCCTTACCTTTTTCGAGTCCACGACCATTCCATCGTCTGAGACAGTGAACCCCAAGAAGACAAAGGATCGTTGCATGAATGTGCACTTCTTGAAGTTCGCATATAGCTTCTCTCCTCTCAAGGTCTCACAAACCAACCGAAGGTGGGTCAAGTGTTGCTCTTTGTCGCGATTATAGATCAAGATGCCATCAAAATACACCACAAGGAATTTCCCGATAAACGGTCGCAACACCTGGGACACGAACCTCATGAAGGTGCTCGGGGCATTAGATAGCCCAAAAAGTTTGACGACCTACTCATAAAGACCATCTTTGGTCTTGAAGGCGGTTTTCCATTCATCACCTGGACGGATGTGGACTTGATGGTAGCCACTTTTAAGGTCTATCTTGAAGAAGATAGTGGCATTGACCATCATATCCAACATATCATCGAGCCTCAGTATAGGGAACCTATACTTGACCGTAATCTTGTTGATGACCCGACTATCCACACACATTCGCCAAGTACCATCCTTCTTGAGTGTGAGTAGTGCGGGTACGACACATGGGCTCAAGCTCTCTTAGATGAACCCTTTCCGAAGGAGCTCATCGACTTGCCGCGCTAATTCGGCATGTTCAACTGAATTCAACCTGTAGTGAGGCAGGTTCGATAGGGTAGATATGGGAACTAAGTCTGGCGTGTTGGATGCCACGCATTGTAGGGAGTTCATTGGGCAAGTTTTTCAGGAAGACATCCACAAATTCTTTCAAAATTGGCTCAACCTCCTTAGGGTGTTTGCCCATAGACTCAAGAGCATGCTCAACGGTGATGACAATATACACCACGCTCTCATCCAAAGAAGCCTTCTCAAACTCTGAAGGGCTCACAATATTAATGGTCTTAGATGGACAACCCTTCTTATCAACCTTCTTGTCCGATGGTGTCTTGGGAGGCAAGGGGTTTAATTTTATCTTTTTGCCCTCATGCATGAACGTGCACACATTAGACCGCTCAAGGAGGGTCATGTCCATGTCATAGAGCCAAGGCCTCCCCAAGATGATGTGACCCACATCCATCGGCACCACTTCGCACCACAAAGTGTCCGAGTACGAGGCTAATTGTATCGACACACGACATCTTTGGGAAATGGGAATGGAAGAGGAGTCGACTCATGCGACTTTGTACAGTCTCGGGTGGGGCTCGGGTGTAAGCCCTAAACGGGTAATGGTGTGTGTCGACACGACGTTCGTGCAGCTCCCGCTATCCACTATGACCTTACAATTCTTCTCAACACACTTGGCATAAGTATAGAAAATATTATCCCTGTGCCAAGCGTCCTCATCACGTTGAGGTTGTGCAAGGGCACACCTCATGACCACGCAATCTTGGATGCAAGTTAGTGCACGATTACCATCATCACCTTGTCACGCGACGATCGGTTCATACACTTCCTCTTCAACACCTTCCTCATTGACCTCTTCTTCAACCAAGAGAGTCCTTTGGGGGTCTCTCGTAGGGCATTGGGCAGCAAAGTGGCCAAACCCATGATACTTATAACACTTGGTTTGAGGGCCACCCCTTGAGGACTCACCCACCACATCTTTCCCTTTGTCAAATCTTACAGTTGTAGGAGTGGGTTGTGTAGGTTTTGGAGGTAGATTCTCGGCACTAGGCCTCCCTTCTCCTACTCGATGGCCACTGGCACGGGGCTCAAATTGTCTCACCACCGTCATTTTCAAATACCGTTCAAGGTCTTGCACAACGGCGTAATACTCTTCAAGAGTGTCAACGGGGTGCGAGATCAACTTTTTTTGCAGCTACATTCGCAACCCAGTGCGGAACCTAGAGAGAGTGACTTGCGAATCTTCTGACACATTGGCTCTCATCATGAACTCTTCAAGCTTGCCAATGTATTCTGTCACGGGCATACTACCTTGGCGTAAGTTCTGCCATTGATCAAGTAAGCGATGGTAGTATGATAAAGGAGCGTACTTTTCTGTAAGTCGCTCCTTCATGTCCTCCCAACGGGTAATGGGGGCACGACCCGCATACGCTCACATACGCTCGATGTTGACCCAAAAGAGTCAAGTTTGACCAATGAGCTTCATTTTGCTGAGCTGAACACACCGCTCATTGTCCATGCCATACCACTCAAAGTGGTGATCCATATCGGAGACCCAATCGAGGAAGATTTTAGGGTCCATTCTTCCATCGAAGGTCGAAAACTCAACTCGGACATTTTTGAGGAGTTTCTCATCCGGATTGTAGTCATCTCCGCGATGCACTACTTCCCTTTGATTCTGATTTCGGCCCTCGGGTCAATCGCTGCGCTTAAAATGCGGATCGTTAGGCTCATTGCGTCGGCCGTGGTGCTCCTCATCTCCTTCCAACCGGTCCAATGGTTCGAGAAGCATCCCATTAGAGGCAGCCATAGCCGTTTGGGCTTCCTCCATAGCATTCATCCTCTCACTCATGGTGATCATCATGGCTTGGATGCCCTTAAGAGCATCGACAATCACATTCGAGTCTATGGTGACCACGACTCACTACACAGGTTCTTAAATGACACACAACTATGAAACACAAATGATTGAGTAATTTTATCAAACACGAGATATGCACGCAAAAATGAAGACGCAAATGAGCACACAAATGCCCTCACCTAGCACCTAATTTCTGATACCAAAACTGATGCGGGACAACGACCCTAAATTACGTGAATGCCCAGGATATGCTAATTTACTGAAATTAAATCAATTAATTGAACGATTAATCACAAATTAAAGCGATACCTTAGGGTTTCGTGGAGTTTTGCTTATGTGACCCACGTAGGGTCCAATCCAAATGCGCGAGATCCGTTAGGGAATGTGGAAGAGGCGATCCTGGAGATAGAACTTTAGCTTCTTCTAGGTCAGGGCATTCGATCGTAATTCGCGGTGGAACCAGTAGTTCCTCGCTAGGGCTTTTGAATTGAAGCGATTAACGACACAAAATGAACAAGCTCAAGCTCAACAACGGTCATGGATCGACGGGCTAAGATCAGATTCGATCCATAAGGATGGACATCAAGGTTGTTATAGATCTAGGGTTTGGGAACTAGAACAATCAATAGAAGGGGAAAAATTGGATGCAAGATTAATAAGAAAGTGGGGAAGATTAAAGAAGAACAAGAAGTAAGGAGAAAATCAAAGGTAACATGGGCATCTCTCCCTTGGCCTCACACCAAACTCACATGGGGAAGAAGATTCACTCTTCAAAGCTCCTCTCAAGCCCAAAATGCAATGCACTTTTCATTAAAATCAACCAATGTCAAAATGGCTTACAAGATATGCTTTATAGGGATTACAAATAGGAATAACCCTAAAATAGAAAAGTATCATGTTACCCTGAAAGGGTAACTTACATTTGACATAAGAAAAGACAAACAAAAAGGATAAAAAGGACAATCTCGTCATGTGACTCGCTCGAGTGGATTTGGTTCCCGCTTGAGCGAGAATCTTTACGTACGGTTGCTCGAGCAATAACCAAAGGTCACTTGAGCGACAACTAGGGGTTTGCTCAAGCGAGTTTTGACCGAGAATTTTGGGCCTGGATTTTTGATGCTCCCTCGCTCGAGCGACCTAAGGCCGAAAGTTTGCCCATGTTCCTGAAGCAACCTCGCTCGAGCGAGGATGATGTTTGCTCGAGCGAGCCTGGGCATGGACTCCTCTCTTGGGCTGCTCCTTAAGGCTTTCCTCCGGTGGCTCCATGGCTCCTCCTTTGCATTTTCTTCCGCCGGCCTGAAACCTAGATACTTGTTGCTAGTGTCCCCATCAATCTAGTATCAACCGATATTTTTGTGATTTTTTATTTGAAAAAATAGAAAATATTTAATAAATTGAGTATGCATATAAATATATTCCACCAATGTGATTAAAGTAATGTACCATGAGTGGTTGAGGAAGATGATGAATTAATGTGTCTCTAATAAAAAAAATTCATGATTTAAGAATGATATACTACATTTACACACAATGATGTATCTCTAGAACTCTACAATTACAACAACTTTTCATTTTCTAACTTGCATTTTGCTTAAAATTAATTCTCTAATCAAACTTAAAAATCACTAGATTTATGAAAGCAAATGAGAAGACAAAAGGAGCATGTACATGCACTAATTAATACGCTTGAAAACTTTGACATTATTGGGAGTTTTGCATAAGAGCGTATGGTTTTCAAAACCTTTGTCAAACATCCTGTATGTATTAACTTGCATGGTAAAATTTAAGTTATTAGTTAAAACTTTTAAGATCTTTATATAAGAGTTATTGCACCACAAATATTTTTAATATGGATGTCTAAACAATGTTAGTAACTTTCATCAATTAAAAAATATTAAAAATAAAATAAAATTATGCCGACATATATTGGCCAGTACAGTGGGGTATTGGCTATATCGGTAAGTATCGGTCAATACCTATAAATTCCTAAGCAATATACTTATGTGTATTGGTATCGGCTTGGTCAGAAGTCGATGCCTTTGGTTATGTTTAGTATTTATACCATGTTCTCTTGTAGTATGAACTTCTTGTCCAATTATTATCTAAGGAAAAGGCGAATCACAAGGACAAGATCTAACATTGGATGATATTTAGGTTTTTGGACTTTAAACTCAAAGCTGCAAGAACTTATGTAGGATACAGTTTGTTTGTTTGTTGTTGTTTCTCTCTCTCTCTCTCTTCTTGTTGATATGGAATGTGTTGGAAGAGAAAAATTTAATGTGGGAGTTCTTGCAATTTCTTTCTTGTAGTCATAACGCTTTTTGGAAAACCCAGAAGCCAAATGTCTTTATCCAAAAGGTTCATGGGGAGGGATATTTTACTTGGGTCTTATAAGGCCAAAAATAACTTAACTATAAAAAAGGCCCTAAATAACTTTACAGAGAAAAATGTGGTTATGCTTCTCGAAACCCATAATACTTGTGTTTTCGTCAAAGAAGAGTATTTAAACTATGAAGTTTTCTATAAGTAGGATTCAATTGTGAAATTTATATTGTAAAGACCAGGATTTGATTAGCATCATAATGATTAAATCACTTTTAAAATTATAATAGCTTCGAAAACAATTTCATGCTTTCGACAAATATGGTGAAGTATCGGTTATATTGGTAGGTGTCAGCCATCACCTATAGGGTATAGATATGTGAGGGATACTGTTATACTTCTGTGCGTTGGTATTGGCCTGGTCAGAAACAGATGCATATGGTATACCGAATTTTCAAACCATGTTCTCATGTAATATGAACTTCTCTCACTAACGTTTTCTCAAAAGGAAAATGTGAATCACAATTAGAAGAACAAACAATGCAAGATATTTAGGTTTTTGAACTTGGAACACAGCCTGCAATAACTTGTGTAAGAAACACCTGTTTTTTTCTCTTATTATTGGTATGGAAATGTGTTGGAAGAGACAAGTTTAAGTGCTTTCAATGTTGAAGGAGTACTTTTTTTTTTGTATTGCAAAATTTACAAGAAAAAAAAAAACTTCCTTGTTGAAGGAGTTCCTGCAATTTCTTTGTTGTAGACTTGAGGTTTTTGGAAAACTCAAAAGTCGAATGTCTCTATCCAAAAGGTTAAATGATGTGGTAATGATGGGGAGGGATATATTACTTTGGTCTTATTGGGGGGGGGGGGGGATAACTTTAAGAATAATAATGTGATAATGCGATTTGAAAAAACCATCTCACTTAATGTTTTCATCAAACCATAGTATCTGAGCTAGGAATTCTAAGGTTCATTAGAAATCATAGAATTTTCTATAAAGAGGGCATAAATGTGAAATTTATATTTCAAGGGTTAGGATTTCACTACAATCTTTTTTTTCCCACGATGGGTAAGCTAGGGTTTAACCTGCGATCTCATGGATTTGTTTGAAAAAATAATACTCAGATCTCTTTTAAAACAATCGGTGTTGTTAAAGAACTTCGAGAAGGACAATTCCTTGCTTCAAATCAATGTTGATGACGATTTGATGCTTGGATGTGTAAATTCTCCCACCTACACCTTCAAATTAGTTTTTTCAGCGTAACCTCAAAAAGGATGACACCTAGCAGAAGCATTGACCTAAATTGAGTCTATCGCAGTAAACTCTTGATGTGAACCTCGGTACACTTTCTGGCAATAATCAATCACAAATAAAGCTGTAGAAAGGGGCCCTAATAGAATTAGAATAAAAGGGAAAGAGCCACTGACCTGCAACTTTTGTTTAACTTCGGTTATCAGTAATATTCACCATCCAAAACTAAAATAAAATCTGTTTACAGGCCCTTTATTAAGTCTCTTAGCTACTCCCATGCAAAAACAGAATCCTAATCGAATTTAACTTAAAAAAACTAGCTTTTATTTAACTAAGGCCATAAAGAAGGTCAAATAAGTAAGCCTAACATTCTCGTGGCATTGAAAGCAGATTTTGTTCCTCTGTTTTGACGATAACTTAATCTCGAGACCCTGTCTTTCTCTTTCCTTTGAAGTTCTACCACATTATAGATGAAATTTAGAGATTCTCTTAAAAGAAACTCGAGTCTTCTGCATTATCAGAAATACCTACCCATTGCAATTCCTTTTTCTTTTATTATGTCACGTGATTACTTTTATGTAATCACATGATCTGGTATATGTGATACTATGGTGTCTCATGTGCCTACTTACAGAGTCAATGGGGCACGCTATTTGTAATGCCCCAAAATCCTAACACGATTTTTGGGGTGTTACCCTTAAGGACCTGGCAACAAAGGGCTAGTTACACATGACAATGCAGTAAAAATAAAATGATTTAAATAAAACAAGACTATATAGTTCAAAATCCAATATTTTCAATACATGATATGCAAAATAACTGTAACTAGATACACTGGAGTCCTCATCAACTACGACTATCTACTCTCTGACAATATGATTAATACAAAGTAAATCTTACTATGTTGTTCTTCATGTAGACTTTCCTGGAAGTATCCCTTTACTCAGCCACTTTCTTTTCTTTTAAGATGAATGGTTTTTTGTGTAGATAAATAAGGGATGAGTGCCAATCCACAACTCAGCAAGTCCTACCTCCCTTAATCCTCAGATTTAGTTAAGGAGGAAATATGACAGGTTGTGAAATACTAATAAAATCAAGAGTTATAACGTATGATCGTCTGATAGCGTAGGGTCATGAAATACATGAAAGAGCATTAAGAAAACAAGTGTCAACATCACTTGAATGAAAAATATGCATACCAAAAGGACATGATTTAAATTTAAAAGTATAAGTATCAATATCATGTGAAAGGAATTCATACCTAACTTTGGGAATCCATGGGTATCAAATTTAATTACCATCACATACACGTGAATTTTATTCATGTTATCGCGATCCTTCACTTGACTCGCATCTCTTTTCTTTATTTAAATCAGTAACTTAAATAGCTGAACGAGCATATAGCGATTGGCTAAGAGATAGCTAAACCACCGTTACGTGGCTTTTGAACCCGAATACTGGATGCCCTCATCACTTGATATATCATATCATATACCGGTATTTTCATCACGTGTCACGTGTTTACTATTCATATGACTTGCATATCGTGGAGAAATCCACATCATCACTTGTAGCTGTTACCTCTATCCTGTGCATATCATGGATAAATCCACATCACCACGTGTATAGCTTATGGCTTATGAAATGATCCCATAACATGTTTTGTCTTCTTATTATTGATTCAAGTGCTTCTTCGCAAAATGCATCACGTGTCCTTTCTTCATATTGTTGATTCCAACTCTTCTTCGTAAAATATATGATTCTTTAAATGATTCTCGAAAACATATGCTTATCCCTTTATTGAAAAAATTCTGTCTTTCAAAAGCCTGCCCACTTTTTGGAGTTTAAAATAAACAATTAGCATAAAATCATGATATTTTTGCACACAAAACATGTAATCTATAACCAAAGGTATTTCAATACATACAACATGTAGTATATATTCATGGGGTTTCATCACATGCAACATATAACACATATTCATGGTGTTTCATCACATAACACGTATAGCACATATTCAAGGCATTTCATCACATAAACATGAACATATCAGTACTTCAATATGGAGTCTCAAACATCCTAATATTCAACATAACTCGTCATGTAGGTTTAGCTCATTATAAGGGGAATTCTTCAATATGAAAATCAGGTTGTTGTTAAGTTGATCCAAGTGATTTAGGGCTGCGTCCAACCAAGGGTCTGACTTGACATAAACTAATCGTGTAGGGTTGTAAACAACCAAACATAACCTGTTTATGTCACAATGCATATGGTTAAACACAACCTCACATCTCTAGGTTATATTTCAATGGCTAGGCATGCAACCAGTCAGCTGTGACCTCATTAGGATTCACTGAATTGGGTTGTACTTTCCAAATTTATGGCTTGAATCGGCCAGGTATAACTTGGTTGCATAAAAATAATAATTAGAGTTGTAAGTTACTGGCCGTGGTCACGGTAGAATAGGTCTAGCAATGTACTTATGGCTTTGTTAAACTGATGGTTATAGCTGCGATAAAACTGTGATGGATTCAATACGGTTTTAAAATCGGGGGCTTATGATTGAAACACATGACTGAGAAAAACTAGTTCAAAACCTGAAAATAACTCAGGAATAGCTTTGAAATAACTGCTGAAATAAACATGAGAACCAACGGAGAACTTGTCTAAAAGTATTCGGATCCGGGGCTGGAGGTGGGTAGGAGTTGGCCTTCTTCCTTCTTCTTCCTCTTTATTTCTTAATTTTCTCTCTCTAGTTCTCTCCTCTCTCTCTCTCTCTCTCCTATTTTCTCCTTTTTCTCACTAGGTTTCTCTTCCTCTCTTCTCTTTATAGCCAGCTCCTCCATCTCTCATTTACACGTCACACGTGCCTTCATGCATGTCCCACTTGTTACTCACATATTTCCACGACCTTAGACATGCCACTAAGGTTCCAAAAATCGGGTGTGGCGGCTGCCCGAGCGGATTGGGTCCCTAGCTGATCCGGATATGGCTGGGGAGGTAAATGAGGCGGGCTGGGGCTTGGGTGCCCGCCCGAATGGCTGCCTGGGTGAGTCCAAAATCGGTTCGAATCAGGTCGGGGTCGTTGGATTATATATATGTAAGTTTTTTTTTTTTTTCCCTTTTCATTTGCAAATTGGGCTGGGGCTAGGGCTTCTCTTCCTCTCTTCCTCTCTTCCACATCGGCCATCTCCGGCAAGGATCAAAATGCCGGTTTTCCGGTACGTATCGTCCGGGCTGAAAACCGGTACGTATCGGACGATACGTACCGGAACAGTATAATATCGGACGATACATTGAATGTATCGTCCGGTATTAGCCATATAAATGGGCGATACGGTACATTTAATGTACCGTATCGTCCACCTCCGATACCGATACGTATCGTCCGATACGTATCGGTATCGGACGATATTTTGATCCATGATCTCCGGCGGCTCTTCCACACCACTGGCGACCCTTTGGTAAGGTCTTTTTTTTTTTTTTTTTTTTTTTCATTTCTTTAATTCTTTTTTCGTTTTTGTTTTTTTATTTTTATTTTAATGCATCTCATTTTCTTCCTTTTCTTTTTCGAAGCATTGGGGTCTGACGATCCTCCGACAACCCTCTGGGATCTTATTTTCTTCCTTTTCTTTTTTTTTTTCTTCTTATCTTTATTCTTCTCCTCTCTCTCTCTCTCTATATATATATATATATATATATATATATATATTTTTTTTTTTTTTTTTGCAACTGTCTTCTTTTCTTCTTTGAAGCTCCGGCAAGGCGGAAACCCTCCGACAGCAGCAGGTATTTTTTTTTTTCCTGGTTTTATGTCCTTTTTTTCTTGTTTTTTTTTTTTATTCACATCACTTTTTTGTTCTTCTTTCCTGCATTTTGTTTTTTTGGTTGCATTTTTTTTTTCTTCTTTCCTACACAGTGCACAGTACACACACACACACACACACACACACATATATATATATATATATATACACACACACACACACACACACACACACACACACACACTAAAATGTATGTTATACTGTATACTAAAAACATTATATATATATATGTGTGTGTGTGTGCCAATGTGTGTATATATATATATTAATATATATGAAAAAGAATAATATGTTATGTGTGTGTCAGTGTGTGTGCTATGCTGTGACTGTGTGTATAACTCTAATATATATAATTATATTTATATATATTTATATATATTAATATATGTATACTTATATTCAAATAAAATTTGTATATATAATATTTGAAAATATATATCATTATATCTATTTCAGAATATATATTAATACATATTTGTATTATAATATATACATTTATGATTATATATATATATAGTAGTAGCTCGGATCTTGGGGCGCCCGCCCGAGCGCCGCCCAACGATTTCGGTCCGAACATTCCCCCGACTGCCCGAACCCCCCTGGTGGTTTTAAGAACATTGCATGCTACACATGTCACTCACCTATTCTTACATCTTTGTTCACTTACACATACCACAGATGCATTATATGCATGCTACACATGTCACTTACTTATTCTTGTATCTTTGATAACTTACACATGGCACACATGTAGCACAATTCTTCTCAACGCCAATATTCTCATGCACACCCTATACTAGATGCACCCTATCTAATTAATGGTTGCATACACTCATATTTGACTCGTTGCGCACAACACATTACTTTTCCTCAAGTGAACCACATACCAATTGCACACCATTTTATTAATGGCCGCACACACACATTTTACTACTTGCACACTCTTTTAAATTTTTATGAAAATGCCCTTAGTATTTTTCGAAATACCAGAACTGTCCCTGAGGAAAAAATATCATTTTGCCCTTCCCCTTTTTATGAAAATTCCAAACTGCTCCTTGGGAAAATTTTATACCAAAATGACCAGGAAAATACACAGAAAAATTTTAAACTGTTTAAAACTTTAAATTAGGAGAGGAAAACACCTTTTTATCCTAAACATGTCTTAAAATTTCGGGATATTACACTATTTGTATCACGCTCCTATTAACTCTTTGTTGGGACAATTGGGTCTTTGTATCTGGCCCAAGGACAAGCCTCGGGTCTTTTCATCCTATCTTCTTCTTTTGCTTCTTTATCTCTATTCTCTTCCCCCCTTCACGTGTCTCCTCTTCCTTCTCTTGGATATTCCATTTCCTTGGGCTCTACTTCGATTCATCACCTTCCTCCTTGAGTTGAAAAAAGCTCGACTACAGCGAGATCACTTGATCGCATGTCACTTGTTGATGAGAGCTTTATCTGCCTTGTTATAGGACTAAGGTGTACGATTTCTCAATAGTGGTTGCAGTTTCTATTTGATCCTATTTTGATGAATGTTATGTGTTTTCTTGTCCATGATGTTCGATATCTTGGTTGTATTGTTGTGGTCTTCCAAGGAGTATGTGGCATGCGTCTATATGTGTCATGTCGCACCACACTTCATCCTGATATCAATTTAGAACCCAACCAAGCAACACGTCATCCCCATCACCTTCCACTTCTATTTCATTCTATGCCCCTTCATCTTCTCCATCATACATTCCTTGCTTAATTTCATGATTTACTTGTTCTGCTAGGTTTACTTGCACGACGTTTTGACGCTTAAGGCATTTGTAGGGCTGATGCTCTGCCTCATGACATTTAAAGAACTTGATCTCCTCATGATTTGTTTAGGAGGATCGTGGAAGTGTTCCCACTGGATCAAGTTTTCCTCTCCCTTTTGAGGGTTTGGTTGATCCGCAATCTTGGGTTGTCCTCCACTCAAACTACATCTCCCACTGAAGCTCCTACGATGATCACTTCCGCTTTAAGGGATCTTTGATACGCATAGTCCACTCTCCAAATATCATGCATAATGACCTCTATTTGAATTTGCAATTGGAGATTGTTGAGGACTTGACCGACCTGTTGCTCTTCCTAATCATGTAATAAATTGGTCTGTGTCATAAGGAGATGAAACTCCTCCTAGTACTCCATCATGCTCTTATAATTTTTAAATTTTTTGGCATCATTGATAGAGGTCTCTAGTGTAGCTTCCCAGTAGGAATTTGCGTCGGAGATGGGTTTTCATCTTCTCTCATGTTTTAGTCTTTTCTTTTCCACATCGAAGACGATGCCCTCCCTACCATGCTAATGGTACACAACTGTCCATCCGATTTACACTTTGTGCGAAATATGTTCGATTTCAACCATCTTCATTGACCTTCCTCAATTATCGTAGTGATTAAGTATCTCTGTATGAGCAAACTCTAAACGTCTACATTGCAACGCCCCACCCTCGCCTTAAAATTCGTGTAGTCTAAATTTATTCTTGCTTTAGAATCCTTTGAGATTTTTTAATATATTTATGAGAATGAACTATTCGCCACTCTTATTAAATTAAGGTTAAAATGAATACTTAAGAGCTTCTGCTCATTTGTTTATCGACGATTTTTTGCGAATAGGAATTTGTGAATACGAGTTTCGAGGCGAGGGCGAGGCGTCACACATTGCCTACAAGTTGCTCATTTGTTTATCGACGATTTTTTGCGAATAGGAATTTGTGAATACGAATTTCGAGGCGAGGGCGAGGCGTCACACATTGCCTACAAGTCTTCAACTTGGATTTCATTCTCTGCCTCTTCATCCTCTCTACCATATCTTAATTGTTCCTCCTCTTTTGTAATGATTTTCTTCTATTGGAAGGTTTACTTGCACGCCATTTTAATGCTTAGGGAACTCGTAGGATTGATGTCCCACTTCATGACATCTATAGCACTCGATCTTCCCTTGATTTGTCTGGGGGGATTGTGGGGGTTTACTTGCTTGATTGTATCTTCTTCTACAATTTGACTATTTGGTTGAGCCTTGATCGCGGATTTTCCTCCTTTCAAACCACACCATTGATTGAAGCACATTATGCTCAATAAAAGTAATGAGGGAAGGTCTAATAGAAAATTATTCAAAGGAGAAGATGCTTCAAATATGAATTTGTTCCCATGCAATAGTTAGGATTCTTGATGGTATGGAGTTGCAACAACTTGTTCTTCCTGAGTACCTCGATTCAACACCATATAATTTCCTCCCTCTACCATATAGTATTCTTCTCTTCTTGGTGATAAATAAACCATTTGTACTGCAAGCTAAGCTTCCAATTAGGCTTCCGTCAATGAATCAAGCAAGAGAAACCTTAGATAATTTTAGTCTAGGTAGAGAGTTTCGCTAGAACTTGTTGTGACGTAAACTAGCATGGTAAGTGAGCTTCACTTGGAACGCTTAGCGAGTGAAGGTACCAAACGAACACGACGAGGATAAAAACTAATACGCTGATTAAGCTAAGGTGCCTGCTTATGCTTACTAAGTGAAGGATACTAGCAGGTATGACCAGTGTTTTTAAATAGCGTCCGGGGCGTAAGCCTCGAGGTGTAGCTTGAGGCATAAAGGTACGTGAGATATAATGAGGTGTAAGAAGGCACATGTGAGGCGCAGTGAGGCTTAAGCCTCGCATAAATTTTTATTTTTTGCTGTTTTATACTATTTTTTTATAAATTTAACTTTTTTTCACAAGTTTACGCTTTTAAAGGATTATTAGGGGATGAAATAGAGGAGGATGACCTTTACTAATATCTAATAACTTAAAATTGCAATTGTACGTATGTTCTGATTTTGAACCCCTCCTTTTGTAATGGTAAATGACTGTACATTTATACCTCCCATTGTCCTTTGTACCTTGAATATTCATTGGTTTATGATTAGAAAATTATCTATTATTTTTCGTATACGTTTTCTAATATATTTTTATCATTTTTATATATTTTCTTTATAACTTTAATTCATTATATTTTAAAAAAAATTATAAACTCGTGAGGCTTACGCATCACGCCTTGCGGGAGGGCTGAGCACTATACCTTGTGCCTTACGCCTTTAAAAACATTGGGTATGGCTACTCTCTTGTTGTAGGGGATGTACTTTAGTCGCTTCTATCTTTTCTGCTTTAAGGGCACATTTACAAAACATAAATCCAGGAAATCCAAGAAAGGCAAAAACCTGAAACACTCTATCCTTAGGATACGGTTTATTTAGGTTTTGAAAATCCCATGTTTGTTGCTATTCCATGTTTCTTGAGGATACCTATCTCTAATTTTGTTGCCATTTTTCTAAATATTTTTTGTTTGGATTCATATCATCATGATCTACTCTTTTATAAATTTATGACAACCAAGTAAAAGTCGAAAAATGATGAACGCTTTTTAAAAAATAAATTCACCCAAAGGAAATTGAGCTCAATGGGACGATTTAGGTTGTAAATTAGTGGGTCCATCACTTCCACTTCCACTTGAAAAAAGGCACGCTACCCTGCTTTCGTTGAAATGTATTCACTCCTCAATTTGTGGTTATCCTTCCAACTTATTTTTGTGGGTAGGTGGTGGGCGAGAGAACAAAGTTAAGAGTTTTTTGTAAAAGTGTCAACAACGCTAAGATGGAGCAATGCTCTCCATAATTGCTTTTGGGAAACTAGAGTAGAGACTTTCGGTCTCTATTTCTCAGGAAAAATACTCCAACAAACAATGGATTCTTCATATCTAGGGATCACTTTCCACCGATCGGAATCTCATTGCGCATACTTTCCTTATTGGCTCTTAGATACACATCATCCACTTTCCAAATAACATGCATAATTATACCGTCTTAAATTTGTGATTATAGACCATTGATGTATTGACCAATTTGTTTTTCTTCTGATCAGTATAAATTTTCTTCTGTCACGAGGGGATACATTTCCTTTGGGACTCCACACTTTTATTATGTTTTGCAAATTTTTTGAACTGTTGAAATGAAGGATTGTGAAGTGGAAGAGGAAGACCAGTAACTGGAGGGAAGCTGTGAGAAGGGATATGAAAGATTGCGAAGTTACAGAGAGCTTAGCGCTGGTCAGAAATGAGTGGAGAAATAGGACTCGCAAAGTAGACCCCAAATAGATGGGTAAGGCTGTGATGACGGTGATGATGATGATAGAGATAACTAGTGTAGCATGCTAGTAAAATTTACATTGGAGATGGTCCTTCATCTTCTTCCATGTTGTGATCTTGTCCTTTCCACATTACGATTGGATTGGATGTCCTCCCACCATACTAATTGTATACAATCAGCCACCCGATGTATACCTCGTGCAAAATATATTCGATCTCAGCTATTTATCTTCATTGACCTTCCTCGGTGTATTGATCAAGGTTCTTTGTATGATCAAACTCTCACCAGCCAAATCGCTTTCTATTGCAATTTCATTATGCACCTCTTCATCCTCTCCATATATTGGTTCTTCTTCTTGTCATGATTTTCTTCTTTTGCTAGGTTTACTCACACACAATTTTGATGCTTAGGTCACTCATAGAATCAATGTCTCACCTCTAATATCTAAAGCACTTGATCTCCCTTTGATTCGCTTGGAGGATTGTGAATGTGTACCCACTTGTTTGCATTTTCCTACGCCCTGAGGGTTTGGTTGATCCTTGATCATAGGTTGTCTTCCGTTCAAACCATACCTCTGATTGATGATTTCTTCCGCTGCAAGGGCTCTTCAATACAGAAAATTCATTCTCCAAATATCATACATAACAATCTCATCTTGAATTTGCGACCAGACACTGTTGATGTATTGACTGGTCTTTTGCTCCCCAATTCAAGTAAGGCCCATGTTGTAAGGAGATGAAACTCGTCTGAGTACTCCATTACACTTTTATCATGTTGCCACAAGTTTTGGCATCGTTGATAGAGATGGTTAGTGTAGCTTGCTAGTAGAAATTTGTGTTGGAGATTGGTTTCCATCTTCTCCAATTTTTGTGATTTTGTCCTTTCCAGGTCGAAGACCATTAGATTGGATGTCCTCCCATCATTCTAACACATAACCCGATAATTTAGCTGCCACAAAATTCATCCTCTGAGACCCCTCTTTCAAATAAAAATATTCTCTACCTTCTCCGTTCACTTTATAAATTCTTCTAGATTATCTCCCATGAAATTCCTGCATCTCCACATTAATTTCGTAATTGCTCTCATGAACTAGAGCCTGATAGTAGTAATTGTTGGCTCTAAATGGTCTCAGAGTCCATCGTCGATGACGGATGTTGATGGTAAACCGATTGTAGGTGCTCATCCAAACCATCTTCGATCTCCGAGTTTTCTCTGCACACCCATGTAAAGGTCTAGCCTTTGATTGATCCCCTCTATTGTTTATTCAAGGCTATCAAGCTGTTGAGTGTTGAGGTTCTAGACAGCATCTTGCTTTATTCTCAAGATTCCTTCTCTAATAGCACTTGATGTGAACTTTGGTTCTCATCCAAATCATCTCTGATCTCCGGTTCTTCTCCACACACCCGGTTAAGAAGATCTAGCCTTCTATTGTTCTCTTCTATTGTTTGTTCAAGGCGATCAAAGCCACAGAGTGGCGTTTGAGGTTCTAGGCAGCATCTTGTTTTCTTCTCAAGGATTCTTGCTTTAATACCACTTGTTGTAACCTTGGTTCACTTTCTGCTAATAATAACAAACAAAACAGCAAAAAGAACCCAAATAGAATTCGAATAAGAGAAAAATATGCACTAACCTGCAACTTTTATTAGTAATGAAAACAGAAATAAAATTTGTTTGCAGCCCTTTATTATGTCTCTTCGCTACTCCCACATTAAAAGGAATCCAAATCTAATTCAACTCTATGTTGGGAAAATTGGGCCTTTGAATCGAGTCTTTGACAGCTCATCTTCTACTTTCTGGCTTGCTTTTCTTCTTCCCTTTCATGTTTCTCCTCTTCCTTCTGTTAGATCTTCCATTTCCTTGAGCTGCTACTTCTTTGACTGCATCAACTTGCAAGAGCTCCTTTTTTATTATATAGGGGTGCATGATGCTACCCTGCAAAGGCTCAAACTTGTGAACTCCATAACTTTTCACTTGGGTGACTGATTTGCACAAGTTAATGTCAGTGAACATCCGTTCTTCTAAATCGTTGGAAATGCTACCATTCCTGTATCTATGTATCATGGCAGTCTCAATTTTTTTTCTTGTTTAGACATTATATGTTGTGTTTGTGATGGCGAGTGCAGAATTCACATGTAGGTAGCTAATATACGGATTGTTTGCATTTGGTTGAATATTTGTAATTTGATTGTATAAATCGATATGCAATTTAGGTTAAGGTCTTTGGTTGTGCAGGTGAATCCTGAATTGAATATGGAATTGAAACCTCAAGCTCAGCCACAGCCATACCAGGAGAAGAGTCTCAGCAAGATGTTTGGAAATGGTAAGGTCTATTCTTGGGTTAGAAGCTTCTTTCCTACATGAGATTCATGCTTGCCAGACCTCATAGTCAGTTAAGGGGGCATTTTGTAGAATACCTTTATTGGTAAAGATTGGATGATATATTTGAAAAGATTTGGCAGCCATTTCATAAATTATATGTAAACAAATTTATAAGCTTGTTTCTTTTCTAAAATATGGAATAGAAGGCTGACACATTGCATACCATCCAACATATGCAATTAAATTGTATATGATACTTATGAAAATTGAATTTGACACCTTTTGTAACTCTACAATGGATCCTTTACAAGGGCCAAGGAGTGACTGTTTATTTGCCACATTTTCCTTGGATATGTTTATTATAAAATTCTCACCATATGTATTCTTA
This sequence comes from Chloranthus sessilifolius, assembly GCA_021018995.1. Taxonomy (NCBI): domain Eukaryota; kingdom Viridiplantae; phylum Streptophyta; class Magnoliopsida; order Chloranthales; family Chloranthaceae; genus Chloranthus; species Chloranthus sessilifolius. The sequence continues at coordinate 21,731,940 of CM037589.1, forward strand.
TTTTTCAGCACAGGATATCAACGTGTATTCTATTCTGATGATCAAATAAACTAGTAGATATGAGTAGGGTGGAACCCTTCTTAATAGGAAAAATTGATGGACAGTAATTAGAAATTTTTTGAAATTATTTGAAACATTCAAGTTAAAGAACTTGTAGGGTGTAATAACAAAACTCGGTAAGATCCTACTCAACAGATATAGTATTTCTGGATCAGTTCTTTGTAAGTGTGCTCCATTTAATTTTTATTTTCTTTATTATAATTATAATTTTTTTTTTGTTTTTTGTTTTTTACAACAGTTCTCTGATTGAACAGCTCTTCCTGTTTGGGTATCCTTATGGCCCTTTTTCTTTCAATTACTGGTGCCAAATCTATGCATTATATCAGGGAACCATTATCTTCTTTTCTGAAACTTCTAAGGGACCTAATCATGGGATTGAAAATGGCTCTCAAACTCTCAAGCAGTGATTTTAGCTCCCAAAAACAATGTTTGCCATTCTATGTTTGGGGAAAATGGTTGGCTAGGGGAAAATGAAATCTCACCACAAGGAATCCGACGTTCATAATTATAGAGAAGGCACTGGGTGGCTGATTGTTTAGTAAAGACGGAATCAACATCAAAGGAGAGTATCAGACAACCCCATAGTCAGGCTCCTATACAGATTTAGTGGTCTTTGCAATCATTTCCATTGAAAATGGGTTTTGTGAATTGTGATTTTAACTAGATTTTTTTCAGTCGTTCGTACTTCTCTGTACTATTTTGGGGCATTAGGAAGAAAAATGTTAGCTAGGTGATGCATGTGGTGATTGATGCACCTAGACATCTCCTTGAAGCAATTGTATTATGTACTTTTCTTCAGTCATCCTCTGTTTAGTCTAAATGCATGGTTGATGCATCATCCCTTTGTCTTGCCATTTTCAACCTTTGATCTTTCCTAATTTGAACTGAAGCAGAAGCGCACCAGTCCTACATTTTATTACTGTATCCAACCCTACTACTTACTGTATATGAAGATGGCACTAAAAAGACAACAAAAAATTTATGATTGAAATATTGAGTACAGAAGCATCTGGATGCATAAAACATGCGGAAGGTGCGGTGATAATGTCTTGTAATCCAACTATAATTGATTATATATTACATATATTAAAATACATAAATGCAGTGTACTTACAGAATAACCAAGAAACAGAAGTAAAGAAATGCAAAAATTCAGCAAGAAATAACCCAAATTTCGGATTGTTACCTAAATGCCTAGTAAATACATGTATATTACAGCTTTAAGACATAAATAAGAAAAGAGATCAGGTGATTTGAATTGGAATTCATATTAAAATGTTGAAGTTATCACAGGAGTTTCTTTCATATTAAAATCTTAAAAGGTATCATTAGGACTATCATATATCTTATAAAATCTTTGTACAATAGAAGAAACTAAAAAAAGAAGGTTCTTTTATGAATTCAAATTCAATCATGAGATATATACTGACGAATTGATACGATTCAAATTGAATTGTACCATTTCAACTGAAAATTATATAATTTTGACAACCATGTCATACCCAATCCCGAAAATAAAATATTATTGGTTATAATTATTGCTGAATTCCAAGTCACTCAAGTGTTTATGATGCGTCATGTGCAATTTGATAAATATATACTTAGGATCAGTTTGTAGAGTTCTTGAGGTTTCAATTGATGTCAAATAATTCACTGAAATGAATTGAAACTTGGATGAATTGACTTAAAATGGTCTGATCTGATTGTTGATATTCTTAAAATCGATAAAAATCTAGTAGGAACTCACGCCACTATAAACTCTCCATTACTCGTGTAGGTAGTCTTAAAAAACTCTTGGCTGATGTACTGTCAATGAGATTGAAGGAAATTGCATTTAGAGTTTTCTCTCCTCTCATTTTTTAAGGTAGGCCAATACTCGACGAGGTCCTTATGGCAACAGAGTGCGTGAATTTTTTGTTGAGAGAGGTTTTCATGTCATCATGTGTAAAGTGGATCTTGGAAAGGCTTATGGCCATGTGGATTAAGCTATCCTCTGTTGTATAACAATGAGGTTTGGTTCTAAACAAGGTTTAAAAACTTGATATTGGTGTCTTTATTAGCTATCTCTCAGGACCATATGTATCAGTATTATTTGGTATTGTGTTTTAACTTGGTCGTGCTTCTACTTGACAGTCAAGATTGGTTTTATTGAAAGGTTCTAATTGCTATAAATTGCAGGTAGAGCAAGATCTGGCATTATTGTATTTCCTTGCGGTGCAGGGAAGTCTCTAGTTGGTGTTTCTGCAGCTTGCCGAATACGAAAGAGCTGCCTTTGTTTGGCAACTAATGCTGTTTCCGTAGGCCAATGGGCTTTTCAGTTCAAGTTGTGGTCTACTATATGAGATGATCAGATTTGTCGTTTCACATCTGACAGCAAAGAAAGATTCCGTGGTAATGCTGGTGTGGTTGTGACCACTTATAACATGGTTGCTTTTGGTGGTAAACTGTCTGAAGAGTCTGAGAAAATCATTGAAGAAATAAGAAATAGAGAATGAGGATTACTTCTCTTGGATGAGGTAATTTTGTTTTCCTTTTGAGGTCTCTAGTTTAGGTATCAAACAGCCATCAGAGATCTGTATAACTTGCAAGCATACTATGTATAATTAATTTATAATATTTTTATATTTACTATCATGCTGCTGCTTTTTTTCCCTGCTGACAAGTTTGACTTGTTTGACAGTTTCATGATTGCTTTATTTCTTTTATATCTGGATTTGCAGGTTTCCTGTGCACATGTTTCGCAAGGTCATCAGTATCACTAAATCACATTGCAAACTCAGGCTCACTGGTTTGTTTTTTAATTTTTGTTATTATTTATTATTTTTCAATTCAAATTGATTTATATCCATCTGCAATGTGAGATATTCACTTTTTGCTGAACATTAGTTTGGCCTCGTTATTGCAGCAACACTTGTGAGAGAGGATGAACGCATTACAGAGTTGAACTTTCTCGTAGGTCCCAAATTGTATGAAGCAAACTGGTTGGATTTGGTAAAGGGAGGATTTATTGCAATCGTTCAGTGTGCTGAAGTATGGTGTCCTATGACAAAGAAATTCTTTGCTGAATATTTGAAGAAAGAAAATTCTAAGAAAAAACAAGTCAGTGTTGGCATATTAAATCTCTCTATGTTGTAAATGTTATACATGCTATATTTTCCAACAAAATATGTCTATTTCATTTTGTTTTTTATGTTCCATTCTCTGTAAACTTCTTGTTTCAATTATTAATGAAGTAAATATAGATTTGTTAAAATATTTTATTTTCATAGTGTCTATTCATATGACACCCTAGATGTTCTTTTGCTTAATATTCCTAAATTCTGTATTTCACTATCTGCTGTTCCTAGTTGTTAGATTTATATCTGTTGGCCTTTTTGTCATTGTAATAGAAAGCCACCATATACGTCAAAGTTTAGTCATGTTCTTCCATCCGGGAAGAGACAAGGTAGTAAAACTAAGGTAATGCGAGATTGCGAACCGATAGACCGTCGCTAGGCTAGAAGTTTGGTTGAGGGTTATGGGGCCAATCATGAAAGTAGACATCCCAATTTTCTGGATAGATTACTTTGGAATTGAATTAGGCATATGATCAATAGGTTAGGGATCCCTTTCGACTGTCTAAAGAGCTTCAGTTTCTGCTACAGCAATATCGTAAAAGCTTAGGGTAGCCTTGATGCTAAGAATCCTCAGCCTTTCTTGCACTCATTCTATGAGTCTAGGTGTAATTTTCTACAATAAATGTTGTAAAATGAGACCTCTCACATTCATTTTTTATATCGACCACATTTTACCCGGCTGCATTCACACAAAGAAATAGCAAAAGAGATGCCCAAAGATTAGAAATAAATGAAAAGAAGCGCACAACCTGCAACATATTTAATTCAATAAAAGATAATCATGAACTGCTAAAAAAATGCGTTAGCCTTACAATAGGCTTTGCAATTTTCGTGCGGTCTAAAAATAGAAATCTTACTCTAATTAGAGCACCTAAAACTAACCCTATTTACCATGACATAAAACAGGAAATAACTGCCTCTAATTACTGTGAAATAAACCTAAGATAGGAACTTATTATCCTATTTTACTTTCCCTAAAATTTAGGCAAGAAGCAAAAATTAAAAAACTCAATGACAACCCTAGTTTCTCCTGATTTTTCTGAGTTCTCACAACTCGCAAGTTCTTAATTCAGTTCCAGTTGCCAACCCATCAAAGACCCCTAATCCTTTAAAAATCCTATTTTCTTGGCATGGAAATAAAACTGAAAACCCAAACTATTTCATTGTATTCTCTATCACCAATGGCAGTTGCAATTCTTCTTATTAAATAGGGCCACAAAATATTTTAAAGACCCAAACTCTTAATGTCTCTCTAAATCTTAAATTAGAAATCCCCTCAAAGTCTCGGCTGAGAAATCTGAACCACCTAAATTTTCTCCATCATTAATTAGAATTCTTTCAGCCTTATCCATTTTCAAATCACCGTGAAACTGCCATCTCTCTTCTTGATATTTTATGGACTCCATCTGACCAATAAATTCTTCATGTTACAGGTTGTCATTGGGTTAATTTCAAGCCCCATTGTGGGTCTTTATTGCAGGTAAACTTATGCTATTTATAGGCCCATTATGGCCAGATTTTCATATTGGGGAGGATTTAAAATGCTTTCAAAGCCCAAATCATCCCTTTTGACCCACCGTTTCCCCCAGTCTCCATCTTCTTCGCTATAGAATTTCTCCCTACATTTTTGCACTGTTCCCCTGATGTAGTACGTGGTCATTGGTGCCTGCTACCTACTTTTGAAGCTTCCAAGCAATCAAACTCTCTCACTCCCTCTTTCATTTTTTTTACTTATCCCTCAGTCTACGTTAGTTAATCTCTTACATCTCATTTATCCATAGTCAAGGTACTTGCGATGGTTATTTACATATTACAAGGCTTTCAGCACTTGGTCATGCTCTTGTAGTTATCCTTTATCAAAAGATAACAGCTCACTTATTAATCCATTACATATTCTTGAGCCAGATTTGAGACTTTATTGTGCAGTCTTTTCAAGCCAATTAGAGAGACGTTAGCACATTGGCTTGAGCTAAGCCAACGGAAGTTTCCAGGTGCAATGAATGTACAAAAAGTTTCCAGAGTGATTACAGCTGCCTTCCAAGTTCAAATGAAACATTTAGAAAAAAAAGAAACAATTATCTTTTAGACAGTGGTCTTTGCATAAATTGTTGATCATTAGATACACCAGTCATAAGTTGTAGAATAGGAAGCCAAAACTCAGTTAACACTTTTAAATGGCATCAAAAATCAAATATGCATTGGGTACTACATCATGGATGCCTGAACAGAGATGCATCAGAGGCAACCAAAGCCCAACTGGTTTTTGATAGGCTGGCCTAATGAAGGGACATAATAGTTCCCAAACAAGGTACAGATTTCCTTGTTAAAACTTGAAAAAGTTCCAATTATGATAGTCACACGCACACATGTATAATCTACTATTGGTTGTAATATAGTGCGACTTGTTATAGTTTCATTTTTCAAATTTGGGAATTTGAAACATTCTTTCTTGATTCCAGCCTTTTATTCTTAATCTTGGGTTGGAAAAATCAGTGTCCATTACCTGTGAGCATTCCTGAATATTTCGTTGTGTAACTTATGATGACGAATCTGACATTTATGATATGAATATCTTACTCATTTTGACATGCTGAAGTATCTTGGCATCGTAGACTTCCATTTTTTTGTACTTTATTCTGTAACACTGGATCGTTTGGCATTCAGTTTTCAATCTTCATTACTTTTAGGTTTGTGCTACTCATGTATTGATTGATTCTCTGTACTTTCAGGCGTTCTATGTGATGAACCCAAATAAGTTCAGGGCTTGCGAGTTTCTGATATGGTTTCACGAACAGCAGCGTGGTGATAAAATAATTGTGTTTGCTGATAATCTTTTTGCACTTACTGAGTATGCAATGAAGCTTCGGAAACCTATGATCTATGGTGCAACAAGGTTATCTTGAGATTACTGTTAATTTCTATTGTCTGTAAATCCATGTCTTTTACTTTTTGTGTCTTTCTCCTTTAATATTTGGCTGTCTGTTTTGTTCAGCCACAATGAAAGGACAAGAATCCTCTATGCGTTCAAGCATAGTCCAGATGTAAACACAGTTTTTCTTTCAAAGGTACACTGCAGAATTGATTGCATCACTTTTTGATATTGCAAACAAAGTATTGACGTAGTGTAAGCTCTAGGCAATGCCTCTCCTTGGTGTTGGACTTCATTTTAAAAGTGGGGTTTACACTTAATTGGAATAGGATATTTGAAAAAGAGACTTTCACGAATCTTTAGGCTGAGCAATTTTGTTGTTCAACCTTTAAATCTGAGAAATTAAAATTTCATGGATTCTATGGTTATGTAGCTTGTATTCCATGTTTATGATGTCCCTCCCATTATCACCTTACTCTATAATGATGATTCTTATGTGTGGATTAAGTACGTGCTAGGAACCCCCATAACCTTAATGATGCGGGAACTTACTAAATGCAATGCTAGGGCTGAGATTATGATTAAAATTAATTTAATTAATTAAAATAACAATTTCTCATAACAAATTATCACGAAAATTCTAGAAATTCAATTAGGTGATTTAATTTTGGCCCAAAATAGTGTTACTTTCGTGTACGTTCCCTATCGCGGATCTAGAAGACTAGGGTTCTTATGAACGGCTAGATCTCCGATAGTTTTAGGGCGTCGAATGAACTCACAAGCGGGTGCTCTCGATACCAAACGAAAATAAAAGGCTAATAAAATTAATGATGAACAGAATATTGATTTAGGGCTTTTATGAGAGCAATAAAATAATTAGCATTACGCTACTTACGCAAACCGTAGATCTAAAGAAGATAGATATGGAAGAAGAGTTGGCCTCGCACCAAACCGCAAGCGGGAATCGAAGAATCGCTCTCCGTTTTGAGAGAATCACACCCTCACGAAAGTTTAGAACTCTCAATTTGCATAAGCAATTTTCATTAACCAAAAACTTATAATAAAAGTGTTTACAAGCCTTTAAATAGGCTAACCAATGCATAAAATTAGAAATCCTAGTATAACTCTAATTCCTAATTCAAATAAAAGAAATATTCTAATTCTTCTAAAACAATAAAGTCTTAAATAATAAGGAAACTAATCATATTTCTAACAAAAGAAATAACTCTTACTTTCTAAAATAAAATAATAAAAGATACTAATCCTAATTCAATTAGGATTCTTGAAATTCGTCACTTTATGTGCAGCCTCCGAAAACTGATCATAACTTCTTCAATACTTGTCGGAATTGCTCAAATTTTGGCTTGTTGGAAAGCTACTTTGATAAGCTTTCAAATATGATCAATTTTGTATTAATCCGACTTCGTTTGACACTTCAAAATAGGCCAAACATAAAAGTGACGGGATTGAAAGTTGAAAACCCTAATAAATTTTGGATTTTCTTCTTTATGATCAAACGGGTTTTTAACGGGCCATTTAAAAAAAAAACCCATTCGTGGGTCCACTTTCTCTTTTGACGTCTCCTCTTTATCCGACCGCGATTCAAACAGGTTGGCATGGATTTAAAATTCGCATCACTTAACCTTCATGAAAAGTTTGTGGGTGGGGTGGGGGAGGTCTTCTTTTAGTGGCATTAAATGCAGTTCATTTTCATGATAAACATTTTCACTAGAAGACAACAAATTTGCATTTTAGGGGTACTTTATGTCCAAAAAGTTTTTAGAGACATGCTGACTTCCCAATGAAGCATTGGAGTTTAGCATATCCCATACACCAAGAAATGCTCATTCCAATACAATTTGGAAACAAGCCGCCCACATTTTTCAGAAAAAAGCACAAATCTCCTGAAAGTAGGGTTTATCTATATATATATATATGTGTGTGTGTGTGTGTGTGTGTGTGTGTGGATAATGGTTTCCTAGTCCTATCTACTAGGGAAGATTTCTAGTCCCACGTCGGTTGGCTGCCACATGTCACTTCTGATCATGGGACTAGGTGCCACGCTTGATGAGGAGGACCACTGAAAAAAAATCCTGAAAAATGTATACACACCAATGTTGTCAAAATTGAGTCCTATCGCAATATCGTTTAGGATTTGGTGAATTGAATCGTTTCGTCAAGTTGTTGAATCGTAAGATTCATAGAACTTTTTTTATTAAATGATTTTTTTTTTGGAAAAAAATGTTCAATAAATCTAAAAAATTAAATTACATCCAAATACGTAGATAATCAATTATGTAACACATTATTGCATTCACAAATTATATGTAAATGTGAACCAAGGATACTCGATTGAAAAACAATTATAAAATGTGTCAAAGTCAACAAAAGAGTATGTATTGATATAAATGTATGATACAATTACTGAACTCTTTCACTTCCTCCTCAACATTAATTTTCACTCTATCAATTGTTAGAAAAAATATATTGACATAAAACTGTATAAAACTATATACCTATCTTTAAAAGCTCAAATGCTCAATCGTCAAGATCTTTAAAGACCAATTTATAGCAAAAAACCTTATAAAATTTATAATGGGTCCTTTACTTTAAACTTGAAAAAACTGGTTGAGATGTATTGTCCACTAGAGGCCTCCAAATTTCAAAACCATGCGTGCCTTTGAGTGCCCCTTTACCAAGGGATCAAACTCGGTATCTATCCAAATATTAGACCAATACCTTATTAGCCGATACCGATATTGAATTTTTATTTTAAGGAATAAAAAAAAAAAAAGTAAAAAAAGACTGCATCAGTCGTTACTGTTGTGTATAGGCCGATACGTCGATAGATATCTGCCAATACGCAATATCCACTGATATAGAGACCAATACCGATGCCAGTCCGATACCGTTATCAGACTGGTACCAGTATCAGTTATCTACCGAACCGATAAGTATTAGTATCGGCCGATACTTGACACCATGCCCTCGACATAAGAGAACTTTCACAACAAATAGGAACTGGACCCATATTCATATCACAAAAATATTTAAAAAATTAAGCTAAAGGGTTTGTGGAAAAGAAGAAAAAATCCTAGAAACATTTTACAAAAGTGACCCTTCGTGTTTTTAATTTATTTTTATGTATTAAAAAAAGTAAAAGTGAACAAATAAAAAAATAAGGTTCACGGTCAATCTGTGACCGCAAAACCCCATATGAATCAAATCATAAGATTCATATGAATCACAGGATTTAAATCAAATCATATGATCTAATATATAAATCCGTATGATTCAAAATTTATGATTCATTACATAATTTGAATCACAAAGCCTTGTGATTCGATTTGAATCAGTAGGATTCACATTGCGAATTGTATGATTTGATAAGAATGATCCACACAGTGAATGGTGTCAATTGTGTGAAAAGTGGATGTTGAATTCATATTTAATCACTATTTATTTTTTGCGTGGTTGACATCGTTAACATGGTTTTATAATTTTTAAAATTTCTTTTCCAGTATTCTTGATCATTAGGCCACTCCTTCACGGGGCACCCGATCGTGTGATCAGGTGCCACTTGGCAGCCAACCGATGTGGGAGGTAAGTTACCTTGTCCGGAAGACTGCATTACCTTTGTCCTATATATACATTTTGTTATTCTTTTCCTTCTACTCTTTCTTGTTTTTCTTCCCCATCATCCAATTTGGCTTCTTCTCCTCTACAATGCGATCGCCATTCCTAGAGATAGAGCTCACTCTCTCTCTCTCTCTCTCAAAAGAAACTCCTTTTCTTTTTAGAAGGGAGGGAGGGGTGATGCGGGACAATGACCCTAAAATCCGTGAATGCCCATGATATGTTGATTGGCCGAGCTTAAACTAATTAATTGAACAATTAATCATAAATTGAAGCAATACCTTAGGGTTTCGTAGGGTTCTGCCTAGGTGACTATGCTCGATTCACGTAGGGTCCAAGCCGGCGCGCGAGATCCATTAGGAAATGCGGAAGGGGCGATCCTAGAGATAGAACTCTAGCTTCGTCTAGGTTGGGGCGTTAGATCGTGGCTCGCGGTGGAATCGATAGTTCCTTGCCAGGGCTTTTGAATTGAAGCGGTTAATGGCACAAATCGAACAAACTCGAGCCTAACAACGGTCATGGATCGACGGGCTAAGATCATATTCGATCCACAAGGATGGACATCGAGGTTGTTCTAGATCTAGGGTTAGGGATTGGAACAATCAATTAAAAAGAGGAAACTTGGATGCAAGAGATTAATGGGAAATTAGAAAGATCAAATGAGAAAAAGGAGTAAAGAGAAGATCTAAGATAACATGGGCATCTCACCCTTGGCCTCACACCAAACCCACATGGGGAAGAAGACTCACTCTTCAAAGCTCATCTCAAGCTCAAATGCAATGCACTTTCATTAATTTTTAACAAGTGCCAAAAATGGTTTACAAGATTATGCTTTATAGTAATTACAAATGGGGATATAATCCTAAAATGGAAAAGTACTATGTTACCCTAAAAGGGTGACTTTCATTGGACACAAAAGAAAACAAAAAAAAAGGGATAAAAAGACAAAATACATCACGTGACTTGCTCGAGCGACCATTGATTCTCGCTCGAGCGGGAATCTTCACAGGGGGTCGCTCGAGCGATAACCAAGGGTCGCTCGAGCGACAACTTTGGTTCGCTCGAGCGAGTTTAGGCTGAAAGTTTTGTCCTTGAGTTATGAGGGTCTCTCGCTTGAGCGACCAAAGACCGAAAGTTTATCCACATTTCTGAAGCCATCTCGCTCGAGTGAGGATGATTTTCGCTCGAGCGAGCCTGGACATAGACTCTTCTCTTGGGGTTGCTCCTTAAGGCTTCCTTCCGGTGGCTCCTTGGCTCTTCCGTCGCTTCATCTACCGATACACCTGGTACGACTTGAAACCTAGATCCTTGTTCGTGGTGTCCCCTTCAATTCCTCCACGCCGAAAGGGCTTCATCACCGATGAAGAACGGTCATGGTATCGATCAAGCATGTCGGGGTCTAGGCGGCGGACTTTGTCTTCATTAATCCACGTATTCTTAGATTCTGGCTTATGGACCCACTTCACTAGATATCTTTGAACCCCTCGCTATGGGTGGAGATCACCTGATCATCTAAGATCTTCTCAATTACATCTCGTTTCAGCTCATTTGGAGGAGGAGGAGGAGGTGGTATAGGCTGCGAGGCTCGGGTCGGTTCGGGATTAGAAGACGTTTGGAAAGGGTTGCAAGGGGGTGGGGTTGAGCCTAGATACGGAACTAGGTCTTCCATGTTGAATGTTGAACTAACCCCATGCCTTGAGGAAGCTCCAGAGCATAGGCATTAGAACCACCCCTTGCTACAATCCTGAAAGGTTCGACATCGCGAGCTTGGAGTTTCTTCGCGATTTCCGACGAGAATCGTTCAGGCCTAACCCGAACCATCACATGCTAACCGATTTGGAATTTCTTGAAACGCTTATGGGAATCTGTCGATAACTTGTAATTATCATTGCTCAAATTAATTTTACGTCTAATTTCGGCATGCAAATTATGAATATGCTGTGCAAATGTATCTGTGGACTCGGATGTGTGGTGAGATGCGGACATAGGGATAAAATCTAGGGGTGTTATGAGTTTGTGACCATGTACCACTTCAAATGGGCTCCTACCCGTGGACATATTAACGAAAATATTATACGCAAACTCGGCTAGTGGTAGAATGGAGTCCCAAGTCCTAATGTGGTCATCGACAAGACAACGAAGGAGATTGCCTAAACTCTTATTGGTAGCCTCCGTTTGGCCATCGGTTTGGGGATGATATGCCGATGAAAATTGAAGCACAATACCCATCATGTGCCATAGGGTTTTCCAAAAGTAGCTGGTAAACTTGACATCCCTGCCCGACACAATGGTTTTGGGTAACCCGTGAAGGCGTACTTCTCCGAAAAATTTGGAAATATGAGTCGCGTTGGAGGTCTTGTTGCACGGTATGAAGTGGGCCATCTTGGAAAAACGGTCCACAACAACAAATATGGAGTCGTGCTTTCTCAAAGTCTTGGGAACAAGGGAAAAAAATCTCAAAAAATTAAAAAAAATAAATTTAATGATTTTTTTTTTTTTTTTACTTTTTTAAAAATTTATTTAAAGCTTATTTGATGCATATTTCATAATAGGGCAGAACCCTAACTAAAGTATGGTCTCTTCCGACCATGCATAATTACGACTAAAAGCTTTCAATTTTTTCCTTTCTTTTTTATTGTTTAATAAGTGAAAATTTTATTAACAGACAACAAAAATATATTAGGATATAAGTCCACAACAAAGGTAAGATCACTCTTAACATAGTTGGTTCATTGTACATGACTAATTTTCATTGTACATGATTAATGATCAAAATTTCATTATACATGACTAATTATCAAAATTAAAAGGTATATTATAAATAAAAAAAACTTAATTACTTTAGAGCCACATTGAATTTCGTAGTGCTTCTTGGCCCTCGTTATCATAATCATTGGTGCGCGAGCTGCCCCTATAATGTTGGCCATATTGATACCCATGATCATGTGTGCCCCCTTGAAACTGAGGCATTAGCGACGAATATGGCTCAGTGTAATAGGTGAAGGTTGGTCCTCCAAAAATTTGACCAACAAAGTCATATGGCTCGGGATAGGTTGGTTGAGGCCGACAGTATGTGTTACTTGCTGTTGAATTTTTGGTGTTTTGCAAACTAAATTCCCCGAAGCTAGAAGTCATATAACCCACATCATCTTGTGGACCTTGTGGTGGTGGTGGAGGTGGTGTTTGGTAAGATTCTGACGCTCCTCTTCCTTTAATCCCTCCACCTCTAAATGTAGGAGTGTCATACATTATTACCATACCATTATCCCATGCGGCAATACCTCCATAAGTATAGGGATCAATATCATCTGCTCCACCACTAGTGTCAGCGTGGGTTTCATCGCCTCCATCATCACCCCCGCCATCATCATTATCACTACCGGACTGCATTTCATCATCAGATCCAACCACTGAATGACGATTCAATCTTCTTTTTCGTCTCGATGGTTGGGAAGTCTGCTCATCTGCTGCTCTTTCAGCATTATCCAGCCATGCGGTACCCTCAGTATCCAACACTGGCTCTTCTCTCTCTTCAATCCACTGATTTAAAGGGTCATCCTCCATGAATATATAATCCAACTGGATAGTATCAAAATATTCACTATCTGTAAGGTAGAATATGATAGATGAATTAGTACATGCCTGATGCCTCATCAATTAAATCAAATAAAAATTATATGGAGTAAGACTTTATATAATATCTTACCGCGATTGGTCATCTGCATATTTCTGACCCTTAATCTCATGTTGTAGTGGAAATAGACTAACTTTTCCAATCGTTCCATAGTTAGCCTATTTCTTGTTTTCGTGTGAATGAGAGAGAAGGTGCTCCAATTTCGCTCACAGTTGGACGAGGAACAAGTTTGCGATAAAACCCTCATGACAACCCGCCTTAATATCTGGCCATCACTTCCATAATGCATCCACCAATTAGCGGGTTTATCATACTTGATTTGAGAATGCGTCAATGGGGTCCCAAATGACCCATGTCTCTTGCGGAATATATCAATCTACATATCAATAACCGATATATCAATAAACAGTTCATATGACACTTACATTATTACTCACATCTCTTATGCCTTGACCTTGCTCTACCAACTCAGGGAGCAATCGTTGGATCACATTGAGCAAACCACTGTACACTTCATCGACCTCAGTCAACTCAATGCGTCGCGTATATTGGAAGGCCGGATTTAAGTAGTGTGCTATACATCAAATATGAACAATCTCATCAATATATGGAAACAATGAATAATATAAAAAATAATAAATAAATGAAAATCACTATATAAGTAGTTTAGCATGTTATACCTGTGACATGTACGTACTGGTAGAATTGTACATCCCACCTCTTGTCGATGATTGCCCAATATCGTTTATATTTTGTCGGACATTTAGTTTTAATAGCCAATTTGGCTTTAGCCATCGACTCGTAAACGTACCCCATCGTTGGTTTTTCATCACCATCTACCAACCTCAACACTTGTACCAACGGGGTAGTGACGGCGATCTGGTGGTCAACATCTGCCCAAAACTGGGGACTGTAGATCAGGTCGGCAACTTCATTGCAAGCAGGTCTCTTTGCTCGTAAGAGTTCTAACTCATGTTTTCTCCATTCTTCGAAAGAGACCATACTTTTCCGCTCACCCTTATATCTAGCCAAACTCTGTAGGGCTAGAAATTGTATCGCAAATCGTGTAATCGCAGGCCGGAGCAGCTCGTTCTTGGTGAAGTCTCTCATCAAATTCACCAACTTGTCACTGTTGTATAGGTAGGAAGTAATCGTTCTTCCCTTCTGAATAGTTGTCCGTGCCTTGCTTCTCTTTCCCAAATCCTCAAGAATGAGGTCCACGCAATGAGCGGCACACGGAGTCCAATACAAGTGACGTCTCTTCAATATTAACTGACGACCTGCAGCTTTATAATTGGCGGCATTGTCTGTTGCCACCAGCACAATCCGGTGCTCTCCAACATCTTCAACTACCTTATCCATTAGTTGGAAGAGGTAATCAGCTGTCTTCGCGTGTTTTGAAGCATCAATTAATTTTAAAAATATTGTCCCGGCATTGCTGTAGACAAAAAAGTTGATCAAACTCTTCTTTGTGGGACCGGTCTATCTATCGCATATAATTGTGCAACCTCTCTCATCCCATACTTCGTGGAAGCTGTCCACGTAAGTTCCTATTTCTGCGTATTCATCATCTAGTAGGGGTCCGAATACCTCGTATGCAGAAGACTTTTTGACTCCTGGACCAGCTTCTGCACTTGTATTAATCATACTTTTGGAGTATGACGACTCCACAACCTGACTCGGAATGTGACTGTATATCACGAACTTTGCAATCGATTTTCCAAGCCTCTTTCCCTATTTTTTCAGTGAAATTGTGCTCAATTTACTTTTCTTTGAGCTTTCTGTTCGATGCATGAACGAATCCATGGGACCTATAGTACGACCTGGTGTCCCTCACTGATGCTGACCTACGCAACCTAGCAGTGTCATGAATATCCTCCTCATCATCAATAACATGTGGCCTATGACTAGATCGACCACCAGTAGTAGACATGGAAGGGCCCCTCAAGCTGGATCGAAACCGATAATCGGCTTCTTCTTGATCTCGTTACTGTCGTGCTTCTCTAGCACTCTCCCTCATGACTCGCTGTCATAACATCCTCATCCTCATCCTCATCATCCCTATGTCCAGGTGCCGAAAACTCTGGATCTCCCCTCCTTATTCTCTCATATATTTTTCTATCCCGATCGGCTTCTGCCTTTTTCTTTCCCTTAGCTGCCTGTAAACTGACTCTGACTTCTTCTCTTACCTCTCTGGGTACATTGGGGCATCCTTTTGTCTCTCCCTTTATGTGAGCCAAATGCTCCTTCAACCGTGTGATACCTCCTCCCAATAATTTTTTCCCACAAAGTTTACATTCTATTTCGAGTCTATCACCATCTATTGCTATGCCGTATTGTCAGGCTGAATCTGATGATCGTACCATGTTTATTTCTTTCACTTGCATTAATGACCAAACGATTGGACTAAATTAAAACATTTAGATAAACACTTGAAAATAAAATTTATTTGATATTATTCTAATTTTAAATTTTTTTATATTGTGTCACATACCCCATGTCATGCATCATGGGCTATGTGTGACATGTGTAATTAATGTGTCACATGTGTCACATACCCCATGTCACATGCGACACATGTGTAATTGATGTGTCATGGGGTATATGTTATATGCTTATATATGTGATACATGTGACACATCAATTACAAGTGCCGCGGCACCTGTGTCACATACCCCATGCCACATGCGACACGTGTAATTAATGTGTCATGGGGTATGTGTCACATGTGTGACACATGTGACATATCAATTACATGTGCCGTGACACCTGTGTCACTGTGTCACATGTGTCGCGACACATCACACGTGACACGTGTCACATGCATGGGTTAAAAAATCGTCCGATACCGATACATATCGTCCGATATGTATCGGTTTTGGACCTCGGCAATACGATACATAGGCATTGTATGATTGTATCGTACCCCCTAAAAAAGTTTACTAATTTTTTTTATTGCTAATTTTTCTTTAAACTAAACTTTTTTTTTTTATTTTTAGTGTTACTAATTTAAACTAAACTTTTTTTATTAGTAATTTTAGTTTTAAAATTATTTTTAATTTTGTGTTACTAATTGTTTTTAATTTTGTGTTACTAATTTTTTTTTAAAACTAAACTTTTTTTTTTTACTAATTTTGTTTTAAAACTAAATTTTTTTGTTTTGTGTTACTAATTTTTAAAACTAAACTAGTTTTAAATTTGTTTTTAAAACTAAACGTTTTTTTTTTTTAAATTAAACTTTTTTTTTAATTTTCTGTTACTAATTTTTTGTTACTAATTAGTAATTTTTGTGTTACTAATTTAAAAAAAAAATTAAACTTTGTATTACAAAATTAGTAACAAAAAATTAGTGTAATTGATGTGTCATGAGGTATGTGTCACATGTGTGACACATCAATTACATGTGCCGCGACACCTGTGTCACTGTGTCACATGTGTCGTGACACATCACACGTGATATGTGTTACATGCATGAGTCAAAAAATTAGTAACACAAAATAAAAAAGTTTAGTTTTAAAAAAATTAGTAATACAAAATTAAAAACAAATTTAACCCAGGTCCAAAACTGATACGTATCGGACGATACATATCGGTATCAGACGATTTTTTGACCTATGCCCTCCACCAAAGTCCACTCAATTTTATGTGACTGAGCTTGAAAGTGCTTCGTAGGATGAATGAGCAAATAAAAAAAGATTTGACTCACCTCACCAGCATCATTCAGGCAGTATGGTAGATCTAATGATAAAATTAGTAATAAATAAAAATTAATTAAAAAAAAAATAGTAATATATATGATAGATCTAATGAAAAAATAATTAAAAGTGCAAGTTATATGATGGAAAATTATACCTTCTCTTAAATATCCGGCGAAAATATGAGTGTCAAAATCTGGTGTCTACGATTTTGGTCTCCGATGGCTAAGAAATAAGAAGTATAGTGATTTGCAAGTGAAGAAAGAAGTAGTGGTGTAGAAGAAGGGATCCTCGGGTGGTTATCAAGTAAAGAAGAAGAAGAGATCCTCGGGTGATTTGCAAGTGAAGAAAAAGAAGAAATCCTCGGGTGGTTTGCAAGTGAAGAAGAAGAGGGATTCTCGGGTGGGTTTTATAGCTGGTTGCAACTATCCGTTGTCGCTATCCGTTGCAAAAAGCAACGTCTAATAAAAAAAAAACATAAAAACAAAAGCAACGGATATAAAAATATATCCGTTGCTGCTATTCGTTGAAAAAGCAACGTTTAAAAAAAAAAAAAAATAAAAAAAAAGCAACGGATATAAAAATATATTCATTGCCGCTAATCGTTGCAAAAAGCAACGTTTAATTAAAAAAAAAAAACAAAAGCAAAAAGACAACCAAATAAAAAAATACAAATTGGTGGGCCCGTCCGATAATTTTGTTTTTTTAATTAAAAAAAAAAAAGATTATCGGATGATACATTGAAATTATCGTCCGATAATTTTAATGTATCGTCCGATACGGGCGATAATTTGCCCATATCGGGCGATAATTACACTGATTTTTAGGGGGTACGATACATAGGCATTGTATCGTACCGCTCAGGTCCAAAACTGATACGTATCGGATGATATGTATCGGTATCGGACGTTTTTTGACCCATGCTTGGGAAGCCCAAGCACGAAGTCCATTGACATGTCTTGCCAAGGCGTGTGCGGTACCGACAAAGGGGTGTACAACCCGTATATTGCCTGCTTTGCTTGGAGACTTGGCAAGTACGATATTGTTGCACAATCCGGGAGACATCCCACATGAGACCAGACAAAAAGAACCTATCTTCGACAAGCACAATGATCTTGTTGTGCCCGAAATGACCGGCAATCCCTCTAGCATGCAATTCCCAAACGAGGAAGTCACACAATGAAGTTCAAGGGATGCATAGGCGATTGCCCATGAACAAATACCTATCCGGCAAGGTATAGGCGGGGCTAGTGTTGGCCGGATCGCTAAGGAGGGTATTGTAATCATTCCCGAAATCGGGGCACTCGGGATAATCTTCCTTCAACCGATCAAACTCGATGACCTCAGTGCACATAGATTGCAAAGTCGTCACCCGACGACTAAGCGTATCTGCGACTTTGTTTTCAACGTCGGACTTGTGTTTCAACACAAATGTAAACCCTTGGAGGTACTTAACCCATGTCGCGTGCCTCGGGTTTATCTTCTTTTGAGAAGCAAGGAAATGTAAAGCCTTGTGGTTAGAGAACAAGACAAATTCATGCGGTCGTAGGTAGTGTTTCCAATACCACAGGGATCTGACGACTGCATAGAATTCCTTATCATAGGTGGAGTATTTTTGCTTTGTCTCATCGAGTTTCTCGCTGAAGTAGGCCACCAGATGGTCTTCTTGGCTAAGCACTTCTCCTATACCCACCCCCGAAGCATCGCATGCGACCTCAAAGACTTTAGAAAAGTCTGGTAGGCGCATGACGGGTGCACTAGTTATCTTTTCCTTGATCTCGGCAAAGGCCTTCGTCGCGGCTTTGCTCCATTGAAACTCCCATTTCTTCATACAATCGGTGATGGGAGCCATAATGGTGCTAAAGCTTCGGATAAAGCGACAACAAAAGGTGGCCAACCCATGAAAGCTCCGGACATCATGAATGTTCTTAGGTTCGGGCCACTCGACGATAGTCTTGACCTTTTCTGGATCCGCGACCATTCCATCGGTCGAGACAATGTACCCCAAGAAGACAACGAATCGCTGCATGGACGTTCACTTCTTGAAGTTCGCATATAGCTTTTCTCCCCTTACGGTTCCACAAATCAACCAAAGGTGGGTCAAGTGTTGCTCCTTGTCGCGGCTATAGATCAGGATATCATAAAAATACACTATAAGGAATTTCCTGATAAACGGTTGCAACACTTGGGTCATGAGCCTCATGAAGGTGCTCGGGGCATTAGATAGCCCAAAAGGCATGACCATCAACTCATAATGACCATCTTTGGTCTTGAAGGCGGTTTTCCATTCATCACCTGGACGGATGCGGACTTGATGGTAGCCACTTTTAAGGTCTATCTTGGAGAAGATAGTGGCACTAACCATTATATCCAACATATCGTTGAGCGTTAGTAAAGGAAACCTGTACTTGACCGTAATCTTGCTGATGGCTCGACTATCCACACACATTCGCCAAGTGCCATCCTTCTTGGGTGTGAGTAGTGCGGGTCCTGCACAAGGGCTCAAGCTCTCTTGGATGAATCCCTTTCGAAGGAGCTCATCGATTGCCGTGCTAGTTCGGCATGTTCAACCGGATTCAACCTATAATGAGGTAGGTTCGGTAAGGTAGATTTGAGAACTAGGTCTTTGGCATGTTGGATGTCATGCATTGGAGGGAGTTCATTAGCCAAGTCTTCCGGGAAGATATCCACAAATTCTTTCAAGATTGGTTCAACCTCCTTAGGGTATTCGCCCATAGACTCGAGAGCACTTTCAACGGTGATGACAACACACACCACGCTCTCATCCAAAGAAGCCTTCTCAAACTCTGAAGGGTTCACAATATTAATAGTCTTAGATGGGCCACCTTTCTTATCAACCTTCTTGTCCGATGGTGCCTTGGGAGGCAAGGGATTTAGTTTTATCTTCTTGCCCTCATGCATGAACGTACACACATTAGACCGCCCAAGGAGGATCACGTCTATGTCATAGAGCCAAGGCTTCCCCAAGATGATGTGACCCACATCCATCGGCACCACATCGCACAACAATGTGTCCGAATACGAGGCTAATTGTATCGGCACACGACATCTTTGGGACACGGGAATGGAAGAGGAGTCGACCCATGCGACTTTTTACGGTCTCTAGTGGGGCTCGGGTGTAAGCCTTAAGCAGGTAATGGTGTGTGTCGACACGACGTTCGTGCAACTCCCGCTATCCACGATGATCTTATAACTCTTCTCACCATACTTGGCGTAAGTATAGAAAATGTTATCTCTACACCAATCGTCCCTATCATCACGTTGAGGTTGTGCAAGAGCACACTTCATGACCAATCAATCTTGGATGCAAGCTAGTGCACAATTACTGTCGTCACTTTCCTCATCACTAGGTGTGGCTTTTAGCTCATACACTTCCTCTTCAACACCTCCCTCATTGACTTCTTCAATCAAGAGAGTTCTTTGGGGGTCTCTCGTAGGGCATTGGGTGGCAAAATGGCCAATCCCATGACACTTATAACACTTGGTTTGAGAACTACCCCTTGGGGACTCACCCACTACACCTTTCCCTTTGCCAAACCTTACAGCTGTAGGAGTGAGTTGTGTAGGCTTGGGAGGTGGGTTCCCGACACTAGGCCTCCCTTCTCTAGCTCGATGGCCACCGGCATGTGGCTCAAATCGTCTCACCACCGTCATTTTCAAGTACCGTTTAAGGTCTTGTACAACGTCGTAACACTCCTCAAGAGTGTCAACGGGGTGGGAGATCAACTCTTTTTGTAGCTCCATTCGCAACCTGGTGCGAAACCAAGAAAGAGTGACTTGAGGATCTTCTAACACATTGGCCCTCATCATGAACTCCTCAAACTTGCCAATGTATTCGGTCATAGGCATACTACCTTGGGGTAAGTTTTGTCATTGATTAAGTAGGCAATGGTAGTATGATAAAGGAACATGCTTCTCCGTAAGTCGCTCCTTCATATCCTCGCAATGGGTAATGGGAGCACGATCCGTATTTGTCCACGTACGCTCGACGTTCACCTAAAAGAGTCGAACTTTGCCAATAAGCTTCATTTTAGCAAGCCTAACACACTGCTTATTGTCCATTCCATACCATTTAAAATGGTGATCCATATCGTAGACTCAATCGAGGAAGACTTTAGGGTCCATTCTTCCATTGAAGGTCGGAAACTCAACTTTAACATTTTTGAGGAGTTTCTCATTTTGATCGTAGTCATCTCCGCGATGAATTACTTCCCTTTGATTTTGATTTCGGCCCATGGGTTGAACGCCATGCTCAAAGCGCGGACCGTTGCGCTCATCGCGTTGGTCCTAATGCCTTCATTTCCTTCCATCCGATTTAAGCAGTCGAGAAGCTCACCATTAGAGGCAGCCATAGCCATTTGGGCTTCCTACATGACAATTATCCTATCATTCATGGTGATCATCATGGCTTGGATGCCCTTGAGAGCATCGACAATGACATTCGAGTCCATGGTGACCATGACTCACTAACACGTGTTCTAAAATGACACACAACTATGAAACACAAATGAATGAGTAATTTTATCAAACACACTATGTGCACGCAAATGAACACACGAATGAAATAAAATGCAATAAAATTGAAATGACATGCAAATATCCCCTAACCTAGAACCTAAGCTTTGATACAAACACTGACGTGGGACAACGACCCTAAAATCCGTGAATGCCCATGATATGCTGATTGGCTGAAATTAAACTAATTAATTGAATAATTAATCACAAATTAAAGCGATATCTTAGGGTTTCGTAGGGTTCCGCCTAGGTGACCATGCTCAATTCACATAGGGATCAAGCAGGCGCGCGAGATCTGTTAGGAAATGCAGAAGGGGCAATTCTAGAAATAGAACTCTAGCTTCGTCTAGGTCTGGGCATTAGATCGTAGCTCTCGGTAGAATCGGTAGTTCCTCGCTAGGGCTTTTGAATTGAGGCGGTTAATGACACAAATCGAACAAACTCGAGCCCAACAATAGTCATGGATCAACGGGCTGAGATCGGATTCTATCCACAATGATGGGCATCGAGGTTGTTCTAGATCTAGGGTTAGGGATTGAAACAGTCAATTAAAAAGGGGAAAATTTGGATGCAAGAGATTAATGTGAAATTAGAAAGATCAAACAAGAACAGGGAGTAAAGAGAAGATCTAAGATGACATGGACATCTCACCCTTGGCCTCACACCAAACCCACATGGGGAAGAAGACTCACTCTTCAAAGCTCATCTCAAGCTCAAATGCATGCACTTTCATTAATTTTCAACAAGTACCAAAAATGGCTTACAAAATTATGCTTTATAGTAATTACAAATGGGGTTAACCCTAAAATGGAAAAGTATTATGTTACCCTAAACGGGTGACTTATATTAGAAACAAAAGAAAACAAGAAAAAAGGATAAAAAAGACAAAATGCGTCATGTGACTCGATTGAGTGACAACTTTGGTTCGCTCGAGCGAGTTTAGGCCAAAAGTTTTGGCCGTAAATTTTGAGGGTCTCTGGCTCGAGGGACCAAAGGCAGAAAGTTTGTTCACACTTTTGAAGCCATCTCACTCGAGCGAGGGTGGTGTTCGCTCGAGCGATCTTGGACAGAGACTCTTCTCTTAGGGCTGCTCCTTAAGGCTTCCCTCTGGTGGCTCCTTGGCTCCTCCGTTGCTTCTTCTGCCGGTACACCTGGTGTAGCTTGAAACCTAGATCCTTGTTGGTGGTGTCTCCGTCAGGAGGGTTTCCTCCCTCTTTTGCTGTTGAACTCTCTGATTTTAGCAGCTGGAAACCTCTGATAACAATGAGTTTGTTGCAAACAATGAATCACCTTCCAACTTTGGGATTTTGACCGACACCTCTTGTAAGGGTGGGCCGTGGGCATTCTGACAACCAGTTCCTGATTTCTGGTATCAATTGCAAGAGTTAAAAGAAGAACAAAATCGAAAAAAATAAATGAAGGATGCTGGAGGTAGAGGTGGCAATGATGAGGGTGGTGATTGACAGTCAGTGGTTAGTAGTGTCAGCAGTGGAGGAACGGGAGGGAAAAGATGAGAATATATATATATAAGAACACCTAAGTTGTTTACTTTTAATTGAAAACATTATGGAATCTAGTGCCCAGAATTTTATTGGATGGATGCCTAGCGTTGCAAGGGAAACTTGGATCTCTGAATTCGCCAATATGTGAGTGCATGGTGTGTCTATGCATATTTATATTAGGGCTGATTAAATATTTGCTCCTTTTTTCCAGTTATTGCAAACCTACCAAGTTTACTTCCTAATCCACCCTCATACATAACTGAGGTATTACTTAGTGGTTCAACTGGGGTCCATATGCAATGAAAGAACAGTAGCTTTTTTAATATTTTATTTATCATCTCCTTTGTTTCTCTCTTTCTCTATCACCTACGTCATGAGCTTCCCTGCTCTGATGATGCTGGATTGCTGGTAATTACCAAAAAATATACTTATAAAGGAGAAAGTTGTTGGGTAACTGATCAGAAAAGGGGTCGGAATCATGTGGTGTAAATGTATCTGTGGCCTTGACTTTAGCTGTGCAGAGAAACACATCCATCATCTGTTTAGTGTTTGTGTTATTCCTTTTTCAATTTCTTTCTGGAAGAGTGATTAAAGATGTTTATTTGCAGGATTTGCTAAGTTTTTCCTTTTTAGACATTACTCGAGTGGAGGAGTTGCAAAACTTTGTTAACTGAAGAAGATATGAAAGATAGCAAGATTTAAAATGGAGTAAACAAAAGAATATTTCATTTTATGGACCCACAAACATATCCTTGGTTAAGAAATGGGTGGTTTGGGAAATATAAATGTAAGGATTTGAAATTACGGGAAAGGGAAGGGGATTTACATTGTTATCTCTTATATTATTAGGCTGGATTCTGTCATTACTCAACTACTTAGGAACCTGGATTCTTCACTTTTATTCCTCCTTTTCTGTGTAGTCCTGAAAGTCACATAGTGCTTCCTTCTTTTGGAAATGTATATTTGTCCTATGAGCATACTTATGGTTTTCTAGGAAACATGTATCATTCTTGGGGAAAGCTGTCTATCATCTGTTGCAATAGATATATGCTGCGTTTGCTTTCCAAGACTATCAAATTGCTCTC
Organism: Chloranthus sessilifolius; assembly: GCA_021018995.1. Lineage (NCBI taxonomy): Eukaryota > Viridiplantae > Streptophyta > Magnoliopsida > Chloranthales > Chloranthaceae > Chloranthus > Chloranthus sessilifolius. The sequence goes on from CM037589.1 coordinate 21,756,073, forward strand.
ATCTATTGTGTTGATTGCTTTTCAGGTTTCCTTTTCTTCCTATTGATTAAATTCTTAAGTTTGAGTACTGTTTGTTTCCTGATTGTGTTATTGGCAGATGGGGGATAGTTCAATAGATATTCCTGAGGCTAATGTGATAATACAGATCTCATCTCATACTGGTTCACGACGTCAGGAAGCCCAGCGACTTGGGCGTATTCTGAGGGCGAAGGTATGTGGCCTGACTTCTTGGTCATTCTTAACTATTCTTGGGATCTGGAATATACCAGCTTTCATTGTTGGTCATTGGAAAATGTTGATAGTTGAAATCATTAGATAAATTATAGGACAATATAATGGAAATTTTGATAACATTTCTGCATATATATATATATATTCGGTATAAAGGTATAATTCCATTAATGAAAAGGAAATTACAGTGGATCAAAGGTCCAGTGAGATACTCAACCAAAAGGGAGAAAATAAAAAACAAAGCAAAAAATATAAAAGAAAGAGAACAGAAAGAGGCTCGGATCCCTATCCCCGATCGTAGACGGGCACATGCCATCCACAGTAAACCAGGATGGGTACCTCGCACCCATCCCCGTAGTCTCAAGGAAGATCCCTATGGCGGTCCAATATTCTCCCAGTTTCGGAGAGTTTCCTCAACTGATGAGGCAGAGCCTCCAGGTGAGTCTAGACTCTAGACATCACCAGGAGAGGTCCTCAAGGACAGAGACTTTCGTCGCCCCGCATGTACCATACTTCCTTTCAAAATTTCGCTTGTTTCCTTCCTTCCAGATTCCCCAAAAAATCACTATCGGCAGCGACCTCCAGAGAATGGCCATGTTTCCATCGAAAGGGATCTCTGACCATTCAGCCAAAATATTGGCGCAGGAATCTCCTAGACATATATGTACCCCAAAACCATCATGATAAAAATCCCATGCTTGTCTCGCGAATTGTTATAAGATGAACATGTGCTCCACAGTCTCCTCGACGGCTCCATAAAACACATGATTTTGAGATCGGAATGCCTCTTTTGCAAAGTTAGATACATGCCCAAACTTTTCTCCACGCCACTTCCCGGCGCGAAGAATTTTGCTTTAAGACGGCATGCAGTTTCCACATCGAAGTCCAAGGCAGATCAATAAGGGGTGTCCGACTAAGATGCTTTTAATAAGACCTAACTGAGAACTTCCCCTTCTCCCACCTCCACTTGCCTATCATGCCTATTCCTATCCGCCCCAACCTTACCTTGCTCCTCTAAAAGGATTAGAAATTCTTCCTCTTCCACTTCCCTTAAATTGTATCAGAGTTGGACGTTCCACACGCTCTCACGGTGAGAGTCTCACCCCGGTCTCTTTCCCATACATCCACCACCATCGCCTTCTTGTTTACAGCGAGCCAAAAATTTTTGGAGACTATCCTATCCAGAAGTTGGTACTTGCACCATCTTTCCGTCTTGAAACTAATCATGTCCCTTTTTTGTAGATTGAAACCAATACCTTCCTCAAATGACCCTGATCCTATTAACCCCTTTTCACCATCTCGAGCGAATTCTTCCTCTTAGTCCCTTAACCCTCGATCTATGTCTACCGTGCTTTTCTATTGTGCCCTTAGTCTACCACGCATGGATCAAAATATCGTCCGATACCGATACGTATCGGACAATACGTATCGGTTTTGGACTTGAATGATATGATACATTGGGTTTTTATCTCCCCCCTTAAAAAACAGTCAAATTATCGTTCAATGTATTGTTCGTATCGGACAATAATTTCAAATTATCGGTTTTGATATTTTTTAAATTAAATTAAATTTTTTTTTTTTGGGAAAAACCCAGAAAGTATCGTTCAGAACCGATACGTATCGGTTTTGGGGTTTGACGATACGTACCGAAAAACCGAGATTTTGATCCATGCTACCACGATTCGTTATCTTCATTCACCCCACCCTCTAAAGCCATTTCCCCAATAAGGCTTTATTCAGCTCTTCAATGGAGTGGATGCCTAGGCCTCCCTTCTTTATCAATAGTTGCACATCACAATTTATGATATGATATGGATTTTCTCGTTTACTTTCCCACCACTCCCCTTGAAGTTTCGCAGGATTTTCTCTAGCTATTTGATTACTGATTTTGGTCATTCGAAGACCGACATAAAATATATTGGCAGATTGGAGAGTGTTGACCTGATCAAAGTTAATCTCCCACTCTTAGACAGTAAGGCACCATTCCATCCTGCAAACTTCCTGTCAAAATGCTCCACAATTGGATCCCACATTGACACTGAAGTTCTATGAGGGCCTAAGGGGACTCCTAAATACGTAGTAGGTAGGCATCCCTGCCCACATCCCATTGCCACCCTCGCTCAGTTCATCACTTCCATATCATTCGCATTAATTCCTTTTTTTTTTCGTTTCCCCATTGTTCATTCTTTATCTATAGAGCCTCATAGCATCAAAATATAGCCTTGACATTCCTAATCTCCCTTCCATCTACCCCGCCAAGGATTATACTATCATTTACTTATTGGAGTTGTGTTATATAGCGCCCACCTTTGCTCACCTCTACCGCAACCCTCAGTATTCTGTATTGAGTTTTTCCCCACCATATCAAATAAGAATGGGGAAAGTGGATCTCCTGCCTCACTCCTCTGAAACTTTCGAAAAAGCTGTTTGGGGCACCATTAATCATGGCGAAGAATCTTGATGTAGAAATGCAATTCCTAGTTCACAATCCCCATCAACTCCCAAAATCCATCCACCCTAAAATGCAATTCTTAGGATTTGTCGTATCTGCGAGTGGAATGACTACGAATCTGAAGAAGGTTAGGCTATCGTTGAGTGGCCTGAGCCTTAGAGCATTCATGATGTCCGTAGCTTCTCTGATTGCATGGCCCCGTCTACCATCAAGTCATACTTTGTTTTAGCTCCATCATGGCCCCTATCACTGATTGCATTACAAATGGGAAATTTCAATGGGCGAATGCTGCAACTAAGGCATTCAAGCCTAAAGGGGATCAACTCAAAGATGACAGAAGCTCCTATTATGTGAGTTTTCCAAGTCTTTGAGGACGCATGTAATGCGTCTGGTGTTGGGATAGGTGGATTTTTGAGCCAAGAGGGTCATCTAATTGCTTATTTTAGTAAAAGCTGCTTGAAGCAAAACATAAATACTCCACTTATGACAATTCTACGTGATAGTGCAATCGTTGAGAATTCGGAACATTACCTCTACCGTAAGAATTTGTCTTGTTTTCTGACCATGAAGTCCTGAGATATCTTAATTCTTAGAAGAAATTAAAATCCCATTACGCGGGGTGGGTTGAGTATCTTCAAGGATACACATTTGTGCTGAAACATAGGGCAGAGTTTGAAGACAAACCCGCAGATGCATTGGGTCATAGAGTCACAGTGTTGCACTCTATGAGTGTTGAGGTTACCATTTTTGAGAGGCTAAAGGATGAATATCTTACATGCCCGGATTTTGGGAAGTGGTATACTTGACTAATGAGTGGTCAAGGGGTAGATACTTATGGGTATTTCCTACAGGATGGATTCCTGTTAAGGGAAATCGTCTTTGTATACCCCACACATTCGTAGGAGACTTCCTCGTTTGGGAGCTTCTTGCCGATCGGATTGTTGGTCATTTTGGTTGTGACAAGACTATTGCCTTGGTTGAGGATATGTTTTATTGGTCTAGTCTCATACAAGACGTTGCCAAAATCATTGGGTAATGTCGTACTTGTCAACTGGCAAAGAAAAGAAAGCAAAATACAAGATTGTATACCCCATTGCCAGTGCCACATATTCCTTGGTAAGACCTTAGCATGGACTTCGTGCTTGGATTTCCTATGAGTTCTAAGAAGCACGATTTCATTTTTATGGTCGTGGCTCAATTCTCCAAAATGGTCTACTTCATTCCTTGTTCCAAAACGTTTGATGCAAGCCATGTTGCAAAATTATTCTTTGAAGAGGTTGTTCGTTTGCATGAGTTACCTAAAACCATTGTGTCTGCTAGGGATGTCACTAAGTTGCAATGTTAATCGGCTTGCCATCCACAAACCGATGAGCAAATAGAGGTTGTCAATAGGAGTTTGGAAATTTTGTTGAGGTGTCTCGTAGGTGATCATATTAGGGGTTGGGATTCAATGTTGCCTATAGCTGAGTTTGCATACAACAATTTTGTCAATAAAACTTTAGGCGTGAGTTCATTTGAGGTTGTGCATAGCTATAAACCTAGGGCACCACCCTCACGTAGGCCATCATAGTCCATAGATGTATTTGTACGTCACATTCATGAGTTGTATGCTGAAATTAAAAAGAAAGTTACTTTGAGCAACGAGAAGTATAAATTCTTTGCTGATTCTCACAAGAGGGTTAAAATTTTTAAGGAAGGTGATGATGTGCTGGTTCAGATTAGGCTCGAGGGATTTTCGCAAGGGGTCGCAAGGAAGTTACAAGCCCGCAATGCTAGACCCTACAAAATTGCAAAGCGTGTTGGTTCTACATGAGTATTAGCATGTCCTTTAATGTGGAAGACCTTCCATTCCTAGGTCCTACAACTATTCCACCCAATCCCTTCCTTGATCCTTCTATCTCAGTCGAACCTATTCCAAATCCTCAACCAATTCCACCACCACCACCTGTGATTCCGAATGGAGAGATTATTGAATGAATTTGGGAAGATCAAGTAGTCTCCACTAAAACAGGGGGCCTTTCAAAAGTGCCTTGTGAAGTGGAATGGCAGGCCAGAGTCAGAAAGTACGTGGATTACTGAGGAGGAGCTATAGAGATTAGACCCGGACATGTTAGAACAATATCACAACTTTGACTCATAATGAATGAGTCCTTCCCTCCTAAAGAGAATTGATGGAGACATCGAACCTTGCAAGGCTGACAAGGTGTATAGGAGACACAAGAAGAGATCCAAAGCACCTCATACACTTTGGATTGTAGGTTAAAGACCCATGTGTATGTGCGTGCGAAACGTGAAACACTTTGGGAAGACGCGCACATGGGAGGGCAAGGGAGAATTCTGAAGGATTGGAGAAAGCGTACCGTGAAAAGGAATCATAGACGACCGCGGAAATTCACGGACGTCCGTGAAATTTCGTTGTTCTGCTTTTCTCAGAGAACAAAACATATATAAATCATGGCGGTAGTTTAGTCTTTTGTTATTATATTTATCCATAGGGTTTCTTAGTTCTATGAAGAGAGTTGTAAAAGACGTTTTGAAATTAATGATGAACGAACTTTAATTATTGAAATTTGAGAAAGAGTTATTGAAAGCTTTTCTTTGAAGAGTGAGTCTTCTTTCCCATGGGGTTTGGTGCAAGACCAAGTTATCTTCTTCTATTACCTTCTTTAATCTTCTATTGGTGCAATGTAACTTAACTATTTGTTTCCTTTGATTCTAAATCTTTCTTTGAATTTGATTTTGCTTTATATGTTGCTGGAAAATTATTTCCACCCTAGAAAATAAAAAAACCGTCATGGATTGTCGTTTGATGCCCTAGGCTAGTGGGAAGTCAAGTTCTATCTTGAAAACCCGTGTTTCTGGATTAGTAGGGACTATCGTGCTGGATTTAACACTAAAACGAGCCCCGTGGTTACCTAAATTGAATTCCGCAATAATCCTTTGTTAATTGGTAGTGGATTTGCTATTTCTTATTGCTCATAATTTAAAATTAATTTCATCAAATTGGATAATTAGGGTTTTCGTGTTTGGTCCCGCGTCACTTCCATTGCAATGTTTACAGCAAAAGCTAGGGTCACCTCTTCGTTGCAGTTCCTAATGATCCTCCCACAGCCCAAATTGGTAACCGACTTGGAGCCATCATTGTTAATTTTACACCAGCTAACTTACCTAGGTGTGGCCTCTGACTTTGTGATTCCCTAGCCATATTCTCTTCAATATCTTTCGTCCTTTGATTTTTCAATTGCCATCAGTAAATGACAACATAATTAAACAGGCAGGATCCACATGTGCATTTATCTTCAACATGAACAGTAAAATATATATATTGGTGAGCACGTTGCAACAAAAAGATTATTTATCTTGAGTTTACATATCCTCAGAAGCCTCTCCAATTACCACCTCTCAATAGAATGGAATATAGGGGCTTCCAATGATCGTTACCGATGCTCCACTAATCTTCTTGCTAATTACTGATGAGAGGTGGCTTTCGACAGAAGCAATTATAGCATGCCCCTCTCTCCAAACTCTTCCCTAGAATTCTCAAAATAAAGCATTGTTCTCTGAGTTCACCGAAAGAAGGGAGTCTATCATTTCTCCAAAGGATTGGTAGGATGCAACTTATTGAAAAAGCAAAAAATGGGTAAGATTTTGATTGACTGATGGTTATTTAACTCCATGAGTTATGTGAATTCCAGTTTTCTTCATGTCAAATACATGACAACTGATTGGTACTATGACAAAGATTCGTGTATTTAGTGGTCTTGCAAGGGAAGGGATTAATATCAAGTATCCATAGTAATTTACACATTTGAATGCATCTTAGCTTGCTGATTGCTTGTAAGACAAAATCTAGGGACTCTTCTGCGTATTTTTGAACTGAATATTACTATACTACTCAAATTTGAGTTCTCTGATTGAAATTAAAGGTGGTTTAAGGTGTTGCTTCTTATATCCAGAAGCAATCAGGTTGATATAATCATTCTAGCAGTACACGTGCTTTGTATAATCAACAACATGCACAAGTGCATAATATAAAATCAATTATAAGTTGGAATTATGGAGAAAAGTTTTGGAGTCAAGGGGTTTGAAAATTAGTAGAACAAAGACAAAATACATGGAATGCAAACTAGTGAATATGATAGCATGAAGGCAGATTTAGTTAAAATAGAAGATCATTTAGTTCCACATTGCCATTGATTTCACTATTTAGGCTCTACTTTACAATTAGATGGTGGATCTAAAGAGGACGTCTTAAATATGATTGATAAGGCTGGATGAAATGGAGGAAGCAAGCTCAGTTGTGTGACCCAAGAGTTTCATGTAGATTGAAGGGACGTTTTTATAAGACGGTTGCTAGGCCTGCCAAATTATATGGTGCTGAATGTTGGGCTATGAAAATGCGATAAGAAGATAGAGTACATGTGGCGGAGATGCGTGTGTTGAGATGGATGTATGGAGTTGTAAGAAAGGATAAAATTCAGAATGAGTACATAAGAGAAAATTTGGACATGTTCATGCAGACTCTGTACAAAGGGTTGCGATATTGCAAGCACAAGGTAGTAGGAGAAGAGGAAGACTAGTGAAGACCTGGAGGGAAGTCGTGAGAAGGGATATGAAGGATTGCAAAGTTACAAAGAACTTAGCACTGATCAGAAACGAGTGGAGAAATCTGACTCACAAAGTGGACCCCAAATAGAGGGGATAAGGATGATGATGCAACAGGTTGGGTGGTAGGGTGTCATGTATCCTATATACTTATGTTTCTTGGTATTTGTAACAGGCAGTCATGAATAGTGGTAGAAATAAAGCTCCAGGGCCAGATGGGTTCACGATGGAATTGTTTCAAGAACTCTGGGATATTGTTAAACGTGACGTGAATAACTTGTTTCAAGGAATTCGACAATAACGGTGTTGTGGAAAGGAGTCTTATTTCTACATTCATCACGCTCATCCCAAAGGTTGATGGGGCTGAAACTATTAAAAACTATAGACCTATCTGTCTCCTTGGAAGTGTCTACAAGATTCTTGCCAAGGTTCTATCTAATAGACTAAAAAGGGTTATGGACTCTACTCTGTCGAGTTCCCAAGGTGCTTTCACCGAGGGAAGACATATGCTTGATGTCGTTGTGACTGCCCATGAGGCTGTAGACTCCATGCATGAAAGAGGAAGGCTGGGTATCATTTGGAAGGTGGATATGGAGAAGGCTTATGACAGGTTTAATTGGAATTTTTTAAGGTACATGATGAAAATGATAACAGGGTTAACTGTGACGCATTTCCAGTATGCTGATGACATAGTTATCTTTTGTGAACCGGATAACCAATAAAAGGATATTCTTTCGGTTTATGAGGTTGTTTCTGGCCAAAAAGTTAATCTCCACAAGTCCATGATTAGAGAAAGAAGCTATCAGTAATTTGGCAAATGGAGTTGGATGTGCCGCTGCAGATCTACCTTTTGCATATTTAGGAGTTCCGTTGGGTATTTGTAGACCTAAAGCCAGGCATTGGGAACCAATGATTGGTAGGTTCTAGAAGAGGCTGTTTGGAAATCTAAAATACTTAGAAGTGGAGGGAAACTAACTTTTGTCAAATCCATGCTGTCCACTTTTGCTGATTTTCCTCATGTCCTTGTTTCGTACTCCTGGTGATGTGATCGTCAAGAGGATGGAAAAGATAATTCGGGATTTCCTTTGGGAAGGGGGGCATGATGATCAGAAATTCCACTTGGTTAACTGGGATACCTGCAGGTTGGATAAGAAGTATGGTGGTCTTGGCTTTAAGAGCCTTAATGAGATGAATAAATCCCTCCTTGGCAAATGGTAGTGGACGTTGGGTGACAAGGAGACTAATAAACTGTGGTATCAATTGGTCCGTGGCAAGCATGGCCTGTCAGAGGTGAGGTGGGATTTGAATCAAATCAGACGGTCAGGTTGGTAGTGTTGTATTTGTCAGTTTATGATGACTACAGCAAAGGCATCAAGCTCAGTTGGGGGTCTGGGGATAAAATCAAATTCTCGAATGATGTGTGGGTGACGGATAAACCTCTGGAAGATTTATTCCCTGAGATCTACAGAATATCAGATTATCAGCACAGCTTCGTTGTTAATATGGGGGTGCTCAGCAAAGATACTATGATCTGGGATGTCCGATTTACATGTATTATTAAGGATGCAGAGCTGGATCAGATTGTAAGTCTGATGAGTATCTTGAATTCTGTTCAGAGAAACACAGCTGGTAGAGATTTGAGAATCTGGTCTCCCCATCCTAAAAGTTCTACTCCTTTATCTGTGGGCCTCCAGATCTGAAACCCCTTGGTCTAAAGTTTGGAAAATCAAGGTTCATCTCAAGATCAGATTTTCGGTTGGAGTGTTGGATGGGGAAGGATCCTTACCTTGGATCGGCTTACTAGAAGAGGGCTTCAATTAGGAAATAGATGCATCATGTGCTTTCAGGAAGAAGAGACAGTGGACCATCTCATACTCCACTGTTGGATTGCTAGAAATATCTGGTCGTTTGTACTGAATATGTTTGAAGCGTGTTGGGTGTGTCCTAAATCCTCTGGGGATCTTATGGCTCCTTGGGATGGGGCTAGTTTCGATGATGTGAAAGGTCCCTTCTGGCATATCTTACCGCTGGCCGTTATTGGTCTATTTCGAATGAGAGAAATTCTAAAATTTTCAGGGGTTAGAAAACCCTAGTGATCTGATAGTAAAGGCTGTTATGAAATTTTCTCTGGATTGGATTCATTTTGCACACACTGGTGGGAATTCAGATAGGCACGACCGTGGTGAAGATTGGGAAAACCTCAACACACTTAACCCTTTTTCCTCTCGCATTGGGATTTCCCTCCGTTGGCTTTAGGTTGGATTGTTGAGTGTTTCTTTCGGTTTTGGTCTTTGTTTTTATTTTTTGGTGTTCTCCAGCTCTTCGCTGGTTGTGTAAGTTCTCATTTTTTCAAGTAAATTCTTTTACTGATAAAAAAAAAGTGTTACGTGAAATTGATGTTTTTTAAATTGTGAATTTATCACTGTTTTAAAAGGGCCGACTTCAGGATAGGATGTTGGGAGGAAAAGAGGAATATAATGCCTTTTTCTATTCACTTGTATCTACAGATACACAGGTGAGTCTCTTCCTCTCATCCAACCTATCTGACTTTGTAGCATAATATATTGGAGAAACACTGTATAACCCTTTCTTATTTATACATTTAACATTCTTCCATTCTGCTTTATTAAAGAAACTTGATCTTTTGTTGGATGCAGGAGATGTATTACTCTACTAAAAGACAGCAATATCTTGTCGATATATAATGTTCACTCCTATAGTGCTGTTGTATTACTCTACAAAAAGACAACAATTTCTTATCGATCAAGGTTATAGCTTTAAGGTACACTTATATACTGCTCACTCCTATAATGCTGTCTATTCATCTACTCTCACATGGGAACATCATATGATCCTAGGACTTCGATATGCCATAGGAATCATATGTATTTAAATTATTGGCAGATCATAACAAGCTTGCCTCCACAAGATTCGGGGCCTGAGCTGAACTATCACTGCCTTGACGATCAACTTGCACTTCTTACTAAGGTTTTTCTCTTTGACATTTTTTGTTAAATTTAAAAAATACGTGCTTGTTGATTCGTGATTGATGAAGATGGTATATCTGGTAGGGTATTGAGTGCAGGTGATGATGCGGTAGGTTTAGAGCAGTTAGAAGAGGATGCTGATGATATTGCTCTCCAAAAGGTTCGGCGCTCTATGGGTTCAATGAGCGCCATGTCTGGAGCAAGCGGGATGGTTTACATGGAGTACAAGTATAAATATCTCATTAATTGTTATTCGCAATTGTTTTTCTTGTTTGACAAGTGATGGTGGGAGACTATCGGCCTCTTTTTATTTTATTTTTCTTTTTAATGGGGTACTTAGCTCCTGTTGCGTATATCCTTGAAATCTTTAATCTCGAGTAGCGAGTTTCTTTTTTCCAGCACTGGGCGGAACAAGTACGCTGGCCAGGGGCAGATCAAAAGTAAGCCCAAGGATCCCTCTAAGCGGCACGTCTTGTTTAAAAAGCGCTTTGGTTAAACTACTTCAACAACCTGAACGGTACGTAGCATTGTCGATAGACCAACTTCTTTGGTTATTGAAGTTTTTTGTGAGCCAATATCGAAAAAACTCATGGATTCAGCGGAATGAGGTTGAAATATCTATAAACAATCATGTCCTTGTAAGCATAGGTTGGCGATCTATTGGTCAGTTTTTTTGTAATTAAGAGAGATCATTAGCAATTTTAAACCAGAGCCATAGCGATCGGAAACCTATTCATACATTTCTGGATCCTGTTAAAAAAATGAGATGCATGAAATTCCAGGTACCTGAATTTGATTTTGGCAACATTACGTATAACTTGCTAAATTTCTTCTTCGGCTCTGTTTCCAAATGACAACAAAAAAATGTAGCTAATTTTCTTGAAATTGGCTTTATGAGCTTGCTTGTGATTGGGCTCTCTAGCATTCCCAGTCTGAGTGAATAACGATTCTGTACTGACGTGTGCTATTATAATATGGTGGTGTGAACACTATTGTACAACCTTTTTCTTTTTATAACCCACTACTGTACAACCATTGCGTGAAGTTCCTCCCACCGGCACAGACAACGCCAATGAAATTTACATTGCATCAGTCATGAGACCACCATTTGATCTTCATCCAACAGTGTTAGTACAAAAGGTCACCATTATGTAATGGGGATACATCACTATCGTCCCAGTTTCTCTTTTAGCTACAGATGAATATTCATGTCCTATCATAACCGTGTAATTGGTTTTGCAGTGCACGTTTGCTCACGGGAGAATGTTGGGAATTCTGACCAAGAAAGAGAGAAGTTAATACTTAATGATGGTTAGTGTTGTATTCTCCATTTCTGAAGTTTATCTTGTAAGAAAATGATTTGTTTGTAGACTCTTTCTCTCCTTTTATAAATGTTTATATTATATTAATTGAATGTGGACCGGTGTTTTGATCTAGGGTTTTAAAGCAATGTTATTAAAAACTGGACTGGATTGGACCGGCCGGTTTCTGGTCACTTTTTGGGATGTGTGTCGTGTGTAATCAACATCCGACTATCTGATGGTATTCCCATGATCTATCGTCCAATTCAAAGGGTCTCTGGTGGCAATGCAAGAATCTCTAGTTGCAAAGAACAGGCCCATAAAAGATCGTGTGCTGACTGAATGTGGTTGTCGTTTCCAAGTCCATTAATTTTTGTTGGACCTGTTCCGACTGAATCAGTGGTCTTGCCGGTTTGACGTCTTGAGTCCCATTTTTAAGACATTGGTTTAAATTAATCTTTCATTGGAAAACTTTTCCCTTGGGCCGACTTGCCGTGACATCATTGTAATGGTTTATGCACAGAGGTTGCACAATTGCTTTCCTCGTGAACTTATTTTGGGGCCAACTGACATGCTTATGAATGCCCATCCCATTTAGTCGAAGGTCGACTTTCACAGTCATTCTTGGCCCCGGACTTATGTACTCGTTAAATTTTGACAAGATTGATGTCAAAAAACTTTGTAATCTTAGATGCTGTGGTGTCCCGATAATACATCAGACGAGAAGATTTTGATTCCATGCACACTTCACTAAAAATGAACATGATTGCGGGCGTACATATAATGTGGTTCTTAGATCACTTTTCGGGATGTGTGCCACATGTAATTGAAATCTGGCTGTCTGATGGTAGGTCTGTGATCCCAAGATCTTTGTGTCGAAGATTGGGACAAGAAACGATCTCCATCGTCTGATTCAAAGCAATCAACGGTTTAAGCACTTGAGAAACTCAAGCGATCACGGATTTAAGCACTTGAGAAACTCAAGCAATCACGGATTTAAGCACTTGAGAAACCCTAGTTGAGAAGGAAGAATCTTGAGTTGAAAATAAAGGTACCCTAAAAGAAAAAGATTCATTAATATAAGGTACCGACTCTTGTGAGTGACATCAACACCATTTTGTTGTTAAATGATCTTTCACCATCAAAGTTATAGCTCATATATTGCGATGAATTTGGCCCAAAAAATCATTTACTCTGCGATATGGGCCATCCGATCTAAGTACTCATAAGGGCAGTTATGTATTTGTTTAAATGGTCAGACAAGTGCACTAATCGGATGCTTGGAGGCCTCTGATAGGCATGATTCTTTGGTTGAGACGTACTAATGATGGACTGTTGTTTGACTATTTAGATTGCTATGATACTAATAGGAAAAAATTATTTTTACGCTGCTTTTCAAACATTTTTGAGACTGTCCCTGGAACCTTCCCTAGATAACCTATGCTGTCCATTCCCTTCTTTGGGTGCCACGCGGCATGTTGCACCCGTATCCCTAGGGTTCACCAATCCATAGGAGGTTTTAGGGTTAAAAAAATAAAATTTTACAGCCTGACCTAACAACTTGAAATTCGAGGGTGAAATGATAAAACATGTCACCATTCAGATTTAAACTGACTAACCACAGTTGATCTGAAAGTCGCCCATAATTCTTTTGTACGATCTTGGATTGACTTTGCTCATATTTTTATTGCACATGATAAAAAAATAGGGGGGGGGGGCGTTACTTTAACACAAGAAGTTGGTCCTTGTACATAATTTAAAAGAAAGACTTTGTGTTTTGGAGATTTACGTTGTGTAAAAGAATCATCTAAGTCATCTGATTTGAAGGCTATGATCTAAAGATCTCTAGGGCAAAAAATTGGCAGAAAAGAAAAATATCTATCTTATAATTCAACATAGTCAATAGTTGAAGGAGATTATATCCTTTGAGTGCATTGAATCATATGATAAAGATTGTGTTTCGTGTCAATCTTTTGCATCTAAGATTTTTTGACCATGACCTTTAAATCAGACGACTTAGATGGTGTTTTTAAATGGTGCGGGTCTCAAAGTAGTAAGTCTTTCTATTAAACAATGTACAATGGCCAACTTCTTGTGGAAGTAATTATTCCCAAATAGATTAATATAGCTGAACTACACAACATTGGACATGAATTGGCAACAAACCAATTACCAACGCACTTCTTTGTACATATTTTAATCAAAGCAATAAAAAAGGATCTTTCAATTCTTCAACAAGTTATATTTTAGCGATGTGTTGAAAACTTGTCTGGACAGCTAATGGGCAAGGTTAAATAATTGTATGTTAGTTTATATCAATATAAGTTTTAAGCGTATATTTTTAGAATATTGTTGCTTTATAAAGATATCAAGTACATTGGAACTTGTTGACTAGGACCTACGATGAACGTGATCTGTGTGAACCGGTCGGTTTAAGGGTAAAAACCGGATGATTAACTGGTCAGATTCTAAAAGCCATTTTTTGGGTTTTTTACCTGGACTGGTTAATGTCAAACTGGCTTTTAATTCACTATCAGCGTACAATCAGATGATGAGTCCTTCTATGAAGACCTAACTCGACTCGGTATGATGTTATCTGATTCAGTCACACTAGGCTCTCTAGTTTTAAAACATGTCATACTTGGAAGCGAATGGGCTCACTTATAATTCAGGTTCAAAAGGAATTTATAACTAATGTAGAACTAAAGCATCCTATTAGTGGAAATTGAGCATCCTATAGCGGGAACAGGTCACAACCCCGAGTAGCGCCTCTACTTCTTCACTGCTCAGGAGTAGTGTACTGTGTACATGAACGTAACTTTTGATCATATGCTCAATTTTTGGGTCCTTTCTCTAAAGATGCATGGGACTTCCTTTCAACACAAAAATATGCATAAGATGCCATACCCGTCATATGTATTCCAGGGGAAGCTACATTTGCTTTAAAATTTAAACAAAGGGAATGCTTACCACAACCCGTCTAAGCAGAGCTGAGCCGTCGGATCGTGATCCAATGGTGCAGGTTGATCAACTAATGAGGCCTTAAGGCACATTGATCAACTAATGGGAAGCATTTGCTGTGTTGAACATAGTGGGGCTGGTTCTAGATTAGCCTTTAAACTTTAATTATGTGTTATGCCTAGTCTCTTCTATTATAGGTCTCAGAGCACACACCTATTTTTAAACCACCGGAAAAGCCTAACAATAAATATATTAATATTCTGGATGGAACCTCCACTTTATTATGTATGATAAGATAAATCGTGGAATTTGCCAGGTGTCAACTTATATATTTTTCTCTCACGTGCGAAGCTTAGAGAATCCAATGAATCAACAAAGAAATCTGACTTTGAAGCTCATGCTAATGCTAATCCTAGTGAACACCAAGCACACATAAAAATGATGAATGCAAAATTTTAAGGGTTCCGGTTTTTGCAACCAAATATTCTTTACCTACAACCAATGATTTCGCAGCTTTGAATAAAAAAGATGGAGATGGTTTTTCATTCCAATCTTCTACAAACTTGATCTTGATATCATGGTGCACCTATTAGAGGGTCGGATATTGATTCCACATGGTACACACCCTAAAAGTGACCCGAGAACAACTTCTCATAATTATGGTCACTTTCGGAGAAGTGTGCCAAGTAGAATCAACATCTGGCCATCTGAAAGGTGAGACGTCTCCATTGTCTGATTCAAGACAGTCAACGATTTTAGCGGTCAAAATCTTAGATTGCATATATGAATATTTGGTTACAAGTATCGTACCTAAATTTTTATTTTTTATTTTTTATTTTAATTTAACAAAATGGTTGAGGATTTGATTGACCAGCCCAGTGTTTGGGCTGCTTACCATATGCCAAACTCATATATTGGATCCCTCATTCACGAAGCTAACAATCATTATCCCCCAAAGCATGGCATCTTCACATAAACTATGTTTGACCAATTCACTGTTCTAAAAGAAACCAAAAAAATGTTAAAAGAAAAATGGTTTCTTCTTCAATTCAAAAGAAACTCGGAAAGTTTTGATTTCAGCCACACCCAATAATATGCTTGTCATCATAGTTGTTGAATCAGAGAGAGAGAGAGAGAAAGAAAGTTGTAGACAAGCCAAGTGTCCATCACAAGCCGCTCGGTAGCTCTTTCTTCTTGAAAACTAAAGAGGAAACGAAGAGCATATGTTCAAAGAGGAACTATTAATAAAGCTAATCATATTCTTCAATGTTGGATGAGTGTACAGGACCGATTCTCATGGATGTATAACCTACCTTTAATTGGGATAATGGGTCCCTAAAAGCTCTCTAAGATTGACCTCCCTAGCTAGAAGCTAATTATTAAGCCACGTGTCATGAGTGTTTCAAAAATTCCAGTTATTAATAAAGAGATTACTTAGAGTTAGTCTTTTAGCTAATTACTGAAAATTTTATATCATCCAATCCATACACTTTAATATCAATTAGTGTTGATTCATATTTAAGTATTATGATTTATTATAAAAGAAATTCGATTTGAGTATTTTTCGGCCTCAATGCAGGAGAGACGGTCACCATCCACTTAGATTGATCTAAGATGTATGCCATAGTGACGCCACATGAATAAACAGCAAAGAGAGACAACTCTAATTTTTAAATAATTCTTTATTTTCAGTCGTGTAATAATGATTGGCTTTGGAATGTGTTGATTGCTTAATTCCTTATTAATTGTGAGAACCAACCAAAAGTAGCAAAAACAATTCAAGGCACCAACTTAATGGAAAAGGAGATGAGGCAAAAGATAGATTATTAAATTGTTAAAGTTAATCAAATCAAATGAGCAAGGATGCTCCCTTGACCGGATTCTTTTGACCATGAGTCCATGACCATGCTAGTAATAGGGTAATGATAATATCAACACTTTTGTAGGTGCATCCTGATTGGTCCATCGAACGGGCCCGCCGCACATCGGCCCTCATTTATAGGGACAAGTGGGTCTCACTGATGACTACTGTAACAACTTGTTTATTGCAAATTGCGTGGGTCTAGGTCTAAACTCTTCCCTAATCTAGGCTCCTACATAAGCTGTTACGGTATAGTCGTTTCACGCATTACCACTCCCTTTCAACGAAAGATATTTAGGCTATGTATGACATAGCTCTATGCTAGCCCCTCCTATAGCAAACTTCACTTGTCGGAACAGGTTTTTATCCTCTTTGTTAACATTCTGCTACCTGCTTTAGCAGGTATCCCTTCTCTTTGACAACTTTTTACATAGCAAGATTTTATACAAGAGTTACCTGTTCAACAGTTCTACCCACCTCTCTAATCACTCCTTCTCGGAGCAGATTTTATTTGCTCTTGTTGGGAGTTAGTAAAGAGCAAGGAGGTTATTGTTAGAGCAGATAAATCCTCCTTTGTAAGGAGTTAGAAAAGAGAATGAGAACCAACTAAAACAGGTGAATTCTGTTGTAGTTAGGACTAACAGAGAGCTATGCCATACATAGCCTGAATTATCGTGAAATCCATAGTCCTAGACTCCTAGTGGTCCATGAGAGGTTGAAAGATGAGGTGTAATTAGAAGCCTCTTAATCTCAATTTCGGATTATCGGCCACAAAATTTTACGGGATCTAAGACAAAGGTATGATGAATCGAAGATTACATTGAAAAACATCTCTATTGTGTGATTCAATTATTCAAAGCAATCAAATGCTTTAAAAATGAAAGGCTTTGAATTATATATATATCCTTACTGCTATATAAAAGCATGAATGACCAAATCTTTCTGTCAATTTGATGTTTTCTTATCTTTTAGGAATAAAGTACTCCTATATCACCCCATATACTCCTAACTTTTACCTTATCTATCATTTCCAATGTTTTCTCCTATTTTTCCTCTTTGTAAAGAAGAAGTCTTTTGTCCATATATGAAAGCCTGTAGACATCCTAATCCAACCAGTCTCCTGAAAATAAAACTCCTAACATACCTAAAATATTCCAATCCAACCCGTTTGCTAAAAGTAAAGCTGCTATTGTAACTCAAAGGCCACCTAGCTAGCTAAGCTTCAGTGGCCAAAATATTTTCTTAATACAAATCAAGCAGTAGCTTATAAGCGCCTAAGAAAAAGCAATGCCTAAGAAAAAGCTTCGGATCAATTGGTGGAGATTGTACTTCACCCAAATCTTCTACAAATGACCTTCTGATTTAAATTTTATGATCTAATGGAGCCATTACTTGCACCTTGAAAGTTGGCCCTTGCACCTAATTGAAAAAAGACTGAATTTTAGAGACATGTGACATGTGAAAATGCAAGCTAGGCCGTTTGATTTAAACTTTATGATCTATAGATCTCCAGTGCATAAGATTGGAGCAAAACACGATATTTATCGTATTATCTATTGTGGTCAAATATTGAATCAAATAATAGCCATTGACACAATTAATCACACAATGAAGATTATACTTCGAAGCTAATCTTTTGTAGTTGATATCTTTAAATCACGACCTTCACATCAAACGGCTTAGATTTTGTTTTCTCATAGCATAGGTCACCAAACTTGGAAGTATTTCTTTAAATTTAGTACAAGGGCCAACTTTCCGAGTGCAAGTAATGGCTCCCCTAAGAAAATACTACCATAATACTATACGGGTACTTCTGTTTGCGCCCACGCCATTTCTGAAAGTGCCCATGTTGCAAACCCCTTGAAAACCATTGATTGCTTTGGATCAAATTATGGAGATCGCTTTTCACACAGATATGAAACAATCAATGGGTTTGAAGGGGTCTTTGATGTGAGCGCTTTCAGAGAATGCGTGGGTGCAAACAGAGGTACCCAATACTATGTAATAACCTGTACACAAGAAGTTGGCCCTTGCACTTAATTATCAAGAAAGACTTGACATTTTGGGGAGTGGGGGCTTATCTAAGTTGTCTAAACGGCCTTGATCTATAGATCTAAGATGAAAAATATGATAACAAAGATAATTTTTTTCATATCATTAAATGCAATCAATGCCACTGTTTGATGTTTTGAATCATATGACAGAGTTGAATTTTTGTACCAATCTTTTGCATCATAGATCTTTAGATCATAGCCTTCAAATAAATGACATATATCGTATTTTGACATGACACAAATCCCGAAATATTAAGTTTTTATTTTAAATTATGTGCGAGGGCCAACTTCTCGTGTGCGAGTAATGGCTCCCCAAAGGAAAAGGGTACCTCTATTAACACCTACGAAACTATTGATGGGCGCCTACACTATAAATCGTTGGCTGCGTTGAATCAGACGATGGTGATCATTTTTCATTCTAATCTTCCACACAACTGATCTTGAGACCATACACTAAAAACATTTGACTATGTTGAAGCATGCGATGGTGATTATTTTTCATACCAACCTTCCACAAAATGGATCTTGAACTATGGACGTGCCATCAATGGTCAAGTTTTTATTACATGTGGCAAAAATCTAAAAACGGTTTCCCTTAAATCACATGGCACACATCACGCTTCAATAGATTTAGGGTCACGTTTGGATCTGTGTCACTTGGAAGATTGGAATGAAGTACTATACTTATAAAAGCAACAGTTGACTGCATTGAGTTATATGCTTTGTGCTAATTTTTTCCATCAGAGATCTCTAGATGATGATCTTTAATTTCAAGGCATAGATGGTGTTTCACATGGCACAACTGCCTAAAATATGCCGTCTTTCTTTTTAAGTTGTGTGCTTGGGATAACTTTATGTGTGCCATTAATGGCTCCCTAAATAAAATCGTGTGAATTTTTTATATAAATCAGATGTCCTTTATAAGGGTGCATAGATCATTTGAATCAATGATTGACTATGTGGAATAAGATGATAGAGATTTTATTTGTGTCGATTTTACCTATCCGCAATCTTGTACACATGTCCAAAGGTCTTTGTTGATGGAGAGGGACGAACTATCAAACTGGTAACCTCTTTGGAAGCACAAACAACATTGTTACTGGAAGACATCGAAATTTGAATACATAATTACTTAATTAAAAAAGAAAGCGAAAAATTAAAATGGGTAGGGACATTTCACATTTCTTGCCCTAACTAATAAGGGAGCTATAACTTGCACAAAAATATGTATTTTTTGACATGTTTAAGAAAAAATACTTTGTTAGTTTTGGGATATATACCACATGGAATGCCATCCAAGCAATCTGATTTGAAGACTCTTATGTAAAGATCTTTGAGGCACAAAATTGACACAAAACATGATCTCCATGCTCTGACATGTAAGAAACAACTATTGAATTAGATGATGGCCATTGACTGTATTTAATCACATGATAGAAACCACATTTTGTGTCAATCTTTGACCTCAAATATCTTTCTTCAATCTCTTATGGCTCAGATGGAGTTTCACGTGTCACAATTGTCCATAACATTGATTGCCTCAAATCAAATGGTGGAGATCGTTTTTAGTACCAATTTGTCACACAAGAGATCTGAAAACTATGGCTCACCTACAATCAAATATTAATTCCACGTGGAACACATCTCTAAAAGTGACTACTTAAATAGTATAATAGCCATATTTTGTAGGCTGATTTTATCGTAAATGAGATATGGTCAGTTGGATGAACTGAATTTATACAAGTAGCATGCACGAAGTTTACAACTTTGGATCAAATGATGGAGATCATTTTTCACCCCAATCTTCCACATAATGGATCTTTCACATAATGTATAAATTTTAATGTATTTAAATATTATAAAATTTTTATTAATATTTTTTCATAATATACGTATATATATCCCAATCTAGATCTTAGACTACATCCTTTGAATGATGAAATGGTGCAACTATTAGAGAATAGACTAAGCATGGATGTGGAAAAGATTTGGAATTAATATTCTAAATATCTGTTAAGATTGGGTTTATCTTTATCATGTGGAAAATCATATTATGATTATCTTAATCTTACATGTAAACATGAGACTATCTTTGTCATGTGGAAAACCGTATTATGGTTATCTTAAACTTAAGTGTAAGCTTAGTAAAAATACATCAAGATTTTCAGTGTAGTCTCTCGTGATTGCTCTCTTTCTTCTCATTCTAGTCTTCTTTCTTTTTCACCTTCCTATTCTTTTAATTACAGTATTTGGATTTAATAATAAGAGTGTTTAGATTTTCTACAGCAACATGTCAAAAAAGATGACCCGTACTTTAGTATACATGTGACCACTCTAAAGGGTGAGCTGGGACAATGACGACCCGCACATAAGCTCGGGTGCATCCCCTATGGTCCAATATGAGGACGCTAATATATGACGAACCATTCAACAAACTACTTACGTGGCTTGATGCTAGCACAGTGGGGCCCAGCAATGCAGGTCACATCCTGCGCTTGCATCACGCCACATAAGCGTTCCGCTGTTTAGCTAGGTTCTGCTCATAATTTCCTCCAATATAATGAGGACCTTCTAATAGTAATGGTCTATAAGACCCACGCATTAAATCACTGCACTATAAAGATAGCATATACTTTGCTAGTAAGTAGTAGCAAATGTATAATAAAGTTACCATAGTGCACTTTGTCCATTTAACGGTTAAGCGATGTAATTTGCTTCTCTTTGTTTTCTATTTCTTTTTTTCCAGCCACAGGACCAAAATGTTCTCCGTTTTCAGTCATTGTTATGAGAAGCTTCTGTTGATGTGAAATAGCTTTGTCCTCTAGTCTCTACTTTATTAATATAAATGCCTGCATTATTATTACTCCTTTGAAGGGAGATCAACGGCTGAGAAAATGGAATATTCCATACTCTTACGTAATTTTTGCATTATGAAACAGTCAGTTGTTTGACTTGGATTTAATTACTGGCAATGTGGCACGGTGGGGCTGTTTTGGAATGCGCCAAATTACAATTCACAACATTCTTTTGACTTGTATGTCCTGCTTCTTTCAGACGGGTCAGGTCAACCCCATAGATCAAAATATAGTTACCAAAAGTTCCAATATTTTGAAAAAAAAAAACTAATTTAAAAGGCATTTTTTTCCATAAATCGTCGAAAACACGTTTCAAACGCATATTTTTAAAAAATACTCACAATTTTAAACAATTACGATTTTTTACGTTTTAAACACGTATTTTACGAATAATTTCCGAAAGTTTTCTCATTTTTGTCAAAAAATTATTTAATTTTCAATATTGTTAATCAATTCCGTTAGTTTTTCCCAAGTTTATCGATATTTTCACGTTTTTTTGCCTCACCGATTTTTTCCCGAACTCCGACTAGGTAACTATGGATCAACGACCCAATCTGCAATGGATCAAGTTTGGGTTCAAATCACCAATTTGTTTGCATTTGTGTTGACCCAAATTCGATCCAATCGGACCTAAATATTTGCTAATATGGTCACATTTGGGTTGAGCGTTTTAGTAAAGGACAGATTACCCGGAGCACTAATTACCTGACTGTCCGACCTATCGTTTATTACCTGAGAGGGTTGCAGACTCTCAACTTTTCCATTTTTTGATTTTAAGAAGTTGATGGGGGCCTATTAATTGACATGTGACAAAATTTAACTGAAGTGACAAAATGAGTGAGCCCGCTATGGTCATCGCTACTACAAAAAATAAGATTATTAGCGGTAGCAAAAAGTGTCGCTATTAACAAAAAAACTGCTGCTAATATATATTGTTTGTGCGTGGTAGGTCCTATCGATCCTATAGTGGACCAATCAGTCTCATATGATACCGACACCATCGATCTTCTAGATGGGACCTACCACATACATTATTATGTATTTAAATTCTTCGGTCAAAGTACATTTGTTCATTTAACGTGCTTTGTTGTGTTTATACGGTCTATTCCCTTTGATCAAAGGGTAGACCTTGTGGAATTGTGTTTCTTTCCATAAAAAGAAAATGACAAAAGTGCAATTATGAGTTTCTTGGGTTGCATCAACATGAGAAGAAGACCATCCAATTTGAGTATTAATTTCAATATAGTTACTACATTTAATTTGAACAACAATCTATGCTGAAGACCTTGGATCAAATGGTTCAAATCTTTTGGTGAGCGCAGTTTTTAGATTGGACATACTTAAATAACTTAGATTGATAAAAAATGTGCACTGTGTAGCATACCGACATACTCTCTCCCAAATAACTTAGGTTGATAACTTTACAGTTCCCCATTAATGCCGCCACCAAGTTGGTACTTTGTAGCGGATATCGGCCATGATCCAACGCAATACCTAGAGATCAACTCTTGTCTCTCTTTTATTCGATTCCAAATTCAAAATAACCCACGGAGGCCAAAATTTCTAATGCAAAAGAGATTCGTCAAAGGTTTGTGTGTATTATGTATAGATAAAACTAATAAGTAAAAGTCTTAAAAGCACCTTTCCTAGAGCATTCCATCATCATCATGAAAGAGGCCATCTTCAAATGATAGCCGCTTCATATGCATGTTTCCATTTTCTATATATTGTTGAGAGGAATCAGGCAGGCAAAGCAGTCCACGCTAATAAAGGGCATGAGGTCACTTTAGGAAATGGGTGTCACAATAACATTTCCAAGGTCGATCAAGTAACTTCTAAAATAAATTAAAAAAAAAAAAAAAAAAATATCACTCTTGAATTTTGGGTCAAATATGTAAAATTTCAATGCTCAATGTTTGGGCTGCGAATGCCAAACTTTGACCTGTGACGACCTTTAAGGGTTTGGTGTACCTCGTGATCATATGCTGCATGACACGTGATCTAGCATTCGAATGAGGAGGTTGATTGAACCCTTAGGGGTTTGATGTAACTAGAGATCACATGCCACATGGAATGTGATCTAGCATTCAAATGCACCGTCACACCTTACATTTTAAAAAAAATTTCATATATATATATAGAGGCTCGAGACTATGCACCTGGATGTAGAGAAATCTCTATATGTTGTCAGCTGGCCATTATGTGACATCCATCACGAGGATCGGGTGCCACGACAACTGTGGTTAAAGTTGGGAAAAATCAATGCACCAAACTTTTAGGGCATTACCATATCTTTGACCCATCAAACAAAAGGCAAAGAAGCCAATTTTCTTTTTTTCTTTTAAATCACAGGTACCATGGCTGATCAACCCAAAGTGGGAGTTGTTCTGGGTTGATCACGTCACGTGGCATTGAAATGCAACCGGGCGCACAGGTCATCCTATGCATCCGGCGCATACTCCCATTTTCTCTATATATATATATATATATATATATATATATATATATATATATATATATATATATATATATATATATACCTTACTACTATTATAAAAGCACGAACGACCCCCCAAATTTCTATCAATTTTGTATTTTCACACTTTAGGTATAAAATACCCTTTTAATGTACATTCAATATGCCCGTGAGACTTCTAATTAGAGTTAAACTCTAATTTAAAACTCCCTTCAAAATCGACACCCTAATATATGGGGAATGGTTAGGTCCTACCAAGCAGAATCGGATATCCAATCCTACCCCATCTGGTGCCCTTGGAAATTGGAGAATCTTGACTTTCTTGGTTTTCACTCCTATTTCCAAAGGCAATGGATGGGGTAGGACTGCAAATCCGGTTCTACTTAGTAGGGCATAAACATTGCCCCTAATATATATATTTTTCCCTATTTTCTCTCCATAATACTCTGAATTACCAATAGGATCCGAACTCCAACGTTAAGATCGCTTTGGTCAAGTCCAAGCGGTTGGACTCTAAATTTGGTTTAACCAATTTTTGAGACTGTTGGATGCACAGTTTTCAAAAGTGAATGCAAATCAATAAAAATAATACTACAAAAAATAAGACTATTAGCGGCAATTTTTTGTAGTAAAAAAGTGCCGCTGTTAACAAAAAAACTATTAAAATTATTAGTGGCAAGGGTATTAGCGGTAGTTTTCTTGTTAATAGCGGTATTTCATGGCTGCCGCTAATGGTCTTTTTTTTTTGTAGTGTGAAAGTCAAGATTCCTTTGCATCCAATGACCTCAAATATGTTTGAATCGCATTTAGAGTTTAACCAGTTAGACCTGATCAAACCATAGCAACTCGGCATGCCAATTAAGACCCCACCTTTAAACGTACCTTTAAATACCCCAATTGAATCTTTTAG
The DNA here is from genome assembly GCA_021018995.1 of Chloranthus sessilifolius. Taxonomy (NCBI): domain Eukaryota; kingdom Viridiplantae; phylum Streptophyta; class Magnoliopsida; order Chloranthales; family Chloranthaceae; genus Chloranthus; species Chloranthus sessilifolius. Next base: position 21,780,766 of record CM037589.1, read on the forward strand.
AGCGTCCATGTTAAAACTCATTGACTGCTTTGAATTGGATGATAAGGGCGTTTCTCGTTCCAAGCTTTCACACTTGATCTTGAGATTATGGGCGTACCATCAGACGGTCAAATATTGATTTGACATGCAAAAATTCCAAAGTGACTTTAAAATCAAATTTAAATGAGATGAATGACACGTAATTTTATCAAATATGATTTTATCTTTAAATATGCCCACCCAAAAATGACTTTAAAGTCACCCATTGAATAGGATGATGAACTTTATTTTATTTATGTCTCTGCTTATAATATTTTATATGAGAATATATAAGTTCTAGCTTACCTCACAACCAATTGATTGAACGATACAACATAGTATTAAAAATGCCCTTTTTAATACCCAAATATTCCCTTTTAATACTCTTTTTCAATAAAAAAAAAATCTCTTGCTCGAAATCTTCCTTTGTATCCTCTTGATTTAATTTTTTTTTTTCTTACCCAGGATGGGTGCAAACTGCAAAATATGATCTCTATCATATAATTCACATAGCCAATTATTAAATCAAATGATAGACTTTGATTGTATTTAATCTTATGGTAGAAATCATGTTTTGTAAAAATGTTTGACCCCATAGATCTTTATATTGTCACTATAAAATCATACGACTTAGATTTGTTTTCAGATGACGCAAGTCCAGGTAGCACTATTCGCCCCTACAGGTTTACTTAAAGCGCTTACGTCTAAAACCCTATGAAAGCCATTGATTGCTTGGGATCAAATAATGGAGATCGTTCCGCACCTACACCCTAATCTTCCACACAAAGGATGTTGAGGCCATGATCTAACTAGCTGTGCGGGCAGTTCTTGATTTCATATGGTACATATCTCAAAATATTGCCTTCAAATCGTGTTTGAGCGTGATGTGTGCCATGTGATTTTAAGGCCATTTTTTAAGCATTTGTGCCTCGTGGAATCAAAAATTGACCTTCTTATGGAATGCTCATGGTCTTAAGATCCGCTTTCTAGAATATTAGGGGAGAAACGATCTGCATCATCTGATTCCAAGAAGTCAATGGGTCAAGGGATTTCGGATATAGGCGCTTTAAGTAAACATACACAGGTACCCGCATAGGTCTCAAAAATATCAAAATTTCTTTCAAATTAGGTGCAATAGTATAATTTTCTGGTGCAAGTAATCACTCATTGTATTTTTCATAAGTACCTCTGTCCGATCTAAAGCCAATTCAAACCCATTGACTCCTTGGAGTCAGAAAATGAAGATCGTTTTTCACCTGAATCTTCCACTAATGGATCTTAATTGGGACTATGGGCGTACTATCAAAGAATCATATTTTCATTTCATGTGACATAAATTATAAAAATGTTGCTTGGAGTCACATGACACACATCACGCTCAAACATGATTTTATGGCCTCTTTTTAGGATCTGTGACACAGTTCCAAGTAATTATGGATTTGAATGGGGTGCAATCACCATAATAGCTGCCAATCTAGCCATACGTATGGGCCAAAATGGAGATTTTGGTTTTCGGTTCGGTTCAGTCGGAACCGAAATGGAATCGATTCAATTTTGGTTCAATTTTTTTTCCTAAATCGAAGCCGGAAACTTTTGGTTGTTTCTAGTTCGGTTCGAGTTTTCTGTTCTTATTTTATTATTTTAAGCTACTTTTTCGATTTTCTCATCCTACCTAATCAATTCTCATTTTTTTCCACAAAAAATTAAAACGGGCCCAGAGTAAGTTCAATATCGATTTTGAAGACCAGTTCGATTCGCTTGGTTTTCAGTTCGGGTTTCGGGTCAAAACTTGTACCCCTATGTATGGATGGACATTACTATTTATCTTTTTAATTATAATTAATAAATAAGCAGGGTATGAAAATTCGTAGCCTATTGATTTAGTTATATTAGTTATTATAAAATTAAAGTAGAAATTAACAATTAAGAAATTTTTATTAAACATATATAATTAGTATATCATCGAATTAAATGAACGTAATAGGATAGAAATATGTATCTATAGTTAAAAATAAATATTTAAACATAGTAAATGGATATAATTTTATATTATTATGCATAAATAAAAATGTAGTATTTAATGCAAATGATAAAATAAAGAAAAAAAATAAGAAGCTACTGAAACCAAATAATTTTGATAATTTAATTGGATATGAGATTGGATTTATTACTTCGCCAATCTATTTTTTTATTGATTTTATTGTCTTCATTAGTCAAAACTAATATTCTGGCATGTATACCATTGAATAAGATAAATTTTAATTAAATTTTAAATTTTAGATACTATAGAAGAATAACACTACAAAAAAATAGATTATTAGCGGCAGTTTTTTGGAGTAAAAAACTGCCGCTATTAACAAAAAACTATTAAAGACTATTAGTGGCAAGGGTATTAATGGTAATTTTTTGTTAATAGCGGCAGTTTTTGGCTGCCGTTAATCGTCTTGTTTTTTGTAGTGTAAGTTCTACAAAATACTCGAATCAATATAATATTTAATAATAATCGTTATTAATTTTTTAGTGATTGACTGATAATATACGATTATGATTTTATACGATTAATCAATTTTAACTCATAATTAAAATTATCTTTAATAAAAAAATTTCATTTTACAGTGCTCACGTGTAACGCACGTGCACTTTTACTAATATATATATATGAGAAAGGTGAAGGTACTCCACATGAAGTACCCTCACCATACTTCAACTATGGAGGTCTAAGTAGCCACCCTAATACTATTTTGGTGCCACATGGAGCTTTAGCAGCATGTATAGATCAATTAAAAAAATTAAAATTGAGTTTTAAAATTAAAAGTCAAATTTTGACGGTGATTCAAAGATCTAAATTTTACAACCCAAAAAATGCATTGTGGAAATATAGTTTTAAATATACTTTGACTGCCACGTGGAGCACTATGTGGATGTTAGAATATAGTGAGGATATTCTACTTGAGTACTTTACTCTCTCTCTCTCTCGATATATATATATATATATAAAATTTAAAGGGAAAGGGATAGTTTGAGAATAATCCATAAAAAAAAGGGTTTTTTTTTGCATATATCCCCCCGTGTTATGCTAATATTATAAGAAACCCCTTGAGTTATGAGTATTTATTCTGCAGCCCCTACTTTTGTGTTTCTATTTCATATAATCCCTTGTCGCTAACTAGTCATCAGTTTATAGACGGAAAGCCTATTTTGCCCTTAATGAAACCAATATTTTAAAAATACCACCATTCTAAAAGGCCCTTCATTCATTTATATTTACAAGTCATGCCATTAAAGTTTATCACAATTCTAAAAAGCCCTTTATTCACCTTTATTTACAAATCATGCCATTATAATTTACCACTATTATAAAAGGAGTACCTTTAAATCCACCCACAAAATCTGAGTTCGCCCATGCTGAAACACATCGACTGCATTGAATCAAACGATGAAGATTTTTTATCGTCCCAATCTTTCATGAGAGGGATCTTTAGATCATGGATGCGTCATCAGACGGTCGACTTTTTATTTCATGTGGTACACACCCCTAAAAGTGACCTTAATATCAATTTTAAGCATGCACGTGATATTAAGGTCACTTTTCTGAGATGTGTGCCACATGAAATAAAACATTGACCGTCTGATGGTAAGATCATGATCTCAAGATCCATCATGTGAAAGATTGGGAGGACAAATGATCTCCATCGTTTGATTCAATTCAAATCAACGTGTTTCAGCGTGGGTGAACTTAAAGATTCAGTGGGTGGATTTAAAGATACTCTTATAAAAGGCCCTTCATTTACCCATCAGATTCAAGACTCATCAGATGGGTGATTCCCCCATTAAAGCATGCCAACGTTTGGACGAATACTCAACCAATGGAGGATTTGTAGGAAACGATGCAATTATTCTTAAAGAGAAAACCTTCAATCTACGTGTTCCACTGAAAATATTCGTCCCTCCAATTTCTTATATGATTCAAGACCCATTTTTAGGAATTGGATTGCCTAACCACGTCTGCTTCCATCCACCGAATCTTTGAGTTCACCTACGCTAAAACACATTGATTGCATTGAATAAGACGATGGAGATCGTTTAGGCATACCATTAGACGATCAGTGTTTTATTTCGTGGCACACATCTCAGAAAAGTGACCTTAACATCACATATATGGTTAAAATTAATTTTAAGATCATTTTCTTGGGTGTGTACCACATGAAATAAAAAATCAACCATCTGATGGTGCCACCATGATCTAAGGATCCATCATGTGAAAGCTTGGGACGATAAACAATCTCCATCGCCCGATTCAGTGCAATCAATCGTCTGATGGTGCCACCATGATCTCAAGATCCATCGTGTGAATGGTTGGGACGATAAACGACCTCCATCGTCCAATTCAATGTAGTCAATTGTCTGATGGTGCCACCATGATCTCAAGATACATTGTGTGAAAGGTTGGGACGATAAATGATCTTCATTGTCCGATTCAATGCAGTCAACCGTCTAATAGTGCCACCGTGATCTCAAGATCCATCGTGTGAAAGGTTGGGACGATAACGATCTCCATCGTCCGATTCAATGCAATCAATGTTTTTCAGCGTGGGTGAACTCAAATATTTGGTGGGTGGATTTAAAACTATTCTTTTTTGTAAGTGGAGGGGTGGATTTAAAATTACTCTTACTACGTATAGAGGGTAGCAATTTAGTAATTTAATTTTAAAAAGGATAAATATGGTATTTAGGCTATTCTTTAACGGCTGATTAATCATTTAAAGTAGCATCCGTTAAAGAGGGTGTTTTATAAATACCAAAATGCTAACTCAGGGATTTAAAGTGTAATATCTAACCTAACTCGGGGGTATTTGCCAAAAAACCCAAAAAAAAAAAAAAAAAGTGTTTGATGGTAGGAGCCCCATGTATACACATATAAAAGTTGCCCTATAACATAGATGTAGATGTAGTTGCCTTTTAGTCGCTGTGGGCTGGGGTCAATCCTTCTTCATGGATCTGGTCAAACATTGATAGGGAAAATCAGTTGGATGGCGGTATTTTAACCGATGCTACAATTCCCGAAGATGGCGTGGGGCAATCTATTTTAATTACTCTATGCTAAGTCAACGGGGCATGGAAAACGGGATTTTAGTGTTATCTCATAGGCATGGATCAAAATCTAGGTAATCTAGGTATGGATCAAAATCTCAGTTTCGATTTCGGTCAGGATCCGAATCGTAAATTGGTCAAAATTTTGGAAATTTCAGTTAAAATTTTAATAAATTTTGAGTATTTTTTAAAATAGGCTCCGAACTTTGTTGAACTTTATTTTCTTAGGTTTTTTTAAGCTATGTAATATTATTAAAACAGATATATACCATGGATCAAAATATCAGTTTAGGTTTCGGTTTCGTTCATGACTCGAACCGTAAATTGGTCAAAATTTTAATAATTTTTGATCAAATTTTCAATAAATTTCGAAAAACGCAATCTGAAGATCATTTGTACTTGCACTCGCTTTTTAAGTGATTGCACCAAGGTTAAAAAAAAAAGTTTGTATTTTAGGGACATGTGATATGTAAAAACGCAATGTGGGCCATCTGATCTAAAGTTCATGATCTATAGATCCTTAGTGGACAAGATTGACACCAAATATAAACTTCATCATGTGATTAAATATAGTCAAAGGCTATTATATCATACGATAATTTGATATCAAATGGTAATTTGAAAATGCAATCTGAGCCGTCTGATCTATAGATCCATAGTAAACAAGATTACCTACATCGTACGATGTAGATCGCCTACATCGTACGATGTATATCACCTACATCGTAAACCCTCTAGTGTGTATGTGACTGACATGAGAGTGAGTCCCATACTCCTTTCAATATAAAATATGTTTGTAAGGATATTTACACATGTTTGCAGGTAGGTGGAGAAACCAATTCGGTGGAGAAAACAGCGGTAAGTCGGTGGTGAAAATAACTTCCATATTTCTTCTTCTTTCTTCTTTTGTTTTTTTCTTGTTCTTCTTCCCTGTTTGTTTTTTTCTTCTTTCTCTTCTACCCATGAGTTTTATAGCTAAGGAAGAAGAAAAATGGGGTCTTTTTTCTAAAAAAGGGGTTTTAAAATCTTTTAAAAAATGTTGTTGTTCTTCTTCTTTTATTTATTTATTTATTATTTTTTTTATGGGTTTTATGCCAAAGGAGGAATAGAAATGAAATTTTTTTTTACAAAAATTGGGTTTTAAAACCCTTTAAAAATTTTCAAAATTCAAAATTCTAAAAATGGGCTAGAATGCATATTCCGGCCGATAGTTTGAAATTATCGGCCGGAAATTTGAATTTCTAAATTATCGGCCGATAATTTGAAAATTTGGCCGATAATTACACATTTTTAAGGGGGGGGCGATTTTTATGAATTTTCCATCTCGGAATCGGCCGAAGCCGAGACGTCTTGGCCGAAAATTTGAATTTTCGGCCGAGATTTTGATCCATGCTCATCAGGTGCTTTTCGAAATCGGAGAATCTTGAGTTTTTTTATTTTTACTTTTTATAGTAAAACATGTAGTCAAGATTTTTCTATTTCTAAGGGTAGCGAATGGTAGCACCAAAGGCTGCAATCGAGCCGGGCCGAGCCCGAGCTTGGGTTAGCTCTAGCTCGGCTCTACCTTATACGAGCCGAGCTGGAGGTTGGCTTTAGGCTCTTCGAGCTCGAAAATTTTAAGCTTTAGCTCGGCTCTCTGAGCTCGAGCCGAGTTCGGGTCGAGCATCGAGCCAAGCATGTTCTATTATAAAAAAATTTCTCATAGTACGTTTTTAAAACTTCTACTCAATTAAATATCCATTCGACAAAAAATTAAATGCATGATTAAACACAATCATGCAACATATGAAATAAATAAATCGTTATATAAACTAAGGCAAGTGTGGGACAATTCCTATTTATCCTTTAAAGTAACAGTTAGATAAACTTAAACGATTACTTTGAAGGGTAAAATAAACCTCTCAAAGTTAATTACTTATATATATATATATATATATATATATATATATATATATATATATATATATATATATATAAACCGAGCTATAGAGCCGAGTCGGGCCGAGCCGGCCTTAGCTCTAGCTCGACTCTGTTCATTCGAGCTACAAATTGTCCAGCTCGACTCGGCTCTCGAACCGAGCTCTAAAGAGAAAAGCTCTTATTTTTCGGGTCGAGCTGAGCCGAGCCGAGTTGTTGAGCTGGTTTGACTCTATTGCAGCCCTAGTAGCACCTGACCATTGCCCTTGAGTCAATGAGTCAAAGACTTCAATAAGTCAAAGACTTATTCCCTTGTCAACTATACATTTATTTTAGGTTTTAAATGTGCACATAATGTTTTACTCTAAAAGGTCTACTCATTTATCAAGGTCTAATTACTACACGGCTAACAAGAGGTCTGAGAGATAATGTCATATTGTACATATTTGAGCTGCGACCCAAATCCCTTCCCTCGGTCAATCTCTCTTCACCAATGGTGAAAACTGTACTTTTATTTTCTTACCACCAAAATTTGTGGAAAGTCTAAATCATACTTTCACTGTTTTACTTGGTCATAAACATTTATCCACCTTGGGAGGCTTGACAATTTGAAAAGAGAATTAGATTACATTCAACTCAATGTCAAATTATTAGTGACATTTTAACGAAATCATGCGTATCGGTGTTTAGAACCGAAGATTCTATGTTCATAATCAGGGGTCTCACCCTCTTGCCCTGCCTTGAATTAGACGATGGAGATCGTTCTTCATCCTAATCTTCCACACAACATATCTGAGATCATAATCCACCTATCAGATGGTCAACTATTTATAATTCAAGTGTCGCACATCCCCAAAAGTAATCTAAGATATGCCCATAATCATGATCACTTTAGAGGATGTGTGTCATGTAGAATCAATATCTGACCGTTTGATAGGTTGAGCTATAATCTCAAGATCTAATGTGTGAATGAAAATGATCTCCATCATCTGTTTCAAGGTAGTTTTAGTGAGTGAAACCCCTGTTGCGCCTTAAAATCACTGTACATAATTCCAACGCAATTGCAGATCATATTTGCATTGAGAGAAAATTTGGCATCCATTGGTGAACCTCAGAAAATGTACAAATTACTTTTTTTTAGCATCAAATTAAATAATTGAAATGTACAAAATCTACCACCAAGAATATAAGGGCAATGGTAAAGTCTAACTAGTTCAACTAGATTTGCAGCCATTGGATAGGAGAAAATCTTGACTTCCACGATTTTTACTTTTAATTGGATAAGATTTAGTTATAATTCTCTCATATCCACCGATTGCAAATATGGTTGAACACTATATTAGGTTCAAATGATTTCGAAAAAAAAAAAGAAAAAGAAAACAAGGTTCAAAGGAATCTGGTTGGACACTATAATAGTTTCAACCAATTGACCCGATCACTACCTTTATTGGGCAATGGTCAAGTCCAACTAGGTTGAACCTGAACGCTATATTAGGTTCAACCAGTTGGACATGATCACTGCACTTATTTGAGAGTTCATAAATAACTATCTCCCAAAATTTGATCATTTGGCTGAAGCCAACTAGCTAGATTGGTATATCGGGCAATGGTCATGCCCAATCAGGTTGAATCAGATTTCAAGTTGAACCCCATCTGCTGCCCTTGAAAATAGGAGAATCTTGACTTTTTATCACTTTTTATAGGATACGTGTAGTCAAGATTCTCCTATTTTCAAGGGCTGCAGATTGGGTTGAACTTAAAATCTGATTCACCCTGGTTGGACTTGACTTGCCCATGGCATCCAACACTTGTTACTGGGGTGCAGTACCTAATAACGAAATTCGCTTGCATTGAATTGGTATTAGGTGCCTAACCTGTACACTAATTAAGGCCTGTGCATGGATCTAGCTGCCTACATAATAACCAAATTTAGATTCAGAAATCATTTGGTGAGGCGTCAATTACACTTAATTTAGATAAAGTGTCAAAAGATTCGGCGATTATAAAAATAATAATAAATTATTAAGATATACTAAAAATAAATGTTAATCTATTTAAACTTTAAAGTAAAAAGAACCATATCTTTAATAACAAAATAAATATATTATCATGTATTAACAATTTATTCATAAACGATAGTAACCTAATTAAGACCAGAGTTTTGAAATAGATTCAATTAATAGGGGTGTATTCGGTTCGGTTTGGTCGGTTTTGAACCAAAATCACAAATCAAATTGGTCCTAATCCGTTTTTAGATTTTCAAACCGAACCAAATCGTCCAACTCTTAAACCAAACCAACCTGATTCAATTCAGTTCGGTTTGATTCGGTCGGTTTCAGTTTTCCTATAAGTTCTACTTGCACATAAATTTTTTTTCAACTTCTCAATCGATTTTCCTATAAGTTCTACTTTACTGTTTTAGGATTTAGGAATAGACTAAAGACAATGGTAGGGTTTTATATAAAAATATGCATTTTACTTAAATGCCCTTTAAAATTAATCAAAATCTCCACCTATATATATACAAACAACATTCGGTTTGATTCGATTTGGTTTCGGCTTGGAACCGAAACCAAACTAAACTTTTGGATTTTCCTTTTTTCCAAACTATACCCAAACCAGTACCCGTCCAAACCGGACCAAACCCGGCGGTTTGATTCGGTTTGGTCCAAAAAATGCACAGTCTAATTAATGCATTGAAAGGGATCCTTCGCTTCGATAGTGCGGTGAGTAGGCTGAACATAATTTTTGTGATTAACTTCTCAAGGTTTAAGTTAACGTATATATATATGCAAAGGGCGGCCCTGGGCCAAGGCCCAAGAGGTGGCCTCCTCGGGCTCCCAAATCTTTGAAGTTTTTACTCTTTACCATCAAGTTGCTTAATATAATTTTTAATGCATAATTGTATTGAAATGATTTCATTGTTTAGTTGGTTAAGTGACTGCTATTGTTTTACTTTTTACCTAACAAATTATGGGTTCAACACTTCTTAGGTCACATATTTATATATATTTTTAAATGGGTCATGAATCGGGTCTCAGCCGCGTCGGCGCAGGACATTGGTCGGGTCATTGGCCTCACTGGGCTAGGTCGGCCATATATATTGACCTAGTAGATTCTCTAGCCCAATTTTTGACCGGACTAAATTTGTTTGATCAAATCCTTTATATATACGGTACCTCTAAACGTGCCCACGAGTTCTCCGAAAGATCTCATGTCCCGGATCCCTTGAAACCCATTGATTCATTTGAATGAGATGATGGATATCACTTATCAGAAGATCTTTAGGTCATGGCCCACCCATCAGACGGTCAATTTTTATTCCATGTGTCACAAATTTCCCAAAAATGGCCTTGAATCATATAACACACACATGACACTCAAGTGTGATTTTATGACCATTTTTTTGGCATCTAAGAAACGTTGAATCATAAACCGATTGTTTGATAGGTGCACCGTGGTCTCAAGATCTATTGAGTGAAAGATATGGGTGAAAAACGATCGCCATCATATGATTCGAAGGATTCAATGGTTCTCAAAAGGTCTGGGATGTGGGTGCGTTTAGAGGTACCCTTATATATATATATACAAAATTTTCTTATTAAATGACTCTTACTTAAAATAGCAATTTCAGGCTCGTTACAATTCCATTTTTTGCAAATGACTTATCAATTTTGATCTATTCAACGAGACTTATCCAATGAACTTAGCTTTGAAATTTTTTAAGACTGTTAAAGTGTTTAAAAATGACAGTGAAAGATTCAATGACGGTTAAAGTAATAAAAAAAGTTAAAATGCTACTGGTTGGATTACTCGATCCGTCGAGTATGTTCTATTATTTAGCTTTTATATTTTTCTGTTTCATTTTTTTTAATATAGACATTCATTAATTTGTTAATTGCATTTTCAAATTATAAACAATAGATGGAATATGTAGATATTTGTAATCTAAAAGCAATTAGTATTGTTTTATTTGTCTAAAAAGAAAAAAAAATTATAGCAATTTTTTTTTAAAGATTAATATGAAAGAGGAGCCCCATTTTAAGAACTCGCCTTGGCCTTCCAAAATCTCAGGACCGACCCTATATATGCATGTGAATTAGCTTCGTAGTCTTCTCCATGAGTGATGGAGTTAGTGAAGCTGACGGGGATGACCATCCAATGGTTCTTGAATCAGCCTTCTCTTTTCTACTCTCCTTTAGTTTGAATATACCGATCTAAAAAAAAATTATAATCATAAAAAACCAATATTCAAAGTATGATTGTAGTATGTATCAGTAATAAAAATAAAAAAAAATAAATAGAAAATGAGGTAAATTTGAAAAAAATTCGGAGAATCAATGACCCATCCGAATATTCACTGAAAAGTTTGGTAGACAAATCATTGGGAGAAGTCTCTTAAATTTTTTAATTAATTGGAAAAATTCGGTGATATTATGCCTCGAGCAACCTAGGGATTTGTAAAGAACTGTTTGAGCACTTACTCAACAGGAAAGTCAAAAATATACTTTCATGATTTGTATGCTTACTAGTTTGGCAAAGGAAGGTTGAGCTATGAACTTGTCGTGCATCTAATACCAACGCACTTCCATTTTCATTAAAACACATCAAAGTATGACCCCCTTTGGCCCCACATGCCACTAATGCTAAAAGAAAACTATGTAACCTGTAAAGGTTTTCCGAGACCGGAAAAAATGTTGCAGAAGAGGTTCTCTATAATTCCACTCGGTAAATGAAAAAAAAAAAAAACAAGGGTCTTTATCTATAGTTGGAAACATGGTCAAAAGGAACACAATTTCAATACACTAGACTTGGGTGAGAAACTTTAACCTATAAATTGAAGAGGTATATATACATACCTCTTATGACTTATAAGTTAAAGTTTCTCCTTATGACAAATGGGAAAATGTGTCCAGGCATAAAGATATTTTTGCGCCTTTTGATATGTGCGCCCTTTTGATATGTGCGCGACACGTAGTATCTTTTTGTGAAATGAAGGGTGGTATGAGACTTACTTTATTAATTGGGGTTAAACTTTTAAAATATTTTAAAAGTTATATTCCTTTTCACCCGTCATTCTTAATTTTTTCAGAAGTCTCTTCTTTTCTCTTTCTTCATTTTTTCAAGTGTCAAGACTTACTTTTTACAAGTATATTTTACTCAGAAAATATGGGCCCGATAATAAAGCGTTAGCACCTCGATAGCGAAACGCAAACACCTGTAGAGAGGCGCCGACACCCCGATAGCGAGGCGTTGCCACTCCAGTGCCGAGGTGTCGACGCCTTGTTTTAGGGGCACTATATCGAGGTTCGACACTTCACTAAAAAAGAAAAAAAAAGGTATCGGCGTCTCTATCAAAGTTCAAAATATTAGGCAAAATTTTGGTTTCGGGTACGACCAAAACCAAAAATTTAGACCGAAAACCAATAATTTGGCCAAAATTTCGACTGCAAATTTGAGTCCCATACAAAATATGACCGAAATTTCGGTCAAAGTTATCATTTTGGTTAGGACCGAAACCGATAATTTGAACCGAAATTTCAGCCAAAATTTTGATCCTTGGTCTCTATATTGAGATGCCGATGCTTCGCTAAAAAAAATAATTGTTTTTTACCAAAGCTCTGACACTTCGATATAAAGGTACCGACGCCCCTAAAACGAGGCGTCGACACCTTTTTTTTTTTAGTGAGGTGCTAACACCTCGATATAGAGGCCTCAACACTCATAAAATTAGGTGCCGACGCCGAGTGCCAAAGACTGCCATCGAGGTGTCGGCCATTCATCGAGTGTCGACGCCTCATCGGGATGTCGATGCTTCGATACCGAGGCGCTAGCACTTCGCTACCAAGCGCTTATATTTTTTGAGTAACATATACCTGAAAAATTAGTCTAAAACTTTCTTGAAAAAAGGGAGAGAAGAGAAAAAAGATTTTTTTTTTTTTTAAAAGTAAAAAATGGCAGTTGAAAAGGTATATAACTTTTAAAATATTTTAAAAGTTTAACTCTAGTTAATAAAGTGATCTCGCGCCCACATCACTAGACGCAGAGATATCTCTACGCTTGGGCGCATATCCCTTTCTCTCTCTGTCTCTCTCTCTCTCTCTCTATATATATATATATATAGTATACCTTGCAACATGTTACATATGATGAGGCATCCTGAATGCAAGGCCAACACCTCACACTCGAATGCATATTCCTCCTAAAAATAATGAAGTAAAATGGCATTGATGACTGAAAAAAAATTGTAAAACAAATTGCATCGAATTTAAAAGAAAGACTTGCAAGTTTGGCTACCTCTGCTATCTGAAAACACCATCTATGCCATTTAATTTGAAAGCTATGATTTAAGAATATCAATTGCAAAAGATTAGAACAAAATATAATTTTCATTATTTAATTAAATGGAGTCAAAGGCTATTATATAATTCAACAATTAATTATAATAGATCATCTTACAAGTATCGTGTTTTGCTCCAATTTTATATACTAGAGATTTATTGATCATGAACTTCAAATCAAACAGCCCCATATTATATATTTACATATCACATATTACATGTCCCTAAAATAATAAGTCTTTATTTAAATCTGGTGCAATTATTTGAAAAACGTGTGCATATAATGGCTCCCTAAGTAATTATACCTCACAATATGTAGAGAAAGATGCAAATGGCATTGAAGAGTAACTGGCTGAAAAAACAAGTACCCTCTCTGTTAGGGTAACAAAGTCATTATTCTTTTTTGAAAGAAAGAAAACTAAGTCATATTATTCTCTTCGGGGATAATTGTTAATCAATATAGCCATCTTCTAATCGATCGTTTTCCCTTTTATTCATGTATACAAATGTAAAATGTAGTTGTGGGCGATGTTACTTTTCGGCTCCCACATATCAAAACTTAGAATTAACTGCTTCTTTCGGCGCCTATTCATCATTGAGCTCTGTTTACTAAGCACAATATCGGAAACTCAGGCGCCAAAGTACTGGAACTGCGAACCCACCGTGGCATTGGCGAACCCTCCTCCCATCATCATCTCGTCATCGTCAACCTATCGTTTACGTTAGCGACGTGCACGCAGTAGAAAAAAATGATTAATTAGATGGCCAACCAGTAAAACCAATTTTTACTATTCTACTCCTCGTTCTGTTAAAAGAGATTAATTTAGTTTTTACCCAAAGCTCTTCTTCGTCTTCTTCCTCTCGATGGGTACCACAAGCAGCTTTGGGAATCTCTCCAGGTTCGTCGTTTCTGGCGAATCTGCCACGTACTCTGGGTCTGCTGTCGGCTAGCGTCTTACGGCATGCATACTGGCAAAAGAACAACGCTTTTTTATTTCCAATTTTTAATTCAAATTTAATATTTTATTTTTTTTGTTTTGATCATGGAATTTGATATGGGTTTTGCTTCAATTTCTCCAAACCTTGATCGTCTTGTTGAAATTTCTTTGGTGGCGCTTGCATCTGTACTTGTGAATCTTCTGCTTCCTCTCTTCTGCACTGTAACGTCCCACCTTGAAACCATTTCCCTCGATACACGTATTCTCCATAGCTAATGGGCTCGATGAACTGCGATTCGATTCCATTCTATTGAATCGCTGATGGGAAAAGTGATTTAATCAGATTAAAAAATAACCCAATTAAGAGGTGTTGAAAAATACTGCCATTAACTAATTTTCTAACCTGTAGATCGCCAGTACTGAGAGTCCTCCTTATGGGTCCTCCAAATCTGCCAAGTAAATATGAATCAGAGACTTGGGTTTGAAATTTAGGGAGCTCTGGAAGAGAAGAGAAGCGAGGTTGGAAGAGATTGCTGGGTTTTTGATCAAGAGAGTGGCTACTTAAGCTCCTCTGCATTAACCCATAGCTACTAGCATCAACAGAAGAGTGATGAGAAATGATGCCCTCTAATTTTACAACTGGTGTATGCAAATTATAAAAATTTGACGGATTGGGGGGAGACTGCAATAAGGTTGATGAATCAAGAGACAAGCCATGCATTTGTTGGCTTGGAGGTGAAACAGAGAGTGGAGGATTAGGATCCGGCGGCTGAGGTTCATTGGGTTCTTGGGAAATGGCTTGGAGGAGAGCATCGAAAGATGGGTCTGAGAGAGAAAATCTAGGGTCGGTGAGAAATTCGAGGTCAAGGTCAGAGGTGATTGTTTCAGGGGAATGGTGAAAGGAGTGTTCATCATGGAGGAAGAGATCAGACGACATTAAAAAATGGAAGAAGAAGAAGAAGAAGAAGAAGGACAAGGGCAGAGAGCCTGTGGTTTGTTTGGGTTGTTTGTTCTTTCACCCTTTGATATTTATTTACGCCTGGGTGATTCTGAGAGCCTGGATTCAGCTAGAGACAAAAGACTAAAGTCACTTACTAAATGTAGCAGAGCCACACGTGTTTTCAATTCGGATGCTGAGGAGATTTCTGAGGGGGCAAATGTACTGAGAGATATTATATGGTGTTCCTTAAAAGTAAATTATTCCATGCTTACCCTGTGGAGAGGTGAGAGGAGTCGTGGCTTATGGTGTCTTTTGGCCTGACAAATATTTTGCCGAATATTTGTTTGATTAGTTGATTGTTTGAATTTTTTTATTTTTTATTTTTTATTTTTTAAATTTGATAATTTTTTTGAATTTTTATCATTATAATAGATGCTTTAACCATACTTACCGACTATATGTAATACAAAGTTTTTATGAATAGACTATGTATTATAATGTACTTACCTTATTATGTATGATATTATTTTTAACATTAAATAGATTAATATTTTAATAATCTATTATTAGTTTATAATCTTCAAAGATTTTCTAATTTGTTCTCGAATTTCTAAATTTGAACTTGGATATTATGGGTCTTTTCATGATGGAATTGTTCTTTGGAAGAGTAGAAAAGAGTAAGAAGTGCTCTTTTCGTATTGTAAAGAAATGTGGAGAGAGAAGGTTTGGAGGAAGAAAAAAAAGGAAAGACTGCTTTTTGAAACATGAAAAATAATTATTAGAATTTAGAAAATAAGGCTTAAGTATAAAAAAAAGGACAGATTTTTTCTTTATTTACCCATAAATATTATTTTTTTAAATATTTATCCAGTAGGGTGGTACTCTTGAAAAGTATATACTTGAGAGAGTAATTTTTCTCTAAACATGTATTTTCAACGGGGAAAGTGCCCTCTATCCATCGTCTCATATTTGACTGATCAGTCACCAAATAGATCGATTGGTTGGATTGAAGACCGATAGGCGTCGTGGGAGGCTGATTGGTTTTGTTTGGCAACCGATCGAATTAATGCACTTAAAACTGAGGGCCATTTTCATTAATGAAAATACGAGTCTTGAGAAAAGTGACCTTCTCTGGTAAACACTTTCAAAAAGTAACATGGTCTAGACTCTGTTGGATAAATATTTTAAAATTTTACCCTCTTGACTAAATATAGAAAAGTTTGGTTTTTTTTAAAAATAAAAATAAAAAAACTTTTAACCACCTGCATTCTGTGGTGCATCTTTTGTAGCATTAAATTAAGTTGTCATGACCCTATTTGTGTACATGCCCTCAGAAGTCATTCTTACTATAAGACGAGCACATACAGCATGAAAGATTGCAAAATAAGCTTTAGTCCTAAATGAAAATGAATGAAGCAAAGGTCATTCCGAAGTAGATGTGCTTCTCTCATTATAAGACAAGCACATACAACTTTCCTAGTCTTACTAAAAAAGTTGCAAAACCACATCTAATGAATCAGATTCAACTTTCGTAGTCTGAAGATCCATTTCAAGTGCCATATCGAGATCTTCTTCAATAGATAGTAGTCCAGCATGCTAGGCTGAGGAGAAATAAAACCTTGGAGGGTTTAGCTTGCTGCCAGGTACCGTCTCCAGGAAGATGGTGACCTGAGTCCGAATCCCACCTTGAGGCCATCCTAAGGATTTATATCTTGTACTGACCTTTCCTGTCCTCACTTGGGACGCACATGTGCCCTTGAGGTTGGTTGGGTTCTCTAAGAGGGTCGGACAGCAAGATTATCATAAAAAACAAAAAACAAAACTAGTGGAAATCACCATGAGAATAATCTCAAGGGGTTTAGCGAGCTGGCCATATACCTACCTCAGGAAGCGAGAGACCTAAGTTCGAATCTCGGACACCCTAGGGATTTATATCTTGTGTTGACCCTGGCATGTGCTAACTTGGGGCGCACACATGCCCCTAGGATTAGTCGGGTGCTCTAAGAAGCCCAAACAAGAATCTCTGAGAACCCCTACAATTCTGAAACGTTGTTCTACTAAGGAAGCATGCATATCTATTCACCGTAATTTCACCGAGCAAAGGAGTTCAGACTTGATGAATCAGAGTATGCTTAGGCCAACTTTAAGTTCCAGGCTTTAGCAATCTAATCATCTATGTTTTTTTCGACTTAGAGTGCTATCATCTTCAACTCTTATCGCTATGTCTTCAACAATCCTTTCAGGGAAAATTTCAAAAAAACTCCTAAACTTTCACCTTAATGCTCCTAAAGCATCCAAACTATGCATAATATCAACTAAACCCCTGTAGAATATAAATGTACCAAAATTAGACCCCTACTGTCACACTCCGTTATCTTTTCAATGGAAAGTGATGGCGTGGAGCCTTAATGCCTTAAAGCTGCTAGTGTGGAGTATTTCAAGTGGTTACGTTACCACTTAAATTGTACAAATGCTAAGCACGTGACCAAAATCCTTTAAAAACCTTTCTTTCCCTTATTCATAACCTGTGTCTTCTTCTTCATCTTTTGTTTCGCCATGGATGCTGCTCCTTCATTTAGAGCATCCTTCACCCGATTAGGATTTTCTTCCTTTTTTTTTTACTTCGGTTGCTTATATAGATGACAAATGTGTTGCTTGCAATGCTGTTGTAGTAGGCTCTTTCTCCATTTTCTTAATCATCCACAAATGTTAATTTTTTTTCGAAAACAATAAATAAATCAGATCCATTAGATCATAAACAAATCAGATTAAACTTCGACGATTGTGTTGTTAATCATGTGTCTGTTTCAGTTTTATGTATTTATTTCGGAGATAGCTGTAATTTATTTAAGCAAAAGTAATAATATCAGAAATCGAGGAATCAATTTGAATGATTATTTATTTGTTTTTTGATTTGTTGGGCCATGACATATTATCTCTACCATCATTATCCATTCTCATATAGGGAAATGATCTAGTAGGAAGAGTCCTAGAAGCAAAACGATGCTCGATTTTTTATTTTGGATTTGTAGTGAAATGAAATACTCCAAAATTTTCATTTGTATGCTGTAAATGATGAAAAAAAATGAATAAAATTATATTTGTTTGCTACTTTTTCAACCTAATTTCAAGAACAATTCCTAAATTTCTCCCGAATATTTCCTACTTTCTTTTTTAATTTTTATAGCTATTGATTAATATTTTTTAAAATAATTATTCTTTTGTATTTTTTCAGAATTGGACGCCCTTTTTCCCTTGAATTTGACCAATTTTGCCGGACTTTTTCCAAGCCGATTTATTCCAATCGAGCTAGTGTACCCATGAAATCCTAAAATAATACAATGAAGTGTGCCCAAATACCTACTGGATTTTTTTATTTTGGAACATATGGTCCACACAGGCAACCCCTGGAGGGTGTGCATCCAGGACATGAGATTTTAATCATACTTAGAAAAACTTATACTGAGGATAAGTTTTCTATATTGGCATTTGAATGTTTGTCGCAAAAGTGAAATACTCACCTTTCATATGCTCTAAATGATGACAAGATCAAAAGGTAGGTAGAGCTTCCAATTTGGCGATGGATCAATTTTCAGCGATCTTGGAAGGTCACCAATTCAGTGCATATAGTAGAAAAAAATACAATTATTTTGATGATGAAAATCAACCCTTTTTTCTTTCAAACATGACTGCGGTTTCTCTAGTTCTTTTGTAAGACGTCCAATCCTTTTTCTATAATGTTAAAGTGAACTTGAATACTACTTTCAAACACTGGCTATGGACTTCCCTTCAAAATTTCTCTCTAGCCCCACTCTCAAATCGACACTAATAGTGTCGAAAGCTCACTCACCAGAGTCGTCTTCTCCAACTTTCAGCCTTATATAACTCTTATAGAATTTCACCATCTTTGAAAAAAAGAGGGAAATTTGTTGATAATCTATTTTCGACAGCGAATCGCTCTCTGTATGTTTGGGAGATTGCAGAATCGAGCGAGACAAAGAGAAGAAAACCCTAATCGGGTGAAGGAAACCCTAAATAAACAAGCAACATTCATGGAGAAACAGAAGATGAAGAAGAAAGAGGAAGAAGACACAAGTTGTGAATGAGGGAAATAAAGGTTTTTAAAGGGCTTTGGTCACGTGCTTAGCATATGTACAACATAAGTGGCCACGTCACTGCTTGAAATGCTCCACGTCAACGCCTTTAAGGTTTTAAGGCTCAACATCATCACTTTCCTTCGAAAAGATAACGGAGTGTGACAGTAGGGGTCTAAATTTGGTACATTTGTATTCTATAAGGATTTAGTTGATATTATGTATAGTTTGGGTGCTTTAGGGGCATTGACGTGAAAGTTCATGATTTTTTTTTTAAGGGAGCCATTACTTGCACACATTTTTCAAGTGATTGCACTACAAAAAATAAGACTGTTAGCTGCAGTCTTTTGCAGCCAAAAACTGCTGCTATTAACTAAAAAACTATTAAGACTATTAGCGGCAAGAGTATTAGCGACTGTTTTCTGTTAATAGTGACAGTTTATAGTTGCTGCTAATAGTCTTATTTTTTGTAGTGTTGCACCGGATTGCGCCGAATTTAAAAGAAAGTCTTGTAAGTTTCACGACCTATACTATGTGAAAACACCATCTAAACCGTTTGATTTGAAGGCAAGGATTTAAAGATGTCAATTGCAAAAGATTAGAGCAAAATATAATTTTCATCATTTGATTAAATAGAGTCAAGACTATTATATAATTCAACAGTTGACTATAATAGATATATTGATCATGAAATTCAAATCAGATGGCCCATATTGCATTTTTACATACCACATGCCTCTAAAAGACCAAACATTTCTTTAAATTGGGTGCAATCACTTGAAAAATGTGTGCAAGTAATGGCTCCCTTTTTTGAAAATTTCCCATCCTTTTATGTATAGTTCTCAATAGCTAAAACTAATAACAAGGCCAGTGCACAAGGAGGGCTGAACGGGTCTATCACTGTCAACTAACATGGTCAAATCTCAGTACATGCACATATAACACTACTCACTACTCCCACTGGGGCTAGGAACTAGGAAGTAAGCCCCACGAGGCAAAGGAGGCTCCCATTGATTCCGGTTCGATGGCTTTAGCTGTCTGATTATCTATATTTGAGTTGGGTCCTATCATTTTTTTTTTTTTTTTTGAAATGGAGTCCTATCATTTTCAACGCTTATCGACATTGCTTCAACAATCTTTTTAAGAATAGATCTCAAAGGCTAAAATTAATATCAAGACCAGTCCACCAAAGGCAGTGAACAGGAATAGATCTCAAAAGGTTAAAATTAATATCAAGACCAGTGCACCAAAGGTGGTGAACCTAATATGGTACAAATCTCAGCACATGCGCATATATTTATGAGTGCCAAACCATTGAAAGGTCAAACATGTGCTTTCAGTGATTTGGCACATACATATTTGTGCACCTCCCTAGGGTCCGGTGCAGGGAGGTTCAACCATGCACCCACCTTTGTACACGGGTCCGCTCCTAATCTCCCCTTCATACAATCTTTATGCACGGGTGATCAACTCAAAGTACTTATATAACGATGGTTCCCATTGAAAGCTTTTTCACCGAAATTTCAAGGTTCATGAAAAGAAAAAAGGGTACATGTTTTTGCAACCGTAGATTTGGTCCTCGCAACTGATGGTTTCACTATTAACACTCTTAACTGCCTTGAATCTAACGATGGAGATCCTTTTTCCTCCCAATCTTTCACACTATAGATCTTGAGATTATGGCCCTCATTTCATACGATCAGATGTTGATTCTACATGACACACACTTAGTGGCGGAACCCGGATTCTCATCTAGATGATGAATTAGATATATTTTTTTTACAATGAATATAAATATAAACTAATTTATATTATAAAATATATTTTTTATTAAAATTACATAAATTTTTTTTTTTTGACAATAAGACATTGACAATTTTATATCATTCATCTACAAAAAAATCAAACTCTACATTCATTGACAACTACTGTAAAGAAAATTTCTCTTAAAGCAATCGTTCTTGACAATTTGTTATGTTATGAAAATAATTAGCAATTATATCATTATCGAGGCTATCAAATATATCTTTTTCAATATATGTGATCAAATAGTCACTCATCAATCCATCTCTCATGTTATTGCGAAGCCTATTCTTCAGAATTTGCATCACAATATCAAATAAACCAAATCATACACAACATGCCTTTTCGTTTCTACCATTTTCTTCGCAAGGTTACTAATATCCTTCAAATAACAAAATCCTTTTGTTCGAGCGTATGTCAAATAATAAAGGTTTAAGCTGACCTCTAAGAACCAAACGATCTACTTCCACATAATAAAGGTATTCGTGTCACGTGAAATAAAAAAGCGGCCATTTGATGGCAAGCTCATGAGCCATATAAAAAAGCAACCATTTTCTACATAATGAAAATACCTAAAATAGTATTTAAATAAGATTATTGTATGATTTAATGACCATGAGCCATATAATTTAAAATAAGGATTCAAGATCATTTAAATTTTATTTTGATATTTAACAATTTTGGGCATTAAAATTCGACTTTGTATCTCACACCATTGAAGTGTGATTTATCATTAAGTACCATTTTTGGGATGCACTGTAACGACCCTAAAAATTTAAAACTGAATTTGTGGTGTTAGATTCATTTTGCACAGAGCGTGGTGTTAGTGCTCCATACCGGAACCTATCCTAGTTGAAAAAGTACACATTTTGGTTTTTCAAAAATGTTTTATATTTAAAATTATCCTTATTTGACACAAGTTATGTGGTGGCCTAGTGGTTGAAAGACTTTGGTTATAAACAAGAGGTCTAAGGATCAAATCTTGCTATGTGAGTTTAAACCTCTATTTTAAACCTTGAAATAAAAGCCTATACACCCTTATTTAGTGTGACCGCTTAACACTGAATTAATGCCCATATATTATAAATAAGAAAGCTACGGAGAACCCTAAACCATTATTATAAGAATTCTTCTTAAAAACCTACATTACTCCATCTTCTTCTATAGCCACCTTTTTCTAAAAACACTCTAATCTCTTTTAAATCTCTTGTGTGTTCTTCCACAAGAACCACTATAGTATTTTTCTATCGTCAAATCGAGGTGGAGACAGCGGAACCGTTGCCGGCCCATCGTGTGGACGCCGATCTCTATCGCCCTAACCGCCATCGATTCGCCGAGCACGCTTCAAGAGGTGGGTGCCCCTCGATCGATCTTAAAATATTCAACTTTTTATTTTAATAATAATAAGAATAAATATATATATATATATATTTATATATATATATATATATATATAATGAATATCTATTTATCTTATTTAGGTATTCAAAAGTTATATATATACATGTATTTCGGTGTGTATAATAACATAAATCCTATATATGGACATATAATAGTTGCCCGTGATGTATATAGATATAAAATGAATATATATAGTGTTTTGTATTGCTTATATAAGTGTTTACAGTGGAGAGAGAGAGAGAGAGAGAGAGCTCTTCTTCTCCACAATTTCCCAACATGAAGATAAGATATATTTGGGATCGGCCCAACTAAATGCCGACAATGCTTGATAACTTGCCCGTGCCAACTATTGTAGTTAAGGGCACTTTGAAGAATTTTACCTGATATGAATACTTTGGTGCAACCATCCTTTTAGCACCATTGATTTCAAATGAAATAAATTCAAGGTTGGACCTGGTGGGCCCAACCCAAGAAATAGAACAGAGATGGACCATCTCCACAAATTGAAATCCTCGAGACATCTAATGGTTCAGAACTCGAGAATTTGGCCCACAAATCAAGAAAATTAAAAGGCTATTTAGAGATCAGTGAACATGAAGGATTTGACCCTTAGATTTGAGACCTTAGAGGTCAAAATAAATTGGGCCCAACGACCTAATACCTTAGAATCATTTTTCTTAAATATCTGATGGTTCAGATCTATTCAATCTGATCGCCATATGGTAGGTACACTAAGTGTGCACTTGATTGCTAGATCTTGTAAAACGTTGACTGGAAGATCTAGTGTGCTAGAGATCGAATTGGGATCGGGACAAAAGAATCAACCTTAGGTAAAATTTTATTGTCTAACCATCCAATGGTTCAGATTAGAGGATAAATAACTCAAAGTTCGTGCCTTCTTATTTTAACCTTAGGTGCCACATGGAATAATACATGGGTTACCTTTGACCCTTAATTTTGAGAATTATGCAAGTGGCCCATAGGACCAACTTCAAAACGATCTCAATAGTAACTCAATGTAATCTAATGGATCGAAGTGTCACTAAAATTTCTAGGACGACTTTGAGGCTCGTAAATTAGAAAATTTAGTGAGGATATTAACCCTTGTATAACTAGGCTAAGTGGATCATTTGATCGCCACATTGACCCACTCTTAGGTCAAATTAGTAAAAGGTGTCGATACTAAGATCGACAAATATTATGAAACTTTAAATGTATGTCTGATCAAGAATCGACGGCCCATAGAAGGTTTCTCCAAAAATTTTGTATGAAATATCTTTTTCAAATATTAATTATTATTTTATATTCACAAGTATGTAAGATGTATGAAATAGTTTCTTTTGGCCAAGTTAGTCCTTTCATCATATGGCATGCACCACATAGAAAAATCACGATATAGGGCATACGCACAATTAAAAAGAAATAAGCTATGTCACACACGACTTTTAAGCCTTCGTCATGGTGGATTCCGTCAAGTCACGTGAACTTGAATGTAGGCATCCATGCCGGATGCAACACCTCTATGGGAGTATGGTCGCCACATAAGTATATCCAGTTACTACGAACCCGCCCCTTGGGAAGCGTGATTTTGTGAATCTTATCGCACTGCGGCTCACTTCAAATTAAGTTTTCAAAGAAACAATAAGAAATGATATGTAAGATAAGGTAAGCTACTTAATACACGGATAATTGTTACGCCAGAAGGCCAAAGAAAATACAAATTAAGTTTCTACACGCTTATGTCTTGCGTACACCGCAAGATCTAACGTCTGCATACCAAGACGGGTCTTAAGGACAATATGATAACAAAGGTCCCGAATGTAAGGGACACCGACGAATGCATGCAACCACATCGGATGGTGGTATACGATATGATATGGGGGTTACGTGGTTATCTACACGTGGATGTCGCGTGATAGGCTCGAGCAGCGGTCCTGCCACAGGTCGTACACGAAAATAAGGTAAGATGCGAAGCACGTTGCGTAGGCGTATGGGCGAATATTAAGTCTTAAGATATGCCACATAGGAAAAGTCGACAAAGCATGACAAAAGGAGATCGAGAACTTGATGCATCATATTTATTTCATGTTATGTCAAGTCTTTTCATTTTATGTTACTTTTTTTTTATGCTATATTTTCATTTTGTTATGATAGATATGAGATCTTAGATGTTTTTGTAATCATTTATAGCTGTTTGATTTATTTCAAAATGTATCGCAACTCAAGCGATTGCACACACGATCACCTGAGTATTTTATGGTGGATCGATTGTGCAACCTGCTAAGTTTACGTGACTGAGTAAACTCACCCCTCTCCAAAACTAACAGTTGCAGGTGAGAACTCTGATTTTTCCATCACTGAGGATGGGGATCTTCTTTATTCTGATGCGGCTCAAGAGCGTGAAGACGTCGGCTACCATTTGGACGAGGGAATAGATCCGACGGATTACTTTGAGCATTGAGAGATTCTTAGTCATAGTTTTATTATTTTTCAGGGGAGATTTGTTATTAGATACTTTTATTTTTCAGCACCAATCTTGGGTTTGCGTTAGGACTGTTTTATTCTACGTAAAACCTCTGCTTGCTTTCGATTATAGATGCATGATTAGGATTTATCACTTAATTAACGTCATCTACGTTTTCCGCTGTTGTTTTCTTGAATAATTTATTTTTAAATGATGCTATTAAATGCCTTGATCCATATGCTAAATCGGTATAAGAATTATGTGTATGTCCGCTTATCGCCTTAACAAGCGTGCGGTGTCATAACACGGAATTCTAGGCCCTTGAGGTCGGGTAAGGATTCTGGGTCGTGACATGCACATATGTGATCAATCTAAATTCTCAAAGGAACATGCCTATATGTGATCAATCTAAATTCTCCAAGTGGTGCACATATGTGATCAATCTAAATTCTTCAAGTGGAAATCCATCTATAGAACATTTCTCAGTCCAAGTGGAAATCCATCAATGGAAAATGCCCAAAGGAAAATGCTAATAATTTAAATTCCCATAAACACTATTTTTGGACACCTAAGATTGCAAAAGGGCTTTAGATTTTAGAGATTTATGCTTTTTAGGGTTTAATGAAAATTAGGGATTTAGGATCTACACAAGGTCACATACATCACATATAAATTTATGCATATATTATTCTAAATATATCAACATTTCTTAAACATAAATTAATCTTTTTTAGTCAACCAAATAAAATTACAAATTTAAATTTAGACAAGAAAATTACCTCCGATTTAGTACCGATCCGACAAAATTTTAACTCAATAAACTCTGATTTAATGTTGATCCTATTGTGTGAGCCGACAAATCCGATTTCAACAAAGTCTATACAATATATTTTAAAATGTAATTAATATTTTACCAAATAAAATATTAAATTTAATGAAAATAAAACCCTATATTTAGTGAAAATTAACCTATCTCTAAATCAATGCAAATATTTAAATACTACCTAAACCAAATAAAAAAGAAAATAAGAAAATGATAGAGAGAGAGAGAGGGAGAGGAAGAAGGGGAGTAGAAGAAGGAGAAGAAGGAAGAGAGAGTTGAGAAGAAGGGGCTGAGAAAAAGAAGAGAGGGTTGTTGCTTGCTGAGAAGAAGAGAAAGAGAAGGTTGAGACTTGAGAGAGAGAGACGGGGGCTTGCGGGAGGAGGGCGTCGATGGTGTTTGCCAAGCTTTGGTGTGAGCCGAAGGAAGGAAGGAAAGAGAGGGTGTTGGGTTTAGTTTAGAGAGGGTTTGGGACCTTTGGGTATTTTAGGTTAGATATATCTTTAAAAAAAAATTATTTTTATTTTTTTTGGGTTGAGTGCAGGGGCTCTCCCCCACTGGGGCACACATAGTTCCTCCACTATACACATCTCCAAAATGACCAAGATTATGGTGTACCATGTGAAGAATACTCAAGTCACTTTTTGGGATGTGTTCCATGTTGAATCAATATTTGATTGTCTGATAGGTAAGTTTTGGTCTCAAAAGATGTATTATATAAAAGATTAGGTTGAAAAATAAACTTCATCATCTGATTCAAGCTGGGGTAGAACTATCAGTTGGAGAAATTAAATCCTCGGTTGCAAAAATCGGTACTAAGAGAAAAAGCCCTTTATGCATGAGATTCTGTCTGAAAATGATTTAAACCTATTTCAAGGGTTTGAAATTTACAACTGGCCATAAGATTTGATTGCACATGTAGCTTCCTAAGTGGTGACTACAAAATTTGTTATCGTCAAAATAAGCTCCTTTTAGTACGTACGGCCGTACATGGGTATTTTACTCTCAAAGTTTAACTAAAAACAAAAAGTGCCGTATTCCTCATTTTCGTAACTGAAGTTGGCATTGGGTAAGTGACGATGTGGTGTCTTTTTTATTTTCTCTTTATGGTATGTCATATTTACACTCGGCTCCCCATTTTTCACCTATTTACAATATAGCCCTTTATAACAATTCTAAATTTTTAAAAATGTTAAATCGTCGATCTTTGACGAGAATGCGACTTTTTGATTGATTTGACCAGAGTCAAACATTTGACTTATGTAACGTGGCCTCGAAACCCCACTGGTTATAATTAGAGTTACGTGTCAAGCACATTAAAGCCCAACTCGTACCCTATATAGAGTGTACACGTGTTGTGCATGTTGCACACGAACCCGAGCCAATGCTAGAACTTGGGCCTCTACTCGAATACGCCAACTATGTGGGCCAACTATTTGGGCCAACTAGTTGGGTCGACTAATTAGGCCAACTATTTGGGCTGACTTTGAACTTCAATTAGAACCTTTGAAGAAGTGATAAATACCTAAATTTTCAGACTCATAGGTCCTGATCAGGTGCTTGTCCATTGGGAAACGCATCATCGTTTCAAAATTTTCAAACGAGATCGTTTCGGGTCCGTTTGAGCCTCGTGTAAGACTTTTGGACTAAAGCTCATACACCGTGGTGTTGTATTGGCTTAACGCCGAATCCCGTGTGACTAGTAGTTTGGGTGTGCAGGCCTCAAATCGAACAAAAAGTTTAGTTTGTATAATAGTTAACACTTTATTTATATGAATGTGCCAAATACCGCACTAAACTAATATGCCGTTTTGGGTGTACGAGCTTCACACCGAAGCCACCCCCAAGTTAAAAGCAAAACCCCTCAAGTGGGTTCATTTGCTTGCAAATTTTGAGAAAGAGAGTGAGAGCGTGAGAGAAAATAAAAAGGAGCATGCCCCTTGTATTTTGGCCAATTTCTCCTCCTGTTTCTTCTTCTTCTTCGATCAATTGTCGCAAGGGAATGTCGATCGTCGACGTGGTGATAATTCAGGAGCGTGGGAACTTATTTTTTCCAAACCCTCTTTCATTTTGGTTAGAAACCCTGATTGGAACCCTCTTTTGAACGATCCGCATCTCCCGAGGATTTAGTGAGTTCATTGGGTGCAAGCCATGGAATTTCACCCTTGATTTCATCCTTTTTTTTTATTGGGAGAAGATCGGGTTTCGAAATCTTGGATGTGAGAGAAGCGTGTGTTTTGGAGTGATCGATGTCATCCATCGTGTGCTCTGATTTCGCGAGTTTTAGAATGTAAGATTGTAATTAATAGTGTGTATTTAGTTTATGTTTCACTTGTGTGTGATTTGGAGTGAGTGGAATGAATTTTCATCGATTCGGATGGAAGAAGAAGAAGCTCGAAGGGTTTTTGAAGCTGTCAAAACCGATCGATCGATTTTGAAATTGATCGATCAGATTGTATAGAACATGAAAGTGTTAAAATTATGGAGAGAATCGAACGAACAAATTTTTTTGCCTTGGAAAAATCGATCATTCGATTTTGGAAATCGATCGTTCGATTTTGGACTATGATATCGACACAACTACAGTATTTTGGTCGTAAGTTTTTGCTCCGAACTCCGATTGACGCAATTCTCACGGCGTTGGAAAGAGGACAACATACCCTATAACTTGTATGAACTAATAAATTCTTAAATCAAAATTTTTAAAGTTCAAAATTGAGGGGAAAGTTTGTACAAATTCCACATGATTCGATGTTAGCACGAACTTGTCCATTCCGCCACAATTTGAGGAAACTTAAAGAAACTTTGACATGTGGAATTTATTAGTCATTGACATGTGTTTTACGAAATATTACGATGTAGATTGAGGTCGGGACGCCATCGATAGGACCTTGCTTTATTTCGCTCGATTTCGAGGTTGATGTAGGAAGACTTCATTGCACAATTATATTTGATTTCAATTCATGGAATGTGTGATTAGGATTTGAATGGTGATCTTTTGAACATATAATTTGGACCCTTTGAAGTTAGATTTGCAAATTACGTTTTGAATTAATGAGCATCGAATTCTCTGAATAGTTGTAGGAAAATTTCAATGCACAATTATGTTTTAAAATTTAAATCATGTTTTTGATGGTAATTTTGCACTAAATGATATTTGATTTTGTTAAATCTGATTGCACCTGCATATTAAAAATACTTTTGACTATTAAGAATTTATTTTTGTCTGAGTATTTGGATGCATTGAACCTTTGAAAGTTGCATCAAATTTTTGGAAATATTAAACTCTTCGAAAATGAAATTCTAATTTAAAAAATGAGTATGAGCACTGACTTTCTAAACTCATACTCTGAACCTTGAACTTTCGGTCATTGAACTCCCGTTATTGATTTCTGAAAGTTAAACTCCGTCATTGACTGTGAACTCTGAATCCGAATTTTGATTTGTTTGAATCTAAAAAACAAGTGGCGGAGAGGACTTGAGGCTCCGAAGAGGGGTTGAGTCCCTAGGGGGTTTACCCTGTTTCCACTATGGAATGCTTTATTTTTTCTATGGGATACTTTAGCCCCTCCTTGATTGTGTTATCTGATATATTCTGTTCTCCGCTAAGGGATGATTTAATCTTATATGTTCTGTTCCCCGCTAAGGGATGATTCGATATGATGTTTTGGTCACACATAAGTAATAAAGAGGAGTTGAGGCTCCGAGATTTTTACTCTCTACTTTTCGCTATGGGATGCTTTGTTTATGATGCTTTAGCCCCTCGTTGATTGTGTTGCCTGATATGTTCTGTTCCTTGCTAAGGGATGATTTAATATGATGTTTTGGTCACACATCGTTGATAAAGAGGAGTTGAAGCTCCGAGGTTTTTACTCTATTTCCGCTATGGGATGCTTTGTTTCTGATGCTTTAGTCTGATATTCTGATGTCTTACATTTTGATTCGTTCTGTTTCCGTTATGCTTTGTTATGATGTCTGACATTTTGATTTGTGTTGTTTCCGCTATGCGATGTTCTGATGTCTGACATTCTGATTCGTTCTGTTTCCGCTTCTAATCTGATTCATTCTGTTTTTGCTTATGATCCGATTTGCTCTGTTTTCGTACATGACATGATTAGTTCTATTTCTGCTGAGGATTTTTTGATATGACACGTTCTACACATTGCTTCAGTTCTTTGATATAACACGTTTTAATTGTGATTTTGAAATAAGTATTGTTTCAGATTCTGTATTTGATAAGAAAACTACTTTTGAATTCAGTCATTGAATTCATGCTTTGAATTGATAAGATATGATCTTTGCATTGACTTTTCTCTACTGTGCTTAGACTGTTAGTTTATCCCAACTATACGTAATAGATGTAGCTCCAGACCAGGGTCCAGAGCTTGAGAACGACCCAGAGTACGTGTCGGAAGACGAAGGTCTTCCACTTGAGGATTTCTACCCTTAGATTTGGAGTGTGGACTGGGTATAGTGGCTTTTGGTTTTCGAGGTTTTGGGCTTGGTACGTCCAATTGTTTTGTAGAATGATAGAATTAGTTTTTGTATATACATTTTGAGTACCATTATTTGGATGATAGTTGGCCATCATTGGTGCGTTGTGTTAGTTTATTTCATATTTCGTATAGAAATGTAAATTTTCAGTTCTGCCATATGTATCTTTACTTTAATTTTCGCATATTTGTGGAAGTATCAAATGCTCTGTAATCAGATTGTATTCTGCGATTTGACGGTACGGGTTTTCCCAGTGTGTTTAAAGTTAAAGAAAAAAAATAATAAATCTCATAAAATCATGATGGGAAAATCCGGACTATCACACCCTTGCTTTTGTGTTTTCTTTACATCAGCCAATGATTGTTTCAAAATTAAACTTTGATTTCTTTGAATCAGATAATGGAAATAATTTTTCTCCACAATCTTCCACCTAATGAATCTTTGAGATCAGGAGCCTACCAATAGGCAATCCAATTTTGATTTCACATGAGAGACTAACAAAAAAGTGAAAATGATCATAAGTATCTCCATCAAACATGATTCTTGGATTACTTTTCGAGATGTGTATCTTGTGAATCAAAATTTAACCGTCCGATTGTAGGCTCATGATCTCAAGATCCATCAGTTCAAAGATCAAGGCGAAAAAAAATCTCCCTCGATTGATCCAAAGCAGTCAAATGTATTTTGTCGATTAGTAGTAAATATGAAAAACACAAAAGTAAGGGAAACAGCGTAAGTTGGTAACTGCAAAAAGTCCTATTTTAAGGTAAGCTAGGTTCCCTGCTCCTGGTATTTGATATCCATCAAGATCTATGTTGCAAGAGATGGAGTCCAAAGACAATCTCCATTATCTTTTTGGAAGTCATGTTCAATTCATGTTATGTTGGATTTATATGGTAGCCGTAATTTTAGATAGGGCTGAGCCAGCGTCAATCTCAGCCTTATCTCAGCCCAGCCTATGGCCACTTAGCCTATCAATACCATGCAATAATGGAACACTCTCTGATTTCAATGGTACTAATCATAATCTAATTCCAACTCTTTGTTGCTGATTTTTTTTTTTACTTTTTACCATAAAACTATATGAAATTTGGCAAAGCCAAATAAATAAGTTAAACTAAAATTATGACATTGAAAACATTAATTAGCATATATATATATATAGCAAATATGCACGTGCAAAAGCACTTGTCGTTGTTGATATATGGATGAATCTATGCATTCAGACTTCAAATCATATGTCATGTGATACCTGATATTAAGATAATGTCTTCTATTAATAACGATTGATATTATAATTAACAGATCATATGGTTTACATTATCCTAAAACACTATTTTTCAGCTTGTTATACTTCAATTTATAATCATAAAAATAAAATTTTTAATTGTCTGATTAAGTAGTTGACTGCGTTTAATTATATGATAGAGATTATTTTATGTGCTTGTCTTTTGCACAAAAGATCTTTATATAAAATAGAGTGTTTTCAGTAAGGTCTGGTCAGGCGTTAGGTGGGTTGGACACATGCCCTCAATCCTTTAGGTTAAAGTCGGGATAGGTGTGTCAGGTTGGGTTGGGCACATTGACCCTTCGGGTATTAGGTCGAGTCGCGGTGCACCATCGGGCCAGGTTAGGTCAACATATGCCATTTCTCAATCATACTGTCAAACCTTTAACACGACCTAGTTTGTTTTGGAGATGTGTGCCATGTGGAATCAGTATATAAACGTTTGATGGGTGGACCATGATCTCAAGATCAATTATGTGAAACTAAGGTATATATTGCCTATATCAGCCGATATGACCGCCCCCGGCTGATATGCCCGATATCCATTATTTTTAAGGAATGGGCTCGAAAAACACGTTTATACACGTGCAAATGCACGTGGATTTTAGGATCATTAAATG
Organism: Chloranthus sessilifolius; assembly: GCA_021018995.1. NCBI lineage: Eukaryota > Viridiplantae > Streptophyta > Magnoliopsida > Chloranthales > Chloranthaceae > Chloranthus > Chloranthus sessilifolius. The sequence continues at coordinate 21,812,995 of CM037589.1, forward strand.
ATTGAATTTGATTTTTAGACATCTATCGAGTATGATAACCATAGTTTGAAATATCACTCGTGAAGAGACATTTCGGGCAATGCTTTTCGCATCTTGGGGCTCAACGAGAAGAGAAACAGACGACTTCTTGCCACGAGATGTACTAATACTCAAAGTGAAATTTGTATAGTGTGTTATATTAGTACACCCACATAATTGAGATGTGACACTGTTTTCACTTAATGAATCTAACTTAACTATGTGATGAGTCTATGAAGGTTATCATATTTCGCCCAAATGATTTCCATCATCTAAGTTAAAGCTGCCAACAAATTTTTTTTCTTTGTCAAAGTGAGATGGCTGTAACATAAGGCGGCCGAAGAAACGGTTGGTAGAGGGAGGCGAGAGATCGGACGGCGGAGATCTTGTCCGAAATTTGTTGAGAAATTTTGACGGCGACAATAAGCCGTTGGTTTCGACGTTGAATAAGTACGTTAGGTTGATTAGAATTGAGCATTGTTTTCTTTTGCTGGAAGAGCTTGGGAAGAGACACTACAAAAAATAAGACTATTAGCGGCAGTTTTTTATTAGCTTGGGAAGAGACACTACAAAAAATAAGACTATTAGTTCTGTCGCTATAAAAAATTGTCGTTACAAAAATAATAGTGACAGTTTTTTGTAGCGACAGGACTAATAGCGACAGTTTTTTGTTAAAAAAAGCTGCCGCTAATAGTCTTATTTTTTGTAGTGAGAGAAATAGCTTCAATGCCTTGAGGTTGGGTTTTTTTTTTAATGAAAAAAAGCTAATTAAACGTAAACTGAAGAATCTGCAAACCTGCAAATGATCACACCTTCTCTTTCCTTTGCTCTAATTCGATGGGAATCGCAGACAAAATCTGTAAGGAATGACGTTTGAGGTGAGAGAAAAAAGTGCATGGAAGAGAGAGAAAGCGAGGGAAGAGGGTTGAGGGTTGTTTTGCAAACCCTAAACTTTTATTTTGTGTTTTGGTTTTATTGGGGTTCGAAGAGTCGTAGGGCTCAAACTTTTAATCTGATCGTTAATATAATGAGGTAGGGAAAACTCTGTTTTTAGGGTTTTCGGGACTTGCAGCTAAGGTATGAGTTAGGAGTATTGTAGGTATTACAAAATGTGACAAAAACTACTTTTAGTTTTATATGGTAGTAAGATATATATATATACTTGGGCCGGGTTGGGCCAGGCTTTTTGAATTCTAATTCAAACCTCGGCTGACTCAATGCTAGGCGTGGTCGGCTGACTCAATGCTAGGCGGGGTCCGGACAATCCTAGCCTTATATAGTGTCTGATCTTCTTTCAAATTATTCAAAAAGCAATCGCTAGATCATGATACACTTATCACAAACATATGATTAATTCACATAGCAGACATCCAAAAAGGTGCCTTCAGTAGAAAGTGACACGTCACTCTAGGCTACCTACTGTAATGACCTAACTTGGTCCAGGATAACAAGTGGCACATTACTTTAGGCTACCTATGATGATGATCTAACTTGGTCCAAGATAATGTTGTCTGATTCTATCACACAAGGCTCTATAATTTGAAAACATATCTCACGGGGAAGGAAAGAGACTTAGATTATGATCATGTTTTCGCTATAGGATTCTCTCTCCTCACCTAATAGATGCTCTAGTCTCAATTTGATTACAAACTCCTCTTGAACCTGAGCTATAAGTGAACCTTTTCCCATTCGCTAGGTCGAATTGAGTCATCACTCATCACACTTATCTGTACTAATTTTTCTAGTCAAAGTCCTTCTTCTTTCTTTTTTCACATCCCAAGGCAGCCTGAACGTAGTAAGCCATAAATCGGCTTCTTTATGAGTGGCGACGTCATGTAGTGACGAGTGACGAGTGACGAGATGGGGTTTGTTTTTTCTAGGGAAGGTGTCATTCTAATAAATGGACCCTTTTCAGGCCACCATAGCAATAACCACGAGAATGATGATCCTTTGAAAAGCCGACTTTTAAGGGACATTGAATTCTATGTATGATGCCATTTGAAAAGCTGGTTTTTTCTACAGAGGTGTATTAATGGGTCCATCTACAGTGGGATTTGAGATAGGGAACCGGTACTTGCAACCAAATGTTCGGTAAGGCCAACAAATGTTTTGACACCCTTGGACCTGACGATGGATGTTGTTTTTCATCGTAATCTTTCACACGAAAGATCTTGAGATCGTGACCCACCTATTAGACGGTCAGATCTTGATTCCACATGGTGCACATAGCAACAATGATCATGATCACAGCGTCCCATGAGAAGAGTTCTCGGGTCACTTTGGGGGATGTTTGTCACATAGAATCAACATCTGAATGCCTAATAAGCGGTACATGATTTTAAGATCTATTCTGTAGAAGATTGAGACTAAGACGATCACTATCATTTAATTCAAGGCATTACTCTCACGGTGAAAAACCAAACACAGTACCCATTTGAAAATACTTTATTTGAAGGATCTAATCGAAAGAACAGGCTACTATCTTAGCTTAGTTAAACTTGGTTTTACATTGATTCCTCCCATTGGACATCCATTTCCAATTACCTAAAATATGCTACACATAAGGACAAAAACAAAAAAATCGTCTATCTCGGGTCCGACACCTGCAAACCACAAGGGGAAACAAAAAAGGTCTTAAAGACCAATTTAAACCCAATTTTCGTCAAATTAACTTTTTAAAAGTCAGCTCTTTATTTGGGTTGAAAAACTTTCATATCAAAAGACTGAATTTGTGATTAAAAAATGGACTGTACCGCAGACAGGTTTTGTGCAAGCACAGCTGATGTGACATAACGCAATTGGTTGCAAGTGCAATGGGGCTTAAGCAATGCATGTCGGGGCAGTCCGTCATGCCACATGTCATCAGTCGCCTGCACTCTGTCTGCACAAAACCTGGCTGCCGTTGGGAATTTTCCTTAAAAAATTAAGGACCATTTGTATGGAAATGCTTGGTAGAAGGTTTGGGCTATCAAGCATGAAAGCATAGTTCTGAGTGCAGCTGATTTGTGCATAGAAAGCGAGAGGCTAGGTTTGTATTCCATCCGCTCCTAGCATCCCGTACCAACGAGACCAGCATTGGGTAATAGCCTTTTTTTTTTCAGATAAAAAAATAATCAAGCGTGAGATAGGGACTAAATCAAAACTAAAATAAAAAATCAGGACCATCATTCAACAACAAAAATTAAAGCAAGCTCAATTGGTAAATCTGTCCTCCGAATTCCAATCAATAAGAGTGTCAGAGCAGGCTCCAAGTAGTGTAAGCCAATCACTACTTCTGGCGATCGACGGGAAGTTTAATTCTGAAGTGGGTCAGTTTGTTGGAAGAATAGAATGCATGTAAATAAGCTGATCGAATGAGGAAGCGATGATATGGAGCAGCAAAACAACAGTAGAAGCTGTTGGAATTCTGTGTGACTCCCAAAACCAGCTCCATTTCTAGATTTCAGTCGTGAATTCATGGCTGATGAGTTTGTTGAATTTGATATCAACATTAAGCTTTAATTTAGCCTATTCGGAGCAGTATCCTACTTAGGTATCTCAAGGTACTTGATGTTGAAGGCTTCAACCCAATATTTTAGTGGAAGATGTGAGCGCGCAAGCAAGGGTAGACCCATCTCCATAATGTATCAAATTACATGGACAATTGAACTGGGTCACATAGAGTGGAGAAAGACCTACTCTCATACCATGATAAATTTGTCCATCCATTTCAAAATCATTTGGCAATGAGTAGAGAGACCCAGGCCAGATGTGGGACTAAACATCGACACTTGAATATGTAATGAGTTTCATTTGGGATTGCCCGGAGAAACAATTTTTTTTTAAATGCGGAAGTTTATTTCCCTCCGAGTTTGCAGACAAAGGCTGCAAATGTAAACTTCAGCATACTTGAAATTAGTCCGTCTCCTTTGGCTACCGTTTGAAACTCTCTCTCTAATTCATTGTTCAACCGACATTTTCTAGAGCGATCAATACTTCAATAGGGAAGATAGAATTCCCAATTCCATACAAATTGCATGCTTTAAAGTTTTATACCTGTGCCAATAGGATTTGAACCAGTGGGGGGTCTTGGGATCCCTCATCGCAAGTTTTTTTTCTTTTAAGTTTTTTAAGTTACATCTTTTTGGCGGCAAGATCTTTTAATAAGGATCCCCAAAATCTCAAAACTTCTTAAGATATGTCAAAAACTTTTTTTTTTATCCACAAATTTTTTTACTTAAATAGACTCCAAAAATTCTCTCTCTCTCTCTCTCTCCAAATCACATTCCAAAATTCTCTCTCAATTCCTCAAGCCCAACTACTCCATTCTCCAATCTCTATGTCACTTTCTCTCTCCCTCTCTCTCTCTCTCACACACACAGAGTCTTCTCCCACTCCTAAGTCCCAACGTCTCTTTCTTCTCTCTCTCTCTCTCTCTCAAATCTTAGCCACCTATCTCTTTCTATGACACCTTATTCATTCTCTGATCGCCAATGCCAAGATCTCAAATTATCATTGATTTTTCGTTGAAGTCAAATATACGCTATAATTATTATTTTTTAATAAAAAATGAAAGTCTTAATTTATTATTCAAAGTATAATTATTTTTAGCGACATTCATGTACCAAATAGTATTTAAACAATCTTCTACTATTAAATTAGAAATTTTGATCTCACACTATTAAAGTTTTCTTTACTATTATTACTATCGTACAACTATAAGGGATCCCCCATCAAAAAAATCTTGGCTTCGCCACTGATTTAAACTATTTTACCTTGAATCTAGATTCCCTGGCATCTTTAAAGTTCAAATTCCCAGAACTAGTAGCTTCCCAAATGACCTTAGCTGCGTATGGCATAGCTCTCTGCTAGCCCCTATTATAGCAGAGTTTACCTGCTTCAATAGGTTCCAATCCTTTTTGTTAACATTCTGCTACCTGCTTTAGCAAATATCCCTTCTCCTTGATAACTCCTCATATAGTAAGATTTTATGCAAGATTTATCTGTTCAGCAATTCTACCCTCCTCTTTACTCCCTCATTGCCAGAGCAGATTTTATTTGCTCTGATAAAGAGTTAGTAGAGAGGATAGAGATTGCTGCTAGAACAAGTAAATCCTCGATTGCAGAGAGTTAGAATAGAGAATTGGAATCAACTAAAGCAAGTAAACTCTGTTGTGCAAGAGCTAGCAAAGAGCTATATCATTCGCAACTCTTATCTCACCCCAATACTAGGAGGTGGATGAACAACAACCACTTGAATCAGTTGCTCTATACCAATTTGCTACCATGCTGACCTTGGCATCTAGAGGGATAGCGCTTTGGAAAGCACTTTTTCTTCCAAAAGCACCAAATCTAACTAAGGATCACTCCAAAGTTTATCTTATGGCCATCTCCCAATAAATTTCGAATGTTATTTATGAAGATTTGTCAATGCAGTAGGATGCCACGCCAGCCCCACGAATCTCTATGCCGAAGGATACCTTTCCAAGTCTCTTTCATGAAAAAATGAAAAAAACAAATACCATTTAAGAGATTGCATACAATAGTCCTATTGAATAAAGATTTCTTATTTACACATCTTTTCCACCTGCATTGGACTTTTTTTTTTTTAAATATTGTTAAAATTATAAATAAAGAGGAAAATAAGAAGTAGATAGAAATATAGAAAACACAAATTGCCACAAATAGATTAGCTTGCGTATTCTGAGCATAAAGTATATAAATAAGATTACAAATATAATCGTGAGTGATTGCAATAACATAGGTAGTTATTTCACACTAAGATTACAAATACAAGATAACTGATGTGTGGTAGTTATCAAATAACATGAACGCTGACAAATATCAATAACATAAATCAAATCAGAACCACTATTATCAGTGCTCCATTTATTGTGTGCACCTGCACATATTACTATTTCGGTGCAATTACTACGATTGAAAGTAGAGTTGAATTGGAGTGGATTCGGGTTGCGGGCAGCTCACATCATTGCCATGTAACCTCGCAATGGGTAGCGGTTCCTTCCTCTTTCCGGCCTTCCAATGAACAACTCCGTCTCAACATCGGGATGTTCAGTACTATCATCATAGGGGATAACTTCACCGGGGTCACTCGACTGTTGCTGCTGCTGCTGTGCCACCTCACACTGCAAAAAATGGCAAATATAAATTTGAAATAGCACTGTTCAACAAGACCCAGACAAGAGATTACTAGTAAAACATCTCACCGTCTTTGACAATATAGCATTTTCTTCTGAGAGAATTTGCACCTGATCTCAATGAAAAAGCCAGTTAGCATTATTAATCATTAAGCACTTATCAAGTCTCAAGTATAAAACTACTAGTTGTAATTTGGTAATCAACCAAATTCTCGCCCCAATTTCCAAATTAGGTGAAACAACTATCAACCAATTCTTGAAAAAAGACGGCATTCACAGAGGAGAAGAAAGCCTTTGGTAGGGTTCTTGCAGACGATAGGGGTTCAATGGAGGTTCTGCATAGGCTATTAATGGAGTTGCAGAGATATCGTCAGTTCTAAAATTTTAAATGTGTTGTTGAAAATGATGATGGATTGTTTCCCTTGTAGGGGTTCCCTTGTAGGGGTTGGAATCTTCCAGCCTTTTGCAAGTGTGTTATTTTTCATTTGAAAACTCTTTCTCTTATATTCAGAATTTAATTTTGTGTGCAGATTCCTTTTATCCCATGTGCAATCATCTAAGATGTGTGCCCCATAACAAATCTCGTGTGGAAGTATTCTCTCCCCTTGTTATATTGGTCATATTTAAAAAGTGACGTCGGGCCATGCATGTATATTTCAAAGCTTACTTGTTCCTTTAGTTGCTTGATCTGCTCCTTAATTAATTGACTCTGAAATGTGGAAAACACAAAGTTTAATGTTAATGGGGACGTAGAGATTTCCGTATACCTGAATCAATCAGGTAACCTTGTGATTTACCTTTCTCACTCTGATGTTGCTTAGGCTTCGCTCCAACTGATCCTCTATGATTTGTATTTCCTCTATGGAACATGACCCCAAACCTTCTCCCATAAGCTTCCTGCAAATTTTCCAACTTGGATTTCTTAAAAACGAAAATCTTAAATTGTGGAAAGAGATGTTAGAAATATAGGTTTCTAGGTCATAGTCACCAAGTCGGGATTCGGGAAGACAGGAAGAAAATTTAAAAAAAAAAAAAATAGCAAAAAATTGGAAACTTCAGGAAAATTTAAGAAAAAGTATTATAAAATGAAAATTAAGATTAAGCAATATGAACTAATACAAAAAATATTAAAAAGTAGTCATTTATTGAAAAGTCAGAAATTGATTGCGATTTAATCACGAAATTCATTTAAAAAAGATTTTTGGAAAAGTTGGGATTAAAATGTGATTTATTCATTATGTGAACAAGTCGTGTTTTATTTGCGACTTTTTCAAAAAGTCAGAATTTGGTGACTGGTAGATACAGGAAATTAGAAAACAACTACGACACCTTTTAGAGACTTCAAGCAGTTCAATCTTCTTCGCCATGGTTCCTGCTTCGGACTTCCAATGCTGCATGCCAAGCCAGCTATTGTAAGAATAATGTTGGGAGAAAAATCTCGTGAGTTTTTTTATATTATCTGAATATGTTAATGAAAAATACAACAGGCCTAGCTCAACCTCACTAAACCGGCTTGTAAGGTGAGGTTTTCCCAAGATATAAATAGCCCAAGAAGGGCCAGCCTACAGTAGATGTGAGACAAATCCAATACGCCCTTGTACATGTTGGCAAGATTGAACCAAATCACGTGGACAAGAAATAAGTGACGTGGGGAGAAAGAACAGCTCTGATACCATGATGAGAAAACCAACGAGCCTATCTTAACCAACGAGCCTATCTTAACCTCACAAAATTGGCTTGTAAGGTGAGGTTTGCCCAAGATATAAAGAGCCCAAGAGGGGCCAGCCCACGGCTGATGTGGGACAAATCCAACATATGCCTGAGTCCCAAATGCAAGCCAGTGCAGCATGCGCATATAACCCTTGGAATTTGTGAGCACAATGAAATTAGGGGGGTTGGAGTAGTGGCTCAGATCACGCCTCAAGAAATGGAGCTTCGGAGTTCGAATCCCATCGCTTGTTGGCCACTTGCACAGATTTTTCCCTACTAACTAGTTCGTGTGGTGTGCGGGTGCTCTAAAAGGCCGGACACCCCATTATAAATAAATAAATTAGAGAGATGGTTATTGATTAAGAATTTGCAACTTAAAAAGTAGTTAAAAAGAAATTTGACGGGCAATCTAAGAGTTATTTGTTATGAAACACTACAAAAAATAAGGCTATTAATGGCAGTTTTTTAGAGCAAAAAATTGCCACTATTATTAGGAAATCTATTAAGACTATTAGCGGCAAGAGTACTGGCGGCAGTTTTTTGTTAATAGCAGTAGTTTTTGGCTGCCGCTAATAATCTTATTTTTTGTAGTGAAACTAGAATCCAGAAACATTTAGCTTAAAGCCAACAAATTTTTTTTTGAATTTCAGCTCTTTCTGCAATCAAAGAAGGATTTGGAAATACAATAAATACACCATTTTTCATGAACGATGGCAAACCAGAGCAGTAATATGAGCTGTCTGCAGCCGTACATCCTAAATTTTTAATGGTAAAATTTATTTATTTTTTGCATAACAAGAAATAATGATGATGATATTTTCAATCTAAAATCATATGTAAGATTTATTCCTGAAATATGTCAAACGAACCATCACAAAGAGCACCCCATGGCCTGAAATTTGTCGCAATTTGCTTCTACATCTAGTCTCTTGCCTGGGGATGAAGTTATGATGGTCCAAAGGATGAAAAAGTTATTCAAAATTCAACGTATAATGTCCAGAGCATGAATAAGTAAGAATTTTGAAAATGATAGAAAAAGTTCCTGTCGACCATTATAAACAGGGCACAGAGTTCTGTAGAGAAGCTTAGGTTTGTTATGGGAGCGGGAGCGCGTGATCACAAAAACTCTCAAATAAATTAATTGCAAAATGGTTTCACATAGATAACAAATGATAATTATTTCTCCGAAACAATAATAAATCAATAGAGTTACGAAACACATGTAAATTAACAAATACAGGCACTTAAGGTAGTACAAATGATTACAAGTTTACAACTAAGCTTGAATCTTTTAGTAAGTGGGTGATCATGGTATTTCAGAAGTTACAAGTTTCCTCATTCAAGGTCTGAATAAGATAGAAAAAATATAGTACTTTGTTAGGGCAGGTTCTTGCTGATAACAATTAGAATTGAGTTGAGTAACCGACCCGTTCCAAATGATTTGGTATCGGCCATTTTATGGAATGTGTGCCATGTGGAGTTGCCATTTCAGTCTGAAATTTTGGGGTTATTGATGATATAAGAAAAGAAAATATACAAATACAACTACAAAAAAAAAAACTGACGATTTTAACGTGGAAAACCCTTTCACAGGTAAAAACTACGGGATCTATCTCAGATCCAAGGCAAACAATCCACTATGAAAAAAATGTATTACAGTGCTTTTAAGAATGAAATCCCCTATCACTCTTCTTCACCAATATTGATAGCATCTCACGATCATCCCTTCCATAGTAACAATGCTATCGCCTTCAACTATCGTCTCTCACGATGGTCCGCTCGATTCACACGAACCAATAACAAAATTGAAACATAAAGATCTACTTCCATTTACCGAGGCAAAGTTTCTTTGAGATTTTTTTTTATCCATTCAGAATAGCACTTAAATATCTCAAAGAGAAGGAAATGAGGAACTATGAAGAGATTTTTTAACATGAAGATCTTTCTCCCAAAAACCTTACATCCCGCATCACACATATATCCTTTTTATACTATCAGGGCAAGGATGTCCTTGATCAAGGAAGTCCTTGAGACACTGATGAGTAGTGAAATATGATGATATTTCACCCCTAGATACCTATATTTAGCTATCCGATGAAAGCTATCTGATAAGAATTATTAGATTTGAAGTGTTTTAGGTAAATACAAGCCAAGTGCAGAAAACAGCCCAAGAATTCTGAAAATAATGTCAAAACACTGCAACTTTGGGTCATCGAGAACTTAGTGCGACTTGTAGCTCAATTTGGACATTCAAGACGGCCGAATTATGAAATTGTTAAAACACAAAAGTTGTAGATCTTTCTGTCAGCTTTCCAACGGATCAAGAATCGCCTCAATCCGAGTTCGGGACAGAGAGTTATGGCCAAAATACCAAAGCAGTATCTGATGCAAAGTTCGGCAGGAATTCACGAAAATCTGGGAGGTCGATGCATCGACTCTATTGGGTCGATTAATCGACCCTAAATTTTCGAGTTGGAACACCTCTGTGGCTGGGAAACTTCAGCTCTATTTAAAGCGGATCAAACACTTCGGAAAGGAAGGAGGAGAGATAGGAATTAGAGAGAAAAATTAGAGATAGAATTAGAGAGTTAGTTTTAGTTTTTTCTTTTTTTTTAGAGTTTTTGGAGAGAATTTTTTAGAAGATTATTATTCATTATTATTATTTTTGGTTTTAGGCTCCTCTTGGCATCTTTTCAAGAGTTCTTCTTTCTCCTTCTTCTAGGGTTCCATCTGGGTAGATTGTACCTAGGATTTGCATTGTTTTTCCTTTACGTTAATGAAAGCATAGATTGTATTTAGGAAAAGACATTGTAAACAAAGATCTTTGGGAGAAATGAAAAAAATGACTTTGAATGAACAAGGAGATCATACACCAAAGATGAGCGGCTAAATCAGTAGATCGGGGAAGATGCGATCCCCAGATAAGTACCCTTATTTATGATTAATACCATAGTCGATTTATTGTCATCATGGAATCGTTTTGCTAAAAGTTTGTGTTATTGAAAATATATTGAATGCTTGTTATGACCGTTGATTGCGCGTATCAACGGCTATAATCGCTAGATCTGGACCTGCAGACTGATCTAGGCTGCAGAGCAATTATGTGTTTACTGTTGTGATCTAAACATCATGAGATACGCTATGCTTCTTACATAACTCATACCGCAATGATAGGCTGAGTCATAATTTTTAGATAGGGTATGCCGGATTGATGATCATATTTTATTTCGAATCATTTTTTATAGATGAATGATGGTGTGAATGATGCTTTAATGAAACTGTGGGTTTTAATGGTAGAAAAGGGGTACAAATCTGGGGTAGCATATTCCTTGATCTCATTTAATTATTATTTTAGATTCATCAGTAATTAGTTGTTTAGATTAATTTATTTTTCTGCATTTAGGAAAAGTGTGATAAATTTTGGTAAAATTGAATCTGCCCTTTGGTACTTCCTTAGGGACGTTTTTAAATCTCTGAAAGAATTAATTAAAATTCAAAATTTCCTTGTGGGTTCGACACCTTTGTTCTTGCCATACTGCAATAGATCTTGTGCACTTGCAAGGGTTACACTTTAAAATCGATTAGACACTAACTTCCCATAACCGTCGGAACCGCCGGAATACGGACGTCCATGAATCACTCACGGATGTCTGTGAGTCCATTCACGAACGTCCGTCCATCCGAACCACTGAATCTACTTAGCACATAGGAGTACTTCTAAATTTGATTATGATTATGACAAAATTTCTAACACAGTCGTTTGATGGTATTCTCATGATCTATGGTGCTCAAGATTCGGATGAAAAGATATCTCCAACATGTGATTCAAAGAACGTTGACTGCTTTGAAGCACATGTTGGAGATGTTTTTCATCTGAATCTTCAGCACCATAAATCTTCAGATCATGAGCATACCATATGCTTTGAAGCACATGTTGGAGATGTTTTTCGTCCGAATCTTCAGCACTACAGATCTCTAGATCATGAGCATACTGTCAAAAGGCAAAAATGTCACCAAAAGACAAAAATGGCAAACTCCACATCCCAAATAGTGAGCTGTTCTAAATCACCACCTGGAATGGGGTTACCTAATACCAACTCATTAAAAATACCATAAGAGGTTCAAGAAATCTGTCAACAGCTGAAATTTAGAGGAAAGAAAAAATTGAAATTAAATGATAATCGGGTTAATATCATAGGCACTGAATGTTAAGAACAATTTTGGTGTTGCGAATTTGGCGATACCTGGGATTGACCGAGGGAACTAGTACAAGTAACTAAATTGTCTACGATTGAAGAACCGAATGTTCAAACATATCTTAACCGAAATGCTTCAGACTATAATGTTTCTTACGAGATGACTATGATACCTAATTCCATTAAAGTGGACGATTCAAATGTCTGGAGAGAAAGGAGCACTGACCTGCATAGTTTGTTCAATTGCTTTGTTGTTGACATTAATATCTTTCGAGGACTTCTGGTAGCGATCAATTGTCTTTTGCATGCTAAACAAATTCAAAACACGACAAGAAATAATAATCAAATCTATATTATCATCCAGGTTATGACAGTACAGAAATGCAATATAATGCACACGGCCATAGTGTTTACTCTCCATACGGAGAAGAGTTCAACAAGACAATGCATACCTCTAGCTTGTTATCATAAATTTAATGATTCTCAGGTTGATTAGAGAAGGAGTTGCTAAGCAAAACATAAGTAGGAAAGTGAAAAATTATAGAGTTGTAATTACACATCACATGTTGAAGAATTACAGACGTAGTGTATTACTCAATGATTAATGACTCATCAATCATTATAATGCTCCTTTTTTTCAAGAAAGCAAGATTTTACTAGATCTAGCCCAACCTTCGATCAGATTCATCTGGACCAATGAAAAGCAGATTGTTAGGATGAGTTTTGTCCATTTGAATGGTCATTTGGGCCGTTGGATAATGGACCATTGTAACAATCCGGTTTGTTTGAATCATCCACAATATAATTGTTGCAAAAACCATCGTAGTGACTATTCAAACATCCGATTAAATATGTACAAAAGAGAATTGTGGGTTTAGGTCAAAGACACAGAATTACACCAAATTATCCAGTGTACGAGTTTTAGAACTCATTTTCTTACAGGATTTCTTATTATCTTTTGGCACTTGAACAAACGGAGTTATCCAGCTTAGATCAAAGAAACAAAGAATTACACCAAATTATCTAGCGTACGAATTTTAAAACTCATTCTCTTACACAAGATTTCTTATTGTCTTTGGTACTTAAACAAACGAAGTTGTCTAGGCCATTCTCCGTCTTTGCAAGTCGATCAATAGTGATCAAGGGGTCGGGCTCATTGTACCTTGGAGAGGAATAACTTTCGACTCAGGTACTTGAAAACTTGGTTTTCTTTTTTAGGCAAAATGGTAATTAGCAACAAATTGGCACACATATTTAAACTTACGGAAACTGGTACTCAATCTTCTCAAACTTCATAAATATAGGATGATTATGAGGGAACTTTTCAACATTTAGGCTAAGATGATTACTATCCGTAGGTTGTTTGTTGTCATTTTTCCTGTTATAATCCCCTGTTTTACTTAGTATAGTAGTAACATTTTTTTTTTCTTTGAGGTGCCTAATATGTGAAATTTTTTATATAATATTGTTTTGATTTAACAATCTCTACTAGAAAATGCCTAACTGTAAAAATATTATAAAACTCTCAAAATATAAAGTTATGAAGATGAGAAAGAAGAAAGAACTGAAGAGATGGAGGAGTTCTTTTGTATAGCTACATTTTGGCTATATAGTGCATATAAATATCACTGAATTATGAGCAATTATGAGCGCTATATACATTTCGGCTACATATTGGCTATAAATGAGGGCTTGGGCCTGTAGCACAATGAAAGGTTGACAAAATTGCAACCTCAAGGTCACAAGTTCGAGCCTAGCTTCCATATATATATATATATATATATATATATATATATATATATATATATACCACTGAATTATGCTCCTTATGTAGAGGTTTACATAGCTATTTAAGAAGACTGCATAAAAGAAAGAAAATACTAACACAACTCAGCTAGATAATTACACTACAAAAAAATAAGATTATTAGCGGCAATTTTTTGCAGCCAAATAGTGCCGCTATTAACAAAAAAAAAAAATATTAAGACTATTAGCGGCAGTTTTTTTAATTAATAGCGGCAGTTTATAACTGCCACTAATAGTCTTTTTTTTGTAGCGTAATAAATGATCTCAGTGCATCTAGGAAATAAATTACTTGTACAACTACCCTCAATATCATGTATATATGATCCCAAATACAAAGTCCTAACGATGGTATGCTTACATATATACTACCTACATCTAAACATAGACAACGTAAAAAATAAGAAATATCCGCTATAAAGAAAGATTAAAGGAATAAAAGAAAAGAATAAAGAATCTAATATGTGTCTTATATTTTGTATATACTTCTCAATAGTTTCAAACATGGTCGTTAGGGTTTCCTTCAAATTAGGCTGGTGCTATTTGCACTTCTTGTGATACATTTGCATTCCTTGCTTCCTTAGGAAACTAGGCTATTTTATTGCTATCTTGATGATTTAATATATGATCCCCATAAGGTACCATAATGTGGCAAGGTGAGTGTGCCCCAAGATTTCACGTAGCACTGGCCTTGTGGAGTTCAGGTACTATATAGATCAATTTAAAAAAAAATTAAATAGATCTTTAAAACGTAATGAGGCACATTTCACGATTTTATGATTTATAAAAAAGAGATCTCAATGTCCCTAAAAATCCGTAAAAGTCATATATTGACCTAATCTAATGGCTCTAAAAAGGACTAAACTAGTTTCATATTTACAAGTATTAATTAAATAAGAAACTAATTTCTTTTTTAATACGAACGAGTTTCTATATAAATTGAAGCGAGTTTCTTCTAAGATAGAAATCAGTTTCTATACATAATGAATTGAAACTCATTTCTAAAAATGTTTCTAAAATATTTCAGAAACGCATTGTATCAGTCTCTAGTGCTAGTACGCATTGGTACTGTTACGATAAGGTAAAAAGGATTTTTGGGTAACTATGGACTCTCTCTCTCTCTCTCTCTCTCTCTCTCTCTCTCTATATATATATATATATATATATATATATATATATATATATATATATTTGAGGTATAAAAGTGATACCATGACTCAACTTTGTCTAGCTTATTCGAATCTCATTTCGTGTATTACTTAAGACTAGTGTCAAGTAAAGCTCGATCATAGATTCCTCCTATCCAATTAATAGTAAATAACAAATTGGGAGCCATCTACACTTCACTATTTACCATCTTCCCGTTGCTAATTCCATGCATGTAATGATATTTTAACTTTGCAGCAATTTTCGTGTAATGGTGCGTGGAATGATCAAACAATACTAGGTCCGATCCCAACAATCAACTACCATATAGGGGTAGTTTAGTGTCTCTAGTTTTTCGATTTCTTTGATGTATATTTGCAATTACCCACTCTTTTAAGTGAGTGTGATTCATTTCTCATAAGATAGTATATCATGAAATCCAAAACATGTTGCGGTTTATTGTAATTCAATAATTCTTCTTTTCAAGATAATATCTGAATTATAGTACAAGATATCATGAGTGATAGGATAAAAGTTATCAATCTTATCCATATAGCATGTTCTATCAATCATTCATATAGCATGTTATTTCAGTTGACATAGTCTGATAGTCATGTACATCACACATCACTCCCATACAATCGGTACTTACAATGATTTAAGATGACTGATATCAGACTCTAGGAGAAGAGGTATGTGGTGAAATATATTTGAAGCATTAAAAAATTAGGACCATAATGACATCAACGGATACTAAGATTGTCAACCACTATAGTGAGAAGGATGACCTGAAATAATACCCTTCTCAACATAATGAGATGACTGTAAGGATACAATATATTTGATAATATGTATCCACTAGAGCATGAAGGAAGCCTTAAACCCTATCCTTCTTAGCATTGTTTTTTTTTTTTTGATCGGTAAAGATTTCATTCCATAACTAAAATGGCAGCGAGAAGCTGGAAAAAGATACAGAGCAAAAACAAGAAAAACCAAAAAAAGAGAAAAAAAAAACAGCAAGAACTAGGAAGAAAGCAGCAGACGGAGGTTCAGAGGACTCCATCAAGGTCCCATATCCCAGCAGCTTCGCAGGAAACCCATAGCAACATAAGATCTCTGATGCTTTTCAGAATGGAGCCAAAAGGGTGGCGCTTTCGATTGAAAATCTAGTTGTTTCTTTCAATCCAAATGCCCCAAAGAACAGCTATAACACCCACTCTCCAAAAAGCTCTTATGGCTCCATCAAATCTATGGCCGTACCAAGAGACCAGCAGCTTAGGAACCGAATCCGGTATAGCCCAACTCATATCGAAAGATTTCAATAGGCAATTCCAGATTTTAGACGCCGCCCAACAGTGGATGAAGAGATGAGAGATGGACTTCGAAAACTAGGCACATAGGACACCGATTGTGGATATCTTTGCCTTTGATCAAAAGCTCGTCTATTGTGAGGATTCGCCTGAGAGCAATTGCTCAACAGAAGAACTTCACCTTCGGCGGGGCGAGGGCTTTCCATATGAAGTTCCAATCGACCTCAATCATCGGGCGTCAAGAAAGAATCCGGTAAAAGGATTTAACCGAGAAGGTGCCATTTTTAGACGCCAACCAAATACGAATATCCCTTTGGGGCTGGTTCCTCTTAGCACCTTGGAGACAGAGCAATAAACGTTGGAACTGCCCCAGCTTGTCGACGGAGAGAGATCTCCTAGCACCTAAATTCCAGACTGCTGCTCCCCCGGGAACGGAGTGCATCTCAGCTAACGATGCTCCATGATTATTTGCGACGTTGTAGATAGTAGGAAATAAAACACTCAACAGATACAACTCAATCCATGGATCCTCCCAAAATTGAATATGAGTGTCGTCGCCCCAACTGAAGGAAGTCCAACACGCAAAATCCTGCCAAACACCCCAAATTCCTTTCCACCATGTGGATACCCTCCTAGAGATGGAAACATTGATACCCTAGAAACCGTGCGCCCACCCATATTTCTCAGCCAAAACAAGTAACCAGAGGCTGCTCCTTTCGGATTCACATCCCGAACGCCATAACCACTTCCCCATAAGCGCCTTATTCATCAAACGCAGGTCCCTAATGTCTAGACCACCAAAGCGCTTGGGTAAGAGGCAAGTCTCCCATTGAACCAAGTGGTATTTCCTCTCCAACCCCAACCCTCCCACAAGAAATCTCTTTCAATTTTTTCTAATTTTCGGATAACTTCTATGGGACATCTAAATATGGACATAAAGAAAATAGGGAGGCTTGAGAGGATGGATTCAACCAAGCATAGGTGACCTCCGCTGCTTAAAAGTTACCCTTTCCAAGAGGAGAGTCTTCCTTCAAATCTTCGGACTACCCATCCAAAGAGGCAGACCCAAGTAGGAAGTAGGAAGAACGTCGGTCTCACAACGAACCTCCTGCGCCAAAGTTCCAACCAGCTGGCTACCAATGCCTATACCGATCACCTTCAATTTGGCTAAGTTAACACGTTGCCTTGACACAGCCTCATAAATTGTGAGCACATCTGCAAAGGCTCTAATCTCATTTAGTTGGGCCCTGCAGAATATAATCTTGTCATCTGCGCATTGGAGGTGAGTAATCACCCTACCCAGGCAGCTGACTGGGATACTCGAGATGCAACCGGAAGACCGAGCCCGCTCTAGGAGGCCTCCCAAAGCTTCACCGATAATATTGAATAAGAAAGGGGGCAGCGACTGGTGTAAATAAATACTCACTTTAAATACTTAGTGATCATGAGTTAGTCTAAGTTTGACCTTCACATTGTTTGAATATAGGTTGATAAATATGAAATAAGGACTGATGTGGATTAATGGTCTAGATGTTACAAATATACATTTATATGAGAATATTGAGTCTTGTAGAGAAGACCTTTAGCTATTAATAAGGACCATTTTAGTTTTTTCAAAAGACATAAGAGACTTATTATTTAAAATGACACATAATTGTGATTAGAGACATGCTTATAAGGCTGAGTTGTCAAATGGTTTTATGTGGCTTTGTTGGTGGAGCCTATATAAGACTACCAAAGGGGACAGTCAACCCATTTGAACCTTTGAAAAATATAGGAGAGCAAGAGAGTTAGAAAAAATAAAGTTAGAGAAACAAAGAACTGGAGAGAGAGAGAGAGCGCTTAAAGAGAAATTTTGAGAAATAATTAGAAGATAAGAGGAGAGTTGCAAGAGAACTTGAGAGAGATTGTTGTAGTCTAGGAGCTTGAATTTGTAAAAATTAAAGTTCAGATTAAGGGCTCAATCATTTAAGTAACCTTCAGGTGTACATGAAGGTTGGATCACGGGATCAATTTATTTATTTATTCATCTCTATTTAGTTTAATATGATTTCTTGCAAGTTTCATGTTTTCTTCCTGCATGCATGAGTGCAAGCTTAATTTCTACACATGCATAAATCTTTGATCATGATTACTTTAAATATTTTTTTTGCACCATATAGTAGCATAAGATAGGATTTTATATCAAAGATCTCTATAGTTTGAACTATTTTTCATGCACGTACATGCACTTTGAAGGAGTTTCAGGTTTTGAACTAGATTCAAAAATCTAGAAAAATATATATATATTGTACCTTGAGCCCTCCACCATCTAGCCATTAAAATCAAGATCTACCACCACCATTGCAACCACCTCTCCTCCTAGTATAAAATAGTCTAAATTCAGCCCCATCCCAGCCCTCTCCACCTTAGAAAATAGTCCAAACCAGTAAACACTAAGGAGAACTAAGGTAAAGACTTAGTTACCTTTGAGTTGTCGCAATTAGTATAGTGTAGTGTAGAGCATGGGTCAAAATATCGTCCGATACCGATATGTAACGGTTTTGGACCTTGACAGTACGATACGATGCTTTTGAATCGTACCCCCTTAAAACCACACAAATTATCGTCCGATACGGGCAATTTATCGCCCGTATCAGATGATAACTTCAAATTATCGGACGGTAATTTGAAATTATCGTACGGTAATTTGAAATTATCGTACGGTAATTTGAAATTATCGTACGGTAATTTGAAATTATCGTACGGTAATTTGAAGAAAGCTAACCAAAAAAAAAAAAAAAAAATTAAATTATTGTCCGATGCGGACGATAATTTGATCGTATTGTCCATATCGGATGATACATCGAAATTATCGGACGATAATTTCAAGATTTCAAGTGTGGGGCCCAGCCACTTAAAGGGACGGGTTTGGGGCTTTGTTTAGCCGAAATCGCCTTTCTTCCTCCCAATTTTTTCCTCCTTCTCAAGCCCTTTTACTTCTTCCTCTTTACTTCTTAGCCACCAGAAAGCTCGGGATCGCCACCAAATCGCCGAAGAACGCAAAAAAGGTACGTGTTTTACTATTTTAAGTCATTCTCTCTTCATTTTCTTACATTATAGGGGTTAAAAATTCAAGATCTACCATTAAATATGGTAGATCTATCCTTGAATTTTAATATCTACCTCTAAAATTTGAAGATCTACCCTCTAAAGTCAAGATCTACCCTTAAATTATATATAAAGATCTACCATTAAATATGGTAGATCTACCCTTGAATTTCAATATCTACCTCTAAAATTTGAAGCTCTACCCTCTAAAGTCAAGATCTTCCATTAAAATGTCAAGATCTACCCTTAAATTATATATAAAATTAAAAAAAGAAATATTAAGAAAATAATTAAAATAAAGTAGTTAAAAATATTTAATTATTTAATTATTAATGCATTTTTTAAGCCTTTTCTATACCCTTAAATTATTTATAAAATTAAAATAAGAAATATTAAGAAAATAATTAAAATATAGTTAAATTTTTTTAATTATTTAATTATTAATGCATTTTTCAAGCCTTTTCTATACCCTTAAATTATTTTTTAAGCATTTTCTATATTTAATTTTGTAATTGATGTGTCACACATGTGACACATACCCCATGCCACATGTGACACATTGTAATTTATGTGTTAGAATCTTCACACATGTGACACATACCCCATGAGACATCAATTACACATGTGTCGCATGTGACATGGGGTATGTGGCATATGTGATACATCAATTACACATGTCACACATTCCCTATGATGCATGTGACACATCACATCAATTACACATGTGTCATATGTGTCGCAACACATGTAATTTATGTGTCAGAATCTTCACACATGTGACACATACCCCATGAGACATCAATTACACATGTGTCGCATGTGACATGGGGTATGTGGCACATGTGATACATCAATTACACATGTCACACATACCCTATGATGCATGTGACACATCAATTACACATGTGTCACATGTGTCGCAACACATGTAATTGATGTGTCACATGTGTATGTGACACATACCCCATGAGGCATCAATTACACTTGTGTCGCATGTGGCATGGGGTATGTAACACGTGTGACACATCAATTGCACATGTCACATATACCCCATGATGCATGTGACACATCAATTTGATAATAATTATGGGGTTTATGTGTGGCAATGCCCCATGACACATGTAATTGATGTGTCACATGTGGCATGGGGTATGTGACACAGGTTTCGTGACACATGTAATTGATGTGTCACATACTCACATGTATCACGCATATAACACATACCCCATGACACATCAATTACACAAGCGTCACATGTGTCACATGTGTCATGGGGTATGTGAGTATGTGATACATCAATTACACGTCACACTAATATCCTATGATGCATGTGACACGTGTATTTCAAATAAATGTGATTTTCAAATATTTTAAAAATTAGAATAATATTAGATTATTTTTAAAAAAATAGAATAATATTTTCAAAATTAGAATAATATCAACTAAATACTATTTCCAAATGTAATCTAAATTTTTTTAAATTTTCAATATTTTTAAAATAATATAAAATAAATATGATAAAATATAATCTAATATTTTAAAAATAAGAATAACATCAAATAAATTTTTAACTATTAGAATAATATCACATAAATTTGGTAAAATATAATCTAATATTTTAAAAATTAGAATAACATCAAATAAATTTTCAAATATTAGAATAATATCAAATAAATTTGGTAAAATATAATCTAATATTTAAAAAATAATAATAATATGAAATAAATTTTCAAATGTTATATAAATTTTTTAAAAATCAGAATAATATCAAATAAATTTTATTTTCAAGTGTAATCTAAATGTTTTAATTTAATCCAATCGTTTGCTCATTTATGCAGGTGAAATAAATAAATATGGTACAATCATCATATCTAACCTGGCAATACGGAACAACAATAGATGGTGATAGACTCTGAATACAATGCAAGATTTGTGAGAAAAAATTACTATGAGGAGGTATCACACGGTTGAAGGAGCATTTGGCTCACGTTAAGGGAGAGACAAAAGAGTGTCCCAGTGTATCTAAAGAGGTGAAAGAAGATGTCAGAGCCAGTTTACAGGCGATTAAGGGAAAGAAAAAAACATAGGCCGACCGAGATAGAGAAATATATGAGAGAATAAGGAGGGGAGATCCCGAGTTTCCTACACCTGGACCTGAGGATGATGAGGATGAGGATGTTGTGACAACTAGAGTCATGAGGGACAGTGCTAGAGAAGCACGATAGCAACAAGATCAAGAAGAAGCTGAATATTGATTTCAATCTAGCTTGAGGGGCCCATCCATGCCTTCTGTTGGTGGTGGATCTAGTCATTGGCCACATGTTGATGAGAATATTCATGAGACTGTCGGGTTGCGTAGGTCAGCATCAGTGAGGGAGACCATACTGTCTACTACAGGTCCCATGGATCCATTCATGTATCGGACAGAAAGCTCCAAGCAAAGTAAATTGAGTATAATTTCACTGAAAAAATGGGGGAAGAGGCTTGAAAATTTGATTCCAAAGTTCGTGATATACAATCACATTCCAAGTCAAGTTGTGTAGTCGTCGTACTTCAAAAGTATGATTGATACAAATGTAGAAGTTGGTCGAGGAGTAAAAAAACCTTCTGCATACGAGGTATTTGGGCCCTTATTAAATGATGAGTAGAAGGAGATAGAAGCTTATGTGAACAATTTTGAGGAAGTATGAGATGAGAGAGGTTGTACAATTATGTGCGATGGATGGACGGTCCCACAAGAAAGAGTTTGATAAACTTTTTAGTCAACTACGACGGCGGGACAGTATTTCTAAAATCAGTTGATGCTTCTAAACACGCAAAGATGGCTGATTACCTCTTTCATCTAATGGATAAGGTAGTTGAAGATATTGGAGATGTAGACACCCAAATTTGACCTAAGGCCCGATCGAGACACATTTCGAGAGAGGCACATCTCCGCGCTTTTGATGGCATGCATGGAACCCTTAGAAATCTTTTCGAAACCTTAGGAGTCATTCCAAACCCTCAGGAATCACCCTAGATCCCTTAGGAACCTTCTCGAATCCTTAGAAACCCATCCCGACCCTTAGAAACCATTCCAAACCTAAACCTAGCTTTCTCGAGCAATGGATGAAGAGCGGTGCACCGATACTCGCTGTGACCTTCTATTGCGATCGAATTATATACCATTGAAAAGTAGAAGTTCTCATCTTTCCAACAAGCTAAGAATCACCCCAATTGGAGCTGTGCGCGAGAAGATATCGCGTTTCGAAATATAGGGGCAAAAATGTAATTATGTGGAGTTCCCCTTTGGGATTTGGCGTAAGTATTACTTGCGCCACACATGTGTGGGTCCCCCCACGGGCAGTCAACTTCCCAAAACCACTGTACAATACCTGTAGGTTTGTACCTCGAAATTCGAGATTGGGGTTTGACTTGTTGACCATCTTGACCTTTGGGGTGTGTTTTGCTAGTTCTGTTGCACCCATTCACTATCTATTTGTAACCCCTTAAGTGTTTTAAAGCCCCACCCTATCATCCACCATTGGAGCATCTCTTCACACATTTCAGGGCTCTAAAAAACTCTATGAAACCTTAGATGGCTAGATTACCTAATTGCTAATCCAAGTTAGCCTCTAAATAGAGAGGGACCCCTCCCTTTACAAAGGCTTGAAAAAATTTGCAATCAAGAGATTAAGGAATCCCTTCTCTCACCTCTAGTGCAACATTCTCATACAAATTCCAGAACCTTAAAACCTTCTAAAAACCTTAGCCTTTCATCCAAAAGCTCTAGGTTAGGTGTGTGCTCTCCCCTAGCCTCTACTCTCTACCTCTTAGCTATCAAGTCCTAGGAGTTAGAACCTCATTTCTCACCATACAATACTTCAAAAGCTCACCGAAGCAAGCCAACGCAAGGCCCCACAGCAGTGCAACAAGGGCCCGAGAGGTCCAGCTCCCCCTCTATTCCTCTACCTTTTCGGTTCTCCCCCCATCCTCTCATTTGTGTCGTTATGTTGCCGAATTTTCAGTAGGAACGGAGGGGAACAAATAGGATTTGAAGGCCCTTTGGGCAAGAGGAAGGCTTTTTCATTTCTTTTCCATTATTTTTGTTTTGGCCATAAGTAGAAACCACATTAAGCGGGTTGATTGGGTGCCTAACACCTTCCCAATCGATAACCAAAGCCCCTACCCAAAAGCCTTTGGCGTAGACCGGATTCAGAGTTAATTTTTGGCACTTCAATGCTCTTTAAATTTTATTTGGGTTTCCCGGGACACCAAAAGCTCTGGGTGGCGACTCTAAAAATATTTATAACGAGCACATCGTCGCGACGAGATCGTAAAAAATCCACGATTTCACAAATGACGACTCTACTGGGGAGTAGCTAGTAGAGCTTCCCCTTGAATTTAGCCTCTTTATTTTTGATTTACTAACCATTTATTGCTCTTTTTTTTACTCACCCCTCCGATTACGTCACTTACCCCTACTTTTACGTCATTTACAAGCCTTACAAGATTGGCGGGCCTACTTGTGCACCGTTATTCAATTTCTTTACGTTTCCGTCATTTCAGCACCTTAGCCGATCGACGGGTCTACTTGTACATTGCCATTTAATTTCTTTACATTTCTGTCATTTCAAGTGCCTTAGCTGAACGCCAGCCCGTAGAGGCGGTACGGGATCCTCACCCCCGGTCTTTTACTTAGAAATATTTCTTAAAAGTGAAAAATAAAATTGAACCAACAAAGGGGATTTAAATTAATTTTTCCAGGGTAGATTTTCAAGGGTTGGGTTATTTAGGCACACATACAAACTCCCGGGTCTTAGTATGGCAGCAGCCCTTAGTGGTGATGATCCGGAAAAGTCCCAGCCCACCTAGTACCTGAGAAAAGTGCTTGCACTTGAGGTATATCAGGTGGGTAACCTTCTCGTTACCAAGCATAAAACCCAGGAAAAAAGAGAGCGTTAGTGAACCCAAATTGGTCCCTAAACCCTTAAGATCGGTGAGGAAAGAGACGGATCATATAAATAGTCAATGCCCGGAAGCCTAGCTTCCACAAAAAACCAGTTTGGAGACCCATTTCAAGCTGAAGTTGCTATTGTCAAAAAATCCGGAGACCCATTTTGGTCTGGTGCCACTATTAGTTGCGCCAATGCAAAATTCCCCAAAAGAACACTGGCGCAACTATTAGTTGTGCCAACTTTAGTCTGGAAAATTTTACTCTGGCGCATCTAATAGTTGCGCCAGGTTGGGTTTAGGTAGCCACAGTCCGAATATGAGGCCTAGTTCACACCTCGAACTCCTCGATCAGTGCCTTTAGTGCTTCTGTTTAGGCCCCACAATCTCCAACACCCAATACGCCCTCGCCGGTCAAGAGAAGGTGACTTCTTTTTTATTCGTTTCGAGGGATCGGGTTGTTTGCATCGGTTTTCGTGCTTTCAATAGATCAAGGGGTTTCCCTTTGATTCTTCCGAAGTGCTTCGGAGCCATTGCCGCGGGACCTATTTAGGGTATGAGAGCCACCCGAGAAGGGAATTCAAAAGGCCGGGAATCCTCATTTCTTTTTACTTATAAAAATTCAAAAAAATAAAAATAAATAAATTAATTAAATACCCAAAAAGAGTCTTGATTGATGCCAGTACAACGACATCATCGTACCCTCCTTCATCCCGTAGGGGAAGGAGGAAGCTTTACGGGCCCCATCCGAGGCATCCGTACCCGACCCAATACCGAGCTATGTTGTGGGCTGTGGACCCGGCTTACGCCGATCTCGACTCATCCTCGCCACATTCTCCGACCCATTCCCATACCGAAGAAGCTTTTACTTCCACTCCCCTCACCCAATCAACCCTCACCATAACCCAGCCCGCTCGGTGCCCCTATTTTACTTTCCACCACTTCCCAAAATATCCAAAATCCAACCTCCCATTTCCAGTCATTTTTCCAAGCCATGCCTTCATCCATGGCCATCTCCAACCCATCTCTCCTTCCTTCCACACCCGTTCAAAACTCGACCCCATCCCCCACCTTAACCAACATACCTTATTTTTCATCCGCCCAACGCATACCCAATCCACCCACACCTATCCATGCCGCATCCGATCCCCCACACATCCCTCCGTTTACTCAAACCATGCCCATTTTTTCCGGAACCATGACCAGTTTTCCTCTCTCATCCTCCACCTCTATGCCCCATACATCTTCCCCATACATGCCTAATCCATCCACCAATGCCCCATCTCATTCCTCCAACCCACCTCACATCCTACCACTTACCCGTGCCCGATTTTACCAGGGCCATGCCTAATTTTCCCTCTTCACACACCCCATCCATACCCCTCCAACCTCAAATAACCTATCTCCATCCGATCCCCCTTCCATGGCCATGATGGAGGAGATGTTCCAAACTTACAGTAGGTGGAAGGCCTCCCAACACATCCCCTCCCAAGGCTTCATGGCCCATGCCCAAGCCCATCAAGGCCCTAACCTTGGAGCCTCACACCCATACCCTTCACAATTCTTCCAAAATTTCACTCACCCGCAACCCCCATACCCAGCTCAAACTCATGCCTTACATCAACCCCAATTCACCCATATCCCAACATCCCAAAAGTTAGTTCAAAGCCTTTCCCCATGCCCAATGGCCTCATCAGGCCCCATCCCAAAATTTGACTTCCACTCATCTCATCACCCAACAAACCTTCCCTCATCCACGATGGACTCACCCAACCCCCATTCATGTCATTCCCATCCAGTCCATGCAGCACTAGCAAGAGAATCCCGCCCTCACTGCACCCTCTGTAGACCAGCAACATGAAGAGGACGAGATCAGAAACAGTGGAGCTTATGCTGGGGCATTGACCAGCCTTAACCCTCCTCCTGTAATTGCTCAACCCCTGGTAGCCCAGAGTGAAGCCCAACCAGCTGCTGAGAAAGTGGCCCCCATGTCCAAGGAATCAGAGCAATTGAAAGAACAATTGGACAAAATTCAGAAGCAGTTGTTGAAGATGGGTGGTGTTGAAATCCACGCCACGGACTTCACGGATTTATGTTTGTTTGCTGAGGTCCCCTTGCCTCCAAAATTTAAAATGTCGGCTTTTGACGAGTATAACGGCACCAACAATCCCATAGCACACCTCAAGTCTTATTGTAGGCATACGTGCCAATATGGAGGGGATGAAAGACTATTAATAAAGGTCTTTCAGAAGAGTCTGACTGGTCCGGCCTTGAGGTGGTTCACATCCTTGGAACCATCTATGATAAAAACTTGGAAGGACTTGACGCATTTATTTCAAGAACAATATATCTACATTTTAGACATTGAACCATGTAAGTCAGATTTGGCCCGTCTGAAGCAGAACTCGAATGAAACCTTTAGCGATTACTTGGGACGTTGGAGAGCATTGGCATCTCAGGTTAGAAACAGGATACTTAATGACGAACAAATAGAAATGACTTCTAAAAATACTTTGTCAGTGATCTAAGACTTTCTAGTGTACCAACAGCAGTCCAGCTTCGCTGATTTGGTTAGGAATGCAAATCGTTGTGAAGATGCTATCAGGGAGGTCGCCTGAGCAAGAATATACCCAGTGGAACCAGTGGAGTTAGAAGTTTCTCAGAGCAAAGAAACGAGAAGAGAACGGGGGCTGATGTTCAGAACGTTGCCAACACCAAGCCCAATAATAATATAACCTCGTTCCAGGTCAAAGCAACTGATCAGTGCCGAAATATGACTATATTTCGCACCTTAATCCCTACACTTATCTGTCCGATGAAAGCATCTGATGGGGTTGTGAGGTTTTAATGATTACAGGTGTTTCTGACCGTTGGATCGTAGAAGAGCATAAAAGAGATTAATTAAAAGGATACACACGGGCTATGAACAAAAAGGTCAAAAGAAGCACAGAACTCCGTGAAGCAGCCCAACATCCACCAAGAGAGGGAGAATCCAACCCTGGATGTTATTCGATTGATGGATAAGTGTGAATCGATTGACAAGAGAAGAGAAGTCCAACTGTACTTCTTCCGAATCAAAACTCAATCGATTGAGTTTTGATTCTCAATCGAATGAGGCTATTAGGAATAGGGTTTGCTCGGCCCTATATAAAGGAAGCTACGAATCATTAAAGAGGGGTTCTTTTTGTGATTATTTTTGAATATATTATTGAGGGTTCTTTTTGGTTCTTTTTCTCAGTAGATTGTATTAGGATTATTTTTAATTCTCGTTGGTAATTGTGAGAACAAGAGTATTGTAAGGAGATTTTTGAGAAAGAAAAGAGCATTGTTAACATGATATCTTCGGATCTACAACGGGTTTGTATACTGAGGATGAGCGGCTAAAGTAATTTGTTCAAGGGGGTAGCGAACCGGAGATAAGTAACTGTTTTATTATTGTCTCTACAATTTTATAGTTTGTCATTGAATCATTCTGTTATAACTGTGTGCGTGATTGTATATTTTCGAGTCTTCGTTTACAGTCATTGATCGTGGTTATCAACGACTGTAAAAGAAGCACTCCATCTAGATCTGTTCTTGCAGGCCGATCTAGGCTGCGGAATGATTGATTATCATTGTCGTGATTTAGGACTTTGAGATATGCTATTCTTTTCACATGACTCATACCGCAATGATAGGCTGAGCCATAATGTTTAGATAGGGTATGCCAGATCCATAGTTGCGTTCTTCTCGATTCATTTGTTTTCAAAATAAATGATGGTATTTTGACTTAAATTGAATTTGTGAGACTGAATGGTAGAAAAGTTACGAATCGATGGTTAGCTAGCTCCTTGATCAATGCATAAACTGTTAATTTTTTCCTTATAATAATTTGTTTCGTCATAGTTTAATTAGTTTTCTTTTATTGCATTGAGAATCATTGGTATTTGTGTGGTAAAAATTAAATTTCTCCCTTGGTAATTCCTTGGGTGTGTTAAAGTCTTTGAAAGAATTAGATAAAATTCACGTTTTCCCTGTGGGTTCGACACCCCTGTTCTTGCCATTCTACAATACATCTTGTGCACTTGCAAGGGTTTAAATTAAAATACACCAACAGCCCAACCAGCACCAATTAGAACTGAATCAATGCAGAGAATAGGGAATGGACAGGGAATGCAGATGACTCCTGAGAAGAGGAGAGCCCGCTACGATCGAGTGTTTACGCCCTTGGGCAATCTTTGAATGTACTTTTGCCTTTTGCTAATAGAAGAGGGAATAGTTACTGTTCGTCAACCGCAACCTCCCCCTAACCCTATCCCAAAGAATCATGACCCTAATACTCAATGCAATTTTCATCAGGGTCCGGGTCACCCGACTGATCGCTGCTTCCCATTGAAGCACGCGATCCAAGATTTAATTAATGTCGGGAAAATCATTCCGCATGCACCTTCTCAAGTGAACCAGCACGCGAACATTCATCAGGTGCTATTACCCCCACATCCTACCAGAGGAGCACGTCCCAAACCCACCATCGGGATGATAGAAGAGTGTGAGGAGGAATTTGAATTTGACCCGTCGGACTATATCAGCGACCAGGAAATTTATGTAGCACTGTTGCAAAGAGATTGTGAAGAAAGGACTGTCGAGGTGATTGAACCCCTGAATTTGTCGAATTATTTCCCCAACCTAGCCCCATGAGTTGAGCCCTTAGACCTTAGGGCTTATTTCCCATCACCCACACCTGTCAATTATGTGCATATAAATGAATATCAACCATATACAACCACCCCCATCAATTACCCGATAGCCCATCAAGTCCTCCATTCCCCACCATCACCTATAAACTATCAATGGCCCACTCCTACCCCATTACCCCTAGTGCAACCACCTGCAAACCACATCACCCCAACTTGGCCCAATTTTGCCACCCAACCATCTATCACGGAGGTGAACCAAGAATTACCCACCCTTCCGGAGCCATCAGTGCAAATGCATCAGTCACCAGCAGCCACTTCGTTTCAGATTTCGAGACCAACCTACAATCCTCGTTAGGTCCCGTTGAGTTACGAGGAGACAGATATCAACGCCGGCAGCAGCAGAGAAGGGGCAGTGGACTTTGTCACGAGATCCGGGAAGATTTCTAAACAGCCGGAAGCACCAACAGCAGCACAAGCTCAACCAGGGGAAAAGAAGGATAATGCCGTGAACCCTTTCGAAAAAATGAGCTGTGAGCATATATTGGAGACTCAGTTGAAAAGAATGCCTGCTCATATTACTGTATGGGATCTGTTAATGACATCCCCGCTCCATTTTCAAGCTTTAATGAGGGTGTTAAAAAATGCACATATATCACTTCAGGTTAGCCTAGATGAAGTCGGGTAGATAATTGGTCAAGTGATGGCTCAAAATGTTATCTCATTTTCGGATGTCGATTTACCGGATGAAGGGAGCAGTCACTCCAAATCCCTTAACATTACTGTGGAATCCGAAAGTATGATAATCCCACTAGTTTTGATTGACAATGGGTTTGCACTAAACATATGCCCGCTGAGAACCGCCACCAAGATTGGGGTAGATCCATGCATGCTGAAGCCCACGAGGACCAGTGCCTGAGGTTTTGACAACACGAGGAGAGAGATAATGGGGGAAGTTGACCTTGAGCTATTGATTGGGCCAATGACCTTCTCCATATTATTTTAAGTGATGGACATTAAATCCTCGTTCAATTTACTGTCAGGGCGCCCGTGGCTGCATGAAGTTGGAGTGATCCCATCCACGCTGCACCAGAAGCTCAAGTTCGCGTCCGGGCATAAGATTATCATCGGCGAAGGGCACAGTGAGAAGGAAAAAGCCACCAACAGCATTGAAAAGCCCAAAGTGCTGGATGTACCACACATCACTGAGGATGTCGACCTTCACAGCTTCGAATATGAAGTATCGACAATACTCCCGAAGCCCATCGAGGGCATCATTCCAAGAACCAGAGGTGGAATGGTAGCGACAGTGGCCATGCTCCAAAAGTAGGGCTATCAAAAAGGAAAAGGACTTGGGCCCAGACTGCAAGGTAGAAGAGAGCCGGTCACAGCTAAGGGTGGTTAGAAAGTCAAGTTTGGGTTAGGTTATAAGCCCACGGAAGAGGAAGTGCGAGAGGCTAAGGAGAAAGCCCGTACAACGGTAGCTGCGAGACCTAGGAGTTTCACATAGAGGAAAAATCCCGTCCCAGGCCTCATATCAGAAATTCATTCGTGAGTGTCGGGGTTGTAAAAATCAACCGAAATGGGGTAACCCAATTGACCCCACATAAGCCTATATCACCGGTTCACCCCACCAATCCCCCCATCATCCTTCCCAGCCTGGAGATAGAATTGGCCGCGCTATCCCTCTTTGAGGAACGACGGTCAGTACCTGAACAAACTCCCCCTGTGGTGAATCACCACAAAACTACGTTAACGCGTAAGGACATCATCTTAGACGAACTGGGGATCAACATGATGGAGGCTGACTCCGAAGAGTCGTATCAGTCAGCACCCTCCATCCAAACAGATAAAGGAGCGGCCTCTCAGGTTCGCAACTGGTCATCTTTGCCCCAAACCTTGGAAGCGGAGAGTGGCCTAAAATTTGGCACCCATTTCCCAAAAAAAAAAACAAACCTATAAAAAGTAAGATAAGCCCTTGGCAGGCAATACCTTGTATATACGCAGACTCGCGCTGCCAAGGGTCCATCTCTGAAGAAAACAAAAATCCCAAAAACATTGAAAAAATACAAAGTCCAAGAATATTATTATTTAAAATTCTAAATAAAATCCTACAAAAAGATGCCTTAATTGAAGTACCCATCCCACGTAAAATCGACCCCTTTCCTGTAAAAAGAAAAGAAGAGGTAGGAGTTACGAGTCTGGACGAGGATACCCCTTTTGAGGAGCTCCCCAATGAGCTCCTTGATCGGTTTGCTGAATTTAAACATGACCTTACCCCCATTGTCGAAGAAACAGAAGATATCAATCTAGGAACTTAGGAGATTCCCCGAATTACCAAGATTGGAACATAATTGTCTCTCGAAGAAAGAAAAAGCATGATCGATTTCCTTCGGTAATACTAAGACATTTTGTCAGATCGTATGAGGACATGCCTGGTTTGGACACCGATTTGGTCGAACGTGAGTTGCCTCTCTACCCTGATATAAAGTCGGTTAAGCAGAAGCTGAGACGTCTCCGACCCGAGTGGATGTTGAAAGTCAAAGACGAGGTCATCAAGCAGTATGAGGTGGGGTTCCTCCTAGTATCTAAGTACCCGCAGTGGCTAGCCAATATTGTGCATGTGCCAAAGAAGGATGGAAAGGTCCGCATGTGTATTGATTTCCGCAATTTGAACAAGGCAAGCCCGAAGGACGATTTCCCATTGCTGTACATCGAGATCTTGGTCGATAACACTGCTAAGCATGGGATGCTTTCTTTTATGGACGGATTCTCAGGATATAATCAGATTAAGATGGCAGAGGCAGACCGAGAGAAGACAACGTTCATCACTCCTTGGGGAACCTTTTGCTACAGAGTCATGTCGTTTGGGCTGAAGAATGCCAGTGCAGCATACCATAGAGCAATGATGGCGCTATTCCACGACATGATGCACCGAGAGAATGAGGTGTATGTTGATGATATGATAGCGAAGTCACCAGAGCGAAGCGATCACTTGGTAAACCTTCAAAAACTGTTTGAGAGGTTGAGAAAGTATCGATTATGTTTGAATCCACAGAAGTGCGCATTTGGTGCTATGTTCGAAAAACTGTTGGGATTCATCATCAGCAGGAGAGGGATCGAGGTCGACCCTGTCAAAATTAAAGCTATCACAGAAATATCGCCACCATCTACTGAGAAAGAGGTCAGAGGGTTCTTAGGCAGAATATAATATATCAGTCGATTCATTGCACAGCTAACTCCGATCTTCAAGCTACTAAGGAAGAACTCGCCCGTTGAATGGAACGACGATTGTCAGGCAACGTTCAATAAAATTAAAAGCTACCTCCTTAACCCACCAGTGTCGGTACCACTCGAGCCGGGGAGACCGTTCTTGATGTATCTCTCAATGACGAAAGTTTCGATGGGATGTGTCTTAGGGAAACATGACGAGATGGGAAGAAGAGAGCAGATCATCTACTATCTGAGTAAGAAGTTTACTGATTATGAGAAGCGCTATTTTCATCTGGAGAAAGCATGCCTGGCTCTTGTATGGGCTACTCAGAGGCTCCACAATTACTTGGTATCTCAAGCCATTCTACTTTTGGCCCGAATGAACCCGTTGAAGTACCTTTTCGAAAAGCCAGCCCTCACCGGGCGGACTGCACGATGGCAGCTCTTATTGTCTGAGTTTGACATCACATACGTTACTCAGAAGTTGATTAAGGGGTAGGCACTCGCCGATCATCTTACCGACAATCCTTTGCCAGATTATGAACCTTTGAGAATTGAGTTCCCCGATGAGGACATCCTGTTCATGACGGAAGACGATACTAAGGAAGTAGAAGAATCATGGGTAATGCACTTTGACGGGACAACAAATGCCGAAGGTCAGGGAGTTGGCGCCATTCTGATTTCGCCTAAAGGATTCCACGTACCAGTCTCTATCAAACTCAACTTCCCTTACACTAACAACATGGCCGAGTACGAAGCTTGTGTCGCCGGTTTGCAAGCGGCTCTCAATCTGAACGTAACTCACCTCCGGGTATTTAGCGATTTACAGTTGAATATGCCAGACGAATGGAGATTAGAAGATGAAATATGAGAAACTGATCCCTTACCATGAGGACCTCGAGGATCTGATAGCTTGCTTCCAAAATATGACATTCTCATATGTCTCGTGGATAAGAAATCGCTTTGCCAACGCGCTAGCAACTTTGACATTAATGATAGAAATCCCGTATGGCGCTGAGATGAAGCCGATCATGATCAAGCAAAGGAATGAACCGGCCTTCTGCCTCCAGATTAAGGAACCTACAAAGCCTGATGATGAGCCACCTTGATTCTCAGATATCAAGAATTTCCTCGAAACACTAACTTTCCCTGAGGGTACGTCTAGGACAGACTAGCGGACCATTCAACGTCTAGCGGCAGGCTACGTCATTTATGGGGAATGCCTTTACAAGCGATCGTACAACATCTTGCTCAGATGCCTTACAGAAAGTGAGGTGATCAATATTATGAAGGAGATCCACGAGGGGGTATGCGGAGCCCACGTCAGCGGTCATATGCTCCCTAAGAAAATTCTACGACATTGATACGTTTGGACCACTATGGAATCGAATTGCTGCAAACATGTTCAGAAATGCTACAAGTGTCAGGAACACTCCAGTCTGATACACGCTCCTACCATCGATCTTCACTACATGACCATTCCTTGTCCATTTGCTACCTGGGGCCTTGACGTCGTCGGAATGATTAATCTGAAAGCATCAAACGGACATCATTTCATCCTCGTCGCCATTGAGTACTCTACCAAGTGTGTAGAAGCAGCGTCATATGCCAACATCACAGCCGGTCACGTCGAGAAGTTTCTCAAGAATAATATTGTGTGCCGATTTGGAGTACCCAAGGATATCATCACGGACCAAGGCACCAACTTTGCGAATAAGTACATCCGAGCCTTCTTGAGCAGTACAAAATTAAGCACCATCGCTCGTCCCCTTATCGGCTTCAAACTAATGGAGCTGTGGACGCAGCAAATAAGATGGTCGTCCGCATCATAGAGAAAATGATCGTCACTTATCGGGATTGGAGAGAAATACTGTCATTTGCTTTGTGGGCCTACAGAGCATCGATCTGTACCGCTACAGGGGCAACACCATTCTCCCTCGTGTATGGAACCGAGGCCATCCTACCGGTAGAGGTTAAAGTACCTTCGCTCCGAATCCTCATGGAATCAGGCTTACCCGAAGTAGAAAGAGAGAGATCCTGCTTTGAACAATTGAACTTATTAGACGAGAAAAGACTCCTAACCTTGTGCCACGCTGAAGTTTACTAGGGGCGAATCACACGCACTTACAATAAACGTGTTTGCGGTCGAGATCTGAAGGTGGGAGACACTGTGCTGAAGAAGATCTTCCCATCCCTCCACGCCGATCTGAGAAAGAAATTTAGGCCGAACTGGGAGGGACCTTACGTCGTCGGAGAAGTGTTGCCGGGATATGCCATCCGCCTCGCCACCATGGAGGGAGATAATTTTTCTGAACCCATCAATGCTGGATACGTCCGACGGTTCTACTCATAGGTCTATCGCGACAAGGTAAGTATTGATAAAATAGATATATGACTACTTACGGATTCCACAAAATGGGCCATCATTTCAAAGCCAAGTAGCCAAAAGCATCCCTAAAAATGATGATATCCTTTACTACCCCATTTGAGCCTAGGCCTTTCTTTCAATAAACCCCTTCCTTGAAAAAGAAAAGTGTGTACATATAAAAAAAGAGAGAGATGAAGTAGAAGCATCGTAAAAAAATAAAATTAAAAAATCAGAAAAGCAAAACCTCAAAAAGAGATTGCCTGAAATAAAACAAAGGAAAAAGAAAAAAAATATAGAAGAATCATGGGGCATGTACAGTAAAATCTCCAAAGGAATAAAGTATGTTGTGAAAAACTGAAACCGTACCAAGGAAACCTTTTTAGCCCAACACACCTTCAAATCCTAAAGGGCCAAGCTACGCCCTGAAGAAAGCCTTCTTTGTAGGTTCACAAGCAGTCATAGTATCTATCAAATCAACACAAGCCAAGTTGTGAGACGACACCAGAACCCCTTCTAGCCGGCTATGACGGAATCGACGTCTATGCCGTGGCTCTTGATAAAAGAAATAAAAAGAAAATAGAAAATAGAAATACAAGCTCAAAGCAAGATGGACGTAGCGAAAACCCGAAAGGGCGCTACGGGTAAAAACAGCAAGTTTGTGCGGACCAGGTGGAAACCCGAAAGGGAGCTTGGGGTAAGAGAGTCAAACCCATGGACGTGGTGACAACCCGAAAGGGCGCCACGGGTAAAAAGAGGGCGAAAATGGGCACGACGAACCCGCCTTGGGCGTTGTGAGTAAAAAAGGGATTGATAAGATTGACGTTTGAGGAGCCCTTTTTGGTTACTCTCCCTGTTACCCATTTTCCGACTGGGCCTCTCATGTTAGTTCAAATTGGGCCCCGATCGGAATTGTCATTGTGAAACTGTTTCGTCAAACGTATGACCCGAGGTAAGGAGAAAAGGTTGATTCGATCCAAAGGGATGGATGTTCCGACCTTAGTAAAATTGTTGAACCTCACTCAGGTCCAATCACATGAACGGGTTCGACTATGCTCAAAATGGGACCCGTTACTTAGTCTCATGATAAGGCGTAAAAAAAAAAAGAACAAAAACCAAAAAAAGAATAAAAAAATCCAGAAAATCAAGAAAAATCAAAATACAAAAAGAATTGTATATATTCTACTCTTTTCCATATGTACAACATCATACTTCTATTTCAAAAAACGAAGAAAAAGGATAAAAAATCAATCAATCAAAAATCCAAAAAAATACATATACATATATCCCCACTTTCTTTATGTCCATGTACATATGTACAACACCATACTTTTATCTCAAAATAAAGAAAAAGAGCAAAAAATCTTTGAAAATAAAAATTCAAAATATATAAATCTTGAAAATTGAAAATGTATAGGTAAATGTTTGTTTAATTAGGATTCATATTGTTACCTATATATATATATATATATATATATATATATATATATATATATATATATATATATATATATATATATAAAGGACTGACATTTTCTCGAGATGTGCAGGAATATCAAATGGTCCGAAGCCGTGAAGCAGGCAACCTCTCAACGATGGATGGATCAGATGAAGCATCTCACCACCGACGTCCAATCTATTCCAAAAAAAAAGAGAAGAAAATCATTTTGAAAAAGGAAAAAATAGCCATATTTTTGTAGTACTTTCACCACGCATAGCTGCGCACATGCGTGTTTTAATGCGGTAAAATATCAATATTTTATCAGTAATGTAGTTGTGCTAAATTAATGTCCTACGTTTAAGGTTCGCCTTGGATATTTGGATCCTACTTTAAAGTAAGAGCAACTGTGTCAATCCCGATCAAGCGGTCAATGTTTCGATTGGGCTGATTCCACTACTAAATCTGCAAGCTAAGCACTGTCTTTGGATTCATGCAAACTTTAGTGTCCTAAGCTTCAGATTCCTCAGAAAAAGGTCAATCGTTGGTTGAGACCAACCTGTCAAAAAGAAAATTACCTATCGAACAACTATGTTCAAATAGGCATCCCGAATGGATCATTTATAGGGTGCAGGCTTAAAACCTGCATTTGTACGATATTCTCAGAAGTGTACGCCTATGCAGGGTATCCGATTGGATGGTCGCTTTGTTCTGAAATTGTACCGGACGGTTTGGTGGACTTCCATTCCCCTTTGTTTTTATCTACTCCTGATGAGTGCATGTTTTTGCATAATTGTTCAATAATAAGATCATCGTTGACGAGACTAAGATTGAGTGCCTCCTTCGGAAGGCACCCAATTTTGGCCAGGATCTGTTCAGTTTTATTTGAAGATGGATACTCGGGGTCTTTGATTTAGCGCGGTGCAGACGATCCATCAGCGCAAACAAATGTCGACAATGAGGCATGCGTAGAGGCGATGTAAAGGAACCCTAGGGGAGGCCGGTTTTCGGTTTGTAGAGAGGGGGAGAAAATATACCCTTGCTGCCCGAATTTGAGCGCTTTAAATTTTAAAATGATAAATTCAAAAAATCACATAAATTTATAAACACAAAAAGGGTCAAAATTTTCCACATAAAACAACAAAAAATATGTGTTTTAAAAAAACGGCGCGCACTCCTAAAAAGCATTGCGACATCTATTCGCTCCGCTCGGGTAGTCGTGTTAAATAAACGTCAGGATCAATGGGTTAGCCCAAAGACCTCGAAGCCTGCTTCAAGCAGGGACACCCGTGACCAGTTAAATGAGGCGGTCTATGCCTCATATGATTGGACGCACAACTACGCACATGCGTGTTTTGAATGCGGTAAAATATCAATATTTTATCACCAACGCAGCTGTGCTAGATTAATGTCCTAAGTCTAAGGTTCGCCTTGGATCTTTGGATACTGCTTTAAACTAGGAGCAATGATGTCAATCCCGATCAAATGGTCAATATTTCGATCAGGATGATTCCACTGCTAAATCTTCGAGCTAACACTCTGTCCTTGGATTCATGTGAACTTTAGTGTCCTAAGCTTAAGATTTCTCATAAAAAGATCAATCGTTAGTTGAGCCCAACCTGTTGAAAACGAAACTACATATCAATCAACTATGTGCAAACATGTATATAGAAGGGTTCATTTCCCTTATTTTCGCAGGCTTTAAACCTGTATTGGCACGGTATCCCTGTAAAGTTTATGCCATGCGGTTGGGTATCCGTAGGATGGTCATTTGTTCTCATAAATTATATCCGGATGAGGTCTGAGTCAAGACTTCCATCGCCTTTGTTGCTTATCGCCCCTAATGGGTGCATGTTTATGCATAATTAAATGATTCGTAAGATCATTATCGGCAAAGACCAGGATTAGGTGTCCCCTTCGGTGGGCACCCGATTTTGGCCGAATCTATTCAGTGTCATTTGAGGATGGATGCTCTGGTCATGATGATCTAGGGCACGTTGGAAAAGTAGCATGTACTCCTAAAAAGCGTTGCAACATTTGTTTGCTCCGCTCGGGTAGTCGTGCTAAATAAACTTTGGGATCAATGGGTTCGCCCAAAGACCTTGAACTCTGCTTCAAGCAGGGGCACCCGTGACCAGTCAGATGAGGCGGTTAATGCCTCATATGATTGGACACAAACTGTGGAACCTTGCGTACTTACTTTGCGCCTATCTTTGAATGTGGGTCGATCACTCTCCTTACTTACGAAGCTGTTGTATTCAGAATGAATCTTGAACATCAAACTCCTTCAAGTCATCTCAAGAAGCGACCGTTTTTCCCATCTATTGGGTTTTCGCAATTCGTTCCATCTCGGTTATGCGCAGTAATGTCGCTAAGCACTTGGAGACCGATTACCTTGAGAAACAACAATTATTCCCGACATACAGGGCTTTAGTTTTCTCACCATGTTACCCGTCTGATGTTTGAAGTTCGTTCTGAATGCAGCGGACCCGTCAGTAATGCCTTAGGCCTCTTCGAATATCTCTTTTCCTTGGCATTTGATCATTAGTGATCGGATATTAAAAAGGGGCATCTGTAGACACCCAAATTTGGCCCAAGGCCCGATCGAAACACATTTTGAGAGAGGCGCATCTCCGTGCTTTTGATGGCATGTATGGAACACTTAGGAACCTTTTTACAACCTTAGGAGTCATTCCCAACCCTTAGGAATCACCCTAGATCCCTTAGGAAGCCATCCCGACCCTTAGAAACCATTTCAAACCTAAACATAGCTTTCCCGAGCAATGGATGAAGAGTGGTGCACTGGGACTAGCCATGACCTTCTACTGCGATTGAATCATATACCATTGAAAAGTAGAAGTCCTCAGCTTTCCAACAAGCCAAGAATCACCCCAATCGAAGTTGTGTGCGAGAAGATATCGCTTTCTGAAGCATAGGGGCAAAAATGTAATTATGTGGAGTTCCCCATTGGTATTTGGCGCAAGTATTACTTGCGCCAAAACATTTCTCCCCAAAAATGGCTTGGCGCAACTAATAGTTGTGCCACACATGTGTGGGTCCCCCCGCGGGCAGTCAACTTCCCAAAACCACTGTACAACACTGTTTTACTGTACATATGCTTGGCGCAACTAATAGTTGCGCTAAACTTATCTACAGTACCCGTAGGTTTTTACCTCTAAATTCGATATTGGGGTTTGACTTATTGACCATCTTGACCTTTGGAGTGTGTTTTGCTAGTTTTATTGCACCCATTCACTATCTATTTGCAACCCCTTAAGTGGTTTAAAGCCCCACTATCATCCACCATTGGAGCATCTCTTCACACATTTCAAGGTTCCAAAAAACCCTAGGAAACCTTAGATGGCTAGATTACCTAATTTCTAATCTAAGTTAGCCTCTAAACACCCTCCTAACTTCTCTTTTTCCTATAAATAGAGAGGCACCCCTCCCTTTACAAAGGCTTGAAAATTTTTGCAATTAAGAGATTAAGGAATCCCTTCTCTCTCACCTCTAGTGCACCATTCTCATACAAATTTCAGAACCTTAAAACCTTATAAAAATCTTAGCCTTTCATCCAAAAGTTCTAG
Source organism: Chloranthus sessilifolius (assembly GCA_021018995.1). Classification (NCBI taxonomy): domain Eukaryota; kingdom Viridiplantae; phylum Streptophyta; class Magnoliopsida; order Chloranthales; family Chloranthaceae; genus Chloranthus; species Chloranthus sessilifolius. Next base: position 21,852,613 of record CM037589.1, read on the forward strand.
GATAGATGTGTGCTCTCCCCTAGCCTTCACACTCTACCTCTTAGCTATTAAGCCCTAGGAGTTAGAACCTCATTTCTCACCATACAAGCCTTCCAAAGCTCACCGAAGCAAGCCAACGCAAGGCCCCACAGCAGTGCAACAAGGGCCCGAGAACTCTGCCTCTCCCCTCTATTCCGATACCTTCTTAGTTCTTCCTCCATCCTCTCATTTGTGCCGTTACGCAGCCGAATTTTCGGTGGGAACGGAGGAGCACAAATAGGATTTTAAGGCCCTTTGGGCAAGAGGAAGACTTTTTCATTTCTTTTCTATTATTTTTGTTTTGGCCATAAGTAGAGACCGCATTAAGCGGGTTGATTGGGTGCCTAACACCTTCCCAATCGATAACCGAAGCCCCTACCCAAGAGCCTTTGGCGTAGACCGGATTCATAGTCAATTTTTGGCACTTCAAAGCTCTTTAAATTTGATTTGGGTTTCCCGGGACACCAAAAGCTCCGGGTGGCGACTCTAAATGTTATAACAAGCGCATCGTCACGACGGGATAGTAAAAAATCGACAATTGCACAGGAGAGCACTGGGTTGTGCAGGTGGTAAAAGATAATGCCGCCAATTACAAAGCTATAGGAAGACAGTTAATGTTGAAGAGACATCATTTGTATTGGACTCCGTGTGTTGTTCATTGCATGGACCTCATTCTTGAGGATTTGGAAAAGAGAAGCAAGGCACATGCAATTATTCAGAAGGGAAGAACGATTACTTCCTACCTATACAACAGTAACAAGTTGGTGAATATGATGAGAGACTTCACCAAGAATGAGCTGCTCCGGCCTGCAATTATACGATTTGCTACACAATGTCTAGCCCTACAGAGCTTGGCCAGATAATAGGCGTGAGCTAAAAAGCATGGTCAACTCTGAAAAATTAAGAAAACATGAATTAAAACTCCCACGAGCAAAGAGACCTGCTTGCAATGAAGTTATTGACCAATGAAGTTGTTGACCTGATCTATAGTCCCCCAGTTTGGACAGATGTTGACCACTTGATTGTCGTTACTATCCCGTTGGTTTAAGTGTTGAGGTTGATAGATGGTGATGAGAAACCAACGATGAAAAAGTAAATTAGTTATTAAAACCAAATCCCCTGTAAAATATAAACGATATTGGGCGATCATCGACAAGAGGTGGGATGCATAATTCCATCAATATTTGCATCTCGCAGCTATAACATGCTAAACTGCTTATGTAGTGATATTTATTTATTTATTATTTTTCATATATTGATGAGATCGTTCATATTTGATGTATAGCACACTACTTGAATCCGGCCTTCCAATATATGCGACGCTTCGAGTTAAGTGAGGTCGATGAAGTGTATAACGGTTTGCTTAATGTAATCCAACAAATGCTCCCTGAGTTGGCCGACCAATGTTAAGCCATTAGAGATGTGAGTAATTATACCTTATGACTAAACTCATATGAACATTATATTGATATGAGGTGATGGCCCAATATTGAGGCGAGTTGCAATGAGAGTTTTATCGCAAACATGTTCCTTGTCCAACTGTGAGCGGAATTGGAGCACCTTCTCTCATTCATAAGAAGACAAGGAATAGGCTAACCATGGAACGATTGAAAAAGTTAGTCTACTGCCACTACAATATGCGATTAAGGGTCAGAAATATGGAAAGGACCAATCGTGGTAAGCAATTATATGAAGTTTTAGTTCATACAATTTTTATTTGATCTAATTGATGAGGCATATACTAATTCATCTATCGTATTCTACCTTGCAGATAGTGAATATTTTGATTCCATCAAATTGGATTATATATTCACGGAGGATGATCCTTTGAATCAATGGATCGAAGAGAGAGAAGAGCCAGTGTTGGATGCTGAGAGCAATGCATGGCTGGATAATGCTGACAGAGTAGCAGAGGAGCATGCTTCCCAACCACCGAGGTGGAAAAGAAGATTGAATAGTCATTCAGTGGTTGGATCTGATGACGAAACGTAGCCCGGTAGTCATAATGACGATGATGGGGTGATAGTGGGGGTGATGATGGAGGTGATGAAACCTACGCTGACACTAGTGGTGGAGCGGATGATGTTGATCCTTATTCTTATGGAGGTATTGCCGCATGGGATGATGAGCCGGAAATAATGTATGACACTCCTACATTTAGAGGTAGAGGGATTAAAGGAAGAGGAGCGTCAGAATCTTACCAAACAACATCACCACCACCACCATAAGGTCCACAAGATGATGTGGGTTATATGACTTCTAGCTTCGGAGAATTTAGTTTGTAAAATACCGAAGATTCAGCAATTAGTAACCCATACTACCGACCTCAACCAACCTACCCCAGGCCATATGACTCCATTGGTCAAATTTTTGGAGGACCAACTTTTACCTATTACATTGAGCCATATTCATCGCTAATGCCTTAGTTTCAAAGAGGCACATATGATCATGAGTATCAATATGGCTAACATTATAGGGAAAGCTTGCGCACCTATGATGATGATCGTGAGGGCCAAGAAACACCACCAAATTCAATGTGACTTTGAAGTAAGTTTTAATGTACAATATACCTTTTAATTTTGATCATGAGTCATGTACAATGAAATTTAGGTTATGCGTTGATAAAATTATGAAATATGCATCAAATTAAGGCTTAAATAAATTTTAAAAAAGTTCAAATAAATAGAAAATCATTAAATTTATTTTTCTTGATTTTTTGGGATTTTTTTAGAAGAAAACTCAAGACGATATGTACCGGAAAACCGGTATTTTGATCCTTGGTGTAGAGTTTTTTTTTTATTTTCTAGAGTTTTCTTGACTATCTTTTAATTTCTTTGAAAAATAATGCAACAGGAACACTAGTGAAGACTTCATAAAAGACCATGCATGCGATTTTTATGATCATGCATGGCCATCAAATGGTCCAAATGGGCAAGGCTTGGACTATGTCCAATGTCAGCCTAGGACCCTTCATAAAAAAGGTAGCAATTGATTGATCTAGACTATGTCATGCTTATGTGCTAGGTAGATTTTATTCTTGCCATGTATAATATTGTTTTCCATTATTGATATACTCCGAAAATTTGATTGAAAATTTCATGATGAGATGAAAATTGGATGGTGATAGATCTATTAGTTTGTTGAAGTCTTAGTAAAGTGCTAAACACTAGATCATAGGAAAACTAGTGTCTAAACTTGCAAGATTAGTGATTTTATGATCATAAATAAATTGATTCAAAAATTATACTCTCTGGAATGAAGGTTTTAAAACTGATATGAAATAAAAATTCGGTTTGATCGGATGGCCGTAAGAGGGTAGATCGAATACCATCGATATAGGACTAAAAATATGAATATTTGTGAATAGGATAGTGCTACAGCTAATCGTGCCATTAGATCGATAATTTTAGATTTTAAAAGGCGTACGGCTTATTTGTACCTGATCTGGAATGTCCCCAATTCAGATCAGAAAAATTTGTGTTGTATGATGGGCCACAAGGTGGACCCCATCAAATGCCAAAATTAAGGGTTTTAAGGCCCAAAACAGAGAACTCACTTAGATGAGTATATATTTGTGAGAAATAAAAATCTAGAAAATTTAAATTAGGTAAATAAATGGGCTTCCAATGACCCAGTCAAATTTTAAATCCTTGTAGTTTGACCTACACGAAGTTTGGAGCAGAAAATAGTAAATCAGCCCTATTTGCACCATAAATTTGTACCTGTTTGTAGAAATCAGCCCTATTTGTACCTGATCCGGAATGTCCCCAGTTCAGATCAGAAAAATTTGTGTTGTATGATGGGCCACAAGGTGGACCCCATTAAATGCCAAAATTAAGGGTTTTAAGGCCCAAAACAGAGAACTTACTTAGATGAGTATAAATTTGTGAGAAATAAAAATTTAGAAAAATTAAATTAGGTAAATAAATGGGCTTCCAATGACCCAGTCAAATTTTAAATCCTTGTAGTTTGACCTACATAGAGTTTGGAGCAGAAAATAGTAAATCAGCCCTGTTTGCACCATAAATTTGTGCCTCATAAAGGCTATGATTTTATGTGTAAAAATTACTCCATTAAATCCGTGAAAAATCTTGATTAAAATTTGACATGTACCCCATCACTGTATAGAATTTCATAGGAAATCCCCATCTGGTTTGATGGATAGAAATTTCAGAAATTTGGGATACAAAACTGTGTCAAGTGGCACATGACTTCTTACCAGAACTAACCCCTGATCAGATGGACCTGATTCCATCAGGATCCGTAAATTTTTTACCTTAATAATGTATAACATAAAGTTATGTAACTTTAAAAGCTTTCCAACAAGCTATTAAGTGTTTGATTTCGATATCGGCATCAAAAGATATAGGTACGACATTAGAGACCATCAAATCTAGTCTGATGGCCCATCAAGGAGAAAACAGACCTCGGTAATTTAGCGGCCCTGATCAACCCTGATCAGACTCTTGAGTGCCACAAACTGGAAAAGGTAAATTTCTTAGAGCTCTTTCACTCAATTTTAGGACTCATAATTTGATTGGAGTAAAAAATGGCAGATAATTTACCGTAAGGTGCTCGATACCCTTAAGAAGAAATCTATAAATCTAGGAATAGAGTCAAAATCTTGACTTTTCTCGGAAATCTGTGATAGTCTAAAGCAATGTCAGATCACAGTGACTACATAGTTGTCAAGGCCATGCTATAGTCTTGTCATAGCGAATGGCGACGGGAAACGTTATATATAACAAAATAGTCATGATGACTAAATAGCGACGCCATACAGAATTGCATTATGACATCAGTATGCACACTATTTTACTCTTTTGATAATAACATATAATGCTTATACGTTATGACATTTTTATAATATGCAGGTTACAAAAGTTAACTTACAAGCCACAAAACCTCAACTTATAAGTTACAAAATCCTTGACTCTCTCTCCCTCTCGTCACAGCAGCTACCAACACTAGTGTCGTCGAAACCTCAGCGTCGGCGACACCTACCGTATGTGTACTTAATATTTTATATTTTTTAATATTCTATATTTATTGATATTTTATATTTATTTATTTATACTTACCATATTGCAAATTTGTTGATGTTTCATATTTGATTTGTATTTATGAATATCAATTTATTCCTAGAACATAAAATCCTCGATATTAAAATCAAAGTATGACGCTTTAGTAGTTGAATTTTTTTTTTCCTATATTTTTTTTATATATAAAAAAAAATACTACTAATTAATAAATAAAATAATTAATAATAATAATAATAATAATAATAGTCTCGTCATGGCTTCGCTATGGCCACACCATGGCGTAGCGAGCCTCTTCGCCATGACCTCACCACACCACCTTAACTACCTTGAGTGACAACTAATGATGAATTGTGAAACTTTGATAAGGTTGACTTAGTTGAACAAGTCAAAGAATTGACCTCTTGAAGGCCCAAGAACCCGATTGCTAAAATTGACTAAGTAAGACTAAAGACCCGATTCCCGGCCCATGGCCCGGTGAATTGTGTGTCTAAGTCAAAATAAGAAATTTATGACCCAGCGTAAGTTACCTTTTGAAAATTTGATAATAGCACCTCTCAGAATCTGTGTACACCTACATATGGACTTGGACTTCATAGAAATATACCTAGATTGGACCTAGTAAAGGCTCTAGAGACTTGGGAAATGACCCATGAACTCCTAAGTTGCGAACTTAGAATAGATTAAGCCCGATGGCCCAACCCGAAACCTGATATGAGCTATATTGCTAGCACCCTCATGCTTAGCAAAACCATAAATTGAAGAAGTGGACCACCCTTGTAGTTTTTCGCTGGGTCCTAAGCCCAAATTAAATAATCTTAAAACCTTTGGTTGAAAAGGAATTGATCCGTTGTCCTCACCATAAATAATGAATAGTCACCACTTATAATCCACACGAGAGCTTAGAGATGCTCCACGAGCACTTAGCCAAATTTTGTTAAGGAAATAAATTGATATTAGGCAAGTGACATGGTAATTAAGCGAAAACTTGAGAATAAGTTAATGTAACTATTAATAGGGGATACACAATGAATATCGAAACTTAGTTTACCATGCTCGAATTAGTTGGAGATATTCAACTAACATACCGATAGGAGTCTTAGTCAAAGGTCGACCCGAATTAGGTGCTAGCAGAGTCTAGTTGAAACTACCTAAAGATAATAGAATAATAAGAATACACCTTAAGATAACTGGAAATGGGCACCCCGATACTTTTTAAAATATCTCAATATGGGACAAATACTTCACTCTTATGAACGACAACAAATATAAGTCCATTAGGGACTCTAAACTGAAGCAGCACTAGACATAGTGTGAGCTGATCTTGTGCCAATCCTCCCTAAGGATTGAGTTTTTGATTGACGATTGATTGATATAGATAAAAGGTGATTAAAAATTGGATTGATATGGGACATTTGATGATGATATTGTATATTGAAATATACCTTGAAAAGTGATTGACAAACTTAAAGATGAAGTAACTGAACTAGTACTGAAAAATGATCATCATTTGATGAAAATATTGTATAATGAAACATACATTGAAAAATGATTGACGAACTTAAAGAGATAGAGTAACCAAATTGATATCGAATAATGATCTTAAATTGATTATTGAAATTTTATAAAGAAATATGCGTTGAGAAATGATTGATGAACATAAAGGTAGTAAAAACCTATTTGAACATTGAAGTCGACCATTAAATTAATAGTGATAGTATTTAATTGAAAAAGGGTTATGGAATTTCTGAAACTGATGATCGAGAACTGAATTGGGACAATTATTCCCGAAATCGAACAGAAGAAAAGGGAAATCGAACTATCGAATATTGAAATTGAAAGTGAAAAGATGATAATGTATTGAATACTGTAACCTCGTAACACTGACCACTATTCTTGCAAACGGGCTCGCAATGAGCGACTCATATTCAGAAGAGTTTAAAATATCAGCTGAAGATTGGGTCTAGTTAGACCAACATGGTCATTGAACAATGTCTTGATTGACTAAATGTCGAAGAGTGCCAGCCTTTGTATACGCGATATTGGCAATTGATATTGATATTGGCAATTGATATTGATATTGGACCATGGTTGGTGTTAGTATCGCACCGAATTAAATTAAAAGACAATTAACAAACCATTTAATTGATAAGTAATGAACTGTTAAATGGATTAACAAATCTTGTAAATCTCATAAACTTGATAATCCCACAATCATATCTAAGATTGAATTTTTTTATAACATGTTGTTTCCATCATAGTAGCTGCAATTACATATTTTTTGTGAAGATAGTAACTGTATACTGTGCTTTGTACATCATACTTAGAATCTTTCCTACTTAATATTGATTTGAATTATCTTATTTTTCTGTTGATATCACGACATCTGGTAAACCTCACTTGCACAAATCACAATGTGAAACCCTCGTGTATATGAATTGTAAGCTTAGTTACATGAAACTGTACTAAAAACTATAAGCTAAAATAACTAAGACATTATTAAGCTTCACCGCTTATGGTTCTTTCATGACTCAAAAATTCTGGAGGCAAGCCAGCGGTCTCCTAGTCAGAGTTAGGGGAGCAGGACGAGAAGAGATCCAGGAGCGTTCACTAAGCTGATAGTTTGAACTCGTTTTTTCTATAAAGCTACCAACACCTGTACACATGTGACCGGTTGACATGTTTGTTTTATTGGATCTTTTTTTTTATGGTTTTGTTAAGTCTAGTTTTTTTGTAATCACTTGAAATCTTGTAATTTGACTTATTGTAAATATTTGGTTTTAAAAGTTAACCTTTTGACTCAAATTTCATTTTTCTTATAATTCCGCGAAAAGTAGGATTTTTATGTTTCGATTTTTGAAAATCGAAACATAAAAATGAAATTTGAGTCTTATGTTTCGATTTTTGAAAACCGAAATAGCTCGATCAGGTTAATGAAAATGAGAATCTTCTCCAAAACGTTTTTGCTAATGTAATAATTGTTTTTAAAAAAGAAAACAATGATTTAATCGAATGAATTGAATGGGCGTATGTAGTGCTGACTCGGCTCGTGGATTGGAACGTGCGGAGTGCGAGAGCTGCCTGACGTGCGAGGCCAGGGGCTGGGGGCGTGACATACCAGGGTTAATATCAAAGCTAAAAGATTTAAAATTTATTTTACGCTACAAGCGTCGCTTTTTAAAGATTTGTTTTCCTGAAACGAAATAAGTATTATCCCAAATTTTTGAAAAACTACACATGACACTGTTTGGATGCTCAGGTCATCTAAACTTATATAGTGTACCCACTTAGGGAGTCTATTCCTTAGAAAGTCTTGATGATAGGATTAATCGACGTCCCTAACTGAAGGCAATGACTGGAAATTGGAAGGACCTGACTGAGGTCCGTTTGGCTAACGGACCTCTCTTTGGAAATCGGAAGGACTTGATGAAGTATTACCTCTAGTAAGAGGAGTGACAACATGAATTAAACTGAATAATACATAATAAAACCTCTCTTGATTGATTGTTGAATGAAACACATGCAACCTAAATAAGAATAAATTAAAATATTTTTCGTAGATTGCTCGTCTATAAGAATAGCAACCTTTAGTAATGATAGGTTGAGATTCTTTTAATAAGTCTACAAAGGAGAAATCTTATGTGTTTAATTTATCCTTTAGGATGTGAACACTAGGAGAATCAGGCAACCCCCTCCGAAATCGTCAACCCCTGAACATAATCCCAAAGGAGCTCCTGAACCATGGGTCGGACTGTATCAGCACATGGAACGAATGACGGTTGCGATGGCCGCACATCAAGACTGAGGACGTTCAATGGTAGGCGATTCCAGTAGATCAAGCCACTGACATTCATGGGCACCTGCGAACTAATGGCAGCAGACAATTGGTTAAAGAGAGTCGAGAGACTCCTAACGGTTCTCAGATGTCCGAAAACTGAATGGGTAGAATTGGCAACCTTACTTTTCGAAGGAGAGGTCAGAAACTGGTGGGCAACGATAGAAGAAGGAATTCCAATCGATGAGTTTCCCATACTGTGGCCGCGATTCGTGAGTTTCTTTCACCAAGCGTACTTCACCAAAGCGCAGAGACAGAAGAAAGAAATCGAATTCCTAAAGCTGGAGCAAGGTACCCTGAATGTAAAGTGTACAACGTTCACTTAAACCAGCTCGCCTGATATGTGATGTGACCCGACCGGTGCAAGACGAAGAGTGGAAAGCAAGGAGATTCGAAAGGGGATTGAAGCCCAACATCTGTCGCTTTGTGTCTCCTTTCCAGTTAGACACCTATGCTGCAGTGCTCGAGAAAGTCCTCATTGAGGCCGAGAATGAAAAATTTGCTACAAGTCGTGAGCAGAGGAACAATAGTAACCAAAAGGCCTGACCCAATCCACAAGCGAGGAAGGGAGAGAAATTCAAGGATAAGACGAGGGAGGAAGGGAGAGAAATTCAAGGATAAGACGAGGAAAATTGAAGTAATCCCTGATGAGAAGCCGAAGCCCTCCGTAGAACCTTGTCAACGATGCGGGAAGGTCGGCCATACATCGACGACATGGTATCTTGCATTAGGCGGTTGCTTCAACTGTGGACAAAAAAACACATGATGAAGGATTGCCCAACTCATGTAAAGCAAGAGAAAGCTGATGGGAAGAAACCGATGACTCAAGGTCGAGTCTACGCTCTGACCAAAGGAGAAGCAAAGGCATCCCCTGTTGTCATCGCAGGTATGATGCTTGTTTCCCAACAGTTAGCCCAAGTTCTAATAGATCCTGGATCGTCGCATTCGTTTATATCCCATCTTTTGCTAGTAAAATATCAGTCCCATAAAACTTGTTAAGAAATGGTATGTGGTTACCCCTACTGGTGAACAAGTTAAATCCAAGTGTTATACCCATCATGTTCCTTAGAAATCAAGGACTAGCTCTTAGAAGCTGACCTCTTTTTATTAGAAATGCGAGATTTTGACGTCATTCTAGGAATGGATTGACTCTCATTCTATCATGTTTGTCTTAACTGCCATGATAAAACCCTGACTCTTAAAATTTCAGGTCAATCTGAAACATTCCTATCATTGATCCAAGAACCCTCGTCATTGCAACATGCATTCGTCATCGCTTCTAACCAAGTAAAGGAAGTATCAGAAATCACCTTAGATTGAGTCCCGATAATTAAGGAATTCCTGGATTATTCCCTGAAGAAGTATCTAGTTTACCACCTCCCAGAGAGATCGAATTCAAAATCGACCTAGTACCTAGAACTAACCCTATGTCTCAACAACCCTACAGAATGACACCAAAAGAGATGGTGGAATTGAAGAAACAGTTACAAGAACAAGAAGATAAAGGATTTATTCGACAGAGTTCCTCACCTTGAGGAGCTCCAATCTTATTTGTCAAGAAGAAAGACCTTTGCATAGATTATTGCAAACTAAACCAAGTTACAATAAAGAATAAGTACCCCTTACCCAGGACAGATGATCGGTTTGATCAGTTATAGGCCGCAAGAGTCTTTTCAACAATTGATTGGAGTACCGGGTACCACCAATTACGAGTCTGAGAAGAAGACATTCCTAAGATGCTTTCCAAACGCGATATGGTCATTATAAGTTCACCGTTATGCCATTTGGTCTAACCAATGCGCCAACGGCATTTATGGACCTCATGAACAAAATTTTTAAACCATACGTCAAATCTAGAAGAACATGAGAAGAACTTGAGAATCACACACATGACCTTTGAGAACATAAGTTATATGCTGAGTTCTCAAAATATCTTTGGTTTATGAAAGTCGCCTTTTTAGGACATGTAATATCAGGAGATGGGGGTTCAGTAGGCCCCTCTAAGATCAAAGCAGTTATGAGTTGGAAGAGGCCGACCAGCATGACCGAGATACGCAGTTTCCTCATGCTAGCAGACTATTACCGTCGGTTCGTGGAAGGATTTTCGAAACTAGCCAAACCCCTCACCGAACTGACCAAGAAGAAAATTAAATTTGAGTGGACACCTGCTCGTGAACACAGTTTTCAAGAACTGAAGAAGTGGTTAACTACGACACTGATACTGACAATTCCCTCCGGAAGCGATAGCTATGAAGTCTATTGTGACGCATCCCACTTGGGATTGGGTTGCGTACTGATGCAAAAGGTAAAGTGATAGCATATGTGCGCGTCAGTTGAAAGACCACGAAAGGAATGATCCAACGCACGATTTGAAATTAGCAGCAGTTAGTGTTTGCTTTGAAGATATGGCGACAGTACTTGTATGGCGAAAAGTTGGTCATCTTCGCTAACCACAAGAGCCTGAAATACCTTTTCACCCAAAAGGAGATGAACTAGCAACAAAGGCGTTGGATAGAAACCCTTAAGGACTTTGATTATGTGATATAGCATCACGAAGGAAAACCAATTTAGTTGCCGACGCCTTGAGCAGGAAAGCTAAGCATGTTTCCACACTTGCCCATCTGTCCTGTAGTCAGAACCCTTAAATTAATCAGAATAACACCGATCCAAAGCTTGTAGTAAATAGCTTAACACTGAAACCTCTAATCAGGAATAAGGTGATGAGAGTACAAAACTTAGACTCCCAACTAGAAACATACCGATAGAAGGTGATAGACGACACACTCCCTGACTTCTCCATTTCGTCTGACGGAGTATTATGTTTCCGAAAAAGATTGTGTGTCCCGAATGATGCAGAGTTCAAATAAGAAAGCTTGACAGAAGCACATCATTCAAAATATGCCATCCACCCAGGCGGTACCAAGATGTACCATGATCTGAAAAGAAATTATTGGTGGTATAGAATGAAGAGAGACATTACCGAATTCATTCGTCGATGCTTGGTGTGTCAATGCGTAAAAGCAGAATATCAGAGACCCGCATGATCATTGCAACCCCTTGATATTCCTCAATGAAAATAGGAGCACATTACCATGGACTTCGTATCAAGACTCCCCAAGACCAGAAATGGTTATGATAAGATCTAGGTAATCGTCGATTGTCTCACGAAATTGGCCCACTTCTTAGTTACCAAGTTGACTGCTCCACTAGAACAACTAGTTAGGCTATACATTTCCGAGATCGTAAGACTCAATGGCGTTCCATTGTCCATCGTGTTAGATCGGGACTCACATTTTACCTCAGAGTTTTGGTGATCATTTCAGAGAGCAATGGGAACCAAAGTTAAGATTAGTATGACATATCACCCCCAGATGGACGGATAGTCCAAATGGACAATTCAGATACTAGAAGACATGCTGAGAGCTTGTATTCTAGAATTTCAAGGAAGTTGGGACCCATACATACCCTTGTGTGAGTTTGCCTACAACAACAGTTATCAGAGTAGCATTAAGATGGCACCGTACGAAGCCTTGTATGGGAGACCTTGTCGTTCTCCTCTATGCTGGAGCAAAGTCGGTGAAAGGCAGATACTTGGCCCCGAACTAGTTTAGATCGTCGTAGAGAAGATTAATTTGATACGATTCAAATTGAAAGCCACATAGGATTGACAAAAGAAATTTGCCGACAAGAAAAGACGAAATCTAGAATTCGAAGTTGGAGAAAAATCTTTCATTAAAGTGTCCCCAACTAAAGGAGCCATTCGGTTTGGAAAACGTGGTAAATTGAAATCCCGTTATATTAGACCCTACTCGATAATCGAAAGGATTGAAACTGTGGCCTATCGGTTGTAACTTTCTGAAGAAATGGCACGTGTGCATAACGTCTTCCATATCTCTACATTACGAAGATACATTCCGGACCCAAGTCACATGTTTTCGGAAGAAGTCATTGAATTACGAGAAAACTTGTCCTACACGGAAAGGCTAGTACAAATCCTAGATTAAAAAGAACAGTTGCATTCCAAAACAATTCCCTTGGGAGTTAGAATCTAAAATGCGAAAGAACCATCCGCACCTATCTGAAGGTACGTCAAATCCCCGTTTTGATATAATTTTGATATGATTTGATTATTTGATATAGTCCTAATAACTAGATATGGTCTTGAATGAATTAAAATAGCTTTGATTCTCTGATATAGTTCTAATTGATTAAATAGAATCCTAATTATTGAATAATTCGAATTCTTGATGTGACTCGACTGATTGATATGTGGACTTGATTAATTGACGATGATTGTTCGAATTTGACTTTGACCTGACTGATAGATGGGCGTGGATCGACTGTCTAGTTTAAAATTTTGACTAATTAACTGTCTTGATCAATTAAGAAAAAATAAAATACCTATCTGACATCAATAACAAGGTGTACTAGGAGAAATTTTACTATGACATGAACTGTAACTAAGAACTGTTAAATTCAGTTAATAGGCACTTCCCGAACATACCAAAGAACTGAAGTCGCACTTATTCTTTGATTGCTTGAGTTATTATTAAGAACTACACCTTTCAATTATGAACCCTAAAATTTAGAAGTTTCTCTACAGCATATATACATTAAAAATGAGAAGTTCATTGAGAACTTGAATTGCTCCAGATTGACTCGAAACTTGGAAATCATCTCGCGTCATGCACTGACAAGAAAGACAAGATAGCCCATTTTATGTTTTTGTGTGACTCCCTCTTTCGGACTGAGAAAGAATTGAGTCAAAATCTGGTAGAGGATCGTCAGATGCGCAATACAATGCAAGACCTATTGAGCATCCTTTGAAACGAAAAACCGAAGAGATCACAACTCCTTACCAACTTGACCCGAACAAAAAATAACCATGCGTATGACCGCAAGAAGCTAAGCGAGGTCAAGAAGAGCATCGTCTGCTTTACTACAAGTATACGAAGGCGACAGGCCGAGATTTCGGCACTAGAGGAGTAGCAAATTAACGTTGTAACTACTTTTATGAAATAGTGATCAGTCACATATTTTACCACTTTGATACCCTTAACTAAGTGTTGCAAGTCCATAGTTTGTTACTAACAAAGCTTTGGTAGTGGATATTTAGATCAACAAACAGAAGAAGAAGAAAGTGCAAATATATGCTAAAAAGAGCTTCGAAAGTACGAAAGTACGAAAGCAAATATCGCAAGGAAAGAAGAGTAAAATCGTAACTGAAATGCCAGTTTACGAGATAACGAAATAAAATTCGTAAGTCCACTATCCAGGCGAAGTAAAAAACACAATCGAGAGTCAAAACCAGAGAAAGTACAAAATCGCAGTCTTGCAATTGAATAGAATAAGAGATCGTAACCATACGATTGGCTCATGATTGTTGTACGAGAGGTTGCAAAGCTGGGAGAGATCAAGGAATCTTATGAGCGATCGAATGAAGAATTGTACGAAGACACAGAGAAAGATACAAAATCGTATTCACGATTTTATCCATTAAAGCTATACGATTGACTTTTAAAGGCTTCCGTGAGAGTATAGATCCATGCAAAATCGTAAATAATGAAGAATCATACACTCCACGATTCAAGGGAGCTCTGCGAGATTTAGTGCTGCTGAATACCAGAAAAGAAGATTCTCCACGACTTTAGAAGTTCTAAACAAGGAAGATATGTATTAGGCAGTTTAGTTTTAGGAAGTTTACTTAGAATAGAAGTCCTACAAGTTTGTAATCGGCCTCTTATGCATCTATAAATAAGAGAGCCTGCGTCCAAGAATAATCATCCAAGGAGCTTCGATCTTAAGTGACAACTAAGATTGAAGAGGTCATAAGATCAACATAGTTTAGAATTTATATTTGTCTTTTATTTTCTGCAATTTAAACTTCTGTCTTTCAATTCCAGTTTTAGTTATAATTTTAGTTTCAGCCTTTTAAATTTTGTATTTAGTTCATCCAAGGAAATTTAGATTTTAACTGACGACTAAAATTTGGAAGACTGGGGATTAGACTAGTTTTAGAATAAATTTACTTTCAGCAATTTTAATTCAGCATCTGTAACTGTTTTTTCGATTTCATAGAATAATGAGTAGCTAATTTCTTTTATAAGTTTAGGAACCCTATATCAAAGATTGAGTATGAATAGTTACGAATTTCTGAGTTTTCTGAATTCGGAATTGTGATTGGTTAACAAATGAGTTTTAAAAGTTGCCTGAGTTTTGAAAGGTTTTCACGATTTCTAGTCTCTTTTTCTTTGTTTCCATTGTTGCCCTAGGATTGAGAATATTAGACTTCCATCACCCGACTATGTTGTCGTTGTTGCCTTAGTTTTGTTAACGATATTCATGCTAGAAAGGTTTATGTTGTCGTTGTGTCTCAAACCGATCTTTTATTCTTCTTATGTTGTCGTTGCCGCCTTAAGATAATCACATGAAATTCAGAGAACGAAGTTATAGTTAATTAGAATTACAAAAATCTGCGATAGGGATCCTAAGCTTTGCCATTAAAATAGTCTTATTTCAATCCAGTACTTTAGTTTTAAACAAAAACCAATTTTTTATTCTTTAAAGGCAAATAGAGATTTTTTAGATTAACAACCTTCCCTGTGGCATCGATACCTGATACACGTGCTACAATACCGTTGTGCACTTGCAATAGGTTAATACAAGGTATAGTATAAAGTGCTACCAAGTTTTTAGCGCTGCTACCGGGGAAGCGGATTATTTCTGAAAATTTAATTTGTCTTTCAATTTTTCGTTTATTTATTTTTCTGTTCTTTTCTAATTCTTTATTCTGTTTTGGTTTGAGCCGGAGTAGCATATCAGAGTTTCAAACATCTCCTGACAAGAGAAGCTAGAGGCCCAGATTTGTCTCTCTTAAACTGTTTCATTCTTTGAAAAATATAAAGAATAAAAAAAATTAGTTTATTAATCACACTCGTTCTCAAAATTTAAATTATTTTTAGTGTGATCTAGAAATTGAACGGACTATCTTACGGAATTTGGCTTTCAGCCGTACTTTTGAAAGAGAATCTGTCACAATGGCGAAAACTCGCCCCATTCAAGAGCACTACACCCCAGTTACGTTGACCGCGCCCTCATGCATTACTTTACCCGAGGTTGCGAACGGTCAACACTTCAAGATCAAGCACACCCTGTTACTAGTCCTTCCGAATTTTCACGAGCTTGATCGCGAAGATCCCTATCAACATCTTAGGGATTTTATAGAACTTTGCGCTACATTAAAAATAACAGTACTGGATGATGAGGCTGTAAAATTAAAGTTATTTCCCTTCTCTCTAAAGGACCGAGTGAAAGTGTGACTTATTTCTCTGCCCGCTGGGAGTATTACCTCATGGGATAGACTTCAGGCCAGATTTATGACCAAGTAGTACTTCCCAATTGGTAAGACTAACCAAATTCATCAAACAATTCAAACCTTCCAGCAACTGCCAGGATAATGGTTTCATGAGAGTTAGGAACGGATGTAAGATCTCTTACGGAAATGCTCTTATCATGAAGTGTTGAATTGGTCGATAGCGTAGAGTTTTTATCAAAGTTTAACTGAGGGAAATCAGCAAATGGTAGATGTTGTGAGTGGAGGGACCTTCATGGCCTAAAATGGACAACAGTCCTGGGACCTTTTCGAGAGGCTGGCTGATTATTCTTTGCAGAAAAAGGCCCTGCAAATAATTGATCCCAATGTAACTCGGCACATTCCTCTTACTAAGGATGATCTTTATGATGTCAATCTTGACAAAGTGAAGATGGAGAGATACATCGGCGCTAAGGTGGCTGTCTTGAAACAAAAACTAGCACCTTTGATGACCCCCCTAACCTTAATACTACGGAAAGACCTATTGCAACATGTTCGATTTGCCAAAGCCTGACCCACGCTATAATTGAATGCCCAGCAACCCCATTGTACCTGGACATGATTGAGAAGGAACAAGTCTTTGCGTTTCAAAGGAGTGATTACAGTAATTCATACAACCCGCAGTGGAGAAACCATCCTAGTTTTAACTATGGCTCCACGAGTGGAGCACAATAAGGATCATCTGTTGTGCATCCACGATATCCTCCTAATCAAAATTTTCAACAGCCTTATGCACCTCCCATGAGACCATATCAGCCCACTGAGCAGCAGTATAGGCCTAAGAGCAGCGGAGCTGATGCCACAGTAATTCGAATCCTTCAGAATTTGTAGCAACAGTCGCATCAACATTCCAAGGATTTATCCCAACTCACTTAACTCTCTCAAGTTTCACATTCGCACACCCAGTCTATTACGAAGCTAGAGGCCCAGATTGAGCAGCTAGCTATGCAAATGGTGAGAAGAGAGATTGGCCAGTTATAGTCATGACTTGTGAGTAACTCGGGAGGACATGTTTTTATGGGAGAAACATCACTTCTTGCAACACAGATCCAAGTTGTTCAGATTTTAAGAAGTGGTAGGACTGTTGACAACAAGGTCGAGATGCCTATTTCGATAGCGCCATCCCCGAGATCGAGGATAAAGACCCTGAAAATAAAGAGGAGGTTTCCCAACCAGAAAAACCCAAAAATACTTGAAACTAAAATCCAAAAAAATAATAATGACAGTGTGCCCAATACTGTGACCGAAGTACCTTACGTACCGCGATTACCTTTTCCGAATGCTTTCGGCGCATTGTCACCTTTTAATAAAAATCTAAAAAAATTAGAGATCACCGAGATCTTCAAAGAAGTAAAAATAAATTTACCCCTTTTGGAGGCAATAAAACAAGTCCTAGCATATGCGTGCTTTCTGAAAGAGATGTGCACCCAAAAGTGAAAGCAACGGAATAACCTATCGAAAAATGACTTTTGACGGAGCAACTATGCTCAGTCTTACAAGCCACTACTCCGCCTAAGCTTAAGGATCCCGGAATGCCCACCATTCCATGTATTATTGGCAATCACACCATTAATAAGGCACTATTGGATCTGGGAGCCAGAGTAAATTTGCGGCCATACACTGTGTATGAGAAGCTGGGACTAGGCATGTTGAAGCCTACGTCGGTCACTCTTTAGTTAACCGACAGGTCTGAAAGGAGACCGGTTGGTATCATAGAAGATGTACTGGTCGGGATTGACAAGTTTGTCTCCCCCGTTGATTTTTTGGTATTGGACATGGAGCCTAATCCTAAATCCCCGTCACAAATTCCCGTCATACTCGATAGACCATTTTTTGCTACAGCCAACGCATGCATAAATTGTAAAACCGGTATGATGGAGTTCACTTTCGGGAACATTTGAATCCAGCTCAATGTCTTTTCCGTAACTAACCAAACGACTTCCATTGATGAGGAGTGTTTCTATGTGGATGATATTGAGGAATTAGTTGAGGAAGCACTGCCCCTAATTTTGTCTAAGGATGCTCTTGAAACAACACTATTGTGTACAAATTTGGGAGAGACTGAGTTAAATTCCGAAGAGATGGCATACTTTGTCAATGCCCCTCCTCTTGATTCTCAACCAAGGACATGAAGCCGCCGGTGGAGCCTTTGCCCACCAGTTCCAGCGAACCGTTGTCAAAAGCACCATCCTTAGAATTGAAAACACTTCCCAACATTCTAAAGTAACTGCGGATCAGGAGAGTAGATTGTTGGACATTCTTACAAAGCATAAGCGTGCTATAGGGTGGACTGTTGCTGATCTAAAAGGGCTCGATCCATCAATTTATATACATCGGATTCACATGGAGGACAATGCCAAAACATCTAGAGAAAGCCAGTAACGGTTGAACCTGAACATGAGGGAAGTAGTGCAAAAAGTAGTTAAGCTACTCGATGTGGGTATTATCTACCCAATTTCTGTTAGTGAGTGGGTGAGCCCCATTCAGGTAGTCCTGAAGAAGTCAGGGATTATGGTAAAAGAGAATTTGGTTGGTGAATTGGTACCGTTACGCGAGACCATAGGTTAGCGTGTATGTATCGATTACCGAAAGCTGAACTCAATGACCTGCAAGGATCACTTTCCACTGTCGTTTATTGATCAAATTTTGGAAAAACTTGCGGGTTAGGAGTATTTTTGTTTCTTGGACAGATATTCAGGGTATAATCAAGCTCCGGTGTATCCAAAAGTTCAAGAAAGACAACTTTTACGTGTCCTTTCGGTACGCTTGCATATCACTGCATGCCCTTTGGGTTATGCAATGCACCAGCGATGTTCCAAAGGGGCATGATGGTTATCTTTTCTGATGTGATAGATAAGTTCCTCGAAGTGTTCATGGATGACTTTTCGGTATTTGGCCAAACATTCGATATTTGTCCAGATCACCTTCCCCTGGTCCTGGAAAGATGTGAAGAAACAAACTTAGTGTTAAGTTAGGAAAAGAGCCAATTTATGGTTCAAGAAGGCATTGTCCTGGGGCACATAGGTTCGAAAAGAGGAATAGAGCTAGATAGGGCTAAGATCGATATTATAGCAAATCTGCCTCTACCAACGTTGGTGAAGCAGATCCGATATTTTCTTAGTCATGCCGGCTACTATCGCCGCTTTATCAAAGATTTTTCCAAAGTCACGAGACCCCTATGCCACCTTTTGGCTAACGATGTAACTTTTGACTTCGACGATGCTCGTCTTGAAGCATTTCATAAGTTTCGTGCGCTTCTCTCATCCGTACTCATCATCCAACCTCTAGATTACTCCTTACCCTTTGAGGTGATGTGTGATGCTTTCAATTACGCAATAGGCGCAATTCTCGAACAACGTAAAGATAAGGTACCTCACGTAATATATTACATGAGTCGAACCTTAATTGAAGCTCAACTGAATTATACTACCACTGAGAAAGAGCTTCTCGTTGTCGTCTCTGCATTAGATAAATTTAGACAGTACCTATTGGGATCGAAGATCATTATTTTCTCTGACCATTCTGCACTGAAATATTTGCTAATGAAAAAGGATGTCAAACCGCGACTAATTAGGTGGATCCTCTTATTGAAGGAATTTAATTTCAAAATTAGAAAAGAGAGTTGAGAACGTGGTGGCGAACCACTTGTCCCGAATAGAATTTCCAGAAACCGTCAGCGATGAGTCCTTGCGAGATACCTTCCCGGATGAGCAACTTCTTGCCATCCAGACTGTGGTACCATAGTACGCCAATATAGTGAATTATTTGGCAACAGGTAAAATCCCTCCTGACTGGTCCAAACAGAACTGGTCTGTATTATTTTCGCGAGTTAAATTTTATATTTGGGAGGACCCGGACCTGTTTAAAATTTACCCATACCAAATAATCTGAAAATGTGTCCCCGATAGTGATACCTACAGTCTCCTTAAATTCTATCATACTTATGCTTGTGGGGGTCACTTCGGAGGGAAGAAAACAGCGGCTAAGGAACTACAGTCAGATTTTTATTCGCCGACATTGTTTAAAGATGCCCAAAATTTTTGCGTGGCTTGTGACTGCTGTCAAAAGACAGGCGCCATGTCTCGTAGAGACATGCTGCCTCTCCAACGGATATTGGTCATTAAGCCTTTTGATGTATGGGGCATAGATTTCATGAGACCTTTTCCACCTTTGTTCAAATTTATGTACACCCTTGTGGTTGTTGACCACGTTTCCAAATGGGTCGAAGCCGTAGCCACGAGAACCAATGATCACAAGGTGGTGATGTCTTTCATTAGGGAGAACATTTTCTTTCGGTTCGAAACTCCACGTGCCATCATTAGTGATGGAGGCAGTCATTTTTGTAATTGATACTTCGAGAGTTTGCTCAAGAAATATTTTGTTACCCATAAAGTTACAACCCTTATCACCTGCAAACCAGTGGGCAAGTGGAGGTCTCCAATCGAGAAATAAAGAAAATACTTGAAAGAGTTGTTCACCCCGACAGAAAGGATTGTTCGAATGCACACACGGATTCACGTATGTATTAAAATTTATTTATTTCTTCCGACGCTCCGATTTTGTTGAATGTGTGGATGCATACGCACATGCAACTAATGAGGATTCGTCATTTCTTTTGAAAACCTATTGATACGATTTTGTTTCAGACTTTTAAGACACTCGACATGAGATTCATTAGTTGCTTGATCGTTCATTGTACTATTCTTGCAACCTATTAGAAAAAGTGTCCTAAATCTGTAATTCTATAGGACCTAAAAACTTGAAATTCTTACCAACCATCGCCCAAATGATACCCTCGCAATTATGATCTTAATACCCCTACTATGAAAATACCGAACATTATTATAATAAGAAACGTTAATTCGATACCTTGAAATGAGGAATATGTAGTATATGACTGATTATTATGGATATTGCCTTGAATTATAAAAAATAAAATGTAATACTTAAGTTGGTAGTTAAAATCAAATGAAATCATTGGACTACATAGACTCTGAGTGAGTGGAACTGATATAAAAGATACTGATTGACTATTGAATTGGAATTAGCTGAATATTGAATAAGGGACTAAATTATCAATACTAAATATGAAATAAATTGAACTTGATATTAGATGATGTGTATACAGGATTTGAAATTGATTTTATTGAAAACTCAAAATTTAAATTATTGAAAACTCTGAATACAGAAAGTTTGATTTAAGCCTCATGATACAATTGGAAATTGGGTTAGGGATTGATATTGAACCCTGAATATTGATTTCGATGATTGAATAATTAAAATTCAAATATTGACAACTTTTGACAACCTGTATTATTATGTGCTTAAATGCCTAATACGGTCATTTTGAATGACTATGTTGATATGATTTGGACCATCGAAAATGAAAAAGGTCGAACTAACTTAGGTTAGAAGAATACTAAAAACTTATAGAGTCGTATTCAAGAATACTAAAAACTTATAGAGTCGTATTCATGACTATCGAACTCATCAGTATTGAGTGTCAAGCCTCTTCAAGTCCAAGAATGAGACATTTATGTCTATTTTCGATTCCGAGGACAGAATCCTTTTAAGGGGGAGATAACGTAACATCTGCCCCTAAAAAATAGGACTGGTCAACCATTTGACCAAGACTGGTCAAATGGAAGGTGATGATCTCGAAATCATCATCAATGGATGTGATTCAATCACACCTTATTTTATTGACCATCATATGGCCGGTTAAACATTGACATAAAATCAAAGGGGTTTAGATGATTTTAATACTCATATTGGGTATTTGTGCCTACTCATGAGATAGTGGAATTATTAGTAAATTCTAATGAACTATAAGGGGCTTTATAAATTAATTCTCTAATTTCTAAATTAGAAAAGGAAATAATTACTTTCTCTAACAAATCCTAGACACACAAGGAGTTGACCACGTCTCACACCATTAGATCCACATTGGGGAAATCTAGGGTGCAAATTTTAGTTGAAGGCATGCACCACAAGATTTGGTAAAATCTTGACTTTTCATTGGAGCTAGGACCACAAGGACCTACAAACTCCAATAGAAGACTAAACCAAAGGCTAGAAGATGATGAAAGTGGGACCCACACCTAATTTTTTATTAAAGAAAATAAACCAAATTCGAATTTGGTCCACATGTTTTGCAAGTTTTCATTTTTTTGGGGAAGAAAAATGGCAAAAATGAAGTGCCATATATACATGGGACACTTGTAATTCTAAAAAAAACCTCTAAAAAGCTCTCAAAAAGTCGAGAAAAATAGCGTCCAAAGAAAAATGAATTTCTTCTTCTTCCTCCTCTAGCTATCTCCATTAGAGCTCCTCTCTTGAGCTCCCATAATCCCTTATCCAACAATTGAAACCCAAATCTAAAACCATAGATTTTCTCACATCTAGTTCCACATAGGTTGAGATCATCCCAATCCTAGCCTTCTAGACCCTTCAAATGATGAAAAAACAAGCTACCTAGGGGATTTCGAAGGTAAAGTCTTGGCTAGGTTCATCCTTGAACTTCTAATCAATTTTCTTGTAGGTTAGTCACTTGATTAATTTTGATATTCTTATATTATTTTGAATTTTCTTGTTAAATGGTGTAATATCATGTGTTAGATGGTCTTGCATGTGATATGATGATCATGCATGACCATCACTAAATACAAATTTGCGATTAAAGGGATCCCAAATTGTTTTCTCACTATTTTTCAAATCCATTTTACTTGCTTTCTTAAATAACTTAATTAGAATTTTCCTCTTACAAACCCTTCTTTTAGTCAAGACTTTAGTTTAGATAAACGATTAGTCCCTGTGATTCGACACCCTTATACTCGCCTAATACTTCGGACTTGTGCACTTGCAAGGTTTCATATTTTAAACTATCAGTAGTAGTTGTCGCGATCAATTCAAATGTGGCTTCATCAACGCCTTGATAGATGAGGAAGAGAGCCTTCTTGTCTTTCTTTCTCAACTCTTTTAAGAGAATCCTTTTGATTTTGAGATAGAGCCGCTTGATCTTGTGGAGTCCGGGGTTCGGTATACTCCTTCTAGACGATCTCCCAAGCATCTTGAAAGTCAAGCAATGCCATCATCTTGATACACCAATTATCATAATTCTCCTTTGTCCTCCCAAGCATCTTGAAAGTCGAGCAATGCCATCATCTTGATACACCAATTCTCGTAATTCTCCTTTGTCAATTGGGGAACTTGGGGCTGGACAAAACTTGACGAAGCCATGGAGAAAGGACCTTAGCTCTGATAACAATTTGATGGAAACTTGGTGGACCCAAGTAGAAACCCCAAATTCGTATCTTAACTTAGACCTCTTGAGAACACCTCCAAAATGACTAATTTTTACTTCTTAGTCCTTCAAGAATGATGGTACATATATATATATATATATATATATATATATGAGCACCTTTCTAGACACTTTCTATACTCTTTTCTAAACACTTGCAATGAATTTTTCTAGAGCCCTAAGTGGAAAATCGCGAATTGACTTTTTCAACACATTGGAACTCTCTACACACTTTCTACATGCAACTAACAATATCCTAGATGCTTTTAGGAACTTATAAGACTTACAAAAATACCCATAATACAAAAGACACAAATATCGCTAAATTTTTATTCCCAAAATACCCTTCAAATTAGGTTTAATTTTCAACAATATTGTAACACCTATCCCTCGAAACCTGTGTCAGTCAACCAGTTGATTGAGACCTGGTGAGACCTGACTATGTCAAGTGACTGACTGCCTGGGGTCAGGTCTATCCAAAAATGTTAAGCACCCACCTGTAACTATATGGGAAATAGTTATTCATAATGGCACCCATAGGACACATCTTTAAATTGAATGGGTGTGGTAGTAATTTGGTAAACAACACACCAACATCTTAGGCCATGTGTGAGGACCTGAACTGCCTGACAATGGGTCCTGGCCTAGAAAATTGCTCGAATTGGGACTGAAACTAGGTGATCATGACAATGATCAATAAAGTTGCACTACAAAAAGTAAGACTATTAGCGGCAGCCAAAAACCACTACTATTAACGAAAAACTGCTGCTAATATCCTTGCCGCTAATAGTCTTAAGAGTTTTCTTGTTAATAGCGACAGTTTTTTGTAGTCTTATTTTTTGTAGTGCAAGTCAAACCTAGACCCATAAATCCAAGGGAGCCAAATGCACAAACACCCTTAGCTATGTATGTGAGCCTTGTATGAAATAGGGGCATTTCTAGTAAATAAGAAGGAAGCCCAATGGAAAATATAAGTAATTTCTCTAATTTTCAAATTAGAAATTAGGAGTTTTACAAATATCTAGCAAATACTAGTCTTTATTCTCATTGACCAAGATTGACTCCATCTTAGACCATAGATTTCACATTGAGGAAATCTAAGGTGTAAGATTGGGTTAAGAGGATGCACCACTAGATTACTAGAAAAGTGTACATTCACTAGACTTGAGGACACAAAAAGGAGCTAAACTAAAGGAGGAGACCAAAAGGAGGGTGGAAAGTGGAACCCAAATGGGTCCCATTCTCCCATGCGAGTGTGACAAAGATAGGAGAGAGGAGAGAGTGTCAGGCTTGGGAAGAAGGAGCTTGACAAGTATCAAGCTTGTTCCCCAAAAGGAGCCTTAAACCCTTAAGCCTTGCAAATTTAGAATTTGGTAGCCTTCTCTCTCTCTCTCTCTCTCTCTCTCTCTCTCTCTCTCTCTCTCTCTCTCTCTCGTGCATTTCATCTTCTTCCTCCATCCATCTCTATTAGAGCTCCTACCTCCCAAGCCTTAGTCCTCCCTATCCAACCATTGAAATTTCAATCCACCTCCACCATTCAACTCCCCTTCTCTCCTAGTTTAACATACCTCAAACTCAACTCCATCCCAACCCTTTTCTCCACAAAATTCTGTGCAAATCAGGAAGCTAGAAGAAAAGATTGAAGGTAAAGTCTTGGTTTATTTGGAGTTTTGGATTTCTAGTCTAGTGAAGTGTAGGATTAGCTTAGAGTTTGGATGGATTTTCTTGAATTTTGCTTTGAGTTTTTGAAAGATTATAAGGGCTGAGTTAGAAGTGAAGTTCGATGCCCTTGCATGTGATCGCCATGATCATGTATGGCCATCCAATGGTCCAAGGCTTGGATATGTCCAATGCTAGCCTAAGACTCTTCACAAATTAGTTAGAAGTTTGAAATTTGATGAGTTCGGTTTTGGTTTTTGAAATATGGTGTGAGATGAAGTGTGGGTGATCATAATTATCCCACATCATCATCTTACCACCCACGATTTGATCTGATGGTCATAAATTGATGGTGTTGATCCTATAGGCACTACAAAAAATGAGACTATTAGCAGCAGCCAAAAAACTGCCGCTATTAACAAAAAATTGCCGCTACCCTTGCTGCTAATAGTCTTAATAGTTTTTTTATTAATTGCGGCAGTTTTCCGCTAATAGGATTATTTTTGTAGTGAGGCTTAGAGTGCATGTGCCATTTGATGGCTTGGCATCAGTCCTTGGCCTAGATCACCCACAAGATGATCATATGATCATGCAACTTTTGAAAAATGATCATCTTTTAGTTTAAATCATGATAGAATTTGATGGTCTTAGATCGAATTGATTTACTTTAGTCATTTTCAAAGATTGGGTAACTTTTTTTTATAAATGGCTATTTTATTTGAAAATTTTGGAATACATGCAAGATATTGGATGATTTTGATCTATTGATTTTCTTGATTTACAATTCCAAAATGATGAATATTGATCACTGTTTTTTAGTATATAAATCAATGGTTTAGATTGCATGTGTTTGATTGATGCTCATAGATGCACTACATGCCCTGCCATGATTAATAGAATTAGTTTGATAGTAAAAAATCATCTTGGATGGATGTGTATTATGATTCTTGATTCAAAGTCCAGATTTTGAAATGTTCTGATCACTGTTTTGCTTATAGAAAATCAATGGTATTTGATGCATGAGTTATATTTTATGAGCATAGAAGCACTATAGACTATCCTATGTTCAATAGATATAGTATGATAACAAATACTCATCTTGGATGGATTTGATTGACAATTTCTTGATTTGATTCCATAATTTTATTGTGTTTGATCTCTATTTTGATCATAGAAAAATCGATCGTGTTAGATGCATTATTGGAAGATGATACCATAGGATAGTATTGACTATACTTGCCTAATTGCTATAGTATTATAGGAAAATACTATTAGTAAATGGCTTGATAAATGGACTTTGATCAAGTTCCAGATTTTTGAAAACATATGGTCACTGTTTTGATCATGTGCGATCAACGGTGATCGATCGATTTACTGAACAACACTTGAAATCGATGAATTCTAGACTATAAGAGAAAAATGGATATTTTTTACATATAGGATTGATAATTCCTTAGTTGTAATAAAAATGATTTTGAAAACTTGACTTCTGGAATAATAATAATCCTACGAATAAAATGAGTCAGAATTTTTTATTCGATCGAATGGCCCCTAAAGGCTAGATCGAGATTTTATCGATATAGGACAAAATCTACTATCTTGGCTATTAGGATAGTTGCGACAGCAACTCGTGCCGTTAGATTGATAGGACGGACCATCAAAAGGGACTTTGATTGATCTGTGATCAATCTGAAATGTCCCCAAGTCCAGATCAGAAAATTGTGTGCCATGTGATGGGCCACTAGGTGGACCCCATCAATGGACACTTTAAAAGACCCTAAGTCCCAAAACAAAACACTTACTTAGATAAGTGTGATATCATGGGACTGAGGAAAAATCCAGAAAAATTAAGTTAAATAAATAAATGGGTTCAAACCAGCCAAAAATTAGACTTATACTCCTTGTAATTTGAATTACACGGAGTTCGGAGCAAATGACAGCATGCATCAGAAATCTGGGCCTAAGATAGGCTGTGATTTCATGTGTAAAACCTTTGCCAATAAATTTGTAAAAATTCTGACTCAAGGTTTGACCTTTGCCTCAGCGTTGTGTGAAATTTCGTGAGAAATCTTTACCTACCTTGATGGCTAGAAAATCCGGAAAATTAGGACACAAATCAGTGTCCAATGGCACACGGCCAGTGGCCAGAATTGACCTCTGATCGGATGGACCTGATTCCATCATAATATGTAAATAATTAGCCTCTGAAATGTATACAGAAATGCATATAAATCCTTAAGCTTTCCAACAAGCTATTAAGTGTGTGAATTCAATATCGACACTAAAAGATACAACCCCAACTTCGGAGACCATCAAATTTGGTCTGATAATCTGTTTAGAGAAACAGATATCTGTAATTTGATGGCCCTGATCATCCCTAATCAGATTTTTAAGTACCACCACTTGAGAAAGATGAGGTTGTCAGTACTCAAAAATACGATCGGAGTAGAAAATGGCGCCCATTATATCGTAAGGTGTTCGATACACTTAAGGAAAAATCTGAAAATTGAGGGATATGGTCAAAAATGACGGCCAACATGGTAAGGAATCAATGGGAAGTACAGTTCATAGAGTTGAAACAAGACCGGATGTCCATACGCGAGTACGGAACCGAGTTCACTAGGCTTTCAAGGTTTGCACTTCAACATGTGCCCACAGAGAATGAAGGTAAGGAAGTTTCAACGTGGCCTGAGATCCAGGAGAGGATCTCACTGTTGAGCTAGGAACATATGCAGAGGTCATGACCAAGGCCCTTATCGCTGAGCAAGATGTTGAAAAGATGCATAAAAGAAGAGATCAGCAAAATCAGGATAGATCAAGTCAAATGCAGTCACATGCCCACGAGCAGGCAAACAAGATACCGAGACCTTGATGTCAACACCCAGTCTGCCTGCTAAGACTCTCCATTTGAGACCACCCATGTCTACGCTTGTGAGGTTTTTTCGTCCTTCGAACCCTACAGCGACGCTCCAGTCAATGGTACAACAGACTTCATACACCGCTTCAGCCACCCCAATTGAGTCGTGCTCAAGATGCGGGAAGCAACATAAGACGGAAGAGTGTAGGTGGGTCAAGGGCGCATGCTTCAAGTGTGGCCGAGAAGAACATTTGATAAAGGATTGTCCGTGAAGAAAGGATAAACGACATTGACAAGCTTTCATGAGCCCTCCCGACCTACAATTTAAGGTTGAGTTTCAAATGTTAGAACCTTACACTAGTCGATTAAGGTTGTTATATTTGGATGGTTATTCGCGTTTCGGCCGTGACAATTAAATGGCTATCAACATTCTATTTTATGCTTAAAAGGTTATTAGGAATTACAAATGGTTATGGACTTACTGCTTAGTTCTAGATAAAATCATCTATTTAGTTGTAGATGTTTGGATTTAGTTGTGGATATTTCTGGAATCACGTGCAGGTGTTTGTGTCCTATTTTGATGGGCAATAGAAGTTCTGAATTGGTGATAAGTGGGACTTTTATTAGGGCAGAATATATGTTCTGTGTAATGGATAATTCGTGTATAGTTGTGGATATTCTGAATTCTTGCAGGTACATGTATGGTAATGTATACTCTGCTACAAAGAGTAATACGGATTATGGTTGGTACCCAATGTACCCAACTACATATGATTGAGAATCTATTCCTTCAACTAAGCATCGATCTATTCTGATAGCTAGAAATGTGTGACATGCTTGAATAGTTAGATGACCTCAGCTTCTTCATGGATTTTAGCTGTTGTGGATTTTAATATAAATGCATGGTTGGCTGATTGACTAGACCATTGACTTATTGGGGGAGTAGGTTAGGAATGAATTTTGACTGCATGATGTAGATCTTCAATTAATGGATTGCGTTCTTTTCCTATAAAGAATTTCGATCTCATTATGTCTTCTATGTGTTCTCTTGCCTTAGTATCGCTACCACTAACAATAGCTATGCTTTGTGTTGTATAAGAATCTGTTTTCGAATCGGTGTCACCTTGATAATTGGTTCGCGATCTTCCGATTCGATTGTCACGTAATGAATTTTCGAGGACGAAAATTCATTAAGGATGGGAGAATGTAATGACTCCGATCTTCGTTGATGGAGAATTATTGACTCTTCAGGAGAAGGTGACTACTCGTGTTTGGGACTACGAAGTATCCGTACTTCTTTGAATAAAGTGCGCCAATTTTTGAGGACCAAAATTCTTTAAGGTGGGAAGAATGTAACGACACGAAATTTTCGTAAATGTTGAATCATTGACTTTTGACAAGAATGCGACCTTTTAACTGATTTGACCCAAGTCAAATCATTTAACCTGGGTAACGTAACCTTAAACCCTACTTGTTATAATTGGGGGTACGCGCCAAACACATTAAAGCCTAACCCGTACCCTATATAGAGTATACGTGTATTTGTGCACGTTACACAAGAAACCGAGCCCAAAGCTTGAACATGGGCCTCAACCCGAGTTTCAACTCGAACTAAGAATGGGCCTAAGCCCAATAACCCAACTTATCACGTGGCACCCAACCAAGTGTACGCGTTGGGCAAGAAACACGACGCCGCCTTAAATATTAAAATATTTAATTTGGAAAAAGAAAAATAGCAAATTGTGTGAAAACTGTATATGTTTAATTGGGTAATTAGTTATAAGATCTCCATATGAGCATCTGTGGCGAAAGATTTAGTTTACAAGTGAAGATGGACCACATTTTGACCTTTGGTAGAAGGCCCGTGCACCAACTCACGGTGTGCCTGCTTCACACCAAACCAAGCCATAGTTATAAGTGAAACTTCTCTTGGAAGTTTCACTTGCTTGAGAAATTTAGAGAGAAGAGAAAGAAAGGAGAAGAGAGAAAGAGCTTCGAGAGAGAAGAACAACTTCGAAAAGGAGAAGGGGAGCAGGACGAGGAGAGATCCAGGAGCATTTATTGAGCTGATAGTTTGATCTTGTTTTGTTTATAGAGCGACCAGGACCTGCACACATGTGATATGTTCACGTGTTTATTGGAATCTTTCCCTTTTCTTTTGAGTTTTTGTTAAGTTCAGGTCATTTGAAACCACTGATGTACTTTTGTAATTGGACTTATTGTAAATATTTATTTTTAAAAGTTAAATTTTTTGAACTACATTCCTAATTATCTTATAATTCTGCAATAAGTAGGATTTTTATACTTGAATTTTGAAAATCGAAATCACTTGATCAGGTTAACGAAAATGAGAAAAGAAAAGCAAAGCTTCCGCAAAACGCTTTCGCAATGATTGTAAATTCTTTTAAAAGAAAAGAATGATTTGAATGAAAATCAAAGTAAATGATGGTGTGTGTTGCGCCGACCTGGCTTGTGGATTGGAATAGGACGCGAGAGCCGCCGGACGTACGACGCCATGGGTTGGGGACGTGGAAAACATATATATATATGTGTGTGTGTGTGTGTGTGTGTGTGTGTGTGTGTGTGTGGAAATGATATCTTAACTCAAGTCATGGGAAACCTCAAGGGGTTTGGCGTGGTGGACAAGTACCCGCCTGGGGAAGCTGAAGACTTGAGTTCGAATGCCCCATTGAGGCCACCTTAGGGACTTTATCCCGTGATGAGCCGACACGTGCTAATTTGGGGCACACACATGCCCCTGGGATTAGTCGGGGTGCTCTACGATGCCCAAACACCCAAGTTATAAAAAAAAAAAAACAAGTCAAACATTTGTTTTCTCAATGTTGTTTCTCTTCTTGGGTCTGGCGCTCTGTGCGGTATAGGCTCGACATCAAGGCTAGATCTGTGGGTGGAATTTGGAGGAAGAGTCTGTGTCAAGTGGAGGCCAAAGATTCAAACAGTAGGATCTCTCTTATTAAAATTGCTTTCATAGCCGATGTTTAGGCCTCTGGGCAGAATGCAACACAATTTTTTTTTAAGGCTAGAATTCCCATTAAAACAAAAGGAGGTTTTGAAGAAGATCAGTTTTTATGGTGTCATCAGCTGTTTGATGAGTTCATTCCTTGCGACGAGGATCTCGTCTCCATTGCTTGGGCCATCTTCAATTCAATGTAATTAACCATGAGCTTCGGATTTGTAATTTTCCTCCCACCCTTAGATCCTTCAAGCCTAATTCTGATGAGTCATTGGCTCCTCCCCTTGCTGGGATATGGAGAGTCATTTGCGACAACATTGGGGCTTATTTTGCTAGCTTCTCTGGGTCTACTGCCAGCTCGTTCATTGATGAGATTGAGTGTTGGCAATCTATAAAGTTCTAAATTTTGCTTCGAGCCTAAACCTGGACTGTATTGAAGTGGGAAGTAACTCGACCAATGATATCTCTTTCTTGCTCTCTACAGCCAACATCCCTTAGCGGCTCATTTGCCCTGTCGAGCATTTTAAAAGGCTATGTTGTAACTTCAAATCCATTTCTTTTCGTCACATTTGGAGAGAGATGAATTAATGTGAGGGGCTGACACTGTGGACTGGTGAATTTGGGAGTTATGAGTTAGGCTCTCTTATTTGGAAAGATCTGTTGTGCTCTTTCCATCGGATCTTTGTTCTTTGGGTGGGTCTCTTAACCCCGTTTAGTGATCAAGAGAACAATATCAATGAGCAAATGCAGCGCTTTTAAACAACTGAGAAAATGAGAAAAATGGGATTACTTGGAGAAATTTTTAGCTTATTATACTACTTCAAAAAGTTTTAGACAATAGGGATTGACAAACTTTCCTAAGGTTCCCAAAAAGTCCTCCGGTCAATATGTGAGAGAAATAGTGGCTTGGAATTATGATGGGAGCGGGTTTTCATTATTTATATTCCCCGAGTTGGGTCTAAGACGAGCCTCAGCATTCCACCTACCTCCTAACCCTACAAGCTAATGAGAAAGAAGTACCAAATCAAAGCATCTTCACTTTATTAGCTTGGTAGCTACATAGCCTCAAAAATTGGTGTGGAATCCACGATGTTCTTCCTTCCCAGGCTAATTAAAGGTAAATTGCAAGAAGATCATTAGCCCAAAATTATAGGATCTGTTCCACACCCACAACTTCAAAATGGAAGGGCTAGTTAGAGAAATCCAACATCCTCAAAAGTAAATGTAAATATCTAGCTAGAGTTGCTTTTATTCGTCTCTCTAATGAAAATTGAGACCTAATCTATTGAAGCCCAATATTTCTTCAATTACCCGTAAAATCAATCAGTATTCGAATAATATATCAGACAACACTAATGGTCAATCAGTATATAGCTAACATATCAAATAAAATTAAGGATTCAAGCCTAATAATTAGCCCCAATTTAAATACTATGAGCATGATTCTGTACTCTCCCAAAGTATTGCTGATGATAAAAGCTAGTGGATCAAAATAAATATTTATGGGCCACAAAAAAGGGCACGGGTAGTGCCAATTCGGATGTCACTGTTAGAGATAATAGTGTTGGATTACACCATTTAGGATTGGAAGAAGATGACACTCTAAAGAGAAGAAAGTTGCTCTCTTGTGTAGAAAAACACCAAAAATGAAGACTAAAGTGATATACTACTTAGAATCTTTCAAATTTCATTCATATGACTTGTAAAATGAAAATACATGAGTGATTAAAATAGCCCACAATACAAAATCGGGAATAAATAACCATACACTTCCAAAGCAACTACCTAGCGTAGAAAAAGATAGAAAATTACATTCTCAAAGTATATTCCATATTCTCAAGACATTACATTAAATACAGCAATTTCCTATGACAAAAAAAAAGAGTTCCAAGATTGACCAATATAATTCCAAATGGGCCAATGACTCAAAAGACAGAATGGACCAAATGGGCCGGTCTAGCTTATAATTCTAACAGCCCCCCTTGAGCTAGACCGATCGAATGCCGAGCTTTTCTTTGATCTTGATAAAAGTTTCTTTCTTCAATGCCTTTGTAAAAATATCCGCTATTTGATCTTGTGATTTGCAAGGTTTCACATCAATTTCTCCATCATTGATCAAGTCACGGATGAAATGATACTTAATTCGAATGTGCTTACTTTTGTAGTGAAAAACGGGATTCTTGGTTAGTGCAATGGCTGAACGATTATCACAAAACAATGTTGTAGCTTCAATTGATGGATGTTTAAGTTCTTCTAAAACCCATCTTAACCAAAGTGCTTGACAACCGACCAATGCTAATGAAATGTACTCCGCTTCGGTTGTAGAAAGAGCAACAACTTGTTGTTTCTTTGAAGTTCATGAAATTGAACCCGAACCAATATTAAAATTATAACCGGAAGTGCTTTTGCCATCATCTACACTTCCACCCCAACCACTATCACAATATCCAACCAAACATGAGTTTTGAACCCTTTGGTAATGTATACCATCATTAATTGTACCACATACATATCGCAAAATTCTCTTTCCGGCATTCCAATGACTTCTTCTAGGTGATTCCATGAAACGGCTAATCATGCTAACCGCAAACATAATATCCGGCCTTGTGGTGGTCAAGTACATGAGACTACCAACAAGACTCCGATAAAGAGTTTCATTAACTCTTTTTTCATTATCATTTTTGCTAAGTTTCAAACCAACCTCCATTGGAGTGCAAATAGGATTTGCATCTTCCATTCTAAACTTTTTTAATAAATTTTTTGCATACTTCTTTTGAGATATAAAAATCCCATCTTCATTTTGCTTTACTTCAATGCCAAGAAAGAAATGTAGGAGACCCATATCGGTCATCTCAAATTCAAGCATCATGGATTTTTTTAATTCATCACATATGCTTGAACTATTGCCGGTGAAGATTAAATCATCAACATATAAACAAACAACTAAGAACTCACCTTGAGTGTTTTCTTTGATGTAGAGAGAGTGTTCAAAAGGACACCTTTTGAAACCATTCTTCAAGAAGTACCCATCAATACGGCTATACCATGCCCTTGGTGCTTGCTTTAAACCGTAAAGTGTTTTCTTCAATCTACAAACTTTGTACTCTTTACCCTTTTCCACATACCCGGGAGGTTGATCAACATAAACTTCTTCTTCAAGAATGTCATTTAAGAATGCTGATTTGACATCCATTTGATAAACCTTCCAATTTCTTTGAGCCGCCAATGCTAAGACCAATCTAATAGTCTCAAGCCGAGCAGCGGGAGCAAAAACTTCATTGAAGTCTATGCCATGTCTTTGCTTGTAGCCTTTCACCACTAATCGAGATTTGTGCCTTTCAACTTCACCTTTTGCATTTAACTTGATTTTATATATCCATTTCACACCAATGAATTTGTGCCCATTTGGAAGTTCCGTTAACTCCCAAGTCTCATTTCTTTTGATGGAGTCAATTTCTTGATTCATTGCATGTTTCCACTTTTCTTCTTGAGAGGCTTCTTCAAAAGAAATTGGATCGGCATCGGCATATAGTGCAAAGTTAATCTCATCTTCATCAAAAAGTCTTCTTGATGCTTCATAAATTTCATTTATGCTTTTGGTCTTCTTTGGAGGAGAATTAGAACTTGATGATGATGATGATGAAGATGGTGAAGATGAAGATGGAGAGGAAGTTCTATCATCTTCATGCTCACTATTTTGAGCATCTTTCAATTCTTCTTCGTTGACACAAATAGACTTTTGTGTCTTTTCTTGAAAATCCCAATCCAAGCTTCTTCTTCATTAAATTTTACATCTCTACTTATGATAGTTTTATTGGTGATGGGATTAAACAATTTGTATGCCTTTGAAGTTTCACTATAACCAAGAAGAATGCATTTTTCAAATTTATCATCCAATTTTTTTCTTCTTTCATCCGGCACATGAGAATATGCAATGCTACCAAATATCGTCAAATGCGCAACACATGGTTTATGTTCATTCCATGCTTCTTGTGGTGTCATGCCTTCAACACTTTTGGAAAAGGCACGATTCAAAAGATAGTTGGCACATGCAACGGCTTCGGCCCAAAATATATTTGGCATCCCTTTGGCTTTTAACATACTTCTAGCCAATTCCATAAGAGTTCTATTTTTTCTTTCGGCAACACCATTTCTTTGAGGTGTAATTTAGTAGTTAATTAATGTCGAATGCCATTATCTTTTAAGAAATTTTGAAAATCATGAGAAACATATTCACCACCTTGATCGGTACGCAAAGTTTTCAACATAAAACCACTTTGCTTTTCAACCAAGGCCTTAAATGTTTTGAAGTGGCCGAATACCTCCGATTTTTCTTTGAGAAAATAAACCCAAGATTTACGACTATAATCGTCAATAAAAGTGAGGAAATAACGATTACCGCCAATGGAAGTTGTGCGCATAGGCCCGCATAGGTCCGAATGAACAAGCTCAAGAGGATTTGATGCCCTCCAAGCTTTCCCAATCGGAAAAGAATTTCTTTGATGCTTTCCGAGTGCGCATCCTTCACAAACTTGATCTTTGTGATCTATATTTGTCATGCCTCTCACCATGTGATTTTTGCACATGAGAATCAACGAGCTAAAACTCAAGTGGCCATACCGAAGATGCCATAGCCATGATTTGTCTTAGATGATAGAATTGAAGCAAGGAAGAACTTCATTTTGAAACTTAAGCGGAAACATCTTGTTTGGAGTCATCTTTACTTTGGCAATGAGAGCATTGTTCACATCCTTGATTTCACATGCATCTCCTTTGAAATGAACATTGTGTCCTTTCAAAAGGAGTTGTCCAACACTTAGAAGATTGTGCTTGAGGCCAGGTACGTAGAAAACATTTGAGATGCGTTTGATGCCTTTCTTTGATTGAACAAGAATATCACCACTTCCCTTTACAGAAAGTCGTTTATCATCG
The DNA here is from genome assembly GCA_021018995.1 of Chloranthus sessilifolius. NCBI lineage: Eukaryota > Viridiplantae > Streptophyta > Magnoliopsida > Chloranthales > Chloranthaceae > Chloranthus > Chloranthus sessilifolius. Next base: position 21,888,602 of record CM037589.1, read on the forward strand.
CCGGTCCTTACTTCACTTTGAATAGATTCATCCAAAGTGAAAAATACGCCTTTGTTGCCCGTCATGTGGTTACTACAACCACTATCAAGATACCAATCTTCATTGAATGCAACATCTTAAACATTGCAAGTAAGAAAGAAAGTATCATCTTCCTTACTTTGATCGTTCTCTAAAACAAAATTTGATTCCTTTTTTTCTTCTTCCGCCAATCTTTTTCTACAAAATTTTATAGTGTGACCATATTTTTGACAATGATAACATTGAACATTAGAAAGAGAAGATCGACCTCTTCCTCTTGATGACGAAGATGACTCATCTTCATCTCTTTTTTTTGTTTGATATCTTCCTCCATTATGCCTTCCTCGTCCGCGATTAGAATGTCTTCCTCTTCCACCTCTAGAACTTAAAGGAAATTTGAGTTTGGAAAGCTTGCTCTAGAGGAGATGAATCAAATTACTTCATACGAAGTTCATGGGATTGAAGCGATCCCAACAAACTTTTCAAAGACAAAGTAGATAAATCCTTAGATTCTTCAATTGCAACAACAATATATTCAAACCTACAAGTCAAAACTTCTAAGAATTTTTTCTACAATTCTTTGATCTCGAAGATTTTCACCATTAATCCTTAATTGATTAACGAGAGAAATTATTCGATTGAAAAAATCTTCAACCGCTTTCGAATCCTTCATTCTTATAGAATCAAACTCACGTCGAAGAGTTTGGAGCCGCACCAATTTGACTTTATTTTCGCCTTTGTATGAAGTATTAAGAGTATCCCATGCTTGCTTTGCCGATGACACCGATGAAATTCTTTCAAAAATAACTTCATCCACAGCTTGATAGATGAAAAACAAAGCCTTCTTGTCCTTCTTGCGATTTTCTTTCAACTCATTGAGTTGAGCTTGTGTGAAAGCCGCTTGATCCTCCGGTTCTACATATCCGGTCTCAACAATATCCCACAAATCTTGAGACCCATATAAAACCTTCATTTGAGTATTCCATTGATTGTAGTTCTTACTGGTGAAACGAGGAAGTTGAAGTTGCAACATATTGGAAGTCATGAATCTCAAGCTTTGATACCACTTTGTTGGATTACACCAACTAGGATTGGAAGAAGATGACACTCTAAGGAGAAGAAAGTTGTTCTCTTGTGTAGAAAAACACCAAAAATGAAGACTAAAGTGATATACTACTTAGAACCTTTCAAATTTCATTCATATGACTTGTAAAATGAAAATACATGAGTGATTAAAATAGGCCACAATACAAAATCGGGAATAAATAAACATACACTTCCAAAGCAACTACCTAGCCTAGAAAAAGATAGAAAATTACATTCTCAAAGTATATTCCATATTCTCAAGACACTACATTAAATATACCAATTTCCTATGATAAAAAAGAGTTCCAAGATTGACCAATATAATTCCATATGGGCCAATGACCCAAAAGACAAAATGGATCAAATGGGCCGGTCTAGCTTATAATTCTAACAAATAGTACTACTTATGTGTAGTGATCATTTGCGGAATTAGCAATAACTTCAATACTTTCGCTAAGGGCAACAATTTATTATTCAACTTCACATGAATACACGATTCCCGATTGATGGCGAAGTCCCTTATCGAAAACCTTTTGTGCATTCCAAACTATGGTTGAATTGGATTCTCCAAACAATGGGTGAAAGAGTTTTAATATCTTTAAAGGAAAAAAAAAAAAAAAAAAAAGCCCTTACAGTTCTTCGCACAATCAGAGAAGTTGATGAAATTTCAGATTTTCTCACATCACTGGCTCATTAAGAAAAACCCTAATCCTATAATTATTTTCCCTTGTAGTCTTGCTAGTCTTTACTTTCTCTTCTTAGTTGAAGAATCTCTCTCTCTCTCTCTCTCTCTCTCTCTCTCTCTCTCTCTCTCTCTCTCTCTCTCTGGAGTGTGGGCAACCTCCTCCATCTTCTTCATGTAAGGTGCCTCATTTTATTTTCCTAGCTTGGAAGTATCTTCTCCCCAGTTCTTTCTTCAATAATCTCATAGTACTCTATGCTATCCACCAAGCAACAAAAGAGGCCTTATTTATTGGTAGAGTATGCATATTTTTTCTCATCCCCAAAAGAACATAAACTGTGTCTTGAACTCTTTATTGTGATAGAGGACATGGCCTCTAAATCTGTTCTACTATTTGTTTTGTCCCCTTTTTTATAATATCTAATAATGCTTAATTAGCAGAAGAAAAAAAAAACTCTTATTGTCTGAAAAGTTCAATTAATGTAACGAAACTTCTTTTGAGACTACAATATTAAGCATAATAAAGAGTTCAAAAGTTAGTTTGTGTGATAACTAACTACTTTGAAAGCACAAATACATGTATATTAAAGAGTTTAAAGTTTAAACGCTATTTGATGCGTAAATAACTCTTTTGAGACTACAATCATACATGCATATCAAAGATTTTGAACGCTAGTTGTTGTATTTTCTCAGCGAAAGTAGACTAAATCTCTAGTTTTTTGGATACTAAAATTTTCGTGCAAAACTCAAACTCTAGCTTTTATCTCTTGGGGAAGATCATAAATCATCAAAAAAGTATCCGACCAGATTATGACGAATAACGCTCCTCCACAAAGACTTACTAGAGATTCATGCTGTGTGCCATTATTAAAAACTCAAAAAGTCATACGAACACCAAAAAGAGGACCTGAAATGCGTTTCTTTCGTTAAAGATTCATTATTAGCCTCTTAATCTAACATAAAATAGCACCTCGGATGGGCGGGACTCGACAGATAAGGGAAAGGATTGCACATTTGCACCCATGAAACCTTAAAGATGGGTATAAATCTACCCAAAAAAAGAAAAGAAAAGATGGGTTGGTGAAGAGGGCTTTGGGGAAAATATAAACGGTGAGATAGAGGGTCGAGACCGGCGACCTTAGAACCCTAAAAGTAAATAATTTTTAGTCGTTGAGTCAACCATGTTGGGAGAAAACCTTCAAGATCCATCCAACTCATCAAAGGATTAAATCTAAAGAGAATATTTAGTACCTGGAGCTGGAGAATTCATATAGCTTCCCTCTTGGCGAGAAGACGATGACTCCAACTTCAGCATCGCAGAGAACAGAAAGCTCAAAGGCTTTCTTGAGCAGCCCATTTCGACGCTTTGAGAAGGTAACTTGCCTACTTGTAGCGTTCTCAATCCGCCTCATCTGGGTCTTCCCCCTCACCATCTCTACTTCCTTCACCTGCAGAACCCAAGATCTCCAATAAAAGCTGATATAAACAACCAGAAATTATATATATATATATATATATATCCTACAAATGGAAGGCCAAAAAAATAGAACCTTACTTGAAATAGAAAAAAAAATCCAAAATATAAAACCAGACACAAGGACGTCCTCTCTCTCTCTCTCTAACTTGAAACTAAAGGCGACGAATCTAAGACCTTTCCTTAATCTTCTCGCCCAGCGTGGGCTATCCGAATTCTGAGCTGCCTAACTCCCCATCTTTTGCTGGTTTTGTAAAATCTAATAAAGAAAAAAAAGTTCTCTGTACATAGTTTCTCTAATGGCAGTAAAAAATAAAAAATATTTCGGAAAGCTGTCGCTAACTAAGTAAGGGCAGCTTCGGAACACGTCACTTTCTTCCGTACGTTTCCGTACACATTCGACCTGTTAGATCTGAACACGTGTTGACATATGGACCTCGCGATCCTCGCTCGGCCAATAGTTCAAACATGGTCACATGGCTCCCATCGTGGAGGCGCGCTACGCTTCACTTTCGTACTGTTTAGTGTTTATTATTATTTATTTATAATTTATAAATATCAATTACAAAAGAGTAGAATAAAATATAATTTTTATTATTTAATTAAATATAGTCAAAAATTATTATATAATTCTATAATAGATCATATGACAAATATGGTGTTTTATTTTAATTTTATATACTAAAGATCTATTAATCATAAATTTTAAATCAGATGGTCCATATTATATTTTTACATATCATATGTCCCTAAAGTATTAAGTCTTTTTTTTAATTTAATATAATTATTTAAAAAATTATATACAAATAATAGCTCCCTTTACTCATTGGTGGAAGTTTTAGATATTTTACCATTTTGGTCCTGTGATTGGGTTATTGTGGCTGACCCACGTGGCAGCTGTTTTTTTGCCATTTATTGCTATGTTTAGGTTTTCACTTTGAGGAAAGAGTGGGAACCAGGTCCCCCCATTAAATACACGTTTCCCTCAGTTTGGGGCAAAATCGTACACTTTCAAATTAAAGGCTAAACTTTAGCCATTCAATTTCAAACACCTTTTTCAAAAACAAGGCTACGATTTTTCACGGAAGATTCAATTTTTGCAACCGACTTCTAAAACAGTTGACTGAATTGAATCTGGTTGAGACCATTTATCGCCCCAAAATTTCACATAATAGATCTTAAAACTATGGCCCTATAACAGAAGGTGAGATTCTGATAACCGGCGGTAACATTTCTAAAGTCACAATAGAGATATCATGAGGAGTTCTCAGGTCATTTTTGGGATGATAAAAGTTATATAAGACACATATTTCATAAAAACTCTCAATTTAAATGAGGGGTTGAGCCCCACAACCTTCTATGTAGCTACGCCAATAGATGTGTGTCATGTGGAATCAACATTTAGTCGAATGATAGTTGAGCTATGATCTCAACATATAATGTGTCACATTGGGGCGAAAAATGATTTCTATCCTTTGATTCAAACTAATCAAGAGTGTTAATAGTGGAACCTTCAATTTCACAGACTGAATATGTCTACTGTAAAAACTTGTACTCTTCAAATCAATTTAAAAACTTGTACTCTTCAAATCATTTTTCGTCTCAATCTTCCACACAATTGATCTTTGAGCTTATGAGCCTAATATCATACTATCAAATATTTATTCCACGTGACACACGTCAAAAAGTGAACGTCAGCCATGCTTGTTGATATACTATGATCATGTTCACTTTTGGGAATATTTGCCATGTAAAATCAACATATGACCATTTGATGGTCGACTGATAGTATGATATAATATGTAATGATAGAAATATGGGACACACTCTCTGACCATCGTTTAAACTAGGGTTGTGCAGAAAATCAACCCGACCGATTGAAATTTTGGTTTGGTTTTGGTTTCAGTTTTAGGGCATATTGGTTCGATTTTGATTTTAGAAAAGTGATTTATCATGTTATCGATTCGGTTTCGATTTTGACGTAAAAAATAAAAAATTGAATCGATAAGAAATCGATCATGGGGTATTACTTAGGTGCATACAAAAATAAGTTGCAATTAAAATTTTCTCTTTTAAAACTTAAACTTAAAAGTTAAAAAGTAGAAACTAGAAAATAAGGGATAAACTTAAAATAAGCATAAAGCTAAAAACTATTGCTGTCCCATATCCCATTCGTTTCCACTTCCTAGTTCCGATCAGCCATCGTCGGTTGTTTGCTCTCCGCCATCCTTTCGCTCGCCGTCGCAAGCACCGTCCATCTCATGCCCACACAGTCACACTCCACAGCAGACAACATATTTCTCTCTCTCTCTCTCTCTCTCTCTCTCTCTCTATATATATATATATATATATATGTGTGTTCCTCTTTCCATCTTTGTTCCTATCTTTATTCTTCTTTGTCTCTCTCGTCCTTGCTGTTTTATTTTTTTAATTTTACAAATAAAAAATTGAGGTTTAAAAATCGAAAATCGACCGAACTGAAAGCTATCGATTCGATTTTAGTTTGGAGGCTTATCAATTTGATTTCGGTTTGAGAAACTAGAAATCGAAACAGTTCAATTTTGGTTTAGCATGAAAACCGACCCGATACCCCTAATTTAAACACTAAATGATATATCCACCATTGAAAATGTAACCAAAATCAATGCACCAAATTGGTTAGGCATCACCCTATCTTTGACTCATCAAACGAAAGTAAAAAAGGTCGAAAAAAATAATTTCTTTTAAAAAAATCGCCTGCCCTATGGCTTATCAACCAAAAATAGGTTTTTTTTGGGTTGATCATTCCACATGGCTTGTGATTTGGCATCCAGGTACAGCCCTCTATAGCTGCTTCAGGATGCATTTCCCCAATTCTTATATATATATATGGCCAAGCAAGAGAGACAACAAGTAAGAGAAAGAGAGGTTTGGATTCTAGAGGGATTTAGTGTCACTCATGTTTCACTAGAAATGCTTACTTAAAAATTTGATCTTCCAAATAAGGGAAATAATGGAACTATATATGGTTTCGAATTTCTTAATACAAGTATCTATTAGAAATGACTTCTCTAGCTTTTAACTCCTTACCGCGGAAAGATTTAGTAATACAATTTAAGGTTAGCCCAGGAAATAGAAGGAATAATTGGATAGTTAAGTAATTATCAGAACCTTACAAAGAACTTCAAAACATTATAGGCCTTTTTAGGTTGGACGAATTATCCAAAGAGAGCGAAAAATTTTATATATATACAAATTATCCAAAGAGAACGGAAAATTATATATATATATATATATATATATATATATATATATATATATAAAATTAACCTCCCTTATTGCGATAAGGGAGGTTAATTAAGACTCGGATGAAAATGTTATGCCTCTTTTTCGGCTCCCTCATTTTCTTATCCCTCAAAAATCTCTTATCCTCATAAAATTTTTCGCCCTCCACACAAAAGCAAGAACGTTGATATTGAGAAAAGAGACGAACACTACAAAAAATAAGATTATTAGCAGCATCAAAAACTGCCGCTATTAATAAAAAAACTTATTATTTCAATAGTGACAAGACTAGTAGCGGCAGTTTTTGGTGTCACTAATAATCTTATTTTTTGTAGTGGAAAATATTAGGTTTGTACGTGTCTCATTCTTAAGTATGTTTCCATTCTTTTTAAAAATCTAATAAAATGATTAAAATACTAGTACCCTCACAAACAGATACTTTATATCTGTAACCAGAGTTTTCACATGTTTAAATCGTTGACTATTTCTAACAAGGCATTAGAAATTAATTTTCCGCCTTCCATTCAATAGATCTTGAGTTCACGACTAAGCTATCAGATAGTCAGCTGTTGATTTCAAGTAAAACACATACCTAAAACAAGACTATTAACGGAAAACGACACTACAAAAAACAATAGATCTTTCGCCCATGCTTGCGATCGTTTTTCAGAATTTGTGCCATTGTGGAATCAACACTTGACCAAACCATCTAATAGGTGGGTCATGATCTAAGATCTGTTGTGTGGAAGATTGTAATGGAAAACGATGATCTCCATTATTTGATTCAAGGTGGTCAACAATCACCCTGAAAGTGCCCTGGGATCTCCCTATTTTCCGCCCACGATCCCGATCATTCATTAGAATGTGTGCCATTGTGGAATCAACACTTGACCGAACCGTATAATAGATGGGTCATAATCTAAGATATGTTATGTGTGGAAGATTGTAATGGAAGACAATCTCCATTATTCGAAATTTTGGTTGTTCATACATAATATTTATTGTAAATAGCATTATCCTTAAAATATCTTTCATCTTTTAAAAATACAAAAGCATCATGGCGTGCGCTCTTTTTTTCTTCTTCGTCTCTTCTTCCTCATTCTTTGAAACCCTAAAACATCTCTCCACACTTGCAAGAGCCTAACACCCAGTAGCATGTATAAAAGTAAAGGTTGCTTTATTAATGCTCTGAATCTTAGATGGCACCTATACCAAATATCATTGATTGCTTTGAACCAGACGAAGGAGATCGTTTTGGCCCTAAAATCATATAACACACAACACAATCCACTGTAATTTTAACGCCATTTTTTAACTTGTCATCAGAAATAAAAAAAAATGATCATCTAATGATACACTCATGATCTCAAGATCTCTTGTTTTGAAGATATAATCCAATTGAAAGCATTTAATGATTTTTGGCCCCACAGGTGCCCTCACAGATTCGATGGATGTTATAATAAAGCTTCCTACTCTTTGTGTTGCCTACATTCAGCCACCGAGCGTGGAGTCCCAAAACTTAATAAAGCTTCCTACTCTTCGTGTTGCCTACGTCCAGTCACCGAGCTTGGAGTCCGGCCGGCCACCGAGCACACGTTCAGCCACCGAGCGTGGAGTCCCAAAACTTAATAAAGCTTCCAACCCTTCGGCCTCGTTCAGGAGCCGAATTTCACTCTGAATTTGAGTTGAAACTCAGAAAGTAGAAAGATTGAGTGATTTTCTAAGTCTTTCTTGCGTTCAAGAGTTGGTGTTGGGAATTGAGAATCTGATGACTTTATGAGTCAAAAGGACAGGTCTTCGTCCGAGCAAATTGCTCGGATTAACTTAGATTCTGAGCTCAGATTTTAGGTTGTTGAATATATTTTAGTTTAGTATATATATATGAGATCCAACCTAACCAGCCAACGGTCATCAACTGAAACAACTACTTTAAAAACAAAAAAAAAAAATAAATAAATAAATTTGCAGATTGGAGAAGATGACGGTGAGATTTTCTCAACTCACCGTCGCCAATACGATTTTTTGGCTCATCGGACTATCACCAAATCGATATCGGACGATTTCTGGCGTCGAGAGCCATTGGCCGGTGTGTTGGACAGTCGATTTTGCCCTGCTTACTCCGTTAAGATTTCAGCCCATCGTCATGAGGCGCCTATCCAGTGCTTCGTTGTATCACTGTTTCTCTTCTCTTCAGTGTATATATAATAATAATAATAATAATAATAATAATAATAATAATAATAGTAATAATAGCAAACTGTACAAGCAACATAAGGCAACCGACTTTAATATAAGATATTACAATTGCAAAAGTAAAGGTAGCCGACTTATATAGGGAGCCATTACTTGCAGTCGCTTTTTAAGTGATTGCATCGAGCTTACAAAAAGACTTTGTATTTTAGGGACCTTGGTGCAATCACTTAAAAAGCGTGTGCAAGTAATGCTCGCACTTGAATATTATGAATATAATATTATTAAAAGAAAAGACAAATTTGTTTTTGTTTTATTGTAATGGATGGTTATCGCATGTATTATGAATATAATATTATTAAAAGAAAAGACAAATTTCTTATAACATAAATTTAAAAAAAAAAAAAATTAAATTTGTTTTTGTTTTATTGTAATGGGTGGCTATCCCATGTCAAGCTAAAACACCAAAGTTAGTGTCCGAATTGTATTGTTTTGCATACTAGATTTAGTATAGCTTAATTTTTTATTATGTTTTTGTCAATTGTAAATATCAATTTAATATTTTAAATGGGTCTTAGTGGCTCATTTTAAAAGTATTGGTTATTAAATTTGATTCGAAAAAATGTTTTATTAAATATGTTCAACCCCATCTTGATTGATTGCTCGTAAATTATAAGAAAAATTTAAATATGATATATATACCAATGAATTAGATCACGTTTTTACGATTATAACATAATCACAAAAAACTTGAGTCTGTTAAAAATCTATCAAGAATTAAAAAAAACTTAAGAACACATATAAGAAAAGCTAAGAATACGTGTCTGTTCGGAATTTACTAAAAATTTGAGCGTCCAAAAATCTCAGCTTTTCTCGGATAAAACAGGAAACACAAAGAGGCCTACGTGCCGCCTACGTCCAGCCACGGAGCGTACGTCCGGCAACCGAGCGCGGAGTCCCAAAAGTTAACCGCATACACTTTAGGAGAGTTTATTGCATTAAATTGGCAAATAACGTACGTACGGCAGAGAAATCTTTTGTATTAAATTAGATATTTTCTTCCGAATCTCAGACTATACGGCCAAAATTGACATCGCCGTAATGATGACTTCTTCCGATTTCCGAATCTTCAAACAACAGCACAGCTGTGATGTGCTGTAGTTTAGTCTACCAGCGGTCATCATGGGCACTGACGTAACCGCCACCAGTACCTTATGAAACGGGTCTATGTCAGCTTATCTATTTAAAAGAAATATATATATATATAATAATAATAATAATAAGAACAAAAAAAAAGTATTTTGATTTGAAGGCCTTAATTTAAAGATACGAAATATAAAAGATTAGCAAGAAATGTAATTTTGATTAAGTGATTAAATATAATTAAAGGTTATTATTTAATTCAACAATTAACTATAATGAATCTTATGATAAATATTGCATTTTGCTCCAATCTTATGCTTTTACAATCTATTGATCGTGAGCTCTCCAACTCATATGACCAAAATTGCAATTTAACATGTCATGATATTTCTAAAATACCAAGTCTTTCTTTGACTCTTTCTTTAACTCCGGTGCAAGGGCCAAATTTTCAGGTGTAAGTAATGATTTCATAAAAAAAAGCTCATACTTATGATTTCAATTTGTATGTTCTTAATAGCTGCATCTTTTCTTTCTTTCATTTGGCCATTTGAGCTTAAGGAGATTGTCCCATTCACAGTTTCCGACCCTCTCAAGTAAAAATTCCCACTTTTAAAGTAAATATCTTTTAACTAAAAGCTAATGCGCATTTATTTGAAAATGAGATTCATCGATCTGATAGGAGACTGCAATCGATTGATCAGTCTTGTACGAGACTGATTGGTTGCGGTCTTGTATGAGACCTCGTTGTCTCGTACGGGATCGACTCATCACCATCTCATATGAGATCGATTAATGGTTGACTCGTATAACATTGATCAACCTCACTTTGAAAAAATGTATACATGCTCTTAGAGGGCATCTTTATCATTAAAAATGAACAAAATTCACATGCACATTTATTTAGAAAATATAGAGGGTCCTAAAACCTATTGGGTAATTAGCGATTGTTCGGACCCTATATGTAATTATGTAAGAGTTTGGGACCCTCGGTAAAAAATCCTCTTTTATATGCGACCTTTTACGCATCAAATTGTCATATGGGATAATGGTTCCTGAGAGACATTTAAACACCAAAATGGAGTTTAAATGATCATACACTATTAAAATTAAACTTTTTATCTCACACCATTGATGTTTGTTTTATCATTATGCCATGCCTGTGGCGCACGTCTCTGACCAATCTAAATTGTCCAATCCATCACTGGAACATCTATCAGCTCAACGAAACATGACTGTAAGTAATTAAAACTACAAACAACGGTTAATATTATATTACATAGATCGGATGGTTTAATTCCCCCTAAAACACCTTTTTGGGCCTCTTGCACTTCAATTAATGATTAACTTCGACGATATGAATCACCCACATCTTAAATTATTGATGGTGTGAGATAATTTAAACACCATTTTGATGTTTAAACGATAGTTAGGAGTGTCGGGGCTTTTTCATATTTGATGAGTAAAAAGGTTTGGGGCATCAGAGAGGATTCAAATGTATTGGATCAAATCATAGCCACCAAATCGGGATTTGGTAATAATTCGGTGAGGTTAAAATTTGAAAAAGTCCGGCAACATTATAGGGAAGTTTGGGGAAATGTTCAGAGGAAAAATCGGTCAGAAAAATTTAAAAATAAAAAAATTTAAAACTATAATTTTTTTTTTTTAAGTATTAAAAATTTAAGTCACAACATTTTTTAAAAAATCAGGAATAATTTGCGAATTATTCAAGATTTTTTTTTTGGTGATCAGGTGAATTTTTGAAAAATTCGCGAATAATTCGGAATAATCCAGGGGACATTAAATTCGTGAATTATTTGCGAATATTTTAAAAAATAGGAAATTTTTGTAACTATGGATCCAATAATGGTTCGCTACGGTGAAGTTATTTCCCCTGTACAGGTGGTATAGGTGCTCCATGGACCTCAGTACTAACTTTTGCACTCTGCTCATCTATATGGATATGAGGGATCTACGATGCAGAGAGTTGCTACTTTGACGCCCACTTTCGTTATTTTGTGCACCTCACCTCAGCTCGGTAAATGACATTTTGGGTTACACATCAACTTTTTCTATCTCAAGCCAATGAAGAATATTGTCCATTTTCTCTACAACATTCTTTTGTCCAAGGTGCCTTTTTTATGTATTATTGTCTAGTTTTAATAAATTTTTTGGAAGGTTCGTTGAGAGGCTGTACAAGGAAGTAGGAAAAGAGGAAAATCAGGGACTTGGCCTATAGCACAACGAATGATTGTAACCCTTAAGGTTATAGGTTTAGCTTACCTATTAAAAAAAAAATAAAATAGAGGAAGACCAATGAAAAATTGTAAGAAATCACTGACATGAAAGATTGTAAAGTTACAGAAGTTAGAGATCTGAAATGGAGAGAGATCTATATAGAATCTTAAGGTGATCTAGGGTCAGGATTTAAGGAAACCTTGAACTCTAGCTTACTAATCTAATGAACAATATATATTTCCTGCCAAAATGATCTAGGGCCAGGATTTATGGAAACCTTAAACTCTACCTTACTAATCTAATGAACAACATATATTTCCTGCCAAAAATCATTGACCACTACTAAACCTTGTCATCGATGTTCATGTGTAAGTCAAATTTCAAAGATATATATATATATATATATATATATATATATATATATATATATATATATATATATATATCCAAGTTTACGAGTGAAATAATTCTTGTGGCCACACTACAAAAAATAAGACTATAATAGTCTTAATAGCCTTTAAATTAATAATTTTTTTATTAATAGCAGCAACTTTTTACTGCAAAAAACTCCTGCTAATAATCTTATTTTTTGTAGTGTGGGAAAAGTTCATCGTATCAACGGACCATCAGAGTTTAAGGTACTTGTTTACGCAGAAGGATCTGAACTTGAGACAGAGGAGGTGGATGGAGACTTTGATAGACTTCAATCCTGAGATTAGGTACCACCCAAGGAAGGCTAACGTAGTAGCTGATGCACTGAGTAGGAATGTTCCAGAGAAGATAGTTAGACCAAGGGCTTTGTTATCCTACATCGACATTAAGCCGGTACTATTGGATCAAATTAGAGGGAAGCAGTTAGAAGATCCAGTTCTAGTTCGTTTGAAGGAGAGTAAAAATGTAGAAGTAACATGTAGAGATGATGGAATAATATTATTCAAGGAAAGATATTGCGTACTAGATGATGCAGAAATGAAGCAGCAACTTCTCTACGATGCTCACAGATCAAAATTCGCGATACACCCTGGAAGTACAAAGATGTATCAAGATATAAAGAGGAATTATTGGTAGCCAGATATGAAGAGAGAGATTGCAGATTATGTGTCAAGATGCCTTACTTGTCAGCAAGTGAAGGCTGAGCACAAGAAACCACCAAGATTATTATAGTCGTTACCTGTACCAGGATGAAAATTGGAGAGCATTGGTATGGATTTTATCACGGGATTGCCGAGGACGAAGAGAAGGAATGATTCAGTTTGGGTGGTAGTAGACCGACTGACAAAATCAGCACACTTTATTCCAGTCAGGACTACTTTTTCGTTTATGCAACTCGTAAATATCTACATAAGAGAAATTGTACGTTTACATGGAGTACCAGCGAGTATTATTTCCGATAGAGATTTCAGGTTTACCTCACGTATGTGGCAGAGTTTTCAGGATGGTATGGGATCAAGATTGGAGTATAGTTAAGCTTTTCACCCTCAGACAGATGGTCAGACTGAGAGGTTGAATCAAATTTTAGAGGACATGTTAAGAGCATGCGTGCTAGATTTTAAGGAAAGTTGGGATGATCACTTAGCATTAGCAGAGTTTTTGTACAACAACAGTTATCAAGCAACGATTCAAATGTCACCATATGAAGCACTTTACGGAAGGAGCTGCAGAACACCGTTATGCTGGGATGAGGTTGGAGTAAGAAACCTACTTGGACCACAGATTGTCGAAGACACGGCGACACAAGTGCAGCTAATCAGAGAACGTATGAAGATGGCTCAAAGCAGACAGAAAAGTTATGCGGATAAAGAAAGGAGAGATGCAGAATTTACTAAGGGAGATTTAGTTTTTATCAAAATATCACCTATCAAGGGCGTGATGAGATTTGGAAAGAAAGGAAAACTAAGTCCGAGGTATGTTGGACCTTTTGAAATATTGAAGAGGATTGGAGAGACGGCGTATCGGATTCAGTTGCCACCAAAGTTAGCCGGGATGCACAATATTTTTCACATATCAATGTTGAAGAAGTATATCAAGGACTCTTCACATGTAATCGATTTGGAGCCATTGGAAATTGAGAAGGATGTGACTATCATTGAGGAACCAATTTCAATTCTAGAAAGAAAGGAGAGAACACTGCGTAATAAGAAGATTCCATTGGTCTTGGTTAATTGGAAGCACCACTCACGAGAAGAATCTACTTGGGAGCGCGAGGATGATAAGAGGAAGGAATATCCACACCTTTTTACTTCATGTACGATCTAATTTCGAGGACGAAATTTTCAATAAGGAGGGAAGAATGTAACGACCGAGATTTTTCGTTATTTAGTCATTAATTATTTACTAGATTTGTAATTATGATTAGTTTAATTGATTTGATGGATGTGATTAATTTTACGTATGAATGTAATGTGTACTTTATTTTATAATGACTCATGATAATTAATTAATCTAATTAATATACCCTAAAAGCCCTTAAATATGTGTTAGTAATAATTGGGGTGCGTTTAGCAATGTTTAATGGACTTTTAAAATATGTTAGTAAATTAACTAAAGACCCATTAAGTAATTAAAGACTCAATAACTAATTAAAGACCCATTAAGTAATTAAAGGCCCATAGAATCACTTAAGACCCATGTAGGAAATTCTAAATAGAGTTAGATCTTAAATAGGAAACCTTAAGTATTCTAAATAGAGTTAGATCTTAAATAGGAAACCTTAAAGCATTCTAAATAGAATTAGATCTTAAATAGGAAACCATAAAGTATTATAAATATAGAGATTAATTTACAGAATTTTTACATAACTCTTATAACTTAATAACCTCATAGAGAAAGAGAGAAAATTCTAAAGGAGGAAAATTAGAAGAAGAACCCTAGAGTTTTTGTTTTGAAGGCTTAAAAGAATGCAAGAGGAGCTTACGACACGACTAGTTTTTGGATTAGTGCTTCGGATTGGATCAAGGGAGAGAAGTTACATAAATATTTTACGCGAAGACTAGAGGTATGGAAAAATCATGTTGAGATTAACCGAAAATATAGATAACATAATAAAATAGAAATTAGAGTTTATTTCATTTAATGAATATCTTTCATATTAGATTGATAAATTTTTATGCTTAATCATGGGTTTTCGATGGTACACAGGATTTTGTGATTGATCACGAAATTCGGTGCAAAATCTAGAATTAAATGCGAGAATCTAGAATACGTCAGAATTGAGAATCATAAGAATCCATAATCATGCTTTAGAATCCGTAATGCATTTGGAAACCAAAATCGCATTCGTAATCTAGAATCTATTTGGAATCCGTAATCCGTGCGAGAATCCGAATTTGTTTGGAAACCAGAATCATCGAATCCGTAATCATTGAATCCGAACTGTTTGGAATCCAGAATCCATGCAGAATCCAGAATCTGTTTGGAACCCAGAATATGTCCAGAATCTAGAATCTGTTCAGAAACCAGAATCTGTCCAGAATCCAGAATTTGTTAGGAATTTTAGAATTTGTCTAGGATGCAAGCAATTAATTTTTATTCAAATATTATTTATATTTAATCATCATGCTTAAATGTTTATTTATATTCATCATTGTTTTATTGCTTAGAATTCATGCAAGCTAGGATATTTGATTTACACAACATGAAACAAGTAGGAATCGATAGAGATTACATATTTATTGTAATGACCCAGAAAATTTGAACCAGAAACTAACCGCATCGATGTACGTGCCCGGCACGGAAATCGAGACAGAAAATTTAAAACTTTGAAAATAATATTAATAGAAATAAAATTAGACCATAAGTAGGTTAGTTCACGTATGAAAACTCGTTTCGATCCGAGTCGAGTACGATGTCGAGACGGTACACTACGCCGCATCGACATGTTGGTGTTTCACACCGAATTAAAGATTTGAGAAGCAACTGAAATATCTAAGATATTTCAGTTGGTAGCTTATAAGAGAAGGAAGGGAGAGGTAGAGGAAGTCCTTCTTCTTCTTCTTCTTCCCCTTACCCTAGTTACTCTAACAGCTAAGGAGTCTGTAGCTAGGTGGGTTTGCAAGAGGGTTTTTGTATAAAACAGGGTTAGCAAGATTGAAAGGTGAGTTTCCTAAGCTAGGGTATGTAGAGACCAATGGATTAAGCTTAGGTATGGGTTGTGTGTGTGTGAAGTCTATGCATGCTGAACCAGAGCTAAAAGGTTGCTCGTCGAACTCGGATCGGTGATAAACTCCGAGAGCTTGATCCGAAACCCTCTTCCGGAGTGATTTGCCGAAACCGAAGGGCCCACATAGAGGTGAGATCTCTTGTTTAAAATGGGCAGTTGGATGCCCTAAATATAGGTTCTATATGAATGTTTAAGATTTTAATAAATTTTTGGAAGGAAAAATAAGTTAGAAAAATTTGTTTGGTGAACTCCATTAATGACTGAAAATTCGTCATTATTGATCGATCAACAAGGTGTTGATCGATCACTGAGTGTGCAATTGATCGATCAACAAAGTGTTGATCGATCACTGAGTAGGGAATTGATCGATCAACAGTGGTGGTGATCGATCAATTTATATATACAGTAAAGGAACGTTAATGGCAGAGAGTTGGGGAATTTGGGTTAATATTGGTGATCGATCAACAAGGTATTGATCGATCAATTGACTGGGTATTGATCGATCAACAGTGGTGGTGATCGATCAACACAGAGCCCATTGATCGATCAACCAACATGGTGATCGATCAATGGTGTACAATATATACAAACAGTTGTGCTTTGGTGATCGATCAACAAGGGTGTTGATCGATCAATAAAGAGTTCATTGATCGATCAACAAGGTATTGATCGATCAATAAACCCCTGCTTTTAGCTTAGAAAATTTATAGGTAAGAACCACGACATTGTGCGATTCTGTCATCACTCTAACACCTAGAGTAACATGTTTATGGTCTAGGATCAGACTAAGATGCCTTGAAAAAGCTTTGGATTTGCTTAGAAGGAGCTTGATCCGAGGTAGGGGAATTCAACCGAAATTGTATTTATTTTTGATCTCATGGATTACATCTGTCATGCATATCTCAGCATAGTTAATTCTGTTTTAAAAGCATGTTTAGCATGTGTATGATTATTCTTTTATGAACTTGATCCGACATTTGATATCCGTATCCGAAATCTAAATTCTGTTAAGTATGATAAGTATGCATGTGATTTGAGGTTTGATATTCAGTAAGAATCCCACCGACTCGACGGTATATCCGTTTCAGGCACACTTGTGCATTTGCTTTGTAATCCTCGGCACAATTGCACTCCATGTGTGGGGCATTGTTGCAATTCCGAAATTGTTCATGTGAACGACGATGGTTGGGATTATCCATCGGACCAAATCTGGCTACCACGTGCTATACTCACGGGAGTTACTTAAGTATACTACACTAAGTCATTATATGTTGTATTCATCAATTACATGCATCGCTTTTGGATAAATGTCTCATGTTTTATACATTGCATATCTTGATTTTGTTCTTTGATGACCATGTTATACAATTAGAATGCAATTTTATTTGAATTCTTCTATTGAGCTAGGATGTAGCTCACCTGTTTATAAACATTTAGGTTACGAGGCGGTGACTCACTGGAGCGAGAGCGACCCAGACTATCAGCCTGATCCTGAGGCTGAGGTGGAGGATAAGGAGACAGACGTTCCAGCTGACGACTTTTACCCATAGACTGGGTATAGCTTAGACATTTTTTGGGGTTTTATGTTCGTTTGGAGACTTTGGATTATGTGTGCCTGGTGGCCACTTTTGTATTAATTTTTGTAGATATTTTATTTCTTTTATAGTGTTATTATACATTCTATCGGAACCATCATTGGGAACCATTGTTTGGGTGATGGATGTCTGTCACCGATGGTTCTTTTTGGTTCCTTTTTGAGGATGTATACTTTTTACATTTATCAATGAAGGTTTCTCTATTGTTCTTACTTTTAGATTGATTCATTAGATGACTCTACTTGCCGCTGTGGGATCTTATCTGTATAATTCCGCTTTATATACAGATATTGTGTGATTTGTCCTAGGGATCATCCAGAGCATGATCCTGATGGCACGGATTTCTGAGCAAAGAAGTCCGGGCTGTCACATTTATGATGTGTTAAACCTAAATAAGTGAAAGAGCTATTGCATTATCGGTTGATTTTAAGTTTTTCTATGCATGTACATTCATGGTATTCATAAAAGTGAAAAGATACGTTTACGACATGACACATGAAAATAAAATATTTCTATGATTATGATAGAATTCCTATGGGCTTATGCTAGAGGAATTAACATGAATAAGAATGACAAGTAATAAAAGTTATGCATCTATGCATTAATGATAAGACTGAAGGGATGGAGAAGGTCTTTAATTTTAAGCTTTCTACTTAACTGAAGAGAAGTTATGTGAAGGTTAATGTAGATACTAATCGAAGGATCAGAGAAGATTAGGATAATGACTAATAAAGAGATAACCATGTCCATTATGTATGCCAATTCATGAGCATTAAATGCACAATTAAAAATAACCACACATGAAATTAGGGTAGAGACCCAAGTCATAATGTTTATTTAGATTTAATGCTATATTTCAGTTGCATTTTATTACTTTACTTATTCTTTATGTCACATGCTATATCTCTGTTATTGTTTGATTTTTATGAGATGATTTGAGTTATGGACCTTTTCTATTAGCCTCATCATGTCTGGTTCATACAAGTTTACTTGGTAAACTGACCCATTATTTGGGATTTCAAGGAGTACAGCTATACATGAAGTGGATGAAGTAGACGCTTCAATGATTGATGGAAATTCAGATCTGAGCGAAGATGGATTTGAAGTTTAGTTTATAGGATTTTCTTTATGCATTAGAAAGGATTTTTATACGTTTAATTCAGATTGTTTTATGAACAAGTTCAGGCTAATGATGGATTATGTTTGATTTCAGTTTTATTTAATTTAAGGAGTAACCATATAATTTGGTATAATAGGTTGTTATCTCATAATTTAGTATTGTTCTCATGATGAAGAAAAAAAAAATTTTGCGTGCACTTTTAATAGTTGTTTTTTTTTTTCCGTTGCGTTTATATGCGGATCTTTATGAAATAATTGATTTATTTAAAATCATGGATATATGACGTAGTGTGATGTCTCCAAGTGAGCGCATTGATCCGGTGTGTGAATTTCGGGACATCACACCCTCACCCCCACTGTGCCACGGGCATTTCACGAATTACACACCTTAGGGGGCATCCTTTTTGTTAAGTTTCTGTTGCCACATCCATGCCAAAATCTGTGTACTCCCAAAGCGTGTTTGGCCAAGAGTTACGTACTGAAAAGTAAAAAAGGTGAAAGAAATCAACAATGAAAGATTGCTCACACGCAAAGTCTCAAATCCATAAGCAATCAGTAGTTTAAAGAATTTATGAAGGTCAAAATTTGTGAACCCGGCAAATCGGGTGGTCGGCCGCTATGAGGCATGGTTGATGGGTGGCAATATTTTTTTGAAATTAAAAAAATAGAGAGTTTCATTCTATCTGAAATTAGAATAATCCAATTTATAAAAGAAAATTTTGAAAATTAATACTTCACCTCTCCCTGAAAAATAATGTTAATATTCTTTGAAGAGAAAAACCTTAGCCTCAAGGTTTAACTTTTTGAAACATTTGGTTTTGAAATTTATTTCTAAATAACAAAGGTTTTACTCTCTCTACATCAAAATAGACGAAAAAGGACGGTCCAAAGTTGTCTTATTTTAAAAAAAGACAGCTCAAAACCGTCCTTACATCCGCTCTTTTCATTGGCATCTTTTATATAAGATGGTCTTAAACCGTCTTATATTCTATAAATAAGATGATAGAAAATGACTGTTTTCCTCAGTTCTATTATAAGACGGTTCAAAGCCATCTCATAATAACCAATAAAGGATGGTCACCGACCCTTAATTTTTTTTATTTTTTTTTAAAACCTATAGGACGGTTGGAAACCGTCCTTTATCGAATGCTCTATTAGAGACGGTCATGAGCTGCCCTATTAATTATATCGGAAAGTCCTTTATGAACCGTCCTATTTGAATCATGGTCGAAATAAAATGGTCTTAGGCAGCTATTTTTAAAAATTGGTAATAAAAAAAATACTTATAATTCTAGGAAGGGCCTATACCCCAGAAAACCCTGCTCATCCATCAAAAAATTACAAATGGATATAAAAAAATTATTTCATAATAAAATAATAAATTTACCGTGCTTATCCAACGAAAATTTAACCTGCTCAACCAACAGAAAATCACAAATGAGTATAATAAATATTTTGAACTAAAATCACAAATTTACCTTATTTTTTCACTATTAAATTATAAATTATGAGTATAAATTAAGCCTTCCTTCCACAAAGTTTCTCCCATACAAATTATGGGTATGAATTATAGATATAAATTAAGCCTTCTCAAAATACTATGTAATTAGATTATCGTCTCTTCTTCTTCAAATGAGAACCTCCCTTTCTTACTATCAGGTCTTAGATAATTAGCCCATCGAAGCTGATAACTCTTCCCGCACCTCGAAAGCCCTATAATATTCAATAAATCCATTAACAATCTACTCTTTAAAAACTTAAAAAACTTAAAAAAACACAAAAACCCATATAAGAAAAAACAAAAATTTTCGCGTATCTCATCGGCATTGTAACATCCCGAAAAATCCGAATCCGAATGTGCCCGACTATGTGTCCGTGTTCGGCACGGCGACCAATGCCGCTTTGACCTTTTAAAATAAATGAATTATAAAAATTTAATGTGTGTGAAAAAAGATAAATTTTGAGCCTTATTTTGGCACGCTTTGCACCTAATGAACTCCAAGTGTAAAGTGGATAAGGCTTAACACCCAAATGGGTGTATGCATTTTATATGGGAACCTGCCCCTTTGTAATAAAAGTCAAGGCTTCCTTTAGAAGCCATACCCGGTTGCAAACCTTAGGGGCTTTGGGATTTTAGTGAGAGAGAGGAGCTAGAGAGAGGAGCCAACCCTCTTGCATTTTTGGTGGATTCCACCCTCAAAACTTCTTCTTCGGTTGATTCTTGCAAGAGAAACGTCGATCATCGATGTGGGGATGATTTTAAGGCAAGGGGAGCCTATTCTCCCAAACCCTCTTTCATTTTAAAACCCAAACACCGTCGATTCCTCTTTAGATCATCCCCTTTCACTCAAGAGAGCTTTGATTTATTGTGTACATAAGGAAGATTCAATCTACGTCCGCAAGGATAGAGGGAGTCAGGATTTCAAACAATCAGTCGATTGTGAAACGTGGAAGCCGATTCTTAGATCTGATCATCGAAAATGTTTCGTGCCTAATTTAAAGAGGTAAATAGTGTAATTCTTTCATGTATTAAATTAAATATAGGTTGTTTAAATGTGTGCAAAAGATTAGGATAAAAAAGATTGAATTTTAATATAAAAATGGGTTTTAAAAAGCCCAAAACATGCAAAATCGCGCATAGTCGCGCGCCCGAGCTTTAAGTTCGCTCGCCCGAGCAGCCTACAGAAAGGCTTGTCTGTGCCTCACTCGCCCAAACTAAGCGTGCCACTGAAACTCGCTTGTGCGACTGATGCAGTCTCAGTATTTTGGCCGTAACTTTCTATCCCAAACTCTGATTGACGTGATTCTTGCTGCGTTGGAAAGAGGACAACGAGATCTACAACTTTTATGAATTAACAACTTTGTGATTCAATAATTTTGTGAATCCAAAGTTTTAAAGGTCAAAATTTAAGGGAAAGTTGAGTCCAATTCTAAGTTAGCATGAACTTGTCCGTTTTCACCTCGTTTTGAGACAACACTTAAATATGTCTAAGTTATTAGTGATTAGAGTTAATCTTTGATGCATCATTATATGCTTGTGATGTAGATTGAGGGCAGGAAGCCATCAATAGGACTTTGCTTGGCTTCGCTCAACTTCAAGATTTAGGTAGGGGAAACTCACTACCAATTACATTTTTTACTGTGATTCATGGATATAATGATATAATATGTTTTTGTTTTCGATTCATAGGCTTTTGTGATATAATTTGAGTGCATTAGGATTTGTTATTTAAGTTTGGAACCTGGAATTCTTTGTAGAGTGTTGAACATTTGAACTTGAAATAGAGACTTAAGATTTTAGTATGAATTGACACATGAAATTTACATATTTGACATGAACCATCGTTCAATATGAAATTTGTAAATTGATGCCTTGAATCTGATTTGATATGGGATCCGTTTAAGTTGTGATCTTTGCAATGGATTTAGAACTTGTTGATTTGACTGCATTCGAATATTTGGACTGAAAAGCGATAGTTGTGATTTGAAATCAAATTTATAAGATTGACTGCTCGACTGTACACACTGCATACTGGACTGCTACGGTGGGTTTTTTCATACTTATTGCATACTGTATACACTGACTGGACTAATACAACGAGTTATCCGTACACACTGTACATTGCATGCATACTGGACCGGTATGACGAGATTTTTTCGTACTTACTGCATAAAGTGACTGGACACCGTTGAATGATGTGGTATTTGGACCCGATCCGGTGGGTTAATCCGTACCTGCTTGCATCTTGGACCGAATATTGCATCTTGGACGGTACAATGGGTTAATCACATATTGCATCTTTATGCTTGTTGAATCTTGTTGAACATTGATTTGGACACTAAGCGGACACTAACGGACTCTGGAACACTATGAGTTAGAAATTGGAAGTTTGAACACTGTAAGATGAGAATTGAGGTCTGAAAACTGTAAGATGTTAATTGAAAGTCTAAATACCATAAGATGTGAGTTTGTAATCTGAACACTGACTGGACTACTGCACTAGGAATTTAGAAAACAGTGAGTTACGAAATGGGAAATCAGAATGCTGTGAGATGTGAACTGAAAATTAACATTGTACAAATGTGAATATGAATTTGAGATTTGAACACTGTAAGTCTTTGAATCCGAATGGAAATTCTAAATCTGAATTCGAATGTGAATTTGGGAACTGAGAATGAATCATTGAAATGTGTATGAAACTCTGAACAATTGATTTGATTTCGATCTAAGGATATATGCACAGTTTGTTTGAAAATAAATTATCTTTTGGAGCTTTGTCGTGAATATCTGTATTGATGTGATGAGATGTGAGATTGATATTGATATTTCTCCTGCTGAGCTTAGAAGTTAGCTCACCTCGACTATACGTCACAGGCACAGGTGTAGCTGCTGATAAGAACCCTGGATTGAGGAGCTTCTGCCTAAGGATTTGTATTCTATTCTGGGATCGTAGAATTTGTGTGTTGTGGATTTGGTGAGTTAAATCTTGGTACATTTGTACTGTTGTACACCACTGTTTGGTGATGGTTGGCCATCACAGGTGTTTGCTTAGTTACTATTCATGTTGGATATTAGAACTGGAGATTTTGTTCATGCTATATATATATATATCTTTGCTTTGATTTCCGCATTTTGTGTGAATGTACCAAGTATTCTGTATTAGATCGTGAAGAGCGACCCGATGGTCTGGGTTTTCCCAGTTGGATTTGATTTAAATTTAAAGAAAAAAAAATTATATCTAAGAAAATTTAGGTCAGGAAAATCCGGACTGTCGCAGGCATTGTTAGGCAGCATTCGCCAACACCCATGCCCATGTTTCTGTATATAATCCATGAGTTTCTGGTCTTCCTCTGGCATCCAGGCCCCTTCTTCAACCCATTTTTATCACAACAAGGTGCTCTAGCCATGATGGTAAAAAAAGAAACAAAAAAACCCAGAACAAAGAACAACTTTTGGGTTGAAGTTGAATCAAATTGAGTGTTTGAAACTTTAGATAGATGAAATGATTAAAGTGGGAAGCTATAAAGTCATATGTTGTTCTGTAGAGAGACTAAGGTATATAAAGAGGGAAGAGAGAGAGGAAGTCATATCTTAGCATCTCCACCTTTTTCTGCAGAGTAGAGATGTGATTAGTAAATGCCTGTTCAACAAAAGAGAGGAAAAAAACTCGTTAGACTAATAGAAATAAACATAAAAACTATACACCAAAAAAATAAAAAATTTAACAAAATAACATTATAATTCCTACCTCACACCCCTAAAGCTTAATTGAGCGAGCCAAAGCGTTCCTCTTTGTCAAGAGATTCTTGGGTCTCAAGGTGGGAGGTCGCTTATACTTTTGCTAAAGCCAAAGCCTTTTTGCTGCCTTCAAGAATTCTTCCACTTTCGCTAAAGCTCTTCCTGCTCTCGCTAACTTGCTCTTAGCCTGTTACACAAAAAACAGGAAAATGAAAGGGAAGCAGCAATAATGTCCTCAATAGGAAGGGTTTATGATGTAGGGGAAGCATAAAAAATAAGACCACAAAGGGTTCCCATGGGAGCCTTCAAGGCCAAAATATACTTCATTGATTGGGAAGAGTTTATGATACCAACATTTTATCTACATTAAAGAATCATCAATTTATAAATGCTGCATATGTTATATAGGCATAACCTGCTATATGGGAAGAGTTTGCAGATAGTTATGCTCCATGTAGGTTATAAACCTTATTGGAGACATGTAATGTAATATCCCATAAATTTAGAACCTGAACTTGACTAACCCCATGTGCGTGTCCGACACGGCGACCGATGTTGCCTAAATTTTTTAATAAATAATTAAATAATTTTGGAATAATTGGTGTGAAAAGAGTTAAGATTTAGAGCATGGTTAAACCTTTAGTAGTGAAGCCGTGCACCGACTTGCGGTATGCCGTTAAGCACTGAAACTGAACCCTAGGTAAATGGATAGAATTTGGGGGGTAAATATTGATGAGTAGTGAAATATGATGATATTTCACCCCTAAATACCTACATTTAGCTATCCGATGAAGGCTATCTGATAAGAATTACTAAATTTGAAGTGTTTCAGGTAAATACAATCCAAGTGCAGAAAACAGCCCAAAAATTCTGAAAATAATGTCAAAACACTGTAACTTTGGGTCATCAAGAACTTGGTGCGACTTGCAGCTCAATTTGGACCATCAAGATGGCCGAATTATAAAATTGTCAAATACAAAAGTTGTAGATCTTTCTGTCAGCTTTCCAACGCCGCAAGAATCATGTTAATCCGAGTTCGGAGTAGAAAGATATGGCCGAAATACCGAAGCAGTGTCTGATACAAAAATGAGCTGGAATTCACGAAAATCTAGGAGGTCGATGCATCGACCCTTTTGCTCGGTTAATCGAGGCACAGAGAACAGTCTGACACGGAAGTGACTTTAAAGCATATTTTTGGGGATTCTTTGGAGGGTCGATGCATCGATCCTATAGGGTCGAGCTGGGACACCTAGGCATCTTGGAAACTATTTAAATACGAGCCAACACTTCGAGTTGGATAATAATTTTAGGGGATTAGATAGATAATTAGAGTTAGTTTTTGTTTTTCTTTTTCATAGTTAGACATAGAAATAGAGAGTTTTTATTATTCCTTTTTGAGAGCTTTATTCCTTTAATTTTTCAGTATTCATTCCTTCAGTTTATTATTTTTGTTCAGTTAATTCCTACATTAATTTCGTTTCTGAAGATCATCGTACTTGTAGATCAAAGAATTTTCATTGAAGGTTGAAGTATTTTTATTTAATTAAATTAATGTTATTTTTCCTTCCTTATTTATTTATGTCATTTAATTACAGCATGTGTGGTTAAATTCTTAGGGATGGGGATCTAATGATTCCCATCCGAGGGATGTACTTCTAATAATATGAATCTAAGATTAAAATATGAGATTTTATTTTATAGTTGCTATGTTATCACGAGCGGATGAAATCCCTGCCACTAACTGGGATCAAGTGTGCCAAGCCATGCCCTGAATCTCAGATCTGTGACGGTAATTTTACCCCAATCATTGTTATATGATCTTTTTGCTTTTATCGTATGGATCTAATTACGATTATGATCCGGGATCGAGTGTGCCGAGCCATGCCCTGGATCTTGGATCTGTAATGGTAAGTTTATCTTAATTACTCCCTAATCTGAAATCAAGTGTGTCGAGCCATGCCCTTGATTTCAGATCTATGGTGGTATTCTTGTTGGAATTTTTACCCATTTTGGGGATGATTTTTATTTAAACCTGAGATCAAGTGTGCCGAGCCATGCCCTTGATCCCAGATCTATATATGAAAATCATCTATGAAATTAAGTCCTGATTGCAGGGATGCAACGTGGAACCTATCGGGGTTTTGACCATTTATCTTCCATAAAAGATGTGTTTCAATGGTATATCTCATAGTTTAATCCTTAGATTTGTATTATGGGAAGAACAGACCAAAGATGGGAGGATTTAGTATCTTCATCTTTACCTTTATTTTTGAATTATCAATTAAGTTTTAGTTTGTAGTCGGTAATTATCATCTCACAAAACTAGATCATAATATTGGTAGGGTACTGTTGAATCTTAGTAGATTTCTTGAATTGTTGTCTCATCTTTTTAGATCTTCAAAAATAGTCTTCGTGGGAATGATCTCGTACTCCGCACCCACTATATACAATTTGATTCGTGCGCTTGCGAGTAAAACATTATAATTAAAGTCCACATCAAGTTTTTGGCGTCGTTGCCGAGGATTAAATCAAGAAAATCTGAATTTTTAGGAAATAGACAGTTAATTTTAGAAATTTTCGTAGATTAAAACAATATCTCTGCTAAAAAATAATAATAATAAAAAAAAATTTCTCTGTCCTGTCTCGATTAATGGAGATTCAAAAAAAAAAAAAAATTGAAAAAAATAAAAATAAAAATAAATAAAAAAATTGGTGTTATTGGTGAAATCATGTCAATGCATGGATTCAATCTAAAATCATGTGCTATTTGTGGAAATTCGATGCACATTTCACCTATGTGTCCCTTGAATAACTCAAATTATTACCTTGGACAAGTCCAACCAAATCCTGTTTGGAACACTCATGGCTGGCAGAGTCAATCTAATGACATGTGGGGTTTTAATCAACCTCTAATATGTGATATGATGCCTTACAATGATCAAAATTCTTATCCCATATGATTTTTCACAGCAAACTCAATACTTTCAAGACACAAAACCATATGAACCAGCCCAAAATTCTTCCTACCCCTTAGAATATTTAAAAGGTTTGGTGTACACCAACACTCAAAGAATTTCTAGGATACAATCTCAAGTTAGTCAGATGATCGAGTACTTACAAATGAAAGTTGAAATAGAGGAGTCCCTCATTGATACTGATCGAAATGAAGAACATTTTCAAGAGGACTCATCTGATTTTGTTAAAAAATATGAGGATGACCAATTGGTCACTACGATTGAGAGTGGCATAACGAGCGTTGAGGTAGTGCAAGTACGAGGAAAAAGAGGAAATGGAATGGAACGATACTTATGTCGAAGAGGCAATTGAGAATCAAATTGAGATGTGAGAGAAAGAAAATGGCACCCTTAAACACCTGATAAGGGAGACATAACTTTTTCTGATGAGTGTGAATTCGGTTTAGGAAAAAAAGAGGAATTTCAAATATGTTGCCCATTCATTAAATATATAGATAATCAACAGAGTATCAGAAAAAGATTAATGGGTTTGAATCTGGAGTGCGATTTTGGGAATGTCAAGTACAGGGTAGAAATGGATCATAATGGTGGCACTTAGGCACATCATGGGGGTGTAATTAAGTCCTTGAAAAGAGAAATACTGGGACGATTAAATAAATCGTTGATCATGCTTAGAAAATTTTTCATGAAGATTTGGGATCCTGGTGGACTCGGAATGAATTTACACCTTGTAGATTAATTTCGTAATTTTCCTTTAAAAAAATAATTAAAATAAAAAATAAAAAATAAAAAAAAATATTCTGCTTTTGGTCGATTAATCGACAAAGGAGGTCGATTAATCGACCTCTTCATGTCGATTAATCGATAGTAATGATGAGTGTCTCCTTTTTCAAGGAGACTGCATTTATGGAGGGGCTGACTTTTATGTTAGTCGATTGATCGACTTTCAAAGTCGATGCATCGACTACTCCGTGTTGAAGACCGTGCTGTCTTTTCAGATTCTGTCAGGATGTTTTTTTTAATGGAGTCGATTCATCGACTCCCAGAGCCGATTAATCGACTTAAATTATATGCATGCATTTTTGTCTTTTCACTGCCTCGATTAGAGTCGATGCATCGACTTCGAGTGTCAATTAATCAACCTTTCCAATTCTGGACGTTGCGTCTTTTCATTCGATGCCGTTGCGTGTTTCCATGCGGTGCAGTTAAAGCCGCGCCTTTTGCCACTGAAGTCGATTAATCGACTATATGCGGTGTGACCATCTAGAAAGGACGCCTTTGCGTCTACTTAGGGGAAGGACTCTATCTTCCCTTCTCATTCGATCTTTCTCTTATTTCTCTCTTGACAGCCTCCGACAATTTGACCGTGCTTTCATGGCTTCCACATCTGTCGCACTGCAAAAGCTTTCCCAACGTCCTGCTGGTCATCCACGTGATCACTTCGCGTCCTGAGATCTTTCTTCCGAATATCTTTTCGATCTCACGACATTTTAGGACATGCCTGTCTGCGCCGTTTCCCTCGCCTATGCAATGGGTCTCAACGTCCATTTTCTCCTCACTCCGCTTGTGATCAAAGTGTCCAAATGGGTCGTTCGGTTATTCTATCAGAATATGGCATGGGTGACCACCTCCGTTGAGAATCATGTCACCGCCCACTTCACTGTTTCAATCGATGGGTGGTCGCGCCCCGTTTATCCGCACACCATTGAGAGGTTTTTAACATTTCATGCGGCGCCCTCACAATCACACTTTGGGTGAAGAGCTCGACGATTCTCAGGAGGATGCAATCAATGAGATGTGCCGCGACATATTTTCTTCAGGAGTCGCCACTAGGCGATCGGTGTTACCGCGCCCGCTTTTGTTTTGGGATAGTGTGGTCTGTAGTAACCTTTGCTCCCGTGGCCACGTTTCTGAGCGCACTAGTGATCGGGTTCAGGCGCTTTATGGTGCCCACCGAAATTCGTGGATCAACGTGCCCAGGATTCTTCATGATGGCATGTGGCGATGCCATGAGGATATCACCAAACCTGCCACTGGTGAAGCCCCGTTGATCTATTTTCCTCATTATATTATGAAGTTGCTTAATTTCTTTCGTTTCCCATTCTACCAGGATGACGATCTCGGGACCTCGCATTTTATCGCTATGGTGCGACCAAATGGAACCGTAGTATGCGTCTCTTGGGAAATGTCCCTGATGCTCCACCGCGCCAGCGCCGCCGCGTACGCCAGGATGACCAGCCTGCGCCTGATCAGGGACCCGTGGAGGGTGTGTCTCTTGGTTCTCTCCAAGCCCAAATTAACTTTTACAGGAGGAGCAGCAGCGGTAACATGGTGCAATCTTGCGCCGAAGCTACTATGATCGTTCCTTCCTCCATCAGATCGGGCAGCGCATGTGGCCTGATAGTTACGATGAGATGTGCGCCAGGGCCCGCCAGGCCGAAGAGGATGGAGATGATTAGTTTGTTAAGTCTAGGATTAGGATTTTTCATTTTTTTGTTATTTTTCTTTCTTTAGTCTTGGTTGTTTATTTTAGGAGTCAAATCAAAAAGTGTCCTTGTAATCACCGTGCTTATCAATGGAATAGTGTGTTTTCTAATCTGTTAGGGATTGCCAACATTTTTGCAAATTACCTGTTGCATTTAAAGGAGCTGAAAAATAAAAATGAAATACCAATATCAGTGAATTTTCACCTCTCTGCCGACATGGAGTCGATTAATCAAGGGTTATACTCGATTAATCGACCCACAATTTTCGAAAAAAAAAAAGATTTTTTTTTTGGGAGTCGATTAATCGATCCCCCGGGGTCGATGCATCGACCTCCTAGGGTCGATTAATCGACCCCCCCTTTTTGGGACCGGATACCTCCTGGGACTCTCCTTGTCAGTCTCCATTATTTTTTGGAGTCCCTCAAGCGTACTGCCACACTTTTCCTTATTTCTTTTTTGCGGGACACCTCTTTCCACTCCTACTCCAACTCTATAAATTTTTCCTTTATATTCACCCTTAGGCTCACTTTCCATTAAATCTTGCACAACCTTCTCATGGCCCGACGGTTCTATCTCACCAGAGCATAGTTATCAAAGATGGAAGAGACTGCTAAAAAGTGAGAGCGCGGCTCTCATCGGACGGTCCCTTTTGAGCCTAGCAATATTGAAATCATCGACCTTGATCCAATGATCATTCCTTCCTGGGGAGAACCATCTAGAAAGAAGGTAAATCATTCCAAATCTCCTACACCGTGCATCAATACTGATATCAAGATAATTGATGTGATTCCGTCACCACCTCCCCCATCTCCATCTCCTACTGTCGCCTCACCGCCTCCATCCATACCATCGGCGGTGTCTCATCAATTTTTCCTTGATCTTTGGGAGAAATTTTTCCTTGTGTCTAAGAACATCAATTTAAGTGAACCAAGGTGGATGGGCCCACCTAACGATGGTTAACGGAGTTGGATTCATGTTTAGTTTAGGATTTAGGATTTATGATTTTTTTTTTCGTATGTTTATTTCTAGCATATTAGTTTTTTTGTTTAGTTTAGGTTATTTTTAATTCCCTAAATAGTGTAATCATATTCCCTTCAATAAATTTTTGGTCATGTTCCAATTTGATGCACATATTCTCTGCACCTGATCTTTGTGTTGAGGTACTTTTCAACAGGTTTGGGGGTGCGCTACTTATTTCAATCAATGAGGACATTATAATCTTTAGGATTGGGGGTATGGTTATCTATTTTGCGTCACTTATTTTTAAAAAAAATTATATAAAAATAAAAAATTAATTTTAAAGTCATCATGCATATTATTTTGCGATTGTTTTCAAACTTTAGTTGATGATGCATGTGAATTTAATTTTGAGAATACTGATGTCATATTCTGATTACTTCTATCTAAGATGATGAGGCTTAATGTGATATTTTGTGGATAATTTTGATATTCATGCTTAGAATTTTTACACTTATACCAAGCTAAGACTTAGAAATCGATGAACTGTTTTGAACGTTGAATCTTAGGTTCTTAGTGGAGACGAAACCCGGTGAGCTTTAGAGCTAATTTCCCGTCATTGATGAGTGAATACATAAACTTGGAGTTTTCTTTGAATACGACTTATTTTGCATAATCTCATACATTTTATTTTGACTTGTGACTTTGCATGTAATCAAATTCATATTATTGTGTTAGAATGTACTGTATATCTACTCAAGATAAATAGGCAAGGTTACCATTTTTTAAGGACATGATTGAAGGCCATCTTTGGTTCATTTGTGCTTAAAATACCCCACCTTATATAAATTTATCCTTCTAGTACCCCTTTGAGCCTATTGAAAAATTTACCTTTATACATTCTTTGATAAGCCACGTTAACCTTTAACCCTTCACCATTTCTGAAAATTTAGGTTTACCTTTCTTATTTATGAAAAATTAGGAACGAGGGATGAGAATAAACAAAAAGAAAGTAAGTGGAGAGATACCGAGTTGTGGTGTTTACTGAGAGTGTATGGCAAAAATAAAAAGAAAAAAAAGGGGAGAAAAAGAAAAAGAAAATTGTGAAGAACAATAAAAAAAAATATATGAGGTGCTTCAAGAAAACAAAATTCAAAAGAAGAGAAAGGAGTGAGAAAAGAAAAACAGAAGAAATAGAAAAATCAAAAGGTGTTTCCTTTCCGATTTCTCAAAAATTTTGAATCCCAACTTTCAATTCTTTCTTACCGTTTCCTAAGCCCCATTACAACCCTAAAAGACCTTCATGATCTGATCTTGCATTGGTAACTGCCTTGTGGAGAGTAAATATGTGATATTTATAACACTTGATATGACATGCTTAGAATATACAAGTATCTTCTTATGAGATTTATTTTTGTTCATTGATTGCATTGTGCTTCATTTATCATGTGAGACCTTTTTATTTGCTTTGTATTGATCTCTCACATGTGTGCGAAAACTTATCCATCATCGGTATCTTTATATTTTGAGAGTATACCTAAAGTGAGGATTGAGTCTAAACAACAGGTCCGACGGTTTCCCGTTTGAACTAGTTCTGAGATGAATGAATTTTGGTTTGGGTATGTACACACTTCACATTTAAGCATGAATGGATGAGTTATCTAAAGATTTGAGCATTGGATTAATATGAATGGATATTAGTATGATTAGTATAACATTGTGATTTAAAATTGAGGATTCGCATCTTGAATTGATTAATGATTTTTTCTTTTGAAGGGTATATATGTTATCAAAATCATATTTTGAAAACTCAATTTTATCGATGGTTTTAAAAATGTATTGAAGTTTGTGGGTAACTTCACTGTAAACCCTCAGGAGACACAACTCCTCCACTAGGGATCATCTAGGGGTTTAAAGGCTTGTTGCACATGCTAAGTGCAATCGTGCTCCCTACGAAAGTGGCATTTATTTTTCTTTAGTTTGCTTTGCTCGAGGACTAGCAAAGTGTAGGTTTGGGGGTGTGATGAGTAGTGAAATATGATGATATTTCACCCCTAAATACCTATATTTAGCTATCCGATGAAGGCTATCTGATGAGAATTACTAGATTTGAAGTGTTTCAGGTAAATACAATCAAAGTGTAGAAAACAGCCCAAGAATTCTGAAAATAATGTCAAAACACTGTAACTTTGGGTCATCAAGAACTTGGTGCGACTTGCAGCTCAATTTGGACCATCAAAATGGCCGAATTATAAAATTGTCAAATACAAAAGTTGTAGATCTTTCTGTCAGCTTTCCAACGCCGCAAGAATCATGTTAATCCGAGTTCGGAGTAGAAAGATATGGCCGAAATACCGAAGCAGTGTCTGATGTAAAAATGGGTTGGAATTTACAAAAATCTGGGAGGTCGATGCATCGACCCTTTTGCTCGATTAATCGAGGCACAGAGAACAGTCTGACACGGAAGTGACTTTAAAGCAGATTTTTGGGGATTCTTTGGAGGATCGATGCATCGATCCTATAGGGTCAAGCTGGGACACCTAGGCATCTTGGAAACTACTTAAACACGGGCCAACACTTCGAGTTGGATAATAATTTTAGGGGATTAGATAGATAATTAGAGTTAGTTTTAGTTTTTCTTTTTCATAGTTAGACATAGAAATAGAGAGTTTTTATTATTCCTTTTTGAGAGCTTTATTCCTTTAATTTTTCAGTATTCATTCCTTCAGTTTATTATTTTTGTTGAGTTGATTCCTACATTAATTTCGTTTCTGAAGATCATCGTACTTGTAGATCAAAGAATTTTCATTGAAGATTGAAGTATTTTTATTTAATTAAATTGATGTTATTTTCCCTTCCTTATTTGTTTATGTCATTTAATTAAAACATGTATGGCCAAATTCTTAGGGATGGGGATCTAATGATTCCCATCCGAGGGATGTAGTTCTAATAATATGAATCTAGAATTAAAATATGAGATTTTATTTTATGGTTGTTATGTTATCACGAGCGGATGAAATCCCCGCCACTAACTGGGATCGAGTGTGCCGAGCCATGCCCTGGATCTCAGATCTGTGACGGTAATTTTACCCCAATCATTGTTATATGGTCTTTTTGCTTTCATCGTGTGGATCTAATTATGATTATGATTCGGGATCGAGTGTGCCGAGCCATGCCCTGGATCTTGGATTTGTAATGGTAAGTTTATCTTA
Organism: Chloranthus sessilifolius; assembly: GCA_021018995.1. Lineage (NCBI taxonomy): Eukaryota > Viridiplantae > Streptophyta > Magnoliopsida > Chloranthales > Chloranthaceae > Chloranthus > Chloranthus sessilifolius. Next base: position 21,922,436 of record CM037589.1, read on the forward strand.
ATTACTCCCTAATCTGAAATCAAGTGTGCCAAGCCATGCCCTTGATTTCAGATCTATGGTGGTATTCTTGTTGGAATTTTCACCCACTTTGGGGATGATTTTTATTTGAACCTGAGATCAAGTGTGCCGAGCCATGCCCTTGATCCCAGATCTATATATGAAAATCATCTATGAAATTAAGTTCTGATTGCAGGGATGCAACGTGGAACCTATCAGGGTTTTGACCATTTATCTTCCATAAAAGATGTGTTTCAATGGTATATCTCATAGTTTAATCCTTAGATTTGTATTATGGGAAGAACAGACCAAAGATGGGAGGATTTAGTATCTTCATCAGTATCTTCATCTTTACCTTTATTTTTGAATTATCAATTAAGTTTTAGTTTGTAGTCGGTAATTGTCATCTCATAAATCTAGATCATAATATTGGTAGGGTACTGTTGAATCTTAGTAGATTTCTTGAATTGCTGTCTCATCTTTTTAGATCTTCAAAAATAGTCCTCGTGGGAACGATCTCGTACTCCGCACCCACTATATACAATTTGATTCGTGCGCTTGCGAGTAAAACATTATAATTAAATTCCACATCAAATATCTAAGATATTTACTTTTGCTTGAGTGGGTTATAGGAAAGGGACGGCTTCTCGGGTAACCCATTCACTGGCAAAATTTGAGAAAGAAGGAGAGTGACTGCATGAGAGAGAGAACCGAACACCATTGAAAATCCGTCACCTTCAAACCTTGTGAGATTGTGATCGTGTGATCACTCGCAAGCTGCGCACTCTTTGCGAAGCACTTGACGCCGATCGTCGCTTGAGTTCCGCTTTGTGAATCCCTACCATTTGAAACCCTTGGAATTTGAAACGGGTGTGAACTGGTCACCTTGGATGCGTCTTGAGCGCTTTGAATATGTCAAGATCGATGCGCGAGAGTAGATGAGGTTATCTTGAGCTCGTGAGATCGAGCGTTGTTGTGGAATCGTTGGGGAAATCTGAAAGTTTTGCTTCGAAACCCTCTTCGGCAACACTCCTCATATATTACGAAATCAATCGCCAAAAGGTTAGATTTCCATTGATTTAAATAGCTTAGATTAGTAGATTAAATGTTTGAATACATTACTTGACGTGTGTGTGGAAAATTTGGGTGAAAATGATGAGAAGCCGCGAGAAAAATGGGATTTTGAAACTCAAAAATCACAGAGCTTCTAAAACCCGCGCGCTTGAGCTTTAAAGCTCGCTCGAGCGAGGTGCCTTCAGACAGGCAGAGAGACTCTGATTCTCGCTCACACGTGAGGTTAAGTGGCCATTGAACTCGCTCGCGCGCTGTGTATTTCTCGCTCGTGAGAGGGCCTCGCGTGCCCGAGATGGCTGGGAAAATTCATCTTCAGTAAGCTGAATTTCAATCGCTCGCCTGAGGTCTATGTGTGCTTTGAGCTCGCGCACCCGAGCTTTAGTGCTCGCTCGCGCGAGAATCAGAGTTTGGGCATTTTGGCTTATTTTTCCGAAATGTGTCTAAATCTATTGTGTGTGTGTGTGTTTACCAGACCTTTGATATATGGTCATTGATTGTCTTAGGATGTGTTGTAAGCATCGGCACCATTCGGTAGGATATTTTACATCGGTTTATGTGAACTCATACCGAGGTAGGAGAACCTCAAAATCACTTACATTCTATGTTAATTCACATGTGTATTTTGTAATCAATTTAAACACTGTAAATCTGAGTTTTCTTTTGTTTAAATACGAAATCTGAACCTTGCATCTACAATAAGAAATCTGATTACTTGAATCTACCCTGAATATGGAACTTGAATTTTGAATCCTGAATCTTGAACTCTGCATTTGAATTATGTACTAGAATTTGCACTTGAAATATGTATTAGAATCTGCATTTGAAATATGTATTAGAATATGTATTTAAATTATGATTCACTCGAACGACCCCTTTATTCATGTACAGTATCCTGACACAAGTTACCCTCATAACGCAGGGGCTTGTTGCACTCCTGAAAAAGGGTTCATGAATGTCGATGGTTAGGTAGGGATTTCCATCGATATTTTCCTGCTCTCATGATATATTAACTTGGGAGATAGATTAAGTTGAGATTTAAGTCATGAATTTGATAAGCTTGCATATAAGAACTAAGAAACAATGAGCATCTGAACTCTTTACCTGTTTTGAATCTGCTTTGAAACATGGAATATGAAATTGTATATGATCCTTGTATTTGAAATTCGTCATTTAACCCATTTTGAATACCTGTCTTGAAATTAATATGCTACGAATTATATTTTGAAAACCATGTTAATTAAGGTATGATGTGATTGAGATGATTTTCTTCTACTGAGCTTAGATTGTTAGCTCACTCAGACTATACGTCACAGTTATTGATTCACACACTGCAGTTCGAGGCTATGAGAGTGACCCTGACTATATTTCGGATGATGAATTTGAGGTTCCTCCTGAGGAGTTTGTTTAGGAGCCTGCTTTGTCCTTTGTGTGCTTGTTGAGAGATTTGATCGGTTGCTTATTATATATTATAATTATATTAAATTCAAGTCTTAACCTATTATAAGCGCACAATGGAAATTGTAGAGCTAGTATAGGATCGATCCCACGAGGAAGTTCATTATCTAATTAATTTCCAGTTTATATCTTTTATCTAAATCCCTATCTTAAAAATATTATTTACCTTTAAGATCTAATCTACTGGAGAAATATGAATAAAAAATAGGTTATTAAACTAAAGTGCATAAAAATAAATCCAAATCCTCCTTCAGATTAAGGTCGTCAATCTTAATCTTCAGCTTTCGGATATTTATGAAAATAAACAGTACCGTTACACCATATTTCTAGTCTCCTAGCATTGGTCGCCAATCAAATCTAAGATCCTGTCAATACAGATTTAATCTAATCAACAATCAACCAAAAATTTGAGCGTCAATCAAACTCTAGAAAACTGAAGATGAAAAAGTAAAAACCGTTACACTAATCTACAAATTCTAACCTAAGTCATTAATTCAAATTAAAACTTGGAGATATTTACAAAGAAAATAAGATCTAAACTAGAAAGTAAAGTAAAATATATCCTTCACCCCTCAGATGTAGTAGTTAATTGCTACTGAGAAATTATATATATCTACACTAATCTTCAGCACTCAATTGCAGTCATCAATTGCTCTTGAGAAACCTCTGATATCTAATCTACTCTAACTATGTTACGCTACTTTGATCGGAAGAAAATTCAGCCTTAGGCGTCAATTGATGCTGAAATTCTTCAATGCTTATTCCTATGCCGAGCCCTCTTATTTATAGATCATAAGGGGTCGATTTACAAAGATTTAGTTTTAATAAAAGAAACTACTAAAAATAAAAGATTCCTAATATAACTCTAATTCTTAATTTGATCTTTCCTTGCTTTCTTTAGTTAATGCGCTTTGAGATTGTTCTTTATTGAGCAGCAGCAGAGTCCTTTGGATTAGATCTTTATCAATCTTCTCAGATTCATGGTTCACCAGACTTCTAATTATAGGAATCTTCTAATTCTGGATATGACGACATTAAACTCTCACGTGATCTGCAGCAGCACTGTGTAGTAGAAAGCTTCTATTTTTAAGAAATCGTAAATAATAATTTCTTTCTTATTCTTTCTGGAAAATCATAATTCATGATTTTCTATTTTCAGTAGGCTTTCAGCTAATAATTTCTTATTTTGGATCGATCGCTTTCTTCTTTTGCCGCTTTCTGAAGAATCGTCTTTTGAAGAATTACGATTTTTCAGCCTTCTTGTTGTTGGCGAATCATTTTTAACGTTTAATCGTATTTTTACTGCCTTTTGAGTTTATTTTGACAAGGATTAACACTTAGGCTCTAATTTACTGCTTATCTTTAATATCTGTACATCGGTAATTCGTTAGTAACAAACTAAGTCCTAGAATTACTAAGTTAAGGGTGATAAAATGGTAAACTATGTGACTGATCACACCCCAAACTTAAGTTATGCTAGTCCCTAGCAAACAAGGAAACATAAACTATTTAAAACTTTTAAATTTAAATGCCACTTTCGTAGGAAATATGATTGTATTTAGCAAATGAAACAAACCTTTAAACCCTTAGGTGATCTCTAGTGGAGGAGTTGTAGTCTCCTGAAAGTTTTCAGTGAAGTTACCTACAAACTTCAAATATTTTTGAAATTTTCAAAACTAAAAATTCAAAATATAAACTAATTTTTATATACTACTAAATATTTAGTTAGTCATTATATGTTCATTATTTTAAAATATTTCAAATCTTTTATCCTTAGCTTCCCATCATCGCAATTATCCTTGATCAGAATTCAATAATTTCAATTCTTGTATATCGTGGAGTGTGTATATCAGTGAAAATTTTATTCATCATAGATTTTTCTAAATTATAGTTTTTAGAAAATATTTTCATCCAAACTCACTTATTGACATACTCTAAAAAATAATCAAAATTTTGAGTTCTCATAATATGATATGTTCGTGATAAATTCAAAGGACAATAAGCTAAAAAGATAAATCCCATAGAAAAGATAATAAATTCTTTTCATATAATTTATTTATTTATTCATAGTATTTATTTCATATATCCCTACTAGACTCATATTTTTGTAAATCGTAAATCACAAAGGTCTTTCCATCGGCTTGTAATGGGGCATTGAGTTTTCAGAAGGTTTCAAAGAAAAAGGTAAAGAGGATTTAAAATTATTTTCAAGAGTTTAGCTCTTCCTTCTCTTCTTCTTCTATTTTTCAGCTTTAGTAAATATCTTTATTTTGGATAACTTCTTCCCATTTCTTTTTCTTTTTGTAAATCCCAATTTTCTCTTCTTTTTCAGTTTAGAAGCTTTTTGCTTCTCATTTCACAAAATCGTCTTTTACGATTTTTCATTCTTATTCTTTTCTTTTCTCATATTTTCATACATTTGTATTTCTTTTCAGCAGATCCCTTATTTATTAACTCATACTCCTTTCACTCCCTTTTTTTCCCTTTTTTTACATTCTAAACTCTCAGAAATTGTAAAGGTTAAGGATAAAAAATTTTGGGCAGTATATATGGTTAAGGGTTTATAAAATTCTGGTACAAAGAAATTTAGTCTTTCAAACTTCTAATATGGGCTCAAATGGTAAAATATTATGAGATTTTAGCTTTTTGGCTCTGATTTAATAAAAGATGGCCTTCGATCATTTTCACAATTTACTAATATGGATGTCTTATTACTTTGATATATTTAATAGACAGTTCTAAACAAATAAATTATCATAATTATAAAATATATTGATTATAAGTTCAACATTATGAGATTTCATTTTGACAGCAATAGTAGAGCAATTCAAAGAAAATTAAGCATGAATAAAAATAGTCTCTCTTTCTCTCAGAATAAAGAGGAATAGGCTCTATAGCTCACTGATTATATGATTTTGAAACTATAATCTAAAATATTTTACAGTTCAGATCAATCATATAGTTTCAAATATTCTTCTGATGCAGTGTTCTAGAGATGCTTTACTTTGAATCATAACTATTTTTATTTTAATTTTTGAACTACTACTATGATGGTTTGATAAAAAATTTGAATTTTTATATTTTTTTTTCTCATAATTTGCATATAATGATTAATTTATCTAAAAAAAAAATTTAAAAAAGAAATTAAAATTATTTTAAAATTTCTATAAAAAAGAAAACTAAACTAATCTATACAAATGTGGTGTATCCCCCCCCCCCCAAAAAAAAAAACTTAAATAGGACAATATCCTCATTGTGCAAAACAGGGGACATACAGAAAAAGTTACCATAAATTATTGATAAACTGATTATGAAGCAGATATACATTTGCCCCCAAACTTGAGAGAAAATATTCAAGGCTAATTCTCGGTGTTTCAATAACAAAAATGTTAGTAAGAAAAACAAATGTTAGTGATGTTAGTAAAAAGATCAGTCAAAACAAAAAAAGAAATATATTACTGAATTAAATATTTACAACAATTAAAAAATATTTCCTACCTGTGAAGCTTGTGATATGTCTAAAGGTTTATTCACTAGGGGATGCAGGATATGGGACCATTGATTGTGAAGGGATATGTGGTTGAGTTGGTATAGCAACCAAGTTCTTAATGCAGTCCTCGTCGGAGTTAGAGATTTCTGCAGTGCCACAATTAAAATCGTTTTCTTGTTCAGGCTCCACTTCCTCTTCTAGTGGTGCTTCTACAGGATGTGCCTTTGTTTCTCTCTTTTCTGTTAATATTGGGTTATATTTTGCTTTCAAGGCTTGCAGTTCTTCTTCCAATGTAGCCTGCTTGTTCTGAAGTTGGGATATCACAACAAACTTTTCTTTACCCCCGGCTCTCAGATCTTTCGATACAACCCTTTCTCTTGCAATATCAACCAAATATCGGGTTGTGAGAGTTTTAATATGTTGCTTCTGTTCCTGACAGGCGAGTATTAGTGATTTCTTATCATCTTGTAACTTGAGCACTTTTCCTTTTTCTACTGTCAGTTGGTGATTCTTTTCAGATAGCTGGGCATGTAGTGACTGCTGATATTCTTTGTAGGCTCTTTCTTTCTTTATTTCCCAAGCATCTGGATCATTAGTGAACTCTGTCAATTGTTCTACCAATTGTGCTATTCTATCCTCATATTTCTTTTCTTTTCTTTCCCACCCTTGTTGTTTTTCTTGTAGGACGTTGTTCTCTCCTTGTACCTGTGCTACTTGATTTCTAAGGGTTGTAGTTTCCTCTTGAATTTTCTTATTTGTTTCAGCTATCCAGTGCACACGATACTCTTTTATTGCCTTCTATTTTATGTTCATGATTAGTTCTTGCTTTTCCTGTGCAGTAGGCATGTTGTCTCATAGTCTACTTTTCAATACATGTATTTCATCCATCATTCTCCTAACTACACCTGGTAATTGGGCATTGAAACTATGCCATTGCTCTACTTCTTTTAATCTTCTCTCCAGATCAGTTTGTTCAATCACTGGGTCTTTTGAAGTAGTAGCTGGTGATCAGTAACATAATTTATAATTTTATCACCCTTAACTTAGTGATGTTAGGCCATAATTTGCTACTAATGAGATAATGATGTGCAGATATTAGAGATAAGCAGTAAAAGAGAACCTAAGTGTTAATCCTTGTCTTTTTAAAAATGAACTCAAAAAGTAATAAGAAAGACGATCGAGTGTAAAAGATGTTTTTCTGCCTACTGAAAGCTAGAGAATCGTAATTTACGATTCTTCAAAAGAGATAAAAGGAGAAAAGCGATAAAGCGTAATTCAGAAAAATCGTCAACAATGAGGAAGCTTTGAGAAACAGAAAATTGTAATTAACAATTTTCCAAATTAGAAGCTTCCTACTACATGTTGCTGCTGCGGATCACGTGAGTGAGAGTTTAACACCGCCATATTCAGAATTAGAAGACTCCTACAATTAGAAGTCTGGTGAACCACATATATGAGAAGATTGATAAAGATCTAATCCGAAGGACTCTGCTGCTGCTCAATAAAGAACAATCTAGAAGCACATCAACTAAAGAAAGCAAGGAAAGATAAAATTAGGAATTAGAGTTATATTAGGAATCTTTTGTTTTTAGTAGTTTCTTTTATTAGAACTAGATCTTTGTAAACTGACCCCTTATAATCTATAAATAAGAGGGCTCGACATAGGAATAAGCATCGAAGAATTTCAACATCAATTGATGCTTGAGGTTTGATTTTCTTTCGTTCAGTAGTGTATACTTGATAGAGTAGATTGGATATCAGAGGTTTCTCAAGAGCAATTGACGGTTGTAATTGAGTGCTAAAGATTAGTGTAGATATCTGTGATTTCTCAGGAGCAATTGGTGACTGCAGCTGAGGGGTGAAGGATATACTTTACTTTGCTTTCTAGTTTAGATTTTATTTGCTATGTAAACATCTCCAAGTTTTAATTTGAATTGATGACTCAGGTTAGAATTTGCAGATTAGTTTTCCATATTCAGTTTTCTAGAGTTTGATTGATGACCCAAAATTTTCGTTGATTGTTGATTAGATTAAATATGTATTGATAGGATCTTAGACTTGATTGACGACCAATGTGAGGAGACTAGAAATATGGTGTAACAGTACTGCTTATTTTCATAAATATCCAAAAGCTGAAGATTAAGATTGACGACCTTAATCTGAAGAAGGAGGATTAGGATTTATTTTTATTCACTTTAGTTTAATAACTCATTCTTTTATTCATATTTCTCCAGTAGATTAGATCTTAAAGATAAATAAAAGTTTTTAAGATAGAGATTTAGATAAAAGATATAAATTAGAAATTAATTAGATAATGAACCTCCTCGTGGGATCGAACCTATACTGGCTCTACGATTTCCATTGTGCGCTTGCAATAGGTTAAGACTTGAATTTAGTATAATTATAATACGTAAAAAGACAAGAGTCAGGTTTTTGGAACCGCTGTCGGGGAAGCGACATTTATCTAATTCTTTCAAGCTTTTATCTAATATTTTTATCCTTCTAGAAACCAATATTTATCTTTCTCTTTTTATATTTCTTTATATTTTTATTATTTTTATCACCTCTTTAAATCTTTTGTAAGTTTATTCGGAGCAGTGAATTAAAAGTTTCCAACTTCTCCTGATCACAAAAGCCAGAGACTTAGATTTATTTTCTCTCAATGCTCTTCTAAAATAAAAATTATATAAATATTAAATAAAAAGAGATTTACCTTCTGGTGTATGCATTATACCCGGTCTAGAAGACTAGACTCTTTCAAATATGACCCAGAAATTGAGCGGACATTCTTGCGCAGACTTCACATTCTTGCGCAGACTCGCATCAAACCGATCCTTTGCAAGAAACTCACAACCCATGGTTGACGAACTTTCAATCGAAGCACATATAAGCCCAATAGCTTTGATCGAGCCGTCTTGTATAGTTATACCAGGGGCGGCTGAAGGTCAAAACTATGACATCATTCCCCACACACTTCAAACTCTACCAACTTTTCATGGGCTTGATAGAGAAGTTTCAATCGAAGCAAATCGAACTTTCTTCCTTAGTACGTCCTTGGGTGTTTTAAATCTCTTTAAGGATTAATTAAATTTCACATTTCTTTATGGGTTTGACACCCTTGATTTTACCGTGCCACAACCGATCTTGTGCACTTGCAAGGGTAAATTTTAAAATCGACCAAGTTTTTGGCGCCGCTGTCGGGGAAGCGGCAAAATTTTTATAATTCGAAAAGAGATTTGTGTGAATTTTGTTTGACTATTAATTGATTGAGAACTCTTCTTCAATCGATTGACTGAGTGCTGATTTGTCAATCGATTGATTCGAAAGTATCAATCAATCCATTGTGGTGGGTTTTAATTTCTAAAATTCTAACAAAGTAAAATCCGAATTTTGAATTTTGGACTTTTGAATTTTGAAAATTTGAATTGTGGATCTTTAAAATTTGAATTATGGGCATTGTTTGAGAACTTATACCAAATCTCAATACAAAATGAGACATTGGGACGAACCAACTTGGATGTGGCAACCAAGTCTCATGTGTTGACTAGAGATGGACTTTACGATGTCAACAATAATTCGTCAGATCTATCAATAAAAGTTGATATGTTGTCTAAACAAATGAACATGTTGATAGCTGCAACCAAGCAAGATAAAATGCCCATCACCCCCACTGCGTGTTCGATTTGTGACCACCCAAGTCACATGGCCAATGAATGTCTAACTATCTTGTCATTCTTTCCTGATGAACCTACTCCTCAAGAGCAGGTGAATGTGACTCAATCTTATTAGCGACAGGGTAGAAACATATACTCCAATACATATAATCCGGAATGAAAAAAACACCCTAACTTAAGATGGGGAGGATCAACCCAAACTGGACAGGTGAACCAGTAGTACAGATCCAACTCAATGAATGGACAACAGAACTTTCTTCCATAATAGAATTCTAATTTTCAACCGAATTCTCCTTATTATCATCCAAACTCTGAGTTTAGAAAAAATCAAAATTTCAATCATAATTTTAATTAATCTCAAACTACCGCTTCGAAAGATTCTGATTTGGAAGAGAAGGTTATGTGAAACATGCAAACTTTCCAGCAGATGATAATGGACCAAGTTAGCCAATTGACTAATCAATTGAGTCAACGAGAGGAAGGTAGGCTTCCTAGTCAACCCCTCAACAATCCTCGAGGTCAAGTATCATCTGATGAAGGACCATCGAATAGTCAACAATTGAAGGCTATTACCATGTTGATAAGTGGGCGAGCGATTGATAATCAAGTTGCAATGCCAATGGAAGTAGAAAAAGAAGAAAAAGAAGCAGCAAAAGACAAAGAACCAGAAAAAGAAAAAGAGAAAGAGTCACCTCAAATTATCCAATAAGAACCTGAAGAAGAACCAGAACTTGAATCCAATCCCTACATCCCAAAGGCACCATATCCTAAGTGCTTGACACCTCCTTCTAAAATGGGGAAAGGACTGTAAAAAATAGAGGAAAATTTTGAAATATTCAAACAAGTAAAGATAAATCTTCTATTGCTTGAAATAATCAAACAAGTTCCTGCGTATGCTAAAATTATCAAGGATCTCTCCACCCGTAAGAGAAAGGCACGTACTCAAGTGTCTAAGAATGTGTTCTTGACTAATCAGGTCAGTTTAATATTGCATTTAGATACACCACAGAAACTAGAATTCCAACTATTCCATGTGTCATAGGTGGGCAACCAATTGGTAAGGCGTTACTGAATTTGGGAGCAAGTGTCAACCTGATCCCATACTCAGTGTATGAGAAATTAGGACTATGTGAATTGAAACCCACGACAGTTACACTCTAACTGGCTGATAGGTCAGAAAGACGACCTAGGGGTATTATTGAAGATGTTTTGGTTGGAATAGATAAATTTTTCTTTTCAGTGGACTTTGTTGTTTTGGATATGGAAGTACCTGTTAAATCAATAAATTAAGTCCCAATCATTCTTGGACGTTTGTTTCTCGGAACCGCTAATGCCTGTATCAACTGTCGCACTGGAGTCATGGATGTTTCTTTTGGAAACATGAAAGTCATACTCAATATATTTCATGCGATGAACCACTTTCCAAATGAGGATGAGGTTGACTGTTTCTACATTGATCAGGTGGACGAAGCTTTGCCGTCAATGCTGACCAAAGAAGAATTCGAAATTGCTTTATTGGCCATCTATGAGGAGAAAGGAACTGAAAAGAAACAACCAGAAGAGAAGAGGTTGAATTCATCAAGTCAAGATGATAAGTCATGTGAGACTGAGACTAAGGTGGAACCATTACCCATTGAGACAAAGGGTGAGTTGACACCATCAATCAGGCAACCACCAACTGTTGTATTGAAGCAGCTGCCTGAGTCACTCAAGTATGCTTTCTTGGGACCTCAAGAAACGTTTCCAATAATAATTTCATCAACATTATCGAAAACACAAGAGCATGAATTGTTGAAAGTACTTAAGGACCACAAAGAAGCTATCAGATGGACCTTAGCCGATCTTAAAAGAATTGATCCATCAGTATGTATGCACAAAATACGTCTGGAAGATGATATTACACCATCGAGGGAACCACAAAGTCGACTTAATTCTAACATGAAAAAAGTCATTTTAAAAGAGATTATCAAGTTACTCGATGTTGGAATCATCTATGCTATCTCTGATAGTGAATGGGTAAGCCCAGTTCAAATAGTTCCCAAAAAGTCAGGAATTACAGTGAAAGAGACTACTAAAGGGGAATTGGTGCCTGCATGTGAGACCACTGGATGGCGTGTATGTATCGATTATCGAAAATTGAATAGCGCCACGAGAAAGGACCATTTTCCCTTGCCATTTATTGATCAGATTCTAGAAAAGTTGGCAGGACAAGAATATTATTATTTTCTTGATAGATACTCGGGATACAATCAAGTGCCTGTGTTTCTATCAGATCAAGAAAAGATAATATTTACTTGTCCTTGTGGTACCTTTGCTTATCGAAGGATGTCTTTTGAACTTTATAATGCGCCGGCCACTTTTCAACGTTGTATGTTAGCAATATTCTCGAATATGATTGACAAATTTATCAAAGTATTCATGGATGACTTCTCAGTTTTTGGGAGGACCTTCGAAATGTGTCTTAACCATTTGAAACAGGTATTACAACATTGTGTAGAATCTAATCTTGTCTTAAGCTGAAAAAATAGCCATTTTATGGCTCAACAAGGAATTGTGTTGGGACATATCGTTTCCAAGAAAGGAATTGAAGTCGACAAGGCAAAACTTGACTTAATTGCTAATTTTCCACCACGAAAGAGTTCGATAAATTCGATCATTTATGGGGAATGCGAGATTTTACAGAAGATTTATCAAGGATTTTAGCAAGGTCGCCAAGCCACTGTGCAACTTGCTTGGAAAAGATGTTCTATTTGAATTTGATGAGGAATGCATAAAAGTCTTCCTAAAATTGTACAAGTTGTTATCAAATGCACTGATAATCTAACCACCAGATTATTCGCTTCCTTTTGAACTCATGTGCAATGCATCGGACTATGCTATTGGAGCAGTCTTAAGGCAAATGGTAAACAAATTACCTCATGTGATCTACTACGCCAGTAAGACATTGATTGAAGCACAACTAAATTACACCACCACTGAGAAGGAATTGCTAGCTGTGGTGTATGTATTGGATAAATTCCGTTCCTATTTGCTCGGATAAAAAATAGTGGTCTTTTCAGACCACTCTGCATTGAAATATCTGTTGGAAAAAAAAAACATGAAACCATGATTGATCCGATAGATCTTGCTTCTCCAAGAGTTCAACTTTGAGATCAAAGATAAAAAGGGGGTCGAAAATGTTATAGCTGATCATTAGTCATGAATTTTACCTGAAGAATTATCTGTATCTGAGACCATCCGTGACACCTTTTCGGATGAGCAGTTAATGACAATCAATGCTACAGCTATAAAAGTTCCTTGGTTTGCTAGTATCGTGAATTATTTGGTCACTGACAAAATCCCTGCGTAATGGAGTAAAAATGATAAGAATCTCTTCTTCTCCCACATAAAATACTACTTTTGGGATGAACCACAGTTGTTCAAAGTCTGTTCATATCTAAAAATATGTACCTGAAGAAGAGCAACTGAGCATCATAAATGCAATGCTGGGGCTTGTGGAGGCCATTTCAGAGGACAAAAGATCACACAAAAAATTCTTCAAAGTGGATTTTACTGGCCCTCCATCTTTCGGGACACTGCAAAATTTTGCAAAGAGTGCCAACGATGTCAACAACTTGAAAATATTTCAAGACGAAATATGATGCCACTGAACCCGATTTTGATTGTTGAAAATTTCGATGTATGGGGGATCGACTTCATGGGTCCTTTTCCCCCATCATTCGGTTATTTATACATTCTGGTGGTCGTTAACTATGTTTCAAAATGGATAGAAGTTGTGGCAACCCGATCAAATGACCAAAAAGTGGTGGTCAAATTCTTGAAAGAAAATGTGTTCAACAGATTTGGGATTCCAAGAACAATCATTAGTGATGGCGGTTCACACTTTTGCAATAGCCACTTTGCCACTTTAATGAGGAAATATGGCATCACCCACAAGGTGGCAACGCCGTACCACCCGCAGACTAGTGGTCAAGTAGAAGTGTCCAATTGAGAGATCAAATGAGTTTTAGGAAAGACTGTGCGACCAGATAGGAGAGATTGGTCGAACCGATTATCTAATGCTCATTGGGCATATCGTACTGCATTCAAGACACCGATTAGAATGTCGCCATTTAGGATTATATAAGGGAAAACATGCCATCTCTCAGTCGAACTGGAACATAAAGCATTCTGGGCTGTAAAAAGATTTAATTTTGACATGTAAGAGGCAGGGTCCAATTGAAGGCTACAACTAAACGAATTAGAAGAGCGATGTTGTGATGCGTATGAAAATTCGAAGATGTACAAGGAACGGTACAAAAAGTTGCACGACCAATCAATTTCTCGGAAGGAGTTCCACATCGGACAAAAGGTTTGGTTGTTCAACTCCAAACTTAAGCTCCATCCAGGAAAATTGAAATCAAGGTGAGAATGACCATTTCAGGTTATATCCACTACCGTGCATGACGCGATTGAGGTTAGAAGTCTTAAGGACAATCAAAATTTCAAAGTAAATGGGCAACGACTTAAACCAATGTTTGAGCCAATGATCCAGATGAGGATTGAAGCGATGTACCTCAGTTACTCGAAAAAGTGATAACCAAATGGTCGAGCTGTCGACGCATAAACACAACACTTCTTGGGAGGCAACCCAGTGTGTTTTGTTTTTGTCAGTCTTTGTTTTTATTAAAAATAGTCGTTCTCAATCGATTGACTTTAGAAAAGTCAATCGATTGACCTTTTATAATATTCAATCGATTGAGAATCATCAAGTCAATCGATTGAGGTGTTTGTCATCATCATCTCTCATTATCAATGATATGGTCATATCATTCGGACTGCATTTCTGTCAATCGATTGAGAGTCTAATTTCAATCAATTGAAAACACCTCGACATGATGGCCAATTTTCAGAAATCAGAGCATCAATCGACACATCTTTTCGATTGTAGCTAATTTTAAGGGGTACTTCAATGTCAATCGATTGAGACTGACCTCTCAATCAAGTGACTTGATTGCCTATTAACTCTGCCAGTTCCCAAGGCACCTAAAGATTGCAACTTTTCGCGAAAAGGCCTGTGTCAATCGATCGACATTAAGAGTGAATGAATGGGTTGTACCATGTCGCATCCATGTTCCAAATGCCCATTAAAGTTCATGCGGCGTGGTGGAAATCAATCAATCTCAATCGATTGAGGAACATCTCTCAATTGATTGACAAGATGGTTATATAATGGGGACAGCCGTGGTCCCCTTCTTCACATTCTCCCTCAAATCCGAGCCTTGCATTTAATTGTTCATTCTCATCGTACGATTGAAATGGCGGCGCCTAGACCACCGATGTTCCAACCACCTCGTCCTGCCAACAATCCTATGCGCATCTCCAATGACGAGTATGTGGACTGACAATTTCAAACAGATAATTTCTTCGATCTAGCCAAGTATCGTCGCATTGCAGAAGCCGCTCGTTCGATCGAATTCATCGAGGCTCTTCATTTGGAAATGTTACTCGCTCCTTCGCCTATTGATGCCTCTTTGCGTATCATACGTCTGTTTTACCAAAACATGGAGTGGGTATCAACAACACTATCGCCAACGGGATTGCCATTCATCCACCAGGAGATTGACAACTGGACGTATAATTTACACGCCACCGATCTTGCCCATGCATTTAATTTCTATGTGGTTTGCCCATTGAACCACCATATCAATCCAGCCGTTGATCTCAGCCAAGACCTCATGATCAATGACATGTGTGGAGGAAGGTGCGGGTTCGATTTGTCTACTAAATGGGCTGTCCTACCTATGGACATCTTGTTTTGGGACATTATTATGTCAAACAATCTGTTATCGCATGGCACGAAAAGCGAGAGGATAAAGAATAGAGTGTTGGCACTTTATGCGACACACACGAATACTTAGTTTGATGCTCCGGAATTGATGCTTGAAGAGATGTATCAGTGTTACAGTGACATCATGATCGCCATCGCACCGAAAAAGCGAGAAGCTATTCTTTTGCATTTCCCGCACTATGTGATGCATCTATTGGACTAGGTTGGGTGCTCCATTTATAATGATGAAGAGATGGGTGATATGCAATTTTATCACTATGGCACAAACGTTTGGGACAAGAGCATTAAGGCTATTCTTCGTGTTACGCCACCACCTATCGACGTCAATGAAGTACCTCCTCCTCCTCCCCGACCAAACCCCGCACAACGCCAAGGCGGCGGCATCCGACTACCTCATCCTGAAGAGGTCCCCAATTTTAATGCCGAGGCAGCAGTAGCTCGCCTCGAGGCGCGAATGGATGGGTTGAGTGCTATTGTTGGAGGTATTGATCGACGTTCCCGATTTCAGAGTTTCCTTCTCGTGCGGATTGCCCATGAGTCATTCCCTGGGCAAGCCGAGGACTTCATCGCAGGAGCGAGAGCGGCGATGGATGGAGAGGGAGATCCGGAAAATGATGATGATGTTTAGTGTGTTTGTGTTTGTGGTTGTGTTTGTTTTTAGTTTGGTTGTGATCATGTTGTTTTGATTTTGTGAATTGTAGTTTGTGTTAGGTTTTGTTTTTATTTTGGTCATTTTGTCTATGGGAGCACGTTTTGTAATCAAATCATGATGGAATGAATGAAAATCGGAGTGTTCTAGTGTGTTAATTTTTTCATGTATTCTCGGATTGGTGCATACATTCATCAATCAATTGATTGAGATTTTCATCTCGAACGATTGAGAACTTCAATTCCCAAATTTTCGAAAAAGAATTTCCAAACAGTCAATCGATTGAAAGGCCTTTTTTAATCGATCAACTATGACATTCAGTTAACATCCATTGTTTGAAGAAGTCCCTCCGAATAAAAAAGTCTTTAGTCTAAATTATGTTCGTACAGATTGTGTAAGGTCAATCGATTGAGACTTAGATTTCAATCGATTGACAATTTGGTAGACAGAACAGTCTCTCTGTCAGGAACAGGAAGCTTCCCAATTAATGTCAATTCGCGTATTGGGAAATTGTTTTTGAAAAAGCAAAATTTGGGCTGTACACCAGATAGTACCCTTGGCATCATGTGTCAATCGATTAACACATAAGTGTCAATCGATTGACTAATGTTAGTTTCCAGAAAATTGCCTCTTTCATTATGAAAATCGAGATTTAAGTCCCCCTTAGAGTCCGTAGTTTAGGAAATTCCTTTGAGTCCTTAGAGAGTCCGTGTCTTAGAAAATTTTCTTTATTTAAATCGCTTTTAGGATAGTCTTTTAAATCACCTTAGTCAGAAATTTTCATTCAATCCTCCCCAAGTTTTTGCTATGGCGTTCATCAAGTATTGTACTCGCTCGGCAGTCAAGAAATTGATGGAACCGACATGAAAAAGACTCCGTCGAGAACCGCCTCAGGAACCGCTCGAGTTGTCAAAGCGCGAAGTCATTGATCTTGACCTTGTATTAGATCCCAAAGTCCAATCAAGTTTTGCACGTTCCATCGAAGCCGGTAATGATCCAACGATGAATTTGATTCCTACTTGTGGACGAGCTCCCATACCACCACCCGGCGAGGTCGAAATCACAGAGGAAATGTGGCGTTACGCATTTTCGAAACCAAAGCAAGGGAGGTCTACCATGGATGACTAAGGGATTAGAAGTGTCCCTTTTAGGGTCTAGTTTTCGGAGTCTTTTAGATTTGATTTTCATGTATTAGATTAGGTTATTTTTTAGATTATGTTTTAGAATTAGGTTAGTTTCTTTAAATTTTTAATACGTGTAATAAATTACATAAGTTTAATAAAAGTTTAATTTAGTTAAATATTTGTGTGTTGAATTGTGGGCACAATACATTTCACTTAGTCCGCTTTTTGGTCATCGATTTCATTTTAACAGGTTTGGGGTCTCATTCACTTTCCAAAAATCAAGCCAATGAGGACATTGGACGGTTCAAGTTTTGGGGGATATTTCTTTCAATTCATATATGTAAGATTTCATAATTAAAAAAAAAAAGAAAAAAGAAAGGGTTGTTCTCGGATTTTAAAAGTGTATCAGTCAATCAATTGAGACCATTGTCTTAATCGATCAACTGATAGTCAGTAGCTCATAAGTATTGGAAGCTTGCATCAGCCAATCGATTGAGGAATTTGAGTCAATCGATTGACTGATAACCATTAAACTCATAAAATCTGAATTGATCTCATATTCTTGAATTGTTAATGACCAGAAAACTGTAAAGAAATTGCCATCACACCATGATTGTTCTATAAATGTTTATTAATTTCGATATGTGTTGAAAGATGATTTTTATGATTCATGTCCTAAAAATTTTTTATACCATCACATGCTTTAATTCCAAAATCTGAGAATAAAGTCTAGAATTTGGAAATCCTAAGATTCCAAAGAAAGACTAAAACTCAGTAAGCTTTGGAACTTCTGCCTTGTTTTTGATGAGTGCTGAAAAATTTCGGAGTATCCTCTGAACTTCGTACTTAATTAATTGTTGAAATCTCATATACTTTATCTTTGATTTGTTGATTTCACATGTTTTATATCATTACACTAGAACACATTGTGTGAAAACTGAAGGTAAATAGGCATCATTACCATCATGAGAGGAGATGATCAAAGGCCCTTGTTGGCTCGTTTGTGCCCAAAATATCCCACCATATAGTGATTTATCTTGTTGCAACCCCTTTGAGCCCTAATTGAAAATTTTGGCCCTAAAATATTCCTTGTTAAGCTATATCAACCATACCTCACACCAGTTTGAAGAAGAAAATATTACCCTTCAATCTCTAAGAAATTAGGGATGAGAACAAGAAAGGAAATAGAGAGTTATGACAATAGTACTGCAAGGAGTATTTGGTAGAAAAATATAAAAGGGGAGAGAAAAATAAAATACATCTTAGTGCAAGAAGTAGAGAAATACGTAAAGGTGGTGTGAAAAAGACAAAGAAAAGAAGGAGAAAAGTGATAAAAAGGAAAATATTCTGAAAAATTCGAAAAATAAAGTGTGAAAAATCAGAAAGTCAAGTGTGTTTATTTTTCTGATTTCTCAGAGAAATTTGAATCCAATTTTCCCTTTCTTTCTTAACCTTTACCCGAGCCCCGTTATAACCTTAAAAAAAAAGACCTTTATGATCCAATTATGAATGGTAAATGCCTTGTGGAGAGTGATAGCACAATGTCTATGGTGCTTGGTATATGCATGTTTAGGATACAAATATCTTTTCCCTTGAGATTTCTTTTAATTCTTTAATGCACCATTCTTCTTATAACATGTGAGATTTTTCTACTTTGTGTACAACTCCATCTCACATATGGATGAAAATATAGACCACTCATCGGAGCGATTTCAGTTTGAGTGCATACCTATGGTGAGGATTGAGTCTAGACATGATATCTAAAGGTTTCTAGTTGAAACTTATTCTCAGATGAAAGAATTGTAGCCGTGATAACAGTAGTGACACTCTGGGTAGGAATCATGAATTATTAGAAAAACAATGAATTGAATTGAATGAGCATTAATAAAATGGGCATGGCTAGACGCACCTTAAAGGTATTCACGGGCATTGGACCATTTAAGGGCATGACTACAATTATGGAAATTATTAGTTTATGAAGTTTGTAGGTACCTTCACTTAAAACGTTCAGGAGACACAACTCCTCCACTAGGGATCACCTAGGGGTTTAAAGGCTTGATGCATAAACTAAATGCAATCGTGCTCCCTACGAAAGTGGCATTCATTTTATTTGTTAAACTGTTAGTTATTATCTTTGCTTGAGGACTAGCAAAGTGTAGGTTTGGGGGTATGATCGGTACCGAAATGTGACTATATTTCA
The DNA here is from genome assembly GCA_021018995.1 of Chloranthus sessilifolius. Lineage (NCBI taxonomy): Eukaryota > Viridiplantae > Streptophyta > Magnoliopsida > Chloranthales > Chloranthaceae > Chloranthus > Chloranthus sessilifolius. Next base: position 21,941,929 of record CM037589.1, read on the forward strand.
CACCTTAACTCCTATATTTAGCTATCCGATGAAAGCATCTGATGGTTGTTATATAGTTTTAGTGATTGCAGGTATTTCTGACCATTGGATCTTCAAAGAGCATAAAAGAGAATAATTAAAGGTTACAGGAACAGTGGACCAAGAGGTCAACAGAAACATCAAAATCCGTGAAAGCAAGTGATTGGCTTAAGCATTCATCAGAAGAAGGAAGACTTTACTCCTATGTATCAATCGATTGAGAAACAATTCTCAATCGATTGACAGCTTTTCCCTCTACTTAAAATTTGAATTCAAATTCAAAATTTGAAAAATATAGAGTCAATCGATTGAGAAAAGATTCTCAATCGATTGAGACTATTATGGAAGTTGTCTTATCGGCTCCTATAAAAACAAAGCTACAACTTTGTTTTGAGGGCTCTCTTTTTAGGTTCTATTTTTTTTGGGTTATTCTCTCTTTTTAGTCTCTCTCTTTTCTCCTTTAGGATTCTTCTTCTCTGGGTAGATTGTATTTAGGCTTTTACAGTTATTTTCTTTTACAGTTTGTGGAATCATAGATTGTATTTAGGAAAAATATTGTAAAGAGATTTTTGGTGATAAATAAAAAGTGTGTATTTAAGAGAATGACTTCGAGTTTACAACGAGATTTCACATCAAGGATGAGCAGCTAAAACATTTATTCAAGGAGGATGCGATCCCTAGATAAGTAATATTTTAATTATTAACTCCATAATTTCTTTATTCATTATGGAATCATTCTGCTAAAAAGTGTGTTTAATTGAATATCTTTTGAATGCTTTATTATGACTGTTGATCTAAGTTATCAACAATCATAATCTCTAGATTTGTACCTACAGGCCGATCTAGGCTGCAGAGTGATTATTTGCTCATTGTCGTGATTTAAGAATCTTGAGATACGCTATGCTTTTTACATGATTCATACCGCAATGATAGACTGAGTCATCATTTTTAGATAGGGTATGCCGGATCGATGATCACATTTTCTTATGATTCATTTTTCTAGATAAATGATGGTGTGATTGATGTGTCATGGAATTGTGGGATTAATGGTAGAAAGGTTACAAATCTAGGGTAGCAAATTCCTTGATCATTCCTAAAATTATCCCTTTATTTATTAGAAATTGTTCTTGCTCAGATTAGTTTATTTTTCTTGCATCTAGAATGGTGTGGTAATTGTTTGGCAAATCGAATTTTCTCCCTTGGTACTTCCTTGGGTGTTTTAAATATCTTTAAGGATTAATTAAATTTCACGTTTCCCTGTGGGTTCAACACCCTTGAACCATGCTACAACCGATCTTGTGCATTTGCAAAGGTACATTTTAAAATCGACCAGCCACCACCACCACCACCTCCTGCATTGTTGCCCTCATCCTTTATGAATTTTAGGAGATTGAGACCTCCGGTATTCCAAGGGCAGACTGATCCGCTTGAATCATAAAAATGGTTGAAACATTGGAGAAGTTATTAGAGAGACTCCAGAGTCTTGAACATGAGAAAGTTGGTTGAGCCTCCTTCCAACTTGAAGGCGACGTCGATGCTTGGTGGAAGTCGGTGTTGAGAAAGAGAGAAGTGGAAGGTCGACAGGACCAATGGATATGTGCGAAGTTTGTAAGAGAATTGAAGAGTGAGTATTTCCCTAAACAAGTTAGAAATCAATTAAAGAAGGACTTTACTAATCTTGTGCAAGGGAGCATGACCGTAAGGTAGTATGGTAATGAGTTTGTGCAACTATCAAGATTTGCTCCGGAATTAGTAGCCACAGAAGAAATGAAGGCCAGTAGATTTGAAGAGAGCCTGAGACCAAATATTCAAGAAAGAGTATCGATATTTGAGCTTGAAACATATGCTGACGTGATGGGGAAGGCCATCATGGCAGAAAGGGATATCAATAAGAGGCGAGATTGGAAGAACAAGGTAAATCCGGGGGGAGTGAGTGACTACGACTCGAGAAACAAAAAGCCGAGGTTGTCAGCACCTACTCCAGTCTCAAGACCATCCTATACAAGTTATCAGAGGTCTAATACAGTTACTCCTACGAGACCGTTCCGCAGAGAAGGCCCTACTCAGACTCCGACATCTGGGGCATTAGTTACCCAGGGATCTTCAAGAGTTGCATCTTCAAGTCCATAAGTGAAATGTGCCCGTTGTGGCAAACAACATAAAATGTCGGACTATAGACGGGACACGTGAGGGTGTTTTAAATGTGAGAAATTAGGCCACAGGATACGAAACTGCCCCGAGATGAGAAAGGAGGGCATTATTTCTAATGCTACAGCGCAGAGGTCGACACAACCTACGAAACCTATCGTCCAACGTCGCGCTTTTGCAGTAACTGCTGAAGACACCCGTGCAAGTAATGACGTAATTCAAGGTATAATTTTATTTTTATGCTTAAATTTAATTACTTATTTTCTAGATAAAGAAAGTGCATGGATAGGGAAAGATTTAGGTGCATCTGGGTAATTGTGTAGAAATGACATGCATGTCTGAACGTTAGTGTATGTATTAACTCATATAGGTACACTACAACTCTATCGAGAAAATGACGGCGATCGTCATGTTGCATGAGTTCTGATATTCCCAGGGTCTACCCACTCATATATAACTCTGAAATTTGCGAGAAAGTTGAAAATAGTACCCGAGGAGTTAGGTTTCATTTTGAACGTGTCCATTCCTACGGGGAGTGCAGTAACCGCCGATACCTATTATCGATCAGTCGTTGTTCAAGTGGAGGATTAAGAGATTATAACGGACCTCATTTTGTTGAATATGTAAGGACTTGATGTGCTCCTTGGCATGAATTGGCTATCCGCTTATCGCGCATGCGTTGACTGCCTACGGAAAGTAGTTACTTTTCGTCCGCCAAAACAAAAGTCCTTTCGATTTATTGGTGAGAAGGGAAAGATAGCGCCGATCATCTCTGCGGTACGAGTTGAGCGGATGATGAAGAATGGGTGCGAAGGGTATTTAGCATTCCTTCAAGAGCAAAAGGAAACAAAGAATGTTATCACCGATATTCCGATTGCCTGTGAGTTCGAGGACGTGTTTCTCGATGAGCTTCCTGGATTGCCACCTGACCGAGAGATTGAATTTGCACTAGATTTAGCTCCAGGCACGGAACCACTCTCCAAAGCTCCCTATCGCATGGCTCTGGCTGAACTGAAGGAATTAAAGGAGCAATTGCAAGAACTGTTGGATAAAGGCTTCATAAGACCAAGTGTATCCCCTTGGAGAGCACCGGTCTTGTTTGTTAAGAAGAAAGACGGGTCGATAAGACTTTGCATCGACTACTGTCAGCTAAACAAGCTTACGATCAAGAACAAGTACCCTTTGCCAAGGATCGATGACCTGTTTGACCAATTGCAAGGTGCGAAGTTCTTTACGAAGATCAATTTGAGATTTGGGTACCATTAATTAAAGGTGAAGGCCGAAGATGTGTAGAAGACGGCGTTCAAAACTAGATATGAGCATTACGAGTTCTTAGTGATGCCTTTTGGCTTGACGAATGCACCAGCTTCATTCATGGACCTCATGAATTGAGTCTTCAAGCAGCACTTGGATACGTGCGTAGTAGTGTTCGTAGACGACGTTCTTATTTATTCAAAGACCAGAGAAGAACACGAACATCATTTGCGCATCGCCTTGCAGACTCTATGTGAATATCAATTATATGCCAAACTCAGTAAATGTGAGTTTTGGCTAGAACAAGTGAGTTTTCTCGATCACGTAGTATTAGAAGCAGGCGTGACGGTAGATCCGGTGAAGATTGAGGCAGTGTTAGATTGGGAACAACTGAAGATTGTGACAGAGATTCGCAGTTTCCTCGATCTAGCTGGATATTATCGATGATTTGTGAAAGGATTCTCAAAGATTTCAGGACCGCTCACCCGACTTACAAGGAAGAACGTTAAATTTGAGTGGACCAGTGAATGTGAAGAGAGCTTCCAAGAACTCAAGAAGAGGCTTACCTCTGCTCTAGTATTGGCTATTCCATCAGGTAGTGGGGGTTTCACCGTTTATAGTGATGCGTCGTATGGTGGTTTGGGCTGTGTATTGAATCAAAATGCCAAAGTTATAGCTTATGGATCAAGACAGTTGAAAGAGCATGAGAAGAACTACTCGACGCATGATCTAGAGTTAGCCGCAGTAATTTTCGTGCTTAAGGTTTGGAGACATTACCTATATGGTGAAATCTTTGAAATTTTTACGGATCTCAAGAGCCTTAAGTACCTGTTTACGCAGAAAGAATTGAATATGAGGCAACGGAGATGGATAGAATTTCTCAAGTATGATAAGAATATAGAGGTCAAGGATACTAGTGTCCTGTTGGAAAATCTCACGATTAGACCAACCATTTTAGACCGCATTTATGAACTCCAGATGAAAGACGCAGAGCTCTTAAAGATTAGACAAAGCGTGACTGCCAGTACAAGTGCGGATTTTTGTATCAAAGAGGATGGATCATTGCTATTCTGTGGAAGGTCATGCATACCTGTTGATGCTAAACTGAGGTAGACTGTGACAGCCCAAATTTCGGCATTCCGAAATCCGTGCCATCAGCACGACTCTCAAGGCCATGCCCTCGAAACCTTTAAAGTACATTTGGTATAAGCAAGCCCAAAATTTTACTCTAACGAATTCTCATATAAAAGAATATAGTTATGGTCCTTAAAGGCAGCCCTTGTCCCATGCCAATTCATGGGCATAAGAACTTACCCTAAGCCGTTATATGAATGTGCAACCCCAAAGTTTTATCAAAAGCATATCGTATTTAATTACATTCAATAAATAGGCTTGATATACCAAGCCGTGCCTAACACTGTCAACTCACTCTCAAAGTACGCAGTGGGTCTCCTAGAAGAATTCCTCAGGAGGAGGCTCTGATTCCTCAGTGGGTACGTAGTCTGAATCCCCTGGATCAAAGTCTCCAGAAGTCCTTCCGCTAGTCCCGAACTCCGTATAGTCTAAGGGGGGTGAGCTACATCCTAGCTCAATAGGGGAAAAAAGTGAACATATAGATTAAATCTCGCATATATGTTAGCAGTTTTGAAAGAACAATTTACTAGGTATCACTTTTAAGCAGAACAATTGATATAACTGAAATAATTAAAATGCATACAGCTAATTTCCTTTCATAGTGTGGTTTGTTCTCATCTTACTGGTTTAGTTATGAATTCGGCCTAATCACTTAAACCTTTAACTTAAATAATCCCCGAGCAATATAGCATCGAGCCCCGATGGAATACCCACCATCGTCGTCTACTAGACAATTGTTACATGTATTCTCTGGGAATACTGCCCAAGCCCCTTTCTCATAGGTGGCGGGGTCTATAGTTAAATCTACATCCCTGGGATGTACTATAAGTATACGGATTGGCCGCCGTACCGGTCACGGATATCCTGCCGCGTCAGTCGTGGGTATCCCGCCACGTCGGTGGGGTATTCTAATCAAACCTCAAATAACAAAATATCGATGTGCTTTACATATAGTTATTCACCGTGACTTGTGCTAATTTTTTAGTACATTAGGCCTTATCATTATGCTTTAGTTTCACTGTTTGTTTCCAACCGTATCCCTGGGATACTACAGATTTGATACATCATCTAGATATCCTCATTATAATATTCCGTCCCCTGGGGACTTCATGATCTCACCTTGAAACTTACGCACACACCCCTTTTGATTTAATCATACGATACTCATCTTTTAATAGAATTACACTGCATATATGAGTGGACGAAATAAAATAAATGTTTCAAGAATATTCCCTACCTCGACGAATTTCAAAGCACGCTTCTCGTAGAGGTTTACACTTCACGATCCTACGTCAAACCTACATTTCATGTATTTAGAATATGCTCAGAAAGGTTACAAGAATAATTGGAGCGCCTAGCCTCCAGGTTTCTGCACCAATAATTTCAAGAAGTGTGTGGTGCCTCGCGTGAGCGAGCACAATTCCTCGCTCGAGCGGTCACTAGACCTCGCTCGAGCGGTCACTTGACCTCGCTCGAGCGGTTAAATCGAGGTCGCTCGAGCAGTTAAATCGAGGTCGCTCGAGCAGTTAAATCGAGCCGCCTGAAGCTTTACTGGGGACCTCGCTCGAGCGAGCTTCCCTTTTGTTTTGGGGACCGCTCGAGCGATCCCAGAGCTATATTTTTATAGTTTGTCCTCGCTCGAGCGAGCCCTTTTGGCTGCTCGAGCGAGGAGCGATATATTTTTACTCCTCGATCTGCTCGAGAAAGCTATTTCTCCCCTCACTCAGCCTTTAACATCAAACAAAACATTCAACCAACATTCTACCTATTATTTAAAACATGCCTAAGCATCTATCATGCCTTTAACATACCTCCAATGATGAGTCTCGCGCAAGTTCGATCCACAATTCGAAATTCTACTAGGCTAAAAGGTCTCCAAGGTTCCTCCTCCAGCCTTTGCTCCAGCTCTTCCACCGATTTAAGTCCCAATGAAACCCTAGTTCTTTACTAGGCTCTTCTTTTCTTTCTCTCTATTTCTCCTTCTCTCTATTTAGGTTAGAATAGAGTTACGTAAGGGGCTCTTCTCTCCTCTCTCTTTCACTTATATACTTATAAGTTAGGGAAATACTAGTGTGTTTCCCACATACACACATAGTGTCTACGGGTTCGTTTTGGTTTCCTTGTGAAACACATATACATGTGTATGGTGCATGACGTGTACATTTCCCAAAATCTGGGGTTGTGACATAGACTATATTGGACAAAGCTCATAAGTCCAAGTACGCCATTCATCCTGGTGGTACTAAGATATACCAGGATTTGCGGAAGAATTATTGGTGGAGAGGGTTGAAGAAAGACATTGTCGAATATGTGTCAAAATGTTTGGTGTGTCAACAAGTAAAGGTAGATCACAGACACCCAACCGGTCTATTGCAACCTCTCCCAATACCGGAATGGAAATGAGAGTCTATCTCTATGGACTTCATTGTGGGATTATCGAGAACGTTAAGACGCCACAATGCCATATGGGTCATAGTGAATCGACTGACGAAGTCGACACACTTTTTACCCTACAATACAACATACACTGCAAGTAAGCTGGCAGATTTGTATATGAAAGAAATTGTCTGACTGCACGGTATTCCTACAAGCATCGTGTCCGATCTTGACCCATTGTATATATAGATATTTTGGCAAAGATTTCAAGAAGGTATGGGCACGAGATTGGACTTCAGTTTCGCATTCCATTCGCAGACTGATGGTCAGACTAAGAGAGCCAATCAGATTATTGAAGATATGCTTCGAGCGTGCATGATTGATTTTCAAGGGTCATGGGATCAACATCTTCCGTTGATAGAATTTGCATATAACAATAGCTTTCAGCATAGCATTGGGATGGCTCCGTATGAAGCACTGTATGGACGGAGGTGTAGGTCTTCGATCAACTGGGAGGAAACAGGCGACAAATTCGTATTAGGATCGGAACTCATAAGGAAAAATGCTGAGACCGTTCATATTATATGAGAAAGAATCAAGACGACATAGAGTCGGCAAAAGAGCTATGCAGATATTAAGCGATCAACCATGGACTTTCAAGTGGGGGATCACGTGTTCGTGAAGATATCCTCAATGAAGGGTGTGATGCACTTTGGGAAGTGCGAAAAGTTGAGTCCTCGCTATATTGGACCGTTCGAGGTATTAGGAAGAGTGGGTGAAGTTGCATATAGGGTTGTATTACCCCCGCAGCTTGATAGAGTGCACGACGTATTTCATGTTTCTATGTTATGATAGTATGTGCGAGACCCAACTTATATCCTCGATGCACCACCAGTTAAAGTCTATAAGGATCTGACGGTCATTGAAGAACCAATGCAAATTTTAGACCGAACCAAGCAAGTGCTATGCACAAAATGGATTCCCTTGGTGTTGGTTCAATGGAAGATTCACTCTAGAGAGGAGGCGACGTTGGAACGTGAAGCCGAGATTCGTGCCCAGCATCCTTCCTTGTTTTTGTGATCTAGAAGGGAAAAGAATTTTGTAATGGTCCATTGTGACCTAAGCATATGTAAACAATTTGAATGATGAATGAGTTGGGTGAATTTAGTGTTTAAAGCTCAAAATTGTGAAAGAAAACTCAAAAATACAACAACGAAGTGTTTTCTAATAATTTTGATCGATCAAAATTATTTTTGATCGATTGAATATGCTTTCGACCGATCAAAATATAAATCGATTGATCGAAATGTCCTAGCAGAAAGTGGATGTTTGGAATAAAAACATGTTAAAATTCGTTCGATCGAATTAATTTTCGATCGATCAAAATTTCAATTTCGACCAAACGAAATTTATTTCCTTCGATCACAGAGTTTGGGGAAACTGAGAGGTTCAACCGATTAAAATTATTTCGATCGATCAAATTTGCAATTTCGATCAATTGACTTCAAATTCGTTCGATCGAAATGTTGGGCCCAGTCTTATATGGAGCCAGTTTCGACCGATCAAAATTTATTTCGATCGATCAAAATCGCGGATCATCCTTTATAGAGTGGATTTTGATCGATCGAAATCAATTCGATCGATCGAATCGTGCCTATATATATAGAGACTGCATTTAAAGTTCAAAATTTTTAGGAAATCTCTGAGGGTTCCGTTAGGGTTTTCGTCTTGGGGAATTAAACAGCCGGTTTATTATGCGTGGATTCTTCAAAGGATCAAGTCTAAACCTCATCCAACTGGTAAATCCTTAAATTTGAGTTCTTAATTTCTTATTTTGAACTAAGATTTTTGGGATTTAAGTAGAAACCCTATTTTGAGATTTGACCATGCCTCCAAAAACGAGATTAGCTTTTAAAACCCCTACATCGAAGAAGCCTAAGACGGTAGTGGGTTCTTCACAACCCAAACTCGTCACGGGATCTTCTCAACCACCACCGAACCCTCCACTGCAAACCACTGCCGAGCAACCAACTCCTTCTCAAGCGCCCCAACTAGACCAACCAAGCGAATGGTGGGCCGAGAAGGGCTTTGCTTATGAGTATACCATTGATCCGGCGCTTTTCAAAATGCCCAATGTGCCCAGCATTGATGCTTGGGCACTTTACTATTTGGGTAAAGTCAGTTTGGACAATATTTTGAAACCCATTCATTCGTACTATTATTTGTGCCTCGTGCGCTTATTTGATCAAAACATGTTTGATGGTCTTAACACTACGAACACCATCTACACCAAGATCGATGGGAAGACATATGTTTTTACTCATGTGATGGCCTATAAGGTCTTGGAGTGTTTTGAAACGTATGGCCCGGGAATCGATTTGTTGCCCCCAAACCCTCCAAATTTGACCCATCTCTACGTAGCGGAGAGAATGACTCGAGGGCGAGTTGCATTTGGTAGAGCAACCAAATGAGCGGATCTACCGAGCTATATGTGGATGCTCGATACGATCTTCAAGTGCAACCTATACTGATCCGCCATAAAACTGAAAGATTAGGAGTGTTGATGGAAGTGCTATTTGTCACTTTTGAGGGCAAATGGTTTGACGTGGCTGCGTTGGTTTTTGAGGGAATAAAACACGGGAGGAAGAAATTGTTAGCGGGAGCGGAAAAGCCCGAGGATTACATTCCTTATGTAAGCTTTATCTCCGCGATGTTTGATGAATATTCCGCATCTTCGGTGTATAAAGTTTCTTCGAGGGAGCCTAAAGCCTCCGATATCGAGATCTTCTATACCTTCAAACACTGGAGGAAAACCATCAATCGGTTGAAACCAGACCTTCAGCCAGCTCATCCAGTACCTCCTATTCTTCCTCAACCTCAAGAAGAGCCTGCCCAGGGTGCGCCACAACAAGACCAACCTGCTCCGGATGTGCCCCTTCAAGAGCAACCTGAGGTCATCCCTCTAGTACATCAGCCCACTGACATACCGATACCACCCAACCATCAAACAACTCCGATCACTAATGAGGCGTTGGCTATGCTCATCCAGGAGAGTAATCGCAAGTTCAATCAGCGCCTTGATTACTACGAGCTGCTCGTGGAGGATGTGTTGCACACCATGTACCCTACCAACTACTCCCAGAGGATGGCGGCCATGCGTGCACTGATATTCAGCCCTTCTATGTCAGACGCTGCTGCTGAGGATCCATGGCCTGATGAGGCGGCCAGTGGGGATCACGTCGATGAGGAGACTGAGGATATGGCGGATCCTACTGGAGCGGCGGGTGGGGCTGATGTATGACGAGTTTGGAACATTTTGTGAGCTTGAAAGATTTTTATTTTGATATTTAACATTTAGGGGATATGTATAAGTTTTAACTATGGTGGCATGGTTGCCACGTTTACTTTTCTTTCGTTATAACTATGGTGGCATGGTTGCCACGATGATCTCAATTTTGATATGCTAATCTTTTGATATTTAAGCATGTGTTTGATTGGCATTAACTAAAATTTATCGTGTATGGACTGCGTTTGTGTGATGGGATTTTATAACGAATTGGGTTGTTTAGCCATGTGTGGTACCTTACAAGGCCACCCTTCTTGTGCCTAACCGCACGTTGGATCAATTTTTGAGGACGAAAATTCCTAAGGTGGGAGAATGTAACGTCCCTGAATTTTGACCTAGGAATTGTAGGCCTCAGCATGCATGCCCGACGATCTGTATGTCGAGGACCTTATCGATAGACTATGTAATGTCTATAGATCAAATCCGACGGATCAGATTTTGTATAAGTAGGTTAGGTTATGAGTTAGTGAACACACGTACACCAACCTTTGTATAGCTGTGTCATACCTAAGCCTAGGGCTTGGTTATAAATGGGATTAAATATCCTCATTTAATTTGCATTCAAAACCCTTGTTATTGCTACTCATTGAAGTTAAGAAGAGAGAGAGAATCTTGGGTGTTGAATGCGGATTAAATGCGTGATCAATCCGTTCTTGCGGCTTGCTGTTAAGGGTTTGGAGCGAAGAACAAACCTCTATTCGTTTGGGGAACCTAGTACGGTCTAGAAGCAAAGATAGGAGGATTAGATCGAATCAAGGTATGAAATTAAGGGCAGATTATGAAATTTTGTTAGGGATAGTTTTTATTCAATTTAAGATTAAGGAATCACAAGGATTGAGGTCTGAATTGGGAAAGAAAAGAGAACAAGTGCGAAAACCCAAGAACAGATGAAGTCTGTTCATTTCGATCGATCAAAATTCAGTTCGATCGATCGAAATGGACTTAAGAAGGAAGAATTCAAAGTTTGGAAGAATTCGTTCGATCGAACAAAGTGTGTTTTGATCGATCGAATTTCACACTCGATCGATCGAAACGTATAGAACAGAGATTTTGGAAAAATTTATTGTGAGAATTCGACCAATCAGAATAGTTTCGATCGATCGAATTATGTGATTTTGATCGATCGAACTGTGCTAATTGTCATTTAGCTCCTGAAGAATTCGATTGATCGAAACAGTTTCGATCGATCGAATTATGTGATTTCTATTGATCGAATCGAGATTCATTCAATCGAAATGCGTGATAGTTATTTGGCTCGGTGAGGACTTGACCGATCGAAATTATTTTCGACCGATTAAATTTGTGATTCGTTCGATCGAAATGGTAGAATCGTTCGATCAAACTGGGAAATGATATATGCTTTGAGGAGTTCGACCGATCGAAACGAGATTCGATCGATCGAAAATGGGTTTCGATTGATCGAAATAGGGATTCGATCGATCGAAATTGCCAGATTTTAGATTTTGTTGAGTTTGGACTGTGAGATTTTTGAGGAAAGTTGTCAGAATATGTTTAGCATAGTTCTAATGTGTGAACTATGGATTTTATATGTTTAGGTGACCTAACATTGTGTAACGAAGAGTAAGCCCAAACGACGGATTGAGCGCGTGCGGGTTAAGATTTTGAGGTAGGGAACACTTGATATCATGTGCATTTACTATATTAGGATGTGTGTTATGTCATGATGCAAATTTGAATTCAATCTTGTGAATTTCGTTTATAACTTCAAATTAAAAAGGCATGTGCATCATTATATTTTTGAATTGTGTAAGTGTTATGGAATCTTCCGAGATTCATTCCTATTTATGTATGTGGGTGTGACCTTCACATTTCATTCTGACATTTGATATAAACTATAATTATCATTTTACACGACGGTAAGCTATATATATGCACAACGATTTAAGGTTATGTGAATACTCGACCGGTACGGTGGCCAATCCGTACACCTTTGTACTATATGCTTTGTGACTCCTACCGTGTAATGACCCAGAAAATTTGAACCAGAAACTAACCGCATCGATGTACGTGCCCGACACGGAAATTGAGACAGAAAATTTAAAACTTTGAAAATAATATTAATAGAAATAAAATTAGACCATAAGTAGGTTAGTTCACGTATGAAAACTCGTTTCGATCCGAGTCGAGTACGATGTCGAGACGGTACACTACGCCGCATCGACATGTTGGTGTTTCACACCGAATTAAAGATTTGAGAAGCAACTGAAATATCTAAGATATTTCAGTTGGTAGCTTATAAGAGAAGGAAGGGAGAGGTAGAGGAAGCCCTTCTTCTTCTTCTTCTTCTTCTTCTTCCCCTAGTTACTCTAACAGCTAAGGAGTCTGTAGCTAGGTGGGTTTGCAAGAGGGTTTTTGTATAAAACAGGGTTAGCAAGATTGAAAGGTGAGTTTCCTAAGCTAGGGTATGTAGAGAGACCAATGGATTAAGCTTAGGTATGGGTTGTGTGTGTGTGAAGTCTATGCATGCTGAACCAGAGCTAAAAGGTTGCTTGTCGAACTCGGATCGGTGATAAACTCCGAGAGCTTGATCCGAAACCCTCTTCCGGAGTGATTTGTCGAAACCCCGAAAGGGCCCACATAGAGGTGAGATCTCTTGTTTAAAATGGGCAGTTGGATGCCCTAAATATAGGTTCTATATGAATGTTTAAGATTTTAATAAATTTTTGGAAGGAAAAATAAGTTAGAAAAATTTGTTTGGTGAACTCCATTAATGACTGAAAATTCGTCATTATTGATCGATCAACAAGGTGTTGATCGATCACTGAGTGTGCAATTGATCGATCAACAAAGTGTTGATCGATCACCGAGTAGGGAATTGATCGATCAACAGTGGTGGTGATTGATCAATTTATATATACAGTAAAGGAACATTAATGGCAGAGAGTTGGAGAATTTGGGTTAATATTGGTGATCGATCAACAAGGTATTGATCGATCAATTGACTGGGTATTGATCGATCAACAGTGGTGGTGATCGATCAACACAGAGCCCATTGATCGATCAACCAACATGGTGATCGATCATCGACATTGTGCCAGTTCACAATCTGTCACTCTAACACCTAGAGTAACATGTTTATGGTCTAGGATCAGACTAAGATGCCTTGAAAAAGCTTTGGATTTGCTTAGAAGGAGCTTGATCCAAGGTAGGGGAATTCAACCGAAATTGTATTTATTTTTGATCTCATGGATTACATCTGTCATGCATATCTCAGCATAGTTAATTCTGTTTTAAAAGCATGTTTAGCATGTGTATGATTATTCTTTTATGAACTTGATCCGACATTTGATATCCGTATCCGAAATCTAAATTCTGTTAAGTATGATAAGTATGCATGTGATTTGAGGTTTGATATTCAGTAAAAAATCCCACCGACTTCGGGTATATCCGCTTCAGCACACTTGTGCATTTGCTTTGTAATCCTCGGCACAATTGCACTCCATGTGTGGGGCATTGTTGCAATTCCGAAATTGTTCATGTGAACGACGATGGTTGGGATTATCCATCGGACCAAATCTGGCTACCACGTGCTATACTCACGGGAGTTACTTAAGTATACTACACTAAGTCATTATATGTTGTATTCATCAATTCTGTACTGTTTTGGATAAATGTCTCATGTTTTATACATCTGTTGCATATCTTCAGTTTTGTTCTTTGATGACCATGTTATACAATTAGAATGCAATTTTATTTGGAATTCTTCTATTGAGCTAGGATGTAGCTCACCCTGTTTTGTAAACATTTAGGTTCTGAGGCGGTGACTCACAGGAACGAGAGCGACCTGCACTATCACCGATCCCCGAGGCTGAGGTTGAGGACGAGGAGACAGACGTTCCAGCTGACGACTTTTACCCATAGATTGGGTATAGCTTAGACATTTTTTTTGGGGTTTTATGTTCGTTTGGAGACTTTGGATTATGTGTGCCTGGTGGCCACCTTTGTATTAATTTTTGTAGATATTTTATTTCTTTTATAGTGTTATTATACATTCTATCGGAACCATCATTGGGAACCATTGTTTGGGTGATGGATGTCTGTCACCGATGGTTCTTTTTGGTTCCTTTTTGAGGATGTATACTTTTTACATTTATCAATGAAGGTTTCTCTATTGTTCTTACTTTTAGATTGATTCATTAGATGACTCTACTTGCCGCTGTGGGATCTTATCTGTATAATTCCACTTTATATACAGATATTGTGTGATTTGTCCTAGGGATCATCCAGAGCATGATCCTGATGGCACGGATTTCTGAGCAAAGAAGTCCGGGCTGTCACAGTTGGTATCAGAGCCTAGGCTTTAGGTTGAACTATGGGTTCATAACGGATTGTTTTTACAATCTATATGTACTGATCAAAGTTGTTGTTTTTACAATGACAGACCAGTATGGGCCCTAAGTTCAGAGGAGGGCACGGCAGAGGTAGAACAGGTCAGCGAGAGATTCCTCTGAGGGATGTGCCCGAGGTTATAGGCTCGTCGAGGGGCTTGGAGTTCCTCTCACAAGCAAATGCGGTTCCATTGGGACCCAGAGGAGGTAGAAGGAGAAATGAAGAGAGGATGGAGCAGGTGTTGGAAGCATTAGCTACCAACGTCGCTCAGCAGACAGCTGCTTTAGCTCAACAGGCAGCTAGACCACCCCATCAGCCTGGTGGATTTGCGGAGTTTAGGAGAATGAGACCTCCTAACTTCTCAGGTCAAACGGATCCCATTGAGGCAGAAGGGTGGATAGAAGAGATGGAAAAGCTCTTTGAAGTGTTACAGTGCAGCGACGTAGAGAAAGTACGTTGGGCCACTTTCAAACTGGATGGTGATGTCGGACCTTGGTGGAAGTTGGTGTCACAAAATAGACAGAGAGAGTTTCCTCACACCCCTTGGACATGGGAGGAGTTTACGGAAGTATTCTATAATAAATACTTTCCTAAAATTGTGAGGCATCGGTGGGAGGTGAAATTTATAGAGCTGAAGCAAGGTGCAATGACAGTCAGGGACTATGGAGCTGAGTTCGATAGATTAGCTCGATTTGCACCTCAAAGACGTAGCTCTGGTGATGAGAGCGAGAAAGTTTCAGCTGGGACTGAGACAAAATTTACAAAAGGATGTCGCCATGTGGGAAATGGAGACATATGAAGGAGTGATGGCCAAGGCACTCATAGCTGAAGAAGAAAACCAGAAGCAATTCTCTTGGAGGGACAAGAAGGCGAGAGAGAGACCATTCCAAGGGAAATCTCAGGATACAGAGCAGAACAAGAGGGCTAGATTTTCCAGACCTCCGAGATGCCCTACGCACTCTCGACGGGCGATTTCTTCAGGACCGAGTTCATATCAGAGAGCAGCAACTCCTACATCTTCCAGATCATTTCACCTGGATCTTACGGTAGCGGGCCTCAAAGGACTCGGGGACCTTCAAGAGTCTGCCCTTCACTCCGGCCGATATGTGCAAAGTGTGGAAACCACACAAGGCAGAGGAGCAGAGAGAGAATGGGCCATTTAATCAGAACGCCCGGAGGAAGGAAGGGACAGCAAGGAGCGGTCCGGATCGGTATCGACGATGCGATCATCTCGACCTGTAGTTCAAGGTCGGGCATATGCCGTTACCGCCACCGATGCTCTGACATCAAATGACGTCATTCAAGGTATGATTAGAATTCAAGAGATATGGTGTTGTTTGATATAATGAACTGGAAAATTGGAAATATATAAATTAATTGATTTATTTTGATTATAATAGTACACATAAACCTACACATCTAAAACGTTACAGTAATGTTGATATTGGTATGTAGGTGAGCTGAAACTGTATAGGAGTTGCGATATTTGCTTTCATAGAGCACGAGCCCTGATAGACCCAGGCTCCACACATTCTTTCGTACGGCCTCAATTTACAAGGGAATTGAGTGCCACTCCAGAACAACTAGATTTTATCCTGACAGTGTCAATCCCCACGGGTAGTGCAGTGAATGCACTCACTGTGTGTAAATCAGTGGTAGTGGCAGTAGATGATCATGAGACACGGGCAGATTTGATTCTGTTAGATATGAAAGGATTTGACATCATTTTGGGAATGGACTGGCTATCTGCTTACCACGCAAGTGTGGATTGTCTTCGGAAGATGGTAGTTTTCCGCCCTCCAAAGGAGCGATCCTTTAGATTCTTCGGAGTGAAGTCTAAGGTAGCTCCGTTGATATCCGCTATTCGGGCGGAGAGGATGATGAAGAGTGGATGCAGTGGATATATAGCCTTCCTACAAGAGCAACGGGAGAAGACTAATGTGATATCCGATATTCCCATTGCATGTGAGTATGCTGATGTGTTTCCAGAGGAGTTACCGGGACTACCACCAGATCGGGAGGTGGAGTTTGTAATCAATCTAATCCCAGGCACTGAACCAGTATCAAAGGCTCCCTATCGGATGGCTCCAGCAGAATTACAAGAGCTAAAGGAGCAATTGCAAGAACTACTTGACAAAGGTTTTGTGCGACCTAGTGTGTCTCCTTGGGGAGCACCAGTATTGTTTGTCAGGAAAGAAGGATGGTTCAATGCGCTTGTGCATCGACTATCGGCAGTTAAACAAGTTGACGATTAAGAATCGTTACCCGCTTCCTAGAATCGATGATCTATTTGATCAATTGCAAGGAGCGAGGTTCTTTACGAAGATCGACTTGCGGTCGGGTTATCATCAACTACGAGTCAGAGCTGAAGACATTGAGAAGACGGCGTTCAGAACCAGATATGGGCACTATGAATTCCTTGTTATGCCATTTGGATTGATTTAACGAGCATCTTTCATGGACTTGATGAAAGTGTTTAAACCACACTTGGACACATCAAGAGTGGTATTTGTAGATGACATCCTTGTCATTCCAAGACAAAGGAGGAACATGAAGAGCATCTACGTGTTACTTGCGAGACCCTCGAGATCACAAACTTTATGCGATGCTCGGTAAGTTTTGACCAAGTTAGTTTCTTGGGTCATATCGTTTACGCAAAGGGTATTACAAAGGATCCGGCTAAGATTGAAGCCGTTGTGTGAGCGGGAGAGGCGATGTGAGAGGTCCGTAGTTTTCTTGGTTTGGCGGATACTACAGACGGTTCGTAGAGGGGTTCTCTAAACTATAAGGTCCACTCACTCAGCTCACTAAGAAGAATGCTAGATTTGATTGGGTGATCGGTGTGAAGAGCTTCCGAGAATTGAAGACGCGTCGACTCTGACACCGATGTTGGCAATACCTTCCGCGAGGAGGTTTTGCTATCTCTGATGACGCATCATATGGTGGTTTGGGTTGTGTCCTCAACCAAAGACAAGAAGGTTATCGCATGGCTCTAGACAATGAAGGAGCATGAAAAGAATTATCCGACTCATGACTTAGAGTTGGCTGCGGTAATCTTTGCCTTGAAGATTTGGAAGCACTACTTATGCGGTGGGACGCGTTTGATATCTTCACCGAACACAAAAGCCTTAAGTATTTGTTTACCCGTATGGACTTAAATATGCGTATGAGATGGATGGAGTTCTTGAAAGATTATGATTGTTCCATCGATATCACCACAGGAAGGCCAATGTTGTGGCGATGCTTTGAGCGAAAGTCTTGACTCGGTTGTCACCTTATATCAGAATACAAAGGTGGCATCTACTTGAGGACTGGCCTTGTGCGATGCATTGATAGGCGTCAAAGGTTGAGGGCATTGATGGCTACAATGTGATAATCTGACCACGTTGTTTGATAACGTCGAGGCTCCAGATGATTGATGATGAGCTTATGGCATTCGCAAGGATGTGATTAACGGATTCGACTGATTTCTCCATCAAGGATGATGGTACTTTCTTTCGAGATCGAATGTATACCGGTGATAAAGATCTTAAGGAAACTATTCTAGAAGAAGCACATAAGTCAACGTATGCTATACATCCTGGGAGTACCAAGATGTATCAAGATCTCAAGCGCAGTTTTTGGTGGAGAGGACTGAAGAAAGATGTAGCAGATTTTGTGTCTCGATGTTTGGTTTGCCAACAGGTGAAAGTAGATCATCGAAATCCAGCCGGGTTGTTACAACCTCTACCAGTACCAGAATGGAAATGGGAAGCCATTTCTATGGATTTCATCTTGGGGTTGCCAAGCACATTGAGGAAGAACAATGCCATCGGGTCATTGTTGATAGGTTGACCAAATCGCACACTTCTTGCCATACAAGACTACGCTTTTCGTTTAGCAAGCTTGCAGTACATATGAAGGAGATAGTTCGGTTACATGGCATACCAGTCAGTATAGTATGTGATAGAGATCCGCTCTATACATCGCAGTTTTGGCGATTTTCAGGAAGGCATGGGTACTAAATTGGAGTTATTTCGCTTCATCCTCGATGATGGGCGATCGAGAGTGAACCAGATCATCGAAGATATGTTGCGAGCTTGTATGTTGGACTTTCAAGGTTCATGGGATGAACATCTATCTTTGATCGAGTTCGCTTACAACAACAGCTATCAGTCGAGTATCGGGATGGCGCCTTATGAAGCCTTGTATGGACGTCGATGTAGATCTCCATTGAACTGGGAGGAAGTCGGTGAGAAACTCATTTTGGGACCTGATATCGTGGAAAGTACAACCGAGGCAGTTCGGTTGATCCGCGAAAGATTGAGGGTTGCTCAAAGTCGCCAAAAGAGTTATGCCGATCTTCATCGGATACACGTAGAGTTTCAGGTTGGAGACAATGTGTTTGTAAAAATATCGCCAACAAAGGGTATCATGCGCTTCGAAAAATGAGGAAAGTTGAGTCCTCGGTATATTGGCCCCTTTGAGGTACTCGGACGAGTTGGCGAGGTTGCGTATCGGATTGCTTTGCCACCACAGTTGGCGAGCATGCATAACGTTTTTCATGTATCGATGCTGCGACGTTACGTGCATGATCCGACACATGTCTTGGATTTTCAACCGATTGATTTACAAGAAGATCTAACCATGGTTGAAGAACCGATAGAGATCTTGGATCAACGGGATCAAGTTTTGAGGACCAAATTAATTTCGCTAGTACTTGTCAAATGGCGGAATCATACTGCTTCGGAAGCCACTTGGGAACGTGCTGCCGAGATCCGTGAACGGTATCCACACTTGTTCACTTAATGCACAAGGTGAATTTTCTTTTGAGTTTGTTTCTAAATCCATCATCGTGATTATAACTTGATGATTAGATTTATCTCATCGACTCGATTTGTCGTATATTTTGGGTCATGTATGTGATGTACATGTACCGGTATCTTTCCATTACGGTTAAGTCATTTTAACGGTCCCATTTTAACAAGAAATTTTTACAACAGGTACATTGATCGATCAACAGGGAGGTTGGTGATCGAACAACAAGTGGACTGTTGATCGATCAACATTGAATGTGGTGATCGATCAACAGGTCGGGTCATCAGTTGTTTTGAACTTAAAATTTTTTTTGTGGTGATCGATCAACCACTAATGAATTGATCGATCACCAACACACTTTTGTGTTATAAAAAGGGTTTTGAACGGTCACTTGCTCTATCCTATTCACGTGAACGAGCAAAGGGCTTTTGCACTCCGACCTTTCAACTTCCCTTCCGACTCACTTCCGGCCATTCCCATCCTTTCTCCGGCTTGATTCGCGTGGACATCGCTCCATTCACCCGGTAAAATTCTTGTTTGCTTCCTTTCGCGTCTTATTTTCATTCTTTTTGTAAGGATTTGACCATGGGACCTCGCACGAAGAATGCTTCGCGTAAGGTACCCACATCTCGGGCTCACCGGCATCGCCCACCATTCCGTTCCTCCCGACCGTGCCACCCATGGCACCGATTTCGGATGTGGTTCCACCCATCCCCCCCATCGTAGTGAAGTCCCCAAAGAGTGGTGGGCTTCCAAAACCTTTCTACCCGAGTATAGGTTTATTCCTACTCTCTATGATGATCGCCCCGAAATGGCTTGGGCCAAGGGCTACCTTCAAAAATTAGGGTTAAAACCCTTGCTTGAGCCGTTCCATGATCACTATTGCCCTCGCATAGTGCGGCTCTTTTTCCAAAACCTTCGTTGGGGGGATTCCCGACACCGACTCGTCACTACCATTGACGGGTTTGAATATAAATTCAACCGATTCCATGTTGCAGCCCTAGAGTGTGCAACCACTCACCTTGATCTGGCGTGGCTTGGCGCCACCGTATGAGAAGGATGTTCCTTTGCCGATGTCATCACCAAGATGACCAATGGAAAGCATGGAAGGGCCAATCCATTTCTAGGGCCCAACTACCCGACAAGCTGTGGATGCTTGATACTTATTTCAAGTGTGCACTTGTTTTTTGCACAAGTCCTCACGATCGGTGTTGTCCAGATGCCCTCTTTTCGGCCTTTGAGGATCGGTATCCTATGGCCGAGGTCGTGATTGAGGGCATCATCACCGCCATGACCTTATGACCGAAAAGGCGAAGGCGGGAGCCACAAAATAAATCCCCTATGCTCGCCTAATCACAAAGCTGGTGGAGCAATATGTTGCTCTACGCGAGCACTATAGCTTGGCTCCTAATGAGCCACGCTTAACCAACAATACCAAAGTCTTTAAACTAAAAGACTAGACCAAGAGTTATAATCTTTTGGTCAAGAGACTACCCGACCCCGAGGAGGAGGGTGACGACGAGGCTGCTGAGCCCGTTATTCACGAGGTGGAGCACTGTTGGACCAGACTCCTAGTGGGAGGCCCCATCCGATCGACCACCACCTCGGCTGAGGTGCTACCTCGACCTGCTGCTACCCCATCACGGCGACCACCTCGTTCTTCTTCGTCACGTCGCCCTACACCTGCACCTGCTGCCCCTATCCCTACCCCTGCCCCATCCACCGTTACTCTTGACGCCGTGCTTGCTGTGGTCCTCGAGGGTAACAAACACCTACATGAGCGCTTGGATGGGATTGAGCTCTTCTGTCAGTTCATGGGCTCGACTACCGAGGGCATGTTAGAGCTCTTGATGCGTGAGCGTACATGTGACTTCGACCCCGATGATTGCGCATGCCCGTGAGCACGTTGTGGATCCTCGCACTTACACCCCTGTTCCTGCTCCGCCCACCATGCCGGTCTCCGCCAGGCCTGGACCATCTGGCGAGGGTGGACCATCTGATGTTCCCACTGGTATTTCCATACTCATTTACCTGTTATTCTATTTATCTGATATTATTTTTATTGTTATTTTTGAAATTATCTTTACCTTATTCTGTTTTCTATATTTTCTTCTGTACTGCATCTTTTATATCTTTGTTTCTGTATGTTCATCAGTGGGTTTTCTTTCGGAACCCCATCTCATGTGGCCCCACTGCTTAGTCAATTTTCGAGGACGAAAATTCCTAAGGGGGGGATAATGTAATGACCTAGAAAATTTGAACCAGAAACTAACCGCATCGATGTACGTGCCCGGCACGGAAATCGAGACAGAAAATTTGAAACTTTGAAAATAATATTAATAGAAATAAAATTAGACCATAAGTAGGTTAGTTCACGTATGAAAACTCGTTTCGATCCGAGTCGAGTACGATGTCGAGACGGTACACTACGCCGCATCGACATGTTGGTGTTTCACACCGAATTAAAGATTTGAGAAGCAACTGAAATATCTAAGATATTTCAGTTGGTAGCTTATAAGAGAAGGAAGGGAGAGGTAGAGGAAGTCCTTCTTCTTCTTCTTCTTCTTCTTCCCCTAGTTACTCTAACAGCTAAGGAGTCTGTAGCTAGGTGGGTTTGCAAGAGGGTTTTTGTATAAAACAGGGTTAGCAAGATTGAAAGGTGAGTTTCCTAAGCTAGGGTATGTAGAGAGACCAATGGATTAAGCTTAGGTATGGGTTGTGTGTGTGTGAAGTCTATGCATGCTGAACCAGAGCTAAAAGGTTGCTCGTCGAACTCGGATCGGTGATAAACTCCGAGAGCTTGATCCGAAACCCTCTTCCGGAGTGATTTGCCGAAACCCCGAAAGGGCCCACATAGAGGTGAGATCTCTTGTTTAAAATGGGCAGTTGGATGCCCTAAATATAGGTTCTATATGAATGTTTAAGATTTTAATAAATTTTTGGAAGGAAAAATAAGTTAGAAAAATTTGTTTGGTGAACTCCATTAATGACTGAAAATTCGTCATTATTGATCGATCAACAAGGTGTTGATCGATCACTGAGTGTGCAATTGATCGATCAACAAAGTGTTGATCGATCACTGAGTAGGGAATTGATCGATCAACAGTGGTGGTGATCGATCAATTTATATATACAGTAAAGGAACATTAATGGCAGAGAGTTGGGGAATTTGGGTTAATATTGGTGATCGATCAACAAGGTATTGATCGATCAATTGACTGGGTATTGATCGATCAACAGTGGTGGTGATCGATCAACACAGAGCCCATTGATCGATCAACCAACATGGTGATCGATCAATGGTGTACAATATATACAAACAGTTGTGCTTTGGTGATCGATCAACAAGGGTGTTGATCGATCAATAAAGAGTTCATTGATCGATCAACAAGGTATTGATCGATCAATAAACCCTGTTTTCAGACAGTTAGAAAATTTATAGGTAAGAACCACTGGACATTGTGCCAGTTCACAATCTGTCACTCTAACACCTAGAGTAACATGTTTATGGTCTAGGATCAGACTAAGATGCCTTGAAAAAGCTTTGGATTTGCTTAGAAGGAGCTTGATCCGAGGTAGGGGAATTCAACCGAAATTGTATTTATTTTTGATCTCATGGATTACATCTGTCATGCATATCTCAGCATAGTTAATTCTGTTTTAAAAGCATGTTTAGCATGTGTATGATTATTCTTTTATGAACTTGATCCGACATTTGATATCCGTATCCGAAATCTAAATTCTGTTAAGTATGATAAGTATGCATGTGATTTGAGGTTTGATATTCAGTAAAAAATCCCACCGACTCGGCGGTATAT
The DNA here is from genome assembly GCA_021018995.1 of Chloranthus sessilifolius. Taxonomy (NCBI): domain Eukaryota; kingdom Viridiplantae; phylum Streptophyta; class Magnoliopsida; order Chloranthales; family Chloranthaceae; genus Chloranthus; species Chloranthus sessilifolius. Next base: position 21,965,170 of record CM037589.1, read on the forward strand.
CCGTTTCAGGCACACTTGTGCATTTGCTTTGTAATCCTCGGCACAATTGCACTCCATGTGTGGGGCATTGTTGCAATTCCGAAATTGTTCATGTGAACGACGATGGTTGGGATTATCCATCGGACCAAATCTGGCTACCACGTGCTATACTCACGGGAGTTACTTAAGTATACTACACTAAGTCATTATATGTTGTATTCATCAATTGCATCTTTTGGATAAATGTCTCATGTTTTATACATACATGTATATCTTCAGTTTTGTTCTTTGATGACCATGTTATACAATTAGAATGCAATTTTATTTGGAATTCTTCTATTGAGCTAGGATGTAGCTCACCCTGTTTTGTAAACATTTAGGTTCTGAGGCGGTGACTCCTGGAACGGAGAGCGACCCAGACTATCAGCCTGATCCTGAGGCTGAGGTTGAGGACGAGGAGACAGACGTTCCAGCTGACGACTTTTACCCATAGATTGGGTATAGCTTAGACATTTTTTTTGGGGTTTTATGTTCGTTTGGAGACTTTGGATTATGTGTGCCTGGTGGCCACTTTTGTATTAATTTTTGTAGATATTTTATTTCTTTTATAGTGTTATTATACATTCTATCGGAACCATCATTGGGAACCATTGTTTGGGTGATGGATGTCTGTCACCGATGGTTCTTTTTGGTTCCTTTTTGAGGATGTATACTTTTTACATTTATCAATGAAGGTTTCTCTATTGTTCTTACTTTTAGATTGATTCATTAGATGACTCTACTTGCCGCTGTGGGATCTTATCTGTATAATTCCGCTTTATATACAGATATTGTGTGATTTGTCCTAGGGATCATCCAGAGCATGATCCTGATGGCACGGATTTCTGAGCAAAGAAGTCTGGGCTGTCACATACCGTATAACGGTAATTATGTTCGGCCAAGTGTCCACCTTTTTGGGACCTTGGGTATATGTAAAAAAAAAAGGTTTATATGAGCGACTATGGTGGGTATTCTATCGGGGGCTTGAGGCTATAGTTCCTCATTCTAATATTTTAAGTAAAGCACTTTAAGTTTTCTTTTCATATGTTGGAATGAAATGAGAGCATGTGTATGAATTTCAAACAAGCATTGTATGTGTCTTTCAAGTCATGATAATCACATAGTGCATAAGTTTTCTGATAAATTTCGTTTCATTATGCCATAAGAGATATGTTGATGTTATAATAAGCATGTTATGAGTTTTTTCCTACTAAGCTTGGATGAAACTCATTTCTCGAATAAATATCATAGGTTCAGGTGAAGGCATTGGAACAGAGATCTTGGAGAGGGAGGATCCTGAGTTATCACCTGGTGAGGATCTAGAAGAACTTTTCCTTGAGTACTATTTTCTTTGTGCGATGCCAAATATAGCTGACCTCAAGTTGAGAGAGTAGTATTTTGGAGACGGCGTAAAGAATACTTGTTTTAGATGATGATTGTAAATTAAATTCTTTTTGGTGAACCATGTTTCGGTAAGGAATGGTCCATACCGGTGGTTCTCGTCGGTTCTCTTTCCATAGGTCTTCATATAGAATTAGAACTGTCGTTTTGAGCTTTTGTGGCATAGTACTAGTTCCATTATGTCGTTATGATGGTTAGTTAGTATGGTTCTACTTTATTTTCGTTGTGCAACGTGAGACTGTGTAATGCGTTCGGGTTTGGCTTTAGCGCCAGCTCACTGACGGCGCGAGTTTTGGGGTGCCGAAATTCAGATTGTCATAATAATCATCTATGAATAACACAAAGTAGTTGGCTCCATCTACTGAAGTAACTTTAATGGGTCTCCATACATCTAAATGTATGTAATCAATCAGCCCCTTCGAAGTTTGTTTTCCTGTGAAAAATACTACAAAAAATAAGACTGTTAGCGGCAGTTTTTTACAGCAAAAAACTGCCGCTATTAACAAAAAAACTATTAAGGGCTATTAAGACAATTAGCGGAAAGGGTATGCAAAAAACTGCCGCTATTAACAAAAAAACTATTAAGGGCTATTAAGACTATTAGCGGAAAGGGTATTAGTGGCAATTTTTTTTTAAGAGGGGAAGTTTTTGGTTGCCGCTAATAGTCTTATTTTTTGTAGTGAAACTAACTTTCTTTTGCTTCCCGGAGATATATTCTTTACAAAATTTTATATTACAAGTTTGAATATAAAAAATCACCTTATTCTTTATGAGCTCCTTTAGCCAACGTTCACTTATGTGACAAAGTCTTTTGTGCCACAAATATGAGAGATCCTTAGAATCTTTCATAGCCGTAATACCACTGCCGTTGATTGTGTCGCTTACTAGGATGTAAAGATTTTCCATCTTCTCACCTTTTATTAAGGTCATAACACCTCGTGCAACCTTCAGTTCTCCAAATTCTAGGATGACTGGAGATCCTATCTCATCCAATGCCTCCCTACGAGATCAGATTTTTCTTTAGATTAGGCACGTGCCTAATCTCAGTAAGAGTGCAAACATAATCATCAAACATCTTTATTCTGATAGAACCGATACCCACTGCTTCACATATACTGTCATTCTCCATCAAAATTGTCACACCATTGGCTACCTTGTATTGGTTAAACCAATTCCCGTATGAACATGTGATACAATACTCCTGAATCTAGGATCCATATACCATTAACCTAACTAGAGCCTAATAGTGCACACAATAAATCTCATCGGAATCTAACTTAGCAATACTGGCCTGTTGCGAGAAGGCCCCTTCATCACTCTTATCTTTATTCAATCTTTGTTTGCAATATTTGTGAATATGTCTAGATTACTTACAAAAGTAACATATAATATCCTTTTCGTCACCCTTAGATTTTGATATGCTATTTCCTCTCATTGATTTATTGCCTCCTCTAGACTTATCTCTTTTGCGATCATGGTTTCAACCCATTTCGCTAAAGAGGCTAGTCCCTTCGAAATTAGATTCGGGTTGTTTTCTCAATTTGTCTTAAAGAAGTGCAACAATCACTTTTTCAATAACTATAGTATCCTTACGATAAATTAATGTGGTCATAAGGTGCTCATAAGATGCAAGCAATGAAGTAACCAAGAGAAGTGCAAAATTTTTTTCTTCAAGTTTCACTTCAATGCTCAATAGTTCACTAACTATGTTATTAAATGAATTCAAATGATCATGAATACGCGTACCTGCAGCCTTCATACGAAGTGTGTAAAATTGTTTCTTTATAAAGAGCCTGTTTGACAATGACTTTGTCATGTAGAGAGATTTCATCTTCTTCAACATATCCACAGTCGTCTTTTTGTGAAGAACATTGTACAGAACTTCATCGGACAAATACAATCAGATAGTGCTTACGACTCTCTTATTAAGAGAAGTCCACTCTTCATTGAATGTCTCTACCTTCTTCCCTATCTCCTTCCCAAGTACTACATCATCAATGTCTTGTTGGACAAGGAGATATGTAACCTTAACTTTCCATAGAGCGAAATTATTCTTCCTCGAAAACTTTTCAATCTCGAATCTTGTATTCAAGACCTTCATCGCCAGTATAGCCTAGATTGGGTGAACTACGTAAATTACTTTGTGTTGTGTGTGATTACATTTTGCATCTTCTTATTTTGCCATATTCATCATGATAGAGTTCGGTATCTTGAATTTTAACAGTATCAACCACAACGCATATCAATGAAGTTACAATATAGTATATAAAATTATAAATATAATATCAACATTTTATCATGTTGTTTGGCACAATAAAATTAAGATGATACTACCCCAGTTAAACACCAAACTAGTGTCTAATTAAATGATCTTACACCATTAAATGAGAGTTTGTTATCATACACCGTTGAAGTATAGTTTATTATTATGTCATTGGGCACACATTTGCTATCAATCTAAATTATCCAAAGGACAATTTCTCACTGGAACATGTTTTAGCTATAAAATCATGCCCCTAAGTGGATGTGAACCCCTTGGTTGGTCAACTTTAATATCAGCAATTAAAATTAGGAACAATGGTTGGTATTAGACTGCACATATAAGATGATTTAAATGTCCCATAAAATGTAATTTTGGGCCCATTGCCCTTCAATTTATGATATATCAATACGACGTGTGGATTACCCACTTTTTAAAGATCATTTAAACACCATTTTTGACTTTAAATGACGATCATGAGGGTCAGTTCTTTTTTTTTTGATTTCTACCATTGGATTGATGGTCCAGCTTTGGTGTCTACAATTTCAGCGCTGTCCAATTCATGGCTTCCCTCTAAGCAATCAACAAAGTAACTGCACATTCTCCATGCTAGCGACCAAGAGGTAGGCATTTAATTGGACGTGAGGTTTTGAGTCATCATAGAGTCACCATCATAGTAATGACCCTAGGCACGATATGCTATATTCCCACTATAATAATCGGAATATAATATAAGATAGGTTATAGTATATGCTCCAACGATTTGGCATAGTAAAGTGGTGTCCTGATGTGCTATTGTAGGAACATGAGACCACACTGATCCTGTTATTTTGGCATGATATAGTAGTTGTAGGTATGTGTCGGAACATAGTAATTTTATTACCTATCATTGGCACTCCTTAAAACTCGTGAGATATATTCGAAGCAAAGGTAAATTCAAAGCAAAGTTAGGTCGCACAACCCAACAGCGACATAAGGAAGGTTGAGGGCATATGAGGGCATATAATGCTTTGGAGATTTAATTGGAGAAGTGAAAGCTTTCTGTAACTTTTCATCACTCCCATGAAAAGAGTATTTCAAGAGTTTGTGCCTTTCTCGGGTCTCATAGCCCGCCCGGGCTTTTGGACCTGTTTTTTTATGGTCTCTCCCTTTCAGTTTCAACGGGCTCCCAAAGTCCCCCCACCCCCAAAAACAAGACAAAAGGAAACCAAAAAAACACAAACGAGCGTTCTAAATGCTAATGTGTAGAGTTTGATAAATGCTACAGCTTGCATAAAAAGTTTAATACAAGGGTGTTTTCGACATTTTAAAGTGATACCATAAAAAAATAGATTATTAGCTCCAGTTTTTTGGAGCAAAAAACTGCCCTATTAAAAAAAAGCTATTAAAGCCTATTAGTGGCAAGGATATTAGCGGCAGTTTTTTGTTAATAGCGACAGTTTTTGGTTGCCGCTAATAGTCTTATTTTCTATAGTGTGAATTTAAGAGTTAGGGGCATTTAATTCAAAAAGTTGATTAAGGGAAATGATAATTTTGATATGAGAGCCGTTAATTGCACTAGCTTTTTAAGTTGTTGAATTGAATTCACAAAAAAATGTCCTTACACATACTTCATGTAATTGCACCATAAAAATAAACATAAAAATTGCACCTTTGTCTCTCTCTCTCTCTCTCTCTCAGATTTCTCAATCCAAAACATGCCTTTTTGGCACTCAAACAAATATATCTCAATCTTGGAAGATCGCCCCAAATCTCTTTCAAACTCCCTCCTCTAATCTCCTAGTCCAGCTCAGCCCCTTTCCGCACCAAATTCTTAGGAATCTTGACTTCTCTCTAATTGCAATTCTACGGCTAAAAGACTCCAACAATATCTATTGTATCTTATCTATTTGGAAGGACTGGAAGGACTTCAACAGACCACCTCTCTTTCCTCTCTCAATCTCACTTTTTGTCCCTCCAATTCTAAGGCTCATATGCAACCCATATGTTATATCTGTATATTCTCTTTGAGAAAGCAACAACAATATAGCACCTCTCCTTCTTTCTTTTGGGTTTTTCTCTCATAAAGATCATGATGCACACGCAACAGACTAGTCATGATGCACAAGTTTCAAATCTCTCATCACTTGTTCTCGTCGCCTCCGAAAAGAATTCATTGATGTGTTATGCTAATAACATGCATATCAGTCCTCCAAGGACCGATACTGATACTGATACCGATACCGAGTTTCTTACCTTAGTTATTTCTCGGATAATATTGGCGTTTATGGAGTTGCTTTCCTAACACCTTATTCTAATTGTGCAACTTATTAATTTTGAATTGCATACTACATTAACACCACCACCATCATGCCTGACTAAAATGTCGCTAATTATCCTCCTTTGCTGCTGAAGGAAAATTATGTAAAAAATGTTAGGAAATTTGCATTTTCGACCTTATCAATTTGCGAATTTACAGAAATGATCATATAGTTTCAATACATGCAAAATAGACCGGCTCTAAGCCAAGCCGTTTCCACGTAAGCATAGACATGTGCTTTTCAAGATTAGGTATTTAAGAGTTTCTTTCTTCCCTTTTTTTAGTTTATATTTCATAAAAAAAATTCGCTAAAGAAATTTCGATAAGACAAAACGGCAGATAACCTAAAATCCTTCATAGCAAAATTTTAAGTAAAACACAGGAACATAAGTAATGATATGCTTGCAGACGCTTTCATATGATTGTGCTCGCGATCATATCTTAGCGCACAAGAGAGTGCCCGCTACTATAAGATAGCGTCCCCTATCTTATACTAGCATACGCTATTTTAAAGTAGCACTCACTATATTAAAGTAGCGGGCGCTATCTTATAGTAGTGCACTCTATTTTACAGTAGCGGGTTGTTATGGAGTCACTCTTTTTTATGTGCACTCGCATGCGGCACCTAACTTCTCAAGCTAGGTCAGCCTATCTTTGATACCATCTGTCACGGGGGCACAACCTGACGTCGGCTATCACACCCGTACGGCGCCTCGATATCACGTGCAACGAGGCCAGCCTAACCCTGATCAGCTCTGATACCACCCGTCTAGAGGACGGAAACTCCTCTCATGGTTACCTTCTTCGGAGGCCTACCATACCATTGTATCATGTCCCTTACGGCACGCATGCAAGCACCTCTTTGCTTCACTTGGCATGCTCAAGCTTCACCCTCGCATCATGCTTAGTACCTCGTTTCGTAATAATAGCATGTAGATTCTCATGCCGTCACATTCCAACATGTCTCGCTGTCATACTGAACCAAGCCCGCTATCATGTGTGGTCCTTGCTACTAACACATGATACCTTCTGACCCTCTTGTTGACGTGCTCTATTGAGTCCCACGCGCCGACGTGCTCTACAGAGTCCCACGTAGCTTTCAAGTGTCTCCCTCTTAATCAACTCATATACACAGTGATGCGTAGTTCGATGTACATGACAACTTCATTTTAGGTGACACGATATTACTTCCAAAACAACGTCTTAGGCCCACCCTCGTGACCCACTACCGAAGTTATCGGAGTATCTACAGCGAAGCCCTCATGACTTGGTGATGTGCCTATGATGCTCCAACTTCAATGTACCAATGTTCCCGCATGGAGCACAAGTGGAACGAGTGCTGCTACGGATGGCCCGGGTAACCACACCGCGTGCCCCAGCCACAGGGCATTACTATAAGATAGTGGGTGCAATCTTATAGTAGTTTTGGTATGAATTAATAGTTATTTTATAATCTACAACTTGACATGAATTAATAGTTATCCATCGATAATTTATAGTAGTTTTGGTATTATAGGATTAAATGGATGTTACCCTTTTTTACCATTTTGATGGCGTTCGTGTCAACGATAATACTTACAAAGGTGGCCATTGGAGGATTGTCACTGTCACAGAAAAGATATCATTTGATTAATTTATACAGAAAATGTACAAGGTCAGTAGGACTCGACCGGAAGAACATTTTGTCACACTATCGGTCTTTTTACACATCGGGAAGGAGTTGGTGTTTGTCGAATTGTCGAACTCCGATGATCTTGCAAACTTCTTCAGAGCATATCGTAGTGGTGATAAATGTATATATCAAAAAATCAGTAGCCACTCTCGTCACGGGAATTTTATCGTCTTTCAAAGCATTTCAACCGTTCCAGAAATATATGAGAAAAGTGTCAGATTAGGAGATGATGACAATGCAGAACCAGAACATATGATCGAAGATGAAGGAATAATGTGTGAAGAGGAAAAGGTCAATGCACTGCTGACAGTCGGCGATGACAGAAACAAGAATATATGATTTCGCCCATACCGAAGGCACTGTGAATAACTCTCATCAAACATTCCAATGGGAGAAGACAATGAGGATAAAGGATATTGTCCTAAATTGGATCCGATGCATAATATATGCCAGCTTAACTTCCATTCAATGAATAATACATTCAATTGGACTCAGTGGGAAGCGGTCTTGGGAGACCTTACTCCACACGAATGACCTTCTGAATCAATAGCTTCGAAGCCAACTACAGTCGAGGCAACGACCTAAACATCCGTGCCTCGACGAACTGCAACCCAAACAGCTGCACATCAACCAACCGTATCTCGACGGACAGAACCCCAAACACGTAATAATCATCCAGTCGATGAGGGTGATAGTGATCCTGATGATAATAAAGCACTGCCCTCACCCACTTTGCGTGTTGATACTAATAGGGGAATTGATCACCCTCTGGTGGACGAAGACTATGATCTTAATGATTCGGAAGGTGAGTACATAGGCTCAGATGATGATGAACTGTATCAAGGAGGGCCATTAGCTGTTGGTCTAGCGTTCAGAAATAAGAAATCCTTTCAGGATGCCCTTAAAGAGTTTGTCTTGAAGTGGGATGTGCTTGGTGAAAACATGCATAGAAGTTGGTGAGTCTGGATACATTTGCCGTGAAGACTTTTCGACGGAACATACGTGCAGAAGCCCAGCCTTCGGATGTGGACATTGCCAGGCCACGACATCGTGGATAACTTCCTTCGTTAGGAAAAAGTTGTTGAAGGGCTTTAAAGAGAGTCCAACTTCAATAATTTTTTATATTGAAAAGAAATATTGTGTAATGGTAGGTTACCGAAAAGCACGGAGAGGAAAAATAATGACGTTGAATGACATCAGAGGTAGCTGAAAGGAGTAATTTAAGTTGTTGTCGTCCTATGTCGCTGAATTAAAGCGGATCAATCCATATATACAAACTGAATTGTGTCGCGAGCCTGATAATGCCTTGGAGAGGTTCTCCTTGGTATTCAGACATTGTATTAGGAGCTACCGTAACACTTTACGACGAATAATTATGATAGATGGGATGCATTTGTGTGAACGATACAAAGGAGTGTTGTTAATCGCTACGGGCATAGACGGAAATAGACATTTATTACTCATAGCGTTCGACATTGTACCGAAAGAGGACGAAGATCATTGGACATGGTTTCTTGAACTATTAGGAAGTCACATAATCAAAGTCTTTAAAGAGCAGTTTGTGTTGAGCAAAAGGGGTTGATGGAAGTTGTGCACAAAGTTTTCCCTAACGCCTTTCCTAGCTTTGAATCTTTTTCATACATATAAGGATACAATCTCTCGACCTCTATTTTGGATTGTTGCTCGTGCATTCTAGCAAGTCAAATTTAAATGAATTTTATGAAAAATTGAAGATGAGCCCCCCCACCCCGAAATATACAACATGGACTAAAAAAATCGGTGACAATTTCTGTGCCCACACATATTTTTCAGGGAGACATTATCATATGTTGACAACGAATATAACTGAGAGCATTAATAGTGTTGAAGATAGCCAAGGAGGAATCAATCGTGATCATGTTAGAAACCATTCGTACGAAGGTAGCCGAATTCTGCCTAAGGCACCATGACGAAGGTAATAAGATGACACATGTTTTGACACCGATGGCGGAAGATCACATAACGTGAAATTCAGGGTGGGCTCATCGAAAGAACGTTTTTCCCTATGGTCACGATATATTTCTAGTTAGGAGAGGGGAATGCACTCACAGTGTCGATTTAGATAAACGGATGTGTACATGTCGACGTTGGGCTATCCTTGGATTACCATGTTCATATGCGATCGCTGTATTGTCGCGTCAGAACAGGGAAAGAGAGATCCCCTAGTTCTATGAGCACTGATTTACCAGTGTCTTGTTTAGGAAAACTTACAAAGAACACTTTGTTCCAACCGTTACTAAGCGTCAATAGCCCATTCTAAGGGAAGACATCGATGTTTTGCCTCCGCACATGATACGTCAAGTTGATTGCCGAAGAAAATGAAGATTAGATCTAAAGGTGAAGTTCGAACACTAAGGTGTAAAAATTATTACGAATATGGATATAACCGCTGCTCGTATAAATTTATTAGAATATGAAATGAAATTGACAAATGGTGTAAATTGTCGCCAAAGAGACGATCAAAGAGCTGATATTCATATCATGTATCAATAGCCCCGGTCAGATAAGGTACCATAGCGGACCGTTATCTTACTATAGTGGATCGCTATGGTGAGATAGTGTACCGCTATTGTAAGACAGCAGTTCGAAATTATAAAAAAAGCACGAAATTAATTCAATAAATTCCAAAAAAGTACGAAATTATAAAAAAAAATACTAAATTAATTAAATAATTTAATCTATATAATTGTTAATTATTACGAAATATACAAAAATAAAGAAAACAAAAAATTCACATTTTAATCTAAGACCTGAACATGGACAATGAATGTCCGATTTCAACTCTAAATTGTTTCATGTCTTTCTCCTGGAAATCGACATTCTGCCGTTCAGAGAAGTAGTCGATATTCTTCACTACAAAAACTCGACAGTCACAACCGTTGTATTGATGCGGGATATCAGAACTATCCATGACTGTTAGCCGCCATGGTTGATCAAAAGCGAAGATCAGATTGACAACGTAAAGAAGGTGGGACGGATGAAGCAACAAACAATATTTGTGCACATCAAACTTCTTTGAACACTCTCGGTCGGCCGATCACCTTCACAATATGATCCGCTACGGACACTATAGCCAAGGCCCAATGGTAATGTCTTTGGCTATGCATTGAAAAATAAATCTACAGTGCAACAGGAGATCTAATCAGTGGAGTGTTAAATAAAAAAATAAAAAAGGTATTAACGTGAGTTAAAAAAGAGCTTATCATCCTACAATCGACAACATGAATACTGCGTGTAACACTCGTAAGCTGGGCCTCAAGCGGCTTGTAATGATGACGAACCTGTCACTTGTCACAGTAGGCCTGCCACTTATCGAAGTCGCTGAGTACTCCTAAAGTTTGATCATAGAGAAAATTTTCAAATTTTACTTGGTCTACTATAATTAGAGTCTGAAATTGATCATTAGAATAAGTCATGTATTGAAAGACGTGAATGAAGTAAATAAATAAAGAAAATAATAAAGAATATAAATATTTCCAGAGTTATTGCAAAAGCGAACCAGCTCTTGTCCGTCTTTTCGGGAAACATAAAGTCGTTCTTCTTCTCAAGGACTTTAAAGTATGCGTCCATGACTTCATTATCAAGTCACTCCCATCCTTTGAGGACGCACAAGTTCCCAACGGTAACGTCAATACCCAAGACAATATTGATGATCACAGTATCGCCTGCCGCAAGCCGATTCCAAATACTGAGCATGAATTTATGCTCCATGGACAGTGGCTCATCCTCGTCCACGACCGCTCTTGGTAGTTTAAATGACTGTAAGTTTATTTATTTATTTACACATACTTTGTTGGTCGACGTCTTTCTCTTCTGAGCCCGTAGGTCATATCTCGAGCACTTCCTACGCCCGTCGGCCTTACTCTTTGATGTCGATAGTTTTATTTGTAATTTTTTAAGGGTTGTTGGCCGCGACTCGCGAGAAGACTGGGTAAGTGGAGCATCCTCATCAACAACCGAGGTAGCTGGCCCACTTGTTGAAGTCTCTCCTTTGACTGTAGGGTTCTCTCCCTCGACCGGAGGGTCACCCTTCTGCCCCTGAGGCTCTTCAATTAAAGCTCCTTCTCCACCGGGGGCAATGAATGAGTAAAAAAGAACGGAAGAAAGAATATCACCCAACAAAATTTTACACCAAAATCAGTACAAAAATGACATACAAAATTGAGGGCTAAATAAGGTTTATATTTTGCTAGCGGTGCACTTAGATAAGATAGCAGTCCACTGTCTTATCTTAGTGGTCGCTATTATAAAATAGTGAGTGCTATCTTTTCTTAACGAACGGTATCTTATCTTAGCGGACACTATCTTATCGTAGTTTTAACACACTTAATTATGGATTTAAGTTAGAGATTTAGTATCTTGCGACATTTTCGCTTGTTAAATATGCTACTTACTCTTGTAGGGTCTTCTTCTCTCTCCTTTGCCACTCAATAGCCATGACTTGTCCTTTCAAAATCATAAAGGCAGACTTGAAATCACTTTTTATCTCTCTAATCGCTATTTAGAGCAATGTGCACTCCTTCCTCAGCTCGGTTGCTTCAGTGATAAGTTAGGGTTGCCTAACCGGTTGTTCCCTGGTTGGCTGTTGCCTACTTACCGGTTGCTTGCCCTTTGATTCCGGCTGTTAACATATAACGACCTCGTAGTCGTCGTTATCTTCACTGTCGTCATCCTCATTATCCTCATCGTCATCATTGTGAACCTCCTGTGCTCTTTGTTGTGGATGTGTCCTGTAATTTGAAACTTCACCTTCATTTACCTTTTCTTCGATTGGGTTTTCTCTTTCCTGGTCTCTTATCATCTCTCTTTCCATAAAGAAGAGATGAATTGATTTATACTGTAACTCGTATTTCTCAGCATCGAGTTCTACGATGACTGGAGATTTAAGAATTAATCTAAAATTTTTTTAGAGTTCACCTGAATTTCAGGGCTTCCCATTTTATCATCGGAAATAGATTTTTCAGCAGCATACGAGAGGGGGGGGGGGACTCCTAGAAAGTGCTCCAACGCCCATATCTGTAGGGCGATAGTGCACCCATTGGTGCTATATTGCCCCTTTGGCGATGCTTTGATCGTTTCCCTTCTAACAATTGCCTTCGATATGCACTCCACTAAATTTTTGTAAACTGCCAGACCCTACGAAAACTCGTTGAACTTTTTGAGGTTATCGAATAAGTCCAAGTGCTCACTATCCACTTCCTGGTATGTGTCCGAAAGTAAGGAGCATACGAGAAACAATAACGATAATTTTAAAAATATATCTCGAAGAGCTGACCAGTATCCACAATTTCTTCAATAAGAGCCATTTTAGCCGGCTGCCCTCAAAAGAATTTGTATCAAATTGTTTCTTGCTCTGGCACTGGCTCAGACTCAGGTGAGACTGGTAGATCCGTCAACATGTTGAAACCTAAAATCAACGCTATGTCTGACTCTTGCAGCACTACTTTGGTGTTCTTGACATTAAATACATTATGTTGAACCCAGAAGCTCAAAATCGCATTAATCAAGTCTCCAATAAATACAAATTTCTCAAAAATCCTAAATAAATAACCGAAAATTGATTAATCTAGTATCCTCTTCCTCTCTTCGTTGCAATGAATGTAAAATTTTCTAACACTCACTCTAGTACACTTCCTAAAGGCCTTTAGAGATTTCAGCATCTTAGAATCAACTAGTGATCTGCAAAAAACATAAACAACACATACGTAACAAAAAAATTTAGGATAAAAGAGAACCGCTAAATCTTAGGATAGTGACCATGCCGCTATCTTAAGATAGTAGTCGCTATCCTAAGATAGTGGCATGTTAGCGACAAGATAGCGGCCCCTTAGTGCATGATAAGTGTTTAGTATATTTAAATACCACTATTTCACCGCTTTGTCACTGCTTCCTCAATTTTTACGATAGTTAAAGTACAAAGTAAAAAGTAAAAAGTAAAAGGGGGTTTAAATATCTGAAGAATTTTAAAAGTCAGGGATTTTTGAGACATTTCGCAGGTTCATGCTGAAAAAGGCTTAGCTTGGAGTTGGCCTATTATGCACATATTGAAACTATAGGGCCACTTCTGCAAATTCAAAAATTGATAGGGCCGAAAATGCAAATTTTCCAAAAATGTTTGACTACAAATTGATGTGGAATGAGTAGGGGGTGTATATTGGCCAAGTCAGCTTAGCGGGCTAGGTCGCCCGGGTTCTAGCCAGAAATCACGGCCCATTTAACGTTTAAATGAGATCTCAAAAACATAGAACATGCTTCTAACTTTCAGGTTTGAATGAGATTTCGACGGAAAAAAAAAAAAGGAAAAAAAGAAAGTTCCCGTGTGGGTTGTATGCATCAAGGTATCAAATATCGGTCGATACCGATATATATCAGCGATACGTATCAATTTTTCAGCAAACCGATACATATCGAGTATCCAACTTGATATCGGTATCGGCTGACACATATTGGGTATTGACCGATACCTGTATTTTTATTTATTTATTTATTTTCTTTTAAATAGGCCAATATGTATCAGTATCAGCCGATACCCGATACTGATACGGAATTTGTTACCTTGGTATGCATTATCCAAACTGTGGGTCATTTTGATCACTAATAATTATGTATGGACAAACTGTTAACATGAATTCCAACGAGAAATTTCCTCGTTTGAGGGGATGGCGAATTATGTTCTTGGTTTCTAAATTTTAAGAGACGTGTTGTGGTTTCCATATAACTTTCCACCAACAATAACTGGTGATCTTATGAGAAAGACGACAATAATACAATATATAAGTCCCGCTGAAGGATGAATAAACTGCAAGCAAATATTGATGTCAAGAAGTATTCACGTAACTTCACATATCACATACTAGGTAAATAATATATAAAATTCCAAGTCATTTTGTTCGAAATGGTTCAAAGGACCCAACCCTGGCAGTAGTTACTCTCACCGGCAACACTCTTCGGAATAGGTGCTGCTTCAACAGGTACGAAGTGGTGGTACCTGATCCAATAGGGACACCCATTAAGAAAATTGCATTGCCTTCTAGACTACTTCGATCTAGTTTCAACAGACAAAATTAGGGAAAGCATAAAGAAGTGTACCCTATTTGTAAAGTGGGTTCGCAGTCCATGGGGTTGGAATGAGAAGGGTGAACAGCGAATGCGTTGTTTTCAGGTATTGCACCAGTGTCCCACGTACCTTGGATGCCTCTAAAAGCGTGATGCCCTTCTGCCTCAAGCTGAAAGAACAACACCACATTAAAAGTAGAAGTGATCATATATGCCCAATGCACGCATACACACTAACGTCGAGAAAAACCTTAATTTTGAGTTGCTTATTTATGTCTCCAAGCTGGCGTTCCTGCCATTATATGCCAAAAAAAATATAAAAAAATAATAAGTACTAGGGATTGAGAATTTCTTGGAGATAAAAGAGATAAGTAATGAGAAGAGGAATCATCATCGTTGCTTTGTCTGATCTATTTTGGGTCAGCTAACAAAAAGAAAAAACAACATAATTACTTAGCTAAAATATGTGAACGGCTTTAAAGAAATTAGGGGTTAGTATTGTCAAGCAAATATAAAGAAACTAGGCATGGATTATTGGACGGAATATCATATTTACTAAGACACTTATGTGACATGGACTGACAATTTTTACTGTAAGAGAGGCTGGGAGTGGACGGAGATTAGCGCAGCAGGGCTGGCTTAAGGTAAAAGTCAAGATTTGGGAGTTGTGTGGTCAAAATGGCCCATCAGCGGCGGATCCTACGTCTGTACAATGCATATACCCTATGTGGCAGCCAAAATACCGAGGTAATGGGATCCTCGTAGCAAGGGGCGTAGCCAGGATTTTTGTTGGTGGGGACTACAAATGATAAATACAATGTTAGTAGTTATTTTACCATCGATTTGAGAGCTTCTACATCATAGATTTGTGAAAACTTATATACAAACAAAGGTTGTGTAAGAACCGTACTTAATAGAAACTCTAGAGTTAAATGGGGTTTGAGTCGATTTGGGAGCTTCTACATCATAGATTGGGGGCTTATATACAAACAAAGACTGTACAAGAGCTACACTTAATAGAAACTCTGGAGTTATATGGGGGCTTGAGCCCCCACACCCTTCTATTGGCTACGCCACTGCTCGTAGCAGGAATCTTCTACTAAGGGCGTCGTTCCCTCTCAACCTTTTCCACCCTTTTCAGCATATAAACATGCTTTAATTTCAACTTGTTAACAATCCTGGCCATCACTGCTTCTTTCAGTAGGACGCAAAAGTCAGTCATCTAGATAGTAAGTGTGGTTTTTGGGAACAGTGTAGGTCATGTGTAACGTGCACTGTGCTTGTGTGTTTGTGGGTCACAAGGGAACCACACTTACTTTATACACTTTTAGTGTATGCGTTGTACATAGGAGTTAAGTGGATGTGAGACATGTTGTATAGGTGTGTGTGTGTAATACACTAGCCTCTCACAAGTTAGAGAAAAGGGGGAGGAGTCCCATACGGGTATCCCTTTGCTTGAGTAGAAAGAGAGTGAAATAGAGAGTAAGAAGAAAGAGGGTTTGAGTTGTAGAGAAATTTAGAGATAGGGATTTTCTTTTGATCCAAAGATAAGATCTACCTTATGAATGTTAAGTTTATGAGATGAGGAAGGTGTGGTGAAACCCTTGAGGAAGATCTAAGGATTTTAAGCTTGGGATTGATCTAGAGAGGAGTTGGAGAAAAGGATTTTGAAACCCTCTTTTGTTGAGAAGATCATGGACCAAATCTAAGGGAGATCTATTGTTTAAGGTATGTATTTAGTTAATTATGAGCATTAAATGATGTATTTATGATGGGTTTGGTTGTGTATTAAATGTGATTTTAAATAGGGTAAGATTAGAGTTCTGGAGAAGCTCGACCTGTAGATGTAGCTATTCCTCGCGAGCGCGGTTATAATAGCTCGCGAGTGCGAGGGAGAGATAATATAGTGAGAAAATAAGTTCTATGCTCGCTCGCCCGATACAGTTTTGTAAAGGGAAGCTCGTTCGCGCGAGAGCTTGCGTGAGCTTCAGGTGACCTCGATTGTAATCGCTCGAGCGAGGGTGAGTGCTTGCTCGCGCGAGGACAAGTGGTCGTTCGCGCGAGGTCTAGTATAGATGTTTGTTTTATTTTAATTAGTTCTTTGGAGTTATGACTCCCTAGATCCTTGTGAGCTTTTCTAAAATTATTTTGATTCATGTAATGTAGATTTGGCGTATGGTTGTTACGCTTGACCCCTTATGTGATATTGATGTGATTGAGTGATGACTTTGCTTTGAGGTAGGGAATACTCTGAACATGTACCCTTGATTACGAAATCATGTATGTAGTGATGTGATATATACATGCGTATGTTGAGAGCATAGTCATTTACTTGTTAATCGAAATTGAGCTTAAGTATGTGAATTAAAGATGTCGGTGTGTGTGTACACTGAGTAAGAAACTAGTAAACATATAAGTGCATGACATCCCAGGGATGTGTATCAGATGTGAGCATCTAGGTGATGCATAAGAGTATGTGACATCCCAGAGATGTATAGTCAAATGAGAAACTATGTGAATGAGCCTTGAACAAACTTTGAATATTATAATTAGCGCAATTACACGATGATAAACTATATGTATTTTGCACAATTGATTTGAGGATCGTAGAATACCCCACCGACACGGCGGTATACCCGTGATTGACTCGACAGAATATCCGTGACCGGTACGGCGGCCAATCCATACACCAGTAAGACATCCCAAGGATGTATATGAGTTATGTGCCCCGTTGCCTATGAGAAAGGGAGTTGGGTTATGTTACATTGAAATATAGTTCAATTGGACGACGATGGTGGGTATTCCATCGGGGCTCGATGCTATATTGCTTGAGGATTATTCAAGTTATTTGATTTAAGTTTCAAGACAGATCTTCGGGCCTATGTGAACAAAATTAAAAATAAGATAAAATGTGCAGAGTAACAGATGCATTCAGTTTATGCTTTCAGTAACTTAAACTGTTTTCCAGCTATCTTTCATTGATAAATCATGTTTCTTAATGTCATGGAACATATGTGAGTAAGATAGACTTATATGTTCATTCAGTTAATTCCCTATCGAGCTATGATGTAGCTCACTCCTTCGACTATACGTCACAGGTCCAGTGGTAGCTGCTGTTGCTGCTTCGGGAGACGTTGATCTGGAGGATTCTAATTACGTGCCTGAGGAGTCAGAGCCCCCTCCTGAGGAGTTCTTCTAAAGGACCCTCTGTGTACTTTGATTATTTTGTAAGAGAGATTGTACGGCTTGGTATGTCCAGCCTTTTGTATAAGATAATGTAAATTCAGTAAGACATTCTTTTGGCGAACCATCTGGGGTGACGGCTGTTTCGTCACCGATGGTTTGGGTTGGTTCTTTTGCTCATGCAGTGGCATGAGATCAGAACTATCTTTTGAATTATATGTGGTTGGCTTTATCTTATAGAACTAGAGTTTTAGTTCAGTATTAGCTCTTTACTGCTTGTTTGGCTTTCTAGTTGTTTGGATATACCAAATGCTCCGTGCATGTATATGGGGCACGACCTCGAGGGTCGCGCCGATGGCGCGGGTTTCGGGGTGCCGAAATCCGGGCTGTCACAGTGATACACACTGAACAATCACTGCCCTTGGCTACTCCCTCAAGGGTGTATCTCGTGTCAAAAACTGAGAAAAAGCTATGATCGGATTGGCCTACCTTTGAGTAAAACATTTTCCAATGGTTAGGCATCTCTTTAAACACCTTCCTGAACACTTTTTTTTTGTAGCAACTATTGGTGAGACTTCCACTCACCATTAGAAGGGAGAAGCAAGGGAACAGAAAGGGTTTCACTTTGTTGAAGACATAAATGAAAGGATTGAAGACCTTATGGGAAAAGAGAGGTAGATTACCACTTTTAGCATAAAAAGGGGGGGAGATCTCCTTGGTAGTAATATGGGATGGCTTCATCTTCCATATCTAAGAGATGGCATAATTTCTTAGTTTCAGACAAGATCTCTATGTGCAAACACTTCACAAACTAGATAGGGTGATGGATGATGGGTGATGAACTGCTTATGGGAACAGATTTTCTTATGTGTTTTCTTATGTAACACATGCTCTCAAAATGCTACAATTTAAATAATCCAATTAGACACATGGAAAATCTCACAATTTTTTCTAATTTGCACTCTATTAGACAGAAAGAAGGGAGTAATGGTTCGAGCCTAGGCCTTAGCAGGAAGCTGGACTGTTACACAAACTTGATGTCACAGCCTCACAGGTTCAATACCAGCTTACATACCACAAAAGTAGGGAATACTGACAATCCTGAAGAATTTTAGCAGCCAAAGGCCACACAAACATGTCGGAGAAGATTTCAAATGCGCCCCAAGTTCAGAAGAATTAATGCCATATAAAATTGATGGGCATGAAAGCTCCAACATGAACACAAAAATAAATAAATGAATAAAAATCCAAAGTAATTTTCCTTAGCGTTAAAAGATGACTAGCTACAACATTTTCCTTTTAGAATTAGGAACAATTACAGAATGTCTTTTCAAGGTTCCGATCAGAGCCTCCGAGAAGTATTTAGCGCCATTGATGCCAGCAGAAAAAATTGGACAGAAAGTTTCAAAGTTAAAGGCAGAAGTGAGCTCAAGAAACTTCAATGAGGCATGTCATATGCCAAGGCAAAGAACAATCCATATCCAAGGACAGCATGGACTATGGGTGTTTGGCCCTCTTGACGGCGGGGAATTTTTTTGGTTTTTCGTTTGTTTTGTTGTTCCTCGCTTTGTGTTTTCGAGGTTTGGTGGATGTCGTTAGGGGTCGTGGTCAGAGTCCCAATGCCAGAAGCTCTTTCCTTGAGTTCATTTGGGATTCTCTTAGGCCTTTTCTGGACAGTTTGAGGATGCCAAAGGGCTTGTCCCTGTCTGAAGATGTTCTCGGATGGTTTCCCACCGCGTGGGATGTTGGTATTTCTGATATGCGTGTGTGTGTGTGTAGGGGGGGGTGTGTCTGTCCCTTTGGACACTTTTTGAGGCCTTTCACTTTTCTCGGTGGCCCCTTGGATTTTTTCTCATAATGGGTTTGCTCCCCCTGCCTGATTACTGTGAGTTTTGGGTAAATGTTTCTCTTCCTCGTTGCCTCCGGCTGGGGTTTGGTTCGGTCTGACCCTCGTGGTCGAGGTTGTATTTTTTTTTTTTAATTTCTGTTTTCTTTTAATAAAATTCCCTTTGATATCGATCAAAATAAAAAAATTAGGAACAATTAGAAAATAAAGCTTAATTGAATGGCTATGTATTCTCACTTTGATGTCTTGTAATTCCTAAAATATGTTTAACTGGAACTAGGAATACGTAGGTTAGAATTCCATGTATCTACCACCCTCGATACAAAAGAACAAGGTTCTTGATCCTCCCACGTGAGAGAGAAAACACGTCACATGCTGTAAAGGGCCGCATTCAATATATCAAGCCCATTGTTTCCTTTTCTCTTCCCTCAACGGCCTTCAATCAATGCAGTCCTGAATCTTATATTTGTAACTATTTAAAAACCTTAAATATTATCATTCACAACTGTACACCTATATTTCCATATTATTATTCTTGATACCTTGAAGCATCAACATAAAAATAAACTAAATTTTTTTAAATGTAACATTCATCAGATATTGTTTGGATTTTTATATTAGTAAATGAAAAATAAATGTCATCATCTATAGTAAAATTGACGGCAATTCTTTATTTTGAGCCGAAAACATCACACATAAATTTACCCCATTCTCATGGATCATTATCAACCATAGTTGTGCGACTGAGAAACAGATGCAGGAAATGACACTAAATGCTGCCAATTTATTATAGTAATTACACAAAAGTATGAAATGAAAGAATGAAACAGGAGGCATGAGGGAAAACTATTCATAAGGGAAACGAGTTCCCAATAACTACTATGGTATCAACCCTTATTTGGGAATCCAATATTGAAGCAGAAAATCAAAGTATGGACTTCCATAATTTTTTAATTTACTTACATGACTTTTAGATATTATCTTCTAACTTGTTTCCCTCTCTTAAATTACCATCTCAAAGTGCTAATCAGTGTTGTCAGAATCATATGATGAATGATTCGATTTTTACATTTCAGATCGAGTCTATTCAAAAGGATTTGATTCACATATTGAATCTTCTTTTCACATGTATCGTACGATGAAATGATTTGAATCAAATGATATGATCCAAATCATAAAATTCACGTGAATCCCACTATTTATTTACTGCTGGCTTTCAGGGTTCCATTTTAATGATGGAACTACTAATTTTTTTATTTTTTATTTTTTGCTTTTTTCACTTTTACTTTAGAAACTTAATTTTAATGTTGTTTATGTGCAAACTATATACTTATGCATCAAAAGCTATATCCTTCTAAAAAATACCGAGTATCTCTCTCTCTTCCCTAATACTTTTTTCTGTACTTTCTTTATACCTTCTCCATCTAGACAAAAAACTCAATTCTGTTTGTTGCAAAAGTTTCTTAACATCGAGGACTATCAAAAGCATGTGAAGTTTTTTACCAGTAGTATCTGTTGTCAAACATCTATTTCACACCTAGTCATGTAAGGTAAAACAATTTCCAGAACTACTAGGATTTCTTTTGTAAAGAACTACAAGGATTTCTTTTATCGACATTTCTATTTTCAAACATCCATTTCTTCTTCTGTTTTTCAAACATCTGTATGGAAGTTTCACTTGTCTGGCTTGTCATTGACTTTTAAGTGTGGCCTTATTAAATTATGGAACTGTTATTACCGCACCAAACAATGTTATGCCCACACCACTAAAGAAAATTCACCCGTATTTCAAATCTTTTCACACCACCTTTACTCTTTTACACCTTACCAACCAGCCATCGTCTTCTTCAAACACAAACACCGTCAGCCATCAGCCCACCACCAACTACCAACTTTGCCAAAGAGGACTAGTTCCGTAGTGCATCAAATCCACCATTGCAGTGCCACTCTGAACATTGCAAAGCGGGAAGGTAGAGATAAAAGATGGTGTTCAGAAAACAAATTGAGGCAATCAAGAAAGCATTTGGAGTAGAACTTGGAAACCTTATAAGTCTGGAGGCTTTGAATTTGTCATGGAACAGTTTCCTACATCAGTTACCCGACCCACAAAAAATTGAGTTGCCCGACCCATGAAAAATTGAGTTGCACAAAAATTTGGGCGGAATGAACAGCGACGAATAGTGCTGTGACATCGGTCCTGAACTCCATGCACTCAATCATTGCCTCATCGGCCCCTTCTTCACATAAAACTGTCTCGGTACCCTTCAACCTCAACGTAATGTGAAGATATAGTTCACGTCGACCGAACCAGTGCTCAAGCTATCATCCATGCAGTCCGAGCCATCACCTACTGCCTCTTAAAATCCTATAGACGTTGAAGGGAGGGATAAAGAAAAGGGTTCTAAAGGACTTTTTTTGACATTTTAAGGGCTTATAAGGCTGAGGATGTCAGTCAGCAAGCATAATATCAAGATTTTTTTATTTTTTCTTAATTAAAATAAAAATTAAAGCACTAGGTATACAGTGTTAGGGACAAAGCATGAGCTGGTACTTTTGAATCATCTTTTACCACAAACAATCATCAAAGTCCAATTGTTTGTGGCAGATAGATAAAAAATCACAACCATCAAATGACTTTTTAATGGTATGATAAAAAATTGTTGTTGTAGATTCTATATCGATGATTGCCAATATTTTGATTAATTATCCATTTACATGATCACAAACTGATGGGTAGAAACATCCAAATGTGCAACAGCTGGTTAGAAATGTCCAAATGGAAAATCAGGGTTGGATGATCATCAGATGTTGGCCGAGCATAGTGTACATAGCATGTGAATTTGATATTTTGCACACACACATAGAGGGGATCAAGCACTGTTCATACGCTGTGAGATGCAAATGATTGTCCCATTGTATTTATCACAATCAATATCGGATTGGTTTTCTTAGTTTCATTCGTTTATCCACCATGCTAAGCCCCTTGTTATTCCATAATCTTAAATATAATCTCTCTATTTTCTCTACAAATTTTTTTAGGGTTTTGATTAGAGAAAAATGAGGAGAAGATGGGGAGAAAGATGATGAATGAAGATGGTATTCGTTAGTAACTGGTGTGTAGGTAGAGAATGATGGTGTTTTACAAGTTCATTAAGTGGTGCTGGCATAACATTTTCCAGTGTGGTAGTAGCAATTCCCTAAATTATAGATCTCCAGTTTACTTTATTTCTTTATATGGCTATATATTAGATTTCAATTTTACAGTATAAAAGTGAACTTTATATGATTTGTCAATCAAATATCGTGAAATAAAATCGAGTACGCTCAGATTTGCTTATATACTATTGTTAAAGTTTATTGAATATATTTTACATTTTTTATTTTTAAAAAAATAATTATGAATCGTACAATCCAATGATATGATTTGCAAAACTTAAAACGATTTTACAATATGATTCAATTCTGAAAATATTGGGGTTTATGGTTTGTTTAGCACTATTTTCTACTATATTCTTTTATAGTTAGGCTTGAAACTGGGACCTTCAGGTTGCAATATTGTCAACCTTCCATTGGGCTACAGGCCGAAGCCCTACCATTTTCTAATATAAGATCACATAAAATCCATGAGTCTAGTTTGGCATTAAGTTAGTCAAAAAGAGGCATTTTGATTTATGGTGAAACCAATACCATAATATATTTCAATGACTATGCATAAAACACCAGTTAGGTAGACGAAAGGTCTACGAGCTACCTTCACCAAGCACTGAGCTCCCATAAAGCAAGGGGCGTTGCTTAGATCAATTTTAACAACACCCCCACAAAAAAAAATTCTCCACCTTGTGATTTTTTGAAGGCTTGGAAAATGAGCATTGAAATTCAGTTAAAATCTGACTTTTTCCTTCGAGATGCAATTTTTATTTATTTATAATTAATCTATGCAATGGTGCGCCAAAAAAAGTTATTGGGTGCCACGTGGACAGTAAAATGGACCTCGGTCCACCCATGGATCAAAATATTGGAATTCCATATTGTATCGTTCAATCCCAAAACCGATACGTATCGGTTCCAGATGATACATTCCGGTATTTTTCCACCTAAAAAAAAGAAAAAGATAATTTGAAATTATCGGACGATACATTGGACGCTAATTTGACTGTTTTTTAAGGGGCCCGATAAAAACCCAATTATTGTATCGTTCAAGTTCAAAACTGACATGTATCGGTATCGAACAATATTTTGATCCATGGGTCCACCCATCTCGATAGATCATTGTTCTATGGAACCTATATATATATATATATATATATATATGAAAAATGATCATATGACTTGAGTCATGAGACATAAGCTAATGACTCAAGCTCCTATTGGTTGCATGTCACATCAGGCGACTTAAAAAGTCAACTTGATGTGACATGCAACCAATGGTTGCTAGAGTCATGAAACGATATTTCATGACTCGAGTTCAAGGATCATTACGCTATATATATATATATATATAGAGAGAGAGAGAGAGAGAGAGAGCATTAACAACCATTGGATAGTGTTGACTGGTGAACAGTTGTACTCTTAAAAAGTAAAATATCCTACGGCTTGGAAAGCTTTTCTTGAAGCAACTAAATGGTTACTCGAATATAAAATTTCTTGAAGTATAGTTTTAGATATTATTGTATAGCTTTCACGAGTGATTACATACATTGATCATCGATAATATTTTTTGAAGCATAGTTTTAGATATTTTTGTATGGCTCCCATGTGTAACTGCATAGGCAATCAAAGGTGAGTATCTATGTAATAACCCAAAAATTTTGAACTCAAACACTGTCACCTCGGTATGCGTGCCTGAAAAAGTCGCACAATAACTTTGGAAGTTATGAGCAAGTAAACTTGAAAGAATGTTATTGGTGAAAGGAAATTTGATTTAGACTTGGTACGGGCCTTTAGCCAAGGACTCGTACATCGACACGTGTATGCGTTCCCAACACCGAACCTAAGCTTCGTTTCAATTAGATATAATTTGAAAAGAAAATATCAAGATATTTTGGTAGTTTATTTTGTGTTATAAAGAGAGAAGAGTGAAGAGCAATTCTCACTTTCTTTCGTGAGAACCAAGTTTGGGATATTGCAAACTTTCTTCTTTTCCTTGCGAGGATTACCTAGGTTTCTGACTGCTCTCGCAATCTCAACTGTAGAGATGTTCTGAATTTCTATTGGTGATTAAATTAAGAGTATTGAGGGAGAGTAGTACTGATTGTATGTGAAACGATCCTTTGGCACGTGTCAGCTACATGTGACTCTCTATGTGCTAAGTGAACTCGTTCTGAAATCTGCCGACTTGAGGCTTCGCAAGATTCAATCTGACGCCTAGGAATGTGATCATCGGAAACCATGGGAGTCAACCTTGAGAGGTAGGCTCTTAATTTCATCTTGTTAGTTATTTTACCTAACTTTAGGTTAGTTTGTATGTGAATTTAGAAATGAAATCAGTTTGGTTTTGGAGAAAATAAAGTCATGTGAAAGAAACTTAAAAACAGCAGAAATCTGTAAGAATCGAACGTTCGAATCCAAAATCGAACACTTGAATTTGAAATCGAACGTTCGAAAATGGAATCGAATGATCAATTTTGGCTCTGACTGACAAGTTCGATTTATGAAGAAATCAAACGTTCGAATTTGAAATCGAACGTTTGAAAATGAAATTGAACGTTTGAATTTCCCTTGTTTCTGGCTTTCTTTGTTTTTCTTTGGAAAAACTTTGGGAAACTTTTGTCTATTGGTTTTAGACACTATTAACACATTGTGTGGTGTTAATTAAATATAGGTTAAGTGTGGAAAACCTTGGTGAGGAACCGTTGGGATAACTTTGATCGAATCCGAGTCTGAGGTAGGGGAACATTAATATTTATTGCATTTTCTAAGATAATATGAAATTGTTTTGATCATGAACTCCGAATTTGATTTGAATCTGACATAATTTTGATTAGCATGAACTCTGAACTATGAATTCCGAATAACTCTTGAATTTGCATATGAATCTGAAACTCTGAAATCCCGAATCTGAAACTCTGAAATCCTGAACCTGAAAATGCATTAAAATACATTGAAATTATATGATTAACATCTGCATTTGAATTAAGGTTCATTAGAATGAAACCCTAAATTATATGAACCGTGTTGACGATAAAACTATCTGGCGCAAGTTTCCCTCATAACGCAGGGGCTTGTTGCAATTCCTAAAAAAGGGTTCATTGAACGACGATGGTTAGTAGGGTTTCCCATCGGTATTATTCCTGCTCTCATAATATAGTAACTTGAGAGAAAACTTTAAGTTATGATTTAAGACATTTAATAAGGAGCATGCATGAATCAGAATCCGAAACATATGAACTCTGAACTTGTTTGGTTTCCGTTCATAACACATCACCTGATTTTAGAATTGGTATTTAGTAAATGAATCTTTTTGGAATACCTGTTTTGAAAACACATTTGCTTTGAATTCCGTCTTTGAAAACCATATTTGTTCTAACAAAAATGCAAATAAAATTGAGTTTCTTCTACGAGCCAGAGGAAGAGTCAGAAATCCCTTCTAACGAGTTCTTTCCTTGACTTAGGGTTGTGAGCTTGGTATAATTATTTTTGGTCTATGTTTGTGAAGGACTATTTTGAATTATGGGCCTGAGGCCTTGTTTTGTTTTGGTACTTATATCATTTTGAGGAACCACTATCAGAAACCATTGTTTAGGTGTTGGATTGGCCATCACCGGTGGTTCTTGGTTTTTTTTTGAGACATGTTTGGAATGAGAGATCTCTTTTAGTTTAATGTACTTTTCCATTCTTTTCTGCTTTATATGGATGTACCGGTGCCTTGGCGAGCCGTCCTTTTTGACACTCTAGGGCCGGGGAAGTCGGGTCGTCACAATCTAAGTTCTGGATACGCAAGCTTCCCAGGCCTAGTTTTGACCACTAGAAATCGTTCCACTCTACAAAAGACATTTTCCACATTAAAAAGAGGTTTACAATTAGCCATCAATTACTTTAGAAATGGAGCTATAAAAGTGGTTTATATTTTTTAATTCTCAATTATGATTGTCCCATTTTATTGAAGGCCTAATATATTACATTTCACTGTAATATGGTTTTGATCAC
This sequence comes from Chloranthus sessilifolius, assembly GCA_021018995.1. Classification (NCBI taxonomy): domain Eukaryota; kingdom Viridiplantae; phylum Streptophyta; class Magnoliopsida; order Chloranthales; family Chloranthaceae; genus Chloranthus; species Chloranthus sessilifolius. The sequence continues at coordinate 21,992,090 of CM037589.1, forward strand.
ATTGAACCATTTGGTTCTTTATCTTCCTTTTTAATAATCTCGAAGTCTTTCTCACTTCTAAAGAGACTTGGAGTGTTCTACTAGTCAATTCTAAACCATGAATTGGTATTTAGTTATAGTCTACTGGAATTAATTTAGCGAGTCCTAAATTGACTTTGTAAGACTTTAAACATAAATGAAAACATGCTTTAGCAGGTAATTCTATCAGTCTATTGAAGTCCTGAACATTCGATAGTCAATACAAAATCGTCATTTTCACATATGTAAGATGGTGTGAACTTGAATGACCAAAAGCTCTGCCATAATTATATGACCTTAATACCTTATAATCCTTTCATAATATTTATGTATGACCTTGTAGTCATTTCATAATTGCATGAGTTGGACAACTTAAGATGCATATTTATATATAATCCGATAGTTATTTCATACTATTTCATGATCTATCTAGTCTTAGTTGTTAAAAAGCAGAAGTGAACAGATAAATTACACAATAGTAAAAGCATGAACTTGAATGACCACAAAGCTTGCCATAATTATATGACTTGCAATGTAAAAATTAATGAATGTAGAAGGCAAATTATGTAGAACTGGTTTCCACAGATACACAGTACCTTTTTCCGGAGTTCTTCCATCTGCTCCATCATTAGTTGTGTCTACATTAAAAAGCAGTAGGTATTATGATCTCGCTCTTGCAATTTTTATAAATGATGAATAGCTTTTAAAAGAAATACATCATACAAGTGCACTTTTCTCTAAGAGAAGATTATTTTGCAAACCATTAATTTCTAAGAAGCAGAAAAAGAAATTAAACTTAGAACTACTTTCTAAAGCAAAAGAGTAAACAAGTGGCAAGGAAGTAGGCAAAGAAAGGTTGTTGAGTTTTCACAAGAACAATGGGAATGAGTAAATGACAATCATAAGAAAATTACTATTAGATACCCTTTTTTCCTTGTGGAGAACCTAAGGCCATTGCTGAAATGCAAGAAATAGTATATTTTTTATTTCTCGATTGCTGAGGTTAATGGGTTGCTGTTTTTCTCTATTTGTCTACAAGAGGAATTTTCAAGATTAGCTATATTACTAGCACAAGATGAACTAAACAAAGTAGAATTTATGGATAGTGTAGGGGATGGGAGCAGTGTATTTTTTTATTTATCGGTAAGACTAAGCAATATATTAGAAATAAAAAAAGAACCAAAAAAGAAAGAGGAAACAAATCTGTTTCAACAACAAGGACCGAGGAGCTATAGCACAACCCAAACCCAAAAACATAGAAACTCAAACCCAAAAGAAACCCAAAGGCTGAAAACCCCTCCTAGGCCGAGAGCAAAGGCCATCACATAGACCTCAACTTGTCTGAAGAGTCAATCAACTCTCCATCACCTACCGCAGCTGCATCTCTATCTAACAGAACCAACTCAGGACCCAATCTTTAGCACTTCTCATAACAAAAGTAATAGGGTTTCAATTTTCTTTTAGAAACCCTATCATTTCTTTCGAGCCAAATCGCCCAAAGCACCGCCATACCCGTAGCTCTCCAAAACTCCCTCTTAATCCCAAAAAGCATACTCCATATTTCCTTAGTGAACCAACAATGTCACAAGATGATGCGAACTTTAGATCCGCCTGTTTGGATCATGACCGGGTCAAACAAAGAAAGTCAACAACGAAGAAGTGGACCCATAAATGAGCTTTTAAACGACCCGTAAAGAGGAATTAGGGCATGTTTTGGTCGATCGATTGATCCCAGAGATTCGATCGATCGATTGAGGAGAGAGGACTTATATTTGGGACGCACTTATATTCCTTAGTCAATCGATCGAATATGATTTCTCGATCGATCGATCGATTTTACTCAAAGACTGCGGACAATTTTGTTTATTTCTCAATCGATCGGTCGACTAAAGAATTGATCGATCGACCGATTGTGAGAATTATGATGGGATTTTGTTAGTTCAGTCAAATTTTCCATTTTAAATGTTTTAAATTTTTAGGAAAGCTTTATTTTGTATTAGGGTTTGGTTAGCCTATTTAAAGGCTTATAAAACAGCTTTGGAATTGGTGTTGATGAATAAAAAAATTTATGAGTTTTGCTATGTACGAATTCTAGAGAACTTGAAATGAGTTTAGTTAGAAGAGTGATTCTTCTCCCATGTGCGGTTTGGTGTGAGGCCAACTTTCTTCCTTGGAGCGATTCCTTGGATCTTCTTCTACCCCTATATTCCTTCTTATTTTTGTTTTAATTGAAGAGCGAGAACACTAACCCCTATAGTGCAGGATTTACGCTATTTTAGGGTTAATGTGCAATTTTTTTCGCATCAAATTTGGTATCAAAGCTAGGTTGAACACTGGGCACGTGAAGTCTATCATGAGTAAAGAACAGTTTATCGAAGCCTTACACAAGTTGAATGGATTTATGATGGTTAGAATGAGATTGTTCGTGGATCGGCGAAAGCGCCTTGATTTGCATCAGACGATTAGTAAGATTGGAAAAGCATGGGAGGTAGTGAAACTAGATCGTGGAGTATGAGGTCTTTGAATTTAACATCTCAATATTGGCCAGCTTTATATAATCGGGCGTTTACTTTTGAGATTATACATGAGTTAAAAAATTCACGTCGGATATCGGAGGCGCTAAGCAGGAGTTTCGTTCAAGAATTTCTTAAGGATTCTCTTCTCAAGCTACAAGAGGAAATCATATCGGTGAGCTTTGAGATTTAGGTTGTCAAATTCCGTGCCTGTTAACCCAACCCCATCACCAACCGTCCATTTTAATCCCATGATAGTTTCTCCTCCCATAACCGTTGTGATACCTACACCCGTTACGGAGTCCATTATCGGTGTAAAATCTATGCCGGTTGTAGCCCTCGTAACAACTTACAACCCAAAGCCCGTTCAAGACACCAAGCCCGTCACCATCGTTACCCTAGTTGACCTCATGTCACCTAAAATTTTTATTGATCATCTACCCGTACCCTTGATACCCCCAAAATCGGTCGAAGATTCTGCATTGGTTGATGAAAACCCTCTTCCGGTCAATATCTGTATTAATCCCGACACCGTTGAAGAGAAAGTTGCCGCAGTGAGTCCTACCGAATCCGAGGTCGTTGAAGCACAATTATTCGGAATAAAGTCTATCGAGCCCACGACCCATAGGTCCCAAGATCGTGTTGGTTGTATGTTGATATCAATTCCCGTTGGTGAATCGAAGATCAAACGAATCTCGCCCGAGTTGAATCCGGTTTACTTGTTCAAGCTGTTTCCGATCGAGGTTCCCTATATATTGTCTGTGATCGTGTTCATGAAAATCCATGTCAACCAAAGTTCAAGGTCGAACTTTTTCAAAGTAGAGGGAATTGATGCGAACTTTAGATCTGCATGTTTGGATCGTGACCGGGTCAAACAAAGAAAGTCAACAAGGAAGAAGTGAACCCATAAATGGGCTTTTAAACGACCCGTAAAGCAGAATTGGGGCATGTTTTGGTCGATTGATCGATCCCAGAGATTCGATTGATCGATTGAGGATAGAGGACTTATATTTGGGACGCACTTATATTCCTCAGTCAATCGATCGAATCTGATTTCTCGATCGATCGATTTTGGTCAGAGCCTATGGACAATCTTGTTTATTTCTCAGTCGACCTGCCGACTGAAGAATCAATCGATTGACCGATCGCAAGAATTTTGACGGGATATTGTTAGTTTGGTCAAAATTTTCATTTTAAGTGTTTTAAGTTTTTAGGAAAGCTTTATTTTGTATTAGGGTTTGGTTAGCCTATTTAAAGGCTTGTAAAACAGCTTTGGAAATAGTATTGATGATGAATAAAAAAATTTATGAGTTTTGCCTTGTTTCTTCTCCCGTGTGCGGTTTGGTGTGAGGCCAGCTTTCTTCCTTGGAGCGATTCCTTGGATATGTATCTCATACATAAAATCTAGATATGTACGCATGCGAACTCCTTTAATTATTTAAAGAAAAAAGAACTATTCGTTCAATATTAATTATAATATTCAGATATTATAGTAATTGAATGGTTTTCGTTTAAAAATCTAACCTAAAAGAATTATTTTAGAAATGGGGAGAAAAATACGTATGCACACATAAGAACTGCTTTAATTATTACAAAAGACTTCATATAACAGTAACAATAAATCACATATTGTAGTAATACAATTTTTCTAAAAAAACTAACCTATTTTTCTTTTTTTGGCACAAGTACAATGAAGAACTATATTAATAAAATAATTTATAAAGAAGAGTATAAAACGAATAAAATAAAGGAAAGGGAAATGTGAAAAAGAGACCTCCAATCCCCTCCACTATATTCATCTGTCGGTGAAGATAGATCACACTATCAGGATGCTTACGAGTTACAAATTCCCTGCTCGAGTTCCCTCTACTACAAGTACCTAAAATTTTCACCTATCCATTTTCTGATTTTATCTGTTCATACCAATGTTTTTACTTTTGAAGACCAGACCAGACACCGATCCAATCAAACCTGGTTGAACAGGACTAGTTCAATAAAAAAATCCATTGACTTGAATTAATCTAGCTATGCACCATATTACATTTTTATAACATATGCTTTGACCCTATATATTATAAATATTGTTGCTTTAGACAAGTGTATGTTCTAAACTAATCTATTATAAATATTGCTGCTTTATAAGACAGCAAATATAATATGAATTAGTGGTTGGTAAATAGGATCTTAGTGTTTTTATTCATCTAGGTTTCTGAGTTCGAGTTTTCTCCCACACACTAGTTTGTAGAAAATAAAAGCAAAAGAAAAAAAAAATGTAAAAATAATCAGACTGGTTCTTTTTGGATGAACGTGCCGGTTTCATGTCAAAACCGTCCAGTTTTATACAAAAACCGGCTGGTTCTCCGGTTCAACTATAAAACTGCTACTTCTGGTTTTAGGCCAACTGGACTGGAACACCTTCCGGTTCTGGTCAAATCGGGTCGAAGCAGCCGGTTCAGTCCGCTTTTCAAAAGATTGGTTCATACCAAAATATGTTGGCTTCATTCATTGCTTTGACATTGAAAACTCTTTCATTCCTCTCTCAATACAAACCATAGCACCGTATAAAAGACCATATTCCACGACCAAACTGTGCAAGTATTTCTACTACCTTTGTGCCATGCTAGCCATACCTCAGCTATAGAAGTAATATTATTCAACTCAAGTAATAAAATGAAATTTGAATAAAAATGACCTATTCTCTTCATAAACAATTTACGAACTAATAAGGATATCTGCCATAATGTGGCAATGTAAGCAACATAAGAGCTTTGGATGAATAGTCGTCCTTTCGAGCTGGTATTCCATGAAGGTTTTTGCCCAAGAGTTGTACAGACAAAGCATTGAGCTTATGGAGATGGAGTAGGGCCATTGATATAGGACCAAGACACTAAAACTAAAATAGTGTTTAAATTCGGTATGCGATATTTAGCATTTCTATTCCCAAATTGATGCACGATAATCACAGAATAAATTAAAGTAAAACAAGAAGATGAAGATAAAGGAAATCCTTGGTCTCACACCAAAGGAACTCTTGGCCTCACTTCAAACGCCACGGGGAAAAGAAGAATCACTGTTCAAGTTGAAAAAATCTCTTGCGAACATAAATTGTGTTCATTCACAATAACAATCATCTCTCTAGAAATAAATTTCATTACAACTGTTTATAAAACATAAGAAAACCCTAATACTAACTTAAACTGAAAGACTAAAATACCCTAAAACACTCGAAACGAAACTCAAAATAAAAGTTCTGCAATTAGATTCACAGAAATAACTGACGGTCGTCTGTGAGTTGATCCACGGAAGTCCTGAATATTTCTACGGCCGTCCGTGTTTTAGGTATGCTATGTTCTCTGAGAAGAACATAACGACAAAATTTCACGGACGTCTAGATTGTACACCCAACCGATGCAGCTGACAGGGGAAAGTCATTGATATCCTCAAACATTCATACTTTAGGAATAAGCATAAACTAGAATTGAAAGCCTCCTCTGGTTTGTGACGAGAGAAAATTCTTCCATCATACTCACCAAATATCTTTCCACCAAGTCTCGGAACACTTGGAAGAAGCCCCTCCTCTTCTTAAAAATTTATATAGAACTCAGCTAATGATATTATGTGTCTGGGCACCATGGATGTAGCTCCACCATCTATATTGTATAAATGGTAAGGACCAACTTAGACAAACTGACTGCATGTAGAATATCAAATGGGGAACACATTTAAAAAAAACATGTTGAATAAAATTCTGACGTTTAAAATTGTTATGAAAAACAAATCCACATTTAACATAATAAATAAGTACTGTACACACACACTTGGTGGCACTACAGATGGGCTGTGCAGGTGTATTGGTAGTGTAGATCCGATGGTCAGAGATCGGTCTGAATTAAAGTCGCATTTTGCACTGTGGTTTACTTGATTTGGCTGAAAGGAATGCCCATATTTTTTTATCACTGCTGTACGCATAAGAAGATTGTGCTCAAGCAATTTACTAGTTGTGTTGTAGTGGCTGTTGATGGTTTAAATGTTGAAGGAGATGGTGACCTTATTTCTTTAGCTTGGAATCTTCGGCCTCCTCCTTCGCCTTCAATCTCCGTTCCTTGTAAATGGTTCTCTTTCCATTCCGGGAGCCACTATTGGAATTTTTATTAGAGATTCTGCTGGGCACATGTGGTGAGCTTCCCAGGACCCGTTCCTTCATCAAGTGTTTGCATTATTGAGCTGCGAGCTATTTTGGAAGCTTGCCAATCTTGTTTGTATAGGTCAGATATTATGATTGAAACTTGAAAGTGATTCCTCTGCTACGGTTTCGATTATTCAAAGCGAGGCTTTGGTTCCCTGGGGCGCCATCTCCCTGCTCAAGCATATTAAAGAGTTTATTTCCAGGTTTTGGTCCTTTTCCATATGGCATGTTTGGAGAGAAACCAATGCCTGTGCTGATGTTTTGGCTAAGAGCGGGCTGGGATCAGACCATGTAGTGAGGTGGTTTGGTGTTTCTTGCTTTCCGGGCTTAGCTTTCTTCTCCAAAGAGACCTGAATCTGATATCTTTGTTGTTTCGTTAGTGGTCTCTTTGTTTTGGGTTGAGGTTCCTTAGCCCCTTCAATTATCCAAAAAAAAATGTAAAATAACATTAATTTTGATAATGATTCACGCATATGACATTTTATCATCTTTCTTATTTTAAAAACATTTAATATTGTGGAGTAGTTCGGAGTCGTTGGACTGATAAAAGTTCAAATTTTAAATGTTCAAGAATGAAGCCAAAAACATGCTGCTGTTTGTGTAGTCATTAGTCAAAACACAAAACAGTAAGAGGGAACTGAACACAGCACCCTATGGTACTTGCTCTACCTTACATCAGCAATATGTAGGAAAAACAATACAATGTCAACCTCTATTGATTTCAACTTTCAACAGATTCATTTGCTTAACACCGAAGAATACAATTTTTAAAAAAAATTACAGAAAAGGACAGTGCAGTATATAAATACAAGGCACCTACACTGGAAATACAGCATTTTCAAAACATGCATAATAGACTTGAATTTGTATCTTTACTTTTTCTGTTATCACGTTAAACTAAGTAGATCTTTACATAGAAAAAGTATCTATGTAATTATCTTAATCACCTTTATCGACAGTTTAAATAAAACATCTAACATAACTGAAAAATATATCTTCAGTACCTTTCTTTGCCTCGCTTGTGTAAGAGCTGATTCAAGTTGTCTTTCTAGTGTTTGCAATTCTTTCACACTTAGTGGTCCAAGATCTTCTCCAAGCAAATGTCTTAAAAAAAATTGCCAACAAAGATTTCCCAATTAACAACTATTATAAACATAACTCCAGAGGGTTCAGCACTAATTGGTTGTGGTCGTGGTAATAATAATGTTGTTTGTGAAATTTGGAACCAACATACCTTTGTGAGCGTTGTAAATTTTCATATTTTGCCTTTAACTTGGACACCTCCTGGTACCAGGTCTGCATTGATAAATTTAACAAATCAAATATAAACATTCATTGGCATTCTTCGTAAAAAAAAATTAGGAGTACAGCTCTCTTTTAGTGTAACTAACATACCTTTCTTAAGGGAAAGTGATGCAGGACTACACTCAAAAACCCTAATATGTAATTTTGCTGAAATTAAAGTGTGATTAAAAGAGCAATAATAAATAAAATTCTGATTAGATTCGCCTAGAACCATTGCGGAATTCAAGGAAGGAGAATTGTAATGTCCGAATCAAGTGTTAGGTCCGGCACGATAGTCCCTGCGGAATTAGATCGGGGTTCTCAAGATAGAACTTGACTTCCCTCTAGCCTAGGGCATCAAACAACTAACCATGATGGCGTCTTACGATTCATTTCTAGGATTTCAATGAAATAGGGTAAAAATAAGGATGGAGAATTAAAGGAAATAATTTTATGGGTGTTTTCAAATAATTCCAACAACCAAACAAATAAAATTAATTAACTAAATACCTTGGCAACGATAAATAAGAAGAAAGAAGATTGGAGATAAGAAGATAGAAGTTTCAATCACCGGAATTTTGCCGGTGAAAATATTGGTGACGGGGATGCTACCAACAAGGACCTAGGGTTCTGGCCGTATCAACGGCAAAAGAAGCGACTGAAGGGCCAAGGAACGTCAAGAACCACCAAGGGAAGGCCCTAGAATTCAACTTGGGAGCACCAGGCATCAGCAGGCGACGGACGTTCGTGGTTCCAGGACGGACACCCGGATTTCGAGGTGCTCACTGTTTAGTGAGCACGGACATCCGTAGTGCACCACGGACGTCCATGGACCCCAGGTCGGACGTCCGTGAAAATCTGTCCCAACGTCTTAAGTGACGTAATTGTCCTTTTTATCCTTAGATTATGTCCTTTTGTAAGTTACCATTTAGAGTAATATAGTACTTTTCCATATTATGATGTTTCTATTTGTAACTACTATAAAAGGTAATTTTGTAAGCTATTTTTTACACTTGTTGATTGAATGAAAATTATGCTTTACATTTGGCTTGAGATGAGCTTGAAGAGAGAGTCTTCTTCCCCATGTGGGTTTGGTGTGAGGCCTATGTTACTTTGATTTTTCACTTTGCATTTTGTTCTTATTTGATCCCCTATTTTCTCTTTGAATCTTTTGCATTCTCTTTTCCCTCTCTCAATTGATTTTCCCATTTCCCAATTCCCAACCCTAGATCTAGAGTAACCTTGATGTCCATCCTTATGGATCGACTCCAATCCTAGCCCATCGATCCATAACCGTTGTTGAACTCGAGGTTGCTCGATTTGAGCCGTTAGCCGTTTCGATTCCAAAGCCCTAGCAAGAAGCTACCGATTTCACGAAGAACTACGATCTAAGGCCCCTACTTAGACGAAGCGAGAGTCCTATCTCTCGGATCGCCTCTTCCGCCATCCTAACGGATCCCACGCGTTGGATTGGAACCTACGTGAACCAAAGCATGGGCACCTAAGCGGAATCCTGAGAAACCCCTAAGCAATTAATCACTTTAATTTGTGATTAATTGCTTAATTAATTAGTTTAATTTCGACAAATCATCACATCATGGGCATCCACAGATTTCAGGGTCATTGTCCCACGTCAGTTTTGGTATCAAAGCTTAGGTTATAGGTTAGGGCATATGTGTGTCATGTGATTTTATTTCATTTTATGTTCATGTTTGTGTGTTCATTTGCACGTCTGTTTTGTGTTTGACAAAATTCCTCACTCACGTGCGTTGCATATTTGCATGTCATTTTAATTTTATTGCGTTTTGTCCCATTTGTGTGTTCAATTGCATGCACGTCACATGTTCGACAAAATCACCCACTCATTTGTGTGTCCATATTAGTGTGCTCATTTGTGCGCACACCGTGTGTTTGGTAAAATTCTTCACTCATTTGTGTGTCATTTTAACTTCATTAAATTTTAAGCTCATTTATGTTCATCAAGTGTGCATGTCTTGTGTTCGACAAAAGTGTTTATTCATTTTGGTTCACATGTGTAGGTCATTTCGATGTCATTTGATTTTATGTCATTTGTGTGCACATCTAGTGTTTGAAAAAAAAAAAAAAAATCCTTAGTCATTTTGGTTCACATGTGTATGTCATTTTGATTTCGTTTGTGTAGTTACATTTGTGTGCACATATCGTGTTTGATAAATTACTCATTCACTTGTGGGTCATAGTTGTTTGTTCTTTATAGAACACGTGTTTAGTGTGTCGTGGCCACCATGAGTACGAGTGAAATTGTCGATGTTCTTAGGAGCATCCAAGCCACGATGATTGCGATGAATGAGAGGGAACTAGCCAAACAAGGAAACCGTTACCCTCCAAATCATAGGCGAAGTCCCGAAAGTGGTGATGAGATTAGACTTAGGGGACACTCACATCATTGTGAACCCGAACATGATCTTGATAGAAAACCTCTAAGGTCTATTCAAGTTCAAGCCTCGGATTTCAAGGGTATGGCAAACCTTAAATCCTTTGTGGGATGGTTGTTTAGCATAGAGGAGTATTTTGACTCGTATGATGTGTTGGATGGGTGTAAGGTTGAGTTAGCCAAGACGAGGTTGGTGAGTCATGCCAAAACCTATTTGGCAAATGTGGAGTTTCGATGCAAGTCGCTTCGAAGTAAGCCCATCACACGATGGGAGGACATGAAGGAGCGACTTATCGAGAAGTATGTTCCTTTCACGCACCGCCACTTTCTACGGTGTTTAGAAGCTAAAATGGATAAGTGTCGTGATTTTTGCAAGTTTGAGTCTAGGAGCATCTACACTAAAGAGAGCTCTAATTCCGGGGTTCAACCATTGAAACCTACGAGTACTCCTACGAATCCCCAAATTGATAACGGGAAAGGAGCGATCAATGACATCCCCAAAACTAGTGGTCGCAACAAATGTTACAAGTGTCATGGATTTGGACACTTTGCATACCAATGCCCCACAAAATTTTTCGCTCAAAATTTATTGATGAAAAGAGAGCGTTCTAAGGAGCCGTAAAATGTGAATGTGGGAGAGGATGTGTATGACCTTAGTACCGTTGTCAGTGAAGAGGAAATAAATGAAATCGAAGAAAGTCTAGATTGCATTGAGGAGACTTCTATTTCCCTTGTGACTAGTGATGTAGAGTCCCCCGCACATGAGCCAACTAAGTCAACCACGCACGATTCGACCGAGTCATTTACACATGATTTGTTAGTGTCCATGAAGTCAATTGTACACGAGTTCATGTTTGTAAAGTCGAGTGCACTTGAGTCTTTGGTGTTGGTCGAACCGAGTACACACGAGCCAGTCAAGTCACTTACCCATGAGTCATTGGAGTCCGTTGAGTCGAGTCCACATGAGCCGTTAGTGTCACTTGATTCAATCACACATGAGTCACTAGTGTTAATAGAGTCCACTACACGTAAGTCGTGAGTGTCACATGCACACGAGAGTATCGAGTCCATGGATGCACATACACCTCATAGTCTCAAGTTGCATACCGCTTCACATTCACAGTCTTGTTGTGAGTCAAGTTTTGAGTCTCATTCCGCATTGCATGTCGAAATTATGCTTAAAATTAATTGGTGCAATGAAGATTCCAAATTATGGGTGGATTTGCCTATGAGTTTCAAGGAAATCCAAATAAGTGGCCATGAAATGGTTCAGGTTAAGCCTGAACGATTCCCATCGGGGATCGTGAAGAAGTCCCAAACCTGCGTTGTCGGGTCTTTTAAGATGGTGGCAAGGAGTGGACCTGAGGGATATGTGCTTGAGCTACCTCAAGGTATGAGGATTAGATCAACACTCAATGTGGAAGACCCAGTCCCTCATCTAGGCTCAACCCCACTTCCTAAAACTCATTTTCAAACGTCCTTTCTTTGGGCACCAATCCCGATCCCACAACCCCTATCTTTTCCCCCTCCGAGCAAGATGAACAATGAGATCATTGAGAAGATCTTGGATGGTCCTGTGACATTCCCCGATGGCAGAGGATTTCAAGGCTATTTTATGAAGAGGGTTAGTAAGTTGATTTTCGAGAGTGGATGGGCCAGCCATGAGAGAGTTCACCACCTGAGTTCTTATATTTCCTGCAGATATCACAATCACACTTCTTTGGTGATGAGGTCCTTCAGGACCGGGAGAGTTGCAGAGAAGCTTCAAAAATACTTGGTAGAGTGGGTTGGCAAGCCGGGTTGTTGGGTTCGTCGAGAGGAGGTTTACTGCGTGCCCCGTGACATAATCAACATAGGTGAGGATCATTCGACACCGATTGCTTGGGCTAGTTGCGAGGAGTTCCATCGTTTGGGTCTCAATACACTTGATCAGTACTACATGCGTGTTTCATCGGAAATGAAACCTTTTGGGTCTGAGGGAATTGATGGGGACACCGACACCGACCGATGTCACGAGCCAGTTTCATCGGTGATGAAACATTTTGGGTATGGGAGAATTGACAGGGACGCTACCAACAAGAACTTAGGGTTCAGGCCGTATAAGGTGTATCAACGGCGAAAGAAGCGGCTGAACGGCTAAGAAACGTCAAGAACCACCAAGGGAAGGCCTTGGAGTTCAACTTGGGAGCACCAGGCATCAGCAGGCGACGGACGTCCGTGGTTCCAGGACAGACGCCCGGATTTCGAGGTGCTCACTGTTTAGTGAGCACAGACATCCGTAGTGCACCACGGATGTCTGTGGACCCCAGGTCGGACGTCTATGAAAATCTGTGCCCCAACGTCTTAAGTGATGTAATTGTCCTTTTTATCCTTAGATTATGTCCTTCTGTAAGTTACCATTTAGGGTAACATAGTACTTTTCCATATTAGGGTGTTTCTATTTGTAACTACTATAAAAGGTAATTTTGTAAGCTATTTTTGGCACTTGTTGATTGAATGAAAATTATGCTTTGCATTTGGCTTGAGATGAGCTTGAAGAGAGAGTCTTCTTCCCTATGTGGGTTTGGTGTGAGGCCCATGTTACTTTGATTTTTTACTTTGCATTTTGTTCTTATTTGATCCCCTATTTTCTCTTTGAATCTTTTGCATTCTCTTTTCCCTCTCTCAATTAATTTTCCCATTTCCCAACCTTAGATCTAGAGTAACCTTGATGTCCATCCTTATGGATCAACTCCAATCCTAGCCCGTCGATCCATAACCGTTGTTGGACTCGAGCTTGCTCGATTTGAGCCGTTAGCCGTTTCGATTCCAAAACCCTAGCAAGGAGCTACCGATTTCACGAAGAACTACGATCTAACGCCCCAACCTAGACGAAGTGAGAGTTCTATCTCTCGGATCGCCTCTTCCGCCATCCTAACGGATCCCACGCGTCGGAATGGACCCTACGTGAACCAAAGCATGGGCACCTAAACAGAATATTGAGAAACCCCTAAGATATCGCTTTAATTTGTGATTAATTGCTTAATTAATTAGTTTAATTTTGGCTAATCATCATATCATGGGCATCCACGGATTTCAGGGTCGTTGTCCCGCGTCAATTGGCCTTGCACCAAACCCTACACTAGGGGAAGGAGAATTTTCAACGAACTCAAGAGATAGCACAAAGCAATCAATATTCAAAATAGCATAGATTAAAACCTGCTAATTTATAATGTATATTTATAAGAAAGGAAATTGACGCGGGACGACCCTAAATTACGTGAATGCCCATGATATGCAAATTTGTTGAAATTTAACTAATTAATTGAACAATTAATCACAAATTAACACGATACCATAGAGTTTCGTAGGATTCCGCTTAAGTGACCATGCTTGATTCACGTAGGGTTCAATCCGACGCACGAGATCCGTTAGGAAACGTGGAAGAAGCGATCCTAGAGATAGAACTCTAGCTCCTTCTAGGTTAGGGCGTTCGATCATAGTTCACGGTGGAGTCGGTAGTTCCTCGCTAGGGCTTTTGAATTGAAGCGATTAACGGCATAAATCGAGCAAGCTTGTAACAACTGAGATTTTTCGTTATTTAGTCCTTAATTATTTGCTAGATTTGTAATTATGAGTAGTTTGATTAATTCATTGTTATGCATAAATGTAATGCGTACTTTATTTTATAATGACTCATGATAATTACTTAATCTAATTAATATACCCTAAAAGCCCTTAAATATGTGTTAGTAATAATTGGGGTGCATTTAGTAATGCTTAATGGACTTTTAAAGTATGTTAATAAATTAACTAAAGACCCATTAAGTAACTAAAGACCCATTAAGTAATAAAAGACCCAATAACTAATTAAAGACCCATTAAGTAATTAAAAGACCCAATAACTAATTAAAGACCCATTAAGTAATTAAAGGTCCATAGAATCACTTAAGACTCATGTAAGAAATTCTAAATAGAATTAGATCTTAAATAAGAAACTTTAAAATATTCTAAATAGAGTTAGATATTAAATAGGAAACCTTAAAGCATTCTAAATAGAATTAGATCTTAAATAGGAAACTTCAAAGTATTCTAAATAGAGTTAGATATTAAATAGGAAACCTTAAAGCATTCTAAATAGAATTAAAAATAAAATTGGAAATCATAAAGTATTATAAATATAGAGATTAAATTACAGAATTTTATATAACTCTTATTACCTAATAACCTTAAAGAGAGAAAGAGAGAAAATTCTAGAGAAGGAGGAGAATTAGAGGAAGAACCCTAGAGTTTTTGGTTTGAAGGCTTAGAAGAATGCAAGAGAAGCCTACAACGCGACTGGTTTTCCGATTAGTGCTTCGGATTGGATCAAGGGAGAGAAGTTATATAAATATTTTACGCGAAGACTAGAGGTATGGAAAAATCATATTGAGATTAATCGGAAACGTAGATAACACAAAATAAAATAGAAATTAGAGTTTATTTCATTTAATGAATATCTTTCATATTAGATTGATAAATTTTTATGCTTAATCGTGGGTTTTCAATGGTACACGAGGTTGTGATTGATCACGAAAATCTGTGCAGAATCCAGAATCCAAAATCTGTTTAGAATCAAGAATCTGTCCAGAATCTGTCCAAAATCCAGAATCTATTTGGAATCCAAAATCTGTCCAGAAACTAGAATCTGTTTAGAATCAAGAATCTGTCAAGAATCCAGAATCTGTTTGGAATCCAGAATCTGTTCAGAATCCAGAATCTATCCAGAATCCAGAATTTGTCTAGGATGCAAGCAATGAATTTTTATTCAAATAATATCTACATTTAATCATCATACTTAAACGTTTATTTATGTTCATCATTGTTTTGTTGCTTAGAATCCATGCAAGCTAGGATGTTTGATTTACACAACATGAAACAAGTAGGAATCGATAGAGATTACATATTTATGATGTGTTAAGCCTAAACAAGTGAAAGAGCTATTGCATGATCGATTGATTTCAAATTTTTCCATGCATGTACATTCATAGCATTCAAAAAAGTGAAAAGATATGTTTACGACATGACACATGAAAATAAAATATTTCTGTGATTATGATAGAATTCCTTTGGGCTTATGTTAGAGGAATTAACATGAATAAGAATGACAAGTAATAAAAGTTATGCATCCATGCATTAATGATAAGACTGAAGGGATGGAGAAGGTCTTTAATTTTAAGCTTACTACTTAACTGAAGAGAAGTTATGTGAAGGTTAACGTAGATATTAATCGAAGGATCAGAGAAGATTAGGATAATGATGGGGAAGAAGACTCACTCTTCAAAGCTCCTCTCAAGCCCAAAATGCAATGCACTTTTCATTAAAATTCAACAAGTACCAAAAATGCTTTATAGTAATTATAAATGGGAATAACCCTAAAATAGAAAAGTATCATGTTACCTTAAAAGGTAGCTTGCAATGACTCGCTCGAGCGGGCTTGGTTCACGCTCGAGCGGGAATCTTTACGGAAGGTCACTCGAGCGATAACCAAGTTATCGATAGAGCGACAACTAGGGATCACTCAAGAAAATTTTGGCCGAAAGTTTTGGTCTTCATTCCTAATGCTCCCTCGTTCGAGCGACAATGGCCGAGAGTTTACCCGTGTTTCTGATCCATTCTCGCTTGAGCGAGAATGGTGTTCGCTCGAGCGAACCTGGGCAGGGACTCTCCTTTTGGGCTGATCCTTAGGGCCTGTCCTCGGTGGATCTTGGCGCTCCATGGTTCCTCCGTCGCTTCTTCCGCTGATACACTTTGTACAGTTTGAAACCTTGGTCATCGGTGGCGGCGTCCCCATCAATTCTCTCATACCCAAAATGTTTCATCACCGATGAAACTGGCTCGTGGCATCGGTTGGTTATGGCTCCTACGTTGCTTCCTCTACTGCCGGTACACCTTGTGTGGCTTGAAACCTAGGTCCGCAAAGGCGGCGTCCCCATCAATTCCCTCGGACCCAAAAGGTTTCATCTCCGATGAAACATGCATGTAGTAGTGGTCACGTGTATCGGAACTCGAACAGTGGAACTCCTTACAACTAACCCAAGCAATCTCGGCACGCCGCGTCGTATGATCATTATCTCGGTCGATCGTATCAGGGCACAAGGTAATCCTCTTCTCGACGAACCCAAAAACCCGGCTTGCCAGCCCACTACTAGATATTTTTTAAGCTTCCCATCAACTCTTTCGGACCCGAAAGTCTTCGTCACCGATAAAGTGTGATCATGATATCGGTCGAAATATTGGAACTCAAGCGATGAACTCTCTCATGATTGGCCCATACACTCTCGGAAGTCTGACTTACTAACCCTCTTCATCTCATAAGCCATAAGCTCTCTGTTGTTGGTGAATGCCACAAGATCATCCGAGATCTTCTCAATGACCTCGCTACTCATCTTGTTCCGAGGAGGAACAGATAGGGGTTGTGGGATCGGGATTGGCGCACAAAGAAAGGACGCTTAAAAAGGAGTTCTAGGAAGTGGGGTTGAGCCTAGATGAGGAACTTAGTCTTCTACATTGAGTGTTGAACTAACCCCCATACCTTGAGGTAGCTCAAGCACATATATCTTAGGTCCACTCCTTACCACCATCCAAAAAGATCTGGCAACGCAGGTTTGGGACTTCTTCGCAATCTCCGATGGGAATCATTCAAACCTAACTCGAACCACTTCATGGCCACTTATTTGAATTTCTTTATAGCTCACAGGCAAATCCACCCATAATTTGGAATCTCCATTGCATAAATTAATTTTAAGCGTAATTCGGCATGCAATGCGGAATGAGTCTCAAAACTTGACTCACAACAAGACTCGGAAGGTGAAGCGGTAGGCAACTCGAGACTATGATGTGTATGTGTATCTATGGATTCGATACTCTCATGTGTATGCGACGTTAACGACTCACATGTAGTGGACTCTATCAACACTAGTGATTCATGAGTAGTGAACTCTACCAACATTAGTGACTCATATGTGATCGAATCAAGTGACACTAATGACTCATGTGGACTCGACTCAACGGGCACCAACAAGTCGTGTATAACCAACTCTACGGGCACCGATGACTCATAGGCAAGTGACTTGATTGGCTTACGTGTGGGCGACTCCACATCATTACTCACAACAGAAATAAAAGTATTTTCAATGCAAGCTAGACTTTCTTCGATTTCCTCTATTTCCTCTTCACTCACCACGGTACTAGGGTCATACATAATTTCTTCCACTTTGGCATTTTCCGGCTCCTTAGAGCATTCTCTTTTAATCGATAAATTTTGAGCGAAAAATTTTGTGGAACATTGATAGGCAAAGTGCCCAAATTCTTGACACTTGTAACATTTGTTGCAACCACTAATTTTGGGGCTCTCATTGATCGCTCCTTTCCCGTTATCAATTTGGGGGTTCGTAGGAGTACTCTCCGGTTTTAATGGTTGAACCCCGAAATTAGAGTTCTCTTTAGTGCAGGTGCTCCTAGACTCAAACTTGAGAAAATCACGACACATCCATTTTAGCTTCCAAACACCGTAGGAGGTGGCGGTGCATGAAAGGAACATACTTTCGGTAAGTCGTTGGTTCATATCCTCCCATCGTGTGATGGGCTTACTTCGAAGTGACTCACGTCGAAACTCTGCATTAGCCCAATAGGTTTTGGTATGGCTCACCAACCTCGTCTTGGCTAACTCAACCTTACACTTATCCAACACATCATACGAGTCAAAATACTCCTCTATGCTCGACAACCATCCCACGAAGGATTTAGGATTCGTCGTACCCTCAAAATCCGGGACTTCGACTTGAATAGACCTTAGAGATTTTCTATCAAGATCATGTGCGGGTTCACAATGATAGGAGTGTCCCCTAACTCTAATTTCATTGTGGCTTTCGAGACGTCGCCTAGGATTTGGAGTGTGACGGTTTCCTTGTTTGGCTAGTTCCCTCTCATTCATCGCGATCATTGTGGCTTGGATACTCCTAAGAACATCGGCAATCTCACTCGTACCCATGGTGATCACGACGCAATAAACAAGGGAACTACGATGAACAAGCAACTATGAGCCAAAAGCAATTGAGTAATTTTAACAAACACAAGGTGAACACACAAATGTGATGTACACAAACGACATCGAAATGACATACATATGTGAATCAAAATGAATGAGGACTTTTGTCAAACACTAGACGTGCACACTAATGAACACAAATGAAATAACATGCAATAAAATTGAAATGACATGCAAATAGGCCCTAACCTAAAACCTAGTCTCATAGAGCAAAACTGAAGTGGGACAACGACCCTAAATTACGTGAATGCCCATAATATGCTATTTTGCCAAAATTTAACTAATTAATTGAACAATTAATCACAAATTAACGTGATACCTTAGGGTTCTGCTTAAGTGACCATGCTTGATTCACGTAGGGTTCAATTCGACACGCGAAATCCGTTAGGAAACGCGGAAGAGGCGATCCTAGAGATAAAACTCTAGCTCCTTCTAGGTTGGGGCGTTTGATCGTAGTTCGCGGTGGAGTCGGTAGTTCCTCGTTATAGTTTTTGAATTGAAGCGGTTAACGGTACAAATCGAGCAAGCTCGACCCCAACAACGGTCATGGATCGACGGGCTAGGATTGGATTCAATCCACATGAATGAGAATCAAGGTTGCTATAGATCTAAGGTTTGGGAATTAAAATAATCAATAAAAAGGCGAAAAGGATACAAGAGATTAATGAGAAAATAGAAAGATTAAACAAGAACAAGGAATAAAGAGAAGATCAAAGATAACATGGGCATCACACCCTTGGCCTCACACCAAACCCACATGACAAAGAAGACTCACTCTTCAAAGCTCCTCTCAAGCCCAAAATGCAATGTACTTTTCATTAAAATTCAACATATGCCAAAATGGCTTCCAAAAAGATGCTTTATAGTAATTACAAATGGGAATGGCCCTAAAATAGAAAAGTACCATGTTACCCTAAAAGGTAGCTTACAATGAATGCAAAAAAGAAAACAAAAAAGAGGACAAAAAAGGACAATTCTCGTCACGTGACTCGCTTGAGCGAGTTTGGTTCCCGCTCGAGTGGGAATCTTTACAGAAGGTCGCTCGAGCGATAACCAAGGGTCGCTCAAGCTACAACTAGGGATCGCTCAAGCGAATTTTGGCCGAAAGTTTTGGCCTTGATTCCTAGAGCTCCCTCGCTCGAGCGACAATAGGCCGAGAGTTTGCTCGTGTTTCTGAACCATTCTCGCTCGAGCGAGAATGGTGTTTGCTCGAGCTAACCTGGGAAGGGACTCTCCTTTTGGGCTGATCCTTAGGGCCTCTCCTCGGTGGATTTTGACACTCCATGGTTCCTCCATCGCTTCTTCTGCAGGTACATTTTGTATGGCCAGAAATCTAGGTCCTCGGTGGCGGCGTCCCCATCAGAAACCCTAAGAAAAAACTCCTAATTAACCGTTAAAATTTTATAATCTAACGGTCACAATTAATTTCACCATTAATCCCATCTTTTTATTATGCGAGCACTTTTGAAGGGTCAAACGATGTCCAATTGACACAAAATTAGTCTTGTTTGAAAACTTATCGAAGTAGCTTTCCAACAAGACAAGAAACGCGTCATTCCGACATGTATTGAAGGAGTTATGATCACTTTTCTAATGGTTGCACTGAAAGCGACGAAATTAATAGTCACATACATATATATATATATATATATATATATATATATATATATATATATATATATATATATGTGTGTGTGTGTGTGTGTGTGTGTGTGTGTGTGTGTGTGCGTGCTTGACCCTAAATAGTTTAAATAAGAAAACTAATCCTAAATTAAAAGAACCTTAATGAAAAAGGAAACTAAACTTAGACACAATTGCAAAACTAGCAAAATCCGGGCCGATCTCGTGCGCGTCTCTCATATGTTTAGATCTTCACGTGTGTGGCGCGCACGAGCACATGGGTCTTCAATTGCCTATCCACAAGATTTTGAGTGTCTTCATGCGCTTCTTCCGCCTCCGGTACACCTTATGAGCTTGTGCGAGCACGATGTCCCCATCAAAAAGTATATTGTTGGATGTAGATGGATATATATAGTTAAGAATCTTTCTGATGGAACTACCGATAGACTAAAAGTTCGGTTAGTGGCAATGGGATACTCTCAGTCTTAAGGTATTGATTATTCAAAGACCTTTTCTCACTTGGCCAAACTCAATTTCAGTCATATTATTATTTCCTCTGCAATTAATCTATTGTGCCCTCTTTACCAGCTTGATATGAAGAGCGTTTCCCGTCATAGTGACTTACAAGAAGAGGTTCATATGGAACAACCACCAGGTTATGCTGCTCAAGGGGAAGATTTATCTAAGGGTTGTTGCCCAAGGAGGGCAACATATGGCCTTAAATAGTCCCCTCGAGTGTGGTTCAATAATTCAATAAAGTTGTCACCTTTGAATTTCATTGGAGTCAAGTATACCACTCAATTTTGATTTGGTAAAGCAATCATAGATATATAGTATTGGTGGTATATGTCGATGACATCGTGTTTACTAACAATGACAGTAAAGGAATCGAGGATCTCAAGATATCTGATAGAGAAATTCTACAGTACATACCTTGGATAGCCTTCATATTTTTTGGGGATTGAAGTTGCCAGATCGAAGGCAGGCATCAACTTGTCATGGAGAAAATAGGTCATTGATTTGTTGAAATATATAGGATTGCAAGAGACCAAGACTCTTAAACCCCCTGGATCCATTCCCAACCTCAATTGGAAGCTCCCGACCGTAGCCTTTTATACAAGTCGAATGGGGATACCAGAGTTCAAGGTTATTCAAGATTTTCCATCTGAATTGTATATTTGTCAGTGGCAATCACATTGCACCGAAGATTAAGAAATAGGCTTATGGCTAGATCAAGTGTTGAGGGCAGCATACTAAGTGTGAATTACTTTGGTTGAATATGCTTATGACAGAAATGGGGCACAAAGTGGATAACCAGATAAACATAAAGCTACTGAATGTGTCGATCTTGTATTCCATGAAAGAATAAAGCATATTAAAGTAGATTGTCATTATAATTTTGAAAAGGTGACAGTAATGAGATCTCCACTCCATACGCCAAATGTGTATATCAATTGGCTGATACGTTCACCAAGGCACTTGTGTGAAAGCAATTGCATTGGGTCTTCTCCAAGTTGGGGATTAATGATATTTATGCGTCGACTTGATGGGGAGTGCTAGAGTTAATTTAAAATGCTTAATTTTATATTTACAACAATTAGTCTTGAGCATATGCATTGTTTAGCATATTAGTCAGTGAAAGGTAGTCTAGGCATTTTTGTTTTTTCATAAATGGCTATTCTGTAAATAATATAAAATGATTATTAATTAAAGAGTAGTTAGAGGGCTGTAGAGAATGCTGCATGTAGCTATTCTCTCTCAAATTTTGCTCACATCTCTCTCCTCCATTCTCACTTCTCTTTTTCTATTTTTCCTTATTTCTTCATTGTTTCTTCCTTATCTTTTACAAGGCTAAACATTTTTTTTCAAATGCCCTTCCAACCCACGTCCTATAAGGGAATGAGTTTTCTTTACTAAAATGCCCTATCAGTTGCCACTTGTTTTTTCTGCTGCTACTTACATAGCTTCAGGTAGTCGCAATACTTTATTGCGCCTACCTGTATAAACCTAAAAAATAACCAACAGAGTTTATTATAGTTGGAAGAAGAGTGCACCCATTAGTTTCCGTTCAGCTCGCTATAACCATATTCATCTTTTTCAACAAGCTTAAAAAATGCTAATGAAGGTTACTTATTGATTATCCCTACTTTTATTTATTTATTTTTTGTTTATTCATTTCTTCTTGTTATTAATAGTAGATTTTATTCATTACTTTTTGTTATTAATAGTAGATTTTATTTGGTTTTTAGTTTAATTTTCAGAACTAAGACTCTTAATAGGGATATTTTAGCATTTGTTCTCATGGCAGCTGATAGATTAGAACGTATGATAGCTACAGGGAGAAAGACTGAAATGAACAGAGCAGTGCAAAGGGATTACGAGGGAATAATTTTGATGCCATCCAAATAATATTGCACCCATTTATAGTATTTAGCTAATTTTAGGTTCAAATAAGTGGTGTTGTGCATGAATCCTCATGCATTTATACATAAATCTCTCTTTTTGTTTTGGTTTATACTTTATACAGGTAGCAACATTAATTTATTACAGCTACCTGTAAGGAACCGCAGGTTTTTTCTGCCATTTTAGTTTTTTAAAAATGCCCAGACCCTTAGTGGGCTGGAAGGGTGTTTTTGAAAACATTGATTAACAATAAAGAGTTCTATGGGGAAGCCTACCTATTGAGGATTATATTGAAATACACCCAAATATTCAAGGTGTTTGTGTAATTCTCCCTTCAATAAGCACATATTATTCATTATGATGAGGAAAACCGTATCCCTCAATATTATAAGATCAGATCATTGGATGAGAACCCCCTTAGCACTCCGATTTTGTGTGTCGGAACACCACCCAAAATCATATTGATTTTATAATATCAATGTGCAGTTTTCTACCGTCCGTGTTAAAACACAATGATAAACAGTGATTAAGAGCACTGATCTGCTGGGATCTGTTATAAAATACTAGCCAAATACTCTATAATCTGAATATTGTAATCCCAAGACTGAATATGGTAGAAATGGAACAGTGATTTAGTGTAATGACCCATAAATTTGAACCCGAACTAGACCGACCCCGTGTACGTGTCCGGTACGGCAACCGATGTCACCATAGGCTTTTAATGGGATTAAAGTTAGAGTTTGATTGAACCTTTAGTGTGAAAGCCATGCACCGACTCGCAATGTGCCGCTCAACACCGAAATCGAACCCTAAGTAAGTAGATATTTACTTTGGTTTTTGTCTGTTTATAAAAGAGGGGAAGGCTTCTCAAGGAAGCCATTCCCGTTTGCAAACTTAGAGAAAGAAGGAGAGTGAGAGCTAGAGAGAACCGACCCAACCTTTTGAAATCCGTCTCCTTCCCAAGCTCTTGTGAGATTTGTATCGCGTGATCGCCGTAAGCTCAGCCATTTGTGATTCCCGACCATTAGAAACCCCTTTGTGTTATTTGAAACCCTTGAGCTTGAAGATAGTGTGAGCCAACCTCCGCGGACGCGTCTTCAACACTTCAAAAGGGTTAGGATCGATACGTGTGAATAGAGAAAGTCACCGTGAGCTCGTGAGAACAATCGCAGCGGGAATCGCTGTTGAAATTCGAAGGTTTCGTTCCAAAACCCCTTTTAGGGCAACATTCCTCAACCGCGAAATCGATCGGTGAAAGGTACGATCTAGTTGATATTAGTGATTTAGATTTGTAGAATAATGTTTGGTTTATTGATTGAATGATGCGTGGAAAGTTTGGGTGAAGAATGGCGAGAAATCGCGATGAAAAAATGGGTTTTAGAAACTTAGAAATCTCAGAGTTCTGTAACTTGCGCAACCGAGCTTCGAAACTCGCTGGGGCGAGTAGCCTTCAGAAGGGCTCTTGAGAATTTCTTACGCCCGAGAGGTAAAATCCAGTGAACCTCTGTGTCTCGCATGCCCGAGCTTAAGTGTTCGCTCGCGCGAGGCCTCGCGTGCCTATCTCCAGTAGGCAAAAATCCAGTCGGTTGTGCGAGATCCGATGTGTTTGTGAGCTCGCGTGCCCGAGGTCTGTACCTCACCCGCACGAGAAACAGAGTTGAGTCTGTTTGGCTTATTTCTTCGAATTTTGTTTGAATCTTTTGCTTATATGCTACTAGACCTTTGATATATGGTCATTAATTGTCTTAGGTTATGTTGTGAGCCTCGACACCGTCTGTTTTGGTATGTTTTGCTTCGGTTTACGTGAAATCACGCTGAGGTAGGAGAATCTCATAATCACTTGCATTCTATTTTAATTCATATGGATATTTTCTAATATGATCTTTGAACTTTGCATATGATATCTAAACCTTGCATCTGTAAACTTGAATATGATTAGGAACTTTGAAAATCCGAATCCGTCCTGAATCTGAAATCTGAAACTTTGAATTATGTATTAGAATTCACATTTGACTTATGTGTTAGAATCTGCATCTAATTTATGATTCACCTGAACGGCCCCTCAATTCCTGAACAATTTCCTGACACAAGTTACCCTCATAACGAAGGGGCTTGTTGCACTCCTGAAAAAGGGTTCATGAACGACGATGGTAGGTAGGAGTCCCATCGGTATTATTCCTGCTCTCGAGATATAGTAACTTGAGAGGTAGATTAAGTTGAGACTTAAGTCATGAATTCGATAAGCTTTGCATGTAAGAACTAAGAACAATGAGCATCTGAACTCTTTACCTGTTTTTGAATTTTCTTTGATACTTAGAATATGAACTTGCATCTGAACATTGTCTTTGAAATTCATTCATCTAGTCTGTTTTGAATACCTGTTTTGGACATAAGATGCTCTGAAATATGTTTTGAAAACCATGTCAGTTGAGATACAATGTAATTGATGAGTTTCTTCTATTGAGTTTAGATGGTTAGCTCACTTCGACTATACGTCACAGGTACTGATTCTGGCATAGCGGCTCGGGGCTACGAGAGCGATCCGGACTATGTCCCTGAGGAAGAGTCTGAGATTCCTCCAGAGGAATTCTTCCCTGGTTAGGATCCTTCTTGTTTTGTGCACTTTTTGTGGGGTTAGACTTGGGCTTGGTACGTTCGGCCTATTATGTTTTGTATATTTTTGGATTCATGTAATTATACTTATTCTTTTGCGAACCATGTTTAGGTGATGGTCGGCCATCACCGGTGGCTCTTTTCGGCTCTTCTGCCCATGGTTTTGCCTGGGGTTAGAATCGTCTTTTTGTTCCGCTTTCCTTATAGAAATGAAGCTTCTTGCGTATTTACTCTAATGTTTGTTTGTGTTTCGTCCGGCTTATTGTTAAATCGATAGGTTGGCGAGCCGGCCTTTCATATACCTCTAGGATTGGAAAAGTCAGGTCGTCACAGTTGGTATCAGAGATATGGCTCTAGATCCGGAATTCCATAGGACTGTGGGCATGATTGTCATTACAATCAATACTGATCAAATGTTATTGTTGTTTAACAATGATAGATCAGCATGGCCCCAAGGTTTCGAGGTAGAGGAAGAGGAAGAGACGGATCTAGGACGGTTCCATTGACGAACGTTCTCGAAGGAGTTGGTACATCTGGAGGCATTGGCCACCAATATGGTTCAACAAACAGCATCCATGGCTCAGCAGACTGCTGCGATAGCTCAGCAGGCAGACATTTTTAACAGCTAGACATCAACCCTCCGAGTTTGCAGAGTTTAGGAGGATACGTCCTCCTAATTTTTCGGGTCAGATTGATCCGATTGAGGCAGAAGGTTGGCTGAACGAGATGGTGAAAATCTTCAAGGTGTTGCAATGCACCGAAGTTGAGAAGGTGCGCTGGGTAACCTTCAAGTTGGACGGGGAGAACCCCTAGTGGAAGTCAGTATCTAGGATTAGGGAGCTGGAAATTCCCAATACGCCATGGACCTGGGCGGAATTTATAGAGATGTTTAATGATAAGTACTTTCCCAGGATCATACGGCACCAGTGGAAAGTCCAATTTATAAGGCTGGAGTACAACAAGATGACAGTGCGAGAGTACGAGGCTGAGTTCGATAGACTGTCGAGATTTGCACATCATCACGTGGCTACCGAGTCGATGAGGGCCAGGAAATTTCAGATGGGCTTGAGGCCAAATATTCTGGAGAGGATCTCGGCTTTTGAACTTGAGACATATGCAGGGGTGATTAGTAAAACCCTTATCGTTGAGGACATTGATAGGATGTACAAGAGGAGAGACCAGCAGAATAAGGAAAGAGCTGAACAGGGTCAGACAAGTGCCTATGATCAGGCAAACAAGAGGCCCAAGTTTACGAGACCGCCAGTATATCCTACTCAATCGGCGTACTCGAGACCTGCAGCTTCTTCTGAGCCGACCTCCTATCAGAGACTGTCAGTGTCTGCACCTGTGCGATCCTTCCGACCAGTAGGTTCTACTGCGAGTGGGGCCTTAATGGCACAAGGATCCTCACGTGCTCCATCTTTTGCTCCGGTCACTTCATGTACACGGTGTGGGAAACCACACAAGACCGAGGATTGCAGGAGGAACACTGGAGCGTGCTTCCGGTGTGGCACGATAGGACATATGGTCAAGGATTGTCCTGAGGAAGACAAGGGAAGGACTACTTCGGCATCTACACAGAGATCGGCTCGACCTACCATTCAAGGCCGAACTTATGCCATGACAGCTCAGGATGCCAGAATGTCGAATGACATGATTCAAAGTATCATTAAAAGTTCAGATGTCAATTCTATTTTAGTTTCTATTTTGACTAAGTGTTCTATAATTTCTGTTAGTAAATCATGCATGAACACACACACCTTTTGAACATTTAATTGAAACTTATGTATTAATTAAAGGTACCCTAGTTATGCGTCGTGATGGAGACTTATGTAAAATTGAAGCACGAGTACTGATAAACCCCGAGTCTACTCACTCATTTGTCACTCCACTGTTCGCCGAGAAGTTGGGCATCGTCCCCAAGCCCCTTGATTTCATACTGGTAGTGTCCGTTCCTACAGGTAGCTCAGTGAGCACAAATACCGTGTCAATCAATGATTGTGATGATCGAAGACCATGAGACGATAACCGATCTGATCATATTAAGTATGGAAGGGTTCGATGTAATCCTAGGAATGGATTGGTTATCTGCTTATCATGCAAGCGTGGACTGCCTTCGGAAAGTTGTGTGACTTTCCGCCCTCCAAAGAGAAAATCCTTCCGATTTTGTGGAGTCAAATCCTGTGTGGCACCGTTTATCTCAGCTATTCGAGTAGAGCGTATGATGAGGAACGGGTGCTGCAGATAACTTGCGTACTTGCAAGATCATAAGAAGGAGAAGAACATTGCAAACATTACGGTTGCTTGAGTATCCAGATGTCTTTCCTGAGGATCTGCCTGGATTGCCACCTGACCGGGAGATCGAGTTCGCGATTGAATTAGCGTCAGGTACCGAACCATTGTCAAAAGCTCCGTATCGTATGGCGCCAGCTGAGTTGAAGGAACGCAAGGAACAATTTCAAGAGGTATTAGATAAAGGCTTTATCAGACCGTGTGTGTCTCCTTGGGGAGCACCGGTATTATTTGTGAAGAAGAAGGATGGGTCGATGTGTCTTTGCATCGATTACCACCAGCTAAACAAGTTGGCGATTAAGAATCATTATCCACTTCCGAGGATTGATGACCTCTTTGATCAGCTACAAGGTGCAAGGTTCTTTTCAAAGATTGATTTGAGGTCAGGATACTACCAGTTGAAGATTAAGGTGGAAGATATTCCAAAGACTACTTTCCGCACGAGGTATGGTCACTACGAGTTCCTGGTCATGCCATTTGGGCTAACGAATGCGCCAGCATTGTTCATGGACTTGATGAACCAAGTATTCAAACCACACCATGAAAAATCGGTGGTTGCTTTCATAGATGATATTCTTATCCATTCGAGAACAAGAGAGGAGCATGAGCAGCATTTACGAGTGGCTCTTCAAACACTCAGAGACCATCAGTTATATGCAAAACTCAGCAAGTGTGAGTTTTGGCTTGAGCAAGTTAGTTTCTTAGGCCATGTTGTCTTTGAGACTGGCATCAAAGTTGATCCAGCAAAGATTGAGTCAGTGGTGAATTGGGAGCAGCCGAAGACGGTTACTAAGTCAGTAGTTTCCTTGGTTTGGCAGGATACTACAGGAGATTCGTTGAGGGTTTCTCCAAGATATCAAGTCCGCTTACACAACTTACCAAAAAGAATGCTAAGTTTGATTGGACGGAGCAGTGCACGCAGAGTTTTCAGGAGCTCAAGAAGCGGTTGACTACTACGCCAGTACTTGTCATACCTTCAGGCAGTGGAGGTTTTGCGGTGTATAGTGATGCTTCATATGGGGGATTAGGTTGCGTGCTTAATCAGAACGAGAGGGTCATTGCTTATGGGTCTAGACAGCTAAAGGACCGCGAGAAGAATTACCCGACTCATGACCTTGAGTTGGCTGCAGTGATCTTTGCTCTAAAGATCTAGAGGCATTACCTTTATGGGGAGACGTTCGATATCTTTACAGATCACAAGAGCCTCTCAAGTATCTCTTCACGCAGAAAGAGTTGAACATGAGGCAGCTGCGATGGATGGAGTTCCTGAAAGACTATGATTGTGTCATCCAGTATCACCCTGGGAAAGTAAACGTAGTAGCGGATGCATTAAGTCGGAAGTTCTCTTCTCAGTTGTCACATCTCATTACGAGAGTGCACCGATGGCACCTACTGGAGGATATGGCCTTATGCAGAACGAGGTTTGACGTTAAAGGTTCAAGCGCTTTGATGGCTACGCCTTCGAGAACATCCGCAAGCTATAGATGACTGATGATGAGCTTATGGCTATCAGACGGGATGTGATTGGAGGAAGTAAAGCAGATTTATCCATCAGAGAAAACGAAACTTTATTATTTCGAGACCGAGTATGCGTACCAACTAGTACTGAGTTTCGGGACACCATTTTGGAAGAGGCTCACAAATATATGTACGTTATTCATCCTAAGAGTACCAAGATGTATCGGGATTTAAAGAAGAGCTTCTGGTGGAGAGGCTTAAAAAGAGATGTTGCTGAATACGTATGTCAGTAGGTCAAGGTTGATCATCGAAATCCATCAGGATTGTTGCAACCTTTACCTATACCCAAGTGAAAATGGGAGGCCATTTCTATGGACTTTATTCTGGGGTTGCCAAGGACACTGAGGAAGCACAATGCCATCTGGGTTATTGTGGATCGGTTGACTAAATCCACACACTTCCTGCCATATAATACAACGTGCACCGCCAGCAAACTCGCAGAGTTGTACCTCAAGGAGATAGTCAGGCTGCATGGTATACCGGTCAATATCGTATCCGACAGAGACCCGCTGTACATGTCTCCATTTTGGCAGCGATTTCAGAAAGGGATGGGTTCTAGGCTTGATTTCAGCTCGGCATTTCACCCTCAAACCGATGGGCAAACTGAGCGGGTGAACCAGATCATTGAGGACATGCTACGTGCTTACATGTTGGATTTCCAAGGGTCATGGGACTAACACTTACCTTTGATCGAGTTCGCCTACAACAATAGCTACCAGGCTAGCATCAGTATGACACCATTTGAGCCATTGTATGGGCGGAGGTGCAGGTCTCCACTTAATTGGAAAGAAGTGGGCGAAAAGCTCATTTTAGGCCCAGAGATCGTGGAGAGTACGACAGAGATAGTTCGGTTAATCCGCGAGAGATTACGCATTGCTCAGAGTCGTCAAAAGAGCTATGCCGACCTCAAACGGAATCATGTAGAGTTTCAGGTGTGCTTTGTAGCATTGGTCACCTTAATATTTTTGTGAAATGTGTTTTGTAGCTAATACTTGCGTTTCAGGTGGGAGACAATGCATTTGTCAAAATCTTGCCTACGAAAGGCGTGATGCGTTTCGGCAAACATGGGAAGCTAAGTCTGCGCTATGTTGGGCCCTTTGAGATATTGGGCCGAGTCGGCGAGATCGCTTACCAAGTAGCCTTACCGCCGCAACTATCTAGTATGCACAACGTATTCCACATGTCCATGTTGCGGAGGTATGTTAAAGACCCGACTCATGTGTTAGACTACCAGCCCATCGAGCTTCAGGAAGGTCTGACATTGATCAAGGAGCCAGTACAGATCTTGGACCACAAAGAACAGATCTTACAGACAAAGCGGATTCCTTTAGTTCTTGTGAAGTGGCGGAACCACTTTTCGGAGGAAGCCACTTGGGAACGGGAAGCCGAAATCCGCAAGCAGTTTCCACGTCTTTTTGAGTAAGATTTTTAAAAAATTTGTAAAAAATTATAATATATGACATATATAAGTACTTCAAACTGTTTACAGCTTTCTTATTCAAATAAACTCTTCTTTTAAATTGTAAGTTTACAAGGTTGGAAAAATTATTAGAACTTGGTTGTTCTACTTTATCTATTACTCATATACAATAAAAATTTTTACATAATTATCACTGCTTTGTTTAGACCCGAGTGAAAACTTAGAATGTGTGGGTTCCGTGTATGTGTATCTGTTATTCATTTTCAGTGAGAGTAATCAATTTGCATCCGTATGTGAACTCCGATTTCCGTAGACCTTGTGATTGGTTGTGATTCTGCAAGTTATCAGGTAGGTAATTTGTTTCCAAAGCCTGATTAAACCCTGTTCGAATATGTGTGTTTGTCTAATAAGAAAACGTGAGAGATATGTATGGTAAGTTTGAGTCACGATGGGGTTTCTTTTCCCAAGCAGGTGAAACTTGGAATGTAGGCGTCCATGTACGGATGCAACCCCTTTATGGTGTTATGGGATGCCACACGAAGTACATCCAGGTTACTACAGACCTCGTCCCCTGAAAAGCGTGGTTGGTAAAACCTATCGCACTGTGACCCATTTTCTTTAGATTTCAGACTGTTTTGATTATGCTTTGTTAAGGACTTTTGTGTGGAATGAGGGTTAACCGTAGACCTGTCTAAGTACGTATAGCATTTTCGAGGACGAAAATTCCTAAGGAGGGGAGAATGTAATGACCCGTAAATTTGAACCCGAATTAGACCGATCCCGTGTACGTGTTCGGTATGGCGACCGATGTCGCCATAGGCTTTTAATGGGATTAAAGTTTGAGTTTGATGGGACCTTTAGTGTGAAAGTCGCATACTGACTCGCAGTGTACCACTCAACATTGAAACCGAACCCTAGGTAAGTAGATATTTACTTTGGTTTTTGTTTGTTTATAAAAGAGGGGAAGGCTTCTCAAGGAAGCCATTCTCGTTTGCAAACTTAGAGAAAGGAGAGTGACAGCTAGAGAGAATCGACCCAACCTTTTGAAATCCGTCTCCTTCCCAAGCTCTTGTGAGATTTGTATCGCGTGATCGCCGTCAGCCATTTGTGAATCCCGACCATTATAAACCCCTTTGTGTTATTTAAAACCCTTGAGCTTGAAGATAGTGTGAGCCAACCTCCACGGACGCGTCTTCAACACTTCAAAAGGGTTAGGATTGATATGTGTGAATAAAGGAAGTCACCGTGAGCTCATGAGATCAATCGCGGCGGGAATCACTGGTGAAATCCGAAGGTTTCATTTCGAAAACCCTTTTTGGGCAACATTCCTCAACGGCGAAATCAATCAGTGAAAGGTACGATCTAGTTGATATTAGTGATTTAGACTTGTAGAATAATGTTTGGTTTATTGATTGAATGATGTGTGGAAAGTTTCGGTGAAAAACGGGGAGAAATCGCGATGAAAAAATGGGTTTTAGAAACTTAGAAATCGTAGAGTTTTGTAACTCGCGCGACCAAGCTTCAAAGCTCGCTCGGGCGAGCAGCCTTCAAAAAGGCTCTTGAGAATTTCTTACGCCTGAGAGGTAAAATCCAGTGAAACTTTGTGTCTCGCGCGCCCGAGCTTAAGTGCTCGCTCGCGCGAGGCCTCGCGTGCCTATCTCTAGTAGGCAAAAATCCAATCAGTTGTGCGAGATCCGTCTATGAGCTCGCGCGCCCAAGGTTTGTACCTCGCTCGCGCAAGAAACAAAGTTGAGTATGTTTGGCTTATTTCTCCGAATTTTGTTTGAATCTTTTACTTGTATGCTACTAGACCTTTGATATATGGTCATTAATTGTCTTAGGTTATGTTGTGAGCTTCGGCACCGTCTGCTTTGGTATGTTTGTTTCGGTTTACGTGAAATTACGTTGAGGTAGAAAAATCTCATAATCACTTGCATTTTATTTTAATTCACATGGATATTTTCTAATATGATCTTTGAACTGTGCATATGATATCTAAACCTTGCATCTGTAAACTTGAATATGATTAAGAACTCTAAAAATCCAAATCCGTCCTGAATCTGAAAATTGATTCTGAAACTCTGAATTATGTATTAGAATTCACATTTGACTTTTGTATTAGAATCTGCATCTGATTTATGATTCACCTGAACGACCCCTCAATTCCTGAACAATTTCCTGACACAAGTTACCCTCATAATGCAAGGGCTTGTTGCACTCCTGAAAAAGGGTTCATGAACGATGATGATAGGTAGGAGTCCCATCGATATTATTCCTGCTCTCGAGATATAGTAACTTGAGAGGTAGATTAAGTTGAGGCTTAAGTCATGAATTCGATAAGCTTTGCATGTAATAATTAAAAACAATGAGTATCTGAACTCTTTACCTGTTTTTTAATCTACTTTGATACTTAAAATATGAACTTACATCTGAACATTGTCTTTGAAATTCATTCATCTAGTTTGTTTTGAATACCTGTTTTGGACATAAGATACTATGAAATATGTTTTGAAAACCATGTCAGTTGAGATACAATGTAATTGATGAGTTTCTTCTATTGAGTTTAGATGGTTAGCTCACTCCGACTATACGCCACAAGTACTGATTCTGGCATAGCGGCTCGGGGCTACGAGAGCGATCCAGACTACATCCCTGTGGAAGAGTCTGAGATTCCTCCTGAGGAATTCTTCCCTGTTTAGGATCCTTCTTGTTTTGTGCACTTTTTGTGGGATTAGACTTAGGCTTGGTATGTCCGGCCTATTATGTTTTGTATATTTTTGGATTCATGTAATTATACTTATTCTTTTGCGAACCATGTTTCGGTGATGGTCGGCCATCATTGGTGGTTCTTTTCGGTTCTTCTGCCCATGGTTTTTTATGGGTTAGAACCGTCTTTTTGTTCCGCTTTCCTTATAGAAATGGAGCCTCTTGCGTATTTACTCTGATGTTTGTTTGTGTTTCATCTGGCTTATCATTTAAACGATAGGTTGGCGAGCCGGCCTTTCCTATACCTCTAGGATTGGAAAAGTCGGGTCGTCACAGTTGGCATCAGAGATATGGCTCTAGATCCGGAAAGGTTTAATTAGGTTCTAGAGGGTTTCACAGACATAATCGAGTTTGACGAACCCAATGTTTATTGGGTAACTTGGATATCAAACAAGGAAAATTGAATTATGGATTTGTTGTGGGGGCATATCAAGGAACTTTGAGAAAATTTTGAGTTCAAATGGTGAAAATTCAAATATATCATAATTTGACTATATAGGCGTGAAAAATAGCATGTTCGCCAAAGGTACCTACTCATTTCAAAATTCTTTTACTTTTTCTTTCTCTCTTAACTGTGATTAATTTGCTCTTGATCCTTATAAAAGGATAAATTGGCAGAAATTAGAAAGAAAATTCAGGGATTAAATTTGGTGCTTGAGATATACTGCTATCTTTTAGCCAAATATTTGATCCCATCAGTTTGAAAGTGATCAGTAACTTATTTCCCGCAAATTTAGTTCGACAATACAACAAATCAGATATTCAGATCGTGTTAAAGATTTGC
Organism: Chloranthus sessilifolius; assembly: GCA_021018995.1. Taxonomy (NCBI): domain Eukaryota; kingdom Viridiplantae; phylum Streptophyta; class Magnoliopsida; order Chloranthales; family Chloranthaceae; genus Chloranthus; species Chloranthus sessilifolius. The sequence continues at coordinate 22,025,988 of CM037589.1, forward strand.
TGAATCTTATCACGTTAACAGAACACCAATACCGCTCAAAAGCTCGCCTAATAATACCATAGATACAGATAAGAATGAGAGAACTAGTTCAAATTTTGCTTTAAAGCCTTTCAAAAATAACCCATATTTATAGAATTTGAAGCATCACTTTCAAGGTTCAAAATGGGCTTTCAAAAAAGACAAAACCCGTCCAAAATAACATAAAACCTTTCAAATATTTCTCGAATTCGAAAGCACCACTTTCAAGGGTCAAAATGCCCTTTCCAAAAAACACAATTCATACAAAACGACACAAACCTTTCAAAATGCCTTTTTCAAAAAGACAACCCGTCCAAAACAACACAACCATTCACCGTGGAGAAGCCAACATTTTGGAACTTTTTACCATTTCACAAGTAAATGCTTTCCATTTGGCGTTCATGAATATTCGGCTGCAAATGAAGAGCATAACTTTTTGGATTTGGGGTAGTTTTGTCTCAAATGCCTTTCCAAAAGGCGTCAAAGAGAGGGGGTTTCCGAAAAAAAATAAAACGACTTTCTGACTTTTCATAAAAGACAAAAAATTAAATTTCAAAACTGCAATGTTGCTAAACACCTTTTCAAAAGGCATTTGGCACTTATTGTTTTTTAAAAAATTTAAAAACACAAAACTTTGAATATTTATGACATTTCCATGAAATTCAAGAATATGAACTTACACAAAATAAAAACATTGGTTAGATAGGAATATGTCCATGATAAACCAAACTTAAATACTTTCTTTACTAATGGAAAAAGTTGACATTAACGGGGGTTAGCCAAATCTTTTTTGGGTTAGGGGGAACCTATTCTATAACTGTGTGGGTAGATTCATTACCATGCTGCTGATTTTGACATCAACTTACAGGCATCAAAAATCAATACAAACACAAGTAGGTCTGTAAGTGTCAAAATCAAGAAGGTATCATTAGTAATAAAAGTATAGGAGTATGATGAAAAATGTTCTGATTATGAATAATCACTATGTCATGAATGTTTCTACATTGGGAATGATCGTATTCTACATTCACTTGTTGTTTAAGAAAGTTTTAAAATGTGATAAAGTACAAGTCCAAATCTGTGCATGAAAAGAAAAGAAAAGGAAAAGGAGTCTGTATAGAAAGTTATTGGCGTGGGACAAACGCTAAAACCCTATTTATGCAAGTTTGGGATTAACCTCAGATTAAATTGAATCACAAAATTACTCGAAATATCCCAACACATAAATTAATTTAATGCATTCAATAAAACAACTAGATTAATTCAATTTTAGCGTTCACATGCATCGATATTCCCGATCTAGAAAAAAAGATCCGATGAAGGATTCGAGTTTCCATCTAGTTTAGGGTATCAAGCAACAATTATGGTGTCGTCTCTTGACTCCTTTAAGGTTTGGGATATCGAAGGCTCAAGGGGTTAAATTAATCAAAAAGGGTAAATCAAAGGATGTAAATTTTTAGATTTGGGGTTTAGGAATTTTATCAAAGCAATGGAAGATATTACCAGATAATAAATGGAGAAAAGATAAAAGATAAGGATAAGATCCAAGGCTTCACACCAAGGGTTCCGAGACTTCACACCAAGGCTGTATGTCGGCTTCGCACCAAGTCGCATGAGAAATGATTGCTCACTCCTCAGGTTTCGAAAGATTCACTCCTTCGATCGAAAACTCTTCACAAGTTTTTTAGGGTTTGCACAAAAACAAGCTCTTAAATTTTCATTCAATAATCAACTCCTTACAAAGTTTGTTTAAAGACCTTATCTAGGAGGTCTCACAAAAAGAAAATTCTAAAACAAATAAACTAAAAAAAGACAAGTTTGCCCCGGAACACTATTTCCTTCAAAAACCCGTGCTATCGATCAATCGATCGAGCCCAGAGTCGATCGATCAACTGGGAAATTGTCTAAACTGCTTGAGGCCACAGACTTAAATCGATCAATCGAAAAGTCAGACTCGATGATCGACTAACAAACATAAATGCGCCTCATTAATTTGCTCAATGTCCACCATCGATTGATCTACTATTGGAGCTCGATTGACCGACCAACCGAGTCTTCAGCTCCTTCGATTTTGAGCTCTTAACAACTTTCCTGTTCTTTTTCTTCTCGGCTCTTTCGTCCCATCTCCCTTTCGACTTCTTCTGTTGTTGGCCAATCTTTCAACCCGAATCCAATCCTCTTGATCGTGATGGTAGGGCTTGAAATAGGCGTAAGATTTTCCACCGTAATTATCGAAAGAATGCCCTTATCTAGAGGAAATCCTAAACTTTCATCATTACCTTTTTCCAAGTTCAGTCGGGACTATCAGAACTAACACACAATCGCCATTATTATAATCATTAAATAAATTCGTTATGTTAGTGACATTTTGTGTATTTTCAGCATTCAATAAAATCTGATGATTAATCCCATGCAAGTTAGTATGTTGATGCGTCCCTACCGACTCTAACAACCCATGCGGTATGGACACATTGCCACCACTCCCTTCGGGAACAGAAACTTTCCTAATGTAACCTAAGGTTTTCACAGGAGTTTTGTCTTCCTCATCACTTGGCAGTTCAACAGGTTCGTACACTTCTTCTTTTAACTCGTTGTCCTTTGTCCCCGCACGCACTTGAATAATCAAAGTTTGAGCTTTACTGGGACATTGGGATGCAAAGTGACCAAAGCCTTGAGACTTATAGCACTGTTGCGATACGCGCCTAGAACTCTCGATCAATTGCCCTTTCCTTTGTCAACTGAGGATTCACTGGTTTTGAGGATTGACTAGAGACATTATTTGACCTTTCGGTAGGATTAGATCAAGACTCAAACTTGGAGGATGTAGATCAATCATTATTGAGGGTGTCGAGATATCTCTGTAATTCTTCAACCCTAGAGAAACATTCCTCTAAATCAGTATCAGGATAAGGAATAAGTTCCCTCTGTAATTCTGGGCGAAGGCCCATTCGGAATAGGGAGAGGGTAACTTTTTTCGGCTCATCCACATCGGTTTGGGTCCTTCAAATCTATCAATGTATTCTGTGACTGGTGAGCTCCCTTAGAGCAATGAATGCCATTAATTGAGAAGTTGTTCATCGTAGGATAGAGGAATATATTTCTCGTTCAACTGGGTCTTCATTTCTCCCTAGGTAGAAATGGGACGAAGACCGTGGGATTGTCTGTGACCCATAAGCTTGACTTTGGCAAATCTGACTTTGCGCTCCTCGGGCATGGCATACCACTCGAAGTAGTTTTCCATGTTGGCGACCCACTCGAGAAGGACCTTAGGTTGTCTTTTCCCATCAAAAGTAGTGACGAGGGACAACGACTCTAAAATGCGGAATATGAATTTTATGCAGATTTTGCCGAAATTAATGAAATTAAATCAAGTTTAATCACAAAATTATCTTTGATACCTTGAGGGTTTTGCAGAAATTTTGATGGGTAGATCACACGCGATCCAGGTAGGGTCCAGTCCGATGCGCAAGTACTTTTCGAGTCAAGGCGAGATCAGCCTAGAGATAGAACTCTAGCTTTTTTTAGGCTTAGGCGCTCGTCTTCGGTTCGATGAAGATTCACGGATTTCAAGTTGGGTTGTGAAAGGGATTTGCGGTTTGCAATAGGTTTGTGATTTTCGGATCGGTTTATGGTTTCGAATGGGTGTTAGCTATGTTTGAATTAGGGTTTCAAAAGGGTTAGGGTTTTTAGGACAGCAAGGAAACAATTAGGCTACGGTTTTAGAAGACAATCACAGATCGAGAAATAACAAATAGAATAGAGAAGATAACAATGGCTTTGGGAATCACTCCCTTGGCCTCACACCAAACCCATCTCAAGCAAAGATTACTCAAGCATAAAAGCGTTCAAATAATCAATCAACTAACTAAAAGGTGTTTGCAAGCCTCTATATATATGCCACTAATAATTAAGTTCGAAATAAGAGTTTTAATACTAATAAAACACGAAAAAGGGAAATTTCGCATAAAATTCCGTTTAAAGTCGTGCCATAGCTCGCTCGAGCGAAGGATTATCATCACTCACTCAACCTTAAAGTCATCTCCGTAGCTCGCGCGCGAGGATTATCATCGCTCGCGAGACTTCAAGGGCTCACTCGCGCGAGGGCTCTCTGCGGCGTTGTTCTCCTGGTTGTTTGTGTCTGTTTCTCCTCTGAGGCTACAGTACTCGGGCTTCCACTACGCTTCTTCTTCCGACGCCGATAAAAATGATGTGGGCCAAATCTGATGTCCATGTATGTGGCGTCCACATCAAGTAGGGGGGTCCATTTTCACCAATTTCATGACTTTATCGTCTTGATCGGTTTGGACTTCATGACGATGATGACCTTCCCTCCTACAGTCAATGGTGTGGGCTCTATTGTGATTTTCAGCGATGAGCTCACTGATCTCTTCGATACAGGTTTTCTAAAACCTCATGTCGGGCTTGTTGATCATGTAACTGTCGTTGCACTTGATTGTGTTGTTTAGCCATCTGGGCTAGAAGAGTGGTTTGAGTCGTGGTCAACTTTGATGTAAGATCTCTAAGTAGGGCCTCTACTTTACTGGAATCCATGACGATGCAACACAACTAAATGATGCAAACAAAATAAATAAACCCTAGAACCTATATGACACCGACAACCCTAAACTAAAATTAGGCTTTGACACCAAATCAGATGCGGGACAAACGCTAAAATCCTATTTATGCAAGTTTGGGATTAACCTCAAATTAAATTGAATAACAAAATTACTCAAAATATCCCAACACATAAATTAATTTAATGAATTCAATAAAACAACTAGATTAATTCATTTTTAGCGTTCATATGCATCGATATTCCCGATCTAGAAAAACAGATCCGATGAAAGATTCAAGTTTTGATCTAGTTTAGGGCATCAAGCGACAATTATGGTGTCGTCTCTTGACTCCTTTAAGGTTTGGGAAAACGAAGGCTCAAGGGATTAAATTAATCAAAGGGGGTAAATCAAAGGATGTAAATTTTTAGATTTGGGGTTTAGGAATTTTATCAAAGTCAGGGAAGAAATTACCAAATAATAAATAAAGAAAAGATAAAAGAGAGGGATACGATCCAAGGCTTCACACCAAGGGTTCCGAGGCTTCACACCAAGGTTGTACATCGGCTTCGCACCAAATCGCACGAGAAATGATTGCTCACTCCTCAGATTTCAAAAGATTCGCTCATTCGATCGAAAACTCTTCACAAGTCTTCTAGGGTTTGCATAAAAGTAAACTCTTAAATTTTCATTCAATAATCAACTCCTTACAAAAAGAAAACCCTAAAACAAATAAACTAAAAAAAGCCAAGTTTGCCTCGGAATACTATTTCCGTCAAAAATACACGCTAATCGAACCCAAAGTCGATCATCGAACTCAGAGTCGATCGATCGATTGGGAAATTGTTTAAACTGCCTGAGGTCATAGACTTAAATCGATCGATCAAAAATTTTGACTCGATCGACTGACAAACATAAATGCACCTCATTAATTTGCTCACCGTCTACCATCCATCGATCGACTGTTAGAGCTCGATTGATTGACCAACCGAGTCTCAGCTCCTTCGATTTTGAGCTCTTAACCACTTTCCCGTTCTTTTTCTTCTCGGCTCTTCTGTCCCGGCTCCCTTTCTGCTTCTTCTGCTGCTGGCCAATCTCTTGACCCGAATCCAATGCTCTTGATCGTGGTGTCTCCATCAGCTATCATGGTGACGTAAAAAGGACCTCAAGGGGTTTGGTGTGATGGCCAGGTACCAACCTAGGAAGCGAGAGACTTGAGTTCGAATCCCCCCTTGAGTCCACCCTAGGGATTTATATCCCATGCTGACCCAGCACGTGCTAACAAGGGCTGGGCACATGCCCTTGGGATTAGTCAGGTGCTCTAGGAAGCTTGGACATTATAAATAAAAAATGCTAAAATAATTCTAAACAACCTCTAGGATCTAATTTCAAGAAGTCAAGTTTTTTTAAAGAGTTAGGCAAACTCAAACCTATTCTTAGCGAGCATGATCATGAAACATATTATAAATAAGACTAATAGAAAGAAAAAAATTGACCAACTCAAACCTGTGTTTCACGATCAGAGATGTTATTGTCCTGGGGAGTATAACAGCATCGTTGATAACGCTCAAGAGTCCTGTTTATACTGAAAGGAAAAGCAAAAAGAAAAATCATCATTAGAATGCCCATAAATGAAATTTTTGAAAATATCATAATAAGACACTTGTCGATTCACAAAAGGTGCATGTAGAAGCCAATCACAGTAATGCTCATGAAGGTTAGCTCATCATAACGATTTGTCAAGGTTTATATAGTTGGCATAGTGTCAGGCGTTCCTCATTTCTCATCCGCCCTTATGACCATTAAAGGGGGGGAGTTTTCCATGGTCCCAAGACCAGAAAAGATAAATGGTCCAATGTCTTTAACCAGACACAAGTATTTTTGCACACAATTTTTTTTTCCATGTGAAGCATTCAATCAAATTTCAAACCAGGTACCTGGCTAAAATCTGAAGTACACACAAATATAGCGTATTTTTGTTTGTTTCAAGTGTTGTAGAAAATCTGTTAACACTTCAGGGAAAAGTCTTCAAAACAATTAGATAATTAACTGATTTTCACCCAAAGACCATCCTGCGATTTCTGGTCCTTAACTCTACTCTACACCTTTGATCAATTCCCTGTCTTTCATTTTCCTGTTTTGTAGTTATTAATCTATCACAAGAATGTGCGTGTCTCTACTACCAAACTAATTGTATGTATTGTAATATTATCTTAACTGAGTGTATTGAGAGGAACCTGTTCCTTCCTAAAACCGTACGTGCTGTAATTTCTGATATCAAACTAACTGTGTTATATAATAATAAATGGATGCATAGAGAGGAACCTGGGCCTTGTTGACGAACCAAGTTACCTATGATACTAATGAAAACTAGGGCTAATCAAGTTGGGATCCTTTGAGCTAATTGTTCTGATATATGATCATGTGTAGGCATGGTTCAAAGACTATTTTAGTGTAGGATTCAGGCACCACTAAAATTGAGTACACTCATTGATTAATAGTTGACCTGGCAGAGTCGCAAGAAAAAATTTGCCTATTCAACACATTTGCCGAGTCACATGTGGGACTTGGAGATATATAAGGCAGACTTAACTAACATGTTAGTAACATAGGGGAGTCATGAAATCCAAATAGAGTCCCTTTAATACAACTCATATCATGTCAGACCAAAACAGATGTAACTCGATCGAATTGCAATGATTAGGCCAAATCTTAAAACCTTATGTTTAGACGAATACCTTTGGATTCCAAGTTGAATTACAATACGTCGATAAAGAGTGTTTTGGTTAATTGACAAACTTTCCTAAAGATATTCAATCATGCTTTAAACATGACGGTTATCCAGTTTTGATCACCTATTTCCATCGAATATATGATGCCCTTGGTCAGAGAAGCCATAAAATGTGTACTTGAGAGGCGATGAAATGAAAAAGGTAGTTATGTGTCAGGATTGAGGTCTTTAAAAAATTTTAAAGAACCTGTGTAAATTTGATGCTTATCATCCCATTTTTCTCTTATCCTATGTAGTTTCGATGATTGACTAAGTTGTTTTCCCTTTTTTTTTCTTCACTGGTGTGGAGAAATCAGTAGAAACAGGATGGTTTGTTGATGGCCATCAGATCGGATGGGCAACATGAGAACATCAGATTGCAAGAATGACCCCGCAATTCCGGGTGAAGAGATGACCCATCATTCAAATGACAACACTATATTGTAGGTTTATAAATTCGAATGTCTAAAATTTGGCCGTCTCCTACGTAGAAGCACATAAGATTTCCTAAATCCGAATGTCTAAAATCCCAAATCTCCAGCATAAGAAATGGCCCTCAGATCAATATACTTTCTTTTCTGTTTCATAAATCTGATTTTTGCTGGGATCGTATTTTTTCTCTTCTATATGTTAGATTTATAGGTTTGTTGCTAAGAAAATGGTAGAATCACAGGTTTTCAGTTGGATTTATTTGAAGAAGTTGGTGTGTCTGAAGCAATTCATGAAATTATGCAGCAATCACAATATTAGATTATAGGTAGGTTTGTTGATGAATTTGTTTGTTGAGCGAGAAAATAGATAAGTTTTAATGGTCTCGTTGATACATTGAGGGTCTCAAGGATGGTAGAATGGGTAGGAGACAGAAACAGATTGGGAACGAGAAAATGGGAGCATAAATTCGGTGCTCATCCCATTCACCATGTTTTTTTTTCCTGTGCAAGAAAAAAAATGGTAATTTGATAGGTAACACACCTGTGTAAGGTTTTGCCTTTGCAGTAAAAAAATTTCAAAAGTTATAGCGTATATACCCTATTTGGAAAATACTTTTAAAACAGGTATTCGTGGTACCGTTGTTCTCTATTTGTTTTCAAGTTATGAAACCCAACAACTCTACAGAAGCAGGGTAGTTACTGAATTGGAAGCAAGCTATGGCCCATGAACTTTGAGAAGTTGATAAAAATCATACTTGAGAGATTGGTGCATGTCAATAAGAAAAAGTTAATAGCGTGTGTTATAGGCAAATAAACTAAAATACAGTGCAATATCATGCTCGACCTATCGTGAGATGCTAAAAGAGGTTTTCTTGATGATGACTTACAACAAAAAGTATACGTGAGAATACCACCTAGTCACCCTTGCGAGGGTGAGAGTTGCAAGGTTCGAAATTAAAGAAGCCCTTTATGGAGTAAATAGTCCCCTCATGTGTGGTATAAGTAACTGACTAACCATTAAAGCAATTAGCCTTTAAAACAATGCTTCAAAGTTCAACATACTCTATATTTGTTAAAAAGGGGCCTTGTTATTCTCGTGGGTAGAAAACATCATTCATTGGCTCACCTTGAAATGCAACTTTGTCAGTTGCGACAAATATGATATTAAAGATCTTGGTGATCTAAAATACCTTCTTGGAATTGAAGTCCCTAAATCATGGAAAGGTAGTTTTAAGTTTTAACACCCAGTGAAAAAAGGTTATCGACTTGTTAAAAAAGAGTAAGAGATAGAGAAGCTTGGGATGAAACCGATAGATTGATCAATTGATGTAAATTATTGACTTGATTCTACTTTCAAAATAACATTAGAGGACATTGGACTACGTGATAGAGTTGTGGTGCACCTCTTTCGTATGACCATCAATAGGTCAGACATCCACCTACGCAGTTGGGCTTATGAACGAATTTATGCATGCATGTAGACGACACAAATTGACCTTGTTAATAGGATTGTCCGGTGTCTGAAGGGCACATCTAGTGAAGTAATTCTATTATCTTGAAGTGGATGCTTAGAGAGTGATGCCTAATCAGACACTAATTGGGACAGTTTCCCATCAATTGAAAGTCTACGACAGGTTTTTATACACTACTTAGCAGCAAAATTCTCACTTGGAGAAGTAACACTATCCAGCCTATGGTGTAAACCACTAGTAAGCTTATCTAACAAACTAACCTCATTACCGATTTTTACAGTTCACACCAACATCACCCACTAAATTGGGAAGTAACAAGCAGATGCCATGCACATAGCATCTAATCCTTTTTTTAATAAGTAAAAAAAAAATCATATCGAGGTGGACTGTCAATGTTCAAGAAAATTTCAATTGAAGCTCTAATTACTATTGAAGTTAGAATCACGAACCAACTGGCAGATTTCTTTAGAAAAGAACTTGGATGGCAACAGTTACTAACAATTAACTTGAGCTTAAATGCAACAGAGTGTAATACCCTAATCTTACCATCCTTTCCTTACCAACTTCTTAAAGACTTTCCTCCTAGGCTATGTTGCCACTACATAGTTCATAACCTATTCTCTTTCCATTTCTAAATTAGCCCTCTCCTTTGTATAAGGCAAATCAATCCACATAGAATACACACAACTTTTGCTCTAGTCTTCTGGGTATCTTCTTTTCTTCATTATCTACTCTACAATTCCCCATCATTCGAGGTATAGAATAGATATCAATTTTTATATTAAAAACTTCCTCAGCTAACCTCAACAAAATTAAATATAATACAAATGGAGAAAAAAATTCAAACAAATTAAACACAAGGGCAAAGGCATTGTCCAACCGGTTGAACAATTAGATAGAAGGGAATCTTGGCTTTCCATGTCAAAATTTCTTGTGTCCAGGGATTCTTAAACTGGTTGAATATATATTAGGATCAACCGGCTGGACATGACCGTTGCCCATCAAACAATTTGAAAAACCAAAAAGAAGACTAAGGAAATAGATTAAAAACATGTTAGTATTAGGAGGACTTGGGAACATTTACTCGTTGATTTATAATAAACAACAAAAAAGGATGTTATAGTAAGAAATAGCTAACTTACCAAAACCCCATGTTATGCTCTAGACTCCATCCCTGGTTATTATTTGTATTTCCTTAAAGCATCAACTGTAATCGTCACTACTGTGAAAGAGGGTCGAAAGGGTGAGGGGTGTGGGTGTGGACTTGCCGAGATGTCAAAAATCAATGAAACCATAAGCATGTTAAGAAATGCGTAGGCTCGTAAACCGAGTTTAGATGTGCAGCTCTCACGCCAAATCATTTCCACGTAGAGAGGAACCTGCATTGAGGTTGGCAGGGGTGCCAATGGATCGAGTAGAGGGCTTTTACTATCGTCAACAGACTGAAAAACATCAAAAACTAAAAAGGGCAAGGCGTCCTTCCCTTTGATCTAAGTTACGCCGCATCTCCCACGGGGAGGTTTAGGTCTCTAGATTAAAAAACGCTACCGCACCAACTTTTTGTTACAGCCAAACGATAAATCCGTTGACTGCTTCGAATCAAATCATGGTAATTGTTTTCTGCTGCAATCTTCAAAAGATCTTGAGATCATGGTTGCCCAACCATAAGACGGTTCGATATTGATTGGACGTAGCACGCATCCCCAAAAAATGATTGTGAATCTCGTTTGATGATGTTTCATGGTCATGGACACTTTTTAGGTCTGTGGCATGTGGAATGGACACTTTTTGAGATGGGTGTTACGGGGAATCAATATCTAACCTTAAAGGTTGCACACATCCCAAAAACATGAATGTGAATCTGTTTGATGATATGTCATGAATATTTTTTAGGACGTATGTCAAACGGAATAGATATTTTTTGGAATTTATGTCAAGTGGAATCATGATTAGCTTATGATGATTTATTATATGGAAGATTAAGACTAAAAACATGAACTTTTCCTAATTTAATAATTTTTTTCCGATTTTAGTGAGGTGATTATAACATAAAGTTATAAAGGTATGTCGTAGTAACACCTTTTTCCTTGAAAAAGTGACTTCTTTTTCTCCTTTAAAAAGTCTTTCCCATCTGTGACTTACTTTTTAATGGACAAAGTATTATTCATTTTGACTCAAAAGTATATTTTTTTGTTCTATTAAACTAGGTGAAACAAAATTTTAATTAAAATTTGAGACAAATTTGTTGTTGTTATAAGCACTAATGCCAGACGACTCATACACTCCACCACCATCACAAATACTATTAGCACTACCACCAAAGGATCAAAATATTGGTCAAAATTTTGATTTTGGGTATGACCGAAATCGAAAATTTAGACTGAAATTTTGGCCGATAATTTCAATCCCATACAAAATATGACCAAAATTTTGGTCCAAGTTATTGTTTCGATGAGGACCGAAATCGATAATTTGGACCGAAATTTCGATCATTTCAACCAAAATTTTGATCCTTGACTACCACTTTCGTCGTTACCACCACTCTCCCCACCATTGTCACCACCACCAACCATATTGTTTGGCTCTAACTTAGATGTTGAATTGTTGTTTAGCTCTAACTTCAAGGACATGCGATGGCCTAGTTATGTTCAGACTTTATATAAAACTAGTTTCTCTTATATTAGAAGTAGGATTTAAATCTTTTATATAAGGCTAGTTTCTCTTTGATTATAAGTACGATTCAAATCCTCTATATAAGACTAGTCTCTCTCTTGGATTAGAAGTAGGATTTGTGTCTTCTATATAAAGGAAAAACTCTTGGTTGAATTATAATGTTGAGATATCATTGTAAAGCTCTGAAAAACCTACCTAAGGTTTTATGGAGAGTTTTGTTGAGGCTTGAGTATTCTTGTATTCTTGTGTGATCATTAATATAGTGAATCATCATTGCCCGTGGATGTAGACATATTGTCGAACAACGTAAATATTGTCTCTTGTATTTTTATGATTGATTTTATTCTATTTTTGTGTTCTTATTTAATCGTTCATCGTGAGATCATTAGTTAGTTTGTGAGCCTCCACGCAACAAATTGGTATCAAAGCCAAGCTAAGTATTTGTTTTACAATAAAAAATGACATCGAAGTCCGCAAAGTTTCGACCACGAGGTTCGAGGTTGAGAAATTCGACAGGAAGATTAATTTCGGCTTGTATCAACTACAAGTTTGAAATGCTTTGATTCAAACAGGGCTACACAGGGCATTGAAAGGGCTTACGGATAAATCGGTGAAAATGTCCGATGGTGATTGGGAAGAATTCGAACTTCAAGGGTGTAGTACAATTCGGCTATGTCTAGCGAAGAAGATTACATATAATGTGAAGCGGGAGAACTCGATGGCCTCGCTGTGGGTTAAATTAGAGTCTTTATATGATGAAATCTCTGATAAGTCGTCTATATCTCAAGAAGTAACTGTACAAGTTGCATATGAAGGTAGGTACATCTCTCAACGAATATCTTAATAAATTTAATAGAATAATATCTGAATTATTAAATGTTGAAGAAGAGGTTAAGGATGAAGACAAAACACTATTGCTTTTGTCTTCCCTCCCAGATTCCTATGAACACTTTGTTACTATGCGACACTTCTTTGTAACGACATGAGGAAGAAAGGTTCGGATAGTGATACACAAGCAGATGACTTGTTGGTTAGGGGGAAAGTAGAGAACTGTAACGACCCCGAAAAAAACTAGAACACGAGCCCGACTGCTGTGATCCGCGTGCCCGGCACGAAAACCAAGGTTGATTCAAAAACTTTAGGGTTATATTAGTTTAAATAATGTGGCACCGTGATGAGATGAGATCACGTGTGCAATTTCATCTAGATCCTAGATGTGTAGAGGGTAGGTGGAACACGTTGCGCAGAAGCAACTGTGTTCATGCTTCACACCGGAGCGGGCACCAAGGGCAAAACCGAAATTCTGCTGTGAGTAGGTAGCTTATAGAGGAAGGAAGGGAGACAAGAGAGGAGAGACTTCCACTCTTCTTCTCCTTCATCCCCTTGCCCTAATTGCTCCATAGGTTGGAGATTGTGCTAAGAAAGTGTGAAAGAGATCCTTTGAGAGAGAAGAAAAGGGTTAGCAAGAGTGAAGATGAGGGATTCCTAAGCTAGAGTAGCTAGACCAAGGTGATTGAGTTATTTGGGGTTTGAGATTGGTGTGAGAGGCCTTGATCTCGAACAGTGAAGAGCTTCATGGGATCCGGATCGAGGAGGAGCTCCGAGATCTAGGTTTGAGACCCTCTTTTCGGGTCATTGCCGGAACCTCAAGGAACCCACGAACAAGGTGAGTTGTGTATGATAAATAGGGTTAAAGGATAGTTTAGAGGGTGTATTTATGAAGTATTAATGGTGATTGAACAACCATTAGTGGAGGGAGATCAAAAATGGATGGGAGGTGAACTCCATTAATGACAGCTTTTCTGTCATTGGTGATCGATCACCAAGGACTGGTGATCGATCAATCTGTATAAGTCTTATGGGGAACAGAGACCCCAGAAGCTAGGAAGTTCTTGCCCGAGTTGTAGATCGATCACTAAGGTGGTGATCGATCTACAAGGGAGTTGGTGATCGATCACCAAGGTGGTGATCGATCTACAAGGGAGTTGGTGATCGATCACCAAGGTGGTGATCGATCAATCTGTATAAGAAATTGATGTGGACAGAAGGGGGGAGTTTTTGAAATTGCATTGGTGATCGATCACCAAGGTGGTGATCGATCTACAGGAAGGTTGGTGATCGATCACCAAGGTGGTGATCGATCAACCTTGACTGTGTTGAGAGAGAGATAAGCAGGTTGGTGATCGATCACCAAGGTGGTGATCGATCTCTGATGGGTGGTGATCGATCAATGAGGTTGGTGATCGATCACTTACCTGCTTTTTGTGTCTCTTGGCTTTATAAAGTAGACACCGGATGTGGTCTTGGGTAATTCTCGACACTCTAACACTTAATGTCTTGTGCCTATGGTATAGGATAAACCACGACACGTCGAAAAAGCTTTGGATTTGCTTAGAAGATAAAGCGATCGAGGTAGGGAAAACCAACCTAAAGCGCTTTTGAGTATGATTTCATGTTTATTTTATATTCCGTGCACGATTTACATTTTAAGCATGTATGCATATCATAAATTCCTGCTATCTTTGATTTACATTTCACGATTCGTATCCACGAAATCGCTTACGATTTACTTATCGATCATGAGGTATATATGTATGTGATTTGATGATTTAAACCAGATGATCCCCACCGGCCGGTATATCCGATGCTCAGCACACTTGTGCACTGCTTGTAATCCTCGGCGCAATTGTACTCCATAGATGAGGCATTGTTGCACTTTCACAATTGTTCATGTGAGCACGATTGGTTGGGGTTTCCTATCGGACATTCTGTTTACTCCGTGCTATCTGATCACGGAGTTTCTTAAGTTAAATAGACACACTTTAAGTACTCGATAATATATCGCATGACATCGACATCTTGCATAAAGTTCCCGACTTTTAACCGATTTGTTTTGAGTACATGATCGGATTTGTCTTCATTATGAGATAGCATGATCTATATTCAATTCATTTAGATGGTTTTCTTCTATTGAGCTATGATGTAGCTCACCGCTTTCAAATCTTTTTAGGTTACGATTGCAGTGCGATGCAAAGTGACCGGACTATCACCGGATCCGAGGCCGAGGCGAAGGGCGAGAGACGGACGTCGAGTGAGACGAGTTTTATCCGTAGCACAGTCTGATTGATGTCCGACATTTTGTACTTTTGATCTTTTGGACTATTGTGTGCCTGGTGGCCACCGTGTATATACATATATGATTTTACGTTTATTTAGTTTATGTTAGTCCACATTCCATTTCGGAACCACTATCGGGAACCATTGTTTGGGTGATGTACGTCCATCACCGATGGTTCTTCCTGGTTCCTTTTTGGGAATGTGTATATTTTTCTTTACATTTAAATATTGTTGACGTGTATTTAGTGTAGAAATTGTTTGACTCAGACTACTTGCTCGGATGTGTCCACCTAGCTTAGCTATATGTGCGCGGACCGTGTGATCGATCCGGATCATCGAGTATGATCCTAACGCAGTTTCCGGAGGCGGAAATTGGTATCAAAGCCTAGGCTTTAGGTTGAACTATGGGTTCATAACGGATTGTTTTTACAATCTATATGTACTGATCAATGTTGTTGTTTTTACAATGACAGACCAGTATGGGCCCTAAGTTCAGAGGAGGGCATAGTGGAGGTAGAGCAGGACAGAGAGAGATTTCCCCTGAGGGATGTGCCAGAGGTCACGTCGCGGGGTTTAGAATTCTCTCATGACCAAATGTGGTTCGGTGGGACCAAGAGGAGGAAGAAGAAGAAATGAGGAGAGGATGGAGCGGTGTTGGAAGCATTAGCTACCAGCGTCGCAACAACACTTTAGCTCAGCAGTACTAGACCACCCCATCAGCCTGGTGGATTTGCGGAGTTTAGGAGAATGAGACCTCCTAACTTCTCGGGTCAAACGGATCCCATAGAGGCGGAAGGATGGATTGAAGAGATGGAAAAGCTCTTCGAGGTACTACAATGCAGTGATGAGGAGAAAGTGCGTTGGGCCCCTTCCAAACTTGATGGAGACGCCGGACCTGGGTGGAAGACGGTGTCACAAAACCGACAAAGAGAATTCCCCCACACTCCTTGGACATGGGAGGAGGTCACGGAGGTGTTTTACCACAAATACTTCCCGAAATTTGTGAGGCACCAATGGGAAGTGAAATTTATAGAGTTGAAGCAAGGCGCCATGTCGGTGAGAGACTATGGAGCAGGCGAGTTTGTGTTTGCTCCTCAGCATGTAGCCACAGAGTTGATGAGAGCCAGAAAGTTTCAACTTGGCCTTAGACAGAATCTACAAAAGGACGTCGCCATGTGGGAAATGGAGACGTATGAGGGAGTCATGGCCAAGGCTCTCATAGCTGAAGAGGAGAATCAAAAGCGTTTTTGGAGAGACAAGCGGTAGAGAGGAGCCATTTCAAGGGCAATCTCGGGACATGAGCGAGCAAGAGGGCTAGGTTTTCTAGACCTCCGAGATACCCTACACACTCTCGGCCGATATCTTGGTCCAAGTTCCTACCGGGAGCGGCACCTCGCCTTCAAGATCATTCGGACCTTTGGATCTTACAGTAGCGGGGCCTCGGTGACACAGGACCTTCAAGAGTCTCTCCTTCACTCCGGCGATATGTGCAAGTGTGGGAAACCACACAAGGCAGAGACTAGGAGAGAGATAGGGCATGCTTCAGGTGTGGCAAGATGGGTCACTTGGTTAGGAATTGCCCTGAGGAGAGCAAGGAGCGGTCAGGATCGGTATCAACACAGAGATCATCTCGACCAATAGTCCACGGTCGAGCTTATGCATCACCGCGCGATGCTCGACATCGAATGATGTCATCCAAGGTATGAATTGAAATTCAATGAATGTGGTTTATTGATATAATGAATTAAGAATTTTGAAAATATAGAAATTTATTGAGTAATTAGGATGTAAATAATATATATGCATGCATATTTTAGACGTTTGAAGTAACATTGGACTTGGCGTATAGGTGAACTGAATTTGTGTAGGAGTTGCGACATTTGCTTTCACAGTGCGCGAGCCTTGATAGATCCGTGCTTTATCGACCTCAATTTACTAAGAAATTGGGTGCCACTCGAACAATTAGACTTTATTTTTGGCGGTGTCGGTTCCCACGGGTATCGTGAAACGCACTCACCGTGTGCAAGTCGTGATAGTGGCGGTGGAAGAACACGAGACAAGTGATTTGATTCGTTAGATATGAAGGATTTGGCGTCATTATGGGAATGGTGGCTATCCACATACCGCAAGTGTGGATTGCCTTCGGAAGATAGTGGTTTTTCATACTCCTAAGCGACGATCATTTAGTTTACTTGGGGAAAAATGTAAGGTGGCCCCGTTGATATCCGCGATTCGGGCGGAAAGGATCGTGAAGAATCGATGCAGCGGATATGTGGCTTTTCTACAAGAACAACGGGAAGAAACAAATGTGCTATCCGATATTCACGTCGTGTGTGGGTATCCCGATGTATTTCACGAGAATTGCAGATTACCACCGTTAGAGAGGTTGAGTTTGCAATTAATTTAGCTCGAGACGCGAACGATATCTAAGGCTCCGTGTCGGATGACTCCAGAAATTGCAAGAGTTGAAGGAACAAGCGCAAGAAGCGCTTGACAAAGGGATTTATTCGCCAAGTGTGTCTCCTTGGGGAGCGGTGTTGTTGTCGAGAAGAAAGAGGCGGCTCAATGCGCTTATGCATTGATTATCGGCGATTGAATAAGTTGACGATTAAGAATCGTTACTCTTCCTAGGATCGACGATCTATTTGATCAATTGCAAGGAGCGAGGTTCTTACGAAGATTGACTTGAGATCGGTTACCATCAATTACGGGTCAAGGCGAAGATGTGGAGAAGACGGCTCGTAACCGGATATGGGCACTATGAGTTCTTAGTTATGCCATTTGGATTGACTGACGCACCGCATCATTTATGGACTGATGAATCGATATTTAAACCACACTTGGACAAGTCGGTGGTTGTTTTCGTAGACGACATTCTTGTCTATTCCAAGACAAAGGAGGAACACGAAGAACATCTACATGTGGTTTTGCGGACCCTTAGAGAACACAAATTATACGCAAAGCTCGGCAAGTGCGAGTTTTGGTTGAACCAAGTGAGTTTCTTAGGCCATATCGTCTCCGCAAAGGTATAACGGTGATCCCACAAAGATCGAGGCGGTTGTGAATTGGGAACACCTA
Source organism: Chloranthus sessilifolius (assembly GCA_021018995.1). NCBI lineage: Eukaryota > Viridiplantae > Streptophyta > Magnoliopsida > Chloranthales > Chloranthaceae > Chloranthus > Chloranthus sessilifolius. The sequence goes on from CM037589.1 coordinate 22,044,100, forward strand.
AGGCTGTGATGAGGTCCGTAGTTTTCTTGGTTTGGCGAGTACTCTGAGCGGTTTGTAGAAGGATTCTCTAAACTATCGAGTCCGCTTACTCAGCTCACAAAGAAAAGTGCTAAGTTTGATTGGACGGAACAATGCGAGAAGAGTTTCCAGGAATTGAAGACGCGCCTAACTACAGCACCAGTGCTAGCTATACCTTCTGGCAGAGGAGGCTTTGCTATCTACAGCGACGCATCGTATAGTGGGTTAGGTTGCGTCCTCAACCAGCACAAGAAGGTTATCGCATATGGCTCTGAACAATCAAGGAACATGAGAAGAACTACCCGACTCATGACTTGGAGTTAGCAGCGGTGATCTTTGCTCTGAAAATTTGGAGGCACTACTTATACGGTGAGACATTTGACATCTACACCGACCACAAAAGCCTAAAGTACTTGTTTACACAAAAGGACTTGAACATGCGGACGGTAGCAGTGGATGGAGTTCTTAAAAGACTACGATTGTTCCATCCAGTATCACCCTGGAAAAGCCAATGTGGTGGCGGATGCTTTGAGCAGGAAGTCTTCAGCTCAATTGGCACATTTGATCACCAGAGTGCAAAGGTGGCATTTATTGGAAGACCTGGCCTTATGTGATACGTTGATTGATGTTAAGGGTTCAGGTACTTTGATGGCCACCATTGTGATACGGCCCACCTTGTTTGACAATATACGTAAACTCCAAATGGTCGATGACGAGCTCATGACGATTAGAAGAGATGTGATCAATGGGATAAGGCCTGATTTTTCTATTAAGGATGATGGCACCTTGCTATTTCGAGATCGGACATGCATACCGGATACAAAAGATCTAAAGGACACAATTTTGGAAGAAGCGCATAAATCTACGTATGCTATACATCCGGGTAGCACCAAGATGTACCAAGATCTCAAACGAAGTTTTTGGTGGAGAGGATTAAAGAAGGATGTGGCGGAGTATGTTTCTCGGTGTTTGGTCTGCCAGCAAGTGAAAGTAGATCATCGGAATCCAGCAGGTTTGTTACAACCCTTGCCAGTACCAGAGTGGAAATGGGAAGCCATTTCTATGGACTTTATTCTAGGATTACCGAGTACACTGAGAAAGAACAATGCAATTTGGGTTATTGTTGACCGTTTGACGAAATCCGCACATTTTCTGCCGTATCGGACTACAATTACAGCCAACAAACTAGCCGAGTTATATTTGAAAGAAATAGTTCGATTACATGGCATACCTGTCAGCATCGTGTGTGATAGAGATCCTCTGTATACGTCGCAGTTTTGGCGACGGTTCCAAGAAGGCATGGGTACAAAATTGGAGTTCATTCGTTTCATCCTCGAACGGATGGGCGGTGAGAGTGAACCAGATAATAGAGGATATGTTGCGAGCATGTATGTTAGACTTTCATGGCTCATGGGATCAGCACTTACCTCTGATCGAGTTCGCGTACAATAACAGCTATCAGTCGAGCATTGGGATGGCACCTTATGAAGCCTTATATGGACGTCGATGCAAGTCTCCATTGATGAGGTAAGCAATCGGCGAGAAGCTTGTCTTGGGACCATTTATGGTGGATAGTACCACTGAAACAGTTAGAGTAATACGTGAAAGGTTTAAAATGGCCCAAAGTCGCCAAAAGAGCTATGCCGATCTTCACCGAACACAAGTGGAATTTCGTATAATAAATTACATTAATGATATATGACCATGGTTAAAATTAAACTAAAGAATTGACCCTTGTTTTTAGGTTGGAGACAAGGTGTTTGTGAAAATTTCGCCAACCAAAGGCGTCATGCGTTTTGGGAAGAAGCGAAAGCTAAGTCCTCGGTACATTGGACCATTTGAAGTACTTGGACGAGTTGGCGAGGTAGCATATCGGATCACCATACGATTAGCAAGCATGCATAACGTATTCCACGTATCCATCTTTGCGCCATTACGTCTGTGATCCGACTCACGTCTTGGATTTCCAACCGATAGAGCTTGAGGAGGATATGGCGACGATTGAGGAACCGATTGCTATTTTGGATCGTCGACATCAAGTCCTGGACTAAATTAATCCGTGCTGGTACTAGTCAAGTGGAGAAATCATTCGACGCCGCTACTTGGGAGAGAGCAATCAAATCCGTGAACGATCCGTGATCTGCTCACTTGATAAGGAAGGTAAGCCTCTATACTTCCTCTAAGAATTCGCTGCCATAATTATAGATTCATGTGTGAGCATGCACTTGATGAATTTCTCTTTTGGGAACGCTCAGATAGCGTGTATGAATCGGTAGTCTCAAAATCCGGACCATCAATATTAGGGAGACCGATCGATGAAATGTGGTGGTCCCGCATCGCTGATCGATCTACACCAAGGTGGTGATCGATCTACACAAGCGTGATCGATCACCAATGGGCGTGATCGATCTACACCAAGTGGTGATCGATCTACAAGGGACCCGTGATCGATCTCCACACCTTGGTGATCGACCAATGACTGGGGTTGGGACTTGAAGATTCCCCCGTGATCGATCACCAATGGCCCGTGATCGATCACCACTGGGCGTTAAGTTAAAAGGGGGGGAGTTCGGGGTCATTTGCAACATCATGGCTGCTAGAGACCAAAGGGCTTGCGGTTCCGACCTTCCCCAACCATTTTCCGACTATTCTCCGGCGATTTCGTTCCTTTCTGCTCGATTTGAGTGTCGTCGCCTCATTCAATTAAATCTTCCATTTCCTTGATCTTTGATTCCTTTCTTCGCATTTTAACCTAAATCTATACCATGGGACCACGACGAAGAATCCTTCGCGTAAGGTACCCACATCCCGGGCTCGTACTCCGGTACCGCCTTCTATTCCAAATCCCCCGCCGTCCATGCCACCCATGGCACCGGCTTCGACCTCTACCCCACCCGTTCCCGCATCCGCACCGCTCACTATTGAGCGTGAAGTCCCCAACCCGTGGTGGGCTTCCAAAACATTCCTACCGGAATGCGTTTTTGTGTCCTCACTCTATGAGGACCGACCAAATGGCTTGGGGCCAGGGGTTACATGCAAGAGCTAGGGCGTAAACCCTTACTCGCGCCCGTCCATGGCCATTACTGCCCGCGGATTGTGCGGCTTTTCTTTCAAAACCGCAAATGGGGTGACAGTCGCTATCGACTCGTCACAACCATCGATGGCCTTGAATATAAATTTAACCATTGTCATGGCGGCACTTCAATGCCCGTCTGCATATGGAGACCATGTACCTCGAGCCTCCGTAGACGTCAAGGAGGTACCCTATGCCGATGTGGTCACCAAGATGACCCAAGGCCAACACGGTGAGGGCCAATCCATTTCTAGGGCCCAACTACCTGATCGGTTGTGGATGCTTGATACCTACATCAAGTGTGCCCTCAACCCTTTCCTGCACAAGTCCTCACGGACTGGAGTAGTGCAACAAGCACTATTCTCCGCCTATGAGAACCGCTGGTTCTCTATGGCAGATCTGGTCATTGATGGCATCATAAATGCCAATGACCTGATGTCGAGAAGGCGTCTGAGCGAAACAGATCCCTATGCACGCCTCGTCACCAAGCTCGAGAGCAAGATGCCCTACGCGAGGCCTACGTCTTGGCCCCCCACGAGCCTCGTTTGGAAAACAACACTAGGGTCTTTCACCTGAAAGACTGGACAAAGAGCTACAACTTGTTGGTTAAGCGTCTTCCTGAGGAGGAGGAGGGCGCAGCTGAGCCCATTCCCCATCAGAGAGGGTTCATCCACGATGTGCCGCGACCACAGAGGGCGAGCCACCACAGGACCCACCACCCGGCCCGAGAGCCATCCGCCCGACCAGCCTGTTCCACCACGCCGATCGATCACACGCCCACCCTCCCCACCGTCTTCCTCCGACGATGTCACCGCTATGCCATGAGTTGGTGGAGAGCAACCGCCGCATCCACGAGAGGCTGGATGGCGTTGAGGCGTTCCAGAGACAGATGCATCGTCGTCTGGACTATCACGCGGGTATGCATGAGCTAGTCATGCAGCACCTTTATGCCACGACGTCCACGCCGATGATCGCGCACGCCCGCCAGCACCGGGTGGATCCACGCGACTATCATTCACCGTGGCCCCCAGTGATGCGATGACGCCGGCCCATCCGATGCCCCCGCAGGTATTACCATACTACTATAGCTTATTAGCCATTTATATGTGTACATCTCTCTAATTATATTCATTGCATACCTCATAAATTCTGTTAATACTTTCATTATTCATGCCTGATATATATAAACTCCGTAAGTGTTTTAATTACCCTGCATAACACATAGACGAATTATTTTGTATTAGTTAGCATGTAAGTTTTAGAACTACAAAATCCCAGAATACACCTCTTAGACATTTTAGAGGCGAAAATTCCTAAGGGGGGATAATGTAACGACCGAAAAAACTAGAACACGAGCATCATGCTTTGTGATCGTGCACACGAAAACCAAGGTTGATTCAAAAACTTTAGGGTTATATTAGTTTAAATAATGTGGCACCGTGATGAGATGAGATCACGTGTGCAATTTCATCTAGATCCTAGATGTGTAGAGGGTAGGTGAAACACGTTGCGCAGAAGCAACTATGTTCATGCTTCACAATGAGGGCACCAAGGGCAAAGCAGAAATTTTGTGAGTAGGTAGCTTATAGAGGAAGGAAGGGAGACAAGAGAGGAGAGACTTCCACTCTTCTTCTCCTTCATCCCCTTGCCCTAATTGCTCCATAGGTTGGAGATTGTGCTAAGAAAGTATGAAAGAGATCCTTTGAGAGAGAAGAAAAGGGTTAGCAAGAGTGAAGATGAGGGATTCCTAAGCTAGAGTAGCTAGACCAAGGTGATTGAGTTATTTGGGGTTTGAGATTGGTGTGAGAGGCCTTGATCTGTCGAACGGTGAAGAGCTTCTCACGGATCCGGATCGAGGAGGAGCTCGAGATCTAGGTTTGAGACCCTCTTTTAAGTTATTGGAACCTCAAGGAACCCACGAACAAGGTGAGTTGTGTATGATAAATAGGGTTAAAGGATAGTTTAGAGAGTGTATTTATGAAGTATTAATGGTGATTGAACAACCATTAGTGGAGGGAGATCAAAAATGGATGGGAGGTGAACTCCATTAATGACAGCTTTTCTGTCATTGGTGATCGATCACCATAGGACTGGTGATCGATCACTGAGGGTTGGTGATCGATCACCAAGGACTGGTGATCGATCAATCTGTATAAGTCTTATGGGGAACAGAGACCCCAGAAGCTAGGAAGTTCTTGCCCGAGTTGTAGATCGATCACTAAGGTGGTGATCGATCTACAAGGGAGTTGGTGATCGATCACCAAGGTGGTGATCGATCAATCTGTATAAGAAATTGATGTGGACAGAAGGGGGGAGTTTTTGAAATTGCATTGGTGATCGATCACCAAGGTGGTGATCGATCTACAGGAGGGTTGGTGATCGATCACCAAGGTGGTGATCGATCAACCTTGACTGTGTTGAGAGAGAGATAAGCAGGTTGGTGATCGATCACCAAGGTGGTGATCGATCTACAGTGGGTGGTGATCGATCAATGAGGTTGGTGATCGATCACTTACCCTGTTTTTGTGTCTGTCTTGGCTTTATAAAGTAGACACCCCGGATGTGGTGCCGGGTAATTCTCTGACACTCCTAACACTTAATGTACTGTGCCTATGGTATAGGATAAACCCTGACACGTCGAAAAAGCTTTGGATTTGCTTAGAAGATAAACTGATCTGAGGTAGGGGAAAACCAACCTAAACTGCTTTTGAGTATGATTTCATGTTTATTTTATATCGTATTACGATTTACATTTTTAACAAGCATGTATGCATATCATAAATTCCTGCTATCTTTGATTTCTGTTTCCTGATTCGTATCCTGAAATCTGCTTCTGATTTCTGCTATCTGATCTGTGAGGTATATATGTATGTGATTTGATGATTTAAACCAGGGTATATCCGATGCGGCACACTTGTGCACACGCTTGTAATCCTCGGCGCAATTGTACTCCATAGATGAGGCATTGTTGCACTTTCACAATTGTTCATGTGAACGACGATTGGTTGGGGTTTCTATCGGACATTCTGTTTACTCCGTGCTATCTGATCACGGAGTTTCTTAAGTTAAATAGACACACTTTAAGTACTACGATAATATATCTCGCATGACATCGACATCTTGCATAAAGTTCCCGACTTTTAAGCGATTTGTTTTGAGTACATGATCTGGATTTGTCTTCTGTTATGAGATAGCATGATCTGCATATTCAATTCATTTAGATGGTTTTTCTTCTATTGAGCTATGATGTAGCTCACCCTGCTTTCTGAAATCTTTTTAGGTTACGAAATTTGCGATTACGCAAAGAGTGACCGGACTATCGGTGGGATCCGAGGGCGGAAGGGCGAGGAAACCAGACGTCGGTGAGACGAGTTTTATCCGTGCTTTGAGTGCGATGCCCGACATTTTGTACTTTTGATCTTTTGGACTATTGTGTGCCTGGTGGCCACCGTGTATATACATATATGATTTTACGTTTATTTAGTTTATGTTAGTCCACATTCCATTTCGGAACCACTATCGGGAACCATTGTTTGGGTGATGTACGTCCATCACCGATGGTTCTTCCTGGTTCCTTTTTGGGAATGTGTATATTTTTCTTTACATTTAAATATTGTTGACGTGTATTTAGTGTAGAAATTGTTTGACTCAGACTACCGCTGCTCGGATGTGTCCACCTAGCTTCCGCTATATGCGCGGACACGTGTGATCGATCCGGGATCATCCAGAGTATGATCCTAACGGCACGGATTTCTGGAGACGGAAATCCGGGCTGTTACAAGAACCGTAAATCCGAAAGGAATAGATCAAAGTCAAGATATAAATTAAAAAATAGAAAGATAGTAGAATGCTACAAGTATCGTGAAAATAATCCCATAAGAATGCATTATCCATAGTTACAAACAAAGAAGGACGATGCTCAGGATAAGAAGTAGAAAGGGGTCGTTGATGAGGCTGATATAGTCGAACAAGCTCCGGATGATGATGGAAACGTGTTGTCAGTGGTTTCTGATAAATATTCACAGAATGCATGGATACTTGATTCATGGTGCTCCTACCACATGTGTCGAAATTGAGACTGGTTCACATCTTATAAAGAGGTGGATGGTGGAACGGTTTTAATGGGTAACAATATGGCCTGTAAAGCAGTTGGAAAGGAGAGTATCAGAATAAAGATGCACGATGGGGTTGTGAGAACATTGACCGATGTACGTTATATTCTGAAACTGAAGAAGAATCGTATATCGCTTGGTACACTAGACTCCAATAGGCTCAAGTTTGCAGGTCAAAGTAAAGTTTTGAAGGTGACAAAAGGGATTTCTGCTTGTGATGAAAGTGGAAAAGGTTGAAAAGTTTTACTTTCTATCAGGGAGTACAGTGATAAGTAGAGCAACAATATCTACGTCAGATGATAGTGGTTTGTCCTCTACACAATCATGACACATGCGCCTGGGGCATATGTTAGAAAGCCGGATGGCATAGTTAAATAAGTAGGGATAGTTAACAGGTGTAAAGGATGGTAAGGTTGACTTTTATGAGCATTGTGTGTTCGGAAAACAGTGCAGGATTTAGTTCAACATAGTGGTACACAAGGTGAGTACGAAGGACAATCCTGCAGATATGATGACAAAGGTGGTACCAGTGATCAAGTCTAAACATTGTTTGGATTTGATCAAAGTTCAATAGGTTTGAGCGCCCTCAAGGTGCCGGTGGCAACGGTGATACGAGTATAGCGATGATCGAAAGAAAGAGTAAATGGTGAAGCTTAGAGCCAGATAGAGAATTATTGTTTGGCTTTAATTAGATGTTGAATTGTTGTTTGACTCTAACTTGATGGACCTGCGATGGCCCAGTTACGTTCAAACTCTATATAAAGCTAATTTATCTTAGATTAGAAGTAAGTTTTAGATCTTCTATATAAGGCTAGTTTCTCTTAGATTAGAAGTAGGATTTAAATTTTCTATATAAGGCTAGTCTCTCTTGGATTAGAAGTAGGATTTGTGTCTTCTTTATGAAGGGAGAGCTCTTGGTCGAATTATAGTGTTGAGATACCATTGTAAAGCTCTAGAAAACATATTTATGGTTTTGTGAAGAGCTTTAGTGAGGCCTGAGTGTTCTTGTATTTTTGTGTGATTATCAATATAATGAATCATCGTTTCCGGTGGACGTACGCATATTGTTGAATTATGTAAATATTGTTTCTTGTGTGTTTGTGATTGATTTTCTTCTATTTTTGCGTTCTTATTTGATCGTTCATCGTGAGATCGTTGGCTAGTTTGTGAGCTTTCGCGCAACAAACCCACTATCACACCACTAATAGCACCACCAAAACCTCCCCCACCATCACCATTGCTATTGCCACCACCACAACAACCTCCTCCACCTCATCATCATCACCACCTCTGCCGCCACTACTCCACCACAACAGTCATCGCTACCACCAGAACCACCACCAACAAAACCTCCTCCGCCTCACCATCCCACCATCGGTGCCACCACCACCGTTGTTGTCAGCATCACAACACCACCAACACCTCGACCACCATCAACCTCCTTTGTCTCACCACAACGATTATCACCCCACCACTACCACCACCTAACCTCTTCCTCCTCACCACCACACCACCACCACCACCACCTAACCTCTTCCTCCTCACCACCACCACCCCATCTACGCCACCACAACCAACACTAGCACCATTACACCACACCCGCCACCACCGCTACCACCATCAACACCACCCAACTACCACAATAATGACCAACACTCTACCATGACCAACTTCACCACACCTCCTCTACCACCAACGCCTCCTACAACACTGTCACACCACCACTGCCTCCACCACTACCACACAACCACCACTTCTTCACCACCATTAAACAATAAACAAATGAGCAATTGGCAAGTTTCACATGTTACCAATATATCAAACTTATTATTCAAAGTAAACCCTAGATGTTACCCAAACAACAAGCAAAATAGTTTACAGACAAAATTGTCCATAAAAGAAATTCTCTAGATTAAACTTTCCCTAATGGTTCATCCAGTCTCCTATAGTTAATCCACTTCCATAGGGTTTAAAATGTTCCTTTTTCCCTTACGAATGTACTTTTTCCCATTTCAAATCACGGGTCAAATATTGTTGTTTGCCTCCATAAAATATAGTTCCTTGAAATTTTTGCCAATATTTAATCATAAAAAATCATTTACTTTTTTACTTGCTCTTTTTTAGATAATCATTAATCGATTATCTAAGAAAAAGAGAAAGACCAATGAAGACACGGTGGGAAGCTATGAGAAGGGATATAAAGAATTGCGAAGTTACAATGAGCTTAGCTCCGATCATAAACGAGCTAAGAAATAGGACTTGGAAAGCCGACCCAAAGAGATGGGATAATATTGTGATGAGGGTGCTGATGATGATGTCATTTATCAATCATGGGTAAGTTGATGTGGCATCCGATCTTCAAATTGAGTGCCATGTGGCATCCAACTAGCTTGAAGGTAAACCCTAAGCCCTAAACCCTAAAATGCTACCTTCAAGGGTAGCATCCCAAGCCTTCTCTCTCTCTCTCTCTATATATATATATATATAGAGAGAGAGAGAGAGTGAGAGAGAGATATCTAAGCTTATGATGATGATGATGATGTCATTGATTGACCATGGGTGAGTCGATATGGAAATCGAGCCTCTGGTTGGGTGCCATGTATCACCCAACTAGCTCGTAGGTAGCATGAAATCCTTAGCTCGTAGGTTGTGAGGATGATGGTGATGACGTCATTGATTGACCATAGGTAAGTTGACGTGGCACCCAATCCTCATGTTGGGTGCCATGTCGCACGAACTAGCTCGTAGGTAGCATGATAATGCTACCTTCAAGAGTTTATAGTCCCAACCCCTCTCTCTCTCTCTCTCTATATATATATATATATGTATATATATATATATATATATATATATATATATATATATATATATATATAGAAAGAGAGGGATGAGACTTGAGTTCGAACGCATGGGATGAATTGTTCATTCAAATCCTAGATAACATGCTATGTGGCACTTGATCGCAAGTTACACCCATTCCCTTAGGGTTTTACAAAGAATTAAACTTTTAGGATCATTTGGCCCTTCAAATTCCATATCAAAGTTTCCTATCCACCCCTTAACCCTAGTGAATTGAAAATTTGCACCTTTGACCAACTTTTTAACTGTGAATAAACAACTTTTTAAACTTTTTTTATGGATTTAATCGAGCTTGGGTAAGTTGCCCTGGCACCTAATCCCTTGATTGGGTGCCAAATGGAGCCCAATTGGTTCAAACTAAAGCTACCTACTATGTTGGTTCGCTCCGTTTGAATACGGGCTCAATTCGCTACTCTTAAAAACTATGAAGCAAATCGGATTCATTAGAGGTAGGATGAGTTTTGAAAGCATTTATTAATTTTATAATATAAATTTGCACTCATTAATAAAAGAAATGTAAATGACCTCTTAGTTAGCTATAGGACTTTAAAATTCTTCCTTTATGCTTTTAAAATTTTATTTTGAGACAAAATAGTTTACATATAAACTGATCAATTTGCTTGTCACACCAAATCGAACCACATTCGTTGTACCCAATTCATTGGGTGAATGAGCAAATTAAGTAATATAGGTTGATATGCACTGACCAAACGACCGCTAAGTCATTGAGCGAATAAAAGGGCCAAAAAGTCATTAAAAAAAAAATTAACACCCTAGAAGATGTAGTGCAACTCGCAATCATGTGTCATGTGCTATGTGGTTTAGCCCTAGCATGAAAACGCCACCTTCATAATTTTAAGAGACCTGAGGAAGGCCTATGATAAAGTCAATTGACACTTTATTATGGAAATCTTACATCAACTTAGGTTTGATGAAAAATGGATTTGGGACTGTATCTCTTCCAAGTCTTTTTCAGGTTTAGTTAATGGTCCGCCTCATGGTTATTTTACATTTAAATGTTGCCTTAGACAAGGGGACTCTCTTCCCCCTTCTCTTTACCCTTGTTATGGAGTCCTTCACTTGTTTGTTGGAAGATCTTATTGATAAGGGTGAAATTAAAGTTTGTAAGGAGGGAAATTGCCCCCTATTTCTCATCTCATCCCATCTTTGTAGATGATCTTCTCTTGTTCTTCGATGACTTGATGCCTTCGACTAGAGGAGTAAAAAAATTATTAAACAAATATTTTCATTTGTCAGGGTTACAAGTGAATCAAAATAGAGGCAAAATTTTCTTTGGTGAGAGTTGTATGCACTCCAACTCCATGATTGATATTCTTAAATTTGTTCAAGGTCCTTCCTATTTAGTATTTGGGTCTCACACTCATAAGAGGATCTCTTACTCATGTTCATTGTCTTCCATTGATTGATAGCTAAAATAATGCGTCTGGAGGGTTGAAAGAGTTATTTCCTCTCTTATGCTGGTAGACTTGAACTTATCAAATCTGTTTTGAATTCGCTTCATATTTATTGGTCCTCGATATTTTTTATTCCTAAGAAAACCAAGAAAATCATTGAATCCCCTTTTTTCCAATTTCCTTTCGAAGGGACTTTCACTTGGAAGGTCAATGCACACGTATCATAGAATAAAATTTGTAAGCCTAAGAATGAAGGAGGTTTAGGTCACAGAAGACATAAACAGTGGAATGATGCGACTCTCATTAAATTACTTTGGTTCTTGATTAATAACCCGCATCTCTTTGGGCCAATTGGCTTTTAGCCAAATATGTGGGGAGTAGTGATATTTGGACATGTTGGCTTACAAGGGAATTTGGAAAGGAATTATGCAAATCAGAGATTCGACAATAAGAAAGGATTACCTTCATCATAGGGAATGATGAAAATAAAAGGTTTTAAAAGGATCCTTGGGGCGATGAGCTACCTCTTTTGAGATCATGTGGTAGAAGATTGATGATTCGGTCAGACATTCTTGAAGAAGCGTGTGTTAAAGATGTATTGCAGGATGGAAATTGGAATCTTCCACCTTTTCTACTTTGAAAATGGAAAGGACTTGGGATAGGATTAGGATTTAGGAATGTTGTTCCTCAAGCCCATTTGAGTGGTTCTATAGTTTGGAAGCCTAACGCTTGAGGAAAATTTACACTCAAATTGGTTTGGGAATCCTTTAGACAAATGATCCCAAAAGTTGATTGGGCCAAATTTTTTTGGCATAACGACAATATTCCCAAGAATAGCTTTTGTGTTTGGCTTGTCTCCTTGAATAAACTCCTCACTATCAAAAATCAAATTAAGAGAGGGATGACGATATCTTCCAAAGGTGTTTTATGCTGGAAGGACAGTGAAACTATTGATCATTTATTCTTTAATTGTTCATATCCGGCATAGATTTGGGGGTCCCTCCCATATAGGATGCGTGTTTTTAGAGATCCTCTACCTGGCATTGAGGAGGAAATGCAGGATCTAAATACGATTGAGTCATTCGAGGAAGATTATTTATATGAAGATTGGCTTTTCTACTGCAGTTTGTAACATTTGGAATGAGAGGAACATTCATATGTTTGAAAGAAAAGAACACCATAGGAAGTTTATCCTTAAGAACATTGTTGATCAAGTAAGGATGAGGATAAATGAGGAGTTAGGTCTCCCTTATTAAATATGTGTTTGTTCAAATTTTGAATCCTGAATTAATGGGTGATGGTGATGTCGAAGCTCTTTAATTGTAGATTCTTTTAGTTTTGTTAAATTGTAACCTCCTTGTAAATGTATTTTTCTTCTTAATAGGAGTGAGGCCCCCACAATCTCAAGAGCTTACTTATCGAATTTTTTCTAATCATGTGATCAAGCAAATAGAATCACATGGCCGTAGAAAAAGTAAATATGAGCGATCTTGTAGATCAAGTGGTTAAGAAAAAGAATTATAATTTTTTATTTTATGATTGAGCGATCACAATCCAACATCCACAATTGAGCCACCAGTATATTGAGCAAACAAAATCTTACATCCTTATCAGGCAGTTATTATCTTATAATATAATCTTATGGTCATCATTTGAGCAATTATCATTGAGTGAATATGATCAAGGGACCATATCGATCTTGTAAGATCAAGTGGTTAAGATAAAAGAATCATAATTTTTTATTTTATGATTGAGCAATCACAATCCAACATCCACAATTGAGCCACTACTATATTGAGCAAACACAATCTTACATCCTTATCAGGCAGTTATTGTCTTATAATATGATCATATGGTCATGATTTGAGCAATTATCATTGAGTGAATATGATCAATGGACTATATCGATCTTGTAAGATCAAGTGGTTAAGATAAAAGAATCATAATTTTTTATTGAGTAATCACAATCCAACACCCACAATTGAGCCACTGCTATATTGAGCAAACACAATCTTACATCCTTATCAAGTAGTTATTGTCTTATAATATGATCATATGGTCATGATTTGAGCAATTATCATTGAGTGAATATGATCAATGGACTATATCGATCTTGTAAGATCAAGTGGTTAAGATAAAAGAATCATAATTTTTTATTTTATGATTGAGCAATCACAATCCAACATCCACAATTAAGCCACTCCTATATTGAGCAAACACAATCTTACATACTTATCAGGCAGTTGTGATCTTATAATATGATCCTATGGTCATGATTTGGGCAATTATCATTGAGTGAATATGATCAATGGACTATATCGATCTTGTAAGATCAAGTGGTTAAGTTAAAAGAATCATAATTTTTTATTTTATGATTGAGCAATCACAATCCAACACCCACAATTAAGCCACTATTATATTGAGCAAACAGAATCTTACATACTTATCAGGCAATTATGATCTTATAATATGATCTTATGGTCATGATTTGAGCAATTATCATTGAGTGAATATGATTGATGGACTATGATCAAATGGTGATGATGGTCATGATCAAAGGCTGAGGAGAGAATTTGGGATTTAGTATTATTTATAGAGCTCTCATGCACGCTGAGGAGAGAGATTGGGATTCGAGTATTATTACGATTCAAAGATTGCAATTGAATCGATAAAGGGGGCCTCCGATTATTTGTGCAAATATAACTGATTAATCTGGCAGACTGACGATTGTAAGAAGAAGATTAAGGATCTTCAATTTGAGCAGCAAGGAGAGAGACCAATAGATGTGCCGATTACATGGCAAAGGAATATATTCTCCGAACATTTTTTTTTTTATAACTATATTCTCCGAACAATGTTCGTTGGACCGAGGAGGAATATATTCCAAATGACTAAAGGAGGACAAAGTTTCTACGTTGTGGAGAATTGTAGAAACAAATGTTTTTTCTCTTGGAATTAAGGACATGGAGAACTGCTAATAACATCATATTGATCCATGAATCATTATCAATTTCTATGATATATTGATTTCATAAACTGATACTAACTTTTCATCGACCATATTCACTTGATTTTTCTTCACATTCTTTTAGCGATGGTAAACACATTTTAAACAATTTTCTCAATTTCTGAGGTTCTTGTGGTTTTTAAAGAAAATCATAAACAAAGATTTTCACGATTTTCACATTTTTTTCAAAACTTTTTTGGTCCTTATAGAGTATTTTGATAATTTCATATATATGGCACTTAAATTTTAGAAATCATATAAACTAAATAATTAGCACGAGCACAAACAAAAAATAATAATAATTATTATTATTATAGTAATAGATCTAGCATTTGTTGGGATTTGAGATCTCTAATCGTTGGATGAGTGATCATTTACAGTTGATTGGTTGTGGGTTATGCACATCGTTGTGTTATCGAGTATGACATGCATCCTAGGATATTTTATTAATTGGTCAAATTGTATTAAATCGAGTTCATGTATTCTTTTTTTCTTCATTTTATAAATTGGTGAATACATGAATACGAACTTGCACCCTTATGGAGATATACCTATGACGCAAACAATCAAAAGGCGCGATGGAGCTCATAGGAGATACATGTCAATTGATGTAAATGAGTAATTCCATTAGTTTCATAGGGTGTTGCATTCATATGATAACTCGAATTGTAATAAATAGTTCTAGTTGTAGAAGAACAGTTTTAGGGCTTAAACTATAGATCCACATGAAAATTATTCATGAGTTCAAGTCATTTCAAAATTACTCGATAACGCAACTTTGTGTTCGTGAATATTTTATCTTATTATTTCTCTGAGATGTAATTGGTTGAATGATTGACTCGTTTACCTTGATAATTTTCGATGATCCTGTTGAGAGTATCTTACATAATTCATCCATCATATATTTGGATACACACTCAAATGAGTAGGTCATGTTTGTCTTTGAGACTATTAATGGTGAGATACTCAACAGTTTTGTGATTAATCTTGATTATTTTTGTAACGTCCAATCAAGTATTTGACACTTTCAGACCGATCTTATAACTGCTAAAGTCATCTCAACATCGAGAAAAATCGAGATAATTTAATGCTCGTTGATCCCAGCCATCAACTATCAGAGAAGACGACATTATTTTCACACCACATGGATCCGACGGTGATTGATGGCACCGTAAAAGAATAATCACAATTCTAGGGTTTAGGCTTAGAGAAGAAGGGAGAACTTGTGAGAAAGAAGATTTTTCACATCCGTAAGTTACAATTTCTAAAGTCATATATTAATAGATAACCCTAATATTGCTGCTATACGGTATATAGCACGCATACTTTAGGGGTTGTACAAGTGGCATCTCTGCTACTCAAACCAACAGTAATAAATGCAAAAGGTTGAAAATTATGAAGGTGTTGCGTGGCAATATTGTCTGCAAAACCTATTTCCGGTTGACAACTTGTAATGTTTCCTAAATGTTCATTTTGCACAATACAATTAGAAATGAAAAAAAAGAGCCTTTTTCAGGCAATCTCGGGGTTAGGTATTAAACTCGATAAGTCTCAGCTCCTTGGGATCTCGGCGTTGGAAGTAACAATTTCATAAATGGCCAGAGATATTGGGTGCAAAGTTAGACAATGGCCACTTACATACCTAGGCATTCCTGTTGGTCCTAGCATTCCCAAGAAAGCAGCTTAGATGCCCATCTTGGAGAAGGTTGAGAATAGATTAGCTGATTAGAAGGCAAAAGTTCAGTCTTTAGCTGGGAAAATAACATTGTTCAAGTCGATCATTATGGCTCTTCCAACTTATTTCATGCCCACTTTTTCTTGCCCGGTTTGAGTCCGCACTAGAATTGAAAAAATGGAAAGGGATTTTCTATGGTCCGGGGTGGATGATAAATCTAAGATTCATTTAGCGGCTTGGGGCTTCTTTTTCTAGACCAAAACTTATGGGTGGTGCTGGTATTTTAGATCTCAGATCTTTTAACGAGGCCCTCCTCACTAAATGGTGGTGGCAGATTCGCCATAATCAAGGAGATTTGTGGCGTTAACTGATGTTTCAAAAGTATGCTTCAACAGAGAGCACGTGATTTATTAGTTCTAGGATCTCCTCTACGACATCGGGATTTTGGAGAACAATAGCCAAGGTAAGTTTCAAATTCTTCAGGCGGGTTCAGATTTTGGTAGGAGATGGCTCACAAACATCCTTCTGGCATGATCCCTGGTGTGCTGGGAACCCCTTAGTGGGCAGATTCCCATAATTGTATCCTGCCATATCTTTTACTTCTCTCAAGCTGTAAAGATGTCCTTGCTCGAGCCGAGGATGATCAACCTAGAAGGAACCTGCAAGCCAAACGTCGACTCTCCGACCTTGAAATAAACTAATTCACTGAATTGATGATCACTCTTCACTCTGTTGAGCTTCTCGATCCTTCATCTGCGGACTTACTCATTTGGCACAACTCGGTGGATAGTCCCTTTGCAGTTAAAAAGATGTATTCAGCCCTGGATCAACTTCTTTGTATGCCCAACCATTGATTGGCTATGGATTTGGTCTTCAAAAGCCCCAGATCGAGTTCAGGTATTCTGTTGGTTATCAAAGATTGGAAAAATCCTCACAACAGATCATCTCCAACATCGTGGTTTTCATTTAGCCAACAGGTGTCCTATGTGTGAATCGGATGAGGAATCAAATGATCACCTCATCATTCATTGTAGATTTGTTTCATTCATCTAGGCCAAAATGTTTCAATTATTTAAGATGCCGTGGGTCCTGCCTGGTAAATTCAGTGAACTACTTTGTAACTGACCATCCGCTCCCTTTCGAAAGTGTGGTAGGATTCTCTAGTCACTGGCCCCTTTCGGAATCTCTTGGGGCATTTGGAAAGCTCAAAATGCAATAATTTTTTAAGGTAAAGAAGGCCATCCATCGGAAACTCTACAATCCATAATCCGTCTTATTTCTAGATGGGCCACCTTGAACAAAAGTTTCTTCTCAGTATCTAGTCAATTAAGCACTGGCAATTGGTACTCTTTATGTTGGATGGGAAAGACAAAATATCGTAGTTTTCCCCATTGGTCGCCCCCTCCAGCTGGATTTATCAAGCTCAATGGTTGTGATCTTGGAAATCTCGGCCAGACAGGTGGTGGAGGTGCGATTCACAATTCGGATGGCGCTCTAATTGATTCCTTCAACTTGGCCATAGGTGATTGTACAAATAATGAGGCGGAATTCATCGCGGCAGAACATGGAGCCTCCCTTCTTATGCAAATACCATTAAATGACTATGATAGAGGGAGGTTCCAACTGTGTGTTAAACTGTTGGATCATTGGCCAGGCTATAGCCCCTTGGAAATACATCAAGACAATCCAATCCCTTAAGAATATTGATCAGTCACAGAATATATTATTTTATAACCCTTAACTTACTGATGCTAGGACTTAGTTTGCTACTAACAAGATAATATTGTGCAGATATTAAAGAAAAATAGTAAAAGAGAGCTAAAGTGTTAATATTCATCAAAATGAACTCAAAAAACAGTAAAAAGACGATTGATGGTAAGAAAACGATTCTCCACCTACTGAAGGCCGGGAAATCGTATTTTACGATTGAGTGCTAATACTAAAGCCAAAGAAGAGAAAAATGAGAAATCGTAATTTACAATTCTTCAAAAGACGATTCTTCAGAAAGCGACAAAAGAGTAAAAGGTGATACAGAAGAAAGGGAAAAAATTATAATTTAGAGAATCGTCTACTGAGGAAGCTATAAAAGATAGAAAATCGTGATTTACGATTTTCTAAGAAAGAGAAAAAAAAAAATCGTAAATTACGATTACGATTATAGAAGCTTTCTTATTGCTGCTGATCACGAGAGAATTTTCACCGCTAAAAAACGAATTAGAAGAACTCTTTAATTAGAAGTTTGGCTAATCACGGATCTGAGAGATTGATGAAGAAGAATCTTAAAAGGGCTCTGTTATTATTATCAAGGAAAGAAATCTGGAACATATCAAACATCCGGAAACAAGAAAAAATAAAAATTAGGAATCTTTTATTTTAGTAATTTCTTTTATTAGAATTAGATCTCTGTAAACCGACTCCTTATGATCTATAAATAAGAGGGCTCGACATAGAAATAATCATCAAAGAATTCCACACCATCAATTAACAACTGAGGTCTGTGTTTTCTCCCAATCAAAGTAGTTTAGGATTTACAAAGTAGCATCGTCCATAGTTCTCTGAGGTTTTGCCTGACAACCAAGGCTAAGGAAGCTGAAAGATCAATCCTTTGGATGGTTCTACTTTTGTTTTCTAGTTTATATTTTATTTGATTTTTAGTTTAAATTTTATATGCTTTGTAACCATCTTCGAATTTTGATTTGAATTGACGACTCATGTTAAAGTTTGCAGATTAGTGTAATGGTTTTACTTTTCTATCTTCAATTTTCTCGAATTTCATTGACACCCAGATTTTACGAGATTGCTTATTAGATTAACTATGTGCTGAAGAATTATAGTTTTTGATTGACGACCAAATTCTGGAAGGCTACAATACGGTGTAACGGTATTTAAATTTGTAACCATTTGATAGCTGAAGGTTGAGATTGACGACCTCAATCTGAAAGAGGATTAGGATTTATTTTTATGCAATTAGATTAAAAAAACTCATTCTTTTATTCATATTTCTCAAGTAGTTTAGGACTTAAAAGATAAAGATAGTTTTTAAAACAGGAATATAAAAATCTATAAGAAGATAATCACTTCTTCATAGGATCGATCCTATCGTTAAGCTATAATTTTCCTTATGCGCTTGCAATAGGTTAAGGCTTGATTTTAATTTAAATATATACATACTATAAGCCGGTCAAATATTTAGCACCATTACTGGGAAGCACTTTATCTTTTTTATTTTTTGTTTATATTCTCGTTTTAAAAATAAATATTATCTTTCTCTTTTTATATTTATTTATATTTTTAACTTTCTTTGAATCACTTTTTAATCATTCGTAGGTTTATTCGGAACGACGACTCAGAATCTCAACTTCCCTTGATCAGCGAAGCTCGAGGCTTAGATTTGCTCTCTCTCTCTGCCTTCTAGAATAAAAATTTGATAAATTTAAAAATATTAAAAATAAAGTTTTCTTTTCTTCATCACACCCAATCTCGAAGTCTAGATTTCTTCGAGTGTGATCCAGAAATTGAAAGGACACTCCGACGTAATTTGGCAACAAGCCGAATTTCTACAAGAGAATCTTTAATAATGGTTGACGATCTGTCCATCCAGGAACATTTCAGCCCATAGCGTTGACCGAGCCCTCTTGTATAGTTCTACCATAGGTGCTCGCGTGTCAAAATTACGAAATCAAGCTCCATACACTTCAATCTATATCGACCTTTCATAGGCTTGATTGAGAAAATCCCTACCAGCATCTAAGGGACTTCATAGAACTTTGCACAGTGTTGTAAACATCGAATGCCAATAAAGAGGCCGTAAAACTACGTCTGTTTCCTTTCTCTCTCAAGGACAGGGCGAAGGCATGATTAATTTCGTTACCTGCTAGAAGTATTACCACCTAGGAGGAATTGCAGTCCAAATTCTTGGGCGAGTATTTCCCAATTGGTAAAACTAACCAAATTCACCAGGCAATTCAAGACTTCAGGCAAAAGCCGGGAGAATTATTTCATGAGAGTTGGGAACGGATGATGGATCTGTTACGGAGGTGTCCTCATCATGAGGTACCAAATTGGTCGATAACGCAAAGTTTCTATCAAGGGTTGACTGAGACCAACCAGTCTACAGTCGATACCGTAAGTGGAGGAGCTTTTATGGCTCAGAACGGCCAACAATCCTAAAATTTATTCAAAAAATTGGCCAACAATTCAAAATAGAAACAGGCTTTGCTTAGATCTGATCCTGATGTTACTCGCCACACCCCGCTTGCGAGGGGTGGACTTTACGATATCCCTAAAGATAAAGTAAAGGAGGAGGACATGAGTGCGAAAATTTTAGCTCTGAAACAGCAAATCGCAACATTAATGACAGCCAAAGCTAACACCCCGGACAGCTCTATAGTAGGCTACTCTAATAGCCAGACTGATAATTTTACTGAAAACCCAGCTGCGCCACCATACCAGGAGGTAATGAAAAATAAACAAGTAATGACTTTTCAGAGGGGAGATTATGAGAATACCTATAACCCGTCATCAAGGAACCATCCTGGATTTAAATATGGTTCCACGGGAGGAGCACAACTAGCACCAACAGTTGTGTAGCCCAGATTTCCCCATACTCAAATTTTCTAACAAAAATCTCAATTATCGATCGTGCAGCCCCAATATGGACCACAGAGCAATGCACCAGACGCCACGATTGTTCAAATCCTTTAGGATTTACAGCAACAATAGCATCAACATTCAAAGGACTTACACCAGCTTGCTCAGTTCTCTCAAGTACTTAATTCACACACGCAATCCATAATGAAGTTGGAAAGCCAGATAGGCCAGCTAGCTTCTCAAGTGGCAAGGTGAGAAAGTGGTCACTTGCCTACGCAACCAGTAAATAATCCTAGAGGACAAGTATTCATTGGGGAGACATCGCCTCCCCAAAATCAGAAATAAAAATCTCTTAGATTGTCAAGCAACCGACTCATCCGTAGCACCAATTGTAAATTATGTAAACTATTTTTTTTTTTAGTTAGTGTAGATATTATAATACGACCCATTTCGTTGGAAAGCAATAGATTGTAATTTATACCTACTATATATTATAATGGACAATCGTATGGATTTACGATTGATCGTAGTTATGTTTATCAGGAACGCAGCGATTGCGATTCTTATTCACGAAAGGCTAGAATCCACTTATGATTCTAGGTTAAAACTCATGTGATGACCGGCTCAACAAGTCGTCACTGAAAGCAGGACCTACATATTTGTAAAAAGGATATGTCGGTCCCATTTTAAAAAACCTTCCAGTTTCTCCTCCCTTTCCTCTCTTTTCAAATCATCCGCAATCTTAACCGTTCTACCACCCAACCTAACCATTTATTTTCTTAAAAAAAAAATAACAAAAAAAAACCCTTACTGCCTCTATTTTATTCTGGAGAACCCTACGTGCATTTCATTCTACAGTTACAGATTAGGGTTTCAATCTTTAAAGAGGTAAGGTGGCGAATTTAATTGTAAAAAGGAATGGTTTCTGTAAGAGATTTTATGCAATACATGGAATTTAAGTTTAATCACTGGTATCGATATTAACTTTTGCAGAGTGGAAGTATGGCGAACGAAACGGGCAAACGAAAAAGGGAAGAAGTGAAAGAAGAAGGTAATAATTCTGATAACACCCCACTCATTCACCGTATCACACGGTCTGCTGCCCCTAAGTCCAAATTAAAAGCAGCAGACCCGCCTAAGAAGAAATCCAAATCTTCCGGGGCAGTTATCAAAGAAACCTCTAAAGCCATAACTGGGATAGAGTCTGTGTCTAAAAAGGGGCAAAAATTAGATAAAGGAAAAAACCAGCATCCTCTGCTATGCCAGTAGATAAAGTCTCTACTTCAATGAAACATCATATTGTGGGTGCTGAAATTGCAGTGGACTTTGAATCTTTAGAAAAATTAGAAATGGGAGAAGCCATTAAATATTTTAAGGATGTCAGGCTGACCTATTTCTTGGAGCCAGGAGTCATACCAGTCTATCCTAGATTGGTAAGGCTGTTTTACAAAAATATGATCAAAGGCAGCCAAGGACCACCCCTATCCTCTCCACTAGTATTGATGGACTTCCGATCGAAATTTCAAAGGAAATGGTCGTCAGGGTTATGAATGCACCCCTAGAGATACCACAATTGTCCCAAGATAACCCAAAGGCCAACCTTTTGAGGATACCATCAGATACCCTCCCCAACTTTATCCAAATGGCAATAGAATTATTAGGAAAAGCTCCACGGGACAGATCCTTTTTCCTTAGAAAGGATCTGGAAGGAAGGAGTTTATCACTTCACTTTTACAATGTGCTTATCCATAGGACTATTCACTCCACGGGACATGAAACACAGAGAAGAGCAATATTTGTCAAGGCATTGTACCTAATGGTAAATCGCTATTGGTTCAATGTGCCCTCTTACCTTTTTGAGGTAATCACTACTGTGAGGGAGAAGCTGAGTCAAGAAAAATACCAGACGAAAAAGTTGACCCTGCCATTTGGAGGACTTATAACGAATCTACTGATGAATGTGGGGTATAGTATAGAACCCAAGGAAAAAAGCTTTACCAAGACCAGAAGAAGGCTTAACAGTTTTAGTCTATAGGAGAACTTTAGCTGCTAAAAATAAGAAGAAAATTCCATTAGGCCCTCGCACCAGAAGTACCCCCTCTGTACCACAAATCTCCCAAATTCATGAGGAAAGAGAGGAGAATGGCAAAGAGCAAATAACAGAATTCGTAGTACCAGAAGAAGCAATTCTGAAAGAAGGTGTGAGTACTTCTACTCCACCTCATAAGAGAGCAGATATTAGCTTTTCGATATCAGAAAGAATAACCGAATTAAGACAAAGCCATGACCACTTTGGACTCACCAAAGAGAACTTGCTATACCCCTTTCAGAGCGAGACCTGCCAATCATCACGGAGCACGTGAGCCAAATTATCGAAAGATTAGAAGAAATTTCTTCCGCAATTAATCAACAGACTGTGGGAATGACTACTTCTAGCCATAACCCTATACCAGCAGAACCTATTGCTCAGCATACGCTTGCAGCCAATACTGAGCAAACTCTCATAGCCTAAGCAGTGGAAGCAGAACAAAGCTCAGAGTTATCAAGAGAGAGCTTTACAGCTTTATTACATGGAGAAGAAGCACCCCCTGAGGATCCTCATGTCAGCACCACATCATTGCATGAGATAAAAAGGAGATTGAGGGCAATAGAGCAATGACAACATAGACATGAACCAAACTTATTGCCACTGCCTGAAGTACTAAGAAAGGTGAGGAAAGTGGAACAATGGATCTCTACAAATGCCCCACTAGTGATGCAACTGCCAAGTATAGTAAAAAAGTGGATGTGGGACTTCCAAAATTTAAAATACAGAGTCCATGATACCACCTTAACAGCTCAGGAACGGGCAGAAATAATGGACAGCTTGCGACGAAAAGTTGTACAAGGGCAAGGTGCGAGATGGGCAGCAGAGACAAAAAAGAGAGTTCAGGATGCTACTTCAACCCTTCAAGCCCAACTAGTGCAGTAGGCTATAAAAATGAGTGAAAAATAGCAAACTTGAGAAGAAGAGAAGAGAGTATATGAAGAGAAAATTGTCAATATCCTTGAACAGTCTGGAAGTTTGATGATAGTTCCTGATTATATAGAAACTGTTAGAGAAAAAACCCTTAAGGACTACCAGAAAATGCTCCATCAACAGCTAAGAGAAAAGAATCACTTACTGACTGTAGCAGAAGGGATAGTAAGACAACTGCAAGAGGATAGAGATTCCTTATGTTCAGTCAATGATAAATAGGTAAAAATGATTGAGTCCCAAACTAAAAAATACTTTGTTGTATTAGGAAAGGAACAAGCCATGGTAGAGAAGTTGAGGACAGAAATTCAACTAAAATCTACCATAATTAAAAATCTAACTGCTGATCTCAAGGATAAAGAAAAGATTGATAAAGAAAAATAGTGTCGGGAAAGGAACTTCTTGTCCAATGATTAAGGAAGAAGGACATACAGAAGAGGCTAAATTGGTAGCACATGAAGATTCAACTATAGAAAAAGATAAAGATGGTTATTCTACAGCAGAGATGTCAGATGGGGAAGATGAACCCACTGCTTCTACTCTTGTATCATATTTTACAAGTAAGTAAAATATTACAAAAAATTACAAACCCCATAGGTATGATCTCTATAGATTTTTCCTAGGTTTATTTTCTTTTATGTAATTAGATTTTTTTTTTCTTTCTTTTCTTAATTTTTATTTTTATTTCTCTGTTCATTGTAAATATTCAGCTATATATAAAATTTCCTTTTACTAACTTTCATTTTTTTTACTAACAGTGTGTGTTACTAACATCACTAACCTTTTTTCTTCTAACATTTTTTTGTTATTGATACTCCGTGAATAAGCTGCAGATATTTTCTCTCAAGTTTGGGGGAAAGTATATATCTGATGACAGATTTTTTTTCGATAAATAATCAGAGTTCTCAATAATTTGTAGGTAAATAATATTTTTTGTGTCCCCTATTTTTGTGCCAATGAGAGCATTGTCCGATTTAAGTTTTGGGGGGATACATAATTTCTGTGTATAATAGTCTTATTTTTAGTAATTTAAAAAAAAATTCTGCTCAGTGCATACGAATTATGATAGAAGAAATTACAAATCCCAAAAACTTACGATTCATTATAATAGAAATTTAATAATTATAATTTAGAACAGTTATAATTCATACTTAGCTCATTGAAACACTGTATTAGAATGAATGTTTGAAACAATAGGTTAATCTAAACTGTAAAAATTTAGACTATAGTTTCAAAAATTATAAACCAATGAGATTTTGAGCCATATTTCCTCTTTTATTCTAAGAGAAACTGTTTCTATTCTATTCATAAAAATTTCTTTGAACTTCTATACTGATATGAAATCTCATATTGCTGAATTTAGAATCGAATTATTCTATGAATATGATGAACTAATTTTTTGTCTAAAACTATCTAGTAGAAATATCAAAGCAATAAGGCATCTATGCTAGTAAATCGTAAAGATGATTCAAGGTCATCTTCTATTTAAACCAGAGCCAAAAAGCCAAAATCCCATAACATTTTATCTTTTAAACCCATATTAGAGGCCTGAAACGAAATTTCTTTGTACTAAAATTTTATAAACCTTTAACCATATGTACTACCCAAAGCTCTCTACTTTTAACTCTTACAATTTCTAAGAGTTTAGAAGGAAAGAAGAGGGAGTGAAAGGAGTAAAAGAATAACAGATAAAGGGAATGCTAGAAGAGGTACAGAAAAAAAAAATATGAGAAAAGAAAGAAAAATCGTAACAAATAATTTTTGAAAAAGAAAATTACGATTTAGCAAAAAGCTATAAAGAAAAAAAAAATCGTAAAAGACAATTTTATAGCTAAAGAACTGGGATATATATATATAAAGAAATAAATGGGAAGAAGTTATCCAATTATGGATACTTATTGAAGTAGAATAGTAGAAGAAGATAGGAAAAAGAAGAGTTAAATTCTCATAAAAACTTTGAATCATTTTCTATCTTTCCTTGATATCTTCTGAAACCCAAAACCCCATTACAAGCTGAAGGAAAGACCTTTCTGATTTACGATTTGTAAAGGCATAAGCCTAGTAGAGATAAGGATAATAGATATTATGGATTATACAGGGAATCATAAGAATATGATAGGATTATTTTTTTTATGAGATTCATTTTTACAATTATCTTTGACTGAATTCTTCTGAAAAATATACTGAGAGAACCCAAAAGTTTCGATATCTTTTTGAGAATATGTTAATAGTAAGCTTTTAAATGAAAATATTTTCTAAATCTGCAATTTAGAAAAATTTATGAAGAATAAACTGTTCACTAGTGCATCTACACTATGTGCTTATTGTGAATTCAAATTGTTTAAGTTCTAATCAAGGATAACTGTTGTAATAGAAAATAAGGATAAAGGACTAGTAATTTTAGAAAATTGTAATAGACTATGTATTGACCAATTAAGTAGATTAGTTAGATTTTTTATTTTATTTACTTTTTATTTTTAAAGAAAAAAATATATATTTGAAGCTTGTAAGTAACTTCACTGAAAACCTTCAAGAGACTACAACTCCTCTACTAAGGATCACCTAGGGTTTAAAGGCTTATTGCATTCGCTAAATGCAATCGTGCTCCATATGAAAGTGACATTTAATTTCTTAGTTTATATTTCTTTGTTTCCTAGGGACTAGCAAAACTTAAGTTTGGAGTGTGATCAGTCACAGAATATATTATTTTATAATCCTTAACTTAGTGATGCTAGGACTTAGTTTGCTATTAACAAGATGATGATGTGCAAATATTAAAAAAAAATAGTAAAAGATAGCCAAAGTGTTAATATTCATCAAAATAAACTTAAAAAACAGTAAAAAGATAATTGAGCATAAGAAGACGATCCGCCACCTATTGAAAGCTGAGAAATCGTATTTTACGATTGAGCGCTAATACTTAAGTTAAAGAAGAGAAAAATAAGAAATCGTAGTTTACGATTCTTCAAAAGATGATTCTTCAGAAAGCAATAAAAGAGTAAAAGGCGATACAGAAGAAAGGCGAATAAATATAATTTAGGGAAACGTCTACTGAAGAAGCTATGAAAGATAGAAAATTGTGATTTAGGATTTTCTAAGAGAAGAAAAAAAAAATAATCGTGAATTACAATTACGATTATAGAAGTTTTCCTATTGCTACTGATCACGTGAGAATTTTCACCGCCAAAAACAGAATTAGAAGAACTCTTTAATCAGAAGTTTGGCTAATTACGGATTTGGGAGATTGATGAAGAAAAATCTTAAAAGGACTCTGCTATTATTATCAAGGAAAGAAATTCTGAACACATCAAACATCCAGGAGCAAGGAAGAATAAAAATTAGGAATTAGAGTTATATTAGGAATATTTTATTTTAGTAGTTTCTTTTATTAGAATTAGATCTCTGTAAACCGACTCCTTATGATCTATAAATAAGAGGGCTCGACATAAGAATAATCATCGAAGAATTTCACAGCATCAATTGACAACTGAGGTCTGTATTTTCTCCCGATCAAAGTAATTTAGGATTTACAAAGTAACATCGTCCACAGTTCTCTGAGGTCTTGCTTGCCAATCAATGCTGAGGAAGTTGAAAGATCAACCCTTTGAATGGTTCTACTTTTATTTCTAGTTTAGATTTTATTTTATTTTTAGTTTAGAATTTATATGCTTTATAAACATCTTCGAATTTTGATTTGATTTGACAACTAAGATTAAAGTTTGCAGATTAGTGTAACGGTTTTACTTTTTCATTTTCAATTTTCTCGAATTTGATTGACGCTCAGATTTTAGGAGATTGTTGATTAGATTAAATCTGTATTGAAAAATTTTAGTTTTTTATTGACGGCCAAATTCTGGAAAGCTACAATACGCTGTAACGATATTTTAAATTTGTAAACATCCGATAGCTGAAAGTTGAGATTGATGACTTCAATCTGAAGAAGGATGATTATAATTTATTTTTATGCAATTAGATTAAGAAAACTCATTCTTTTATTCATATTTCTCCAGTAGTTTAGGACTTAAAAGATAAAGATAGTTTTTAAGACAGGAATATAAAAACCTATAAGAAGATAATCACTTCTTTGTGGGATCGATCCTAACGCTAAGCTATAATTTTCATTGTATACTTATAATAGGTTAAAGCTTGATTTTAATTTAAATATATGCATACTATAAGCCGATCAAAGATGCTCCAAAACTCTAGAGTCTCATTGGCCCATGTATTACAGAGTGCTAATGAGGAAGCATACAAATTGGCTAAGGAAGATGCATCATTTGGCTAAGTGCATAGGATAGCTCCCTTATAGGGAGGGCCATGTTATCAACATTAGCCATGTTGATATAGTTTTCTCTTGTTTGTTTATTGGAGCAACTTGCTCCATCTTCTTTTAGTATTTTTTTTCTTTTCTATTAATATTTCACCCATTACCAATAAAAATAATAATAATAATTAAAAAAAAAAAAGTTAGATTATTTTTTTTAAGGAATCTATACTATTTTATAGTTAAATGAAAAAAAAAAATTATAAGAAAGGGATGAATTTTTTTAAAGTCAACAATATATATTATCTTTTTCAAAAAATCCTAAAAATGGGCGAATTTGTATAAAGTCAAAAACTATTATCTTTTTCAACAAGGCTGAAAACTAGCATTTGTGGTTGGGTTGTTCAACGACTCCATAAGTCTAGGGACTCTAACAATAAACGACAGATTTTAGTTGTTAATGGCAAAACTTTACATTATTAATTGTTCGATTGTCTACAGACCAATAGACATTGAAGTCCAGAAACATTAGGTTTAGCATAAAATGTTGATTTTTGAGTATTTCTTAGAAAACATAAAACCCCGTTTTAGGTCACTTTGGAAAAAAATTAGCTCATTTTGAATAACTATTTTCATGATAATAGGTGACACCTTTAGAAGGTAGCGACCTTACTTCATGAAAATAAATTTGAAAAGTGAGAAATCTGATAAGCACTCAACAAGGAAAGTCTACCGATGATTTACAAGAGGTGAAAAGATATAAGTGATAGATGAAGGTGATCTATCTGCACTATGAATAGAAAGAGTTAAGAGACCCAATCTCTCCCCTCTTTCAACAAGGAGATCCACTCCCTCTTTCACCATTATGATGATTGGTTTTACACGTGGGTTCTTTCTGGTGCTTGCAGCTTGCAGCAAGGAGTTCAGACCTCGTCCCCCTTGTTTTCTTTCTTCATTGAGACCTTATGTTTCTTACTCAAGAAAAAGGTTGTTGAAGCAAAACTCTTAGTCTACCAACCTACTAACGGGCTAGTACTCTCTCATCTACTGTTAACGAATTATGTCCTTCCATTGGCCAAGGATAACTCTAGGTCGGATAGAGAGATGTGGTCTCTCTTTGACGCATACACAAAATTTTGGACCTCAATGACAAAAAGAACTCCATAATTTTCAGCAATGCATGTTGTCACAAGGAGATTTGCAATGGTTAGTGCATAATAGAAGTATCCTTCGCATCACTTACTTGGGGATTCCTGATGCGAACTTTAGATCCGTCTGTTTGAATTGTATTTAGATAAAGAAGAGACGTCAAAAGAGAACGTGGACTCGCGAATGAGTTTTTTAAAAAAGGCCCGTTAAAGACCCGTTTGATAAAAAAAAAAAAAATTCTAAAATTTATTAGGGTCTTCAACTTTCAATCCCGTCACTTTTATGTTTAGCCTATTTTGAAGTGTCAAACAAAGTCGGATTGATGCGAAATTGGTTATATTTGAAAGCTTATTGAAGTAGTTTTCCAACTCACAAAAAAATATGTAATTCCGACAAATATTGAAGTTATGGTCAGTTTTCGGAAGCTGCACAGAAAGTGACGAATTTCAAGACTCCAAATTGAATTAGGATTAGTTTCTTTTATTATTTTATTTTAGAAAATAAGATTTGCTTCTTTTTTTAGAAATATGATTAGTTTTCTTATTGCTTTAGGACTTTATTTTATTGTTTTAGAATAATTAGGATATTTCTTTTATTTGAACTAGGAATTAGAGTTACACTAGGATTTCTAATTTTATGTATTGGTTAGCCTATTTAAGGGCTTGTAAACAACTTTACAAACATTTAAATAGTGTGTCTTTTGTAGTTTGACAAAAGTCCTCATCCATTGTTAGCTCATAGTGTGTCCTTTTTAGTATTGTGTCTGAGTTGTGTTTATGTCAAACATCATGTATAAGTCACTTACACGTCACCGTAAACTCCTTACCCGTCATGAAAGGGTGCTAGCCAAATAAGAAAATCGCTACACTCCAAATTCTTGGCAAAGTCCCAAAATCATGATGAGACTAGAGATACCCTCATTATTGTGAACCTAAGTATGACCCTATTGAGAAGTTTCTCAAATCTATACAGAATGAGATTTCAAGTTTTGAGGGATGGTTAAACTCCAAAACCTTCGTGGAATGGTTGTCTAGTATAGAGGAATATTTTGATTGGTATGACGTGTCAAATGATTATAAAATTAGGCTAGTAAAAACAAAGTCGGAGGGTAATGCAAAAAAATTCTGGACTCGCGTAGAACGTCATACTAAATATCTTCGAAATAAACACATCTCCACATGGGAGGACATAATGATGAAACTTATTGAAAAGTACATCCCTTTAACATGTCGTCACCTTCTACGAAATTTGAAAATCAAGACAAATAGGTGTCCTAATTGCCTTAAGTGTTAAGGGTTCGGACACTTTACGTACCAATGCCCTACAAAATTTCACTCTGAATTTATTGACTAAGGAGTGAGTCCTAAGGAGTCGGAGAACAAGGAAGTGGAAGAAATGTACGACCCTAGTACCGTGCTGAGTGAAGAGGAGATAGAAGAAGCTGAAGAAAGTCTAGTTTGTATTAAAGAGACTTCTATTTCCCTTATGAGTAGTGATGTTAAGTCACCCACACGTGAACCAATCGAGTCACTTGTCTATGAGTCATTGGTATCCGTAGAGTTGGGTACACATGACTTGTTAGTGCCCCTTTAATAGAGTACACATGAGTCCATCGAACTGGGTACACAAGAATCATTAGGGTCAATTGAATCGAGTACACGTGAGTCCAACGAACTGGGTACATAAGAACCATTAGGGTCTATTGAATCGAGTAGCCCAAAGTCTTTAGTTTTGGTTGAAGCGAGTACACACGAGTTAATCGAGTCGAGTGTAGATGCACGTACACTTTTTTTAGGCCCAACAATAAAACCTTTAGACCCATTCCTTGATGCCCATCCACCTGAGCCCAATCCTATCTACTCATTGATTTCCAAATACCCACCTGAATAATATGTGAAGAGGCTAGATGGAAAAGGTTTGAGAGATTCATATTTATTACCAAGGTAAAGACACACCAAGCATATCGAGGGTATTTTCTTAAGTGGAAAGGTAAATCGAAAATTGACAATAGTTGGACTGCAAGGAGAACGCAATCTGATAAACATAAGGCATACCTCATCCAGTGGAAGGGTAAGCCGAATACTATAACACATAAATTTTCTCCCAACGTCAATTCATCAAAGGTCATCAGAGTCTGCATCTACTTTTGCATATTACATTCATGAGTTACATGCTGAGATTAAGAAAAGAATTAATGCGAATAATGAAAAATATAAGTTTTCTGCAGATTCTCATAGACGGTTCAAAGAATTTTAAGAGTGATTTTGTAATGATTCGGAATAGAATCGAGCGATTCTCGCAAAGAGTTGTAAAGAAGTTACAAGCTCACGGTGCTGGACCCTATCAGATCTTGAAGCATGTCGGTTCCAATGCTTACATCTTAGATCTTTCGCCAAATTTGAGGATTAGCATGACTTTCAAAGTGGAGGACCTTGTTTCATTCCATGGCCCTTCAACAGTCCCCGCCAATCCCTTTGAGCCTTCTACATCTGATGAACCAATAATTCTCCTACCCACATTGCTACCCCCACCTACTTGACAAAATCGTTAGATCATCGAAGATGTGTTGGACGATCAGATTGTATCCACCAACCAAGGGGGACTTCAAAAGTATTTAGTAAAGTGGAAGAACAAGAGCGATTCAGAGAATACATGGATTACACAAGAGTTTCAGCAGATTGACTCAGATCTCTTGTACCTTAATCACAATCAGTATTCATCGGGAATGCATCCTTCTAACCCGAGGAGAGTTGATGGGGACGTCCGATTCAAGCCACTTTCGATCGAGGTTTCTTATATATTGTCTGTGATCACGACCATAAAAATCTATGTCAAACAAAGTTCGAGGTCAAATTTTTTCAAAGTAGAGGGGATTGATGTGAACTTTAGATTTGCTGTTTTAAATTGTGGTCTGATAAATATGAGACATTAAAAGAGAAAGTAGACCCGCGAATGGATTTTTTTAAAAATGCGTCTTAAAGACCCGTTTGATCAGAAAGAAGAAAATCCAAAATTTATTAGGGTCTTCAACTTTCAATCCCGTCACTTTTATGTTTGGCCTATTTTGAAATACCAAACAAAGTCGGATTGATGTGAAATTGATCATATTTGAAAGCTTATCAAAGTAGCTTTCTAGCGTGCCAAAAAACATGCAATTGGTCATATTTGAAGAAGTTATGATAAGTTTTCGAAAGCTTCAAAGAAAGTAACAAATTCTAAGACTACTAATTGAATTAGGATTAGTCTGTTTTATTATTTTATTTTAGAAAATAGGATTTGTTTCTTTTATTAAAAATATGATTAGTTTCCTTATTGTTTTAGGACTTTATTTTATTGCTTTAGAAGAATTAGGATATTTCTTTTATTTAAACTCGGAATTAGAGTTACACTAGAATTTCTAATTTTATGCATTGGTTAGCCTATTTAAAGGCTTGTAAACAACTTCATTATTACTTTTTTTTATTAATAAAAATTGCTTATGTAAAATTAAGAGTTCTAAACTTTCGTGAGGGTGTGAATCTCTCAAACGGAGAGCGATTCTTCGACTCCCGCTTGCGGTTTGGTGTGAGGCCAACTCTTCTCTCATCTGTATCTTCTTTATATCCACGGTTTGCGTACATAGCATAACTCTAGTTATTTTATTTATTTCATGAAATCCAAAATCAATCTATTTGTTTATCATAAATCATTATTAGTCTTTTAATTTTATTCGGTATCGAAAGAACCCGCTTGCGAGTTCGTTCGATGCCCTAAAACTATCAGAGATCTAGCCGTTCATAAGAACCCTGGTCTTCTAGATCCGTGATAGGGAACGTCCACAAAAGTAACACTATTTTAGGCCGGAATTAAAGCATCTAATAGGATTTCTAAAAATTTTTGTGATAATTTGTTATGAGAAATTGTTATTTATTAATTGTTTGAATTAATTTTAATTCTAATCTCAACCCAAGCATTGCATTTAGTAAGTTCCCGCATCAATTCCCTTGTTTGCAAAGATGACCCACTTCTTGCGCTTCACCCCCTCTAGAAGATCAAAAAGAAGCTTGAGAGCTGGAAGGGTTGTCCCTTAAGCAGTGCTTAGTAGATTTCTTGTGTATAGGCCAAAATTTTCGCTATAGTTGCCACGTACCACTTCAAGTAGTTACTGACACCAATGCTATGGTTGGTTTGCTTATTGATGGCAGCCAATGTTGCCTAGACACGTGGCACCGGCTCCAAGTGCCAAGGTGTCATAGATATTTGACATGCTAATTTCTAAAAGATTCTAATACGACAACACGACCTTAAGAAAAATAAGAATGAGAAAAAAAATAGAACGTATATAAAAAATGGGTTTTTTGTAAATACCCCCCTGAGTTATGTTGATATTACAAATAACCCCCCCAGTTATAGCTATTTGCTTTAAACCCCCTGAGTTAGCATTTTGGTGTTTATAAAACACCCTTTTTAACGAATGCTACTTTAAATGGTTAACCAGTCGTTAAAGAATAGCCTAAATACCATATTTATCCATTATAAAATTAAATTACTAAACTGCCACCCTCTACACATGGTAAGAGTAATTTTAAATCCACCCCTCTACTTACAAAAAAGAATAGTTTTAAATCCACCCACCAAATATTTGAGTTCACCCACGCTGAAAAACATTGACTGCATTGAATCGGACGATGGAGATCGTTTATCGTTCCAACCTTTCACACGATGGATCTGGAGATCACGGTGGCACTATTAGACGGTTGACTGCATTGAATCGGACGATGGAGATCATTTATCGTCCCAACCTTTCACATGATGTATCTTGAGATCATGGTGGCACCATCAGACAGTTGACTGCATTGAGTTGGATGATGGACGTCGTTTATCGTCGCAACCATTCACACGATGGATCTTGAGATCATGGTGGCACCATCAGACGGTTGATTGCATTGAATTGGATGATGGAGATTGTTTATCGTCCCAACCTTTCACACGATGTTAATGTCACTTTTCTGAGATGTGTGCCACAAAATAAAATATTGATCGTCTAATGGTATGCCTAAACGATCTCCATCGTCTTATTTAATGCAATCAATGTGTTTTAGTGTGGGTGAACTCAAAGATTCGATGGATGGAAGCAGACGCGGTTAGGCAATCAAATTCCTAAAAATGAGTCTTGAATCATATTGGAAATTGGAGGGACGAGTATTTTGAGTGGAATACGTAGATTGAAGGTTTTCTTTTCAAGAATAATTGCATCGTTTGCCACAAATCCTTCATTGGTTGAGTATTCGTCCAAACGTTGGCATGCTTTAATGGGGGAATCACCCATCTTGAATCTGATGGGTGAATGAAGGGCCTTTTAGAAGAGTACCTTTAAATCCACCCACTGAATCTTTAAGTTCACCTATGCTGAAACACGTTGATTGAATTGAATCGAACGATGGGGATCATTTATCCTCCCAATCTTTTACATGATGGATCTTGAGATCATGATTGTACCATCAGATGGCCAGTGTTTTATTTTACATGGCACAATCTCAGAAAAGTGACCTTAGCATCACGTGCATGCTTAAAATTGATATTAAGGTTACTTTTATGGGTGTGTACCACATGAAATAAAAAGTCGACCGTCTAATGGTACACCCATGAACTAAAGATCGATCTCATGAAAGATTGGAACGATAAAAAATCTCCATCGTTTGATTCAATCGATCGATAATGTTTGATGGAACTCAAAGATTTTGTGGGTGGATTTAAAGGTACTCTTTTTAGAATAGTGGTAAATTATAATGGCATGACTTGTAAATAAAGGTGAATGAATGGCCTTTTGGAATGGTGATAAACTTTAATGGCATGACTTGTAAATATAGATGAATGAAGGGCCTTTTAGAATTGTGGTATTTTTAAAATATTGGTTTCATTAAGGGCAAAATAGGCTTTTCGTCTATAAACTCATGGCTACTTAATGGCAGGGGGTTATATGAAAATGAAACACAAAAGTAGGGGCTGCAGAATAAATACCCATAACTCGGGGGGTTTCTTATAAA
Source organism: Chloranthus sessilifolius (assembly GCA_021018995.1). Lineage (NCBI taxonomy): Eukaryota > Viridiplantae > Streptophyta > Magnoliopsida > Chloranthales > Chloranthaceae > Chloranthus > Chloranthus sessilifolius. The sequence goes on from CM037589.1 coordinate 22,079,304, forward strand.
CACAAAAGTAGGGGCTGCAGAATAAATACCCATAACTCGGGGGGTTTCTTATAATATTAGCATAACACGGGGGGTTATATGCAAAAAAAACCCTAAAAAAATTGAAGGAAAATCTTGGAGAACCAATTAAGATATGTAATGAAAAGATACATAATATATTTCACGAAACTAACTAAAAATATTTATATTATTTAATCATTTTCAAACACCCAAGCCTTTTATTTTATAATTTACTAGACTTTACCCAATTTAAAACAATAATTCGTTTTATGATGTCAAAATAAGAAATATTTTGATGAAGTTTTCGTATATGTCTAGAAGTATCATGTTGTGTTGAGGAGTGTTAAAGTACCACTAAGTATTAGGATATCTCTAAGTACCATCAAAAGTTGGTACAAAAAAAATTCCGGTAGTAGAAGTGCCTAAGTAACAATGATGACAACTATTGGAATATCCGCCTTGCTTCTTCTATTTGAACACAAGAAGCTTGATCAAAAGTGCTTTCTGTATCTATTACCTCATCGTTTAAAGACAATTTTGTGTGGATACCCAATATTTATGGTGATTTCTCCCTTAAATATGCCTTGATTGCATTCATACCTAAGTGAATCCCATATAAGAAAATAGTAGTGTTTCAAGATTCTTATTTATTGTTTGGTTAGCTATCTCTAGAAAATTACTGACTCGAAAATTTGTACAGGAGTACAGGAGAAGCCTTCTTATCACTCCTCGCTTTGTACTTTATTAGTCTGCCTGCGAGTCAATAGACCACATCTTTTTCAATTACGGTTTCTCCTCTTGGGTTTGGTGCTCTATGAGGAATAAATTGGGAATTAGATTCTCCTTGATTGAAACTTGAATCGAAGAAATGTACCTTGGCATGGTTGAAGGTAAAGAAAAAGATAGGCGATTGATTCTAATTCAAACCACCTTTTGTGCTTCTATCTACTATTTGTGGGTTGAAAAAATTATCAAAATTGAAAGAATTTGGTCTCATTACACAATAAAAAATAAGACTATTAGCAGCAATCAAAAACTGCCGTTATTAACAAAAAAATTGTCGCTAATAGTTTTAATAGTTTTTTTATTAATAATGGTAGTTTTTTGCTATAAAAAAGTGCTGCTAATAGTCTTGTTTTTTGTAGTGTTAAAAGATTATGTTGCAGATCATTCACATGGACACTTCAGTTGTGGATGGCTTCAAGATTCTCGATAAAATACTTCAATGATCTTGTTGGCTTGGAACCTGAAACCTCCTTCTTATATGTCTGCTCCCAGACCTTTTCAACGATTGCCCACCCTATATCGGTGCTTTCAAGTTCAATACAAACTATTCTCTTAGCTCCAATGATCATGTTGTCAACTATTTTTTTGCTCCTTCTTGTTAGGAATTCTACCCACCCTATCGAACTCCTTATCGTGATGAATGCGAGAAAATTAAGAAGATGCAGGCAAAAAACAATCACATACACAACACAAAGATTTACGTGATTGACCCAATTGAGGGCTACATCCACGGGAGTATATGCACTATTTTGAACATTTACAATGTATACACTCTCTTCTATATAGTGCACTCTCAATCAAGATCGAACATGATCTTATACATCCAACACGTTGTAAACACAAGGGCGCGGTCCTGTAAATAACAGACAAGAGATCTGTCTGAATATAATAATGATTCCGATACAAGAACGACTTCAATCGGATTTTCAATCCTCAAGCAATTCTTCAATACTTTTTCTCTCTAAGTATTCTCCACAGTTTTTCTCTCATGAAAAACTCTCAAATAATGCCTAGAACCCCTAGAGAAGTCTTCTGCCAATAGGCTCCAAACTCTTTTGGAAACATGACTCACAAATCTACTAAACTTTGCAAGTATTCAAAACACCTCCAAAAAAGTCAATTCAAACATGCGGATCTGATTCCGCCCAAACATCAATCGATTGATTTTTCAAACTCAATCGATTGATTTTTCCCAAACTCAATCGATTGACACCTGTGATTAGGATTAAACCTTATTCAATAATCTCCACCAAGGTTTCATTCCCAACCACGTCACCGCCCCAACGGGCATCAACATGCATCTTCGACAATGTTAATCAAGTTTAGGCAATGCCCAAACTTCTTCTGTGTAATCGAGTTAATCAAAATGTTTACTGCATTCTCATTGATATGTGCAAGTGTTAACTGACATTCTCAAGGTAGTCTGAACCGGTACCTGGGACTGCAAGTCTTGAGAAATTATATCATCATGCATTATCTAAGAGTCTTCATTATCTTTTTCATCTTGCTCATGTCTCTCAACATCAACTTGTACCTGAGGTTCACTAGATGACTGAAATTTGTCTTCTGTCTTTTTCATCGGAAACTCATCTTCGTTGAAAATAATGTCTCTTTCAACTATCACTTTGTGAGATTGTGTATCTCACAAATGATAACCCTTGACTCCTTCACCATAGCCAATCAAGACATACTTTTTAGATTTTGGATCCAACTTGGATCATTCACTTCTCTGAAGTAATGCATAAGTAGCACATCCAAACACCCTCAAGTGAGAGTAACTCCCGTGTCTTCCATACCAAACCTCATCTATAGTTTTCGAGTTCAATGCCGCTGAAAGTGACCGGTTGACTAAGTAACATACCATGTTCACTACCTATGCCCAGAACCCATGACTCAAGCCGGAATGGTTCAACATACTCCGTGTTTTTTCTAATAGTGTTCTGTTCATCCTCTCTGCCATACCATTTTGTTGATGATTTCCAGGAACTGTTAAGTGCCTAATAATCCCTTGATTATCGCAATAAGCTTTGAACTCTGATGACAAGTATTCCCCATCATTATTTGATCTGAAAATTTTAACCTTTCTGTCTGTCTGCTTTTCAACCATACTCTGTCACTGCCTGAATTTCTGAAACGCATCCGACTTATTTTTTATTAGATATACCCAAACTTTTCTGGAGTAGTCATCTATAAATGACACAAAGTAGTTGACTCTACCTACTGAAGTAACTTTAGCCGGTCCTCATACATCTAAATATATGTAATCAATCAACCCCTTCGAAGTATATTTTTCAGTGGAGAAACTAATTTTTTTTCTGCTTTCCGAAGATACAATCTTTACAAATATTTAGCTTGTAAGTTTGAAAGTTAGAAATTACATTATTCTTTATGAGTTCTGTCAACCAATATTCTGAAAATCACCCGAGCGATTCGGGCCCCCCGATTAAGGCCTGGGCGGACTCCGAGGCGGACTGGATTTGGGGCGTCCGCCCAGGCGGCTGCCTCGAACCCGCCCAGGTCGCCCAATCCCCAATTTTATTTTTTTTATCTCCTTTATTTTTTTTCTTTTTCCTCAATTTTTTCTCTTCTCCTTAGTTTTTTCCTTTTTCTTCCTATATTTTTCTTCTTCCTCAGTTTTTTATGATCTTGTACAATACTTTTTTTCAGCAATTGAGCAGTGAGCACAACTCTTTTTCTATTCTTCTTTTCTTATTTTTCTTCCTCCTATTCTGGCAAGTGGCATATATATATATATATATATATATATATATATATATATATATATATATATATACATAGCAGTCGCCCTGATCTTGGGGCGCCGCCCAGCGATTTCCGCTCGAACACCCCCTCGACTGCCCGAACCCGCCCAGTGATTTTAAGAATACTGTTGTGAGCCCACGTTCACTCATGTGACCAAGCCTCTTGTGCCACAAATATGAGAGATCCTTGAAATCTGTTGTAACTGCAACACCACTACTGCTGATTGTGTTACTTACTAAAGTATACACATTCCTCATCTTTTCACTTTTCATCAATGTCATAGCACCACGTACTACCTTTAGTTTTTTGGATTCTAGGATGACTCGACATCCTATCTAATCCAATGCCCTCAACGAGATCAAATTTTTCTTCAGATCAGGCACATACCTAACCTTAATAAGAGTGTGAATACAGCCATCAAACATCTTGCTTCTAATTGAACCAATACTCACTGCTTCACAGACACTGTCATTCTCCATCAAAACCGCCCCACCATTGGCTACCTTATACTAGTCAAACCAATCCCTGTATGGACGCCTATGATACGATATCCCTGAATCTAGGATCCATCTATCATCAAACAGATTGGAGCTTAACAATACACACAATAGGTTTTCACCCGAATCTAACTTAGCAACGCTAGCATGTTGCGAAGTCCCTTCATCACCCTTATCTTTATTTAATCTCTGTTTGTAATACTTGCGAATATGTCCAGATTGCTTACAAAAATAACAAATAATAACATTTCCGTCACCCCTAGATTTGGACCAGTTATTTTCTCTCATTGATTTATTATCTTATCTGGACTTGTCTCTTTTACGATCATGGTTTTGACCCCTTTCGCTCAAGAGACTAATCCCTTCGGAGTTAGATTCAAGTTATTTTCTCAATTCGTCAAAAAGAAGTGCATCAGTCACTTCTTCAACGACAATAGTATCTTTACCATAAATTAATATGGTAACAAGGTGCTTATAAGATGGTGGCATTGAGGTGAACAAGAGAAGTGTGAGATCTTCTTCTTCAAGTTTCACCTCAATGCTCAATAATTTACTATTTTATTAATCGAATTCAAATGATTATGAATACGCATACCAGCCTTCATACGAAGGGTATAGAGTTACTTCTTCATGAAGAGTCTGTTGGTCAATAACATTGTCTTGTAGAGAGATTTCATCTTTTTTCACAGATCCACAATCGTCTTCTTGTGAAGAACGTTATACAGAACTTCATCGGACAAGTACAATCGGATAGTGCTTACGGCTCTCTTATCAATAGAGTTCTACTCTTCATCAGACATCTCTGCCTTATTCCGCATCTCCTTTCCAAGTAGAGAATCATTAATGCCTTGTTGGACAAGGAGATTTGTGACCTTGACTTGCTACAAAGCGAAGTTATTCTTCTCAGAAAACTCTTCCACCTCGAATCGTGCATTCGAGACATTCATCGTCATTGTAGCATAAACCTCGCTTTAATATCACTTGTTAGGAATTCTACCCTCACACTATCAAACTCCTTATCATGATAAATGCGAAAAAATTAAGAAGATGCAGGCAAAAAATAATCACACAAAACACAAAAATTTACGTGGTTCACCAATCGAGGGCTACGTCCATGAGAGTATATGCACTATTTTGAACGTTTACAACGCAAACACTCTCTTCTCTCTAGTGCACTCTCAATCAAGATCGAGCACGAACTTACATAGCCAACACGCTATAAAAATAAGGACGCAGTCCTTCAAATAACAGAGAAATGATCTGTCAGAATAAAATAACGATTCCAACATAAGAACGACTTCAATCCCCAAACAATTCTTCAATAGTTTTCTCTCAAAGTATTCTCCACAATTTTTCTCTCATGAAAAACTTTCAAACAATGCCTGGAACCCCTAGAGAAACCTTCTGCAAATAGGCTCCAAACTCTTTTAGAAACATGATTCACAAATCTACTAAACTTTGCAAGTATTCAAAACACTTCCAAAAAAAGCCAAAATTCAAACCTGCAGATCTGATTCCGCCCAAAAGTCAATCGATTGATTTCCCAAACTCAATCGATTGACACCTGTGGCTCAGATTAAACCTTATTCAACACTTATATCACTAATATCTGTGAGATCAAATTGACGCAATTTGGTAGGAGCACGAACTAGTAATAAAGCTTAATATTAACAAAATTGTTGTTAAAAGCAACTCTAAAGAGGTTGTCAGATGTATCCACTCGAATTCCCAGATTTCGTGGAGGGTTCTTCCCCTTGTCGAAAGACTCAAGCGTTGCATTCTAAGTTCAACTTTTTCACCTTATCCCACATTTGGAGGGAAACCAAAATGTATGCGGAATTTCAAACGAAACAAGGTCTACTTGATGATTTTGTGGTTAGATTGATTTTGACCTTTCATTTAACTTTCTGCTCTGAAAATTTGATCTCAACTTTCCATCATTTGCAATCTTTGAGTTTGTTCATTTTTTAGGGTCCCTTATCCTCATTTTAATCATAAAAAGAAACTTTGTTATATCATGTACCTAATTTATTAGTTTGATGGAGATGAACATGATGTAGAAAATCTAAATAAGAAGGAGATGTAGAGAGAAGAGAGACTTCACGAGAGACTACATTGCGGAAGATCTTGATATATTTTACTAATCTTTGTGTCTCTATAAATAGCCTTCCATTTCCAAATATAATGAAGATAAACAGAATCTCTAAGAATTCTAAACTTAACAAACCTATCTTAAGATCTTAATCCTCATCTTAAACATTGGTTACGCATTTGTGTAACTCTCTAAATATCTATATGACCCTAAATATTCTATATTACTTTCCCGCAATCGCATCTTCCTTTCAAAAAGGAATGTGGAATTGATTAGAAGAAAAAAATGAGCCCTTAGATCTTCGCAATGATATGGCCGAAAAATGCCTCGATCATGCTTGTTGGTGGTCACTGTCTGTTTGTGAAGTCCATCATTGTTGCATGGAGTCTGTCGGAGTCAGTGGCCCACTTGATCAAGTCTGTCATGATGTCTCCTAAGAGCAATTGAAGACGTATCTTATGGCACAAATCTCTTTAAAGATATCTTAAACAAAGATGATGAGATCGTGAGACTATGATGGGACTTTATTAGAGGTATAAACTCTAAAAATTATTTTAGAAAAAAAAGAAGAGTGGATCGAAGAAGGTGAGCCATTTGGGCTCTGATACCATGAAGAAATAATAGATAAAGAAGGAAGAAGGAGATAGCGAGAGAAGATAGAATACGAGAGACTACATTGCTGAAGATCTTGATATATTTTATTAATATGTCTATATAAATAAACTTTCGTTTACACATATAATGAAGATAAACATAATCTCTAAGAATCCTAATCTTAACAAACTTATCTTAAGATCTTAATCATAATCTTATACTTCGGTTACACATATGCGTAACTCTCTAAATATCTAAACGACCCTAAATATTTTCTACTACATGGTACTCTCAATAGTTTAATTTTTAAAATGAGAACGAAACCAGCTTGATCTGTCGACTAAAGGAAGAAACTTGGAGAGACGTCATTATTCTTGCTAAAAAATTTCAAGATAAGTTGGTATCGGACCCAGCGTGCAATGATTGTTCACACTTATACCCTAGAGTTCAACTAGAATCCATCAAGAGTCAAAGGGGGGAACTCTTTTGCCTGAAACCCCAGTAACATAGAAAGAGAGGTATTATGCTCTTGTCACACGATCAACAATAAGCTCCCCTACATACCAAACTGGGGAGTATTATGTTGGACACAATGTGTGCTAATCAATCACTAGCTAGAGAGGGAACATCAGACTTGCATGATGGAGGAGAGGTTGACAATATTGCAACCTTGAGGAAACTAGTTAAATCTTAGGTTATCTAATAGAATTAAAAACAACATAAAAAGGAATAATGAAAGTGAAAGATGACAGGATGGCAAGTCCAATATGGGTTGCCTTTAATATTGCAATCAACTGTTAGAATAGTCCCACATTGCCTGTGGGCTTGGAGGTCTTGGGCTATATATAAGTTGGGCACTCCTCACCTTAAAAGCCAATTTTTGAGATTGAGTTAGGCCCATGAAATTCTACATGGTATTAGAGCAGGTGTTTTTCCACTCTGCGTCACCCAATTCATTTGTCCACGTGATTCGGCTTGGCTCAATCACGCCAACATGTGCAGTAGCGAGTTAGAATAGTCCCACATTGCTTGTTGACTTGGAGGTCTTGGGCTATATATAAGCTGGGCACTCCTCACCTTAAAAGCCGGTTTTGTGAGGTTGAGGTAGGCCCATGAAATTCTACATCAACCAACTGTGGTAGGAATAAAATTCAAGAAATTTTTAGCAAGTGAAAAGGCATAAAAATAAATTATTTCTATTTCTTGGAACCTAAATTTGATGTCTATAACATAGACTCTCTGCCAACGGATTAAGCCCAAATAGGGGTTTGCATAGGTGAACACCAATGGGTTAGTTAATGATGATAGAGCTGGGGGGTGTCTCAATGTCATTCAAAACTATGATGACAATGTTATAGTTTGTTTCTCTAGATCAGTTGAGAAATGCAATGCTTGTTGGCCTGAGAAGAGGGCCATTAAGGTGTTGATTTGGTGCTAAACCTTGAGATGGGAGATGATTGAGGCGAAATCAGACTCGCTTGCAAGCAGTGGCGGAACCATGTTAACGTTAGTGCGGGCAAGCGCCCTCACTCAAATCCATCAATTTTTTTTTTTTTTTATAGAATATAAATATTATAAAACTTTCCCAACACGCCTCTTTAAACCTAAAGGTCCTAAACTCAGGCCCTCCCTCTCTTCTCTCTCTCTCTCTCTCTCTCTAAATTAAACCCACGCCCTCTCTCTCTCTCTCTCATTTCTCACTCTAAACCCCTAGTCGTCACCCTCTCTAACCCTGCGCGGCTGCACCGTCCCTCTTCTCTCTCGCCCAGATCCTCGGAGGCTTGGACTTTGGCTAGTAGGCTTCGTCTTCTTTCTCGGGGCATCCTCTGCAACTCCCAGTCTCCCAGCCATTTGCAAATTGCAAGTAACTAAGTGAGTAACGCCTCTTTCTCTTTTCCTAATTATTAATTTTTTTTTTCATTCAATGCCTTTGCTTTATTATTTATTTATATAGATTTTTCTTAAATAATTCAATATTAAGTTTGAAATTTTCTATAATGTTTGTTGACTATATGAGGCTGATTCTGAATCGACTGCTTTTGACCCAGTTCGGATTGTGTAAATACTTACTTTTTTGTTTTATTTTTTATTTTAATTAGGATATTTATTTGCTCTCCTATTTAGATGAATGAGCTTAAGATAAAATCTGGGTTTTGTTTGAAAAGAGGGAATTTGATCTGGGTTTGGTTTTAATTGACGAATAGTGCGGTTTAGTTTTTTTATTTTGTATTATTATTTATAATCAGTTGAGCTGAAATTGGAATGTGGGTTTTTGTTATAGGCTTGAATCTGATATGGGTATCTTTAATTTTTGTTTCTTGTATCCTAAATATTTATTTATTTGTTTATGTATTTTTTATGCTTTTGAGTTTTGAGTATTATTTTTATATTAGAGATTATATCCATTATTATTAATTTTCTTAAGAGTGAACTATACAATTGGAACTTGTGTTTTGTTTACCAGCTGAATTTGAGCAAGTTTCTGTAATTTATTTATGAGGCCCTAGGACCTAGATTTCACGTGTTCAATGCCTAATGGTTCTAATCACCTACATCTTAAACCATTGATGGGGTAAGATCATTTAAACACCATTGATGGGGTAAGATCATTTCAAGTTGGCAATAGATCCAAAGTTTGATTTTTTTGTACATGAATGATATACAATTGTTAATGTCTTATTGTTAAAAATTACTTTTTTTTATATAATTTTAATAAAAATTATATTTTATAATATAAATTAGTTTAAATTTATATTTATTATATAAAATTTATCTCTAATTCATTTTGCACCCCGCCTAGATGAGAATCCTGATTCTGCCACTGCTTGCAAGAATGAGAAGATTTATGCTAAATCCTTCAGATACATGGAGAAGTATTCTGTTGGTGGAGTCGATCCAACAAAAATTTTAGAAGTTCGAAGAATTTCATTTCATGACCTAGAAACAAATTCATATACAGATATCCTAGCAGGACAGGGCTTGAATGCTAATGCCGTTGTTCAATGGTATGACAAAAAACTCTTTCCAACTCTGATTAACTTGTTGCTTAGGAAAGACTTGTTGTATATGTATAATCGCCTGTGATCTTTTTTAAGAAATATAATTTGGTGAGGTTCCCTCAACCTTGCTTACTACTACTATTGTTATTACCTCGACTACTACTACTAACAATATTAATATGGGTAATGATCCTCTCACTCAACTCATAGGACATAATCCCATGACTCTAGCTCTTGTTAGTTACATGCCATTTTGGTTGACTTCTAAAAATGAATTGAGATGGCATACAGCCAATAGGAGTTAGAGTCATAGTTTATGTCTCATGACTTGAGTCAAGAGATCATTTCCTAATAACAATAATGATAATATTGATAAAAGAATCAACAATTTCATGATTCAACGCACTAAAATTAAAGTTCATGAAAATTCAGGGCAATAGTGTCTTCTAAGCCCAAGGAAATTGGGTTGGGTGTATCATTTCTTTTACAATTCTTTGAGGGTTATGGAAGGAGTGAAAGTCACATATATCCAATGGGCAAGCGGATGGCTTCAACATATCTTTGCAATCTATTTTGAGCACAACGGGAAAGTGGTTAATTGTTGAAAGAATCATTGATATTTATCTCAGTGCTCTCTTTTTCTGATGCAGGATGAAGCACACTTGGATTGTCCATTTGGCGCAATTCAATCCATCCACATGGCATGTCTATGTGGCATACATTTAGCCTTTTGTGATTTTTGGCCATTAGTGATTATGGACTCTTATTAATAGTTAATATTAGGAGTTGAAAAGGCATTTGGAGAATTGCACAAGCCACTTAGAAAATAGGTTAGTTTTGATTATCTACTTAATGATTGTAAGCTTATTTCTATATATTGGGCATATAGAGAAGAAGAAGATTTGAGTTTCCATTTTGAGAGCAAGACTCCATTATAGAATAAGTGATAACTCTTTGTTAGGTGAGTGATTTCCTAATGTAAGTGAGCGAGTCTCTAGTCTTGGCGTGAGAGATTCCATCCCGTGGGTGTGATTCCATCATCAATTATTTTATAACCCTAATTATTTTTAAAGTCTGTACTGCATCAAGTGGTATCAGAGCAGTTTCGTGTTAAAGGCGATATAAGAGATGGAAGTTGATCCTGCTCTCAAGACATTTGAAAATTCTATTAAGGACCTTCAATACATGATGCGTGCGGTGATGAAGAAGACAGTGCAATGGAGGGTTCAATTATTGAAAGTTTGATTGGGTCTAGTGTCTCGGAGGAAAAGAAAGGTTTATGCGAAATAGGGTATGCAGCCTCTCTCAAAATATGGATTTAGTGAGGACGTCGTCGCAACTTACCCATGTGGACGGGATTAATGCAAAAGTTACAGGAAAGAATTAATTTGGAGACCCCGTATGACACGTCTTGAGGACGTCATATATGTGTCCTATAGAATTGGTGGTACCAGAGAATTTGTTGTGCATTCTCACCCAAGGAAGACTAGGTCAGGTGGCCTTTCTTGCTTGCTAAAGTATCTAAGAAGTCAAAGGTACTTTGGGTTCTTGGCTTCTAGTCCAAAAGAAGCTAATCGCTTGGTATTGTGTTTCCAAAGTTTGTTTTTTTTTTTTTTTCAACCAGTAAGCATGAGGTTGGAGGGTCCTCACCTTTATTAAAACTAAAGAAAGGAGTATCACAAAGAAAAGGGCACAAGGAAGCCAAGAGCATTGAGAGCTTTGGCATTGCCATCACCCTCAAAACTCAAGAACCAAGCACCGCATTACAACCAATTAAAAGAATAATGTAAGTCCCTCCTATGAAGGTTAGATATATCATGTGGCACAGGATTCCATTGGATCATGTCAGCTGCATTAAGTCCCTAACCCCACTCGCTAAAAAGTTTGCACAAGCATTTCTATCTCGCCATATATGAGAAAAAGAGATCTTCACAAAATTTTCCTTCTCCTTGTCTAGATCATGTACTAGACCCCAACACCTCCATGGGCACTGCATTGTGAATTGCTCACGCCATAACAAGGCATCTTCTAAGGAGAATAGATAAATTTCAACTCCATGTGATCTTTCCTGTGAGCATTTCAATTGTAAAAATCCTTAATCCATAGTTGTCTTATTAAATCCATGTTTAGGATGTGGTTGTTCAAGTAACATTTCTCATGGCAAAGTAAGGGGCAGCTCAATGGGTCAGGCCTTGAGTTTGCTCTCCAATGGTCACCAATTCGAGTCCCCTCATAGTCACTGGAGTATTATCCAGTGGTTGGCTCCAAGGCCCCGTGGGATTAGTCGACGTGCACGCAAAATAGCCTGGACACCCGCGAATAATAAAAATTAAAAAAAAAAATATTTCTCATGGCAAAGTGGAAAACGATATTCAAGCTTACTAAACCCATCCATAGCAATGAGTCTCTTTTCATAGCTAAAGGAGATTTACTAGCAGCTCAAGTTATCGTAGGGATGATCACTCCGCTTTGGAAAATTCATCAAGTTACACACTTTTATGGAAATGAGGTCATAATGAACTCAACGGCGATGGTTGGTCTCAATCAATGGATGAACTAGAGGACAAATTCTTGTGGGGCGAGGAGATTGATGTTAGACGAAATCACATACTTGGATCGTCCATTTGGCGCAATTCAATCCGTCTATATGGCATGTAGATGTGGCACACATTTAGGGTATTATGGTTTTTGGCCATTAGTGATTATCGACTCTTATTAATAGTTAGTATTGCGAGTTGAAAAGGCATTTGGCGAATTGCACAAGCCACTTACAACAACTGCATTGTGATTTTCATCTACAGTTTCTACTCTTACGGTGGTGGAGAGTTTTGTGCAATCATTTGAGGCACTAGATAAGACAAGCGGTTGATCTTATTCTTCTTCCGATGACAGGTAAACTTCTTGTGTGTAAGGTACTTGCACTTATTATGACGCAAAGGTGAGATTTCTTATGAGGAACTGAGGAGCTGCAAAAGGTCTAGATCCATGAGTGGGAGCAAGATAAGAGAGAAGCAACCATCAAAACAACATCACTACCAGAAAATAATAGTTTGCCAAAAAAGAAAGAACTCCACTTTCACATCGTTGACGGAGGTAAATAATGAAGTATGGATCCTCTTGACGTCTTGCACTATGGGTGAACTGAAGAGCCATAAAATGCTGAAGCAAACGCAAAATGAGATCTTTTTATTTTTATGAATAAAATGTGAAATGATTATCCAATATCAAGGGACATCACGAGGAGATGGCGATGCCCAAGCTCTAGTTAGCAACTGAAAGTGAAAGATTATTTTTGTTTTGTTTTTTTCCTTTACCTCCTTGATTCTTTGATTCTTGATTCTTGATTCAAAAGACCCTCTAACCTCGAAGCCTATTAATGGAGAAAGAAAAAGATAAAAGAGGTGATTGTACCACATTGTAAGAGAAATGCAAATATAGTCTCTTCTTCTCTTGTTCACCGACTGAGAGCCAATCATGTCTTTCTAACAGCTTTTTTTTTTACTTGTGTAGATTTCATATCAGAATCTAGAAGATAAGATTTCTATTTTGAAATTTGAGTTTTACATCCTTTGGAAGAAGAGAAGTTGAATTGTATATGAATATTGGAAGATCAAGAGGTAATTGCACCATGCTTCTCAATATAGTAGTAGTGTACTAGCATGCACACACAGGATTTTAATGGGATCAATACTTGGCTTGACTTGGAGAACTGCCCGGATCTTTTGAAATCTCTCTAAAGAGACAGATATACTTTTAACTTTTACAAGATTGTAATTAGGGGTGTTATCGGGTCAGTTTTCATGCTAAACCGAAACCAAAATGATAACTATTGGTTTCTAGTTTCTCAAATCGAAACCGAACCGATAAGCCACCAAACCGAAACTGAACCAATAGTAATTGGTTCAGTCAGTTTTCAGTTTCTAAACCTCAATTTTTTTATTCATAGCATTTATAATAGCTAAACCCTATTATATTAATCAAATCAAACCCCAAAATTTTTAAAACTCCTGTGTATATTGAAAAATTAACCTTATTTATAAATTTTGAAACAAAAACAGCAAGTGAGAAACGGTGAAGAATAGAGAGAGGAACACATAGACAGAAAAAAACATGTTGTGTGCTATAGAATGTGGCCGTGTGGGATTGTGATAGACGGCGCCGGCAAGCGAAAGGACTGCCGACAGCGAATGACCGACAGTGGCCGGTGGGAACTGGGAAGTGTCTAGAGTTAACTTTTAAGTTTATGATTTTAGTTTGAAGTTTAGGTTTGAAAAGAGAAAATTTTAATTATAACCTATTTTTGTACGTACCTAAGTAATACCCTATTATTGGTTTCTTATCAGTTTAGTTTCGAGTTTTCTACGTTTAAACCGAACCGATAACCCGATAAGCCACTTTTCCAAAACCAAACCAATATGCCCTAAAACTGAAACCGAACCAAAATTTTGTTTGGGTCAGTTTCGGCTCGGTCAGTTTCTGCACAATCCTAATTGTAAGAATCTCTTTTTTCCATTAATAAATGGGTGGGGACGAAGAACTCTAGCTGATCTACCGGAAATAATAGTAGCATGCAAACACATACAAAATACCGATTTCTAAAGCTGAGCATATTATATGCAAAACTATAGATAATAGAATTATTATACCAGGGGGCAAAAAACACCATCTTGAATGGATGGATACAGCTATTGTTCCTTAATAATCTTCTTGATCACTTCATGAGGACACAAGATTTTGACTGAAAAAATATTCTTTTGTAAATTTTCGTTAAAAAGAGAAAGGGCCATGGGAATATACAAGTGTACAAAAAAATTGAGTCTAAAATATAGAGAGAAGAAGAAAAAAAACAACAACAAAATAATGAGCTTTACTTGATATCAATCTATACAAACTCAAATTTAATTCAATAATTATATAAGTAAGCTTTAGTTGACATCCATTATCATGTACATCTGACTTTATATAGATATACAATTTATTTTTTTCAATTTAAAAAAAAAATTGAGCAACTAGATTAAATAGAATAGCGGCAGTATAGCAGTAAAGCCAGGCGTTAAGCTACGGAAAAGCCATCACCCAACGCCCAGCCAGCCCAAAAAAAAAAGACAAAACAGAAAACACAGAACCGAAACAGATCCTTTAAACTTCAATGCAATATGAGGATCTCAATACTTTACACTGTAAATGTAGTTAAAGACAGCATGCAAGCACGGTCAATGTGGCATCAGCCGGATCGATCCTGACCATCCACCTGAAATACTGCCCCTTGGATGTACCACGCCCCAACAATCACGGGGATGAATTTTTCTGAATTTGTTTTGTTTTTTTTAAGAAAAAATGACAAAACTATCAGAACATGAAGAAGAAGAAGCAGGAGAGGAAGCAGAAGCAAATGAGTTTTCGGTGTTTGGGGGGGGAGAGGACCGGAGGAGAACAAAGGTTTAATAACTCACAAATACTTAATAGATTTGAAAATAGTATTTTAATAGATAGGGCTGTTGGTCCTTAAGGAGCTGCTCGATCACAGATTTGGGATCATGACTTTCAGTCTAAGTACAGAAGAAGAAGCTCCCCTCACAGCCCAAAATAGTTAACCCTTTAGATACCATTTTTTCATATAAACTTAACAAAAGTATATGGAGTATCCAGCATTTGTTCTTTTTTCCATCTCGGAGTTTCGAGCTCTTGTAAGTTGTAATAATAAATAAATAAATAAATAAGCCGACGACCACCCTACTTTCTTTTTTTCTTTTTTTTTTATAGAAGCAGATGATCATTGAACAGCCACCTAAACTAGATAAAACTCTTTTTTTTTTTTGTAATAACTCCATAAAAATTCTTAGTAATCTAAACATGTTGGAACATATTACTCATAAAACACCCAAAACATCATATACTACTGGAAAACACAATAACGCTGCGATGCATGCACGTTTTCAATCCCTTAAATACTATGAATTTTTAACTTATATTATTACGTTCTCGGCAGAATCAAGTCGTTAAACCATATGACTTGTCAGTAATTGAACACTTCTGCCAAAAATAAACGGGGAAAGATCTAATTTTTTTTTGGAAGTTTGGAACCCATGCGTGTGCGTCGTACGATCTTCTCTCTAAGATTGTCTCTAACGAATTTTGGAAGGTTTACGGAGTCGAACGCGGTAGCCGTAGTAGCAACTATCAACAGCCCAGCAACTATCAACAGCCCAAACAACTGAACCATTTTTATTTATTTTTGCTAGGTGTAACTGAGTACTTTATAAAAAAAGATTTAAATAGATGAAGAAACTTGAATATATATTTTTTGAGTAAAAAACGAATCTAAAAAATGAGCAACATAGAACTGAGCCTCGACCGAGGGAAATAAAAGGGTTTGAGCGAGCAGCAAGAGGATGAACAATGAAACCTTACTAAGCAATAAATCGCTCTCATAATAGCGATATTATTCCCAGATATCGTAAAGGTTTACGATCTGCACTTACAGTCTTGGAAAATATGAAAAGAAGGCCGAAGAAACCGTATTTCTACTCGATCTCCGGTCAAGGTTGCAGAACTGCTAGATCTACTCGATCGTAACGACATGGTTGCTTGTCGCCGCTCGTACGCTGGCCGAGGAGACGGAGACAGAGAAAACGAGAGAATGACACCTAAAAAAGACGAACTGCGTGTTGAAACACCATTGGCCAGGAGACTCGTTTCGAAAAACTCGCCTTCCTCGTTGCGAGAAACCTGGAGCTTTAAAGAGACGAGAGCCTAGCGTCGGATTAAGACGATCGAACCGCATATCGAAAACCTGACGCGTTTTTGTTGGATTTACTTGAAATGACTCTTTTAAGCGGCTCTAATTGTTCTTTTTACGAGGAGAATTGGTTCATCTCCTACCGCAGAATCCTCTTTCATGAATCACAAACAATGATATTATTAAATTCAACTAGAATACTACAGATCTACTTAGAAAATCACATTAATTACGCAAACAAGAGTCTTTCATCTTTCGAGCAAATAAACTAACAAAAAAGCATTAATTAGGTAAATAAACTTCATAAAATCAAAGAGAGAACAAGCGTCTTTTTTCTTTGAAGCAAATAAGCAAACAAAAAGCATTAACTTGGAAAATAAACAAAATCAAAAATCGAGAGGTCAAAAAGATGTAACAGCAAGATATTAACAAAATAATATATGGCGCGCGCGAGAGAGAGAGGAGATATAATACCCTGCGCTGCCAAATTCGTAAAGCTTGCCACGGCTGGAGAAGATGATGAGCGCGACCTCAGCATCGCACAAAATGGAGAGCTCGTAAGCCTTCTTGAGCAAACCGTTCCTCCTCTTGGAGAAGGTAACCTGGCGGTTGATCTTATTCTCAATTCTCTTCAGTTCCACTCGCCCCCTTCCCATTTTTTTTTTCTCAGTTGAAGATTTACGGCTCTAGCTTTAAGATAGAGAGAAGAAAACAGAATATTTTTTTCACAAAAAATATATATTTAAATTTATTAAGTGAGCAGCAGAAACGGCAAGGAGTTTCATGAAATCGATGGTGAAATCTAATCCCTTACCAAGCTTTCTGAAACCTTATATGGCCGAGTAATAGCCTGATACCCTTTCGGATTTCTGAAAATTCCTTCTACTAAAAAAGGAAGATCGCTAAAATGGAGTTGGCCATGAAACTGCTTCTTCCGACTTAGCCGAAATTACACAACCCTACTAAATAGAACCCTCTTAAAGAGAATCCAAAAAGCAATTTTTTACTTCACGTTTTATTTATTTACTTATTATTTTTATTTTGAGATTTCTTTTTCTTCTTCTGTTTTTACTCTCTCTTTCCGTCCCTCTCTTTCTCTCTCATCTCTCACTGTTTCTGAGTAAATATCTGATGGCGACTGACAAGCTACGTGTCGGGCGTCAAACCCGTGCTTTACTTGTCAAATGATCCATCTATCGCGCTCCCTCCATCTATTTCCCGCGCATAAAACAGCATGCCATCACAAAATATATAAATTTTAATGGATAAGCATATTTTCAAACCAAATTTCTTCCTTCTCAATCAAGGTTTACATGCTTCACCATTTAATTAAAGCAATGAGATTTTTTTGTCCCAATATTTCAAAAAGTAGGTATTGAGATCATTGTCGTACAATGTGACCCTCAAATTTTGATTTATGTCATGATTATACATATATTTTTTTTCGAAATATGGATCAGGTAGAATCAAAATCTGGCTGTTTGATAATATGGTATGATCAATAAACCTATTATTTGAAAAAAAAAAAAATGAAGTGAAAAAGGATATACGTCGTTGCATTCAAACAAGTCAACAGTTTAAGTGTGTGGAACTCGAATTGAGGAGTAACCTACGTTTATAAATACAGGTACCTATTTTATATTTATCTTTAATTAGACTCAAGATTCTTGCTTCTCAATGAAGGTTTCATGACCGAATAGATTAATTCTGGACACAGTAGATCTTTCATGGTCCTACAACAAACGGTCAAATTAAGTTCCACGTGACGGACATTGCAAAAGGTAAAGACAAAACCACGTTTGATGTAGGCTTATGGTCATGTTCATCTTTTTCATGTGACATGAAATCAAAACGGTCAGATTTTAATTTCAAGTGACCAATATTATAAAATGTGATGAGAGAAACACATTTGACGTATACTTATGATCATGTTTATCTTTTTTATCTGGTATGAAATCAAAATCTAATGGTCAGATAATAATTCCATTATCATAAAATCTATCCTAACAAAAATTGAGATGAAAAATGATCTCCATTATCTAATTTATAACAGTCAAACGCGTCAATAATTTAACTATGTGGGAAGAGATGGAAGAATCTTGCGTTGGAAATGCAGGTACCATTTTATTTTTGAATGACTGGCCTGCCGAGAACATTCAATGAAATGACAGAAAAACCCCTTGCTTGAACTTTTAAACTTAAATGCCCACTAATTATATAACAGTGCTTAACAAGACAAAAAACAGATGATAATAAATATCCTACGTGGCTATTGGCTACATCGACCACCAATCGATGTCTATGACCTTTCAATCTAGACCATCAAATCAATGGAAGGGGTCCTCGAAATTGAACCTATGTTACAATTATAACTC
This sequence comes from Chloranthus sessilifolius, assembly GCA_021018995.1. Taxonomy (NCBI): domain Eukaryota; kingdom Viridiplantae; phylum Streptophyta; class Magnoliopsida; order Chloranthales; family Chloranthaceae; genus Chloranthus; species Chloranthus sessilifolius. The sequence goes on from CM037589.1 coordinate 22,098,149, forward strand.
TCAGATTAACTGCTTACTTCTTGGCCGTCAAATTGATATCATTAACTGGAGACCCAGAAACCACCATATTTAATGAATGCCAAGTACTATGCTATAGATGGTAAATAAACAAGCTTTGGAATTATAGAAATATACAAAATGCCACCCATATTAGATCTAGTAGATAAAATGCGATCTCCAAATTTATATGTCATTCTTAATCACCTGAACTAATAAACACATAACAAATTTTTAACCGATTCAATAATTTCTTTGAATAATATCCCACTCCAAAGCATGGCTGGATAAAATTTAATAAAAATATCAAGTTCCCCGTCACAAGAAGAATTTGTTATATATTGAAAAGTTTACTAGAGAAAATGTTGCATCTTCGAACTTTCTGCCAGTGATTTTTCTATCTAGGATCGACTCACAGGGACACTTCACCGTCAAACATCTGACAATACCAGCGGTTCTTTAATTTAATTTTTTTCATTTAGGGACTTTTGTGTTATGGGCTTAAAGCAATCAATTATTGTGATAATTGTCTTTTCGGAAAATCTTCACCTATTTAAGGGAAAATTTCAAAAAAAAACATCCCGGAACAACCCTGAATTTGGACCTTGATATCACTAGCAAAACGAAATTATTGATATAGTCAAATAAGCACCCGAAGAAATCATAAGTTCATCAACTAGACCCCTGCCGTGAACTCCCGTTAATATGAGAATGGAAACACTGACATGAGTTGACAACATGGGTCTGGTTGATGAACATGTGATTTCTTCGGGTGCAAATTTGAATGCCAACTCAGCATTGCGGCCTGTGACGGGAGCACGCGGCGTGGCCATCCGGGTCAGCTGTAGAGCGACTTTTCCTCTTCAAGTGTTGAGTATGATTGGTGCGTCAAGGCCATGAGGGCGGCACCGTATGTACTGGGCTGAGCTACGTTGGCGTCGCGACACGTTGGGGTGGAGGGTGAAGACTTGGTCGCGACACGGTCGCGACATGGTCAGTTGGGCTAGCATTGCGGGGTGAATAGTAAAGTATGACAAACCACGGGGTTTGAGGTCCTCCCGCCATTTCGCCTGAATTACTGTTTTACCCTTATATAGGGGGACATGAATTGGGGTCTCCCGACCCTACACGTGCACTAGCCTCGTGGGCTTATGTGCGTGCATCCGGGCCACGCTTAGGGCGTGGTCGTCCTAGCTACGTCATGTACTAAGGCCATCGCGTTGGTGGTTCCCAACCACCTTCGAGGTGCGAGTTCTAGCCCAAAGGGGGCTTGATGTATGCTCGTCGCTGCCTATCGCTATATCACTCGTCGTTGCATATTGCCTTACGCTCATCGTTGCCTATTGCCTTGACAATCGTCGCGTTTGGCCTAACTCGTGCGTTGTTTGCAGGCGAAGTCCGAACGTAGAGGTTGAGGTGAAGCTTGAGTAGGACAAGCCTTCTATCCTTCGTAGCATCTGGGAATGCGCATCGCGTGCCTCATTTGTGAGAAATAGGCTGACTTAGCGCAATGGCAAGAGTGCCGCACTAGAAGAGTGACCCCGTGACATTTGGTATCAGAGCCACAGTGATGGCTGAGATGGAAGGGACCAGTGAGGATGCAAGACGACGAACAAGAGAACGATCAATAAGGGAACGACTAGATAGTTTGGAAGCTCAATCGGACCAGCTCGAGTCGGTAGTCTCAGTGATGACACTACATGGAGAACGACTGAATAGGCATGAAAGGATCAATGCCGATGTGGCTGAGACCGTAGAGCAATTAGCAGCAGAGGTACGAGAAATCAAGGTCACGTTGGAGGAGGTACGTGACGAGATAAACGTGCTGAAAAAGCTCATCCTGGCAATGCCAGCAGGGGTGCCAGCAGGGACGCCGACACCTCTATTTAAGTTCCCCGAGCCAAAGACGTTCAAGGGCTCCCGTGAGGCAAAGGACCTCGAGAACTTCATATAGGACGTGGAGGAGTACCTCGAAACGCTGGGGGACCTCGATGCCAAAGTTAAGCTAAGAATTGCATCGAGATACTTGGTCGATGATGCCAAGTTATGGTGGAGGCATCGAGTGTCAGAGGTGCGCATGGAGAATGGTGCAGTCGATTCTTGGGCCGATCTGAAGAAAGAGTTGCGGGCTGAATTTCTACCTACCAACGTCGGATGGTCAGTACGAAAGGCATTATTGACGTTGAAGCATACGGGACCGTTGCACGAGTACATTAAGACTTTCACGAGCCTGATGTTAGACATTGATGAAATGAGTGAGAAGGATCGGATCTTCTACTTTATAGATGGCTTGGCGCCATGGGCACAGCGGGAGTTGACTTATAGAGGATTGAAGACCCTAGATGAGAATTTGGCTGCTGCGGAGCGGCTAATCGAACATCGCTTTGAGAAAGAGAAGGCAGTCCAAGCATCCACTGACAATGCTGACAAGCAGGCAAAGAAGCAGAATGATACAGGACATGTGCGAGTTGGTCAGGACAAAGGTAGTAGGTATGAAAAGAAGAGAGACGAAAGACCGAGCTAGAAGGGCTGCTTCCTGTGTAATGGGCCACATCTGGTGCGCGATTATCCAGAGAAAGTCGCCTTGAACGCGATGGTCGCGAAAAAAGGAAAGAAAAAGGTTGATGATGACTTGTTGGTGTGGACCGTGGGAAGACTCAGACACCAACTGTGTACAGATTTTGAAGTGTGCAATTTTGGGCATGTACAGTTTTGCTACATAGAGTGAAGGCAGGGTGTTGTCGAGGAACCGTAGCAGGTGACATACAGGACTGAACTTCAGAATGTGTGCCTTCGCGTCAACAAGGACGTTGACGATTTTGAGTGGAGGAGGATGTGACGGGGGCACGCGGCGTGGCCATCCGGGTTAGCCGTAGGGCTACTTTTCCTCTCCAAGTATTGAGTATGACTTGTGCGTCAAGGCCATGAGGGCGGCACCGTATGTATTGGGCTGAGCCACGTTGGCGTCGCGACACATTGGGGTGGAGGGTGAAGACTTGGTCGCGACACGGTCGCGACATGGGCGCGACATGATCAGTTGGGCTAGCGTTGCGGGGTGAATAGTAAAGCATGACAAACCACGAGGTTTGAGGTCCTCCCGCCATTTCGCCTGAATTACTGTTTTACCCTTATATAGGGGGACATGAGTTGGGGTCCCCCGACCCTACACGTGCACTAGCCTCGTGGGCTTATGTGCGTCCATCAGGGCCACGCTTATGGCGTGGTCGTCCTAGCTACGTCGTGTACTAGGGCCATCGCGTTGGTGGTTCCCAACCACCTTCGAGGTGCGGGTTCTAGCCCAAAGGGGGCTTGATGTATGCTCGTCGTTGCCTATCGTTATATCACTCGTCGTTGCATGTTGCCTTACGTTTATCGTTGCCTGTTGCCTTGACAATCATCGTTGCCGGTTCTAACCTGCTGCGTTGCTTCACAGGGCGAAGTCCGAACGTAGAGGTTGAGGTGAAGTTTGAGTAGGACAAGCCTTCCATCCTTCGTAGCATCTGGGAATCCGCATCGCGTGCCTCATTTGTGAGAAACAGGCTGACTTAGCGCAATGGGCGTTAAGTGCCGCACAGGCTGACACTGCTAGAAGAGTGACCCCGTGACAGGCCGCCTCGGGCTCCCAAATATTTAGAGGCCCCAAATCTTGGAAGTCTTTACTATCTAGTTGCTTAATATAATTTTTAATGTATAAATGTATTGAAATGATCTCATTGTTAAGTTGGTTAGGTGATTAGTCTTGTTTTACTTTTTACCCAACAAGTTGTGGGTTCAACTCTTCTCAGGTCCCATATTTACATTTTTCTTAAAAATGGGTCATGGATCGGGTCTCGGCCGAGTCGGTGCAAGTCATTGGTCGGGTCATTGGCTTCACAGGGCCAGGCCTGCCATATATATTGACCTAGAAGATTCTCTAACCCAATTTTTAACTGGACTAGATTTATTTTGACCAAATCCTTTATATATAGGCTACCTCTAAACGCTCCCACGCGTTCTCCAAAAGCGCCAATGTCCCAGATCCCTTGAAAACCGTTGATTCATTCGAATGAGATGATGGAGATCACTTATCAGACCTATCTTTCACAAAATAAATCTTCAAGTCATAACTCACCTATCAGACGGTCAATTTTTATTTCATTGTCACAAATCCCCCAAAAATGGCCATGAATCATATGACACACATCACACTCAAATGTGATTTTATGACCATTTTTTTGGGATCTGTGACATGTTGAATAACAAACCGACTATTTGATAGGTGAAAAATGATCTCCATCATATGATACGAAGGATTCAATGATTTTCTAGGGGTCTGATATGTCCTTATATATATATATATATACAAATTTTTCTTATTAAAAAAATAAGGTGTTTCAGCAGCAGTTATCGCTACTGAAACAAGTTTTTTTGTTAATAGTGACATTTTTTTCTTGCAAAAACTTGCTGCTAATAGTCTTATTTTTTGTAATGACCCTAACTTAAAATAGCGATTTCAGGCTCATTAAAGTCCCAATTTTTGCAAATAACTTGTCAATTTTGAACTATTCAACGGAGACTTATCCAATGAACCTAGTTTAAATTTTTTTTAAGATTGTTAAAGTGCTAAAAAATGACAGTGAAAGATTTAATGACAGTTAAAGTAATAAAAAATGTTAAAATATTATTGGGTGGGTTACTCGATCTGTCGAGTACGTTCTACTAGTTAGCTTTTCTCTTTTTGTGCTGCATTTTTTTTTAACATAGACTTTCGTTAATTTGTTAATTGCATTTTAAAATTATAAATAATAAATGAAATATGGAGATATTTGTAATCTAAAAGCAATTAGTATTGTTTTATTTGTCAAAAAAAAAAAATTATGGTAATTTTTTTTTTATGATTAATATGAAAGAGGGGCCCGATTTTAGGAGCTTACCTTGGGCCCCCCAAAATCTCAGGGCCTGCCCTGCCTTTTCCATTTGCAAATTAACGGGAGTTAACGGCAGGGATTTAGTTGATGAACTTATAATTTCTTCATGTGCTAATTTGATAGTATCAATAGTTTAGGTGTGTCAATAATATTAAGGTGAAAGTTCGATTTTTTTTTAAATTTTTCCGTAAACTTAATGATTCCACTTTTATGGCACCAGACTTTTTACATCTAATCTATTGTGATTACGGGGACATTCTACATTACCTTTAGGCTGCGTTTGGGAACGTGATTTGGATTTGGATCTCCTAAATCCAAATCCACCATTTGGTTCCACATTTTTGTGTTTGGATTTGGATTTGGTAAATCTATCGAAATTTAGAAATCCATGTCTGTATAAAAAAAAGTGGATTTGTAAATAACACTTCATAGGCGTTATTTGAAAATCTAAATCTTACACCATCATATAAGTGACTATGTTTTGTGAATAAAAAGTTGGGTTTTTTGCAAATACCCCCTTGAGTTATGTTGATATTACAAATAACCCCCTCAGTATAGCTATTTGCTTTAAACCCCCTGAGTTAGCATTTTGGTGTTCATAAAACACCCTCTTCAACGGATGCTACTTTAAATGGTTAACCAACCGTTAAATAATAGCCTAAATACCATATTTATCCTTTTAAAAATTAAATTACTAAATTGCCACCCTCTACACGTGGTAAGAGTAATTTTAAATCCACCTCTCCACTTACAAAATAGAGTAGTTTTAAATCTACCCACCAAATATTTGAGTTCACCCACGCTGAAAAACATTGACTGCATTGAATCGGGCGATAGAGATCGTTTATCGTCCCAGCCTTTCACATGATGGATCTTGAGATCACGGTGGCACCATTAGACGGTTGACTGCATTGAATCGGACGATAGAGATCATTTATCGTCCCAACCTTTCACACGATGTATCTTGAGATCATGGTGGCACCATCAGACTATTGACTGTATTGAATTGGACGATGGAGGTTGTTTATCGCCCCAACCATTCACACGATGGATCTTAAGATCATGGTGGCACCATCAGACGGTTGATTGCATTGAATCGGACAATGGATATTGTTTATCGTCCCAACCTTTCATAGATGGATCTTGAGATCATGGTGGCACCATCAGATGGTTGATTTTTTATTTCATGTGGTACACACCCAAAAAAATTACCTTAAAATTAATTTTAACCGTATACGTGATGTTAATATCACTTTTATGAGATGTGTGCCACGAAATAATGGGATGCCTAAACGATCGTCTAATGGGATGCCTAAACGATCTCCATCATCTTATTCAATGCAATCAATGTGTTTTAGCGTTGGTGAACTCAAAGATTCGGTGGATGGAAGCAGACACAGTTAGGAAATCCAATTCCTAAAAATGAGTCTTGAATCATATAGGAAATTGGAGGGACGAGTATTTTGGGTGGAACATGTAGATTGAAGGTTTTCTTTTGAAAATAATTGCATCGTTTGCCACAAATCCTCCATTGGTTGAGTATTCGTCCAAACGTTGACATGCTTTAATGGGGGAATCACCCATCAGATGAGTCTTGAATATGATGGGTGAATGAAGGACCTTTTAGAAGAGTACCTTTAAATCAACCCACTAAATCTTTAAGTTCCCACGGTAAAACACGTGGATTGAATTGAATCGAACGATGGAGATCATTTATCCTCTCAATCTTTCACATGATGGATCTTGAGATCATGATCGTACCATCAGACGCTCAGTGTTTTATTTCACGTGGCACACATCTCAGAAAAGTGACCTTAACATAACGTGCATGCTTAAAATTGATATTAAAGTCACTTTTAGGGGCGTGTACCACATGAAATAAAAAATTGGCCGTCTGATGGTACACCCATGATCTAAAGATCGATCTCATGAAAGATTGGGATGATAAAAAATCTCCATCGTTTTATTCAATCCAGTCGATGTGTTTCAGCGTTGGTGAACTCAAAGATTTTGTGGGTGGATTTTATGGTCATCCTTTTAAAATAGTGATCAATTATAATGGCATGACTTGTAAATAAAGGTAAATGAAGGGCCTTTTAGAATGGTGATAAACTTTAATGGCATGACTTGTAAATATAGATGAATGAAGGGCCTCTTAGAATGGTGGTATTTTTAAAATATTAGTTTCATTAAGGGCAAAATAGGCTTTCTGTCCATAAATTCACGGCTAGTTAACGGCAGGGGGTCCATAAACTCACGGCTAGTTAACGGCAGGGGGTTATACGAAACAGAAACAAAAAAAGTAGGGGCTACAGAATAAATACCCATAACTCAGGGGGTTTCTTATAATATTAGCATAACACGGCGGGGTATATGCAAAAAACCCTAAAAAGTTATTACCTTGTGCTATTATAGGTACGGTTCAACCTGAGACTCGACTCGCCTGAGCTGAGTATTTTTAAGCTTGACCGATTTGATTTTTATTAAACTGACTCCTACAATTTGATAGCAAAAAAATTCATGTTGATCTATAATGCGATACTAAAATCTCAATTTTATTAGTCAATAATTTGACCTTTAGTCAAACTGTGACTTTTACACAAAATTTATTTTTAGTCAAACTCGAAACCTGCTTATAGATAGAGTCTACTAATACATAAATTTATATCGTATCAGTACAATTTTTCTTTAGTCAAAGTTTGGCTTCTTGTCAAAGTTTGATTTTATATAAAAAGTTATAAATTTTAATTAGTGGAATAATATAATTAAAAATATCTATCATTGTTTAATATTTAACTTTAAAATATATTGCCTTATTTTATTGGTCAAAGTTTGACTAAAAGGTCAAACTTTGACTTTTACATAAAATTTATTTTTAGTCAAACTCGAAACCTGCTTATAGATAGAGTCTACTACTATATAAATTTATATTGTATCAGTGCAATTTTTCTTTGATCAAAGTTTGACTTTTTTTAAGTTTGATTTTCTATAAAAAGTTATAATTTTTAATTAGTGGAATATTATAATTAAAAATATCTATCATTGTTTAATTTATAACTTTAAAATATATTGTCTCATTTTTATTGGTCAAAGTTTGACTTTTAGTCAAAATTTGACTTTAGTCCAAATTTGAGAAGTGTATCTTGATAGTAGATAATGCTTAATACTGTTTATTTGTATTTTGGTAGTGAAATTTTTTATTTCTGATCAAAGTTTCATATTTAGTCAAACTTTGATTTTATAACACAATTTTTATTCCACCTATGTAATTATACTTCCATGTTATGAAACAAAATAAATCAATTTCCAATAAAAGGAAAACTGACCCTAAGCTGAAAAACTGAAAAAATAAATAAATAAATATATATATATATATATATATATATATATATATATATATATATATATATATATATATATATATTCAAAAAAATTCGAAAATAGATCGGTTCTGTTCGGTTCAGGGGGTGGGGAGTTTGGTTAACCGAATTCAAAACATTTCTGCTCTGATTCGATTTTAGGTGAACCGACACCGAAATCAAAATTTCCAGTTTCGATTTTGGTTTGGCTCATCGAACTTCCACCCCTACATAGAATGAAGGAAACCAATAAAATATAAATTATTTTTCTAAAAAAAAATAGTCAAATAAAGTATCTATAAATCCTTGGGCCAAATCCTAATACAATGCTTAAACATCTAAACAAGAGATTTACAAATTCAAATATTTCAAATTCTGAATTTGAAACACCTAGATTTGGAATGCTTGAATTTGAAATTCTCAAATGCAAATACTTATTCCCAAACATAACCTTATATATTTTTGCATTATCTTTTATTGATGATAGATGCAGATATCTATGACTATTTTCTCTTATTCGAAAATTAGAGACCACAAGTTGTCACAGTTACTCATTCCAAAACCAGATCTACCCAACCAGAGGCGTTTCTTAGTTCGATACCGATACTGCCATAGTGCACCCCTTCCGCTATTCCATTCACGAACGTACTTGAATCTCCGTGGCTAGATAATGAAAGACTCATTTGGGGAATGCACTCGTAAGAGAGTTTAATGCACTTCTTGGGAAATCTAATATTTGTTTCAATGAAAATTATAATTGTGGACGACATTTTAAAGACAATTTTACAGACAGCTTATGTATCACGATATGACTAACTGCAAATGAATTTGCAAACTGATCAAATGTCATATTGAGGTAAACATTAAAAAATACGCCTTGTTGCTAAAAGTTCTAATTAACAAGCTGGTTGGATTGTTAAACCAACTACCATTTGCACGGTCTTATCTTTAGCAGTCTCCTATGGTTGGTCGCTTTGTCCACTCAAAATTCGCATTACTTTCCTCCATGGTTACCAGCATGATGAGGTTTAACTACATGCATCAACCCATTGGATTATATAAGATAAATTTGTTAAAATTAGGATTTTTTAAGATTATGTTTATCTTGATAATATGTGTAAACGGAAGTTTATATATAAACATAACGTCTAGATTTCCACAATATAGATTTTCTACGTCGTAACTAATGGCTCATGCCTTTTATGATCCACTCTTCTTTTTTTAAGTTTATCCCTCCAATAAATTCTCATCATAGCCTCATGATCTCATCATCTTTTTTCAAGATCTTTGTAAATAGATTTGTGTCATATGATTCGTCTTCACTCTTTGTTGGGAAAGATCATGACATACTTGATCTAATAGGCCATCGGCTCTTACCGACTCCAAAATGATGGACTTCACAGATAGGCAATGACCACCAACAAAAGATCGAATTCCGACGATATTATCACGAAGATCTAAAAGCTTATTTTCTTTTAACCAATCTCACATACTTTTTTCAAAGAAACATGAATTGCGGGAGGGTAATAGATTCTTAGAATTAAGATCTTAAAATAAATTTGTTAAGATTAGAAAATATTTATCTTCATAATATGTGTTGACAAAATGATGAGTCACAAATGATCTCACATTAAAATAGATACCTTGCCTTGAGCTCATTGCCTACTCAAATGTTGGCATGTGACGAAAGGAAATAACACTCTTTCTTGATCAACAAAGAAATAATCTACGGTTTCATGGGAAAGCACCAAGGCGAAACATCGTGCCTTGGTAAATACTGTCGCTGATCTTATCTGCCTTCAATTTTTTTCTAAGGATCTTGGCATTCCCTGTATCATCCTCCTATTCTACTATGTGACAAAGTTAATGTCACTTATCTTGCTAGGAATTCGAGTTTTCACACTCGCACAAAGCCTATCAAAATTAATTAGCACCTGGAATTTGAACCCATGACTTGGAGACAACCTCTTATTTGTTATGTAAAAACTAACAAACTAATCAACGATCTCACAATGAACAATCAAATAAGAAAGCAAAATAGAAGCAAATCAGTACAAACATACAAGAGACAATATTTACGTGATTCGATTTTTATGCCTATGTTCACAGGCAGTAATAATAATCCACTGTATTGATGATCACACAAAAATACAAGAGCACTCAAGTCTCGCCAAAGCTCTCCTCAAAACCCTAGATAAGTTTTCCCAAAGTTTTACATTGATATCTCGCTTCTAATTCGTCCATGAGTTTTTCCTTTATATAAAAGTCTCGAATCCTACTTCTAACCCAAGAGAAACTGACCAAAAGTAGAGTATGCACGAAACATGGACATCAATGTATTATCATTTTTAATCTTTTTCAAGCAATAATAAGGGGTGGAGACCCCTCAACCTCGCTTCCCGATCAAAAAAAAATTTGGATATTGTGGGTCGCTCGAGCGACAGCCAAAGTTGCTCGAGCAACTTACACTTGAAAAATTTATCTTGTTTAGTTCTCTCCTCGCTCGAGCGGACTTGATTCCCCCTCGAGTGACTAACCCAAAGTTAGAGCCAAATTAACATTATCTTCTATGTTTCTTCCCGTGATCAACTTGCTAACATCTTCATAAAGGGTGTTTCTTCAGTACTATTCAAATTGTGATCTCACAAGAGGATACTTTAGCTTCATTACAAAAAATAAGACTATTAGCAGCAATTTTTTTAACAAAAAACTCTTGCTATTAGTCTTATCGCTACCAAAAACTGCCGCTATTAGTCTTGCCACTACCAAAAATTGTCTTAACAACAAGTGCCGCTAAAATACCTTATTTTTGTATTGCTTCTTCACCACCATCTTGCATGAAGGGGAGTATTCATAAAAAAATAAGGGATTTAAAGACTGATACATATCCACTACAAAAAATAAGACCATTAGCGGCAGTTTTTTATTGTAAAAAACTGCTACTATTAGCTAAAAAACTATTAAAGGCTATTACGACTATTAGAGGTCAGGATATTAGCGACAGTTTTTCTATTAATAGCGACAGTTTTTGGCTGCCGGTAATAATCTTATTTTTTGTAGTGATCAATGGGGTCTCAAACCAATATGTATTGTATATATCGGATACGTATCGGCCAAATCAGCTGATATTAAAATAATTTTTTTTAAATATATATATAAAATATAAAAAAACTGTCCAAAAGGCTTTTTTAGTATTACATCCTATTCATATCCGATATTTATCTTATACATATCCGATATATATCAGAGCCATATATGATATGTGCAGATATGGATATAATATTTGACCTTATTGACCCGAGTATGCTGCCGATATTTAAAATCATGCTAACAATATATCATCCCCATAATTAATAATTATCCTCTGCCATAATTGTTGAATAGTGATCAATTATCTCTTCTCAAGATTGCAACTCAACCTTTATTAATTTGTAACAACTCAGTTATCCATTAAAAAAACAGTCATTTTGAGTCTTATAAACCAATGAGCTTTCGGGAGAGATTATCTGCAATTATTATGTGCACAGTTTACATTGAGAAAATAAATCAATTAAACTGAAAGGCCCAAACGTCACTTATAGAAAAAATATTGAATAGCTTTTATAATCATAGCAAATGATTCTTTCTTCTCCTGTTAGATGGCCTGTGGAGTGCATACGATTTTATCCCTCTACGTGGATTTGCAACTTCTCCTGTTGCCATTCATTCCCAAAATGTCTGACAAAAAACGTCAAAACTAACCCCTCTCTCTCTCTCTCTCTCTCTCTCTCTCTCTCTCTCTCTCTCTCTCTCTGTGCTCACGTATCAGCCACCTAATTTCAATAGGTTCATTAAGTGGTTCAAAGGAATTGAGTATCATTTCTTCTATATTAAACGTATATAAGAACTCTATATTAATTCAAATGTTTAAAAAATAATATTATATTACATTATTATATATATATATATATATATATATATATATATATGGTTAAAGAGTCTCTGCACAGTCAATTGGCGTTTAAACCCTATAAGAGTGCCAAGATCACATACCATCTGCAATATGATCTCAAAAAAATCTCATTGCTTGGGTTTATATGCCTTGTGACATGTGATTTAAAACAAAAAAAAAAAATTAGATTAAGTGTCATTTACCATATAACGGCACTTATATATATAAGTTGGGGGAGAGGAGTAAAGAAGTACGCTAAATTATATAAAGAATCTAAAAGTAAAATAAAACTATTAGCATCCTCATCTAGAAACTTTTGTAACCATTTGCTATTACCAGTAAAAGAAAATAGGGCACTTTTCAAAAAGAGGACTCATGTTGATAAAATTTCTCACCATTATACTGAAGGGCACTTTTCAAAAAGATGACTCATATTGATAAAGTTTCTCATAGTTAGGACTGCACAGATTTTTTTGTGCGAAAATTTGAAAAAGCAGGGTATCAAGGTCATTTCATTAATCACTAAACAATATATTTCACGAATTTTGAGGACCTCGAAATACGATGCATCTTGATTATGAGAAACTTTTGATTTCAGTATAATAGTGAGAAACTTTTTTCCCAATCTTGTTTTTGTAAATTTCTCAAGAAAATATTGGTGATAGAGCTTTATCATGTGGGGTTGGAATTTTTTTTTCCAATAGCAAGGGAAAATATAACATGAAATTTTCAATATATATAATATAAAACATTAGCAATGCTCAATTCTGAAAGACAGTGTAGCAATCCCATATATATATATATATATAAAGTTTGTTTTTTAGACATGCTTCTCTAATTATCCCTATATATATAAACAAGACGGAAAGATGAGAATAACATGACTAGACCGGCTAGTGGAACTAAATGCTAGTTGATGAAGCAGTAGATCCGTTCACTCTCAAGCGTCAACGGCTCAACATTCTTTTCCTAAGAAATATCAAACTTACACTTTCACTGATTTTCATGATCATATATGAATGTGTACTTCCTAAAACTCGTTCATACGTGAAGGGGTATGCCTCTTTCGTTATACTACATATTATAATTATTTATGATCATGCAAATAAGTGAAATTAAACTTTGTTTTGAATTTTCACCAATTTCGCTCCGAAGAATGAACCGAGCATATGCATTATCTAAGGTAGGGGCTTTAATAAGATGGGTGCTTTACTAAATACTAAGGTTATGTTTGGTATCACTCTTTGAGAGAGTATAAAAGAGCACTTCCTACTGCTCTTTATTATTGCAAAGAAATGTGGGGAGGAATTTAGAGAAGGATTGGAAAAAGATAAAAGGAAGGCTGCTTTTTGAAATAGTAAAAACAACTCTAAGAGCACAATTTTTTTTATTTTTTTAAAGGGAGATTCATGTTTCAAAGAGTAGTCTCCCTCTCTCAATAAAAAAAGAAAAAAAAGTAGTCTCCCATTTTTTCCTCCTCCAATCCTTCTCTCTCCCCATGTTCATTTACAATAAGGAAGAGCATTTTTCTGCTCTTCCAAAGAGCAATGCCAAACACAGCCTAAGTTATGGTCCAACCATCATCTTCTTTTAGGCTTCTGACTCCCTGCAAGAGGGATATTTTTGGTATTGAAATAAATTTCACGAGAGAAGTTTCCTGTACATATTTTAAGCCATAAATCAATCTCACCTGTAGTGCAACGGTGCAACCAACCCCGTCTGCTCTCGAAGTATGAACGGTTCTATCTTCTTATACTAAAATGGTCACACCCACAGATATTTATGAGCATCAAAATCATAAAAGTACAGGTTTGACCACTCTAGTATATGGAGATTGACCCGATTTCCTTTTGAGAGTGAATTGGTCTGGTCGGTTACCCTGCACCAACTCCTCCACATTGTAGATAATCTACTACCGTTCATTTGGAGAATGGGATGCTGCTTAGATACACTAAGTATCTCTCAGTTTCCAGGAGATGAGAGCTAAGTAGATATAAAGTTACGGCACACATCACGCTCAAAATAGTAAGACAATGTGTTTTTAGGTCAACTAACGTCTCCCTTGACACTTACTCTCTGTATCCTCTGGCTGTCCAAGCGGGTTGTAAGACCTTAGATTGACATCCATACCCTGATCACTCGACTCTTTTGGACGGTGGGAGATTGGTCTCCGTCCTCCATATACAATGGGACGTCAAGGCATCTGGTATAATCAATCATAAAGAGCTTTTTAGCCACCAAATCCATCAGAGTCTTGTTGGTACAGTTTTGGGAGCCTTGAAGTCCGTGAAAACCAGCTTTTGACCAGAGCTTTGGAAAAGAACAAAATTAAACTTTGGATACACTGACCTATACTAGATCTTCAAACACCTCGTGCCCACTCCCCCCCACCCCCACTCACAGCCCCGGGGACCACACTATGGTAGGTAAAATTCGTCTTCTTTTCAAGGAACCTTCCTAGTCTCGAAGATACGCGTAAGAGGGAGGGAGGGAGGGAGGGTGTAGTGTATAGAGGATACGACGAATCTATTGTCTTCTGTAGCTAGTTGTCTCTCTCTCCTAGTCATTCTCATACGGTTCCGACTGTCCATATAGGGTTTTAATAGACTTAAGCTCACTTCTCAGCTTTTAAAAATACGGAAAAATGATGTGGCTGAGTCCTGTTTTTCTTCTCTATCATTTGTTTCAAGGATGAGGAACGTTAGCCATACTTATACACCTACATAATTCTATTTAGCCTCCATTACCATCCAAATAAGATGGCTTGATCGTCCATTACCGTCTGATCAACGATTCAAAGGTGATGGGAGATGCTACACCCATACCCACGACCAATCTCATGCAAAACTGCTCCTCTCTCTCATGCTCCGTTGGCTATCACATTATAATAATTAGTTACGATTTGTTAATATGGTTAGATGTTTAAGTGGAAAAAGGCATTGGCTACCTGGCACACGAGTCACGTACACATCACAGTCGATTCCATTATCAGACGGTCAGAAACGCAGAGTGTTTAATAAGAAACGGCGTGATTTCTCTCTGGCAAGGGGGACCTGTTTCCTTTTTCTCTCTCCTGAAAAAACAGTCAACCTGCAACTCCCCCAAACCTTTTTCAACAAAAAGTTCTCATTGTATCTATCAAATCTCCTCAGTCCAATACAGACGCCAATAGCCAATAGGACGATAATGGAAAATAGTAATTTACTTAGAACCAAAAATAGTAAGAACACGGAAAAAGCGTTTTACAAATAAAATATAGAAAATAAACCGAAAAAGGAAATGTTGAAAAATCACACCGATTGAAAATGACAAAAGTATCCTTATGACGCTTTTTTCACTCCACGCGTCGCTACATGTAGGGAGATTTTTCGTACTTGCTGTTAGATTTTCTGCTTCTCACTAAATTTAAAAGCAATTATTATTAAATTTCCATCAATCTAAGGAGACAGTAGGTTGGTTCATCCAGAGACAAATTCAACTGGAGCTTGTATTTTCCGAGAATAACAAAGCATTACACCAAATCTGCAAAATAATATACTTTGCCTGAGTACCCTACAAATAATAACTCTGGTTTAATAATGATAAACTCAAGTTTTGGGGAAAAACGATGGTGTCTATTTTTTATTCATTTTACAAACAAAAGTCTACTTACCAATAGGGGTGCAAGCAGGGATTTAAAGTCCCATATCTATATGGGTACTCGGTTTGCACCTACCCCATTACTGGCAACGCCCTTGTCTCAAAAACTCTTGAAAAGTTATGATTGTGTTAGATTATATGTGTATTATATCCCCAACAAATGCCCTCAAATCCTATGGCATACCTCACACTCAAATAAGATTTTAAGTTCATTTTTCGAGATATGTGATATGTGGATAAAATATTTATTATCTAATAGATGAACCATGATATTAAGATCTATTCTGTTAAAGATTTAGAATGAACCATGATATCAAGATCTATTGTGTCAAAGATTTGAATAAAACACGGCCTCCATCATCTGATCCGACGTAATCAACGATTTTCAAGAGATGTGAGACATGTGCGCTTTCATCACATAGGCGGGCACGAAGATTGTGTTTCACCCCAAACTTCCAAACAATGGATCTTGAGAACAGGTCTTACCTATCAGATGATTATCAGCTTTTCATTTTACATGTCATAGATCCCCAAAAAATACCCTAAAATAAAGTTTGTGCATGATATGTGACATAGGATTCAATGGGCATTTTTTGGGGATATGTGACATGTGGAATAAAAAATTGATCGTCTGATAGATGCGACATGATCTCAAGATTCATTGTTTAGAAGATCGGGGGTGAACACGATCTCCATTATCTTATGCAATCAATGATTTTTAAGGGGTTACACACGTGGGCGCTAATAGAGGTACCATATATATATATATATATATATATATATATATATATATATATATATATATATATATATATATATATATATATATATATATATATCTATTAGTGCCCACTCAATCTTTGAAAGCGCCCACATCGGAAACTCTTTGAAAATCATTAATTGCTGAAAATCAGATGATGGAGATCATGTTTCATCCCCATCTCACATATCAAACTGTCAATTTTTTATTCCACATGTCATAGATTTCCAAAAAATGCCTCATAAATTTCACGACACACATCACGCTCAAAAGTGATTTTAGGGTCACTTTTTGGAGATCCATGACATATAGAATAAAAAATTGGTCATTTGATAGGTGCGACATAATCTCAAGATCCATTGTGTCAAATATCAGGGTGAAACATCATTTCCATTATCTGATCTGAAGCAATCAATGGTTTTTGAAGGGGTTGCATCGGTCGCGCCCCCCCCCCCCCACACACACACACACACACACACACACACACACATATATATATATATATACATATGAGTACTCTTTTTGCGCCTATGCATTCTCTGAAACCCCCCACGACTCATACCCCTTGAAAACTATTGATTGCTTCAATTTAGATGATGTAGATCTTTTTTCATCCCGATCTTCCACACAATAGATCTTGAGATAATAGTGCACCTACCAAACAATTCATTTTTTATTCCATATGTCACATATCCCCAAAAATAGCCCTTGATTTATATGGCACACATCACCCGCAAACTTAAATCATAGTGCATGCATTAGTCGGGTACCAAATACCAACTTGTAGATACCCAACCTATGCACCAAGGGTGGTGCATAGGCCAATCAAAGGATAAGAGTACGTTTTTGATATTTTACTAATTTGGCATTCACGAGTATCTTTTTATCACCCGAGGCTAATGGAGGAAATTGACCCGTGCGCTGGGGACAATAGATGGGTCAGGCACGAAATACCAACTCAATCAAAATAATTGTTCAGCATTTACACCGAAATCTAAAGGCGAATAAACGCCCCTACTCTAAGAACAAAGTTCAAAGAGTTATGAGATGCCTGCCCTTCGTTTTTTATGAAGGGAAGAGCCCTCCCGCTTCAAAAGAAACTCTCGTCTCCCTTAGAATTTAAGGTCTCCCTTAGAATTTAAGGGTGTTTATGGCATAGTTCTATGCTAGCCTTTGCCACAATAGAATTCATATGCTTTAGTTGGTTTTCATTCTCTTTTCTTATTCCTTCCCTTCTCTACACTACAAAAAATAAGATTATTAGCAGTAATTTTTTACAATGAAAAACTGTCGCTATTAACAAAAAAACTATCAAAACTATTAGCGGCAATTTTTTAGTTAATAGCGGCATTTTATGGCTGCCGCTAATAATTTTATTTTTTTTGTAGTACTAGCAGCAACATCCCTGCTCTCTACTAACCCCCTACGAGAGCAAATAAAATTTGCTCTAGAAAAGAGTGAGCAGAGAGGAGGCTAAAACTGTTTAACATGTAAATCTTGCATAAAATCTATTTTAAAAAAGATTACATTAGAAAAAGGGGGAAGAGAAACAGAGTGGGAGGATGAATTGCGAGGGGTAAAACAACCAAGTCAAAACAAGAGAGCAGAACAGACTCAAACAGGACAAAACAGACAGGTTACAAAAGATGAGGAATTCCTCCCACCATATTCTTGAGACTTAAACCCCAAAGGCTGCAAAGGTCGATGTCGATACATCCGGCAGTGGCCGCCCATTCACCCAGAAAAGAGAGGGAATTGCCTCTATCCCCTTGGCATTATTTGAAAAGACTTTCGAATTCCTTTCACGCCAAATGCCCCGGATTACTGCATAAGGAGTTAGCTGCCAAAACTTGTTACCAACGGAGGAGAATGTCTCAGAGTCCCAACTACCAACCAGTTGGCCCACCGTCCTCGGACAGTAGCCAATAATGTCGAAAATTCTAAAGATCGCAGACCAAATTCGAGAGGCAATACCACAATGGATGAAATGGTGGCCGACCTATTCTTCCTCCCGTCTACAAAACGAGCACCTGTTTGTGATCGAAAAACCGCATTTCTGAAACTGGTTGATGATAAGAATTGTTGTGATTTTAATTGAGTTTTACTCATAAGTGTACGAATTTGTTTGCAGATAGTAGGTGCAGATTACGATATCGTTCCCACGAGGATTGATTAGAAAATTTAAAAGAGGAAACAGTAATTAATAAAAAAACTACCACAAATCTAGCACAATATTTGAACTAGTTTTATAATTATGAGGGTTTGGTAGATAGGATAAAAATCAGACACTAAAATAAAATTTAAACAATTAATAAAATATAAGGATTGAGATACTAAATTCCCTATCTTAGGTTTATCATTCATGCAATACAAATCTATGAATTAAGATATGAGATTCTCAAAACATGTCTATGTGTAAGCACTGGACCCGAACACGCATGAGTTCTAAATTATAAATCTGAAATCACGGAGATGTATGATTAACATCTCATGAGTGTATGATTAACACTCACACCTCAAATAGTATTCAGAACTTAATCTCTGGGTAAATTTCACACTACCAATCTAAGATCAAGAAGATGTATGATTAACATCTCATGAGTGTATGATTAATACTCACACCTCAGATAGTGATAGAACTTAAATCCTGGGGTAAATTTCATACTATTAATCCAAGATCATAGATATGTATGATTAACATCCCATGAGTGTATGATTAGCACTCACACCTCAGATAGTAATAGAAATTTAACCTCGAGATGGCAGTGATTAGATTAGAATCATATTGCAGATCTGAAATGATAGGGCATGATTAGCTTCTAGATCTCAAATTGCAATCGGATTACATCTAATATCGATAGTAACATCAGGGCCCTTAAAATAATCTAACATCTCAACCATAGATTTGTATTATTACGAATGAATACCTCAGATGGGATTTATTAGATCATCATCCTCAATGAAACTAGTCACACATGATTGAAATAAATAACAAAATAAAGACAAAAATTGAAAATGACATTAAAATATCGTAAAGAATGATCCACAAAAATCCACGAAAGCTTTAATCCAACGCGTACAATCTTTTCTTGAATGCAGAAATTAAACTAATCTAAGACCTAAAATTAGGAAATGGAAAGAACAATGCTTGAAAAATAAAAGGAAAAAACTGAAAGAAACTAAAAATACTAAGAAAAATAAAAGGCTCCCCAAAGGGAGAGACTCCTAGAACTAATTCCTAAGTTTGCTTAAATAGGTCCTCAACTCCATATTTGAAATTCAAATTCAAAATTCAAAATTCAAATTCAAATTAAAATTTAGGGCCCAACAGTCCATTTGCTCCAGTGTTCCAGTGTGAGTCAGGTTTACGCTCTTCTATATTTTCAATTGCATGCAATGACCAGATTTTTCTGAAACACTAAAAACCTTACAAATCTGTCAGCCAGCCTTCATCAGATGGCTAAATATAGGCTTAAAGGGGTAAAATATGATCATATTTCACCACTCATCAAGGATTCTCCCCCAAGCAACACTCCAAACGAAAAATTGAATTTTGGGGGTAGGGCAATCTTCCAAAGTCTTATCCAGGGGAGGGTTGGCGACGGCCATTTGGAAAAATATTTGTAGAAGGATGAAACCTTGAAGCCTTCGGAGATGCAAAGAGAGGTTCTATAATCAGTGGTATTCGGTTGAGACGTTAGAGGACCTATACACATGAGGAACTAGTGGAACATGTGAAGTTCTCTGTCTCTGAGACGTCTTTTGAATCGGATTACCCAAGGAGGCGATGCAGAGATCAAGAAAGAGCTCGCCACTGACATAGTCTTCAAACAGGTGGAGGAGAATAAGTCAGGGAATGTAGATGAGAGAGGTCCATTCGGCAACCACTTGTGATGCCAGAAGGAGACTTTGGTGCCATCCCCGATCTTATAGAAAAGCAGGGTCTCAAAATTACGCCTTATTTTAAGAAGACCTTTCCACCACTCAGAGGATGTAGCAACCGATCGAGCAGAAAAGTCTCAGCCCGAAGTGGAAACATGGTATTTGGAGATGATGGTAGAGCGCCAAAGAGGGCCGGTATCTTCCCCTAGTCGCCACCACCATTTTGAAAGATAGGCATCATTCATGAGGTCGAGGTCCTTGATTCCAAGGCCACCATTCTTGTGGTTCCTGCACACCACCTCCCAGTTCTTGCTGTCACTCGATCTGCTCCAAAGAAAATCACGCTCGAATTTGGCAAGAAGGTTGAGCACAGATTTGTGGCAGCGAAAAGTCGGGAAGTAGTAGGGAAGGTTTGAAAGGGAAGATTTGATGAGAGAGAGTCTGCCTCCTTTGGAGAGTAACCTGAATTTCCAAGGGGCAAATTTGTTGTTGGTTTTTATGATCACCGAGTCCCATTGTCCCTTCTTTGGATGGCCTATGCAGAGGGGAAGGCCAAGGTAGGAAGACAGAAGAGGCTCACTGCTAAAGCCAACAGCAGAAGCCATGGAACAGAGGAGAGCAAGGTCCACTTGAACACCATGGAGGTTGGATTTGCACAAATTAACCTTCATACCTGAATAACTTCAAAGAACTTTAAGGTTCTAATTGTATTTGTTAGTTCCATAACACTTGCTCCACAGAAGATGAGGGTGTCCTCCACAAATTGCAGATGAGACACCTTATGCCCTCCTTTAGAGATGTCAAAACCATAGAATAAATCATTCATAGTAGCATTGTTGATCATGGTGCCCAAACCTTCAGAGATAATGTTGAAAAGGAAGGGAGAGAGTGGGTCGCCTTGTCTAAGGCCACTACTACTCTTACAGAAACCAGAAGCCTTGCCGTTAATGAGAATAGAGAAGGAGGCGAAGGAGATGCAACCCATCATCCACTTGCGTCATTTCATGCCGAAACCAAAGCGATATAACATGTAATCAATGAACGCCCAACTGGCTCTATCAAAAGCTTTTTGAAGGTCAACTTTGCAAATGAGGCCTGGGAATTTTTTTGTGTGGCGAGAGTGAATGCATTCGTGCGCAATGGCTGCTAAATCCTGGATCTGCCTTTTCTCGACAAAGGCCCCTTGGTTCGGAGAGATAATCAAAGGGAGGATAGGTTGGAGACGGAGAGTAAGGACCTTGGAAATCAACTTGTATAGACTGCTTAAAAGACTGATCGATTGGAAATCAGAGAGTTTTAGAGCTGAATCCTTTTTCAGAATGATTGTTATGAAGGTGTGGTTCACAACGTGGTTGATCAGGCCCGAGGAGAAGAATTTGTCGAAAACAAGAAGAATCTCATTATTCGTGAGTGGCCAATTTTTTTTGAAAAAGCGCATGGTGTAGTCGTCTGGGCCCAGAGATTTGCCGACTTTCATACAGTAGAGGGCGTAGAAAATTTTCTTTTTCTTCAAAAGGCTTTTCTAGAGTCTCTCTTTCCCAATTCGGCAAGGAGGGAAAGGAAAGCCCACCCAAGGTTGGTCCATGTGGGTAGTCTTCCATATATAGGGAGCTGAAGAAATCTGAGATGTGCGAAGAAATTTCCTCTTTATCGATGATTTCCCTTCCATTTTCATGTAGGCAAGAGATGGAATTTCTTCTTTATTATTTCTGTCACCTTCTTTGACCCAAGAGATTTGAAATCGAAGTTTCCATTTCAATTCTTCATCAAAGGCCAGTCGATCCAATTTGTGTTGGGCTTTGATTCTTTAAGAAACTTCATCCCTATAAAGCGGACGGATCTCCTCTAACCTGTCGAACCAGTCCACAGTTGAGAGAAGAAGGAGCTTGGATTCTTTGGTTTTATCAATGATAGATCTCCTCCAACCTTCAATTTTGCCCTTCAAAAGTTTGAGTTTTACCGTGAAGCAAAATTGAGTTGTTCCTTTAATCAAGAAGGAGAGCCACCAATTCAAGACCAAATCGGATATAAGGACTTCAAACTGAGCCAAGAGTCTTCCATGCGAAAGGGAGTAGGTCCCCAGTCCATCTTTGTAAGGGTGAGAGAGATTGGAATGTGGTCGTAGGTAACTCTGGGATGGCCTCGAAAAAGTAAGTCAGGGAAAAAAGATTGAAACTCATGATTACAGAGGAACCGGTCAAGACGACACAGAGTGGGTGGGGATTGGTGGTTGAAACAAGTGAATTTCACCCCAGCCATAGGGATGTCAATCAAATTTACTTGGTTGATGAAGTTAGTGAACTTGTGCATTGAAGAGGAGAATCTGCCACCGCTAGATTTTTTGAAGGGATACCTTGTAGAATTAGAATCGCCAAGGAGGCACCAGGCACCTTGCCATTGAGAACCGATACCGAGAAGATCAAACCAGAAACCATCAATACTCCTATTATCCGAGGGACCATAAGCAGTCAAGAGAAGAAAATTGATAGCCGAGGAATAATTGGAGAGGATAGCCGACACCGTGAATTGATTTTCCCACGAATTAACGCATTGCCAATGCATGCTCCGCCTTGAGAGAATAATACCCCCTCTAGAACCCACGAAATTTTTTGCTAACCAACTCCAATTGGTGCCAGGCAAGACCAAGAGATTGAGAATATCATCACAGTGTTGTCATTTAGATTCTTGAAAAGAGATCATCTGAGGGTGAAATTGGGCAATAATTGTCTTAACAAGAGATATTTTTCGAGAACGGCCCCAACTAAGAATTTGAACCATAAAAAAACAATAAGAACCCGAACAAAATGAAAACAACCAGCTGGGCCGACTAGTTACTCAGCATCCAAGGAGCCTTGCAATTTCTTAGAAACACAACATTTCATTTCTTTGGGGATGGATATACCTGCTTTCTTCTTCCTTTTGGGGGCCTAACATTTTGGTTGTAGGAGATCAACGAGGTTCTTGATTTGTTCTGGCGGCCCATCTAGATCCATGCCCACCTGCTGGCAAAGAGTTCTGGCTTTCGAGGCTAAAAGGGAACCCAGAGATTTAATCTTGAAATTATCTCTTGGATTCAAGAACCCTGTCGACGAGGAGGAGAAACTATGGCGAATTATAGATCTCGAATTGGCGATGTCAACTGAGGTGGGGGTGACACCGACATCCGATCTCCAGGAGCTCCCAGAAGAGGAGTTAGGAGAGGAATCATCAGCAGAGGAGAGGATAACTTCAGCGTTGGGCATATGTAGGTTAATTGGGGACAGTTGAATGTTGCGATCAAGATCTCTGGCTAGGCTATGGGACAGTTGGATGGAGGTTGCTGAGAAGAGTTCGATGGAGGAGGTCCGCACCAAGGAGTTAGGGGAGGATGGTCGGTTGGGGTGGCCAAAAAGGGGGCTGGGAGTTATCCCTTGTTCCTCTCTTTTTCTATACGCCCAGTCCAATGATCCCAGATGCAATAGAATTTTGAATTAACTTTAGAAGAGGCACTTTGGACCATTGGAGGTCTTTCACCAAAGTTGGGGCAGCTACCCACCCGATGGTGGTCCTGGGGATGAGTGGGTCTTAGGCCCAAAAGCCTAGGGATAGAATTTTGTAAAAGGGCCCTTTTGGGTGGGCGGTTTGTGACGGAGGTATGCAACGTGGCTACCCGGGCCATCCATAGTGTCACTCAACCCGCTTGTACTCCGCGTAGAGGCAGTGGCGACTTGGTGCCTGGGGCACGCGATGTGGTGCCAAGAGGGCACGCGACATCTTGGTGTCGGGACGGCATGGCATGTGGTGCCAGGAGGGCATGTGACATAGGGCTAGGAGGGCCTATCGTGACATGGTCGTGCTGCTGTGGTCGCGATACAGTCGCAGGGGAAGATGATGCGAGGAGTCACGGGCGTGATGGTTGGGACTTGACACTATATGCCACAGGCAGAAGATGTGTGCCATGGGGGTATGTCAAACCAACGTGTTTGAGGTCCTTTAGTTGTTTACCCATAGATGATGTTTGGACCATCTATGTGGGAGCAGTGTTGGAGAATGCCTTCCACCCACACGAGGCCTTGAGTTGCCAAAGGGGGCACAAGTGTCTCCTAGGCTTGAAATGGTGGGCCTAGGACGTCGACGCAGTGATGCCGTGTGGCACCCAAGGTGAGGTTGAAGTATGACTCGAGCTACGCGTTGCGGTATATACAACTGGGCAACTTCACATGAGCTACATGGGACTCAGTTGAGCACGACAGTATGTGGACCAAGTATGGATGTGTACTAGTAATTCAGAACGCACACAAAGGGAAGCTGCATGGGACTCAGTTGAGCACGGTAGCACGAGGCACATTGGTGCAATTGAGTGTGTCGTAAGGGGCACGATACATCGGATCGTAGGCCGAGAAACAAAGGTAACCACGAGGGGGAGTTCCCGTCCTCTAAGCAGGTGGTATCAGAGCTAATGAAGAGATTGGTTGGCTTCGTTGCATGCGATAGTGATCGATTTTAAATGTAACCCTTGCAAGTGCACAAGATCTATTGCAGTATGGCAAGAACAAGGGTGTCGAACTCACAGGAAAACATGAATTTTAATTAATTCTTTCAGAGATTTAAAAACATCCCTAAGGACGTACCAAAGGGCAAATTCAATTTAACCAAAAATTTATCACTTTTTTTAAATGCAAAAAAAATAAATTAATCTAAACAACTAATTACTAATGAATCTAAAATAATAATTAAATGAGATCAAGAAATATGCTACCCCAGATTTGTACCCCTTTTCTATCATTAAAACTCACGGTTTCATTAAAGCATCATTCACACCATCATTCATCTATAAAAATGATTCGTAATAAAATATGATCATCAATCCGGCATACCCTATCTAAAAACAATGACTCAGCCTATCATTGCGGTATGAGTCATGTAAGAAGCATAGCGTATCTCATGATGTTTAGATCACAATAGTAAAAATATAATCGCTCCGCAGCCTAGATTGGTCTGCAGGTCCAGATCTAGCGATTATAGCCGTTGATACGCGCCATCAACGGTCATAACAAGCATTCAATATATTTTCAATAACACAAACTTTTAGCAAAACGATTCCATGATGACAATAAATAGACTATAGTATTAATCATAAATAAGGGTACTTATCTGGGGATCGCATCTTTTCCGATCTACTGATTTAGCCGCTCATCTTTGGTGTACGATCTCCTTGTTCATTCAAAGTCATTCATCTTTTTATTTCTTCCAAAGATCTTTGTTTATAATGCCTTTTCCTAAATACAATCTATGCTTTCATGAATGTAAAGGAAAAACAATGCAAATCCTAGGTACAATCTACCCAGATGAAACCCTAGAAGAAGGAGAAAGAAGAACTCTTGAAAAGATGTCAAGAGGAGTCTAAAACTAAAAATAATAATAATGAATAATAATCTTCTAAAAAATTCTCTCCAAAAACTCTAAAAAAAGAAAAGTCAAAACTAACTCTCTAATTATCTCTCTCTAATTCCCTTTATCTCTAATTCCTCCTTTCCGAAGTGTTTGATCCACTTTAAATAGAGCCGAAGTTTCCCAGCCGCAGAGGTATTTCAACTCGAAAATTTAGGGTCGATTAATCGACCCAATAGGGTCGATGCATCGACCTCCTAGATTTTCGTGAATTCCCGCCGAACTTTGTATCAGATACTGCTTCGATATTTTAGCCATAACTTTTTGTTCCGAACTCGGATTGAGGCGATTCATACGCCGGTGGAAATCTGATAGAAATCTCTACAACTTTTGTGTTTTGACAATTTCATAATTCAACCATCTTGAAGGTCCAAATAGATCTGCAAGTCGCACCAAGTTTTCGATGATCCAAAGTTATAGTGTTTTGACATTATTTTCAGAATTCTTGGGCTGTTTTCTGCACTTGGCTTGTATTTACCTGAAACACTTCAAATCTAATAATTCTTATCAGATAGCCTTCATCGGATAACTAAATGTAGGTATCTAAGAGTGAAATATCATCATATTTCACTACTCATCACACCCTCAAACCTACACTTTGCTAGTCCTCGAGCAAAGCAAACTAAAGAAAATAAATGCCACTTTCATAGGGAGCACGATTGCACTTAGCGTGTGCAACAAGCCTTTAAACCCCTAGGTGATCCCTAGTGAAGGAGTTGTGTCTCCTGAGGGTTTACAGTGAAGTTACCCACAAACTTCAATAAATTCCAACCATCGGCAAAATTGAGTTTTCAAAACATGATTTTTTATAACATATATATTATTCAAAAACAAAAACATTAATTGTTTCAATATGTGAATCATCAATCTTAAATATTAATGTCATGTCAATCATGCTAGTATCCATTCAAATTAATCTAATGCTCAAATTGTTAAACAACTCATCCATTCATGCCTAAACGTGAAGTGTGTGCATACCCAAACCAAGATTCATCCATCTCGGAACTAGTCCAAACGAAAAATCGTCGAATCTGTTGTCTCGACTCAATCCTCACTTTAGGTATACTCTCGAAACAAAATCACTCTGATGATGGGTAAGCTTTCGCACATATGTGAGAGATCAACACAAAACAAGCAAAAAGGTCTCACATGATAACTGAAACACGATGTAATCAATGAGCAAAATCAAATCTCAAAAGAACATATACTTGTATATCCTAAGCATGTCATATCAAGTGTCATAAGTATCATATATTTACTCTCCATAAGGCAGTTACCAATGCAAGATCAGATCATGAAGGTCTTTTGTAGGGTTGTAATGGGACTCAGAAAAGGGTAAGAAAGAAAGGGAATTGAGATTCAAAATTTCTGAGAAATCGGAAAAGAAATAAACTTCTGATTTTTCTATTTCTCTTCTTTTTCTTTTCTAATCTCTCACTATTTTTCTATTTTTCTCAACTTTCTTTTTCTTTTGAATTTCCTTTTCTTGAAGCACCTTATATTTTTCATTATTTTTCACAATTTTCTTTTTCTTTTTCTCCCCCCTTTTTCTTTTATATTTTTTGCCATACACTCTCAGTAAATACCACAACTCAGTATCTCTTCACTTACTCTCTTTTCATTCGTTTTCATCTCTCGTTCCTAATTTCTCATAAATAAGAAGGGTAAAGCTGAATTTTCATAAATGGTGAAGGGTTAAAGGTTAACGTGGCTTATCAAAGAATGTAAAAAGGTAAATTTTCCAATAGGCTCAAAGGGGTACTAGAAGGATAAATTTATATGAGGTGGGGCATTTAAGCACAAACGAGACAAAGATGGCCTTCAATCATATCCTTAAAAGATGGTAACCTTGCCTATTTGTCTTGAGTAGATATACAGTACGTTCTAACACAATAATATGAATTTGATATCATGCAAAGTCACAAGTCAAAATAAAATGTATGAGATTATGCAAAATAATTCGTATTCAAAGAAAACTCCGAGTTTATGTATTCACTCATCAACAACGGATATTTGGCTCTAAAGCTTCCTGGGTTTAGTCTCCACTAAGAACCTAAGATTCACCGTTCAAAATAGTTCATCGATTTCTGAGTCTTAGCTTGGTATAAGTGTAAAAAATTCTAAGCATGAATATCAAAATTACCCACAAAATATCACATTAGGCTTCATTATCCTAGATACAAGCATTCAAAATCTGACATCGATATTCTCAAAATAAAATTCACATACATCATCAACTAAAGTTTGAAAACTATCGAAAAATAATTCATATATGATGGTTCAAAATTTTTTTTTTTTTTTTTTTTTTTCATATAAAAAAAATAAGAAAGTGACGCAAGATAGAGAATCATATCCCCAAACCTAAAAATGACAATGTCCTCATTGATTAAAATAGGTATTGCACCCCCAAACCTGTTGAAAAGTACCTCAACACAAAGATCAGGTGCAGAGAACATGTGCATAAAATTAGAACATGACCAAAAATAGATTGAAGGTAATGTGGCTACACTAATTTGGAAATTAAAAACAACCTAAACTAAACTAAAAACTAATATTCTAGAACTAACAAAAGCAAAAATGAAAACGAAAATAAATAAAACACCGGGTTGTCTCGAGAAGCCGAAGTTTAAGTGTCGACAGCTCGACCTCTTCATTGATCAAGAATCTGGGTCACTAAGGTGCATTGCCTCAATTCTCATCTGGGTCATGAGCTCAAACACAGGTTTAAGACGTTGCCCATTCACTTTGAAAACTCGATTGTCCGTGAAACTGTGGATCTCAATCGCACCATGCACACTAATAGAAACAACCTGATACGGGCCTTCCCATCTCGATTTCAGTTTTCCCGGGTGAAGCTTTAGTCTGGAATTAAACAACCAAACCTTTTGCCCAATGTGAAACTCTTTTCGAGAAATTGACTCATCATGCAGCTTCTTGTACTGTTCTTTGTACATCTTGGAGTTTTCATACGCATCATAGCGTAGCTCTTCTAATTCACTCAGCTGTAGCCTTCGATTTGATCATGCCGCTTGCATATCAAAGTTAAATCTTTTGATAGCTTAAAATGCATTATGCTCCAATTCAATAGGAAGATGGCATGCTTTCCCGTAGACAATTCTGAACTAAGACATTTCAATTGGTGTCTTGAAGGCGGTACGATAGGCCCAAAGAGCATCAGATAGCCGGTTAGACGAATCTCTTCTATCTGGTCGCACCGTCTTTTCTAAAATTCGTTTCATCTCTCGGTTCGACACTTCCACTTGACCACTAGTTTGCGGGTGATATGGCGTTGCGACCTTGTGAGTGACGCCGTATTTCTTCATTAAAGTAGCAAAATGGCGGTTACAGAAGTGCGAACCGCCATCACTAATGATCGCCCGTGGAAACCCGAATCTGTTAAAAACATTTTCTTTCAGAAATTTGACAACAACCTTGTGATCATTTGATCGGGTTGCCACAGCTTCTATCCATTTGGAGACATAGTCAACAGCCACAAGAATATACGAATACCCGAAAGATGGGGGAAAAGGACCCATGAAGTCAATCCCCCAAACATCAAAAATTTCAACAATTAGAATCGGATTAAGGGGCATCATATTTCGTCGTGAAATATTTCCCAGCTGTTGACATCGTTGGCATTCTTTGCAAAATCGAGCAGCGTCACGAAAGATGGAGGGCCAGTAGAATCCGCTTTGAAGGATTTTTTGTGCGGTCTTCTGTCCTCCGAAATGGCCTCCACAGGCTCCAGCATGACAGAAATTGATGACGCTCAGTTGCTCTTCTTCCGGTACACATCTCCTGATGATTTGATCTGAACAGATTTTGAACAATTGTGGTTCATCCCAAAAATAGTATTTTATTTGGGAGAAAAAGATATGCTTATCATTCTTACCCCATTCAGTAGGGATTCTGCCAGTGACCAGATAATTTACGATATTGGCAAACCAAGGAGCTTTCGTAGCCGTCGCATCAATTGCCATTAATTGCTCATCCAAAAAAGTGTCCCGAATAGGTTCAGTAAGATTCTTCGTGCAAAATGCAATGTGATCAGCCACAACATTCTCTACTCCCTTTTTATCTTTGATTTCAAAATTGAACTCTTGAAGTAGCAGGATCCAGCGGATCAATCTTGGTTTGGCATCCTTCTTTGCTAACAAATATTTCAATGCAGAGTGGACTGAAAAGACCACTATTTTTTATCCAAGAAGATAAGATCAAAATTTATCGAGAGTATACACCATAGCTAACAACTCTTTCTCAGTGGTGGTGTAGTTAAGCTGTGCATCGATCAATGTCTTACTGGCATAATAAATTACATGAGGTAATTTGTTCACCTTTTGCCCTAAGATAGCTCCGATAGCGTAATCAGATGCATCACACATGAGTTCGAATGGTAAAGAATAATCCGATGGTTGGATTATCGGTGCATTTGATAAGAGCTCGCGCAATTTCATAAATGCTTTCATGCACTCCTCGTCGAAATCAAAAGGAGCATCTTTGCCAAGCAGGGTGCACAATGGTTTAGCCACCTTACTAAAATCCTTAATGAATCTTCTATAAAATTCATCATGACCCAAAAATGATCGAATTTGTCGAACACTCTTTGGTGGGGCAAATTAGCAATTAGGTCTACTTTGGCATTATCAACTTCGATTCCTTTCTTGGAAACAATATGCCCGAGAACAATTCCTTGTTGAACCATAAAATGGCTCTTTTCCCAGCTAAGAATAAGTTTTGATTCGACACAACATTGCAGCACTTGTGAAAGATGATTCAAACAAGCACCAAATGTTTTCCCAAAAACAGAGAAATCGTCCATGAACACCTCGATGAATTTGTCAATCATATCCGAAAATATGGCTAACATACATCGTTGGAAAGTAGCAGGTGCATTACATAAGCCGAACGGTATCCTTCGATATGCAAAAGTACCGTAAGGACACGTGAATGTCGTTTTCTCTTGATCAGGTGGAAAAACGGGCACTTGATTGTATCCCGAATAACCATCAAGAAAATAATAAAACTCTTCTCCTGCTAACTTCTCAAGGATTTGATCAATGAACGAAAGGGGAAAATGATCCTTTCTGGTAGCTATGTTTAATTTTCTATAATCAATGCAGACACGCCACTCAGTAGTTTCGCGAGTAGGGACCAATTCTCCTTTAGTAGTTTCTTTTACAGTGATTCCGGACTTTTTCGGAACGATTTGGACTGGACTTACCCATTCACTATCAGAGATCGGATAGATGATTCCAGCATCGAGTAATTTAATGATTTCCTTTAAAACGACTTCTTGCATGTTCGGATTAAGTCGCCTTTGCGGTTCCCTCGATGGTCTACTCTCATCTTCCAAATGTATTTTATGCATACATACTGATGGGTCAATCCCTTTTAAATCAGCTAGGGTCCATCAAATAGCCTCCTTGTGATCTTTAAGCACTTTCAACAAGTCATGCTCTTGTTCTTCTGATAACGTGGATGAAATTATCATCGGAAACGTTTCTCGTGGCCCCAGAAAAGCGTATTTGAGCGATTCAGGCAACTGTTTCAATTCCACAGTTGGTGGCTCCTCAATTGATGGAGTCAGTTCAGCTTTTACCTCAATGGGTAACGGTTCTATCTTAGTCACAACTTCGCATAAGTTATCATCTGGACATGATAAACTCAACCTCGTCTCTTCTGACTGCTTCCTTTCAGATCCTTTTTCTTCATAGATGGCCAACAAAGCGGTTTCAAATTCTTCTTTGGTGAGCATTGATGGTAATGCTTCAACCACCACTTCGTCCATCTGATCGATGTAAAAACATTCGACCTCATCCTCGTTAGGGAAATGGTTCATCGCATGAAATATGTTCAATCTGACCTTCATGTTCCCAAAAGAAACGTCAATGACTCCCGTGCGACAATTAATGCAAGCGTTGGCAGTGGTGAGAAACGGACGTCCAAGGATGATGAGGACTTGATTAATTGATTTAACAGGTGGTTCCATGTCTAAGACAACGAAGTCCACTGGAAAGACAAACTTGTCTATTCCAACCAAAACATCCTCGATAATACCCCTAGGTCTTCTTTCTAATCTATCTGTCAGTTGGAGTGTGACCGTCGTGGGTTTCAATTCACCCAATCCGAGTTTCTCGTACATTGAGTATGGGATTAGATTAACACTTGCTCCCAAATCCAATAATGCCTTTCCAATTGACTGCCCACCAATGACACATGGAACAGTTGGGACTCCAGGGTCTTTCAGTTTCTGTGGGGTTTTCAATTGCAACATCGAACTGACTTGATTAGTCAGGAACACTTTCTTTGAAACATGAGTACGTGCCTTTCTCTTACGAGTGCACAAATCTTTGAAAAACTTGGCATACTCAGGAACTTGTTTGATTCTTTCAAGTAATGGAAGATTTATCTTTACTTTTTGGCTCAGTGGATGTGTGGATAGAGACAGCAAGGCAATAACAAGCATTGGGTTTGGTAATTCCTCTTTTGGATATGGTTTTCATTGGGTGTGAAGGAATGCGGATATTAGAAGTAGAGTGGTTAGGCGAGGGTGGGGCAAAGTTGCTGGTATGAGGCAATCAATTGCTAGTATCAGTAGGAGACATATTTGGTAGAGGCACTGAATTAGTGATATGGTTGGGTAGAGGTTCAGTGGAAGATGAGGAGGGACTCATATAAGTGGGTTCGAGATGAGTGGGAATGGGCAATGGGTGGGAAATTAAAGGGCTGTGATGTGTTGTTTGAGGTGAGGGTGGGTCAGTGATGTTGGTTGGGATTGATGGAGGAGACGTAAAAGGAAAAATGTCCTAAAAAAATTCAACGTGGCGCGAAATATAAATGCAAACGATTGCCATATCAAGGCAATGATATCCTTTGCTCGCATTACAGTAGCCGAGAAAGACGCATTTCTGCGAACGAGGTGCAAGCTTGTATTGGACATATGACCCAAGTCACAAGTAACAACAGCAACCAAAAGTTCTGAGCATGCCAAATTCTAGTGGCACTGAGAATAACTTCTCATAAGGAGTCTGATGCTGCAAAACAGAACTTGGGAGCCTATTAATTAACAAAGTTGTTGTTAGTAAGGCATTAAGCCAGTAAATGAGGGGCATAGAAGCCTGACGAAGTAGGGCCAAAGTTGTTTCTAACAGGTGACAATGCTTGTACTCGACTATACCATTCTGTTCAGGGGTGTGGGGGCAGCTCGTTTGGGGAATGATGCCATGTTTTTCAAGGAATGCAGCCATGGAGTTATTGACAAACTCGCCCCCATTGTCGGCACAGAGAATTTTAATCGGATGGTTAAGCTGATTTTCTACAAGAGATTTAATGGCAGTGAAAATGTCAAAAAAAATTTTGCATAGGATACAATCATAAAAATCGCGAGAAATCATCAATAAACAATACATAATATCTAAAACCTTGAAAGTAGGGGTGTCAGACATGACCCCAGACATTTGAGTGAACTAGTTCAAGTGGAAAAGTAGTTTTTGTTATTGAATTTGGAAATTACAGCTTATGGCTCTTGCCCACACTACATGGTTCACAAAAGAAACTGACACAACTGAACAATTTAATATTGTAATTCTGAGTTAAATACTTGAGAACTTCAGACGAAGGATGACCCAAGCAACGATGCCATAGAGAAGCCGACAATGATTTGGAGGAGACAAAAGCTTGACTTGAAAGGGGTGATGAGCTGGGCGGTAGAGATTGAAAGGGATAGAGACCCATGAAATTCCAAAGGGATGTAGAGATACCATGTCAAAATTCCAAAGGGATGTAGAGATACCATGCCTCTCAACATGGTATCAGAGAAGGTAACCAAAGGGATGTAGAGAGACGTTACATGTGAGGGGGCGTGAGCGATAGTCCCACATCACCTAGGTATCATATCTTTGGGCTATATATAAACTTGAGAGAATCTTCACCTTACAAGCCGGTTGAGTTAAACCCATGAAATTCTACAAAACCTTAGTGTTGATTTGCTAACAAAAATTGGACAAGACTCATCTTCAGTTGTTTGATAGACAAATTCATCTTCTATTCCTTTCTCTCTTCACTCTCGTATCCGAGAAGATATGATTTGCAATTCAACTCATTAGTAATCTTCTCCTTTTTCTAATAAATGGGTGGGGTCCCATCAACCTCAATTAACTACCAATATATATATATATATATATATATATATATATATATATATATATATATATATATATATATATATAGGGTCGGGGATATGCGCTCGGGCATAGATACAAAATATATATAGAGAGAGCGGGTCAGGGAAATGCTCCCGGGCATAGAGATATCTCTACGCCAATTGATATGGACGCGACACATAGCGCCATTTTTGTGAAGTGATGGGTGGCATCGGGGGCACTTTACTAACTAGGTTACGCTTTTAAAATATTTTAAAAGTTAAATACCCTTCCAGCCTTCATTCTTGACTTTTTTAAAGTCTCTTTTCTCTTTTTTTTTCAAGAAAGTATCACACTTATTTTTTCAGATATATTTTACTCAAAAAATATAGTCGTCCGGTAGCGAAGTGCTAGCACCGCGGCAGTGAAGTGTCGGCACCCCGAAAATGAGGCGCCAACACCTCGAAAAGAGGCGTTGGCACTCCGATGGCGAAGCGCTGGCACCTTGCCACCAGGGTGTCGGCGCCTTGTTTTAGGGGCGTCGGAGCCTCTATATCGACGCTTCGATTAAAAAATTATATATATATATATATATATATATATATATATATATATATATATATATATATATATCTCACATGTAGTCTATCATAATAGTGACAAGAAGCATGAAGCAGCTTTCCAAACACAAAATTATTTTCAGCTAGGGGTAGGGCTGCAACTGAGCTGGGCTGAGCCCGAGCTCGGGTCAACTCTAGCTCGGCTCTACCTTATACGAGTCGAGCTGAAGGTCGGCTCTAAACTCTTCGAGCTCGAAAATTTCAAGCTCTAGCTTAGCTCTTCGAACTTCGAGCCAAGTATGTTCTATTATAAGAAAATTTCTCCTACTTTTTAAAACTTCTACTCAATTAAATATTCATTCTATAAAATATTTAAATGAATGATTAAACACAAGTACGCAAAATATAAAATAAATAAACCGTTAGATAAACTAGGGCATGTGGGGGGCAAAAGTTTCTATTTTACCCTTCAAAGTAACCGTTAGATAAACTTAAACAGTTACTTTGGAGGGTAAAATAGACCTCTCAAAGTTAATTACTTATTATTATTATTATTATTATTATATATATATAAACCGAGTCATAGAGCCGAGCAAGCCTTAGCTCAAGCTCGGCTCTGTTCATTCGAGCTACAAACGTCCCAGCTTGGCTCGGCTCTCGAGCCGAACTCTAACGAGAAATGCTCTTATTTTTTGGGCCGAGCCGAACAGAATTGTCGAGCTAACTCGGCTCTGTTGTAGTCCTAGCTAAGGGTACCTAGGTCCATGGGTGAAATGTGCTTTTCCGCTAACATTTTTCCCTTAAAAAATAATTTTTGAAAAAGAGCTGCCAACAAGGCCTATACATTTCGCCACGCTTTTTTTTTATTAGACTCTATTTCCCATTTCTTAACTAAATTCTCTCTTCAATGATCAACATGAAGAAGTTGACATATCTATTTTTTTGAATTGGAATGATCAACCCCCTTGGCCAATATCAACCGGTGGCGCTTTACTTGAATCTGTTCATAATATATATATATATATGAATTTAAACTGTCCACCTGTGCTCCACGTAGCACTCAAAAAGTGTTTTGAGTGTCATATAGAGCTCCACGTGGATCTTGGAGGGAGGACGGTGACCGTCCTCCATTGAAGGACCTAACAGAGTATATATATATATATATATATATATATATATATAGAATAATTACCACCGGTACTACCTATGAGAATCCTTGTGTTCTTTTTGAACATGGCATCTCACAACCACCTGGACCCGAACGTAACCGCTTAAACGTAAATCAAACTTTTTAACCTATACATGAGACTGAACCCGATCATTTAATTAAATCGTGCACCTATCGTGCACCTACACGGCTACACCTAAACTCTCTAATTGTTTTAGCGAATTTCTTCCGTAATTTGTCGCTATGCCATAAACATGAACCTTAACTGAACCTGCATCCTCCTCTTCAATCCTTGATGATTCGTTTACGAAACAAGCTCCAAATCTAAAGTTTACAAGCCTAATATAAAGTGTACTAAACCTACGGAAACCAATATCCTCATTAAACCCAAATTCATTCGAATTGCTCTCAAACCTCCGGGGTGGTGATATGCTATGGAAGAAGATCGATCGGTAGGCTCTAACTAATAGTGGCACTTGGGATTTGGCATCCAGGACCTCGGATACGAACATTGGCTCATGTCATTGAGTTTTTGAGACTAAATTAAAGTCACGAAAGTTGTCTTAAATGATTAATAAGAAGACTAGTTGTAGAGGGTTTTGCTCAACAAGAAGGTATCTGTTGGAAGTTGTAAATTAAAATTAAATGTTTTAAGTTGATTGAAGTGTTATGGATAGATTATTAAAAGTCATTCCTAGTCAAGTGTGTCAATTAAGTTAGATTCATTTTGAATTATGTGTGATGTTAATGAGTGTCTTAAAATGTATAAAAGGTGTATTAATTATGAGATACTAAGTTTAGATCCCAGTAGTCTATAAAAAGGTCTTTTGTCTATGTCATATAGATACACTATCAAATCAAAAAGTTTGTAAACTGAAGTTTTTTATAAGTGTATTTGGTAATATATAAAGCATACAGTTTTGAGAGTCATCTTTTATATTTATTTTAGGAGCTCTGCATGAATCTCCTTGATCATATATCTTTGATTTAATATGCTTTCTTGTGTTTCCGTTGTGTACATGTTGGTGAAGTTAGTTAGATGCTTACCTCCAATCGGCTCTGTTGATTATGCGCCAACATTGGTATCAAAGTTTGACAATCTTAGTTTTAGCTTGTTTCTAAGCCAACAACATCGATTTCTCTTAAACATTTAGCCCAATTATCAAACCTAGAAGTATATACATAAAATTTCCTACTGCCACAATGAAACGATGGCCCATTAGTTAGCTTCACATAAAAAATGCATTCTTTCATAGTCACCTTGATGAATCGGTCGGGGCAACCTCAAAGCTTTATTTATGCAACTGGGAGATGACATGTCACTACAAAAAAGAAGACTATTATCAGCAGGTTTTTATAGCAAAAAACTGTCACTATTAACAAGAATACTATTAAGACTATTAGCGAGAAGGGTATTAGCGGCATTTTTTGTTAATAGCGGCAGCCTTGCCGCTAATAATCTTATTTTTTGTAGTGTGTGTGCAGGCTTAAACGAGCACTTTAGGGTAATATACAGGCTCCGCGGCATGGTTGAATCGGTTAGATCCTTTCTTTTTAGACTTGAATTCTTCTATAGTGCGGATTCTTCTCACTTTATTTGTTGTACATCAAATTGGATTCTTTTATTATTGCTATATGTCCATGATTTTACTAATTTACTATTATTACAAGTGATAATCTTTGACTTGTGCACACCTTTACCAAGACCCTTGGGAAGGAGTTTACAATGAAAGATTTGGAGCATGTTCCCTACTTCTCAGGGGTTGAAGTTCATTGGCCGATCTCTTTCTCACACAAAGCAACTATCCTGAGGTTTACTGTTCTTTGCTCAAATGCAATCTTACAAAAGGCTCTCCAGTGACCTCTTTCTCACACAAAGCACAAGCACAATCTAAATCTTTGTTTTTCCCACACCATAAAAAATAAGACTATTAGCGGCAGAGTTTTTTAACAAAAAACTGCTGCTATTAGTCCTGTCGCTACTAAAAACTGCTGCTATTAGTCCTGCCGTTACAAAAAATTGCCTTAATAGTAAGTGTCGTTGAAACACCTTATTTTTGTAGTGTCATGTCGCTTATGCCACTAAAAAAATAAGATTATTAGCCGCAATTTTTGAAAGCCAAAAACTGCCGCTAGTAACAAAAAAAATTGATGTTTCAGTAGCGACAGTACTAGTAGCAATTTTGCTGCCGTTGAACACCTGCAGGGCGAGCGATATCGCTGCCATCGATGAGCCCTATCGCTCGTATATATGAGCTCCAGCACTAGAATATAGTAGCTCCACGTGGTTTAGTAAAATGAACTGTCTGATGAACCGCCCATGATCTCAAGATCAATCCTGTGAAAGATCAGGACGAAAAATGATCCCCATCATGGGATTCGAAGCAATCCATGATGTAAAGGTGTTTAGAACCGCACAAGACAAAAAAAACTTGGTTTTATCACCTTTTAATCACCTTGGGGTTATTTACGGCTTTTTACTTGGCGCGGCTTCAAGCCAGTCAGTTGTGGAAATTATGAAACTAGAGGTCCACTGTTGGAAAATGTGAAAATATAATGGTCGATCAAGGAAATTGTGAAAATATAATGGTCGATCAAGGAAATTTCCCCGTATTATCTGTGATGTACCGTGTTACATGAGCAAGCATCATTGTTATAGTGGTGATACTTAAAACCAAATACTATAACTTTAACTTTAGGTATAGTCGCATTAAGACTTATCTATAAAAATACCTCACTTAGAGGTCTAATCTCTATAAGTAATGAGGATTGATCTAATGTTTTCTTTTTTCTTTTGTTTTTTTTTACATTCTGTTCCTTTTCTTCTGAAATTTGGAGAGAACTAGACCACCATATATATTTCAAAAAAGTGGAAGCGGGGAGAAGAACATTCGAGTTGATATTCCTTCATGGTTTGTTTGATAGTAGAGAAATCTCAACAGGAAATGAAATCAATTTCCTGCCAAATGAAAAAGAAGATAGAAAAGGGCCTTTATGTCCAAATAGCATAACAATAGCCCTTCATATTTGAAGAAAAGGCATCTTTTTAGGGCTTTTTAGAAAACGATGCCTAATTTCATTTAACTTTAAGAAAAGTTGTCCGATGTTTTTAGTTTTAGGAAAACAATGCCTATCATTTTAGATCCGTAGTGATTCAATAAAAAGTAAGACCCGTTTTGGATAGATCAGTTACCCAAAATGTGATTTCAAAAAAAAAAATCAGCCTTTTTACGACTATTGGGTCAAAGTCAGGGGCACCGCCCAATCTATCTGGTGCATTGGATTTGAGTATCTTTGACAACTTTTCCAACATTAGATATGCATTGGATCATTCCCAAACATTTTGGGTAGTAGATCATCATCTTTGGGCAAGTTGTCGTGGCATCCGATCCTAGATGCATGCCACGTGTATCCCATAAATTGTTTCTAAAATTCATACGCATTGATTTCCTAAAACTAAAAAAATCGTGAATATTTTCCTAAAGTTAATATAAAGTAGGCATGTTTTTTTAATTTTCTCTTCTTATTTTTTTTTATCAAAATTAGTGTTGAAATAAGGCATATGTTTTTTTTCTCTTTTTAATCCATTTTTTCTTCTAATTTTCTCTTCTTTAATTTTCCACCAATATTAGACATTTCCAAGTTATTGACTAAGGCCTCAAAGTCAGCCTCAAAATCAATGGTTGTTGTTGCTATGATAATATCCATTAATTAGAGTTTATAGCCATGAGAGTAATTTTTCTTATTTTAATTAAATAGTAAAAAAAATATTAATTCAATCATCTAAATTTTTATCACTTTTTGGAATTCAATCCACATTACCAACTTTGATAGATTGTGAGGTATATGGTATTTTACTTTTCCAATCGATCTGCTTGAACATATACTTCATTTCGATAGAAATTTTAGGCAATGAATAGGAGCATATACTTAGTCCCCTTTACCTTTGATTTTCTAGAGGTTACTTGTATTGCAATCCAAGATTCTTCGTTCTCAAGGGTCTTACGTGCTTAAAATTGTTGACCATTTGTATCAGATGACGGAGATAATTTTTCGTCTCAATTTTTTTTATAACAAATCTTGAGATTGTAAGGGCCGGCCATCGGACAGTCAAATTTTGAATCGACATGGCACACATCCCAAAAAATAATATGATCATGGACATATCATACATGATTCTCGGTTCACTTTTCAGAATGTCTGCCATGTGGAATTAAAATCTTTTGTCTCATGGTAGAACCATGATCTCAAGATCTATTGCATCAATGATTGGTATAAAAATATTTTCTATTATTTGATTCAAAGCAATCAATAGTTTAAATACCTAATTAAAACCTGTATTGAGAAACAGAATCTTTGCTTGAAAAATGAAGGTATCCTTTTCTGCATCTTTTATCATTTCACCTACTCTTAACTAGCCAAAAGTAGCCCTTAGTAATTTAAAAATTAAAGTGAGGAAAATGACCTCAAATTAATCAGCGAGGCAATGAATTAATAGCGAGTCAAAAACATCTTGTAATCGTAGTTGGACCTTTCTTTTCTTTCCCTCAAAACCATCTTGTAATTGTAGTTGGACTCTTCTTTTCTTTCCCTCAGTCATATCAAAATTGTTGTGCGGAAGCTCTCAAATTAACTAACGATCTCACGATGAACGATCAAATAAGAACACAAAATAAAAGGAAATCAAACACAATCATATAAGAGACAATATTTATGTGATTCGGTAATTTGCCTACGCCTACGGGCAACGATAATTCACTATATTGATAATTCCACAAGAATAGAAGAACAGTCAAACCTCACCAAAGCTCTCTACAAAACCCTAGATATGTTTACCAAAATTTTACAATAATATCTCAACACACTAATTCGTCCAACAGTTTTCTCTTTAAATATAGAAGACTTAAATCAAACTTTTAATTCAAGCAAAATTTTCCAAATATATGCTCAAAGCATAACTCGTCCATTGCGGGTCGCTCGAACGGGAACTAAGGTCCCTCGGACGACTTAGACTAGAAAAATTGCCCTTTAAAAAAGTGCATTGGTTGCTCAAGCGAGTACCAAAGCACTCAAGCGACTTACACATCCATGATAGCATTTCTCTAATTTAGAAGTCTATCAAATTTTTATCAACTAGCCCCTAGTTTCTGTAGTACCTTGTTTTGTTGATGCTTTCCTGTTTAAAATGGAGAACATATCAAACATCACTGACCACAAGACCCGCAATTAGTTTTTGGAAATTTTCTCTTTGCTTTAGTATTAAGTAAGTGGCTCGAGTGTCGGTGGACTTAGTACCAATGTAGGACAGTCAACAAGTCGGGTCACCCCGAGTACATAAATTTGACCCGTCATGTGACAGCCCAATTTTTTCGACACCTTTTTTTTTTTTTTTTTTTAACACTGATTATCAGGAAAATCGAACCGCTAGATCGTAGATCACAATCTGAATACAGAATACTTGGTGCATTCTCATATAAGTGCAAAAATCAAAGCAGATATGCATATGACAGAACTAAAATCAAACCTCCATTTCTATATCGAGAACACATAATCCAAAAGAAACAAACTAAATCACCTGTGATGGCCAATCATCACCTAAACAATGGGGTACCTAACTATGTACAAAAGTACTACATAATCTCTAATATGTACCAAGCTCAAAAGATAAAGAGATCAACTGAAACTATACCAAGTCCGAATCTGTAGCAACTACTGTGCTTCTTTCTCCAATACGTAAATTTGAATTCTCCTCAAGTCCAGGGTCCTGATCAACAGCTACACCTGTGACGTATAGTCGAGGTGAGCTAATAGTCTAAGCTCGGTAGAAGAAAATCAAATACAATTTTATATCTTATAATATCAATGCATAGATTCAATGACAGAGTTCAAAAGACGATAATATCAAAACTGATTTGTATATATCCTTGAATCGAATCACTAGTTTAAAGTTTCACACAAAATTCGACGATACAATTTTTCGAAATTCCTTTTGTGTTCCCAAATTCATCTTCAAAGTCAAATTCAGAATTTCTATTCTGACTCGGAGACTTACAAAGTTTAGTGTTCAAATTCAATGACTTATAGTATTCAGTATTCCAATTCAATGGCTTATAGTGTCTAGATTTTCATTATTCCCATCTTATAGTAGTCAGATTTTCAGTTCACATCTTACAATGCGTATGGATGACCCGCCATACGATCCAGTCAGTGTATATAGTGGTTTAGTCAGTATATACAGTGTATAGTGTGTACGGATAACCTGTCGTACCGGTCCAGTCAGTGTATGTAGTATACAGTGTGTACGAAGAATCAGTCGTACCGGTCCAATCAGTATATGCAGTATGTAATATACAGTGTGTACGAATTACCTGTCGTACCGGTCCAGTCAGTGTATGCAGTATGTAATGTACAGTGTGTACGGATTACCCGTCGTCCCTGTCTAGTTAGTGTATGCAGTCGAGCAGTCAGTGTCCAGTGTTCAAAGGTTTCACGTGTTCAAGGTTCAGAAGACTCAAAGACATTTCTATGCAGTCAGATTCAAGCTCAAAGTTTCAAGGGATTTTATATTTCAAAATGTTCATCCAGAAATCAATAATTCAAATCTCTCAATTGTTCAAATGCAGTCAGACTGACAAACTCTTCTTCCATTTACAAATGTCACATTCTCATTCAATATATCATGTACATCATACAAATCATAGCTAAGTTCATTTCATTCCGAAGTTCAAAGTTCATTGTTTCATATCCAAAACTTTCAATGCAACTAATAAATCAAAGACTTCAATACTCACAATTCATTGATTTTCAATGTCCAATATTTATACCCAAAAGGGTTCTCTAATTCAAAAGATTCAATTCATTGTTTCACATGCTTCACGTTCAAATTTCAAATTCAAAGACAAAGTTCAAAGACATTCATATTTAACACAGTTCAGATTTATAGTTCAGTTTCTAATTTCATATTCAAAGCTCAAAAGCTCAATGGTTTCAATAGTTCGAAGAATTCAAATATAAGTCAACATTCAAAGCTTTCATTCGATTATTTCAAAGCATCTATGAATTCAAATCATATTACGATTAGGTATTGAATTCTTCCCACATTTGAGTTCATATTCAAAGTTCAGAGGATTCACTTCCATTCAATGAATTTAAATTCATTCAAAGCTTTCGAAGATTCAAATGCATTGCTCAAATCATAATCGTTACACATCCATTCACTTAACTCATTGATTCTATGAATCAAAGTCAAAATGAAATTGAGTAATGAATTTCCCTTACATTCAAATTCATATTTATTCTAATGGTTCCTAGTTCGTATTTAATTTCAACGATTCAAATTTCAAAGATTCACAGTTCTGAGATTCAAATGCATTCAAAAGTTTCAAGGATCACATCAATGACGGATTTCAAGATTTGGCATTTCAATGACTTCAAAATTTCAGCATTCTATGTCAACCAAAACAAGTTTCAAATTAATTCCATATTCAAAGTCTAATGCTCAAATTTAATTTCACACTCAGAGCTTCAAGTTCGGATTCAAAGTTCAAAGCACTCACATTACGAAAGATTTCGATGTAAAACTTTATCAAAGAATTCTATGAATCAGAGTCAAAAATGTTAATAGGTATTGAGTTTCCCCTACCTTAACTTCGAAATTGCGCGAAGCAAAGCAAAGTGTTATCGATGGCTTCCCGCCCTCAATCTACATCATAATTATATGATGATACATTAAAGATTGACTCTAATCATTAACAACTTCGACGCACTTAAGTACTTTCTCAAAATCGAGGTGGAAATGGGCAAGTTCGTGCTAACTCAGAACTTGACCCAACTTTTCGCTCAATTATGACCTTAAAAATATTTGATTCATAAAATTATTAATTCATACTAGTTAGAGGATTCGTTGTCCTCTTTCCAACACTGTAAGAATCGCGTCAATCCGAGTTCAAAGCAAAAAGTGACGATCAAAATACCGGAGTTGTGTCGGCACCTCAGTTAAAATCGAACAATCGATTTTTCAAAGTCAAAAAAATCGATCAATCAATTTCTCCATAATTTTAATAATTCCCTGTTCTGTCAAATCCGATCGATCGATTCCAAAACCGATCGATCGGTTTTGGCAGATTCAGTACCCATTCGGGCTTCTCCTTCCTTGGTCCAAATCTCCCAAAACTCATTCGCATGCATTCCATACCCATGTAAACCAACACTAAACTAATTCCAACCAAATTAAATCAAATCTCACCTTCTAAACACGTGCACTCATGTTCCATGGCTATCGAAACCAATGGATTTGACACGAAACCCTCTTGTTCCTTCTTATGTATAAACACCCAAATTTGGCCCAAGGCCCGATTGAAACACATTTCGAGAGAGGCGTGCCTCCGAGCTTTTGATGGCATGTATGGAACTCTTTCAAACTCTTAGGAATCATCCTAAAACCCTTAGAAATCATCCCGAACCCTTAGGAATCAGCCATAGCCTTTCCAGACCTATTAGAACCCTTCTCGGGCATAATTCAAACCCCCGTGAACAGTGGTTAGAAAGAGGAGTGTTAAAGTTTTTATAGATAGTTTTCCAACCTAAGACATATATCATTGGAAAGTAGAGCTTCTCATCTTTTCAATAAACTAATAATCGTCTAATTTAGAGTTGTACATAAAAAGTTATGGCGAAATGAAGATCGCGGATTTGTATAGGAAATTGCTAAATCGGATCCATCGAGCTAGTTTTGAACCCTCCTAAGCAGTGGTTAAAGAGAACAATGTCAAAATTTATACAAACCTATTTTAAAGCTAAGTTATATATCATTAGAAAGAAGACTTCTCCAGCTTTCCAACAAGCTAAAAATCTCCTCAATCAGAGTTATACATCAAAAGTTATGGCGAAATAAAGATCGCGGATTTATGCAGGAAATTGCAAAACCGGGCTGGGCTCTTCAACTTCCAGCAGTTGGGCCTAGTTTTTTTTCAAAAAATGGCTAAAATTGACATTGAGGGTTTGACTTGTGGACCATCCCAAAGTCTAGGGTGTGTTTCTTTAGGACCCTAGTGACCCTATTAGCTTAGG
The DNA here is from genome assembly GCA_021018995.1 of Chloranthus sessilifolius. Classification (NCBI taxonomy): domain Eukaryota; kingdom Viridiplantae; phylum Streptophyta; class Magnoliopsida; order Chloranthales; family Chloranthaceae; genus Chloranthus; species Chloranthus sessilifolius. The sequence goes on from CM037589.1 coordinate 22,142,992, forward strand.
TTCCTCCCTTTTGCCATTCACGTCACCACCCTATCATCTACCATTAAGCCAAAATCCCTCTTCTCCAAGCTCTAGAAAACCCCAAAAACCTTAGATTGTCCATTACCTAATTGCTAACCCTAATTAGCTTCTAAGTAGCCTCCTAACCCACCCTTTTCTTATAAATAGAGCCCCCCTCCCCTTGGATTAAAGGTTGAGAATTTTGGCCTAAGAGAGAAAGAGTTTAAAGTGGGATCTTTCTCCCTTTGATGCACACTTCCCATACAAATTTCAAATTTCAAAAAGCTCCCTTAGACCTTAGCATTTCACTAAAAGCCTTTAGATTAGGTGTAAGTAATCCCTTAGCCTTCCCTCTCTACCTCTTAGCTTCAAGCCTTAGGAGGTAGAACCTCATTCCATACCATACAAGCCTTCAAAAGCTCACCAAAGCAAGCCAACGCAAGGCTCTCCAACGGTGCAACAAGGGCCCGAGAGCTCTGGCTCTCCCCTCTCTTCCTCTACCTTCTTGGCTTCTCTTCAATCCTCTAATTTGTGTGGTTATGCCACCGAATTTTCAGTAGGAACGGAGGGGCACAAATAGGATTCTAAGACCCATTTGGGCATGAGGAGGCTTTTTTCTTTCTTTTTTATTATTTCTTATTTTGGCCTTAAGTAGAGACATCATTTTGCGGGTTTATTAGGTGCCTAACATCTTGCCAATCGATAACCAAAGCCCCTACCCAAGAACCTTTGGTGTGGACCAGATTCATAGTCATATTTTTAGCACTTCGGTGCTCATAAAATGAACTAGGTTCCTCGGAACATCAAAAGCTTCGGGTGGCGACTCTATATTTTTTGCAAGTGAGCGCATCGCCGCGACGGGATCGTCAAAAATCCCACGATTGCACAGATGGCGACTCTGCTGGGGAGTAGCTAATAGAGCTTCCCCTTGAACTAGGCCTCTTTATTTTTTTATTTTTCTAACATTTTATTATTATTTTTTATTTTATATTTGCTATTTTTTTACTCACTCCTCCGATTAAGTCATTTTACTTACCCCTACTTTTACGCCATTTACGAGCCTTAGCCGATTGGCGGGCCTACTTGCGCATAGTCTTTAAATTTCTTTACTTTTTCGTCATTTTTAGTGTCTTAGCCGATCGGTGAGCCTACTTGAGCATTGTCTTTCAATTTCTTTAATTTTCCGTTATTTAAAGTGCCTTACCCGTTTGGCGGGCCTACTTGTGCAAGCATATTCCAACAGCGGGCGCCGGCCCGTAGTGGCGGCACGGGATCATCACCCTCGGTCTTTAAACTAAAGAAAACTTTCATAAAAAAATGTTTTGAAAAAAAGAAGTTAAAATTGAATCAAGAATAGGAGCTTAATTAACTTACTTTTACGGGGTAGATTTTCAAGGGATTGGGTTTAGGCACAGATACAATCACCCGAGTCTTAGTATGGAGGCAGCCCCTAGTGGTGATGATCCAAAAAGTCTCAGCCCACCTAGTATCTGAGAAGGCGCTTGCGTCGGAGGTATATCGGGTGGGTTCCCATTCTAAAGCTTAAAACCCTTGAGGAGCGCGCTAGCGAGTTATACCTGACTCAACCCTTTAGGTGCGGTGAGGAGAGAACCGATCACAAAAAAAATAGCTCAATTTTCGAAAGCCTAGCTTCCACAAAACCCAAAGAAAAGACCCACCTTCAGGCTGCTATTTCCTGCTGTTTTAGAATCTGGAGCATAATTTTTGCCTGGTGCAAGTATTAGTTGCGCCAGTGCAAAAATTGTGAATTTATAACTGGCGCAACTATTAATTGCGCCAGCTTTAAATCCTCCACTTTTACCTTGGCGCAACTAATAGTTGCACCAGTGTAAAAAAGAGGCGCTGCTACCTTGGCGCATGTATTAGTTGCGCCAAGTCTACCTGGACAGCAGCAGCCAGAAATCTGAGGCTTTCTCACCTCCCGAGTCCCCCGATCAGTGTGCTTAGTACCTCTGTTTGGGCCCCGCCATCTCCGACACCCAATATGCCCCCGTCGATCAAAAGAAGACAACTTCTTTTTTACTCATTTCGGGGGATCAGGTTGTTTGCCGCGATTTTCGTGCCTTCAATAGATCAGAGGTCCTCCTTCGATTCTTCCAAAGTGCGTCAGAATCGTCGCCGCGGGTCTTAAATTAGGGTACGAGAGCCACCCGAGAAGGGAATTCTAAGGCCTCCAAACCTTTATTTTTCAAAATTTTCTTAAAAAAATTGAACAAAAAAAAAACTAAAAATCAAATCAAAATAAAAAAATATATAGTTTGTGATGCCGGCACAACAGCATTATCTTGCTCTCCACCGTCCCGTAGGGAAAGAAGAAAGAGGATTTTTGGGCCTTATCCAAGGCACCCTTACCCAACCCGTTCCCAAAGGATGTCGTGGGTAGTGGACCCGGCTTATGCCGATCCCGACTCATCCCCGCCACATTCTCCAACCCACTCTCATTCTGGAGAAGCCTTCACATCCATCCCCATCACCCTATCCCCTTTTACCGTTACTGACCTGTTTGGCACCCCCATTTTCTCAACCACCACTTTCCAAAATATCCAAAATAACCCCACCCCCCCCCCCCCCCACCCCCCATTCCCCATCTCTTTCCCATGTCCATGCCAAGCCAACCACCCATTCCATCCGCATCCCCTCAAAACCCAACACATTTCCCAACCACATCCATGATAAACCCAACCCAAGTTTCCACATCCACACTCATGCCCCATTTTCCATCTTTCCCATATAGACCCAATCCACCATCCTTCATCTATGTCACCTCCACCTATCCCACCCCCCACAAGACCCCCCAGCTATCTGAGTCATGCCCATTTTTATCGGGGCCATACCCGGCTTTTCCCAAACACCCACACTTTACCCTTCATCATCCCCCTTTGCCAACGCCCCACCACATTCCTTCAACCCATCCCATATCCCATCACTTACCATGGCCATACCCAATTTTTCCTCTACATCCACCCCATCTATACCCAATCATCCCTTAAATTCACCACCCACATCCGATCCTCCTTCCATCACCATGATAGAGATGTTCCAAGCCTACTCCTTATGGAAGGCTTCCCAAAACACCCCCCATCATCCACACCCCACATCCATGGACCCATCCCATACCCTAACCAATCTACATGCTTCACTCTCCCATGATCCCTATCAACCCCCCATAATTCACACCATCCAAACCCCCATCTCCCATATGCCCCAAGGCCCATTGGCCCAAAATCCCACCACCCATGATCTCCAAGGCCCATTAGCTCAACACCCCATCACCCATACCCAAGGGCCCATGGCCTAAACCCATAAAGGGCCCATGGCCCAAACCTATCAATGGCCCATGGCCCATACCCCTCAAAACCCAGTGGGCTAGGCCCACATACCCCAAGGGCCCATTGCCCAAACCCTTACCCCAAGGACCCATGGCCCAAACCCATTTGACCCAAGCCCACACCCTCCAAGGGCCCATGGCCCATACCCACCAATGGCCCATGGACCAGACCCACCAATGGCCCACAGCCCAAACCCACCAATGGCCCATAGCCCAATCCTATCATGACCAAGGTTTCACAACCCAACCCTCCCAAGGCTTCATAACCCAAGCCCAAAACCTTGAAACCTCATACCAATACCCTTCACCATTCCTCCAAAATTTCACCCATTCACAACCCTCATACCCAGCTCAAACCCATGCCCATTTTACCCATACCCCTACATATCAAAGTCAGCTTCAAACCTTCCCTCATGCCTAATGGCCTCACCAGGCCCCACCCCAAAATCCAACTTCCACTCATCCCATCATCCAACAAATTTTCCCTCATCCCCAATGGGCTCACCCAATCCCCACACATGCCATTCCCATCCAACCCATGCAACACCAACAAGAGAATCCCACCGTCACTGCATATTATGCCGACCAGCAGTATGAATAGGATGAGATTAGGAACAATAGAGCCTATGGTGGAGCATTAACCAGCCTCAATCCTCCTCCTATCATTTCCCACCCCCTGATATCACAAAGCGAGATTCAACCAGCTATCGAGAAAGTGTCCCCTGTATCCAAAGAGTCAGAGCAGCTGAAAGAACAGTTGAATAAAATATAAAAGCAGTTGATGAAAAAGGGTGGTGCTGAAATTCACACCACGAACTTCACAGATTTGTGTTTATTCGCTAAGGTCCCCTTACCCCCCAAATTTAAAATGTCGGCCTTTGACAAATACAACGGCACTGGCAATTCAATAGCACACCTGAAGTCCTACTGTGGGGACATGTGCTAATATGGAGGGGATGAAAGACTACTGATAAAAGTCTTTCAAAAGAGTTTGATCGGTCCTGCTTTGAGATGGTTCACATCTTTGGGACCATCTATGATGAAGACATGGAAGGACTTAACGCACCTGTTTCAAGAACAATATGTCTACAATATAGACATTGAACCGCGTAAGTCAGACTTGGCCCGCTTAAGGCAGAACCCGAATGAGACCTTCAAAGACTATTTTGGACGCTGGAGATCACTGGCAGCTCAAGTCAGAAACAGGATACCTGACGATGAGCAGATCGAAATGATTTCAAAAAATACTCTGCCAGTGATCTCGGACTTCTTGGTGTACCAGCAGCAGTCCAGCTTTGCTGATCTTGTAAGAAATGCTAATAGATGCGAGGACGCGATCAGGGAAGGTCTCTTGAATAAAAATGTACCAAGCGGAACTAGTGGGGTCAGGAGGTTTTTGGAGCAAAGGAATGATAAGAGAATCGGGGTCGATGTCCAGAACGTTGCCAATACCAAGCCCAATAATAACATAACCCCGTTCCAATTTCAAACGGCACAGCCAGCTCCCGTCAGGATCGGGCCGATACAGAGAGCAGGGAATGGGCAGGGAATGCAAATGATCCCAGAGAGGAGAGCTCATTATGATCGAGTCTTTACGCCCTTGGGGCAATCCTTGAGTGTACTTTTACCATTATTAATTGAAAAGAGTTTAATAACTGTTCTCCAACCACAACCTCCTCCCAATCTGATTCCATATAATTTTGACCTGAATACTCATTGTAATTTCCACCAAGTTCTGGGTCACCCGACTGATCGCTTCTTCCCCTTGAAGCACGCGATCTAAGATTTAATCGATGCTGAGAAGATCATTCCCCCTGCACCCACCCAAGCAAACCAGCATGCGAATATTCACCAGGTGCCTTTGCCACAACACCCTATCGGAATAGCAGGTCCCAGACCCACCATAGGGATGAAGAGTATGAGTTTAACCCCTCTGATTACATCAGTAACAGAGAGAATTTTGTGGTCCCAAGGTAGCAAGACTGAGAAGAAAGAACCATTGGGGTGATTGAACCCCTGAATCTGGCGGATTACTTTCCCACTCTTACACTACAAACCGAACCCCTAGATCTTAGGGCCTATTTTTCACCACCCACCCCCATTAACTACATACAAATAAATGCGTATCAATCATATTCCACCACCCCCACCAATTATCCAACGGCCCGTCAAACCCCCAATCCTCTACCCGCACCCGTCAGTTACCCATGGCCTACGCCCACTCCATTACCCCTGATTCAACCACCTGCAAACTCCACCACCCCCGTCAATTACCTAATGGCCTATCAAACCCCTGATCCTCCATCGCCCATTAGCTACCAATGGTCTACACCCATCCCATTATCTCCGGCACAACCATTTGCAAGCTTCACCACCCCTACCTGGCCCAATTTTGCCACCCAACCAGCTATCACCGAGGTAAATTAAGTGTTGCCCACACCTCCTGAACCCACAGTACAAGTGCATCCGATACCGGTAGCTATACCGTTTCAGATCTCGGGACCAACCTATGATCCTCATCAGGTCCCGCTGAGTTATAAATAAACAGATGTCAACGTTGGCAGCCACAGAGAAGGGGCAGTGGACTTTGTGACCCGGTTTGGGAAGATTTCAAAGCAACCGAAAGCACCGATAGCAGCACAAGCCCAACCCGAGGGGAAGAAAGATAGCGTAGTGAATCCTTTCGAGAAAATAAGTCGAGAACATATACTAGAAACTCAGCTAAGGAGGATGCCAGCCCATATCACTGTCTGGGATCTTTTGATGACGTCCCCACTCCATTTCCAAGCTCTAATAGGGGCGTTAAAGAATGCCCATGTGTCCCAACAGGTGAGCCCAGACGAGGTTGGGCAAATAATTGGACAGGTGATGGCACCCAATGCCATTTCATTTTCGGACGCAGATCTACCTGAGGAGGGAAACAGTCATGCTAAATCTCTCAATATTACTGTTGAATCAAGGAACATGATAATTCCCTTGATTCTAATTTATAATGGGTCGGCTCTGAATATGTGCCCGTTGAGGACTGCCACCAAGATCGGCGTGGACCCTTGTATGCTAAGGCCGACAAGGACTAGCGCACGGGGATTTGATAATACAAGAAGAGAAATAATGGGAGAGGTCGATCTGGAATTAGTAATTGGGCCCATGACCTTCTCTATACCTTTTCAAGTGATGGATATCAAATCTTCTTTTAATTTACTGATAGGATGCCCGTGGTTATATGAGGTCAGGGCGATACCTTCTACCCTCCATCAAAAGCTAAAATTTATATCCGGGCAAAAGGTGATCACTATCATTGGTGAAGGGCACGATGAGAAAGACAAGGCCACCCATAGCATTGAAAATCCCAAGGTAGTGGATGTGCCACATACTGAGGAAGACACCGACCTCTGCAGTTTCGAGTATGAGGTGTCGGCAGTGGGCCCGGAACCCCTGAGAAACATCACGTCAATAATCAGAGGTGAAATGATGGCAGCAGTGGCCATGCTCCAAAAATGGGGCTATCAAAAAGGAAGGGGTCTGGGGCCCAGATTACAAGGAAGGAAAGAGCCAGTTATTGCCAAGGGGCAGAAGGTCTGATTCAGGTTAGGTTACAAGCCCACGGAGGAAGAGGTCTGAGAGGCTAAAGAGAAAGTCTGGGTCACTGCAGCTGCAAGAGCTCAAGGAATCAACGTAGAAGAGAAACCTCGCCCTAGGCCGCACATCAGGGAATCCTTTATCAGCGATGGGGTCATAAAGATTAATCTAAATGGGGTAACTCATTTGACCCCACACAAACCCATAGCCCCTGTCCATCCCACCAATCCCCACATTACCCTTCCTAGCCTGGAGATAGATTTGGCCACTCTATCCTTATTTGAAGAGCGAGGTCCCCTACCTGCACAGTCTCCCCCTATGGTAAATCACCACAAAACTGTGTTAACATTTAAGGATATAATCTCAGATGAAATGGGGATCAACATGTTGGAGGCTGACTCTAAAGAGCCATATCAGTCAGCACCCTCCGTCCAAATAGGTAAAGAAGCGGCCTCTCAGGTACGCAACTAGGCATCTTTACCCTAAACCCTGAAAGCGGAGAGTGGCCTAAAATTTGGCACCCGTTTTTAAAAAAAAAAAAATCTATAAAAAGTGAGATAAGCCCTTGGCAGGCAATACCTTGTATATACACAAACTCGCATTGCCAAGGGCCTGTCTTCGACGAAAACAAAAATCTCAAAAACATTGAAAAAATACAAAATTCCAAAAATATTGAAAAAATACAAATTTCCAAATATATTAAAAAAATATCCCCTTTGAGGAAACTCCCCAATGAGCTCCTTGATCAGTTTTCCGAATTTGAGCATGGACCTAATGAGCTCCTTTAAAAAAATTTCAAAAATTTTATAAAAAGATGCCTTAATCAAAATATCTGTCCCACATAAAATTGACCCCTTTCCTATAAAAATACAAGAAGAGATAGGTGTCACAAGTTTGGACTAGGATGTCCCCTTTGAGGAGCTCCCCAATGAGGTCCTTGATCAGTTTGCTGAATTTGAGCATGGGCCTACCCCCATTGTCGAGGAAACTGAGGACGTTAATCTAGGAACTGAGGAGATTCCCCGCATTACCAAGATCGAAATGTCGTTATCTCCCAAAGAAATAAAAAGCATAATCGACTTCCTTCGGTCATACCAAGATGTTTATGCCTGGTCATACGAGGACATGTCTGGTCTGGACACCGATTTAGTCGAGCATGAATTGCCTCTCTACCCTGATGTGAAGTCGGTTAAGCAGAAGCTGAGACATCTCCAACCCAAGTGGATGTTGAAAGTCAAAGATGAGGTCATCAAGCAGTATGATACAGGATTTCTCATGGTATCTAAGTACCCACAGTGGCTAGCCAATATTGTACCTGTACCGAAGAAAGATGGAAAGGTCTGCATGTGTATCGACTTCCGTAATCTGAACAGAGCAAGCCCGAAAGACGATTTCCCATTACCGCATATCGACATCTTGGTCGATAACACTGCTAGGCATGGGATGCTTTCTTTTATGGATAAATTCTCAGGATACAATCAGATAAAGATGGCAGAGGCAAACAGAGAGAAGACAGCGTTCATCACCCCCTGGGGAAACTTTTGCTACAGAGTCATGCCATTTACGCTAAAGAACATCGGTGCAACGTACCAGAGAGCTATGACTGCGTTGTTTCATGATATGATGCACCGAGAAATTGAAGTGTATGTCGACGATATGATAGCCAAATCACCAGAGCTAGGCGATCACTTGGTAAACCTTCAAAAGTTGTTTGAAAGGCTGAGGAAGTATCGATTACATCTAAATCCACAGAAGTGTGCATTCGGTACAATGTTCGAGAAACTGTTGGGATTCATCGTCAGCAGGAGAGGGATCGAGGTTGACCCAGTCAAAGTCAAAGCTATCACAGAAATGTCGCCACTGTCTACTGAGAAGGAAGTTAGAGGGTTCTTGGGCAGAATACAATATATCAGTCGGTTCATTGCATAGCTAACGCCCATCTGCATGTCGATCTTCAAGCTACTAAGGAAGAACTCGCCCGTTGAATGGAATGACGAATGTCAGGTAGCATTCAATAAAATCAAAAGTTATCTCCTTAACCTACCCATGTTGGTATCACCTGAGCCAGGGAGACCACTCTTGATGTATCTCTCCACGACGGAAGTTTCAATGGGATGTGTCTTAGGGCAGCATGACGAGACAAGAAGAAGAGATCAAGTCATTTACTATCTAAGTAAGAAGTTTACTGATTATGAAACGCGCTATTCTCATCTGGAGAAAGCATGCCTGGCTCTTGTATGGGCTACTCAGAGGCTCCTCCAATACTTGCTATCTCAGGTCGTTCTACTCTTAACCCAAATGGATCAATTGAAATACCTATTCGAGAAGTCGGCCCTCACTGGATGGATCGGGCGCTGACAATTTTTATTATCTGAGTTCGACATCACGTACGTCACTCAGAAGTTGATTAAGGGGCAAGCACTCGCTAATCATCTTGTCAATAATCTTTTGCCAAATTATGAACCTTTGAGAACGGAGTTCCCCGATGAAGATATTATGTTCATGACGGAAGACGATACTGAAGAAGCAGAAGAATCATGGGTAATGCACTTTGACGAGGCAACTAATGCAGAAGGTCAGGGAGTTGGCGTCATTCTTATCTCACTGAAAGGATCCCACGTACCCATCTCTATCAAGTTCAACTTCCCTTGCACTAACAATATGACTGATTACGAAGCTTGTACCGCTGGTCTGCAAGTGGCTCTCGATCTGAATGTAACTCACCTTCGAGTGTTTGGCGATTCACAGTTAATCATATGTCAGACAAATGGAGATTAGAAGACGAAAGACGAGAAACTGATCTCTTACCATAAGCACCTCGAGGATCTGATAGCTTGCTTCCAAGACATGACATTCTCATATGTCCCCCGGATAAGAAATCGCTTCGCCGACACACTAGCGACGTTGGCATCAATGATAGAAATCTCGAATGGTGCTGAGATGAAGCCGATCATGATCGAGCAAAGGAATGAGCTTGCCTTCTGCCTCTAGATCGAGGAACCTATAAAGACTGATGATGAGCCACCTTGGTTCTCAGATATTAAAAACTTCCTTGAGACCTGATGAGTAGTGAAATATGATAATATTTCACCCCTAAATACCTATATTTAGTCATCCGATAAAGGCTATCTGATTAGAATTACTAGATTTGAAGTGTTTCAGGTAAATACAATCCAAGTGCATAAAACAGGCAAAGAATTCCGAAAATAATGTCAAAACACTACAATTTTGGGTCATCGAGAACTTAGTGGGACTTGCAGCTCAATTTGGACCTTCAAGACGATAGATTCATGAAATTTCTAAAATACAAAATTTGTAGAGCTCATCGTCATCTTTCCAACGCCATAAGAATCGCCTCAATCCGAGTTTGGAATAGAACGTTATGGCCGAAATACCGAGCCAGTATCTGATGCAAAGTTGGGCGGGAGTTCACGAAAATCTGGGAAGGTCGATCAAGCGACCGAAATGATGAAGTTTGAGACGGAAAAGACTTCTTAACGCAGATTTTTAAGGAGTCGATCGATCAACCCTATAAGGTCGATCAATCGATCCTAACTTTTCGAGCCAGGAAACCTGCACGATGTGGAGAGTATTTAAAGCCGAACCAACACTTTAGAAGGGGAATAATTTTGAGATAGCTAGACGTAGAGATAGAGATTTTTATTCTTTCTGAGAGCTTTATTCCTTTAACCTTTTTATCATTCTTTTCTTCAAGAATTATTATTTTTATTTAATCAATTCCTAGTTTAAATTTAGAGATTAGTAGAAAGCATTTCTAATTTCGTTTCGAAAGATCATTGTATTCGTAGATTCAGTTTGGATCAAGGAATTGCTATTGAAGGTTGAGGTATTTTTAATTAATTAGATTAATGTTATTTTTTATTTATTATTTATTTATGTCATTTAATTACAACATGTGTGGCTAATTTCTTAGGGATGGGGATCTAATGATTCCCATCTGACGGATGTACTTCTAATAATATAAATCTATGATTGAAATATGAGATTTTTATTTTATGGTTGTTGTGCCATCACGAATGGATGAAATCTCTGCCACTAACTGGGATCAAGTGTGTCGAGCCATGCCCTGGATCTCAGATCTGTGACGGTAATTTTATCCCAATCATTGTTATATGGTCTTTTGCTTTTATCGTGTGGATCTACTTACGATTATGATCCGGGATCGAGTGTGTCGAGCCATGCCCTGGGTCTTGGATCTGTAATGGTAAGTTTATCTTAATTACTCCCTAATCTGAAATCAAGTGTGCCGAGCCATGCCCTTGATCTCAGATCTATGGTGGTATTCTTGTTAGAATTTTTACCCACTTTGGGGATGATTTTTATTCAAAATCTGAGATCAAGTGTACCGAGCCATGCCCTTGATCCCAGATCTATATATGAAAATCATCTCTGAAGTTAAGTCCTGATTGCAGGGATGCAATGTGGAACCTATCAGGGTTTTGACCATTTATCTTTCATAAAAGATGTTTTTCTTCAATGGTATATCTCATAGTTTAATCCTTAGATTCGTATTATGGGAAGAACAGACCAAAGATGGGAGGATTTAGTATCTTCATCTTTACCTTTATTTTTGAATTATCAATTAAGTTTTAGTTTATAGTCAGTAATTGTCATCTCACAAAACCGTCTAAATCATAATATTAGTAGGTACTGTTAGTCCTAGATAGATTTCTTAAATTGCTGTCTCATCTTTTTGGAGTCTTTGTCTTAATAGCGGCTCTGCTGGTCAGAGTCTTTCTCTTCTTCCGAGCACGCAAGTCATATCCCATGCCCTTCTCGGCTTTACTCTTTGTAGTAGATAGTTTAACTAAAATTGATTTTAGTAATGCCGACTATGACTCACAAGAAGGCTGGGTAGGTGGTGTAGTTGTGTGATTTTATTATTTTAGGTAAAAAAAAAAAATCGATTTGGAGCCATCAGACACATTATTTTGCAATAGTTTTCAAACTTTAGTTGATGATACATGTGAATTTAATTTTGAGAATATCGATGTCATATTTTGATTACTTGTATCTAGGATAATGACGCTTAATGTGATATTTTGTGGGTAATTTTGATATTCATGGTTAGAATTTTTGCACTTATACCAAGCTAAGACTTAGAAATCGATGAACTGTTTTGAACGTTGAATCTTAGGTTCTTAGTGGAGACTAAACCCAGGAAGCTTTAAAGCTAATTTTCAGTCATTGATGAGTGAATACATAAACTCGGAGTTTTCTTTGAATACGAATTATTTTGCATAATCTCAAATATTTTATTTTGACTTGTGACTTTGCATGAAGTCAAATTCATATTATTGTGTTAGAACGTACTGTATATCTACTCAAGACAAATAGGCAAGGTTACCATCTTTTAAGGAAATGATTGAAGGCCATCGTTGGCTCGTTTGTGCTTAGAATACCCCACCTCATATAAATTTGTCCTTCTAGTACCCCTTTGAGTCTATTAAAAAATTTACCTTTATACATTCTTTGATAAGCCACGTTAACCTTTAACCCTTCACCATTTCTGAAAATTCAGCTTTACCCTTCTTATTTCTGAGAAATTAGGAACGAGGGATGAGAATGAATAAAAAGAGAGTAAGTGGAGAGATACCGAGTTGTGGTGTTTACTGAGAGTGTATGGCAAAAATATAAAAGAAAAAAAATGGGGAGAAAAAGAAAAAGAAAATTATGAAAAATAATCAAAAATATGAGGTGCTGCAAGAAAATAAAATTCAAAAGAAGAAAAAGGAGTGAAAAAAGAAAAGAAAATAGAAAAATATTGAGAAAATTAGTGAGAGATTAGAAAAGAAAAAGAAGAGAAACAGAAAAATCAGAAGTTAGATTATTTTCCAATTTCTCAGAAACTTTGAATCTCAACTTCCAATTCTTTCTTACCCTTACCTGAGCCCCATTACAACCCTAAAAAGGCCTTCATGATCTGATCTTGCATTGGTAACTGCCTTGCAGAGAGTGAATATGTGATACTTATAACACTTGATATGACATACAGAGAATATACAAGTATCTTCTTATGAGATTTGTTTTTGTTCATTGATTGCATCATGTTTCATTTATCATGTGAGAACTTTTTGCTTACTTTGTATTGATCTCTCACATGTGTGCGAAAACTTACCCATCATCGGAGTGATTTTATTTCGAGAAGTATACCTAAAGTGAGGATTGAGTCAAGACAATAGATCCAATGGTTTCCCGTTTGGACTAGTTCTGAGATGGATGAATCTTGATTTGGGTATGCACACACTACACGTTTAAGCATGAATGAATGAGTTATCTAACTATTTGAGCATTAAACTAATTTGAATGGATATAAGTATGATTAGTATAACATTGTTATTTAAAATTGATAATTTGTATGTTGAATTGATTAATGATTTTGAGTTTTGAAGTTAAAGATATTATAAAAATCATGTTCTGAAAACTCAATTTTGCCGATGGTTTCAAAAATGTGTTGAAGTTTGTGGATAACTTCACTGTAGACCCTCAGGAGACACAACTCCTTCACTAGGGGTTTAAAGGCTTGTTGCACAGGCTAAGTGCAATCGTGCTCCCTACGAAAGTGGCATTTATTTTCTTTAGTTTGCTTTGCTCGAGGACTGACAAAGTATAGGTTTGGGGGTGTGATAAGTAGTGAAATATGATAATATTTCACCCCTAAATACCTATATTTAGTCGTCCGATGAAGGCTATCTGATGAGAATTATTAGATTTGAAGTGTTTCAGATAAATACAATCCAAGTGCATAAAGCAGGCAAAGAATTTCGAAAATAATGTCAAAACACTGTAATTTTGGGTCATCGAGAACTTAGTGGGACTTGCAGCTCAATTTGGACCTTCAAGACGGTAGATTCATAAAATTTCTAAAACACAAAAGTTGTAGAGCTCATCGTCATCTTTCCAACACCATAAGAATTTCCTCAATCCAAGTTCAGGATAGAAAGTTATAGCTAAAATACCGAGGCAATGTCTGATACAAAGTTGGGCGAGAGTTCACGGAAATCTGGGAAGGTCGATCGATCGACCTTCCAGTCGATCAAGAGACCGAAATGATGGAGTTTGAGATGGAAAAGACTTCTTAACACAGATTTTTTAAGGAGTCGATCGATCGACCCTATAAGGTCGATCAATCGACCTTGACTTTTCGACCCAGGAAACCTGCGCGACGTGGAGAGTATTTAAAGCCGAACCAACACTTTAGAAAGGGAATAATTTTGAGATAGCTAGACGTAGAGATAGAGATTTTTATTCTTTTTGAGAGTTTTGTTCCTTTAACCTTTTTAGCATTCTTTTCTTCAAGAATTATTATTTTTATTTAATCAATTCCTAGTTTAAATTTAGAGATTAGTAGAGAGCATTTCTAATTTCGTTTCGAAAGATCATTGTATTCGTGGATTCAGTTTGGATCAAGAAATTGCTATTGAAGGTTGAGATATTTTTAATTAATTAGATTAATGTTATTTTTCATTTATTATTTATTTATGTCATTTAATTACAACATGTGTGGCTAATTTCTTAGGGATGGGGATCTAATGATTCCCATCTGACGGATGTACTTCTAATAATATAAATCTATGATTGAAATATGAGATTTTTGTTTTATGGTTGTTGTGTTATCACGAATGGATGAAATCCCCGCCACTAACTAGGATCGAGTATGCCGAGCCATGCCCTAGATCTCAAATCTGTGACGGTAATTTTACCTCAATCATTGTTATATGGTCTTTTGCTTTCATCGTGTGGATCTACTTACGATTATGATCCAGGATCGAGTGTGCCGAGCCATGTCCTGGATCTTGGATCTGTAATGGTAAGTTTATCTTAATTACTCCCTAATCTGAAATCAAGTGTGCCGAGCCATGCCCTTGATCTTAGATCTATGGTGGTATTCTTGTTAGAATTTTTACCCACTTTGGGGATGATTTTTATTCAAAATCTGAGATCAAGTGTACCGAGCCATGCCCTTGATCCCAGATCTATATATGAAAATCATCTCTGAAGTTAAGTCCTAATTGCAGGGATGCAACGTGGAAGCTATCAGGGTTTTGACCATTTATCTTTCATAAAATATGTTTTTCTTCAATGGTATATCTCATAGTTTAATCCTTAGATTCGTATTATGGGAAGAACAGACCAAAGATGGGAGGATTTGTCTCTTCATCTTTATCTTTATCTTTACCTTTATTTTTGAATTATCAATTAAGTTTTAGTTTATAGTCAGTAATTGTTATCTCACAAAACCGCCTAAATCATAATATTAGTAAGTACTGCTAGTCCTAGATAGATTTCTTAAATTACTATCTCATCTTTTTAGATCTTCTAAAATAGTCCTCGTAGGAACGATCTCATACTCCGCACTCACTATCTACAATCTGATTCGTGCGCTTGCGAGTAAAATATTATAATTAAAATTTACAACAAGACCCTAACTTTCCCTGAGGGTATGTCCAAGACGAACCGACGAACCATTCAACGCCTAACGGCAGACTTCGTCATTTGCGGAGAATGCCTTTACAAGCAATCCTACAATAATGTTTTGCTAAGGTGCCTTACAGAAAGTGAAGCGACCAACATCATGAAGGAGATTCACGAAAGAGTATGCGGTGCCCACGTCAGCGGTCACATGCTCGCCAAGAAAATTCTACGGTAGGGATACTTTTGGACCACTATGAAATCAGATTGCTGCAAACATGTCTAAAAATACTACAAGTGTCAGGAACACTTCGGTCCGATACACTCTCTTGCCATTGATCTACATTGTATGACCACTCCTTGGCCATTTGCTACCTGAGGCCTTGACGTCGTCAGAATGATTAATCCGAAAGCATCAAACGAACATTGATTCATCCTCGCCGCCATTAAATACTTTACCAAGTAGGTAAAAGCGGCGTCATATGCCAACATCACGGCCAATCACGTTGAAAAGCTCCTCAAGAGTAATATTGTGTGCCGATTTAGAGTACCCCAAGGATATTATCACAGATAACGGCACAAACTTTGTGAATAAGCGCATCCGAGCCTTCTGCGAGCAGTACAAAATCAAGCACCATCGCTTGTCACCCTATCGGCCTCAAACTAATGGAGCCGTGGAAGCTGCGAACAAGACGGTGGTCCGCATCCTTGAGAAAATGGTCATCACTTACCAAGATTAGAGCAAAATGCTGCCATTTGCTTTATGGGCCTAGAGAACGTCGATCTGTAGCGCTACAGGGGCAACACTATTCTCCCTGGTATTTGGAACCGAGGTCATCCTTCCGGTAGAGGTTGAAATACCCTCCCTCTGAATCCTTATGGAATCAGGCTTACCCAAAGCAGAGAAAGAGAGATCCCGCTTCGAACAATTGAACTTATTGGACGAGAAGAGACTCTTAGTCTTGTGTCACACTCAAGTTTACCAGGGGCGAATCGCACGCGCTTACAATAAATGTGTCCGTGGTCGAGATCTAAAGGTAGGAGACACTATGCTAAAGAAGATCTTCCCATTCCTCC
This sequence comes from Chloranthus sessilifolius, assembly GCA_021018995.1. Lineage (NCBI taxonomy): Eukaryota > Viridiplantae > Streptophyta > Magnoliopsida > Chloranthales > Chloranthaceae > Chloranthus > Chloranthus sessilifolius. The sequence continues at coordinate 22,159,430 of CM037589.1, forward strand.
ACGCCGGTCTGAGAGGACAGTTTAAGCCGAGCTGGGAAGGACCTTACATAGTTCGAGAAGTGCTACCGGGATATGTCATCCGCCTCGCCACCATGGACGGAGATCATCTTCTTGAGCCCATCAATGCTGGATACGTCCGACTGTTCTACTCTTAGTCTATTACGATAAGGTAAGTATTAGTGAAACAGATGCGTGACTGCTTAAGAACCACCTGAAAGAGGCCATCGTTCCAAGCACAGTAGCCGAAAAACATCCGTAGAAATGAGGATATCCTTTGCTACTCCATTTTAAGCCTGAGCCTTTTCTTTCAAATAAACCCCTTCCCTATATATATAATGTGTGTGTACATATACAAAAAAAAGAAGTTACCATGAAAATCCAAAAAATTGGAAAAGCAAAACCCCAAAAAGAGATTGCCTGAAACGGAGCAAAAAGAAAAAATATATAGAAGAATCACGGGGCATGTGCAGTAAAACCCCTAAGGAAGAAAGTATGTTGAGAAAATTGAATCATATCAAGGAAACCCTTTTAGCCTAGCATACCTTCAAATCCTAACCTAATCCATGGCCAAGCTACACCCTGAAGAAAGCTCTCTTTTAGGTTCACAAGCAGTCATAATATCTGTTAAGTCAACACAAGCCGAGTTGTGAGACGACACCAAAACCCCGTCCAGCCGGCTATGATGGAATCAATGTCTATGTCGTGACTGTTGAAAAAATAATGATGAAAGAAATAAAAAGAATAAAAAAGAATAAATAAATAAAATAAAAATACAAGCTCAAAGCAAGATGGACGTGGTGAAAACCTGAAAGGGCATTACGGGTAAAAATAACAAGCTTGTGTGGACCAAGTGAAAACCTGAAAGGGCGCTTGGGGTAAGAGAACTAAACCCATGGACGTGGTGAAAACCTGAAAGGGCGCCATGAGTAAAAAAAGGAGATAAATATATATATAAAGAAAAAAATTAAAAAAGAAAGGTTTAGATTGATTGAGAAGATTGATATTTGAGGAACCCTTTTGTTACTCTTCCTATACGCTCTTGTCCGACTGGGCCGCTCATGTTAGTTCGAATCGAGTCCCGACCAGAATTGTCTTTGTGAAACCGCAGCGTCAAACGTATGACCCGAGGAAAGGAGAAAAGTTTGACTCAATCCAAAGGGATCATTCCGGCCTTGGTAAAATCTGAAAACTCTCTCAGGTCTGACTGCATGAAAGAGTTCAACTATGCTCAAAATGAGACCCGTTACTCCGTCTCACTGTTAAGGCATCAAAAAAAAAAAAAAAAAAGTCAAAAATAAAAAATCAAGAAAAATCCAAATACCAAAAAATGTGCATTTATTTCTACTCATATTTCTAGCATCATATTTCAAGTTTTCTCACCATGTTACCCGTCTGATATTTGAAGTTTGTTCTAAATGCAGCAGTCCCGTCAGTAATGCCTTAGGCCTCTTCGGATGTCTCTTTTCTTTGGCATTCGATCATTAGTGATCGGATACCAAAGAGGGGCATCTGTAGACACCCAAATTTGGCCCAAGGCCCGATCGAAACACATTTCGAGAGAGGCGTGCCTCCGAACTTTTGATGGCATATATGGAACCCTTCCAAACCCTTAAGAATTATCCCAAAACCCTTAGAAATCATCTCGAACCCTTAGGAATTAGCCATGGCCTTCCCAGATCTATTAGAACCCTTCTCAGACATATTTCAAAACTCCGTGAATAGCAGTTAGAAAGAGGAGTGTCAAATTTTTTATAGATAGTTTTCCAACTTAAGACATATACCATTAGAAAGTAGAACTTCTCATCTTTCCAATAAACTAAGAATTGCCTATTTTGGAGTTGTACATCAAAAGTTATGGCGAATGAAGATTGTAAATTTGTGTAAGAAATTGTAAAATCTGACCCATGGAGTTAATTTTGAGCCCTCCTGAGCAGTGGTTAAAGACAATAATGCCAAAATTTATACAAACCTCTTTTAAAGCTGAGTTATATATCATTGGAAAGAAGACTTCCCCAGCTTTCCAACAAACTAAAAATCACCTGAATCAGAGTTTTACATCAAAAGTTATGGTGAAATGAAGATCGCAAATTTATGTAGGAAATTGCAAAATCGGGTTGGGCTTCTGCAGGTCTTCAACTTTCAATAGTTTGGGCCTAGTTTTCCTTCAAAAATGGCCAAAATTGACATTTGGGGTTTGACTTGTGGACCATCCCAAAGTCTGGAGTGTGTTTCTTTAGGACCCTAGTGACCCTATTAGCTTAGGTTATCTCCCTTTTGCCATTCAAGTCACCACCCTATCATCTACCATTAAACCAAAATCTCTCTTCTCCAAGGTCTAGAAAACTCCAAAAACCTTAGATTGCCCATTACCTAATTGCTAACCCTAATTAGCTTTTAAGTAGCCTCCTAACTCACCCTTTTCCTATAAATAGAGCCCCCCTCCCCTTAGATTAAAGGTTGAGAATTTTGGCCTAAGAGAGAAAGAGCTTAAAGTGAGAAGATTTTTCTTCCTTTGGTGCACACTTCCCATACAAATTTCATATTTCAAAAAGCTCCCTTAGACCTTAGCATTTCACTAAAAGCCTTTAGGTTAGGTGTGTGTAATCCCTTAGCCTTCCCTCTATACCTCTTAGCTTCAAGCATTAGGAGTTAGAACCTCATTCCATACCATACAAGCCTTCAAAAACTCATCGAAATAGGCCAATGCAAGGCTCCCCAAAGGTGCAACAAGGGCCCGAGAGCTCCGACTCTCCCCTCTCTTCCTCTACCTTCTTGGTTTCTCCTTAATCCTCTCATTTGTGTCGTTATACCACCGAATTTTCAGTATGAACGAAGGGGCACAAATAGGATTCTAAGACCCATTTGGGCATGAGGAGGCTTTTTTCTTTCTTTTTTATTATTTATTGTTTTGGCCTTAAGTAAAGATCGCATGTTGCAGGTTGATTGTGTGCCTAACACCTTCCCAATCGATAACCGAAGCCCATACCCAAGAAACTTTGGTGTGGACCGGATTCAGAGTTATATTTTTAGCACTTCGGTGCTCATAAAATGAACTAGGTTTCCCGGGACACCAAAAGCTCCGGATGGTGACTCTATATTTTTTGCAAGCGAGCGCATCGCCACGACGGGATCGTCAAAAATCCTACTGTTGCACACGATGGTTTGAAACCCTTGAAACCTTTTGATTCTTTCAATCGTAGCGACGTAGATCAAACCTCTCAATCTTCTCGATGTCCCCAATAACCCAACGGCTCTCTGGAATGAAATAGGATGATCTAGAGAGGGATTTATGGTGTTTGGGTTTGAAAACAAAAAGAGGGTTTGAAAGCATAGACTTCCCCTTTGCTCTCTTGATCGCCACTGCGCCAAAGCCGATACTTTCTTTCGGTAAATCGAAGAAGAAGAAAATCTTACGGACGATCTACGACAATGGTGGAGGAAATCGGCTTCTCCTTCCACAAACTCTTCTTCTTCCTCTCTTTATCTTCTCTCTAACTTTTTCAAAAGCATGAAACTTCCAAAGGAAGTTTCACTTATAACTAAGGGAGTCGGTTCGGTGTGAAGCTTTCACACCCAAAACGACATATGAGCCTTTTAACTAAAGGTCAAAATGAAGGTTTCCAAATCCCAAGGGGCATTTTGTATATCTTGCCAACTGTGTACACATAGTCGGGTGTATTAGTGTTAGAAAATTTTGAGTTGTTACACGTCAAGTCGGGTCAGGCATGACACATTTGACCTAATCAATGGGAGGACTCGGATTTTCCCAATCCAATATTTTATATGTAAAAAGTATTTTTTTTTTTTTTAAAAGAGTTTTTACGGATGGACCCATCCTAAAAAGTGAACCTAGCACGAATAGTTACCAACTTCTAGCCTTTATTCTCAATCCTCAAGAATAAAGTAGCAGCAGACGTAGGGTCATGTGAAAAGAGAAAATAGAAAAAAAGCCAAAAAGAAAAGAAGGGGCAGTAGCTAGCGTTCCCAATTGAAGAAAGAGCACTGCGACGTGGTTTTAATGCGCATTGCCATTTTTTCCACTGCCTTCGCTATCAAACACAACCCGTTTATTTTAGCGACATGCGGACCCTTCTTGTTTGTAGCTGAAACGGGGCGAACGAGTCTACAGGTGATGGCTTATTCTTCGGACTTCTTTATGGAACACAGTTGTTGTGATAGGGAAATTGTCATAATTGCCGTTCGTTTCTTAGAAATTGAAGTTTGTGGGTTGTTTGCTTTCGAATTTTGCAATCCGATCCAACCCAACTGTAATAAAAGATTGCGATTGACAGAATGGGGAGTTGTCTTCTTTAGAGAGGAATTACTTGTGCATTGGGTAGTACCACCAAAGTTGGTGCTTGTATTCCTATATACTAAAAAAAAATGTGTTTTAATGACCTTACAGTTTCACCATTAATGGTTTAACATGTCGCCAGGGTTGTAAACGTATCCGGCACGAGACATCCGACCCATCCTTGAGGTTGCACAAAAGCAAAGAAGCTCGGGCAGCCAAAACTTTCTCACTGGGCAGCGGGTCGGGCCCGGTTTATTAGGTCAGGTCAGGTATATACCATTTTCTCATTGGGCAGCTAAAATTTTGGCCCGGCCTAACCTGCTGAAAGCTGTAGATGTCAGTAGTTCATACCATCAAAGTGATAGATCATACATTGAAGAGAAATCGATCAAAAAATACTCTTTTTTGGATATTTCATCCATCCGAACTGAACACTCTAATGTTAACTATTGTTTTTAGTTTTTAATGGCTGCTAACAAAATTCTCCAATCAAATGATTTAGATCCACTTATAGGTAAAATTCTTTGGCTGAGACGTGTTCATTGTCACTTGGATGATCTAGATTGATAAAAAATATGCGCCACACTTTAATGGTGTAAGATCATTTAAACACTAACACCATTTGGTGTTTAAATGTCGGTGGGAAGCCATTATTTCATAATTTTTCAGCTGGTAGTGCTTGTGCATGCTACAATTTAATATCAGATGAGTCTACAGAAACCATTCAACTCAAGCATTTTAGCATTTTAATATAGACCCTATGGAAAACATGCCTATTGGGAGTTTGGGACCGTCCTTATTTGAAAGCGTATCCCCCATTAAAAAATAAAAATAAAAAAGCGAGTACAATGAGTGCCTCCTGTGTCCATACCCTAGATGGGGCAGAAAACTAACTTTTGTGGTGCTAAGTAGCAGGGTGTAGTTTCTCCTTATCTGATAATAACATCAAATAAATCTTTGGCCTAAATTTATAGTACTCCAAATCTTACGCATCTGAGCATAGGCCGTGGATTAAGACCACTAACTTCAATTAACTAATATAACAACGTGCTTAAATATCCGTTCATAATGCAGAAACAGGTCGACCCTATTTTGGATGATGATATAATGATGCAAGGTTGAATACATGGGTTCAAGTCTACGGAGCATCTCTTTAGATGGAAAATTAACAGCTGTTTATGGTCCTTGTATAATGGGAGCCGATGTTGATTTCTGGGAGGATCACTTTAGATGAAAAATTATCCAGAAAGGCCCGTGGGTAGTCTGCGGAAGATTTTAATGTCATCTCCCGCCCCTACGAGCGTTCGAATAATCAGCGTATCTCTTCATCCATGAAGAATTTTTCTGAATTTATCAACGAAGTTGAGTTGATTGATATCCTTATATCCGGAGTGCAGTTCACATGGACCAGCGGCCGAAGCCCCCCTCCCCCCACCACACACACACACACACACGCTCTTTGTAGATTGGACCGTTTCCTCATAAACAAAGATTTCGATGCTCTTTAACCTACCGTTGAATGTAAGGCCTATACAAGGGTTACTTCCGATCATATACCAATCATCCTTAATCTGAAAGGTATTACTTGGGGAACTTCTCCCTATCGCATTTATAATCATTGGCTTGATGACAATTATTTTGCCAACAATATGAGCTTTCGGTGGTCAGCTGCTGGCATTTCCTTCTCCTTATTGAAAAATTTTTGTAAGCATAAGGGTTATATTTCTAATTGGAACAAGAATTAGATCACTCAAGATAAGGTCACTGAATCACAACTATGTGGCATCATTGACTCCCTTGATTGTGTCAACACTACAAAAAATAAGACTATTAGCGGCAGTCATAAACTGCCGCTATTAATAAAAAAACTGCCGCTAATAGTCTTAATGGTTTTTTTGTAGATAGCGGCAGTTTTTCACTGCAAAAAACTGCCGCTAATAGTCTTATTTTTTACAATGCGAAGAAACTACTCCTTACTGTTGGTGAATTACTCGATAGGGAAAATGCTAAACTCAGCTTTGAAAATTTTGTTCTCTCTGAAGAGAGGGAGTAGCTGCAAAAGTCTTGCATCAGATGGTTAAAAGAAGGCAATAAAAATACTACTTTTTTCCACGCGTCCGCTAATAATCGTAGAAGGCTTACTTCAATTTCTACAATTGTAAAAAATAGAATTCCTTTCCCCTGCCAAGATGATATTGCTAAAATTGTCATCGACTTCACTCAAATCTATTAAGTAAAGTGAATAACAGTAGGCCGAGACTCCTAGGTATTCACCATAACACTACATGAAAAAGCCAAAAAAAGATTGTCTTAAATAGTCATTTTTTTCAAAAAGAAAAATGATTGCCCTAATCAGTTGTAAAAAAAGCAGTAATTTTTTTTTACTCCTGTACACAACAGTCGTTTATGAACTTCAACAGCGACTACTCTTAACAGTCATAGAAAAAAAATGACTAATTTGGGCAATCATTTTTTTATGTAAATTTTTATGCCAGTGACGATTTTTTATGCAATTTTTTTTTAAATAATATTTTTTTTAATGCTTTTTTTAGTGTTTTTTTTTTAATGTGGTGAATTTACTTATAACATATTAGTAAATATGCACGTGCAAATACACGTGAACCTTAAGACCTTTAAATGATTGAACTTGATTTTTTGGGATCTATCGAGTATAATAACCATTGTTTGAAATATCACCCGAGAAGAGACATTTTGGGCAATGCGTTTCGTATCTCGGGGCTCAACGAGAAGAGAAACAGACGAATTCTCGCCACGAGACGTACTAATACTCAAAGTGGAATTTGAATAGTATGTTATATTAGTATGCACACACTAAAATGTATTAATCATCATTATTGAGATCTTGCACTGTTTTCACTTAATGGATCTAACTATGTGATGAGTCTATGAAGGTTATCATGTTTCGCCCAAATGATTTCCATCATCTGAGTTAAAGTTGTCAACAGATTTTTTTCTTTGTCAAAGTGAGGTGGCTGTAACATAAGGCAGTGTGGTAGTAACAATGCCATAAAAACAACTATTTTATATTTTTTACGCAACCTGCTGCACCTTCGGCATCTATTATAATTTTTCTTTTTATCAACATCTCTAAAAAAATGGCTTTTCAATTATATGACACATCACGCTCAAACGTGAATTTAGGACAATTTTTTGGAGATTTGTGAACATAGAATAAAAAACTGACCATCTGCTAGGTCGCAGTGATTTCAAGATCTCTTATATGGATTATCAGGATGAAACACAAGCTCCATCATCTTATCTGACGTAATCAATGGTTTTCAAGGGGTCTAAAATTTGAGCGCTTTCAAAGAATGCATGGGCACAAACAGAGGTACCCAATCATATTTGAGCGAAATGTGTGCCACCCAATTCTAAGGTCACTTTTGGAGATGTGGGGATGTGTGCCACGCGAAATCAAAAACTAATTTTCACATGGTACGACTATGATCTCAAGATCCATTGTGTGGAAGCTTTAAGAGGAAAAATGATCTCCATCCTCTAATTCAAAGCGTTCAATTCATGCTCGCCGGAGGAAATAGGGTGAGGTCACAATTTCATGGAGTGTAAACAATGGGTAACTAGAAGAATAGGGTACCTTTATTAGTGCCGACCAAATCTCTAAAAGCGCCCACGTAGGAGAAACCCTTTCACAACCAATGATTGCTTCAGATCAAAAGATGGAGATCGTATTTTACCTGGTCTTCCACACAAAGGATCTTGAGATCATGTTATACACAAAGGATCTTGAGATCATGTTGCACCTATCAAACGGTTATTTTTTTTATTCCAAATGTCACATATCCCCAAAAAATGTCCCTCGAATCGTATGGGACACATCACACTCAAACGTGATTTAAAAGCATTTTTTGAGGATTTTGTGATATGTGGGATAAAATGTTGACTGTCTAATAGGTGCGACATGATCTCAAGATCCATTGTGTGAAAGATCGGAGAGAAATACGATTTCCATCATCTGATCTGAGTCAATCAATGGATTTGAAGGGTTGCACAAGCGAGTGCTTTCATAGATTGTGTGGGCACTAATAGAGGTATCCAAAAGAATATTACAAAAGGGTAGACTATTCTCACCAGTTTAATAGTAGGCACGACAATTTTTCACGGACGGAAATCATTGACTGATTTGAATCAGACAATGGAGATTTTTTTTTCCAATCTTCGTCACAATAGATCTTAAAATCATGGCGCATCTATCAGACAGTCAGATGTTGATTCCATATAGCACACATCCCAAAAAGTAATCTAGATCATGGGCAAAGGAGTTAATCTTCACCTTTATGGGCTTCCATTGGGTTTCGAAGGACCTGTACTTTAACTTTTTCACGGACACCAACCTTTAACTGATTTGAATCAGATGATGAAGATTGTTTTTCACCATTTATTTTTATTCTATGTGGCACATATTTTTATTCTACGACAACCATGTAATTTTAGAATTATTTATTGGAAATTGTGCCACGTGGATTAAAAAATTGATGATTACTATCATGATCTAAAGATTCATCACGTGGAAGATTAGGGTGAAAAATGATCTTCACGGATTTATGAGTTTCAAATGCATAAATCCAGATAAATTTTTTATCACTCAAGGTGCCACAGAATCCGTAAAAAAATACAATGAACTTTAGAAACTTTATGTGTCTTACATCTGATGTACTATCTAATTAGAGTCGATGTGCATCTACTACCAACCTCCAATGTGCATCTACTACCAACCTCCAATTCTAAAGAGTCTACAACTATGCTTCTTTATCTCTCTTCTTTCTCTCTGTAATGGATCTCTAATTCTAGGGTTTCATTTTGGGTTCCCCATAAATCATTGTAAAACGCATATATCTAAAATAGTTCCAAGTTATAATCCACATGTTCTGCTTTATTGAGTTTCAATATCATAGCCCAACTCTCATTTTTTTTCAATGTATCTTTCTCGAAAAATATGCGTTTTACAAGTGATATTTACTCGAATTACCCATTATTATTTATTTTTTTAATGGGCAGTTCAGATAAACTTTGGTTTTAAATAGGCTGAGCTAGCCGGCTTTTGGGTTTGGCCGAACCAACGAACCCAAAATTTGGCTTTTAGGTTTGTGCATCTAATAAGTAAAATTTGAGTTAAGGAGAGCCTTGTTTTCAGGTTTTTTGTACTTGCGGCTAGATATGAATTAAGGGTATTTTAGGTATGAAGTATGACAAACTATTTTTACTTTTATATAGTAGTAAAGATTAAGTTACTACTTGCCAATATAGATATGCTACGTGCACACCAATATTTTATTGATGCACACTACTTAGTGAATTTTCTTATAACACAACAATTGTTACTAATCACACATCAATAAATAAAAATAGTTTTACTTTGTAACAATGTATAAATGGTTGTATTTTTATTGGACGATCTCAGAGAGGAATGAGTCCTTAGTCCTAAGCCTTCTGCGACTGTTTTTCAGTATTAAAGCCATCTGTTTTTTTTTTCCCTTCCATTGGACATTGCATACAAAGAACTCAAATCAAATCAAAACAAATTTATTTCATAAACCAATCCCCTCTTCTATGGCAACAAAAGTAGCATTCTTTGCATCCTCAAGCCAAAGCTTGTGACCCTCAAGCTCCGTCGCCGTTGCGGCCCCAACCTTTATAACAGCAACTCCACCAGAAAGCTTAGCAATTCTCGCAGCCATCTTCTCTGAATCGTAAACAGAGTTGATCTCGGCCAACTCTTTCTTTATATGTGCAATTCTGGCCTGGATCTCATCTCTAGCTGCTGCATCAACTATAATGGTAGTGGTGTTCTTGGTAGTGGTCACCTTTCTTGCCACACCAAACTGCAACCGTACCTAAAAATGCAAACAGCAATAAGAAATCAGGCACACTAAAAGTAAAGGACTATACTTGAGAATCACCATAGGATTAAAAACCAAGTTGATTTTAAGATGGGTTTCGCCGTTATATACAAGGGGATCTAATTAAGAAACTAACCAGGTGGCACATTATCAGAAGACTTTGTCTGGAAAACTTGGTATTTTCTGCACCACAACTACAGTGAACTTCATACACTACTTCTCATCAAGGAACTTACAAGCCTGCAAACGTTAAAAAATTATGATGAGAACCAAAATATGGTTGCTGGTCATTTTAAAAAATCCCAAAAAAAAAAAAAAGAGATGAGAACCAAAATATGATTGTTGGTCATTTAAAAAACAAATCATGTTATAAAATAAGGTAAACATGAAATACTCACATGTAAAGATATCCAAAGTTATCTACCACAAGAACAAGACCTTTGTCTGAATTGATGTCCATGTCATAAAGCATCCTCCAGCTTGCTGGGCCCTACCAAAAAACTATATACAACTCAAGACTCCATACCAATTATTGGTGGGCATTTCCAACAGGTTCCGGAGCTCAAACATAACAATATTATGCACTAATCAAATTTTTTTTTATCGGTTACATCCTTCAAAATGTTAATGAGTCGAGATGATCTGAGAACAAAAAAGGCAATGCATTTGCTCACTAGAACCCTCAATTAAACACTTTCAAAATCCCTTGGGCCAAGTAATAATGAACGATAAATGTACAAGAAATGACAATTGATATATACAAATGTATGTATGTATGTATGTATGTATGTATGTATGCATTTTTAGTTTCTTATTGTTCTGTTTCATGGCTCGGGAGACATTAAAAAGACCATGGCATGCCACTTGTCTGAAATACTTATTACTGATTTGTGGGCAAACTGTTGTATAGGATAAGACTAGTGTATACAAGAACCTTCTCCAAGGAACTGATCATAGAGCAGGGTTGAACTTGCCTGTTTACACCACGGTTAGATCAGGTCCTGGTCATTTGCCTGTTTTCACTAGCATTGTAGAGGTTGCTGGTATGAATTTTACAAGTGAATTCTAAAAGAATTAGTGTTTTATTCATCCAAGGCTAGAAAGAGAAAATTAGGTGCAAATGAGCAAGTCAACCCGAACTGCAACAAGTCGGGTTTGGGTTCAGATTTTTGACCCATCAGATTGAAAATCTGAACCTTTGTATTACATTTTTTGGGTTCAGTTTGAGGCTCCTAAACTGACCCGACCCAACTTGCCTTGAGTCGACTCCCTTCCTTATATTTGAACCTAGTTTACCCACCCGACTGGATTCGACTCGAGTTTTTTTGTTAAATAGGTCGGATTGGGTTCAAGTTGAGGGTTGTAATAAACGGGTTAGATCGGGTTCAAGTTGAGGATAAATAGGTCGGATCGGTTTGATCTCAACCCAACCCAAATCCGACCCGTGTGACCCTTACCTTGAAGGCGTCTTAACATTACGGGTGCATATGCATCTTTTAAAGCAGCATCATTTTTCTTACCTTCTAGTTTCAAGAGAGCACTTGTTCCAGTGGGGAGCCTCTTATCCTGCAAAAGATGATGGTTGAAATATTTTTCCTTTGAGAAATAAAAGGAGTAGATGAAGCACTTGCATAGTATGCATGCCAATAATAAAGCTCCATCTTTAAACTAGCATCAACTCCGTTAATGACTCGGACTTTAGATTAAGTTCCACACAGTGAGAGCTCGAAATCAATGGAACAAGTATTTGCATTGGCCTAGTTTCCTGTTGAGCATCAATGGGATCTGCCATTGGACTTGGAAGTCTTTAATATAGATGCAAGCATCTATCCAAATTAAGAATAAAGGAACAAACTGACGTAGGACAACAACCCTAAGATCCGTGAATGCCCATGATATGCTAATTTTTCGAAATTAAACTAATTAATTTGACCAATTAAATCACAAATTAAAGTGATACCTTGGGTTTCACTGGGTTCCGCTTAGGTGACCATGCTCGGTTCGCGTAGGGTCCAATCCGACGAGCGAGATTCGTTAGGATGGCAGAAGAGGCGATCCGAGAGATAGAACTCTCGCTTCATCTAGGTCGGGGCATTGGATCGTAGTTCTTCGTGGAATCGGGAGTTTCTCGTTAGGGCTTTGAATGGGAGCAATCAATGGCACGAGTTGAATACGCACAAACTCAACAACGGTCGTGGATCGACGGGTAAGATCGAATTCAATCTACGAGGATGAACATTGAGGGTATTCTAGATCTAAAGTTTGGGGATTAGAACGATCAATAGAAAGGGAGAAGATTGAATGCCAAAGATTAAATTGAAAAGAAGAGCAAGGATTAAAAGAGAAGATCAAAGTAACATGGGCATCTCACCCTTCGCCTCACACCAAACCATCACTAGGAAGAAGACTCAGGAAGAAGACTCACTCTTCAAAGCTTCTCTCAAGCCCAAAATGCAAAGCATCTTTCATTCAAATTAACAAGTGCCAAAATTGGCTTACAAAATTGTACTTTATAGCATTTACAAAAAAAAGACCCTAAATAGAAAAATACTATGTTACCCTATGTGGTAACTTACACTTGGACACAAAAGAATAAAATTTAAGGACAAACATGACAAAATACATCACTTAAGCCGCTGGGGCTGGGATTTCCATGGACGTCTGTCCTGAAGACCACGGACGTCCGTAGCTTACTCACGAACGTCCGTAGTACCCCACGGACGTCCGTGCTAAAAAACCAGTGAGCACCCTTATTTCCGGACATCCGTAGTGCCCCACGAACGTTCGTGCTCAAAAACAGTGAGCACCCTTATTTCCGGTCGTTCGTCCTGACCCTGCGGACGTCCGTCGCCTGATGTCCACTTGTGCTTCATAGGTTGATCTCTCGGGCCCTTCCTCGATGGTTTTTTATGTTTCTTGGCCCTTCCGTCGCTTCTTCAGCCGCTGATACACTCTATACAGTCTGAAACCTAGGCCTTTGTTGGTGGCGTCCCCGTCAATTTCCCTAAACCGAAAGGGCTTCATCACCGATGAAGAATGGTAATGGCAGCGATCAAGCATATCGGGATCTAGGCGGCGAACTTCGTCTTCATTGGTGCATGTATTTTCGAATTCCAACTTATGAATCCACTTCACCAAGTACCTTTGAAACCCCCCATCATGGGTGGAGACCACATGATCGTCTAAGATCTTCTCAATCACATCTCTTTTAGGTCCTTTTAGAGGAGGAAGTGGAATAGGCTGCAAGGTTTGAGTTGGTTTTTGAAGGGAGGACGTTTGGAAAGGATTGCAAGGGGGTGGGGTTGAGCCTAGATAAGGAACTAGGTCTTCCACGTTGAACGTTGAACTAACCCCACATCTTGAGGAAGTTCAAGAACATATGCATTTGGACCACTTCTTGCTACAATCCTAAAAGGTCCGGCATCGCGGGCTAGGAGCTTCTTCGCTATTCCCGAGGGGAATCATTTAGGACTAACCCGAACCATTACATGCTCATCTATTTGGAATTCTTTGAGATACATGTGAGAATCCGCCAACAATTTGTAATTATCATTACTCGAATTAATTTTAAGTCTAATTTCGACATGCAAATTGTGAATATGCTATGTAAATATATTCGCAGACTCGGATGTACGGTGAGATGCAAACATTAGAATCAAATCTAGGGGTGTTCTTGGCTTGTGACCATGCACCACCTCAAATGGACTTACCTGTGGACCTATTGACGGAGTTGTTATACACGAACTCGGCTAATGGTAGAATGGAGTCTCAAGTTCTAATGTGGTCACCGACAAGACAACGAAGTAGATTGCCTAGGCTCCTATTGGTGGCTTCCGTTTGGTCATCGATTTGAGGGTGATATGTCGATAAGAATTGGAGCATCATACCCATCATGTGCCATAGGGTTTTCCAAAAGTAGCTTGTAAACTTGACATCCCTATCCGACACAATGGTCTTAGGTAGCCCATGGAGGCGCAATACCTCACTGAAAAATAACTTCGCAACATAGGTTGGTTGGTGGTTTCAGAGCACGGTATGAATTGGGCCATCTTGGAGAAACGGCCCACTACAACCAAAACGGAGTCGTGCTTGCGGAGGGTCTTCAGAAGACCCAACATGAAGTCCATTGAGACGTCTTGTGTGTGTGGTACTGACAAAGGAGTGTACCCAGTATTTTGCCTTTGTTGCTTGGAAACTTGGTATGTATGACATTGACACACAATCCGGGCGACATCCCGCATAAGACCACGCCAAAAGAATTTATCTTCAACAAGCGCAATGGTCTTGATGCGCCCGAAATGATCGGCAATCCCTCCGGCATGCAGCTCCCAAGTAAGGAAGTCGCGCAATGAAGTGTGAGGGATGCATAGGCGATTTCCCATAAACAAATACTCGTCCTGTAAGGTATATTTGGAGTTGGTACTGGGCGAATGGTCACAGAGAGCAATGTATTCCGCCACAAAATTTGGGCACTTGGGATACCCTTGGATCAATTATTCAAATCCCACGACCTCAATGCTCATGACTTGCAAAGTCGCTACCCAACATCTAAGCGCATCCGCCACTTTGTTCTTGGTACCGGACTTATGCTTCAACACGAATGTGAACCCTTGAAGGTACTCGACCCATGTCGCGTGCCTTGAATTCAACTTCTTTTGGGAAGCAAGGAAGTGCAAGACTTCATGGTCGGAAAACAACACAAACTCATGCGGCCTAAGGTAATATTTCTAATATCAAAGAGATCGGACTACGGCATAGAACTCTTTATCATAGGTGGAGTATTTTTGTTTTGCTTCATTGAGTTTCTCACTAAAGTAGGCCACCGGGTGGCCTTCTTGGCTAAGCACTCCCCCTATGCCCACACCCGAAGCATCGCATGCAACCTCAAAGACCTTAGAAAAGTCTGATAGGCGCATAAAAGGAGCACTAGTCATTTTCTCTTTGATCTCGGTAAAGGCTTTCGTCGCCGCTTTGCTCCATTGAAACTCCCCTTTCTTCATACATTCGGTGATGGGAGTCATAATGGTGCTAAAGTTTCGAATGAAGCGACGATAAAATATAGTCAATTCATGAAAGCTACGAACATCATGTATGTTCTTAGGCTCGGGCAACTCTACAATAGCCTTTACCTTTTTCGGGTCCGCAACCATACCATCGACTGAATACGTCCACAAATGGGAGGGGGTTCATTGGGCAAGTCTTTCGGAAATACGTCCACAAATTCTCTTAAAATGGGTTCAACCTCCTTAGGGTACTCACCCATAGACTCGAGAACACGCTCAACGGTGATGACCACATACACCACGCGCTCATCTAAGGACGCTCTCTCAAATTCCAAAGGGTTCACAATATTAAGGGTCTTAGATGGACCACCCTTCTTGTCAACTTTCTTATCCGATGGTGTCTTGGGAGGCAAGGGGTTTAATTTTATCTTTTTGCCCTCATGCATGAACGTGCACACATTTGACCACCCAAGGAGGGTCACATCCATATCATAAAGCCAAGGCCTTCCCAAGATTATGTGGCTCACATCCATCGGCACCATATCGCACCACAACGTGTCCAAATACGAGGCTAATTGTATCGGCACACGACATCTTTAGGACACGGGAATGGAAGAGGAGTCGACCCATGCGACTTTTTATAGTTTCGGGCGGGGCTCGGTGTGAGCCCTAAATGGATAATGGTGTGTGTTGACACAATGTTCGTGCAACTCTCGCTATCCACGATGACCGTACAACTCTTATCACCACACTTGGCGTAAGTGTAGAAAATATTATCTCTACGCCAATCATCATCCTCATCATGTTGAGGTTGTGCTAGGGCACACCTCACAACCAAACACTCGTGAACAACGCAAGCTAGTGCACGACTACCATCATCACCCTCCTCATAGGAATACCATCAGACGGTCAGTTTATTATTTCACGTGGCACACATCCCAGAAAAGTGACCTTAACATCACGTGAAACTTTTTTGGGATTTTAAGGTCACTTTTTTGGAATCTTTGCCACATAAAATGAAAAAAAAAAAATGACCGTCTGATGGTACACCCATGATCTCAAGATCCATCCTGTGAAATGTTGAGACGAAAAACGATGTCCATCGCCTAATTCAAAAGTCAAACAATCAGGTTCCAACGAGGGTGAACTCAAAGATTCGGTGGGTGAATTTAAAGGTACTCTATAAATTATAGGAAAGATTATAAGAGACATGCAAGTTTATATCTAAAAGACCAAAAATGTACAATTTTTCAGAAAATTCTGATAACATAAATAACATTGGACTGTCCAACATATTCCTGTCCAACATATTGCTGGACGGTCCAGTGTTAAGTTATTTATTGACACTTAATGCTGGAATATCCAGTGATATGTTGGACAGTCCAGCATTAAGAAAGTTATCTCTGAAGCGTCCCGCGTTAAGTTATTTATCAACACATATCCTTAACTTTAAAGTTAGGAATAGCATTTTTCTGGTTAGGAACAGAAAATAGCAAGTAATAAAAATAAATATGAGTTGCAAGAAACAAAATAGTGTCAGGGTTTCAGCAGTTTCTTAAGTAATAAAAAAGATCCATATCTTGAAATGTGATCAAGGTTTATCCCAGACTCAAACTAGGTCCGGAATCCGAGCAAGTTTGACTAGTGATAAACACGATCAACATTTGTCACAAATGTTTCGATCTTTATGACGCAAGGAGATTATAAATCATTTCAAATATAATATAATACAGCATGAACTAACAATATTAATTAGACAGATGATTACATGATACAAATATATAGATACATTGTCATTGTCATTAGCTAAGAAGTTATGTGATATATATATATATATATATATATATATATATATATTATTCAAATGGGGAAATATTGCAAGTCCAGCTTCACACACTGTATATTAATAAGAGAACTTGGGACAAAACTAGATTATTCCCTAGAATATATAATGGCTCCCGACCGATATTTAAACACCTAGAATGGTGTTTAAATGATACCATTAAAGTTAAGATTTTCAACCTCACACCATTGAAGGGTGATTATCATTATGCCATTTGGTGTACATCTGTGATCAATCTTCATTGTCCAAGTGGCAATCTATCATTGGATCATGTCTCAGCCCAAAGAAACATGCCTATAAGTGGATGTGAACCGTCCAATATCAGCCATTAAAACTGAAAACAACCACTGATATTAAAGTCCACAGATCAGATAGTTTAAATCTCCCTTAAACACCATTTTTGAACCTGCTGTATGTCAATCTATGATCAATCAATTTGATAGTACAGATCACTCACATCTTGAACCAATGATGGTGTAAAATCATTTAAACACCATTTTGGTGCTTAAATGATGGCCAGGAGAGTCGGCCACATATCAAAATAACAAAAGAACAATTCCAGGCAGAAATACCTGCATCCTTAATGTCAGATTCACCAGAAGCAACAGCCTCGGCTGCCTCAATCAGTGCAATCGCACAAGCTTCTGTCGATGTAACATCATGGGTATATCAGCAGACAGTCAATTTTTTTATTAATTCTTAAATTTTCCATGAAATTTATATCGATATAATCTGTAATCTAAGAGTAGTCCTGTTGAGAAAAAATTAGTGCATAAGCTAATTTCAAACATGACACATTGACACTGGTGGAATGTAAGACTCCACACAATCTTAATATAGAATCAAAGCTTCTAGCTTGTTAAAATTTCACACAGTATACACAGGAAATTCCCGAGGATTTGCTATCACAACTCTGAGGTATCCTTCGAGACAACTAAATCCGAGGATATCTCCGAGGATTTGCCATCATAGCTCTGATACCAACTGTAACTCCCCACCCCCATCTCGGTACTCGTACTTGGTGGATCTCTGATGCGTAGGCAGTAGTCCAGATATGAGTACATCACTTTGTGGAAGTGATTTATGAGTACTTAATATTGTTTGTGTTGGCCGGGCTTAATGAGGGAGCTATAACTTTTTTCTAAAAACATATTCACTGATCACCATATCGATGGTCAACATAAACAGTCCACCACCATTTTCAACCCAAATAAACAAACAGAGCTTTCCAATCAGTTTCCATGTCAGTGAGGCGGTGACTCCCAGTAAACTGGTTTCCAGTTTTAAGAAGACCCATAGGATAACAATAAATCAAGGCCGAGTTGATATTAACAAGATCACTTACAGTTACAGGAATCTGTAGCTTCCCCACCTTCTCCAAGTTGAGTCTTATCAATTACCATGGTTAACCTGCAACCAGCCACGCCAGGGATCACTATAAATTGGTCCAGTCTGAAGCAGCAAGCATAATCATAGTGACAGAAAATCATGTTGCTTGCGACTCTCTGAACGCAGTAAATAAATTTTTCAGTTTTTGAGACATGCTATTCATCATTCATTTGACGAACCATGTCGATGAGTGAGAGTTGCCTAAGATAGCCCATCCTAAGAATATCCTATGTGAATTTTTTGACTGACTTTAGTTTCAACTAGCCCTAGAAGCCTAACATCATACTTTTTATCAGATTCCTTGTCTCCCTACTCCTAGGCTCTCGTGTTACGAGTATGGCAGATCTGTGGGGCTGATCCAGTCTGAGGTTATCGCCCCATCTATTTATGCTTAACTGGGCCTGGCTGGTTGGTTCAGGCTGGGTTTGAATGTAAAACATTTTAGTACTCAACTTACCATAATAGTGGCCAACTCATAATTTGGTACTATATTTCAATCCTGGCCTGGCTTGTCAGGCATAAACCTCCAGTCCAGACTTGATACATGGCCAGCATCGTCCATTGCATCCCTACTAGCAAGGCTGTTTGAGCCCCTCATATTCCATATCTATTGTTTTCGCTGTCTCAGTGTTGATATTCTCCTTTCCGCATCATCACCAGTGTTCTCAGTTTTGGTAGAATCTGGAAGGTAATTGCATTACTGACTCCACTAGATGAACTATCAAACATCAACATCCTTAGCCATACAAGCTCCCAAGACACCCCTAGTTTCTGTTTTCCATTTTTTCAGTCTGCCCATCGTCTTTTACAATTCTTGTTTCTGTCACAAGAGGCCCTTCGTCCTTACCAGTTTTCATTTCTGGAACCACATTTGCTGCCCTTCTTCTCATTATTTGGCATACTTCTTGGAGGCCTCCAGACTCCAATTGTATGTAATAATGTGCTCTCCAACAGGTCTATCTCTGATGTGATAAACGAGGAAGAAAATTACAATAGCGAGGAACAGATCAAAAGAATTAAGACATACCTTCTTCATTCAATAACATCCACACAAAATAAAGAGCAAAAATCCAACTAGAGCTAGGTGCCTTTTTCTCAGAATCCAAGAGTTTTATAATAAAGCAATAACTATTAACAAGACTCTTTTTTCTGAGAAGCAGAGTAACCTAGGTTTCCTATTCAAAATAATGACATGATTATAAGCTAAAAAAGAAACTATGAAAATCAAAATTTGATGCTCAACTACCCAATTTTTTTAATTTTTTTTGCTTTTGCTGAGAACTCTCACAGCTTCAATTCTTCTTTCATGTGACCATTTCAGTGATCACAGGACTACTTAACATAAAGGGCCAGGTAAGTCATGTATTTGGAACCAAGGATTAAAATATCGGAAAACCGATACGTATCGTCCGAGCCCAAAACCGATACGTATCGGACGATACTTATCAGTACCGGACGATACATTGAATGTATTGTCCGGTAAATGTATGGGAACCACTGATACGGTACATTCAATGTACCGTATCGGTGAGTCCCAATACCGATACGTGTCGTCCGATACGTATCGGTATCGGACGAAATTTTGATCCATGTTTGGAACCTCAAGGGGTTAGGCGAGCTGACCAAGTACTTGCTTCCAAAAGCAAGAGATCTGAGTTCGAATCCCGTCCCCCCCCCCTTTGAGGCCACCCTAGGGATTTATATCCCGTGCTGACCCGGCATGTGCTAATTTGGGGTGCACACGTGCCTCTGGGATTAGGTAGGTGCTCTAAGAGGCCCGGATACCCAGGTTATCAAAAACAAAACAAAAAAAGCCATGTATTTGGTCTTTTAGAAGTCCCATTAAACACCCTGTCCAGCATTACTTGAGAAGTTTTTAACGGGCCTGTTGTAGTCCTGTTCTTGACTATTAAACAGCGCTCCCAAACAGGCCTCTAACAACATATTTCCCAGCCTGATTGCATACCTCATGAGGCCCAACATTCATCCTCTTTTTTTAGTTTCTTTATTAACTTTAGCCATCTAGTCACAGAATTAACAAAAAAAGGATCAATGAATCGACAAAAAATCAGTAATCTATATTGCATATATGGCACACGAGATTACCAACCTGAGATGTCCATTACTAGGTCCCATAAAAGCAATTGAGTATCCTGCTCACAGAGATAGATTGACTGCATAAGACGGTGTTTTGTGCCAATCTTTTGCACCTAATCTCTTTGGATCATGGCCTTCAAATCACATGCCTTAGATGGTGTTTTAATATTGCATAGGTCCCTAAAATACCAAGTCTTTCTTTTAAACTATGACCAATATTTAGAAAAACTGTGCATGTTGGGCAGACTCGTGGAAAGTTAAATAATAATAATAACAACGATAATAATAATAACAATAACAACCATAATAAATTTACTAGGCAAGATTTAAAGAAAACTCATGAAAAATTTTTATTTTTATTTTGACTTTGGTCGGGATAAAATATATAAAATAAGTGAAGTTTTATTTACCCAAAATCTTTGAACAAACCTCAGTCCTCCAATCTTAATTCATCACACTGGATCATAACGAAAACTGGTGAACCCAATTTTTTACAATTTAATGGGTTTCTAATCGTTTTTTTTTTAAGTAGGGATCATCCATTCAGCTGCTCCTTGTATCTCTCTTTCTACTAAGCATAAAATCAGAAACATAAAATAAAATAAAATTCCTTCTGACTGAATTAACAAAACCCAAACGCATCACTCCACAAAAATCAAAGGCAACAAATAAAATTCAACCCAAACCACTAAAAAGAAAAGATTATTAGAACGAATGGAACAGTCTTTCTCAAAAAGACCTAAAACAGAGTAAATTGGCAACACCAAGAGTGGCTTTTGCACAAACCATGACTTACTGAACTTTAAATTCTAAACATCATGACGCAAAATCATCAAGATTTACACCAAGAGTGGCTTTTGCACAAACCATGACTTACTGAACTTTAAATTCTAAGCATCATGACGTAAAAACCAACCAATCTTTTTTTCACAAAAACTCATATACAAAATCACGATAAGGAAAACCCTTATGTGAAATATTGATAGTACCCATGATCCAAGACCAATCATCCTATGCGGCAATCCTCAGAAAGAAGAAAATGAGATGGATGGGTAGATAGGTAAAAAAAAAAACTTGATCATTCTGAGGAATTCAGTTCTCCTCCTGTTGTTCGTAGAATAGGTGGCAATCGATTGTTTATACATATAACAAATATCAAGAGCACAGAAGAACCTTCGAATCGATCTCTATGTGTACATATCTATCAATCAATGCTAAGTAGCATCTAACAATGAAGATAATAGACCAAACATGGGGTTGGAACAGTGGCCAGGACCGCGCATCAAGAACCAAAGATTCTGAGTTCGAATTGACTCCTTGTTGACCACTCGCAGGGATTTATCCCTACTGACTGGTACATGTGATGTGCGGGTGTTGCATGTGCCAGGGGACTTAGGTGCTCTAAGAGGCAAGATACCCTGTTCTAAAAAAAATTATTTAAAATAAAAGGACACAATGAAGATAGACTAAAGAGCAGAGTTACTACTATTTAGTGGGGAGTGGAACGGTGGAAGGAGGTGGTTGGGCATTTCAACTGAGCTACCGCACTACCTATGCGAGACAACTTTGTAAGGATAAAAGGGAAATAAGCGAGTTGAACCCGACCTACCATCGCAGGCTAATGAAGAAAATGAGGGCCACAAGTAGATAGAATATGCAGGGGGAGTTCAAACCCTGCCGGAAAGCCGGGTTTAAAAAACAATTGAACAAAGACCACCTACCAGCAGGAAAAAAACATACACACCAAGGTTAAACACATTTCAAGAAAGGAGCACACGATCTAGTAATCTAGTAACGAGAAAACACGTAACACAAGGTTCAAAGAAAGGGCTCACAGATTACCCAACAGGAATCACTTATTTCGCCACAGCAAAAACCAATTACAAGGAAACGAAATAAATAAAATCAGCAGATTTTTTACAGAAAATTTTGGCAAAAGAATCAGAATTTTGTATTGCATCCTGGCCCTACAGCAGATGCCAAGTGAGGGAAAATAGGACTTTTGAGTAAACAAAAATATTATTTGCTCGCAAAAATTGCCTTGTAATCAGCACCAAACATGCCCCTAAACCTGTTATGTTAAGACAAACAACATAAAACAGTTCACTAAAAGCAATAAAGGTACAAAAATGGTACAGCAGATTCCAAACACCAAAAAATTAGATACAAAACTGAACTAACTGAAATTGAGAAGATAAGAAAGATCACCTCCAAGGCTGAAGAGAGCATTCCACCCAAGGATCAAAATTTTGGGTTAAATTTCGGTTTTGGGTATGATCGAAACCGAAATTCGAAATTTTGGCCAAAATCCGAAATTTTGGCCGAAATTTCGGATCCCATACAAAGAATCCGAAATTATGGACCGAAATTTCGGTCATTTCGGCTGAAAGTTTGATCCTTGATTCCACCAATTACGCTAAGATATATCAAGTATGCACTACACCTTAGTATATCCTCTTGAATCGCTGACACCCCATAGTCCATAAGCAGGACGTGAACTGCAGAAAACAAGGGTCATTTATGACACAAGTAAAAAATTGAAGTGTCATTATGAAACATCAAAGAGTCATTTATTACACAAGTAAAAAGGAGTATACAATGGCAATGTGATCTTTGAATAAGTAACTATTGCACTGAACAATGCAAACCTTACCATAATTCTATGATAAAAGATCTTTAAAATATGGTGGATCAGATATGAACACAAGAAAACATTGCAATTGGCAAGCAACTTGAAACACAGATTTGGAGCTCATTTCAGCAAACCAAGTGAACATCAACAGGATGATCATCAATTTTTAATTATATTTTCTTTAACCTGTGAACTCAAGGTTGTGTCATCGTAAATGCTCCAGATGAGCTACAGGCCCAACCCCTTCAATTCCACTTCCAAATTCTAATTGGCCATCTACATGTTGATAGCATAGTAAGAGATACACTATCCTAGGGACAATATATGCATCCAATCATAATGCAACAAGCTGCCTTATTGTTAGTCCCTTTATAGCAGGAGCATGGTTTCAAATAGTTTAGTTATTTAATTCAATCAAAGAATAACAATGCTGATGTACGAATTGAATCAGAACCAACTCATAAATATAACCTAATAATATGTCTCTACAAGGTTGAAAATTTGGGGTAAAGGATGATATAAAAAGAGAAAATATGCAAACACAACCACAAAAATAACAAAAACGATTTTAACGTGGAAAACCCTTTCACAGGTAAAAACCACAGGATCTCTCTCATATCCAAGGCAAACAATCCACTATGAAAAAATGTATTACAGTGCTTCTAAGAATGAAATCCCTATCACTCTTCTTCACTAACATTGACCGCATCCCACGATCATCCCTTCCATAGTGACAATGCTTATCGCCTTCAACCGTCGTCTCTCACGATGGTCCACTCGATCCACACGAGCCCACTCGATTTAAACGAACCAATACATTCTTGAAAAATCAAGGCAAAAGATTCTTTGAGAATTATATCAATTCCGAACAAACACAAGAATATCTCAAAGAGAAGGAAATGGGGAACTCTGAAAAGAATTTTGGCGTGAAGAATTTTTCTCCCAAAACCTTACATCCCGAATTACACATATCATTTTTATACTATCGGGGCAATGATGTCCTTGAGACACCAACTTCTAATAACCGCCGGAACCGCCGCTAACTTCCTATAACCATCGGAACCGCCGGAACACGGACGTCCGTGAATCACTCACGGATGTCCGTGAGTCCATTCACGGACGTCCATTCATCCGAATCACTCAATCTTCTTGGCACAAATGAGCATTTCTAAATTTGATCATGATTATGACAAAATTTCTAACAAGGTACCTTATTCTTTTTTTTCAAGTGTGAGATAAAAGATTTTAATGGTGTAAGATCATTTAACACTAAATGAGTGTTTCCCTATCAAAATAACTTAAGAATATGCATATTTGGAGATGGATGAACCCATCTCATATAAGGGTAGGGTTTATACATATGCAGGTAAATGCAAAAAATATAATCCCAGGCATCAGAGAGGGTAGAGAAAACCCTAAAGTTTAATAAAATGTGGAGAAAATGATTGTTTAGATTTTAATGGAAATATCTATAAAACCAAACTGCCCACATTCTCCAAATCAATCAATCTAGCAGGAAAAAAATTCGGCTAGTGAGGGCATCTTATCTTATATGCATCTTTTCTGTCTCTTAGCCTATTTTGAAATATACATTAATGAGTATTCCTATTTGCAACTACAATTAAGAACAAAAAATTTAAGGCTGCAAATAATGGTACCTATTTTATATAACTTCGCCCCTTCTTTCCTCCCTAAATCTCGCATCGCTATAAAATCGCTATCTTTTTTTTTTTGATAGAATAAAATATCTATCTACAAGTGAATAGAACATGAGATTTAATATTAGATCCATCATTTTAAAAGGGTGGTGTTATTTGCACCTGTTAAACTTGTGAAGAACACACGATCCCCCCTCCCAATAAAAAAAGTTGACTGCCTTGAATCAGGCGATGGAGATAGTTTTTTTTTCCAATCTTCCCCACAATATATCTTGAGATCATGGCACACCTATCATACGATCAAATGTTGATTCCACATGGTACACATCCCCAAAAGTGTGTCTACACCTATTTATAAAGAGTAAATCTATAGTTGTAAATAATAAAACACATCATTTCTCAACTAAGCACCTATTTTTTATCCCTAAATCTCTCATGGGTATCTCCGCTTGTGCCCACGCATTCTCTAAAACAGATCCCTTGAAAGTCACTGATTGCTTCAAATCAGATGATGGAGATCATTTTTCACCCTGATCTTCCTAGATCTTGAGATCATGTCTCACCTATCAGACCGTCCATTTTCATTCAATGTGTCACAAATTCCTAAAAAATCCATGAATCATATGACATATTGGCATCATATGGCACACATCATACTCAAACGTGAATTAGAGTCATTGGGATCTTTAACACATGGAATAAAAAACGGATCGTATGATAAGTGAGACATAATCTTTGGATCAATTGTGTGGAAGATCAGGGTGAAAAACGATCTCCATCACCTAATTCGAAGCAATCAATGGTTTTCAAGGGGTCTGAGACGTGGTCGCTTTCAAAGAATGTGTGGGCACAAGTAGAGGTACCCTTCTCTCATCTCCAAAAGTAGATCTCTTCACACATGCATTTAAGTGTTAATACTATTGACATTTTTAATCAAATAATGGAAATTATTTTTCGTCCCAATTTTCGACACCACAGATCTTAAGATCGTGGTCCCATAACTTTGGCAAATTTTTGTTAAATTCGTTGAAATTAATGAAAATTTTGTAATTTCAGAGAAATCACATAAATTTCGTTAAAAGTTTCGTCCTACCCCTGTTTCAGGGGATTCTAAAGAATTTCGTCCAAATTTGTCTCTATGACTTGCGCCCACTGCTGATACACACAAAGTCCTGCTCTCTTAAAAAAAAAAAAAAAAAAAAAAGGGATTTAAAATTATTGACAGGAAAAAAATGAAAAGTGTTCCCTCAGTAAAATACAAAAGGATTCAATCATCAACAAATCTCAGCATTAGTATGGTATTTAGATGAACATCACAAGGAACCAAACCCTAATAAAAATAAAGAAATCAAAGCCATAAAATAAAAAAAATCTAAAAAAAGTTTAAAATTAAAATTGCTCAGATATTGTTGAAGAATCTAGTCAAAGACTTCCAAAATGGAAGATCTCAGAGTGAGCTGGGATCAACAGTCTCATCATCGCATAAAATAAAACATATGAACAGGGGAAGATCGAGATACAAGAAAGCAAAGACGAAATAGAAATAGAAATCCGGAACCCTAAACGTACCTCTGGTGCCCTTGGGATAGAAAGATATATGTAAAGTTGGGGAGACTTTGAAGTTTTATAGGGATGGGGTGTTAGATTTCGGGTTTCGGATTTGAACATCGATTTGGAACATAAACTTATGGAAGATCTGTTAACAGAGAAAAATCAGAGAAAGATGAAAAATGAGAAAGGAATTAGGGTTTTGGAGGGGTGGAATGGTGCATTTGCAGAGATTTGAAGAAGGAGAAAAAGAAGATCGAGCAACCTCGATTTCCAGCGAGCTAGGGTTTCAATGAAGTCATCTTGCAAGAAGGAAAGAAGAAGAAGATCTGGAGATCGGAGCTCTCGCGGTCTGAATCCGCGATCCATCCACCAAAACCTCCTTCAATAACAAATGAATCCGCAGCCGGAGCATTGCTTCGCGCGGATCAGCGGAGAAACCAAAGGAGAAAGGATTTCACTTGGGTTTAGGGTTTTCGCTATCGGAGATGAGAGACAACGAGAGTGAATTTAGAGTGAGTTGTTGCATCCCGACGAGCTATATTTATCGCGTGCGAAAATCTCTATTTTACCCTTATAAAACAACTGCTTTGGAGCTTTCAGCAGTCGTTTTTTCTTTGTTTTTTCGTGATGAAATTTGGGGTGTAATCAATGATTGTAAAGTCGAACAGGTTCCACGACCGGACGGCTTTACTCTCAGATTCTTTTATAAATATAGGTCATTAAAGAGGATATCATTACAATGTTCAAAAAAG
Organism: Chloranthus sessilifolius; assembly: GCA_021018995.1. Taxonomy (NCBI): domain Eukaryota; kingdom Viridiplantae; phylum Streptophyta; class Magnoliopsida; order Chloranthales; family Chloranthaceae; genus Chloranthus; species Chloranthus sessilifolius. The sequence continues at coordinate 22,186,528 of CM037589.1, forward strand.
ATTTGGGAAGAGGGCTTTATTCACAAATCCATCAATGCTATTTTCATTACTCTTATCCCTAAAGAAAGTGGTGCAACTAATATGAAAAAATTCAAACTTATTTTCCTTGTTTCCAATTTATATAAGATAAAGGCTAACGTCTTAGCTAATAGATTGAAGAAGGTAATCGGAAGCGTTATGTTTTTCTTCATGAGTCTGACTCGGGCAACGATAATGGCGCCCTCATTGTATATCAAGCAAGCAAGTAGTCAAGTAAGCAAGACTAGCAAAATGTTTTTAAAAGGCAAAATTTCCCTTAAGAGGCTCGCACCAACCCAGTAATATTCAGTGATTAAAAGGGTGTTAATAAAAACTGCAATAGCAGTCATTCTAGGCCATATTTGAATGGTCAATCTACAAAGTATGTTCATCAAATATTTCAACCGTGTAGTCTAAGAAGTTTACATTGCTCATTTTTATCATATAAAATGCTCAGATTGGATGCTACTAATGGTCTATTAGGCATTTTTTTTAGGAGTTCAGTTTATACAATGGCATGCCCCTTAGAAAACTTAGATCAATAAAAATAATGTGTGCCATGTGACATTAAATGACCTAAAAGTATTGCGTGTTAGTTAACTATATGGGTGACCAATGTCAAAATCATATACTTATAGCCTCTTAACACTTTCAAACTATAGTTTAAAGAAAAAGAAATAATTTTTTTCCTCCCTCCCTTTTCATTATTAATTAAAATTTTTCCATATCAACCCATGAACTTTCAACTCAAGGTCCAAGAGGCACCTGAACTTTACTTAATACAACATAACCCCCCGATGAATACAACCCCCCCAAATTAGACCCCTACAATCAACCTTCATCCCCTTGCTCAACGGAAACTGCTAACAAAGCAGTTAAGAGGCATTATCTGCCTACGTGACGTTGCTAGCATGGCAGTCAATCATTTTTAACTTATGGGAGACGCCCCATCTCTCTCTCACGTTAATAAATTTGGCGCCAAAAGCTCTTCTTCTTCTTCTCCTCTCCTCTTCAGTCGAGCAAAGCTCAACGCCATCTTCTCCAGCAAATCTCTAATGGCATCGCCGTCGGCAGCTTTTGACAGTGCATCATTGGCGATTCGAAACACGCCAGAGATTTCGCGGTTGTTGGAGGAGAAGATGGTACCTAGTATGGCTCCTGGACTAGAGAAGCTAAACATCCTTCCATTCCGGGTAGGCGTCCAACTTCCAATCATATTTATACTCTCATTTGTCTCGGATTCTTTTCTGTGATTTACTTGTCTTAGTAATTTATTTTTTGATTATGAATGCAGGTGGCTGCTTACGATAAGAAACAAGGGAAAATGGCTTTCTTTGATCCATCTAGGGCTTAAGATTTTCTCTTCATATCGGGCACTAAGGTAAATTTGCATGATTTCATATGTATATCTCTTGCTCTATTTTTTAGAACAATGCGATCAGTTCCATCTTATATACAAGAGCTACAGACTAGTTTTGTTTTTACAGATGCGAACACTTGCCAAGAGCAAAGAAAGCCCGCCGGATGGGTTTATGTGCTCGGGTGGATGGAAAGTGTTGGTCGAATACTATGACAATTTGGTTCCAACCAAAGGGAATGGCAAGCTCCGTGAGGCTGTTCCAGCCTAGAACTGCTTCAAACTGCACCCACTCAATCTATTTCCGAAAAAACTTGATGTTTATTTTTTGTTTGTTTAATATATTTATGTCATGACAGTTGAATGGCTTTCATCCATAAGCATTCAGCTCTGGAACAGGGGCCAATTTGTTGGTGGCCAAAAAATTCTTGGAATCACGGAAACTTTGGGTCCTAAAATAATTTGATGTTGTTTCTAGTAGCCACTATGGCTTGCATTGTGTTTATAAATAGCTTGCCATGCACTAGGTATTGTATTTCTCTTTTAGTATTTTATAAGGAACATTTGTTGTCACTTGGCTGTCAGATTACAGAAACAAACTCATAAGCATTAGCATTTCGAAGTTTTATTGGTTATGACCATGCTAAATAACCATAATGGTAATGTTGATCTATAGCCAACAATTTTGAATGGCTTCGATAGGTGCAATTATATATCCATTTAATTTAGGGTCTAGCGTGCTTCGAATCGTGGATGATGCACTGTCAAAAGTTGCCAACGGCGATGCCATTAGAGATCTGCTGGAGAAGATGGCGTTGAGCTTTACTTGGCTGAAGAGGAGAGGAGAAGAAGAAAAAGTGCTTTTGGCACCAAATTTCTGAACGTGAGAGAGAGATAGGGAGTCTCCCACAAGTTATAAATGGTTGATTGCCACGTTGGCAAGGCCACGTAGACAGATAACGCCCCTTAACTACTTCGTCAGCAGTTTTCATCAAGCAGGGAGACGAAGGTTGACGGAAGGGGTCTAATTTGGGGGGTATTCGTCAGGGGGGTTATGTTTTATTAAGTAAAGTTTAGGTGCCTCTTGGACATTGAGTTGAAAGTTCAGAGGTTTATATGAAATTTTTGCTTTTTAATTTCCTCTTATGTCATAACGTAATAAAATTGAAATTATCTTCAAGAATGAAATGTTTATTATGCTTAATATCTTTAGTTTATGTTGTATCGGTCTCAATTTTTTCCTTCATTCGAATAATTTTTTCCTTCAATTTGCCAGAGGCTCATGCTTTTTTCACAACAATCATTAATGTTATGTGAGTGATACCTACGTTCTTTTCATTTTACTCATGTTTGGCAAGCTATTATAAATTTACAATAAGATCTTTAAAATTGTCCTAGAAACATTTTTTATTACATATTCGAAATTATAACAATTGAAAAAAAAAAAAAATTAACATCTCCATGGTATTTGATCATGAATTATTACGAAGCAAAAAAAAATTGATGAGGTTATGGAAGTAAATATTCTTGCATTTATTACTATTGTATTGTATATTCTAGTTCCTACTGCTTTTTACTTATCATCCACACAGAAATAATCAATCAATATGATTAATATATAATTTTAAAAAATGATGAAGATGGTTAATTTGTTATGTAAGCAAAAACCTAAACTGTTAGAGCCGATATTGAAACAGAGAGAGATTTGACTTCAACTGTGATGACCCGACTTTTCCAATCCTGGATTATCGGAAAGGCCGGCTCGCCAACCTATCGATTAAACGATAAGCCGGACAGAGTATAACAAACATCAGAGTAATACACAAGAAGTTCCATTTCTATAAGGAAAGCGGAACAAAATAACGATTCTAACTCCAGGCAAAACCATGGGCAGAAGAACCAAAAAGAACCACCGATGATGGCCGACCATCACCAAAACATGATTCGTAAAAGAATAAGTATGTAATTACATGAATTCTAAAAAATAAAACATAATAGGCCAGACATACCAAGCCCTAGTCTAAAACTCTCCAAAGTGCAGCAAAACAAAGTAGGATCCTAGACAGGGAATAATTCCTCAGGAAGAATCTCATACTCTACCTCAAGGACGTAATCAGGATCTCTCTCGCAGCCCCAAGCCGCTACACCAGAATCAGTACCTGTGACGTATAGTCGAAGTAAGCAAACCATCTAAGCTCAATAGAATAAACTCATCAAATACATTATATCTCAATTGACATAATTTTTAAAGCATATTTCATAGTATATTGTGTCCAAAGCAAGTATGAAAAAATGACTGAATTTCAAGTACGCGAATCAGATGCAAATTCATATTCTAAGTTTTCCAAAATAGATTCAAAGCAAATAAGAAATTCAGATGCTCATTGTTTTTTAATTCATGTATGCAAAGCTTATCAATTCATGACTTAAATCTCAACTTAATCTACCTCTCAAGTTACTGTAACTAGAGAGCCAGAATAATACTGATGGGACCCTTACCTACCATCGTTGTTTATGAACCTTTTTCAGAAGTGCAACAAGCCTCTGCGTTATGAGGGTAACTTATGCCAGGAAATTATTCAAGAATTGAGGGGTCGTTCAGGTGAATCATAAATCAGATACAGATTCTAATACATAAGTCAAATGTGAATTCTAATATATAATTCAGAGTTTCAACTTCAGGACGGATTCGAATTTTAGAGTTCTTATTTCAGATTCAAAGTTTTTAATCATATTTAAGTTTACATATACAAGGTTTAGATGTCATATGCAGAGTTCAAAGATCATATTACAAAATATCCATGTGAATTAAAATAGAATGCAAGTGATTATGAGATTCTCCTACCTAAAGTCTCGAAGTCGTGCGTAACGGAAGCAAAGCAAAGGTCCTACTAATGATCTCTAATCCTCAATCTACATCACATCATATGAAAACGCATTAAGGATTGATTCCAATTACCACTGACCTCAACGCACTTAAGTGTTTTCTCAATACAAAGGCGGAAATGGGCAAATTTGTGTTAACTGAAAACTTGACCCAACTTCCTGCCCAAATTTGACCTTTTAAATGTTTGATTTATAAATTTGTTAATACATAAAAGATATAGGGCTCATTATCTTCTTTCTAACACCATAAGAATCGCATCAATCAGAGTTCGAGATCAAAAGTTATGACCAAAATATTGAGTATATACTGTAATAGAGTTCACAGCGCGCTGCGATGACGGTGTGATGTTGTCTTCGTGATAGCGATCTGTTGGCTTCATGACAGTGCGTTGTTGGTATAATGACCACAACTTCGCATAATTATAACGCTTCCTGGTTGTGGGGGTAACAGCGTGTTGTTATCATTCACAGCGCGCTGTTATATCTTAATAGCGCGTTGTGGCTAGAGAGTTTATCTTCTCCGTGGTGCCACATTCAATTCTCATGACAACGCGCTGTGGTTAATTTAACAGCGCGTTGTCATTGATGACGGCGTGCTGTCATCAAATTTTCAGGATCGGTATTTCTTTGGAAACTCTAAGTTCCAAAACCCATGCAAAAATTTAAGCTCTAGACGTTGAGCACATTCCACACAATATAACCCTAGCCTAAAGCATCAATAATACGTGATTTTTACCTCCTTAAATCTTGCACACGATGCTCACGATGATCGTATCCAAACTCGACGCTTCGCTCTCCCCGCATTCGTCCGATGGTTTGAAAATTACAACCCTTTTCTTACTCGCAATCGAATGGAGCCGTAGATCGAATTCTCGTGATGTATATGATAACCCAAGTTCTCTTGAGTGAAGATGAAGTGCTTGAGTGAGGGTTTCAAGAAAACCAAAGAGGGTTTTGAGAGCAATGGTTTCTCTCATTCACAAATGCCTCACCGCCAACGTTCTTCTCGCGGATCGACGATGAAGATGAAGTTGAGGATAACAACACATCAAGGGAAAGCAATGGAGATCTCTCTTCCTCTTTCTCTACTCTTTCTCCTTCTCTCCTTTCTCTCAACTCTTGCAAGGAACAAATGAAGCTTCTAAGAGAAGTTTCACTCTTATAGTGGGGAGTCGGTTCGGTGTGTAGCAAACATGCCTAAACAACTTATCTGGCTTTCATCCAACGGCTCTAAATAACTTATCACAGCTTACGTCTTTAGACACGTGATCTTTACATGAAAATTAACGCGAGTGCATGTCATATTACCCGCCGACACATATACCCAGCCAGGTATATCGGTGTCTGAAATTTCAGGACGTTACATCGACCTCCTTTCCTTACAAGCACGGGAGAGATCTTTAAAGTCAACCTACTTTTCCGCAAAGGAGTTTCCAATAATCTTTTTTACTTGTTCCTTTTGTCTTTACAAAAGCAACTCACCTATCCATAGTTGGCCTAGCGAAATAAAGCATTTGATTCATGATCCTATCTTTTAGAGAAAGGAACTACTCACCCGAACTACGTTCCTTACTGAACGGAAACAATCACATATGCTTAACTAACTCAACCAAGAGACTTTTCACTCTTTTTGTAAAAAATTATACACGAATCGTTTCTGGATTATAACTTGACTCCCCCATGATCGTCTTAAATAAAAACCTTGCAAGTGCACAAGTTCGACGTACTCGGGGGAATACAAGGGTGTCGAACCACAGAGACTTGTCGTTTATCTTTTCTAACTATTGTCCTATTCTAAAAGAATCAGTAAATTAAAGTTTCCTAAATTAATTAATTAAAAAGAAAACTAACATAGTTTTGGATAAGATGTGAGAATGCAGACTGGGATCTCCCTTGGATCTCAGACTTGTAAATAACAAACCTCTATTCCTTTCCTATTTTGACTCCCAGGTACTCCCCCTCTAGGCTACAATCGCTACAGCTAGGTATAAGAATTAGATCCTATTCGTAGTCACGGACCAGTCCTTGGATGTGATCCGTCTAATCACTAGCGATCTAAACATCTAAGTATCATTACATGTAATCGACAAAACTACGCTACAAGCCCTAATCCGTCAATGAATATCCTATCAAATCTAATCCTAATCCCTACAAGGCTATTAGAATTAAACTAAATAAGATTAAACCTTTGCTGTGCTCATTCTCAATATAATCGAAACCTCAAACATGCAATCGTACCACTAAAACAGAATTCAAAATAGAAAAAGAATAAAGTTTTATTAAATAACTATCTAAAATTTACAAGAATCCCAACCTGGGAAAGTTTAGCCTCGCATCAATCGAATGACCTTCATCATTGCTGATTTGATTCTCTCTCGATGATTACAATCAATCTCACACTTTGAAACTAACCTAAAAACACGAACTCTCAGGGCTGAAACTCTTTAGAAAAACTCTGCCAAAAGGGATACCTAAACCTAACCCTAGGGCCCTTATTTATAGCTTCATAAGGCCTTAGTATAATTATTCACGACAAGCAATCTTAAAAGATCCCAAAAAATCCGTAGAAGAAGAAGAATCTGGAAGGAGTCTTCAATGCCAAAGAAATCACAGCTAGAGAAGTTGATTTCTCGTGCAAGAACATTGTCTCGACCGATCGAGATTCAGTCGAGAATGAATCTCGATCGGTCGAGGTCTTCATTCTCTTCAGGTTGCACCAATTTGTCTTTATCCTTATTTCTCGATCGGTCGAGCTGCTCTCGACCGGTCCAAAGCTTTAGATCTTCTTTTTACCTTGGCTTCAGGTTCAACCTGTCGAATTTGACAGGTTCAAATTATTTATATAAGAGTTATACAACTCTCGGCTCCCTTTCGGCCGGTCGAACTGAACTCGACTAGTCTAATCATTGATTTTTGAAGCTCTTCATCACTCGACCAGTCGAATTTGACATTAATTGGTCGACTCAGTTGATTTCTCTCTTCTTTTTCTTCCTGACTTTTCTTCTCTACTGAGCGATTTCGACAGGTAGGGAATGCAATCTCGACCGGTCGAAATGACCAGTTTGGCAATTCTTTTAACTATTTCTTCTTGGATTTCTTGTTTTTGCTTTGGGTTTCTTCCTACTTTGCTCCTGCATTATTTCAGCCTTCAAACTTGTTACGACACAACATGAACTAAAGGTGACCATTAGCAGTTAAGAGAGGGCTAACAAGACCGAGATTTGGGCATAAAGTATACCATTTTGAAGATTAATCACCCACCCCACCCCCACTGGCCACCCCCTTTTCTAGGTCCATCTCACATTAATAACTCGGCCCTCCTGCCTATAGATAGTTTTAGACAAGTTTCCCTTGCAGTGGATAATTGCAAACATTGAGCAAGAACTGTAAGGGCACATAAGCAATATGTTGCACGGGGATGCGATTCGCCAAGTTGGGGAAAAAAAAGTCGTTTGACTCTACAAGTGGGGTTAGATTCTCATATTGCTATATAGGATCCATTAATGGAGAGTTTCAACGGCACTAGAGGCACATTCATCAACTCGAAGAGATCAACAAATTGTGGAATAAGTTTAGCAATTGCACCTTCACTCATATATGGCAAGAAGTTAATGAACGCACAGATTGGTTAGCTAACAATGGAATTCATGAATCGATGGTCGTTTGGTGGTACCCAGAGAATATTTCTACCGATTTACTCTATCATATTATAAAGGATTTGATTTTTATTTTCAAATGTATGTAATCTTTCATGTTTCAATAATATGGATGAGTTCTCCCAACCGCAATTAATTATAAAAAATAAAAATAAAAACACCCTACCAGATTAGGAATGTAGAGGATCAAGAAACTATTGCAACCTCAAGGTCGCACAGGAGAGAGAGGACTGGATATCTGTTGAAGCGGTTTCACTTCCGTACTCATATAAGTGAATCTGTCATGAGAGCTCTTGTAATTACTTTATCACTTCAACAAATGAATACCTACAAAATCATTAAGAGTTAAACTCGCCCTCTCACGTTACAAGAGATGTGCATGAAATTTAATACCATAGGGATAGAAAATCGGTAACATACCTTTGTGCACTTTTAAGAGTCACAAAGTAGATTCTTGTAGACACCCAAATTTGGCCCAATGCCCAATCGAAACACCTTTCGAGAGAGGTGCAATTTCGAGCTTTTGATGGCATGTATGGAACCCTTAGGAATCACCCTAGATCCCTTAGGGACCTATCCCGAACCTTTAGAAATCAATCCCTACCCTTAGAACCCATTTCAAACCCTAAACCTAACCCTACCAGGCTATGGATGAAGAGAGGTGCATCGGAACTGGCTACGACCCTCTACTAGATCGAGTCTCATACTATTGAGGAGTAGAGGTCGTCAGCTTTCTAACGGTCCAAGGATCGCCCCGATCGGAGGTATACGTCAAAAGATATGACAAACCGAATCCGGCGGCAGAAAGTTAAGGTCATGGGGGTCCCCCTTAGGGACTTGGCGCAACTAATAGTTGCGCCAATAATAAACTTTGCCTGGCGCAACTAATAATTGCGCGAGGCCAATTCTCCCTCATTTTAAGCCTGGCGAAACTAATAGTTGCGCCAAATTCAAAAGTGGGCCCCATCCTCACGAGCTGACTTCCAGACACTGTTCTGCACTATTTTACTATGCATTTGTCTAGCGCAACTATTAGGTGCGCCAAGCATATGAACAGTAGCTGTTGGATTTTACCTCGAATTTTGTGTATGGGGTTTGACTTGTTGACCACCTTGACCTTTGGGATGTGTTTTGCTAGTTCTGTTGTACCTTTTTGAAGCCTATTTGCACCCCTTTAAGTGGCTTAAGGCCTCACCCCATCATCCACCATTCGAAGACCTTCCCACACATTTTAAGGCTCCAAAAACCCTAGGAAACCTTAGATTGCCCATTACCTAATTGCTAATCCAATTAAGACTTTAAGCCCTCACTAATCCTCCATTTCTCTATAAATAGAGAGTCACCCCTCTTACGTAAGGGTTGAGAATTTCTACCTAAGAGAGAAAGAGCTTAAAGTGAGAAGATCTTTCTCCCTTTAGTGCACACCCCCATACAAATTCCAGAATTCATAAAACTCCTTTAGACCGTAGCATTTCATAGAAAACCCTTAGGTTAGGTGTGTGTGATCCCCTAGCCTCCCTTCCCTACCTCTTAGCTTCAAGCCTTAAGAGTTAGAACCCCACTTTCCACCATACAAAGCCTTCAAGAGCTCATCAAAACAAGCCACGCAAGGCTCTCCTACGATGCTACAAGGGCCCGAGGGCTCCAGCTCTTCCCTTTCTTCTCCTATCTCTTTCTAACTCCCTATCTCCTCTCATTTGTGTCGTTACGCTGCCGACTTTTCAGTAGGACCGGAGGGGTACAAATAAGATTTTAAGCCCTTTTTATGTAAGAGGAAGCTATTTTCTTTTCTTTTATTTCATTTTATTTTTGGCCATTAGTAGAGACCGCGTTAAGTGGGTTGATCGGGTGCCTAACACCTTCCCGATCGATAATCGAAGCCCCTGCCCAAGAGCCTTTGGTGTGGACCGGATTCAGAGTCATATTTTTAGCACTTAGGTGCTCATAAAAGTGAACTAGGTATCTCAGGACACCGAAAGCTCCAAGTGGCGACTCTATACTATATTTTCATTAGAGAGCGCATCGTCGCGACGGGATCGTCTCGATTCCTACGGTTGCACAATTCTTATCTCGTTAAATTTAGGATTTGGGATCTCCAACTCTACTAAGTTGAGGTTCGACTACTGTTTCTTTAAAAATATCGGTCTTAGGTCCATCCCTCTCAATGTTCTCAACACCATATCTCTGGGTAATGCTTTTGTAAGCAGTTCCGCAAACATCTCAAAAGTTGGTATGTAGTCTGACACGATCACTCCATCATTCAATATCTGTCGAATGATGTTATATCTAAAGCATATATGCCTTGATTTTCCTTTATATTTCTTATTACCTGAAACCTATAAAACAACTTTATTATCACAATAAATATTAATTGCATGTATATGTTGAATCAAATGAATTTATCTTATAAAACTTCGAAGTCACTCTGCCTCTTTTGCTCCCGCAGATAATGATATATACTTTGATTCCATACTTAAATAAGAAAGACATATTTTTTTCTAAACCCCCATGATAATGCTCCTCCTGCCAAAGTAAAAACTTATCCGCATGTGAATTTTGAATCAGAGGAGTCAAAATTCCAAGTAGCATCAGTAAACTCCTCTAAGAGTTCATGTTTGCCACTATATTGTAAACTATAATTCATAGTTTCTTTCAAGCATCTCAATGCCCTATGAATAGCTTCCCAATATTCTGAACCTGAGTTGCTAATAGATCTACTTAATACCCCCACTATAAATGTTATACGGGTCTAGACGTACACTTCACTAGATACATAAGACTTCCAATGATTTTAGAATATTCTAATTGAGGTTTTGCTATATCGAAATTTCGTATTAATTTCTTATTTGAATTACTTGGGGTAGGAGAAGGTGAACAATCAACCATATTAAATTTTCTTTTAAAAAATTCAACATAATGTTTTTGAGATAATGAGATACTTTTATCTTCTCTTATTATCTTAACTCCAAGAAGAACATTCGCTTCTCCCATATCTTTCATATCAAAATTTGATTTTAAATATTTTTTAATTTCTATTACTAAATTAAGATGTGTACCAAAGATCAACATATCATCTATATATAATGATATAATAACTCATCTATTTTGTATAAATTTATTATATGTGCATCTATTAGTTTCTATTACTAAATCAAGATGTATACCAAAGATCAACATATCATCTACATATAATGATATAATAACTCATCTATTTTGTATAAATTTATTATATATGCATCTATCATTTTCATTTTGTTTAAAGCCAAAATCTTTTATTTTCTTATCAAATATTTCATGTCACTGTTTTGTTGTTTGTTTTAAGTCATATAGTAATTTTACTAATTTACATATCATGTGTGTTTTTTCTGATTCTATGTATCCTTCAAGTTTATCCATATATATTTCTTCTTCTAAATCTCTATTTAAGAATACGGTTTTACATCCATTTGATGTATATATAAATTAGATATAGAGGCTACAGTCATTAGTAGTCTAATAGATGTCATGCGTGCAACAAGAGAGAAAACGTCAAAATAATCTACCCTTTCCTTTTGTCTAAACCCTTTAGCTACTAATCTAGCTTTAAACTTGGTTTAAGTTTCTTCTTAAATAATCACTTACTTCTAATAGTCTTAGAACCTGATGTCAAATTTACTAACTCTCATGTATGATTAGTTTTAATGGATTCTATTTCATCATCCATTTTCTCCTTCTAAAATATACGATCTAAAGATGTTATAGCTTCCTTATAAGTTTTAGTATCTGCTTCTAAAACATAGGTATAAAAATATGAACCAAAATTATAAAGTGGATCTTTTCTAATTCTTTTACCACGTCTTTGTTCTATATTATTTTTAACTGATCTTTTGTCTTTGACTTAATCAAAATGTGTTTCATCTTTTATTTCCAATTCGTTAGAATGTTTTCATAAAAATGTGCCTCTATAGATTTTATTATAACATTATCTTTTAAGTTTAAGAAGCAATATGCTTCATTGTTGTGAGCATATCCAATAAATGCACACTTATAAGTTTTATATCCTAATTTTTTAATTTTATCATCTGATTTTCTAACATAGGTTAGGCAACCCCACACTCTTAAATGTTTTAAATTAGGTTTTCTATTTTTCCATAACTCATACGGAGTCATATTATTCTTATAATAATGTATTCTATTTAAAATATGGCAAGCTGCATAAATAACTTCACCCCATAAATTTATAGGTAACCCTGAATTTAATAATATAGAGTTAATCATCTCTAGTAAAGGTCAATTTTTACGTTCGACAATATCGGTTTGTTGTGGTGTCCTAGGGGCTATCACTTCATGAACAATCTCATATTGTTTGCAAAATTAGCGAATTCATGAGAAAGATATTCTCCTCCTCTATCACTTCTAAGTATTTTAATTTTCTTTTCTAACTAATTTTCAACTTCTGTTTTATAAGTTTTAAAATTTTCAAAAGTTTTTCTTTATGTGTAAGTAAATATATATAACAATATCCATTATAATTATCTATGAATGTTATAAAATATCTCTTACCACCTCTGATAAGCACACCATTTAATTCACAGATATCATAATGGATTAATTCAAAGATAGTAGTATTCATTTCTATACTATTATGTGGCTTTTTCACTATTTTAGATTGTACACATATTTAATATTTTTCATTTTTTGTATTTAAAATTTTAGGAATTAACTCTAGATTCATCGTATTTTTCATGGCTTGAGAATTAATATGTCCTAATCTACCATACCATAAATCAAAAGACTCTACAATATAAGTAGAATAATCATTTTCATTTATAACATTCACTTGATCATATTGTTTACAACATAACTCTTCCCAATGAAAATATCAATCTTGGATAATATCTTCACAAAATAAAGAACTAATTTAAACTCATTCTTGTCTAAGAGACATGCAAAAATAAGATTCTTCTTAATCTGTGGAGCATGGAGCACATTCTTCAACAAGAGAGTCTTTCTCAAAGATAATTTTAATTTCATTATTCTGATTTCAACAATCTCAGTGATAGACGAATTCTCCATGTATAGTTGTTGCCCTTCTCCTTGAGGCTTGTAAGTCTTGAAGAAAGACCTATCAAAAAAGACATGTCGAGTAGCACCAAATTCGACCCACCAATGGACTTTAGATTTAATCATGTTGACTTCTTATACCACAACAACAACTATACTTTCGACCATGTTAGATCCTGATTTCGATTTTTTACGAAATTTGCACTCTCTTGCAAAGTGCCCCCTTTTTTACACAGACATAGCAATCTTATTTCTTCTCATTCATCTTAGACTGACCGTTCTTCTGAAAACTCTTCTTAAAAGGTTTCTTTTTGTAGAAAACCTCTTATCCTTCTTTTTCTCTTTAGATACCGATTCAACAACGTGAGTCCTAGCAGGCTCGGAAACAATAACCTTGTTATTTCTAATTTTATTCTCTTCAATTTTAAGACCCTTAAAAATCTCATTTATAATATGAAGATCTTTATTATGGATCATAGATTTTTGATAATTTTTCCAACTAGATAGAAGTTTCGCAAGAATGATACCCACTTGAAAACTTTCAGGAAGTTTCATGTTCTCTTCTTCCATCTCAATGATGATAAACTGTAATTCTTGAACTTATTCAAGAATCGATTTATCCTCAACAATCTTGAAGTCAAAATATTTAGAAACTAGAAAGGCCTTTATACCGGAATCTTCAGTTAAGTATTTGATCGTTAAATAATAGAAACCTTGCAAGTGCATCAGTTCGTGGACCTAGGGCAAGTACTAAGGGTGTCGAACCAAAGGGACTAATCATTTATCTAAACTAAAGCCTTGACTAGAAATAAGGTTTTGGAAAAGTAAATTCTAATTAAGCTATATAGGACAGCAATTAAATCAAATTTGAAAAGCAATAGAGGAAACAGCCTGGGATCCCTCTTAATCGCAGATTCGTAGTAACTCGTAATTTTACTCCTAATCTAATTTGAATTTTGAGTAATAACCTTCTCTTCGCTACAAGCTAAAGCTAGGTAAAATAATCAGATCCTATTCATAATCACGGACTAATCGGGACGATATAATCCATCTAATCTTTAGCGATCTAATCTGTAAGCATCATTGCACGAAACCAATCAAACTAGATTACAAGTACTAATTCGAAGGTCAGTATTCTATTGACTCGAATCCTAATCCTTACATAACGATTATGATTATCAAAAACAGCATTAAAACGCTTTAGAAACATTCACGATAATAAAAGTGAATCTCAATCATGCAATCATTCCCACAACGAATTCAAACTAGAAAAGGAAATATAACTTTGAATTAAATACTCATCTTTGTTGTACAAGAGATATCAAGGTTCGAGAATTAGCCACACATTGTGGTTCTGATCATCATCATCTCTAAATTGATCATAGAATGACGGTTACAATGCCCTCAATCTCACAAACTCTCTAAAACTAGAAAACTAGAAAACTAGAAAGCAATAAAATTTAGAAACTAAAGAAAATCTTAAAACCTAAAAGCTCTCTATTCCTAAACCCTAGGGTCCTTATTTATAGATGCATAAGGCCCTAATACATGCAAATCAATTGGGAAATGTCCCCTAAAAACTCTAAACCGAACTAAGAAAGAAGAAAATCTCGGACTTGTAAATTCTGGAACTATCGGCTTCGAAGATCGCGAAAAACTCTTATCTCGACCAGTCGAAATTCAATCTCAATCGATCGAGATTGTATAAGCTTCTCTCTCTTGTTGTTTGGTCTTCTCGACTGGTTGAAATGCATCTCGACCGGTCGACTTTTTTTGTTCTGGGCATCTACTTCCTTCTCGACCGGTCGAATGTGGTTCTCAACCGGTCGAGTTTATAAATTTTTTCTGGTTGTCTCTGTCCGATCTCAACCAATCGAGATTGAAAGTTTTCTTCTTGTTTCTCTTATTTGGACCTTTGTTTCTTGTTCTTTCTTCCTTTATTCTTTTGACTCTTTTTGTAATAGTCTCACATTGGATAGTGAAAAGTCCTGACCCTGAGTTATATGTGATTTTAGATGCTACATGTCATGACGTGTTTTGGGTGGGGACTTAAGCCTATACCAGAAACAAAATCGGGGCGGGAACCTAAACTCAGAATCGGACAATATTGTGGCATGTGGGTCTGGGTCGTCACAGAATGGTATAAGAGCCGAGGATGGCTTTTCTATAAGGTGGGAGGCTATAATAGTCTCACATTGGATCAAAAAAAATCCTGGCCCTGATTATATGTGATTGCGGACGCTACATGTCATGACGCGTTTTGGGTGAGGACTTAAGCCCATGCCAGAAATAAAATCGAAGCGACGACCTAAGCTCAGAACCAGACAATATTGTGGCATGTAGGTCTGAGTCATCACACTCTTCTTGCCTTTTTACTCTTCAAAATCGGTTGTACACAAACGCATACTAAAGGTAGACATTAGTAATCAAACGGGGCGTAGCAGCGTCGAGATTCGAGTCTAAATCGTAAGGTTTTGACGGTTGATCAGTACTTCTTCTCTAAAAGATTTCATAAATCTTTGGAGGTAGTGCACTTACAGGATGTGTTGAACAACCTATCGTTCATTGCATTGAGGATGTGGTCCCGACAATCTTGATCATCTTCCAGCCATTTGAGTGGAGCATCTGATCCTCCACTAGTTATACTTTCCGTTGTTTTCACTATAAAAATTGGTGGACATGATGTAGTGAAGACGTAAGCAATCTTGAATTGTCACATGATAAATTATACATTTTGCTGCCATCTTTTAAAATTTGATCCGTCAAATCGGTCAAGTTTGATGAGATGTTGATTCATGAACTTTATGTTCTAAGCCATTAAAACAATCTATTGTCTTTAAATTGTTGAAATAAATGATGTTGAAAATAGCTCCGAGGCACGTAGTTCATTACACTGTCTTAAAGACAATAGACACTCCCACTCTGTCAGATAAACGAAAATGCAATTGGGTTCTCAGCGAATTTGCCTTCAGAATAGAACAGAATTCGATTTTGCCAAGAATGGTATGTTCTTTTCTAGATTGCATATTTTAGAAAAAGAACCTGTCACACATATTTTTTGATACACAAAAAGATTCTTAAATAAAGAAATTAACAACGTAAGAGATAAAAATTATTATTTATGTTGTGTTTTGTGTCTTTCTAACGAGGATCTTATCTCCGAACCTACTACAAAAAATAAGACTATTAGCTGTAGCCAAAACTGTCACTATTAACAAAAAAATTGCCGCTAATACCCTCGTCACTAATAGTCTTAATAGCCTTTAATAGTTTTTTTGTTAATAAGGGTAGTTTTTTGCCTCCACTAACAATCATATTTTTTATAGTGATCATTGTGTCTTTTCGAATGACCGTGAAGAGATTTGTGTCTTTTCAAATAACGATAAAGATAAATTGATTTCACTTGTGTCTTTTCAAATTTACGGTGAAGAGATATACCAAAATCTGAAAAGACACTTCTTCGGAGAGAATGTGAAAAAATTGTTTAAGATTTTTTAGTCATTGTGAAGCGCCTCTTCGACTTAAAAGTTGTTGGGCAACCGTTGGGCATAAGCCCCATTGAAAGTCACCCGCTCATTAGGCTTAAAGATGTTGGGCCTTTTGGCCCGTGCCTCTTGGGCTTCTCTCTCTTTCCTTCTTACTATATATATTATTAAAATTTAATTTTCTTATTTATTTACACATAAAATAAATAATTTTTATAAGTTTATCATCGAATAATTATTAATATATAATGATAAATAAAAATTTAATTTTGAAACAATAATATATATATATATATATATATATATATATATATATATATATATATATATATATATATATATATACATTACTACACTAATATATATAATAAGTTCCAGCCCAACTTACATACAAAAAAATATATATAAGTAACAAAAATTATAGGTTTGTCGGCCAGGTGAGCTGAGAAAAAGGAACCAAGCAAGAGACTTCTCAATGAAGTAGAAATTAGGCAATTAACATTTTATGCGTTGACGTGTGGGAAATATGCTCAGTGATAATTTTTACAGAAAATTATGAAAACGCACCTTACTTTTATTTTTATTACGAAAAAGTAAAAAATTAATTAATTATAAAAATGTATGTTATACGAGCTAATACGGGCTCATATTCTGCATTTTTTATGCACATGTCAAATGTTTAATATATAAAGAGTCAAAAAAAAAAAAAAAAAAAAGAGAATTTGTTGGCAAGGGCAACATTATAATCATTCATTAAAATTAATCTGTGCCCCTACGTAGGTTGATATGTATGATTGCCCATTTCAGATATGTTGGGATGCTCTTCAAAAAAAAATGGTATTTGATTTTTTGTGATAAAAAGTGGCACCGAGCGCTGTTTTATAAAAAGCCTTAATTTTTATTCAATCAATTGGCAAGTGGCATTTAGAATTTTGTTAGTCAAGAGCAGGAATACATGCAAAGTGAATGGAACGCAACCATCTTATAGCATCGCGAATGAGGTGGAGGGCCTCGTACCCCAACTTCATGTGATGCTAGAGGGCTACTATGGGCACCGCAGTTTTTCTCCCCACTTATATTTCTAGTCGCACGCCAACTTCTTTTATCTGCACATGAATTAATGAAAAACTAATAATTATAAATTATGAGTTCATAGCAACTTTTGGGTGCACATAATCGTTTCTAAATTTTGTTTTTTTGGTTTAATAAAATAAATTTTTCTAAACACACACCAACCTCTGCTAGCTATTCGCACACCAATTAAATTTGTTTTCTGTTTGTGCAGGAAGTAAAAAGTGTGGTGCACGGAATCACACTGTCGGACACAATCTTATGAACCCTCAAATGGACATACTTAAAAACGCGTTGACAAAATCATCCACAAGCACCAAGTGACTCGGCTCACGGGCGGATCACTTTTTCGGTCAATTCGCGCGCTTTATGTGATTTGTAAGACCATGATCTATATACTCTTCTCAAAAAAAAAAAAACCATCGTTCAGAAATAATTAGCTGTAACTTATAGGTCCCTTTTCTAGCCTAGGTAGATCAAATCAATAGAAAACTCTGGACAAGGCTCGTGGAGTTCAGCTCCACTCACTGGTTTCGAGATAGGGGGCCCCTGCCTTTTTGAGAGGTGGTCCAGGTGAGGGGAGAATCGTTGAACGTCATTATAATGTGATTCAAAGTAGTCAATGACAACCAAATAAATCTCAGATTCCATTAGTTTTAGAAGGCATTGACTACTTTAAATCATATTATAGAGATATTTTTCTATTCTAATATTCAACATCATAGATCTTTAGATCACGTTGTACATGTCTTCAACTCTTCCGGCATATACACGATAAAACCACCTGGCAAAGTGTCACAAAAAGTGACTCCTAAACCAAGTCACCGGGCGCCAAGCAGTGGCATAGCCACATAGAAGGGTGTGAGGGCTCAAGCGCCCATTTAACTCTAGAGTTTCTATGGAGTATGGTTCTTATACAACCTTTGTTTGTATATAATCCCCCAAATCTATGATGTAGAAGCCCCCAAATCGATGGTAAAATAATCACTAACATTATATTTATCATCTGTAGCCTCCACCAACAAAAATTCCTGATTACACCACTGGCGCCAAGGATCAAAATTTTAGCCGAAATGACTGAAATTTCAGTCTAAATTATCAGTTTCGGTTCTCACCGAAACAATAATTTGGATAGAAATTTCAGTCATATTTTGTATGGGACCCAAAATTTCAATTTTTGGTCCAAATTTTCGGTTTTGGTCATGCTCTAAATCAAAATTTTACCCGAAATTTTGATCCCTGTCTGGCGCTCAGGATACTAACCTAATACCAAACTTTAGTATCGAAGAATGGAAATGCCTTCCCACTGAAGGTTGCTATAATGAAAGTAACAAGTAGTCCATGTCTTAGCTATTAAGGTAATGAACTAATGATAGAATGGTAGTCAAAATCTTAGCACAAAAGCTCTTGAAAAATTTGCTAGAAGTACTAAAAAGGAGAGGTTACAGCTTACAAGAAAAGTCAATGCGTGTTGAATTGGGATCAATCTGATAAAAGAGCCATTCGGTAATCACTATGAAAAGTATTCTATATGTCGGCAGTAAACAATGGAAATGGTGAAATATTGACTTGGTCTTTGAGACAAGTGTGGGTCTCTTTTAAGGCAATGGTTTCCACAACTAGGTTCTAAAATGGGTGGCCATTTTATTGTCCAGCAACTTCGTCTCTAGTACAAGGATCAAAATTTTGGGTAAATTTTCAGTTTCGTGCATGACCAAAACTGAAATTTTGGCCAAAATTTTGAGTCCCATACAAAATATGACCAAAATTTCGGTCCAAATTATCGTTTTGGTGAGGACCGAAATCGATAATTTTGATCAAAATTTCGGTCATTTTGGCCGAAATTTTGATCCTTGCTCTAATATATAACTAAACAAAAATTGCAATGCTCCAATGGAGTTTTTGCTGAATTGGAAGGTACACTGCGTTGGGGTGGGGTTAGCTCTTCAGGGCAAAAAGCAGTTCTTTCACTCTTTGGCTTCTGCAGAGAATTGCCTTCATGTTTGGTAACACAACTCGTCGCCCTATATGGTATGACGGAGAATTGTTTTAAGTGATAAAACTGCTCTTTGCCAGAGCAAATTTTACGTGCTCTAATAGAGAGCAGGCAAAGAGTTACTTCTACTCTTATACGTGCTAAGGTTGTGTTTGGGTTATCTCTTATAAGAGCAGAAGCAGCTCTTTTTCTACTCTCTGTCAGAGTAGCTAAAATCTATTCTGGCATTGAGCAGATAGAGAACAGCTTTATCACTTAAAATAATTCTTTGTCAAAGCAAATGGGGTGAGGAGCTGTGTTACCAAACATGAAAGCAGTTCTCTGTCGAAGCTAATGAGTAAAAGAGCTGCTCTTCGCCCTGAAAGTGTGACAGCCTTGAATTCCGTGTCCGGAAATCCGTGCCATCAGGATCATACTCTGAATGATCCCCGGGACAAATCATAAAGGGTCTGCTCGTATAGCGGAAACCAAACAGACACTATCCAGCAGTGATAGGTCGAGTCAGTAATCTCAGGATGCATTTAATATAAAAGAACAATAATAATAAAACACGTAATTCTATATATGTCAAAAGAATACACATTCTCAAAAATGAACCAAGAAGAACCATTGGTGATGGACATCCATCACCCAAACAATGGTTCCCGATAGTGGTTCCGAATAGAATGTATAAATAATACAATAAGTAATTCTACTAAAAATATATACAAAAGTGGCCACCAGACACACAACAATCCAAAATATCAAAATACAGCATATCGGACTCAAGTACCCAGGCTACGGATAGAACTCGTCCGCCTGAATGTCCGTCTCCTCGTCCTCGGCCTCAGCCTCTGGATCAGGCTGATAATCTGGGTCACTCTCAGTGCCGGGAGCTACAGCCTCAGAACCTAATAGTGATTTAGAAAGCAGGGTGAGCTACATTATAGCTCAATAGAAGAATTCCAACTAAATGAATTGAATATGCAGATCATGCTATCTCATAACAGAAATCAAATCGAAGCATAATCATGCGAATCGAATCAAATCAAATACTGAGCTTTTAGACAAGAAATCAGATGTTATGCAAGTATATTATCAGAGAGCTTAAATTGTGTATGTTTAACTTAAGAAACTCCCGTGACTATATAACACGGAGTAAACAGAAATGTCCGATAGGAAACCTCAACCAATCGTCGTTCACATGAACAATTTTGAAAGTGCAACAATGCCTCATCTATAGAGTGCAATTGTGCCGAGGATTTCAAGCAGGTGCACAAGTGTGCCAGGCATCGGATATACCGCCGGGTCGATGGGGATCATCTGGTTTAAATCATCAAATCACATACATATATACCTCACAGATCAAATAACAGAAATCAGAAGCAGATTTCAGGATATGAATCAGGAAACAGAAATCAAAGATAGCAGGAATTTATGATATGCATACATGCTTGTTAAAAACAGAAATCATGGCACAGATATGAAATAAATATGAAATCATACTCAAAAACAGTTTAGGTTGGTTTTCCCCTACCTCAGGTCAAAATATCTTCTAAGCAAATCCAAAGCCTTTCAAGGTGTCAGGGTTTGATCCTAGACCATAAATATAGTACTTTAAGTGTCAGAGATGTCAGAATGCTAACTGGTACAATGTCCAATGGTGTTTAACTCATAAAATCAAAACGAAACAAAACAGGGGTGATTGATCGATCACCACTCTTATTGATCGATCAATACCTCTTATTGATCGATCAATAACCCCATTGATCGATCAATACCCTCTTAGCTTTCATCCAGGAACATAGTCAATTGATCGATCAATAGCCCTTATTGATCGATCACTACTCATCCTTGATCGATCAATACACTTATTGATCGATCAATAACCTCTTTTCTCTTCACTTCTAACACAGCTAAAATTGATCGATCACCACTTTGGTTGATCGATCAATGCCTCATGTTGATCGATCAATGCCCTCATTGATCGATCACTAACCTATATTCAAAAATTCCCACCTTCTGTTCACATTAACTATTTATACAGATTGATCGATCAATGCCTTCATTGATCGATCAATGCACTCCAGTGATCGATCAATACCTTTGTTGATCGATCACCAATTATCATTGATCGATCACCCTCTCGTTGATCGATCAATACCCTAAATTGATCGATCAATGCTCTTCGAGCACTGAACTTTCAGAATTTCAGGGTTTTTGTTCCCCTTTCTGTCTTATACAGATTGATCGATCAATGGTCTTTATTGATCGATCACCACCTGTCATTGATCGATCAATAATGACAGAAGCTCTGTCATTAATGGAGGTTATCTCCAACCCTATTTCAAACTCATTTTCATTAATGGTTCCTAACAACCATTAACACACAATCAATACACATATATGGGCCTCTCATTTGCCCCTATTTAAACACACAGGCTCACCTTTGTTTGGGCCTTCTCGGGGTTTCGGCAAATCAATCCGAACGAGGGTTTCGGATCCGGCTCTCGCAGTTTATCACCGATCTGACTCTGACGAGCAAACGACTAGCTCTGGTTCAGCACGCAGAGACCTCACACATACTTAGACCATACATAAGCTCATCTCATTGAACTCTACATACCCTAGCTTAGCAACTCACCATCCCAATATTGCTAACCCTGTTTTCTCAAAAAACACTCTTGAAGACCAACCTAACTACAAACTTCTCAGCTTCTAGAGTAAGGGGAAGAAAAAGAAGAAGAAGGAGAACTCTCTCTAGGTCTCCCTTCCTTCTCTTATAAGCTAATAAACAGATATTTCTGTTTTCCCTTAGTTTATGTTCCGGTGTGGAGCACGAACACGGTCGCTATGGCGCAACGTACTACATTGACACCCTATATAGCTCAGACTTAAACGAAAATGCACGTGTGAACTCGTCTAACCATGGTGCAACTTTATGTTAACTAATATCAATTATAAATTTTTTTAAATCGGTCTCGATTTCCATGTCGGGCACGTAGATCGAAACAGTCAAGTTCTTGTTCTAGATTTCAGGGTTGTTACATTGTCCCCCCCTTAGGAATTTTCGTCCTCGAAAATGTCTAAGAGGTGCGGTCAGGCAATAGTTGTTTTTTTTTTAAAACAACAGACAGATGAAATGTAGAATCAGGCAGTCGACATAGCATGCAGTGATAATTACATATACAGAACAGAATTTATATGATAAGCAGATCAATTTAGATACCGATATAAGTAATATAAGAACAACATATAGTGGCATAGTAATACCTGTGGGGACGTCGGATGGACCGGCCTCGTCAAGCGTAGGTCTGCTGGGACGAGGTGGTGGTGTGCGGTAGTCACGAGGGTCCACCACATGCTGACGAGCGTGGGCGATCATCGGCGTGGATGTCGTGGCATACAAATGCTGCATGAACAGCTCATGCATCCCCTCGTGGTAATCCAGACGACGATGAATCTGTCGTTGGAATGCCTCCATGCCATCCAGCCGCTCGTGTATACGTCGGTTGCCCTCCACCAGCTCCCGAAGCATCGCGGCGACGTCGTCGGAGGAAGATGGTGGGGGATGGGCTGTGGTGTGACGAATTGGTCGACGGGGTGTAATGGGGGCCGATCGGGTAGACACCTCAGGTGGAGGTGATGGATCACGTGGGGCCTCCCCCTCTCCAGATGCAGGCTCGGCAGGGACCGAACCCTCGGCGATGGTGGGTGGAATGGGCTCAGTTGCGCCCTCCTCCTCCTTAGGAAGCCGTCTAACCAACAAATTATAACTCTTGGTCCAGTCTTTCAGTTGAAAGACTTTGGTGTTGTCGACCAAGCGAGGCTCGTGAGGAGCCAAAGTGTATGCCTCGCGTAGAGCAGCATACTGCTCTACCAGCTTGGTGATGAGGCGGGCATAGGGGATTTGTTTCTTAACCCCCAACTTGACCTTTTCGGACATAAGGTCATTGGCATTGATTATGCCCTCGATGACCAAATCCGCCATAGAGAACCAACGGTTCTCATAGGCCGAGAATAGTGCCTGTTGCACTACTCCAGTCCGCGAGGACTTGTGCAAAAAGGGGTTAAGTGCACACTTGATATACGTATCAAGCATCCACAACCTATCGGGTAATTGGGCCCGAGATATGGATTGGCCCTTCCCGTGTTGACCCTGGGTCATCTTAGTGACCACGTCAGCAAACGAGACCTCCTTGATGTACGGGGCATCGAGGCCACAGGTCTCGATGTAAGTGGACGGGTATTGAAGTGCCGCCGCGACATGGAAATGGTTGAATTTATATTCAAACCCATCAATGGTCGTGACAAGTCGATGGTGACTATCACCCCATCGTAGGTTTTGAAAAAAGAGTCTCACGAGACGTGGACAATAGTGGTCGTGAAATGGTTCAAGCAAGGGTTTTAACCCGAGCTTTTGGATATAACCCATGGCCCAAGCGAGGAAGCAAAAACATATTCGGGCAGGAACGTTTTAGAAGCCCACCAAGGTTTGGGGACTTCGCGTTCAACGGGGAGCGGAACGGGTGTCGGAAGGGGTGGTACTACGGTCGAAATCGATGCCATAGGTGGCACGGGTGTTTGAGGAATGGAAACAGAGGGCGGTACAGGTGTACGAGCCCGAGACGTGGGTACCTTACGCGAAGCGTTCTTCGTGCGAGGTCCCATGGTCGAAATTTTGCAAAAATGTGAAAACGAGAATCGAAATGAATGCGAACAAGAGTTTTACCGAATGAATGGAGCAACGTCCACTCAAATCGTGCCGGAGAAAGGACGAAAATGGCCGGAGAAGAGTTGGGAAGAAGGTTGAACGGTCGGAGTGCAAAGCCCTTGATCGATCACTGTTATGCCTTAGTGCAAATGACCGTTCGAAATCCCAAACTTTAACTTAAACCCCAGGATTGATTGATCAATGCTCTTGTTGATCGATCAATGAAGCATCTTTAAGCCCTAAATCGATGCATTGATCGATCACCAACCCTTGTTGATCGATCACTTGAACCACTATTGTTCGATCAATACCTATGTTGATCGATCAATGCTTACCTTCCACTGCAAAGTTGATCGATCACTTGAACCACTATTGTTCGATCAATACCTATGTTGATCGATCAATGCTTACCTTCCACTGCAAAGTTGATCGATCACTAACCCTTGTTGATCGATCAATTGAACCACTATTGATCGATCAATACTCCCATTGATCGATCAACAGCCTAACATTTGAGTGCAATCCTTCACTGTCATTGATCGATCACCTCTCTTTGTTGATCGATCAATCATGAAATTGATCGATCAATACCTCTATTGATCGATCAATGCTGCCTGTGACACTATATTTTAACACGATCGACTTTTTTCATTATGTATCGCGCCGAAAACAATGGTATATGTACATCATACAGAGAACCCATAGAAGGAGATTTCTCGAGCAAATGATGCATGCTCACGCACAACAACATAATTATGGTGACGAATCTTTAAGCGAAAATAATTAAGAATTTACCTTTCTCATCAGGTAAACAAATGTGGATATTATTCGCGGATTTCGGTTGCGCGCTCCTAAGTAGCTTCAACGTCCGAATGATTTCTCCACTTGACTAGCACCAGTGGAATCAACTTAGTCCGTAAGACTTGATCTCGACGATCCAAAATAGCGATCGGTTCCTCAATCACCGTCAAATCCTCCTGTAACTCAATCGGTTGGAAATCCAAGACTTGAGTCGGATCGCGTACGTAGCGGCGTAGCATGGACACATGAAAGACGTTATGCATGCTTGCTAACTGTGGTGGCAAGGCAATCCGATAAGCGACTTCACCAACCCCTCCTAGTACCTCAAATGGACCAATATATCGAGGACTCAGCTTTTCGCGTTTCCCAAAACGCATGACACCCTTGGTTGGCGAGATCTTCACAAAAACCTTGTCTTCAACCTGAAAACAAGTGTTAATTCCATAGCAAATCAATTTAACCATGGACATACGTTTCATCTGACGTATTTGGTTATACCTGAAACTCCACTTGCGTCCGATGGAGATCAGCATAGCTTTTTTGGCAACTTTGGGCAATCCTCAACCTTTCGCGGATCAACCTAACCGTCTCGGTGGTACTGTCCACGATCTATGGTCCCAAGACAAGCTTTTCGCCGACTTCTTCCCAATTCAATGGAGATCTGCATCGACGTCCATATAAGGCTTCATAAGGTGTCATCCCAATACTTGACTGATAATTGTTATTATAAGCGAACTCGATCAGAGGTAAGTGTTGATCCCATGAACCATGAAAGTCCAACATACATGCTCGCAACATATCCTCTATGATCTGGTTCACTCTCTCCTACCCGCCCATCATGCGAGGATGAAGCAAATGAACTCCAATTTAGTACCCATGCCTTCTTGGAATCGTCGCCAAAACTGCGACGTATATAGCGGATCTCTATCACATACGATGCTGACCGGTATGCCGTGTAATCAAACTATCTCCTTCATGTACAGCTCAGCTAGTTTATTGGCTGTGAATGTAGTCCGATACGACAGAAAATGTGCAGATTTTGTCAGTCGGTCTACAATGACCCAAATGGCATTGTTCTTTCTCAATGTGCTCGACAATCCTAGAATAAAATCCATAGAAATGGCTTCCCATTTCCACTCTGGCACTGACAATGGTTGTAACAAACCTGCTGGATTCTGATGGTCCACTTTCACCTGCTGGCAGACCAAACACCGAGAAACATAATCCGCAACATCTTTCTTCAGTCCTCTCCACCAAAAACTTCGCTTGAGATCTTGGTACATCTTGGTACTCCCAGGATGTATAGCATATGTAGACTTATGCGCTTCCTCCAAAATTGTGTCTTTTAGGTCCTTTGTATCCGGTATGCATATCCGATCTCGAAATAGCAAAGTGCCATCATCCTTGATGGTAAAATCATGTCTGATCCCGTTGATCACATCCCTTCTAATTGTCATAAGCTCATCGTCAATCATCTGGAGCTTACGTACGTTGTCAAACAATGTGGGCCGTATCACAATAGTAGCCATCAATGTCCCTGAACCTCTGACATCAATCAGCGTATCACATAAGGCCAGGTCCTCAAGTGGATGCCACCTTTGTACTCTGGTATTAAGATGTGTCAACTGAGCTGAAGACTTCCTGCTCAAAGCATCTGCCACAGCATTGGCCTTCCTAGGGTGATACTGGATGGAACAATAGTAATATTTCAAGAACTCCATCCATCTGCGCTGTCGCATATTCAAATCTTTCTGGGTAAACAAATATTTAAGACTTTTGTGGTCGGTGTAGATATCAAACGTCTCACCGTATAAGTAGTGCCTCCAAATCTTCAAAGCAAAGATCACCGTCGCTAACTCCAGATCATGAGTCGGGTAATTTCTCTCATATTCCTTAAGCTGTCTAGAGCCATATGCGATAACCTTCTTATGCTGGTTGAGGACACAACCCAACTCACTATACGATGCATCACTGTAGATAGCAAAGTCTCCTCTGCCATAAGGTATAGCCAGCACTGGTGCTGTAGTCAGACGCGTCTTCAATTCCTGGAAACTTTTCTCGCACTGATCGGTCCAATCAAACTTAGCATTTTTCTTAGTGAGTTGAGTAAGCGGACTTGATAGTTTAGAGAAACCTTCTACGAATCGCCTGTAGTATCCTGCCAAACTAAGAAAACTACGGACCTCTGTCACTGTTCTAGGCTGGTCCCAATTCACAACGGCCTCAATCTTTGTCGGATCCACGGTTATACCCTTAGCAGAGACAATATGGCCCAAGAAACTCACTTGGTCCAGCCAAAACTCACACTTACTGAGCTTTGCGTACAATTTGTGTTCTCTGAGGGTCCGTAAGACTACATGTAGATGCTCTTCATGTTCCTCCTTTGTCTTGGAATAGACAAGAATGTCATCTACAAAAACAACCACTGACTTGTCCAAGTGTGGTTTAAACACACGATTCATTAGGTCCATAAACGATGGAGGTACATTCGTCAATCCAAACGGCATAACTAAGAATTCATAGTGCCCATATTTTTATGATTTATACGTTGGGTTCTCATATTTTTATGATTTTCAGTCAAGAAGTTGAGTTAAAAAGTTGAGGTAGTGATCATCAATTTTTTATTTTGTTGGGCAAGCTTCAGGTTCAATGGGGCCTCACCCACCCATCAAAGCAAAAGGGGAATAATATACAGCAACATACACAGAGAAGAAGCATTCTAGATCCTAAGGAGTTTCGGCATTGCCATCACCCCTCAAAGACCAAAGAAAACCTGTATCTACCGAAGAAAAAGGAACATAGGTAATTCATATATGGTACTTTTAAATCCACCCACCAAATCTTTGAGTTCACATATGTTGAAACTCGTCGACTGCATCGAATCAGAAGATGGAGATTGTTTATCGTCCCAATCTTTCACACGACGGATCTTTAGATCATGGTCATATCATCAGACGATCAATTTTTTATTTCATGTGATACACACCTAAATAAGTGACCTTAAAATCAATTTTGCGTGTGCATATGATGCTAGAGTCGATTTTATGAGATATTTGTCACGTGAAATAAAATACTGACCGTCTGATGTTTATGATCTCAAGATCTATTTTCTGAAAGATTAGGAGATATAGAGTCTCTAATGTCTGATTCAACACAGTCAATGTGTTTTAGCATAAGTAAACTCAAAGATCCAGTGGATGGATTTAAAGGTACCCTTCATATATTTATGAGAGTCGTACAAGGACCTAATAATGTACACTGTAATCTGAGAATCCGAGCAAATAATGATAGGATCCCAACCCTTTATTTCCGCATAATCCATAACCTTAAGAATAGCAAACATCTTACGATAAGCAAGCAGTTCAAATTCAGCGAGTTGCCAAGTGGATCTCCAGTTAATACCATCTAAATATGAGCAACCATCCATATATATATATATATATATATATATATATATATGGTCACTTTTCGAGATCTGTAGAATCAAAATTTGTGGGGTTTGATGTCATCTAAAGATCTACTATAGGAGCGTTAAAGATTAGGATTTGGGACAAATATATATAGTCACTTTTCGAGATCTGTAGAATCAAAATTTGTGGGGTTTGATGTCATCTAAAGATCTACTATAGGAGCGTTAAAGATTAGGATTTGGGACAAAAAGGCTTGCCCTCAGTTGGTTCAAGAGAGTCAACGCCCTCTAAAATAAATGACTAAGCTGCTTCATTTAAAGGACAGCAACTGCTTCAAACCGTACAATGAACATGTTTTTCGTCTCAACTTTTAACGCTGCTTCTTCAGGTCATAGCCAAACGTATCATCAAAGAATTATAAATTATGACACAAATGTTAAATATATATATATATATATATATATATATTAGTTTAATAATATATATTTTATTATTTTAAAATTAAATTTATAATTATCATATTATATATATATATATATATATATATATATTAATAATAATTTAATGACAAATTTATTTTTATTTACTTTATGTGTAAATAAATAAGAAAAAAAAAATAATATATCTATAAGGGTTTTTTGCATATACCCCCCCATGTTATGCTAATATTATAAGAATCACCTGAGTCATGAGTACTTATTCTGGAGCTCTTACAAAAGACCTTTTATTCATCTATATGTATTGCGTCATGCCATTAAAGTTTATCACCATTCTAAAAGACCCTTCATTCACCTTTATTTACAAGTCATGCCATTATAATTTATCACTATTCTAAAAAGAGTACCTTTAAATCCACCCACAAAATCTTTTGGTTCACCCATGCTGAAACACATCGACTGCATTGAATCAAACGATGGAGATTGTTTATCGTCCCAATCTTTTATGAGATCGATCTTTAGATCATGAGTATGCCATCAGATGGTCGATTTTTTATTTCATGTGGTACACACTCATAAAAGTGACCTTAATATCAATTTTAAGCATACACGTGATGTTAAAGTCACTTTTTCTGAGATGTGTGCCACGTGAAATAAAACATTGACCATTTGATGGTACGATCATAATCTCAAGATCCATCGTGTGAAAAATTGGAAGGATAAATGATCTCCATCGTTCGATTAAATTCAATCAGCGTGTTTCAACGTGGTTGAACTTAAAGATTCAACGGATAGATTTAAAGGTACTTTTCTAAAAGGCTCTTCATTCACCCATCATATTCAAGACTCATCAGATAGGTGATTCCTCTATTAAAGCATCCTAACGCTTGGACGAATACTCAACCAATGAAGGATTTGTGGCAAACAATGCAATTATTCTTAAAAAGAAAACCTTCAATCTACATATTCTACTCAAAATACATGTCCTTCCAATTTCCTATATGATTCAAGACCCATCAAATGCAAAACCAATTGGTATTGGCCGATACTTACCGATATAATTTTTTTTCTCGGTATTGGTCGATCCTTAAAACTTGGGTTATTAAACAAGGCCGATTTTATCGGTTTATCCTCCAGTTTTGTTGTATCCAAGTGGAGTTTACTAAAAGTGACGTTATAACTCATAATACGGATTAGGTGTTTTTATTGTTCGGCTATCATCGGCATTATCGACATCAAAAGAATATCAAGCTTATGAAGAGCCTATTGTGTTGAAAACTTCTCCTTCAATTATCAAGACCCTAAAAATCAGTGAAGACTAGGTTGTCAATGGGCTGGGGCTGGCCAAAATTTTGACAGCCGACCGGACTCGAGCCCCAACTTCATCTGACCTGATCCGGTTCGAAACTCTCTTATTTCCTAGACTGTATATAAAATATCGTGTCCATCCAACCTTTTAGTCTACCCCACAAAACCCGAGCTTTGAGGCCCAATTATGAATTAGAAAAATTCTAAATTCGATTGATTGCTATCATTTGATGAATCACTGGTTATACAATTGATCGGATTTACTACCATACCATCGTTGGTATAATGATAATAATTATATAATAATGGTGTAGTGCTTCATATTATCATTCTGTACAAAAAATTTATCTTTTTATTTTATTTTAGGAATTGGATTGCTTAACCGCATCTGCTTCCATCCACCGAATCTTTGAGTTCACCGTCGCTAAAACACATTGATTGCATTGAATCAAACAATGAAGATCGTTTAGGCATACCATTAGACGATCAGTGTTTTATTTCGTCACACAATCTCAAAAAAGTTACCTTAACATCACGTGCACGGTTTAAATTAATTTTAAGGTCATTTTTTTGGGTGTGTACCACATGAAATAAAAAATCAACCGTCTGATGGTGCCACCATGATCTCAAGATCCATCGTGTGAAAGGTTGGGACGATAAACGAACTTCATCGTCCGATTCAATGCAGTCAACCATCTGATGGTGCCACCATGATCTCAAGATCCATCATGTGAAAGGCTGGGACAATAAACGATCTCCATCGTTCGATTCAATGCAGTCAACCGTCTGATAGTGTCACCATGATCTCAAGATCCATCATGTGAAAGGTTGGGATGATAAACGACCTCCATCATCCAATTCAATACAGTCAATTGTCTAATGGTGCCACCATGATCTCAAGATACATCGTGTGAAAGGTTGGGACGATAAATGATCTCCATCGTCTGATTCAATGCAGTCAACCGTCTAATGGTGCCTCCGCTATCTCAAGATCCATCGTGTGAAAGGTTGGGACAATAAACGATCTCCATCCTCCGATTCAATGCAGTCAATGTTTCTCAGTGTGGGTGAACTCAAAGATTTGGTGGGTGGATTTAAAACTACTCTTTTTTGTAAGTGGAGCGCAGCCAACTCTAACCATGTGTAGAGGGTGGCAATTTAGTAATATAATTTAAAAAATGATAAAGATGGTATTTAGACTATTCTTTAATGGCTGGTTAACCATTTAAAGTTGCATCCGTTAAAGTGGGTGTTTTATAAATACCAAAATGCTAATTAAGGGGTTTAGAGCAAATAGCTATAACGGGGGGGGTTATTTGTAATATCAACATAACTCAGGGGATTTGCAAAAAACCCCTATCTATCATGATAATTATAAATTTAATTTTGAAACAGTAAAATATATATTACTATACACTAATATATGTAACAACACATCACAAGAAGCATAGTGACTAAACATGCATTTTTCAAGGAAAATGGGTTTAAAACGGATTTTTAAAAATAAAACGAAAAAGAACGTATTCTCGAAAAATTTCCCTTTTTTCTCAAAAAGAAACACGTTTTAAACCCATCTTTTAAGAGAAGTGTGTTACCTATGTTTTCATGTTTAAAACCCGTGTTTAGTCACAATATATATATATATATATATATATATATATATATATATATATATATATATATTTATAATTATTAATATTTTTTAATTTTCATAATTTTCTCGCTTTTTTCCTCAAAGTACAAAAATTTACCAATTTTTCGTATATTTTTGGAGCCGTTTTATTTTCGTATTATGCCAATTAGTGATCTGCTCCAAATCGCGGTTTAGAATAGGTTTGCTATCCTATACCAGCTCATATTTATAAGTATGGGAGACAAAGTTGCGGCATATAATTTAAGCCAGTTAATAATAAGCTCGAGCTTAGCCTACATGTGTTAAAATTGGGATAATGGCATGACTCCTTACCGACATAATTTAAACATCAAAATGATATTTAAATGATCTTATACTATTAAAATCAGACTTTTTATCTCACACCATTAAAGTACATTTATCATTATATCATGTGGCGCACATATGTGACCATAGTGACAAATTTCTCTAAAATTTTTGCGAAATTAAACCGAAATAAAGGATGAATGAAACTTTCAGCGAAATTTCAGTGATTTCTCCAAAATCGCCAAAATTTCATTAATTTCGACAAAATTAACAAAATTTTTTTGAAATTTGTTAATTTTGCCAAAATTAATGAATTTGTTTTAATTTTTAATTAATTAATATAAAATTTGTAAACACTAATGAAATTTTGGCAAAATTAACAAATTTCAAAATTTGTTAATATATATATATATATATTGTACTCCCTAAAACTTTTTCAATTTTTTCCGAAATTTATCCGAAACTCCCTACTAAAATATTGCCGAAAACGAGATTCATCACTAGATTGTGACAATCTAAAATCTCCAAGTAGCGATCGATCATTGGAACATGTCTCGACCCCAAAGAAACATGCCTATAAGTGAATGTGAATCATATGATTGATAAATTTTATTATTAGTCACTAATATTAAAAATAATAGTTGATATTATAATTCACAAATCGGATTATTTAAATCTCTCTAAAAAATTATTTTTAAGCTTATTGTACTTCAATCTATGACCTATCATTTTGACGATATATATCACCCACATCTTAAACCATCGATTGTGTAAGATTATTTAAATACTATTTTGATGTTTAAATGGCAGTGAGAGTTGGGTCGTCCTACCTATTAAAAAAAATAGAATTGGGTCTTTTATATTTTTATGTGGTCCAGGATTGGCTTGGCCCACACACTAACTACCCTACTTTTGGTGCATTCCTTATCTTAACCTAATTGCATGTGGCCAATTTCGACCAATAGGAGTGGGCGTTTGTGACATTGACGGCCCGAATGACATCTTTTTGCGTTGGCCGGTGCACCTAATGCCAGCTCTTATTAGTCGGCCTTTCTCATCGGCTGTTTGTTTTTGTTTTCTTTCTCTACCTTTTGGCTTTTCTCGTACTTAATTGTGCTTATCTTTTTTTTCACTTAATTTTTTTATTAAAATGGAAATAAAGATTAGGATGTGACTACTTATACGGGAGAAAGGAAAATAAAACCATTTGATAAAAAATTGCCACCCTACCCACCCTAAAGCGCCAACTTCACAAGTTTAGAGTGGGCTATGTGATACATTTTAATCAAAAACTGACAGTCTCATTCTTGCGTTATGATCTCAAGATTTATTATTTGGAATACTAGAATGAAACACAACCCCTCCTCATGTGATACATGAAATCAAAAACTGACAGTCTGATTCGTGCGTTATGATCTCAAGATTTATTATTTGGAATACTAGAATGAAACACAACCCCTCCTCATCTGATTCGACCCAATTAATGATTTTCAAAGGATTTCATTTTCCGTGCCTCAAAAAATCACAAAATCCTCTCTCTATCGACGAAATCTTTTGATTCCTTTCAAAGTTTCTCGTATTCTCTTGTAGGGCTTGTTTGGATGAAAATACGGGAAACGTGATAAAGTAAAATAATATTCCTATATTTTTTCATGGATATTTAAGTTGTAGGAAATCATGAGATTCCTTCGTTTTTCTTTGTTTTTTATTGTTTGAATGACCACATTGCTAGCTGGGAAAGCACAGAATTAATCAAATCTTGTGTTTGGATACATATACAAAAAATTGTAGAAAAATAATATACCATAACAAAAAAATTAGCCAAATGACTAAAATATTATATATGTCACTACAAAAAAAAAATTAACAACGGCAATTTTTGACTGTTAAAAACTGAAATAACGATAATTTTTTGCTGCCGCTAATAGTCTTATTTTTAGTAGAGTGTATGAAGTTTTTTTTTTCTTTTTACATATCTTAGTTAATTGCTCTAGTGGTTGACGTAGTACTTTGTGAAGGTTAGTTTTTAAATTCAAACCTTGTTATGTGTAATAAATTATTATTTTTTTAATTAATTATACTAAAGTATGCACACCATATATGTGAGGAGCTTAAAAATATACCAAAATTGTTGGATTTAATTAAAAAAAATTAAAGAAGAAATATTTGTTATGAAAACAAATATCATAAAAAAAATTATTTGAAGATTTTTGATAATTTTAGGTCGTCAAGATAAATTTGGATGGAAGAGAATCCACTAATATAAATTATGATCCCTAAAATTTAGTAACAAAGTTTGAGTGATCAATTGACCACTCAAGTCATAACGTGGCCCTATCTCTGATTTTTGGGATGTGTGTCGTATAAAATTAATATTAGATCGGGGCGTCATAATCTTAAGATCTATCATAATGAAAATTAAAGAAAAAAAAGAGTCAGAGCGGATGAGAAGTCCGAAGGGTCGGACCCCATTGGCCAAGATAATTTCCGTCATCCAAACAGTAACAATAAGAATCTAATCATTCATTTACCGCATGACTTTTCCCTTATTTTTCCTTATTTTCCCTTATTTTCCTTGAAACCAACTCCCTCCCTCTCTCTCATATGGGCTATACGGTGAAGACGATCGGGGTGTATCTCCGCTCTTTTCTATAAAGTCTCCTATAAGTACCTCTCATCTCCTATCTTATCTCTTCGCTCTTTGTTCTCTCTCCCTCATACGGTGCTTTAGATTGAAGACGATTAGGGTATTAATCTGTTGGAGGTTTAAATAGTGAGGTTCACGCATTCTATTGTTTCTTTCACAGCATTGTGATCCAAATTGATGGCTTGCACAGTGAGAGTTTCGAATTGATGTCACTCGGAGCCCTAAACCAGCTCGAGGTGTCCAATCGATTGAACTTGTTGTGATTTATAAGCTGGTTGAAGAATATTTAGAGAGATTGGTGAAGATTAAGAAACCACGAAAGAAAAGGGGGATAATTGATTAGGGTAGAGATTGGTGAGTAAAGTTACAAAGAGCATTCTAGAGTTTATTTAGGGTTCATCTATTTCTACTGATAAAGAGGATGATTCAGTTTTTTGGTTTGGTGTTTATCATGTACACGGAAGATAAAATCCTCATTCTATTTTCATGTGTTCTTGTGTAATCCAAACGCCAGAAATTAACGGTTTACTGTGGATTATAGAATGGTTGCAATCCATAGGATTGCTAAATCTATTTCCATTGTTTTGAAGAAGACGTAGCATTACATTTTTTTTTGGCATCCATGCCACATGAAACGCCATCTAAATCGTCTAATAAAAGACCATGATTTATAATCTTTGGTGTAAAGAGAAGCATAAAACAAGACACTGTCATTTTGTGTCAATCATTAAATTAGATGATGACTATGTTCAATCAGAAGATAGAGATCTTGTTTCGTATCAATCTTTAAGGATTGGGATCCCAAAAATATAAAATCTTTTATTTGAACTCTATAGAATAGAATAAATCTCGTATGCAAAGATTAATATAATTTTTTTTTTGTCTCTTTTGCGAGAGACGGTTTTATCCCTATTGCTGGAATTACAAAAACTGTGATTACGGTTTTAACCTCATCGCCCTTCTACCCAAGTTATGGTTGGGTTGGTTCTGATCCATTAAATTTGGACCTGGAAAGGACCCGACTCAAAACTCTATTTGGACTTTATGTATATTATATTATTATATAGTTGCATTATATGTAATGAAGATGGTTTATATTTATATATTATTATTATTATTTTTTAATTAAATATAAAAAGTTAAAAGGATTATATTCAATTAATTAATTTATGGTTATGAACTTATGATTTTAATGACACCATGACACGAGTCATTGGCCGAGCCTATAGAATTGGGTGCGAAGGGCTCCTCCAATGTGTACCCTGGACTTGGACTCAATTTTTAATCCAATTTTCAATCAGATCCAATAAGGTCAGTTCTCATATCAGGTTAAGGTCAACTCGACCCATTTTGCACTCATGAGCTAAAATTTGTTTCTTTTTTTTACCATAATTTTGTTCACTTTTTTCCCACCATGCAAACTGATGCAACTTTCCTCTTCTTTTTTGTTCTTTTTTTTTTTTTTTTTTTTTTTTTTGAGAATGCAAGTGGATAAGTGTGCATTCATGCTTGCAGCATGTAGAAGCACAATTTCCCCACTTTTTCTTAAATGTAGGTAGCAAATTAATTGTGCTAATTCTCTTGCATTGTATCCTATTGTATATTTTGGGTGGTAAATGCTAAGGATAAATGGCAAACGAGATGGCTTCATTACAGATTGGGACCATAGATCAAGATCTCGGTATCAGTTTCGATTTTGTTCATCACCTGAATCATAATTTGATTAAATTTTGGTTAATTTTTTGGTAAATTTTGATAATTTTCGAAAATTTGCTCTAAACTTTGCTGAACTTTGTTTTTTAAACTTTTTTACATTATTAGAAGACGTATTTGAACTATTGAGACTAAATTCAACAAAATATTGATAATATTTGACGAAATTCGACAAGATTCGATAGGATCCGGCTAAATATGAGAAGGTTTGGTGAGATACGACCCCAACGATATTCAGGAAATTACGATAACTTTGGGAGATAATCCATCAAAGTCCGGCGAGAATCCGTCAAAATCCGATAACTTTTGGCGAAATCCGACGAGATTTAGCAAGTTACGGTACAATACGACGAGATTTCATCAAGATCCGATAATATCCGACAAAATTTCATCAAGCTATAGAAGGAGAGAGGAGAGAAATAAAATAAAAAATAAATCAAGTGTAGAAGAATGAAACTCGGGTAAATATATAGGAAAAAAAAATCGAAACAAAAGACCTTACAAAAAAATTAATAATAAATAGGAAATTAAAAATTTATAGTTATATTCCAAAATTTCGGATTATCGGCTTGAAATTTCAAATTATCGGCCGATAATTTGAAATTTCATAATTTCAAATTTTTGACCCTTACACAAATTTATCCTTATTTTCAAGATTTTGGCCGATAATTTGAAATTTCGACCAATAATTTCAAAATTTTGGCTCTTACTAGAATTTATCCTTATTTTCGTTTCGAATAAACCCAGAATTGAAACATATCGGTTGGAATTTTGATCCATGATTAACACTTTATTGCCCAAATTTTAGGCCAAGAAACATATAATTTATGGAATACCCATATATCAAAGCGGTATGTGACGGGGCCAATACTCAAGCTTGCAGCATGGTGTTTGAGACACGACATGTGGTGCCAGGAGGGCACACGACATAGGGCTAAGAGGGCCTGACGACGTGGTCGCGCTACGGGGACGCGACACGGTCGCATGTGGGTAAGATGCGGGAGCGACAAGGTCACGACACGGACGCGACACAGCCAAGATAGGCTAGCGATGCAGACGCGTTGCGGTATGTCAAATCAATAGGTTTGAGGTTCTCCTGTCATTTTGGCTAAATGACTGTTTTACCCTTCTATGTGAGAGAGGAGAGAGCTACCTTCCACCCACACGGAGCCTTGCGTTGCTAGATGGGGCGCAAGTGTCTCCTAGGCCTGAAAGGGTGGGCCTAGGACGTCAACGCAGCGATGCCGTGTGGCACCCAAGGGAGGTTGATGTATAGCCCCGGACTACGTGTCGCGGTGCATACGGCTGGGCAACCTCGCGAGAAGAACATCAGCATTGCGTGAGACTCAGTTGAGCACGACAGCATGTAGGCCAAGGATGAACGAGTGCTAGTAATTCAGAACGCATATGAAGGCAGGCTGCGTGGGACTCAGTTGAGCACGCGAACACGAGTAGGCACAAGGCTGTGGGCTTGGTTCGGTATGTGGGTTAGACATGATGGCATGGGGAGCTGCATGCCAAGACTGTTGCGAAGTGAGGTACTAGTGTAGTGCACAGGGTGAAGCTTGAACAGACAAAGTTTAGCACAGTAGTGCAAATGTGCGTGTCGTAAGGGGCACGATACAGTTGAGTGGTAGGCCGTAAAACAGAGGTAACCACGTTGGGGGAGTTCCCATCCTCTAGGCGGCTGGTATCAGAGCTGATGTGTAGATGAGTTGGCTTCGTTGCACGCGATAACGAAGCACCGTGCGGGTTGGTAGCGCGTCGAAGGATGCCCCCGCGATAGTTGGTATCAGAAGTAGGTTGACTAAGTGCAGTGTGCATTAGGTGCCGCACGGGACTAAGGTTGCAGGAGTGCGACCCCGTGACATTTGGTATCAAAGTCAAATTCGATCCAGAAGCGATGATGCTATTGAGCAAACTGGTGTCAGCAGTGGCATGCGGTATGGTGTCAAGAGGGCACGCGACATCCCTAAGCTAGTTAACAGGTGAGGGCTTTGTGACAGTAGAACCAAGTTGACCCGATCGGGGTGACGGTGGGGAGCTAGTGGGAAGGTGCGGACCTAAAAACTAGAAATGAGATGCTAAGAAGTTGAAAGGAGTTGGTGGGGTCAGTTCACTATGATAATGCGTCAACGAGGACGTTGACATTATGGAGTGGTGGAGGATGTGACGGGGCCAATACTCGAGCTTGCAGTATGGTGCTTAGGGCACGGCATGTGCTAAGAGGGCACACGACATGGGGCCAAGAGGGCCTGGCGACGTGGTCGCACTGCGGGGACGCGACACGGTCGCATGTGGGTAAGACGCGGGAGCGATAAGGTCGCGACACGGACGCAATACTGCCAAGATAGGCTAGCGATGCAGAGGCGTTGCGGTATGTCAAACCAATAGGTTTGAGGTTCTCCTGCCATTCTAGCTGAATGACTGTTTTACCCTTCTATGTGGGAGAGGAGTTGGAGAGTTACCTTCCACCCACACAGGGCCTTGCGTTGCCAGATGGGGTGCAAGTGTCTGCTAGGCCTAAAAGGGTGGGCCTAGGACGTCGACGCAGCGATGCCGCGTGGCACCCAAGGGAGGTTGATGTATGGCCCCAGACTATGCGTCGCGGTGCATACGGTTGGGCAACCTCGTGAGAAGAACACCAGTACTGCGTGGGACTCATTGAGCACGACAACATGTGGGCCAAGGATGAACGGGTGCTAGTAATTCAGAACGCACGCGAAGGCAGGCTGCGTGGGACTCAGTTGAGCACGCGAGCACGAGTAGGCACAAGGCTGTGGGCTTGGTTCGGTATGTGGGTTAGACATGATGGCATGAGGAGCTGCATGCCAAGATTGTTGCGAAGTGAGATACTAGTGCAGTGCACAGGGTGAAGCTTGAACAGGCCAAGTTTAGCACAATAATGCAAATGCGCTTATTGTAAGGGACACGATACAGTTGGATGGTAGGCCGTGAAACAGAGGCAACCACGTTGAGGGAGTTCCCGTCCTCTAGGCAGGTGGTATCAGAGCTGATGTATAGATGAGTTGACTTCATTGCACGTGGTAGCTAAGCACCGTGCGGGTTGGTAGCGCATCGAAGGATGCCCATGACGTTGGTATAAGAAGTGACTAAGCGCGTCGTAAGGCGTTAGGTGTCGACGACCGAGGTTGCAGAGTGCGACCAAAGGATGTAACTCATAATGAAACCTAATATAGAACTAGCAATTACACTTAGAACTAAAGATTACATTCATTAGAAGATGAGTGCCCAATCTGTGCGCTCTAATATGGACAATTGTGCATATTGTTTCACGATTGACATTAAAACAAATCGAATGGTTTGAAGCTCTTTTAGGCATGATTAGTTGGTTGAAATATTTGCCAATGGTAGAGTGCCAAATGGACTGCTTCGAATAATAAAAGAAGTGTACCACGTTCGTAAAAGTGAACTGTCTCAAACCTAAGTTGTTTAAATGCAATCAATAGAGTAAAATGTGACATGCCCTTTAAGCGTAGGGTAGTCATATCTTGTTTATTAACCTCAAGGGGTTAGGTGAGCTGGCCAGATACCTGCTTCCAAAAGTAGGAGATCTGAGTACAAATCTCCTCCTCCCCTTGAGGTCACCCTAGGGATTTATATCCTGTGCTGACCCGACATGTGCTGAATTTAGGGTGTGCATGTGCCCCTGAGATTAGGCGGGTGCTCTAAGAGGCCCGAATACCCAAGTTATCAAAAAAAGAGAGTCATATCTTGTTTATTTAGTATTCATACTATTATTAGAGTATCTTTGGGATGCGTAATCATAAATAAATGAATTTTTATTAATTCAATTTTGAAGCTATAAAAATATTTGTAAAATATATTTTTTTAAATAAAAAAATAAAATAAACTAATATATTGACTAAACACGATAATAATGAAGGAAAATGGGTCCTACTCTTAGGCCGCGCTTGAAAATCAAGAAAGTCTAAAAAATTGAAAATTTTATACGAAAAATCGGCTTTTCGAACATTTCTTTGAGACTTTATTCTATTTGGGAGTTTTTCTTAGGCTGTGGGGTTTCCTTGCATTTTTGGCTGAAAGCAACAATTTATTTTCAGAGGTTTTTTCTTAGGAAAACTTTGTTTCTGAGCTACCAATAGTACATTTCACCCAAAGAAATGCATCGGATCAATTCTAATGAACGAGCACTAGGCTATGTTAGTACCAGCTAACTGCCATTTAAATAAGATAGTTTGGTATTTAAGCAAGGAATTAATAGCATTTAAAACACCCTTATTGCCATATTAAAAACTCACATTAGAAATTTTATATTTAGAATCTGTCTGGCAAAACTCTTCAACACATTACAGATTGAAAATATATAAAATGCGACAATCATCCGATCAGTATAATCACTTCAATGAACGACATAATATACATGCGGCTCTAGCGTGTGCAATAAGACATTGCACTTTCTGATATTTTATTCAGAAATTAATGAACACAATAAGATGTCCGAAACAGTAGGAAAATGAGTTTCTGGGTAACTCAAGAACGCTCGCAAGGAATACGACTTTATGCGAATTTGAAGTTTTTATGCAAAATCTGAGATCATTTTCTAGGATTTTATCGGGAAAACTTTGAAATTGCCGAACAAGGCCTTATAGTTGTAGAGTTCAACTCCACAATTGAGTATAAATCATGTGTCACTTAAAATAAGGTCATGAGTTGCAGCACATCCTCGAAGAGCTTACTAGCATGATATAAAAAATCGACCAATATCGATACGTATTGGTTTTCAGCCAAACCGATACGTATCGGTCTCAATACAAATTAGCTATCGACTAATTCGTTGTGTTCCATTTCCACTATTTTTATTGTTTTTCTCGCCTTGGTTTTGTATCCGTTGCCTTTTCTTTTTGTATTTTTTGCAGGTACAACTATTGACAATTGACATGAGTACATGACAACTGACAACTGTTTAGACCTGAGTTTAGAAGCAACATTGCGTCAAGAAAATTAGGGGTACCTGTAGTTACGCCCACTGGTTTACTAAAAGCACCCACATTTCAAACCCCTTTAAAAACGTTGATTGCGAAGGATGTGATGATGTAGGTTGTATTTCACTCAAATCTTTCCCAAAATAGATCTTGGAATCATGACTCACCTATCAGACGATTAGTTTTTTATTATATGTGTCATAGATCCTCAAAAAATGGCCTTTGAATCATATGGCACATGTCACGCTCAAACGTGATTTTTATGCCATATTTTAGAATCTCTAATACGTGAAATCAATAGCCTACCGTCTGATAGGTGTGCCATGATCCCAAAATCTATTATGTGGAAGATTAGGGTAAAACGCGACCTCCATCATCTGATTCTATGCAATTAATAGAGGGATCTGGGACGTCGGCGCTTTCAGCAAATAAATGAGTGCAAATATAATTACACCACTACACTTTCCTAGCTCTGCCTGCGCAAGGCTATTTGAAGCAAGCAATAGCAACTTTTCCTCCTTTTTTATATTAAAAGTATTTTGGTGAATATCGCCTACAGACTCTATGCATCGTACTCGATATTACTACTACCTTAACACTTAGTTTTACTTTAAAAAAATTAAAATTGGCCGATACGTATCCGTATCGATCGATTCGTATCGACTTCGAGCAAATTGATACCCAAGACAAATATCGCTTTTGATACCTTGCTCACTAGTCCTTATAGGGTTTAAAAAATAATAATTTGCCCTTCATTTCCCAAGTCAAAGGAACAAGTTTTTAACCTAAAAAATTGCACTAGAATATTTTAACTTTTATTCACAAAATTATTTCACAAGTTAAAGAAACAAAATTTTGACCTAAAAATTACACTAGAAAATTTGAACTTTTACTCACAAAATCAATGGCATGAAAAAAGCTTTTTGACCGGGAGGTCATTGATCGACTACATGTATGTGCACGTGACACTTTGTCTTCGGATTAGATGCCATGTGGATCTAGATGATTCAAGTACAAAGTTCAACTCTAACTCAAGTGCAGCTCCAATTATCCATGAACGGAATGAAATATCTTCAACATTTAAAAAAAAATATTTATGATTTTGTTTTTTTAAATTT
Source organism: Chloranthus sessilifolius (assembly GCA_021018995.1). Classification (NCBI taxonomy): domain Eukaryota; kingdom Viridiplantae; phylum Streptophyta; class Magnoliopsida; order Chloranthales; family Chloranthaceae; genus Chloranthus; species Chloranthus sessilifolius. The sequence goes on from CM037589.1 coordinate 22,229,073, forward strand.
CCAAAATGTGCAAATTAATCATTGCATTACATCTAATTATCAAAAACAGAAAAAATTAATCGTTGCATTACATTTAGGGCAGTCAACAAGTCCGGTCAAGTCAAAAGAGTACCTTTAAATTCACCCATCAAATCTTTGAGTTCACCCACGCTGAAATACATTAACTTGATAGAATAAAATGATGGAGATAGTTTATCGTTCCAATCTTTTACACGATGGATCTTAAGAACATAGTAGTACCATCAAACAGTCGTTTATTTATTTCATGTGGTATAAACTTAAAATAGTGATCTTAAAATCAATTTTGAGCGTGCACAAGATGTTAAGGTCGCTTTTATAAGATGCATGTCACGAGAAATAAAACATTGACCGTTTGATGGTACGCCCATGATTTCAAGATCCATCGTGTGATTGATTGGGAGGATAAACGATCTCCACCGTCTGATTCTATCAAGTCAATGTGTTGCAGTGTGGGTGAACTCAAAAATACGAAGGGTGAAATCAAAGTCTCAATCTGACTCAACCCGATAGTGCACCTGACTCAACCCAACTAGATGGTTCACTCACCAGACTCAATAGAAGCCCCCTTTTTCATGGCGTCATTTTTTCTATCCCGACCTCTTAGTGAACCCGATCTGACCTGACCTCACAGTCAGTCCAGTCTGATCCAACTTGAAGGTCAGGTTTGATGTCTCATGCCTGACGCACTGGCCAAGTTTATGTGTTTGACCTATTAAGCTATCGGGTCGGGCCGGGTATCGGGTTCGACGCAACCCGTTACAGCCCTAATACATTTCCATGCACTTGCACGCGGCGCAGAAGAGTCGCGGATTAACTAAAAAAAGGCAGGTCGGTCAGCCGTTCGCTCGTTCCCACGTCTCGTCCCATCGTTCGCTTCGCTTATAAAGTCTTCCTTTCTGCTATAATCTCGTTTCCCTGTCATATTTCTAGATTCTACTCTTCGTTGCCACAGAACGACAAAACCCAAATTCTCTCTCTCTCTAGGTCTTCACGAGGCACGGCCATGGCGACCTACGAGGATCGTAGAAAGGAGCCTGAAGAAGAAGAACAAGAATGCCTCTACAAGACGAAGGTTATCCAATTCCTTGGTCGCTCCATCCCCATCATACTTCAAAACGACAATGGCCCCTGCCCCCTCCTCGCCATCTGTGAGTTCTTTCTTTGGCCTTTCTGGTGTTCTAGGGTTTCATCGTTTCTTAGATAAATTTCTACTCTGCTAATGATTATGTACTTGTAAAATTGTAATAGGTAATGTTCTTTTGCTGAAAAATCACTTGAATTTGAGCTTGGATGCGGCAGAAATCTCTCTGCCAAAATTGCTTTCGCTTGTCGCGGAAAGATTAATCGATTCTAATAGCAATGTTCAGGTACGTCCCCTTGTTTATGCGCGCGAGAGGTGATTCTTTCGTATGGATTTGATTCGATTGTTCTTGACGTTGTTTTCTGATGCAGAATAAAGATGCGGGGTACATGGAAAACCAACAGCAGAACATTTCGGACGCCATTGATTTGCTACCTCGCCTTTCTACTGGGATAGATGTAAACGTTCTTTTCACCAAGTAAATATCTAGCCCTCTCGGAGTCGAAATTATGCTATTTTCTATTATATAGTACCATGTCTATTGGAATTTGTGAAGGCAGTGGAAATCTTTGCTCAGCATTAGTAATGTGTGTTGACATTTTAAATTATTCTGCTCCTTTTAGGGTTTATTTGCATGTTGAAAACATGAAGTAGTTCTTGAATAAGGTTTTAGGTTCTTGCTGTAATTCACTGTTTCTTGGGGAAATACACCTTCATTGGTCCATTTGTTAAATGAAATTATAGCTTTGCACCGATCCAAAAATAAGATCTCAAGATTGTGCAAAATTTATAAACAAGTGTAGAGCTATATGATCACTAATTGTACAAAAATAGTGGTCATGTCATGAGAATCCCCCATCATTAAACTGTCATCTGACGTCATACAATTATCATCCTTTGAAGCGATCCAGTCATTACAACATCATCCCATGGCTAGAAATTTCCATCAATGAACAAGCATTACCTATCCAGTTGAAGAGTTCTCACAACATTATTTGATGTTTAACACACTCTATCAAATCCCCTTTGAAGCGATCGAGTCCTTACAGTCTTCGGGGGTCACGAAATATGATAGAATTATTGAATAAATTGTGGTTGTAAGGACTGAATCAGTTTAAATAACAAAACTTAAAATTACTAATTCACGTGCTCTGCTACGGTTGTGTTGACATCTCATGGGCTTTAGGAATATGATGAGTTTTAAAATGATAGGTATTTCAAATTTTAAGCATAAAAGGAGGTAAGATCCCATGTTGTATCTTTGTTCTTTGTTGGATTGACATATTCCTCCCAATGAGACCTTTAATAATCAATACTTGTTTTCCTAGATGATTCCATGAAGGTGATATATTGCAATTGTATCAGAAACTGACCTTTCTATATTCTTATTGGCTCTTATTTACCCTATTGTCGGAGACGTGATTAAGGTAGGTATTGTTGAATAGCAACCAGCGAAATTAGTCAATTGTGTGCAATGTGGGGGTTTTGGTGGCTATATATTCCACATATTATCAATAATTTTCTATATGGACATATGCTTGCACTCCTCAACTTTTCTAGTTCACTTGATTTCTTGTTTTTGTTAGTGTATTCTTGTATATGTAAACAATCTTAAGCTTCTTCCACTATCAACTAGACTGTTGTAACAATAAATGAATGCCAATTTGTTCTAGAAAAACTAGAGATGAGAAAGGAGAGGATTCAATCTTAACATAGAAAAAGGAGCGAAATCAAAAATTTTCTTTCAATATATTTTGATCTACTTTAATAAATTAAGAACTGACCCTAGATCTTTTAATAATGTCTAAACTCTAAAATGTCTTTAAATACTTGCATAACTACCACACTTCCATATGGGAAGATTCTGCGGAGGCTGGTGCTGGCTGCAATAGTGTGGAGCATGTGGATAGAACCAAGGTAGTTAAGGCGTTGTGGCGAGGTCATGACAAAGGGACTCGCCATGCCATGACGAGACCATTTACAATTTTTTTTTAAAAATATATTAATATATATATTTTTAATTTATTAATTATTAATATATTTTTTTAATTTTTTACTAATTTTTAATTCATGTATTTTTTCTGCAGCAAGAAAAAAATTCAACTAATTAATCATGCATAGACAAATATCAATAAATAGAGAGCAAATATTAATTAGGCATAGGCATATTAGCCCACAAACAATTTTTGACTCCATGTGGCACACATGCTCACAGATTAATTTTTGGGATGAAAAACTGACCATCTAATGAATGATAATATTCTAATGATCTCAAGAACAATTGTGGGATAGATTGGAACAAAAAATGATCTCTGTTGTCCCCTCAAAGCAGTCAATGGGTTTAGTTGTACTTAGTAGAGAGCAAATATTAATCAGGCATGGGCATATTATCCCACAGTCAGTTTTTGACTCCATGTGGCACACATGCTCACAGATTAATTTTTGGGATGAAAAACTGACCATCTAATGAATGATAATATTCTAATGATCTCAAAAACAATTGTGGGAAAGATTGGAACAAAAAATGATCTCTGTTGTCCCCTCAAAGCAGTCAATGGGTTCAGCTGTACTTAGTTTCAAAAATCAAGCCACTGTAAATAAAAAAGATTTCAAAAAACAGAAAAAAAATAATATAAAAACAGAAAAAATATTTGTATATAGAATAAATTATGAAAAAAAACAGAAAAACACACAGAAAAAACAGGAAAAAAACAAAAAAACACAAAAAAGATCAAAAGAAAACAGAAAAATACACAGAAAAACAGAAAAACACAGAAAAATACACAGAAAAACAGAGAAAGCGGAGAGCAAGGGAGGCGAGAGAGAGAAAGATGAGAGATTGAGAGAAAAAAAAACACAGCCTGCGAGAGAAGAAAGGGAGGCGAGAGAGAAAGACAAGAAAAAAAAACTGTGTACCTGTTTTTTCACTGAGCAGAGGAGCCGAGGAGAGACTGAGGAGATGAGCTGAGTCGATGACCTCTTTTTTCGCTGCCCTAGAATCCCTTTTTATATGAGATTATAAGTTATTAAATGGTAACTTATAATTATATAAGTTACTGCTGATTTATATATATATAAAATATTATATATGGCGTCGCCATTTCAAAGGTTTCGCCATATCAGTTCATATGGCAAAATTCGTCGCCATTTGCCATGGCGACGCCTTGACTACCATGGATAGAAACGAAATAACAAAATTTTCAAAGGGAAATACCAGGTGTAACTCCATGATCGATCTCATAAGAAGGGTCTCTACATGAACACTATATCAAAGGCGTGTTCTAATATGTGTAATTGATGTAGGTCATGGTTGGAAAAGTGTTGTTTACTGCAAGGGAAGAATGAAGGATACATTGAAAATGGATGCCACTGCTGACTGGTAAAGTAAAACTGAATCTTGATGGAAGCTCCATGGGAAATTCAGGCCCAAGTGGTGTTGATGGTGTGATAACGAACAATGACGGTGTTTTGATCAAGGCCATTAGAGACCCCATCAAATGGAGTGCTCAACCTATGCGAAAACCAAAACACTATTGCAGGGATTGTAACTTTTGTTGATCTATGGCTTGAGACCGCCATTGTTAAAGGTGAGTAACTAAATGTATTAGGTGGGCTGCAGCTGGTCATGACTACCCATAGTGCTTAGCCAACGAGATGGCTAAACACTATCTACAATGTTTAGCCAATGAAATGGACTGAATTATTGAGTTAGTGCGACAATGCTTTTGAGTTTAGACATATTCATTGATGCAAACAAAAGCGATACCACAAATTAATGGCCTAGTTTTTTTTATAAAAAAACTACTAAAAAACTTGCAGGAAGATAGAAATCAGTCTTCCACGGTGGTTGATAAGAGATGCCCACTACAATCTCTCTACGAGTAATATCACAACATACTAATGTTAACTGCAACTAACTAGATAGCTTGAAAGCTCTAAAATAATATTAATCAATCCAAAATATGTAGAATTCGACAATTAAGAGCCTTTATATAGGCTTTACAAGTTGAAAATAAAGAATCCTAGTTCAAATAAGCTTTTTTAACAAAAAACTTATTTGAATCCAATTAAAATTCTCCACAAATAAAACAAAATCTTCAGCGATATGAAGACTATATCTATAATAAAACAGATGGACTGTACTAACTAGAGTAACTAATTATAAAAATAATAAAGGAGACTAAACTTAATTCAAATAAAAGTCCTAAAATTCGTCACTCTGCAATGCAACCTCTGAACACTGACATAACTTCTTCAATACTCATCAAAATTGTGTGTATCTTGGGTTGTTGGAAAGCTACTTTGATAACTTTTCAAATAAGACTAATTTCACATCAGTCTCATGTTGTTTGGTACTTGAATATAGGCCAAACTTAAAAATAAGGGGATTGCAATTTGAGCACTCTTTGACCTTTTGTTCAACGACTTTTCATCAATAGAATTTAGATTTCTCTTTTATTTCATCTTTTCTTCGAATGCTTTCATATTTTCTCCTCTTTTCTCTCTTTCTTTATCTTCAGCTAAGTTTGAGTTGCACTCGAGGCGGCCAATGTGGCTGTTCTTTTGGCAAAAAGGGAGTATTTGAATCGATGACGGCCTTTATTGATGAAATCGTTGTCGATTGAATCATCTCTACAATCCGCTGTTTAATTATTCTGTATTTGTTGTTTTTTGCTATATTCTTTTAAAATTTTAATGCTGTGTTACTGGGCATCTCGCTTGTACTGATTTTACCTTTAGTGCAATCTCTTCTGAGTTTTGATCTTCGTTCAAAAAAAAAAAAACTGCTACAACACCACACCTTGTCCATACTGGTAATGACTCATTAAATCGGTGAAATTGTATGTTCTTGAGAACTTAAGCGCATTGGAGAGATGTTCTTGAGAACTTAAGCGCGGGACAATGACCCTAAAATACGGAATATGATTTTTATGCAGATTTTACCGAAATTAAATAAAATTAAATCGAGCTTAATATCAAAACTATCTTAAATACCTTAGGGCTCAGAGAATTCAGTCCGATAAATCACACGAGATCCAGTTAGGGTCTAGTTCGATGCGCAAGGATGTTTAAAGTTGAGGCGAGATCGGCCTAGAGATTGGACTTTAGCTTTTCCCAGGTTTAGGCGCTCGTCTTCAGTCCGATGTAGATTCACGAATTCTAAGTTGAGTTGTGAAAGGGAATTAGAGTTTGTAAAAGGCTTATGACTTTTAGGTCAATTTATGGTTTGGAAAAGGTGTTGGCTTTGTGGGGTTTAGGGTTTCAAAAGGGTTTAGGGTTTTGGGGATTACAAGGAAGAAATTAGGCTATGATTTAGAGAAGCATGCAGATCAAAATTAGCAAATAGAATAGAGAAGATAACAATGGCTTTGGGAATCACTCCCTTGGCCTCACACCAAACCCATCTCAGGCAAAGATTACTCAAGTATAGAAGCATTCAAATAATCAATCAACTAATTAAAAGTCTTTACAAGCCTCAATATATAGGCTACCAATAACTAATTCCGAAAATAAAAGAATCCTAATACTAATAAAACAAAAAAAGGCAGTTTCCGCGTTAAATTAAAATTCCGTCGGCGGAAATCGACGTTGACGGCGCGCTGTGGTGTAGTGACAGCGTGCTGCGGCGCTGTTCTTTGTGTCATTTTCTCCTCTTTTTCCTCCGGACTTTCCCTACGCTTCCGACGCCAGTAAAACTGATGTGGTCCGAATCCAATGTCCATGTATGTGGCGTCCCAGTCAAGATGACTCCATAAGCATTTCAGCAAGTATCACTTGATAATTGACACTATTTTGTACTAAAAAAAAGGTTGTAATCTTGATTGACAAGATTCAGTCACTGCTTTGTGTAAGCTTTTGACAACAATGTGTAGAGCGCACATGTTCTTGTCATTCATTTGTCTTATAGTTCAACCCTGTCAAATTTATCTCTCATGCTTCAAACATCATGCACACCCATTACTCAAAACAGGAATTAGTCACAAACTTCAAACCACTATGATCCTTCACTTGAATAATCACCATCTTTTTTGTATTATTAATCACCCAGGACTCAACCTACATGGATCATAGATTGTCCTTTTTGGGTTTCATCATTTTCTTTGAGTTGGGAAGAACTCTACCGTAAGCTCACATGTCCATTGATATCCCTCCTAATCATTCATGGTTACTCCTGATATAAATCCTTTTTGTGGTGTTGATCAAATATTTGTTCATTCAATATGAGCTAGTTAAAGATAGGCTCCTTATCAACTATTGGTCCTATACTAAAATTTGATGTTCTTTATAGAATAGTTTTGGGATTTTTGCAGTTACCCCCCTAAGATATGTCCTATTTACACTCTGCCCCCCCCCCCCTGGCGTGCGCACACCTGCGTGTTTGGCCTATTCCTACTGTAGTCCCTGCCTTTGTGTTTCCTTTGCATTTTGCCCCCTACAGTGACGAATCAACCATTGACTATTGTAAAACTAAACTTTGACTGCTTTGAATCAAATGATGGAGATCATTTTACCCCATAATTTTCTACCCAATGAATCTTGAGGTCACGAGTCTACCATCAGACAGTCAGATTTTGATTTCATATGACAGTTAATATAAAAAGTGATCATGATCGTGGGTGTACATCAAACATGGTTCTCGGATGACTTTTCAATATATGTGCCATGTGAATCAAAATTTGACCGTCTGATGTAGATTCATGACCTCAAGATTCATTGGGTAGAAAATTATGGTGTAAAATGATCTCCATCATATGATTCCAAGCAGTCAAAGTTTAGTTTTATAATAGTCAACGGTTGATTCACACCGGCCAATGCAAAGGAAACACAAAGGTACAACATATCTTAGGGGGGTAAATCCAAAAATTCTAATAGTTTTACAAGGAATCAACTTATAATAAACAGGTTTATCATAAAAAAAAACTTATAAGAAACTGGTTTCAGGATTAAAGAATGGTTTTTGAAAATTCATAGGTTTTCCTCTGTTGAATTCTTCAATTTTGCTTGGTTACAAACTCTTTTCTTTTGATGTTCCACAAGTCATGTTAGACAATCAATCTTCTTTTGCTACTCTTGGATCAAATTGGAGATTTGTGCAAATTCACACTGATGCAAACCACGACTTCCTTAGCCATTAGAAAGAGAAGTAGACGAGCTAGAAGAGTTAGAAATACACAATCGAAAGGTAAAAGAGAAGAGTTGGTATTAGATACCCGATCCGAGCATCAAAAGCGTACATCCATTGATTTGTGTGCTCATAAATTACTGTGCACCTCCAAAGCTTGACCATTTTGGCAAAACCATTGTCGGTGCTCGGGTTGGGTTCCTAACCTCAAAAGAGAGAGCATCTGACGGGGAACGACAAAAATAAAAATAAAATTTACTATTCACGATGAATAGTGACGGACGTCCGTGATGAACAGTGACGGACGTCCGTGATGAACAGTGACGGACGTCCGTGATTTTGCTCCCTCACTGTCCGTAGGTCATGGACGTCCGTGAGGCAGAACGGACGTCCGTGGGCGTCGTGACGGGGTTTTCTAAATATTGCGGAAATTGCCTATTTTAGTGTTTTATTAGTATTAGGACTCTTTATTTCGAATTTTAACTATTGGTAGCCTATATATAGAGGCTTGTAAAGACTTTTTAGTTAGTTTTTGATTATTGAATGAAAAGAGAGTTGCTTTTGTGCAAACCCTAGAGAGCTTATGAAGAGTTTTCAACTGAGGGAGTAAATCCTTCAAACCTTGAGGAGTGAGCAATCGTTTCTCGTGTGACTTGGTGCGAAGCCGACGTACAGCCGTGGTGTGAAGCTTCGGAAAATCCTTGGCGTGAAGCCTTAGAATCTATTCTTTTATTTTATCTTTTCTCTAGTTATTGTCAGGTATTATCCTTCTTTAATTTCATTGATAAAAACCTAAAATCTCAAGTTTTTTTTTTTCCTTTTATCAAAATTATTTGAAGCCCTATTTCATTTAAAATCCCCGAGGAGTCAAGAGGTGATATTGCGATTGTCGAATGATGCCCTAAACTAGAACGAATCTTGAGTTCCCTCATTGGAGCTGTTTTTCTAGATCGGGAAATTTTTACGCATGCGACGCTAAAATGGATTAATCTAATTGTTTTATTAATTTCATTGAATTAATTTTATGTGTTGCTTGATTTTGAATATTTCCGCTATTCAATTCATTCTAAAAGTTAATCCCGCATCACATATTAGGATTTTAGCGTTTGTCCCGCGTCAGCATCTCTCTATTTTAAATTAAATTTTTTTAATAATAATAAATTTTTGATAATTTCTCTTTTATCTATATAAAACATATAAGCCTAACTGAAAAATAAAAGGTAAAATGCTTTACACTAATATTAGCCTAACTTACGATGTATAACTCAAATGACTCACCCTATTAACATCCTAAAGAGAGAAAAAATCTTAAGAGAGCTAAATTTTCATATTGGAGTATTGGAATTTGTAAGTCAGCAAACAGAAGAAGTACTGATCATTCCATGATCCTGCAAAACCCTCTACCTTGTCCATATCTTTGCTTAACACTTTTTGTAGGCTAAATGGAAAGGTAATATGATATGCGTTCAAAGGATAATAGTTTTGTGACATTTTGATGCCATTGAATGCTAAAAAACAGGCCAATATCATGAGTGACGAAAAATGGGCACAAATATGATTTTTGTAATGAATTTCAACAAACAAACTAAATGAGCCTTGCCATGTATACCCCTGGCTTGCATTGTTTTTTGAACATCTGATCTCATGGTAACAAAATTCTTCGATTTTTTCAATAAGTATCGTTTAAATTGTGAAGTTTTGCTCAAACTCATTTTTTCATTATTTGATCACGACTTATAAAAAAATTCTCATATTTTTTTCTATTTTTTTCCGAAGTGTGAAATTGCAAATATTCCATGTTGATCACAATTTTTTCATGAAGTGTAATATTCATTATTATGATTAAGTTCAGGCTGTTTTTTTCTGTCGAAACGATCCTCATTACCTATGAAAAATAGGTATGAGTTTCCATGTTTTTAACTTTGGGACTGTACATTTTGGATCCCTTGATCAACCAGTTGATGTGAAGTTCTCTAAAATGAGCAAAACTTGACATTTTGTAAAGTTATAAAGGTGAAAAAGATCATGCTCATATTTGCCAATCGGACCGATGAAGACCAATAAAACTCTACAATTTTATTTTGATGACCTCTGAATTTATTTCGTTGAAACTCTTAAAAAAATTGACAAATTAATGAAAATTAAGGAAAGAAGTATGGAAAAATAGAAATTGATAATACAACAGGTTTATAGCATAAAATGTGTAATTAATACACTTTACAGAAGTACAAAAAATCTGCATTAGATTGATACCTTGATACACGTGCCTGTTGTGTCACTTTGTCTGAAAAAACAGCATGCATTAGCAATACATTTTGTATGATATTTTATCCTTGTGATGAATGTTTTATTCTTAAATTTAAATAGCAGTCATTGACATTATGCTTATCATCACCTCCTGCTATTGTACTTCTTCTAACTAATTACTTTTCTTATTATTTACAGAATTAATGATTTTGAGTTTACGCGAGAGTGCGCCATATTTGATCTCTTGGATATTGGTTTATATCACGGGTGGATAGTTGATCCCCAGGCATGCTTTCTAATAACCTAAAGTCTCTATATAATGTTTGGATTTACTTAAGCTTTTCGTCTTATTTAGGTCCACTAATTTATTTCTTGGTCTCCGTTGCAAGTCCCATTTTAGTGTGAACATGGCACCATTCGACGACATGGTTAATAATATAGCTTTCTTTTGGCCTTTTTTCTTGCCTCCACTGCCTATATCTTTTGGCACAAAATGGTAGTTGTAAGTGCTAAACAATTAAAATGTGCTACATTTTCAATTGATCATGTATCATATATTTAGCGTGTTCTTTATTTTGGGCCTCTAAACAAAAATATGAGGGGTAAGTTCGCTACTAAATGCTCATTGTATGATTAGCAGTTATGCCTTCAGGTTCCTTTGTTCAAGAACATGCTCTTTCTAAGCACCAAGAGTGGGTAAATTCTTATTGGGATACTACTTATATAATGAAGACGGGCATTTTCTTGTAAAGAAACATGATGCAGTCCAAGAAAGTGCAGGTTTGGAGCTGTCTTCAAGGCCAGGGCAGAGGTTGAAAGTAGGCTAGAATCATCTCAGAATTCACGGGTTTATGGGGCCATGAAAATAAGGATAAAAGAGGGAAGACATTAATACAAAGATGAGTTCTAAATTAAAGTTCCAGTGGGCCTTAAATAAAAAGGATAATTGGGCCTTAAGGGTGGCCAAGGGGATATGCCACGTGACCCAGCTGACCAAGATTAATAACCTCTTTAGTTTGAGTCACATGACAGGATTCACGAAATTCTGTTCTCGTGAATCCCAAATCCCAAATTGTTTTATTTCATTGAGATTCACAAGATTTCTTTGAAGTAGGAGATAAGTTTTAAGAAGTTTCTTCTTATGTGCTATTTAGAGTCCAAGTAATAATAGGAAACTTAATTAGAAATAGAATAGGAAGGTTTTTTTTCTCCTTCTCTCATTATATAATGTAAAACTGCTGAGACATTGAGTTTGGTCTGGATCAATTTTTGTGAAGTTTTCTTTTGAGAAAAAAATAGAGACAATCGAGAGTTTTGGCTCCACTTTCTGCTGGGGCTTTTGAGCTTTGATTTACTGCTGTTAACCATGTCTCTTTAGACTGTCATGGCTGGTTGGATACTGAGACTTTTCAGTCCAGTTTTCTTGATATTAAATCCACGCTTAATCTATGGCGGATCGAAAGTTTTTTGTTTTGTTTTTGATGCTGCAAGGTTTGAGCATCTATATTTTGTGTTTTGGTGGGTTCTGATTGCTGCTGCTTGAACATAACCTATATAGTTCTGTCTGATCATTTCTGCATATAATTCGTGGGAAATGTGATCATATAACTGCTGTGAATCTTTGTTGCTGTTCAGATTTAGCATCACTACAGTAACAGATGCGTTCCAAATAATTTATATATTTAAATTTACATTACCTAGCAGTTTGGGTACGATTCTCACTTCAAATTCCTATGAGATTAGGCTCAATTTCTGCACAGATTCCAGGGCAGATTACATTGTTATAGCAGCATATTTTAATAAATATTGGACAGACCTGCAGTTATTATAACTGTGGTTGTAACCGAATTTTAACACAGAAACCTGAAATTAAATCCTTTAAATTTGGGCTGTTTGACCGTGTTTGACACCATGTAATTTTCAAGTAGTTTTCATCTACTAACCTAATTTATAGTATTGCAGACTGTGGTCTGCATTAATTGGTATCAAAGTTGCGCCTGAATTGGGTTCCGTTACCGATATATGGCACCTGATCTGCATCAATTTGTATTAGAGTGGGTTTTTTCCATGGGAAAATGCATTATTGGTATCTTGGCTTGTGATAAGTTGTCACCAAGGATCAAATCTCTATCAATCTCACAACTACATCGATTAGAGCATGAATTTCAGAGTGTTTTTAGAAGATTGAATTTGGACTGTGTATTACACATGTCCGTAAAAGAAGGGTTTCGGAAGCACCGATCGAAGTGGTCAAACCTCAACCCATGAGGAGGCACGCGAAGGTGACGTGCATGCCTTTGAAGCCGTCATTCTTCATGGCGGAGTTCAAACATGAAGATTCAATCAAAGAAAAGACTTAAACAAGTTATTGAAGAAGATGAATTTTTAGATCTTGATCTGAGTAAAGATCAACAATGGTTAGATCTTGATTCGAGTGAAGATCAATTGCTGAATATTAACTTGATCATAAATCAATGGCTACATTTCAATCTAGAAGAAGATAAGGAAGCCGTCAAAGTCCTAGATCAAACTCCAATCAGTGATCAAGGGTCCGATGAAACATCCAACAATGAGAAGACTTCATCATATTAAAGATCAATGGTCTAATGGGAATTTCTACAACGAAAAAGCGAAGAATGGTCATCTTGTCGAAAATCAACAGTTCGATGGCGATCTTGATGGTGGAATTGTGTCGGATTACCATCTCAACCATATCCAATGGTTCATTGGGAATCCTAACCATACATTTGGGTCAACTCAGTTAATCATTTTGTCAACATTCTGATGATAGTCTGTACGAGATGGATGAAGCAGATCAAAGCTACCTTGGTGAGCGTGCATGGCTCGCAAAGGGAAATTCGTTGGATCGGTTTTTTCTCCACCATGGGAGCATATGAAGCCTTCGAGCGAGAGCCAAAGACGAAGAAAAAGAGAAGTTCAAAGAAAAGCATGGAGAAGAACGGAGAAAGTTGAAGAGGATGAAGCGACAGTAAATTGGAAGACGCGATATGAAGTTGTGTGCGAGATGTAAGAGGACAACTCGTTGGAATGGAGTTCTCTCCAACCTGGGGAGGATGATGCATTCCAAGAAAGGGCAGGTTTAGATCTATCTTGAAGGCCAGTGCAGAGGTTGAAAGTGGGCTGGAATCATCTCAGAATTCACGAATTTAAGGGTTCAGAAAATAAGATAAAAGGGGCTAGGAATTAATACAAAGATGGGTTCTAAATTAAAGACCGAACGGGCCTTAAATAAGAAGTCCAAGTGGGCCTTAAGGGTGGCCAACGGGATAGGCCACATGACTACTAAAAGTGGCCACATGACCCAGCTGAACGAGATTAATAATCTCGTTAGCTTAGGTCACGTGATCGTGTGACAGGGTTCACGAGAATTCCATTCTCGTGATTCCCAAATCTGAAATTTTCGTATTTTATGAGATTCCTAGAAGTAGGACATAAGTTTTAAAATGTTTCCTTTTATGTACTACTTAAAGTATAGGAAACTTAATTAAAAATAAAATAGAATTTTTTCTGTCTTTCTTTCTTTCATTATGTAATGTAAAACTGCCGAAACATTTAGTTTGGCATGAAGGTCGAGAGTTTTGACTCCACTTCTCTGCTGGGCCTTTTGAGCTTTGATCTACTGCCACGAACCATGTCTTTTTAAACTGTCATGGCTGGTTGGATAGTGGTATTTTTCAGTCCAATTTTCTTGATGTTAAATCTGAACTTAGCCTGTGGCTGATCGAGAGTTTTTTTTATACTGTTTGATGTCATGAGAAAAGGGAATATTAATGTAATGTGTTTGCAAAAGACCAAGTGGAAAGGAGAGAAGGCTAAGGACCTGGGAGATGAGTTTAATCTTTACTACTCAGGGAAGAATAACTCTCACAATGGGGTAAACATTGTAGTTGATGGAGATTTGAAGGATAAGATTGTGGAGGTCAAGAGGAAGAATGATCAGATTATGATAGTTAAAATCATTTTGGATTAGAAAATTGTAAATGTTATTAATGCATATGCGCCCCAAGTTGGATTGTGTGAAAACGTGAAACAAGAATTTTGGTAATCAATGGATGAACTAGTAGAAGGCATACCCAATAGTGAAATGTAGTGATTGGAGGGGATTTTAATGGACACGTAGGGAGCAAGGATCAAAATTTCGGCTGAAACGACCGAAATTTCGGTCATATTTTGTATGGGACTCAAATTTTCGGTCGAAAATTCGGCCAAATTATCAGTTTTCGGCCGAAATTTCAGTTCTAATTTTCGGTTTCGGTCATTCCCAAAACCGAAATTTTCGCCGATATTTTGATCCTTGGTAGGTAGGGTGGGAAACATATATGAAAGGCTACATGGAGGATATGGTTTTGACGAAAAGCAATGAGATAGGGTAGCTATCCTTAGTGATGCAGTGGCTTTAGACTAGGCAATAACAAATACATTTTTAAGAAGATAGATGAGCATCTTATAACTTTCAAGAGTGGAGCAAATAGAACCTAAATTGATTATTTCTTATTAAGGTGAAGAGAGTGGACAAACTGCAAGGATTGCAAGGTTATCCCATGAGAGAGCCTTACAACGCAACATAGATTAATAGTTTTGGATGTTCCGAATTTCTGATCAAGAACCAAGTGACGAAAAAAGACGAAGGATCCCCAAAAATAAAATGGTGGGAATTAAAAGGAGAGAAAATGAAAATTTCAAAGGGAAAATGAGCGACAAGAAGTATAGTTCCAAAAAGGTGATCCAAATGAGGAATGGAAAAATGGCACTATGCCTTAAACAAGTTCCTAAGGAGGTGCTTGGGGAATCTAAAGGAAGAAAAGGTGTACAAAAGGAAACTTGATCGTGGAATACTGACATTCAAAAGGCAATTGCTGAGAAGAGGAAGTGTTTTAAAGAATGGCACAAAACAAGAAGTACAGATAATCTTGAAAGATATAAAATCTTGCCAAAAAAGAGGAGCTAAGAAAGTCGTGAGTTACGTTAAGTATGAAGCGTACGACAATTTATATATTAGGTTGGGAACAAAAGAAGGAGAGAGAAATCTATAAACTAGAGATCTCGACCAAGTAAGGTGCATTAGGGATGAAGATCAAAGGGCCTTGATAAAAGAGGATGAGATAAAAAATGGATGGCAAAAATACTTTAAAAATTTATTAAACAAATAATATGTGAAAGAAATGAATGAAAAAGAGGAACTAAACCAAGGGATGATCAATGATAGCGAAGATGAAGAAAAGAAAGGCATTGGGACCAGATGGGATACCTATAGAAGTATGGATTGTGTTAGGAGATAATGGGTTGAACTGGTTGACTAAATTATTCAATAAGTTATAAAACAAAGAAATGCCTGCGGAATGGAGGAAGAACATTGTGGTCCCTTTCTATAAGAACAAAGAAGACATTCAAGATTGTGCCAACTATCGAGGCATTAAGCTAAGGAGTCTGACTATGAATCTTTGGGGGAGAATAGTTGAACAACAACTATGACGAGAATCAAATGTATCAAAGAACTAGTTTGAATTTATGCCAGGAAGATCAACAACGAAGCTATTTTCTTATTAAGGCAACTCATGGAGAAGTTTAGAGAGAGAAGGAAAACCTTCATATGGCCTTTATTGATTTAGAGAAGGCTTATGATAGTGTCGAGACAAATAATATGATGGGCGCTAAGGAAGAAATGCATCCCAAATTTATATATTGAGATTATCTGAGACATGTATGACAATGCAGTAACTAATGTAAGAACGACGTGCAGAGGGACGAGTGAGTATCCTGTCGGAGTTGGGTTGCATCAAGGATCTGTTTTGTTTGTTTTGGTTATGGATGTATTGACCATAGATATACAAGAAGAGATCTTGTGGTGCATGTTACTTGCAGATGACATAGTCCCAAAAAAGGAGAGAAATAATTGGTATGTTGGAATTAGGGTTGTGTAGAAAACCGACCAAACCAGCCCGATTGATCGAAACCAACCGAAATTTCGGTTCGGTTTTGGTTTTGGAAAAGTGGCTTATCGGGTTATCGATTCGGTTTCGGTTTTGACGTAAAACCCGAAATTGAACAGATAAGAAACCGATAATAGGGTATTACTTAGGTGCATACAAAAATAGGTTTTCCTTTGAAAAAAATAATAATAGCGTTCACCTAAGTAATAAGTATTATTTTCCGTTTTTTACAAATAATAGGTATTATTTGTAAAAAGGAAATTTTACAAATAATAGGGTTTACCTTTTTTACAAATAATCGGTATTATTTGTAAAAAGGAAATTTAACAACTAATAGGTATTATTTGTAATTTTTTTAAAAAAAATTTTACAAATAAAAAACTGAGGTTTAGAAATCGAAAACCGACCGAACCGATAATTATCGGTTCGGTTTCGGTTTAGCATGAAAGCCGACTTGAACCAACGCAATAACACCCCTAGCTGGAATTATGGAGAAAAGCTTTGGAGTCAAGGGGTTTGAAAATTAGTAGAACAAAGACAAAATACATGGAGTGCAAATTTAGTCTAGAGGAGGATTTAGTCAAAATAGAAAATCATTTGGTTGCGCATTGCCATGAATTTTGCTACTTAGGCTCTACTTTACAATCAAATGGTGAATTTGAAGAGGATGTCTCAAATAGGATTAATAGGTTGGATGAAATGGAGTTTTGTTGCACGAAGCGGGCGCGGGTAAATGGCAATTTTTAAAAATCCGGGAAACAAGAGCGCCTATATATATATATATGTATATGGGTAATGATCACCTGACTCGAGTCAAGCATGACTCGAGCAGGTGATTGTCAAATCACGCCACAGTCAACGTTTGACCACGATATGACGGTCACCTTCTCGATTCACGCATGACTCGAGTGTGACTCGAGTTAGGTGATCATTACCCTATACATATATAATTTTTATTTTTTCAACAAATTCAATTTGACATAACACATGCCACACGCACGCACAACATATAATTATAACTACATGTACACAATCACAGCTCATGAGACCCATTTAAATGCTAGCAGCTATCACTGTCCTTGTCAACTAATTATTTAAGTTTTCGATTAGTTAAAATATGAAAAATGGGGAGAGAGGCATTAGTCTTTAGTTTCGTAGGTCCCAAGAGAATATATATTTTAAAAGGGTTCTTGTATTGCAACCAAATGAGCATTAAGAGAGTTTTTCCACCCTTTGACTGCATTGAATTAGACGATGGAGATCACTTATCGCCCAAATCTTCCACATAATAAATCTTGAGAGCTTGGCCCACATATCAGACGGTTAGATGCTGATTCCACTTGGAAAACATCCCCAAAATGACCTGAGAATTTTTCTCATGATACGCCATGGACATGGTCACTTTTTGGTGATCTTGCCTCGTGGAATGAACATCCGACCGTAAGATAAATGGGACCTGATCTCGAGATCTGTCTTTTGGAGGATTGAAACTTAAAATGATCATCATCTGATTCAAGGCAGTCATTGGATCTCACGGTGAAAATCTTGGGTACACGTAAAAAAAAAATCGGTTGCAAATATCGGAAGTAACCAAATCTTTATAAAATTTGAATGGGTGTTAATTTTAAAATCCTATTATAGGATTTTGAAATATAAGCCCCTAACTTTAAAAAAGTTTCTTTATTATAAAGCAAGGGGTATCAGTTTTAAAAACCTAACTTTTTGGGTTTTAAAAACTAATACCTTCGTACTTATTATACAGAGAGAGAGGACAGAGGAGAGACGAATCATAAGAGAGGAGGGAGGGAGCAAGAAGAAAGAAAGAAGAAGAAGAAGAGGAAGAAAGAAGAAAAGAAATAGTTGCAAAAGAGGTATGTTTAGGGGTTTTAGTTTCCTTTATTCCCTATGATTTTGTTTTCATTTTTTCAATTTCTGATTTTTCTGCTAGAAAATATAAATATATATATTTTTTTCTTATGCAAATTGCTTGTGTGTATAAGCAAACACCAAATAAAAAGCTTATATTTTTTTTCTAACACACGAAAGGATGAAACACGGTTCCTACTGTTTAGGAACCGAATTTCCTACACGGGTCCGTTTCCGAAACGGGGATCTGACCTCCCCCCAAGAAACGTGCATGGGTTTGCAAGGTTCCTACTTCTAAGAATTGGAGGCAAACTAGTGGATTATTGTGTGATCCAAGAGTTCCACTTGGATTGAAGGGACATTTTTATAAGACAATGGGTAGACCTGCCATATTATATGGTTCATAATATTGGGCTACAATAAAGTGACAAGACGATAGAGGACATGTGGTTCGAGATGCATATGCTGAGATGGATGTGTAAAGTAACAATAAAGGATAAAATACGAAATGAGTGCGTAAGAAAAAATTTGAGAGGCACCTATAAGGAAAAAATTTCTTGAGGGTCGCTTGAGGTGGTTTGGACATGTTTCATTGGAGGCTAGAAGCATACCTTGTACAAAGGGTTAAGATTTTCCAAGCACAAAGGACATAGGAGAAGAGGAAGACCAGTGAAGGCCTGGATGAAAGCTGTGAGAAGGGATATGAAGGATTACGAAGTTGCAGAAGCTTAGCGCTAATCAGAAATGAATGGACAAATCAGACTCACAAAACCTACCCCAAATAGATGGGATAAGGCTATGATGATAATCTACCTAGCAGCTTGGATACAGTTTTCACTGCAAATTCCTGCTAGATTAGGCTGAGGTTCTGCACAGATTCCTGGGCAGATTTACAGTGTTATTGCTGTATTTATATAAATATTGGACAGATGTACAGTTATTATAACTGTGGTTATAACTTATTTTAACAGAGAAACCTGAAATTAACATAGGAGAAGAGGAAGACCAGTGAAGTCCTGGATGGAAGCCGTGAGAAGGGATATGAAGGATTACGAAGTTACAGAAAGCTTAGCGCTAATCAGAAATGAATGGACAAATCGGATTCGCAAAGCCGACCCCAAATAGATGGGATAAGGCTATGATGATAATCTACCTAGCAGCTTGGATACAGTTTTCACTGCAAATTCCTGGTAGATTAGGCTGAGGTTCTGCACAGATTCCTGGGCAGATTTACAGTGTTATTACTGTATTTATATAAATATTGGACAGATGTACAGTTATTATAACTGTGGTTATAACTTATTTTAACAGACACCTGAAATTAACTACTGGAAAATGGGCTGTTTGATTGTATTTTGACACTGTGAGACAGAATTTCTGCATTAATTGGTATCAGAGTTGCACCTGAATTGGGTTATGTTATAGATATATGGCATCTGATCTTCATTCAAACGTAACTTGGCTGGGGCCTGGGGCTGTTTCACGGCTGTGATCATACTAAATACAAACACTAGCCATATCGTGATGCTTGGAAACTATCCATCCTTGCACTCCTTACTGATGAAGGAATTCCTAAACATCTTATATGATGTCCTTTGGATAATAAAAGACTTGTAGAGACGGAACAACTTATGCCTGAGTTTCTAAGTTCTTGCAGAAAAGCATGCAAATGAGTTGTGTTTAGACACGTGGTTAGGAAATTCAATAAACCAGAAGGAACAAATTTTAGCATAATTGATCCAGTGCTTGGTTCACGGTCAAGTGACATTGAGTTTGCATCATGGCTAAAGTTTTCCTTGGATTGGTGGGAGACTCATGTTTTCTAGGGATCGCGCTCTGAGCTGTCTGTGAGGCTCAAGGGAGTAGATTGATTCTTATCTCTCTAAACAATTAGTTTGTGAGGCTTGATCCTTTGTCAACACCATTACACGGATTTCCAGGTTTCACTTGATTTGTCGCAGCCTCAATGCTCTTTTCAGGCAAAAAATATGTAAAAAGGAAGTAAATTTTATTCTCAAGGAATTATATTTGTATAATGTGCGTAGGCTGGGGTAAACATTAATGGAATAGTCAAACCTAACTAAGGTTTAAATGCTTGAAGTTTATGGCTGTATTGGGCCTATTGGCCAACTTTTGCAACCAACAAGTGTTGGTATAAGCAATTCAATGTATCTGTTCTTATTTTTTTGAGAAAAAAAAATGAAATCCTATTTTTAAATATAAATTTTATATTTTTGTATGCATACATATAATTAGGTGTTTTTTGATCGATTGTAAATTAGCTATTTCTCTATGCAAATAATCACTACGAATCTACAATGAGGTTTAGTTAATACTTCAATAGTACATTAGTGAATAGTTTAGTATATTGACTGTTTTTACTAATAATGAAAATAAATATAACACGCCAATGTAAATGAAGTAATGAACTATGTGTGATTGTGCATTTTGATGATTTGGTGTGTAAATAATCATGATTCATGAATGATATACTATACAAGCATACATCATACAATTGTAAATTAATTGCAACTTTACGACGACAAAAACTTTTCCTTTCCAATTTGTTTTTTGCTCAACTTAGGTACCATTTTGATGCATAATCATAATGTTGATTGTAAAATGCTGTTGCATAGATTACAGATGTTAGTAAATGTTACCTATTTTGCTCAACAAATATAAAATTAATAGGTTAACCAAACACACAGTTAATTAATTGGGATAAATGGGGCGCAACTGCCCCATTACAAATTGGAGCGAGACCGCCACACTTTTAAGCCCACATGTCACAAATATTTTCTTGTTAAGCTTGGACACGAGAGCAGGGAGGATGATTTAGTCATAATAGAAAACTATTGGTGGCATATTGTGATAGATTTCGATATCTCAGCTCTACTATATAATTAAATGTTGTGTTTAAGGAGGACATAGGATCACTGTAAGGTGGAGCGCAGTGGAGACAAGTGAGTGGTGTGTACTGCAATCAGCTAGTGCCATTTTAATTAAAGAGATGCTTTTAAGACCATATTACTTTTGGTGGAGGCAGCAATAATTTTTCCGAGGAGCAGTCCTTGTGAATCACCTAGAATACCTTGGAAATGGAACTTTTGTGGCTTGACTTCTAAAGTTTTTGTAAAACTCTAATGTTTGATCATCGATTCCAAATGGAAAAGGAATCAATGGATACTTTCTTGTTAATCTTGTTACGCTACTTTCTGCTGAGATTTCATAATATTTGGAAGGTTCACCTTGATCACCCTGTTATCAATTGTTTGATTGATTGTGTATGGTGAGGGTCTTCTTGTGCCTTGGCTTCATATAAGCCAATTGCATGAGAAGTAAAAAGGTAGCATTTTCTTTATATGTTTGATCAAGGATAGTTCATTATTAATCAAAATTTTGAAAAAATTCTCCAAATAGGTGATCCGCCAAATTTTTTATCGGATATTCGCTTGATTCGTTGATGGCCCAAAATTTTCTGAATATTTATCACTGTGATAATTGCTTTAATCATACTTCATATTATGTTTTTATGATTGTGAATTGTTAATGCATGCTCATTATGTAATAAACTTATTTTATTATTAAATGGTTTTTAACTTTAAATAGGTTAACATATATTTTTGTACATTTTAATAATTTATTATTATTTTTATAATTTCAATTTTTTTTCCTAAATTTCGCCTGAAATTTTCAGAATTAAACAGGGACTGACACCCACCGAATGATTGCCCAATCTGAACTTGGTTATTATGTCTCTAATGATAGTTTTAATTTGGCTGGTTCATTTCTTCGGCGATTTCAGCTTTTTTGGGTTGTAAGAAATATAGAGTTCATAAAGGGCACAATTGTTGCTGCTTTTTTTTGTTCACAGTATCTAGTAAATATGCTTATTCTTTAGGTTACTCTAAATAGAATTTACTTCTAGCATCGACTGATTTTACATTCCAGTATCCTCTATATTTAGCTCACTCATGGTAATTTTTTCACATATCATCAGGATATTGATACTGCAGCTGCAGTTGGGTTGAAGTCTTATAATACTCTCACAGCTGAGCTTGTTGCCCTTGAACCAAGGAATCTAGTGGGTGAAGACGAGAGTACCCTTGAAGAAGATAGTGTTGATTTTGCTGCTGCAACGACTGCAACTTTAGGAGTTCCATCCCCATGCCTTTCAAGAGGTCGATCTTTTGATGATCCTCCAGTTTCAGTCTCTTGTGATCAACGAGAAAGGAAGGGAGACATAATGGAAGCAGAGGAATTAATGAGAGCCTTGATATTGTCTAAAGTTGAAACTTCAATTTCAGCAGATGAGTCTCTGTCACCTGGCACAAATTTGAGTAATTTATCTACAAGTTCAGTTGAAAGTCCTCTTGTCAAGAGTTCCAGATCTGGAGTTGGAGATCCTTTAAAGTTGCACACAGTTGATGAATATCAAATATCCCATCAGCCAGATCCATTTGTGTCACAGGATTGCAATGAATCTAGCGGTTGGAACCATGATGGGTTATCTTCAGAAATTATTTCACATGACAATGGTACATCTTTGTCCAAGATTGCTGCCAGAAATCACCTTGATGATTCAATTTCTAAAGAATATGGAGATTCAATTTCGAGTGATTTGCCAGAGAACGGAAGCAATACATTGGTCCATAATCAAACGACACCTTTCTATTTTCCAGAAACACACGGTTCTACAGCACGCTATGCTTACAAGGACCAAATGCATGGTTCACTGGGGGATCAACCAGCTCTACATACATGCCTGGAAGATAATTCTGAATCTTTAACTCATCTTACACCTACCGATAACGTTAGTGATTGTGACTCAACACCCGTTTCTGGCCCAGTTGTACCAAATACTGGTTCTCCCTCCTCTGATGGTGGAAGAGAGCTTCTAGATATCCCTAGTGGTGTCAGTTCTAGCCTAGAAGGTAGTGAGCCCATATATGAAGGAGAGGAACGGATACTTGATTCAGGACATTCAAATTATGAAAATCGAGAGCCTCTGTATGAAGGTGAGATGATACTAGCTGAACAAGCTGATAGAGGGGCAGAAGGAGATACTTCTAGTATACATCCAAAAGATGAAATCACTCAACAACAGTGTAAGGAGATATCTAGTTTAGATTGACATTCAACGCATGTTAGAGTGGCAGTTAATCGAAGCACTTTTTATATTCATTTTTTATTTTTCACTTTTATTTTCTTCAGGGGAATTGATCCAGAACTTTTTGAAAAACAATGCAAGCCAGTTGACCATATATGGGTATATTAGTTTCTATTTTTCTTTGCAGCTTTCTACTCCACTCTGGAGCCTCTTCCATTATTTGTGCTTGCTTTAATGGATCCTATTATGTTGAACTTTTAACTTTTGCAGCCTTTTTTGCCTACAAGAAGGTCTGAAGGAACGTGAACTCTGTGTATTTTTCCGTAATAATCACTTCAGTACCATGTTCAAGGTCAGTTGCAGTTTCTCATTCTTGTTTCTTCTCGTTCAGGATTTTCCTTGTCCCATTGACAACAATGTTGTGACAATGAAATAAAACAAACGTAAACAACTCAGAAATTTTCAGTTTTCCAGAGTTCCAAATATCCCACAATGTAAGGTTGCAGGATGCTCACATATATCCTACTGTTCTTTTGCAGTTCAATGGCGAACTCTATCTCTTAGTTACGGACCAAGGTTATATAAACCAGCCTGATTTGGTATGGGAAAAGTTAAATGAGGTATGGTTTTGTTTCTTGGGTATTTCTATGTTAGGGGCGTGCTGAGACGGATCTGAAAGTTACGTCCTGACATCAAATGCTTTGATCTTTGCTTTTCCCTTTCTCTGGTTGCAATCCAGGCCCACCTTAATTTATTTGTTGATTTGTTCTCATCCTTTGGATCTCAACAAAAAGTGATGATTATGATTTGCAGTGATCATTCTGACTTGTTTATTAGATAGACATTTTACATAAAGTGAGGATTTGAGATTTCATATAATTTTTTGCCTGTAGTTTGATCTCTCAATCGTAATGCTCCGTAATTTTCAGGTCAATGGAGATACAGTGTTTATGACCGGTAATTTTAAGGATTTTAAGGCTGAAAATCAAGTTAATGATCAATGGGATGAGCAAAATGCCATGACCAGTACTGCGGTGTGTATCTTTTGAATTCAATTGGCATAAATTCATTTCTTTTGTAAGTTTTCACTCCTGGAATCCATGAAATGTAGCTAATGATAGTTTTTGTGGCTCAGGACTATCTCGCCAGCATTGACAATACAAGTTCAGAAGGGTCAACTTTGAAGTATATTCTCTTTACTTATTGTTTAATTCTCTAGAAATTTGATTTATACAAGTTAGTAGTGATCTGGAGAATTTACTGATGCTCCTAGGTAGAAAATAATGATGAGTTTGTATTGTATTAGATAGATATTCAAGTCAACATGCTGTGATTTACCTTATTTCATTGCCAATACTCTTTCCATTAACATATATATATATATATATATATATATATATATATAAGTATAATTTGGAGAAGCTGAAGCAGCATGGAAGTTTTGGCTAATTTATGAAATTCTAGTACATATATATGTATGTCGCGGCGATCCATGGGTTAAAATATCGGGTTACCGATACGTATCGTCCGAGCTCCAAAACGATACGTATCGGACGATACGTATCGGTACCGGTCTGTATCGGACGATACATTGAATGTATCGTTCGAGTCCAATACCGATACGTATCGTCCGATACGTATCGGTATCGGACGATATTTTGATCCATGCGGCGATCCCAACTTGTTAACTGGGAGTTGAACCTATCTTAGTAGTTTTTGTAAGAAGGTCAATGACTTGATATCGTCTTCTGACAAATGGAAACCTTATAAAACCTACACATAACTTAATAAAAAAAGGACAGTTATTCTCTTTATGCTTAATCTGTAGCGAGAAAACTAGATTTGCAGGAACTATTTTGCTGCTCTTCTAGGATGCCTAATTTTATCATAGACACAAAATTTGGTGGTGGATCTCCTATGCTATCATCCTTGGATATGGCCCAATCAAATCAGTTTACACAATTATTTTCCAAGAAAAAAATGATAGTAACAATATACCTCTCCCTAGGATTGACCTTAGACATCCCAAATTCAATACATTGCATTCATATATTGTTTTGAAGCTTCTTTATAAACTTTGTACCCTTGCAAAATGAGCGATAATTATGGCATGTGATATTAAGTAAGTCATTCGACACTCTAGTCTACCCTAAGTAAAAATGAGGGGAGATATTGGACTTGCAATCATAGATCAAAATCTTGGACGATATCGATATTATCGGTATCGGAGGCCACTGATCCAAGATACATTGGGCATGTATCGACGATACATACCCAATATATGTCAATATATTCAATATATCACCGATACATTCCATGTATTGCCGAAACATTCAATGTATTGACGACATGGGTTAAAATCTCGGAAAAACGATACGGATCGTCCAGCCCCAAAACCGATAGGTATCGGATGATGTCCGAAATTTTGGATTTTTGTATGAGAGGCACCGATACGGTACCTTGGATGTAGCATATCGGTGAGGTCCAAAACCGATACGTATCGTCCGATGCGTATCGGTATCGGATGATATTTTGACCCATGATCGGCGATACCCGATACATACATTTTGATCCATGCTTGCAATGCGGTAGATGGCACAAGGTAGCAATGATGACGAGTCAGTGTACTAGTCTTTAGTAAGCAATAACATAGCGTAATTGAAAGGTTGACAATGTTGGCAGGTTCAATCCCAGCTTACTCATAAAAAAGCAATAACATGAACAAATCACCCTTCATGTTGTTGATAAGTCCATAGTTTGTTCAGTAGAGTAGTCACACAAGGCTTGTATGCTTATTGTGCCAACATCATATAACACATCTAAGAATATTTCTTTTGCGAAGAAGTATGCCCCTTGGAAACATCTCAACTTCTTGAGATCTTTAATTTAAAACTTTTTTCAGAGTTGATCCTCAAAATAAGGTATAATTGACCCTTAAGGTATTACACCATCATTTTCTCCAAAACTTTTAATGCCTAGTGGGGCAATGTGTAGGCCTAATGTTGTGTAGTCAGTCCTTCAATGCTCTGTGGGGTTGTGTAACCGATCAGAAAGCAACATCCTGATCTCTTGTGGTGTGGATTTGGGCATTGGCATAGATTTCATGTTGTAGATTATAAGGTCTTGTGTAGGCCTACACCTATAGGAATTAGAAGGTTTGATGAGGTGAGAACACTTATGGGCAAATGATTGTCGTGGTTGAGTTTCAAAGGTGAGGCACCTTAGTGCACACTTATCAAAGTTAAGTACTGCGTGATGGGACGTACAAAGATTGTATTTAATTCTTGTGGGGCTTGTGGAGCTGCTTCATGAAATTTATATTCCTAGAGCTGGTCTGGATTGAAAGATATGAAAGCTCAACCCTTCGGGTTATTTCTAGATAAACTAATTGTATCTCAATCTCATTAGAAGGGTCTCCTTGACAATCCCTTCGGTTGGTATTTGGAATATCTTGGACCACTACTAGAGTTGTCTTTGCATGGAAGATGACACTTGATAAAATATGGACAATTGACCACTGCCAAAATAGAGGAATATTCATTCTCTATTGGTGCTCTATGTTATGCGAAAAGGACTTCGTTGACCACGTTCTCTAGCGTTGTTCATTAGTGTTGAAAGTTTGGGATTACTTTTTCAGAAAATTTGGATAGAATGGGGTTACTGGGTTAGACAAAGTTCGATTGTGACTTTCTATGGCGCTTGGAAGATGAGACTCATTCCTTGCCATCTTTCTAGGGGATGCACTCCCCATCAGGTATGCCTTGTACTAGTTCATCCATCAATTGCCAAACTTCACGTTTCACGTTTTCACACAATCCAACTTGTGGTTCATAAGCACTAATACTATTTAATAATTCTTTATCCAAAACGATTTTAACCATCATAATTCGATCACTCTTCCTCTTAACACCTTTACAATCTTTCAAATCTCGATCCACCACAATGCCTTGTGAGAGTTACTCTAAACTCATCTCTTGGGTCCTTAGCATTCTCCCTTTTCCACTTTGTCACTTGCAAGCACATTACGTTACTCTTCCTTCTTTTCATGACATCTATCGGCTCAGCACTCTTCCCAATTTACGTTCCTACATTCGAAGAAGCCATATGAAGCTTCTGGATTTTGCTGGCACACATCTCTGTTGATGTGGGTGCCCTAACCTACTAGCCAACCTTTGGCTACTTCTCACTACAACTGGGTTTTGTTGTAGTGCGTCGCTTACAAGGGACACCCATGGTCTCAAGATCTATGATGTAAAAGGCATTGTCGATAGATGATCTTCATTGTCTGAGTAAAAGTGAGCAGAGGCCATCTAATGTTTATCTGTGGTTGTTTCCATGGAGCTGTACTTAAAAAAATGAGTTAGTATACATAGATATCCTTTTATCGTCCCTATTCCTTGACATATGGAAATCATTAAGACGCGAAAGAAACTCTATATATTGAGGAATATTAAATTGTACATGAATTCTATACACAATTTCTAACAATAAAGCAAAGACTGAAATCCTTTTTATGGCACACAATCTACTTCTACCCATAAGCATTTTAATATGTGATTTTTCTTCAGGAGATGTATTCTTATTACATCTCACGTATGCATATTTTGTCATTTAATAATTTTTAATATACTAGTGAAGGGCACACACAGTGCTCGTGTGACGCATGAAAGGCTTGGTGTTTTTCTATTAATTTTTTTTATTATTATAATCAATAATCTAAAATATAATAAGAATAAATCTATAGAAGGTTGTTATACTCGAAACAACCTTGAAAAAATATAGGATCGGTTAGAAAGGTTCTTATATGAGAATAGAGTATGTCATGCAATTAGTTCATTTATATTATGTTAAGAAGAATATCTATTCGATGAATCATCCAAGATAATTAGCTGTGGATCTAGTTGGAAAAGCTTAGTCAAGTCAATGGTGGAATCTGTTATTACTTGTAACAGCTCTTACTTACACGAGAATATGACATGCAATTTAGTCATTTATATTATGTCAAAAGTATCAATTCAATGAATCTCTGAATATAATTAATAGTAGATCCAATCCTATCCATACGCCCCACTTCCATATGGGCAGAGACCGCTGTAGAGAATGAAGAGGAAGCAAAGG
This sequence comes from Chloranthus sessilifolius, assembly GCA_021018995.1. NCBI lineage: Eukaryota > Viridiplantae > Streptophyta > Magnoliopsida > Chloranthales > Chloranthaceae > Chloranthus > Chloranthus sessilifolius. The sequence goes on from CM037589.1 coordinate 22,257,590, forward strand.
AATACCTCTCAGCAGTGCTTCTCGAGGCTCCACTCAGTCAAATCTTTCCAACAAATTTACTTTTTGAGCATATGAGCCCTTATCGTGAGTTGAGTTTTTGAACAGTTGGATTGATTTTAAACTTTTTTGCGGCATTATAGGTAACAGTGGGATGACACGCCCCAGTATTCTCATTATATCTTATATATGGCTCCCCTTTGTAAAGTAGACATCTTGTCATTCAATATGCCTCGTTGTTTCCTTTGTTTAGTCAAACAATTCTCCTGGCAGATTGTGGTAATGGTTGTTTACGGATAATTCCTTGTTATGATTTTTACAGTTCTGATCTGCAACTGGCAATAGCGCTACAACAACAGGAGTTTGAACAGCAGCCTCAACGTCAACAACCACAGAGTCAACAGTCATCTGTTAGTAGCCGTCCGAGGCTTGTAACAGGTCCGCAGGTAAATGCTGGACTCTCTGAAATATATATATATGGGAAGCCAGTTCCCTAGGACATGGTCATAGGGTTGAACCCTATGACACAGCCAGTTGGGCACCATGTAGCATCCAATTAGAGGATCGGGTGTCATGGAAATTTTCCTAAGGTCGATCACGTACCATCTAAATTTTTTTTTATAAAAAAAGATGCTCTGGCACCGTTGAATATTGGGTCAAAGTTGGAAATATTCAATGCACCATGTATGTTGGACGAACCTCGATATTTGATCTGTGCTTTGAAGGGCAAATAAGTTCGATTTTTTTTTTCCTAAAACCCTAGGGGAACGCGTGAACCTTAGGAGAAACGGGTGTAATTTTTGGATTTGAGTGTCACATAGCAGCCCAAATAGACCACGTCGAAGGGTTCAAACCCAAAAACCATGTCCTAGGGAGCCATTTTCCATATATATATATATGTGTGTGTGTTGTTTTTTCTTAGATACTGAGTTTGCATTATGTATGTTACCTGTCTGCCTTTATTTCTTGATACACCGTAGTTCCTTAGGTAAACTTTAAATCCTAAACGTGTCATTTCTGTTCTACTTTGTTCCTTTAAAATAATATCCGCATCAGATCTTTTTCTATATTCCCAAGGGATTTTATTGAGTTTGGACAATTCAGAGAATGCATGTATGGTAGTTTTTAAGCTATACATCACCTGTTTCAATCTTCATCGTAATTCATTAGCGGAGATAATATCAGCATTGAACAATATCAACCATCAGATTTTTAGGTTTTTGTTATGTAGACTGTGAGGTCACTGTTTGATTATGTTTCAAAGGCACACAAATTACAATGTCCTCCCTCGTTGTTCAAAGAATACCTGTTTCAAATGAAATTTTCTATGGAACTCTACATCAGTGAACAAATGATTGATGAATATTTTTCTAATGAGTTGCACTATATCATCACCTTCATACCCCTCTTCCACGTTAGACATGTGTAACTTGGTCTAGCCTCACATTGATTTTTTTCAACACCTTGTGCCAAGCAATCAAAGTTCTTTACTAGTAGAGGAAGTTCGTCCCAGCTTCACAACAAATTGCACCTCAGACCTCCTTTTGAACTTGGTGGATACTAACTGATACAAACCATAGCTTGCTTCAACATTCCACGATTAGAAACCTAGAACTAACACAATAAATAGCCCACAAAGAACTAGAAAAATATAAAACGAAAACACAATATTCTCGAAGTCGGGAATTTCAACAATAAAATATAAAAATAAGTCTAGGCTCTTACACCGCTTTGTTTCTTATCATATTTATAAATGTCTTTGGCGAGGTATCATAATCGGTATCGGGTATCGGTCCAATCTTGGACCAATATGTATTGGCTGATATAGATACGGTATCGCTAATACCGGAACTTTTTTTTTTTTTTCGAAAAAAAAAAAAAAAAGATTGTATCGGTCAATATATCCCAATACCGAGACAATATTGGCCGATACTGACTAGTATTGGTCTGATGACGATACGGATACTAATTCCACCCCGATAGGGGTGGTATCGGTTCTCGGTGAAACCGATCGGTATCGGTCGAGTTTTGATACCATGGTCCTAGGCTATTAAAATAACTAGTTCAAAATGAATCAAAATGCATTTCGAATGTGGAAGGATAACTTAATCAATTGGGAGGCTGTTTGCGGTAGGTGATGAGGGCCTTGGTATCCAAAAATTGTGTGAAATGAATAAGGCCCTTTTGGGAAAGTGTTTATGGAGGGTGGAAACCTTTTGGTTCAGGTCCTTAGGAACAAATATGGAAGTTGCAATAATGGTGGGAGATAAAAAGCCGAAGAGAAGACGTTTGGCATAGTGGAGGGGAGTTTGTTTGGTTAGACGTGAGGTTAATCAATGTAGCAAGTTTGATTAGGGTTTAGATGACAGGATTTTGTTTTGGAACTCTTTTGAGGGATTCTTTCGTTAAAGATCTGTTCCATAATATTTGTAGGACTGCTTCAAATCAGACGACCTTGATGGCTGCCATGCTCAATTTGGTTGGGAAAGAGGTGATTTGGTATGTGCAAATGTGCAGAAATCTTAAGGACTGTGAGTAAATTCTGGTGGTGGAGATCTTGGATCTCATTAGTAAGTGTAAACCCAGCAGCTTGAGGTTTGATCAATGGTTGTGGACTCGTGAAAAGAAAACGCTCTTCATGGTTCATTCCTTCTATCCGTTTCTCGTTCGATAGCTTTTGGTCCATCATGATTGTGTTGGTGTCGGATAGTTGTGCCCCTCCGAGGGTGAGACTTTTTGCGTGGATACATACTTGGGGTCGCATCCTTACGGGGGATCAGTTGATTAAAAGAGGGAAGAGGATGCAGAACAAATGTGTCATGTGCTTGTTTGATACTGAGTCAGCCAATCATTTGTTTCTTCATTTTTGGTTTGTTAGGGAGTTGTGGTGTATGGTATTGGAGGTGCTTGGTTTCAGTTGGGTATTTCCAAGGTTGTGTGGGATGTTCTTGGCTTCTCGGAATTATGGTGCCTTTCGGGGAGTCAAGAAGGTTATTTGAAAGGCTTCTTGTTTGGTCATTCTTTTAGCGATATGAGTGGAAACAAATCATAAGAGTGTTCCGCAGGAGGAATCCCACTACATTTGTTATGCATGGGGTTAGAGACTGGGTGCTTCGTTGGGCTGCCATTGGTAGGGAGATCTTGTTGGAGATGCATGTGGACTCGGTGTAGAGTTGGGATAATACTATTAGGAACTTTTAGCTGTTTTTCTTGGCTTGGAGGGGTTCCCCGGACCGCCAGAGCGATGTCTTACGTGCTTTGCGTTTTTGCTTTCCTGAGGTCTTGGGATTTCTTGTTACTCTAATTTATTTCCTTTGCTTGTTAGGTTTGTTTTTTCTTTTTAGCTATAGCTTCTAGCTGTCAGATGTGGTGATTTTTGATTTCTTTCGTTCTACTTTTTAATACCTAGTTTGCATTATCGGTAAAAAGAATAAGTGGAAGGATAACTAAATTTTTGTGAAGCATTTTTAATGAAAAAGAATTTTGCCCGTGATAGATTAAATTAGAAATATTCAAGCAAACTACAACGGAATACAAGTGGAAGGATATTCGAAAGCGAAAGTGAGCAGGCGCGCCTAGACTAGTGAACAATGGCCATCAAGGACATTGACATAATTGGGTGGGAAAGATTCTTACAGCCATTCGTCGTACGAGACATCACATGCTTATGGCTTGTGTCATGTGGTATGTAGTAACTTACTTGTTAGCCTTGAGAGGCACAGTGGTCATCATTGTATTGTATTGTTAACAGCTTTATGGGGTCGATATGTTTCCATTTCCCAAGAAACTGCAGTTTGCATGCCCCCCCCCCCCCCCTGGACATCTGAAACAGCTATGTACAAAGGATTGCTATAATACATGCACAAGGATCTAGGAGAAGGGGAAGGCTGACCAATAAAGACTTGGAAGTACTAAAATGGCACGGAGGATTGTGGAATAATGTAGTTTAATCCTGAACAGAGATGAGTGGAGAAACAGGACTCTCAAAGGCAGCCTCAAATAAATTGGACAAGGAGGAGGTGCTAATGATGATGATGGTATGGTGCAGATGATGTTTCCCTTGGATGTGCGGCTGCAATACCCTTGTATAGCCATGTTGCAAACGGCTTGAATCATTTGAGACCATTGTTACCCACTGGGTGTCAAGAGCTACTGGTATGTCTTGTAATAGTGGTGTCAGATAAATAAGCTTCCTTTGGATTCTCATGTACTCGCTTGCGTTTTGATGAGCTATGGATATTTGGACTATAATTGATGGTTCCATTGGAAGTGAAAGTCAAAGGTGCTACGCGTCTGACTCTTCTTACCAGTGATATTATGAGTGTACCAGGGGCATCCTTGAAGGTAGAACAATTAGTGATATTAGCCATTGGGAGATTATTGCATTTGATGCTGCTGTTTATTGATAATTTCCCCTGCATATGGGGTGGAGGGAGCTCCAATCTCCTTCATTGTATCCTCGTTTTTACTCTGGAATTTGATCCTATTCGAGTTATCTAGTGACGAATAATTGTGTGCATATGTGCAGGCATACCTATTTTAAAAACAAATCTTGTTTGTTGCTTTGGAACGTTGTAATTCCAAATTAACCATGATCACCAATATAGGCATATTTTGAAGCTTGCCCAAGGTTTCTGACAAGCCCCAGTGCTCTATATATGCTCCTCCACTGATTTTAGACATCCTTAAATCGTTCCCAACTTTGAATCATAAGAGCTGGGCCCCAAACAAGCTTCAGTCATCCCTCTAGTCATCTTGACTTGCTCAAATGTTTAGCATTAAATTTATTGTGTTTCATCTAATATATTAAACTGTGGTTTAAATTTTAAATAGTGCTGTTTTTTTTTTTTCTTTTTTCAAAAAATTATCATACTAGCTGATATACTTGAGAATTTGGAAGTAAAGTGTTAGTGCTAAATGTCTTTATATATGGACAACTAAAAATGTTGTCATACAATATGCAACATCGAGTCCCATGTAAAAATATTATATAAGCACTAAACTGATGAGGTGTACCCCCATACCCAACCAAATATGGAGGTTAATTTATCTGCTGCTGAATGTTTTTGCGTCTATAATTCTTTACCTAAGATTTGAACTCTTATTTTTTTGGCTCGTTAGCTAGAACTTCCTTATTGAATGGGACAACCCTGCCCCACAGAACTTGCACCAGCAGCGAATCAACTATTGCACGAGCATGTTACCCTTTTTCATGGGTGCACCAAAAGTCTATTGCACGAGCATGTTACCCTTTGTCATACTACTGCACGAGCAAAGAGGTGGCCATTTTACACCAGATTTATTGACTTCGTTCCGTTGTTTGGATGTGGAAAATATTTAGTAATGGGCCATTCTAGCTAATTTTCTGTCATAGGAAAATTATTTATGCCCAGATTTTGTAATATCCCCCACTCACGAAACCTTATTTTCGGGCATACAGGATTTATAGTAGTAGAGTTGCAAGGCTTCCAGCTATCATATGCAGTTGCGTGTTGATGTGGATATGAAATGCTTTTGTTGCCAGCTAATTTATGATTTTACTGAGGTCAAACATGTTGCTTTGCAGACGCCAAGGACCAATCCAAGCTCTTTTTAGACATTAGTTTTGCTCAGGCTTTAATATTCTTCTTGTCTCTAAACACTATGGCTGTGTCTGGGATTTTGTTCTTTTGGAGGCAAAGAGCAAGTTTAAATCTCTTTCACGCTACAAGAGTTAATAATACTTCCAACCAAACACACTCCTAGACTAAAGTGCTCTCTACCAGAGTAAAGAGCTGTTCTTTGCCTCCAAAGAGCAATCCCAAACACAACCTATAATTTTGGGTAAACTGGATATATTCTCCAAACACTGTATTTTTGTGTGCACTGGATTTATTGTAGAGTTACAACAATGTATGCAGTTACTTCTGCTGTGGCTATGAAATGCCTTTACTGCCAACTCTTATTTATGAATTTGATGAGAGGCAAAAAAATGTTTCTTTGCAGACTCCAAGAACCAATACCAGCTCTTCAAATTCAAGGCAGGACTCAAAGCCAAAAGACAAGTGTGTTGTGATGTAAAAGCAGTCAACGTGATAATTTCTGTAGTGTACATGATGTATTTTTCATAAAAAACGGTGGCACCTTCCATTATTGTCTACATCTCCACTCATATTTCGGGTGTAAATAAAAAAATGTAGGGGGAATATTTTGATTGGCAATTTAATGGGTATTTTTACTCCCACCTCTTTTCCATTAAGGAAAAAAAAATCAAAATCACTCACATAATGAATCATTCATCTATGGTTGTTTTTTTCCCCACTTAATTTCCAGTTGTAAATTAAATTTCTGAAGCACATGTTAACAAATCCATCATACAATCTCCTATTTCTCTGTGCCTTCCGCTAGTTTGTTACGTCCAGTTATATGAGAAGAAAAAAGAGCAACCAGCAGTGGGTTTTTTCTTAAGCAGGCCATGAAATCATTACAGCAAACTTTCCCATCATTGTCGACGTCAAATAAGTTGAATAGCCTGTCGATCTGCAGGGGAGCATATGAAGTCATTGGAGATGAATGCTAATATGCAAAGTTAGAGTGCTATTATACTTATTACTCACCTCTTCACTGCTAAAGCCTGGCACTGCAGATAGGATAGCATCTCGTAACTGTGGAAGGAAGTGGATTAGGGGCGGAGAAAAAAAAGTTGAAAAAGGCAACAATAAAATTTGAAAAACATACATTAAGTTACCTGCTGCTTGGAGATGTAACCTTTTTCTTCATCATCGCATTCATCATATGCTATTGCACAGGCTTGCCAAAATAATGGCTGCTTCATTACATGAGCTGATACAAGCAAGAACTGCATGTTTTTTTTTTTTTATAAAATATAATGCAATCAGGTTAAGGCACATTAATGAGATGTAGATATTGTGCCAAATTTAAGAAAATGTAACCTGTTCATAAATATGAATTTCAATTGTTGACCAGCTTTCCCTTATCCATCAATGGTACGACTCCCCTGATTAGTGTTTATTTTTACAATAAAACTATTATAATCCATAAGTTGGGATTGAACCTATGACTTAGAGGTAGATCAGGGATTATAAAACTGATACATATCCGTAATATCGGCTATGTATCGGCCACGCCAGCCAATATTAAAGAACTTTTTTATTTTAAAATAATAAAAAATATATTCATAATTTATAATAAAATAAAACTATTTGCCCAAAGCGAATCTTGGATATTATGTCCGGTTCATATTGGCTGATATCACCCACTCTGACCTCACTTTTTTAACCTGAGGCCACTATGACCTGACATTTGACTTTTTCGACTGTATATTGAATCAGTGGGTAATATCGTGTTATGTGGGGACTAACCTGACATGTATCGATCGATATTTAAAACCATGCCCCTAATGTCATTTAAACCCCATTTTTGGTGTTTAAATGATCTTACAACATAATAGGCATAAAATGCGAGCAATCCAAGCCATCAAAGTGAGTATTAGTGGACCCAAAAACCACAGTTTTTGAGAGACTTGAACCATCCGATTTGTGCACTGTAATATCCACCATAGTTTTTATTTTTAGCGGCTAATATAAAATTCACTGATCGGATGGATCACATTCACTTAGAGGCGTTGATTTGACTGAGACATGATCCAAGGATGGGACTGCCACTTGTGATCGCAGATATATGGCACACCGCTTAACAGGCAAATGTACTTTAGTGGTATAAAATCATTTAACCAAGACATCCTTACTAAGGCCCTTATATGTCAGTTTGATATCTGTATGTCTATCAGAGGGCGGTGTTAGATTCAATAAAATCCGACTTAGAGGGCCTTTGAGAAAGCGAAAATTGCCTCCCTATATTGATCTCTTGTCCGAATTGGGGCAATTGGCAACCCAAACCAAAACAAAAGTTCGAAGAAAGCGTATCACATGTTGGTCAGTTTAACTGCCATCATCTTTGAAGACTAATACAGAAATGATATCTGTAGCATATATGGCAAGGCGATTACCTGTCTAAATGTAATGGATTCATGGTCCTCCACATCAATGAAGCCAAAAATCTGGAGAGGTAAAAAATATAATGTCACTAAGATGGCAAAACAGGAATATTTGGCAACACGTCTTAAAAATATTAAATCATGTATTGCATAAAAAAAAAAAAGGTTTATAACATATATATTTGATAGCGGCACACAAAGGTTATTTAACAACGGTACAGGAAAAAATTTCAGAGTTACAGATAGCAGCACACAAGGGTTATTTAACAATGGTACAGGAAAAAATTTCAGATAGGAATAGACAGTCAGATAACCTTATTAAAGAAAACTTAAACTATAACCAAGGTAACCTTTAACTTTTAGACTTGTAGTGTGTAACATTGAGTTTGAGTCAGATATTGTATAATTAATGCTAAATAATAGTAAAATACTTAAAAGGTTAAATGTTTCTGAAATGAACAAAAAACAATCAAAAGCCAAGCATAATCAGAAAGGGACACGGGGAAGGCACAGCATCAATTTAGGTAGAAAATAAAATTATCTAGTCCTTAGAGCATGTTTGGATTTCATGTTTAATTTTTCAAGGGAAATTTTCTAAAATCCCCCCCCCCCCCCCCCCTCTTTAGTGTTACTTTTCTAAATCCTCTCCATATTTTTTTAAATATCTAATAAGCCAATGTACTTAAAACTTAGTTATATAAATGCCGCCGCAACCATAAATATCCACCTCAATACCATAATTACCTTAAAGGGGGAAGATTCTAGAAAATCGGCCCATTAACCGCCTTCTAAAAAAATCTGGTTTTTAAAACCCTCATTTTCTTAAAATAAAAAATAAAAACCAAATCATAGGTTCTCAAATGATTTGTTTTTTACATATTTTCTCAAAGTTTTCCAATTTTTTTGGAATTTTATTAAATTTTTACTACGTATTCATAGTTTTTGCGTGAAGAAATATTTTTACTTTTTTTAATGTAATTTTTACTGGCCTATTGGCCCAGACCCATTTTCTAGAATCTTCTCCCATTGAGGATAATTTTGGTATTAAGGTGGATATTTATGGTTGAGGGGGCATTTAGATAACTAAGTTTTAAGTACATGGGTTTATTAGATATTTAACAAAATATGGGGAGGATTTAGAAAAGTAACTTTAAAAGGGAGAGATTTTAGAAATTTTCCCATTTTTCAATGCTTCAAATTCAAGTGCCCCTCAAAGAAGCCAAACCTAATCAGAAAGAGAGACTCTGGATAGCACACTAACAACAGATATGCATCAAATGCACAAATCTTAATCAAAGAAGTTAAACCTAAAAAAGCGGATATCCAAGCAGCATCAATTTAGAATGAAAAACAATTGGTCCTTGTAATATCATGAAATATTTATCAAATTATCTAGCCCTGAGGGAATTTACAGATTTGATGTTTAATTTTTCAAAGATTCAGCCTGTCCATGGGCTGAATACCCATACTCTATCATGATTGGAATCTTTGCATGTGGATCGATTCTTTGTTTTATGTGATCAAGGGTTTTCATCCGAATTCAAAAATGCTAACCTAGAATGAATACAAGAAATAATCTGAAGTTGAATACAGGAACAAAGTGTTATAACTGTATAAGTCTCTCTCCAAAACACCAAATGATCTTAGACAGCCATATATCTACCATTCTCTAAACTAGCACGGTGCATGAAACCCATCTTAAACATTGCCAAACCCAAGCACATCATAGTCCAATCATGTGGTCGAACTTCGATTCTCCACAGGAAGTGCATTTCGAGAATTTATAGTTCTATTGATTAAAAAAATAGACATTAAGACGATTGGGATGCCCTTAGACAAACTCCAAAATACTAAATAATCTAAAAAACAAGCAAATTTCTCAAAATACAACCTGTAATTAAGGGAAACAATGGATAATAAATCAAAACACAAAGAATGCTACCATGTTACAATAAAAAAGGAAGGCAGTCATGTGCATACATAATTAGTGTACCCTCACACAATAATCTACCATAAAAATAAAGAGAGCATCAACCTTAATTAACAACAGTTTATAACTAAACACATGAAAATTTCTCAAAGCAATTCTCAATTTATAGGACACAAGTGGAGTCTCTTTTCAATAAGATTCACCAAATATTGTATAAGAACTAAAGATTCCATGAAAAGAAGTAAAGCTTACATATCGAACTTGGATGGTTAAAGGGGATTCGTACTCCTAAAGTTCTCTTATTTTCTCAATATTTTGAAAGAGAAAACACAGGCCCATATGAGTGATATATCTATCTATCTATCTATCTATCTATATATATATATAGAGAGAGAGAGAGAAATGCTCCTAAATAATAGGGGAGTGGTAGTATATCTCTTATAAATAATAAGCGAGAGATATTTCTCTCTCCTATATTTTTGGCAAAAAAGAGAGTTCTCTCTTTTTCAAATTAAGCAGTCATGTGATCACACTAAGTGCTCATGTGACAGTTTTTCTCACAAGCCCTCAAATGGGATCTTGGGCCTTTATTTGAGGCACAGAATCCTCTTCTCTAGATCTCTCACACTTTCTGCTTCCTTCTTTTCTTCTTCCACTTCACTTGCTTCCCTTTTCTTTGTCTTTTTCATGATCGCATCAACGCTCCTTGGGTTGGAGAAACTCGCCTTCGAGTTTGGTTCTCTCCTTCATCACTCCTCTAATTTAACCTTCAATTCCTTTATGATTCAATAGGGTAGATCTGCCATGAACTTTGGCCAGTACAGGTGAAAAGAAATCGGCAGCACCCTAACTTTACATCTTCCTCGATCCATCGGCCTCAATAGGAAGCATGGTATCACCATCTGTTGCACTAAAAATGAATCTTCATAATACATTGGCTTGAAGTCACCAATTGATTCAAATGATTGACCTTTAATTCACCTCATGGATGGATCTGAGGCTTTGACATCAATAACATATGCACCCAGCCTTCGATCAGCGTCGGGGGTTTGATCTGAAACTTTGGCGGCTTCTTAATCTCCATTCGAACATTGATCGTCAATTGGGAACTTTCATATAATGAAGACCTCGATTACTCCATTGATTCTTATGAGGGATTGACCATAGGCATCTCCATCATTCAAGTCCTAATCCATTCGTTGGTTTCCATGATGAGTTGATCGAATGTATAACCACCCTCTAGATCTTGATCTGATTGTTAATTTTTCATCTGGATATGTTTTGAAGCAATTCTACTGCCATGTCGTGATCTGACCATTAATTTGTTATCGAGACTCAATTTGAGGTGTCTCCATCGTCATAATAACAACCTGAATGTAAGATTTTACTTACGTCTGAAATCTCATGCAAGGATCACAATATCTAACGCACGGTTGCTTTTCGATGCAACTAAAGTTGCATGAGTGATAAATTCATTTCTAGATATGTCAAACGATGTATCACCAATGATCGTGCTCTCTTCCTCCTCTAGCACAGGTTTTACAATATGGCATCTCAAATTTACAAAATCGAGGTGCTTCGAAATCGATCGGCAAGAATTGACTTGATTTGGTGCTACTTTGATGTAGATAATCACATGAAAATCTCAAGGGATTAGGTGAGCTGGCCAGGTATCCAAAAGCAGAAGACCTGAGTTCGAATCCCCTCCCCCCCTTGAGGCCACCCTAGGGATTTATATCCTGTGCTGACCTGGCATGTGCTGAATTTGGGGTGCGCATGTGCCACCTTCACATTGTAATCCACCAGGCAAATAGAGAGCATCAAACATAATTAAGACGGGCTTGTAACGAAATCCATAAAAATTTCCCAAAGGAATTCTTGATTCCTAGAGCTCATGCAGAGTCTCTTTTCATTTAAAATGCACCAATACTATACGCATGGAAGCATATAAAGCAAACTTAATCCACAGTTCATAGTTTCTTAGATAAACTCAAAATTCTACCAGCTAAAGATTGTGTGACAAATGTAAATAAAGCTTAAAAGTCAAACTCGGATGGTCAAAGGACCATCGTACTCCTAGAGTTCTGTTATTTTCTTGAGATTCTGAAAGATAAATAAGGACCAGTGTGAGATGCACACTTTAATCTCCTTTAGAGAGATAGGGAGTGAATGAGTGATAATATATATATATATATATATATATAGAGAGAGAGAGAGAGAGAGAGAGAGAGAGAGATTCTCTTAAATAATAGGGAAGAGTTTTCTCTCTTTTTTGTTCGCAAGAAAGAGAGTTCTATCTTTCTTAGATGGCACCTAAGCACCACTCAAAATTTTACTGAAATAATTATAAAAATGTATTGAAAGTGCCAATGCGCTCCAGTAAACTTTCATTGCATACTCTTCTATAGGTTTATAGATACCCTCTGATGACACCAAGAGATCAACAGTTGGTACAAGTCCATGCTTTGCACAAGTCAGTGTAAGTAGAAAATGTGCCTTTAAGAGAAGTCCAATTGAGACTGTAGAAGCAATTGGTCTTCAGTGCCAAGTTCCGACCCTAAAATTTTCACATAAAAATTGCAACTGAACTATTGAGTGACCCATATGATATTGCAACAGTTATGTTGTAGAGTTGCTTGGATTGTCACAATGTTTCATTTTTATTAAGACTTTTTTAACTTCACAATGTAAATTTGATGAGACGCCAAATCTCCTTGCCTTGATTTCGAGGGAGCTTGCCCTAATACCAAGGGAGGCTAGCTTGGAGGCAGACATGGTGACCAAAGGAGTTCTTAGAAGTGCATTGATCATAAAAAATGTATCCTTTATTTAGCTCTTTCTTTGTCACCGCGCTCGATTACTGCCCGGTGTGCTGTGCTTTTCTTCCAAAATTTTTTGTTAACCATCTTTTTTTTTGGGTTTAAATTTAGAGAAGCTTAAACCAGATTCCTTTAAACTTTCCTAAGTTTATGAAGACAACACAAATGTTATCTATATATAGTAATTACATAAAGTTGGATATATTACCATTTCATGCTGTCTTTTCCTATATTTCCCCAAAAAATACATATAGCTAATTTTTTGTTTATATTGGATTATTGATATTTAATTATTGGAATCTAGATTTTGAATTTCAGATTTCCTCAATCTTCTTCTGCCAAAATGGTCAAACAGTGGCAGGTGCACATCTATTTATGAGAACACAAATCAGTGAAAATACACTTTTGATCTTTATGCATGTTCATCTCCTGAGGTTGGCAGAGGGAGACTGACCCTTGCGCTGCCATTGGTGCAGAGTCGGGCACCTAATACCCATGCTTCCTCAAAATACCAAAAACATTGATAATATTTTAAGAAAAATGAAACAGTCAATTAGGTCTACCATATCATAGTTTTGATCAAGCCAGAATGGATATGAAAAGCACAGAATCAAAATTAGGTGTTAAGATACTTCATATCTCCTAGTAATCCAAAGATAAGCAGTAGACGCATACACAAAGGAATCCCGAGAGCTGAGAATAAGAAACAGTAACTAACCTTTTCAGAAAGAGGGCTCCGCCACAGCCTTAAAACCCTCAAAAAATCATCAATTTTAACACGCCCACTGCCACCAGCATGATTGGAGATTTTAACAAATCAGCTTTTCAATAGATTGAACAAAACAAATATGAGCAAAGCATTTTATGTACTAATCGTGACAGGAAGAAAGCACAATATAATCAGCATGTAGGTCAGGAAATTATTTTAATTAGATCAAATTAATACTCTACAGATTAAAGTGCTAGACATAAAGCACTATATTCCAGCCTTACGGTCATAGCATGCAGACAATAAGAGGATCATATATTTATAGCCCATTAAAATGGTACCAGGAAACAAATATATGTTGGTGTCATTAGTTTTTACCATGTAGTTGGTGTGCGTGTGCGTGTATACTCATGTGTTAGTTCCTTAATGTAAGTGTGTGTGTGATAAGTCGGTGTGTCAGTAACACTGTGTCAGTGATATATATATATATATATATATATATATATATATGAATGACAAATATGATACCTATCGGTATCGGCCGATATTTGATACCATGGGTATGAGTATCATTAACTCAACCCTAATTCTCTCTCTCTCTCTCTCTCTCTCTCTCTCTCTCTCTCTCTTCTTCCTCCTTACCTAACCCTAAATCCACCTCACCTAAAACTTGGTATCAGAGCAATAGAAGTGGTAGACCATTTGATATTGTACGTTCTTATATATGGGGGCCTTCTCCAGTTACCTCCATTTCTGGGTTTCGTTACTTGTATCATCTATTGATGATTGTACCAGTCTTACCACCCTATACATGATGAAGACCAAAGAGGAAGTTGCCTCCATCTTTCCTACGTACCATAAACTCATTCAAAACTAATTTAATGCCTATGTGAAGATCCTCAAGTCTGATAATGGAGGAGAATACTCTTCTCATCTTCTTCAATCTTACCTACAACAACATGATATTGAGTGGCAGACATCGTGTCCATACACCCCTCAGTAAAATGGGATTGTTGAGAAAAAAAATTGTCACCTATTGAAAGTTGCTCGGGCTTTATTGATTGGAAGAAATATTCCCATAAATTTGGAGAGAGAAGCAATGCTCACCGCATGTTTTCTCATTAACAGAATGGCCACACCAGTCCTTCAAGGGAAGTCTCCCCAAAGCATGTTGTTCCCTTCCAAATCTCCCTTTTCAGTTCCCTTTAAAATCTTTGGTTGCTTTTGTTTTACCCAAATTCCTGATATTCACCGTGATCAGTTGAGTGTCAAAGCAGTCTGATGCATCTTTGTTAGCTAACCACCATTACAGAAAGGGTACAAGGTGTATGATCCTATCTCTAGAAGGAAGTTTGTAATCATGGATGTCACATTTTTTAACGATAGTCCCTTCTCAAAACCTCAAGCAGAGAGTTCTCAGTGCCCTCTTCAGGAGGACAATGTTATCAGGATGGAAGAGAGCCCTGGTATACTTCCCATCATGGATGTGAGAAGATCAGGATGAAGGGATTGCAGATCTTGATAAAGATAGAGAGGAAGTTGTAGAAGAGCAAGAGCAACCCCAAGTTGATAGGTATGGGAAACCACTTCAAGGAAAATTTACAAAATTCTTTGTAACAAAAGAGGTTTTAAAACCTCTAGTTCAGGAAGTTGTCCAAGAAGAAGAGCCTCCATCTCAGGCCACTGACCATGAACCTTCTCCAGGGACAAATCTTGCCTATGATATTGATCTTCCTATTGTTAAGCGTAAAGGTACTAGACATCCTATCCAAAAATTTGTTTCCAATAAAGGCTTATCTGATTTTCATTTGAGTTTTGTCTCATCATTGGATTCTATTTCGTACCTAATTCTGTGTCTAAAGCTCTATCTCAACCCGAATGAAAAAAGGTTATGGTGCGGGAAGTGCTGGCATTAGAACATAACAGGACATGAGACATTGTTAATCTTCCTCCAGGAAAGAAAGTCGTGGAATGCAAGTGGGTCTATATTGTCAAGTATAGACCTAATGGGACTATTGAGAGATATAAAGCAAGGTCATTTGCAAGAGGATTCAGCCTGACACTGGGAGTTGACTATCAAGAAACCTTTGCGCCAGTTGCCAAGACTAGTATCGTCAGAGTTCTTCTATCTGTTGTTGCTCACAGGGATTGGCCTCTTTACCAATTAGATGTGAAAAATGTCTTTCTTCATGGAGATTAAAGGAAGAAGTTTATATGGCATGCCCTCCAGGGTTCATTCGTTAGGGGGAGACTAGTAAAGTATGCAAGCTTAGAAAGTCTATGGATTGAAGCAAATCTCCAAGGGCGTAGATTTAAAAATTTAGTGATGCAATTTTAAAATTTGGATGTAGGAATCATATATGATAACACTCTTTGTGAAGAGAGGGGATCACACCACTATTCTCTCAGTGTATGTGAATGATATTAAAGCGACTGGTGATGACAGTGAGGAGATCATCAAGCTGAAAAGTTATCTTAGCAAAGTCTTTGATATCAAAGACTTGGGCCCCTTCAATATTTCTTGGAGATTAAGATTGCTAGATCTAAGAAGGGAATAACCCTATCACAAAGTATGCACTAGACTTACTACATTAGACAGGGATGACGGGATGCAAGCCTGCAGTTGCTCCTATGGAGCATAATTGTCACCTAGTGGTTAAAGTGGTGAAGTTCTCAAAGATGCAAGAATATACCAAAGTGGAGAAGTTGACCTACTAATCATGACATGCCCCAACAAAACCTATGCAGTTAGTGTTGTAAGCCAATATATGCACTCTCCGAGGACGACACACTTAGATGTTGCGTACAAGATTATCAGGTATTTGTAAGGGAGCCTTGGAAAAGGGATCCTTTATAGTAACCATGGGCATTTGGAGGTTGAGGTATTTGTAGATGCAAATTGGGTTGACTCCTTAAGTGATAGGAGGTTAACCACAGGCCATTGTACCTTCTAGGGAGGTAATCTTGTCTCATGGAAGAGCAAAAAGCAACGTGCGACTACAAATTCTAGTATTGAAGGAGAATGTAGAGCTATGTCCCAAGGTGTCAAAGAAGGGATGTTGATTCAGTTCATCTCGATTGATCTTGGTTTTAATGGGAATCTACCAATGTTATTATATGGGGATTGTGAAGCAGCAAAACATATAGCAAAAAATCCCGTCTACCATGAGGGAACCAAACACATTAAAGTTTATTGTCATTTTATAAGAGAAAAGGTGGAATTTTAGGAGCTTAATATCCCTCAAGTCAGCACTAAACAATTGGCTAACATCTTGACGAAAGCATTTGGATGATATCACCTCTAAGTTGGGCTTGATAGGCATCTATGCACCAACTTGAGCGGGAGTGTTGGCGTGCCATTAGGCTTTATCATTTAGTTGGTGTGTGTGCGTGTATGTTTTTGTTCCTTTAATATAAGTGTGGGTGTGTTTGTATAATTAGGGGTGTCAATAAAACTTTGTAAGTGATATGTATATGAATGAAAAATGGGTATGAGTATCATTAACTCAACCCTAATTCTTTCTCTCTTCTTCTTCTTCGTCCTCCTTACCTAACCCTAAATCCACCTCACTTACATTAACTATACACGTAGTTCTTCGAAAAAGAAACTGAAAGCTACTGTAAGTAAGCAACCATAAAAAATGAACTCACCAAGAATTATTGTATGTTGTTCAACCCAAGATTTTGTGCAATCTAAAACTCATATTATTTAGCAATTGAAGGAAGAAGGGATGTCCATTTTGGATTGGGTATCCAGCTCGATAGCAGGAAACTTCCATCCAAGGCACTACCTGGACTGTTCACTTGACGTGTTGAATCCGATGATGGCATGTGTCTCGAAGCTGATATACATCAGGCTTCAGATGCATAATCCATACAATTCAGGTGAATTGACCATTTTACCTACCACGTCAACTCTTCTAACTGAATCATCCTTAACAAAAACATGATTCAACATGTTGACTAATTTTAAGAATGTTTTCATCCATATAAGGGTAGGATTATAATAATATAAAATGCATGCTAGTCATTCAAAATTACATATTACATTATAATTGATTATTATATGTATAATAGCCATCCTCAATGTTGTTATGATGTAATAAAAAACGTTTTATAATAATTAAAAAAATGTTGGGCCGAGACACTCCAACAAGTATCAACTACAACCTACATTGTGTCCCTTGTGACATTGGCTACTCCCCATTTCCTAACCTTGATATTCTATTTTTTTATTTATTATGTGAGTCAATTTCAATGATATATTAAATCTAAATACATACTAATTCTGTCAACATGTGGCGCATGAGGCCATAATTTAGATTAGATTCAGACCAAAGATTGTGCCATTGTAACTATCTGTATCTTTTGATAAAGAGGCTACATGGCCGTCTAAATGGACAGCTAAACAGCATATCGGCAACGGTCCACATTTAGATACGGAAAATACTTAGATCAGATAGTTGGAAATCTCTGAAAAGCATGAGTTTTGGACTGTCCCATCGACATGTTGGCCACCTAATACAAATTTCCATTCACAATCTAGCAAATATATTCATTACAACTGTCACCAAAATCGTCGCTTTATGAAAATTGCACACCCTCTAATTATTCATATTGATAGCTCATCTTTCTCATACCTAGAGTCCTAAAGCTATATGAATAGCTTCTGGCTCACAATCGAGGAGTATATGTGCCCATTATTCTTTTATTACTAATTATGCGTATCCATTATTCTTGCAAGAAACATATATGCAGTTTCCCGAACAACTAAGCAGTGAGTAACTAAGCAGTGAGTACACACTACACACAACACAAAGGATCAATCAAAGACTAATAAAGAAAAAATTATTAATGCCTTGCGTAATTGCATTGGAAAGTGGTGGATTAGGTGCAAGAAATAGACAACCGCTATTAGAAGTGGGGCTTAGGTAATGAGCAATTTCCTTCAAACTACATTAATTAATTCTAATGGTCTTTCCCATGACCCAATGCACAGATATACCAACTATCGACTATGAAAATCCGCAGGCTCAAAGGTGCAATGTCCCTCCACGAAAAGTCTGGACAACTTGAAAGAACAATAACCATAACCAAACCTCAATACCAGAATCAAGAAGATGAGTGTCATTATTAATTAGGTCAAACAAGTGAACAACCAACTGAAAAGACGAAAAATAAATAGACGGAACTAGCGCCAACAATGATTACTGAATTTTGGGAAGGATAATACCAAATAATAATGGTTAATCTCGAAAACTACTGAATCATAAATAACTTATTCATAGTGTCTAGCATATGGCATTTTAGTTTATTCATTTATTTTACTTGGGAACCAGATACAATATCTAACCCTCAACACCGAAAGAAAAAAGTTTAAAACAATCTATCCTCGACACATAAAGGAAATGTTCAAAAGAACAATCTCTAGGTTATGATTATACTCTCAAGAAAAGAAACATGGCAAACACTCAAAATAAAATAGAATAGACAACAGTATTAGCTCAGTTCAATCTAAGACTCTTGGCCTATATAATAGAGAAATGTAGACGAATAGCATGGATAATGTTTATACAGCTACAAGATTGCAATGGACTGGAACTGAAACAAGCTCATCAAGCAAATTTGGATGATAAGGGGTTCTGTAGTATAATGTTCTTCCTCATGTCAATCAGGTCTCAAATAGCTTATTGAACTCAATCTAGAGCATTGGATCCATCTCTGATCTTGAAAAATGAGTAACAAAATTTGTGCAGGGTTCTAATCACAAAGATTATAATAAACAATAAATAGTAGTACATGAAAACACTATTGAATAAAGTTTATGTTTCAATTCCTTATTATAGTGTCTATGAACATTCTGTTATCATCTTGAAATGCGTAATTGAGGCTGCAAGTGAGAAAAATATAAAACCATTCTGCAATAAAATACTGATGCTAGAAAACAAAATATATAATTATTTCCACCCAAGGTTTAAAAACTTAGGAACGATGGCCGTATCAGCCACCTCATACGTATTAGGTATTGATATTGGTGATACATGATTTTTAATCCACTAAAAATAGAAAATATATAAGTGAATAATTAGTAACTTCAGTATTTTATCACGTAAAGCTTATAAACATTGCACAACAATGCAAATTCACAATTCATGCATGATATACTCCAACCACAGGTCTACATCATAAAAAGAAATATTAACTTGTGTTTGCTCAACAACTCCTTACCTAATAAATCGAAAGGTCCTAAAACAAACATGTAATTAATATGCATGAAACTTTAAAATGAGAAAATTATGCTTAAGAGCCAAGATTTCCAAAATCATCATCCACAGTCAAATCAATATCAGACTCTTGCCAAACATCCTAGATGTATTACTTTTTATGATAAAAGTTAAGGTATTGTTAACAACTATAACATTTAATACAAAAAATATTATACAACAAATATATATATATATATATATATATATATATATATATATATATATATATGAGTCCAAATAATTAAAAATAATTTTCATAATAATTAAAAATGTTACTGAAATTTTTTTAAAAATAAAATCATGCCGATACTGCACGGTATCTGCAAGCATCAGCTGATATATATATTTTTTTGGGCTAGTTTTTGTGGTTTTGGTGAGTTTCCTTGCAAGTGGCCAACAACAAGGGGTGAGATTGGAACTCAGAACCTTCACTTCTTGAGGCGGAGTCCTAACCGCTGTGCCAACCACCGTTTGGTATAAAGTTTGAGAGGTAAGCTTGGGATTTGAACCCTTGACCTCAACTCCATGCTTTAGGGCATAACCATTGGAGCAAAGGTACAATCCTCGTAGCAGCTGAGATCTAAGCGATAGTAATACACTTGTGTATTGGTATCGGCTCAACCAAAACCGACACCTATCAGTATCATCCAAGATTTATTTGTAATTAAAAAATAATATGGTGATACATAGTGGATGATAATGTGAGGCATCTGCAAGTATCGACTGATATATAAGGGATATTCATACACCTGTATTGGAATTGACTCAACCAAAATCAATATGTATTGGTATCATCCAGGTATTTAAATCGTGGTTTCACCATATGTTAGCTTATTTCAAACATAAGCAAACCATATAGAGTTGCATTGACATCTCATAAAACAAATAGCACATACCCACAAACATTATCCCCAACTTATCAGAAAACAAAAGAAATATCATCCCCACAAGGGAAAAAAAATGAAAATTTTCACTCAACCCCATCCATAAGATCATTTGAGTTATACAACGGCGCGTTATGATTACCACTGGCATGAGTGAAGGGTTACAGAAAATCATCAGGTATGGTTTTGACAAATGGTCAATCCTTACTTGGGATCAGGATGCATTGCAAGAAATTTATCCAGAAATTCCACAGCTTCCAATGTGCTTACGTTGAATGACTGTAGAATGCATGAAAAAAAATCAGATTCATATCGCCTTTTCCTTTTAAAACAACAGAAAAAATTTAAGAATCACCATAATGTGTATGAAATACAAAATCCTATTAAAAGTTTGATGTAGTACAAGAGGAGAATAAAAAATAACGAAGAAGATGATGAAACGTACATGTATTCAATACTTCAATAACAAAAGAGAACATTCAACCATACGATAGGGATAAAACCATAAACTAGGCTCACGTGGAGTCCTTTTCTTCAATAAAATATAATAAAGATGTTCACAAAACAAAAAATGAAATATATAGCAAACCTACGAACCCAAGTTTCCTCATTGGAATTAACTCCTATGGGAAAGAACATAACAATGTCAAAGAAATTATGTGTAATCAACACTCCCATGTAAATTTTCTCCTTTGAGATTTCTCGTGATAAAGAAATTCCTCCCTCTTGTTTATTTCTCCATGTAGCATCACTTGGCATTTCTTTAAAATTCCTAAATAACTTTGGACTCCAAATTTATTCTAACTCAAATATATGGAATTTAATAACTCCTATTCTCCTAAATAGAGAAAGTAAATAAAACATTCAGGCTTTAGCCTTTTGTAATCCTGAGTCCTTCGATTTTCTTGACCTCACGTGACAACTTAAAGTGATCACATGACAACAGTAACAAGCCTTATTAACACACGACCTTTCTAAACAGTCACATGTGCCCTTTTTATGAATTTGTACGAAAAGGATTGAGATATGCTATATTACTTCTTTATTCCTGAAAGGAATGAGATATTCTATATTGTGTCATTAATCCTTGCATTAGCAACCTTCCCCACAGATGATTGCTAAATGCTAATATTATCTCAGTTTCCAAACGAAGAACTGCAACAGGTCACTTTTCTTGACCTGTGGCACCATCTTTCATCAAGTTTGCCGCGCGATTCAAAGACTGATCAAATGATTTATGATGTCAAAGATTGGGAAGAATAAATATTTATATTATGCGATTTAAAGCAGTCCACACGTTAAAATGAATGGCAGAAACTGAGTTTAGAGATTTACATGGTAAGCAATTCATTTTAAAAGTGTTTTAAGACTGCTTTGAATTACATGATTTAATATTTTTTTGATGCAATGTTCGACCCACCAGATCTTTCTGTAGCAGGTCCTTAGAATTGACGGACACTTGAAACCATGCGCCACGTGTCCACATTTAGTGATCCATTCCAATCCTTCACTTGGAACAAGCCAGTTACCATATATGAGCTCTTAGAAGAATGCAACTATAATTAGGACAGCATGATGCAAATTCTATTGAAGGAGTATCATGTAGATCCTAGTAATATTAATTAATTTTCTCGTGTCAAATTTTACATCCGCCAATTAGTGAAGGCAATGATATTTATGGAAAAACCTGATAATTTAATTGCATGGTTCAATGAGCCAATCCATGAAATGCTAGAAGAATGGATTATGTGGTAAAGGAGAAATGAATTACTACTGATCCAGAATATCCAGCAGAGAAATTGCAGCTGCCTTCTTAACATCTAAGTACATAAAGCACCTAGCACTATTCTTAACCCTCATCTATGGAGATCCCTGACCTTTTCCTCTGAGCAGATCCCAAATCTCATTCATACAAATTCATAATCACAAAATGTGAAGTCCCAAACCTAACCTCAAAAGACTACCCCTTGTAAAATCCTCTAGTTTTTTTCCATTGCAAAACTTTACACTCCAACCCCAAAACACTGCTCATAGAAGGTCACGATCAAGGAAAGGGTTTAAAGTTTTGTTCTCCAGGAGAGAGATGAAAGCATTTATTATTCGCATGGAAAATCCTAACCTCATAGTTTCATTCCAATGCAAAACCTTAAACTCCAATCCCCAAAACACTTCTCATGAAAAAGGAATACTGGTTTTAAGGCTCGCCAGTGCAGAGTTAATACTATATATTGACCCCGACAGGGGAGGACCTAAATATAGAAAATCCACTTCACGATACCATATGTTTGGAAGGAAACCCACTATATCATGGTCTCGTGAAGCCAGCAACTTAAAAGCATTTCAATTTCCAAAGTGAGAAGTTTAACATAGAACTATGCTATACTCAACGAAAGAACTATTTAGCTCATAATAATTTAGAAAATCGCCGTTTGTATTCCTCTTCAACAATTATCTTTGTGTATAAATGAATAGTTATAAAGATCAGATTTAATCAAATGTAACATGGAAAATTGAAACATCTGTAGTTAAAACTATCACTTTGTAAATGAATTAGGATAACCACATATATGCTCCACTGGGTGACAGTTTATGGATGCTTTTAGGAAAGCTCAATCAAAGAATTGCATGACTATCTTTCAATCAATATTTCAATTCACAAATCTAGCATACTGGAGGTATCTAATACAAGTTAGAGAAAACTATATTACTGGTTTTGATTAAAAACAAGCAAATAAATAGTATTGTTTCATTCCTTCATGTTCTAGATCCGTTTTTATTATTTCCAGTAATTTGACAAAAAGTACAGGTTCACTGCTCCATCTAAAATTTTCTACCATGGATACTGATGCACTGGTCATTTTCAATACTTATAAACATGACAAAAGATGACGACTCACACTTTCCACTCTAGCCATTTCCACCATGTAAGCTGAGGCCATGTCCTGCAATATATAATAACGGTAGATAGAAATGAAGACCAAAGACTAGTAAATAAGTTGACAGACAACTTTGGATACGAATTATCAAAATTATAAACGAGTGAAACAGAAGAACCAAATGATAGTGTGCAGAAATGTGAAAACGGTATAGTTCAAAACAACTCTAGATTAAGTTCAGCATAATTCAAGCATCGAAAGAGATGCCCAACCTTGTGGAAGGAGAATTGGCATTAATTTGGCCTAAACAGATTATACACAAGAACTAAATTGCTCATAATTCAGGCATTGGGGTTGAATCAATGGCTGCTCCTTAGTCGCCACTTCATTAACGCCATCTGAAGGTTTAAGATAGGTCATTTCAATAAAAATCTAATGACCAACTTTCTACACTGAACTAGGATCACTTAACATTCCGTTTTATGATAAGTTAACATGCATTTACACTTCATGCATCATGCACAATCATTTTAGCATGAGCAAACACAAAAAGCATGAAAATCCAAATTTTCAAAAGTGCATTGAGACTATAAAATTCATTCAACATGCACATTATGCATGACCATACTGGTTTACAGGATACATAAAAATTATGTTTACAAATTTTACATAAGGCATAAAATCTGATAAAAAATTCCAGTTACCATTGATATAAACATGTTAAAATGTAAAACTAATTTACAACAGGTCTATTTTGAGGCATATAAAATATCACATGCATAAAATTAGGATTTTCATGACCTCTGTACCTGTCCTATTTATTTCTGTGGTATCTGTATATAGGATCCCAATTAGGTGCCCCATTGGAGCCCAGTGAGCATACTCCAACGTCTACATGGAGCTCCCGCGGCACCCAAAACATGTTTTGGATGCCGCACGGAACAAGAGGGTATTGCATAGATCATCTTCAAAATAATAATAATAATAACAAAAATTGACTATAATCAACGGTCTATTTTTCAAACGGTATTAACCCAAGAGTTTTTGTAAGCATTTTCAAATTGATCTATCCATTGTCCCCTTAGTCCATATGACAGAAAAATATGATTTTGGGTGCCACATGACACCTTTTTTAGAGAGCATGGAGTATGGGGAAGGTGCTCCATTGGAGAACCTTCCCTTTTCCATGTATAAAACAGGAATTTGGAAGCGAGATGGCATCCCTTTAGAGAACTTGGAGCACGGTGAGATGGCATCCCTTTAGAGAGCTTGGAGCACGGTGAAGGACGTGCTCCAAGCTCAATAAAAAAAGGTGACGTGGCACCCAAAATCCTGTTTTGATACCACATGGATTAAGGGGATAATGTATAGATCAATTTCAATATATATATATATATATATATATATATATATATATATATATATATATATATATATATATATATAGTCCCCACCTCGTGATAAATACTGTTTGCAAACTGGACCGTTAATTAGAATCAATTTTTGACATCTTCTATGGTGAAAAAAAATTAAAATTTTTTGTTTTTGAAAATAATCTATACAATGCCCTCTTGCTGCATGTGGCACCCAATTTGGATGCCACATGGAGCTTCATACCTAACCATGATGGAGATGAGTTTTCGAATATTTTTTAAAAAGATGATCCAAGCAATATGCTCGTGCTTTGTGTCATCAATTTGGTGTCTCATTGCCAATTGGAGTTTTTCCCCAATCTTGGAGGATGGACACTTCTTCCATATTGATGGGGATATCACACAAAGCAAGGCAGATAAAAGCATAAAGAGGAAGCTAAAGAGAAGGCAGAAGACGTTTGTGAACAGTGCTATGAAAAGTACCACAACACGCTGTGGGACAGCGTGCTGTGAACAGTAGCATATCACGTTGTGCCACAACGGGCTGTGAATAGTACCACAACGCGATGTGAACAATCCCACAGCGCGCCGTGGACGACTACGCCTAGCGACAAACTTGCGAGAATTTCTTTTTTTTATTACGAAAATTATCAGTCTTTCATTATTTTAGGACTCTTTTATTGCGAGTTTTATGTTGTTTAGGGTTTTCTTAGCCTATATAAAGGCATTGTAAACACTTTATTAATTAGCTTTGATTATTGAATGAAAAGAGAGTTGCTTTTGTGCAAACCCTAGAGAGCTTGTGAAGAGTTTTCAACCGAGGGAGTGAATTCTTCAAACCTTGAGGAGTGAGCAATCGTTTCTCGTGCGACTTGGTGCGAAGCCGACGTACAACCGTAGTGTGAAGCTTCTAAAGTAATCCCAAATTCGCATATTAGGGTTTTAGCGTGTCGTCCCACGTCACACACACACACATATATATATATATATATATGTGTGTGTGTGTGTGTGTGTGTGTGTGTGAGCTCCAAGACGATACGTTTGAATCCATGGTTGAACCATGCGTTTGAACCAGTTGGGCACCACGTGGCATCCATCACGCGGATTGGGTACCACAGCATCTTGCCCAAGGTCAATCAGGTCCATCCTTAAAGAAATGAAAAAGGGTATTTATCCATCATCCACATGTTTATCAAAGGTGCAAAATGCAATGCGCCAGGTTCAAGCAGCAGATGGGAAACTTCGACCTGAGTTTTGAAGGGCAAAATGGTTCAAAAAATATTTTTTACAAAAACCTTCAAGGGGCTGGGTGAACCCTTAGATGATGGGTGTAACTGGCAATCACGTTCCACGTGATCTAGAATTCGAACACAAGGTCACTACTGTGCGATCGAATGCATATTCCCATATCTCTCTCTCTCTCTCTAAATATATATATATATATATATATATATATATATATATATATATATATATATATATATATACAGAGAGAGAGAGAGAGAGAGAGAGAGAGATTTTGTCCCTTACCGGGAATTTAAAAAAATGCAACACTCCTTGAGTAATACATCTAGCACACGCCAAGTAATGAATCTGTAAAATATTTTCAGAATATGTAATTGAAGCATAGTAGCAGGAATCTTCTACTTAGTGTGCGGCTCCTGTTTCAGAATATCTATTCCGGGCATAAAATAATTAAATTTTGAGCTTTTGATGACACTCCTGCTTCCAACTTATTACACACTTCCTACCACTTTTGGTAACTAAGAATTGAAGCCTAATGCACAAGAATATGTTGTATAATGAAAAAATGTACCTTTCTGTAAAATATGATTTTGTATACATGCAGTCGCAAGATGGGTTTATTTTAAAAGTAGGAAACCTATCCATCAGTTTTTCATCTCTTCCTCTCTAGTATTAGTCAAAAAGTCAACACAGGCTTTCTTAATTGGCCTTCTAAAATTAAATCACAAAAGAACCTCTCTTTTTAAGTCAACATGTTATCTTCACTATAGAATTTCAACTTCCCCCTCATCTCTCTCTTCGCTCTTGTTAAGAATAAATCCCAAAAATATATGAAATACTCATTTTAGTCAAGCTCGAAGATCTCATATTTGACTATAGCCAGATTTTTTAATGCGGGATTAAGTGGCCACATGGGCCACTTGAAGTGCATCAAGTAACCATTTATTTTTTTAAGTGGTAACATGACCCATTAGTGGCTCACTTGATACCTCACTTTAACGTTTTATATGAATCTTCTCTTAAAGAACAATAGCCTCAACACGGCCACTACTTGGGATGCATAGTTCTTTATAATTCCTTCTCTTCTTCCCTTCTCTTCTTCCCTTCTCTTCGTTGCCATTCTTTGATTTCTTTCATTCCAATCAATTTCATTATTATGTCAATTTTGTGACAGAAATGACCATTCTACTATGTAAGAGTGACAAATTACGAGCATTATTACAATTTCCTGCAGGAGAAGCAACCAGTTCCATTATTAGGAGATAGATTACTTTGGCAATTACAGGCCATTGATTAACAAGTGCAGTTGAACGTGTTAAATGATAATATTGACATGGCATTATTGTGTCACTAGTAAGGTCCTTGTCACAGAGAATCATGTTCTGTTATATATCTGTTAGTCGGATGCAACATATTAGGATGAGAAACTGTGTTGAAGATATATTTGGTCATAACAATCAACAAATAATTTTAGCTACATGGAGATTTGCTGCCTACCATTTTTAACAACATGGTCTGAGATATATTTGATCATAATATATGATGATGAGCTGGCTACCATTTTTAGCATCCATGATCAGAACTCAACTGCAAGACTGATGTGGTTACATTACTAAATTGGTTTATTAGGAAGGTTGTCATGGCTTAAGCTAAGATCTTAATTTCGCTATATAGTTTAGAAGTACAAATTTATAAAAACAATTTACATTTCTTAAAAGCATAAAATGGTTAATAGAGAAACAAGTTAGACACTATGGGATAAGGATGCAATGATGATGATGACCATCATCATCATCATCACTCCATTGAACCCCATGTATTTCTGAAATTGCAAAGTTAAAAGGATTCCATATGAGTGGAAGAAAAACCTCAAATCCTTCACTTTACAACATATTCGATGAAACATAAAAGATAACTAAAAAACAGAGCCTTGAGGAGAAAAAATTGAAGATAATCTATACGATAAGCAAAGGATTTTCACCTGTTTCCGATCTAATGCTTTTGTGAAAAGCATCACATCCCCATAGGAATGAGATGTTTGTACGACATTAAGTGCACTTGCAATTGCAAAACTAGTCTGCAAAGTATCACCAGACAAAGATGAAATGATAATCCACAAATTTACACTACTTGTTAGTATCAACAAACAACCCTGCTACAAATTAATTGGACTTATGGCTTCAAATAGGTTTTGTATTATATATTTCTGGAAGCAGCATTAGTAGATGGCAAGTAGTTCAAGACAACTATACAACTAAATACCATCTATCTTTAATACTCTAGTAATATGACTTACCAAGAATTTTAATAAATGTCAATTTAGCTCTTGCTCATTTCATTTAGAAGAAATAGACTGACATAATTGGGAAATGAACATCGATAATTAGAAGTTCCACTAAGAATGACAAATAACAGTTTCACCAATTAGTAGAAGTGTAAAGCATTACTTTTGTTAGACCATTACTATCCCTATTATCATCATCCTCGCCTTGTCCCACATATTTAGGGCTGGCTGTTAACCTATTACTATAAACGGACTAAACAAATAAATTCAAGTAGAACTTAAAAAGTGCTATGTGCGAGGAGAGAACTTAGTAGCTAATACAGTTGGTGCGCTGTAGATAGGTCGAGGGTGGTCAGCATCAGTCAAACCAAGTCAAAACTGGTCAGGGATCGTCAAAGTTGGTCAATGTGGAAACCTAAAAAATGTTTTCACATCAAAAGGTTCTGTCAAGTTCTTATTTAATTAGAGATACAATTAGAAGATGTCGTCTGGGAAAACCAAGTTTAAGAAGAGAAGTGAAGGTCAGTTACCATTTTTTGTCTAGAAAAAATTGAGTCAAAGGTAAAAACTAAAGTAATCTTATTTTTAATAAAACAGTTTTCGTTTATTAGAATTAGGGTATTGGAAACTAGGGTTGGAGGACTAAGGAGGCTATCTAAGAGACATTCTATGGGACTTCTAAGAAAGACTATTAATTGAATTTGTGCAAGGTCTATCAACGGGCCGGGTTAGGGCCCGTCCCCCATAAAACCTAGCCCGGTTCTAACTTATGCGGCCTTTGATATCCCCAGCCCTAGCCCTTAGGTGGGTCAGGGCGGGCATCGGGCTTTGCTGTTTATTGTTATTTTTTCTAAAAAATTTTGTATATATATATAAAAAAAATCTTTAAGGATAGAGAGAGATATTTCAAATGAGAGAAAAGAAAACCCTAAGACCTCTCTTCATATATATCTTGTAACTATTCGTTTGATGGATGTAACTGTAATATTGTAAACTAAAAAGTATAATATATATCTTGTACACTTTTATATATATATATAAAAGAGATGTACGGGTTGGGCTGGGCTTATGGGCTTTAATTTGTTAAGACCTTACCCGGCCCGAAACATGGCCAGACTTTGGGTTTTGAGGTCCAAGCACTGCCCTCTTACCAGATCTTTTACTCCTAGCCCTAAGATTTTAGAGCTGGGCTAGGCGGGTTGACGAGCCAACCCAGCCCTATTGAACAACAGCCTTAAGCTCTGCACAACACATGTAAGCAGCATTGTGAAAAAAATACTCCGCTTTTTTGAAAATATGTGTATAACACGCATTTTTTCCCACAACGTATTGAACACGTAGAGCCATATTTTTTAATAAAACGTATATTTTCGTATCATACACGTCTCACGTATTAAACGTGTTTTCATGTATTAAACGTTTTTTCCTCATATTTTTCCGGCTTCGTATTTTACAGTTTTTTATCTTTCGTTTCTTTCCCGTATTTTACCTTTTTCAGACTTTCTCGCTCACCATATTAAACCCGTACCCGTATTTTGTCACTTTGGTTAGCAGAGTTGATAAGGTTTGAAGCTGGGAAAAAAAAATATACCTACATCCAAAATCAATCTGCCGGCACCTATTTCTTATCCAAATGAGATACTTAGTATATTTGATGGTTTTCATATAGGCAGCTATCCAAAGTATGTTGTGTGGGAGTTGGTAACATATCCCTAAAACAGGCTTACCTAGTAGATACTCTTTAAGCTTAAATGGTTTCATCATTTTCATTGGGTGTACTTTGATGGAGGTTGTCAGTTGATGATTGAGAAGGTGGTAGCCACATCTTCCTCATGGCCAGTTTTGGGTGTATTGTCCTTTAGTTTAATTAATAAAATTTACATGTTCAATTTTTTTTAAAGTTGATACCCCTATTATTGATTTTTCCATTGATTTGAGTAGGTTATCAATGGGCTACACTTTTTCTTTGCATTGATTGGTACCATATACGATTTTTGGGTTGGAACTTATGATTTATATTTCGCAATGGTAAAAAGAGGTATAAATCTGGGAGGGTATTTTAGTGCTAGAGGATATAGAAACCAGCTGGGGGCCATGAAATCCAAAAACTACATGGATGAGCTAGTGGATCAACTAGTGCATACACTGATTCATCGAGAAAAGCTAAAATATGAAACACTTACATGCTGGGCAGAACTTGGGAAAATCTGTGAGTTTCCAAAAACTTTTTCTATTTATGCCCTTAAGAAGACAAAGTATATTGACTAAAAAAAGGGACGATATGCAAGAAGGTTTGAAATTGATAGACAACTAAAATTCGACATCCTTGATGACAATGAGGAGAAAACAATCGATAACTTCTCAGATATAAGGTCATAGTTGTAGCAAAATATCAAAAGTGAAAGACTAGCTGCCATTTTATGTCATCATCATGATCACCATGTCTCATCTAA
Source organism: Chloranthus sessilifolius (assembly GCA_021018995.1). Classification (NCBI taxonomy): domain Eukaryota; kingdom Viridiplantae; phylum Streptophyta; class Magnoliopsida; order Chloranthales; family Chloranthaceae; genus Chloranthus; species Chloranthus sessilifolius. The sequence continues at coordinate 22,288,422 of CM037589.1, forward strand.
TTGGGGTGGGTTAGCTTTGCAAGTCGTATTTCTCCACTCATGTCTGTTTAGGCAGCTACCACTTTGTGTCTAGAAAAAATCAAGGTTGTTTCTGCCAATACAGCATGGATCTCATGACACCCGTTGATATGTACTTGTATCATCAGTACTATACATATCGTTTCACTCTATTTTTTAACCATGTTTTTTATTATTCTTGAATCGTTTCACTCTATTTTTTAACCATGTTTTTTATTATTCTTGAAGAAATTAAAAATGTTCTGCTATATAACCATCACATCCTACATATTGGATCAATGTAACAACTCATCTTTCCTGATTATTTCTAAAATTGAGTCTTATGGCCACAAATAGTGTTTGGCCCATAGTGATCAATATGATGCATACCAAGGACACATCCTAGATGCACCAAGTCAATAGTGCTCATGTGAGCAAGTGTGCATGTCATATGCAAGTCCATCCTAGACAATGGAGAGGGAATTACTTGTGTTGTGCCTCCTTGCTCGTAGTAGGTAACACTGTGATTGATCCACATGATAGATTAGAGGCAAGAAGCTGATAACTGCAACAGCCTAGCAGTATCTGAGGAAATGCACTAATTCCACCCCAACATCTCAGTCATTCCCGATGGAAAACCCATGGCCTGATGCACAGAATATTAGATTTTGTGGCCATCAAAAGCTCTTTTGATGCAATTGACCTCTATTTAATTAATGAAGCATCCATATTCTTCTCTTCTATCCATGGATCAAAATCTCAGATTTTCGATACGTATCGTCCAGCCCCAAAACTGATACGTATCGGTTCCAGACGATACTTTCCAGTTTTTTCCCCCAAAAAAAAAAAAACAAAGAAAACAACAAAACCGATAATTTCAAATTATCATCCGATATGAATGATACAATGAACGATACGGACAATACAAACGATACTTTGAACGATAATTTGACTGTTTTTTAAGGGGGCGATAAAAACCCAATGTATTATATCGTTCAAGTCCAAAACCGATACGTATCAGACGATATTTTGATCCATGCTTCTATCATTTATGCGATGTGATTTTACCCCTTTTGGACGCCTTAGGAGTGTTCTTTGTGATAACCTATCTGTAAATAGTTGGTGCTAGTCTGAATGTTGGTTCATATATTAAACTAGTACATTACCTTGGCTTGCTAAGGGTGCCATGGTTGTCAATTTCCTATAAGTTACCTCACACGTAAAACTGGTGCCTAGGCAACAAGGGGGCATGGTGAATCCCTCAACAGAAGTCAATGTATGATTTCTTTTCTCGTGACGTCTCTCACACAGGCAGATTGTCTCTTTTATGGCAAGATAAAAATTACACTATTAGGTACTTCTTGCATTGTGCACCTGCATGCAGTCTCAGGACTCTCAGCCATTCCATAATTACAGTTTTGGGACTTTGGGTCTGGAAGTTTCAATAGAAAGTCAACTTCAGACATTGCGATTAGGGGTGAAAATGGGTCGGGTCAGATCCAGGCCACGGGTATACCAGACCTGATCCACTTGAAATCGGTCTGGTCAAATTAAAAAATATGGGCCCATTTCGGTTAAGGGTCCAGGTCAAACCATATCCAGACCTGACCCACCAAAAACGGGGCGGGCCGTAGTCGGGTTTGCAACCAGGTCCAATCGCTTATATGATTTTCCTTTTTGTCATAAGAATGTACCCATAAGAGTGCCTATCAAGAAAATATTAACCCAATGAACCGAGATATGAAGCTTCTTTTAGCAGTTGAGTCCAACAAAAGCTAATTTTCAAAGATTTTAGGGATGTGAAGTATATGAAAGTCAGCTTTCAACTGAATTCAATGACTAATTGATTAACTTGAGTTTTGATGAAAAAGTTTCCCTTCAGACTGCCTATTTTAAATTGAGTGAGTTACCTTTAGGTGGGGTTTCGTGGATCTATTATTATCACTTGCTAATTATATACTCATTCTAATTATATTGTATCTTATTTTTAAGTGTATAGTTTGTATTCCATAAGAATCCCAACAAATCAGCACTGAAATATGAGAATTTTTTTTTTTATTATATTATATCCCAGTCTTGACCGGGTTTGGACAGGATCGGGTCCGGATTCAGGTTTAAATTTTAAAGACCTAGACCCAACCCAATTCTAGGTTGGGTTTGGGTCGGGTTTATTGACAAATACCAGACCCAGACCCAAACTTAAATTGGGTCCAATTTTTCGGGCCCGGGTCGGGTCGAATCAGATCGGGTCCCATTTGCACCCCTAATTGCGATGAACGCAATAGTCGCCAGTTTTGAGTAACAGGAAGAAGACATCAGGATGCTTGTTAGATGTCTGGAGTTGTTTACGGCACGTATTCAAGGGATTAATGTGTACATTCTAAATTTTTGTCAAAATTATTTTATTAGGTCATAGAAAGCAAGAGTTAAATTTTTTTTGGTCCCAATTAACATCCATAATTTGCAGGATTTATCTTTTGGATTTTACTCAAATTAATTTCTAATTTTCAAAATTATTTGGAATTTAATTGTTCTTTTTATTGATGAGACACAATGACACATCTGTCCAAAAGATTTATCAAAATTTTTTTTTTTCCCAATTTGTTTTTAATAATTAGTGAAAATTAAAATTAATATTTGTAACTATTTGTTACCCTACGTTTCGGGGGGTCAAAATAATTATTTTTACGGCTTTTATGTCTTCAAAGAAATTGATGATCAATTTGATGCACGCAAGAATTCAGCCCACACGAGATGTGTTTATTGTACAATATGGGATTTGGTTCGTTCATCGATCTCGGAAGCAGGAAGGGAAGTGCGTGGTGGGTTGTGCCGTAACAAGTTATCAAATATGTCGCTTGTGTGGACTAGTGTTTTCCCTTAGTATGATGGATAGTTTGAGATAAGGCTAGTTAGAATTACTTGAGTCATATAGTTGGGTTTCAGACCAATAATGATAATAAAAGTATGTAGGCTATACACTGGATCACTATGGTTTCCTGCGTGTATTAGGATTTTATTATTTTCTTTTTAAGTAGGCCTTCTAGAGGGATCGTCCTATTTAAAAAGAGGTGGAGAGAGTGGGCTTTATGGACGAGATTTAGAAATCATAAGAAGACCCAAAGAGAAAGCTCAAAGCTTCTTTATCAACATCTCGAAATAAGTTCAAAATTTTTATAAGTAAAACATTGATTTTAATCATGAAAATAAATTAAAGGTTTTATGCATTCATATTATTGACTTGTTTCATGATTTTGAAAATGTTGAAAAATCTATAAAATTCTAGATCTGGTAGATTTTGGTTTTCTCAAGGTCAAAGAATTTGGAGCCAGTTTTCTTCAAAACCACAGTGATTATGTGTATGTTCATGAGGTTCATGAATATATAATTCTAAGGTTCATGAAATTGGTTTTATTTTCTTATAAGGATAATAAATCTATAATTATTTTTTGATATAATTTATTTTTGGTTTCGATAAGAACTAAATGATCTTTTAATACAAGTTAAATTTCAGGTTCTCTAAGCTTAAAAGTTTTGAGAAATTTGTTTTGTGTGAAAGCATAGCCATTGGTTTTATTCTTATAAGGATAATAAATCTATAATTATTTTTTTATTAAGATAAAAATGAATACTATTTACAGAATCAGGCTTTTTAGGAAATTTCATAAATTAGGACTTCTGCTGCCCTATTTGGGATTTTTTACCTGCATTCAAAATCTGATATTGATTTGGTATCTTCAATCTGATGAATTTTATCAAATTTTAGATGCAATATAAATTTTTATATAGGTTTTAAAAAGTTGAATTTTCAAAATATGGAAATCTTGTTCTCAATTACATTTGAAATGTCAATTACATTTGAAATGTATCTTCTATTTCATTGGAACATCGTTATTATAAAATGAATCAGCTGAGAATTTCCATATTATTTAAATTATGAGTTTATTTATTTATGTCATCAATATTCATTATACGTGATTTCACACAATTCAGAATTATTTTATAAATCTATGCATTCAATAATCCATATAGGGATTGATACACTAAAAATGTTTAGCATATTTTTTAAGTGTGGAATAAATAATTGAACTTAATGCGATCGTTATTGACCTTGAAAAGTAGGTCACAAGTTCCTTTTTTCTTCTGCCGTATTTAGGACCTATCTGAAACTTTGACAAACTAAAATTGAACTAGCACCTATAGGAAATCCTTATACTCAAAAGCTTGGCTTTCAAGCACAAAGAGGCAAGAAAATTCACAAGATGTCAAGAACATCCAAAAATTGCAAACAGTGAAACCACAAACACCATGGATGAATTGAGAATCGTGGAAAGAAAAGGAAAATTGGAAATAGCAATTAAATGAAAGTGAATTTTCCTTCTCGTAACATAGTACCGTACATTTCAAACGTTCAATTTATATATATTTGACCATGATTTGGCAATTCCAGCATCTCAGCTGATCATTTTCTCTCATGGCAGCATGGTCCCATGCATGGTTCAAAATTTTGGCCAATAACTCAAATTATTGGCCGAAATGTTTCGGTCCCCACTGAAACAAAATTTTGAACCGAAATTTCGGTCCAAAAATGTATGGAGGGGAAATTTTGGGCCGAAATTTCGGCTGAAATTCAAATTTCATGCCCGAAACCGAAAACGAAACCGCTATTTTGATCCTTGATCCCATGATGATTTTATGAAATAAACAAATGGCAGAGCCTCTTCCAAAATATAAAAATTCCCCCAATCACAATAAATGCATCAACCATTTTATAGGACATGATATGGTGTATAAATTTTCAATTCTCTTGGGAGAAATTCTGCATAAATGAATCCAAATAAAAACAGAACAGATAAAAGAAGCTGCGGAAAAACAATGTGTAATTGTTCCCCAAAGTAATTTAGACAGAATTATATTATTGTCACTAAGATCAAGATTATTTTTCAAAAGTACGTAATAATTAGCTAAATAAAGCAAGTTCAAACTTTTTCTGCATAACAGTCCTATTAAAATGTGAGTCAAATTACCGATAAAAAGTACGTAATAAATAAAGCAAGTTTCAAACTTTTTCTGCATAACAGTCCCATTAAAATGTGAGTCAAATTACCGATAAAAAGTAGTTCCTTTGCACTTTTAAAATAAAAATAACAATTACATAAAAAATATATATATATATAAATTGTAATAGACACATTATTAGGCACTCTCCAACGACTCAAATTAAAATAAGCATTTGGACACTCACCCGTTCAGCAAAATGTACAGCATTTTCTTTCTTGCTCTCAAGCGGTGAAAGTATGGGAAGATATTCTACCTGTCACATCCATATAAAATTCTTGCATTCAGATTCTATGATTGATAACAAAAAAATTTAAAATGACGTCTGCAGCTTTTAATTATTATGAAATAATTGAGCAAGCTTAGTGCAAGATAAATCTTCAATCATTCAGATCGAGGGAGGAAAAAAAGCCTGACTAATAATTAAAACTTCAATCATGAATCTTGAATCCGTAAAAGGATCAAGCCTAAACAAATGACAAATTAGAGGGAATGCCAATAAGTTAACATCAAGTGACATGCATGCATCGGTAGTAACCCAAGTGTGCTTAGCAAAGAGGATCCAAAATGTCTGTATGTAATAAATCTAAAATGGATCAAAACAAATAATGTGTTGGTAGAGGTTTCCAAAGTCACAGTATCAGCATTTAAATCAATCAACTTTCCATGGGAATGTCACGTCATTTTGAAAGAGATGGGAAAGATATCCTCAAGAATTTATATAGTTGGAAAAATAAAAATAGCTTTAGAGCAGGAAGAACCAAAGTTACTTAATTCATTCATTCGCTCAGTTCGAATTCAGGTTCGCAATTCGTTTTATCAGGCAAACCTGATTTCCTAGGGGTAGGGAAAGTTTTAAAAGTATTTATTAATTTTATAATATAAATTTGCACTCTTTAATAAAATAAATGCAAATGAGTGAATGATTACTTGGTTAGTTATAAAACATAAAAACCATAAGATCTTAGTGTCAAATCCCTCTTTATGATTTTAAAAGGCTGTTAACTGTTTTGACTACTTGGTTAGATACCTAAGGTAACCGACCATTCCAGATGGTGATTTGGAACGGATCACTTTCTTGAATGTATGCCATGTGGATTCACCATGTACAGCCTCCTTCCCTTTCAAGCATGGGAAAATTTTTCTTCAAAATTCACCTGTGTTCCCGGAACTTTCCTTCTGTCTTTACCAAAGCAACTTGCATATCCGTAGCTCGCCTACTGAAAGGGAACACTTGATTCATGATTTGCTCCCCTAGGGAAAGGAACTGTTCACAGGTGTCGTTTGATGGTACACCCATGATCAAAAGATTTATGGTGCTGAACATTGGGATGAAAAAGCATCTCCATCTTGTGATTCAAAGCAGTCAAATGCCCTTTAAATGAAAGGCTGGACTGATTTTAGAGATGTCTTTCATTTTAAAGGGCGTTGACTGCTTTAAATCACATGGAGAATTTTTTTGTCCCAATATTCAGCACCATAGATCTTTAGATCATGGGTGCACCATCAGATGACAGACATGGTGCCTCCTCCACAAGGCACACATCCCAAAAAGTGACCTGTTCCAAATCACCATCTGAACTTGGTTCCATAGTAACCAAGTTCAGATTTTACAATCATTCGGTGGGGTGTCAATTCGGTATAAATCAGATAAATTCAGGGATGATTTGGGGAAAGATTCGAAAAAAATTCTGGGATTATAAAAAATAGTAATAAATTATTAACATACACTCAAGTATATGTTAACCTATTTAAAATAAAAAATGATGCATTTAAATAATAAAATATATGCATTACAATCCTCATGCATTAACAAATTAAAGCGTGTATCACAAGGATAAAAATTCGGAAAAAAATCAGTAAATTTGAAAAAAATCAGAGAATCGACGAATCAAACGAATAATTGGCAAAAAGCTCGGCAAACCACTTATTTGGAAAACTTTCCAAAATTTGACTAATTCGGAGGATTTTGTGACAGCCATATACCAACTTAAATACTTAGCATTAACCAGTCAATTTGCTCGTCACGCCGAATCGGACTGACCAAATTGGATAGTGAACTGGTTAGTTGTATCCAATTTGCTGTTCGCTAGGTGAATGAGAAAATTAAATAACATAGAGAAGAATACAAAGAAATCTCACTATAATCGGTGAGATAAGGCCTGGAATAAAAAATTGCGCTCAGTAGTCGGTACCAGTTTTATTATATAAAAAAATGACCCAATACTTCACATGTATATGACTTATTGAGTTGTGCCACTGATTCTACAAGCACCCAAAGCATACGCTTTTAGGCATATTTCATTCAAAGCACACCACAAATGGCCCAAGGAGCATGCAAGGTTCCCTAGGCTGGTGCCTTGGAGCAACAGCCTCAGGCAGGCGCTATTAGAATTATTTATGATTGGTGTGTGCAGAGTATTGTAATATTAAGTTCTCACTTAAGGTAAAGGCTTTGGGATCTAACTCAAAATCTACACTCTAAACTCAAGTTTGTATCAGAGCTACTTGAGGCCTGATTGTGCTGACATGTCACTGATGCAATGTGGACACCGGCAGAGATCAGCGTTTCTATCTCAGATCAGGACATAGAGATATGCATTTGAGAGCTCTCAATTTTAGAACTTTATTTATGATTTTTCAGAGATCATTTGATGATGTTTCGTCAAAATGAATTAAGGTTGGAAAAATCTTGCAAATCATGAAATTTTGGGCATCAATAGTAATCAGGGCTGCTGCTTGAGCTGAAATTAGACATAATTGGTCAGTTTTTTCTGCTTAATATTCTTATAGTCTTTTTATATTTTTTGTGGTGGATCTGAGTGGTTTTGTTATATATATATACACACACACACACACACACACACACACATATATATATATATGCAACTCTTATTAATATAGTGAGTCACATTCTCAAGGTAATTAATCTCTTTCACTCATATCTCTTGCTTTTTTGTCCCATAATTGTCGTTTTAGCCTATTTGGATATTTTTGGCCCTTTGCCTCATCGACCATAATGCATTGTGATGGTTTTTAGGACAATTTGATATTTACCTCGTTGTTGGTGGGCCATAAGGAATTAGGTTATCTACTGTTGGATCTATTTGGAAAGATGTTATGGCTATTTTGATATTGTGGTTATGGATTTTACATGTTAGTTGGTGCTGGGTGGATTGGTTATCGTCTCTCCAGGTTGTTTTTTGGAATATTACAGTCAGCTATCTCTTCTATCTTTTTGTTACTATGGACCCTAAGACTAATACTCCTATTGGTATTTATGATGTTAGTCATACGCATAGAATCAAGAGTGTGAAGCTGAATGGTAAAAATTTCTTATGTGGGGTCACTCTATTCATTTATATTTGGGCAGTTGTGGGAAGATGAACCATCTTGATATTGTCACCATTCCTCTGATCACTGGGAGTCTGGGACAAAGATAATTGTACAATGTTGGGGTAGCTCTTCAGCTTTATGGAAGAGTACAGCTACAATATATTTGTGTCCTATGAGACAAATGCACAGTTATAGGAGGCTCTTAATCAGATGTATGCTCATGCGAAGAATGACTCACATTTACCAATTGTATTATGAGATCTCTCGGGCTGAGCAGGGTGATCGATCAGCGTCAAAGTATTATGGTTATCACTTATCTCCAGAGTACATGGGAGGAGTTGAGCCAATATGAGCCTCCTTATCAGCATTCAAGCGAGGGGGAAAAGATTGTTGTTCGTCATTTGAAGCATCAGCATATTTACACTTTTCGATGGAGCTTTGTCTTGAGAATTAACAACTTCGTTGTTCATATTCTTGCTATTGACACTCTACTTCTCTTCATTCAGTCTATGACACTCTTAGCAGTGATAAGCGACGTCTTATCATTATTGCCCCCAGCGCCCCCACTATACTAGATCATTCTGCCCTGGCGACATATTCTCAAAGCAGGGGGCGGGGGATTGTGGTCATGGTTGTTATGATTCTTCTAGGGTTAGTTGTGGTAGCGATCTTACTTGCACTTATGCCACAAACCGGACTGCGATTGATCCAAGTGTTATCATCTTCATGGCATCCCACAGGGTCAAGGCCCTCATCTCCCCATGGTGCTACTAGTGTTGAGACCTCTGCTATTGGGCATTATACTGGTTGCATTGCTGCCTCTATTGCTAGGGAAACCTCTGACAATGCTTATGATTTAAGCTCCTTGTGTACCGAGCTCGCCAATCTCAAAGATAAGCTTCAAGGTACTAGGCTCCGCCTCATCTATTGCGCCTCCAAGTACTTCTACTTCATCTGCATACCATGTTATGTCCTCTCAAGTATTTTGACTGGGTCATTAATTCAGGCGTCTTCAAGCACATGACATGATTAGCGAGTCTCAGTTACTTTTGTTCATTGCTCCACACAAAGTAACGAAGTTTGGTTTCGACAATATTTCAGCGAGTGGTCGTTTTGGTTCAATTTAGGAAAAATTCAAGAAAATGTTGCAGACTATACAAATTAAATTATTAAAAAATTTTAAAAATTTATTAACCGATTTAAAGTTAAAAATGATATTTTACATAAACCATAATCCACATGCATCACAAATCAACAATTATAGAAAAAAAAAATTATTTTAAAATTAAAAATAAATCATGAATCCAACTTCATAACTCATAATATTCCAAAATTTTTGCCAAAATGCCACCAAATTGTGGCGGTTAGTTAGAAATGAATTTCAATGGACCTATTTCAAAAAAAATTCAGTGAAATTTGAAGAAATTTGTGTTAATTTCTCCACAGCCCACTGAGTTGCTGGTACGCTTGGCCAGCGGTTCATCCACTCCCATCACCAGCATGAGTAGGGTTCTCCTATCAACTAACCTCTCTATTCCCCACATATTGCATATTCCTAGCATTAACATGAATCTGTTACCTGGGAATCGTCTTGCTAAATCTTTAAATTGCTTCATTGTGTCTTTGAAGACCCAAGTACGAGGGAGACTTTTGGCATGAGGCATGAGTGGGATGGGTTCTAGTTCTTTCAAGACAGTAGGCTTGCAGTGCTCTCGTCAAATTTCCATGGTTTATACCTGCAACCTTAAAGTTGTGCTACAAAGCACCTACCAGTTGAGTCTGTAACTACTTCCAGATTTTATACATTTTTAATACACTCTATCAATCGATTACATTTTTTTTTCCTTTGCCAAACTTGCTTAACTAAATTCATTTCAAGTTTGTATTACCAAACTGGTGACCCCCCAATTTCCATTCTCAAGAAGACCAGAAACTAAAAGGCATGAACCTTGCAATTGTACAGATAGAAAAGGGATCAAAACCTCTGGTTGAAAATATTACACAACCATAATAAGATTCAGATAAGGAAGTGCGAGAAGATGACTTTAACCAAATGTTTATCCATACATGAAGCAATCTGCAATGCAATTAAATCTACAAAATGCATTGCACACATAAATCTTGTACCATCAATCAACCTTGGAATGGTTGACTGATGGAAAACAGTTATACTCCAGTTTGATTGAAATGACAAAGTAATAGCTGTATTCCACTTTTGTTTCTTTTCAATAATTAATGAAGCTTTCATTCAATGAAATAAAATGATAAAAAAAAAAAGAGAAGGGATGAGTGAAGTGCTCATCCAAAAAGAACTAAAAGCTAAGTAAAACACAATAGCAGTGATTTAAATTTGATCCATGATGAAAACTGCATTTTTCTAGACTCCCTTCCTTGCTAGAATATCAGCTTCCTGGTTCGCCGATCTAAGAGCGCCTAATTGTAATATTCATTTTTTTGTAAACTAGTAAAATGGCATGTGCAAATGCACGTGGACATTAGGACTTTTAAATGATTGAACTTGATTTTTAGACATCTATCGGGTGATTTGAACATAAAAGAAATTAGTATTTCAAGTGTTCGTTACTACGTGTTGCTCTATAAAATCATAAAAATAATACTAAATTTATAAATGGAAAAGGTCTATGGGTTCTAATGTATGGATGAATTTATGCATTCAAACCTTAGATCTTATGTCACGTGACACCTGATTCCAAGATAGTGCCTTTTTTGTGCAATGTCACATGTCATCTATTAAAAACAAATAATTTTTTTTGTGGTCAAAACTTCACCCAAAGTTTGGGTATTGCCTCACACATCATAGCGCATTGAATTTTTTATCGTTTGACCACATTTTGGACCGTGGATGTCGACTCTTTTTCAACAGTTTTTTATTCTTTGAATGCAGTGGTTATAACATAAAGTGGTGTGCCGGTAACACCAACCAAAACATTATTAATTGAAAACTCATGCTCATCCAAAGAAAAATAAAACAAATTTTTTTTTGTTAAAGATGGTTGAATAAAATAATATAGTGTTGTAAACGATAGAAAATGAATAAAAAATAATTCTTTGGCTACATTTGTGCTACATGTACAAACTCACGTCATCTAAATGGTCGCATATCATTAACACTAAAATCACCCAAAATATATGCCGAATACACTATCCAATTTAAGTAATTTATTATCAACCTTCCATTTAATATAAACAATGATGTGTGTCTAAGTACTCGAACCTAATAGTTTGAATTCCCTGATATGTGTACTTTAATATGAATCGATCTTATTTTTACTGACTTGCATTAAAAAATTTTAATGGGATCAAGATATTAAACTTGGTATCGGTCCATCTTGAACCGATACGTATCGGCCGATATTGTATCAGTGAATATGTTTCTTTTTGAAAAAATGCTGTAAAAATAGAAAAGTCCTTGTGTAGGCCAGTATCAACCGATACCGAGACAGTATCATCCAATACAAACCTGTATCGGCATCGATTATCGATGAAATTGATATGTATCGCCGATACGTCTCGGTATCGGCCAAGTTTTGATACCATCGTTCTGAGTCATTTGGCACCTGGAATGAGATGATTCACATATGCCTATAGGCATAATTCCTTGACTGATTTGACTATTAGATTTTTCACAAATGAAGATACGGTGTATAATAATGGTGTACGATCGTAATTGAACGTTAGTGATGTAAGATCATTGTACACACCCCATTCTTCCTAAAAAGATAGACATCATGTTATTTGAATCCTATAATTGTCATATTTATTAAGGTTAATCATAATTGAAAATATGGTGCACCTACCAGACAATCAAATGTTGATTCCATGAGGCACAAATCTCAAAAAGTGACTGTGATCATGGGTGTTCCATGAGAAAGGGTTCTCAAGTGTCGCTTTTGTAGATGTGTGCCATGTGGAATCAAGATCTTACCGTCTGATAGGTGAGACATGATCTCAAAATCTATTGTATCGAAGATTGGGAAGAAAAACGTTCTTCATTGTTTGATTCAAGACAATCAACGATTTTTTATGGTGGAAATGCGTGTTCTTCACAGGAAAAATGGCAGCAAATAGTGCCTATGATAACGTGTGGCGTTATTTGTACCCTTTTTTTTTGTGAAGAGCACACGTTCTTTCACAGGAAAAAATCGTTGATTGCTTTGAATCAGATGATGGCAAGGATTAAAATTTTGGCCGAAATGACCGAAATTATCAGTTTCGGTCCCCACTGAAATGATAATTTGGACCGAAATTTCAGTCCAAATTTGTATGGGACTCAAAATTTCGGTTTTCAGACGAATTTTCGGCAAATTTTTCTGTTTTCGACCGAAATTTCGGTTCAAATTTTCGGTCTCGGTCAAGCCCGAAACCGAAATTTTGATCCTTGAACGATGAGGTTTGTTTTTCGTCCCTATTTTTCACGCAATAGATCTTGATATCATGGCACCCTCATCAAACGGTCACATGTTGATTCCACATGGCACACATCCAAAGGTGACGGTTTGATAGGTATGCCCACTATCACGATCAATTTTGGGGAAGTATGCCATGTGGAATCATGATTTGACCGTCTGATAGGGGGGACCATGATATCAAGATCTGGAAGTTTGGGAAGAAAAATGATCTCCATCGTGTAATTCAAGGCTGTCAACTATTTTTTATAGATAATACGTATGTTCTTCACAGGTTTAATGGGTGTAAATAAATCCTACTCCTCAGAGTCCTAAAAGGGAGACTTGGTGAAATTATGGGGCTTGAGATTTACATTCTCGAGAGTCTTGGCTAAATTTCTTTTTTTATTTATGTTAGCTTTTAAGGTTCCTAGAAAATAGGAGAAGTTATTAGAAGTTCTCTTGTTTGTTTAGCTCGAAGACTCCTAGTCTAATTAGAAGCCTAGTTATAGAAGTTATAAAATATAGGTAATATAGGGATACATAAGGAAGAACATGAGGGTACATAGAGTAGTTTAGGGGTATTTTGTTCCTAAAGTGTGAAAGCACTCAAAATTGACAGAAATAGGAGATTTATTCATGCTTTTATAATAGTAGTAAGGATTAAAGAGAAAAAAAAAAACACTTATTACTATATTTCATGTCTTTTAAAATTATAAAAAATTTAATAAAAAATAATATATATATATATATATATATATATATATATATATATAAAACTTATATTGTCAACTATAGAACATGAAAAAAATAAAAACTAACAAATAAGTATAATCTGGAATGCACCACAAGTATCATAGGTTGCGGCTACTCTTTGCAAAGGGACCGACTCTCCTAACGCGTCATTTAAACACCAAATGGTGTTTAAACGATCTTACACCATTTATTGGCTTATGATCTTGAAAATCCATACCGTCAAAGTGAATATCATCAATTGAAGGGCTATGGGTCCAAAAATCACACTTTTTGGGAGATTCAAACCATCCGATCAGTGCACTCTAATACCAATGCTAGTTCTTAATTTTGATGGCTCATATTAAGTTCACCGATCAGATGGTTGAAGCCTGATCCTTTGGCTAGGACATGTTCCAACGATGGAATGTCATTTGAGAAATTTAGATTGATCATAGATTTGTGCCACATGGCACAATGATAAATCACACTTCAATGGTGTGAGATAACGTAACAGTGAAATTTTAGTGGTGTGAGATTATTTAAACACCATGTGGTGTTTAAATGTGGACGAGGAACCATTAACCCCTTCGCAACTGGAATCACAACAAACGATTCAACAATGTAGCACCTCTCTCTCTCTCTCTAAATGATTTCTTTTATTTGACACCATTTATTTTGTTGTCATACATGAAATGAGATGGAGGTGAAGAAGGGCGATCGGGTGAGTAAGATAGAAGAAGAAAAGCTGGAGATGGTTAATTTAAGTGGGTTGTCTTTAGATTCTCTCCCAAACCCTTCTCTTAATGTAACGTTGATAAGCAAGTTAGACCTCTAACAACAATCTCCTGGTTCTCTCTCTCTCTCTCTCTCTCTCTCTCTCTAACTGCATGTCCTTTGTGTTATTTGATTGACAAAGTATACCAGAATCTCTAAGGGCGAGGTTGCTAAACGTGGTGGTGTTAGATGTGCACTCGAACCAGCTAAAATCGCTACCAAATTCAATTGGATATCTAAAAATAGAGACAGGAAAAAGGAAAACCAAATATAAAATAAGTGATAAAGATGAACTCACGATTGGTAGACGATTTCGAGTTATGATCCCTTTTCGCCTGATTCGATGATGGAAGCTGAAGAATGAAAAATTAGGACACGAGCAAGAGAGAGAGAGAGGGGTAGCGGAGAGATCGACAGGGGAGCGGGGGGAGAGAGAGAGAGAGAGAGAGAGAGAGAGAGAGAGAGAATAACTTTCAATGCAAAAATAGTAAATCCTGCTTATTTACCCTCCATAGTTAAGAGTTTTATTTGGATTAGGACTCCAAGGATGTGTGGGTTTTATTTGTAGCAAATTTAGGGGAAGGGCAATTTAGGCATTCAAATATTGACATAAACTATTTTTGCTTTTATATAGTAGTAAGGATGAACCATTACAAACTCCTTTGGTCCAAGGTATATCCACGACACTTCCATCTTCTTGTTTAGCCATCCCACCACACAATTTGAATCCTCATAGGGTTGATTATCAGTATAACATTTATGTCGACAATGCATTTTGTGCATTCAAAGTGCACAGCATCTTGCTTCTTCATATATAATGAAAACCAATATTATTTTCGAAATTTTCATAACTCTCTAGCCACAAAAATAACAATAACAACAATATTACAAAATTTAAGTGTTACAGCATGTTCAATGTGTCTTTCATGTCACAAAGAAATAAAGAACGCATAATGTATTGCAGCTTCAATCTAGATTGGAAATTTATAACAAGTGACCCAAAATATTCAGTACCAACTCAAATACCATAAATTTTATGCATATGCTTTCATAAGAAATTTATAAGAGGAAGAGCAGCATGATCAAAAACCCATATAAACTGCTAGAACATTCATACCTCCATAAAATTGTGAAACTGAGTGAACATTCTGAACATTAGCTTCGCCAAAGAAATATTTCCCCTGGATAAAACGGAGTGTGAAATGAACCAATCTTTTCCAGATAATGTCAGCAACATCATTGAAAGAACAACTTCTCAACGTAAGATAGTCATACCAAGATTGATCAAAGTGTACATATGGATAGCGAACAACCACTGGTTGGATTGGATATCCCGGAATAAATGCACCAAGTTGGAATGATATAAGGGCCTTCCCATTAGTTGTCGTACCCTCGGGAAATAACAGAACTTGCGGGAAGCAGTCGGAAGAAGCCTTTCTCTGCATTCAAATCCTCGAAAGCACATTTCTGTATCAAATAGCTCATAAATTGATAAATTTCTACTTTTGAATTATATTTCATTAAATAACATTCAGAAATATTTGTGGCAATGCTTTCAAAATGTCACTGCTTCCTTTTCAAGTACAAAGAATTTTTTGCATATTGGAAACCATGCAATACAATCCATGATAATAACTTAATAAGGAAGTGTGCTGTGCTATTGGGGGGGAGATATGTCAATGTAAGTATGTAACCAGGTACAGATATGGAGTATAGAGACGAAAGAGTAAAAACTTAAGGACTCCCACCATTATGCAATAATCTTAATAAGATGAGCAGGGAAGGCTGCCCTGGAGGACAGTGGAGGGAAGAGATCTTCTAATTGACTTGACAAAAATTGCAATAAGCAAGTTGAAGATGAGGGAAGTGAGGTTGATTAGTTATCCTTTGAAGGTGTCCAGAAGAAGGTGGGGAGCCATCTGGATTTGTACAAAAAAGGCAGCAGGATAAGGGGTAGATGGCTAAAACAAAAAATCGGCAAGAAGAATAAATGTTCTCAAAAATTGCAATCTCGAGTCTTCTTTCATCTACAAAAAAGTGACCAAGCAGATGAGAACATTTGTTGGCAGGAAGGGATTAAAAAAGAAGTTTATCAGTTGCTTTAAAATGAGAACTCTTAACATGGAATGCGTGCAAATTTTGGGGAGTGGAGGATCACGGTTAAACAAATAATCAAATTTCAGAAAACTAATATAGTCGGAGACCAAACTGAAAAACAATGTGAAAGGGTGGCCCAGAGTGGAAAGGTTGAAACGGGTATCAGGTATATAGTTGGTGGCAAGGAGAAGTATCAATATCAGAGTACAGATTTCCCAGTCACAAAAACTGATTTTATATATATATATATATATATATATATATATATATATATATATATATATATATATATATATATATATATATATATATTGGACATGTTCTTGTCAAACAAAAACCAGTACATGTAAGCATGAGTCAAAATATCGGATTCCAGGACATATCGCCCAAGCCTTCTGGACGATACGTATCGGCGTATCGGCCGATACATTGAATGTATCGGCCTAGTTTTATTTTTTTTAATCCCAAAAAATACCCTAAAATTCAGTAAAATTATATTTAATGGTTTTCTATTTTTTTTAATTATTTAAGGCTTCTTTTTAGACATCTTTGGGAATTTTATCAACTTAAAAGTATAAAACCTCTCAACTTAACATTGTATATGAATATAACATTAAAATCATCATAGTAGACTACCTTATCATAGCACATTGTACATGAAAAACTTACATTAAAGCCACATTGAATTCTTTGGTGGTTCTTCATCGTCGTGATCATCATCATCAGTGCGCCAACTTTGCCTATAGTGTTGGCCATATTGATATGCATGATCATATTCCTCCCTTCAAACCGAGGCATTAGCATAGGGTATGGGTTAGTGTAATATGGAAATGTCGATCCTCTAAAAATTTGACCAACGACGTCTTCATAGTGGGAGTAGGTTGGTTGAGGGATTGGGTATGGGTTAGGGTTACTGGTTGCTGAATCTTCGGTGTTTTGCAAACTAAATCTCCCAAAAGTAGAAATTGTATAGCCCATATCATCTTGTGGTGTTTGGTAAGACTCTGAAGCTCCTCTTCCTTCAACCCCTCCACCTCTAAATGTAGGAATGTCGAACATTGTTAAAGTTCATCGTCCCATTCGGTAATACCTCCATAAGAGGGACCAACATCATTGCCTCCACCACTAGTATCAACGTGGGTTTCATCGCCTCCACCACTAGTATCAACGTGGGTTTCATCGCCTCCACCATCACCCCACCACCTCCATCATTACCATCATCATCAGCATCATCATCATTATCACTACCGAGTTGTGTTTCTTTATCAGATCCAACTACTAAATGGCAATATAGTTTTCTTTTCCGCCTAGGTTATTGAGAAGTATGCTCCTCTGCGAATATATAATTCAACTCAGTGGGGTTAAACTATTCACTATCTGTAGGGTAGAAAATGATAGATTAATTAGTATATGTCTCCTCAATTAAATCAAATAAAAAATATATGAACTAAGAACCTAAATAATTGCTTACCACGATTGGTCCTCTCCATATTCCTAACCCTTAACCGCATATTATAATAGCAGTAGACTAACTTTTCCAATTGACGCATAGTTAGCCTATTCCTGGTCTTATGTGTGGATAAGAGAAAACGTACTCCAATTCCGCTCACAGTTGGATGAGGAACATGTTTGGGATAAAACTCACATGACAATCTGCCTTAGTATTGGTCCCTCATGTTCGTAGTGCATCCACCAATCCACGAGTTGATCATGTTGAATCTGAGATTGCGCTAACCTCGTTCCAAACGACTCATATTTTTTCTGAAACATATCAATTTACAAAGAGGGAATACGATAACCGACATATCAATCTATAAATAGAGCATATCGATCTACAAGTTAAAAATAATATTATGACTACTCAGATCTCTTATGGCTTGAACTTGGTCAGCCAGCTCAAGCTTCATCCGTTGGATGACATTGAGCAAACATTGTAGCCTTCATCGGTCTCATTCAACTCAAAGCGTCACATATATTGGAAGACGGGGTTCAAATAATGTGCTATACATAAAATATGAGTAGCGTATTAGTATATAAAAATAATGAGCACCTCTTGTCGATAATCGACTAATATTGCTTATATTTTTGCAAGACACTTTGTTTTAATGGCCAACTTCACCTTGTCCATTGAATCATAAACGTACCCCATGGTTGGTTTGTCATCACCATCTATCAACCTCAGCACTTGTACTAGCGGGGTAGTGATGTCCACCAAGTACTCAACATCTGTCCAAAACGGGGTGTTGTAGATCAAGTCAGCCACTTGAATGCAAGCAGGTCTCTTTAATCGGGGCAGTTTTGATTCATATTTTGCCCACTTTTGGGATGACACCGTTGTTTTCAATTCACGCTTATATCTTGCTAAGCTATGGAGGGCTATAAATTGTGTGGCAAGAAGTGTAATCTCAGGCCGGAGGAGCTCATTCTTAATAAACCCTCTCATCAAATTCACCAACTTTTCACTATTGTACAAGGAGGTAATCATTCATCCTTTTTGAATAATTGATTGTCCCTTGCTCCTCTTTCCCAAGTCCTCAAGAATGAGGTTTACACAATGAACGACACACGGAATCCAATAAAAATGATTTCTCTTCAACATTAATTTCATACCAGTCGTTTTATAATTGGCGGCATTGTCTGTTAACACCTACACAACCCGCTTCTCTCCAACTACTTTATCCATTAGTTGAAAGAGATAATCAACCGTCTTTGCATGTTTAGAAGCATCGACTGATTTCAAAAATACTGTCCCAGCATTGCTATAGACCAAAAAAATTATCAAACTCTTTCTTGTTGGACCGGTCCATCCATCGCATATAATAGTGTAACCTCTCTCATCCCATACTTCCTCAAAGTTTTTCACATAAACTCCAATCTCCGCATACTCCTCATCTAGTAAGGGCCCAGATACCTCGTATGCAGAAGGCTTTTTATCTCCTGGACCAACTTCTGCACTAGTATCGATCATACTTTTGAAGTATGGCGACTCCATAACCTAACTTGGAATGTGGTTGAATAACACGAACTTCGTAATGGCCTTTCCAAGCCTCTACCTCCATGTTTTCAATAAGGTTGCGATCAATTTTGTTTGTTTTGAACTTTATGTCTGATACATGAATACATCCATAGGACCTGTAGTACGACCTGTACTAGACCTCCTGGGCTCCCTCACGGTTGCTGACCTATGCAAACCCACAGTCTCATCATCATCAACATCATGTAGCCTTTGACTAGACCCACCACCACCAACACACATGGATGGGCCCCTCAAGTTGAACCGAAACTGATAATTGGCCTCTTCCTAATCTCATCTAAATCGTGCTTCTCTAGCACTCTCCCTCATCACTCTCGCTGTCACCGCATCGACATCCTCATCATCACCCCCTAATCCCTTAGGTCCAAGTGCAAGAAACTCTAAATCCCCTTTCCTTATTCTCTCATACATGTCTCTATCTCAGTCGGCATCTGCTTTTTTCTTTTTTAGTTGCCTGCATGGTGGCAAGCATAGCTAGCATCACCTCTTTCGGAACATTCTCACATCCTTTAATCTCTCCCTTGATGTGAGTTAAATGCTCCTTCAAGCGTGTTATACATCCTCTCTGTATTTTCTTTCTACAGAGTGTACATTCAATTCAGAGCCTATTGTTATCTATAGCTTTGCCGTATTGCCAGGCCGGATCTTGCCCATGTACCATATTTATTTATTTCACCTGCATGAATTACCAGACGATATGTCACAATGTCTCATGTTGATTGCATGTGACATATCATCATATGATATATCACATGTAATCAATGATATGTAATTAGTAACATGTGATGTGATATGTCACATTCAATGCAATTAATTAATTACATGTGACATATCCCATGATGATGTGTCACACGCTGAGTACATGTGACATATCATATAACGATATGTCACATGTAGACATATCATATAACGATGTCACATGTAATCAACATGTGACATATCATTGATGATATGTACCATGTCATATATGTAATAGTTAATATATTTTTAAAAATAATAGTTAATATATAATTAAATATAAAATATTTATTCTAATAATAATAAAATGAAATATTTAATCTAGCTAAAGAACAAAATACTTAATCTAGGTTAATAATAAACTACCCAAAAAATTATTTAATGAACCTAGGCTTGTAGATCTAGGTTAGGAAATAGAAACCCTACCCCAAATTCAATTTTTTTTCAAATTTGAGACATATAGCCTCTCAAATTTGGGGATTTTACCACAAAACCCCAAATATGAGGCTAAAAAATATAAATCTACCATATTTATGGGTAGATCAATATTTATGCATCAAAAAATATAAGCAAATGGAGAAAAAACACACAATATTATAGGGAACATACCTTTTGTACGGTCTCCGACGAGTCGGCGGCGTTACTGAACGATTCCGGGCGGTGGAAGATCTATTGGATTGTAGATCCGGTGCTTAGAGGGAAGAGGAGAGGAGAATAGAAGAGAAAATAGGAGAAAAGAAAAGAAAAAAAGGAAACCCCGAGCCTTAAAGGGGTTTCCCTTCGTCACTTAAAGCAAGGGGCCCCACTGGATGAAAAAATCAAATCATCGTTCGATAATTTCAAATTATCGGACGATAATTTGAATGTATCGGTTTCTCGGACGATACGGGTGATAAATTGCCCGTATCGTCCGATAATTTGAGGGTTTTTGGGGCTGGCCAAGAAATATTCAATTTCTTGTACTGGGCACCCCCAAAACCGATCCGTATCGGACGATATTTTGACCCATGCATGTAAGTGACTTTGATTCAATATTGGACAAAGCTTTGGAAAATGTGCTGTGAATTTTTAGTTGAAATAAATAAAAACAGACAAATTTGAAACACTAGATGAAAATATGGGATATATAGAGATATTATGTTGATCACACTTATATACATGAAAAATGGTACATAGATTTGTATAAGATAATAAAGTGAGAAACCAAGCATAGGGCATTATTCATAATTTTCTATCCTTTTTATTGAACTTGTTTTCTCAACATTTATTTCATAGTGACAATAGAGTATCAAACAAATATAATTCATCATGGAGAAATAGATCTATTTCTCCATGTTCAATAAGTTTCTCGCTTCTCTGAACTTCATAAATTATTAGATAAAGTGTATAGTAATAGATAAAATTTTAATGACATTCATGGTAGTGAGGTTATATTAACATGAGGATCTGTTGCAAGGTGATTCTTTATTTTGAGAGGTCCTGGGAGCATTGCTTAGGGAAGGTTAAGGATTTCGAGTGAGAAAGCTTTGAAGTAAGAGAAGAGAGAGGGGGGGGGAGCAGTTTGAGGTTCCAGTTTTCGTAGGGAGGAGGTGCAGTAGGAATTAGGTTATCAAAGTTATTTTGCCTATGTTACACAGTATTTACACGTGTTTTTAAGATAGGACCGGACCAGCGGTTGGACCACATATGTTACAGAGTATTTACACAAGTTTTTTCTATATATATATATATATATATATATACACACACACATATATATTCTCTATGTAGTAACATACTAAAATATTTACGAGGTGAAATCAAAAGGTGAGGTTCTACAGTAAGGCCCAATTCTACAAAAACAATGGAGAAAGCCCCCACCCCAAACACTCATTCTATGTTCTAGTTTCCCGACAGTCTCACAAATAACGGATTGGCAACAGCCTCCACCTCTATTTTTGAACTTGTTATCTCCCAGATGATTGTATCAAATAAAATCTATAATTGAGATCACATCATTATAGATGCTTTGATTTGTCTTGCAAATTGGTTGTCTTAGACTGTTGACCATCTTCTCCATTTCCCACTTGTGTACTCATATAATGTTTCTTTTTCAACTTCTTAGAAGTGGTTTGGATGATGATATGATCCCTATCGCATCGCAGGCATCTTGTCTAAGAAAGCTATCCACTGCCAACAGTTGAGTTATTTTAGGCATCTGGCACCTTTGCCCCTAGGCTATATGATGGGGTCTATGAGAAAGCTGAAGAGTGAAATATTTCGTGATAAAACTGGGAACTATGTGAGCATGGAAGAGCGTATGAAAGTACTACTAATCTCTTGCCTTTTGACTTGTAAGGGTCTCTGGTTTGTTAAAAGACATAACTTCCAAGGCTTTTTAGAGTGAAAATAAAGAGTGAAGGTATATCTAGATGAAGGACCAACACCTGAGGGTCCCGCATCTAATGTCCCGGAAGGTCCTGCGCCCTCGCCAAACTGAAAAGAAGAAGCCCAATCAACATAGGGCAATTATTACTAAAAGGAATGAACAAGCAAAGGGGAAGTCAAAAGCTACCTGACTAAGCGGGCCCCCAAAGGCCAAATAGTTGGCCCCAGGAATGAATCGGGGGAGGAGGAACCAATAAGGGAGAGACTCGTACCACTCTCGATACCCCTTGTCGGGTTGAAAGAGACCCTCGGTCCAGACCGCCCAATGACCGAGTTGCAATGTGAGCTCCTCAACCGTACTGCCAAGTAAGCTATCCACTGCCAACAGATGAGTTATTTTAGCCATCTGGCAGCTTTGCACCTAGGCTATATGATGGGGTCTATGAGAAAGCTGAAGAGTGAAATATTTCGTGATAAAACTGGGAACTACGTGAGCATGGAAGAGCGTATGAAAGTACTACTAATCTCTTGCCTTTTGACTTGTAAGGGTCTCTGGTTTGTTAAAAGACATGACTTCCAAGGCTTTTAAGAGTGAAAACAAAGAGTGAAGGTATATCTAGATGAAGGACCAGCACTTGAGGTCCCTAAGGGTCCCGCATCTAATGTCCCGGAAGGCCTTGCGCCCTCGCCAAACTGAAAAAAAGATGCCCAATCAACAGAGGGCAATTATTACTAAAAGAAATGAACAAGCAAAGGGGAAGTCAAAAGCTACCTGACTAAGCAGGCCCACGAAGGCCAAATAGTTGGCCCCAGGAATGAATCGGGGGAGGAGGAACCAATAAGGGAGAGACTCGTACCACTCTTGATACCCCTTGTCAGGTTCAAAGAGACCCTCAGTCCGGACCCCCCAATGACCGAGCTGCACTGTAAGCT
This sequence comes from Chloranthus sessilifolius, assembly GCA_021018995.1. Classification (NCBI taxonomy): domain Eukaryota; kingdom Viridiplantae; phylum Streptophyta; class Magnoliopsida; order Chloranthales; family Chloranthaceae; genus Chloranthus; species Chloranthus sessilifolius. Next base: position 22,311,897 of record CM037589.1, read on the forward strand.
CCTCAACCGCACCGCCCGACACCATAACATCCTCAGGGGGGGCAAAGGCACAACGAAATAATCACGTATTGGTGCACCACCCTGTCCCCTAAATAGTAGACTCGCGTTGAGGAACCGTAGAAGAACATAACACAACAATCAATAAAAAACCGTGCTCGTCCTACAGCGGCCCAGTCTAAGAAGGGGGAGCTGACATAGGGATCATACGCCACCTGCCCACATAGAGAGGAGTTTCCTTAAAAGAGCGGCACTGCTAGAACCTCGAAGAGACAAGGAAAATGAAAGGAGATTGCTGCAAACTTGCTCTGGGATCATCGAATCAAACTGGGATCTCAAACCCAGCTCCAAATGGCTCATCTCAGGATCTCTACGATGATCTGAATGTCAGCAGCTCATCAGGGGGTATGCATATTCCGCCAAGAGGAAGAGGGAAACCAGGCTGGAAGTGCAGGTACCCCTCACCCAGTGTCAGACCTTCAGGGACTTCCCGTCATCAGTGGTTTGATGACGGGCTTCTTTTGGAGTTGTGCGCAGAGGTGACAGAGCGTGCTCGTCTCTTTGCCAAGGCGGTTAGAGTACCTCCTCCCGAGCCGATCCCAGGGGTGAGCTATTGCTTTTTAGAGATGTATCAGTTTTCTTCACTTCTTCCCCCCCCCCCCCCTTTTTTTTGCTTATCTCCTGTTTTCCTTCTTTCATAGGATTACACGTCGGCGATCAAGCAGGCGGAGTACTACCGTCACGTTGCTGCCCTTCGGGAAGCTGAGATAGCGAGTATGTGACGAGGGACAGTAACCCTAAAATGGGTGAATATGATTTTGATGCAATTTTGCCAAAATTAAATAAATCAATTCAAGTTTAATCGCAAAATTATCCTAAATACCTTAGGGTTTGAAGAATTTTGATGGGTAGATCACATGAGATCCAGCTAGGGTCCAGTCCGATGCGCAAGTACTGTTAGATTTGAGGCGGGATCGGGCCTAGAGATAGAACTCTAGCTTTTTCCAGGCTTGGGCATTCGTCTTCGATTCGTTGTAGATTCACGGGTTCAAACTAGGGTTTTGGAATTAGGTTTATGGCTTGTAATAGGCTTATGATTTGGTTCAGGTTTATGGTTTAGAAACGGGTTTTTGCTCTGTTTGATTTAGGGTTCCAGAAAGGGTTGAGGGTTTGGGATCAAGAAACTAATAGATTAGGATTTAGAAATCTTAGATCAATAAGGTGAAGGTTTAAGAGAAAACAAAGATGAATAGATAGCAGAGATAACAAAATATCAAAAGGAAAATAGATACCAAAAGATAACGGTTTGGGAATTGCTCCCTTGGCCTCACACCAAACCTTAGTTATCGGAACCGGCATGAAGCGTGTGGTAGGTTGGGAGCGGGAGCGTCATCAAAAGCTCAAAGTACACTATTTTATGGTTGGAAGCGGGTGCGGGAGCGAGATTCCGAAGCGGGAGCGGCTCACTAATTAGAAGCTTCCTGCTACTAGGCACCAAACCCATCTCGGGAAGAAGAATATTCAAGCAATAATGCATTCAAAATATTTAATAATCTAATTAAATTGTCTTTACAAGCCTCTTTATATAAGCTACCAAAGTAAAACTCAAAATAAAGAATCCTAATAAGAATAAAAGACTGAAAAAGGAAATTTTCGCAAAATTAGAAAATCCCGTCGCGACGCCCACGGACGTCCATAGTGCCCCACGGATATCCGTAGTACCCTACAAACGTCCGTGACCTACGGACAGTGGAGGTTCAAAATCATGGATGTCCGACACTGTTCATCACAGACGTCTGTAACTGTTCACTGTTCACAATGACGGTTTTGCGTCTCCTTTTCTCTCCTGAAGCCGTGGTACTCGGGCTTCCTCTATGTTTCTTCCGACGTCGGTAAAAGCAATGTGGTCCAAGACCAATGTCCATGTACTCGGCGTCCCCGTCAATTCCCCTGGAACAAAAAGGTTTCATCACCGATGAAACACGCTCCTGGTAGATGTCGATCAAATCGGGATTCAATCGGCAAAATTCATTCTCGTGGATCCAAGTGTTTTCGAACTCTGGTTTGCCAACCCATTTAACCAAGTACTTTTGAAATCTCCCGTCATGGGTAGAGACGACATGATCGCTTAGTATATCCTTTATCTCATCTTTTCTTTGTATGCTCGGGGAAGGGAGAGGTACGGGCTGCAAAATTGGGTTGGGGCTGGAGCTAAGAGGTGGCTGGAGTGGGTTTTTCAGGAGGTGGAGTGAAGCCCAAGTAAAGAACTAAGTCCTCCACATTGAACGTTGAACTAACCCCCGTAGCTGGAGGAAGCTCAAGCACGTATGCATTAGGACCTCTTAGCCAAAATTCTAAAAGGTCCAGCGTCTCGGGATTGAAGCTTCTTGGCGGATCTCGATGGGAACCGCTCAAGCTTGACCCGGACCATCACATAATCACTCACTTGATATTCTTTAAAATATCTGTGAGCATCAGCAGATAATTTATATTGATTGTTGCTTGAATTAATCTTTTGTCTAATTTCGGCATACAAGCTATGAATGTGTTATGCAAATACATCGGCAGACTCTGACACTCTATGGGATGCAGACATGGGGATCAAATCTAGTGGTGTCCTAGCCCTATGACCATGTACTACCTCAAAAGGACTCATGCCTATGAACCTATTGACAAAATTATTATAAGCAAAGTCAGTTGTGGGCAAAATGGTATCCCAAGTCCTAACATGATCACCAATAAGACAACGAAGGAGATTCCCAAGACTCCTATTGGTGCTTTCGGTTTGGTTATCCGTTTGAGGGTGATAAGCCGTTGAAAATTGAAGCAATGTACCCATCATGTACCAAAGTGTTTTCCAAAAATAGCTAGTGAATTTAACATCCCTATCAAACACAACGGTTTTGGGCAACCCATGAAGACATACTACCTCCGCGAAGAATAATTTAGCAATGTGAGATGCATCGGAGGTCTTAGAACACGGTATGAAGTGGGTGATATTGGAAAATTAGTCCACTACGACAAAGATGGAATCGTGCTTCCTCAGAGTTTTAGGAAGTCCAAGCACGAAGTCCATTGAGAGGTCTTGCCACAATGTGTGTGGCACGTAACAGGGTGTACAAGCCGGTATTTTATTTGCTCTGTTTAGACACTTGGCAAGTACGACAATGTTTAACGACTCAGGCGACATCTCTCATTAGGCTAGGCCAAAAGAACTTATCCTCTACGAGCGCAATGGTCTTATTGCGCCCAAAATGTCCGGCCATTCCTCCAACATGTAACTCCCAAATAAGAAAATCACGCAATGAAGTGCGAGAGATGCGAAGACGATTGCTTTTAAACAAGTATCCATCGCGGAGGGTGTACACGGGGTGTGTGTTGGTCGGGTCACTAAGGAGAGCAGTGTACTCAACCACAAAATCTGGGCACTCGGGGTACTCTTCCTTTAATCGTTCAAACCCAACGACCTCGGTGCTCATAGAGTGCAAAGTCATTACACGACGACTAAGTGCATCAGCAGCCCTATTTTCAGAACCGGCCTTATGCTTTAACACGAATGTGAACCCTTGAAGGTACTCGACCCACTTCGCGTGCCTTGGGTTCAGCTTTTTCTGTAAAGCAAGGAAGTGTAATGTTTCATGGTCAGAGAACACATTCCTGCAGTCAAAGGTAATGCTTCCAATACCAAAGAGATCTGACGATCGCATAGAACTCCTTGTCATAGGTGGAGTATTTTTACTTAGCCTCATTAAATTTTTCACTAAAATAGGCCATTGGGTGACCCTCTTGGCTAAGCACTCTTCCTATACCCACACTCGATGCGTCGTATGCGACTTCGAAGACTTTAGAAAAGTCTGGTAATCGCATGACGGGTGCACTACTCATCCGTTGTTTGATCTCAACAAAGGCTTTCGTCACCGCTTTGCCCCAATGAAAATCCCCCTTTTTCATGCAATCTGTGATTAGGGCCACGACGGTGCTAAAGCTTCTGATGAAGCGACGATCAAAAGTAGTCAAACCATGGAAGTTGTGAACATCGTGTATGTTCTTAGGCTCGGACCACTCTACAATGGCTTTAACCTTTTCGGGGTCCGCGACCATTCCATCGACCGAGATAATAAATCCCAAGAAGACAACGGAACGTTGCATGAAGGTGCACTTCTTGAGATTTGCAAACAACTTCTCGCCCTTGAGGGTTTCACAAATCAACCTAAGGTGGTTCAAGTGTTGAACCTTGTCATGACTATAGATCAGGATGTCATCGAAATAAACAACAAGGAATTTGCCTAGAAACGACCTCAACACTTGGGTCATGAGTCTCATGAAAGTACTCGAGGCGCTAGAAAGCCCAAAAGGCATGACCGTCCACTCATAAAGACCATCTTTGGTCTTAAAGACGGTTTTCCACTCATCACCGGGGCAGATTCGGACTTGATGGTAGCCACTCTTAAGGTCTATCTTTGAGAAAATAGTGGCACCAACCATCATATCGAGCATGTCATCGAGCCTTGTTTGGAAAACCGATATTTAACCGTAATCTTATTAATTGCACGACTATCCACACACATGCACCACGTATCATCTTTCTTAAGAGTGAGTAGGGCAAGTACAACACACGAACTCAGACTCTTGGATGAACCCCTTCTGAAGGAGGTCATTGACTTGCCAAGTCAACTCAGTAGGCTCAACCAGATTCAACTTGTAGTGGGGCAGGTTCGGTAAGGTAGATCCGGAACCAAGTCTATTACGTGTTGGATATCATGCAGGGGAGAGAGTTCGTTTGGTAAGTCTTCAGGGAAGACATCCAGAAACTCTTTCAGGATCGACTCAACTCCTTAGGGTATTCGCTCACTGAGTCGGGAGCATTCTCAACGGTGACGACTATGTACACCACACTCTCATCTAACGATGCTCTCTCGAATTCTGAAGGGCTCACAATATTGATGGATCTCGATGTCTCGCCCTTCTTTTTGATTTTATTGGTCGATGGTGTTTTGGGAGGCAAAGGATGTAAAGTAATTTTCTTGCATTTATGCATGAACGTGCATATGTTTGATCTACCATAAAGGGTCACGTCCATGTCGTAGAGCCACGGCCTTCCCAAAATGATATGGCCCACATCCATCGGCACCACATCACACCATAAGGTATCCGAATAAGAACCTAACTGAATCGGTACACGACACCTTTTCAACACGGGAATAGATGAAGAGTTGACCCATGCAACCTTATAAGGTCTCGGGTGGGCTTCGAGTGTAATCCCCAAGCGGCGTACGGCATGAGTTGACACTACATTGGTGCAACTACCGCTATCAACAATGACCTTACAACTCTTTTCACTAAATCTAGCAAAGGTGTGGAAAATATTCTCCCTCCGTCAGTCATCCTTTTCATCTCATTGAGGCTGTGCAAGGGCACACCTCACAACTAAAGCATGGCCAATAGCATCCCTCCTCATCACTGGGTGTGTTGTCCAGCTCAAACACTTCCTCTTCAACCACTATATTACCTTCATATTCCTCTCCCTCAATGAAGAGATTTTTTTGAGGGTCTTTTGTAGAGCATTGGGCGGTAAAGTGTCCCATCTCATGACATTTATAGCACTTAACGGAAGAGCTACCCCTTGAGGATTCCCAGACTACACCTTTTCCCTTTACAAACCTCAGATTGGTAGGGGCAGGTTGTGTAGGTTTGGGAGGAGGATTAAGTCGTCCCTCACCGGAGTGTTGACCACTATATTGTGGCTCGGTTCTCTTCACCACCGATGTTTTCAAATATCATTCAAGATTTTGCACAACGGCATAACATCTTTCAAGAGTTTCCACGGGGTGAGAAATCAACTCTTTTTGCAAATCAAGTCGCAATCCAGTGCGTAATCTAGAGAGATTGATTTCAAGGTCTTCCGATACCTTGGCCCTCATCACGAACACTTCGAACTTGGCAATGTAATCGGTCATGGGCAATTCACCTTGGCATAAATTTTACCACTGGTCGATGAGGTGTTGGTGGTATGATAAAGGAACATACTTCTCAGTAAGTCGTTCCTTCATGTCGTCCCAACGGGTAATGGGAGGACAACCCGCATTCACCCTAATACGCTCGACATTGAGCCAGAAAAGTCGAGCTTGACCAACCAATTTCATTTTAGCGAGCCTGACACAACAGTAGTCATTCATGGCATACCAATCAAAGTGTTGGTCCATGTCGGAAAGCCAATCGAGGAAGACTGTAAGGTCCATTCTTCCATCGAAAGTCAGAATCTCAACTCTGACATTTTTAAGGAGTTGCACTTCAGGGCCGTAATCATCTCTACGAGAATTCGTACGATTCTGATTCTGATTCCGATTACCTTGGCGACCATTGCGCCTTTGATGTTGATCCTCAAGTTCATCAACCGCTTCTAGTTGATTGATTCGATCACGCAATCTATCATTACCAACTCCTAAGGATGTTTAGGCTTGCTCTATGGTATTCAGACGCGCACTAATCGCACCCAATTTTTCTTGCATATGTTTAAGGGTATTGAGAACCTCACTCGAATCCATGGTGATCACAGATTCCTAATAGGGTTCTAATATGGAATGCAATATGGACTCATAAAAGAAAAATAATGCAATCAAATAAATATGACAAGCAAAGATGCCCTAACCTAGAAAACCTAAGTCTCTGATACCAAAATTGACGTGGGACGGAAACCCTAAAATGCTTGAATATGATTTTGATCCAATTTTGCCGAAATTAAATAAATCAATTCAAGTTTAATTGCAAAATTATCTTAAATACCTTAGGGTTTGAAGAATTTTGATGGGTAGATCATGTGAGATTCAGCTAGGGTCTAGCCCGATGCGCAAGTACTGTTAGAATTGAGGCGACATCGGGCCTAAAGATAGAACTCTAGCTTTTTCCAGGCTTGGGCGTTCATTTTCAATTTGTTGTAGATTCACGGGTTCAAACTAGGGTTTTGGAAATAAGTTTATGGTTTGGTTTAGGTGTATGGTTTAGAAACGGGTTTTGGCTCTGTTTGATTTAGGGTTCTAGAAAGGGTTGAGGGTTTGAGATCAAGAAACTAATAGATTAGGATTTTGAAATCTTAGATCAATAAGGTGAAGGTTTGAGAGAAAACAAAGATGAATAGATAGCAAAGATAACAATAGATCAAAAGGAAAATAGGTACCAAAAGATAACGGTTTGGGAATCGCTCCCTTAGCCTCACACCAAACCCATCTTGGGAAGAGGAATATTCAAGCAATAATGCATTCAAAATATTCAATAATCTAATTAAATTGCCTTTACAAGCCTCCTTATATAGGCCACCAAAGTAAAACTCGAAATAAAGAGTCCTAATTATAATAAAAGGCTGAAAAAGAAAATTTTCACAAAATTAGAAAATCTCGTCACGACGCCCACGAACGTCCGTAGTGGCCCACAAACGCCCGTGACCTACGGATAGTGGAGGTTCAAAATCACGGACGTCCATCACTGTTCACTGACGTCAGACACTGTTCATCACGGGCGTCCGTCATTGTTCACTCTTCACTGTTCACAATGACGATTTTGTGCATCCTTTTCTCCCCTGAAGCCGTGGTACTCAGGCTTCCTCTACGTTTCTTCTGACGCCGGTAAAAGCGATATGATCCAAAACCAATGTCCATGTACTCGGCGTCCCCATCAGTATGACATTGGTTGAGTTTCCGCATTTGTTGGCCCATATCTTTCTTGTGTGACTCTTTTGGCGTGATATTTTCAAGAGGCTTGTGAGAAGGAATTGCGTTCACTACGCAGCTGGCTGACTCAGGCATGGTCTCGTATTAGGAGCGTTGGATCCTTTACATGTCAGAGGACCTAGAGGAAGAGGAAGGATGCTTGAGGGCTTGATAGGATGCTACTTTTTCTTTTTTGTACCTTTATGAGAAACTTCAAAGAGCTTTGTAATAACAATTTGAACAATTGGTGCATGCATTGTTTGAGAATGGATGCCTTCAGTTCTTTTTTTTTGTCTTAGTATCTCTATAGCTCTTTTTGCTTGGATGGTATTCTTGTATTTGTGCCTTTTGCAGGATAGGTGCCATTTGGGAACAAAATGGGGGAAATGATTCCCGACCATGTAATGGCTCTCATCATCAAGGCCATGCCTTCTCTTTCAGTTGTTATGGGGGTGGTACCTGTAAAAAGTAGATAGGTTAGGTGATGGAACTTAGGTGCCCCGGCTGGGGGCCCCGGGGTGCCATTTGTAATGGTAAGAAATGGCATTTTTGCAGGTGGGGTATGCCCAATAAGAACAGCTTCAAAACAGGTTGTCCAAACAAAACTCCCCCTTCTTTTTTTGTTCTTTTTATTGTTTTTTTGTTCATGCGAACATACAATGTACACATGCACAAAATTTTGGATTTTTTGGCTATGCGTACATTGTATGTGCGCATGGCTTAAATATACAGAAGTGGTCTATAACAAGAAAATTTTATTAAAAAGAAAGAAAGAACACAAACCATAAAAAAGCCAGCAAGATGCTAGCAAACCATTTCCCAAAAATTTCCCTGCCACAAATTTAACTCTCCGGTGATCCACAACCTCTTTCATATCAAATATGTTGTCTACTTTACTAAACCAATCAAGGAACTCGTCCAGGTTTAATCTCCCATGAAACTCCGGAAGTTCTACCTTGATCTCATAATTATTCACGTGTTCCCAATCGCTGCAATCATTTGTCTTCATGAATAAATTTGTCTGGGGGGTCTCTGTCGGGGATGAGAAAGTCTTCGAGTCATCTCTGGAGGGATCACCATCCGCCTCTGTAGTAATTTCCCATTGAGGTGTTAACCCTTCCATTCGACGTAACACCTCTACCACGAGAAGGGACAGTGGAGGAGGGTATGCCCCACCGATTCCCTACCACGCATACAAAGCAAACACTTATTTCGAATTGGGCATTTACTACTTTGAAAGAGAAGGGACATATTAGGCATTTACTAATTTCTAAAAAGGGGTGGGGGGACTCTGATGCTCCATAATTATAAGAAAAATGACCCTCTATACCTGCCAGACCTAGAATTCTAATATAGCTTCCTATTGGGATATTGATGCGGAAAAAATCGCACGCTACCCCTAAAATAGCATAAATCCCGCACGATAGGGTTAGGGTTCTCGCTCTTCAATTAAAATAAAAATAAAAAGGAAAATAAGGGTAGAAGAAGATCCAAGGAATCGCTCAAAGGAAGAAAAGTTGGCCTCACACCAAACCGCACACGGGAGAAGAATCTCTCTTCTAACGAAAACTTATCTCAAGTTCTCTAGAAGTCGCATAAAGCAAAACTCATAATTTTTTTTCATTTATTATCAATAATTCTCATAAGAGATTACAATATGTATTTATAAAGAAAAAAAACCCTAGGAATACTACTTAAAATAAAACTCCTAATCAATCATTAAAACTTTCTAATCTAACGGTCATAATTAATCTCACCATTAATCCTGTCTTTTTATTACACGGCCACTTTTGAAGGGTCAAACGATGTCCGATTAACGTGAAATTGGTCTTATTTGAAAGTTTATCGAAGTAGCTTTCCAAAAAGACAAGAATCACACAATTCCAACACATATTGATAGTCTTATAACCACTTTTCCGATTGTTGCACAGAAAATGACAAAATTAACAGTCATATATCACATATATGTGTCTGACCCTAAATAATTCAAATAAGGAAACTAATCCTAAAATAAATCATTTATTAAAAGAATCCTAATAAAAAAGGAAAGTAAACTAGATAAAATATTGCCTAAAATAACATGCACACTAGTCTTTAACAGGCCTTTTTTAAAAACTCATTTGTTGGTCCACTTTCTCTTTTGACGTTTCCTCTTTATCCGGCCACGATCGCGGTGTATAGGCTTCAGTTCCGCATTAGATATGCTCTTGCATGGTGGGAAGATGTTCAATCGGATCGTTTGCGTCCCGGTAAAGATAAAATTTCTACTTGGGAGAAGATGAAGACATTTTCAGCGTCGGTTTCTTCCACCTACCTACGCCAAAGACATCTATCAACGTTGTTAAAACCTACGACAACTAAACCCTAAGGAGAGTTTTTCTTGTTACATGAACTTTAGAGCTTGATTTGTATTTTTGCCCTATTCTATTTCTATTTCTATTTTTTATGCGTAAGCTGGGATTGAACTGAGACCTATTTTGCATTCCTCTGATTTCCTGCTCAACAATATGCGTGCATCTCCCAAGGTTTACGAAGAAAATATTGACTGCTCATTCCCTTAATACATATGGTGCACTTAAATTATATTCATATGGTTCACTTCCCAATTGTTTAAATAAAGGGCTTCTGCAAGGCTGATTTGTAAGCATATTCTAAGGACTGATGGATACGGTGCATAGCACGTGCACTTTGCTAGTGTGTGTGGTGTTCGAGTATAGAGAAAAGGAAAACAATGTGAGAGTATATAATATATATATATATATATATATATATAGAGAGAGAGAGAGAGAGAGAGAGAGAACAATGTGAGATGCCATTGCCAGCTTGCTTCACTTAGAGAGTCCATATTCCTAGATCCATAATTCTGAACTTTGTATTAGGAAAAAAAGACTCATGGGAAGTGAAATAAATGCAGTCCCAAACGTAACTACGGTGAAACTGAATTCATATTGATCAAGAACTTCATATTGATCAGGAACTAACCCAAAATCATATTGATCAGGATATCAAATGGAATCTATCAAGTTTCAAGAAGGAAACCCAGTTCTTCACTAGAGTATGCTAATCATGGCTCAAAATCTTGTTTGACCCAATATGCATCACCCAAAATATATCAGTAATCAATTTTCAGATCCTGCAATACACTACTAAATACAATCGTGTATTCCTGGATATAGAAAGATGACCGAGACCCTGTAGCAATTAACATCAATTTGTATCATACGATAAGACATTGTTTTTCTGATTTAGGTTTGCATCATCAAAAACTATGCTTGATGCTTTTCCTAATGAATAAAAATAACAATTTTAGGCACTGTTACATTCAGGGAATCGAAGTTTTTTTCATGTTTTTCCTTTAAATATGTACACAATGTACTGGACCTGCTTATTTTGAAGCAATGTAAGCAACTAAGCATCTATGATTGGCATTATGTTGTCTTTAGTATAGTTTCATTATTTTTTCAGTTTTTATGATCTTTCTACTTGCAACAAAAGGAACAACGACACAGACACTTATCTATATAAGATTTTCAGAATCGTAGCTTCAAAAAAATGTATTTGTATAGATACAACATGCGATTGATGTCTTTTATATTTTCTACCATTGCTTTTCTCATTTTTTTCAAGTCCAAAAAAAATCAAGATAATTACCACTCTCGTACAAATCAGTTTGTCAACTGGGCCAATTGGCATGCGATATCAAGAATTCACGAGTGTAAACCATGGTGCCTATAGTCCAAGCACTAGCAAATACATATATTCATGAATGGAATCCAAGAGTACTTTCAACTTTCAACAACTCAAAAGATTTCGGATGCAACGCACAGTACTTAAATCTAAGCTAAGAAAATCGAACTTCACAAAAAACAAGGAGCATCAATGAACATCAAATAATGAGAATAGTTCTTTTAGGATATAAATTCTGTCTACCTTTATTTCATTTACAGCATGCTTCCTTGAATTTGTTGAGAATCTGTCAACATAAATAACCTATAAACACAATGAGGAAAACATGATTCAGAAGTTAGCATCATTGCAAAACATCAAATGGGCAGACCACCAATCTTCCATATCCATGCAAACTACCATGAATAGAAGTGTAAATATACTCAGTAAGGAATATGCTTACCTGCATCGCTCTAATAATTGTTCCAACAAATGGGGTGGCATCGTGTGACTCAGAAGCAACAATTGTTGGAAATAGCTCATAGAAAAAGAATATGGGTTCTATATATGACACATGATTAGATACAACTATTGGTGCAATCTCCCTCGAAGCAGGCCTCCCTATTCGCTTTATCCAATGATATCTAAAGCAAGACAAGAAAGATAGGATTTAAGTAAAATATGGACGTATGAAAAATTCAAGATCACAAAAAATAAAGAAAATGTGTAGTATCAACCAAGCTCTCCAGACGTCAATGAAGTTATATTATGAAAATTTGAAGAAAAAAAACAATTCTAAGATATATCAATGAAAGGGAAACTCAAATCCCATCACAAAAGAAGAGGATTGAGAAGACTAGAAGTTCCAAGATTGGGGTGCTTCAAATCATCCATGTTCAAGAGCCAATCCGCTTTAAATTTGAGCATGGGATATTATAACTGATAATATTACTTTTGATAAGTTCAACATCATCATCATTCACACAGTGTATAGGGTTTCAAAGATCCCTCTATGTCATAAAGAGTTATACTCAGTCTGTGTGCCAAATTAGATCCATAAAGCTTGTTTGATTGAGCTCTAGGATGGTTGGAACTTGGAAGTTCAATGAACCTTACCATTTAAGCCTAGAGCTACTTATGTTGAGTTGTATCGCCAGTTAGCTGGTATCCTAATATAGTTGGCATTTCCTTGCTTGATATTTCATATCCAGTTCATGTGATTAGCCAATTTGCTTCAACACCTCAATTTGTCCATTTGGAATGTTGTTTTAAAAACCGTGAAGAGTATTGCTTACGCCTTCATCTTCACTGCTTAAGCTGACGGCATAGGATGATACAGAATGCGCTAGAGATGTTAATGATCATCAGTCAATCACTAGCTTCATATCTTTTTGGGAGAGGGAGATTCACTTATATCTCGAATAACCAAGAAATGTTATATTCCATCTCATTCCAGCATTAAGGCAAAAAATAGAGGGATTGTGCATACAGTAATAGAGAAATGGTCATACAATAATTGAGATAGTTTGCTTTCTGATTTTAGCATTCAGTTGTACCCTCCTACACCCATCCTTTGTGACAAGAATACAATGACTCATGTCGCAAACAATCCTAAATTTTATCGGTGAACCAAGCATATAGAAATTGATCCATTTTATTCTATGACGCTGGGACAATTTTATTGCAAGATTTGCACAGCCCTTAACCTAGCTAATTTCTTCATTAAGTTATGGATTGCTTCAAGATTTCAGTTGATTTGTAGCAAATTTTCAATGATATCACTTGATCCACGAATGTTTCAGGGGATAGTGTGTATGTGTGTAATTGGGTATATAATATATAATTGGGAATCTCACAAGCATTTTCGTCTCTACACTCTCTTTGTACTTGTCAGTCCTTTTGTTCATTGTTGAGGGAAATTTTTCCCTTCCATCTCTGTATTGGTGAACATTTGTTTGGCTTATTCCAAGGATGGATAGATTTAGGATTCAATCTCCCAAACTTATCTTGAATATTTAAAAAACTTTCATCGTGAATAGCTTTCCAAAAGTGTAAAATTATGCTGACCTCCACCACTAGTGGATAAAAGAAAGGGAATTTTCAATTTCCCCATTCCTACATCTAAGAAAAATGACCACTAACTAAACTTCTAGAAAGAAAGGAGATTGGAACTGTGAAACCGTGAGGACAAAGTTGTTGTCGAAATTGAAAGGAGAAGCATTGGATTTTGTTGCCGAAGTGAGGAGATCATGGGGTGTGACCGGGTGAATGTCGGATTGCTGGTAGGATAATAGAAGCCGAAACCATATTAACTTATGGGTCGACTCTCCGATGGGCACAGTATTTCTGTACTCGGAGTCGATAGAGGGAAGGTAAAGGATGCGCAATTTATGGCAGATTATATTTCGAAGGGGATTGATGACCACATAGGTCAGGAAATGTTGTCCAAATCATTGTGGATAATGCTTCAAATTATGGGGTTTTGGGGCTTCTTTTGGAAGAAAGGAGGCCCCATGTGCTCAAGCCAAATTGTGCAACTCATTGCCTGGATTTGCTTTTAGAAGATTTGGATAAATTGCCTAAGTGGAAGGCAATTATAGATGAGGCAAGAGATGTTCGATTTTTGTATAATAAACATGTCTTAGAATTGAAAAGACCCGGTGCTACTTGTTTTGCTACCAATTATTTGACGTTGCAGTCAATGTTGAATGAAGAGCAATCCTTGCGATATATGGTCGCATCTTTGGAGTGAGGGAATTTGCAGGATTCAAGGCCTGAAGAAGTAAAGATTGTAGCAAATGTGATAAGCAGAAACGATTCTGGTTTGATGCAAAAGAAATTGATACAACTGCAGAGCCACTCATAACAGTTCTAAGGATGGCAGATGGTGAAGGAGCGACTCTTGGATACATCTATGAGGCAATGGATAGGACTAAAGAGGTCAATTCAACATATTACAAGAATGTATTTGAATTGTACAAAGAGTATTGGAAGAAAATTGATGATAGGTGGAACAAACAGCTTCATAATCCACTCCAAGCAGCAACAGCTCTTCTCAATCCTCACTAATATTGGGAATTGGAATCAATTGGTCAAGCAAGCATGATACTGAAACTGATAAAGCCATATTGGCAATGGCGAAAATGGTCCCTGCCGAAGAGAAAGAGCATCTAGTTGCCAACTAGCAGATACATTGCCATGAAGCCCATACCTTACACATTTTGCTCGAACCCTTCTTCATAAAAAGCACCCAAGCAGATTTCATTATTCTAGTTCTCATTATTTCATTTTTTGTAGTTATATTTTACAGATTATAATTAATTTACACATTCTATATATCTTGTTAGGTGAGTGGTGGAAAGTAGTGAATCCCAACTTTGCAGAACTTCAGAAGGTGGCTATAAGATTGCATAACCAACCATGTAGCACATTGGCTTGTGAGCAAAATTGGAGTGCGTTCGAGACTGCACGTACAAAGAAACAAAAAAAATTAGAGCCGAAGACATAACATGATTTAGTGTATGTGAGGGTGAATTTACACTTGAAGGAGATCAAAGAAAAGGAAGAGGAGGAGTCAGATCCAATTTATTTGAAGACTAATGTTGCATTCCCCGAGGTGCATCCTCCTATTCCAGCAGCTGCAGCACCTCCACCACTGGCCAATGAAGTTCTTAATGTTGACGATGAAGACGATGATGGGGGGATGGACTATGGCGATATCGCTTGTGATCATAGAGCGTTAGATGATTTTGTTGATTGATCCATGACTTTCATTATGTTTTGTACTCAGTTATCGGTTCTTTTATGTGGTTGTCTTGTGATTGATGAACAATTGTCGTGAACAATTTTTTTATTTTTTTGATCGGTAAGAGAAGATATATTAAAAGAGAGCTAGTGAGGGGCTGGAAAACATACAAAGAAGCACAAAAAGCACGATGTGCCACTGGGTCCTATTAGATAAATATGGGGGGTAGGGAAGTGGTGATTTCTGTATATGAGATTTTTAGCTCTAATGGAGCCAATCGGACGCCTTTTTCCGTGGAAGACCCGCCCGTTCCTTTCGAGCCATAAGTTCCATACAGCATACACTCCCACCCTCCAGAAAGCACCTTGGGGACCTTCCCACTTCAATCCGTTCCAAGAAACAAAAAACTCGGACATGTTCTCCGGGGGAACCCAACTGAGGTCAAAAGATTTCAAAATAATACCGCATGCTTTCGTGGCGATGCAGCAGTGAATAAGCAGATGAGGGATGGACTCTTCTGAAGTGAGACACATCGAGCATCTATTTAGAAGGTCTTTGCCGCGCGTGATCAGCTGGTCCATCGTCAAGATGCGCCCTCTTACCGCCGTCCATGTGAAGAATTTAACCTTTGGTGGGATTGGAGCCTTCCAGATAAAGGCCCGATTGGCTCTAATTAGTGGCCTACCCGTAAGGGCGCGGTAGAAAGATTTTACAGAAAAGTCTCCTTTTTTGCTTGCCAACCAAGTGCTCGAATCGTGCCTTGCTGATTTTTGGGATAGCCATAAAGCAAAGACAATAGGTCCTGGAACGGTGCTACCTCTTCGTCTCTCAGAGCCCTCCTTGTGGTGACATCCCAGACCACGGCATTCCCATTCTCAGAGTAATCATGCCCTCTCGGGAAGAAGGCACATTTAAGATTCAAAGGGAAGACAGATTTTAGTGGGTAGAAAAGAAGCCATGGGTCTTCCCAAAAGGAAATCTGTAACCCATCGCCCCAGCTGAAACGAACCCATCGCGAGAATTTCGTCCAAATAGAGCATATATCTTTCCACCAGACAGACACATGCCTAGTTCGAAAGCCATTGATCCCCCAAGCTCCAGGCAAACCACCATGTTTATGAAGAATAGAGACCCATAGTCTGTTTTGTTCCGATTCGGACCCTGCCCGCCATAGCCATTTGTCGAGTAGCGCTAAATTGGTACGATGAAGGTTACGGATGCCAAGTCTACCAACACATTTAGGTAGTTGGCACACGTCCCAAGCTACCAAGTGGTACTTTTTCTCCAGGCCTGAGCCTTCCCATAGAAAATTTCATTCAATTTTCTCAAGTGTGCGAATAACCGCCATAGGACATTTGAAAGTAGACATAATGAAGATAGGAAGATTAGTGAGGACCGAGTTCAACAACTGTAGACGCCCCCGGTACTGAGGAATTTGCCTTTCCATGTGGCTAGCTTCCTTTGAAATCTCTGAATAACGAAATCCCAATCACTAGCTCTAGGTTTGCCCGTCCCCAATAAGTAATAGGGAGGGAGGAAAGGGTGCAGGAATCCATGTTCGCCTGGAAAAAAAAAAAAAATTTGTTTAGGGGTAGACAAGGTTATGCAATTAGGCATAGTAGAATTGTGGAGCCTATGTTTAGTAGTTCACTTCTTATTATGTTTTAATGTTGCTTTTCAATTTGGAATGAGTGAACTATGATTGATGAACTGTCAATTGCATGGTTCAAAATTTTGGTCGATAATTCAAATTATCAGTCGAAATGTATCGGTTTCGGTCCCCACCGAAACGAAAATTTGAACCGAAATTTTGGTCAAAATATGTACGGAGGGGAAATTTCGGTCAATTTTCGGTTTCAGTCATGCCTGAAACTGAAAACGAAACCGCTATTTTGATCCTCAGTCAATTGTGGCTATTTTAATATTATTTGTGTATTTTGTTCATTAAAGCTATTACTTTTAACTTGAATTATATTATGATATGTTTTTTATATATTTTTGCATTTTTTTATTTTCCCCGACTTTGACTGATTTTCCCTACTTAGACCCTTGCCGATTCAGTGACCAACTCCTGACTTTGTGACTATGAACTCCACATTAAAATGGTGCCCACCAGGAAGCAACTCTAAATCCAAACCAGCTATTCATCCTCTATCCTCCAATTAAAGAAGCTCACACAAGCCTCTGAATGAAGAGGTGCAACCTTGAATTAAAAAGAACTGGTATTAATTACTCGACCCGAACACTAATGACGGCACCCGGGACAATCTTCTTTTGTCCAAATATTCAAGCCTAGAGAGGCGACAACTATTTATGAGCATGCAAATCAGTAAAAATTTACTTTCGACCTTTCACTAATTTGACAGACAAAAATACCAGCACATATATCAAAGTTGGTGGTTTGACATTGGCCAGAGTGTTGTCGCTAGCACTCAGGCACCTTATAGAAGTAAATTAAAACATCTATCCAACTCATGATATACTCATACCTATACTATCACTATTCATGATCATAGTAACAAAAGTATCCAATTTTTTGAAAATGTTACCGAAAATCTCCAATTTTTATCAACCAATTAAATTGCCGATTAATTGACCGGGTTTGAGTTCCCGATTAATCACTGATTTATCCCAATTTAGTGTTACCTAGACACGTTGCACGGGTGCCAAGTGTCAAGGTGCCAATAGATGTTTTGAAACACCAATTTCTAAAGATTCTAATACGGCGGCACGGCCTAAAGAAAGATAAATTAAATAAATAAAACATATATAAAAAAAAATTGAAGGGAAATCTTAAAGAGCCAATTAAGATATGTAATGAAAAGATACATAATATATGTCATGAACCTAAATAAACGTATACTATATTATAAAAATTATTTTCAATGACCTAAACCTTTCATTTAATAGTTACTAAATTTTATACAATATTTTCGTTAGATGAAGTTCATTTATCGTTATCAAAACGATGAGCATTTGGATGGTATTATATGGTATTTTCAGTGGCGGAGCCAGGATTTTCCTGATGGGAGATCCCTTATAGTCGTAAGATAGTAATAATTTTGTCACACTCACTTTTATCAAATCACAATCACAAATAAATAATAATAATAATAATTAAACAACTCTAAAAAGAAGCAATTCTTACTAAAAAATAATAAATTATGACTTATTTTTTATTAAAAATTAATAATTATAGCATACCTTTAACTTCAGCGAAAAATCGACAACAATCAGAGATCTTGGCGTTGGCGATCGGAGAGTGAATGAGGTGTCATAGAAAGAGATGGGTGGCTAAGATTTAAAAGAGAGAGAGAGAGAGAAGACAGAGAGACGTTGGGACTTGGGAGTGAGGGGAGAGAGACTCTTGAGAGAGAGAGAGAGAGACGGAGAGAAAGTGAGATGGAGATTAGAGAGTGGCGTGAGATTTGGGAACTGAGAGAGTGAGAGAGAGAGAGAGAGAGAGAGAGAATTTTGGGAGACTATATCTGTTAAAAATTTGTGGATAAAAAAGTAAGTTTTTAAAATATTTAAGAAGTTTTGGGATTTGGGGGATCCTTATCAAAAGATAGTGCCCCTAAAAAGATGGAACTTAAGAGACCTTAAAGAAAAAAAACTTACAATGGGGGATCTCAAGACCACCCATTGAACGTGGCTCCGCCACTGGGTATTTTCATATATATCTAGATGTTTCGTGTTGTTTGAGGAGTGTCCAAGTGTCGGCACGTGTGCCAAGTGCCGCCAAGTGCCACCAAGTGTCAGCACGGCAAAGTCCCAAAAGTAGAAGTTCCAAGGTAACACTTATTTCCTCTAATTTTTTTCCGATGTTTACCCAACTAATTGAAAAAGTTGATGATTAAAAAATAAAAAAGTAGAAACTTATTTTTCTGAAACATGATTTACGGTTTATCTAGTTACTTGCATATGTATTTATGGATTGGTGAATGGTGACTTGATATAATTTTTAGATGTTTGATATACTTCATTTTTGTTGCTTAAATGCATAAATATAGAACTCTTTCTCATATTTCTTTTTTTTAAATTAATTGTTTAATAATAATTCCCCATTTTTTTTCAACTTTTTCCCTCCCCAATTCGTTCTTGAGTCTTGACTTGCTGCCTTGTCACTATGTTCATGACTGCAATAATTAAATTAAACTCTATCAATTCAAAAGTTCAAATCATAGAGACACAAAAACTCCACAATAAGATATCCATAAAGACCAATCAATGCCCGTACCCACACACAATAATGGGGACTTTGACGACAATAGTAATAATAAAAACATGCATATATTAATATACATACATAGTTATTTTCTCTTCCACATATGCTTCGCAGTTTGTTCGGATTCATATACACTTTTTTTTATCTTCCCTCTCTCACTCAACTTCAACACAAGCAGTGAGCCACACCAGACATGACCATTGTCTCCTCAAACTTTTCATTTTCAGCTTACTCTAATAATTAAACACTCAAAGCTAACAAAGTGGTCCCCCATTCATTAATCACAATGCAGGGACATAGAAATAAGATAATTACATAGCATGAACAAAATAAATGGAGATTAATGAACCATAAAAACCGCAAAATATATAATAAAGCAAAACACAAATGCTAAAAAAAAAGTGAGCGTTAGAGCGTTTACCCAAAACAGAAGAGTATACAGCGAGAGCAGATACGAGTGACCCACATGACCTTAGACCTCCATTTAGGCATCGGATTCTCCCTATCCTTCCAACCACAGAGAGCAAATTTAGTGGCTATAAAACCCACCAATAAACAGAGACCAAATAACACGAGGCGCAAAAGAGCGATAGGGATGCAGATAATGATCTTCAACCACTCGTAGAAACCGTCAACAGAGGACGTGTGGTTGCGGAAGGGATCGATGGGTGGCGGCGGGGGAAGAGAGAAGGTGGAAGCACCGAGGAAATCGAACGGATTCTCTGCGATTCCTCGGTCTCTTTTGCTACAGTGACATCGAACGAGGGCGCCGTCGCCTCGAACGTCTAAGACCACATCACCGTTCGATGCAGCAAGAAGGCGGTCTCTGGCGAGAAGCGGAGAGGTAATGAGATCGCCCCTCGAATCCACCATCTTCTCCTTTTGAGAGGAGAAAGAGAGGGAGAAGATGCAGAGGAGAGAGAAAAAGGAGTGACTGGGATGAGACGAAGCTCAGAAGCCGGGATATATGTGGGAAAGTATGTAGGGTACCGTTCTACTCGCCCCCAAAAGAGTGCTTTCTCCCACCACCCCTTTGAATCAAATGATGAAGATTCTTTTCTATTTTTCGTCTCTCTTCCGCCTCAATGGATATTATCCTACCGTCAAGCGATAGTATGATAATAACCAAATAATCTAAAGATTCTTTGCCCTAAAAATAAGGATGAGAAACAGTATATAGTGGGTGAAAGAGGTGGAGGTGAGCAACCATTTTCGGGTTTAGTCTAACAGTACCGACTTATGTATACGGTCTTAAAGGAGAGGCGAGGTGGGATTCGTAAAAAGAAAAAAGTTGGGTGCGGTGTCCACTCATTTGCGCGGTTTTTTATACAAACTCACATTCACTTTCAAAGGGAAGGAGCTCGTATATTGTATCGGATCGACCCGTTCTAAATAAATACTTGAAACGGGACACCTTTTTTTACACGTTGAATCACTTCTTCTCACCAAGTATGTCATATAACTCGAAATAAAGATTAAAATTTTAGATTTCATTTTAATTTCGGTAGGGACAAAAACTGAAATTTTGGCCGAAATTTCAGCCAAAATAATTGAAATTTACTGTTATCATTTCGGTTTCGGTGAAGACAGAATTCAAATTTTTGGTCATTTCAATCAAAATTTTGATCCTTGATTCAAAGACCATTATCTATTTTTACATCGAGTATGTTTAATTTGAAGACCATGTCTATTAGCCGGATTAAAAAAACATATTTGATCCAAAGCAATCAACTTCTTAAATGAATGGCTAAAATCAATAAAAATGGGATTATTCTGATTAGGCTCAATGGACAACGGGGATGGAATAATTGTGGATGGTTAGGAGATCTAATCTTGCTCGTCTTTTTGGAGGCCATCTAAGTTTAAAAATTTGCATGAAAGTTGTATATTTTAAAATTATTTAATTGTTTTAAATCACACAATAAAGATATTTTTCGATCCGATCATTGACCCCACAAGATCATTGTACAAGGTCTTTAGAATTAGATGATAAACTTGATAAAATGCCACGTGTCTATCATAAGTGATTCGTTCCAATTATTCACTGGAAACGGGTAGATTACCCCAAAGATTAGCCCTTAGATTTAATAATTGGGTACCTCCGTCCAACCCTACAAATATTCTGAAAGTGCTTAGGGCCAAACCTATTAAAACACATTGATTGCTTGGAACCATACAATAGAGATTGTTTTTCACCTCAATTTTTCACACAGCCGACGTAAGTATGAGTGTATCATCATATGATCAATTTTTCTTTTCAAGAGGCAAAGACCCAGAAAAATAGCTCTAAAATTATTTGACACACATCAAGGTCAAAAATGACTTGAGGGCCATATTTTCGGGGTTAGTAACAGGTGGAATTAAAAATTAATAGTATGATAATAAGATCATGCTCTCCAGATCCATTGTATGGAAGATTTGGGTGACAAACAATCTCCATCGTCTGATTGCAAGCAGTCAACTGAAGTAGGGGCTTTTAGTAAACTTGTAACCGCCAACATGGTAGTACCCTTCATAATTTTATTTTATGAGCTAACTTTAAATTGTTATATATTCTAAGTAGTAGTGCAGTCGAAGTCACATGAAATGCACGTGCCTTATAAAAAAGAAAACAGAAGTGCATTTGTATCATGATTTTAATCTTAAAATATTAGAAATTTTATATTAAAAAATATTAGCACAGCTTTCTGATAAAAGTAGTAAAAAAATTTATTTTTCAAAACATTATTTTATTCTTTTGAGAGGTAAAACATTGATTTAATATATATCAAAAGATATGATTTATACACCTCACCTACACGTAGTCTAAAAGCTACTTCTTTTATGTCGCTTGGCACATATATCTTACTAATCCAAAGCTGTAGGAGGACATCGTCTCAAACGATGTTAGTCTAACGCCTAGAAGCGGATTCATAACGATTATATATATATATGTACTTTGATATGGACAGTTGGCTATATTTAATGGAGGGTGTATATTGAAATATATATATATATATATATATATATATATATATATATATATATATATAGGGAGTCAATTAAGTTCTCCAATGAAGGACGGTGACCGTCCTTCAAGATATACATAGAGCTCCACGTGCAATTCAAAACATTGTTTGAGTGCCATGTAGAGTATAGGTGGACGGTTTAGATCAATATTAAAAAAACTTTATAAAACTCATAAGTCAAAGTATAACGAGTTTAAGTAGTCCACACTTCATGGTTCAAAAAATATATGGTGGAGATAAATTTTTAATTATTATTTTTTTCAAAGATGATCTAAGTAATGCACCCAAGCTCCACGTGACATCGAAACAATATTTCAGGTGCCACGTGAAAGCTTGGAGGACAGTTCCATATATATATATAAAGTATGAGAGTTGGGGTTGTTTGTTGTGTTTGTATTGAGACAGATGGGCATGAGCTGCTTCCCACAAGAGCAGTTTCAACCACGTCTGCTTCCTACCAAAGCGGTTGAAACCGCTCTAGCAAAGCCTTCCCTAGACCTGCTTCCCCTGTGTCCCACAGCTCCCTGCCAGCACGAAGGCGGGTGACAAAAAGTGCGTCACTCTCTAGAGCAGCATAGTGATCCATGTGAAAGGGTCAATATAAAAATGATAATAACATGAATTTTTATAAAAGAGTTTGGCTTTAATAATATTAAAAATATAAGAATAGCTTTTGAGAATTGAGAAAGAATTACTTATGAGGCACCAACTTGTGCACTTGCACGAGTCAATGTTCCCCAGCGAAATTGGTCAAATATGAGAGATTCAAAAAGTTAATCTATGAGCATGCAAATTATTGAAGGTATAAATTTGAAGTTTAACTAATTAATGCTCAACAATATATGTGCATATCCCAAAGCTCGAGAATGGAGATTGCATTCATTTGGTGTGCAAGTTGGGCACTTAATACAAACTCTGACATATCTACCCCAATGTAGTCATGTGTTTGCATTAGTAAAGGCACTGTGTATGTTGATAACCACATGTGTAATGACCAAAAAATTTTGAATAAGAAATTAATTGTTTCGATCTATGTGCCCGACATAGAAATCGAGACCGATTTGAAAATTCATAATTAATATTAGTTGACATAAAGTTGTACCATAGTTAGATGAGTTCACACATGTACGTTCGTTCGTGTAGCGGCACCGTGTTCGCACTTAACACCGGAGTGCAAATTTGGGTCTAAACTGAAATATCAAAGATATTTCAACTTAGGTAGCTTATAAGGGAAGGGAGAGACCTAGAGAGGTATTCTTCTTCTTCTTTCCCTTGCTCTTGAGCTAAGAATCTGTAGCTAGATTGGGGTTTGAGTGTGCTCTACGACGAAAGAGGGTTAGAGGTGCCGAGATCTTGCGTAAATTGTAGTTAGGGTATGTGGAATGCAATAGGAGGAGCTCAACTTTGAATCGGAGTTGATACTCTACATATCGGAGTCGCACCGACGATACAGCTCGAGTTCCAAATCCGAAACCCCTTTCGGATCGATTTGCCGAAACCCGAAAGGGCCCAACTAAAGGTGTGTTTGTACGTTTAAATTGGGCTAAGGAGAGCCCTTATATATGTGTTGTGTGTGTATTAATGGTTGTAAGAAGCCATTAATGAAAAGGGGTTTAAAATAGGGAGAGTATCAACCTCCATTAATGACAGAGTTTCTGTCATTATTGATCGATCAATGACAAGATTGATCGATCAATGCTTGGGTGATCGATCAATGAAGGCCATTGATCGATCAATCTGTATAAGACAAATAAGGGGACAGAAATCTTGAAATTCTTAGAAGTTCAATGCCCGAAGGGTGTTGATCGATCAATCTGTGGATTGATCGATCAATCCTGAGTATTGATCGATCACAAAGAGGGTGATCGATCAATGACTAGTGGTGATCGATCAATGAAGGCATTGATCAATCACTTGTGTGTAGTGATCGATCAATGAAGGCATTGATTGATCAATCTGTATAAATTTTAAATGTGAACAGAAAGTGGGAAATTTGAGATTTTAGGTCATTGATCGATCAATGAGGGTATTGATCGATCAACTAAGCTGGTGATCGATCAATTTTGGTTGTGCTAAAGTGTGAAGAAAAGGGATTAGTGATCGATCAATTAAGGTATTGATCGATCAATGAAGGGTGTTGATCGATCAATAAAGGTCATTGATCGATCAACTACCTCTGTATATGGTGAGTTAAATTGAGTATGTTGATCGATCAATGAAGTCATTGATTGATCAACAGGGTGGATTGATCGATCAATTACCCCTGTTTTGGTTGTGTGACTTGAATGAGACTGGACACCATACCAGTTGACCATCTGACCTGCCTAACACTTAGTATACAATGTTTATGGTCTAAGATCGAATCATAATGCTTTAAAAAGCTTTAGATTTGTTTAGAAAGAAATCTGATCTGAGGTAGGGGAACTCCATTGAAATTGCATTTATTTTTGAGCTCATAGTTCCAAAGCTTCTGTATTTGACTGCATAGTCTGATTTTATTGTCCAGTCATGTCTAGCATATGTGTGTTAACTCTAATATAACTTTGACATCTGTCATCTGTCATCTGATTTTCGTTTAATATGATATGCCTGCATATGATTTATGGTTTAATATTCTGACGAATCTCACTGACTCGGCGGTATATCCGTTTCTGGCACACTCGTGCATCTGCTTGAAAATCCTCGGCACAACTGCACTCCGTAGTTGATGCATTATTGCATTTCCTGAAATTGTTCATGTGAACGATGATAGTCGGGATTACCCATCGGACCAAATTTGGCTACCACATGCTATACTCACGGGAGTTATTTAAGTTTATTATTCTAAGTCATTAAACAATATATGCATCACATTCTGTAAACTCTGATAAGTTCTGCTTGCTTTGATAACTTCTGCATATCTGACACATCTGTTTGCATCTGTTCAGTTACGTTCATATCTTCTGTAACCATATTTTACAATTAAGATACAACTTTATCTAGAATTCTTCTACTGAGCTTAGATGTAGCTCACCCTGTTTTAATTAACATTTTAGGTTCTGAGGCTAGAGCACCTGGGACGGAGAGTGATCCTGACTATCAGCCTGATCTAAAGGCTGAGGCTGAGGACGAGGAGACTGATGTCCAGACTGACGATTTCTATCCCTAGTCGGGGTACTTATTGTCATTGTTTTGGGATTTTTGTATGACATTCTGGATTATTGTGTGCCTGATGGCCACTTTCTGTATTTATTTTCTGTATACTTTATTTTATTATATTGTTATACATTCTATTGGAACTACTATTAGGAATCATTGTTTGGGTGATGGATGTCTATCACCATTGGTTCTTTTTGGTTCATTTTTGGGAATGTATATTTTTTTGATATAGTTAAATATAAGTTGTTCTATTGTTTCCTTCTATTTTAAATGTCTTGAGATGACTCTATCTACCACTACTGGACAGTGTCTGCTCGGTTTCCGCTATACGAGCAGACACTTAGTATTTTATCTTGGGGATCATCCAGAGTATGATCCTGATGGCACGGATTTTCGGGCGTAGAAATTCGGGCAGTCACAACATGTGACATGATGTATATAGATTTAAATTGTTTAATCTTTAGAAGATCAATTCGAGAACAAAAAGACTTTTCAGATTTAGAAAAGACTTTTTAGATTTAGAATGGAGCTGCCTAACTAATTCATGAGCAAGAAATATGTCTTCTAAAGTGGGCCTTCCTTTAATAAAAGCAGATAGATTAAAAGAAACCAGGATCAGGAGGAACATTAGAAAGCCAATTTTGGTGATGAATTTTATTTATATTAGTATATAACAACAATACTATAAGTGTTATGAATGCAACTTCCAAATAAAAATTGTGTGGTAAAAATATCATAACAATTATGACATTCAAGGCTAGCAAAATGTTGTCTCATCTATTTAGCCATTCATCAAAATCTGATTTACATAGAATTCAAGTCTTTACAAAATTTGTACCAGTTATCTTTGATAAAATTTATAACTATAAAAACCTTTAGCCGTACATCTAGTCAAAATTATACTTACAACAATTCAAGATCATATATTATGTAACAATTAATATTATTAATTTTATAGGAATCATGAAAGCTTTTAGAGCCAAATTTTGACTAGATTTATGGCAATGATATAAATATCCTTTTATTACACTACAAAATATATGCTTATTAGAGACGGCTTTTGGCCGTCTCCAAAGATGTCTAAGCCGTCTCCAATACTATTGGAGACGGCTTCCATGTAGTCCCTAATAGCCCCGTCTCCAATGTCTTTGGAGACCAAACATTGGAGACGACTTTTAGCTGTCCCCAATATTCGAGCTTATTGGAGACTGCCATAAGTCGTCTCTATTGCCATATCAACGCATGTTGGAGACGGCTTTCAGTCGTCCCCAATAACAATCTTCTACTATTGAAGACGGCTTGAAGCCGTCTCCAATAAGTTTTACTCTGTTATTGGAGACGGCTTTTGGCTATCTCCAATGAATTTATTATATTTTTTTTAATGCTATTTTTTTTCTCAAGCATCATATTGCCCAACAGTACACATTCATAACCTATAAATAATATAAGAGAAATAATTATTCTATTTTATATTTAGCACAAGAGTGACATGGTGATTTTCACTCCGGGAGGAATATTCCTGCAAATAATATACAAAGAGGTATTTAGAACCATTATAGCTAAATTTTCAATTCAACCTCCATATGGTTATGGGACCCCCCTTAACTAGATTCTCATGAGTGTCCAATTTAAAATTTGGCACAATCCATCTCATACTTTCATGCACTCCTTGTGATGGAGAAACAATATCTGTAATAAGAATAATATAAAAAATAAAAATTCAATAAGAATCAAGAAATAAGCGTCAAGCCATCAACATCATTTATTTTCAAGTAGTGTCTGTCCAACACAATAAAAACAATAATCGAGCTTGAGCAAGCCTCATACAAAACATGAGCTCTACTTTTCAAGGCGCTTAATCATCAATAACAACATGCTTTTGAAAATCAACCAGTAGCATCTTCCCAAGATTAAGTCTTCCGTTCCGACAAACATCATCCAAAAAAAGTCAAATTTTAAAGGTGTCTACCAAGAAAAAAAATCAATGGAGTTGTATTAAGTGTGACGTTATCTCATAATATTCAAGATGCAAAAGACCCATGCAAGCTAAAAATATGTCAGAGTTAAACCATAACTAAAAATTAACTGCAATAATCGTAATACGAGATATATGTTGTAAACCTCCTAATAAAGAACAACATAGCCAAAGGAAAATGCTTAATTGGCCTCCCAAAGACAATATAACTCATAAACATAGGTTCCAAAAGATTCTAGAATCAAAATGGAATAGAAACGACATAGAACCAAGATTGCTCCTAAATTTTCTACTAGGAAAACATTAGAGATGGGAAAAATATCCTCTACTAATAATTTTTCTAACTTTGGATATTTGGTACATCTGTCAGCTCCTGATGTTTTGTACTTGTTTTATATTTCTTGTGCTCTTATTGGGTCTTTTTCTTTTAGTTGCCTATAGTGAACTCCTTGTAATCAATAGAAAACTAACTATTGGTTCCAGCAAACTCCCATAGTCCCATCAAAGTTACAAGTTATGCTGGAGAGCACAGTTGGAAATCCACATCTGTTTTCCCCTCAAACTACATTAATGACGAGCACCAAATGCAATACTTCATAAACTTACAACGTTGAGAACTATTGCTACCTAATAAGTGCAGATTTTGGTAGATGTATTATTGAGACAACTTTTAAAGAGACTTATACATGCATTATGGGTGGGGAATTTGTTTTTTATTTTTTGTAACCTAATTGTCCAGCCCTCATGGAGCACCCGCCCAAACCCTTTAGGCGTGCAAATTTGAAAATATTTTCCGCAAGGAACGCTCTCTGGCACCTAGAAACATAGGCAGCTTCTACTCTCCCACTTCCATAAACGAATGGAAACCTCTATAGCAAAAAACATGTGTACACATGAATGTGTGTACGCGCAATTGTGTGGACACATGACAGAGTAAAACATGAATAATAGAAAATAATAGCCCTTTGTTTGTTGTGTTTTTCGTCCACAGCATGTGAACAGAAATAAGAAAATAGTAGGATAAAAAGCAGCTTCTATGTGTAACTACCCCAAGTGAAGATTCAAATAAATGAGACAGGAAAAACTATTTTGTACCACTCTATGAGGCGTCAGAAAGGCTAAGCAATGTGGAATGCAAATAAATGACTAACTGCCTAATATAAAAAAGAGTTATCCTGTCTATGATGACGAAATAGAACAGAGCGGTACCTCATTCTTTTGTTCATCGGTAAAAGAAAAGGGGGACGGTAGAAAGATCTGTCTTCTACACATACTCATGCAAATCAATACAAGGATATAATTCACTCAAATAAATCAAAATTCTAAAACTGCTTCTTCTAGGTGACATTAAGATCAGGGCATGTGGTTCTTGTATATTAATCAGGTAGATATATACTTCTATCTGCCCAGTAGAAAACCTATAAGTACCACTGA
Source organism: Chloranthus sessilifolius (assembly GCA_021018995.1). Lineage (NCBI taxonomy): Eukaryota > Viridiplantae > Streptophyta > Magnoliopsida > Chloranthales > Chloranthaceae > Chloranthus > Chloranthus sessilifolius. The sequence goes on from CM037589.1 coordinate 22,340,791, forward strand.
TCAATCAAATTGAAATCTCATTGGAGAGGTTTAAACCTGAAATTTTGAATGTCTATTACATAAAAATTGGGAATATTCATATTTCCTTGATGAATTATACAAACCATAGTTTAATGCTGGTACAACATAATTACAACATCACCACTCATTGTCAAATTACATGAAAAACATAGGGTTTAACACCAAAAACAAATAAGACTTCGCAGTAGTATGTGCACGAATAAACTTACGTTGAGAATCCTTTTTTTTAATCAAATCTTCAAGAGATGCGGTGACCTCTTTAGTGATCACTGGAGCAGGTCTTACATTGTGCTCAAAATTTATCCGTTTCAGGATGAATGTAAATTAACAAGCTCAAATAAATAAATAAATAAAATTTAGGTTAAGAGTACAAGTTTTTGGTGGCTTGTGCAATCTCTACCAAATCAGATCCATGAGGACCCCAAGGTTCATTGCTTGTTGCATCAAGAACCTGCGATAATTGATCAAAAATATTACAAATAATATTGATTAAAATATATTGTTCAATCTGACAAATAATTGCCTATCTACAAAGTGTGCATCTGACATAATATTTATGTCAGCTTTCCTATTTTATCCATCTAATATGTTTATAACCAAAAAATAAATAAAAAATAAGATATCCACCTTTCTAATGCGTGTTCCTATAATACTAAATTGATCTTAATTTGATCTCAGTCAAAGATCACTTACCTTTTGTTCGATCTCAGGAACCTTGAGGATTTTCATGTTTACCTCTCTCTTTCTGCAGGAAAATACAAAAACAATATAAAGGTTAAACAATCTTCCACCAAAAACAGAAAATTTTCAAAATAAAAAATAAGGCTTCAGAAACTCATATTTCTCATACCGTTTGCTTCAGAGCCTTCATGAAATCCATGGCCAAAATCGTAAAATATGGATTTTGTGCCCTGAATATGCATTTAAGAGGGAAAAATAATATGTACTTGAAACCATGATTCATGAAAGAGAAATTTCAAATTTCGGAATACCGATTAATAAGATCGTGCTTGAGAAAAATATTTTCTTACCATGAACCCAAGCTGTGTGATCCAGTATCCTCAGATAAAAACCTGGGGAAAATCAACAATGTAAGTACATATATCAAAAACATGTTCCCAATGCATAATCGATGTTCTCTAACAATAATTATTTATTGGTCAGGCGTCCCAGTTCCTTAGGATCTTCTTCATCCTAAAATATATAAACCCATATCCGAATATGAACTCTGGCATCTGTGTTTTTAAAGAAAAAATTTTATATCAATGACAGATAGGATACCTTTTGAGTAACTTGCATTTTAATGCCACTCGCAGCCAGAAAGCCGAAACAGTTTTAGTCCTTCAGAATCCGCCTTTGATCGATAGTATTTGACAATGGGAAGTTTGGGGAAGAGAAATGCAGAAAAAATAACACAAAGTAGCTCAAAAAATGTTGAGATGGAAAAGAAGAGCAATCCAATAGGAAATAGCAAGGAATAGTTAGTAGGGAAGAGTTTTAAGAAGCTTAGAGGACACAAAATCCGTAATAAAGAATAGAAGATGATCAAATAATTGCAACCCAAAATCTATATTGTCTGAAATCATAAACAACGAACTTACATAATACAATAGAAAAGCAACCCCAGCTACAAGAATCTTCTTTATGGACACCTAATTTATAAATAATTCCAACCAGTGGATTCATCGAAATACTTGACGCTAAAAAATCAAATGGTCGTCGGTGCCTCTGGTTTATGCCAGCCCAATAGCAGTGCGCACTGGCATGGAACTGATACATTTCCCTGATTTCTATAGAAATAAAAGTTTATAAAGCAAAATCTTTAAGCACTTACGAGCTCCTTTGCAAAGACCATCTTTAGAATTTTCAAAGGCTGCCTTTGTGATTACCCGCAAAGTAGAGGTAAGAGCTCCAGAAGCAGCCAAACCAGCCAAAAATGGTTGCATCTCAAAAGACAAAACAAGTTTACAAATGGATTGAAATAGATATAAAATGTTTATAGAAAAAATACCATCAACAGAGAAAAAGACTAACATATTATGTGCATCATATTAGGATATGGGTGATATGTAAAAACAATATGCATTGCATTATAGGGATTTAGAGCATCTTAAATATTCCCATTACCCAATCTGAACTTACAGACACCGCCATGGAGCTAATCTTATAAATATATAAGACACCTTGGCTCGGATAAGCTAGTCTACATACTGAAGTTTGTGTAAGTCCCAGATAAGTTGGACTTACTTGGATGAGTCATTCATATGAGCTTCGAAAACGATACTTTGATCTTTGCAAGGAAGTATATTTTTGTATAACCATGGAGGCCTTACTTGGATGAGTTCAGGGCTTATGAAGAACAAATCCCCAACCATTCCACCGAGTGCATGAGCATTTGCAACTCCAAAGGCTCCAGACTTGATGCGAAATAAGTTCCCCGGTGTCGGTAAGGTTATGTAAATGACTTTCAGTCGGTGATATTTCATTGGCTAATTCCTACAATTTGAGTACTATTTCATCGGCGTAGTTTTAAAAAAAAAAAAAAAAATTATTTTCACCTACGCCGACGGCTGCAGCCGTCGGTGTAGGTATTTATTTATTTTTAAAATTTAATTTATTTTTATTTTTAATTGGGTCCGCCGACGACTGCACCACTATGAATTCCAGTCCTGGATTAATAGTTAGAAATTATCTCACAAAAAAATACCCAAAATAAATCCTTCAGACCACCCCAAAGGAACACTTATTTTTATTTAAAGTTTTCTATAATGAGCCAAGGGCCCATTGCAGATTCATCTTAAACAATCGACCAATTTCTTATCAACTGTGCATTTGTTTGAACTTTGATATGTGTACGGTTCTTATGCTCTCTAATGTCTATGCATGTATCAGGTCCAACAAAGTTGTACTTAGGCCTAGATTTCCATTTTGCCTACATGTTTTTAGTGTTGAATTGCTTCTCTAACTAAATATGGTCGGTCCTTAATTTGTTTGAAGTTTATCTGAGTTTCACTTTTGTGTACTTGATAAAGGATGAACACTTGCTTATATGCTGGCATATTCAACTTCTAACTAACCTAATTCTTCTTATTACAATACCTACCACTTTTTACCACTATTTTATGTTATCAATTTGATGGTTCTACCTTTTCAATAAGTTTCAGAATGTTTCTTTCCTGAAGTTGTATGGAATATGATCTGTTAGTACTCTTATTTATTCTATAATGATATATATTGAATGTGATCATCTCTCTACCGATGATCGTAGCTGTGAGTTGGGGATTCACAACCAACTGCAATGGTTTAGAATGTCAAATAGCAAGTAATTATCTTTCTTACACGTAAATAAAAAAAGGCGGTAGTTTTTCATTTCCTTTCTTATTTGCCACTTTAACCAATAATTGCCTACCTAAGGAAAATTATGAAGATCTCAAAAAACTTGTACTTTTGATTTGTAGTTTTTAAAATGATTTATGTGTTTTATAGCTGATTTTCAATGACTTTTATAGGGAATTTCTGTCAAAATGATTGCAGTTGGTGTTGAACATACAGCTGCAATTACAGAAGATGACATAAATGATCGCTTAGTTCCACATAAAGTTTTTGCTATTGTATGCCAACCAACTTCCTGAGACTGTTTCCCTTATTCTTGAATCATTTATAATTTTATAGCGCTTGATACTGTATAACCACACCTAAACGCTTCACTTTCTCCTGTTTTAATTGCATTTTTCTCTATTGTATCTAACAAGTAGCACTTGTTTTAACTATTTAGAATCCATTTAATCTCTCTTTATATTTTAATGTAGTATATGTAGATCCACCTCCCAATCTATCAGGGACTCATTTTATTAAGATATTCCATGTAACATCCCCCAAATCCACCCATGTATATTCGATGTGTCACTCACACATATGCTTGCGGACCTGACAACAACGAACTAGAATAGAATAGCAGTAATAATAGCTAATTTACATATCAAAGCACAAATATTTTCAACAAACTAAAATAAACTTCATTACTTCAAAGGCTAATTACAAGTACCTGAGTAACTGACACAGACAACCTACCTACAATTGGAGTCTTCCACACCGAATATACTGAAACCACACTGTTGTCCTTGTTACTCTTTTACAATGTACACAATGAAGAGTAGTGAAATATGATGATATTTTACCCCTAAATATTTACATTTAGCCATCTGATAAAGGTTATCTGATGAGAATCACTAGATTTGAAGTGTTTCAGGTAAATACAATCCAAGTGCATAAAACAACCCAAGAATTCTGAAAATAATGTCAAAACACTGTAACCTTGGGTCATCGAGAACTTAGTGCGACTTGTAGCTCAATTTGGACCTTCAAGACGTCATATTCATGAAATTGCTAAAACACAAAAGTTGTAAAGCTTTCTGTCATCTTTCTAATGTCATAAAAATCATGTCAATCTGAGTTTAGAGGAGAAAGTTATAGCCAAAATACCGAGACAGTGTCTGATGCAAAGTTGGGCTGGAGTTCACGAAAATCTGGGAAGGTCGATGCATCGACCTTACACTCGATTAATCGAGGAAAGTGACTGAGTCTGACATAAAAAGCACCTTTTGGGTTGCAAAATTATAGGAGGTTGATACATCGACCTTGCACTCGATTAATCGAGGTAACCAAGGGAGTTTGAGATGGAAGTGACTCCGTAGTGCAGATTTTTAGGGAGGGTCGATGCATCGACCTTGACTTTTCGAGCCAAGAAAGCTGCGCGACTTGGAGAGTATTTAAAGCCAAACCAACAACTTGAGAAGAGAGAGTGAGATTAGAGTTTTTATTTTTTCACACGTAGAGATAGAGATTTTTATTCTTTTTGAGAGCTTTATTCCTTTAACCTTTTTAGCATTCATTTCTTGAAGAATTTTATTTTATTGTTCAATTGATTCCTAGTTTAAATTAAAAAGATTAGTAGAAAGCATTTTAATTTCGTTTCTAAAGATCATTACACTTGTGGATCAAGCTTGGATCAAAGAATTTCTATTGAAGGTTGAGGTATTTTTAATTAATTAGATTAATGTTATTTTTCAGTTATTATTTATTTATGTCATTTAATTACAACATGTGTGACTAATTTCTTAGGGATGGGGATCTAATGATTCCCATCCGAGGGATGTACTTCTAATAATATAAATTTATGATTAAAATATGAGATTTTGTTTTATGGTTGTTATGCTATCACGAACAGATGAAATCCCCGCCACTACCTGGGATCGAGTATGCCGAGTCATGCCTTGGATCTCAGATCTATGACCGTAATTTTACCCAAATCATTGTTATATGATCTTTTTATTTTTATCGTGTGGATTTACTTACGATTACGATTTGGGATCGAGTGTGCCGAGTCATGCCCTGGATCTTGGATCTGTAATGATAATTTTATCTTAATTACTCCCTAATCTAAAATCAAGTGTATCAAGTCATGCCTTTGATCTCAGATCTATGGGGGTATTCTTGTTGGAATTTTTACCTACTTTGGGGATGATTTTTATTTGAAATCTGAGATCAAGTGTGCCAAGTCATGCCCTTGATCCCATGTCTATATATGGAAATCATTTATGAAATTAAGTTCTGATTGCAAGGATGCAATGTGGAACCTATCCAGGTTTTGACCATTTATCTTTCATAAAAGATATTTTTCAATGGTATATCTCATAGTTTAATCCTTAGATTTGTATTACGGGAAGAACAAATAAAAGAAGGGAGGATTTAGTATCTTCATCTTCACCTTTATTTTTGAATTATCAATTAAACTTTATTTTGTAGTCAGTAATCATCATCTCACAAAACTGCCTAAATCATAATATTGGTAGGGTACTGTTAAATCCTGATAGATTTCTTGAATTACTGTTTCATCTTTTTAGATATTCTAAAATAGTCATCGTGGGAACGATCTCGTACTCCGCACCCACTATCTACAATCTGATTCGTGCGCTTGCGAGTAAAACATTATAATTAAAAATCCACATCACACAACCACAGACTTACCTCTTTAACTTTCACACTCCTCAACCTACTCAACAATGCCTCTACCTTTCTTGTCTTCTGGTTTCTCTGTGCATAAAAAAACAGAGTGAGTAAAGAACCGTCACTGAGCAGAACCTATCTCTCAAGACCGATAGTCCCAAAAAGACATAATAGATGTAGCAGTTCACAAAACTACCTAAACAGCATATGTAAGTAACATATGCAAAGGATGAATTGAATAGAAACATATGGTTCAGTTTAGCTCTTTCAATCACTTTAAAACGGGTTCTTCTGTCATAAATAAAAATTGTTCATTTTTCCCTTCAGAAATTTTCCGGTCTTTTTGGAAATTTGTTTTTACCTAATTATACCAAACCTTACTATACTAGTTGGGTTTCCTTAAGGCAATAGTACTGAGCCACAGTGGGTACGACTACTAGATACTTACTATGCCGCTTTTAGAATTATGTCAACAATCATTCCCAAGATTTGGTCATCAGAATATCCTGCGTCCAAGATTCGGTCATCAGTTTTGCTCTTTTAGCTTCTTTGTCCCGAGGAAGTACAATGATCTTTAACTGCTTATTTGTAGCAGATTCACTGTCCTATTTATTATTAAATAATGAAATAATGTTAATTGTCGAAAAAAAAACACAGAATATTTCATGGCTGCCCAAGGCAAATAATACTTTCCATCAATTAAAATGAAGTCAAGGAAAATGAGGGTAGGAAAATTTTAATCTTATTGTCACAGCTATTCATCACCCCAACAACTTATGAACAAGTGTCAGATTGCAGTAGTCCTAAACGTAAAAAACCCACAGCTACCCAAGGCAAATAACACTTTCCATCAATTAAATGGAGTGAAGGAAAATGATGCTAGGAAAATCTTAATCTTATTGTCACATCTAATCGTCACCCCAACAACATATGAACAAGTGTCAGATTGCAATAGTATTAAGCATAAAAAACCCAAAACTGTGTTAACTCCGCTATAGACAAAATAGGCTCAAGACAAACTGGTCAGTGATATAGAATAGACAATATAAGCAACAAGTCTGGTTCCTCAGATCTTTTTCTTAAAAAAAACAATTGAATTCAAACTATTATTTTTGCAAATGCCCAAGGAGAATAAGGGGTCTATAAAGCATGATGCTTCAAAGGTAAACCCTCAGATAGAGGGGCCGGATAGAACGACCCTTGTAGATGGAAAGTAAAGAGGGGGGGCAGGGCATAAGTCAATGCCCTCACACCAAGCAGCCGATGAAGAATGCTTGGCAAATAAATGACCGATAAAGTATTTAATGGACTTGGTGAAAATTCACAGCCCAGAAATTCTAATCATTCAAGACTCTGACATCTCTAGAGAGCAGTGTTGCAATTTTGAGAATGATTAATAGAAGGCTTGACTACATTTCCGGCATGAGCACTTGTAATTCTGGCCGACGTTTCCTTTAGTATCTAATAACCTTGCATCTACTCACTGCTAGTGCACCTCTCTTAATATTGCCCATTTATTCTGGAATCATCTTTTTAGGAGGGACAATTCTAAATATTTCTGCCAAATCCTTCCATTTGAAAGGATGTTCCTTTATCTAATACTCATAAGTTTGTCATCCGGGTTCTACTTAACATTTTGTAAGACTAGTTTCTAGAATTACAAATGAATTTTATTTATTTAGTTTTTTTTTTCAGAATATTGAGTGTCCTTTCTTCCAAACAGTATTAGTGCGTGTGCTCATTACAAAGCTTGTGACAATTGAGATCCTCTTTGTGCTACTTCAAATTTTGTTCCTTATTGTAACTGATTTGCTGTATTAGTCTTTTGTTGTTTTACTAATTTTTAAATATGAGTGATGATTTGTCTTATTCTATGTAGCTATGGTGACTGATGTCTTTGACAGGGAGAAGCCTATTATTTTCACGTATGAAGAAATATACTCTTCGACTGATGGTTTCTCTGATTCAAATTTACTTGGTCATGGGACATGTGGTTATGTGTGCAGTTCTTCAGGATCAGGTTAGCAGATTCATTTACTATAGTGTTTTATTATTATTATTTATTATAAATTTATTTATTATTAAGGTTGCAGTTGGGTGCACAATCAAAATAATTGAAAGCTGATTTAGAAACAATTTGGTTGCTTATATATTGCTATTAAAATTTATTTTGATATTCATCTATTTGGCTTATTTCTTATAGATAGACTGCTTAATAAGTACAATTCATCTAGGCATGCACAACATTGTTACCTAGGCATGTATAGAAGGTATGAAGCAATACTTTTCCGACTACTAATTTGTTCCAGAATAAAAGCATTAAGTTGAGTGGTTGATTTAAGTTGAGAGATTGGTCACCTCTCATTGCCTTTTTACTATTTGAATTGATCATCAATTCAACTAATAAGCCAAACCAAAGCAATAATGTATTGGGTTCTTGAGCTAAGAAATTTTTAAAAGAAATGCTAAAATAGGCTCTTGATTTATTTTTTTTATTTTTTTTTCTTAGCTTTAACAGATTCAATCCTCCAACGATTGAATCATGCACAAAATCTAGAAAAACAAAGAAGAAATATTAATTTCATCTTAAGAATTGATAAAGCAGATTGGTCTAAAGCAGAAAATAAGAAAATTACAAACCCTAACTTGCATTAAAAGTGATTAATCTGAAGCAAACTCAATCGAATCATGCACAATATCTGAAAAAATGAAGAAGAAACTGATAAACTACTGGATTCATAAGCTGATTTGGATCAAAAAATGGATTGATTTGCTGAAGAAGACTATAAATTAGGCAAAAAATGTCTGAAATGGTTCAAATGACCATATTTCTCACTGGAAAATGAAATCAATAGACAAAAACTATAAAAAACCTACTTAAAATTTGCAGATTTCACTCTAATAACCCTTTAATTAAACTTATCGGAAACGAACTGAATGGATGAAAACTACCAGAATAAGCCCTAGCTTTCGCTGACGCTATGGGAGAAGAAACCTCAGCTTTCTTTGGTGCTCTCCGAGGAAAAACCCTAGCTTCGTTAGCCCTCTGCGAGAGAGAAAAGTAGTTTCGTTGGTGATTTGGCACTCAAAATCCTCCAGATTGAGCTTGTTTTTGGTTATTAGAACTCAAAATCCTTCAAATCCAGTAATTTTTTAAGAGAGCGGGAGATTGGAGAAGGAGACTAGAGAGAAAAATTAGGAGATCGATTAGGGTTCCATGATTTCAAAGACCAGAGTGAACGAAGGAGAAAGGGTTTCACTTGGGTTTTCCTCTCGAAGATCTGAGAGAACGAGCGAGAGTTGTCACCTCGTGACGAGTTGAAGACGCGAAGTATGATTAGATTTGTTTACTTATATATATGGCCATGAGTTAGATTATTTGCAACCAAACTAGATTTGTTAGAGATGGCTTCTCCCATCTCTATTGGTGTTAATGAGACTTTTAGAGACAGTTTTTCAGGTGGTCTCTAAACTTTCTACCCCCTGTACATGACATGAACCTTATGGAGACCGTCGTGACCGTCTCTATATGCTATTTATCCTTATGGAAACCGTCTCCAATAAAAGCATTCGAGACAGCTTTGGAATGGGTGTCTCTAATAAATGATTATTGGAGACGGGTTTGAAAAGCCGTCTCCAATAATCGTCTCCAAAAGTCCTTTTTTTTGTAGTGTCATATATTTCGTCAAAAGCTTATTTTTCAATATTTCAAGACCACTTTAACATATTGTAAAATATTAATGACATGAAGACAATTCAAGATCATATATTATGTAACAATTAATATTATTAAGTTTATAGAAATCTTGAAAGCTTTTAGAGTCAAATTTTGACTAGATTTATGGCAATGGTATGAATATCCTTTTGTCATATATTTCGCCAAAAGCTTATTTTTCAATATTTCAAGACCACTTTAAGAGGTTGTAAAATATTAATGACATGAAGCGACTTTTAATCATATGTGGTCAATTTTTGATAGAATTTAACGATAATAAAAATACATAACTTTTTTGCGTAATTTAAGGTTATATAGTATCTTCAACTATAGATTCAACAAAATAAAATTAAATGCTTGCAAGGTCTATAGAATTTGTCGTAATTATAAAATATCTTATAATTATAAACCCAATGAAATGATTATTCATACGAAATTTAATATTTGAAAATCTATATAACTTAACTTTTAACAAAAAAATATGGTTATGAAGCTTCATATAATTATAAAGTGCTTTTAGCCCTGCATTCTATCAAAAAGTTGGTTTACATGAATTTTAGGGTCATTGTAATTTATAACATTTTATGGTTAGTAAGATTATGAAAAAAATTTAAGCAATCTCGCTAGACGCTAATTTACATGAAGTTCAATGCCTTTGTCTGACAATATGACTTTTTATATTCTTTTAGGGCTAGGAGCATTGGTGATAATACCTATGATATGCTACTAAGCATTATAGAGAGATATTTCTTTAAGTTAGCAAGGGGGAGTACAAAAGTGAAAAAATAAATGCTAGATTTTATTAGAATATATAAAGATTGAAGTGGGACACTATGTTCCAAAATGATTAAACTATATTAAACATTTGTATATTAAGTTTTAACTAGACAAGTGTGTGACTGTACGATTAAATTGTGTTAGAATTTTGGATCCTTTTCAACTTTAGTACATTACTAATGTACCTTTGTAATGACATATGTAATTACTGACATAATTATCTTTATTATATTACTTACTTAATCACTAGCTACCAGGAACTACTCTTAACTTCATTTATGAATAATTGATAGGGCTAATATATATCACATATCCACAATGAATATAGGTTTTTAAGTATATCAATTAAACATGTAATTTTAAGAAATCTTAACAAATTTACTGTTATGCAAAACACTAAAATCATTTAGTGAATGTAATTAATTGAAGCAAAACAAAAATTTGGGATACAGATGTAATCTTAAAAAACCTACTATACTTGCAAAATTAAAAAGTTACAGTAAATGAGGTTGAAATGTAACTTTTCAAATTAACATGAAGGACATGAAAAGAAAGACACCCTTTAAATAAGATAAGCTGCTATCTTCAACTTAGTTTGGTGGCTAGAGGCCTAAAACAAGTTGATGTACCTAAATTGTAGAACAAATTAGTGATAAATTAAATATAAAAATATTCTCAATAAATTAATTTAAAATTATTATCATTTAACTTTACTTGATGAAAATAGTTTCAAGGCTTTAGTTTCAGTTATTATTGACTATGTAGATATGAAGATCTGAAACCCTCCCCCACCTATCTAACTTATTCATGGAGTAGGAATACATGACAATAAATGTATCTTGTACTTTGTGACAATCAATGATTTTAGTTTAGAAAGATATTTGTTTTTACCACATTTTTTTGTGTAGCTTTACTAATAATTGAATAAAAAATATTGCAATACCAAACTTCTTCTAGGCATGCTAATTAACCAAAAAGAGGGATGAAATCAAAGATAAAAAGGGATGAAATCATCAAAGGTGTTTGATTTGTGCATAATTTGATGATGATAAAATAAGAAAATAATATTTAAAATTTCATTCGAGCTAATTGGGGTATGTGTTAACATTACCAAAATCAAAGCTTGTATCTATTAGCTCTAATGCCGCTATAATATGTCTAATAAAAAAATTATAGCAGTTTTATATTATATGATTTTATTTTTCATTTTTTGCTAAATAGGTTTATATGACCTTCAATATGATGTGAAAACATCCAAATGGCTTATATTTGTTTATATTGATGTACACTTTTATAATACCCAAGATTTTAACCCACGAGCCATTGGAGAAATCTCCATTTACGAATTTATTAAAAAGAACAAGCTTAAATCACTATATCCAAGCTATAGATTTAGTAAGAAATCAAACAAATGACTCATTCCTGATAATAATTTGAAATATAATTAATCATTTAAACCAGCAAATAGAAGTACTTACAATCTTTACACCACAATGAAAATTGTTAAGTATCCTATAACGGTAAAGTTAAAATATATCACTTGACCATCCTTTCAAGATTACAATACCAAACCATAAATTCAAGCACACCCTCATGCTTTAACTAATTTCCAATTGGCAAAAAATAAATATTAAGGATGAACTTTTAATTATATGAGTCTGACATAGAAATTGATATCTCAATGTCCAATTTTCGATTGACTGAGTTGGTTAACCAATAAACTTATCATAAAAGAAAATAAATTGGATGAAAATCTATTGATGCAGTCAATATAAAGATAAACTAAGTTGATTGACATGGATATCAGAAAAAACCAAACTCTACAAATTAATTTTCAAATTAGATATGTAAATGTCACAAATCAAAAAATAGTTTAGGCACTCCAAATTCAAATGACATCAGCCATCTAAACTTAAAAAATAAAAATAAATAAAATAAATAAAAAATCACACGTGTAACAAGTAAGAATAATAACAACTTTTTTTAACTTCAAGGGGTTAAGTGAGCTGACCAGATACTTACTTCCAAAGCAAGAGACCTGAGTTCGAATCCCCTCCCCCCCTTGAGGCCACCCTGGGGATTTATATCTCGTGCTGACCTGACATGTGCTAATTTGGGGTGCGCAGGTGCCCCTAGAATTAGGCGGTGCTCTAAGAGGCCCGTATACCGAGGTTTTCAAAAAAAAAAAAACCTTTTATAACATTTTCTTATTTGCAACCGGAAAATCCAAGAATTCCACCTTAAAACATTTGCAAACACCTCTGCAATAACCCTTTCCATTCACAGCTATGAAAGCCAAGAATCCTAACTCAAAACCTTTGTAAACACCTCTATAATGAACCTTTCTCATTCATAGATCTCACCTTCAAACATTTTGCAAATACCTTTGTAAAAATCACTTCCGTCAAAAGATAAAAATAAGTGGTGAAAAACTTTACAAAAATGGAGAAAAAATACATCCTACAGGTTTTAATTAAAGTAATAATTAAAACAAAGCAAAAAACTAAAATCTTAGACAAAAAAGTATAAAATAATTTATAAAAAAATACAAAAATTATATGACAATAACAAAAAGATCAGAGAGTTTAAAGTTGTTCAAAGCGAGCTTGCATGTTCAACTATTTCATGTGCTTAAAGGCTTCAAGCCCAATGACAAAGAAACCAATACCAGAAAGAGTAATATCATCCTCTTCCAACTACTAACCTCCGCCTCCATGGAGAACAATTAGTAGTAAGAGATCCAATAAAATCTCCCAAAGCTCACTAGAGTTGGTTCGATTAGATTCTAAAATTCTTTGCCACATTTCCTTTTTCTTTAAGGGTCTATTTGGATAAAATCATTGGAAAATGATAGGTTTGGATTTATAAATATCATAAATTACTACAGTTTCTAAGCCTATTGGAATCCATAGGATTTTGTGTTTATCTAGTGATTGGATAACCATACAAAAATAGTGGAGAAAAATCAAATGAAAGTGAGGAGAGAGCATGAGAGAAGGAACGCGCGTGGAGATAATGGAGACGATGAGAGTGAGTATGTGGGCCCCTTATTTACAACTGTGAAACTGTGAATTCACCTCTCCTCCAATCTGACATGCATTGACCACTTTTATCGGATGATGGAGATCATATTTTATTCTAATCTTCAGCAAAAACAATATGTAAATCATGGGAATACCATCAGCCGATCGGATTTTAATTCCACATGGGACACATCAAAATTTTCTTCCAAAAAACACGTTTGAATGTGATATGACCATATGATTTTAGAGTCATTTTTAGTTGTGTGCAACATAAAATTAAAAAAATGACCACTTGATGGTATGCTTATGATCTTAAATTCGATTTTGTGAAACATTGAGATGCAAAATGATCTCTATCGTATGATTCAATGTGACCAATGCATGCTGATTGGAGGAGATGAAGTGAAGTAACAATTTCAAAGAGTGAAAATAATGATACCCCAAATAAAGAAAAAAGAGTGTCTGAGATGGAATAGATAACGCAAGGGTCTTCCTCCGTTTTTGTGTTCGTAAAATATGGAAAGTTGAGATCTTATTTTTCTAACCATATTTGTAACCCAAATTAATGGTGGAAAATGATGGATTTATAAATTTGATCCTTCATTTTCCATCATTTCCCCTACATCCAAACACCACCTAAGTGTTCAACTTAATATAAGATGAGTTACTGCTTCATCTAAATGCCAATAAAAAATAGTTATAATTTACAAGACATTTCATAAGAGTCGAAGAGGTTTCTCGATTGAGTTAATATAAGATGCTTTGTTCAACCACTATTAACGATGAACCTATTAATCTATTAAGGATAAATATTAAAAATTAAAAATTTAAAGGATAAAGGTAGCTTGGTACTAAGGGCCATGTAATTTACCAAGTTCTACATTTGTTCACCCAATCACATGATTGGGTGTCGGGTAAAGGAGCGCTCGATGATCATATATATAACTCTCGTGAAAATAATAATAATAATAATAAAATATATAAACTATATAGTCAATAGTGTCAATCATATGAAAAATGAATGGCCAAACCAATGTGATTTTATTGTTCATTTTCCATGTAGTTGACTTTATTGACTTCATGATTTTATAGGGCTTATTTTGATTTTTCTTTCAACAATAAGTTATAATCATCGGATTACTCTTTTATGTGACACTCGATCATGTGATTAGGTGTCATGTGACAGTAAACTCATGTGAGATCAAATAAGTTACATGATCCTTAGTATCACGCTACTTTACCCAAATCTAAAATATCCATACATCAAAATTTTTTGGATTTAATACATTCTAAATTCAAGCACCAAACTCTACCCATAATTTTGAAGGTTTGATGAAACGTTTTTATAACCTCATCTATAACGTTTTTTTTTAAATTTATAATTTTATCTCTTTATTGTAGACCCTTTTTTAATGTTTTGACATCTTATAAGGTCTTATTTGAAAAAAGAATGTAAGAGATTTTCTTATGTTGACTTATTGGCCAGTTGGAATCGATCAAAGCATTGACTATTTTTTAGACGGTCTGGACCTCTGTTTAAAGACTATTATTGTATAAATCAATAGTTGGATACATGAATATTCGTGTTTACTAGGGCGCCTTTAAGTGCTTTTGTCTTGTTTTTTTGATAGAAATTTAAAATTACTATTTCAGTCTGTTGATCTCGATCAATTGGCTGACTGCTCATTAGGTGGTCTTAGACCCTTCTTTTTATGTAATAAATTATATATATTCATATATATATATATATATATATATATATATATATATAAAACTGATACTATAACCTAAGCGCATGTTGGACCCATTAATCAGGTCAAACTCTTGATTGGGCACAATGCGACCATGGACTTGTGCCTTTTGAAAAAAAATAGATATATATGTAGAAATATAAATAAATAAATATTTATACATACAAAATCTGTTTAACTTCAGTGAATGTTAGTCAATTTATTAATGTCAAACATTGACCTTAAACGTACTATTTGGCACTAGGTCCATGTGATTTGATGCCCACAATCTCAAGATCAATGGTACAAAATTGTGAGTCAGACCATCTCTATCGACTAATTTAAGGCAGTCAAAGGCCATCTAAAATTAACAGTATATTGGATTTACAAGGTAGTTTCATTTTTTATCTGAATCGTTCGCTTTGAAGAAGTGCGATCAAACAACCATTGGCAACATTTGTTAACCATTGCTTCTCCCCTTAATGAAGAAAATTCTAGATACAGCCCTAGTTCATCGGTGTAATTTTCAAAACATTAGTTTGTATAGTGAAGGATATTTCCATTTTTTTTTCTCTTAGGCTGTGTTTGGATCAAAGTATAAAAAATCGGCCGATACATACTTATCGGTATTTCGGCAAACTGATACGTTTCGGGTATCAGCCGTTATGGGCTTGAGCCTCCTTTTAGAGTTTTTTTTTAAAAAATAAAATAGGCGAATACGTATCGATATCGGCCGATACGTAGTAGCCGATTCATATTGGTCTTGGACAAATCGATACCGATTTTGATACCTTGGTTTGGACACAATTTAACAAAAGAGTCTAGGGGGTTGGATTCACAAATATGTGATTTTCCACAATTTGGATGAAACTTCTCCTTGAATTAAAATTTTCTAAGCCCTCAAAAAACTAAAAACTCGTCTACACGTGTAGAGGTGAAGCTCAAAATTTACTTCTCTTTTGGGTATGTAAGTTTTAAGGTTAAAAGCAACTCTCTCTTTTTCTTATAGGTTAGTTGGGCTCAAGCCTCGACGAGATGCTCTATCTCTCTCTATGTCCAAACTATTCCACTCTGACAATATCAAAATGGGTAACGAAACATATTTTTCTATTACATTTTTTTTTTTTTTTTTTTTTCAGTAAGGTTACCATCCCAAGCCTGTCTATGATGGGTCCTAAGACATTTTATCCATTTCCCTGTTACATCTTTCGTTTTTTCGGTCAATAATCTTAGGTAGTCATTTTTTTTCCGGTTAAGTGTCTTAGTTAAACCTTGTTTTCTGATTCGGTTTTCTATATTTTATGTGATTGATTTAAACGTCTATGGATCACAACGGCTAATTATCTGCAATTGTGTTTATTTTATTTAAATACTATATTGTTAATCAAAATGATCATTGATCTACAGGACATAACTAAATAAATAACTAAATTAAAAAAAAAAAAAAAAAACAATCGCATGATATAGTTTCATATTTTCCATGATCAAAATTATTGTCTGTAGGTGCATTTTTGTGCTCTATTCTTGGGGCTTACGTTTTGCCTTTTCACTGTATTTTCAATATGCGAAATAAGCTATACAAGTTAAGTGATTCCTTGAATTATAGTTTGTTTTGTGGGGTAACCTATTACAGTTTCAATGGGGTTCTTTCCTGTTCGCATGTTTGTTATGTGAGGGAAAAATTATGTCAATTCTACTACAAATATAAATTATCTCTATCTACTATTGAATTATAGACTACTTTATTCACCCCATGGATTTTGATTTGAGAAATATACGAAAACACGCCCCATTCATATTTTTATTATAAAAAAATGGAAAAAAAATTTAATTATAAAAATGCGTCCCATACAGGCCAATACGGGCCCGTATTCGTATGCATTCTCCATGTACATGTCGGAATCCCTAATAAAAAAAAAGGTTCAATTTTTTTTAAAAAAATTGAGGAGTTTTTGGCAAGAGCATTATTATAATTATTCATTTAAATTGAACAGTGCCCTATGTGAGTTAATATGTTGGGCTGCTCACTTCAAGTATGTGGGGACGCTCTTTTGGAAGAAAAAATGTTGTTTGACTCTTTGGTTATAAAAAATGGCACACAATATCCTAATGAGTCCCAAACTTAGAAATAAGGAACCGGCGGAACTCATAGGCATACCATCATACTGTCAGATTTTGATTCCACTTGGGACACATCTCAAAAAGTGATCCATGAACCACATTCGAAGTATGCCATGTTTATATTTATTTTTCATGATGTGAGCCATGTGGAATTAAAATCTAACTGTTTGATGGTCAAACCATCTCTCGATCCATTATCCAAACAGATGATTTTAATTTCTAGTATATTTTTCAGAATACTGAACAAGCTATCTAAACAATGAAAATGAAGGAATATTATGGATTCTATGTTTGAGAAAATGCAAGATTCGTAAATCCAAACCTGCCATTTTCCAAGTTTTTATTAAAAGAGACCGTCCTACTTTATAATCAATTCTTTCCCATCATCATATGCAAATCCAATTTGGCGGTGAAGGATTGACCCGTGTACAACCCTTGGCACATGGCCATGCACCTTGGACCAACTTTTGAGATAAAAGGTTAGGTACATCAGGGTCTACTCCCTGGACCAGCATCAATAGATGTTGGCACTTAGAGCATAGCCACCATGTGCTCTTTTTGAAAAAGTAAAATATGACTTATTCGTAAAATGAATCAATCATGTTTTACTCGCGACTTTTTAATGAAATCATAAATTTTATCATTAAATCATTGATTAATTCACAACTTTTTCAATAAGAGCCTGTTTGGATAGGGGGAAAGGAGAAAAAAATGGTAGAAATAGTTAGAAAAGAGAGAAAATCCGTCATTAGGTAATAAAAATAGGACGTGGGAAATAGGTGGAAAATAAATCAATTTTCCTCTCCTTTGGAAATGAGGAATCCCCCAAAAGTCAAAGGATTGTATCTTTTCTAAGAGAAAACTCACTCAAACTTCTCGTTGGGGCAGCCAAAATTTTGACTCAACCCGGCCTCATTCTCCCCGTAATCTCTTATCTCATTCTCTCTCTTCTCCCTATGTACTCTCTAGCTCCTAGTAATAGCTGAGCCCAATCTCTCTCTCTCTCTCTCCTCATTCTCTCTCCACAATCTGTCTTTCTCTCCACTCTCTCTCTCTCTCTCTCTGAAGCTCTCTCTTGTAGAATCTCTCTCGAAGGCTCTCTCTCTCTCTCTCTTTGAATCTTTCTCTGTCAATCATTCTTAATTTTTTAATTATTTTTTATTTAGTGTGGCATGTACACCAAATATGGTGCTCCCCTTCTATTTTTTTTATGCGTTATTAAACAATTCAAATGCCAGAAAACGGTGAATTCCTATTGATTTCTAGAGGATTGAAATCCATAGGATCTTTAAACTCATTTCCACCCTTTTCTTGAAAAACAACCAAATAGACCCTAAGGCTAACATTGTATATGCCCGCTTTGTCAAGAACACATGCATATCCACCACGAAAAACCATTGAATGTCTTCAATTAGACGATGAAGACAATTTTTCATCCC
This sequence comes from Chloranthus sessilifolius, assembly GCA_021018995.1. Taxonomy (NCBI): domain Eukaryota; kingdom Viridiplantae; phylum Streptophyta; class Magnoliopsida; order Chloranthales; family Chloranthaceae; genus Chloranthus; species Chloranthus sessilifolius. The sequence goes on from CM037589.1 coordinate 22,359,623, forward strand.
AATCTTTCACAAAATAGATCTTGAGATCATTACACATCTATCAAACGGTCAAATCTTGATTCCGCGTGGCACACATTCCCAAAAGTGATCATGATCATAGGCATACCTATCAGATGACCACTTTTGGGGATGTGTGTCACTTATAATCAACATATGACCTTCTGATAGGTGTGCCACTCTCAAGATATATTGTGTGGAAGCATGTGCCGAAAAACGATCACCATCGTCAAATTGAAGGTAGTTAACATTTTTTATAGTAGATATGCGTAAGTTCTTTCATAAGTTTAATGGGTGTATATAAGGCCACCCTTTCAATAAAGCATGATTTTTTTTCTATTTTTACATTTTTTTTCCTTGCTTTTAATCTTGTTTTCTTAAAATTGACATTTTTTCTTGATTTTTTCTAAGAGCATCTCCAGTAAAGAGAGCTAAATTTGAGTAGCTAAACATCAATTTAGCTACTGCTACAGTAAAAATCACTCCAGCAGACACTCTATTTTAGCTACTTTATTATTTAAAATATTATTTTTTATTTTTGTTTTATTATATTTTACTACCAGCACTCAATGTTTAAAAATTTAAATTCTTTAACGGCTATATTTTTATAACGGTCATATTTTTGAATGCAAGGTTAGTATAGGTATGTTTATTTATAAGAATCGAATCGACACCGATATACGTATAAGTTAAATTGTAATGTTCAATTTCTACACCCGTAAACTGCCATTAGGATCATACTCTGGATGATCCCCGGGACGAATCATATGTGTCTGCTTGTAAAGCGGAAGCCAAGCAGACACTACCCAGCAGTGGTAGATCGAGTCAGTCATTTATCAACACTTTTAGTCATAAAGAACAATAATTATAAAATAATAAACTCTATTTTAAACAAGGAAAATGCATTCTCAAAAAGGAACCAAGAAGAGCCATTGGTAATGGACATCCATCACCCAACGATGGTTCCCAATAGTGGTTCCGAATAGAATGCGTAAATAATACAGTAAATAATCCTACTAAAATGTACACAAAAGTGGCCACCAGGCATACAATAATCCAAAAGAACACTAGTACAGTGCTACGGATAGAACTTCGTCACTTTGAGCGTCATCTCCTCGTCTTCGGCCTCGGCCTTTGGATCAGGTAGTCCGGATCACTCTGCATGTGAATTACACCTCGTAACCTAAAATTAATTTAGAACACAGGGTGAGCTACATCCTAGCTCAATAGAAGAATTTCCAACAAAACGAATTGAATATGCAAATCATGCTATCTCATAACAGAAATCAAATCAGGAACGTATAATCATGACGAATCAAATCAACAGCTGAGATTTTATGCAAGAATCAGATGTTATACGAATATATTATCAGAGAGCTTAAATTGTGTATATTTAACTTAAGAAACTCCCGTGACTATATAACACGGAGTAAACAGGAATGTCCGATAGGAAACCCCAACCAATCGTCGTTCACATGAACAATTTTGAAAGTGCAACAATGCCTCATCTATGGAGTGCAATTGCGCCGAGGATTACAAGCAGGTGCACAAGTGTGCCAGGCATCGGATATACCGCCGGGTCGGTGGGGATCATCTGGTTTAAATCATCAAATCACATACGTATATACCTCACGATCGAATGTAATCGAAGGTGTTTTTCGTAATGCGAATCGAGATGTAAATCAAAATAGCAGAAATCATGATATGCATACATGTTTGGTAAAAACAGAAATCAGGGCATAGATATGAGATAAACATGAAATCATACTCAAAAACAGTTTAAGTTGATTTTCTCCTACCTCAGGTCAATCTATCTTCTAAGCAAATCCAAAGCCTTTTCAAGGTGTCAGGGTTTGATTCCTAGACCATAAACATAGTACTTTAAATGCTAGGGATGTCGGAAGTTAACCGGCACAACGTCCGGTGGTGTTTAATCCAAAAAATCAAAACAGGACCAAAACAGGGGTTATTGATCGATCACCACTCCTGTTGATCGATCAATGCTCCTTGTTGATCGATCAATACCTCTCATTGATCGATCACCACTCTTTTAGTTTTTACTCTGCAACAACCCAATTGATCAATCAATACACCTTATTGATCGATCACCTATCATCATTGATCGATCAATACACTCATTGATCGATCAATAACCTCTCTCCTACTCATTTTTAACATAGCTTAAATTGATCGATCACCACTTGGGTTGATCGATCAATGCCTCCTGTTGATCGATCAATGCCCTCATTGATCGATCACCAACCCTTTTTCAAAAATTCACCCTTCTGTTCACATTAACTTTTTATACAGATTGATCGATCAATGCCCTCATTGATCGATCAACACCCTACAGTGATCGATCAATACTTCTGTTGATCGATCACCAACTGTCATTGATCAATCACTCTCTTGTTGATCGATCAATGCCCTCATTGATCGATCAATGCCCTCATTGATCGATCAATGCCTAAATTGATCGATCAATGCCCTTCGGGCATTGAACTTCTAACATTTTGGGGCCTCTGTTCTCCCATTCTGTCCTATACAGATTGATCGATCAATGGTCTTCATTGATCGATCACCACTGTCATTGATCGATCACCACTTGTGTTGATCGATCAATAATGACAGAAACTTTGTCATTAATGGAGTTCTTCTCCAACCCTATTTTAACCTTTTTCTCCTTAATGGTTCTCAACAACCATTAACATGACATCAATGCCCATACCTGGGCATCTCATTTGCCCCTATTTAAACACACAAACTCACCTTTGTTCGGGCCCTTATGGGGTTTCGGCAAATCGACTCGAATGAGGGTTTCGGATCTAGCTTTCGGAGTTCATCGTCGCTACGGCTCGGATAAGTCGATGCCCAGTTCCCCTTCAATCCTCAAGACCGTACACACTTTTAAACTAGTGTGGAGTGTCCTAGTTCATCTCTCCATCCTCTATCTCGGACAATGTAGGACCCCCGGGTACCGCTAACCCCGTTTTCTCCAATAACACCCTCACAGACTAACCTAGCTACAGATCTCTCAGCTTCTAAAGCAAGGGAAAGAAGGAGAAGAAGAAGAACTCTCTCTCTAGGTCTCCCTTCCTTCTTTTATAAGCAATAAGCAGATATTTCTGTTTTTCCCCCCCAGTTATGTTTCGGTGTGGAGCACGAACACGGTCGCTACGACGCAACGTGCTACGTTGACCCTTTACACAGCTCAGACTTAAACGAAAATACACATGTGAACTCATCTAACCATGGTGTAACTTTATCTCAATTAATATCAATTTTAAAATTTTAAATCGGTCTCGATTTCTGTGCCGGGCACGTAGATCGAAACAGTTGGGTTCGTGTTTTAGATTTCAGGGTCGTTACATAAATAATTTAAAAAAAAAAAAAATCATATTCAAACGGTCATATTTTTCTGTAATGACTATATTTTTTCAATGGTCTTATTTCCTTATAACGATTATATTTTTCTGACGGTCATATTCTCTTATAACGGCTATATTTTTTCAACGGTCATATTCTCTTATAACGACTATATTTTTTCAACGGTCATATTATCTTAATAGAAATCATATTGGCCTATAAATATGTCAATCTATTTTAGTGTTCCATACAATAAAATATTATCTCTTTTTTACAAGTTTGTATACTAATTCTCTACATCATTTATTTTTCACTTTCGCTCAAATGTCTAAGGATTCTGTATATTAAATGCTACTTGAAGATTTCGACTCCGATGATGAGTTGATATTAACTACTGCAATTGTTAAAGCACATGAACTTTTTCATATAGAGGGAGGGAGCAGAGCATGTCATGATTTTATTCCAAGGCGTATGTTCATCGATCGTAATATTATGCAAGGCCACCAAAAGCTTTTTCAGGATTATTTTGCTGATTCACCAGTATATCTTCCGAAATTATTTCGAAGGCGGTTTCGGATGAATCACTCTCTTTTCCTTTGTATTTTATCTGTGGTAGAAGCTTATGATTCATACTTTGTCCAAAAAAAAATTTGTGTTGAAACTATCGGCTTAGCTTCTCCTCAAAAGATGACAGCCGTACTTAAGATGCTAGCTTATGGAGTAGCCAAATAAACCTAAATCTATAACCCAATGTCTCGACATTATTCATTTTCCAATCACCATCATCAATAGATTATATAACTCAATCATAGAATCATTATACCAAGTTAGAAGAAAATTAAAAATAGAAATTCAAAAGTTAGATCATATAACTCATTTTTTATATATGTTGGATCTAATCTAGAAGAACCCATATATTGAAACAAATTAAGTACCTTTTACAGAGAGATTGAGAAGAAGAAGAAGAAGAAGACGACGACGATGTGCTCAGTTGTAGGCTTCGGAGCTCTGAATCTGGTGGGTTATAGATGACCGCCCGTTCTTCTTCCAGAGCTAGAGAAAGAAAAGAGAGAAATAGAAGATGGAGAAAACCAGAGGAGAGAGCTTTATCCAGAAATTAAATTTATATTCTTTAACTTCTACTACAGTAATAGCTAAAAAACGCTATTTTGGAGTTTCGGATGGCGCGCCTGTTAGAGATTATTTTTTTGAGTTTGAATCACTAAAAGACAAGATTTGGGTTTTGGTGTGTGGGTAGCGGCCCTCTTGGAGATGCTCTAAACTTTTTCCTGAACTTTTTTATTTTTTATTAATTTTTTAACTTTTAAAGTTTTATTCTTGCCCACTTATTCTTGAATCGGGACTCGGTGACTATAGTTAGATGTCCCTGTTCGACAAACAATCAGAGCACATGATGCACGAGGCCTCATATCTTTTGCCAGCAAAAGGGTACATCGCCAAGATCCATATTGATTTTATGGACAAAATAAGGAAAACATGTTTTTATATGACAAGATCCAAATTTATTTTATTAAAAAGTTGACCATTGTTATGAAGCATGAGCTGTTAGCTCGTTTTTTTTTTCGTTTTTTTAGCTTGTTTTCGGACATGGATAATAACTCCACCGGTTCACCCACGTTGATAAGGACTCCACCAGTCCTCCCACATTAAACACCAAATTGGCTTTATATGAGTATACATCATTAAAATTAGACTTTTAATCTCACACTATTGATGTGTCACTTATCATTCTATCATGAGGCACACATTGGTGATCAATTTAAATTGTTTAGGTGACAATCTATTATTGAACGTATTTCATCGCAAAGAAATATACTTATAAGTGGATGTAAATCATCTGATTGGTGTTTAAAATGAAAAATAAATGTGGTCTTATAGTCCACATATCGATCGATCTATCATATTGATGATTATCCACATCTTAAATCATTGATGGTGTAAATTTATTTAAACACCATTGCAATTAGGTTAGTCATGCCCTTTGTTATATCGTGTCTACAACAAATAGGGTATCTTTATTTCTAACCTATGGTTCTTGTTCTCAACTTAGGTTTTATATAAAAAAAAAATCATTAATTGCTTTGAATCGGATAATAGAGATCCTATTTGGTCCCAAACTTACAAATAAGACCCGGAGATCATGGGCATACCATTGTACTCTCATATTTTTATTTCAGGTGGCAGACATCTAAAAAAGTGATCCATGAATCACATTTGATGTATGTCATGATCATATTATTTTATAGGCTGTGCATTGTAGACACCCCATTTTCAAACTTTCGAAATCATATGTAATGTACTAATTATTATATTTTAGGCCTTAAGTCTTGTTGACCGAGAGTCAAAGGTCGAGCCAGAATTGTGACAATATATTCTTTATTTGGAAGTCAAAATTTGAACTTTTTTTAATCTAATTTTGGTGTTTTAGCAATGTTTTGATATAATAAAATTTATAGGCTTTAAAGTTTCGTAAAGACACTTGTTATTTAAAAGTTATAAATTTGACCAAATTATAAAAGTCGAATTTTATTCTTAAACGTGAAAGTTGATTTTTTATTCTTTGAGAATTTTGATATGAGACTATTTTTAGAGTACATTTAAATCCACCCACTAAATCTTTGAGTTCACCCACGCTGAAACCCATTGATTGCTTTGAACCCGACGATGCAAATTATTTTTCATCCCAATCTTTCACATGATGCATCTTGAGATCATGCTCTTACCATCAACCGTCGTTTTTTTTATTTCACATGGTATCCATTCCAAAAAAGTGACCTTAACATCACGTGGAACTCATCATGCTCAAATAAGGCCACTTTTTGGGATGTGTACCATATGAAATAACAAACATATCAGCTGATGGCACACCCATGATCTTAAGATCCATTATGCGAAAGATTGAAATGAAAAATGATTTGCATCATCGGATTCAGATCAGTCAATGGGTTTCAATGTGGGTGAACTGAAAAAATTCGGTGGGTGGAATTAAAAGTACTCATATTTTTATTAGATTCAAATAGAGAGTATTTCGTTATTTACATGTAATATCTTAAGTAAATGAGAAATCGATTTATAGTGAGACTAGAATTAGCTCGCGAAGCCGAGTTCCTAACCGACCTTTCAATTATACACTAGAATTCTAGCGTATAATTAACCTATAAATAGGTCTCTACCTCCCTCATTCTCAACACACATTCATTCACTTATTTTCATTTGAATTTTGAATTTTCGAAGTTGGCTTTGAAATTTCAAATTGAAAAAAGTTGAACTCTAAATGTTTGGGTTTAGAATTTCAACTTCCTCCAAAAATTTCGCTGAGTAGGCGTTCTAATTAGGGTTGACTTTTCTATTTCGCTTTTTATACTTTCCAAAGAGAAATAAGGCTAATCTTAAAGTTTTTCTGTTAGAATACCCTTTCTAAATTTTGAACTCTAGATCTAATTAGATTCATACCACTCTTGCATATTTTAAAACATCATAGTCTTTAAACTGATTTGCCAAAGGGAGCCAACGGAGGTTATTCGGGAACAAGTTTGATCCTCCCACGCATAACGGATCAACACACCCCTTTTAGTATACAACTTTTAGATTAAAATTTTAAATTAATTAAAATTAGACAATCTTAGCTACAAAACTGGCAGCTCAGTGTTTAGTATAAGAGTCCAACCCACAATCCCCCACCTAAACTTCTAGATCAGTGACATTCTACGACGTCGATAAATATCCGTAAGTGGCCATCGCATATTAGTTAGTAGGTCTATTTGCTACTAACACCTTTTTTTACAGGATACTTCGTTCGTTAGTGAGTCTGTTTGTCACTAATATTTTTTTTTTTCAAATTTGTTTGTTGCATTATCATTAACATTTTGTCAAAGTGAGTCTGTTTATCATTGACATTGATTTTGTAGGTTTGTGTGCTATATAACCCTTATTTGAACGTTAATAAGTCTGTTTGTTATTAGCGTTTGGTCTAACAAGTTTGTTTGTTGTTTGATTTTTAAATTAGCAAGTTTGTTTATTGCTAGTTTACCTTCACCCTCTAGTTTTGAGTGACCAATTTTAAGCATTTTATCAAATCTGAGAGGGTTTCTAAAAATTGCGTATCAACAGCCACGTGAAACCAAAATTTGATCATGATATCATGATTTATTGTATAGAAGATTGTGATAAAAAATGATCCAATTCAAAGAAGTCCATGACTTTAGCACGTGAAACATAAGTTGAGAAAGAAAAATCTATGGCCAACCAATAATGTGGGAACCAAAAATACTCCTTGTCTCGCGTGCCATTTGGAGCTGCACTCACCCACCAATTTACTTTAATTAATGATGAGAAAGGGACTTTCCTTCCTCACATGCTGACTGCAACTCTTTTATCCATTAGAATATTTAACCGCTTTACGGGGTCTTAAATTCTGCGAGAGCAGCTTTACAACATCGATGAAGCCGGTGAGGAGAGCCAATCGCTATGCAAGGACACTGTTGCAGTGTTGCAGTGTTGCTCCTTTAACCTTTACCTGACCGTTGAGAATAGTTTGGTCGTTCACTGACCAAACGGATTGGCAGTTCTCATCCACAAACACAGTTGTCGATTATCTTAGACTAACTACACAGACTTTCTCCTAAGAGTTTGACGAATTAAAACTTCCAAATTGCACCTGCAGCAAGTGGCAGTAGCCTACGGCCGCCAACGTATCTTTCACCAAAACCTACCGACTTTTATTAAAAAAGGAGCCATTTCTTATACGTGAGAAGTTGGTCGCATGATTGTGAAAACACAATCTAAGCGTTAAATGGTGTCAAAAATCATTTTATGATTCACGACCTTTAATCAAAAGGCTTAATCCAAATGACAATTGATCTATAGGATATAACTAAGTAAGAAAAATATTGCATCTCAAGATTATCGTATGTAGGTGTCTTATAATGCTTTTTATCTATTCTCGGGCCTGATGATTTGCCTTTTCTATATATTTTTAATATGTGAAATAAGCTATAAAAGTTAAATAATGCCTTAATTATTCGAGAATTATTCGCCAATTTTTAAAAACACTTTAATTTTTAAAGATCTCTTTTGGAGATGTAACACCTATAATCAAAATCTGCCAGTCTGATAGGTGCAATATGATCTCAAGATCTATTGTCAAGAAGATTGGGACAAAAAATGATCTCTATTGTTTAATTCAAGGCAGTCAACGATTTCTTAAGGCGAAAATGCGTGCATTCTTCTTCGCTGAAAAAATATGTGCAAATAACATCACCCTTTCTAGAATGCATGTATAAAGTTTTCTTTGTTATTAATTTGGAAAATTTCTCAAATCCCCAGTCAAATTCACCTTTTCCATCAAAGACCTTATATTTTTACCTTTCACCTAACCGACCAGCTCTAAGCCAAGCCAATTTCAACTAGCACAAAAAGTAAAAAATACCCATTCTTACATTTTTTATTTTCATTCTACATAGTTTAAAATTTTAAATATTTATACTATTTTATATTTACGCGATGTGAAACAGAATCTATATCATCTGATTTGAAGGTCACAATATAATATCGATAGTGCTAAAGATTGACACAAAAAAAGGCGATATCGCCTTTTTAAAAATAAAATAAAATTTAAATAGTCGATGGTGACTCTTTAGATAGTTAGTACCGACTACTTAAAAAGGCAATGGCGACTATCTAAACAATCGGGATCGACTGTCTAAACAGTCAATGGTGATTGTTTAAACAGTCGGTACCGACTGTTTAATTTTTTTTTTTAAGAGGTGATATTGCAATTTTTTGTGTCTATTTTTGGTACTATCGATTTTATATTGTGACCTTCAAATCAGACGGCATAGATCTTGTTTTACATCACGTAAATATTGAAAACTGTAAATATTTTAAATTTTAAATTATGTAGAACGAAAAAAGTGTAAGAAGGGGTATTTCTGACTTTTTGTGTTAGCAGGAATTAACTCGACTTGGAGATTGATTTGGTTAAAGGTAACAATATAGGGTCTCTGGCGGAAAAAGTGAATCTGATAGGGCCGATTCGGTCATTTTCCTAAAGCCTAAACACTGCACGTGAGTGTATAGCCCCACACAATAGCACAGCCTCTCCTCAAATAAGTTTGTGGCTTAAATATGGTCTAGAGTATGCCGGAGAAGTATACACCAAACTCAGAATTTGAGTGTTTTTTTGAGCGAAAAAAATCGGACGGCTTCATGTCGCCTTGACTCAAAAATATGCGGAAAAGTAGTGAATATAACTCTCGAACAACCAAATTTAATGAAAAGCCCGGAAAGTAATACTTTTATGAGGAAAAACTTAGATTCCGAGTCGAACGTGCCCACCAAATTTTCCTGCTTCTTGTAAAGTAACAGCCTAACAGGTACACAATTTATTTGTTAAATGAAACGTTTCACTCGTGACTTTTAAAAGAAATTGCAATTTGTCAAAAAATCACAAATTCCATAATTAACTATTTAAATCATGATTCATTAACAACCTTTTCAATAAATCACAACTTTTTTAATAAATCACAATATTTTTTTTGCTATTTTTCATTCCATTTAATTTTTTTTTTTTTAATTTCTCAATTATTTTTAATTTTTTTCTAACTTCTTCCTTGCCAACAAATAATGTGGAAACCATACTACCCTTTTGCCTGGCGTTGCATTTAAATCTAGACTCACCCTCCACACATTAGGGATGCAAGTTCTGTGTACCGAATTGAATCGAACTTAAATTTTTTGATGTTCGGTTCGGTACACCCCAAACTGAAATCGAACAGAAACCCATTTGGTTTGGTTCGATTAAATTTTTTTGTTTTGGAAATTGAAATCGATTCGGTGTAGGTAAAATATCTACTTTTTAAATTTATTTACTGTATATTTTTTTCTGATTTTTTCAGTTTTTTCGATTACTCAACCTACCCCCTCGGTTTTCGGTTTCAAGCCACACAAACTGAACGGAATTTAGGCGATTTGGTTTGGTTTGTGTCGGTTTTTGATGCGGTTTGGTTTCAGTGTTCGGTTCAAAGCTTGCATCCCTACTCACATGCAAACAGTAACCACGTGTAACCAGTTTTTGAGGCCTAAAATTCTGTGAAACCAGCATTACAACCTGGATGAAGCCGGGGAGGAGAATCAATAGCCAACAATATACTAGTAGGTCAACCATCATGACCGTTCCAACCATTAGAGCTTGGTTGGCGGACCCAAATTCGGCCTGCAGAATTGCATAGATCTGACGGTTAGGTCGTTGTGGGGGGATGCACGCGGGCTTCAAATATCTTCCAATTATAAAAGGGTTTTCAGAGCACGTGAACCTGACATCTCCTTCGCCCGAACGAACCTAATCAGTGCATTGGAAAGAAAGTGTGGTGCACATGCACTTGTTTGCCTAAAAATGAGGAAACTATAAAACCAAGTTCTATATGAAAATGTGAAACTATTGAATTTTAGGACCGATTGGTGTTTGACTAATTTTTCCAGTATTAATAAAGGATTGAAAAGAGAAAAGTAGGCATGAAGTCCGTGGATAGTCGATTGATCCATCCGGAATTAAGGGTGTTAGATTTTTGATGAAGTGGTGTTTCTTTCTGTGGACCAAACATTTGGGGTAGGCTTTTGTCCATAACTGATATAAGATTCCCTTTAACTTAGCGTATAGGTTAGTCGTTAGCATGGGTTAAAATATCGGGTTATCAGTACGTATCGTTCGAGTTCCAAAATGATACGTATCGGTACCGGTCTGTATCGGACGATACATTGAATGTATCGTTTGATACATTCAATACATTTGAATGTATCGAGCGATACATTCAATGTATCGTTCGAGTCCAATACCGATACGTATCGGTATCGGACGATATTTTGACCCATGGTCGTTAGTAGTTTGAGAAATTGGACTATAGCGTGTACATTCATTTGATCAGCTTGTCTTTTGCATAAAGATAGGAATTGACACTATCACACTAGAGACTAAGGCTGCGTTTGGTACAGCACTTAGCTCTTAGCTCTTTGTCAGCTCCGTATCAGAATCAGATATACTTGCTTTAGTAGACTTTTTTTTTCTTTGCGAATTTCATGCAAAGCAGGATTTACATGTTCTAGCAACTACCTTTTTGCTCTTTCTAAAAAAGAGTGAGTAGCGAAACTGCTAGAGCAAATAAATCCAGTTACGCATGGATTTAACAAAAGAGAAGCAGGACCTGCTGAAGCATATGGCATGAATTTAGTAAATAGAAAGAGAACCTATTAAAGTAAGCAAACCCTGCTGTGGCAGGAAGCTAGCCGAGAGCTATGCTAAACATAACCTAAGGCTATGTTCAACGCTCCCGTCCGCTCCCAGACATGCTCAAGCTCTGTGCCCACGTGGAGCACGTTTAGTAATCACTAGAGGAGCAGAGCGGGAGCTGATGGGTTATGAGGATGGATAGATAGCGAGGGCTTTGCCAGGGAGCAAGCAGGCGGTCCATCTCGTTCGCAAACAACGCCTAAGAAATATAAGCTCACTGCGATTTTCAGAAAGCCACTTGTATACCTGCTGACTTTTACTCTCCTCATCAAGGACCTGAGATTATTAAGCTTATGAGTAGCCTCTTTTAGCCAACAAATCCTGTCCAAATATGACTTTCAAGATTTTCTGTGGCTTTGGTTCTGGCAGAAGTCAACTTTCGATAGAATCAGGAAAATGCTCTTCGAAAACTTAATAACATAAGACTATGTTATATGGCGGGCAGGTTTTGTGCAGGCCAAGTGCAAGCGGCTGACTTGTTGAGAAGCCATTGGCTGCAGGTGAAGTAGGGCCCAAGCAATGCTGCTGGTCAGGGCAGCCAATCACATCGCCCCACGTCATCCGTGTGTACTTTGGCTACACAAAATTTGCTTGTTGTTTGTAATTTTCCATAACATAATAATGTTGGCGGCGTCCCTCTTAATATCGCTACTAAATAGTCTTTTTAATTAGTGGTATTACTTAGAGGGAGATGGATTCAACTGATTGATAATTAATAACATTGTCGGGTGAGTTTTTCTTCATAAAATAATTTTGAAAACGAATAGGCATTGGGGTCACCCGTATATATAAAAAAATTTTGAAAAAGAGGTCACCAATTTCTTTTATTTCAAAAAAGAAAAATGAATCACTAGATTTTGACCATGTGTTATTATTTTTCATTAAGTGTACGGCTTGACTGAAAGACCAAGATTATGATAAGATATGTGGTGTTGAAGATTACATTGAAGAAACATCTCTTGCAGTTGACCAATCAAGCATCATCTTTGGACAGAAATTGAGTGTACAACCTATCCTCTCCCCCGAGGCGCAGAAAAATGCGCGTAGACCTAATCGCTTATGTTTCCGGTTTGATCCTGATGATTCACTACCTTTGGACAAAAGAATCATCACTCTCTCTCCTTTACACTTACGACTATTCTACTCACCCCATTTACACGAAATTACTGAATCACCTTTGGGCAGAATCAATAACTCCATGCAAATCAGTGCACAAGGTAATTTTAATGAGATAAAATCTCAAGATTCAAGAAACAACAATCTCCATAGAATGGTCACCTTTGGGCAGATCCAATCCTACTTCAATTATAGTCTCTTGAACGACCACTTTAGCAGTTTTCCTTAACTCCATTGGAAAGACCTAAACCTAATATGTCTAGTCTCAAGAGTTTAACCAACTCACGGTAAAGTGTATATGTGTAGTCATGCTACAGTCACGAAACAATGTTTAGATAAATTTGTAATGACAAAACTTAGTCATAGACCTATGAGCTTGTACACACATACACTTAAGTCATAGGATCAAACCAAAGATCCAAAAGCACATGTAACAACAATATGCTAAACACATCATTAGGGTCACCGAATATTATATTAATTATTTCCGATAATAAGTCCAATGAATTGGGTTCGACGAATAAATTGAAATCAACTATTCAAAAGCTAAAATCAAACTTACAAGAGCCCAATATACTTAAAAAATGAATAAGTTTTCTAATCGGCCTAAACAAGACCCAAGAAAAACAAATCATTTTAAGCCCACAATCATATTCTTTCCAATAATTAAGTCCACAATAAGACTTAATCCATTAAAAGGCATACACCATTTTAAGGCCCACAACCCATGGGCAGATTTGAGGCCATAACAACCCAAACCAAGAAACTTTTTCAATGGGCTAAATTGAGTCTTATATAATTAACTCAAGCTTAGATCTCATTTGAGCCTAGAGATGACCCAAATGCCAAGAATGTTCAAAACCATTTATATATCCACAAACACAAGATGCAAAAGTCCATAAAATTATATAAATTTAAATTTACGACTTTAAACAAAAAGAGAAATAAAATAACTGAAGGAATTAATGAGCCTTAGTCATAACAGCTCCAAACAATGGCGCATTGCTCTCCAATACAAAACTATAAAGTGTAGGGCTCAAAAAGTTCATAGATTACAAGGGTCCCCTTAAGTCTACCATATTCTATGATATGATCTCCATGACTATTCAAGAATATACAAGCTCACCACGGGTTTTATGTACAATTATATTTCAAAGAAAGGAACAATATATTAATGACATATATTTACTATGAGTCCATGTGGTTTAACAAGAAAATCAATCCCATCATCTTGACCCACCTTTTGTCAACGAAAACAGCCCAAAACCTGGCATTAGCATGCTGCACTTTCTCCTCAACAAAATATGTCCTCCGTATAATACTGTCCTAGACAGAATATGCTACCAAGGGACTGCTCTAATATAAGTCACTCACCCTCTGTATGTATATGCATCTCTATTTTGTTTTTGTCCTTTTTTTTTTTTTTTTTTTTTTTTTTTTACCCTTATAGGTCTCATTGCGGTCCATACACTTAGTACCGTTGTACTTATGGGTGGCAATGAGCCAGAAATGTGGCAACTAGGCTAAACCGAAGTCCAGCCCATGAGATTGAACTAAGCGCAAACCCAGCTCAGGCCGACATGTTTATTCAAAAACCAAACGTGCCTTATTTTACCCTAGTCGCTCATCCGTAGGTACTATCAAAATTGATGGGTCACCTCTTGGATAAATCATAGCCCCATAATTGCACCAAGCAGATTATCCTAACATTCCAGTCAACAAACTTTTGGAGAACAGAGGAGCACAAGCCTTGCCCATCAACAAAAAAGAAAACAAGTAGAGGATCAGTCTGATGGCTACAATCATATTATCAGTATGATTTGTGGGCTATTGCAGCACATCCAAGTCAGTGGAACATCCACTCTAGATGGGCCCCGACGACTAATATTGTTGGGGCATGCCACAAGTTTAGTGATGTTTTATGACCGACCACACCAGGATTCCTCAATCTTGAAGTTTATCCTTAAAACATACTTATCTTGTTCTAAGTTTTGATCCTTAAAACATACTTATCTTGAAGTTTATCCTTGTTATTTGCCTTTTAGTAGAAAATCATTAAGAATGGTGCTTTTCTTTTCACTTAATTCTCACCTACTAAAGAAGAACCCCTTTTTCTTCATTTTATCCGAAGATCATGAGAATACCCAACTATTTTCAAGCAAGCTCCAACAATATGATATTGACTAGTTTCACGGTCACACAAAATAAAACATATATACTAATGCTTTGATCGATCAAAAACACCAATCATGTCTCTGATGCCACTTGTTGGATCTATCGATCCGACCACTCAAAATAATTGCCCTAGGATCTAGGCGTATGATCAATCAAAACAATAAATCCATAATCCATATAAATTAAAATATTTGTGCATACCTTATCGCGAAGATCGTGACCGTCGCTTTAGCTTTAATCCGATGTATTAATCCTGAAGCCTTTCCTACAAGGAAGAAGAAGGTGATTATACCCGCCTCTCTTGCTATACTCTCTTGATGGAAAGATGCCAAAAAACTTGTGTGTAGTGAGCGGGGGATGTCCACCAATATATATAGCATGAAGAGTCATGCTCTGCTTAGAATACCGTCCATCAAGGTATTCTAATAGGAATAAGAGTCACATGTAAATTAGGAAACCTTGAAGTTTCCTTCAATTCCCAATAATGCCTTTTATTATTTCAAGCAACTGCAATCCAGGGTTTTATAAAATCCTAGTTTGTGTGGGCCACACAAAATAAGAATTTTAGTTTCCATAAAAAATTCCAACATTTCTGACATGGACACTTTGAGACAGATGACGTTCATTAATTATAGCAAACACTTATAGGATCCAATTCTTTGGGGATTTGATTGCCAGCTTCTTTCTTAAGTAACGGTTAAACCACCATTTCTTTGCATCTGTTTCTTCTTTCCCGTATTTCATCTCTTCTTCTCTTTCTACACCAATTCTTCTTCTACAAAGATGGCTTTTGCTGCTTTATTTGTTCTCCCCATGCAAGCATGCCCATATTCTTCCAGATTAAAGAGCTCTCTCTTGCTCTATCAAAATAAACCCAAGGGGTGCAATCGTACGATTGTCCCGGTATTCTTTCTTTTCTTTTTTTTAAATATTTTTTTCCTTACAAGTTGGCAGCTGCTTTGTTGAGAGAAATAGAGTTTTTTTTTGGGGGGATTTTAGTTTTTTGGTAAAGTTATTAGTTAGTTTATGCTATTTGTTTCATTGGTTTTTTTGTTTTTTTTTTTTCAGGTTGCTAGGCTATTTGCGCCTGCGATATTCAAAGCGTCGAAGTTGAAGGTACTATTTTTAGGCGTGGATGAAGAGAATCACCCTCGTAATCTTCCAAGAACTTACACTTACCCACAACGATATCACTAGAGGTGCATTTGGTTCGGTTGGTTTTGGATCAAAACCACAAATCAAATAGGTCTTAATCGATTTTTATATTTTCAAACCAAATCAAGCCGCACAACTCTTAAACCAAACAAACCTGATTCAATTCGGTTTAGTTTGGTTCAGTCGATTTCAGTGTTCCTATAAGTTCTACTTGCACATCAAAATTTTCTGGACTTCTCCGGAAAGTTCTACTTTACGGCTTTAGGATTTATGAATAGACTACAGACAAGAGTAGGGTTTTATATAAAAATATGCATTTACTTAAATGCCTTTTAAAATTAATCAAAATCTTTGTCTATATATATATAGACTTACAAACTACATTCGGTTTGGTTTTGGCTTGGGGAGGCTTGGAACCGAAGTCAAATCAAACTTTTCGATTTTCTTTATTTCCTAACCAAACCCAAACCGGTACCCGTCCAAACCGGACCACCCGGCAATTCGGTTCAGTTTGGTCGGTTTGGTCGGTTCGGTCCAAAAAATGCACAACCCTAGTTATCACTTCAAAGGTTACTCTCGCCATCGCTTAGACCATAAGCAGAGTTCATGTACTATATTCAAGGGTACTTTAGAAAAAGAACCTTAGTTTTGCAACGTTTTTGCTTATTATACGTAAATGAAACACTCTAGCTAAAAGAATTTTCGCGCTTTTTAAAACTTTTAATGAGTGTGAGATACTAATTTTTTTCCACATGCAAATGAAACTTTCATATGTGACTTTACCCTTATACCCTTCTATAAAGAGGCAAGAAATGGGCAATATCTAATTTCCCCTTTTATTAGTTGCAGTCAATCCAACAAGGTAGAAGATGTAAATGATGGAAAGTTTTGGGTTGGTGTCACGACCCAGAATCCTTACCTGATATCGAGGGCCTAGAATTCCGTGTTATGATACCGCACGCTGATTAAGGCGATAAGCGGACATACACAATCTATAAATTGACTTAGCGTATAGATTGATGTATTTTAGATAGCATTAAATGATAAATGACTCATAAATTAATAACGGAAACGTAGACAATAATAATGAAGTACTTAATCCTAATCATGCATTTAGGATATCAAATCAAAATAAGTTTCAGGTAGGGTAAAACGATCTCAACCGTAAACTTACACAATGTATCAAGGCTAAAATAAGTATCTCAAGAAATAAGAAAAAACTAGAGTAAAAGGGTTCTCCATGCTGGTAAAAATCTGTTGGGTCTACGTTCTCATCAAGGTGGTAGCCGACATCCTCGTTTATATGAGCCGTCTTCAGATCAGCAGCTTCCGTATCATCAAGCACGAGATAAGCATAATCTTCACCTGAAACTGTTAGATTTTGGGAGGGGGGTGAGTTTACTCAGTCGCATAAACTCAGTGGGTTGCACAATCGATCCACCATAACATACCCAGGTGATCGTGTGTGCAGTCGCTTGAGTTGCAGTGTATTTTAAAACTAAAATTAATATTTAAATAAAATGACTAAATTATTCATAACTCATAACATATCATAATCCAACTGAAAAGCATATTATAACATGAATGGTACATGATGCTTCTAATTTTCTTATCTCTTTTCTTATTTGTCTCATCAACTTAGCATACGTGACATATCGTAAGTCTTATTAATTACTTCATACGCTTACACAACGTACTTCGCATCTTATTTTATTTAAATGATCTGTGCCAGGATCGCTGCTCGAGCCTACCACGCGAGGTTCACGTGTAGATAACTACCTAACCTCTATATTATAACATAAACCATCATCCAGCCAGATGAGATTGTCGGCATAGTAATCACGATGTCCCCTTAGTTCGAGACAATGTTATGATGTCCTTAAGACCCGTCTTAGCTGCAGACGTTAGGCCCTTACGGTGGCTCGTAAGGTATGACACGTGTAGAAACTTAATTAATGTTTAGCTGGCCTTCACAACGTGTCTTACATATCACATCAATTTTCGGTTACAGGCTTAGGTCCCCTCCCCGATTTCATATTTGCGTAGGCTTAAGTCCCCACTTTCTTAACATACATGTGTCTTAACATATTCTTTTCTCATTTTTTCTTAAAACTTAGTTAGAATGGGCTACGGTGCGATAGACTTTACTAAATCATGTTTTCCAAGGGACGGGTTCCGTAGTAACCTGGATGTACTTCGTGTAGTATCCCATACTACCATAGAGGGGTTACATCCGTACATGGATGCCTACATTCCAAGTTCCACGTGACCGTGAAAGAAATCCCACCGTGACGAAGGCTTATGTCATATGTCATATCTTATTCTTAACTTATATGCATATGCCCTATCGTGATTTTCTATATGATGAATGTCATTTGAATCTTAAGCATTTCGTATTTTTGAAGAAAATTAATAAAAAGCATAACATACGAAATCTGGGTTATCACAGTTGGCTCCTGAGCTCGGTTGATGTCAAGTTAGGAGACAAAAATGTTCACTCCAAAAAACCGATCAAATCCTTATTGTTTTTTATCAGTTCCGACAGATTTATCCAACAGCCACTTTTCGATGACATTCAGAGATTCCAACGATATTCTACACCACCATTTGAATCTCAGTCAGACATAGATCAACAATAAGACTAAGATTCACATTATTTGGACTGCAGCCAACCTAGTAGAGGCCTACTGGAATCAAAACCAGCTCAGTGAGTTTTATAGTGGCAGTCAATCCAACAAGGAAAATGATGGAAACTGAAGGAGTTTGGAATAAGAAGCTAATTTCATTTGTTCTAGGATCTTGAGTACGATATGAATTGAGTATTTGAGATCTCACGGATCTTTGAACTTCAAAAAAAATTTTGAAATTTTTTTATCTAAAAGATTTAATTTTGATATAATAAGCTAAAACGTTTAGAAAGTACGGTTGTTTTTCTAATTTTCCTTTATTATAATTTTCAATCATACATAGATCATAATCTAATTTGAATGGTATTTGTAAAAGTGGCTTCAGGATATAATATTTATATGCTGCTTTTGTCCTTTTATGAATTAAAGGACGTTCTATTAGCACTTTATTCAAAAACAAGTTTTGTTGCAGTTACAGGGGTGGTATAACAGATTACAGAGAGATGAAGTGGTTGCTAAATGGAAGAAGGTCCAAGGCAAGATGTCCCTCCACGTCCACTGCCACATAAGTGGAGGCCATCTCTTCTTAAATTTCATAGCCAAGCTTAGACACTACATCTTCTCCAAGGAGCTCCCTTTGGTATAGATTCTTACAATAAACAACACCCATCTTTTCTATTTGGGTTTAATTAGATTCTCATGTTCATGGAGATGGTAATCTATTCAACACCTACCCAGAGTTGGAGGAGGCTCTGGTATGGGTTTACTTCCATTCTAGTCTGGAAGAGTTCAACAGAGTGGAATGTTGGGGACCACTCAAAGATGCAGCAGAAGGTGCAACTGAGGTGCGCAAGCAGTTCTTTTCATCTTCTTGGGAGTCTACGGTGAAGGGTTCAAAGGAGTGGGTGATGCCACTGCGCTGCCGAATTGACTGCACATGTTGCTTCCCTCCAATGATCTTGATTCCATTGCCTCATGATCACAGTGGTGATGATCATATATATATGTACATTTTTTTTCTCCTTCCTTCTAATCTTATTTTCTTAAAATTCACATTTTTTCTAAACATTTTCCTGAACCTTTTTATTTTTTTCTTAATTTTTCAAATTTTTAAAGTTTTATTCTTGCTCACTTATTCTTGAACCGGGACTTAGTGACTATGGTTAGATATCCTGTTAGGCAAGACAATCCAGTTAGACCACATGATGCAGGAGGCCTCACACCTTTTGCGAGGAAAAGGGTACAGATATCGCCAAGATCCATACTGATTTTGTGGAAAAATAAGGAAAGCGTGTTTTTATATTATAAAGTTGGTAATTGTTATGAAGTCATTAGCTGTTACTTAGCTTGTTTTGTGATAGGGATAATGACTCCACCGACGTTTAAACGGAAAGAAATATGCCTATAAATAGATGTAAATGATCTTATTGGTGTTTAAAACAGAAAACAACTTTTGTATTATAGTCCACATATAGGATGATCTATTATGTTGACGGAACAGATTATCCACATCTTAAATCATTGATGGTATAAATTCATTTAAACACCATTCTAATTAGGAGAGTCATGCCCCTTATGATATCGTGTGTACAACAAATAGGGTACCTTTATTTCTAACTGAAGGTTCTTCTTCTAAACTTGGGTTTCACATAAAAAAATCACTAATTCCATCAAGCCCGCGTCTCTATCATGAAACAATCATTACTATTGTATTGTCATATTTTTATCACACATCTCAAAAAGTGATCTATTAATCACATTTGAAGTATGTCATAATTAAATTATTTTTTGGGTTGTGTGTCATTATAGACACTCAATTTTTGACTTTTCGAAATCAAATGTGAAATCCTAACTATTATAGTTTAGGCCCCAACTCCAGTTGATCGAAAGTCAAAAGTTGAGCCAGAGTCAAAGGCCCCAACCTTTGACCGACAGTCAAAGATTGAGCCAGAGTTGTGACAATATATTCCACAGTTGAAATAATAAAATTTATAGGCTTTAAAATTTTTAAAAAATGTTTGTCATTTGAAAGTTAAAAATTTGATAAAATTATAAAAAATCAAATTTTGTTCTTAAACTTGAAAGTTGACGTTGAGAATTTTGATTTGGGACTATTTTTATTGGATTCTAATGGGTGATATTTCATTATTTATATGTAATATCTTAAGTAAATGAAAATCCGACTTACAGTTAGACTAAGATTAGCTCGTGAAGGCGAATTCCTAGTCGACCTTCCAATTATACACTAGAACTCTAGTGTAATATCCCTGATATTTTTGACGTATTTTCGTTTACTTCGGTAAGCGTGCCCGAAAATAATTATGAGATTTTCTGGGCTTTTTGTTTAGTTTTGGTTATGATGACGGAGATGACCAAAGGACTTGGTTATGAGATGTGTACAAGTCAGGAAATCGATGACTTACACAATAAGGTCGGTATTTGTGTTTAACGCCGGAAGTTTTACAAGAATAAATGGATAAGTAGTAATTAGAAATATCTAGATTTTTATTAGGT
The DNA here is from genome assembly GCA_021018995.1 of Chloranthus sessilifolius. Lineage (NCBI taxonomy): Eukaryota > Viridiplantae > Streptophyta > Magnoliopsida > Chloranthales > Chloranthaceae > Chloranthus > Chloranthus sessilifolius. Next base: position 22,380,878 of record CM037589.1, read on the forward strand.
TTTGTTTTGTATTATAAAGAGAGAGAGATTTGAGAGAATTTACACTTCTCTCTTTCGGTCGAAAGTAAATTGCAAACCAATTGCCTTGCTTTTGATCTTTAGATCTTGAGAGAGTGAGAGCTCCTCTTCCCATCTCAACCATTAGTTTATTTTGTGCTTGAATTCGGATCAGTTTGGGCTATTGGAAGAGAAGGATAGAGGAGAGGATGTCACTGTGTGGATAGGATCTGTGCAATGGAGGAAGGTTTATAATGGGTTGAAGTTTTTAAACCTTCGATCTTAGAAACTTGTTCCGGTGCATGAATCGGTACAATGGGATCAACAGTTTAAGCTAAAAGAGGTAAGTCTTGAAACCTCCTTATATAAATTTGTTGGGTTTTGTTAGAATTTAAGATATGTATTCAATATAAAAGATTTGATGGCTGTGTTGATACTAAGGAAAAAGAATCCGGGCATGTCGAGTTAACAGCCACAAAACCTGAGGAATTCGACAGTCGATTTCGAATTTGGAATTCGACTGTCGATTTGAAAATCGACAGTCGAAATGAGTTTTTTTGGCCTGAGACAGATTTCTGAAATTCGATGGTCGAATTTGAAATCGACCATCGAATTTCAAATTCGATAGCAATTTGAATTCGATGGTCAATTCTCATCTGTTCGAGCTTTTGAAAGTTTTGTTGGATTTTTATTCTGTAAGCTTTTGGTTTGATTTTTTAGTTCTATATTAACACTGAGAGCGTTAATATATGTAGGTTTTGACTATTGGGAGTCCTTGGAGAGGACTGCTTGTACATGTTTTTGGAACTTCCTGGTTAAGGTAGGGGAACCTTGTATTTAATTTGCATCAAATTATAAGTATAAATTATTGACTATTTCAATTAAGAAGGGTAAATTTTGGAAATTCTGTTGCACACAGTATAAATAAAACTCTGAACATATGACACAATCTGAAAATTTGTAAACCTTGTTATAACTAAGAATCTTTGGAATTCGAACCTCAGAACCTCAGTTAATTTTTGAATCAGAACTTCGAATCAGAACCTTGAAAAATCAGTATATGTTATGAATAATAAGCTTTGATATGTATTAGCATTTGCATTTGATTTAGGGTTCATACGTACGATGCCCTAGATTCTACCAACCGTGTTGACGGTAATACTTTGGCGCAAGTTTCCCTCATAGCGTAGGGGCTTGTTGCATTTTCGAAATGGGTTCATGAGCCGGCGATGGTCGATGGGGTTTTTCCATCGGTCACGTAGTCCGCTCTCATGCTATAGGAAATTTGGGAGATAAAATTAAGTTATAAATTTAAGACAAGAAGCATGCTAAATCAGAACACTTTGAACACTTTAGATTATATTATCAGTTTTGACTCATGATTAGAACTGGAGATTTAATTTGAAAAGCATCATTGAAAAAAAAAATCATATTTGATCCGATTCCGTCTTTTGAAAACCTTTACTTATAAAGAAATACAAATAGATCTGTCTTCCTCTATTGAGCTTGGCTGTTAGCTCACCCTCGACTATACGTCACAGGTGCTGAGACTGACCTTGGGTCAGAGGATCCGGAGGACTCCGATTATATTCCCGATGAGGATTTGGACATACCAGCTGAGGAGTTCTTTCCGTGATCTTAGATCCTGTGTTTTCTTTTGGTATTTTGTCTGGATATTATTTTGGAATATTGGGCCCTAGGCCTTTATTTTGGTTCTTTTGGTATTACTCGAGGAACCATTATTGTGAACCACTATTTTAGGTGATCGGATTGGCCATCACTGGTGGTTCTTTTTGGTTCCTCACAGTGATATATTTAATTTTGTTATATGAAGCTTTCGTTTTTGAATTACTATATTGTGGCCTCTGTCTTTAGACCTTTGTTTATGTTGCCGGCTTCTGTTTGTTACGGCTTATTGAGAAATCAATAAGTTGATGAACCGGCCTTTCCTATACCTTAGAGATTGGAAAAGTAGGGTCGTTACAGTTGGTATCAGAGCAAGGCTCTAGGTTCAGAGTTTTAGGACTAGGGGTTAGATTATTTCTAACAATTCATTACTGATCTAATTGTTATTGTTTGTTTAACAATGACAGATCAGCATGCCTCCACGGTTTAGAGGCAGAGGCCGAGGTTTAGAGGGACTCTCGGCTCGCATTCGGAGATAGATGAGGCGTAGGCACCTCATATGGCGAGGCGAGTTGCTTCGGCCCTAATCAGAGCCTTTGGGAGGCTAGGCAAGACAGAGGAATGTGGGCGAGGTGTTGGCGCCTTGGCTACTAACATGGCCCAAGATCGACCATTGACCGACAGAGAGATCTTGTGACAGACATTAGCCAGGAGGATTCGCAGAGTTTAAGAGGATGAGACCTCCTACATTCTCAGGATAGACGGATCCTATGGAAGCCGAGGCATGGCTGGATGAGATAGAGAAAATATTTGAAGTGTTGCAGTGTACCGATGTCGAGAAAGTACGCTGGGCATCTTTCAAACTTTTGGGCGAGGCCAGTCCGTGGTGGAAGTCTATTTCCAGGATGAGAGAGTAGGACTACCCCAATACTCCATGGACTTGGGCAGAGTTCGTGGAGATGTTCAACGATCAGTACTTCCCGAAGATCGTACGTAATCAGTGGGAGGTCCAATTTATCGAATTGAAACAGAATGAGATGTCGGTGCGTGAGTATGGCGCAAAATTTGATAGACTTTCCCGATTTGCACCCCTACATGTGGCCACTGAGCCGATGAGAGCTCAGAAATTTCAGAGAGGTTTGAGACCGAACATTCAGGAGAGGGTGTCGATGTGGGAAATGGAGACGTATGCTGGCGTGATGTCCAAGGCCCTCATTGCAGAGGAAGATATTCAAAAACAGTACTTGAGGCGAGAGCAGGATAATAAAAATAGGTTTGGTCAGGGACAACAGAGTGCTTCAGAGCAGGTGAACAAAAAGCCGAGGTTCTCTAAACCTCCTCCCTACCCTAGTCAGCCATCATATTTTAGACCGGCTGTTGCTTCAGGACCAACGACGTCTTCCTATCAGAGACCTCAAAGTTCGTCACCAGGACGACCTTTCAGAGCCGGGAGCACTACTGCGAGTGGAGCTTCTGTGGCTCAGGGTTCAACGAGAGGATCAGCTGTTACTCCTGTTTCTACCCCAATGTGTGCTAGATGTGGGAAACCACATAAGACTGAGGATTGCAAACGGAACACTGGAGGATGCTTAAGGTGTGGACAGGTTGGTCACATGATCAAGGACTGTCCTGTTGTTGAGAAAGGACGGACTCACGACGGTTTCTCTGGCTCACGACCCCTGATTCAAGGTCGGGCTTCAAGGTCTTATAGATGCCCAAAACGTCGAATGACGTCATCCAAGGTATCATTAAAGTTGAGATGTCACTTATGCATTGATTCAATTATTATTGTTTAAAGTTAAATACAAGTAAATTATGTTAAACCACATAGGAATCATTGCATATAATTAACAAACTTTTTAACTAAAGGTACACTTATGATGAGTAGTCGAGACGACGTGGATAAAATTGAAGCGCGAGTACTTATAGACCCTGAGTCTACACACTCGTTTATTACTCCTTCCTTCTCAGAGAAGTTGGGTATTACTCCCGAACCCCTTGCTTTCATTCTGGATGTGAAGATTCCTACGGGAAGTTCAGTATGTATCGATCTGACATAAGATGTAAGTCATCGTGATGATTGATGAGCACGAGACAGTGACCGACATGATTACGTTGAGCATGGAAGGGTTCGACGTCATTCTCGGAATGGATTGGTTGGCAGTTTATCACGCAAGCGTGGATTGTCTGCGGAAGATTGTGACCTTCCGGCCGCCAAAGCGAAAATCCTTCCGATTATGTGGAGTCAAATCCAAGGTTGCGCTGTTGGTTTCAGCCATTAAAGCTGAGCGTATGATGAAGAATGGTTGCAGTGGGTATCTGGCCTATTTGCAAGATTCTACCGAGAAGAAGAACGACTTGGCTCCTATCAAGGTGGTCTGCGATTATCCTGATGTCTTTCCAGAGGACTTGCCTGGATTACCACCTGACCGAGAGATTGAGTTCGCGATTGAGTGAATCGTAAAGCTCCATATCGGATGGCATTCGAGTTGAAAGAGCTCAAGGAACAGACTTCAGAGGCATTAAACAAAGGCTTTATACGACCAAGTGTCTCTCCTTGGGGTGCACCGGTTCTATTTGTGAAAAAGAAGGATGGATCGATGCGTCTGTGTATCGATTATAGGCAGCTCAACAAGATGACGATTTAGAATCGTTATCCTCTTCCGCGGATAGACGACTTGTTTGATCAATTGCAGGGTGCAAGGTTCTTTTCGAAGATTGATCTCGAGGTCGCTATCACCACTCAAGATCAAGGCGAAGATATATCCAAGAGCGTTTACGCGTTATGGCCACTATGAGTTTCTAGTGATGCCATTTGGATTGACAAATCTTTGCATCTTTCATGGACTGATGAGCAGGTGTTCAAACCACATCTTGATAAATGTGGTAGTTTTTAGATGACATCCTCATCTATTCGAAAACCGTAGAGGAGCATAAAGATCTCAAGATGGCTCTTCAAACACTCAGGGACCATCAGTTGTATGCCAAACTCAGTAAGTGTGAGTTTTGCCTTGAGCAGGTCAGTTTCTTGGGCCACGTAGTCTCTGAAGAGGGTATCTCAGTGGATCCTACAAAGATAGATTCTGTGGTGACATGGGAACAACCTACGACAGTTACAGAGGTTCAAAGTTTTCTTGGTTTGGCAGGGTACTATCGGCGATTTGTCGAGGGTTTCTCGAAGATATCGGGTCCACTTACACAGCTCACAAGAAAGAATGCTAAGTTTGACTGGACAGAGCAGTGTGAGCAGAGCTTTCAGGAGCTAAAACGTCGCTTGACTACAGCACCAGTGCTTGCTATACCTTCCGGCAGTGGAGGTTTCGCAGTATATAGTGATGCTTCTTATGGCGGATTAGGCTGTGTGCTTAATCAACACGAGCGGGTCATTGCGTATGGTTCTAGGCAGTCGAAGGACCATGAAAGAAACTATCCGACACATAATTTAGAGCTAGCAGCAGTTATATTACCTCTATGGTGAAATCTTTGATATATTCACTGATCACAAGAGTCTCAAGTACCTCTTCACTCAAAGGACTTGAATATGCGGTAGCGACGATGGATGGAGTTCTTGAAGGACTACGATTGCTCGATTCAGTACCATCCGGGAAAGGCAAATGTCGTTGCTGATGCTCTTAGTAGGAGGTCTTCAGCACAGCTGTCACATCTTGTTAGCCGGATTCAGAGATGGAAACTTTTGGAGAATGTGGCTTTGGGCAACTCACGGTTCGATGTAAAAGGCTCGGGAGCATTGATGGCTACACTTGTATTACGTCCTACGCTCTTCGAGAACATTCGAAAGCTTCAGATGACCAATGATGAGCTGATGACAATCAGACGAGATGTCGAGAATGGCAACAAGAAGGATTTCTCCATTCGAGCAGATGGGACCTTGCTATTTCACGACCGGGTATGCGTACCGTCGAGTACCGAGCTTCGGGACACTATTCTGGAAGAGGCTCACAAATCCATGTATGCCATACATCCTGGTAGCACCAAGATGTATCAGGACTTGATGAAGAGTTTCTGGTGGCGAGGTTTGAAACGCGACGTCGCTGAGTACGTATCGCGGTGCTTAGTTTGTCAATAGGTTAAGGTTGATCATCAGAATCCTGCAGGCCTATTGCAGCCTTTACCTGTGCCTGAGTGGAAATGGGAAGCCATTTTGATGGATTTCATACTCGGGTTGCCGAAGACACTGAGGAAGAACAATGCCATCTGGGTTATTGTAGATTGGCTAACCAAGTCTGCTCATTTCTTGCCATACAATACCACGTATACTGCTAGTAGACTTGCAGAGTTATACCTGAAGGAGATTGTTAGACTGCATGAGATACCAGCTAGTATTATGTCTGATCGAGACCCGTTGTTTACTTCACATTTTTGGCAGAGATTTCAGGAGGGCATGGGTTCTCGTATTGACTTTAGTTCGGCATTTCACCCACAGACGGATGGCCAGACCGAGCGGTGAACCAGATCATTGAGGACATTTTGAGAGCATGTATGTTGGATTTTCACGGGTCATGGGACCAACACTTGCCTTTGATAGAGTTCGCCTACAATAATAGCTTTCAGGCTAGCATTGGTATGGCTCCGTTCGAGGCTTTATATGGACGGCGGTGTCGATCATCGTTGAACTGGGAAGAAGTGGGTGAGAAGCTCATTATTGGACCTGAGATAGTTGAGCGCACTACAGAGACGGTTCGGTTGATACGCGAGCGACTTCGAGTAGCTCAGAGTCGTCAGAAGAGCTACGCCGATCTCAAACTGCGACACGTGGATTTTCAGGTAGCTTTTGATATGTCAATGTGTATTTCTTCACTTGGTATAAATTCCATGTGAAATTGGCATTAATACTCGATTTTTCAGGTCGGCGAGAATGTCTTTGTTCGGATTTCGCCTACCAAGGGCGTTATGCGGTTAGGAAAACGAGGGAAACTGAGTCCTCGATACGTTGGGCCTTTTGAGATATTAGGACGAGTCGGAGAGGTTGCATATCGTGTGGCGTTACCGCCGCAATTATCTAGCATGCACGACGTCTTTCATGTGTCAATGCTGCGTCGATACATCCGTGACCCGACTCATGTGCTTGATTGCCAACCCATCGAGCTTTAGGATGGTTTGACGGTGGTCGAGGACCCGATTCGTATTTTGGATCGCAAGGAGCAGATCCTACGCACTAAGAGCATTCCTTTGGTTCTCGTACAGTGGCGGAATCATACACCGGAGGAAGCCACTTGAGAGCGTGAAGCTGAGCTCCGAGACCAATTTCCGACCCTTTTTGATTAAATTTTGAGAAATTATGTGTTGAATGTGTGATCCCTTGAATTTTGATGTAATTACTGATTTATACAAAAAAAAAAAATTGGCGAGTAATTTTGACGGTCCAATATACAAATTAATGTGTGTATATTTAAAGGTCTCTACATTATGGAAAAAAAAAAAAAAAAAAAAAAAAAACAAAATTCGATAATTTTGGGCCTAAACCTGGTATGTTCCACACTACTGGCCCTGTGAAATAAAATTGGCCCTATAGTTAGCTAATTCGTTAAATTTCACTAAGCCATTTGGCCTTGATACTGATGTCATGGCCCTATACATATATCTATTATTTTGTATATGTTTAACAGTTTTTGTTTTGTGTTATGTTGTGGAAATCCTGAAAATTTTGCGAGCCCGACCAGATTCGGACTTGTTATTTTTCCAAATATATATATGAATTAGTTTGACCACAATTTCTTAGCCTGTTCTATAATTTTCTACGCCAATTTCGGCTGTGATAAATGTGGTCGGGGTCCGATAATGTGATGGGAATGAAAAGGGATCAAACAAGGTCCATATAGACCCAATGAAAGGTTAGGAATTTCAAAAATTTTGAAAATTTTGAAGGTCTCAGGTGTCTTAAAATTCGACTGTCGAAAATCAATTTCGATGGTCGAATTTTGACAAACACTCACAGGCAGTTTCAGCTAAAAATTTAAGCCTGAGATTTTTCTGAGCAAATCGACCATCGATTTTCTCGATTTAAGTGTGGGGTTTAAATCATTTTTGTCATTTCGGGTTGGCTGCTTTGAGGGTTTGAGCTTAGGGTTTTTGGGCGATTTGGTGGTTTTGGGACTTCCTCTTCATTTTTGGCCGCAATCCAAAGGGGATTTCACTGCATTATACAAGGGGATTGGATTTCAATCTTTGCAAACCCGATTTGGGGCTTTTCACAAGGTAACCCTTGCTACATTTCTCTATACAGCCCTGTTTTTTTTTTTTCTTGCATTTTGTGGGTATTTCTATTAATTTTGTTTGAATGGGCCCTAAGAAGCAAACCCCCATTAGAAATCCAACCTTCAAGAGACCGGCTTCTAAAGCTACGTCTACTAGCCGATCTAAACAGCCCACGGAGCCACCTCAGTCGGTTCCACCACCCACTGTTTCTCCCTTGCCTGAGCAGCCAAATGATTTTTGGAGCATCAAAGGCTTCACCACAGAATATCTGTTTCACCCGGAGTTGTTTGACCAACAAACAACCACACAATGGGCAGGTGAATACCTCGAAAAGGCCAAATTAACCTCCCTGTGCGCAGCATTTAGTGACCATTTTTATCCCGGACTCGTGCGCCTATTTTATCAGCACATGAGCCGCGAAGACGGGAAGAGAATTTATACGGAAATTGATGGCCGAGATTATACATTTGATCTCGAAGACATGGTTGTGACATTGCGCTGCCCTTTAAGTCACTCCCAAACCATGGGGTTAGGTCCTCCTTTTCCCAAACCGGTACGCTTTGAGGACGTGATTACCCAAATGACGCAAGGCCGTCATGGGTCCAGTAAATCCATAGTCACGGTCCATATGCCGGAGCCCATGTGGATATTGGACAAAATTTTAAAGGCCACCCTTTACCCTTTTGGACATCAGTTTGAGCGCACGGGTCCCCTACAACAAATTCTATTTGCGGCCTATAAGGAGCGCTGGTTTAGTGCACCTAACGTCCTTTTCAAGGGGATTATCAAGGCACGAGAGAAAATGGGTAAACATGTGAAGAAACCGATGAAGAGTATGCCATATGCTCGATTAATTTCGGTGATAATTGAGAACTACCGAGCGGGCCCTGCCTATGATATCCCTCCTACAGAACCCAAATCCACCGCCGGTCGAAAAATTTATAACCTGGTCAATTGGGGTCAAACTTACAGTCGACTTGTGAAGACTCCAAAGGATGCAGCGGCACCTGATACAGCTAGCGATGATGATGAGGACCCTACTCATTCTGCCCCTGACACTGCTACCCCTGCACCTCCTCAGCCCCCACAGAGTGACATCCTTACACTCTCAGAGTTCACCCGACAGATGATCGCCATGAGCCATCAGATTCAAGAGCTCACCCACCATACCAGCTCTATGCGTCAGGAGTTGGATGTCCATGGCGGCGCTCTCTCTTATCTGATGCAGCACACGCTTCCCGAGGATTACATTACATATATGGCCGATATACGTGCTTCAGTATATCGCCCTTCGACATCGGGCGCTGGTACTAGCATGCCTCCTGCGGCCAGAGCGGATGCGGGTGATGATGATGCTGCTGAGGGCGATGGTGCTTCGGATCAGGCGGGTCCATCTACTGCCGGGGATTTTTAGCATGCTTGAGGGAGGGGGGTACTAGTTTATTTTGGCTGTTATGGGTCTGTATTTATTTTACAGCCTGGATTATTTGGGACCCGGTGGTCCTTCTTTTGTTATCTTTTATCTTTCTATCTTTGATTTACTTTGGATACTCTGTTTATTTTCGTTTGTATATGGTTCCTTTAGATACTTGTTGTTATCTTCTCTATGTGGGTTTTTGGATCTCCGTGTGAGTTTGATTTTTATACATCTTTCCTATCTATCTAGCTTGGATTTTTGTATGTATGTATGTGGCCCTGTACCTTCTGTATGTGGTTTTGTTTACTCTCTCAATTTTTTCTATGGTGTGGGTTTGCTCTCTATGTCACTTTTGTACTTTATGTTGCTTTGGTGGATTTTTGTTCTCTTTATGGCTTTCATGCGTCACTGTGCATCGGTCTCTCGGCACGTGACACTTGGGGTGTGGGCATCCATGTACGGATGCAATTCACTATGGCCTTTTGATGCCACATGTAGTACATCCATGTTACTACGGATCCCATCCCTTGGCTTGCATGCCCTGTGGGATCGGAACACGGTGACCCATATTTTTCTTTTCTTTTGTTGTCTGGTGTGTGTTGCATTCAATTTTCGCGGACGAAAATTCCTAAGGAGGGGTGAATGTAATATCCCTGATATTTTTGACGTATTTTCGTTTACCTCGATAAGCGTGCCCGAAAATAATTATGAGATTTTCTGGGCTTTTTGTTTAGTTTTGGTTATGATGAGGGAGATGACCAAAGGACTTGATTATGAGATGTGTACAAGTCAGGAAATCGATGACTTACACAATAAGGTCGGTATTTGTGTTTAACACCGGAAGTTTTACAAGAATAAATGGATAAGTAGTAATTAGAAATATCTAGATTTTTATTAGGTTTTGTTTTGTATTATAAAGAGAGAGAGATTTGAGAGAATTTACACTTCTCTCTTTCGGTTGAAAGTAAATTGCAAACCAATTGCCTTGCTTTTGATCTTTAGATCTTGAGAGAGTGAGAGCTCCTCTTCCCATCTCAACCATTAGTTTATTTTGTGCTTGAATTCGGATCAGTTTGGGCTATTGGAAGAGAAGGATAGAGGAGAGGATGTCACTGTGTGGATAGGATCTGTGCAATGGAGGAAGGTTTATAATGGGTTGAATTGAAGTTTTTAAACCTTCGATCTTAGAAACTTGTTCCGGTGCATGAATCGGTACAATGGGATCAACAGTTTAAGCTAAAAGAGGTAAGTCTTGAAACCTCCTTATGTAAATTTGTTGGGTTTTGTTAGAATTTAAGATATGTATTCAATATAAAAGATTTGATGGCTGTGTTGAAACTAAGGAAAAAGAATTCGGGCATGTCGAGTTAACAGCCACAGAACCTGAGGAATTCGACTGTCGATTTGAAAATCGACTGTCGAATTTGGAATTCGACTGTCGATTTGGAAATCGACAGTCGAAATAAGTTTTTTTGGCCTGAGACAGATTATTCATAACATATACTGATTTTTCAAGGTTCTGATTCGAAGTTCTGATTCAAAAATTAACTGAGGTTCTGACGTTCAAATTCCAAAGATTCTTAGTTATAACAAGGTTTACAAATTTTCAGATTGTGTCATATGTTCAGAGTTTTATTTATACTGTGTGCAACCGAATTTTCAAAATCATTATTGTGAACCACTATTTTAGGTGATCGGATTGGCCATCACCGGTGGTTCTTTTTGGTTCCTCACAGTGATATATTTAATTTTGTTATATGAAGCTTTCGTTTTTGAATTACTATATTGTGGCCTCTGTCTTTAGACCTTTGTTTATGTTGTCGGTTTCTGTTTGTTACGGCTTATTGAGAAATCAATAAGTTGATGAACCGGCCTTTCCTATACCTTAGGGATTGGAAAAGTCGGGTCGTCACATCTAGCTTATAATTGAATTATAAATAAGTCCCGACCTCGTTACTCTTAACACACTTTCATTTACTTATTCTCTTTGGAATTTTCGAAGTTGGCTATGAAATTTCAAATTGAAAAATGTTGAACTCTAAAAGTTTGAGTTTAGAATTTCATTTTCTTCTAGAAATTTCGCGAAGTAGGCATTCTAATTGGGCTTGACCCTTCTACTTCACTTTCCGTATTTTTCAAAGAGAAATAAGGCTAACTCTAACGTCTTTCCATTATAATACAATTTTTAAAATTTTAACCCTAGATCTAATTAGGTTTATACAACTCTTGCATTTTTCAAAACATCATAACCTTTAAACTAATTTGCTCAAGAGAGCCAACAGAGGGTACTTGGGAACAGGTTCGGTCCTCCCGCGCATAACGGGCCAACATACCAGTTTTAGTTTAGGACTTTTAGATTGAATTTTTAAATTAATTAAAATTAGACTACCTTAGTTAATAAACCGGTTGGTCGATCTTTAGTATAGGAGTCCAACCCATAATTCTCCACCTAAACCTCGCGATCAGTGACATTTTATGACGTTAATTAATAAATATCCGTAGGTGATCATCACATATTGGTTAGTATATATGTTTGCTACTAACACCTTTTTTTGCAGGATACGTCATTCGTTAGTGAGTCTGTTTGTCACTAATTATTTTTTTTACAGATTTGTTTGCTGCATTATTATTAATATTTTGTCAAAGTGAGCCTGTTTGTCACTAACATTGGTTTTACAAGTTTGTCTGCTGCATAATCCTTATTTGCGCTACAAAAAATAAGACTATTAGCGACAGTTTTTTGGAGCAAGAAACTGCCGCTATTAATAAAAACCCTATTAAGACTATTAGCGGTAAAAGTATTAGTGGCAGTTTTTTGTTAATAGCGGCAGTTTTTTGCTGCCGCTAAAAGTCTTGTTTTTTGTAGCGTTGAATGTTAATAAGTATGTTTGTTATTAACGCTCGGTCTGATAAGTCTATTTGTTGCTTGACTTTTAAACTAAGAAGTTTGTTGCTAGTTTACTTTCACCCTATTACAAATCGAGCCCCGATTGACCAACTTGGAGCATTTTCTTTAATTCGAAAGAGTTCCCGAAAATCACATACCACTAGCCATGTGAAACCAAAATTTGACCATGATCTAACAATTCATTGTATGGAAGATTGGGATGAAAAATGATTTCCATTGTCGGATTCAAAGAAGTTGATGGTTTTAGCACGTGTGAAACAAAAGTAGAGAAGGAAAAATCTATGGCCAACCAATAATGTGGGAACTAGGGGTGTTATCAAGTCAGTTCGGGTCAGTTTTTATCCTAAACCGAAACCGAACTCATAACTATCGGTTTCTAGTTTCTCAAATCGAAACCGAACATATAAGCCTCCAAATCGAAACCTGTACCGATAGTTATCGGTTTTCGGTTTCTAAACGTCTATTTTTTTATTTGTAATTTTTTTTATTTTTTTTACAAAATAATTCCTATTTTTGTGATTTACTTTTTACAAATAATACCTATTATTTATAAAATTTCTTTTTTACAAATAATACCTATTATTTATAAAAAAAAAGGTAAATCCTGTTATTTATAAAATTTCCTTTTTACAATAATAATACGTATTTTACAAATAATACCTATTATTTGTTAAAAAAAGAAAAATAATACTTATTACTGAGGTAAACCCTATTATTTTTCTAAAAAAATGGAAAACCTATTTTTGTATATACCTAAGTAATACCATATTATCGGTTTCTTATCGGTTTGGTTTTGGATTTTTTACATCAATATCAAAACCGAACCGATACTCCGATAAGCCACTTTTCCAAAATCGAAATCGAACCAATATGCCGTAAAACCAAAACCGAATCGAAATTTTGGTCGGTCGGGTCTGCTAGGTCGATTTTCTCCACAGCCCTAGTGGGAATCATACTCACCCCTTGTCTAGCATGCCATTTAGAGCTACACTCAACCACTAATTTACTTTAATTAATGATGAGAAAGGGACTTTCTGATGCCGTACAAATCACCACAGATGAGTACATGGAGGCCCTGGATTGGTGTAGGTTCACTCGCTAACATTTTGTCCACTCGTTACAATTTTGGGTCAGGTACTAGTAGAAGTCATGGATCTAAACATCAAAAAATCCCGTAAAGGTCAATAGTCACAGATTTACTTTGAGGTCCGCGTTTTATTGGAAAATTCCTTCGTTTAAGACCCAAAAATAGCAATTTTATTATTTTAGGAAATAATATCTTTCGTAATTCCAAGAGATTTACAACTCAGAATTAATCCATTTAGATTCTGGATTGATTATAACAACAATATCTTTCCGTCTATGTGCTTATCTCGTTTTTGCTATTTTTAGTAAATTTTGTTTTCTTTTCTATTTAATGGATATAAACCAAATGAAAATTATTATTGAATATATTGAAAGTTTGAGTTCTTCGAGATCTTTGTTTCTCGTTTCTTTTGGTATTCGTGTGAATCAACAAGAAAGGTGAATGCCCATTAGATTTCTGATATTTCTTCTTAAAAATCAACAATTTTAGTGGAAGGTTACAGATTAGCGCTGCATCACTTTCTCTCCTCACATGCAGATAGCAACTCTTTTAGCCATTAGAATATTTAACCGATTTACTAGGTCTAAAATTCTGTGAGAGCAGCATTATATCATGGATGAACCCGGTGAGTAGAACCAATCGCTATGCAAGGACACTATTGCAGTGTCGCTCCTTTAACCTTTACCTGACCGTTGAAAATAGTTTGGTCGTTCACTGACCAAACGAATTGGCAGTTCTCATCCACAAACACAGTTGTCGGATATCTTTAGACTAACTACACGGACTTTCTCTAAGAGTTTGACAAATTCAAACTGCCAAATTGCACCTGCAACAAGTGGGAGTAGCCTACGGCTGCTCACGTACGTTTCACCAAAACCCACCGACTTTTATTTATTTATTTTCTAAATTGAAAAAAGCAGCCGTTATTTGTACACAAGAAGTTAGCCCTTTAAAAAAAAATTTATATTTTTAGATATGTGCCACGTGAAAACATGATGGAAGCCTTATGATTTGGAGGTCATGATTTAAACGTCTCAGGTGAAAAAATTACATCAAACAAGATCTTTATAATATGATTTAATGCTGTCAAAAGCCATTATATGATTCATGACCTTTAATCAAAAGGCTGAATCCAAATGATCATTGATCTACAAAATATAACTAACTAAGAAAAAAATTACATCTCAAGATTATTGTATGTAGGTGTCTTTTTATGCTTTTTTATCTATTATCGTGGCTTATGATTTGCCTTTCATATATATTTTTAATATATGAAATAAGCTATAATAGCTAAATGATGCCTTAATTATTCGAGAATTATTTGCCAATTTTTAAAAGCACTTGAATTTTAAGAACACACGAATAATTCGGGATTAATTTGCAGAGCTAAATTTGTGATTTATTTTTAAAATTCGGTGAATTTTGTTACTATGGTTTCTATAGTAGAAAATCTTTCTCCTGCTCATGTTTGTTCAATGATAGGAAAATTCTGTCAATTCTACTATTAATAATAAATAATTTGTATTGATAATGGATTTTGAGATAGAAGGCTAGCTGGAGTTTTGTGCATTGGGGTTTACTCTCCTCCCTGACAAAAGTAGTAGGGCTTGTTCGGGTGTTTTGTGGCTTTTCCCCAAAAAGCTGAGAATGATGAAAACTCAAATTCTTGTAGATTCTTAGTAGACTCAGATTCTCCACTTTTCCCATATGCATTCATAAGTTACTTATATTCCAGACTTCTCATAGAAAATCCAGAAAATAATCTTATCGTTCTTAAGTTCATCCAAAAAAAGCTCGGAATTGGTTCAATGGGTAGTTGTTCTACGACTATATAAATATTATTTAATCATTAATTTATGTAGCGTACTCGATTTTAATTGAAATTTGGGCTGCCAATCCATGCGTGGATGAACATACTTGACAAAAAAAAAAAAACACCATATACGCATAACGAATTTAATACAAAATTGATGAATTTAATAATTTTGATTTCTTTTCTAGAAGGTTGGCATTATTTGCACCCATTTTCCTATGAAGAACACACATTTCCACCATAAACAAACCGTTGACTGCCTGATATCGTTTTTCCTCCCCATCTTCCACACAATAAATCTTGAGATCATGGTGGCACCTATCAGATGGCCAGATTTTGATTCCATATGGCACACATCACTTTCAGGGATGTGACCCTTAGAATCAAGATCTGACTGTCTGATAGGTGCGCCATGTTCTCAAGATCTATTGTCAGGAAGATTGGGATGAAAAATGATCTCCATAGTCTAACTCAAGGCAGTCAACGATTTTTTAAGGTGAAAATTCGTATGTTCTTCACAGGAAAAATTGGTGCAAATAACATCACCCTTTCTAGAATGCCCGGCAATATTTTGATTTTAAAAAATTATATGTCGATTAAAATTTTATTTCTCTACATATCTTAGTAAACCACTCTAATAGTTGAATTAGTAGTTTGACACTTAGGAGCTAGGTTCAAACTTCCTTATGTATAAAGTCCTCCTTTTAATTAATTTTCCTAGAGCATATACACCGCACATGAGTGTGTTGCTCCACACAATAGAACAGCCTCTCCGCAAACAAGTGTGTAGCTGAAATATGGTATTGTAGTTATCCTAATTTTATTGCATTAATTCACCTTACTTAATTGTATGTGCCTAATATTGTATCCATCGCATGCTTTGAATTTTCGAACGTTTTCATTGAAAATACATCTTTTAATTTTTCGAACTCTTATATTTATTTGTCATTAATTGACACAAATTGTGTGGTAGCTTACGGGTTAAAAGCTTGAGTTAGAGATAAGAGGTCAAAGGTTTGAACCTTGGTATGTAAGTTTTAAACACATGTACATACTTCTTTGGTGTACTAGCATAACACCGGATGTTTTCCTAATAAGTTTAGTTAAAAGGTGTGTTACGTAGAAAATCCTAGATCATAATCTCTTTTAGAGTTCTTTTTAAGAATAGAAGTTCTTCCCGTAAAAAACCTTAAAGACCTTAGAGAAGATATTCTAGATCCTCTTTTTCTAGATCTTTTCTTTTTGAAAGATCGGTGAGACGTTTGCATCTATTTTCAAGTGGTCTTCGCCTCCTTTAAGAGCTATCTTCATAGTGAGAAACCCGATTGAATCACGGACATTCGATCGCTCTAGGTATGAAAAAATATACTTTCCCTTATAACTTAATTATTGAATTAAGTATGATTTTTATGGTAAATAGTGCTTTTTCTTGCATAAATAATGAAGGGTATGGATTAGTTGCGATGCATGTTATGATTGATGCTTTTTAATGTTGAGATTTATGTTCAAAAAACGGGTTAAATCCTACCATGCAATTTGAGGCATTTTAAGGAGTGCTCGATGGTCGAAATCGATTGATCGAGTTTGGAAATTGATCGATCGATTTTGGATGATATTTCAGAGTTTTCTCTTGGGTTAAAATTGATCGATTGATTCTGAAAATCGATTGATCGAGACTGGCTGATAATGATTTGAAAACTCAATGGTAGAAATCGATCAGTCAAAATGGGAAATCGATTGATTGATTTTGGGGCAGTCATGTTACACAGGTTTGGACTTGGGACTGATGCCCGTGTCCTTCTTTTTCAATTCTTTTACAGTAGTGTGATTAAATATTAAGATTTATGTTCAATGATTATATTCACATGTACTTTAATGTTTTATGATGGTCCACGGTTTGCATGATTAAGACAAATGAACGTGATAAAATGTTAAACAATGATCGTATTTGATTAGACCCAGCGTCTTAAGAGGGACGAAGTATAACTAATATTGAATAATAAGAATGATTAGACTCAACGTCTTGAGAGGGACGAAGTCTAAAAGTCAACGTCTTGAGAGGGACATATAATTAAATGAATAAGGGCTTATCAGACCCAACGCCTTGAGAGAGATGGAGTCTAAAAGTCAGCGTCTTGAGAGGGGTGGGTAAAAGCTGAACTTATACCTGCTTCCAAAAGCACGAGACTTCAGTTCGAATCCCCTCCCCCCCTTGAGGCCACCCTAGGGAATTATATCCTGTGCTGACCTGGCATGTGCTGAATTTTGGGTGCACATGTGCCCCTGGGATTAGGCGGGTGCTCTAAAAGGCCCGAATACCCAAGTTATTGATGAGTAGTGAAATATGATGATATTTCACCCCTAGATACCTATATTTAGCTATCCGATGAAGGCTATTTGATAAGAATTATTAGATTTGAAGTGTTTCAGGTAAATACAAGCCAAGTGCAGAAAACAGCCCAAGAATTCTGAAAATAATGTCAAAACACTGCAACTTTGGGTCATCGAGAACTTAGTGCGAGTTGTAGCTCAATTTGGACATTCAAGACGGACGAATTATGAAATTGTTAAAACACAAAAGTTGTAGATCTTTCTATCCGCTTTCCAACGGATTAAGAATCGTCTCAATCTGAGTTCGGGACAGAAAGTTATGGCCAAAATACTGAAGCAGTATCTGATGTAAAGTTCGGCGAGAATTCACGAAAATCTGGGAGGTCGATGCATCGACCCTATTGGGTCAATTAATCGACCCTAAATTTTCGAGTTGGAACACCTTTGTGGCTGGGAAACTTCGGCTCTATTTAAAGCGAATCAAACACTTCGAAAAAGGGGAATTAAAGAAAGGAAATTAGGCAAGAATTAGAGATAGGAATTAGAGGGAGGAATTAGAGGAAATAATTAGAGATTTTTTAGAGAGAGTTTTTTTTAGAGGATTATTTATTCATTATTATTTTTGGTTTTAGACTCCTCTGAGCATCTTTTTAAAAGTTCTTCTTTTCTCCTATTTCTAGGGATTGATTTGGGTAGATTGTACTTAGGATTTGCTTTTCTTTCTTTACATTCATAGATTGTATTTAGGAAAGACATTGTAACAAGATTTTGGAAGAAATAAAAGAGGAATGACTTTGAATGAACAAGGAGATCATACACCAAAGATGAGCGGTTCAATCGAGATCGGAAAAGATGCGATCCCCAGATAAGTACCCATATTTATGATTAATACCATAGTCTAATATTTTTATTGTTTTGATCTACACATCATGAGATACGCTATGCTTCTTACATGACTCATACGATAATAAATGAGTCATTATTTTTAGATAGGGTATCTTGGGATTGATGATCATACTTTATTTCAAATCATTTTTATGAATGAATGATGGTGATGGTGTGAATGATTCTTTAATGAAAGGGGGTACAAATCTATTTCTTGATCTTATTTAAATATTATTCTTAGATTCATCGGTAATTAGTTATTTAGATTAATTTATTTTTCTGCATTTAGGAAAAAGTGATAAATTTTTGGTAAATCGAATCTGCCCCTTGGTACTTCCTTGGGGATGTTTTTAAATCTCTGAAAGAATTAATTAAAATTCAAGATTTTCCTGTGGGTTCGACACCTTTGTTCTTGCCATACTGCAATAGATCTTGTGCACTTGCAAGGGTTACATTTAAAATACACCAAGTTTTTGGCGCCGTTGCCGGGGAAATCGGCAAAATTTTGATTAATTCGGTTAGGGATTTTTTTTTTGTGTTTTGATTAAAAAAAAATAATAATAATAAAAAAAATAAAAAAAAATCAATATTTGGATTTCTGCTTTACAAAATCTTCTTTCCCTTATTTTTCTCTTTTAGGTAAGTTTGTATAGGACTCATTTAGGAAGTTTAGGTTTTTAGGACTTCTTATTTTAGTAGGATTCTTTTTCCTTATTTTCCTCTTTTAGATATTCTAGGATTTTCTAAAATTAGTTATTAATTTTTTTGGAAGTTTATAAATTTAGGATTTTTAGGAAGTTGAGATTTTTAGGCTTTTTATTTTAGATTTTGTAGGAGTCTTTTAGGAAGTTTAGGTTTTTAGAACTTCTTATTTTAGTAGGATTTTTTTTTTTTTTTCCTTATTTTCCTCTTTTAGATATTTTAGGATTTTCTAAAATTAGTTATTAATTTTTTTTTTAGGAAGTTCATAAATCTAGGATACCTTCCTTAGGAAATTTAGGAATTTTTTTTTTTCCCTTATTTTTCTCTTTTAGATAAGATTTTTAGGATTGCTACTAGATTTAAAATTTTAATTTCTAATTTTAATCTTGAAATTTTAATTTTAATTTTTGAAATTCGAATTTAAAAAAAAAAAAAAAAAAAAATTTGAATTTTGAATTTTAATTTTTGAAATTCGGATTTAAAAAAAAAAAAAAATCAATATTTGGATTTCTGCTTTACAAAATCTTCTTTCCGTTATTTTTCTCTTTTAGGTAAGTTTGTATAGGACTCTTTTAGGAAGTTTAGGTTTTTAGGACTTCTTATTTTAGTAGGATTCTTTTTCCTTATTTTCCAATTTTAGATATTCTAGGATTTTCTAAAATTAGTTATTAATTTTTTAGGAAGTTTATAAATTTAGGATACCTTCCTTAGGAAATGTAGGAATCTTTTATTTTTTTCCCTTATTTTTCTCTTTTAGATAAGATTTTGTAGGATTGCCATTACGTTAAAATTTAATTTTTTAATTTTAATTTTTGAAATTCGGATTTAAAAAAAATTAAATAAATAAATAAATAAATAAATAAATTTAATTTAATTTAAATTCGAATTAAAAATTTTTTTTTAAAAAAAAAAAAAAAAAAAAAAATTAATTTTAAAATTTTTGCTTTGCAAAATCTTCTTTCGCTTATTTTTCTCTCTTAGGTAAGTATTTTTTTTTATGGAGTTCTTTTAGGAAGTTTAGATTTTTAGGATTTCTTATTTAAAATTTTTTAGGAGTTTATTTTCTTTATTTTCCTCTTTTAGATATTTTGTAGGATTTTCTAAAATCTAGTTATTAATTTTTGTGGGACTACTTGTTTTAGGCTTTGTAGGAATCTTTCTATTCTCTCCCTTCTTTTTCTCTTTTAGGTAAGATTTTATAGGATTTTGAAGGATTGTTTTTAGGTTTGAAATTTAAATTTTATATTTTAATTTTCGAATTTAAATTTTATTTTTGAAATTCGAATTAAAAAAAAAAAATTATTTTAAATTCGAATTTTAAATTTAAAAAAAAAAAAAAAAAAAAAAATTCTTTATTTTAAACTCGAATTTTAATTTCTTTGTTTTATATTCACCCTTAGGTTCACTTTTCATTAACTCTTGCACACCTTTCTCATAGCCCGCCGATTCTATCTTACCAGAGCTCAGTTATCAAGGATGGAGGAGCGCTAAAAGCGGGCGCTCTCATCAGACGGTCCCTTTTGCGCCTAGCAATGTTGAAATCATCGACCTCGATCCGATTATCCTTCCTTCCTGGGGAGAACCATCTAGAAAGAAGGTAAGACGTTCCAAATCTCCTACACTGTGCATCGATACTGATATCGAGATAATTGATGTGGTTCCGCCACCGTCCCCCCCATCTCCATCTCCTACTTTAGCCTCGCCGCCTCCATCCATACAATCGGCGGTGTCTCATCAATTTCCCCTTGATCTTTGGGAGAAATTGTTCCCTGTGCCTAAGAACATAAATTTAAGTGAACCTAGGTGGATGGGTCCGCCTAACAATGATTAACAGAGTTGGATTCATGTTTAGTTTAGGATTTAGGTTTTATTTTATTTTATTTTATTATTATCATTATTATTTTTTTTAATGTTTATTTCTAGCATATTAGTTTTTTAGTTTAGGTTGTTTTTAATACCCTAAAATAGTGTAACCATATTCCCTTCAATAAATTTTTGGTCATGTTCTAATTTTACGTATTCTCTCACTTTGATCTTTGTGTTGAGGTACTTTTCAACAGGTTTGGGGGTGTGCTACTTATTTCAATCAATGAGGACATTGTCATTTTTAGGTTTGGGGGTATGATTCTCTATCTTGCGTCACTTTCTTATTTTTCTTCATATAAAAAAATAAATTTTGAACCATCATATATGAATTATTTTTCGATAGTTTTCAAACTTTAGTTGATGATGTATGTGAATTTAATTTTTAAAATATCGATGTCAGATTTTGAATGCTTATATCTAGGATAATGAAGCTTAATGTGATATTTTGTGGGCAATTTTGATATTCATGCTTAGAATTTTTACACTTATACCAAGCTAAGATTTAGAAATCAATGAACTGTTTTGAACGGTGAATCTTAGGTTCTTAGTGGAGACTAAACCCAGGAAGCTTTAGAGCCAAATATCCGTTGTTGATGAGTGAATACATAAACTCGGAGTTTTCTTTGAATACGAATTATCTTGCATAATCTCATATATTTTATTTTGACTTGTGACTTTGCATGATATCAAATTCATATTATTGTGTTAGAACGTACTGTATATCTACTCAAGACAAATAGACAAGGTTACCATCTTTTAAGGACATGATTGAAGGTCATCTTTGGCTCGTTTGTGCTTAAATGCCCCACCTCATATAAATTTATCCTTCTAGTACCCCTTTGAGCCTATTGGAAAATTTACCTTTATACATTCTTTGATAAGCCACGTTAACCTTTAACCCTTCACCATTTACGAAAATTCGGTTTACCCTTCTTATTTCGAGAAATTAGGAACGAGAGATGAAAATGAACGAAAAGAGAGTAAGTGGAGAATCGAGTTGTGGTGTTTAATGAGAGTGTATGGCAAAAATATAAAAGAAAAAAAAAATTGTGAAAATAATGAAAATATGAGGTGCTTCAAAAGAAAAGAAAGTTGAGAAAATAGAAAAAATAGTGAGAAAAATAGTGAGAGATTAGAAAAGAAAGAGAAGAGAAATAGAAAAATAAGAAGTTTGTTTCTTTTCCAATTTCTCAGAAATTTCGAATCTCAATCCCCTTCCTTTCTTACCTTTCCGAGCCCCATTACAACCCTACAAAAGACCTTCATGATCGATCTTGCATTGGTAAGCTGCCTTGTGGAGAGTAAATATATGATACTTATGACACTTGATATGACATGCTTAGGATATACAAATATCCTTCTTATGAGATTTGATTTTGTTCATTAATTACATCGTGTTTCAGTTATCATGTGAGACCTTTTTATTTGTTTTGTATTGATCTCTCACATATGTGCTAAAGCTTACCCATCATCGGAGTGATTTTATTTTGAGAGTATACCTAAAGTGAGGATTGAGTCGAGATAACAGATTCGACGGTTTTCCGTTTGGACTAGTTCTGAGATGGATGAATCTTGGTTTGGGTATGCACACACTTCAAGTTTAGGCATGAATGGATGAGTTGTCTAATAATTTGAGCATTAGATTAATTTGAATGGATACTAGCATGATTGATATGATATTAATATTTAAGATTGATGATTCACATATTGAAACAATTGATGCTTTTGTTTTTGAATAATATATATATTATAAAAAAATCATGTTTTCAAAACTCAATTTTATCGATGGTTTGAAAAATTTATTGAAGTTTGTGGGTAACTTTACTGTAAACCCTCAGGAGACACAACTCCTCCACTAGGGATCACCTAAGGGTTTAAAGGTTTGTTGCACACGCAAAGTGCAATCGTGTTCCCTACGAAAGTGGCATTTATTTTCTTTAGTTTGCTTTGCTTGAGGACTAGCAAAGTGTAGGTTTGGGGGTGTGATGAGTAGTGAAATATGATGATATTTCACCCATAGATACCTATATTTAGCTATCCGATGAAGGCTATTTGATAAGAATTATTAGATTTGAAGTGTTTCAGGTAAATACAAGCCAAGTACAGAAAACAGCCCAAGAATTCTGAAAATAATGTCAAAACACTGCAACTTTAGGTCATCGAGAACTTAGTGCGACTTGTAGCTCAATTTGGACATTCAAGACGGACGAATTATGAAATTGTTAAAACACACAAGTTGTAGATCTTTCTATCAGCTTTCCAACGGATCAAGAATCGCCTCAATCCGAGTTCGGGACAGAAAGTTATGGCCAAACTACTGAAGTAGTGTCTGATGTAAAGTTCGGCGGGAATTCACGAAAATCTGGGAGGTCGATGCATCGACCCTATTGGGTCAATTAATCGACCATAAATTTTTGAGTTGGAACACCTTTGTGGCTGGGAAACTTCGGCTCTATTTAAAGCGGATCAAACACTTCGAAAAAGGGGAATTAAAGAAAGGAAATTAGGCAAGAATTAGAGATAGGAATTAGAGGGAGGAATTAGAGGAAATAATTAGAGATTTTTTAGAGAGTTTTTTTTAGAGGATTGTTTATTCATTATTATTTTTGGTTTTAGACTCCTCTGAGCATCTTTTTAAAAGTTCTTCTTTTCTCCTTCTTCTAGGGATTGATTTGGGTAGATTGTACTTAGGATTTGCACTGTCTTTCTTTTACATTCATAGATTGTATTTAGGAAAAGACATTGTAACCAAAGATTTTTGGAAGAAATAAAAAGAGGAATGACTTTGAATGAACAAGGAGATCATACACCAAAGATGAGCGGCTAAATCAGTAGATCGGAAAAGATGCGATCCCCAGATAAGTACCCATATTTATGATTAATACCATAGTCTAATATTTTTATTGTTTTGATCTACACATCATGAGATACGCTATGCTTCTTACATGACTCATACCGCAATAATAGGCTGAGTCATTATTTTTAGATAGGGTATGCCGGATTGATGATCATACTTTATTTCAAATCATTTTTATGAATGAATGATGGTGATGGTGTGAATGATTCTTTAATGAAAGGGGGGTACAAATATGAGGTAGCATATTTCTTGATCTTATTTAAATATTATTCTTAGATTCATCGGTAATTAGTTATTTAGATTAATTTATTTTTCTGCATTTAGAAAAAAGTGATAAATTTTTGGTAAATCGAATCTGCCCCTTGGTACTTCCTTGGGGATGTTTTTAAATCTCTGAAAGAATTAATTAAAATTCAAGATTTCCCTGTGGGTTCGACACCTTTGTTCTTGCCATACTGCAATAGATCTTGTGCACTTGCAAGGGTTACATTTAAAATCGATCAGTTATCCAAAAAAAAAAAAGATGAACTTACAAGAAAAGATAAATTCGTGCAATAACAATTTTTATGTCAAGTTTTAATTCCTTTTAGATTATTAAAATTATGCATGTCACAAATACACACTCATGAATTATAGAAATGCTTATATTGCAATGATTGATATATTATGTTTTAATGAATTGCATGTCAGGTTCATACGGGTGTAAACTTACACTCCTTACTGATGTGGGTGGCCAGATGACACAGGTGTAGCTAAGGACAACCTATGGGTTTATGGTGATGAGATTGCACATGGTGTTCAGGACCCTGAAATGGATGACGATGAAGGCTTCGTAGCTTAGCAGTTTAGCTATATATTTTTTTTAATATTATTGTTTTCAAATGGATGAGACAATGATTGACTAGTAGTTTTATTAAGAATGTTGTAAGCTTTTAAGCATGTTATACTTTTTTAATTGGAATAAAAAGATTATCATGGGTTTTATTGCGATTAATTAATGTTTATTGAATCTTTCCTTCCGCTGTTTAATGTGCTCTTATTGCCTTATAATATTTTTGTGGTTCATGATATGCTATGGTATGACCTAAGATCTTACAATCAGCCATTGTGAGAACTCGAGTCACTAAAGTGTAGAGTATGGCGAGAAGTATACGCACCAAACTCAGAATCTGAGCAAAAAACTCATACGTCCCCACGTCACCTTGGATAAAAAATAGGTGGAAAAGTAATGACCCATTACTCGCGAACAATCAAATATGATGAAAAGCTCGGAAAGTAATACCTTTCTGAGTAAAAACTTAGATTTCGAGTCGAGCGAGCCCTTAGGGCCCGTTCGTTTGCAAAGAAAGAAGTAGAAAGATGCATTTGACTCATAAAGCTACCAAAGAAAGAGAGTTTCTGAGCGATTCTGCTGTTTGCGAGTTGCTGTGGGCCCCACAAAAAAGTACCCACTTTTCAAGCGAAAGCGACATAAGAAACGCTAAGGGTTTTGCACAGAAAATCTCCGAATCTTAGTTGTTTTGTGTTTACTTCCTGCAGAGCTACACACCCGACCACTCCCTCCTTCCAACGACTACTTCTGGTCCTTTAACTAAGGTATTTTGTGTATACAACCTTGCTAGGTATACAGCTGACGACTCCCTCATTCCAACGGCTAGTTCTCTCTTTTATGAATAAGTCTTTCTATCTCTCTCTCTAGATTTCATACATGAGATCTTTTTAAGAGGAGATCGACAATGAAAGGGGAAAAAGATGAGGAGAAGACGATGGAGCCTTTGTTTCCGAGGCTTCATGTAAATGATAAGGAGAAGGGTGGGCCACGAGCATCACCTAGGAACAAGAAGGCTCTCTATGAACAACTCAACATCCCTTCTCAGAGGTTCAATTCCTCTGCCTCCTCCTCCTCCTCAGCCCAGGTTAGCTTGTTTGGTGATTTTATATTTTTTTTGAAAATTTTTCTTTGGTGAATTGTGATATTGTTTTTTATGGGTATGTGAGCAAATGGATTATAGTTAATTTTGATGTTTATTGGGTGTAAAGTTTTATTTGATGGGTATGTAGACAAATAAGTTACTTTTAATTGATGCTTATTTGGTGTAAAATTGTATTTGATGGGTATGTTGACAAATGGGTTAGCTTTGATTTGGAAATTTGATGTTTAATTAGATTATTTGCTTGAGAATTTTCCAAGGTATTATCTCATATTTACAAATGGGTTAGCTTTGATTTGAAAATTTGATGTTTAATTAGATTATTTGCTTGAGAATTTTCTAAGGTATTATCTCATGTTTTTTATTTTACTAGTAAAAATGCACATGGACATTTTTAATAATCTTTATTATTTACTAATATATAAATAAAGGTCAGTGTTACTACCACCCCACTTTATGTTATAGTCACTTCACATAAACAAAGGAAAATTGGTTGATTGCTTTAAAGAAGATAATGGAGGTGGTTCAAATATTTGAACATAATAGATATTGAGATCATGAGCCTATCATTAGATGGCCTGATGTTGATTCCATGTAGCACACATCCCAAAAAGTGATTGTGAGCAGGTTTGATGGTACTTCTATGATCGCTTTCAATTTGTGGGATGTATGACACGTGGAATTAATATTCTGTTGGTAGGCCTATGATCTCAAGATTGATTGTTTTGAGAATTGGGACGGAAAATGATCTACATTTTTGCTAGAAAGTAGTCAACATATTTGTCCTTTGTTCAAGTGAGATGGCTATAACATAAAGTAGTGTGTTAGTAAATAGTAACATCAGCCAAAATAAAATTATAACTTGTTGATAATATATAGACTAAGAACTTTCTTCTATTTCTACTAACTTACCATGAACAAAATATTATTTTTCAAATTGCCCATTCATGTTTTCATTTATCTTCTTGTTTATTATGAAACTCAAGATTCTCTCTAAATAAATTTTGACCCGACTCAATCTGTTCATTGTCTACTTACTTTTAGGCCAGCCGATTTGAACCGACGGTCACCTATTTAATATTTTAATTAATTTTTTCTAATTTTTATTTATTTATCCGTTAGTATACATCATCGCAGTGCAGTTTTAAAGCATCATTCTTAAACAGTTGGGGTAGGCTATTTGATCACAACCACAATTGACTCTGGCCAAAGTTGCAAGCCCAACTAATAAACATTATAGTTTTTGGGCCTTGGAGATTCTTGCATCGCCGGAGTTTTCACATGAGGATATTGTTGATTGATTTGAATAAGACGATGGACATCCTCATGCATCCTACTGTTTCACAAAGATGTTCATATGTTGATTCTAGGTTGCACACCAACGAAGAAGTTACTATGATCATGGGTCTATGGTTAGACATAGTTTTTGGATAACTTTTTGGGATATATCCATGTCGAATCAGTATTGACCATTTGATGGTGCGCCCACAATCTCAGAATTTATTATATGAAAGAATAAGACGGAAAAAATCTCAATCGTTCGATTCAAAGTAGTCAACAATTTCGCACATGAAAAACTTAATAGTGACCAAAGAATTTCTGGTTGCAAATATAGGTACCTGAAGTTGGACTATTATGGCCTATTCAAACCTGATTACCTAAAATAGTTATATAATGTATAAAGTCATCTAAACCTCGTTACCTAAATAGAAATCCGCTCGATTAAGAGCATAGTCACAAAATCGGGGTTCGGTAATAATTCGGCAAAGTTAAAATTCGAAAAAATCTGGCAAAGTTCGGGAAGTTCGGGAATAATTCAAGAAAATAAAAAATTATAAAAATAATATTAAAAATAAATAAAGAAATATATATATAATATAATATAATATTATATTATATTATATTATGATTTAGATATATATTTAAAATTTTTAAATATATTTTTGAATAAAATAATAAATTATTAAACTATTTGGATATGAATACATGATTATCAAATCACTCATAGCCGGCGGCGCGGCGTTACACATGACGTGAGAGAGAGAGAGAGAGAGGGAGAGAGAGATGAGAGAGGAGGAGGTGGCAAGCGTGTCCAGAGGTGGTCAGCCACCTTGAGAATTGAGAGAGATGAGAGAGGTTCACTGGTTCAGCCATCTAGAGTTCAGAGGACAGAGAGGAGGAGGGTTTGAGAGAGGAGAGAGAGAGAGAGAGAGAGAGAGAGAGAGAGAGGAGGGTTTAGCTTTTAGCTTTTTACTTTTTACTTTTAGATATAAATAATAAAATATAAAAATGCGTTTTTAACTTTTAAGCAACCACTAAGTTAACTTAGCGTGTATGCCTGTAAGGAGCCGACTTCGGTGATGTTCGCAAACTTCACAAATAATTCGAAAATTTTGGGAATGTTGGTGATGTTCGCGTTTTTTTCAAAAGTTCGTGAATAATTCATGTTCTATTCGTCTCTCAAAAAAATCGTGAATTATTTGCGAATTATTCAATTATTCAGAGATTTTTGTGACTATGATTAAGAGAAGTGGCGGGACAATTAATCAATTATAACGGATATTTGGATTTAAAGCGTCAAAAAAGAGCAAAACCACATTTTCTTTCGTTGCATTTTTAGGGTTTACAAGATACAGCAAAATGAGGAAGCTGAGATGGCTAATGGACAGTGGATTTTGGGATCTCGACATGTCAACGGCAACTACGATCAAAGGGATCGCTCGGCCGATTTCTGGACATCCCCTTCCTTTGGCTTTATCGAGGGGGATGAAGCTGGGGAAACCCAAATAGCTTGATTTTATGCAACGTTTCATGGCATTCCCTTTGTTTTTCAGATTTACTTTCAAAACCCATTAGGGAAAGGCTTGAGAGTGAAGGTTTGAGTGATTTCATGCACTATTTCTCAGTTCTTTGATTTTTTTTTTTTTGGCACTTAGCGAAAAGAGGATTTTTTAAAAAGTTTTACAGTATTATACTACTTCAAAAACTTTTGTATAATCAGGACTGCACGGATTTTTGGGTTCAAAATTTTGAGTATCCACATATTTCAAACTAGTATTCACGAATTTCAAGGATACTAGAATAGGGTGCATCCTGATTATGCGAAACTTTTTCATTTCTGTATAGTACTGCAAAACTTTATATTCCTAATCCTGTTTTACTAACTATGCCTCGTTTTTTCTTCTTCCTCTTCTTTTTTGAAGTCCTTTTTTTTTTCCCTCCTTTGGTTTTAATCTCTGATTCCATCCTTTTTTTTCCTATTATCAGAGAGGGTTTTATTGGTTTCTTGGAGTTATTTATTTCTAAGAATCTAGTCAAGGGTTTTGTCTGGATTTGTTTATTCTGATCTTAGAAACCAACTTTTCAACTCTTTTTTCGAAAAAGGAAGGGTTTATGGCGATTTAGACGCTCTTTCATCTTTGCTTGAACATGTTTTTTTATGCGTTTATAGCATCGTTTTTTGGTAAAGATCTGATCTTGGGTTCTCTCAATATTTGCTTATGATTGTAGCCAACTTTATAGTTTCTTCTCTAGCTTACATGTTCTTTAGCATCATGGGTTCTTTCTACTGATATTTTATTTTATTTTTATTTTTTTCACCTTTTATAAAATTTCAATGGGTTTTACTCTAAGTTTTTCTTCAATATTATTGTTTTTTTTATACCATAAATTACAAATCGTGTTGCTCATTCGACACAAAAATCATATTTTTTATGCTTAATCAAAATAAATTGTATCAAAATTTGTGTACAACGAAATGATAAGAGAGAGAGGGAGGGAGCCGGAGATATTTATTAGCCTTCTTTTAGGAGAGAGAGTCCTCGACATGGGAGATAGAGAATCACAGTTTGTATGACATATGAGTTACGGGCTAGTTTAGAGTCATTGTTTAATTAGAAGATTTTACAATTAGAATCCAGAGGAGGTGAGATAAGAGTTAGGCACATTTAAGGTATTGAAAATTGAAAGAAACTATTTTTACTTTTATATAGTAGTAAGGAAGAATAATTATGCTGTAGATGGTTTATAATGATGTGGGTTTTTCTTTTAGGTTTATTTTGTTGGTTTGAAATTGAACTGGTCGATCAACACGTTGGTAGGGCTCTCAATGGGCCAGATTAGGGCTATGCTGGGGTTCAACCTGGCCCTAATGTACCCGGGCCAATTTTTTAAATGGGCTACGATGTCTTCACAGCAGCGAATAGTACGTATAAAAGTGCTTCAACTAGTTGCAATTATTCAATTCAACATAAAAATGTTCTTGGTAAATCTTTGGAGCAAACTAACTTGACTGATCTCAAGTCTGGACAACACGTAAGAAACTAGAGCAAAAAGCTCAAAGAAGTTGTTACGGCGAGAGAGCATAGAAATATGTCAACTCCAGAAATTATATTAAAAAATAAATCCGTCACATAACTCCAACATCGCATGGATTGGTCGCTCGAAATTTTTTACTCAAATCCGAATACGACAAATACTCCGATGATTAACATTCGTATGACGGTAGCACAATTATAGATTCATTCGATTATGAGTTTTTCAGATAATAACTTAAGAACGATTGAGAAATTGACTCTTTTGAGAAAAGACAGGAATCATGGCATCTAAAGAACAGTTTTAAAATAAAATAGGAATCAGAGTATGTTCAGAATCAACATGAATCTGAGTTGTCAGGATTCAGAGCTTTTCTGAGAAAAGCCAAAAAACACCCGAACGAGGCCGGCCTTAGATTTTGAAGCATAGCCACCAAATTTTTTACTTCAAAAGTAATAGGTACACAAATTATTTGTAAAATGAAACGTTTTACTCTTGAATTTTTTTAAAAAATGCAATTTATCAAAAAATCAGGAATTCCATAAATAACAATTTTTTTTTTTTGCTATGCTTCATGCCTTTTAATCTTTTTTCTTTTTTTAATTTCTCAATTCTTTTTAATTTTTTTCCAACTTTTTCCTTACCGAACAAATAATGTTGTAACCATAGTACCCCTTTGCCTGGCGTGCCATTTAAAGCTAGACTCACCCTCCTCACATGCAAACAGTAACCACGTGTAATCATTTTATGAGGCCTAAAATTCTGTGAAACCAGCATTACAACCTGGATGAAGCCGGTGAGGTGAATCAATAGCGAACAACACTAGTAAGGGATTGACTGCTACAATCTGACCGTTGAAAATAGTTAGTTTGATCAGAGATCAGACGCCAAATGAATTGGCAGATTTCATCCACAAACACAGCTGTAGCGTAATTTAGACCAATGTACCGACTTTTTGGTAAGAATTTTGACGAATCGAAAACTCCAAAATTGCGCGTGCAATCAGTGACGCTGGCCCTACCTCACCAACCCTGCAAAACGGGTTGGTCGGTTCGCGCCTACGCAATTACCGAGGCCGTCTACACTTTAACTCCGGTGGGTGCGTTGAATCGGAGTATTCAACTATAGAAATTACGTTTGAGCATGATGTGTCCCACATGATTTTAGGTCATTATTTTGGGATCCGTGCCATCCGAAATATAAAACTGGTGGTATAATGTTATACACATGGTGTCAAGATCAATCACATGGACGATTAAGATGAAAGCCGATCTCCATCGTCTTTCAACGCAGTCAATGGGTTTACAGTGGAGGCGCCCTCAATAAAATTTGGGTAAAAGGCGCCAACCGAGCTATCCAACGAAATTATACTATTGCGCATTGTTTTAAAAACAGACTTGATGTTTTTGGGGACCTATGCCGCATGTTACACCATCTAAGTCGCTTGATTGCAAGGTAATAATGTAAAGACTTTTAGTGCCAAAGATTGCCACAAAGCATAATCTCTATCATCTGATTAACAATCAAAGTTTACTATTCAATGATTGACTATTGAATCAGATAATAGAGATGTGTTTGGTGCGTATCTTTGGCATCAATAATCTTTACATCACGGCCTTTCATTTAACGGCTAAGATGGTGTTACATGTAGCTCATGTGTATCAGGTCTTTTTTTAAAAAGCTTAGGTGCAACAATCCAAATCTCGTGTACAAGTAGTCCCTCCCTATAAAATACAAAGGGTACCTCTGGTCATGCCCACCTGTTTACTGAAAGCACCCACGACTCAGATCCCTTGAAAACCTTTGATTGCGTTGGATCAGATGATAGAGGTCATGTTTCGTACCAATCTTTCACACAATAGATCTTGAGATCATGGTGCACCTATTAGATGGTCGATTTTTTATTCCACGTATCACAATTCACCAAAAAAATAGCCCTAAAGTCATGTTTGAGTGTCGTGTGTCATATGACTCAAGGGCCATGTTTTGTGGATCGTTGACACATGAAATAAAAAACTGATCGTTTGATAGGTGCGCCATGATTTCAAGATCTATTGTATAGAAGATCGGGGTGAAACACATCCTCTATCATCTAATCGAACACAATCAATGATTTTTAAGAATTTGGGATGTGAGCGCTTTCCATATAGCTTGGTTTTCATGGTATTTCGGATGGCTTTCAAGGCTAATATCAATCTTCCGTGTAGGTCAACCATCCTGACCGTTCCAACCATTATAGCTTGGTTGGCGACCAATATTCTGTCGGCAGAATATAGATCTAACGGTTAGCTCGTGGTGGGGCGTGCACGCATGCTTCAAATATCTTCCGAGGGAGACATTATTTGCAAACGCTTTTAAGTGATTGGACTGAATTTAAAAGAAAGACTTGCAAGTTTGGCGACTTCTATTATATGAAAATATCATTTAAGCCGCTTGATTGAAAGCCATGATTCAAAGATATCGATTGCAAAAAATTAGAACAGAATATAATTTTCATCATTTAATTAAATGGAGTCAAAGGCTATTATATAATTTAACATTTGACAACAATAAATCATATGACAATTATTGTGTTTTGCTCTAATTTTATGTTCCAAAGATCTATTGATCATGAACTTCAAATCAGACGGCCCATATTACATTTTTATATACCACATGTCCCTAAAATATCAAGTCTTTCTTTAAATTCGGTTTAATCAATTGATAAACGTGTGCAAGTAATGACTCCCATCTTCCCATTATAAAAGAGCACGTGAACCTGACGTCTCCTTCACCCGAATGAAACTAATCAGTGCGTTGGAAAGAAAAGTGGGTGCACATCACTTGTGTGCCTAAAAATGAGGAAACTATAAAACCTAATTTCTATATGAAAATGTGAAACTATTGAATTTTAGGATTGACTGGTGTTAGACTAGTTTTTTCAGTATTAATAAAGGATTGAAAAGAGAAAAGTAGGCATGAAGTCCGTGGATAGTCGATTGAACCATCCGGAATTAAGGGTGTTAGATTTTTGATGAAGTGGTGTTTCTAGCGTTCATTCATTTGATCAGCTTGTCTTTTGCATAAAGAAGGAAATTGATACTATCACAATAGAGACTAAGGCTGCGTTTGACATAGCTTTTAGCTTTTTGTCGGCTCCGTATCAAAATCGTATATACTTGTTTTAGCAAACCAACTCTCTTGCCTTATCAAACTCTTTTTTTTTTTGCCAACTCTCTTCAAAGCCAGATTTATATGCTCTAGCAATTATCATTTTACTCTCTCTGACAAAGAGTGAGCATAGAGCATTAGAGAACTGCTAGAGCATATAAATCTAGCTAGGCATAGAGTTAGCAAAGGAAAAGGGGTAACTATTGGAGCAGGTAGCACATGTTTAATAAAGAGAAAGAGAACCTGATAAAGCAGCAGGGAACTAGCCGAGAGCTATGCAAACACAGTCTAAGGCTATGTTTGGCAATGCTCCCACGCATACTCTGTGCCCACGTGGAGCACGTTCAGTAATCGCTAGGAGCGAAGCGGGAGCAAGTAGCCGGTTCGTCTCATGTCAAAACACAACCTGAGAAATATCAACTCACTGCGATTTTCAGAAACCCACTTATATAACTGATGACATTTACTCTCCTCACCGAGGCCGTGAGATTATTAAGCTTATGAGTAGCCTTTTTTAGCCAACAAATTCTGTCCAAATATGGCTTTCAAGATTTTCTGGGGCTTTGGTTTTGGCAGAAGTCAACTTTCGATAGGATTGGGAAAATGCTCTTTGAAAGCTTAATTGCATAAGGACAATGTTATATGGCGGACATGTTTTGTGGAGACAAAGTACAAGCAGCTGACATGCCGAGAGGCAATTGGCTGCAAGTGTAGTAAGAAAGGCTCAAGCAATGCAAGTCGGGGCAGCCAATCACATCACGCCACATCATCTGTCTGCACTTTACCTACACAAAATTTGCTTGTTGTTTGCAATTTTTCATAACATAATAATGTTGGTGACGTCTCTCATTATGTCGCTACTAAATAGTTTTCTTAATTAGTGGTATTATTGTAGAGTGAATTTTTGTTCATAAAATAATTTTGAAATCGAATTGGTATGGGGTCGCTAGTTTCTATAAAAAAAAAAAAAAAAAAAATTGAAAACGAATTAGTAAGGGGTTACAAATTTTTCTTATATCAAAAATAAAAATGATTCACTAGATTATGACTAGTGGCGGAGCCAAGGAGCCAGGATTTTTCTTATGGGGATCCCTTATAGTCATAAGATAGTAATAATTTTGTCACTTACTTTGAAGTTTTATCAAACCGCAATCGCGAAATAGAAAATAATAATAATAATTAAGACCCTAGCCTAATGATAGCATAAATATAAGACCCTACTCATATGAGTGTAAAAAATTAATAATTAGGCAATAAATAAGTCTCATAGAGCACATAAAAAGCAAATTTATAAAAATTAGGACTTTAGGGTATAAAAAACATTATAGATTAGCGCTTATATATATATATATATAGGGAGCCGGTTAGGTCCTCCATTGGAGGACGGTCACGGTCCTCCAAGATCCACGTGGAGCACAAGTGGACGGTATAGATCAATATTAAAAAAAAAAAAATTGAAAAAAACTTTTTAAACCCACAAATCAAAGTTTGACGGGTTTCATTGGTTCACATTTCACGGTTTAAAAAACAGACGGTGGAGATGAGTTTTCAAAGATGATCTAAGCAATGCACCCGAGCTCCACGTGGCATCGAAACAATATTTTGGGTGCCACGTGGAGCTCCACGTGGAAGCTTGGAGGATGGTGACCGTCCTCCCATGGAGGACGGAGGCCTTTTCCATAAATAAATAAATAAATAAATAAATATATATATATATATATATATATATATATATATATATATATATATAAGATCGACTCTCGTGATCATCATTTAAACAGTAAAATAGTATTTAAATGATCATATACCATTATGGTTTAGGATGGGGGTAATCTACACCGTCAAAGTGATAGATCATAGATTGAAAAGCAATGTGCCAAAAAATTACATTTTTGAAAGTTCACTATAAAAATAAGGTGTTTCAGCGGTAATCAAAACTGTCGCTATTAACAAAAAAACTACTGTTATTAGTCCTATCGCTACTGAAACAACACTCTTTTTTCTTAATAGCAGCAGTTTTGGCTGCCTCTAATAGTCTTATTTTTTGTAGTGGTTATTAACCATCTAATCTGTACACTACTAACCGTTGTACTTATCGCTTTAATGGTTGATATTAAAATT
This sequence comes from Chloranthus sessilifolius, assembly GCA_021018995.1. Lineage (NCBI taxonomy): Eukaryota > Viridiplantae > Streptophyta > Magnoliopsida > Chloranthales > Chloranthaceae > Chloranthus > Chloranthus sessilifolius. The sequence goes on from CM037589.1 coordinate 22,416,099, forward strand.
CGTCGATCGAATTATTTACATCTACTTATGTGAATAATTCTTTAGCAAAAATATTTTTGAGTAATGAATTGCCACCTAGACAAATTAGATTGATGATAAATGTGTGCCACATGTCATAATAGTAAAGAACACTTCAATGGTGTGAGACAAAAACTTTTAATTTAATGGTGGAAGATTGTTTAAACACTATTTGGTGTACTAATGTCTGTCAGGAGTCATTATCCCTAAAAATAATTATCCTATGAGTAATAAATTAGGGCTTTTATTTTTATTAAAAAAATAATTATTATAATATACCTTTGACTTCAGCAAAAAATGGATGACAATCTGAGCTTTCGACGTTGGTGGCCAAAGAGTGAATGAGATATGAGAAAGAAAGAGATGGGCTAAGAGTAAGAGTATAAAATTTGTCAGAGAAAGAAAGAAAGAAGAGAGAGACAGAGAGAGAAGACATAGAGACTACTGGGAGTTGGGGAGAGAGAGTGAGACTGTTGTGTGTGTGTGTGAGAGAGAGAGAGAGATATGGAGAGAAAGAGAGCCAGAGACTGGGTGGCTGGACTTGGGGAACCGAGAGAGAAACGGAGAGAGAAAGCTAGAGATTGCTGGCCGACTGGGTTTGAGAACCGAGAAAGCGAGAGAGAATTTGAGAGTCTCGAGAATTAAGGAATCCCGAGAATTTGGGAGTCTTGTTATCATGTGGACAAAAAGGTTGGTCTTTAAGGTATCTTAAGAAGTTTTGGGATTTGAGGGGTCCTTGTTAGTAGATCTTGCAGCTAAAAAGATGCACTTTAAAAGACTTAAAAAAAAACTAGCAATGGGGGATCCTTGACCCCCCATTGGACAACGTGGCTCTGCCACTGATTATGACCATGTGTTATTATTTTTCATTAAGTGTATGGATTGACTGGAAGACCATGATGGTGATAAGATATGTAGTATTAAAGATTGCGTTGAAAAATTATTTCTCTTATGGTTGATTAATCAAACACTTTTATAATAAAACCACATATCTCTATGATAGTCAACAAATCTTGTTTATATGAAAAATGTCTGTTTTGCCATCAGGTCAACTATTATATATACCAATTGAGAGGTAGCGCTTAGTTGGTATACTCCCTCTTTTATGGGGCATGAGGTCGTCGGTTTTACACTCCACATGTGCTACCACCCTTATATTAATAATGTGAGATTTATTCCCTATATGTCACTCAATGTGAGTGTTTTATTATGTGAGATTTATTCTCCAAGTGTTGTTAGTGTCATAACTCTCTATGATCTTTTTTTTTTATAGGATAACTCTCTATAATATGTAAGGCTCATCCAGGCATAGTCACAAAAACCTCCCTATAATTGAATAATTCGCGAATAATTCATGGTTTTTTGAGAGATGAACAGAACACGAATTTTTCAAAAAATCGCGAACATCACCAAAGTTCGCAAAATTTTCAAATTATTCGCGAAGTTTGCGAACATTACCGAAGTCGGCTCCATACAGGCTTACACGCTAAGTACCTTAATGGTAGTTTAAAAGTTAAAAGCACATTTTTATATTTTATTATTTATATCTAAAAGTAAAAAGTAAAAAGCTAAAAGTTAAACCTTCATCTCTCTCTCTCTCTCTCTCTCTCTCTCTCTCTCTCTATCAAACCCTCCTCACCTCCGTCCTCTCGACTCTGGACGACTGAACCAGTGAACCTCTCTCATCTCTCTCTATTATCAAGTTGGCAGACCGACTACCGATCACATCTGGACACGCTGGCCACCTCCTCCTCTCTCATCTCTCTTCTCTCATTCTCTCTTACGTCACGCGTAAAGCCGCGCCGGTTATGAGTGGTTTGATAATCATGCATTCATATTCAAATAATTTAATAATTTATTATTTTACTCATATATATTAAAATTTTTTAAACATATATCTAAATCATCAAATTATATTATATTATATTATATATATATATATACATATATATAATTATATTTTTATAATTTTTTAATTTTCTAAATTGTTTCCGAATTTCGTCAGATTTTTTTCGATTTTAACTTTACCGAACCCCAATTTTATGATTATGCATCTAGGTTGTCTATGTCATATAACATTATAAAAAAAAGGGGTCAACTATTATGTATAAATTAGATTGATGATAAATGTGTGCCACATGTCATAATAGTAAAGAACACTTCAATGGTGTGAGACAAAATTTTTTAATTTAATGGTGGAAGATTGTTTAAACACTATTTGGTGTACTAATGTTTGTCAGGAGTCATTATCCCTAAAAATAATTATCCTATGAGTAATAAATTAGGGCTTTTATTTTTATTAAAAAAATAATTATTATAATATACCTTTGACTTCAGCAAAAAATGGACGACAATTTGAGCTCTCGACGTTGGTGGCCGAAGAGTGAATGAGATATGAGAAAGAAAGAGATGGGCTAAGAGTAAGAGCGTATGATTTGTCAGAGAAAGAAAGAAAGAAGAGAGAGAGAGAGACTGTTGTGTGTGTGTGTGTGTGTGTGAGAGAGAGAGAGAGAGAGAGAGAGAGAAGACATAGAGACTATTGGGAGTTGAGGAGAGAGAGAGATGGAGAGAAAGAGCTTGAGACTGGGTGGCTGGACTTGGGGAATCGAGAGAGAAACAGAGAGAGAAAGCTAGAGATTGCTGGCCGACTAGGTTTGAGAACCGAGAAAGCGAGAGAGAATTTGAGAGTCTCGAGAATTAAGGAATCCCGAGAATTTGGGAGTCTTGTTATCATGTGGACAAAAAGGTTGGTCTTTAAGGCATCTTAAGAAGTTTTGGGATTTGAGGGGTCCTTGTTAGCAGATCTTGCAACTAAAAAGATGTACTTAAAAAAAAAATTAGCAATGGGGGATCCCTGGACCCCCCATTGGACAACGTGGCTTCGCCACTAATTATGACCATGTGTTATTATTTTTCATTAAGTGTATGGATTGACTGGAAGACCATGATGGTGATAAGATATGTAGTGTTAAAGATTGCATTGAAAAATTATTTCTCTTATGGTTGATTAATCAAACACTTTTATAATAAAACCACGTATCTCTATGATAGTCAACAAATCTTGTTTATATGAAAAATGTGTGTTTTGCCATCAGGTCAACTATTATATATACCAATTGAGAGGTAGCGCTCAGTTGGTATACTCCCTCTTTTGTGGGGCATGAGGTCGTCGGTTTTACACTCCACATGTGCTACCTCCCATATATTAATAATGTGAGATTTGTTGGGTGAGATTTATTCCCTATATGTCACTCAATGTGAGTGTTTTATTCTGTGAGATTTATTCTCCAAGTGTTGTTAGTGTCATAACTCTCTATGATCTTTTTTTTTTAGAGGATAACTCTCTATAATATGTAAGGCTCATCCAGGCATAGTCACAAAAACCTCCGTATAATTGAATAATTCATGGTTTTTTGAGAGATGAGCAGAATACGAATTTTTGAAAAAATCGTGAATATCACCAAAGTTCGCGAATTTTTCAAATTATTCGCGAAGTTTACGAACATTATGAAAGTCGGCTCCATATAGGCTTACACGCTAAGTTACCTTAATGGTAGTTTAAAAGTTAAAAGCACATTTTTATATTTTATTATTTATATCTAAAAGTAAAAAGTAAAAAGCTAAAGTTAAACCCTCATCTCTCTCTCTCTCTTTATCAAACCCTCCTCTCCTCCGTCCTCTCGACTTTGGACGACTGAACCAGTGAACCTCTCTCATCTCTCTCTATTATCAAGTTGGCAGACCTACTACCGATCACCTCTGGACACGTTGGCCACCTCCTCCTCTCTCATCTCTCTTCTCTCATTCTCTCTTACGTCACGCGTAATGCCGCGTCGGCTATGAGTGGTTTGATAACCATGTATTCATATTCAAATAATTTAATAATTTATTATTTTACTCAAATAGATATTAAAAAATTTTAAATATATATCTAAACCATCAAATTATATATATATATAATTTTTTATTTTTCTGAATTGTTCCCGAATTTTGTCGGATTTTTTTCGATTTTAACTTTGCCGAATTATTACCGAACCCCAATTTTATGATTATACATCCAGGTTGTCTATGTCATATAATATTATAAAAAAAAGGGGTCAACTATTATATATAATTTTTTTTTGTAAATCTTTGACATTTTGAGCTAAGCATTGAAGTCTTCAAATCATTACACACTGGATCAAAAATAAGACCACATAATATTTTATATATATATATATATAGTGTGCTCTATAACTTTTATTTTATTTGTTTTTGCTTAGTAGAGCCAACTAATATAATCCCGTGACCCATTTACTTACCAAGAGAAAAAGTAGTTATCTTGCACATATTTTTTTTTTAGTTTTAAGCCCTAATGTCTAGATGTTTAGGGTTAAAATTGTATATTTGTTCCTTAAAAATTTTAAAATAAAAATAAAAATTGAATACTTGTTTAAGGAATGCATTAAAAAGTTGGACTCGGTCGAATTGAAGCTCACAATGGTGATGTTTTTTCGATGTTATATTTAAACCCCATCAAATCTTTTACATACGGTCAAGTGACACGCTTTTATGAAAAATAGTGCTACATATATACGATCAGTGAAAAAATCATCCGAACCTGAATCGGGAGGGAATTTGAGCGATGGCACTACTGATTGTATCATTTATTTACACTTAATATAAAATGTTCAATAGGTGCACTAAGTATGGATCTGTATACAACAAATAGCCATAAGCACAAAAGGCCATATGGCCTTCTCAATTCTACGGGGTTGATCAGTGGTCTCAAGATCCATTTTCAGATTCCTTGTAGATTCGTTGTATACCGAATGGCATGATCCATATTCAGATTTCTTGTAGATTCGTTGTATACCGAATGGCATGCATTGGATACATATATATATATATATATATATATATATATATATATATATATATATATATATATATATGATGGAGTACCTTTATTTTTAATCAAGGATCAAAATTTCGGTTGAAATGACCGAAATTTCGGTCTAAATTATTTGTTTCGGTCCTCACTGAAATGATAATTTTGACTGAAATTTCGGTCATATTTTGTATGAGACTCAAATTTTTGATCGAAATTTTGGCTAAATTATTAATTTTCGGTCAAAATTTTGCCTGATATTTTGATGCTTATTTTCAACCAAATTTTTTCCTCAATCTTAGGTTGTAACTTGTAAATGAAGGTGCCCAAGAGGGGTTTTGGACATTTGGTCAACTGGGACCGGTTGAACCAATGTCATTCGGTATACAACGAATCTACAAGGAATCTGAATATCGATGAATATAAAAGGAATCTGGATATCGACGTTGAAAGCACTTTCACATCAACCCCTTAAGCGCCCACATCCCAGTCCCCTTGAACACTATTAGATGAGGTTGATTGTTTTTACTCCGATCATCTACAAAAGGGATCTTAAAATCATGTAGCACATATCAGACGGTCAGTTTGTGATTCCATATGTCCAAAGTCTCCAAAAAATGGCCCTAAAGTATGATGTGTGCTAAATGATTGAAGAGTCATTTTTTGGGTATCGGTGATACAGGAAATCAAAAATTGACCGTCAGATTGATGCACCATGAAGCCAAGATCTATTTTGTGGAAGATCTTTGTTAGAAAATATCTCTATCATCTGATTCAAAGAAATAACATTTTTTCAGAGGTTTGGGACAACGTAGGTGCTTTCAGAGAAAGCGTGGGCGTGAACAAAGAGGTATTGACATGTGTACTACATCAAAGAAAAACTTGAGCATTTGATAATAAGCTCATGGTCTCAAGATTCATTATATGAAAAATTATGGTGAGACCAAGGATCAAAATTTCGAGTTACATTTCGGTTTCAAAGGGGAACGAAATCGAAATTTCGGCCGATAATTTCAATACCATACAAAAAATGACCTAAATTTTGGTCATATATTATCGTTTTGGTGGGGGCCGAAATTTTGGTCATTTCGGTTGAAATTTTCATCCTTGGGTGAGACCATGAGCTTATAAATTACGCGTGGGCGCTTTCAGAGACATGTTCCGTTCACTTACAGTGTTTTCCATCTTTCGCCTGCAACTGACACTGAGAGCACATTTTGCACCAGCCGATCACGAACGATGATTGTGTTCACGTTGTTAGATAGACCCATATGGCACTACCACTCTTTCAACCATCAATCTAGATCATATAGCAAAATCAAACATCTGTTTTTATTAAGCAAATGAATGTTTAGAATCCTTCAATTATTTTACGTGTGTATGACAGAGGTGATTCAAACACCTTTCTTGGCGTTTCAGAGTTGCATACAATATAAACTACTCCTCTCCACCATGGGTCAAAATATCGTCCGAGACCGGTACATATTGAACGATACATATCGGCTTTGGACCTTACCGATACCGTACATTCAAGCTACCGTATCAGGGACTCCCATATAAAAACCTAAAATTTCGGACGATACATTAGAATATATCGTCCGAAGCCGATACGTATCTTCCGATACATATAAGTTTTGGGGCTGGACCCAGTGTCATTTTTCTGAGATTTTAACCCGTATCTTATTTGGCAGAACCGCTGTTTGGCAATCCTGGGACCCACAAATTAGAGAATTTTTTCAATTATACTTCACATCGTTATCTTGTAATTGTAAATTGTTAATACTTATGGAATATATAATACACTTATATTTCATAATCTAAAAGTATTAAATAAATTAATATATAATTGGTTTGATCTCTTCCACCGACCGAATTAGGAAGGGCATATATGCTAAATTATTCACAGAATGGATATAGAGGCCATGAGTATCCCATCACAGACTTAATTTTTTGTTGTACTGTGACACACATCTTATAAGTTTGACCAAAAAATTGTCTAGCGCACATCACGCTTAAACTCAATTTTTGAGATGTTTTGCTAAATGAAATCAAAAAATAATCGTATGTTGATATGACTCTCAAGTTTCATTATGTGGGAGATTGGTATCATGATTTTAAAATCTATTTTATAAAGGATTAGAATGAAAAATGTCCCCAACATCTTATTTAATGCAGGCAAACGTCATGCTATGTTGAATTTATATGATAGCCATTAATTTTTGAGGTGTTTGGGGGCTTTGAATCAAACAATTAAGATCGTTTTTGCTCCCAATCTTTTATGCTAAAAAATCTCACTAATCTATGGTACACATGTTTATTCTACATGGCATATATATGGAATATATACATTCAAGTAACCCAAGTGCCAGGTCACTTGGTGCTTGCCTAATATTCAAGGATCAAAATATCGGTTTCGAGCATGACCGAAATCGAAAATACGAACCGAAATTTCCCTCCATACATATTTTGAACGATATTTTGGTTCAAATTTTCGTTTCGGTGAGGACCGAAACCAATACATTTCGAAACATGTTAATAATAACTCATATCTTATCTTATCCCCTTTAAAATAAAATCCTGCTTCTCACCCCTCCCCTCAGGAACTTGGTAGGTGGTAATATAGCTATCCTTTATAAATTTTTAATGATTTATCATTATTTTTATAATGAGTTAAACTTGTAGACGAGATTTGTACCATAGCACATGATAAAAAAGAATGACTTTGTTAGTTTGGGAATCAGTGTCACGTGAAACATCATCTAAGCCGTCTAATTTTGGTACTATGATGTAAAGATCTTTAAAGCCCAAGATTGGCACGAAACACAATTTCTATCATATGATTTGTTAGAGTCAATTATTGAATTATATGATAGCCTTTGATTGTAATTAATCAGATGAAAGAGATTGCAGCTCTTGCCAATCTTTGGCTTCAAAGATCTTTATATCATGGTTTTCAAATCAGATGGTTTAGATGGTGTTTCATGTAGCACATATTTTCAAAATAACAAAGTCTTTCTTTTTTATTCCAATCTTCCTCACAATAGATCTTAAGATCATGGAGCGCTTATCAAACAATCAGATATTGTTTCCACATGTCACACATCCCCAAAAGTGACTTAGATCATGGGTAAAAGAGTTGAACTTCACTTTTATGGACGTGTGGCCTGTGGAATCAACATCGAACTATCCGATAGGCGCGCTATGATCTTATAAGATCTACCTTGAGGAAGATTAGAACAAAAGAAATCTCCATCATTTGATTACTTTTGTTTCTATTTTAATATATTAAAAATATATAACAAGTAGAGAGAGAAAGATATTTAATAATATTTTATTAAGCCAATGGGGTTTAGGGTTTAGGGTTTGCTCAAAATAGTGATATTAATAGCGAGTGAATCCCATAAGGAATCTGCTGGATCATATGTTTTGCTCAAAATAGTGATATTAGAGACTCTTAAGGTTTAGCTCCATTTTCATAATCTAATTTATGGAATCCGAACTTGGTTGCTATGGCTCCACGTACAACCTGAAACATGGACATTTTCCGGACAGATGACGTGCATCTGTGCCGCTATTAATACCGAATAAATTAATTATAACAGACACTTACAGGAGCCAACACGCAGCCCACTTAGATGACGTACTTTGGGGATTTGATTGCCAGCTTCTTTCTTAAGTAACGGTTAAACCACCGTTTCCTGTGAATTGTGACTTTGTGAGCAGTACCACTACGACACGCATCTCCAAACTCTCTGTTCTTCTTTCACTGAAACAAGCAAAGAAGAAAGCGAAAGCAATAGCAAAAGCAAGAGAAATATCGACGACGCGCTCAACCTAACCTTTTCTTTGCATCTTCTTCTTCTTTCCAAAAATAGCTGTAGCACTTCCGTATTTCATCTCTTCTCCTTCTCTTTCTACACCAATTCTTCTTCTTCTACAACCATGACTTTTGCTGCTTTATTTGTTCTCCCCACGCAAGTATGCCCATCTTCTTCCAGATTAAAGAGCTCACTCTTGCTCTATCAAAATAAACCCAAGAGGCGAAACCGTTCGATTGTCCCGGTATTCTTTATGTTTTTTTTAAAATATTTTTTTCCTTTCAAGTTGCTTTGTTGAAAGAAACAGAGATTTTTTGGGGGATTTTAAACTTCTGGTAAAGTTATTAGTTAGTTTATGTTATTTGTTTCATTGGTTTTTTTTTTTTTTTTTTTTTCGTTTTTTCAGGTTGCTAGGCTATTTGGGCCTGCGATATTCGAAGCGTCGAAGTTGAAGGTTCTGTTTTTAGGCGTGGATAAAGAGAAACACCCTGGTAATCTTCCAAGAACTTACACACTTACCCACAGCGATATCACTTCAAAGCTTACTCTTGCCATCTCTCATACCATAAACAGAGCTCAGGTACTATATTCAATCATACATAGATCATAATCTAATTTGAATGGTATCTGTAAAAGTGGCTTCAGGATATAATATTTTTATGTTACTTTTGTCCCTAAATGAATTAAAGGACGTTCTATTAGTTCTTTATTCAAAAACAAGTTTTGTTGCAGTTACAGGGGTGGTATAACAGATTACAGAGAGATGAAGTGGTTGCTGAATGGAAGAAGGTCCAAGGCAAGATGTCCCTCCACGTCCACTGCCACATAAGTGGAGGCCATCTCTTCTTAGATTTCATAGCCAAGCTCAGACACTACATCTTCTCCAAGGAGCTCCCTTTGGTATAGATTCTTACAATAAACAACACCCATCTTTTCTATTTGGGTTTAATTAGATTCTCATAATAAATATAAACAGGTATTGAAGGCCTTTGTTCATGGAGATGGTAATCTATTCAACACCTACCCAGAGTTGGAGGAGGCTCTGGTATGGGTTTACTTCCATTCTAGTCTGGAAGAGTTCAACAGAGTGGAATGTTGGGGACCGCTCAAAGATGCAGCAGAAGGTGCAACTGAGGTGCGCAAGCAGTTCTTTTCATCTTCTTCGGAGTCTACGGTGGAGGGTTCAAAGGAGTGGGTGATGCCACTGCGCTGCCGAATTGACTGCACATGTTGCTTCCCTCCAAGGAGTTTGATTCCATTGTCTCATGATCTTAAAGAATGAAGACCCGACCCACAGATTAATCATAGTCGTGATTGCATATATATATATATATATTGTTTTTTTTTTCCTATTTTGGGAGAATTGATGAATGAATCGAGAGATGTTGGCTAAAACTTGTAAAATGTGTAAATAAAATTATATATCTTGGGCTTGTCAATTGTCTTTGATCTTCCATTTTACTCTCTCTCTCTCTCTCTCTCTCTCTCTCTCTCTCTCTCTCTGCCTTCAGAGAGACCGTAAAGCATCGATCAAAATTCGCCAATGGATAGAAAACGTAATTCGAGGCCACTGAGGTCCGATGCGGTCAATCTTCAAATGAATTCAATGGTTAGGGAAGTTTCGTCAGTTTAAAACACGCAACCTCCTTTTATTTTTGGGCTTCCTACACTAATGCTGAATACCTTTTAATAGAATGATGAGATTAATTTTGGTTCCAATATTTCACTCAATTTGATCAAATATCATCATACGTCAGTATTTAATTTCATATGAGACACACCCCACAAAAGAGTGACTCAAAAATCACTTGGCATACATAATACTCACATGTTACTGTTTTATGAAATAAAAAACTCACAGTTTGATGATATTGTCATTATCTCAATTGATTGATTGGAATTAAAAATAATCTTCATCATCCGATTCAAAGTCTTCCTAGGATATGTGCTTGAGATTAGTTACATTCCTGATTTTTCTGAGAATAAAATTTAGGCTGTGTTTGGATTAGCTCTTATAAGAGCAGAAGCAGCTCTTTACCTGCTCTCTGTCAGAACAGATTTTATCTGCTCCGGGATAAAGCATGCATAAAATAGTTTTATCACTTAAAACAGCTCCCCGCCAGAATAAATGAGGTGAGGAGTCGTATTACCAAATGTAAAAGTAGTTTTCCGTAAGAGCCAAAAAGTGAAAGAGCTGCTCTTTGCCCCAAAAGAGCTAACCCAAACGCAGCCTTAGACTCCTGTGCTTTTGAGTTTTTACTTTCTTTGCTTTGAAGAAATTTTGCCTTTAGTTTTATGAGCTTAGAATATGAGCATTTTAATGTTTACCAAGAGATTTGCAGTTTACCAAGAGATTTGTCTTATAAAGAATTCATATTTTGTTACATAAGTCTCATTTGGGTGATTTTAAATTCTGAGCTTATTCAAATTCCTAGCTTTTCTGAAATGTGTGCTTAAGTTTAGTTATATTCTTGATTTTTCTGAGTTTATTTTCAAAAAAAATCTAGATTCTTGTGTTTTTGAGGTTTTACTTTCTTTACTTGGAGGAAATTTTGCCTTTAGCTTTGTGAGCTTAGAATTGAGTATTTTTTTAATGATTACTTGAAAATTATTCTGTCACTTCACTCACGAAACATAATTTTTCAATAAAACTCTCAAACACCAGAAATGTTTGAAACGTTCTCCTAAGCACCACTTTCTAGTCAAAATCTAGGATTGCAAGCCTTTCCACACTCTCAAACGAGCTCTTAGCAGTTCGATATTGGACACACTTTAGGTCATCAACTCAAATGTCTAAGCGGAAGGTCAAAATTTGTCCTTATCTCATCAACTTCTATCCATCTGATATGATACTTTTATTACTTTATTACTCTGCTAAAATTTTGCTCTTATCTCACAAGTTTCTAACCATCTGACCGACACTTTTGTTACTCAAGTGTGCATTGTTTTTATTATTATTATTTAATTTTTTATCAGAGAGGGTTTAAACTATTACATAATTACTTGACAGGGTTCCAACCATCGCTAATTACCTAGCAGGGTCCGAGACCCTGAGTCCAAGCGATCTGGTATGAGATTGCAATCGTTCGGCTTTTTATGCAATCACAACTTGTACGAGACCGATTGGTTGCGGTCTCAAATGAGCCCAATTGGTTGCAGTCTCGTGTAGGACTGATCTATCACGAACACAATTAATGCGCACGTGCCCTTAATTAAGGGAAATTTATCGGATCAACCCTGTTAGATACACCTTTTCCGTCAAAGGCCTTATATATTCACTTTTAGCCAAACCGACCAGCTTTTAGTCAAGCTATTTTCAGATAGCACAAAAAGTCTGAAATACCCCTTCTTACACTTTTTTTTGTTTTACATGATTTAAAATTTTAAATATGTGTACTTTTCTATATTTACGCGGTATGAAACGGGATCTATACCATCTGATTTGAAGGCCGCAATATAAAATCGATGGCGCCAAAGATAGACACGAAAAAAAGGCGATATCGCCTCTTAAATTTTTTTTGTAAAAAAAATAATCGATGACGACTCTTAAAACAGTCGATGGCGACTCTTAATAAGTCGTTAACGATTGTTTTAAGAGTCGCCATCGACTGTTTAGATAGTCGGTACCGACTGTGAATTTTTTTTTTTGTTTTTTATAAATTCGACTATCAACACAGTCGCCATCGATTGTAGATAGTCGGAATTTTTTTTTTTATTATTTTATTTTACAGTCGATGACGACTGTTTTCACAGTTGGTACCGACTGTCTAAACAGTCAATGGCGACTCTTAAAACAATCAGTACCGACTGTGTTAAGAGTCGTCATCGATTGTTTTAAGAATCGCCATCAATTGTTTATAATTTTATTTTTTATTTTTAATTTTATTTTAAAGAGGCGATATTACCTTTTTTTCATGACTATCTATGACGCCATCAGTTTTATATTGTGGCCTTCAAATCATACGGCATAGATACTTTTTCATATCACATAGATATAGAAAAGTACAAATATTTAAAATTTTAAACTAAATAGAACAAAAAAAAGTGTAAGGGGTGTTTCGGACTTTTTGTTCTAGCGGAAGGTAAAAATATAGGGTATCTAACGAAAAAGGTCTATCTAATAGGGTTGATCCCATAAATTTCCCCTTAATTAAACTTCATTTCTGTCATTAAAAGTACAATTTCTCTGCAGGGCTTTGCTTTTCGCCCTATAAGGTGAAAACGGGAAAGTTCCGAACCGTATTGGCTAATATTAGTTAAAAATGTGACGTTGTATAGATGTCTATGTGAAGACTCTAGTAGGCTCGTGGTCACTCAAGAAATCATTAAACAATTACCATCATAAGGATATATTCTAGAATAAAGTTGTTTATGTTGTATGATGCTATGAAAAAAAAATGTTAAAAGGGATAGCTCCCACGTGCAAGCTTTATTTTTCTTCATGCACACCATTTTTTCTAGTTGCACATCAGTTAATAATAATATTTTTTACCTTATTGCTAATTAAGATACAGACTTTTTCTATCATCACGCCATTCTATTTTCTTTTTTAATAGAGCAGGAACAAAAGAGTGTTGTGCGAGTAGCAGCCGTGGATCAAAATATCATCCGATACCGATACGTATCTTTTTTAATAGCGCAGGAACAAAAGGGTGTTGTGCGAGTAGCAGTCATGGATCAAAATATCGTCCGATACCGATATGCATCCAAAAGATGATACATATCGGTATCGAATGTGAACGATACAGTACATTAAATGTACCATATTGTTAAAATATATTCAATGTATCGTTTGATGCGTACCGGTACCGATACGTATCGTCCGATACGTACCGTTTTTTGACCGAACGATACGTACCGATTTTCTGACATTTTGATCAATGGTAGCAGCACTCCTCCACGCCAATAAAAATGTCCCGAGTGCAGCTGCTGGGACTTGGGTAGGTTACGAAATTAATAAAAAGTCAAATTTGTAGGTATGCTTGCTAGTTAGGGTACCTCTTTTCGCGCCCACGCTTTCTTTGAAAGCGCCCAAGTCCCAGACCCCTTCAAAATTGTTGATTGCTTCAGAGCAGATGATGGAGATTGTGTTCCAGCTTGATCTTCCACAAACTGGATCTTGGTATCATGGTGCACCTATCTAATGTCAATTTTTTATTCCATGTGTCCCAAATCTTAAAAAAATGGCCCTAAAATCATGTTTGAGAGTGATGTGTCTTATATGATTGAAGAGCCATTTTTTGGGAATCTATGGCAGATCGAATAAAAAAATGACAGTCAAATAGCTGCGCCATGCATGATCTCAAGATCCATTGAGTAGAAGATTGGGGTCAAACAACATCTCCAAATGCATCTGATACGAAGCAATCAACGATTTTTATGGGGTCTAGAGCATAGCCTCTTTCAGAGAACGTGCGAGCGCGAACAGAGGTACCCTAATGCCAACTATCTTTTGAATATGAGAGCTACAACTTGCACAAGAGATTTATATCGTGGCACATAATTTAAAAATAAAAACTTTGTACTTCAAGATCTGTGTCATGTGAAACACTATTTAAGCCATTTAATTTGAAGCCATGATGTAAAGATCTTCAGTGTCAAAGAATGGCACGAAACACAATTTTGATTAGATAATAGAAATTGTGTTTCGTGCCAAAATGTTGAATCAGATGGTCGAGATCGTGTTTTATGCTAATCTTTGGTACCGAAGCTCTATACATCATGGCCCTCAAATCAAATGGCTTAGATGATTTTCCACCTGAAAAAAATCTCAAAAACATCTATTCTTTCTTTAAAATTACAATATGCCATGGTACAAATCACGTGCCCAAGTTGTGAATCCCTTTTAATATATGGTCTTTGTCAGTTTGAGTGCGCGCTTATTATCTATTAAGTGACCCACCTGGTCACTCTACCGTCGCAGCTCCTGTAGACGGTACAAATCTCGTGTACAATTTGTAGCTCCCTTTTAATATATGTCTTTGTCAGTTTGAGGTTTTGAGTGAGCGATATGAACAATGGGAAATCATAACGAGTTGACCTCAAACAGCAGGCCAAGAATGGATTGTGCTTTCATGACACGATACAAGTTGATGGCTTAACATGTATTGCTGGGATCCATTGCGCTTGCATCGTACTACATAAGGGGGTCGATGAATGATTTGTTGTTTGCGGTCGATGAATGATTTGTTATTCAGTTATGATCCGATAGATGACTTGAAAGAAAACCGAAGCTGTAATTAAAGTTTTCAAACTTATTTAGTATTGTCGTTGATCCAAAATCAAATTAAGTGATACCTTTAGTTTGGATAACCCCTCCCAATGGCATATCAGTTTCAGACAAAGACTTACCGATGTTGAAATAGCTGAGTACTCTGTGTTATAGAGCATCATGGATAATGCAAAGTTAGACCCGAATGGCAACGATCTCAGAGTTTGGAATTAAGACAACCAAAGAAGCTTTTCAGTTAAATCCGCTTTCAAATCTTTACAACAACATCACCAAATCATGGATTGGGCCATCATTTGGGATTACTATATTCCGACCAACATAAGTTTCTTCTTGTGGACAGCATACTGGAACAAACTTCCTATCTCCAATCCCATTAGAAGAGGCATGCAAATTGATAACAATTGTTTCTTTTGTGGACACGAGGAAGAAGACATCGACCACCTTCTCCTAATCTGTGAGAAAATTTGGCCTATATGGGGTCTTCTTTAAAGCCCTCGGTATTTCATCTTGCATTCACAAGAATATTGTTATATTTCTTTCAAGCTAGGATTAATGCAATGCTACAGGTATTAAGAAATGGATATGAAACCATCTCCATATTTATGCTCTTTGGCACATTTGGATGTCGCGGAACAAAATCAAATGGAACAACTCTTTGTTCAATGCTACGAGGATCATTCAAGATAGTATATATTATCACCGTTTGCAATTGGGCGATTGCGGATGGTAAAAGCGACTCTTCTCTATTTAACGTTAGAAGCTTCGAAGCGGAATATCTGTTATCTATTTTTCATTCCTTGTACAAGGGTCTCTTGATTGTAGGGGTGTTGGGCTTTTGTTTCTCTAATTGTTGAAGGTATTTTTCCAGATACTCCGGTTTCCTCCAAGTGTAGGTTTTTCCCATTTCTCTTGGGTTTTCTATGCCACCTAAGTATCTAATCTAATGCCTCAGAGGATCCGAGTAATAAAACAAAATTATTTTATATATATATATATATACTATTAAGTGACACAAGGACTCCACCAACGTTGTTGAAGGTATGTTTGTTCATGAGTGTTGTGTTGACCAGGGACACATGCACAGATTAAGAGCTTGGGGATCCGTATGCATCCCAAAGGCTATGTGGTGTACCGCATCCCTGTCGCGATCACCACTGGTAACTAGGGCTGCGTTTGGGGTAGCTCTTTCAAGGCAAAGAGCAGTTCTTTTGCTCTTTGGCTCCGACAGAGAAGTGCTTTCATGTTTGGTAATATAGCTCCTCGCCCCATTTGCTTTGACAGGGAGCTGTTTTAAGTGATAAAATTGTTAGGGTTGCGTTTGGGTTAGCTCTTTCAAGGCAAAGAGCAGCTCTTTTACTCTTTGGCTCCAACAGAGAATTACTTTCATGTTTAGTAGCATAGCTCCTCGCCCCATTTGCTTTGGCATGGAGCTGTTTTAAGTGATAAAATTATTCTTTATCTGTTCTCTGCTCTGACAGAGAGCAAGCAAAGAACCGCTTCTACTCTTATAAGAGCTAAGCCAAACACAGCCCCTCCCATAATAGCGGTATTCTTTATGAGTTTGGCATTAGGTATTTAGGTGCCCAAGCCGTCCCCAACATGCTGCCCCATGCTTTGCATGGAGGATGTGCACTAATGTGTGTGTGTGTGTGTGCGTGCGCATACCATGCGCGGTAGACAGGTCCCTATATAATAGGAACTTTTTAATTTTATTATTATTATTATGTTATACCTACCCATGGTCACAAAGACGGAGTATGAGAATAAAACGTCAAGGGGAAAATTTGGAAAAAATGTAAACAGGGGAGTACAGGAAACAAAAGGGAGAAATGACAGGATACATGACGAATACATATAGGGAAAAAGGGAAAAAATTGGTAAAAAAGTAGGCGAGAAAACAGAGAAAATAAGTCTGAAAACTGTCTTAGCCCTAAACATGGGCATCCAAAACAAAACCCAAAAAAGTGAACTAAAAGAAATCTAGGAAAAGTGAACATATGGACTATCCACATATCTGTGTGTAATCTCCCCAAAAAGGTCAGTCTAGGTTCTTCTCTTCTAGGTGTCTAACCCTGGCTCGGCCGTGCAGCTTGTAACTCTGAAATTTGTCATAAAAGGACCAATGAGCTGTGACGTCCTATAGATTCATCTCTAATTTCAATTGAATTTTAAGCAAGTTTTAATCATATGGATATCAAGTAAGTTCTATGATCTAGAATCAAATGTACTATATCTCATGTATATGAAAAATAATCAAAATCAGATTCACTTCTTCAATGTAGGTGATAAGAAGTGTAATAACCAAACTGAGACTTTAATTCACAGATATGTCTCTAATGGTTAAAAGTCGCGAGTCTTTTTATTGACTTGGTGTACTTGAGATCCAAGACTCTTAGTCAATCGAGATTGAGATTTAGATAAACCAATCGTACACATTGATCAATCGCGAGTATAAGAGTCCTATGCCAGCATTGGGAAATGTGGTGCCTCCTAGATTCTAATTATTCTCTAAGTTTTATGAGCGTTTATGAATGTCTTTTAATTTGCGGTGTGATACCAATACCAACACCAAATATGATCCAAGATTCAAGATTTAAGAGATTGCATAAGCAAAGCAAGACATTCTCCACCCAATTCTTTCATTCAGACAGGGATCATGTGACCCTATTGGTCTAGCTCTGAATTGTTTATACACGGCGGATCATGTGACCCTATTGGTCTAACTCTGAATTGTTTATACACGGCCATTTCATAACCCTTCGGAATTTGGTTTGCTCATCTCGAGCCTATCCGTAAGGACAGCGGGCAATGCCAAGTTCAAGTTCAAAGGTATAACCATTTCACTTTCAATTACATTCGGAGAATCTCTAGGGTCACGTGGTTCAAAATTTTAGCTTTGGTGCTTAATTTCCATTCCACAGACTTTTTCGAGTATCTGGAGTTTCTAGCATCTTATTCATTTTTTTCAACCCGCTATTTCATCTAAGTATATCTATGTTCCACGAGGTTCAAGATTCCAGGTTCAATTACAAGCAGAGTCTCAATGGGTTCAGAGTTCAAGTCCAAAGCCCATGTGTCATTGGTACAAATGTCCAAGTTCATATCATAGGTCGACATGTCATGGGTCAAAGTCTAGAGTCTAGGTACAAGATCCAAAGGTGAGTTTCAATTTCCCAAAGGATTCGTGGAACTCGATTCGGTCATAGGTTCATCTCTCATGAGACAACTTCGATTTATGATACAAGAATAAGCAGGCTCTCAACTCGACCCTATGGAGTGCCTAATCTAGTTAACTAGCTTTCAACTCGACCCTATGGAGTGCCTAATTCGACCCTATGGAGTGCCTAATCTAGTTAACTATTTCTGAACAGGTCACTTTTAGACTCATTGATTGTCGGGCTAGCAGTGGTAAAGTCAACCTTTGGCTTTGCCTTAACCTTTATGGGGGGTCTGATTGATTCATTGGATGGTTAACTTTCGTCAATCTAGGGTTCCAATCTACATCCTTACAAGTCATAATGAGGTGTTTGGGGTGCCACTAGTAATTCACTGGGATGAGGCTCACCGTCAATTTAGTCAACTCGTGATTTATGAGGCGTGTATTCCACCGTGAAAACGTCCCACGTTACTTGCAAAGAACCGTGGAAGCCTCCGCTTTCCAATTTATTCACTTCGGGTTGTGAAAAGTAATTTTTAGTGTGTGGATATTTGGATCCCATAACGCCGTAAGGTCACAACAATCAGCCTATGTTTCTCATTGAGAACAAATTATTTATGACCATATGATGGGAAACGGGATGACGATTTCCTATATCTCACTTGGCTGATTGTGTGCCACTGGTAAAGTTGGCTATCCCAACTTCCTGAGGGGTCTAACTGGTCAACTCTTTTTTTCAGATAAGGTCTGAACCTGCCTAGTCCTCCAATTGGGGCTATTGGTAAGTGTCACCAGGCTATTAGGGGCAAATTCTTTACGGATTTCTCGAAACCAGTCATCCTTGTGACTTGGTTAAAGGGTCTCTATGTGGACCAAACTCTAATCTTTACGTGCGATAATTTTGGCTGCCGCTGAAACAATTTATTTTTGTGGTGGAGATCATTTTAGAACTGGAATCATTCAACAATTTCATCAAGTTTGATCAAACTTGCAGAAGTTAACCTAAAATTCTTCAGTCTGTTGAATTCTGGTCAGGCCCGAAGATCGAGGTGGATCTCCTAATCATAAATTCACAAATCATCTAATTTTTCGCAAGTATAGAAAAGTTTGATTCTGCTCCAAGTAATAGCATGATTCGATTCTCAGGGATGGTATCGAATCTGAAATCTACTTGGCAGCTTACTAATGCATTCAGGGTTTTGACTGGCAAATTTTTTGTGAGTCTATCAAAGTATGTCAGCCAGGTACACCAGATAAATTATACAGGGCCTCACTCTAAGGTTTTGATGGTGATATAGTGATGGTAAATTACTGTTAGTGCCAGGAATTCAATTTTTAAATAAAATAGTAACATACTAGTAATTTGCTGTGAATGCTCAATCTGACACCACAAATTTCTAAATCTTTTGATTCTGTGGAGAACAAAACATCAGGTTCATCATAAAAATCACTATCCAGACAGATTTAATCTATGATTTATGTAATTAATGTCTAACTTATGCAGAGCCCTATATGCATCCCAGATTTTATTATCAAATGAACTTCAATTATACTTAGGGCACTTTAGACAGACAACCATGAAAAAGAAATGTTTTAACCTATTACACAGGCTGCAAACGTTTTAGAGGATCAGGCATATGCTTTTTCCCGAACTTCTAATTTTCATGAGATTGCTAAAATAATCACACGTGCGACGAATTAAATCCATACAAGTTTACTAAAATGCCCTTCTATAAAGGGTAGTTTAGAAGCTTACGGTGGGTTTTTTTCTAGTTTTTCCTACGTAGCTCCCTTCTCTGCCTAGGGCTCGTTTATGAAGAACATGTGTTACCCATCATTGAAGAAGAAGAAGGTCCATTCTTCTGAGTTTAGCGTATTACCACGATTTTCCTGCACAGCACCCTTCTCTGCCTAGGGTTGGTTTATGAAGAACATGTGTTCGTGGTTATTGAAGAAGAAGAAGAAGAAGGTCCATTCTTCTAAGTTTAGAAGCTAACGTTGATTTTTTTCTACGAATTTCCTGTGCAGCTCCCTTCTTTTAGCCTAGGGTTGGTTTCTGAAAAAGAAGGTCTGATATTATTGAAGAAGAAGAAGTTAGATTTGTCGCCAAGGTTCTCGTTTAACAACTGCGCAGCTTCTTCTCCATCATCTACGCATTCCATTATTCAGCAGGTATCTATATTTGATTTGGGTTTTATAAGATTATTTGGTTTTGGGTATTTTTCAATTTTTTTTAATCGTATCAAAGGGCTTGCTGTTTCTTTTCCTTGGTTTGTTCTTGATTTGGTTTTTGTTTTAGCTATATGGGATGGTTAGAGTGATTTTAAGAGATGGGTTTTCATCTTCCTTAGATTTTAACCGTAGCAAAGGGATTTTAATTTTAATGAAGTGAGATAAAAAGTCTTATTTTAATGGTATATGATCATTTAAACACGATTTTGGTCTTTAAATGTCAGTTAAGAGCCATTATCCCATTGCCAAAATACTAAATAATGAATTGTTTGGTGGTGATACTCTTTTTTATGTGCTCTATCAGATATTTACATCATGATGCATCTAGAAACCAATAGTAAGTATGTTAAAAGCTCTATGAGCTTTTCTAATCTGCATGTAGATATAGCTTGCATATATTTTTGAGTTGTAGCATATAATTGCCCAATCGTTGTTTGTCTAATCTCCATAAGCTCCCACTCATTTTACTTTTAATAAAATATATAACCACTATTTAGTATGTGCTAATCCTCTCTTCAAAGGATGCATACTCTGTGTTCCCAACACGTGTAATTCTCTCTTTACAAATGTTTGTTCAATTATTTAGAGAGTGCATCACTTGTAACACGCATTTTCAAAAGATATATGTGGTGGTTATAATCATAAATTTTGGTGGATCACCAACATTGGAGATGCATGCTTCCCAAATATAATGCATACCCTTTTTTTCCAACTTACCAAAATTTGATGCTATAACCAATTACGAATCTTTCTCATGAGTTTTTTAGCCTTTTTCAAATGAATCAATAATTTGTTGAAGTTTAGTCCCACATTGGGTAAAATATAGCTTTATCTCTCCCCTTATAATATCTTCGGCCCCTCCACTCATTGTCAATTGGTTTTGAGTTCTATGCACATATTTATTATAATCACCATGTTGATTGATTCTTATTTGCAAGGGATAAATCATAGCTGTTGTTGTTTTTCAATTACTTAATTTATATTTACACCGGGACTACCTAATATACTAGGCTTTTGCTAACTAATGCTAGGTACCTCATGTTTGTGTTAAAAATTAAATTACTTCCAATGAAACTACCGATTTATACTAATTGTATTGTCTGAAATAAAATAATCTGAGTTTGAGTTTGGTGCGTATATAGGTTCTTTGACTCGGTTAGTCAATATCTAAGATCCAAGCCCAAGATAACCATTTCTCGTGGACAAGAAGCTTAAGCTTAATCAATCCAATCCTATATAGGTTGGTTATTTCACCTAAATTATTTTTTCCAATCTATATAATTAGTCCTAGAGCAATCTTCGCATTTCTGCAGCTCAATGCTAAGGCATGGGAAAATTCAACAAAGAACTTATAATTTACTACATAGTAAAATTGATACAACCATGTAGATGAGTTTTGAAGTGCACTATGGAAACTGTAAATCAAATCTTTAAAAGAATACATGATAAAAGAGTATGGTTTGCAACTAATTGAGCTACTCGATTCAATCTGCTCTTGAATAATTGGTACATTACATAACAATTTAATATGCTAAGCCAAAGCACCTTCGTGGATTCTCAAATAGCTATATGACCAGTCACTATCGAATCAACGGATTCCACAAAACACTCCTCGACTAGAATGAGAGGGATTCCAATTCAGTCTTTCGTTTCGAATTCAATTTAAAAGTGTCTGACCGACCATATATAACACCACCGTAGGCATGTTTTTCATCATGGTCTTTGTATAAAGTGGCTCACTTCATAAAATTAGTATATCATATGTGCATATCAGGTGACTCATTCCCTTTTGGGTCAATGATAAAATAACTATTATAGCAGTATGAAGTTATCCCCTCTATTAATAATGCACGTTTACAAGTGGAAAATTGATGGAAATATCTTTGGCTGGTTATGATTTCAAAAGGTACTATGTGAGATCTCCTTAAATGTCATGACAAAAAAGCTTCCCTATTATCTGATAATTGATACATTAGGACTTTTGTTGGCTTCTCTTCTTCTAATACAAAATGCAAGTAGGACCAGCTATCACATGCCTTCCACTAATTATATTCATAAGAAAACAGGTAATTTGATTTCCTTCGAGGCCTTTTATTGTTTCTTCTTCTGACTTTCTTGTTTTATTGATCCTTTTGTGCAGGCATCTTTGGCCACAACAGACACAAGCTGTGAGTCTGTGGTTACCACTCCTCAGCATTCTCTCTAGGATGAGAATAACCCCGCTGGGTAATCTTGAACAGCAGCAATCATAAATCCTCCCGTCTCTCCTCCCATTATTAAGAAGTATATTTAATTTTACTATTATTATCCTTTATTTATAGGGCACTTTAGAAAAACAACCATGAAAAAGAAACGTTTTAGCCTATTATATAGGCTGCAAACGTTTTAAAGGATCAGGCATATGCTATTTTCCGAATTTCTAATTTTCGTGAGATTGCTAAAATAGTCACACGTGCGACGAATTAAATCCATACAAGTTTACTAAAATGCCCTTCTATAAAGGGTAGTTTAGAAGCTTACGGTGGGTTTTTTTCTAGTTTTTCCTACGCAGCACCCTTCTCTGCCTAGGACTGGTTTATGAAGAACATGTGTTACCCATCATTGAAGAAGAAGAAGGTCCATTCTTCTGAGTTTAGCGTATTACCACGATTTTCTTGCGCAGCTCCCTTCTCTGCCTAGGGTTGGTTTCTGAAGAGCATGTGTTCGTGATTATTGAAGAAGAAGAAGAAGGTCCATTCTTCTAAGTTTAGAAGCTAGCGTTGGTTTTTTTCTACGGATTTCCTGCGCAGCTCCCTTCTCTTAGCCTAGGGTTGGTTTCTGAAGAAGAAGGTCTGATATTATTGAAGAAGAAGAAGTTAGATCTGTCTCCAAGGTTCTCATTCAATAACTGCACAGCTTCTCCATCATCTACGTATTCCATTATTCAGCAGGTATCTATATTTTATCTGAGTTTTATAAGATGATTTGGTTTTGGGTATTTTTCAATTTTTTTTAATCATATCAAAGGGCTTGCTGTTTTTTTTCCTTGCTTTGTTCTTGATTTGATTTTTGTTTTGGCTATATGGGATGGTTAGGGTGATTTTAATGGGATTTTAAGAGATGGGTTTTCATCTCCCTCAGATTTTAACCGTATCAAAGGGATTTTAATTTTAATGATGTGAGATAAAAAGTCTAATTTTAATAGTATATGATCATTTAAACACGATTTTGGTGTTTAAATGTCAGCCATGAGCCATTATCCTATTGCCAAAGTACTAAATACTGAATTATTTTTACCAAAATACTATTGAATTGTTTCATGTTGTATCAAGGTAATAAATGCATTTTTGTGAATTCGTTAAAAATGAATCAGTTGAGTGACGTAGATTTTGTGTGACTTCATGGAAACTTAAACGATTAGTTGAGGCGATTACAATTTTTTTATTTTTTTGACATAAATAGACGAGATGTAGTTTTGAATATATGGAGCAGATAAAAGGCTCCAAACCAAATTGTGTGGAATGGGTAAAAAATAGGAATAGAGTTCATCTCATCTAGAATGGGGCTTGCATTTAGAACTATAAATTTCAGTGATTATGTTATGCCAAATTTTCATTTGTGGAAAATTTTGATCTGTCTCATGTATCCTCCTCTGATCGGATGATATATATATTTAGGCTATTTTTCATTTTTCCTAGTGGGATCACCTAGTAAGTAACTTTCGTCAATAAAATGCATCATTAATAAACTAGGTGTTCTTTTTCTATTTTTCCTCAAATATAGGAAGGTTACATAAACAACACTTCATGGACCTCAATTTGTTAGCGATGGATTACGTAGAGCTTCAATAGAATTATGCGTATTAGGGATACTTGCAACCAGATCAAGCATACCTGATGCACATCAAAATTATTGTGCCCCTATGGGTTAACTCATTGCTTGATAAAGTAGGAGGCCAAGGTTCAAATCCCCATACTACACTATAGTTTCCAAGAAAAAAAAAACTTGGTTTTCACATATTTAGAGTCGCCTGTTAGGAGTCATTGCATGGTGGATGGTAAGGCCTAAATTTACAAAATTACTATTACTAATATAATTAACATAGTCATAAACAAGGATTAATGCACAATCTATTGATTTCTAGTGAGATTACGAAAGAAATAGGCCTTAATTAGCTAATAAGTTCTCTAGATCAATGCACAATTGGCAACAATTTTTTAAATTATTAGCTACTTTGTGGTTCATATTATCGTCTCTCCTCGACTAGCTATTGTTGCAAGGTATGTAAAATCTAAGACTTTACCTAATACCAGCTGTCTCCAACAGTGCCCAATGGTCTAGCTATAACTTACTATTTTTTGAGGCTGTGCTTGGCAAAGCTCCAACTGGAGCCACTATCCCAGCACGCTGCAACTTCGCACCCGTTCCCTGTTAGCTCCCCGTTTGCTTACCAAACACACTCTGGGTAGGATCTCTTAGATTCTCTTAGTTGGGGGTATAGGGGAATCTTAGTTTTTAAACGTCTATGTCTATGCTAAGCGTAGGTATATGTTATTTTCAATATCAGTCATGTATCCTCATTCTCTCTTTAACAATTCTGTTTGCTTAACTCGTATGATCTCTTAGATTCTCTTATGTGCTTCGATTTTGCAAGTTACAATTGTTGTAGGCTATAACATATTATCACCAATTGTCATCCTGCACCTTTTTGAATTTGGAGATGGAGAAAATGGTATGGTCTCCGTCAATAATGCTTGAATTACAATCTTTGGTATAATAATGTTAAAATATGGTATTGTACATTAATAATTTTTCATCGCTTTTCAGGATCTTCTGAGATGCAATATAAAGGAGATGAGTTACTTCCTCGGTGACTTATCTACCCAAGAGAGGGAAGGCATCAAATGCATAGCATTCTCACCTCTCCTTGAATTGTTGAGAGTACCTATTTGTCCCAATTTAATTTTTTGGATTATCGAAAACATTGAAATTAAGAGTGGTGTCTTAGTAGTCGGGGATAGAAGAATAAGATTTGAAGAATTTGATATTGAATTAGTTATAAGACTAAAACTTGAGGGTTGGAGCGGTGGTAATCAACCAAATTCAAATACAAATGACCCCGAGATAAAAACGGTCATTATTAGACACTTTGCAAAAGCATCTGATATTGGTAGAGACGAAATCTTCGCGACACTTTCTAAGTTAAATTCGACAACAGAGTCAAAAGATTTTATACGATAATCGCTTTTGTACTTTATTGCGTGCTTTTTGCTTCCCAATCGTGACAAGAAAGTTCATATTATTTATGTTGAAATGGTTTGGGACATTCAGAAATTCAATAAATTTGTATGGGGGAAGTTAGTTTATGACTTCTTAATGGAGTCTTTGAATAAATGTGTTTTGAACTATAAGTCGACGGGGACTCACACTGTTGTCGAAGGATGGGCATTTGCGCTCCAAGTAACTTCCTCGTGACTAGTTTTTCATCCAATTCAAATTGTTTAAATTCAATATTGTAAAAAGAGCATAATATTGTTCATTACATCATCGCAGATATGGGCTTATGAGCATTTCCCAAACTTAGCTTCGCCACAAGCTATAATGGTTGTCCCAAGATACTTGCGGTATCCAAATATTCAAAGGCAAAATCACCCTTTTTACGAGGCCGCTTTTATAAAACCCAAAGTATGAGGTGTAGTTTTCGTCATGTTACATGTATTGTTTACATGACGCACTAAAAGCTGGTGATAATATTCGTAGATCATTTTCGATATCTCATCCACGTCACACGGGAAAGAATATTACAATATGCGATCGAGTGTGGGCCAAAAGTCTGATAGTAAATGTAATTCTTGTGAGGATCTAAGGGAACGCATCAAAGTGATGGAGCGGGAAGTTGCAAATCTTAAAGTAAAAGCATTGATTTTTCTAGTCTAATGAGTTTTAATATATTTTACCTAGAATAAATCTTCAACTTCTCTAATTTTATTTTATCGATTTGTACTTAATAAGGACAAGAAAAAGGGGCACCCCATGCCTAAGAACATGCCACCGAAGAGCACATCAATGAAAGTGAGAGAAGAAATACTGCATTCCCCTAAGGAGCCTTTTACAAAAGTCATAATTGTACGACGGAAAACGAAGAAATGAAAGCTCATGAAGAGGGAAAACATCCGATTATTCATTTAGATGAGCTTTTAAGAGAGAAGATTTTGGAAGAAGTTGTCAAAAGAGAGCCAAAGGTAACAATATTGAAATCTAATTAATAAGTGAATCTCCATCCTGCTTTTTAACAATTTATCTTTATTTTATATAGGTGACAAATATCACTGGTAAGGCACAGAGAAAGATATATCCTTCGACGTCCTTGAGGTCGCCGTACACGAGTGATATTAAAGTAAAGAAAAAAACTAAAAAAGAGATCGAGCCATGCAAAGGGAAGAATATTACGGAGACTGATAAGGTAATTTGTAATACTATTTTAATGTATTATATGAGTATAATAAAATATCACCAATTTCTTGTTTAACCGTTTAAGTAGGTGCATGTAGAGGAGAGTAATACGGCAGATGATGACGAGGTATTATTCATCACCCCAAAAATTACATGTTAAAATGCGCCTGATTTGGTAATACTCACAATTATGAATTTTCTGTTTAGGATCCTAGGGCTAAGATTTTAGATAAAAATCTTGATAAGTTAATGACTTACTTGAAGCGTCCTTACCCTTCGTCAAAGAAACATCAAAAGTACAGTATGGGAAAACTCGTTGACCTGGTAATAGCAAACCCTTCACCCTTTATTCACATTCATAGTTATACTTGCTTAAGGACTTCATGTGAGGTAGGAATACGGAGTTGATTTAGGCCTAATGCTTTTGTCTATTGATTAGGCTTGCCATCAAGTTAATCACCCACTCTTAGAGGAAGACAACGAATTGGTGGACTCGCATTGGGAAGATCCAGACAATAGGTATGTGAATTCTTTTATCCACTTCACATTTAAATTTATCGCATATATTTTTGTATCTTAAATACTCTTATTTATTCAGGATATATATATCGAAGGAAAAAAATCAATGTAGATGGAGTACGTAATTTCTTTCTTGATCAGTTGCAGTCGCTTAAACCGCTAAATTGGGTAGATGGAGTGATAATGTGCTCTAAAATTTGATACGTCACCTTAAATATTTATCACTCGGTTAAATAATTTTGATACCATCTTAATCTATGTGGGCACAAGCGATGACAGCATATTTTGTAATCAAATCAAAGCTTGAATGAATGGAATTCGGTATGTTTCAGTGTGCTATTGTCTCTATTTTCTCGGATTGGTGCATAAGTTCATCAGTCAATCGATTGACATGAACTTTTCAATCGATTGAGGATTTTGAGTTCTGAAATTTGGTATGGAAATTCCAACCTGTCAATCGATTGATTCTAAGGAACATAAAGATTCCAAAGTTGTTTTTGGTTACTTGTATCCAAATCTTATTCCGAAAAAGCAAAGTTTTGGCTGTGCACTTAAATAAAACCCTTGACATCATATGTCAATCGATTGATTGGAGCATGTTTCCGAAAAAAAACTACCTCATTCATCGCGAAAATCCAGGTTCTCGAGTCTTTAGAGTCCGTAGTATAGGAAAGTCCTTTCGTCCTTAGCGTTCCGTATTTTAGAAAAGTTCCTCTTTATTTAAACTTTTTTTTAAGTTAGTCTTTTAAATCACCTTAGTCAGAAATTCATTCATCCTCCCCAAGTTTATGCTATGGATTCCATCAAGTACCGTACCCGAGCGACAATCAGAAAGCTAGTGGAACCGACTCGAAAACGGTCACGATACCACTCAACTCGACCACCGCTCTATTTGGCAAATCGTGAAGTTATTGATTTAGAATTACCATCTCCGACGCCATCATCACCACCTCGTGCTTCAGTTCCACGCACCCAATCATATTTTCATCATTCCATTAAAGCCAAAAATGACTCGGCGTTGAATTTGATTCCGACCTACTTATAGGCGAAATTAAACCCGCAACCATCACCCATACCAACGCCTCCTACCCCACCATCATCACCACCACAAGCTTCCATACCACCACTCAGCGAGGTCAGAATCACAGAGGAGATGTGGTGTTACGCATTTCCGAAACCAGAGCAAGGGATGGCCGCCAATAATGACTAAGGAATTAAAAGTGTCAGTCCTAGGGTCTAGTTTTCGGAGTCTTTTAGATTTTATTTTATTTTATTTTCATGTATTAGATTAGGTTATTTTTAGATTATGTTTTAGAATTAGGTTAGTTTCTTTAAATTTTCAATAAGTGTAATAAATTGCATAAGTGTAATAAAAGCTTAATTTAGTTAAATATTTGTGTGTTGAATTGTGGTTACAATACCTTTCACTTGGTCCTCATTTTGGTCCTCAATTGCATGTAACAGATTTGGGGGGGTCTCATACACCTTCCAGATATCAATCCAATGAGGGCATTCGAAGTTTTAGGTTTGGGGGTATTTGTATTTGTATAAGATTCTCATCTTAAAAAAAAAAACGCCTATTAAGAAAAATATATATTTATATATTTTTCAAGGATTGTTTGCGAACATGAAGAGAGTAGTAGTCAGTCGATTGAGACCGGAGTCTCAATCGATCGACTAATAACCATCAGCCCTGTTGAAATCGTGCATCAGTCAATTGATTGACCGATCTCCTGTGAACTTATAAATTTCGAATTTTACTCTCATATTCTTAAATTTTTAATGACCGGTAAATTATAAAAAAATTGCCATCACACCATGATTGTTTTACAAATGCATAAATTTTAAAGTTGAATAATGATGATCATGAGCCATGACCAGAAATCTTGTACCATCACATGCTTTAATTCCAAAATCTGATAATAAAGTCTAGAACTTGGAAATCCTAAGATCCTAAAGAAAGACTAAAACCCAGTAAGCTTTGGAACTTCTTCCTTATTTTTGATGAGTGCTGAAAATTTTTAGAGTATCTTTTGAACTTTATGCTTAATTGTTGAAATCTCATATGCTTTATCTTTGATTTGTCAATTTCGCATATTTTATATCATTACAGTAGAACACATTGTGTGAAAACTCAAGGCAAATAGGCATCATTACCATCATGAGAGGAGATGATCAAAAGCCATCGTTGGCTCGCTTGTTCCCAAAATATCTCACCATATATTGATTTATCTTGTTGCACCCCCTTTGAGCTTTAATTGAAAGATTTTTACCCTAAAATATTCCTTTATAAGCTATATCAACCATATCTCATACCAGTTTGAAAAAGAAAATCTTACCCTTCAATCTCTGAGAAATTAGGGATGAGAGCAAGAAAGGAAATAAAGAGTTATGACAAAAGTATTGCAAGGAGTATATGGCAGAAAAATATAAAAGGGGAGAGAAAAAAATTATATCTTGGTGCAAGAAGTAGAGAAATATGTAAAGGTGGCGGTAAAAAGAAAAATGAAAAAAGGAGAAAAGTGATAAAAAGGAAAAGGTTCTAAAAAATTCGAAAAAGAGAGTGAAAAATCAGAAAATCAAGTGTGTTTCTTTTTTCGATTTCTCAGAGAAATTTGAATCTAATTTTCCCTTTCTTTCTTAACCTTTACCCGAGCCCCGTTATAACCTTGAAAAAAATACCTTTATGATCTAATCATGAATGATAAATGCCTTGTGGAGAGTAATATCACAATGTCTATGGTGCTCTGTATATGCATGTTTAGGATACAAATATCTTTTCTCATGAGATTTCTTTTAAAATTCTTTGATGCACCGTCTTTCTTTTAACATGTGAGATTTTTTTTATTTGTGTTATAATTCCATCTCACATGTGGGTGAGAAGTAAAAATATTCATTGGAGCGATTTCATTTTAAGTGCATACCTATGGTGAGGATTGAGTTTAGACATGGAATCTAAAGACTTCTAGTCTAAACTTATTCTCAGATGAAAGAATTTTAGCAGTGATAATAGTATGATACTCTAGGCAAGAATCATGAATTATTAGAAAAATAATGAATTGAATTAAATGAGCATGGCCAGAAGCATCTTAAAAGTATTCACGGACATTTGACCATTTAAGGGCATGACTATAATTCTGAAATTTTTTAGTTTATAAAGTTTGTAGGTATCTTCACTGAAAACCTTCAGGAGACACCACTCCTCCACTAGGGATCACTTAGGAGTTTAAAGGCATGTTGCATAGGCTAAATGCAATCGTGCTCCCTACGAAAGTGACATTTTTTTAATTTGTTAAATTGTTAGTTATTTTTATTATCATTGCTCGAGGACTAGCAAAGTGTAGGTTTGGGAGTGTGATTGGTGCCAAAATGTGACTATATTTCGTACCTTAATTCTTATATTTAGCTATTCGATGAAAGTATCTGATGGTTGTTATATAGTTTTAGTGATTGCAGGTGTTTTTGATCGTTGGATCTTCAAAGAGCATAAAAGAGAATAATTAAAGGTTACATAGGAACAGTGGACCAAGAGGTCAACAGAAGCATCAAAATCCGTGAAAGCAAGTGATTGGCTTAAGCATCAATCAGAAGAAGGAAGACCTTACCCCTATGTGTCAATCGATTGAGAACACTGTATCAATTGATTGATCATAAAGACAATTTTTCCCTCTATTTAAAATTCGAATTTTGAAAATTTAGAGTCAATCGATTGAGAAAAGATTCTCAATCGATTGAGACTATTATGAAAGTTGTCTTACGGGCTCCTATAAAAACAAAGCTACGACTTTATTTTGAAAGTTCTCTTTAGAGGTTCTATTTTGAAAGCTCTCTTGTCTCCTTTAGGATCTTCTTCTCTGGGTAGATTGTATTTAGGCTTTTACAGTTCTTTTCTTTTACAGTTTGTGGGATCATAAATTATATTTAGAAAAAGCATTGTAAAGAGATTTTTAGTGATAAATAAAATATGTATATTTAAGAGAATAGCTTCGAGTTTACAATGAGATCGCACACCAAGGATGAGCGGCTAAACATTTGTTCAAGGAGGATGCAATCCCCAGATAAGTAATATTTTTATTATTAACTCCACAATTTCTTAGTTTCATCATGAAATCATTCTGCTAAAAAGTGTGTTTAATTAAATATCTTCTAAATGTTTTATTATGGTCATTGACCGTGGTTATCAATGACCATAATCTCTAGATCTGTACCTGCAGGCCGATCTAGGCTGCAAAGTGATTATTTTCTCATTGTCGTGATTTAAGAATTTTGAGATACGCTATACTTTTTACTTAATTCATACCGCAATGATAGGCTAAGTCATAATTTTTAGATAGGGTATGCCGGATCGATAATCACATTTTCTTACGATTTATTTTCCTTTTAGATAAATGATGGTGTGATTGATGTGTTATGAAATTATGGGTTTAATGATAGAAAAGTTATAAATCTGGGTAGCAAATTTCTTGATCATTCCTCAAGTTGTCTTTGTATTTATCAGAATTTGTTCTTGCATAGATTACTTTTCCCTTGTTGCATCTAGAATAATATGGTAATTATTTGACAAATCGAACTCTCTCCCTTGGTACTTTTTTGAGTGTCTTTTTCTCTTTAAGAATTAATTAAATTTCACGTTTCTCTGTGGGTACGACACCCTTAATTTCACCGTACTACAACCGATCTTGTGTACTTGTAAGGGTACATTTTAAAATCGACCAAGTTTTTTGTGCCACTGTCGGGGAAGTATCGAAATTTAATTAATTTTTATGAGTGTTTAGTTTTGTTAAAAAAAAAAAAAAAAATCTTTTAGGATTTTTTTTTAGATTTGTAGGAATTTTGTTCTTTTTTTTAGATTTTGAAATTTGAATTCGAAATTTTGAATATTGAATTTTGAAATTTTAAATTTTGAATTTTGAATTTTGAATTTCAATTTTGAAGTTGGAAATTTGAAATTTAAATTTGAATTATGAAATTTAAATTTTTATTTTGAATTTTATAATTTAAATTTTGATTTTGGTTTTGAATTAGTAGGATTTTATTTTCTTTCCTTCTACTGTAGGATTTGTAGAATTTTTTTTTCCTTTCTTTTCTTTTGTATGATCTTTTACTATTTTTAGGATTTGTAAGATTTTGTAAGATTTTTAGAATAGTTGAGGATCTTCAAGATTTTTTAGAATCTTTAGTTATTGCCTTTTAGGAGTTATAGGATTGGTAGGATTTTATTTCTTTCCTTTTTTTCTTTTGTAGGATTTTTGTTAAGATTTGGAGGATTTGTAAGTCTTCTTTTAGATTTTGAATTTGAATTTTGAATTTTAAATTTGAGTTTGAAATTTAAATTTGAGACTTTAAAATTTGGAAATTTGAATTTGAATTTTGAAAATTTTTAAACTAAAAGTAAAAATTAAATTAAATTAAATTAAATTATAAAAATAAAAAAATAAAAAAATATTTAAAATTTGAATTTGACTTTTTAAATCTGAATTTTGAATTTTGAATTTGAACTTTAAAAAATAATAATAATAAATAAATATTAATTAATTATCTAAATTAAATTAAATTAAATTTGAGATTTAAAAAATAAAATAAAATAAAAATTAATTAATTAATTAATAAAAAATAATAATAATAAATAATAATAATAAATTAAATTTTGAATTTTGAATTTCAAATCTTGATTTCGATTTTCAACTTTTGATTTTGAATTTGAATTTTGAATTTGAAACTTGAATTTTGAATTTTGATTTTGATTTTGAAATTTGAAATTTTGATTTTTAGAATTTGTACGATTTTCTTTATTGTCATTTTAGATTATTTGTATAAGAGTTTTCTAATTGTAGTTTATTTGTTGCCAGATTTGGAGATCGAGGTCTGAGCCTACCAAGGCTTCAAAGAGGACACCCGCGAGAGGCCAAGGTACGCACCTTTATTTCTAGATTTAGTTAGGTTTTTGATATTGTATTTTCATTTTTATGTTTTCAGCTTATGATTATGTGATATGGAGTTTCTCACAAATTCGATGCCCCCAGTTATTAATGAATCTAATTATGAGACTCTGTACCAAAAATGGAAAGAATATGAAGGGAATGATCCTAATTGGTGGGAACCAAATCAGGGTTGTGAACTAAATCAGCATTATGTGTAAAAAATTTCAGACCAACCTCAATTTAACCCACAATATTCACAATCCCCATGGGATGAATATGGGGAGAATGATCCTAATCCATTCCCACATTTGGATGTATATGAGGAAAATAATCAAAATTGGTGAGAACCAAATTAGGGTTGTGAATTAAATCAATCTTATATGCAAAAAATTTCAGACCAACCCCAATTTGACTCATAATATTCACAATCCCCATGGGATGAAAATAGGGAGAATGATCCTAATTGGTGGGAACCAAATCAGGATTGTGATTTAAATCATCCTTATAGGCAAAAATTTTCAGACCAACCTCAATTTGGCCCACATTACTCACAATCCCAATGGCGTCCCGATTTCGAAGACCGAATCTTATGTATGTGGTCTAATTTTCATGACAAATTCTTAACTATGTGGTCTAATCTTTGTGACCAGATATTAACTACCTCCTCCCAGGAGCCTGAGATTGAGAATGTGGCCCTTGAGAGCGAACATGAGGCAGATTACAAGGAAGATGTTGTTGGCCCACATAATATTGAAACTTCAGAAGATAGCCAATCAATTTGTATTACTCCTCTAATACCAAAAGAACAATTGCATGAGGAGGCCACAAGTCCCTGTTTGACATCGACTGAGGAGTCAAGCATTACATTTGAGGCACCTTATGTGCCCAGTGATCTATTTCTACAATGCTTAGACGAACCCTCTAGTCCATTGGTTATAAATAATGATTTATTTGGTGCTCTCAAATTGTCAGCACGTGTTAGAACCAAATATTTCATGGTTTACAGGGTGGATAGGTTTGCTGAAAATCCACCCACCAAAAGCCTCACACCCTTAATTCATAGAAATGGTAACCAAAACATGCCAGATGAATGGTCATTTCTTGTTTCTCTCGTAGCTTGAGGGTGGTCAGGCTGAAGACCCCAAAATAAAAACTTAGTGCTTCTTAGGAGGCAACCCAAGCCCCTTATAAATTACTAATTTTGGTATTTTATTTGATGAAAAAAAAAATGTTGTGTTTTTCTTCTCGAACTCTTGAAACCGCACACTGTTTGTCAGTCAATCGATTGATTTCACAAAATCAATCGATTAACTCTGAATTTTTGTTTGAATTATTAAACTCTACCTTTTGTTCTATTTCAATCAATTGATTGTTTAAAATCAATCGATTGACTAAGGAACAGAAAGCTGAGTTAGATTTTTCTCATTGGTTTACTTCAATTGATTTATTTCAATCGATTAACAGAGTCCGACTTTGTTCAATCGATCGATTTACCAACCTCTATCAATCAATTGAGGAGGTAAATTGTTTGAATTTTTATTTCATATTTTATATATATATATATATATAAAGGGAGTGACCTTAGCTCTTCCAACTCCTCCACACCCTCCTCCTTCAAAAGGGACATTGAGCTAGTATTGTTGGTGCTTGTGCCGATCTGTAATCATATTTTTCTGACTGTCCTATTATTATTTTAATGTTTATGATTTTGTGCAGCAATGCCAAAAACTTGATCACTTACAAGGGTACATCTGTGCATGCCAGTTATAATTCTTTGACAAGATTGGGACGGGTGTAATCTTTTCTTTCTCTCTCTCTCTCTCTCTCTCTCTCTCTCTTTATATATATATATATATATATATATATATATACACACACACACACACTAGTGCCAAATTTGATGTTACTTGAGCACCAACAACTGCACGAATGCCAAATTTGATATATAGTGCGAGCAGTAGATTATAATTACTTACGTATTCCTTCAAAACTGTGACAATTAAATAATCATGGAAGCAAAAAAAATAATTTAGAGAAATAAATAATCATTGAAGCAAATCTCTTCATATATATTTATAAATAAACTGTCAAAATTAAATAATGATGTGACAAATACTACTTTAAGGGTACCTCCAGCCTCTAAAAGCATTCCTCTTGTGCAGCTCCACTCTTTTTTTGTGGGCAACCCCTCCGATTGTGTCCTTTCACGCTACACACGCTGCAAGTACCTTTCCTATCAGTCTCGTGTGTTGACCTATACCGATTTTTTGGGGGCGATCGGAAGGGTTTCTAGGATGTGGCGGTAGAACTTTAGCGCCCTCATATTTACCATCCCACTCACTAATATTGGCAGTGGGGAGCATAACTTCATCGTACGTAGCACGATATCTATCAACCTTAAACCAATCTTCACAATAATCTAACATTGCAGCCCGTCGATATTTTATCATTGCCAATGCTTGGGAGCACGGGAGACCCAACACGTCAAATCAACGACAAGAACATGTCTTCAACTCTAAGTTAACATTGAATTTTCGAGTAGTAGTCCTGACACTAAACTCATTCAAGCTGGATGGAGTAGGCCACATATGTGATGCATAATGGGATTGACGGCACAAATATTTTTCTGTGTACTCTGTCAAACCCGTCCCCAAGGCTGCACCATCAAGCTTCCTTTGGTAAAAATATTCGGTTAAATTTTCACGCGTCTTTTCAACGATGGACGTGATAGGCAAAGCTCTATCGAACTTCAGCACAGAGTTCAAAGATTCAGATATATTTGTTGTCAACAAATGATATCGCTTTTCTGGAAAATAGGCTCTAGACCATAGATGTTTATCAACACCATTTAACCATTCCCAACAATCAAGGTTGCTTTCCTTCAACCCATCCATTTTTGCCTCAAAATCCGATTCCGTAAAGCTGCGGGCAATTTTTCATGACCAGCCTTGGATAAACTTGCACTTGAATTTCTTACCAAAGTTATCACACAACTGCTTAAAACAATAATTTTAGATTGCATGCGGAAAAATCACATTCAAAATGTCCATCAAAGCTTTGTTACGATTACTAATGAGCACAAGAGGAGTTTCATCATCAACAATGATCTGCTTACGTAGTATAGTTAAGAACAAACTTCATGCTTCCTTTGTTTCTTCCTCAACCGCTGCAAATGCCAAGGGGAACAATCCGTTGTTACCATCAATTGTTGTTGCAATTAAGACCGACATATTTGCCGCTAAGATGAGCCCCATCAATTGAGATAATTCATCATAATTTTTTTTCCCGATAACTGCGGATCGATGACCCAAATGCCCAGAAAATCGAAAGAAGGCATTCTCAGGATGCCGGAGTAAAATAGTCACGGCTCCCGAATCTACTTGCTTTAATTCGATGCAATAAGATGGTAGTAAATTATACGATTCATCCCATCCACCAAAAGCATGTTCGAAAGCGATTTCCTTTCCCTTCCACGCTTTGAAGTAGCTAACTTCTACACCAAATTTTTCCTTCAAATCGAATGCAATCTCATTGGGTCTCATATTAGGATGTTTGCACACTCGATTACTAATCTGACTAGCAATCCATTTACTTGATGCCTGTTGATGACCTGAACCAACCCTCAAAAATAAACATGAATGATACGGCACATAACTTCTAACTTGAAATGCCAACACGTCCTATTGCTTCGAAGCATGCATACGCCAAGGGCAAGAGGGACCTGCACACCCTGCTGTAATAAGTGTATTACATGTCTTTATAGGCTTCAACATAAAATTCTTTCTTATAGCATACTCCCTCAGAAAAGTATGAAATACTTCTTTCGAACGGAATATCGCCCCAACGCTCAAGTTATTAGAGTCATCCTCGCTTTCGTCATCGAAAAAGAATCGAGACTCTTAATCTTGGGAACCCATCGAATCGGTCAGAATTCACCGAGAAAAGAAGCCTTGGTCATGATTAGACTACCCATTCTTCTGGCCTTTTGGAGATACTCTTTCATTCGGCTCCTTATTCGGCTTCGTCCCGCTGGGACATTTGCCCTTCTTACATTTTAGAGATACCCTTTCGTTCAGACCCTCGTTTGACTTTATCCCATCATCCCTATCATTCTTCTTACATTTCGAGGATATCGTTTCATTACACTCCTCCACCATCTCCACCCTTCCCTCGATGTCCTGTTGGGAAGCCGTGTAAAAAAAAACATTTCTCGACAGAATGCCCTAACTTACTATAGTGGGTGCAAAATGGCCGTTCTCGACGTTGGCCTTGAGCATTTTTCTTGTAATTTTGATGACTAGATCCTGTTGTAGTGGACCTGCTGAGGAATGCAACAAACTCTGTGCTTTGAAGGTTGGCAATGCTAATAGCTCTCTGTCTTTCATTTTGGACTACGAGAGTGAACACTTTGTTAATGGAGGGCAATGGATCCATGAGAAGAATCTGCCCCCCAATCGCGGCATATGAGTCGTTTAAACCCATTAGAAATTGCATCACCTGTTCTTGTTGTTGGTAGTCGATCAAAGATTTCGTTGCTCCACAAGAGCATGTCGGTATGGGCTGGTAGTGTGCGAGTTCATCCCAATATCCTTTCAACTTAGTGAATAAGCTCCTACAGTTATTTGTTGTCATGACCCAAAATTCTACCCCATCTCGAGAGCTTAGAATTCCGAGTTATGACCCGCACATATCCCGGATATGCTAAGCGGACATACACCTAATAAGAGTTCTCGTGCAATAATGGTTCCACGAAATCCGTGAAAGCCAACATACCAAAGTTTAATAAAAAATAATCATAAATGCTGAATAAATCTAATAAAATACGATAGAATGCTATCAATCCACAAGTAACATGTAAGTCAAATCGGAGACAAATTCGATAAAAATGAAAGCATAGAGTCAATGATAATGATATAAGGTAAAATCCAATACCAAGTCTACTAAATCAATATCCGGCGCTCGGATCAAAATCAACACTGTAGCCCTCCTGATAATCGGTAACGTCACCCTCCGAAGGCTCTTGGTAATCAACGTCCACTGGGTCGACGTTCTCAGCACTAATCAGATCAGAGAAACCCACATCCACACCGTCGGTATAGTCACCTGCAACTGTTAAATTATCGTGAGATGAGTTTACTCAGTCACGTAAACTCAGTGGGATACACCACCAATCCACCTCATACTACTCAGGTGCATTGTGGATGCATTTTGTGAGTGATAAATATAATATCTCAAAGCAGATAGCAAAAGAATGATAAAATCACATGCATATCGTAAAGCTCATATTATAAATGCAAGACCATGATCTAAACACTCATATCCTAACGTACCTTATCATATCTCATAACATATCATATCATGTCTTATTATCATTCTCGCACATACGTCTATACATCGCATGAGTTTAACTAACATACTCGTGAAATCCTAAATGACCTGTGCCAGAGTCGCTACTCGAGCTACCATGGGAGGGTCAATATAGTATCATACCCCCATATTATAACGCCCTCGTGTCATACTCATACTCCACCATCCAGCCAATAGGGAGACATAATGGCCAAACTCACTCATAACATACTCATACTCATAATCTCTCCCAGAGATCCCTCTTGGCTGGAAGACGTTGTTGCCCTTACGGTGGCTACGCAAGGAACGGCAGGTACAGAGACTTAAGTTTTTTTATTTTTTGCTGGCCTACACAGCGATGTCTTATTATCGTACTAGTATCATAACTTATCTTATCTCATACTCATATTTTGTCATACTCTTATACTTAATCCTAGGATAAACTATAGTGATGCAACTTTCCTAATTCACGCTTCCCAAGAAAAAGGTTCCGTAGTAACTTGGATGTACTTCGTGTGGTAGTCTATACTACCATAGAGGCATTACATCCGTACATAGACGCCAATATTTTGAGTTTCACGTGACCGTAGAAGAAACCTCACCACAGCTAATGCCCATGGTCGAACCTCATAACTTAACTCACAATTTATACTATCATATTTGCGAGGTTACACTGAATTCACACTCACCCGACTCGTCATGGGTCCCATTCCACCATACGTTGTAAGGCATGTGAATACGGTGTATTTCTCGCTTCGATACCATCTCAGCGAATCACCACGCCCAAGCGTAGGCATGATTTCATACACTCTCGTACTCATGATCTAACATATCTTTTACTCATATAAATTGATTAAGTTGTAAATATAAAAGTATCACACATACAGAATGGTTTACACTTAGATTTTAGATTATATTTATATTTATTTACATACCACACCAATATAATTATAGAATAGGGTTATAAGTGTGATTTCGATAATCATAAAGGTCAGAGTTCGATTTCATAAAGGCATCGAAGTTCTACCACTTTGTGTTATCGAAGTGGCCGCGTTGAAGCGATAAAATGATACATATATAGTGTATTATAATTAAATGCTCAAATAAAAAGAGGTGGTTCAATTTAAAGTGGAGTGCATCATGACCATCGATCGAAACTTCGAGTAGTTATAATGCTTTAAGTTTTGGTCGTGCAAAAGTAAAATTATAGTGTGAATAGGGTCGTTTGTTCGGGCGATAATCGCTCGGTCGGTTTTGTAAATCTAACGGTCGAAATACATCATATAAATTATTCCATTCAAGTGCAGGCCGTCCGATTGGTTATTGGAATCGATCGGTTGATCTTAATTGTATTATATAAATTATTTATTTTGGGTACAAATCGATCAATCAATTTTTGGTAATCAATCGATCAGATTTAAAGTGATTTGAATACACTCTCATTCGATTCAGTTCAGAATCGATCGATCGGACAATAGGGTCAATCGGTCGAAATACATAAAAACAAATAGGTTCGGGACAATGTTTGTAAACCCAATCTTAACAATAATTTATATTATTATAATAGGATAACCTCAATCTTTGTAATAATTTATACTGTTATAACAGGGTACTCGAGTGCTGCTAACCTGTATAGAATATAATGATCACACTATATATAGTATAATATAATTTATTAAGTTTAGAAGTCTATTAGTATAGTAGAGTGTATTATAGGTAATTGCCATAATTACTTTTAATATTATATAATATATTTAGAAGTTACACTATTATAATATGCTATATCAAAATAGAAATCGAGATAGGTTCGTCACCCTGTTGGGTCAATTTGAATCCTGCAAGGTGAAAAACAAAAGCATATTCTCCCTTGAAATTGAGAGATGATGACAATAATATTTGGGACGTGATCAATTATGGGGATGCAAGGGGACTTGCTTGAATTAATCACACGTGCATGCGACTTGGCATAAGAGTCTATTGTCGGCTGATTAGCTTGAGTGACTGAAGGAGGATCGCCGTTGTCATTCTCATAAAACCCATCGGGTAATATTGATGTGTAAGGATTACTAATTACTTTTAATAAACGTCGGTCATTTATGACTACGAACGCATCTCCGCTTGCCAACGCCTAACTCGATTCATGCTGCTGCTCTTAAAATATAACCAAATCAATTTTAACCTCTTCAATTGTCCATCTCAAATCACATCAGTAACCATCCACGTTTAAATTCATATTATAACTTCCTTTTTAATGGAAAACGACCTTTTCAATAAATTATTATTATTATAAGATAAAGATAAGCATAAATTTATCTACCCTTTTTCATCCATTTGAAATATGAAACTGCTGCTATATATAAATAAGAATAAATTAAATAAAATCATAATTAAGATTAATCATCTAATCAATCCTAGAATAATGTTATATAGAGAATAATCTATGGTTCATTTAATTAGCCCGTCGATACGCAATCGAATTGTATCCTACGCGACGGGATCTGAAAAGGACGAGACGGATGGATGGGTACCCACCTCTTGAAGCGTGATCGACGAATCGTTGGCGGTTAGGGCGATAGAGATCGACGTCCACACGATGGTCCGTCCACAATTACGCCGCCTTCTTCCACCACGATTTGACGATAGAAAAATATCACGGTGGTTCTTGTGGAAGAACACACAAGAGATTTAAAAGAGATTAGGGTGTTTTTAGAAAATGGTAGCTATAAGAAAAGTCTTTCAACCACTAGGCCACCACACAACTTGTGTCAAATAAGGATAATTTTAAATATAAAACCTTTTTAAAAAACCAAAATGTGTACTTTCTCAACTAGGATAGGTTCCGGTATGGAGCACTAACACCACACTCAGTGCAAAACAAATCTAACACCACAAATTCAGTTTAAAATTTGTAGGGTCGTTACATTTGTTCTTGTGCAAGAAAAGAAATCGACTGTTTAATTTGAAAAATTCGAGGGGCGTTGCTTTGACAAAATCGCTCCTTCAGAATATTCCATACGTCTAATGCCGTTTTGGCATATATCACGCTCGATGCCAACTCCTTGGATAAGGAAGTCAGAATCCACGACAATACCATGTTGCTGCACCTTTCCCATGAGAAGTGATGTGGATCTGTTCTGATTGAGGGTTTGATGATGGATCCATCAATGAATCCTACCTTGTTTTTGGCTTGTAATGCCATGACCATTGCACGGCTCCACGTAGCATAGTTTTCACCTATTAGAGCTTGGGAAACTAATACAGTACCAGGGCTATTAGAGTGATAAAAGAAATAGGGGTCTGAGTCTTCATTCTTTGCCCCTGAGGTGATGTTATCGCGCTCTGTACGTGTAGTCATCTCTTCTCTCTTTTTGTTTTTTTTTTTTTAAATGAAAGAAGTTTGCTGCGAAGAAGGAATCCGGGATGGATAGAACAATGATCACTGCTCTGATACCATGACAAGTTTTGCAGAAAATGAAAAAGTATTTGATTAATCTACTTAAGTGATCTTATACAACCAAAATATAAAAGAGAATAAGAATCTAAACAAACAGAATACAAGTGTTGATTCTATGTGGCCAGTTGACCAGTTGACCCCTAAACAAAAGGGATGAGGAGCTTATAGATATCGAGTCTGTTGAGCAGTCCTTATCTGTGCCAATTGCGATAGTTATCTATGGTAAAATCGTAATACAAACTTAGCAAACTTTGAGTTTATATTCACAGCAAGAACAAAGTTCTTTATCATTACCTTCCATAGTTCCGAGAAAACTGCTACAATTTGTATCCTGAAAGATGATTCACTCTGGTTCCAGGAAGAATGCTCAAATTGGCATTCACATCTTCGATTGCAGCTTCAATTCCTGTCCTTGTTGCTCTACCAATCGTCGAATTGAAAGTAAACAGAGCTTCTACAGTCACAGAACTCAACCTCCAAGAAGGAGAACTTCCATTTGTCTGTTGACCCAGAACTTCAATTGGTACCAAATAGCAAAAAAACAGTAGAAATACCCATCTCATTATGTAAAATCGACCGAACATGACCATGGTATTTCAATTTCAGAACTGTAAAGTCTCGAATTATAGTTGATCTTAAGCTTAGATCAACATGGCTTCTGAAAAATTTAGTGAATACCCACATCATAAATCAACATGAATAAGAAGAAAAATCGAAAAAAAAAAAGTGGAAAAATGAAATTTGATATACTCAATTTGAGATACCCATTAAACAGTTTCCTAAAATAAAATAAGTAAATTGTAGATCTTTTCACACAGTTCAACACAATATTCTTAGAACACATAGATATTATAATGATAATAATAGTAATTATAATATAATAAGAAGACTGCCATTAAAATAATACCTGAAGCTCGGCTTCTGATAAGCGCCAAAAAGTTCAGTCCTCGTATGATAAGAAAAACGAGTTTAAACAAAAAAGTATCCATGAATAAGCTTTGGAAATGAGTAAAGAAAATTGAAAACAGCCAACATAATTGTATACCTTCAACGGATGACTTTACTTTTCTAGTGCATCAAATAAAGTAACTGAGAGAACGCAGCATGTAGCATAATAAAAGCAAGCATGGGCAATAAATCTTGAGATTATGCTGCTCCTATAAGACTATTTTCCCACATTTGGTTTATTTAACTCTTTTGCTTGTATCCAGTTATCAAATCTCTTCAACACTCCCACAGAAAGGAAATGTTTTAACTCAAAGATATGTGTAGAACTATGTTACTTAATTCGCCCCTCCACCCAACGAATGGTGAACTGGTTCATAGTAAACCAGTTCGCCACTTGATTAGGTTCGATGGGATGAGATGGGGCGAATTGAGTGTAAGGTTGTGAAATCATTGTAAGAAATAAAAAATAGTGGTGAAATCATTTGTAAGATGTAAAAAAATCAAAGGGTGGGTAGGGAGAGTCGAACCCACCACTTGCAATCTTTTAGACTCAAGTGCATGTTTGCCTAACCAATTAAGTTACCAACGGTTTTTTGTTTAGAAAGTTAACTTCATTATATTTTAATCTGTTGTTAGTTTACAAATAAAATACATAATCAAAATAATCATTAAAAACTCATATCCTTAATATAAAAATATGGAACGTAAAAATATATAGATTGCCCTATTTCTAATTCACATTCAGATTCTAGGGAACACAGGGGTCAATATTGGGTTCAGGCCCAGGTTCAAGGCAGGATACACGGGTCTAATTTGGGTTCAAAGTCAGCTTCAAGGACAGCATACACAAGCCTACATTGGGCTCAGAATCTTATGGGCAGCAAAAATAATTGTGTTAGATATTAATTGTCTCATTTTAGATGGAAGCATATAGTTGAATATGTCA
Organism: Chloranthus sessilifolius; assembly: GCA_021018995.1. Lineage (NCBI taxonomy): Eukaryota > Viridiplantae > Streptophyta > Magnoliopsida > Chloranthales > Chloranthaceae > Chloranthus > Chloranthus sessilifolius. Next base: position 22,459,992 of record CM037589.1, read on the forward strand.
ATGACCTTGTTGTTTGACTCTAATTTGTAATGACCCAGTTACATTTAGACTCTATATAAGGCTAATTTATCTTAGATTAGAAATAGGATTTGTGTCTCCTACATAAAAAGAAAGTTTTTGGCCAAATTATAGAGTGGAGATATCATTACAAAGCTTTGGAAAACCTATCTAGGGTTTTGAGAAGAGCTTTGGTGGGGCTTGAGTGTTCTTGTGTTATCATCAATATAGTGAATCATCATTGCCCGTGGACGTAGGCATATTATCGAATCACGTAAATATTGTCTCTTGTGTGTTTATGGTTGATTTTCTTTTATTTTTGTGTTCTTATTTGATCGTTCATCGTCAGATAAATACTCGTAGAATACATGAATACTTGATTCAGATTGCTCCTACCATATGTATCCAAATAGGGACTGGTTCGCATCTTACAAAAAAGTGGATGGTGGAACGGTTTTGATTCGTAATAATATTGCCTGTAAAATAATTGAAAATAGGAGTATCAGAATAAAGATACACGATGGGGTTGTGAGAACATTGACCGATATATGTCATGATCCGAAACTGAAGAAGAACCTTATATCGCTTGGTACACTAGACTCCAATTTGCTTAAGTTTGCAGCTCAAGGTGAAGTTTTGAAGGTAACAAAGGGATCTCTGATTGTGATGAAAGCGAAAAAGGTTGGAAACCTTTACTTTCTATTAGGGAATACAGTGACAAGTGAAGCAGCAGTATCTACATCAGATGATAGAGGTTTATCCTCTACACAATTATGGCACATGCGTCTAGGACACATGTCAGAAACAGGATGACAATTGAGCAAGCAAGGCTTGTTGAAAAATATAAAGGCCAATAAAATTGACTTTTATGTTAATTCGAAAAATAGTACAGAGTTAAGTTCAACACAGCAGTTTGAGCGCCCTCGGGGTGTTGGTGGCAGCAGTGATACGAGCATAGCGATGATTGAAAGAAAGAGTACATGGTCAAGCTTAGAGCCAGGTGGAGAATTGTTGTTTGACTCTAACTTGGAGGTTGAATTGTAGTTTAACTCTAACTTGAAGGTTGGCTCTAACTTGGAGGTTGAATTATAGTTTGACTCTAACTTGTGATGGCCTAGTTACATTCAAACTCTATATAAGGCAAGTTTCTCCTAAATTAGAAGTAGGATTTGTGTCTTCTATATAAAGGGAAAGTTCTGATCAAATTATAGAGTTGAGATATCATTGTAGAGCTTTGAAAAAACTATCTAAGGTTTTAAGGAGAGCTTTGGTGAGGCTTGAGTGTTCTTGTATTCTTATGTTATCATCAATATAGTGAATCATCGTTGCCCGTGAATGTAGGCATATCATCGAACCACGTAAATATTGTCTCGTGTGTGTTTGTGATTGATTTTCTTCTATTTTTGCGTTCTTATTTGACCGTTTATCATGAGATCATTGATTAGCTTGTGAGCTTCAGCGCAACACTTGTTTCATTATGTTCGAGTTCATGCTTGGGCAACAATATATTTGGGTTCATGTGGGCAGCAATTTCATCTATGGCTGAGCTAAAATGAGTACATCAATTACATGTATGTGTACAAATATAGATAAGTGTATAAATGAGTACATCAATTATATGTAGTTGGGCTCATATAAGATCAGGTTTTTCATTGGGTTTGGCTACTAGATCAGGCAGCATACATAAGTTCATTATTGCACTTAGATTAAAACCCACAAGCACATATTGAGTTAAAATAAGTAATATGTGTGTGTGTGAGTGCGCATGTGTATGTTGAGTTTAGATATAGTTTAGATGCGTCACCGTCTAAATGAAAAATTATTGAAGTACAGGCTCGGACTCATGTTTAGATAGGTAGCATAGGACAATTCAAAGTTTTAAATACAAGTTCCGATTTGGGTTTGAGTTTGGGAGGCAACATAGTGAACAAAAAATTTGTTAAGTACATTTATTGTTTTATCTCAGGTTCCATGAATATAAAAAAAATTGTGCCTACAAGCTCAGTTTTTCAATCACATAATTTCATCCAAATTGAACGTGTTATCTACTTAAAACAATGAGCCTATAAAAAATTAGGGGCTTTTATAGGCAATATAACAAACATCATATGGGCATATATATATATGCCTTGGCACTAATTTTGTTGGTAATTCTAGATCGACCTGAATGGAATACCTTGGCCAGATTTGATCAAGCAGCTAGGGTGATTCCAGCCGGATAATCTCACTAGAATCCGTAGCTGCTGAGGTGGTTCTAGACGGATCAATCGAAGAAATCAAGCTTGGGACGATGAACTCTGAACTGTTTGTTTAATCTCCGTCAATAATCTTCGATACCGGCGAGAAACTGCTATGATTGTCCAATTATGAAGAGAACTTGTTACGATCATCAGATTCTGGCGATTGCTCTTGTGATGTTGCTATCGAGAAAGCTAAATCCAAGCATTTGTGGTTGATATTCATAGTCATAAATAAAATTGATGAAATCTAAGGGATGATTGATTGAATTAAGGCGAATAGGAGAAGATTTAAGTGTTTGGAAGATTGAGGACAGGTAGAGGGAGAATCAAACGGATTTTCGATGTAGTTTATTTCGTCCAATCTGATGATCTCTGATTCGTTAATATAAGAGTAGCTAGGGTTTGAAAGAGAGTGGGGGAGGAATATGATAGTAATACGTATACCCTATGCCGACCGCTGCAAGGAATAGTTGTTGGCGTAAGATATACCTACGCCGACGGCTGCCTAGTTCAACCGTCAACATAAACTCGTTTTTTTTTCCGCATCCTCTTTGACCTCTCGTAACCCTTGAAAAGGTCTAAATGTGGACTTTTGTCCACATGTGTGCCGCATGGAAATGTGGGAGTTAAGGTCTTCAAGATCCTAAGGTTACTTAGATTCTTTCCTCTCTCCATCAATCTTTCACCACTGATTTTGTTAGAGAAAATGGAGGGTTAGGATGAGCTGGGTCAATGGGTCTTATCAATCCAAGGGTCCTCAATTTTCAAGGCTCATGATTGCTAGTCAACCAAGATTTTCATGGGATTCTCTAAGTCTCCCGAATGTGTGGTCTAGATTTAGTCAAAGATGGGTCATCCCCATCAATGGCTCAGATGATCTAGAATCCATAATTTAATTTAAGTTTGGTTTATTAATTCATGAATTTTTAGAATTAAGGGGTCTTAATTAAGTTTCTTATTTTCACACCTAACAAAGATGTTAGGGCTTTTTGATCCGTCTGATTTAGGTCCTCTTTAAGTCAACCATCATCAGATTAAGATGGTCAAAGTCCGACTATTTTTTATGGCTATGGGTCTTTTACAAGTTCCATATTTTATCAAAATTTTAATTCCACCCTTAAGTTTCCTACAAGCCATTGGGGGTCAAAGCCTTTTAGATTTTTTAATTCTCAGTAAATGAGTTGATTTTTAATAATATTAAATCAACCATGGTAAATCTTTGACCCATTCAAACTATTCTCATCTCAAGGTCTTTAGGTCGGATTTTGGCCAAACTTTGACTAAGTGGGTGGGTGGGTGGGTGGGTGGGTGACTAAAATGTGTCGATTGTGTTGATTAAAGTACTAGGGCGCAGTTTTCTCTTCAAGGCCTGTTTGGATAAAACCACGGGGCGGCTTTCTCCTTTTGTTCGAATAGTACCGTCTTTTCCCTTTAGACCAGTCCACCCCTTCAACCCCTTTAGGGCCTGTTTGGATAAAAATGGGGGAAAGGTGAAAAAGTAAAATAATATTTTTATATTTTTTTATGAATACCTAAATTATAAGAAATTATGAGAAATTTTTTGTTTTCCTTTGTTTTTTGTTATTTAGATAATTACATTACTAGCTGAGAAAGCGGGATTAATCAAATCATATGTTTGGATACATATGCAAGAAATTATAGGAAAACCTTGAGTTTCTATATATATATCTATATATATATATATCTGAGAAAATGCAGGATTAATTAAATCATGTGTGTTTGGATCAAAATTTGATTGTCTGATGGTAAGCTCACGATCTAGAGAACTAGTGTGTCGTTGATTGGCGAAAAACAATCTCTATAGTCTGATTTAAAGAAATCAATAATTTAGACACATAAAACCTGGGTTTTAAAGAAAGAATCTTGAGTTGTAAACATAGGTACCCCTATTGCCAAGAGAAAAGGAGTGAGAATATATATATCACATCTCACTCCTTCTCAACTCGGATTTTACGTGCTTAAATCGTTAACTAATTTAAATCAGGTGATGAAAATCATTTTTTCACCCCAATCTTCCTCATGATAAATCTTAAGATCATGACGCGCATATCAGACGATCAGATGTTGATTCCAATGGTGGACGTCCCTAAAAGCGAAGGTCAACTCCTTTTCCCATGATCTAGGTCACTTTTGGAAATGTGTGCCATATAGAATCAACATCTGACCGTCTTATAGGGACACCATGATTATAAGATCTATCATGAGAAAGATTGGAACAAAAAACAATCTCCGTCATCCAATTCAAATCAGTCAATAGTTTTCGTCAATGACAAAATTGTGTGGTAATACTAATAAACAAGTGAGAAGAGCAATACCCTTAGAAATGAGCGAACAAATTATATTTATAAATCTCTTTCTAACAGCGGAAAATTACGGAAAATGGAATATGAATCTAAGTATTCCTCTATTTTCCCCAAATCCAAACAAGCCCTTAGTCATCCATCAAATTTTTAGGAAAACCTAAATGTTGCTTGAGGACACTGATGTTCATGAGAGTCAATGAATTCAATGGCTAGGAGGCGTTTGGGAAGCAACGATTGATGAATCCTATAGTGTTAGATATTTTTAATTTATTTTTTGTTTTGAAGATTTGTTTTGTGAATGGGTAGTCCCACATCGTGTACAACGTTTTTTGGGCTTTGAGTTATATTTTGAAGTTTTGGCTAAAGGATTATAGGCTTTACCCAGGGGACACCAAAATTTGTAGTTTCCACCGCCATGCACTTGTCAATCACACACACGCGCTCCTAGATGGGTCGAGACGGAACGGGCACGAGCATGTATATGTGGCGATGCGGTGTACTTAGTCATTAACTTTTTGGACAAAAGTGTAACCGTATTTTAACCATTTAGTTTATGGGCGATTTACATAATAGTGCCCTGCACTGATTTTTATCACCCAATAATTGGGTGCCTTTTTTTATAGCCATCCAGCGCCCCCGGCACCCTTTAAACGGGCATCCAGCTATTTGCACAGACACCTATTAAACATGTAATGACCTTTTTACCCTTACTTTAAATATACCCTTGTAATATAAAAAATTACATTTATACCCTAAAAAAACCCTTTGCCCTATTCGTTCATCTCTTGCGGGCGATTCAAATTGGTTTCTCTATTTCTTCCTTTGCCCAAGTGTTGGAGAAGAAGACCTCCTCATCATCATTCAATTAACGGTTCATTGAGAAGACCCTGTCCAAGACCCAAAACTTTAAACCCTAAAGACCCTCTAGTTCATCTTCTCTTCTCCCATCATCTTCTCCAAATCATACTGAAGCCCTCTTATTCACCTTCTCCAAACGCTCTGGATCATCTTCTCCAAAAGCTTCAATTGCAAATCCTTTATTGGGTTACAAATCGAGCGGCAAAAAAATATGTGAAGTCCTCTTTGTATCCTCTCTTCTGAAACTTTGGAAATCCCTAAAATCTATTTTTTTCTTCCATTAAAGAGTGAAATTATTTAAAGGGTTTTGCTCACAAATCACAATATTTTTAATTTGAAATGATCTTAAATGTTTAAGGAGGATTTGTTGAAATGGTGATTTTTTTTGGGCAACATATGTTAATGGCGATTTTTTTTTAAGGCAGCAGATGATTTTGAATCTTTTTTTTTAGAGAAGATAAACCAGAGTTCTTCTTGGAGAAGATGAACCATAGTTCTTTTTTTTATTATGTAAATCACCTTTCCATTATGTTAATAGGTCGCAGCACTCAAGCGAATCTACTTTCGTTTAGTATACGGTGCTTTTCGAATCAAATAGTTGTAGTACTAGTTCATCTTACACCGACCAAATGCTATTAATTGGATAATAAATTTTTTTTAGGGCAGCAGATGATTTGAATTTTTATTTTTTAAAGAAGATGAATCAGAGTTCTTTTTGGAGAAAATGAATCAGACGGTTTTGAGTGTCAAGAGTAGTTTCGGTATCAGGGGCAAATGCATAATCTAATCTCCCGCATTGGGGCGCTATCCTGTAATAAAATAATAAATTGATGGATTTCGTGATAAATTAGTTTGGGGGGCTGATTTGGTACTTTTCTCTTAGTTTATTACCGTTTAAATATTTTAAATCGTTCTTTTGTAACCGTTGTGTCCGTTCGGTTATTTTAAACGTATATACTTTTTCGCGAATCAGTGAGTTCGAATCTCTTGTTTTCTATAAAAGGAACCCACGGCCACCGTTTTCACTTATTGCATTTTCTAACCTTTTATCCGATTTTAAAGATTGTTTCAGAGTTCTTCTCTATTTTAGTGTTCTGGTAGCGTGATCAAATTCGTCAAATCTATCATACGAATACACAGTCGATTCGTTGTATCCTAAAACCATTTTGCCGATAGCCTATTGGTGACCACTTGATTGAAGTGATAGAAGCAAAAATTAGTTTAAAGACAACGATAGTCCTTGTGCCTTGGGCCGAATCTGTGTATCTCTTCGTGCAATAATTCCAATATATAATTCCCCATTAATTTATTTTTTCCTTAATTACATTGGTAAAGTTGGTTTCTTGTGACTAAAAATTAGTATTTATCATTATCATCATAACTTTATCGAGAGTTGGGTTCACCTTAGCAAGTCCTATTTTTCTACTCTTTTTTTATCAGCGCTAAGATTTTTTTAGCTTCGCAATTCCTCATGCCCCTACTCGTGGCATTCCACAAAGTTTTTATTAGTCTTCCTCTTCTCTTACTTTATTATATTAATAGCATCTCAATCTTTCATATAGGGTCTGCTTCTTGCATCCGTTGATGATTTTAAATTATTTAAATCTTAATAAGTAATAATTTTAGAAGAATGTTCGGCGAGATCATGTAGAAGATTTTGCCATGTGCAGCTTTTTACCACATGAGACATTGTCTGGGAGTGGTTGCTTAATGACTAATTCTTAATCAATATTTGTGTTTGGCAACCTTTCATTTAATTTAAAAAAATTTGTATTGTTGCATGGACGACTGTAGATCTACAATCGTCTCATCTATATAGTCGTCTAAGCACCTCTTAAAATTCTATTTAAGGAGCCCAATTCTAACACTTTTGTTACTCTGAATTTCTTGTACTATTTTCGTTTTTTTTAATAGGTAAGTTGGGTTGAACATCTAATGCTGACTAATCGTGCTATCTTTATTAGTTTTATTAAAAAATTACGTTGGAGCTCTCTTAATAATATTGTGGTATTTAAAGAAAAAGTATAACGAATTCACCAAATCGTTCATACGGATAAAAAATCGAATCATTAGATATTGAAAGGATTTTGGTCAGGTTCAACTAGTTAAATCATAAATGAGGTTCTAACTGATTTAAGGGAATCTTGCCTTTAACTTTGACAAGTTGACATCTATGTTTAATATCGTGCATCCAATAGCTTTAAAATGAGTTGAACCCTAAACAAGTAGTTGGACTTGACCAAAACCCATACTGATCATATCTCTCCGAAATTCATTGATGATAACTTGTTCAAAAATTAAAAATAACAGAGGCAAATATTTAGTCGGGAGCCATTACTTGCATATGCTTTTCAAGTGATTGCACGAGATTGGACTAAATTTAAAAGAAAGACTTACAAGTTTGGTGACCTCTACTAAGTGAAAACATCATCTAAGTCGTTTGATTTGCGAGTCATGATTTAAATATATCAATTGCAAAAGATTAGAATAAAATATCATTTTCATCATTTGATTAAACGGAGTCAAAGGTTATTATATAATTCAACAGTTGACTATAATAGATCATATGACAAGTATCGTGTTTTGTTCTAATTTTATCTATCAGAGATTTATTGATCATGAATTTCAAATCAGACGGCCTTAATTGCATTTTTACATATCACATGTCCTTAAAATACCAAGTTTTTCTTTAAATTCGATGCAATCACTTGAAAAACGTGTGCAAGTAATAGCTCCTTATTTAGTTAAAGACTAATGTTTTTCTTAATTTTTTTGAACATAGTCCCAACCAATCCATCAAGGACCTAAGGAGCGGACCTTGAGAAGCGCGAGGACATTAAGAAGGGAAACTCACTAGAACATTTCTTGACCAAAATTTATTGAGCAAGAAAGCGAAGGTAACTTTCAATGACCAAAACGTAGGAACTTGAGAATTGCATAAGCCAACGAAATAGAATTTTTGGAGCACTTTTATAATTATTCCGTTAGATTCATAAATTTATGTCATGCTTGTACACTAAACAGGGGCATTTTTGTGGTATTCACACATTCAGCAATGCACACGCGTGCCATCATCAACGTGGTGGGTGACGTGTTCTTTTTCTGTACTTGAGCGTTCTCGTGATTTCCCCTAAAATGGGATAATAACAGTGGAGGGATAAGGATCTAAAAATTTCGAGCTATTATACTAATTTGAAAAGCTTAAAGGAATAAGCTTGCACAATTTTTAAGACTTTTGAAATATGTTAGATGCATATTTTCACATTAGTGTGAAATACTGAAAATGTCCAAATATAATATTTGTTTTGGGGGCTTTAAGCCGTTGCCCATCCTTCCACTTGCCAGTGGGGTTTCTTGGCGTTTCTTATTCTTCTCCGAATCGTCGTCAACACCGGTACTCAGCTAGAAACGAAGACCAATCATCCAGAAATCTTCAGCCAGAAAACGAAGAGCACTCATCCGGCCTGAAGCCTCGATCAACTCTGGTTTTTAAAGCAACACCAGCACTTTCGTCGGCGATATAGTTGAGGCTGGATTTTATATTTTAATTTCTTAAAGCCTCCAGCCAAGAGGTTGAAAAACTCATAAAATAAATTGTTTATAAATCTCTTCAAAGGAAAAATGAAGAATCCACATCCGGCCGAAAACCTTGATCAACTTCCGTTTTCGAAGTGACACGATCACCGTCACCGGTGATAAGGTTAAGACTGATTTTTTGAATTTTAGGTTTTAGATTTTTTATTTCGTAAAATCTCCAGCCATGGAAGTTTAAAGAACTGAGAATTATTATTATCTTTCTTTGAAGAAGCTAGTTTGGATAAAGTTGAGGAAGAGAGGAGTAAGATTAAAACTCAAAATCGTTCAAATTTCTTCTTCTTGAATGTAACAATATTCTACTTCTGTTTAGGATTGGATGTTACTCTTAAAATGGAGGGTATTTTAATAATTTCACTAGTAAAAGATATGACACATGTGCCAATTTTTCCTAAATCACAATTATCATAGTCGCCAAAATCCGTGCAATTCGAATCCCCAAAACTTTTCACAAAAGTATAAGGGAGCCATTACTTGCACACTTTTTTCAAGTGATTGCACCGAATTTATAGAAAGAATTGGCATTTTAGGGACATGTGATATGTAAAAATACAATATTAGCTGTCTGATTTGAAATTCATGATCAATAGATTTTTGGTTCATAAATTGGTGCAAAACACGATGCTTGTCATATGATCTATTGTAGTCAATTGTTAAATTATATAATATCCTTTGACTCCATTTAATCAAATGATGAAAATTATATTTTGTTCTAATCTTTTGCAATTAATATCTTTAAATCATAGCCTTCAAATCAAATGACTTAGATGGTATTTTCATATAGTAGAGGTCGCCAAACTTACAAGTCTTTCTTTTAAATTTGGTGCAATCAATTGAAAAGCGTGTGCAAGTAATGGCTCCCAAAGTATAATGACTTAAAACTTTTTTTGTTGCATCCCTATTCCCTAAAATGCCCATTTAAAATAGGGATGCAAATTCGGTGTACCGAACCGAATTGAACCCGAATTTACACCCCAAACCAAGCTGAAACCCATTCATTTCGGTCTGTTTTTCTTTTCTTGAAGCCAAAATCGAAACCGATTCGGATTGGCTCGGTGAAGGTAAAATACCTACTTTTTCGGTTTTCTTCATTTTTTCAGTTTACTCAACCTATCCCCTCGATTTTCGGTATCAAGCCACCCAAATCGAAACTGAACCGAATTGGGGTTCAGTTCGATTTGTGTCGGGTTCAATGCAGTTCGGAACCCACAATTTTCGGTTCGGTGTTCGGTTCAAGACTTTTATCCCTAATTTAAAATCACCTTCTCAGTGATTGAAAGTTGGACGAACACCGTTCTAGTAAAAAGTCCCTTCAAGAACCCAAGAGCCGGCATTAGGGATGCAAGTTTTGCAACAAAACCCAAACCCCACCCAAAAACCGCACTAACCAAACCAGTCCGAACCGGACTGAAATGAAGCCGAACCTAACTGAACCCGATTAGGTTCTATTTCAGTTTTGAGTGGCGAAAACTGAAAATCAAAACCGAAATATTTTGGAAAAAAAGATTTTCAAATATTTTGTGTTTCAGTTTGGCTTAGAAAAATTAAAAACCAAAAACGAAGAACCGATTCGTTTACCTTCCGGCTGAACTGAACCGCAAACTGAATTTTCGGTTCGGTTGGGTAAACCGAATTTGCATTCGTAGTAGGCACTAAGGCAGTGTACCAAAATAAAACACCGACTTGAGAAACAACCTGCATTATTAGTACGGCCCGTTCGATTCTCACAACAAAATCCACGGACAGAGTACCAGACGCTCCTCTTCCTCTTCTTTGTCTTCTTCTATAACAACTTTGATTGTTATAAACTCATATAAAATCATAGGGATCGTACATTTATATGTAACCGCCAATTGTGCGGGTGACGACACCAACCCTCCAACTTACAAAACCTCAATAACTCACTCTCCTGAGTCCGTGTCCTGCCCCCACAAACTTCTTTGAATTTCAAAACCAATACGCTTAAGCGGGACGTGGCGGGGAATGGTGGTATATATGCAATTTTTATTACAAAGGGGACAGGTATTTGTAACTGAAGATTCTGTTTTCGCAGCCTGAAATCTCTTCCATCAAAACCATTGACCTTATTGAAATAGATGATAGAATTTTGTTTTCATTCCAATCATCCATGAAATAGATCCCAAGTCACGTCCTACTTATCACGTCCTACTTATCAATTGGTCAGTTATTAATTCCTTGTGGAAGAAATACATAGCAAAAAATGATCGGATAACATTTCTATGATACGCTATGATCATTGGCAATTTTTGGGATACGTGCCACTTAGAATTAATACCAGATCATCTGATAGGTGTTCCACTATCTCACGATCTATTGTGTAGAATGTTTGGAACCGTAGTCTAATTTAGGGTAGTCAACGATTTTAATGGTGGTAATCTTAGTCTGCCGAGACTAAATCTCGGCTGCAAATACCAATACCCTATATATATATATATAAATAAATAATTTTCATCAGTGGGTCCTACAATACCTTTTAAAATTACTCGAACGCGTTGCTATTGCTTATTTTTTAATGGATGTGTGCGTTAAACATATTATATATACTCATTCAGGAGAAAGTGACACTTAGACGAGTTCGTAACGTAAAACCTAAGAAATGTTTAAACTGTATTCGGTGGTGTCTGATACTACGGAAGCTGGTGGTATGCCAAAACGCTATTTGTAGCCGCCTTTGTGCATTATGTGAGAATCGTTGTACTCAGCGAAAAATAAATCTAGATTCAATAAATATTAATCGTTTGATCATTAAAATAATCTGTTGGGGAAAGTAATTAAATCTTTTGAGGATACGGAAACGGATTTTAAAACAAATGGACTAGACACGTGAGACCCCTTCATCACGTGTGACATGATATAAGGTCAGCGAGTTACACCCATCTTGAGCCCCGGTTTGAACTTAGTGCTTTGAAATTGAACACTTTTGTTCAACTTTTAAACTTTAATTTTATATATATATATATATATATATATATATATATATATATATATATATATATATAATGGATTTAATCGATCTTGGATAAGTTATTGTGATCATAGTGATAAATTTTGATGAAATTTGGCGAAATTTTGTAAAAAATGCTGAAATGAGGAGGATCAAACAAAAAATTCGAAGAAATTTTGATACTTTTAAAAATTTTCTGAAATTTCAATTTTTTCGACAAAATTTCATAAATTTAAATACATTTCAGAAATTTTATTTATTTATTATTATTAGTAGTAATTTACTAATAAATGGCTAGTCCTGTGCTCATCAATCACCACACAGACACTACACGGCTTTGGATTGCTTAAGTGCAAAATTGCTTATTATATATAAGTGACTAGGAGTATCTAAATTTCTAACACCAACAATGTAGGACTAAAGCTAAATTAGAAAAAATTGTATTTATTTTTATATGTCGTCTATTTTATGCTTGAGCTTTGTGCTTATCATAGTTGCTTAAATATATTATTTTATATTTAAATTTTTCTAAAATTAATCTAAAATTTATCAAAATTAATTTAAAATATACCGAAATAAAACGAAATTTACCACTATGACCGTGACACCTAATCATTATATGAAATTGCATGGATAAATCATGTTTTCGAACAAATCTCCCGTGCCTATATGCATATTTGTTAAAGGCTATTCAACAGGCTTTTGCAGCTACACGGTTGAAATTCTCTATGTCTTGTCATACTTAAAAGAACTTATGAATATTTTCATATATAAAAAAAAGACTTATGAATATTATTTCTCTTGCCGAGTCTTGGAATATGGATGTGTCGGCATCCAATTCCGTGGTGATACTAAGCAGGGAGTGATAACTTTGGATCGAAGGAATAATAATAATAGACAGTAGGGTAGGAGAGGTAGGGAATCAATCAGAGAGTGTAGCGCGTGGTCATTTCGTTATGGTCACCTCTCTTGTGGTTACAAATACAATTCCCGATGAAACGGAACCTCTGTCTGAGTGAGAGATAAGGAGGAAATAAATAAACAATTATAACCACCTTTTGTTCTTCCCAAATTCACTTCCATATGTTACGTCTTTCGTGATCTCCTCGTTCGATCCGCTTTTTACGCTAGTAACTGTAACACCTTTTTACTTTCCCTCGCTTTCTTCTGAGCTCAAACTGGAACGAATCTCTTCCCTGCGTTTTTTTTTTTCTATATATCAGTTTTTTCTTTTTTCTTCTCAGATCAGAGACTAGAGATTCGATCTTTATGGGTAGAGATTGGTATTGGAGTCGATCAGTGAGGAGAGGAGAGAGAGAGAGCCCTGGTTGCATGGGCAATGTTCTTCATCTCTTCGATTTCCAGTTCTCTGCACCCCAACCTTCTTATGAATCACAAACTATACTCGAAGATCTAACCTTTCTTAAAGGTGGAAAGGATCTGTCTCTCTGCATCTTCCTATGTGCTTTGATCTTTAGAATTAATAGGTTTTAATTTAGTTCTGGCTTCTGGGTTTTTGGTAATTCAGGTGTAGAAGCACCAAGGAATAGCTTGGAGATTGAGGAGGATCCCTTCATGGGAGGTGCTTCTGCTGCTTCTGCTGCATCATTGTCATCGACAGTTACTAAAGAAGAAGGAAACGTTCCTGTAAGAAATTTTCCATTTTTTTGCTTCTTATGGGTTGTTTGAGGATACCTTAGTAATAAGTTAATAACTATTAACTGACACGACGTTTGATTATTTCTAAATAAATCCATCTTCATCAACTACCAAAATCTCTCTTTTTTACAGGTTGAGATTCGAGTGGCTCCAAAGAAAGCTGGAGTAGCAGCAGCAGCAGCAGCTTTAAAAGTTACGAAAAGAGAAGAAGTGTCATCAGACGACGGCAGTAGCACCACCATGCACGGGACGAAGACGCCCAATCTCGTGGCTCGTCTCATGGGTCTCGATCTCTTACCCGATCAACCTTCTCCTTCGCATTCTACATCTCATCGCAACCTTCAAGAACACCAGCCAAATGGGGTGAAAAGAGAGCTTAGGTCTCGCCAGATACGAAACGTAGCAACCGAAACGAGATACGAAACGGGCTCGCGGTCTCTACCCGACACACCAAGAACGTCGTCGGCGAGGAGATCAGACGCAGATCCGAGGCTTTCGTTACAGTACAACAAAGAGAACTTGGTGATGGCTGAATTCAATTACTCACCCTGCACCTCGATGAAGGCTAGAAAGCGAGAGTGGAAGAACCAAGAAGAAACCAAAAGCCCCAGCCATTACGCTCGAGAGATCGTGAAGCAAGTGAAGGAGAGCGTTAGTAGAAGAGTTGGGTTTGATATAACAAATATCGCCGCAACCCGAAACATCGGTTGCAGAGACATCGGCGACGACGCTCTAACCATCAAATTCAAAAAGAGCAAGCCGCGTGTCACGAAAATCAGGGAAGATGACTCTACGCCTTCGTGTTCTCCTCGACTCAAAAATTCGGAGCCCAAGAGCAGCAGATCAATGGGTTCGTCTGTGACCGAAGATAAACCCTCGCTAAAACCTCGCCCTTCTTCAAAACCACCTTCATGGATTAGAGATTCTACAAAGAAGAAGATAACGACGACCAAGTGCAAAAGAGTAAGCTGCGAACGCTTCACTGAGCGAATCAAGAAACCTCAACTGACGGCTGAGATTTTGCGAAACGAGTCGTTCGTTCGGGGATCAGCGGCAAAGAAATCCAAAGCGCCTGCTTTACATGCTTCACGGAAACCTGCTCCCCAGTTGCTTATTTCCACGACCCAGCCGCACAAACATCCCCAACAGCACGACGACCGAGAAGACAGCCCATCCGGTACGGAATTCCGGTACGTAACCGAAATTTTCAGAAGCATCGGGATAGAGAACAAGACCGTGGTATCGTTCACCAAATGGTACTCCCCTGCGCAACCTGTTGATCCTAGCGTCTTCCACTACCTCGAGCACTCATTCCACTTTGGTGGCCAGTTGAGGCTCCGTTGCAATCGAAAGCTTCTGTTCCGTTTGGTGGACGAGGTCCTTAGAGACATACTGAAGCCGTATCTGAATCTGAAACCGTGGCTTCACCCAAACCAGCCGGCTCGGTTTCGAATGACGGGTGGTTCGCTCGCTAGGCGGCTCTGGTCAGAGATTCGCTGCTTCAAAGAGGACATGAACACGCATATTGCCAAGGACATTCTCGACGCTAACCTACGCAACGAAGCGTACAACTCCTCTCCGCTGGCCGAGGAGAGCGAGCGGGTCGCCTTCGAAATCGAACGGGACATCTTCGAGTCCCTCGTCGAGGAAACGGCCGTTACGCTGGCGACGTCATCTACCGTTCCGTACAGAAAACTGCGCAATGATGAGCGTGAGATCTGACAGGCGTCACATGGGCGTTCACGTGACGAGATGCCATTCGCTTGCGGAGACATCGGGTGGTGCACCACCCGCTGAGTGTGCCACATGTACATTGATAGGATGGTGACGGTTTTCTACTACACACTTGAAAAGGAGTCCCCAACTGAACACAAAAGGCCAAGTTGCTGACAAAAGCAAAAACATCTCTCTCTCTCTCTCATTTTTATTTCATTTGCCTCGTCACTCCATTTAAATCAAAAGCTATGAGACGAGAGAGAGGAGGTTCGTTCAAATTTCTATGTACTTGGAAACTTGGATGCATCGAGCGGTCCTCTGTCTAAGGAATTTTCAAGGGCTACTCCATGCCAAAACGATTTTGTCTCCACTGTTAGTAATCGCCAAGAAGGAGGTCCTACCTATATCCTTCTCTAAAATTATATAATTAAAAGGATACCTGTGTTTGCAACCAAAGCATTTATCTCTACAGCCGGAGGTTCCACCATTAAAATTTGTTGGCTGCCTTGAATAGTAGGTCATTTTTAGTCCCCATGTTTCATGCCTTATATATAAGAATGTTGATTCTATGGAACACAAATTCACAGTCTGATAAGTAGCGTATCCTCTCAAAATCTATTGAGTGGAATATTAGGATGAAAAATAATCTTCACCGTCCAATTATAGATAAGTCAATGATTTTAACGGTGGGTGTGGAGACCTAATTCTTTGGCAGCAAATACGTGTACCCTAATTAAAACAAAGCAGGGAATATTATTACGTGTGCGTGTCGGAGCCTTTTATCCCGAGAAGAAGAATCGTCAGTGGAAGAAGAGATAAGGTGTCGCGCCCTCGTTGGCTACTTTCAAAACTATGTTTTGACTGAGCGTTACGGGTTTCATTAAATAATGGCCGGAGATGAGGGGGCAAACTGGTAGATGAGACTTAAGTTGAGGGATGTATATATATATATATATATATATATATATATATATATATAAAGAGCTCTTGTTAACATTTGTTTTTTGGGGTTCCCCCATTTATGTCCTCTGTTAATTGTTTCTGTTTTTAGTTACTCCACTGCGGGAAATTCAAATGCATTTATGAAAGTTTGGTCAAATTCAGGCACCATATGATTATTACCATTTATTATGTGTCGGCCGAGTTTGTTAGAAACTCAGGTTAACCACTGGTGGTATGAAAATGCATGCCTGGATGTATGAATGTGTCTAGGTGTTCATGGTTTGGGTGAATTGGGCCCTATGCATGTATTGAAGAATTTATAAGACTATTTTGTAAATGAATTTTTTGTTTTTCCTTAAGGGAGAAAAACCTTTTTAAATAGTGGTAATACAATCAGTTAAGATCTCTAGTAATCACATGTTCCTTTGAAGAAGAAATGTGTAATTATTTACATAAAATCTTAGCCCTCAATCTTATAGCATGAATTGAATAACTTGGAACGTCCGATCAGTCTTGCTAGTAGTCACCGTCTGTCTGTGAGATCCCTTATTGTCGCATCCCGCTCTTTGTTGAGTCTATCGTAGCCGGTGGCTCACTAAATTAGGTTTGTTATGATCTCTCCTAGAAGCTTGCGATGTATGATCGTGCGGCTTGAAGAAAATTCTCGTTAGAGAGGTCTTAAATAATAAAAAATGAGATCATATGGCATGAATGTATGGATCAAAGGGGCTTGTAGAAATAAAAGGAAGCATGCAAATTTATTAGAAAAAAAATAATAAGAAAATTGATAAGTGACTAGAGGGCGCACCACCCAGGGCCATGGCCGATCTGAATGCGAGATCGGAGCCGACATGACTCTGATACCATATTGAAGAATTTATAAGACTACATTTTGATAATAATTTTTTCATTTTTCATTAACGGAGAAAAGCCTCTCTAAATATAAGTGAATACAATCAACTAATATCTCCAAAAGTTCTTTACAATTCAAAATAATTCCTACAATATTTATCTAAATATTTATAAACCTCAATTAATATAATCTTGCCTAAAACATAAAATACAACATCATATATTTGTATCTTTCTTTCAATCCTAAATATTATCATCATGGATCAAAATATCGTCCAATACCGATACGTATCGGTATCGGACGTGAACGATACGGTACATTAAATGTACCATATTGTTAAAATATATGGTATGTATCGAACGATACATTCAATGTATCGTTAGATATGGACCGGTACCGATACGTATTGTCTGATACGTACTGATTTTTTAATCGGACGATACGTACCGATTTTTCGGCATTTTGATCCATGATTATGATGCACTTTGATCGATTTTGTTATTCAATCTTCATGGACCTTAAAACAGGCACAAACGTCAAAGCATAGTGACTAAATTGGCCGATTTTTAAAAAAAGTTACAAATAATTCGAGAGTTTTCTAAAATTTGAACAAATTCGAATTAGTTACAATTTTTTGTATACTTTTCAAATAAATTGTGAATTTTGTGAATTATATGTAAATTTCTTGACTTTTTCATATTTTTTCCCGATTTTGAGAAAAAATTTATATTTTTTAATTTTTCAACTTTTATAGTTTTTAATTAATATATTTGAAAGTTTTTTTTTTTTCTAAATTTTGACAGCTTTCTTCCCAATTTGATGATTTTTTTTCCTAGCCGATTTATTCTCCAACCCCAACTTGATCACTAAGCTTTAAAGTGCATGGAGATCCGTGCATACAACTCAATGTCCAAAGAGCACGAGCTGACAGGCATTCAACTCCTTGTTAAATTATTGTCAACAGTGAATGCTCATTGTAGGTAGATTCTTTCCCATTTTCCTCCCCATCTGCCAACATTGTTTTCCTGTCACCGTTGTGATGATGTATTGTGATCAGAACGACCAACTATTCGTATAATTGACCATATGATAAAACTGAAACCTCGAATGAGTAATCTCTTAGATAGCAAGATCCAATCCAATAATGCGACCAACGGAATACCCACCACTCCTACAAATTAACCAAGCCAATAATGCAAAGTGCAAACATCTCGGAGCTTGACACGTTGGTCAGGTACCCATCTCAAAAAGCGGGAGACCTAAGTTCGAGTTTCCTCCTTAGAGCCCACCCTGGTGATCTATCCTGTGCTGATCTAAAGCGTGCTAACTTGGGGCGGGCACGTCTCTATGAGATAAGTCAGGTGTTCTAAAAGGCCCTAACACTCAGGTCATAAAAACAATAATAATGCATAGTGCCAAAGAGGAAAACTTAGATTTTGGAAGTTAATAGGTGAATTTCTGTACGAGTATACCAAAATTAGACGGATAGCTAGTGAGTATAGAAGTAGTTTGGCTTTGTTTGATTTGCCCCTATATGCCACTCCATTCAATTACACATTGTCCTGTCTGGGTCCACACCTTTGCTTAGCCCACTACTTCCCTTCTAAAAATACACAAATTAACAATTAAATTATTTCAAGTGTCATAAAATTTCAGTTATAGTGGCTTCAGAACCGGCTGCAATAATCTTATGTAAACATTTTGGTGATTAATGTATGGAGAAAAGTATGAAAATGCGTCTCATTTATATTTTTATTTCAAAAAGGATGATTTTTTTTTTAATTATGAAAATACGCTCTACATGGACTAATACGGGCCCGTATTCGTATGCATTCTCTATGCACTCATCAAATGCCTAATATAAAAAATGTTTAAAATAAATAAATGATATATGAATTTGTTGGTAAAGGCAATATTATAATTATTCATTAAAATTGATCAGTGCCTTTTATGAGTTGATAAGTATGACTGCCCATTTCAAATAGGGGGGGCGGGGAGAGTGCTATTTTGAAAGATAAAATGGCTTTTGATTTTTTGGTGATAAAAAATGACAAGGCTTTATTTTGTGAAAAGCCCATTAGTATATGTGCCTTATCCCAAAATTTTGCCTGTTTTGTTCAATGCTAATAGGCTGGAACCCACTACGGTGAATTTATTCTAAAAATTCCTTTAGTAATGTAAGATTTCTTCATATGAGAATCGAATCTGTTGGAAAGAGAGGGTATGAATTTTAGAAAAAGATGCCACCTGTTATATATCAAGTTCTCAACAGCCAGGCTTGAGCCCTACCCAGCCTGCAATGGGTCGGGTATAGCTAAAGTAGGTAAGCCCGATACTTAAATGAGTTAGCCCGGCTAAGTTAGTAAGTCGGGTCGGATTTGAGCTAGGTTCAAAAGCCCAATAAAAAATCCGCCCATTTAAGCCTGGTCTGGATTGATCAAATGAATCTTTTTATATAAAAAAAATTTGAGCTGGCCCACTACCTGGTCCGACCCGGCCTTCCATGGATAGGGTAAAAGTAGGACTGATCCATAAAAGACTAGCCCTGTCCGACCCCATTAGTAATCAGGCCGGGTGTGGACAGCTCCAAGAGGCCCAATTATAATGGGCCCATTAAAGGCTCAGGCCGATTTTCCTCACCCCATTAGTAATCGGCTTGGGTATGGGCTAGCTCCAAGAGCCAATTATAATGGTCCACTTGAGGCTCGGCCCGAACCAGGCCCTAGCCTGCCCACCGTGACCGCTACCTACCTCCCATTCTTAACAACACACAAATTTAAAGAATGTGAACTACCAATTATGTCTCGGCCCGAATGGCCGTATTAGATAAGTAAATAAAATAACATATATAGATCGTTTTTTTCTATTAAAAAAATATATATATATAGATTTTTTTTAATGCAATCTCCATGCCTAATCTGATTTAGACATTGACTTCATGAAACACGTGGCACCAATTGATGGAATAGTGGCAAATGTTCATAACTCGTGGACAATTGGTTACCTTATTTATGCCAGCTTATGATAAGTAGGGAGTCTTGGGCCTAATCCATAATAATACCTTGTGTAGGTCCAACCAGTTGAATCCTACATGAAATTCAACCGGTTTTAAAGGATACAAAGGATTCTTGATTTTGACGAATTTCACACCTTCATAAGTTCAGTCGCAAGTATTTTCCACTAAGGGCCTCTTTGGAACAAAACACCAAAAATGTAAAAAAATAAAATAATATTCCTAAATTTTCTTATGAATACCTAAGTTGTTGGAACCCATTGAATTTCTTTGTTTCCTTTTTTTTTTTCGATGTTTGGATAACCACATTAGTTGAGAAAACACAAAATTAACCAAATTCTGTATTTGGATGCATATGTAAAAAATTGTAAGAGAATAATATATCCTAATAAAAAAATATTCATAATACCACAAAAGATCATCCAAACTAAAAACAGCTACAATGTCATAAAAATTATTCACAAAAATGACCAAAAATATTATATATGTATTAAGTTTTTTTTACTCTATATATATTTTAGTGAATTGCTCCACCCAAATAGATAATTTTTTATAATTTTTGGGTGGTCAATTGACCACCTAAGTCATAACGTGGCTACGCCTCTAATTTTTGGGGTTGTATGCTGTATAGAATCAACGTCTAACCGTCTGATAGGGGTGACATGATCTCAAGATCTATCATGAGGAAGATTGGAAAAAAAAAAAAGGCAATCTCCATCGTTTGATTCAAATTAGTCAATGGTTTTCGTCTATGAAAAAATTATATGCTATTACTAATAATTGGGCGAGAAGAGCTGTACCTTTATCTTTTTCTTTTTCACTCCTCCTTTTATCTTTTTGAGGTCTTGGTAAATTGAATGTTGAGGGGTACCCTCGAACTCTTAAGTCAGAAATAAGCGTAAAAATTATATTTTGTATTCCGACCCTTAAGTCGCTTTCAAATAGCGGAAAACTATGAAAAATATAATCTGAATCTAAGTATTCCTCTCTTTTCCTCATATCTAAACGGGCCCTAAGAAACCCTTACATCAAAGGGGTTTTAAGACTACTTCAACTTGATAAGATGAGAATTTGTATTACCTCATACATAAGCAACACTCCTCATCAAATGTTCAAGCCTTTGGAAGTGCCCAAATATTTATGAGCACAGAAATTAGTGAAAAGTACATTTTTAATATGACCTTGCACCTGATTTGCGGTCAATAAAATCTATGCATTGCCAAGGTGGTCGTACTATTGACATAATGCCACCAGCTAAAGGGATAAATGGGGGCACTACCCCATTCCAGATTACATTTTAAACAATCTGTCATCCAACTATCGAAAATATTTAAAACGCTCATTCACTTTTTTTAAAGAAATGCACCGGGTCTAATTTAATCTCACAAAACCAGCTTATAAGGTGAGGAGAAAAGTGTCAAAATCGGTATCGGACTTGGCTATCGGTTCATGGAGGACCGATACGACTCGGCCGATACATATCACCCGATATTGATATATATCGACCTTTTATTTATTTATTTTAAATAGAGGTATCGGTCGAAACTGATATCAAATTGAAATGCCGATACATATCGGTTTGACAAATGAATTGGGTGACGTGAAGTACAGAAATTACTGCTCTGGTATCATATAGAATTTCATGGGTCTAAGTCAACCTTTCTAAGGCAAGAAGTGCCCAAATTATTTACAGCCTCCAAGCCCCGAGGCGATGTGAAACTATTCAAGCACTTTTAGACATGCCAGATTCCTCATCAACCCAATGAAATTATTAAAATATCTCTGAAAAACTTAAAGCGTTTCATTTCCGCCCCGGATTTGTTAAAAACTGTTTGGTGCTCTCGTGTAATATATGCAAGGGCGTAGCCATGAATTTTTGTTGGTGGGGGCTACAAATGATAAATATAATATTAGTAGTTATTTTACCATCGATTTGAGGGCTTATATATAAATAAAGATTGTATAATAACCATACTTAATAGAAAATCTAGAGTTAATTGGGGGTTTGAGTCAATTTGGGGGCTTCTACATCATAGATTTGGGGGCTTATATACAAACAAAAGTTATATAAGAATCATACTAAATAGAAACTTTAGAGTTAAATGGGGGCTTGAGCCCCCACACCCTTCTATGTGGCTACGCCAGTGAATATATGTGGGTGCCAGTGTGCCACTGATGATGAGAGGTGCATGTGGCACGATGACCTCTCCTCCAATTCTTAGATCTTGTGTCATACATGATTGAAATTCTAGTAATTAGGTTTGCCTAGCTAAGTGAGATATTGAGAACAATAATACTAAAGCAATCACAAAGTGCACAGTCTATTTTTACGATCGTAAAACTCTAGCTTGTAAACATTCACGAGACCAATCTTCAATTCCAGGCAAACAGAACATGATGGGAGTTGCCGAAGCGCAGAACAGAGCGGTGAGACCTCTCCCACCTCCTCAACTAAGAGGCCCTCCACCCCCATCTCACCCCTGCTTCAAACACGTCGATCGCGAGAAGGTGCTTTTTTCTCTCAATTTCTTTTCTCTCCTCTCTCTTGGGATTTGATATTATTAGGGTTCATATTAGTGACAGATGTAAGCATTTAATTTTACTCGCTATCTCTCTATTTGCTTCACCACCGATTATTAGATTATGTAATGTTGCTGGATTCGGATTGATAAGGAGTCTTTTTAGTATTTTTGGTGTCTCTAGGGTTATTCTTGTTTATGTAGAAAATAATAAACTAACAAATCAAGACAAGAAAGGCCCATTTGGGGTTTATTATTGAGAGAGAGATGATGAGAGGTGCATGTGGCACGGTGACCTCTCCTCCAATTCTTAGATCTTGTACATGATTGAAATTCTAGTAATTAGGTTTGCCTAGCTAAATGAGATATTGAGAACAATAATACAAAAGCAATCACAAAGTGCACGATCTGTTTTTACGATCGTAAAACCATAGCTTGTAAACATCCATCAGACCAATCCTCAATTCAAGGCAAACAGAACATGGCGGGAGTTGCCGAAGTGCAGAACAGGGCGGCAAGACCTCTCCCACCTCCTCAACTAAGAGGCCCTCCACCCCCATCTCACCCCCGCTTCGAACACGTCGATCACGAAAAGGTGCTTTTTTCCTCTCAGTTTCTTTTCTCTCCTCTCTCTTGGGATTTGATATTACTAGGGTTCATATTAGTGACAGATGTAAGCATTTAATTTTACTCGTTATCTCTCTATTTGCTTCACCACCGATTATTAGATTATGTAACGATGCTGGATTCGGATTGATAGGGAGTTTTTTTAGTATTTTTTATGTCTCTAGGATTATTCTTGTTTATGTAGAAAATAATAAACTAACAACTCAAGACAAGAAAGGACCATTTGGGGTTTATTATTGAGAGAGAGAGAGAGAGAGATGATGAGAGGTGCATGTGGCACCGTGACCTCTCCAATTCTTAGATCTTGTGCCATACATGATTGAAATTATAGTAATTAGGTTTGCCTAGCTAAGTGAGATATTGAGAACAATAATACAAAAACAATCACAAAGTGCACGGTCTGTTTTTACGATCGTAAAACCCTAGCTTGTAAACATCCACGAAACCAATCCTCAATTCAAGGCAAACAGAATATGATGGGAGTTGTTGAAGCGTAGAACAGAGCGGCGAAACCTCTCCCACATCCTCAACTAAGAGGCCCTCCACCCCCATCTCACCCCTACTAAAAACACGTCGATCGCGAGAAGGTGCTTTTTTTCTCTCAGTTTCTTTTCTCTCCTCTCTCTTGGGATTTGATGTTACTAGGGTTCATATTAGTGACAGATATAAGCATTTAATTTTACTCGCTATCTCTCTATTTGCTTCACCACCGATTATTAGATTATGTAATGCTGCTGGATTTGAATTGATAGGGAGTCATTTTAGTATTTTTAGTGTCTATAGGGTTATTCTTATTTATGTAGAAAATAATAAACTAACAACTCAAGACAAGAAAGGCCCATTTGGGGTTTATTATCAAGAGAGAGAGAGAGAGAGATGATGAGAGGTGCATGTGGCACGGTGACCTCTCCTCAAATTCTTAGATCTTGTGTCATACATGATTGAAATTTTAGTAATTAGGTTTGCCTATCTAAGTGAGATATTCAGAATAATAATACAAAAGCAATCACAAAGTGCATGGTCTGTTTTTACGATCATAAAATTCTAGCTTGTAAACATCCACGAGACCAATCCCCAATTCAAGGCAAACAGAACATGACGGGAGTTGCCGAAGCGTAGAACAGAGCTGTGAGACCTCTCCCACCTCCTCAACTAAGAGGCCCTCCACCCCTATCTCAACCCCGCTTCGAATACGTCAATTGCGAGAAGGTGTTTTTTTTCTCTCAGTTTCTTTTCCCTCCTCTCTCTTGGGATTTGATATTACTAGGGTTCATATTAGTGACAGATATAAGCATCTAATTTTACTCGCTATCTCTCTATTTGCTTCACCACCGATTATTAGATTATGTAATGCTGCTGGATTCGAATTGATAGGGAGTCTTTTTAGTATTTTTGGTGTCTCTAGGGTTATTCTTGTTTTATGTAGAAAATAATAAACTAACAACTCAAGACAAGAAAGACCCATTTGGGGTTTATTATTGAGAGAGAGAGAGAGATGATGAGAGGTGCATGTGGCACGGTGATCTCTCCTCCAATTCTTAGATCTTGTGTCATACATGATTGAAATTCTAGTAATTAGGTTTGCCTAGCTAAGGGAGATATTCAGAACAATAATATAAAAGCAATCACAAAATGTACGATCTATTTTTACGATCGTAAAACCCTAGCTTGTAAACATTCACGAGACTAATCCTCAATTCAAGGCAAACAGAACATGGCGGGAGTTGTCGAAGCGCAGAACATAGCGGTGAGACCTCTCCCACCTCCTCAACTAAGAGGCCCTCCACCCCCATCTCACCCTCGCTTCAAACACGTCGATCGCGAGAAGGCGCTTTTTTTCTCTCAGTTTCTTTTCTCTCCTCTCTTGGGATTTGATATTACTAGGGTTCATATTAGTGACAAATGTAGGCATTTAATTTTACTCGCTATCTCTCTATTTGCTTCACCACCGATTATTAGATTATGTAATGATGCTGGATTCGGATTGATAGGGAGTCTTTTTAGTATTTTTGGTGTCTCTAGGGTTATTCTTGTTTATGTAGAAAATAATAAACTAACAACTAAAGACAAGAAAGGCCCATTTAGAGTTTATTATTGAGAGAGAGAGAGAGATGATGAGAGGTGCATGTGGCACCGTGACCTCTCCTCCAATTCTTAGATCTTATGCCATACATGATTGAAATTCTAGTAATTAGGTTTGCCTAGCTAAGTGAAATATTGAGAACAATAATACAAAAGCAATCATAAAGTGCATGGTCTGTTTTTACGATCGTAAAACCCTAACTTGTAAACATCCACAAAACCAATCCTCAATTCAAGGCAAACAGAATACGACGGGAGTTGTTGAAGCGTAGAACAGAGTGGCGAGACCTCTCCCACATCCTCAACTAAGAGGCCCTCTACCCCCATCTCACCATAGAGGTGGATGGACGCTGGTGACTTTCAACAAGAGATGTTGAGTCACACAGGTGCTGAGAGCACCGTTGCTATGTTGGCATGGAGCACGGGGGATGCCCCGTTCTCACTTCGTGATGGTTGTTGCCCATGAGGGCTATACGTTGCGATAGCGAGCCGGTCCGAGGCGGATGGACGCTGGTGACTTTCAACATGAGACATTGAGTCACACAGGTGCTGAGAGCACCGTTGCCATGTCGGTATGGAGCATGTAAGATGCTCCATTTTTATTTAACAACTTGTTAGCTATGAGTGCCACACGTTAAAGTAAGCGGGTCGGTCCGAGGCGGATGAACGCTAGTGATCTCTAACATGAGATGTTGGATCACATTGGTGCTGAGAGCACCATTGCCATGGATGGCAAGGAGTAGGTAGGATGCTCCATTCTCACTTGAGGAAGCTGAGATTTTGGAATTGGTCATTGGTATATGACATGAGGGTCTAGACCGCTGGTATGTGCCAATGTAAGGATCAATATGTTGCGATGGGCCAGGATCGATGATACAGTTAAGCGAGATATCGCGAGAACTAAATTGAGCTAGGTTGAACCTGTATAGGGGTCAGAAGTTCGTTGCTTTGTTGTGTGACGATAAGGCACAATGTCCGCGAGAGACGAATGGCTAGACGAAGATCTAGCGTGGCTTCAGAGGAAGCCAACAGAAAAATCAGATGGATACCTTCAGAGGAAGCGAGTCCCAGGTGATCCAGTACAGCTTCAAAGGAAGCAGATACGAGAGTCAGATGGGTATCTTTAGAGGAAGTGAGTCCTAGGTGATCATTGAAATCTTTGGTCTACGAGAAGGACCATAAGTCAGGTTGCAAGAGGTGACTCGAGTCACGCTATTGGGTGAAGATAGAGGTCGAGGTACTATAGTGTGAGAAGCATAGAGCTTCATTGATTGAGCAAGGTGCTCATGGCAGGCTCTTGGGTGAAAACACAAAGGTGTTGAGGTATTAGAGCGCTGCAGGATAGTTGAGGGCTTGTGTGTTGATCAAGTCTAAAGGTCCGACAAAGCTGGGTTCCATCAATTGCTACGATCGAAAGATATAAGTAGTATTACGGATTTCAGCATTGTGAAGCATAGGGCTTCGTTGGGTTGGGCGTGGTCGCTCACTGGCAGGCTCTTGGGTGAAGACACGTGGTGTCGATGTACTAGAGCTGCAAAATTTGCTACAAGCTGAGGCAGCTTGGTGGCAGTCTCGTGGTTGGAAACATATGTCGAGGTACTGGAGTTCTACAAATCAGATGCAGGTCGAACTCTTGGGTGAAGACACAGAGGTGTTGAGATGCTAAACGACATTGCGAAGAAGATACCCCCGCTTCGAACACGTCGATCGTGAGAAGGTGCTCTTTTTCTCCCAATTTCTTTTCTCTTCTCTCTCTTGGGATTTCATATTACTAGGGTTCATATTAGTGACAGATGTAAGCATTTAATTTTACTCGCTATCTCTTTATTTGCTTCACCATCGATTATTAGAGAGGAGAGAAGGACATTAATTTTGACATCCTTGGAGACAAAATCGGATTGGAGCTGGCGAGAGCATAAAAAAAAAGCCCTTTGGCTATGCTGAATTAGATTTGCATCCGCATTGGAGTTGCTCTTAGGTCATATTTTTGTGTGTCATAAGTCTCAAAAATATGTAGCAAGACAATTTTAGGTGCAAGTAGCGCTCCCTATACATGACGGAGGACGAGGTCGGTGTTAAACTTATGTTGTAGAAGCGCAACACGTAATACAAGTCGCAAAAGGTTTTTGTAGAACTACTAACTAGGGATGGATGAGAGGGTAATAGGAATTGGCGTGAGGAAAAAGAAGCAGAAAAAGAAAAAGAACAGAAGAAAATGGCGGGAGTTGCCAAAGCACAGAACGAAGCGGCGAGACCTCTCCCACCTCCTCAACTAAGAGGCCCTCCACCCCCATCTCACCCCCGCTTTGATCACGTCGATCGCGAGAAGGTGCTTTTTTTTTTTTTTTTCTCTCGGTTTCCTTTCTCTCCTCTCTCTTGGGATTTTTGATATTACTAGGGTTCATATTAGTGACTGATGTAAGCATTTAATTTTACTCGCTATCTCACTATTTGCTTCACCACTGATTATTAGAATATGTAATGCTGCTGGATTCGTATTGATAGGGACTCTTTTTAGTATTTTTGGTGCCTGTAGGGTTATTCTTATTTATATAGAAAATAATAAACTAACAGCTAAAGACAAGAAAGGCCCATTTGGGGTTTATTATTGAGAGAGAGAGAGAGTTGAAAGACACTTCTTTTCAGCTGAGAAGTGTGTTAATTGTGTTCTCTGCTCCAAGAGAGACTCTATTTTCACGTAGAGATGCTCTTAGAGCAACTCCAATGGGAAGTAGTAAAAAATAGTCATTTGAAAATGAAATGGCAAATTTGGGTACTTGATTTCATGCTTCAAATTTTGGAAGGACCAATGGAGGACGTTAAAAGTAGCCGTTTAGCCTCAAATTATTGTATTAAATGTGTAAACGGTCACATTTTCTAAATTATATATATTGGCATTGGGGGTTCCAAGGACATTAATTTTGACATCCTTGGAGACGGTATCATATTCCACATGAAATAGGGTACCGGATTGGAGCTGGTGAGAGCATAAAAAAAAAGTCCTTTGGCTCTGCTGAATTAGATTTGCGTCCACATTGGAGTTGCTCTTAGATCATATTTCCTCATGTCATAAGTCTCAAAAATATGTAGCAAGACAATTTTAGGTGCAAGTAGCACTCCCTAAATAACGTGACGGAGGACGAGGTTGGTGTTAAACTTATGTTGTAGAAGCGCAACACGGAATACAAGTCGCAAAAGGTTGTTTTAGCGACTACTAACTTGGGATGGTTGAGAGGGAAATAGGAATTGGAGTGAGGAAAAAGAAGAAGAAAAAGA
Organism: Chloranthus sessilifolius; assembly: GCA_021018995.1. Classification (NCBI taxonomy): domain Eukaryota; kingdom Viridiplantae; phylum Streptophyta; class Magnoliopsida; order Chloranthales; family Chloranthaceae; genus Chloranthus; species Chloranthus sessilifolius. The sequence continues at coordinate 22,488,657 of CM037589.1, forward strand.
AAAAGAACAGGAGAAAATGGCCGGAGTTGCCGAAGTGCAGAACAGAGTGGCGAGACCTCTCCCACCTCCTCAACTAAGAAGCCTTCCACCCCCATCTCGCCCCCGCTTCGAACACGTCAATCTCGTGAAGGTGCTTTTTTCTCTCAGTTTCTTTTCTCTCCTCTCTTGGGATTTGATATTACTAGGGTTCATATTAGTGACAGATATAAGCATTTAATTTTACTCACTATCTCACTATTTACTTCCCCACCGATTATTAGATTATGTAATGTTGTTGGATTCGGATTGATTGGGAGTCTTTTTAGTATTTTTGGTGTCTGTAGGGTTATTCTTATTTATGTAGAAAATAATAAACTAACAACTAAAGACAAGAAAGGCCCATTTGGGGTTTATTATTGGGAGAGAAAGAGGAGACATAAAGGCTACATTGTTGCTATTTGATATATCTTGAGTTACTTGAGATAGCCTCGACATATAGAGGGCAGCCATAATACAAAAACTCATTTCTAAGTAATGTGGGACTAAACTCACTAACTTAACTAGACTTGTATAACACTAACACACCATATTTACTATTAATACACCATATTAACATACTATCTTAAACATTCCCCCTCAAGTTGGAGTATCCATGATATGGATGTCCTACTTTCTAACCAATATACAAACGAATACTTGTTTACACCATCATCTCCCCTGACTTGATATGGTCCCAACACAACGATTCACACCTAGGTGTCCAAGAACAACAAACAACAACGTGGTGCAAACACTTGCACTCACTAACAACTTGGTGCAACAATTTGCACTCAAGTAGTCATGGTAAACACCATGATCCAAACAAGTGGCTAAATACTTATTGCCAACAACATGTTCTTGACACCAACAACATGGCTCACAAGGCTTAAACAGTGACTCGTAACCAAGGTATCAAAATCGGTATCAGTTTGTTGAGGACCGATACGACTCAGCCGATATGGATATGTATCGGCCTTTTTTTTTTAAAGGAAAAAAAAAGAAAATCTACATCTCGGCCGAAACCGAGACGCATCGGCTGATACGAGTCCATATCGGCCGATACGGAATCCGATACCCGAGTTGGGATACCGATACGTATCACCGATATGTATTGGTATGGACCGATTTTTGATACCGTGCTTGTAACAATATCATGGAGGGCTATAAGCTCATGCATCATGAAAGTAATAGTATCGGGGGAACCAATCACATCCAAACATAGCAACAAACAATAAGCTCATACATATCTCCATCCACCAAAGCGAACTATAGCCACATCATCCATCACATCTGCATAACAGTCACCCAAGTGTGTTCGCATTGGGCTGGGGTGAGGTTCAGGTGCCGGTAGGCCCTCGAAGAGAACAAATTTGAGCCAGAATTGCATTGATTTTTGCGTTTGTACAACTGCTAGGGACATTTTCGGGACTAGAAAATGCATTGGAAGTCTCGTCTGGATGAATTTGGGGAGCTTCCGTGCAACATCATCCACTCACCCTCATTGCTCCTCCTTTGTTTTTTATATATAAAAAAATAGTTCAACATAAGATGGTTGTAGCAGCTAAGACCATAACAAAGCATAAGAGCAACATCTTCACAAATCTCAAGGCTAGCACCACCCTTTTTACACTTTAATACAACTTAAATGGATGTATAAACCAACACATCGGCCAATCATAGCTGCTACTGCTCCTTATAATTTAAAAAACACATGCTCTTCTACTTCCTCTTCTTCTTCCTGCAGCCATTCAACACAAGAATCATCACCAAGAGCTGCAATCCCACGAGCTTAAGGCTTGCAACACACCATGAGCGCACCAAAGGGTGGGCGAGATCCCAACAGTTAATAACACATCAACATTCAGATGGAACACGAGTTTCAAGCCAAAGCCTTTTTATATTTCAGTTTTTGAACTCCTATATTGTGATTTCATGCTCTAAATTTAAGCATTTACCATCGTTGTTTCCCCCCTCATACCATCTTCTAATATAACAAACATCACAATATTTATAAGAAAATGTTCAAAAACTTAATTTTAATTTCATGCAATGGACAGGAAAATGGGCAATAATCATCAGACCAACATATGAAAATTTTCTAATTAATAAAATAACAGTGCTCATTATTTATGAGTATGTGAAATAATATTTCAAGCCAAAGTCTTTTTATACTTCAGTGTTTGGACTCCTAAATTGTCATTTCATGCTCTAAATTTCTCCTACACTCTATATTGGGAGTGTGTGTCATTGTACTCTGTCGATGATGCTAGAAGTATGTTTCCCTCATGATTTAGCTCGCTACTTATCTAATCCAATTTGGCCAGCTAACTGGAAATTAGTTTTCTCCCAGAGAAAATGTCAAATGTTATCTTGAAAAATTAGATTAAATAGATGTAATTTAGGTTCCTAGTGAGCTGTGTATTATATCATGTGTTGCTTATCTTTCGAAATATAGCATTTCTATCACATATGCTACCAAGGTTGTCAAATTGTGTATCGTATTGTGTACTACACACTATACTGTACTATCTTTTGAAATTATCGTATTTATAAATAAGTAGGGATAAATAAAGAAATATATACAAAGAAAGTTAACAATTACAATATGAAATATATAATAGGTTATGATCATATCCTTGAAATACTTGGTATCAAAGATAGTAATTCCATCATGTTTATAAATTGAACAAAATAAGACACTTATTGATTCACAAAGTGTAGACAAAAATCCATAATCACATAAAGTCATGAACTTCTCCAATTTTCCACTATCTAAAAATAAATAAACCTATACTTGTACAACTAAAAGTATGGTGTAAGTGTATATTATATGGATACCTTTGTACGCGCTACAGGCTTATTGAAAGCACTTACATCTGAAACCCCTTAAATTGACTGCTTTGAATCAGACGATGAAGATCGTTTTTTACCCCATTCTTTCACACAATGGATCTTCAGAGTTCATACCATGATCTTACCATCAGATGGTCAGTCTATAATTCCACATGACACAAATCCCAAAACAATGGCCTTAAAATCACGTTTGAGCGTGAAGTGTGCCATGTGATTTTAGGGTCACGTTTTGGGGATTGGTCCCACATGAAATACAAAATTGATCATCTGATGGTACGTTCATGGTATCAAGATCCATTGTGTGGAAGATTGGGGTGAAAAACCATCTCCATTGTCTGATTCTAAGAAGCCCAAGGGTTTCAGATGTAGGCACTCTTAGTAAACCTATAGGCACGAACAGAGCTACCCATATTATTTTCTTGTATAATATATTTACATATATGTCTTTCAACTTCTCCTCTCAAAATAAATCGTATAGTTGTACAAGGATATCGATATAAATATATAGTTGTTTCTTAACATTGTAAGTTTGTAACGCCCAAATTTTTTCCAAAAGTGTAAAATAAAAATCTGAATCTTCATTCTTAATCTCCATCCCCAATATCAACACTATGATCTTCATAATCACTTAAATCATCATTTTTTCCTTTCTTCTCCTTTGTCTTCTTCCTTGTAAACCTCTTAAGACTTTGAAGTGTCTTTTTGTCTCTTCTTTCTCTTTTCTTCATTCTTTTTTTCTCTTGATTCAAATGTTAAAAAGGGGGGCTACGGTTAGGGTAATAATATTATCATTTTTTTTTAAATTAAATGAAAGTTATAATCAAAATCACATTTATCGTTCATATCGTGTATTGTATTATATCGTATCGTGTCGTGCATCGTAAGATACAATTAAAAACAATACACATCATCCAAACGTAACCGTTGTCTCTTGTATCGCATATCATATCGTGTATCACACTTTTTTTCTGATTCTGTATGCCACATTGTCCACGTGGCCATTATGTCAACTAACAAGGGTGTATGCAAAATTTATGCCTTTTTATAATTTGCGACCTTCGCGTAAGCAACCCCAGGATGATGGGATTAAGGCATGGGAGATAATGATGATATAACTTACAACCATATCCACTTCTATATGGAGTTTGGTAGTGCTTGTACTCCTCCACTGAGGAGTCATTTGCAGCGAGAATGTATATTGGATGTGTTATTTATAAACTCTCTTTCTCTCTCTCTCTCTCTCATTTCTTTTACAGATTATATCATGATTCAGAGTTTAAGATTGATGAAAATTTACTTATGTTTCTTGCAGACTTGCCCTCTATTGCTTCGCGTTTTCAACAAGGTATGAAGTATTTTACGTGGTGAAGATATTCACATCTAACAGATGACCTTCCTTTGTATTTGCGTATATTGACTATGAAGTTGTGATATTTAATTTGTCTACATATGGTTTCCTTTTTTTAATTAACCTTACAAATCTGTGTCAATTTTTCAATAAAGATCCTTCATGTTTTTAAAAGTAGGAAATTTGCAATATGAAATATTAAAAGAAATTTTGGGTCTATTATGATGTTCCTTTTTATCACATGAAGATTAAAGTTTTTGTAAAGTTCAAGGAGATCTACTGTGGAGGCATATGGTGCCTAATCACAAAGGAGTTACAACCAATCAGTATTTGGAAGTTCATTTGCCTTTAATTTTGCTAGAGTGGATGTGCAAATATTATTCCATAGAACCTGATGAATGGGTTTTAAGAATTTCTGAATGTTGGGCCCAATCACAAAAAGGCAGAGAAACAACCTTCGGTAGGGGTAGGATGAGTTTTAAATAAAAAATAAATATATTTTAATAAAATCTTAATACACGAAATGGGCAGTTTTAAAATATAAAAAAGAAATATGTAAATGATATGCAAACAGCAGTAGAGGAGAACCGGTTCTCCATGCGACGTTGAAGCTGCAACGAACCAAGAGATTGGATTCGAGTCATGGGAGGTTGTTTTTTGGCTTCTACTATCAAAAAGAAAAAACCAGTCCTGTTTACCCATCTTCAGCGAATCGAACCGCGAACCAGTTCGCCGTTTGCAGGGTTACCTAGCGAATTAGGTAACCCTGGTATTAACTGAGCTCATGGGGATGTATTTTGTGTCATATCCATAACACGAGAATCCAAGGTCTCAAGACTTTTTGAGTCAGTGCAACTTGATTGAGTTGATTTGGTTTTGATGTGACCTGATTAGAGTCTTTCATATACAGGGAAGTCAGCCTTGATCTCACATAACTCGATCAATTCCTTTACATATTTGATAAGTTGACTGATACACGTAGCCAACTTGAAAATTTATTATTGTTTTATTTTTTTCACTATTTTTTTTGGGCTAGAGGTTACTTGGTGAGCCACTGGTATACTGATGCAGTGGAAATGGACCTGATTGAAAATCAATGAAATAGAAATGAAGAACAATACCTACATTGTGGTGTAACATAATGTTTTCATAATATAGATCGTGCATGTTTTGTGGGTGATGGGCTGATTACTTGTTCCCAAAGTGACAGTAATACCAATGAAGAGTTGAAATAACCAAACGATAATAGAGAAAAACAATTGTTTCTTCAAACATGGACATTGATGCAACATTTCTTTTTACAAATGGATCGCATGTTAAGATTTAAAATTTTTAAGGCAAGCTTGGTCAATGTTTGATGCTAAAGAGGAGCTATCCCGTAGTCCAAACTAATATGAGCTTCTTGTCCCAAAAAAAATTCTTCTAAAATGATTTAATGGAATAAATTGTTCTTAGAGCCCTTCTATTCCAGCTAGAGGAGCTATTAGCAAGTATCCTTACCTTTTCGTGAAAAATCCAAATTTCTCCCATTCTTCCTAAAAATTTCCCTACACCATAGAGACTGCACCTGATGCTCACATGAGTTAACGTACTCGTACCCTAGCCATGGGGATTAGACTTCAAGTTCTAAAGATCAAATGGATAGCGGGAAGCAACCTATAAACTGTTTCATCCAAAAGGATTTTTTCTCTTTTCCTTGCTTATCTATCTCAATTTTTGCCCAAACATTTCAAAAGCACATTGAAAATCACATACTTGAGTCAATTGTTTCAATTTGGTGAATCTTATTAAATCCTGGTTTTCTTATTTAGTAAGAAAGCTTTTGAACCAAAGCTTAGAGCTTGCATTATTATTTAGGAATTGTGTCCCACTGATTTCTGTGAAGTACCAAACTAAATTATCTCAGCTGTCTGATCCCATTGTCACCGTCTATAGTTTGCAGACTTCCTTTCAAACCACATGATTCACTTTTTTTCTCCAACTCCACTCCTACCTAAGGACGACCTATGGATGCATTCAAGCTTGCTGACATCATCATCATCATCACAGCCTTACCCCATCTATTTGGGGTCGACTTTACAAGTCTTATTTATCCACTTGTTTTTTATCAACGTTAAGCTCTTGTAACTTTGCAACCTTTCATGTTCCTTCTTACTGCGTCCCTCTTGGTCTTCACTGGTCATCCTCTTCTCCTACTTCCTTGCGTTTGTAGCGTTTCAACCGTTCGTACAAAGCCTATTTCTGACCTCTAATGGACATTTCCAAACCATCTCAAGCGACATTCCATAACTTTTTCCTTTATAGATGCCACTCTCAAATTTCCTCTCATATACCTGTTTCGAATTTTATCCTTTTTTGTTACTCCACACATCCATCTTAATATACGCATCTCAACCATTGTACTCTATCTTTTGTCGCGTTTTTATAACCCAACATTGATACCACATAATATGACATATCTAATCGTTGTCTTGTAAACATCCCTTCAATCTAAGTGAAACTCTTGGGTTGCATAATACTTCGCTTGCTTGTCTCCATTTCAGCCAGCTTGCATTAATCCTATTTGAGACGTCCTCTTCAAATTCTCCATCTGATTGTAGTAGAGCCTAAATAGTGAAACCTATGACAATGTGACATTAGTTTATTTTAACTATATCCTCCTTCAGGCTATCATTTTCATTAAATTTTCACTCCATGTATTGTTCTACTAATTTTCAAACCTCTTAACTCCAAGGCTTTCCTCCATAATTCCAGCTTTATTTTTTTCCTTGTTTGTGTAGTTAGTGTTACATCAATTGCATATAACATGAACCATGGACGCTCTTATTGTATGTCTATGGTTAACACATTCATGATCAGAGCAAACAAATAAGGGCTGAAGACAAATCTTTGTTGCAGCCTAACTCCGACAGGGAACTTACTCGTCTCTGCATGCGTCGTTTTTACACTAGTTACTGCTCTTTCATATATGTATTAAGTAATCTCAATATATAAGTTCAAGATACATTTCTTCCTCAATGCCCACCGGACTATCTATTTCAACACTTTATTATAAACCTTCCAAATCAATAAAAATCATGTGCAGAATCTTCCTTCTCTCTTTGAACTCTATAAGTTGCCTCAATAGGAAATAGCTTCAGTTGCTGATCTTCAAAGCATAAATCCAAACTGGTTCTCTAATACACTTGATTCTTGTCTCAATCGTTGTTTTATTGTTCTCTCTCAAAGTTTCATAGTTTGTCTTATAAGTTTAATGCCTTGATAGTTGACACAGTTGTAGATGTCTGCTTTGTTCTTATAGAAAGGGACCACCATACCCTTCCTCCATTCCTCAATCATTTTCTTTGTTTTTAGTATCTTATTGAATAACATAGTTAACCAATTCAGTTTGTTCTAGTCTATTTCCCCAAGCACACTTCTTCCTTTGCGTCGATTACCCATAAATGATAGTTCCGGTTGAACTCGCTTATTTCGCGTCACCCCCTTCCATTCTCTCCCATCACAATTCAAACTTCTACAGGTATTTCATTCTTAATGCTTTTATTTTCTTTAGTTTTGCTGAGGCTAGTTTTATATCAGCTTCAAATATTTCATTGATCATCCCCTGATTTGGTTCCTCTTCTTGATCTACTTCTATAAAAAATTCACATAATTTCGCCCGCCCGTTCCACTTCCGTGTCGGAGGAAATGGGATTCAAACTCTTAACTAGAGAAAACAGACAAGGAATTCTCTATCTACTAAGCTGTTGAGAGATTCTTTCTTTCCAGGAAAAAAAAAAATTTTACCATTCTGAGTAGGGCAAGCAAAGTAGAAAGAAACCAAAAAAAGTGACTGCTAACCTTAACAGCTCATGTATATATTTAACTGTATTTAAGGTTAGCACTTAAGTTGTTGTTTGCTGACCTTTATACTGAGTTCAGCTAGAACAAAGCGATGGTCAAAAGGAATTACTGAATAACGTCTCTTTGCAACCAGCACACGGGGAGAACGATGGGAATACAAACTCCCTAGAAGCCCGCCAGAAGATAAACCAATTCTCACTATTCTATTGGCTTTGAATGCAAAGACCTAACTTCATTTGACTGTGACCTTGACTTCACTTAACTGCTAACCTTAACTTATATATATATATATATATATATATATAACTACATTTAAGGTTAGCACTTAAGTTATTAGCTGAAAGAGGAGAGCTTGGCTCAACTCGCTCAACATACCCAGAGGTTAAGTGGCAATCACAGTCATTTTAAAGCACAAAAAGTGTTGTGCTATCACATAAGATAACAGTAATAACAGTAACTGTCACTTTTGAGGAGAACCCGTTTAACCAAGGCCTGACCACAAAAAAAGTAAACTATAGTTGCCCCTCTGATCTGATCATAGGTGAAATCTAATCCCTTTACCTCTCAAAAGTGAGCAGCAAGCAATCTGCAAGTAACAAGCTACGACAGAATATCTACGAGCGGAGCAGCCCACCGTTTTTAATACATTCATATAATATTTGTGACATCTATTCTTTATCTCATCCTCTTTCACCATGACCCTTTGATCTTCATGTCGAATGCACATTACCTGGTTGAAGTCGCTTGATTTTTCTATAAGCTTGACAAGTTTGTAGATATCTTTCTCCCATTTCGTTCCTAGCCAAGTATATAAATTGTCATACACTTCATACTTAACCTTGCAGCCATCTTAGCTTCTCTCTTGACTTGCTTATATTTTCGAAGATAATTATTTCTCTTGACCTCCATAATCTTATCCTTCAAATCTCTAATCCACTATAATGTATACCCCATTATGAGAGTTACTCTTCCATGAGTAGTATCCCAGGTCCTTAGCCTTCTCTCCTTTCCACTTTGTCTCTTGCAAGCACAATATATTAATCGTTTTTTTCCTCGTAGCATTTATTAACTTGACACTTTTCCCAAACCCACATTCCAAGAAGTCATGTGTAACTTCTAGACCTTACTTGTCGCACACATCGATATTGATGTGGGAGCCCTAGCCTATTATCCACCACAATTTGACTTCATTGCCAATTGTCGTACAAGGAATGCCCTAGCCAACCCTTGCCTACCTCCCACTACAACTAGCTCTGTCGTAATGCATCGCTTGCCGGGAACACCCTATCCACCCCTACCTGTTTTCACTACCACCTTGATTCATTGTAGCGCGTTGCTTAAAACAGAGGACGCCCTAGCCTACCCTTGCCCACTTCTCACTACATCCAGGGAAATATCATTGCAGCGTGTCGCTAGTAGAGAACACCACAAAACGTGTGTTTGTAATAAGTCCCCTCATAGGGATTTAAAGGGTTTTTTATAGCTGGTTATCAACCTAACAATAATCCTCCTTTCTTTTCTACGCTTGGGGACCAACAACGACAATTATTCAAGCTAGCTAGAAATAACAGCTGAAAATCAGCATATGGAAATATAATTAAGAACTGATTTAGATCGTTTCTTTAGCAAACCCCAAATAGATGAGGGAGGCAAAGATGATGATTAGATCATATAGCTTTAATCAGAATGATTTTGTTTGACTCTAAATGGTAACAATCTTTCCCAAAAAAATTTGGGCATTGTTTACTGTATTCATCCTTTTAAATCGAACACTTATGGAGCTTTGGAGTGGTAATATATGAATGCGGGAGTATTTATGCAAGACAAATCCTTGATGTTCTGCTAGTGCCACATCAATATATAAGTTCAAGAGACAGAGTGGGAACTTGGCTATAATATGCAAAATTGATATGGAAATGGCCTATACTAGGATGATTGGAATTATTGGATTATATGCTGTGGAGATTGAGTTTTGGTTTACAATTGGATTAAATGAATGAAAGCTTGCTATTCATTGGAACGGTTCTCTATTTTGGTAAATGGTGCAACAAGAGGGTATTTCAAAGTTCCAGGGATTGAGCCAAAATGCTCCACTATCACCTTTTTATTTTTCGATATGCCAGTCAAAGCTCTCAGGAAACATATAGATAGGGCATCATGTTTATATGTTTGATGTGGGGAAAGAATCACACTCATTAAGCAAGCATAAAACTAAGAGACAACATTCTCATGTGAGTTCAACGCTTATTATGAGAGAGGGCCAAAAAATCAAAATAACTAACTCCATAATTCCATTCCATAAGCTCAGAAAATTAAAGAACTAACGCTGAACATCCTCAAGTTTATATTTGTTGAGGTTGGTACGTTTTAAGGCTAGTAGGGACTCCAACCCTAACTAGATCATTTTCTTACTACAAATCCTCTCTCTCTCTCTCTCTCTCTCACTCCGTTCTTCATCGTCCTCACTTAGCTTTCTAACCATAAATTCCTTATTGAAGTCTAGTTGGTATCAAAGTAGGTCGCTGCCGCGGTTTCCATCATTGATATCAAACCCTTGTCCTCGAAAGGCAGAACTTCTCACATGGTTCTGGTTGGAATTGATAGCTGATCATTTTTATTATTGGCAGCTTTTTTGTTTGGTGCATTTTTAAGTGATTTTTGAAAGGTTTTGAAATAAGGGATCGCGGTTTTCTGAGCCATCAGATTCTGAGATGAAATGGCCACGATGGATGAGTGGGTTTGGATCGGAATTGCTTGAGGATCATACCTACCATGTTAGATTTTCAATTTTGAAGTTGCTTAAAATAGAAGGAAAAAATAGTAGGCCATTTCTTATGCTCTCCTTCACACCATTGAAGCTTATAGAGAAATAAATGTGTTTCTTAACAAAATTTTGAGATCTCTTCTTTTGATGGCTGTTTCACGAAAATTTGAGGTGCGAAACACGGTAGCCTTGATAGATGTGATTTACGAGTGGAAGTTATCTTGATCACCCACTTTATGCACTCGACATAGGCACCTCATCTTGATGTTAATCATCGCATATTCTGGTATATTAAGTCCTCTCTTCGAAGAGATGTATTGTACTCTGATTTTGGGCATTCTTTTCTCTGTTCTTATAGTGATGCAGATTATGCTGGAGCACCCACTGAACGTCGCTCTACCTCTAGCTATTGTGTATTCCTTGGAGGTAATCTGGTAGTGTGGAAAAGTAAGAAACAAGACATATCTCGATCTAGTGAAAAGTGTGAGTATAGAGCCATGACACATGGCTCATGTGAGCTTCTTTAGCTTCACTCTCCCCTCTTCGAGCTGAGATCTCCTCCTATTCTTATGACTCTGCATGATAATCAGGCTGCCATAGTTATTGTTGTCGACCTCAGTCTTCATGGAGCATATTGAGGTTGATACCCACTTCCTTCATAAGAAAATTCAAGTAGGGATCATTGACACACCTAAAGTTTCATCTTTAGAGTAGTTAGCATATATCTTTACCAAGGCTCTTGGACCTACTCAACTTCAGAGTATTTTTGTTAAGCTGGGCATGATAGATAACTATGCACCAACTTGAGAGGGAGTATAGGAGTATATGGGGACATACTATGTGTATATGGGTCTCTATGAGTATGTAGTTACCATTAGCAAGGGCGTTTTTGTCTTTCGGTATTAAGATAAAGGCCAGATGGGACTCCAACCCTAACTAGGTCATTTGTGCGTATAATTCTTCTCTCTCTCCCTTTTCTATACATCTTCCTCACCTTTCCTAACCCTAAGTTTCCAAACCTAATCTCTCTATTGAGGTCAGGTGAATCGTCTTTATCATTCATTGTAAAATGGCAGGTGAAATTTGGTATGACCTTTATTATTTGGGATAATTTGATGTTTTCTGTGTTAATGTATTAGTGAATTGTCGTTTAGGGTCCTTAGAAAGAGGACACATTCTTTGGTGACTAGTGACTGCTATTGGTAGAGATCTTTTGGGATATTTGGAAAGAAATAAATAAACATCTGATATGTAGAAGTTCCATTCAATTCTTTCAGTGGGAGCTATCTAAGAAGGAAATGGTTCGAAATTACTTTAAGCAGGGAGCCCAAGGGAAAGGACAAAGCATGGAAAAGTTCCCTGATGGGCATCCTAACTTACTTTTGATGGTTGCTGATACTGGAAATCTGCATTCACGTGGAGTTGGCAGTTTATTTAGAGATTTTGAAGGTACTATTCAAAAAGTCGTTCATGGTTCGACCAGGGTGATTTCACGGAGTTGGACGTATCAGCATTGCTTGCGGTGATTTCGTGGAGTTCAACGTATCAGCTTTGCTTGCGGTGATTTCAAGGAATTGGACGTATCAGCATTGCTTGCGGTGATTTCATGGAGTTCAACGTATCAGCTTTGCTTGTGGTGATTTCAAGGAATTGGACGTATCAGCTTTGCTTGCAGGTTTACAGTCGTATCATGCCTTCATTGATAACCCAAGAGTGGGACTCCAAAAATATTATGAGATTGGCAAAGAAGGGTGAGAAATGCACTTGAAGAGATCATAAACTTACGTGTTACAAGTGTTAGTGACTTGTAGCATATTGCAAGAGAGGATAACAGTTTGGCAGACAAGTTAGCGAAAGAAGAGGTGATGAAAGACTGATTAAAGCTTTCTTCTTCCTCTTCTTCTTCTTGATTTATTATCTAATTGTGGCATTATATGTAATTCTTTTCCTTCATTGATTATGGTCATTAAGGTAAAAATCTGATGTCAGCCATGTAGAGAACCCATCACTGTTTTCTTTATTAACAAACCTTCCAAACTAACGATGGTTTTCATTGGCTTGGTATTAGCTGGTCCTTTGACATGATGAGGTAGCTTGATAAAGAAAGGTAAAACCAAGACAATCACGAGGATATTCTTTTATTCATTCAAGTTTGTTGGACTTACCTACTCAATTGTAAAGGTTTAATTGGATGCATAAGAGAGTATTTTCAACTATGTCTTTACCAAATTCATCTCTCAATCTCAGAGAAAACATTGGGATCCCACCCTACTCCAATCTTCTTCTCCATTGGAAATGATATGCCTAGAGTCCTAGTCCATCACGTTCTCATGCATGGAGTTGTAGGATGGCTAATCTATATAGATCATGTTGTATCTACCTGCTATAGATACTCTTTCCTTATAAGAAGTTTAAATGTTCAAGCATGCACTCTAGAAGTGGACAAAGGGCCGCTTTTAGTTGGTCACCTCTGCATCCATTGTTGAAGTGGAATTAATGAAGGAAATCACTCACATATCATGGGGTATGCTGAAGCTTTATCTCAACTCCAAGCCTTTGAGATATTCAATCTAGCGCGGTTCCTTTGATTTTATAGGTAATTTCTTAGGTTAGCAACATACAAGTTGGGTCATTTATCACCTTGACATATCTGTTTGGGTCAGCTGTTTTTTTATTTTTACCTTTATGATGGGTAAGTGGGGATTGAACTTGTGAGCTCGAGGTTGCAATATTGTCAATCTTCCATTGAGCTACACGCCCAACCGCCCCAACCCCTTACGAAGATGCATGCCACTTTAAACAAAAACAGAGTTGGGGGTCCCTCTTTGTTTTTGGGTCAGCTTTGTGAGTCCTATTTCTTGACTCATTTCTGTTTGGGCCCAAACTCTCTGTCACCGGCATACAAGGATGTGGAACCTAAAATGTAGAAATTCTTATAGATAAGGCAGGGGGAGTTAATTCCAATTGAAGAGATTCTTTTTTCTGTCAGTTCAATCTTATCAGCTTACATTTTTTAGATCCCTTCTATGCATGGTCTTTCAATGAAACTTTTAGCCGTTTTCCTCCCTTAGCAGTAGCTTTTGCATTGACGGCTTGGAATGATAAAATTCTTTATAAAGGTTCTGATGTTCCTGTACTTGTGGCTCGATGGGGAGACTATCTCCTAGTTCGTGAATATTTTTTACGCCATATTTCTGAGAGGAAGTCCCTTTAGCCTTACATAAGAAAATGACAGATGAATGCTGCTATGGAGCTGGAAACTGTTGTTGGTAGTGATAGGCTCTCACAGTTCTTTGCCAAAAACCCTCCCAGCATGTGCCTGCATGCCGTGAATTTATCTTACTGTGGGCCATATTCTTTTGGGGAGCTATAACTTGCACACGAGATTGGTACCGTGGCACATGGTCAAAAAGAAAGACTTATTTTTGGGATCTGTGCTACATGGAACACCATATAAGCCGTCTGATTTGAAACCATCTTGTAAAGATATCTTTGAGGCCAAAGATTGGCACGAAGTGCGATCTCTATCATCTGATTCAATGATTGACTCTGAAAAATCAGATGATAGAGATCATGTTTCGTGCCAAAAGGCCATCATCTGATTCAATGGTTGACTCTGAAAAATCAAATGATATAGATCATGTTTCATGCCAATTTTTGGCCTCAAAGATCTTTACATCATGGTCTTCAAATCAGACAGCTTAGATGGTGTTCCATTTGGGCACAGATCCCAAAAATAACGAAGTCTCTTTTTAACCATGTGCCATGGTACAAATCTCATGTACAAGTTTTAGCTCCCTTTCTTTTGTGGCAGTTGCGAACTGGAACTAAGAGGTCCTCATGGGTTTTCTTGGGCTGTGCAGTGCTAAGAACCGTTATGGTGGCAATTTGTAATAGTTTAATAAATCCCTTCACATTCATGAAAAATCAGTAATTTTAATTAATGGCTTAAAACAACAAAGCAGTTTCTATGATATGGTGTTTTGTCGTTGTTTGTTTGCCATTTTCTTGCTTCCTCTCATGACTCATGTGGCAGAACTAATACATGAGTTGCAACCCTTTGAATCCGAGGCAAGTGTGAATGCTGCTTCCTTTATAGACAACACTCTGGCATGCTATATTTGTTGTGGAAGTGAGTTTTTTAAAGATATTGGAGCATATTGATCTTTGGATTTCTCTGTAATAAGCTATATCATTAAGAGATTTCTTTGTTTTATACCATCTAGTCTCTACTTTTCTCATTCTCTTCCTCTGATCTCACTGTTCAATATTTAGGATTTCAGGAGTTTCATTAAGATCTTAGACGTAGCAAGATAAGAAATAACACAGGAGAAAAGAAGAAAAATGAGAGAGAGATGGGACGTGCGACATGACATGCATACTCCCTATCTCGCCTTTATTATTTAATTAATTTTTTCTTAATTATACAAACGCTATTAATGAAACTTTCAATTACATATTTCCCCCACTCACAAATACAACTGCAATACTTGTATACAGGCTAATAAGAAGTGCTGTGAATACAAAACTAAGACCTGGAAACTAATTCTCAATACTCAAATAGTCTCTCCTTTTCTAATTAGTTATTAATTCCCTATTGTTCTATCTATTGTACATAAATTCTCGTTAATAAAAAATGATTTATGGAAAACATTGTATAAATTTACATTTCTTATGTTACTTAGGTCTAAATCGTTGGACAATAGGGATGATAAATTATTGGCTAGAAAGTGGTGATTGCTCCCACTCGTATTATGATATTATATACTAAGGTGTTGACTGTATGTGCCTGGATCAATACTTTTCTTTTTTACTCCCTTGCTAGATCATGTACTCCTATCTGTATTAAGTCTATCTCTTTTCCACAGATTGGGAGTCATCATACTAGGGAAGACTTTGCGGTGAGAGGGAAGGAGCCCAAGGACGAGGTCCAAATTTATACATGGAAGGATGCAACTCTTCGTGAGTTGACCGATCTGGTATATTGGATGGTTTTCTTCCATTTCCTTTTTATTAGCTTTATCTTATTTACCCTTTTGTTGATAATAATTCTTGTTTAGGTGAAAGAGGTTGCTCCTGCAGCACGGAGAAGAGATGCTAAACTGTCATTTGCTTTTGTGTATCCTGACAAGCATGGTCGTTATGTGGTGAGGCAGGTAAGAAAGGTTTCATTTAATATTTGGGGGTGCATCCATATTTGTTTCTATCTTTCTACATGCCTGAGAAAATGACAATCAGTTTGATTTTAATATTTCGCACGTTGTAATTAAACTGGTTTAGCATTCTTGAAAACCTAGCTAAGACTTCCATATAATAGACAGGTGGAAGTTGTCTCTGTTTCTTTTTTCTTTTTCTTTTTTCATATTTAGAGATCAATTTATATGGTTATTGGGTATATTGATCTCATTGGTAGAGGCTATTGATCGATTTAGAATGTAACCCTTGCAAGTGCACAAGATCTATTGCAGTATGGCAAGAACAGGGGTGTCGAACCCACAGGGAAACGTGAATTTTTAATTAATTCTTTTAGAGATTTTAAAAACGTCCCTAAGGAAGTACCAAAGGGCAGATTCAATTTTACCAAAAACTTAACGCACTTTTCCTAAATGCAGAAAAATAAATTAATCTAAACAATTAATTACTGATAAATCTACGAACAATATTAAAATGAGATCAAGGAATATGCTACCCCAGATTCGTACCCCTTTTCTATCATTAAAACCCACAGTTTCATTAAATCATCATTCACACCATCATTCATCTAGAAAAATGACTTGAAATAAAATATGATCATCAATCCGGCATACCCTATCTAAAAACAATGACTCAGTCTAACATTGCGGTATGAGTCATGTAAAAAGCATAGCGTATCTCATGATATCTAGATCACGACAATCAAAGACATAATCGCTCTACCTAGATCACTGCGGTCCAGATCTAGCGATTACTACCGTTAATCGCAATCAACGGTCATAACAAAGCATTTAAAATATTTTCAATCACACAAACTTTGAGCAAAACGATTCCATGATAACAATAATAGATCGTGGTATTAATCATAAACATAGGTACTTATCCGGGGATCGATCTTCCCCGATCTCTTGATTTAGCTCATCTTTGGTGTTTGATCTCCTTTTCTTTCAAAGTCATTCCTCTTTATTTCTTCCAAAAGATATTTGCAATTGTTTTTCCTAAATACAATCTATGAATTTCTCAGAGAAAAATAATGCAAATCCTAGTACAATCTACTGAATAAACCCTAGAAGAAGGAGAAAGAAGACTTGAAAAGATGAAGAAAATATTCCCCCAAAGTGAAGAGCCTAAAACTAAAAGAAAGAATGAATAATATTCTAATTGCAAAAATAATAATCCCCTAAGAAACTCGTGGCTTCCTTTTATAATAGCCTAACCTAATACCTCTCTCTCGATTGACATCTAAGAGTAATTTCGTGAATTCCCGCCTAGCTTTGCATCGACATGCTTTCGTATTTGCTCATAATTTTTTCATCGAACTTCGGATTGAGGTGATTCTTGAAGCGTTGGAAAGCTCTCGCTTTTATGTTTTAGCAATTTCACGAATCGGCGTCTTGAAGGTCCAAATTGAGTCGCAAGTCGCACTAAGTTCTCAATGACCCAAAATAGCGAGTTTTGACATTATTTTCGGATTCTTGGGCTGTTTTAGAAACTTGACCGTATTTACGAAACACTTCAAATCTAGCAAATCTCATCGAGATAGCCTTCACCTGACGGCTAAATATAGTATTTAGTGAAATATCATCATATTTCACTACTCATCACACCCAAACCTACACTTTGCTAGTCCTCGAGCAAAGAGAATGATAGAAATATAAAGCAAATCAAACTAACATCCTAAAATTTAAATGCCACTTTAGAGGGAACACGATTGCACTTAGCATGTGCAACAAGCCTTTAAACCCCTAGGTGATCCCTAGTGGAGGAGTTGTGTCTGAGGGTTTGCGGTGAAGTTACCCACAAACTTCCAAAAATTTCAAACCATCGGAAATTGAGTTTTCAAAATCTGATTTTATAACATATATTTAACTTCAAAGCTCAAAATCAATAATCAATTCAACATGCAAATTCTCAATTTTAGATAACAATGTTACACTAATCATACCAATATCCATTCAATTTAGTCTAATGCTCCAAATCGCTAGATAACTCTTCCATTCATGCTTAAAGCGTGTAGTGTGTGCATACCAAAACCAAGATTCATCCATCTCGTAACTAGTCCAAACGGGAAATCATCGGATCTGATCATTGTCTTGACTCAATCCTCACTTTAGGTATACTCTCAAAATAAAATCACTCGATGATGGGTAAGTTTTCGCACACATGTGAGAAATCAATACAAAGCAAATAAAAGGTCTCACATGATAAATGAAACACGGCGCAATCAATGAACAAAAATAAATCTCATAAGAATAGATACTTGTATATCCTAAGCATGTCATATCAAGTGTCATAAGTATTATATATTGACTCTCCACAAGATGCGATTACCAATGCAAGATCGGATCATGAAGGTCTTTTGTAGGGTTGTAATGGGGCTCAGGTAAGGGTAAGAAAGAAAGGGAATTGTGATTCAAAATTTCTGAGAAATTGGAAAAGGAACTAACTTCTGATTTTTTTTATTTTATTTTTTTTTTATTTCTCTTCTTTTCTTTTTTTTTCTTTTCTAATTTCTCACCATTTTTTTTTTTTTCAATATTTTTCTTTTCTCATTCTTTCTTCTCTTTTGAATTTCCTTTTCTTGAAGCACCTCATTTTTCATTCCTTTTTTTTTTTTTTTTTTTTTTTTCTCCACTTTTTTCCATTTTATATTTGCCATACACTCTCAGTAAACACCATAACTCATTATCTCTCCACTTACTCTCTTTTCGCTCATTTTCATCCCTCGTTCCTAATTTCTCAGAAATAAGAAGGGTAAAGCTAAATTTTCAGAAATTGTGAAGGGTTAAAGTTAACGTGGCTTATCAAAGAATGTATAAGGGTAAATTTTTCTATAGGCTCAAAGGGGTACTAGAAGGATAAATTTATATGAGGTGGGGCATTTTAAGCACAAACGCGCCAAAGATGGCCTTCAATCATTTCCTTAAAAGATGGTAACCTTGCCTATTTGTCTTGAGTAGATATACAGTACGTTCTAACACAATAATATGAATTTGATATCGTGCAAAGTCACAGGCCAAAATAAAATGTGTGAGATTATGCAAAATAAGTCGTATTCAAAGAAAACTCAGTTTATATATTCACTCATCAATGACGGAAATTAGCTCTAAAGCTACTCCACTAAGAACCTAAGATTCAACGTTCAAAATAGTTCATCGATTTCTAAGTCTTAGCTTGGTATAAGTGCAAAAATTCTAAGCATGAATTTCAGAGTCATCCACAAATTATCACATTAAGCTTCATCATCCTAGATACAAGTATTCAAAATATGACATCAATATTCTCAAAATTAAATTCACATGCATCATCAACTAAAGTTTGAAAACTATTGCAAAGTAAATCATGTATGATGGTTCCAAAAAAATTTTTTTTTTTTTTTTTTTTTCAAAGAAAATCAAAAATAAGTGATGAAAGATAGATAATCATACATACCCCCAAACCTAAAAATGACAATGTCCTCATTGTTTGAAATAAGTAGGTACCCCCAAACATTGAAAAGTACCTCAACACAAAGATCAAAAGAGAATATGGGCATCAAATTAGAACATGACCAAAAATAGATTGAAGGTAATGTGGCTACACTAATTTGGAAATTAAAAATATCCTAAACTAAACTAAAACTAATATTCTAGAACTAAACATACGTAAAGAGATATAAATCCTAAATCCTAAACTAAACTCATGTCCAACTCCTAAATAAAACACACCGGGTTGCCTCCCGAAGCGCGAGTTTAAGTGTCGATATGACCTCTTCATTGATCAAGAATCGGATCACTAAGGTGCATCGCCTCAATCTTAAAGCGGGTCATCGGCTCAAACATTGGTTTGAGTCTTTGCCCATTCACTTTGAAAACTCGATTGTCACAAGGCTTTGAATTTCAATTGCACTGCTCACTAATGGAAACAACTTTGAAGCAGGCCTTCCCATCTAGATTTCAATTTCCGGGATGAAGCTTAAGTCGAATTGAATAACCAAACTTTTTGGCCAACATGAAACTCCTTAGAAATTAATTGATCGTGCAACTTTTTGTACCTTTCCTTGTACATCTTTGAATTTTCATACGCATCGAAGCGTAACTCTTCTAATTCACTCAATCAGTAACCTTCGATTCGACCGCCGCTTGCATATCGAAATTAAATCGTTTGATCGCCGAATGCCTTATGCTCCAATTCGGACAGAAGATGACATGCCTTCCGTAGACAATTACGAAGGAGACATTCCGACGGTGTCTTGAATGCGACGATAGGCCCTAAAGCATCGATAGCCGGTTTGACCAATCTCTTCTATCCGTGCACTGTCTTTTCTAGAATTCGCTGATTTCCGGTTAGACACTTCCACCGACCACTAGTCTCAGGATGGTACGGCGGACTTTGTGAGTGACGTACTTCTTCATTAAAGTGGCAAAATGGCTATTGCAAAAATGCGAACCGCCATCACGATGATTGCTCTTGGGATCCCGAATCGGTTAAACACATGTTCTCTCGTAAATTTGACCACAACCTTGTGATCATTTGATCGGGTTGCCACGACTTCAATCCATTTGGAGACATAGTCATGACCACCGTAATATATGAATACCCAAAGGATGGTGGAAAAGGACCCATAAAGTCAATCCCCAAACATCGAAAATTTCAACAATCGAATTGGATTAAGGGCATCATATTTCGTCAGTGAAATATTGCCAGCTGTTGACACCGTTGGCATTCCTTGCGATTGAGCAAACACGAAGATTGAGGCCGAGAATCCGCTTTGAAGGATTTTCATGCGGTCTTCGTCCTCGAAATGGCCTCCACAGCCCCGCATATGGCAAAAATTTAGGGACGCTTAGTTGCTCGTCTTACGCACGCATCTCCTAATGATCCGATCCGAGCGAATTTAAACAAATATGGTTCATCCGAAATAGTATTTTATTTGGGAGAAAAGAGATTCTTATCATTCTTACCCCACTCGTTGGGAATTACGCGATGAGATAATTCACGATGTTAGCAAACCACGGAACTTTTGCCATCAAATGTTCATCAGGAAATGTGTCACGGATGGTCTCGGTATAGATGATTCTTCGAGTGCAATTCTGTATGATCACCACCCTTTTATCTTTAATCTCAAAGTTGAATTCACGGAGAAGCGGGATCCAACGGATCGCCTTTGGTTTTGCATCCTTCTTTGCTAGAAGATATTTCAAAGCAGAGTGGTCTGAAAAGTCCACTATTTTCGCTCCTAGCAAATAGGCACGGAATTTGACCAGAGCATACACCACAGCTAATAATTCCTTCTCGGTGGCGGTGTAATTCAGTTAGTCATCAATTAATGTCTTGCTTGCATAATAAATTACGTGAGGTAATTTATTCACCCTTTGCCCTAAACATGATCGCATAATCGGATGCATCACACATGAGTTCGAATGGTACAGAATAGTCCCGTGGTTGGACTATTGGTGCATTTGATAAGAGTTCACGCAATTTTAGGAGTGCCTTTATGCAATCCTCATCCAAATCATGAGGAACATCTGTGGCAAGCAGAGTGCACAATGGTTTAGCCACCTTGCTAAAATCCTTAATGAATCTTCTATAAAATCCGGATGCCCCAAAATGATCGAATTTGTCGAACACTTTTAGGAGGTGGTAAATTTGCAATTAAGTCGACCTTCGCCTTATCAACTTCAATTCCTTTCGTTGAAACAATATGACACAATTCCTTGTTGAACCATAAAATGGCTCTTTTCCCACCGAGAACAAGTTTGGAATCTACACGCGTTGCAACACCCGTGAAAGATGATTCAAACAAGAATTAAATGTTTTCCAAAAAGAAGTCGCCCATGAAGACTTCGATGAATTTGTCGATCATGTCCGAGAATATGGCCAACATACATCGTTGAAACGTGGCCGGAGCATTACATAAGCCGAATGGCATCCTTCGATATGCAAACGTACCATATGGACACGTGAATGTTGTCTTCTCTTGATCACCGAAAAACGCACTTGATTGTATCCCGAATAACCATCAAGAAAGCAATCAAACTCTTGCCCGGCTAACTTCTCAAGAATTTGATCAATGACCGGAATGGGAACATGATCTTTTCTGGTGGCTGTGTACAATTTTCGATAAACAATGCACACACGCCATCCAGTAGTTTCACAGTGGGCACCAATTCTCCCTCCGTAGTTTCTTTCATCGTAATTCCGGACTTTTCTAACGATTTTGTAATCGACTAACCCATTCACTATCGAGATCGGATAGATGATTCCATCGAGGAGTTTAATGATTTCCTTTAAAACGACTTCTTGCATGTTGATTAAGTCGCCTCTGGTTCCCTCGATGGTTTACTCTCATCCTCCGGATGTATTTTATGCATACATATGATGGGTCAATCCTTGAGATCGCTAAGGTCCATCCGATGGCCTCCTTGTGCTCTTCGGCACCTTCAACAAATCATTCTCTTGTTCTTCCGATAATGTGGATGAAATTATCATCGAAGTGTTTCGAGGTCCCGTAAAAGCATATTTGAGGGACTCGGGCAATTGTTTCAATTCCACGGTTGGTGGTCGCTCAATTGATGGAGTCGGACATCCTTTACCTCGATGGTAGTGGTTCTACCTTAGTCACAACTTCACATAAGTTATCATCTTGACATGATGAATTTGACTTTTCTCTTCTGCTTCCTTTCAAGCCCTTTGTCCTCATAGATGGCTAACAAAGCGGTTTCAAATTCCTCTTTGGTGAGCATTGATGGTAATGCTTCATCCACCACTTCGTCCATCATCGATCGATGTAAAAACATTCGACCTCATCCTCATTAGGGAAATGGTTCATCGCATGGAATATGTTAAGCCGACTTTCATGTTTCCAAAGAAAGCGTCCATGACTCCGTCGACAATTAATGCAAGCGTTGGCGGTGGCGAAAGCAGACGTCCAAGAATAATTAGGACTTGATTGATTGATTTTGGTGGTTCCATGTCTAAGACAACGAAGTCCACCGGAAAGACAAACTTGTCTATTCCAACCAAAACATCCTCGATAACACCCCTGGTCTTCTTTACGATCTATCTCGCCATTGGAGTGTGACCGTGGGTTTCAATTCACCCAATCCGAAGTTTCTTGTACATTGAGTATGGGATCGATTAACACTTGCTCCCAAATCCAATAACGCTTTTCCAATTGGTTGCCCACCAATGACACATGGAACAGTTGGGACCTGTGGTCTTTCGCTGGGGTTTCCAATCGCAATATCGAATCGACTTGATTTGTTAGGAACACTTTCTTTGAAACGTGAGTACGTGCCTTTCTCTTAGTGCACAAATCTTTGAAAACTTGGCGTCATTTCGGGAACTTGTTTGATTGTTTCAAGTAATGGAAGATTTATCTTTACTTGCTTGAATGTTTAATTTCTTCCATTTTGTGGTCCCTTTCCCATTCTAGATGGAGGAGTTAGGCATTGAGGAATGGTGCCTTTGGGACATAAGGTGCGATTCCATTTCCGATTCTTTTCACGTCCTTGTTGGACGGTTGAAGGAAACTCTTCCTCTAATACTTTTTTCTTTTCCTTTCTCTTCCTTGCTCTTGCACTTTTCTTATCTCGCTCTTTGTCTCTTTCTTTTCTTTTCCTTTTCCTTTCTTTCCTTTTCCTTTCTCCTTTCTTTTCTCTCGATTCTTTTCCTCTCGCTTTCTTTCTTCATCGACTTCTACGCATTTCCACTTGATTATCAACCTCTCGTCCACTTCTCAAAGACCGTAATGACTTTCAACCTGTTGACTATTCGATGGGTCCCGCTTGAGATGGTGCTTGGCCTCGAGGATTATTGATGGGTTGGGGGAGCCTACCTTCCTCTACTCGGTTGATTGGCCAATTGATCGACTTGGTCCATTATCATCTGTGAAAAGATTGCATGCTTCGTAAGCTTTTCTTCGGTCGATCGAATCTTTAATCTTGGCATGAGATTGATTAAGATTCGATTGAAATTCGATTTTTCGGTAGTCGAATTTGGATGATAATCTGAACATTCTCGTTGAAAATTGGAATTCGCATTGGAAATTAGAATTCTGGAAATTTTGCTGAAAATTTTGTTGAAAATTTGGTTGAAAAGGTTGTTGTCCACCCATTGTGTTGGCTCTATGTTGCTGGTTTACCTGGCCAATTTGGTTCGATTCACCCCATCCTAAGTTGGGGTGATTTTTCCATTCCGGATTGTAGGTATTGGAGTACATGTTTCTACCCTGCCGCTGATAAGATTGAGTCACATTTACCTGCTCTTGAGGATTAGGTTCATCAGGGAAGAATGACAAGGTAGTAGGGCACTCATTAGCCATATGACCGGTGGTCACAAATTGAACACACCGTGGGGGTGGAGAGCTTTAGCTTGCTTGGTAGCAGTAACAACATGTTCATCCTGTTTGGACAAAGATGTCAACCTTTGTTGAGAGATGTGAGGCATTATTGTTGACACCGTACAATCCGTCTTTTGGCTACACATGAGATTTGCGTGCCAGGTGCAAGTTGGTTCGCCCCAGTGGCTCGCTTTGTAACAAAGTTTGATATAACTTTTCAAACAATGCCCACAATTCGCCTTCTTTCGTGGCACAAGATCCACCACAAGATGCATCAACCATGCGTCTCTTCAGAATCACCCATTGTAAAACTTTGGACTTGTTGCCACCTTGGAACTTGATGATTTGGGCAACTTCGATCAATTCCTTAAACGCGTTCCCAACATTCATGGAATGTTTCGTAGGTTGTTGGGAAAAGAACCGGATCTTCCGACGCAATTCAATGGCCTTAGTCATGGGAAAATATTTTTAAGGAATCACGGCGATGCGGCTCTCAACTCTCGAATAGATTGTGGTTCTAAGGAATAGAACCATGTTTTTGCCTTATCTCTTAAAGAGAACGGAAAGAGTCAGCTTCGCTATCTCATCGGTGACATTGTGGACTCGAACATTTTGCATACCCAGTTGAATTCATTTAAGTGAAGCGTATGATTTGCTAACCCATGGAAAATTGGTAGCATTTGAATCATTCTTGATTTGAATTCATAGTGGTTCCCTGGAATGGGAGCATGCATATTACATTCCCCGATCCTCGTAAAAACCGGGATCGTTATAATACTCCAAAGGTTCTAGGGCCCTCATCAAAATTATTGTTCCTATTATTTCCATTATTGACATTCCCATTGTTGTTATTCTCATCTCTCTCTTGCCTTTGATGCCGCCATGGTCTCGGTTTGTTGATATTGATTCCTCTGGACTCTTGATTCTCTCTACAAGCTCTTTCGATTTCAAGATTAAGCGGTGGCGATGTGGGTGATGAGAACGGTAAAGCTCATACACCAACACTCACAAACAGGGTTGAAGAATCCACAACAAACCCACAAAATTCTGCTTCAAACGATTTAAACAAAGATGATAAACAGTAGCCAAAATCAGCAGGAAAGAATTGTTCTTTTTTTTTTTTTTTCTTTTAATTAAAATTCAATTTAAATTAATTTTTTTATTTTTTTATTTTATATTCAAATTAAAATTCAAATTCAAATTAAAATTAATTAATTAATTAATTAAATTTTTCTTTTTTTAAATTCAAATTAAAATTAAAATTCGAATTTAAATTAATTAAATTTTTTTTTTTTTTTATTCGAATTAAAATTTTTTTTTTTAATTAATTTTTTTTTTAATTTTTTTTTAAATTAAATTCGAAAATTAAAAATTAAAATTGAAAATCCTATAAAATCTTTCCTAAAAGAGAAAAATAAGGAGAAGAATGAAAGATTCCTAAAAATCCTAAAACAAAAGTCCCACAAAAGTTAATGACTAAATTTAGAAAATCCTAAAAATATCTAAAAGAGGAAGATAAGGAAAAAGTCCTACCAAATCTAAAATAAGAAGTCCTAAAAATCTCTACTTCCTAAATTTCCTAAGGAAGGTATCCTAAAAATCTAAACTTCCTAAAAAGACTCCACAAAATCTTATCAAAGAGAGAAAAATAAGGGAAATAAATTTTAATAATTATTATTTTTTTTTTATTTTTATTTTTTTTAAACACTCAAAACAGAAAAATCCCTATCCGAATTAATCAAAATTTCACCGATTTCCCATAAAACTAGATCGATTTAGAATGTAACCCTTGCAAGTGCACAAGATCTATTGCGGTATGGCAAGAATAAGGTGTCGAACCCAGGGAAAGCGTGAATTTTAATTAATTCTTTTAGAGATTTTAAAAACGTCCCTAAGGAAGTACCAAAGGGCAGATTCAATTTTACCAAAACTTAACGCACTTTTCCTAAATGCAGAAAAATAAATTAATCTAAACAATTAATTCTTGATAAATCTACGAACAATATTAAAATGAGATCAGGAATATGCTACCCCATTCGTACTTTTCTATCATTAAAACCCAGTTTCATTAAATCATCATTCACACCATCATTCATCTAGAAAAATGACTTGAAATAAAATATGATCATCAATCCCATACCCTATCTAAAACAATGACTCATTTAACATTGCGGTATGAGTCATGTAAAAGCATAAGCGTATCTCATGATATTTAGATCCGACAATCAAACACATAATCGCTCTACAACCTAGATCGACTGCGGTCCGGATCTAGCGATTACGGTAGATTGATACAGCGCAATCAACGGTCATAACAAAGCATTTAAAATATTTTCAATCACACAAACTTTGAGCAAAACGATTCCATGATAACAATAATAGACGGTATTAATCATAAACATAGGTACTTATCTGGGGATCGCATCTTCCCCGATCTACTGATTTAGCCGCTCATCTTTGGTGTTTGATCTCCTTTTTCTTTCAAAGTCATTCCTCTTTTATTTCTTCCAAAAGATATTTGCAATTGTGTTTCCTAAATACAATCTATGAATTTCGAGAGAAAAATAATGCAAATCCTAGGTACAATCTACCTGAATAAACCCTAGAAGAAGGAGAAGAAGACTTGAAAAGATGAAGAAAAAATTCCCCCAAAGTGAAGAGCCCTAAAAACTAAAAAGAAAGAATGAATAATATTCTAATTGCAAAAAATAATAATCCCCCTAAGAAACTCGTGGCTTCCCTTTTTATAATAGCCTAACCCTAATACCTCTCTCGATTGACATCTAAGAGTAATTTTCGTGAATTCCCGCCTAGCTTTGCATCAGATACTGCCTCGGTATTTTGCTCATAATTTTCTGTACCGAACTCGGATTGAGGTGATTCTTGAAGCGTTGGAAAGCTGACGACGAGCTCTACAACTTTTATGTTTTAGCAATTTCCTGAATCTGACGTCTTGAAGGTCCAAATTGAGCTGCAAGTCGCACTAAGTTCTCAATGACCCAAAATAGCAGTGTTTTGACATTATTTTCGGGATTCTTGGGCTGTTTTAGAAACTTGGACTGTATTTACCTGAAACACTTCAAATCTAGCAAATCTCATCAGATAGCCTTCATCGGACGGCTAAATATAGGTATTTAGGGGTGAAATATCATCATATTTCACTACTCATCAGCTATTCCTGCATTGAATTTGTTCCATTTACCAAGTAAAGTTTCAGATTTTGTTTTCTTCTTGCAGTCATTGATGACTTTGAATTGCTTTGAATGTTGTCTACAACTCCTTAGACTGTTAGAAATTCCTGTGATTAGTTGGACAATTGTTGGATACTGACTGCTGATGACTTCGTTAAAGTATTATTATTTTTTTCTTTTAACGGCAGTACCCTCCGGAAAGTATGATTTTAGCATCAGCCATCAACTGGTAGCGCCTAATGTATCAGCCATCAACTGGTAGTGCCTAATGTACCATAAACAATGCTCAAATATAACTGCTAGAATCTCATTCAGGTGAAAATATAGGGCAGTTTACAACATATGGTAGATTAATTTGATGAAAAAACCTCTTAGGATCCCAAATGCAGTCCATCTTGAAAAGCATTTCACAAAAGCAAATCAAAGGCTACTTTCTTTCTTTCTACTTCCATCTAATACAACATCTGCTAAGAACCATTGAAGCAACCATAGGTTCTTAATTCAAGCCCTACTTCATCAGGAACCCTTTATATCTCTGACAGTATCGTGGAGGTTGAAGTTGGTAATTTGGCCAAATTTCTGCCCATGTACGAAGAAGTTTACTGCTCTCGATGGGACATAGGGTTTCTGCATTCCAATTGTTCTCACTCTCTTAATCCAAACAAAAGAACGAAGGTGGCCTCAATTGCTCTCTATCGTAAAATTTCTTCTATGGTGAGAGCCGAGGACCATAGCGATGCCAAACTCCATCAGGTTGACTCCACAAGAATCTAGTTTCCAGTTTTACCACATGTTGAACTTCTTTTCAAAGATCCTCTTATTCCTCTTCTTCCAAATACCTCCGAAGATTGAATTGGCAGCATCATCTATAGAATGCCCATGTCATCACAGTAGGGAGTCTCAGATCAGCCCACCATAATCTTGTCAGGATTTGTCTAGGCAATCACTAACCCCAAAACCAATGTAAAATGCCGTTAGCAAATTCTAATTGCAAACTGATATCTAAGGGAAGGATTTTCCACGTTTTCCTCAACATTTACCCATGCGACCTCCCATGTAAAAATTTCACCCGAACTGGAGCCGACACCTTCAACGTAGTAGTTCAATGTAGATCAATTAATGGTCTCCTGCGTAGGAAAGAATAGAACGACTTGATTGTGAATCTCTTCTGTATCCTCCCTTTTCCTATCCATTCTAAACTTTGTCCAATTCTTCAGGTAGTTTTAGAAACTCTCTTTGTCGTCTCTCAAGTTTCTTCGAAATTAAGTTTTCCATGATGATCGACTTTGATCCCTGTCTCAGATCTCTACCTCTGCATTATTTTTTATAGTCAAACCATAAATCTTTGTGAATCGCTTTTCAAACACCTCCCCACTACACCATCTTTCTTTTCAAAAACCTAATTTAATTTCCTATATTTATATATTCTTCTAACCGAAGTTATAAAACCTTGTGGTGATTTTTTTTTTAATTATAAAATGTTGCTTCTTCATGCCAAAGGGGCTGATGAATTAAGGAACCGTTTGCACGCACACAGAATTTAAAAGGGCATACATGAGTGGAATGTAATGTATACACATGGCATTCAAAAGGGTATACATGAGTGGAATCAAAGTAACAAAATCGGTATCGGGTATCGGTAATTCGATGGTGATTTAAAATAAACAAAAAAAAAGTCATCTGCAGTGCAACTGCAACAAGCTTTCTCCCAAGATGAGGCATGGAGAGAGATGTGGGGTTGCAATAGGTTTGCAGAGTTTCCTATGACACAAATCACTTCGCGTGAAGTGCGTCCCCAAAATTTGACAAACACTGAAGGGTACAGCTATTAGTGCCCACCTGTTTGCTGAAATCGCCCACCTCCCAGACCCCTTGAACACCATTGATTGCGTCGGATCAGATGATGGAGGTCTTGTTTCAACTCCTATCTTTGACAAAATAGATCTTGAGATTATGGCACACATATCCAACGGTTGGTTTTTAATTTCACATATCGCCTATTCTCAAAAAATGGCCTTTGAATCACGTTTGAGTGTGATTTGTGTCATATGATTCACCGGCCATATTTGGGGGATCTGCAACACATGGAAAAACGAAAATGACCATCTGATAGGTGATCCATGATCTTAAGATCTATTGTGTGGAATATTAGCGCAAAATATGACCTCCATCGTCTGATCCGACGCAATCAATGTTTTAGAGGGGTCTACGGCATGAGCGATTTCATTAAACAGGTGGGCGCGAATAGAGTTACCCAAACAAATTTTCCCATGTACGCCAGTGCCAGCTGTTTGCAACCAAGGGCCTGCTGGCTACTGTAACCGGTTACCATTTTTTTATCACGCAGGCTACTGTAACCAGTTACCAGCCATCCAGTTACCACTTTTTAATCACACAGGCGGAGGATACCTGCTACGAACACTGAAGAAGACGACGACGAGGCAATCTGGCGGAGAAACACAGATGGCAAACACTAATACGTATCAGTTGGCTAGAAAGCCGATACGTATCGGTATCGGTCGATATTTGATACCATGAGTGGAATATCATGTATAGGTCTATATATATATATATACTCTCTTCCATTCAATGCATGGATTTTTAAATGTTTATAATATAGTATACTCTGCATTTTGAAGGTGGGAATGACTCATTCATATGGAAACGGAAGGCGGTTGGATGATGGAAAGGCATTGGCTGAACTTAGTTTTCAGGTAAATAAACCCACAACTTTTTTACACGTTAAATCCACAAAAATGTCTTATCAATTCATTTGGACTATCCACTCATCAACAGATTGGAGATTACTTGGATGTGGCCATTCTATAGAAGAAAA
Organism: Chloranthus sessilifolius; assembly: GCA_021018995.1. Taxonomy (NCBI): domain Eukaryota; kingdom Viridiplantae; phylum Streptophyta; class Magnoliopsida; order Chloranthales; family Chloranthaceae; genus Chloranthus; species Chloranthus sessilifolius. Next base: position 22,519,026 of record CM037589.1, read on the forward strand.
GCTTACGAAAGCGTGGAAAGTGGTGCCAAGGTTTAGCTTGTGTTTTGTTCTCTATGATGAACAGGTGGGCAGGAATGCGGAAGGCTGTGATTTATGCATCTAAATAGTTTTGACGCCTGCTTATATGCTGATGGATATCACAAAAGAACTTGGATATATGCTTTGTTTAGCACTTTTAAATACCGTTGATGATAGGAACCTAGGCATATTGTGTTCTCGATGGTATAGATGTTCTTCTTTCTAAAATATATTCACTGCCTTGCTGCTTTTTAAGCTGCAGTTGAGCTGCCTGGTTTTTATTTTTATCAGAGGGAGAGACTCGGTGTAAGGTACCCAACTGAGTAAAATATGCTCATATTTTGAGCGCTAAATCAATGAAAGGTTAAGTGTACTTTCACTGATTTGTGTGCTCATAAATAGTTGTGTATCCCCTGAGGCTTCAGCATTTGGACAAGAGACTGACCCTCAGTATAAGATTTAGTTTACTTTGGGTATCATGAATTAGGGAAAAGGAATAACTATAGTAACAGCTTAATAAAGGACTGAGTCTATTTTTCGTCTGGCTCTCACTGCGGACAATGAGCTTACTTCTTGTTAACTGTGAGTGAACCTTGATACAACAAATTGTAAAGAGCATAGAAATCCGTTTAGATTGGCTGCAAACATCGTATTTTATTTAAATTCTTTAGGTACCTCTGTTTGCGCACGTACCATTTCTGAAAGTGCCCACGCCGCAGCCCCCATGAAAACCAATGATTTATTCGGATCAAAAGATGGAGATCATTTTTCACCCTAATCTTACACAAAATAGATCGTAGAGCACCTATCAAATGGTCCATTTTTTATTTCATATGTCATGGATCCGAAGAAAATGGCCCTAAAGTCACGTTTGAGCGTGATGTGTGCCATATGATTCAAGTGCCATTTTTTAAGATCTGTAATGCATGCATGTTCTCAAGATCTAGTGTGAGATTGGGGTAAAACACGATCTCTATCATTTGATCCGAAACAATCAATGATTTTCAATGGGTCTTGGAGGTGGGTACTTTCAGTGAATGCGTGTGCACAAGCAGAGCTACCCAAATTCTTTCTACATTGGGTTGCCCCACATTTAAGTCGGTAACCAAAGGATGAGTCATGGGAGTCGAGCCCATTGTCATGGCATTTGAACCCTCCATAAGAGTCTTTGTATGTAGGAAGGATACTCGAATGGAGGTCGCTTAATTTCTTGCTATTATATTAGGAATACCATAAAGTGCAACTGATGGTTCCACTGATAACACCGGTGTTTGCCTTGAAGCAAATGAGGAGATCGTTTTTAGTCCTAATCTCTCATACAAAAGATTTGGAGATCACGGCAAGGCTATCAAACGGTTAGGTGTTGATTTCATGTGGCAAACATCTACTATCATAGTGTACCATGAGAAGGGTTCTTGAGTCATTTTAGAGGATGTGTTGAGTGTGGAATTAACTCCTGACCATCCCGAATTGTTGAGCAAGATCTGTTGTGTGAAAGATTGGGGCAAAAATAATCTCCATAAGCTTGGAGAAGTCCCCATTCATTTATGTGAGCGCACAAATCAATTAAAGCACTCTTTTGACCTTTTACTCATTCCCCAAGATTGCCAAAGGGATATTAATCCCAGCATGGTGACAAATTGTCGCAAATTTTCTGAAATTTGCCAAACTGGGGTCGGACAAAACTCAGTAAAATTTTGCTGAAATTTCATTGATTTCGTCCATTTTTTTGAAGCACTTCGGAATAATATTTTGAGTATTTTTGCAAATACCCCCCTTTCAAGTTTTATATTTGTAGAAAACCACCTTCATGTTGGTTATTTATAAAAAAAAAACACTAAAGTTAGTAGTTTCATGTTTAAAACCCACTCTAGCTAAGTGCCATGAAAACACCAAGTTAACGTGAGTCTCTTCAAACCTTTCAGGACAATTATGTTCTTTAATGTACATAATTTTACGATTTGGATAATAAAGATTTTAGGTAGAGTAGCTTTAAATTCACCCATCCAATCTTTGAGGGACCCATGCTCAAAACCCATTGAGTGCTTTGAATCAGATGATGGCTTCAATATTTCACATGATGGATCTTGAGATCATGGCGTACCATCAAATTGGACGGTCAAATTTTTATTTCACATTGCATATATCCAATGACATTTAAATCATGTTTGAGGGAGATGAATACCACATTATGTTAAGGTCACTTTTTTGGGATATGTACCTCGTGCGACTGTCTGATGATACCCCTAAAATCTCAAGTTCCCTTGGATGAAAGGTTGGGATGAAAAATGATCCACATAGTGTAAAAGCAGTCTGTGTTTCTGCGTGCCCACCATTTATACTGTTTACTACCTTGAATTAGATGATGGAGGACTTTTTCCGTCCCAATCTTTCACATATTAGATCACAGATGTAGATTGTAAGTGGAACAAATCCTCATAGTGGCATAGTCATGGGGTACCATGGTATCATGTGATCATGGATGTGCTCCATGTGAAATCAATATATGACCGTTTGATGTGTGCACCAAAATCTAAAGATCTAATATGTGAAAATTTGAGAATAAATCAACCTCTATTGTCTGATTCAAGCAATGATCAAAAATTGAATTTTGTTTCGATTTCGGTGGGGACCGAAATCGAAATTTTGAATTTCGATTGATATCTTGCTACAGTGCTGAAAACTACTGAAAGTTTGAGTTTTCGTTTCAATTTTGGTGGGGACCGAAACAGAAACATTTCAGCCGAAATCTTGAGATTTTGGACGGAATTTTGAACCATGAATTCAAAGCAATCAACGGTGTCAAGAGTAGAACCATTAATTGCAAGTAAAAAGTCTTGGGAGAAAAATTGGGACCTTAGCAATATGGTACTAGAAAAGATTGTCTTTAAAAGGTAATTTCAAAAGAAAGAGCTTTTAAAAGGCAATTTCAAACATTTTAAAACCACAACTTGTGAGTTAAATTCTCATTGGTAGTATGACGTGTGACAATTTGAGGTTTTCCAAACAAAAAACTTTGGAAATTGAGCTTTTCTATAAATAAGGGAAGTTAACGGGTTTTATATAAATTTGAAACTTAACAAGATGTTATTTGCAAAAATCTCTAATATTTTTAAGGAATTAAATATTATAGATTGTACTTTGGAATAATATTTTTAAAAATTAAATATTTTATATATACATAGAAAATGGATCCCTAGGACGTGGGCATAGGATTCCACCCTATGACGTGATTCATTTGAGCTGCCATGTGGCACTCAAATCCCAAAATGATAACTGTTCCTCTAAGGTTCACCCACCCCTCGAGTTTTTTAGAAAAAGAAAAAAAAATTAACTTTTTTACCCTTCAAATCATAAGTCAAATATCGTGATTGACCCAACAAAAATGGTGCATTAAAATTTTTCCAACTTTGACCTAATATTCAACGATGGAAAAACATCAATTTCTAAATTTTATTTTCTTGATGGTATAAGATCAACCTTGGGCAACTTGCATTGACACCCAATCCCCGAGTTGGGTGCCACATGGTACCCCAAGTGGCAGGGTCAGCCCTGACATTTTGGGGGCCCAAGGCGAGTTCCTAAAATGAGGCCCCTATTTCATATTACTTTATAATATATAAAAAATTCGCCACATATTTTTTTTTACAAATAAAATAGGGGAGCCATTACTTGCACACATTTTTCAAGTGATTGCACCGAATTTAAAGGAAGACTCGGGATTTTAGGGACATGTGATATGTAAAATTGCAAAATGGGCTGTCTGATTTGAAGCTCATGATCAATAAATCTCTGGGGCATAAAATTGGAGCAAAACACGATACTTATCATATGATCTATTATAGTCAACTATTGAATTATATAATAGCCTTTGACTCCATTTAATCAAATGATGAAAATTATATTTTGTTCTAATCTTTATAATTGATATCTTTAAATCATAGCCTTCAAATCAAACGGCTTAGACGGTGTTTTCACATAGTAGAGGTCGCTAAACTTGCAAGTCTTTCTTTTAAATTCGGTGCAATCACTTGAAAAGCATGTGCAAGTAATGGCTTCTATAAAATAGTACTCATATTCTAGTTTACTATATATATAATTTGAAAATGTAACTAAAAATTTAGTACAAATAAATATTAAAGGAAAATACAATAAAAAGAGAAATTTTAATACTAAAAAAATTCAGATTGTGGAAGAAATTCTAGAAGAAAATGTTGAAAGAAGTTATCTATCATACGCCTTCTCTTCTAAAATCAAATAGCCTTTAAATAATTTTATAAGGCAATTGTCGATCTCAATCCCGGATGAGAAAAGAGGGGGTTGGTGTCACATTGACAAACGGTTGTAAAAAGACCATGTTAATTCCCTAAAAGCCGACTCTAAATAAATGGGAAGACTATTATGATGATGATGATAAAACTATAAATGCAACAAATGATCCTAGATTGATCCTAATACTTATTGTCTTTTATAGATCCTACGGAACAAGGTTCACTTGATTTATACAGGTACCAATCTAATAGATCGTTAGTATTTGGTCAAATCTTCACTTTTTAAATAAAAGTCAATAGAACAAGACTTATACATATAACCATTTGAGTGGTCAAATCTTCATGGAGATTTTGATCTGAACTCACGTAGAAAAAATATTTTCCTAATCCTGTTAAAACTTATTGATTGGGTCGGATCAGCCGATGCAGATCGTGTTTCACCTTGATCGTCCACACAATGGATCTCAAGACCATGTCTCTCACCTATCATATGGTTACTTTTATTCAACATGTCACATCTCCAAAACATGACCCTAAAATCACGTTTGAGCATGATGTGTACCATTGCACACAAGATGCACTTTTTGGAAAAATGTCATATGGGACATGTGGAATCAAAAACTGAACGTCTGATAGGTGGTATATAATAGGTGATATATGGTCTCAAGATCCCTTGTATGGAAGATCGGGGTTAAAAAAATCTCCATCGGACTCTAATCTGACCCAATCAACGAGTTTGTGGGGTTACACACGAGGGAGCTTTTAGAAAACGTGTGGGTGCAAACAGTCAAATAGACTTTTAAATAAAATAATTAACTACTCTGATGAAAATGATGGAAATTCTAAACAAAATTTTAGCTCGAAAAGACACAAAATTAGTCTCAGGTAAGAGTAAGGTAACCAAATTCGGGGCCCTTTAGCTTTATAGAATTATTTTTTTTATTAAAAAAAAACCCTATTTTTTAATAGGCAAATAGGAGTTGGGCGCCCCTAAAAATCGGGGGCCCAAGGCTCTTGCCTAGCTAGCCTTGGTCCAGGGCCGACCCTACCAAGTGGCCACATAGTGTTCAACCCTGACCACGTCCTGGGGAACCAACTTCCTTTATATATATATATATGGGAAACGATTATATGACTGTCATGGGGCATAGGCTCATGACACTTGACTGCATGTCACGTCCGATTGACTTAAAAGTCAATCTAACATGACATGCAGCCAATGGTTGCTAATCATGAGATTATATTTCATGACTCGAGTAAGAGAATCATTACCCTATATATATATATATATATATATATATATATATATATATATATATATATAACCGAAACTGCATTCTTAAGGCTTGGATTTGATCACCTAACACCAAACCGAAAATATGTGTACATCTGCTGCTGAAGAGTTTTCTCATTCTTCTCATTGTTGATATTAGTCACGATCTAACAGATATTTGACATACCATTTACAATTCCCTCATATTTCGCTCGCTTGTCCAAAATCTAACAATACTTTTCTTAATTTTCAAAGAGTTTCTATATTATGTGGAAAAATCTGAAGTACTGTCACTGATACATATTGAATAATACATTCCATTGCTTTTAAAATATTAAAAACAGTGCACTCTATCCGGACCACGTCTCAAGAAGCGGAGATTCTGAGTTCGAATCTTACCCCTTGTTGGCCATTTCCAGTGATTTGTTCCTACTGACTGGTACGTGTGATGTGCAGGTGTTTGGACGTTCCCAGGGACTTAGTTGGTTGCTCTAGGAGCCCAGATACCACGTTATAAATAAATAAATAAATAACTCCGAATGATTTGAAGCATTGAGTCTGATGATTATGTATTTTTATATTTTAATGATATCAGGAATGTTGTGACAAATAGAAAGGCAGTGGTTGTTGATGTACACAACAGATAGAGCTAAACATGCTTTCTCTAAAGACATGGCTGATATGAGATACATGGATGAAGTGGATTGCTAGTTTGCTACTCCTTGTTTTCATTAGAAGAAAATCCTGCAGGAAGAATCCCTCATGTCAGCATTTTAGATTCTCTGTGCAATTCATGGAATTTTCAAATGCGAACGTAGTCCCTGGAATAATAAATTTGACTTCATTTGAACTTCAGAAACATTATACATTCAAGAAACTAATAAGTAAGATCGGAAATGGGAAGTGGAGACAGACAAGTACACAGGAATTGAAAATGAGTTTCCAACAAATTTCCGTAAGTAGATTGTTATTTTGCAAAGAAAACATGACACAAATGATACTCAAATTAAAAAAATAATTATATGTAGTCTTTACATGCTACAAATTATCTTGCCACTTGAGTTTTATTGACCATGGCAAGCTTAAGTACAATATATAGATAAGGTTTTAACTATTTAGAGTATAATTTAGGTTTGACATTAAATATGAGACTCTTATTCAAAGTCTACTCTACAAAGGGTTCATATCCTAGGAATTCCGTTCCTGTTTTGAGCAAATTGTTTCCAAAGTTAAGAAATGGGTTTTGTAAAAAGAGAAATAAATAAGTTTCCTTTATTAATTTAAGAAATAGTTTTTTATATCCACTATTTTGCAGGGAAAATCAAGAAACCCAAAATCAAGTTTCATATATATATATATATATATATATATATATATATATATATATATATATATATATATATATATATATATGATTTCATAACTTTGGATACTTTTTACCGTTTAAAACCCTGGTCAAAATTTCTCTACCGTCTGCCTAACCCGGAGCATTGAAATTTTGCACCTTTGACCATATTTTGGACAGTGTATATACACCCTATTATATATATATATATATATATATATATATATATATATATATATATATATATATATATATATATATATATTGTTAGAAGGAGCTGATCGTCCTTGACCAAGTTGTCGTGGCACCCGATCCCCTAGATGGGTGCCATGTGGACCCTACCTGGCTCGAACGCATGGATCATCCATGCATTCGAATGCGCATCCCCGGCCCTCATATATATATATATATATATATATATATATATATATATATATATATATATATATATATATATATATATGAAAGAGACTTAACTCATATCATGTAAGCTTTGCATGAAGAATGTGACAGCAGAGAACACTTTGATATTTCTCTAACCTAGTGGTATTGATACTAAAATGTGCATGAAGTTACAAAGCATGTACATGCACCTGTGCTCAAGCTTCAGCTGGGTCTGGCAATGTAATCAAGCGCACTCGTGAGTCATACACCAATTGAGTACTACAGCTGATACAAGCAGACGAGAGATCTTAGTTACCTAAACTGAAAGAAGTCACTCTCCATGGAACCAAAGGGATGAAACAGACCATGAGAAGTGAAAAAATAAAATAAAAATAGTAATACCACAATGTTCCACGAGTGATGTAGTCACCAGTATCTGAATACTTACTTTGAGCATTTAAGAGTATTTGTGGAACCACCACTAGACACTGAAAGTATAGTCCCAAAGAAGGAAACATTTTCTGTGCCACAATTTGGACAGGGGCCCTTGAAATAAAATTAGTTGTTAGATACACATTTCTAATCAACATAAGTTCAAAACTTTCTGGAGATTTGATTGGGAATATAAAGTTGTACCTTTAGGATCAGAAAATCTTTGACAATAGCAGTAGTGATTGCCTGTGATATCCAAAATATGAGAGGCAAAGCAGCAAACCATGTGAAGATGAAACTGAATGGCTCCGGCAGCTGCATGGCAACAATTGAACCATATGTTAATTTAAGAAGCAAGCTTCAACACAAAGCGTACAATACTAAACAAGAAGTATTTATGCATTTTGTTGGACATGCTCAAACATAAGGGGGGAAAAAAATTTTATCCACATAAAAAGTAATGATGTATAACAAGCTAATCCGTAAATATTTCCTGCAAACAATAGATCACTATTTAAACAAAGCAATACAAGTATGGATATTGGTAGCTTGGCCCTTTGAAAGATGCATGAGATCTGAGCAAAGAACAACTGCAAGAGTAGCTAAATCTTGCATGTGTAGATATTTTCTCTCAGTATGATGAATTATAAGGGTTCTTCTACAAGGAAAAGAGATGACCTTTTCGGAGTGCAAGTGGATCATACATTAGTAACTATCATAGTAAGCGGGTGACTAGATGTTGTGGGTAAATTGAAACCAGGCACATGGAGTGTATAACAAATAATGACATCTTTTGCAATACTTTAGTGGGAGTTTGGAGTCCAAACTCCCACTAAAGTATTGCAAAAGATGTCATTATTTGTTATACACTCCATGTGCCTGGTTTCAATTTATATCAAATATCAATTTAATAAATGGGCAGCTTGACAACCAAAAACTAATTTCAGGAACTTGAGATTTAGAGGCCTAAATTACATTTTGCTGACTTCCTATTCGCATTAGAAAGTACAAATTGAATTGATCATATAAGAAAAGAGTCAGCGACGTCAGGCAAAGTTACTCCCTCATTGTTTAAAATCAGAGATCTCCGAGTTGTTTCATCCATAACCGAGACCGAGACAACTTAATTTTCATAGAGATGGTGTGATACCCAAAAATTATTTCAAAAAATAGAAAAACTGAAGGAAAATTTGGAGATTATGGAAAAAAAATATATCAGGTAAATATTATATCATTAATATGAATTAATACTAATTAAACATTAGATAATATCCAATAAAAGTAGAAAAAAAAATTGAAAAATAGTGAATAAAATAAAAAATATTATAAGCCAATCAAAATCTTCAAACAATTGTAGATCTAATATGCCAACTTATGATAGCATGAAAAGAATTACATCCAACAATATATATACATAATATATATCTTACGCCTTGCCTCATAGGGCCTAACTGCCTTGACTCTGCCTTCTAAAACCTTGCTCACTTATTAATTGTGCCTAGATTTCAAGAACAATCTGCAGCGAGTTCTAAACTCAATGGACCGGCCCGGATCATTTGCGCCCCTACTTCAAACTCCACTTCTCACTTTTCACCAAAAGGTGTAAAGTGGCTAGTTCATGCCTGGATTGCCATTGTTCAGCCCTCTCATATGGCTTTCCATACTCTTCTTGGATTATTAACTCAAAGCTTCTAATCACATGGCAAGAAACATGCATACTCACGACTTTCACTCAAACGTCTCAATTGTTTGCTTGTTTTCACAATCGGTGTTTCATTGAGCTTTCATATCAGATGTATGGATATCATATTTATGAAGTTTCCAATCCCAGGCAATTGAACCATTTGATCGGTTTTTATATTGGACATTTACTGTGTATAGATAGCTGTTGCATTCAAAGATAGCTGCTCTTTCAACTGCAAATGATGGTTCGCTATGTAAATCCATTTTGTAGAAGACAAGTTGACTGGAGATACTTTATCGATTATTTATGTTTTGAAGCTTTTATAGCAAAAAGCAGGCAGTCTTCGTTGACATAGATCCATATAGGGAAGCTTTATGGAGTAAACCTAGAAGGTCAGAGAAAGCTTTATGGAGTCTCCTTACCTACATATAGGGAAACAACTACACCGCCATCAATAAAATCAAAATAGTTGTTGGCCTTGGCTAGCGGGTTTGTTGTTGTTTTGAATAGGCAAGGAACTGAGAGTTTTTTTTTCGTATCAGTAAAGATGTTAAAATCTCATCCCTACATCATTTATATGGTTAGACTAGAAAAGATAGCATTTCCATTTCCATAGTTAAAGCGAATGTGAGGAGCAACCTTATTGAAGTTTTTTTTCCATCCATCCATAGTTATGACCCTCCAACTTTTCAGCCTCCCAATCAAAGAATGGACCCCTGCTTCTCATATTTAGTTGTGATCACTTTTTGCCATAATTCAATTCTATTCGAGACGACAAAAAAATCCACAACCATTTGCCTAAGAGCGCCAAATTGAACCCCTAATTGTTCACTCTTTCCAAATTGATAAGATGAGTCTTTTCTCCTCCCTTTTGATGCCATTCCATACAAAGTTGTTGTGGATTCTATTTAATTTGTTAACCACAGTACTATGGTTGTCAAGGCGACACCATAGCCTCGCCATAGCGTCGCCATGGAGAATGGCGGTGGGAAACGCCATATACAATGAAATAGCGAGGATGGCTAAATAGCAGTACCATAGTGTCGCCATAACAGAATAGCATTATAGCGTGGCTATGTACGCTATTTGATTTCTTTTGATTTATAACTTACAATACTTATAAAATAGCTAAGTTACCAAGCAAAATGTTTTTATAACTTATAACAATATAAGTTGCAAAAGTTAACTTATAAGTCAAATTATAAATTACAAAACCCTTAACTCTCTCTCTCTCTCTCTCACATCATGGCAACTACCAATACTAGCGTCGACAACAACTCAGGGAGCTACCTGTCGACGACACCTCAGAGTTGGCGACACTATAATATGTGTACTTGATATTTCTTATTTTTTTATATTCTGTATTTATTGATATTTCATATTTATTTATACTCGCCCATGTTACAAATTTGTTAATTCCATATGTGATAGTTAATATTTTATTTCTATTTATTTATATTTGTTTGTCTAGAGCATTGAATCCTCTATATTAGAATCAATGAATGATGCCTAAGTAGTTGAATTTTTCCTCTATAAAAATATAAAAAAATTTAAAAAAGAATACCGATGATTGCTAAATTAAAATAAAATAAAAAATAACTTTTTAAATTAATAAATAGTCTCGCTATGGCATAGCGAGTCTCTTCTCCATGACCTCGCCACATCGCCTTAACTACCTACAAAAGTTGATATCTTGAACAGAGACATGATATAGATGTGCATTTTCTTTTCCATAGAAATCAGCATCTTGAAGAGCGTGAAACAGATGAGCATTTCCACCCTTAAAGGAACACCTAATTGACAATTAACAACCGCAACATCTTGAGCCAACTGATAAATGGCCTTAATTCTAGCCATCATGGACTTTTGGAGATTAAAGCTTTGACCAGCATGGATCTCGACCACGAAAAGATAAACTTTATATTTTTGGGTTGTTCCAGCAAAGGTTTAGCAAAAATAATAATATCATCTACATACTGGAGGTAAGAGATGAGCAAAAAGAGGCAAGAGTACCACTACAGATAACTACCATTCTCCAGGGCTTTTCTTAGAATCGGAATACTAGCCTTCATAGAGAAAGTGAACAGGAAGGGAAAGAAGACTTAATTTTAGGGTTAGAGTTGTAGGAGAGAAGAAGGAGAAGAAGAGAGATGATAAGAGTTAGAGAATAGAATAGTCTAATTAGGGTTGAATGGAACCCCAACTAGCCTATATAATATTAAAATACTATATAACAAGCAGGAGCGTATCCACGTAATAGGTTGTGGGGGCCCAGTGCCCACAAAGTTCCAAAAATGACAATAGATAGCCATATAGGTAACAAAAGAAAAGGTGGACATATACGGTTCCTAAATGTTAATATTAGACATACTGTTTTATAGGGACAAGGGTAGCTGGCTATCATGGACTTTGACCACTTGTCCAACCATCAGGTTTCCTATTGTACAATAGTCCAATCATCCTGCTAAAAAGTACAACTACAGCAGAATAGGGAGCAGTGTTTGATGGAAATTCACACAGCCCACTCATCTTCTACCTCTGTCTATGTCATTTGAATTTTATTTTAGTTTTTGCTATGCCTAGGCTAGCGTATGTTTTTCTAGGATACCTTTGTTTGCACCTATAGAACCATTGAGGGCACACACACCCAAAAGACATTAAAACACTACTATGAAGATCGTTTTCGTCCCAGCATTTTTCATGATGATTCTGACATCATGGGCGTACCACCAGACAGCAAATTTTTTAAAATCATGTTTGAAGGTGATGTGTGCCGAATAATTTATTAGTCGGTCTTTTGATATATGTCACATGGAATAAAAAAAATGACTGTTTGATGGTACAACCATGAAGTCAAGATCAATTATGTGGAAGATTGGGGCGAAAAAAAATTTCAAAGTTATGATTCAAAGCAGTCAACAATTTTTGGCATAGGTGCCTTCAAAGATTCAGTAGCTGCAAGGTACCCTTCTTTTTATTTGTTCTTATTTTATACATATTGAAATACAAGAGGTCTTTAGTAGAATTTCTGTTTTTGTGGCTTTCAACTACATGCTTTAGTTTTGGCCTTAGGGTACCAATATTTACAATCATAAACTCTTTCTTCATAAATCATGATCAAGCATTGCACTTGCAAAAACTGTTGAAGACTTTGAATCAAACGATGGAAATCATTTTTCATCCTAATCTTTCACACAATGCATCTTGAGATTATCAGTGTACCATCAAACTATTAAATTTTGATTCCATTTGGCACACATCCCAAAGAAGTGAATGTGATCATCGACACACTATCAAACATGAATGTTGAGCCACTTTTTTGGGATGTGTGCCATGTGGAATCAAAATTTGACCACATGATAGTCGGCTCTTGATCTAAAGATTCACAGTATGAAAGATTGGGACGAAAAAAGTGCTTTCTCTAGTTTGATTCAAAGCAATCAACACTTTTCACATGGGTAAAGCTTGGTTTAAAGAAAGAATATTTGGTTGTAAATATAAGTTATTGCAGGCGTAGTTTTGTAATTTTCTTTATGTTTTCAAAACTTGATTTCACATCGGTAAAATTTGGTTAAAAGAAAGAATATTTGGCTGTAAATATAAATTATTGCAGGCATAGTTTTGTAATTTTCTTTATGTTTTCAAAACTTGATTTCATTAACCTAACGGAATATTGACAAACGCTAGTAACTAAAAACAAATTTATCGTTTTAAGTTTTTTTTTTTCAGCTGGCAAGTACACACGTTAGAATTAGCTAGCTTGGCATGTGCCCCCCTTTGCGAAATTCCTGGGTACACCACTAATAACAAGAGAATGCAAAGGAGAAGTGGATGCAGGATACCTAAGGGCGCTGAGTCCAAGTGAACCTCTGGCAATGATGCAGTAGGAGGAGGCATAGTTCTATTGCAACGGATAGGCAATCGATCATTTGAAGTAGTAGGCTCAGTAGGGATTGGAAGAACTATAGTAGATACTTCAAAAGTGGACGACTGAGGAGAGAAGTACGGAGTATCCTCAAAGCAGACATCCATAGTGTATAATTTCCTGGTCTTGGGATCGTAACATCTGTACCCTTTGCAAACTCTAGAATATCCCACAAAAACGCATCGAATTGCCTTATCATCTAACTTCTGCCTTTGGATGTGAAGATCATAAACAAAGCAAGTGCACCCAAAGATATATGAGGCTCAAAAGAAAATAAGGGGACTCCCGACCTCAAGATATGCATAGGAGTCTGACCATTCAAAATGCACATGGGTGTACGACTTATGAGAAAAGTAGCAATTAAGCAATGCCATGTACCAGTATGAGTTAGGAACTTGCATGCCACGAAGAAGTGAGTGAGTCACTTCCATGAGATGCCTATTCTCACGCTCCACAACTCCATTTTGTTGAGGAGTATATGGGCACATAAATTGTTGTAAGGTCCCAGCCTTGTTGAGATGGTTTTGAAATGTTGAAGATGTGTACTCACCACCATTATCAGAGCGAAGAACCTTAATGGTCTTCTTAAACCGAGTATAAATCATGGAAGAAAATATACTATAGGTGTTGAGTACCTCATCTTTAGATTTCAATAAGTACACCCATGTGCATAGAGAATGGTCATCAATAAAAGTCACATAATATCTATAGCCCTCAACTACAGACAATGGAGCAGGTCCCTAGACATCACTATGTATAAGAACCAATGTTCCTAAAGTCGACAGGCGGGTTCGGACAGTTGGAAGGATTTTCGGGCTGATCGGACAGGGTGGTGCCTGGGCAAGCGCCTCAAGAACCGGGCGGTCAATATATATACACACACACACACACAGCTTATTGGCACACAGCCACACACACACACATTTATATAATTTTATATATATATACTTTGCAGTTTGCACTGTGCAGGAAAGAAGGAAAAAAAAAAAATCATGCAGGATGCAGCATTGAAGCTGCCATACTATAAAAAAAATGCAGGAAAGAAGAAAATAAAAATGAAAATGAAAAAAAATATAAAAATAAAAATCTGTTGAGCCAAAGGGTTGCCGGAGCTTTGAAGAAAAAGAATAGGGGCCTCAACTGCACAAAAAAAAATGAAGAACAGGGGCCACAGCTGCACGAAAAAAAAGGAAGAAGATGAACAAGGGCCTCAGCTGCACAAAAAAAAATGAAGAACAGGGGCCACAGCTGCACAAAAAAAAAGGAAGAAGATGAACAAGGGCCTCAACTGCACAAAAAAAATGATGAAGAAGAAAAGAATACAGCTGAAGAAGAAAAAAAAAATATGAAGAATAAAGAAATGAAGAAGAAAAAAAAAACTTACCGGCAGGTTGTCGGAGGATCGCCAGACTCTGGTGCTTCGAAAAAGAAGAACACAATAAGATGCATAAAAACTTTTTAAAAAATAGTCAAAGAAGAAGAAAAAAAATGAAAAAAAAAACTCACTGGAGGGTTGCCGATGGTGTGGAAGAGCACCTGCAATGGGTGGCTGTGGAAGAGAACCAGAAAGGACGAGAGAGCCCTAGCTTGCCCGATTCCCAAATGAAAAAAATAAATAAATAAATAAAATGTTAGCTTTATATAAAGCCTGACCACCCCGAACCGTTTCGAACTTGCCTTGGACCCACCCAAGCGGCTGCCCGGGTGGGCGCCCAAGCCCCAGCCCGCCTCTTGTAACGCCCCATGCATATCCGGATCGGCTGGGGACCCAATCCGCCTAGGCGACCGCCCCAGCCGATTTTTGGAACATTGATAAGACCAAACAAAGAATCACCGAGTTGGATGAGATATGAAGAGAATTTGTTATGTTTTGAAAGTTGACAAGTCCTACATTGGAATTTAAAACCATTAGAGACACTTTTTAATTTTGGAAAAAGAAGACACAAACTCTGCAAGTTGGCATACCCTAGACGAGCATGCCAAAGATCTAAAATTTTACTACTCATACTAGCCAGAAAGGAAGACAAAGAAGAAGCAGCCATAGGTCTCTCAGTGCCAAAATAGTATAGGCTACCATGCTCAAATCCCATGCCATAAGTTTTCCTCGTAGTCAGGTCCTATAGCATGCAATGAGTAGGAAAAAAGGTTATTGAACAATTCAAAGACTTGGTAAGACTACTGACAAATAGCCAATTAGCTTTAAGATGTAGAACATGCATAACATTTGAAAGGAATAGATCAGTTGATATGGGAACCGTGCACTGACTAATGATAGGGATAACAGAGCAATCAACTATGCGCACCTGTCTATGAGTAGATAATGGAGAAACTGAGGAGAATAAAGTGAACTCACCAGACATATGATCAGATGCTCCCAAATCAATGATCCAAGGATATGAGGATGATGGTGGTATGGACAAAGCTGCAAAGTAGGTAAATGAGGTACCTGGCGCAGGAGGCGGTGTAGGCTGAGAAACATGAAGACGCCCATGCAGATCGGCAAGCTCGGCATGTAGAGCAGATAAGTCATATGTAGTAGGGCTGTGCAGAAAACCGACCAAACCAACCAAAATTTTGGTTTGGTTTTGGTTTCAAAAAATAGAAACCGATAATTATCAGTTTGGTTTCAATTTTAATGTTAAAAAATCGAAACCGAAACGATAAGAAACCGATAGTGGGTACTACTCAACTGCATGCAAAAGAATAGGTTGCAAACAAAAATTTCTCTTTTAAAACCTAACCTTAAAACTTGCGGTTTTACACAAAAGAAGTCCACATCATCGTCAGTTGCAATTAAATTTATTTTTGCAAAGTCCAAATAAATGCCACAAAATGAATCCCTTTGTTTGCTCTTCTACAAAGCCCTAAAGCCCTTTCCTTTCGTTTACTCCAAACCCACCGTCGACCGTTCGTCTCCGCCGTCCTTTCGCTCGCCGTCTCTGGCGCCGCACCGCCACACTCCACCACAAGTTGCTCTCTCTCTCTCCCTCTCTCTCTCTCTCTCTCTCTCTCTCTCTCTCTCTAAAAAAAAGTTTAAAATTGAGGTTTAGAAATCGAAAACCGACTGAACCGATAAATATCGGTTCGGTTTCAGTTTTGAAGCTTATCGGTTCAGTTTCGGTTTCAGAAAACAGAAATCGATAGTTATCGGTTTGGTTTCGGTTTTGCATGAAAACCGACCCGATAACACCCCTAATATGTAGGCACACTGAAAACCTCTGTAGATGGAGTAGCATCAGCAGAATAAGTAGTAGAAGGTCCCTAGTGAGGAGGGAAACCATGGAGCTGGAAACACGTCAAGCGATCATATCCCGCTCGAAAGCAAAAGGAACATACAGTGAGTGGAACAACACCATAGCCACCACTCCCCCCATCTGGAATATCAGATGTAACAGCAGAGTACTTTGTAAGGGTAAAATCGGAGGAAAGAACATCGCATGTTGTAAATATCGGCTCCATTGTGGGAAAGAACATCCACAATCACTTCACAAGAGAATCAACTAGAAGAAATATGCACAAAAATTTGTGGGGAAGAACATCCACGGAGGCCATACAAGAAACTAATATTCTCAGGTTGCAAATAACTGGGTGTAAATATTGCTGGTTGCAAAGACCACTGGCTACAAATATCACTTAAATCCGCGAGAAAAACTGTGGTTGCAAATAGAGACTACAGACGTTGTCGCAACCCATGGCTGGAGAAGGTTGGTCACAGCTGATATGGTTGCAAATAGCAGAACATACAAAATAATAAAGGCCGGAAGAGGGAATCTATTGCTGCAACCCGTGGCTGCAAGTAGATTGTACAGTTGTAGATTCAACCCAATGCTCAGATAGGATCCACAAAGAAGATAAAACTCCACATACCCAGATCTACACCATTCGTATATCAAAAAGTTTGCAAATCGATGAATATGGCACAAATTGGAGGTTACAACTCAAGAATGCAACTAAAGTACACAGTTGCAGGCGCAACCTCAGTGATTTAGGGAAGAAGACCCAAAAACTTCCACATTAAGACAGCAAAAGCTGTCGATTAAGTTGGGAAACACCACCTTAGCTCATTCTGATCCTAACTTGAAGATATGGTTAGGATCGAAGACCTTTGAAGCTCTCTGGTTAGGGTTTGGGGTTCTCGGCTAGATGAAGAAGATGAAGATGGATCTGCTCAGAACTCCACATTCCAGTCCCCCGATAGCCCTCGACCCAGAGAGAAAAATAACCAGAACCAAAACTGATCACAACCAGCCAATCTCTGACCAGATTCGACACCGGCCGGCTGACGTCAGCGATGAGTAAAACAAGCTTAGGAAAATGGATTTTAGGCCTAACCTTGCTCTGATACCAACTTGATTTTAGGGTTAGAGTTGTAGGAGAGAGCAGAAGAAGAAGAAGAGAGGTGATAGAGTTAGAGAATAGAATGATCTAATTAGGGTTGAATGGAACCCCAACCAGCCTATATACTAATAATATTAAAATACTACATAGACACCACATATTAACACACACACACACAAACACCAATACAAGCCAATAGGCATCACCTTAACGGAAACTCTTGGAGGGTCCAAAATAGCCAACTGGCCCACCATGAGTAATTATCGAGAAACAGTGGAAATGCACCATCAAATCCACTTCATTTTAACCGAAAATTTGTTCTCTCCAAGATCCACAATAAAATAAGTCATTCCAATCGGTCGTAAGCCTTAGCTAGATCAATCTTCAATGCCATCCCTACATGCCCTGACTTGTGAGCCAAGTTGATGACTTCATTAGCCACAATTATGTCATCCAAAATTTGTCTTCCACCCACGTAACCACTTTAACTAGATGATAACAAATCCCTCGTTAACTAGGTGACACCAAATCCCTCGTGCAACTTTTCATACTGAGAATTTTAGCCAGGATCTTATAGACGCTCCCAATGAAGCTGATCGGGCAGAACTCAAGGATATCCATCAACTTCCTGCTCTTTTAAATCCTAATTAATTAGCAAAAATATAATCAAAGACTTGATCCGTCTTGCACAGCTGATCGTATCAAAGACTGTATACCTCCCTTGAGTTGAATGTCAAATATTTGGAAGATGATGGAGCTCCCTTCGTAAGAGTTTGGTGTACCACTCTCACTTGCTCAAGCTGTACACATTGTGAATCAGGATGTTTCTAATCCTCACCAACTTCACATACTGTTGTTCATCATATAATTCAATCGCCTTAAGGCCTTGATGAATGGACACCATTTTATTCATCGTCCTCTTCATTAGAGCAATTCATGTAGTACATTGAATTTTATCATGCTGGATATTGTGATATAAATCTACCACATATTATATTACTCACAATCTTCATTCAAAATCCTAACTAAAGAAGCTCCCATAAAATGGATTATCTTCTCCTACAGTTCACAAGAAGAAAAAAAAACCCTGTGCTTATCAGATATATGAAGACTAGAACTAGTTATATCCCTATATATAAAATAATCTCCTTTACAAGAATGAACCTATAAAAACAAATTGAAACTATCAGAAGCGATGTGGGTAATAAAACTTTAAGTATAAAACACATTAGGAGCTTCTAGTATCAGTTAAAACAGTTGATAGTTAAAACATATAAAAATATGATGGTTCAATCGATTTAAAGGATGAGAACTCATAGCCTAGTTGGAAGAAATGAAAGTGTATCTAGCAAGCATAAACAATTAAGTAATTAGTCAATATACAAAATTTCATAAATAGAGCCCTGCATTCAAACAATACATTAGAAAATTACCAAATGTGCATGTTTGAGGATCAGGATATGTACAAAAAAATGGGAGAAATACTCACCTCCAAAAGATACGTGATTTCAAATCCAGTCAAATCATCTAGGAAGAAGAACCTGTTAGCATCACATGGGTAAGATAGTGCGTGTGAGAGATTTGATTGTTAGTTCATTTGGGATCGAACCCACACTGAAAAATTGTTTCACGAAATAATAACTAAAGGGTGAGGATTGACACACACACACACACTCCAAAAAACAAAAATAGAGAGAAAATATTCACACATTTAAAGTAGCATGACTAACAAAAATAGTATTTCACAGCAAGCTGAAAGCAAGTATGAAGTCAGAAATATTACAAAACAATTCCATGGAGCATCAACCAAAATGGAATATCTATGGAACTTTAAAGGTGTTAGAAAGCCCTTGATAATGCTACAATTCAGAGTAGAAAATAGAATCCAACAGATTATTTATTTTTCCATTTCCAAGAAAAAGAATTAGGTAGCTCAAAAATGGAAAAAAGGAAGAAATTGTTTACTTTGTTCTTCATTAGTTGAGCAGGATTTTAGAGTTGCTTCGAACCTTTAACAAATAGAGAAACCGTCATTTGAACCAAACTTAAGTACAAACACAAACATATAATCTTGTGAAAGAAATAAAATTTCAAAATCCGTCAAGAATTAAGACCTGAATAACATGGACACTTCATTTACAACGAAATGTTGTGTTAGACACATCATACAGTTGTTGATGCGGCTGTCTGGACAAAACCTTCAAAGAATTATTTACATTTAATGTGTTTCGCTACATCTACTTAAAGTTTATAAATATATTTTTATGGATAATTACTTGTATATCTCTTAACGGTATCAAAGAATTGTAAGGAAGTGTTAACATGTCTGATTTCCGTAGTCATCAGATCTGACATCTTATTTCTGTGGCTGATACAGACCCACATGTCCAGGTCGAAGTAAAGTTTGTTCGACCTGTACAACATTTCTTAGCTTAGCTACGAGTCAACCAACATGAAAATTCTCAGAATGATGACATCAAAGAGACTGTTCTTAGCTTCACATAAACAGGAAATTCTACGGAAGGCTTTTCCATGTGGATAACAGTGTTGTCAAAGGTGCGCCTAGGTCTTGCATTTTAGGCGCAGTTGCAGAGAGGCGTGCGTAGACATGTACTTTTTGCACCTATGTGCTTTTGTGGCTTATATATGCGCTTTTGTGCCTTATATATGACTTTATAAGTTATAAATATATAATTTATATACCTTACATAAGTTATGTAAGAGTTATTTGATTGTTAGTTCATTAGTTCTTAAACCTGCAACCTCAAGGTTGCCTCATCTTGCACCTTGCACCTTCTGTCGAGCTACAGACCCAATCCTACTTGTAGTTGTTACTCATTTCCTTCTTAGTTCATTAGTTCGTTCTTAGATAGTTATACTACTTGCTACTTGCCTACTTGCTAGAAATTGTCTTTTTTTTAGTGCACATAATGTTTAGTTCTTTATGATGTTTATTTCTTATATTTCATATTTTTTGAAAGTTATTATTCATCATATACATGTTTATATTTAAAAATTAAAAAACATTATTTATAAATATTTAAAATTTTAAAGGTCATAATTTTTTAATAAAATTTAAAAACAGTGATATACATCATTTTATATTAATTTATAAATATTAAAATACATTTAATATATAATTAATAAATAAAATATGAGCCTTGAAAAAAAAGCCGTAAAGAGGAACAAGTCCCATGGCAACCTAACCAAGGCCGATCAGGTCCATCTAACAAAATTAAAAAAAGGTATTTATCCACCATTCAAAAGATAATCAAAGGTGCAAAATTTCATTGCACCGGGTTCAGGCGGCCAATGGAAAACTTTGGCCTGGGATTTGAAGGGCAAAATGGTTCGAAAAATATCTTTTTTTTCTAAAATCCTAACTTCCTAAGGAGCTTGATGAACCCTTAGAGGATGGATGTAACTTGAGATCACGTGCCACGTAATCTAGGGTTCGAACGCGCTGTTCATACCGTGCATTGGAACCCATATTCCCATCTCTCTTTCTCTCTCTCTCTCTCTCTCTCTCTCTCTACATATATATATATATATATAGAGAGAGAGAGAGAGAGAGCCATTAATAAATCATTTTGTTATTTAAAAAAAGGAAACTAATGATTTTTGTAGGTACAAGAATACGGGCATTTTTGTCTTTTTAATCTAACAAACTATTATTAATCAACCTACCCGGACTTTTATACATCCATCCCTCTAAAAAAATGGATGGAATGGTAAAAAAGCGGAGAGGAGTAGGAATCTTTGTTAAGAAAGTTAATACACATGCTCAAACCGATTGCTTTATTCTAAAGGAGATGCTTTCGGGGTGTTTGGCTGCCCCAAGTTGTTCTGCTCTCACTAGCTTGGTTGTCAAGGTCACGCTATAGCCTCGCTATGACCCCGTCATGATGAATGGCGATGGGAAACGACAAATATAACCAAATAGTCATGATGGCTAAATAGTGACGCTATAGCGTCGCCATGACGGAATAGCATTATGGCGTCGCTATGCACACTACTTTATTTTTTGGATAATAACGTATAATACTTATAAGTTATGACATTTTTATAATATATAAGTTATAAAAGTTAACTTACAAGTCACAAAATCTTTGACTCTCTCTCTCTCTCTCTCTCTCTCTCTCTCTCTCTCTCTCTCTCGCGTCGCAACAACTACCAACACCAGCGTAGCCGAAATCTGAGCGCCGGCGGCACTACCGTATGTGTACTTAATATTTCATATTTTTTAATATTCTATATTTGTTGATATTTCATTTTTTATTTATTTATACTTACTATGTTGCAAATTTGTTAATATTCCATACTTGATTTGTATTTATTGATATTTGTTTCTTCTTAGAACATGAAATCTTCAAAATTAGAATCAAAGTATGATGCTTTAGTAGTTGAATTTTTTTCTTCCTATATTTTTTTACATAAAAAATATTTTTTTTTAAAAAGAATACTATTAATTAATAAATAAATAAATAATTTTTAAAAAATTACAATAATAAATAACCTCACCATGGCTTCGCTATGGCCATGCAATGGCGTAGCGAGTCTCTTCACCATGAATTCGCCACACCGCCTTAACTACCTTGCTTACTAGGGAGGAGTTATTGAGAGAGTGGAAAGATTAAAGACCACCCTAGCTAGCTCATTTTTTTATCTATTTCTATTTTTTGTGTTTTTGCATTTCTTTTATTTTCTCGCTTTTTTTGGCATAGTATACTATCTCGCTATGTTGTTTTGAACTGTTATAACATGTTAATTAATGAAGTTATAGCATTGCATCGATAAAAAAAAAAGTGAGGTAATCTGTAAGCACCCATTAAAATTAGAGAGGGAACATTACATCTCTCTCCTTATAAGCATAGTGAAAAATTTCGGTGAAATTCGTTGAAACAGGGTCACGTCGCATCTTTCGTCGAAATTTCAACCCTTTCGGCAAAAATAACAAAATTTCGTTATTTTTGGCGAAAGCAACGAATTTCGTTATTTTCGTTTGGTTTTAATTTCTGAATTCCTGAATCTGAATTTTCTTAATTTTTCATGTTCTTAATTTCAACATTTGATTTTTGTCCGCTTGGCTTCACTAATTGTTCTTAATTCCAGCATTTCAACGCTCTCTAGTTTGGTCATTCATATGAAATTGTTGCCTAATAGATGCTTGATAAAATTCCTCAAATAGGTAGGTAGATTAAAAGGTGGATTTCGGTATTTCTTTGTACAGTTTCTTGAAGTCCGTGCGCTCTATTATTAAGTGTCAATCAAATCCATTTTTTTAACCTACAAATGGACACCTTCAACAACCTATATATGACACCAAAAATATATTTTTAAATATTTTCATTACTTTAATTATTTTGATATATGTTTAAGGATTTTTTTACTATTAAATATATTATTTATATGTATATTTTAACCCCCGAAATTTTTCTGCTCCTGAAAGTTTTCTGAAATGAATCTAAATGACCCCCCACCGAAATATTACCAAAAGCAAAATTTGTCAATATGCTTATAAGGTGAAGAAGAGAGATTTGATGGGACATGTCCTTTTAAAATAAGAAAAACAAAAAATGAAGGACAATGGGTTAGAAAGAGAGTCATTTCACATTTCCCCCGCCCTCTGTGTGTGTCTGTGTGTGTGTGTGTGTGTGTGTTGTGAGGTGCCGAGGTGGGGACAGATGGAAGAAGTGAAGTGGCATCTCTTTTCTTTCAAAGTAAAAAAAAAAGTAGAAATAAAGAACAAAGAAGAAGAAAATGTTGCTCCGATGTTGATAATATCCATGAAAATTAATAAATCAATAGTATATAATATTTTAATAAAAAAGACACTGGCATATAATAAATTAATAGAAAAAGGGAAATTAATATAAAATTAAAAAGAAAAAAAAATAATTTAGTTCCAATTAAAAAAATAATAACAGTTGACATTTCAAGACAAAAAGGTATGGTACTGTTCCATTTTATATAAATTCAAAAACATGACAAAAAATAATAAATGATACGGATAAAAGCATGGATTTAAAACTCGACCCAATTTCGAGTCGACTCGTCTATAGACTCGATTTGTGCTTCAACTCGGTCGACTCGGCAAGTCAACTTTAGTGACTCTAAATGAGGAGAGGAAAGAAAGAAGAAGAAGACGACGGAAGAAAGGAAGAAAGGAAGAAAGGAAGAAAGGAAAAGAAAGAAGGAAAGAAGGAAAGAAAGAAAGAAAAAGAAGGAATATATATATATATATATATATATATATATATATATATATATATATATATATATATAAAATAACCTGAGTAGGAGCGAGTCAAGTCGGACCGATTTTCAGCGTTGACTCTACTCAGATGATTTCCGAGTCGAGTCGAGTTTCCGTGTTTTAAAACCATAGATAAAAGTAATGAGGACTGCCATTTAACCTCAAGGGGTTAGGTGAGCTGGCCAAGTACCTGCTTCCAAAAGCAGGAGACCTGAGTTAGAATCCCCTCCCTCCCTTGAGGCCGCCCTAGGGATTTATATCCCGTGCTGACTTGGCATGTGTTGAATTTGGGGTGCGCATGTGCCCCTGGGATTAGGCGGGTGCTCTAAGAGGCCCGGATACCCAGGTTATCCAAAAAAAATAAAAAATAATAATAATAATAATATGA
Organism: Chloranthus sessilifolius; assembly: GCA_021018995.1. Lineage (NCBI taxonomy): Eukaryota > Viridiplantae > Streptophyta > Magnoliopsida > Chloranthales > Chloranthaceae > Chloranthus > Chloranthus sessilifolius. The sequence continues at coordinate 22,543,340 of CM037589.1, forward strand.
GGACTGCCATTTAGATGGCTAACAAGCAGATATTTTTTCACTAATGCAAAAAAAAAAATATTACTCACAATGTTAGTGCAACAACAGCAGCTGGAACATTCAAGAGGAACATCTTGAAATAGTCAACAGTCAAGTCACTGTACACCTATAAGAAGATAAATCAAGAACATCCATTAATCTGAGACCATCTACTAATCATGCGTATTACTTTTTCTAGAACATAACAACATTACAATGTTCTCAATATATCACACATAAATGGGTAAATATTCAATATCCCAAAAATAAAATATTACTAACACTATCTTTAGATCTACACTCAACTAAATGCTTTATGCAATTACCTACATACACCAATTATCTTTTCAAAAAAATCATCAGTTCAAATTATTTGCAGGCATAGCATTCAATAAATGCAACTGGAATAAGATTACAAAGAATTCATAAGTGCCAGAAATAAGTAGGGAAGTACTTTATTATATCCACTGCTGTTAATCAGTGGATGGAAAACTTTAGTCATTCATTTGATGTCATGTATTAATTTTATGATTCACTATTAGAAATTGATCATTTCATATTTAATTACTCTATAATGATTTATGGAATACGCAAATCTGAGATCATTCGGTCTTGGTGTCAATAACAAGGGGAAAAGATGAAGCAGTTCAAGAAATCACGTACAAGTATACCAGAGATAGGATCTTAACGGAGATTTAATGTTAATTTTTTGTCGGGTTGTCATTCCTTCTTAGGTCAGTATTAAAATATACTATGTATTGTTGACTACTGATATTAATGCAAGCTTCTCGGACCTTCTATTGTTTCAAAATTGTTTTTACTCATTTCTGGTATTTAGAATTACCCTAGTATAGTGTTTGCTTGTGTTAAAATAATAAATAAATAAAAGAAATATACAGTAGCACATAAGGAAATTTCATCTGCATTTCTCTCTAACAAGCTCCTGAAATTGAGAAGCAGATTCTGTGCATTTACACCATCCCTGAAATATAGTCTCTTTGTTTTTCTTTACCAGCATCAAGAAAGTATGTTACAAACAATTTGGTAGATGGAATCTAACAAGTGAGTTGCTATTAGATAAGGGGGCCAAGCGCCAGATGACCTGGTACTTGGGCCACTTTTTGGGATGTGTGCCACGTGGAAACACCATGTGTTTGGTTTTTGACTGTGTGAAATTAGATGATAGAGATTGTGTTCCGTGACAAAAGTCTGCACCAAAAATTAATGTCATGGCCTTCAAAAAAGGCAAAACACATGGTGTTTCCATGTAGCAGACATCCCAAAAAGTAGCATGAGTACCAGGTGTAGACATATAAAAAATTTGTGTATTTTTCTTGAATAAATATACAAATATAAGATCTGTATACACACATTATTTGTATCCTTTTTTTGGATAAAATAAAATAATATATATATATATATATATATATAATTTGTTTTTTAAAAGATAAATAGAAACTCACGCAAGAAACCCTAAAAGACGTGTCACTGATATAGATCTGTATTATAGACGCAAATAGTTTTTGTCTTTTTCTAATAAAGTAAATGTAAAAAAAGGAGAGTATACACAAATTATGTGTCTTTCATTCTGTGTGGCAGGTTCTATGGATATCTTATCTTTGGATACACAAATATTATACAATAAATGATTGGAGAACTAGAAGACACAGAAATGTGTCTTTTCTTCCGGAAGAGATAAATAAAGGATAAGAGAAAATAGAAGACACAGAAATGTGTCTTTTCTTACTTGTCTCTACTTCTTTCGCTCCCTTCTTTGCCTCTCTATCTTCTTTCTTTAACTTTTCTCTCTCTCTCCGCGCAGGGCCTTTCCCTTTTCTCCTTTATTTCTCTCTTTTCTCGTCCTCTTTTTTTTCTCTAAATATGGCCTACACAAGTCACCTGTGTGGGCCATCTCACTCTTTTCCATTTCATTCTTTTCTACTCCTCTTTTCGATCCTCATTTTTCTCTCAATGTCTGAGTTTCTTTCAAAATGGCTCACGCAGGCACCTGCGTGGGCCATCTTCTTCAAACATGGGTCATATATTTTCTCAGCTTAAGCAAATAATCACATGTGTAGGTCATTCTTCTCTCAATACACATGAAGGTTAAGGCCCACACAGCCCTCACGATCCTTGATTTTTGTAAAACTCTCGCGAAAATCGTAGGATTATAACTTCCCGTAACCGCTACCATAAATCTATATAGCTAATCCCTTCTCATAATTTAAGATCCGAAAATTCTTACGCGAGAGCCCTACCGAAACTTATCCGACTTTGATTCTCTTGCAAGACACCTTAAGGTATCTCCGAGATTCTTTCCGTTTCCCCTTCTTTTCTCTTTTGACTTCTATTTAGAGTATGAGAGAGATAAATCTAGATTGGAATTCTGAATTTGGATGGTCTCTGATACGGGTGCATCTAGGATAAGAGCTACGGTCCTTACCTAAATGTGGTACGCCTAGGATAAGAGTTACGACTCCTATCTAAGTATGACTTAGAGTTGCAATTTGGGATTATGCGTTACGGCACGTACCCAATTCTTTGTGTACTTGGAGGTAATTAAGCTACGTGGGTACAACCCCTCGCTTAACTCTTAGTTTGCTCGGATTGCATCCACAAATCTGATACTCGTAAGGGTTGCAATCACGAATCTAAAGAATACTCAAAATACTCTTCTACAACGAGTCATAACCAGGGAACATCAAATTTATCATATCTAAATCATGTCTCGGAATTAGAGTTTCCCTCGCGGTTCGGGCAATGTAAGGTTTGGATCTCAACCTTGAAATAGAAAATTCTTTTACGATGGTAAAATCGATTTTCTTACCTACCCTGGTTGTGCCTGCTCTGGCCATGCCTGCCTTGGCCGTGTGTGCCCTGGTTGTCCCTGCGTGGGTCCTCCCCGCTTAAGCCATTGTTTATGCAGCCCTCGCGTGGGTTAAATATTTTAACAACGGATTCATTGACTTTTAGTCAAACGATTACAATATGAGATCGTAACGAGATCCAACAGTAGATTTATTAAATGTTGACCAAATCTTGTAATTTTGGTCAAATCCAAAGGTGAGCTCGTTGACTTTTGGTCAAATGATCATAATACGAGATCTAACAGCAGATTTATTACATGTTGATCAAATCTTGTGACTTTGGTCAAATCCAACGGTGAACTCGTTGACTTTGGTCAAACGATTATAACACGAGATCATAACGAGATCCAACGGTGGTTGACTCGTTGACTTTTGATCAAACGATCATAATATGAGATCGTAACGAGATCCAACGGAGGATTTATTACATGTTGACCAAATCTTATGACTTTGGTCAAATCCAACGGTGAACTCGTTGACTTTTAGTCAAACAGTCATAATACGAGATCTTAATAAGATCCAACGGTGGATTTAGGCATATTGACCAAATCTTGTGATTTTGGTCAAATCCAGCGATGGACTCCTTGACTTTGGGTCAAAAGATCATAATACGAGACCGTAACGAGATCCAATAATGAATTTATTACATGTTGATCAAATCTTGTGATTTTGATAGAATCCAATGGCGGACTCGTTGACTTTTGGTCAAACGATCATATACAAGATCGTAACGAGATCCTACGGTGGATTTATTACATGTTGACTAAATCTTATAATTTTGGTAAAATCCAATGACGTACTCGTTGACTTTTGGTCAAACGATCATAATACGAAATCGTAACGAGATCAGTGTTGTCATAAGCGATCCTGAGCAGCCAAATTGCATATGCAAGAGACTAAGCGATCGCATACTGATGTATGCGATCGCTTAAGCCATGTTTTATGGCTTATGCGATTGCAAACTCAGTATGCGATGGTGCTCCAATAGTCCTAACTATGACCATTGGAGCACTTTGTTAAAAAAAATTCTTTTTTGGGGTCCCAATTCCTCTATTAAAGAGAGTATTGGGTCTTATACTCTTCACAAAACTATTTTGGCTCATTCTTCCTCTCTAATCTCCATTCTAAACTCTGAATCTCCTCTCATTAGTATGTATCATAGGTAAAAATATCGTCTGATACATATCGGTTTTGGACCTCACCGGTACGATAAATAGCTTTTTCTCGCATACCCCCTAAAATAGCCATTTTATCGTCCGATACGGGCAAATTATCACCTGTATCAGACGATACATTGAAATTATTGGACGATAATTTCAATGTATCATCCGATAATATGATCAAAACCCCATAGGCCATTAAATTCTTCAAATTATCTGACGATACGGGTAAATTATCGCCTGTATCGTCCGTACCATCCAACAATTTGAAATTTTCGGTGTGGGCCCAGCCACTTAAAGGTCGCGGGTTTAGGGGGGTTTTAGCCGAAAAACCTCTTTTCTTCCTCTCACTTCTTCCTCTTCTCAATCATTCTTCTTCCTCTTCACTTCTCAGCCATTCCTCTCCCTTTTGGGTCACCCGGAAAGCTCAGGATCGCTGCCAAATCGCCGAGAAACTCGGAGAAGGTACGTGTTCTACCATTTTAGGTCATTTTTCCCTCACTTTCTTACATTTTAAGGGCTAAATTTCCAAGATCTACCCTTAAAATGTCAAGATCTACCCTTAAATTTCAAGATCAACTCTTAAATTATTTATAAACATTAAAATAAGAAATATTAACAAAATAATTAAAATAAAGAACATCTCTTGATTTTGCCATTTTTCTCTATAATTTTTTTAATCAAATTGTGTAAATATATTTAATTATTGATACATTTTTTAAGCATGTTCTATATTTAATTATAGGGTATGTGTCACATGTGTCACATACCCCATAACACATGTGGCATATGTGTAATTGATGTCTCACATGTGTCATGGGGTATGTGTCACATACCCCATGACACATGCAACACATGTGACACATGTGTAATTGATGTGTCACATGTGTCATTGGGTATGTGACCCATGCCAAAATTGATGCGTCATACATGTAATTGATGGGTCACATGTGCCACATACCCGATGACACATGTGACACATGTGTAATTGATGTGTCATGGGGCATGTGACCTATGCCAAAATTGATGTGTCATATATGTAATTGATGTGTCACATGTGACACATACCCCATGACACAGTTACAGATGTGTCACATATATCATGGGGTATGTGATACATCAATTACATGTATGACACATCAGTTACACATGTACCACATGTGACACATACCCCGTGACACATCAATTACACATGTGTCACATGTGTCGCATGCGGCATGGGGTATGTGACACATGTGACACATCAATTACACATGTGTCACATGTGTCACATGTATCATGGGGTATGTGACACATGTGTCGCACGTGTCATAGGGTATGTGACATATGTGACACATCAATTACATGCATGATACATCAATTAAACGTGTTACATGTGTAATTGATGTCATGAGGTATGCGGCACATCAATTACACGTGTCACATGTGACACATCAATTTCAAATAAATATAATTTTGAAATAAATATGATTTTCCAATATTTTTAAAATTAGAATAATATGATTTTCAAATATAATCTAAATTTTTTTTAAATTAGAATAATATGAAATAAATATGGTAAAATATAATCTAATATTTTAAAAATGAAAATAATATCAAATAAATTTAGTAAAATATAATCTAATATTTAAAAAATAAGAATAATATCAAATAAATTTTCAAATGTAATCTAAAATTTTAAATTTTAAAATAATATCAAATAAATTTGATAAAATATAATCTAATATTTAAAAAATAAGAATAATATCAAATAAATTTTCAAATGTAATCTAAAATTTTCAAATAAATTTGATTTTCAAGTGTAATCTAAATGTTTTAATTTAATCCAATCGTTTACTCATTCATGTAGGTGAAATACACAAATATGGTACAACCGTCAGATTCAGCTTAGCAATACGGCACACAATAGATGGTGATAGACTCCGAATAAAATGCAAGTTTTGCGGGAAAAAATTACTGGGAGGAGGTATCATACGATTGAAGGAGCATTTGGCTCACGTTAAGGGAGAGAAAAAATGGTGTCCCAATATACCCAGAGAGGTGAGAGAACTGTCAGAGCCAGTTTACAGGCGGCTAAGGGAAAGAAAAAAGCAGAAGTCGACCGAGATAGAGAAATGTATGAGAGAACAAGGAGGGGAGATCCAGAGTTTCCTGCACCTGGACCTGAGGATGATGAGAATGAGGATGAGGATGAACAGACAGCGAGAGTCATGAGGGAGAGTGCTAGAGAAGCACAACAGGGACGAGATCAGGAAGAAGCTGATTATCGGTTTCGGTCCAGGTTAAGGGGCCCATCCATGCCTGCTGCTAGTGGTGGATCCAGTCATAGGCCACATGTTGTTGATGATGAGGATATTCAGGAGACTGCCGGGTTGCGTAGGTCAGCATCCGTGAGGGAGACCATACCGTCTACTATAGGTCGTACTACAGGTCCCATGGATATGTTCATGTATCAAACAGAAAGCTTCAAACAAACTAAATTGAGTACAATGTCACTGAAAAAATTGAGGAAGAAGCTTGAAAAATCCATTACAAAGTTCTTGATATAGAACCACATTCCGAGTCAGGTTGTGGAGTCGTTGTACTTCAAAAGTATGATTGATACAAGTGCAGAAGCTGGTCCAGGAGTTAAAAAGTCCACTGCATACGAGGTATCTGGGTCCTTACTAGATGATGAGTATAAAGAGATAGGAACTTATGTGGATAGCTTTCACGAAATATGGGATGAGAGAGGTTGGGCAATTATGGGCGATGGATGGACAGGTCCCACAAGGAAGATTTTAATCAACTTTTTGGTCTACAGCGATGCCGGGACAATATTTCTAAGATCAGTTGATGTTTCTAAACACGCGAAGACGGCTGATTACCTCTTCCAACTAATGGATAAGATAGTTGAAGAGGTTGGAGAGAAGTGAGTTGTGCAGGGGTAACAGACAATGCCGTCAATTATAAAGCCGCAGGCAGACAGTTAATGCTGAAGAAACCTCACTTGTACTGGACTTCGTGTGCCGCTCATTGCGTGGACCTCATTCTGGGGGATTCGAGAAGAGAAGCAAGGCACAGACAACTATTCAAAAGGAAAGAACGATTACTTCCTACCTGTACAACAGTGACAAGTTTGTGAATTTGATGAGAGACTTCACTAAAAACGAGCTGCTCCGACCTGCGATTACACGGTTTGCGACAATTTCTAGCCCTACAGAGCTTAACTATATATAGGCGTGAACTGAAATGCATGGTCAACTCCGAAGAATGGAGAAAATATGAGTTAGAACTCTCACGAGCAAAGAGACCGATCTGCAATGAAGTTGGTGACCTAATCTACAACCCTCAGTTTTGGACAGATGTTGACCACCTGATTGCCGTCACTACCCCATTGGTGCAAGTGTTGAGGTTGGTAGATGGTGATGAGAAACCAACGATAGGGTATGTTTACGAGGCAATGGATAAAGCAAAATTGGCTATTAAAATCAAATGCCCTACAAAATATAAATAATATTGGGCGATTATCGACAAGAGGTGTGATGCACAATTCCACCAGTACTTGCATGCTACTGGTATAACATGCTAAACAACTTATGTAGTGATTTTTATTTATTTATTATTTTTATATTATTCATTGTTTCCATATACTGATGACATTGCTCATATTTGATGTATAGACACTACTTGAATCCGACCTTCCAGTATATGCGACGCTTCGAGTTGAGTGAGGCCGATGAAGTGTACAGCGGTTTGCTCAATGTGATCCAACGAATGTTCCCTGAGTTGGCAAAGAAAGGTCAAGCCATAAGAGATGAGAGTAATCATACCTTATAACTAATAAGTCAAATGTCATATGATCTGTTTATTGATATGTGGGTTATTGTATTCTATCTTTGTAGATTGACATGTTTCGCAAGAGACATGGATCATTTGGGACCTCGTTGGCGCAATCCAAAATCAAGTACGATAAACCCGTTGATTGGTGGATGCACTCTGGAGGTGACGGTCCGATACTGAGGCGGGTTGCAATGCAGGTTTTATCGCAAACATATTCCTTGTCCAACTGTGAGCGAAATTGGAGTACCTTCTCTCTTATTCACACGAAGACAAGGAATAAGCTAACTATGAAACGATTGGAAAAGTTGGTCTATTGCCACTGCAACATGCGATTAAGGATCAGGAATATGCATAAGACCAACCGTGGTAAGAAATTATATGAAGTCTTAGTTTCTATAATTTTTATTTGATATAATTGACGAGACATATACTAATTCATCTATTATATTCTACCTTACAGATAGTGAATATTTTGATCCCATCAAGTTGGATTATATATTCACGGAGGATGACCCTTTGAATCAGTGGATCGAAGAGAGAGAAGAGCCAGTATTGGATACTAAGAGCACTGCATGGCTGGACAATGCTGAAAGAGTAGCGGAAGAGCAGGCTTCCCAACCACCGAGGCGAAAAAGAAGATTGAATCATCATTCAGTGGTTGGATCTGATGATGAAACGCAGCCCAGTAGTGATAATGACGATGATGGGGGTGATGGTGGAGGTGATGAAACCCACGTTGGCACTAGTGGTGGAGGGGATGATGTTGATCTTTATTCTTATGGAGGTATTGCAGAATGGGATGATGAGCCGATAATAATGTATGACAATCCTACATTTAGAGGTGGAGGGGTTGCAGGAAGAAGAGCGTCAGAATCTTACCAAACACCACCACCACAAGGTCCACGAGATGATGTGGGTTATATGACTTCCAGCTTCGAGGGATTTAGTTTGCAAAACACTGAAGATTCAGCAACCAGTAACCCATATTATCGGCCTCAACCACCCTACCCCGGGCCATATGACTTTGTTGGTCAAATTTTCAGAGGACCGACCTTTACCTATTACCCTGAGCCATATTCGTCGTTAATGCCTCAGTTTCAAGGGAGAACATATGATCATGGGCATCAATATGGCCAACATTATAAAGAAAGCTTGTGCACCGATGATGATAATCACGAGAGCCAAGAACCACCACGAAATTTAATGTGGCTTTAAAGTTTTTCATGTACAATATACTTTTTAATTTTGATCATGAATCATGTACGATGTAATTTAGGTTCTGCGTTGATAAAATTATGAAATATACATCAAATAAGCCTTAAATAAATTTAAATTTTTTTTAAATAAATAGAAAATCATTAAATTTAATTTTCTTGATTTTTTAATATTTTTTAGGATTTTTTTTATAAAAAAAATAATAATAATAATAAATTTTTAAAAAAATCAATGTATCAAACCAATACATTCAATGTATCGGACGATGCCCGATACATATCGTCCTGAAGGTCAGGACGATACATATCGGTTTTTCGATTTTTTTATCTATGGCATGTATGGCATTTTTTTTAAATATAAGGTATATTTTTCTCTTTTTTGTCATTGACTCATTTTTGTTCGTGTTACTTTAGCTGTTAGACTTAGATACTTCTTATTATATAATTCTTCTTTTTTTTAATTTATAAAAAAAATTATTAAGCCATGGCTTAAGTGATTAAGCGATTTCGTTTAAGCGAAATGCAGTCAAATGGCTTAGCATGGCTTAAGCGATGTGACAACATTAAACGAGATCCAACAGTGGATTTATTACATGTTGACCAAATTTTCTGATTTTGGCCAAATCTAACGATGAATTAGTTTACTTTTAGCCAAACGGTCATAATACGAGACCATAATAAGATCCAACGATGGATTTATTATATATTGATCAAATCTGATGATTTTGGCCAAATTCAAAGGTGGATTCATTAACTTTACGTTAGATCGTATTATAAGATCATTACATGATCTACTGGTTAAATCATCACAATATAACCTATGATGATCAAATCCTAAGGAATTTGATGATATCCAACCCGTGATTAGATACCCCATAACCAAAAGTGCTAATTCTTTAGATGACCAAACATCAGAAAATGGATTCGGTGTTTGAATTCGTCTTCCAGACAAGTGAACATGAATTCATTATGAGACTCATCCACGAACTCCTTATGCCCATATTTGACCATGTCTATCAATCGGATGGGTCTAACTTCTGGAGAAGGGGCTCTCGTCTCCGATGTCCTTTATTTCACATCGCTCGAGTCTCTAACAAAGAAAGCATACTGCGCGTCCATCTCATACCTTGAAGACGAAGATATTAATGAAGACTTAATATCTTTGCTTTTTTGTTATGCGAACACTTTTGAAAGGTCAAATAGTATCCGATTAACACAAGATTAGTCTTCTTTGGACGCTTATTGAAGTAGCTTTCCAACAAGACAAGAATCATGTATTCCTTACATGTATTGACCTAGTAATAACCACTTTTCCAAGGGTTGCACGAAAAGTGACGAAATTAATGGTCAAATATCACATGTGTGCTTGACCCCTGAATAATTTAAATAAGGAAATTGATCCTAAAGTAAACAACAAATCGAAAGTCTTAAAACAACTAAAACTCTAAATTTCAAAATTTTCACGTTAAAATTTTGGGTAGCTGCTAAATCACTGGCCGTTTTGTAGGTCCACTTCTTTCTTGTTGACTTTCTTTGTTTGACCCGGTCGCGATTCGAATATACGGATCTAAATTTCGCATCACTCCTCCCTACTTTGAAAAAGTTTGACCTTGAACTTTGACCCAAATTGATCTTCTGCGTAGAGGTCAAGAACGCTGTTGAGAATATCAATCGAACGCGGCTTGGACAAATAAACCGAATTTGACTTGGGTGAGATCTGATTTACCTTTGATATACCGACGGGAATCGGCATTGACACACAACCAACACGATCATGAGACCTGTGGGTCATGGGATAGATAGACATTATCGCAGATACTTGCTCTTCATCAATCTCGGACTTTTCAACAGTCTCGAGCTTTGTAAGGCCTGTCGTGGATACTTGTGTTTCAACAATCTCGGGCTCTTCAACGGTTTCAGGATCGTCAACAGCCTCATCAACCAGATGTTGTTCAGGCACACAGTCAATATGAATAATCGGCTCGTCCGGAACAGTGGGCACAATCGGTCTTCCATAGGCATGAAAGTACTTGAATTCACCGTGGGCATGGGATCTTCCATCGGTATAGGTACTAGCATAGGCGCGGCTAGAGGAACTTTAACCCGTAAAGTTTTTCTCACAGGAACGGTTGTGGGATGAAACTTGTAACCTTGGGTCTCAAAGCTTGAATCATTGCCGATACATCTTCGAATAAATCATGAATAAAAGCTTTGATAAGTATATAGTTGATATCCCCATGCCACGCAAACACTATCCAACGCGACCTTAGCAACTCACAATAAACATTGTTGAGAAGCGTCATATGCTTGAATATAGAACCATGTTGATTAGATGATCCACCTTTCTCCTCGCACCATATTTTCTCCACCTTCGCTATATTTTGACGTACAATCAGAATGTTCCACCGTTTCACAAACATTCTCATGGAAACCATGTAATCATTCAAATCACGAAGAGCTTCGAGAATCTAATCTTTACTCATGATTTCGCCAATCCACTTGCCGAGGGTTTGAACTTCGCTCTAATACCAATTTGATGCAGGACGGAAACAACGCTAACCCTAAAATAGTGTAAATCTCACACGATAGGGGTTAGGGTTCTTGATCTTCAAATAAAATAAAAATAAAAATAGAGGTAGAAGATCTTCAGAATCGCTCCAAAGAGGCTTGTTGGCTTCGCACCAACGATGGCTTTGAAGAATCACTCCTCAAAGGCGAAAACTCAGCGCAAGTTTTCTATAAAAGATTCACTCTTTCACAAGACGCACAAAAGCAAACCTTAATTTTCATCATAAAATTATTGCTCATAAGATATTATAATGCTTTATATAGACTTTTGAAACCTTAATTAGGTCCAATCCTACTAAAATAAGACTCATAACTAACCATTAAAACTTCTGATCTAACGGTCACAATTTATTTCACTAGTAATCCCCTCTTTCTGCTATGCAAACACTTTGAAGGGTCAAACGGTATCCGATTAACATGAGATCATTGTTATTTGAAAGCTTATTGAAGTAGCTTTCCAACAATACAAGAATTGTGTAACTCTAACATGTATTGACAGAGTTATCACTATTTTTCCAAGGGCTGCACTAAAGTGACGAAATTAATAGTCAAATCTCACATGTGTGTTTGACCCCTAAATAGTTTAAATAAGGAAATTAATCATAAAGTAAACCACATAGAAAGTCCTAAAACAACTAAAACTCTAAATTTCTGAATTTCGGCATTAAAATTATGCGTAGCCGCTAAATTACGGGGCGTTTGAAAGCCCATTTATGGGTCCACTTCTTCCTTGTTGACTTTCTTCGTTTGACCCGGCCACGATTCGAACATGCGGATGTAAATTCTGCATCAAGGACCATTACGGAATCCTTTACCATTCGAAATGGAGTAATCTGCTATCATTGTATCATATGTGACATGTCATAAGCCATTAGATAATGGTTTCATAATCCATAAAAACCTTTATGTTAATGTATTGTTTTTTTCCCTTGAACAACCATGAGGTTTCTCAAGAAATAAATTGAACGCATTTATAGAAAATTGAAACATACTATATTATTGGCCCTCTCCAAAAAAAATATCAGCAAAGTGTAAGGATCTACAAATGTAAATAAGCAATATTGGCATATACCTTTCTAGTGCGAAGACTGCACCGTGGACCCTCCTGTACAATTTCGCTCCCTTCTTGCTAGCAAGATATTATACATGAGGAAAAATAAAAAAAATTAGGATTAAAAAAATGCTACATTTCATAGATGTACTCACTGCAGACTTCTGAAAATCGAGTGTTTATACCCATAATATTAAATTAACAAAGTCCATTAGGTACAGTCAAAGTTCTCCGTATACAGCACCAATTTTTTAAATCGTTCAAAGCACCAGTCAACATTTTCCTCGGCTCAAACCAACCAAAGAAGACATTCCTCTCTTCAAGAGGAAATGTTCTCTTGGCTGTATTTTTTGAGTTGTTGAGATGGAATTCTTGTTTAAGTATCAAATCAGACAAGTTAACCATTTGATAAGTCCCTATTCCTGGTCATTTGAATGTGATCACCATATATATATATATATATATATATATATATATTGCCAATTATTAAATGGACTGAATGCAGTAAATGTGGCAGCTAAACAGAAACAACAACTAGCTCTTTAGAAACAGGAGCATCTAATTTTGATGGGTATAGTGGAGAAATACAGTAGAAGTGTTGTTTAATCACGACAGAGATTTCAGGAGACTCTTATTGATACAACCTATCCATCTCAAGTAGAAATCAGAACAATTTTAAATGATCTTAGACCAAACTGCAATTAACTTCCCCATAAGTGATGCACAAAGGTGGCTCCAACAAAACCATCACTTAGGTTAATAATAAGCCAAAAAAGTCATGCCCTACGACCTTGCTGGACCTTTTAATAATTCTCACCATGGTGAAGTGAATTAGAAATTTCCATGTTGCCAGTTTTTTTGGGGGGGAACTGGTTACCCTGGTAGTGTGGACTTCGAATTATTTAAAGGTTGTTGATATATCCACCTCCTGTATTTTACGCGTTCACCCTTCTTTGCAGTAGTTTAATTTAGGATCCACATACCCCATAAGAGGCGAGAGTTTCACTTTGAAATGATTATGTAGGTTTTTGTCCTAAAATTAGCTTAAAAAATAATGCAGCCATGTTTTTTGGACAAGAAAACAGGAAAAGAGAGAAGAATAATGAAAGAGAAGAAAGGGGAAAAAATGAAAAAAAAAAAAAAAAAAAAGGTAAGAGACTAAAGGAGATTATGAGGCTTTTTGTCTCTTTCCTTTTCTATTTCTCTTAACATTTTTGGGGGGAGAGATTTCCTGCGGGCCCACTCTCTCCTATTTTCAAGGGAGGAGAGAATGAGAGAGAGGGAGAGAGAGAGAGAGAGAGAGAGAGAGAGAGAGATTGCTTTCGTGCACAAAAGACAGAATTTGTCCCCCCCCCAACCCCCTTCTCACCTATTTTCTCTATCTTCTTTTCAAATCGGGATAACGGCTTCCTCCTTCAGAAATGGCATCAGGGTAGTTGTTATCTCATATAGGTAGACTATGAGGTAAAAATAGGAGTCCTATCTCGCACTAAATTTTCTTAATAAATAGTGGCCATGAGATTCACTGTAAAGAGCCTTTTAAATCATTTTAATTCAGTAAACAAAATTTATTTCTTTTGCAGTCGAAGCTCCCCCTATTAAAGTTTAATTGTTCTCTTCATTTGTGATATTTTGAAGGTACATGAGTTTATTTTGTTGTTTCTTTTGCTTACTCTTCCAGCCTGCATCAAACAAAGTAAAATAGGGTGGATGGATAAAAAAAAGTGTGTGAAAATATTAACAGCCTTATTAAATAATCTCCTTGTTCCCTCAATTGGAACCTACCAGTTGCTTTTCAGTTGTATTTGCTTTCTCTCTCTCACACAATATACCATGAGCACTATCAATAAAAGAAAGCAACTGGTGCAAACCTTCAATCTCAGCTTCAATTCATCATATTCAGCATCCGTCATTATTGGTTTTCCAGACACATAAGCCATTGCAGCTTCCAGAAACTTCTGTTCATCCGAGCCTGACCATGAGACCAAAATAAAGAACATGAATGCCATCATCTTCATTTTTTCTTTTTGATAACCTGTGTGTCCAAACCTCTTAGAACACCCGACTAATCCCAGGGGAACATGTGCATCCCGAGTTAGCACATGCCGGGTCAGCACGGGATATAAATCCCTAGAGTGGCCTCAAGGGGGGGATTCGAACTCAGGTCTCCCGCTTCCTGAGGCGGGTACCTGGCCAGCTCGCCAACCCCTTGAGGTTAAATCTATACAAAGATCATAAATCCTACAAATATTTAGACACTGTAAGGAATAAATCTATACTTAGCATGACGATGCTGCTTCCTTCCCACATTAATTCTTCCTTGAGATTATCGAATTCTTCATTCGACATGATTGCCTTTCCCTCATAATAAAATGACTGAGGTACAAAACAAAAATAAAATCATTGATGCTTTCAAAAATGGAATCATATATAGATATCTCAAGGAATATAAACCTAACCATAGTGTGATTATCGGGTAAAATAAAAGGTAGAAAATTTGAAAGAGAATTCAGTTGGGTACTTGTAGTGCTTGAAGAAACTCTTGTTCAAGTTCCCCCAATGATTTCTTCTCCTTCTTGTCTATGCTGCAATATTGCAAGATTTTGCTATCAACGACTTCATCTTCTTGTACCTGACCTGATAAAGAAATCTGACAGTCATCAAATGGCCATGCCATATCATACACCTCCACTACCATATGTATATGTGAACCTCCCATCATAATATTGACTCAATTAACATACAAATGAAAAATTGAAACTCTTCTGAAGATACCATCAAATGTCCCCATTAAACTAAAATTCAAGGGATAGACTAAGTGCAGGTAGGGATACAAATGGGTCAGGTCGGATCTGGGTCGGGGTAGATCCGGACCCGACCCATTCAATAATCGGGTGCAGGTAGGGATACAAATGGATCAGCTCAGATCTGGGTCGGGGTAGATCCGGACCCGACCCATTCAATAATCGGGTTTACAATTTAAGCCCAAACCTATCCATTTTATTATTGAGTCCGGTCTATAGTAAAAATAAGTAGACCTATTTAGGATTTTGGTAGATCCAGACCCTTTCCATTTAATAGTGGGTAGGATCTTGGTCTGGATTTTGGTCGGGAGATAGATAATGCTCCAAGGTAAAAGTTATACATATTCCATGCTCTTTGAAGTACCAAGTAATTAAAGAGAGAAAGAGAGAGAGAGAGAGAGAGAGAGAGAGATAATTGGCCAATAGAGTATTTTGAAAGCTTTTTCAATAAAAAAGGCCTTATAAAGTTGTAGGTGCAACCATAGTTCAATAACATCGCACCAAGACCATTAAATAAGAGATCTAAAAATGTGTTAAATATGAATTTATATAAGGTGCACATGCCATGTACCAATTGTGGGTCATGCACATCAAAGGTTCCTAACCATCTGATCAGAGCATTTATGCCTAAATGTGGACTGTTTCCCATAATTTTTTTAGCCGTCCATTTGAAAGCTCTTGATCATATGGTAGAAATTGTTCAATGGTGCAATCTTTGAGTTAAATATAGTCTAAACTTTGGCCATGTATACCACATGTTATATAATTGATGTCAAGTGTTTCATGTGTATAAATTCATGTTCCATGCACATAATACCAACTCTTTAAACACCTTAAACCCCACCCCCACCAAAAAATAATAATAATAATAAATATAAATAAAAAAGATCTTAAACTCCATTGGAAAAGTAATCATCCAGAAAAATGTCGAATTTTACAGGTATCAGCCTTAGCCATGTATTTTTCCTTCTTATGCTTTTATAAATAAAGAGCTAGAAACATGAGAGAAAAAAAGGACTTAACTTGAACGTCCAATGTTTGAAAAATAATTGACAGGAAAAAAGATGCCCAGAAAAATAAAAACAGGCATAAAAATGAATTATATATTATATACAATGGAGTCTATGGAGAAAAATATCCCTTTCATATATAACTCTGAGGTTTTATAATATATATATATATATATATATATATATATATATATATATATATATATATATATATATATTGTTAATCGGGTCTAGATCCAGGTCTAGGTCCAACATGAAAGACTCAAACCCGGACTCGATCCGATCGGGTCAAGTCTCAGGTCCAATTGGGTCGACCCATTTGCCCCGTATTGCAGGTGGCTCAAACAAGAAAAAAAAAATAATCTTTGCAAAGCTATAATTTCATTAATTAAAAATAAATAACAGGAAATCAAGAGAAGCACGAGTTGGTATGCCAAGAAAAAGAAAAAATATACAAAATAAAGAAAAAATGCAAAAAAGAGTGAACTGAAGAAATAAAGAAAAACTAAGGTGGCCTCAATTTTTCCCAATCTCTTAGCAGCTCCTCCCTAGTGAGAGTGGAAAACCGTAGAGACACCAAACACCACCAAGTCAACTCCTTGAGGATCGAGAACTCAGTTTGATCACATGTGCCAAACTTCTTATCAAAGATCCTCCTATTCCTCTCATTCCAAAATCCTCAAAAGATTGTTATTGCTAGTACCTTCCATAGATGCCCATGTTATCACAGAAAGGGGACCTCAGACCAGCCCTCAAATACCTTTGTGAAGGACTCATCTAAGGAAATAATAACCTCAAAGACCTCCTCATTGCACCATATATCTTTCCAAAACTTGATTTTATTTCCAAGTCCTACCCTAAGGGGGGGGGGGGGGGGGGGGTGGGGGGGGGTGGTGTTGCACCCCAACCCAATCCCAACATATCTCCCTCATATTTCTCCACTATCCCCTAAGCCCACAAAGCATCCTCCTCACAACATCTCCAAAGCCGCATACCCAACAGGGGATAAATTCATCCTCGAAACAGCTTGGATTCCAAAACCTTCATTCTCAGTTGGAATTCTAGGCACATCCCAATTAACAACATGATTTTTTATGGAATAAAAATTGCATTGGTAAGTTAGCCAAAGTAACTAACGCGGGACAATGACCCTAAAACACGTGAATACCTATGATATGCTAACTTACTGAAATTAAACTAATTAATTGAACAATGAAACACAAATTAAAGTGATACCTTAGGGTTTTGTGGGATTTTGCTTGAATGACCATATTTGATTCGCTGAGGGTCCAATTCAGTGCACGAGATCCTTTAGGATTTGCGGAAGGTGCGATCCTAGAGATAGAACTCTAGCATCCTCTAGGTCGGGGCGCTAGCTCGTTGATCAATGTGTATTCTCATAATTTCTTGCTAGGGTTTTGAAGGGAACGATTGATCGACACGATTGGAGTGATCTCGAGCCCAACAACGGTTGTGGATCTATGGGTATCGAAAAGAATCAACCCACAAGGATGGACATCAAGATAACTCAAGATTTAGAATTTTGGGGGCTTTAGGCATTCAAATAGATGGAAATAAAAGCAAGAAAATAGCAAGCTAAATAGGAATAAGAAGTAAAGAGAATATCAAAGAACATAGATGGGCATCTCACCCTTGACCTCTCACCAAACCCACATGGGAAAAGAAAACTCACTCTTCAAAGCTCATCTCAAGCTCAATGCAAGGCATTTTCATTCATTCATAAGCAATTTTCTTTACAATGCTTCATAACGACCTTATATAGTAGGTCCCAAAAGAAGAAAACCCCAAAATAGGGAAAGTACAATGTTACCCTCAAAGGTAACTTACATTTGACACAAACAGAAACTAAAAGGACAAAAAGGACAACTATTGTCACTTAACTCGCTCGAGCGGGTTTGATTCTCGCTTAAGCGGGAATCTTAAAAGGGGGTCGCTTGAGCGAAGTTTGGCCGAAAGTTTTATCCTTGTTTTCTGATACATTCTCGCTCGAGCGACAAATGACCGAAAGTATTTGCATTCAACCTCGCTCGAGCAATAGGTAAGGTAACTCGAGCAACTCTGAGCAATCAAGTACCCCTTGTCGCTCTTCTAGGCTCCCTTCTTGGACGATGTCAATACACCATGGTTCTCTCTTCGCTTCTTGCGTCGGTACACGCGATGTGGCCCAAAACCTGTATCCATGACGTCGGCGTCCCCGCCAGTTTCCCTCATAAGCGTCAATTGGCTATTATTGATAATAGGGTGCCTTTCTATCCTGTTAACTTCTTATCAAATCGTTCAATCACCAGGCCACATTGAATAAGAAACCACATTACCATTATGCTGAAAATGGTGAATATTATTATTTTTAGTCATACATGTATAAAAAAGATCTAAATTTACAGGCATGATACATGTTGTAGTTAATCCATAATTGGCAAATAAAAAGTTAAAGAGACATATCACGTGGTTGTTCAGTTGAGATTGATAACATATCAGCCACAATTTAAGTAGTCAAATACCATATGCAATTTCATGGGTAATCCTCAAATTGTGAATTTCCAAATAGCAGCAAATCATATGATCTGCCATTAACGTGATCGTTAAAAATTAGATTAGGACCTGTTTGGTTGACGGTAGATTAGCAAGTGAGGCACTCCCTAAATAATTGCACCCATGAAATGGAACAGCAAGTGTAGTTGACAAATTTCACTTGCATTTCCGCCCCAATTCAAGAATGAAATTTCCCACGAAACTTGTTTTCATCTCATTTTCGAATTAAGCGACTCCCAATGTGATTAAACGGGGATTGTGGGGCAACCAAGAAGTCAACTATCATGTCCTTGGTTGGGATCATAGTGACAAAAGTCTCCTACATTTTAAAAAAGTCCACAAAAATCTCTGATTTTTTCCCATCCGTTTACATCTCCAATTATTCAGCGAAGTCTCCAAATTTCCGTAATTGGTAATTTTTTCCCGGTTTTCCCAACTTTCTCCGATTTTTTCCCGGTTAATTAAAAAACTTAATGTTGAAGAAGAAAATGATAACATAGTTTATATAGTCCTGATCGAGATAATTTTCATACTTTGGTGTTTGGTCGTTGGTTCATTTTTTCACTTTTAAAATAGCGATAGTTATGGTTAATGTTTTTAAACTTGTTGAGTATTGAGTTAATGTTGCACTTTTATACCCATGATATGTGATCAGAGTATACCTTTTAGAAAGTAGAAACGTATTTTTGTCAAATATGATTTGTGAGTTATGTGCATGTGTTTATGGATAGGTAAATTCGAACTTGATAATTTTTAGATGCATGATACATTTCATGTTTATTGCCTAAATGCAAATATACTAGACTAGAACCTTTTCTCATATATTTTTGTAATTTTTTAATAATTCCGGATTTATTCTGACTTTTTCTTGATTTTGTCGGATTTTTTTTACCCCCCTCCTATTTAATGATTCCGGATTGCTTCCAACTTTTTGTCAATTTTGCCGGACTTTTTTTACCTTCCCCGTCGCCCATTCTCCACTGGCTGACTTGTCACTATGGTTGTTATGTGAGGTGAACTTAAATTATTTAATAAAAAAAATTAATAACAAACACAAGTGATTGCATAATCCAAAAAACATAAATCAGGGGAAATGAAGCCAACCTTGCTGGTCTGCGGCCTTGATGGGTAATATGAACAGCCGACGACGCGTCGAGACACCTCTGCAGGCACAACGGAGATTCGGATTGCGAGAAGTAGCAAAGTGATAATGAGAAACTATTGGAGAAGAAGAAGAGCAAGGGTTAGAAGAAGGAAATAGTTTGGTTCGAAGGTTGGAAAATGGGGGAGGAGAAAGAGAAAGCCCAAACCCTGCCACCATTTTGGTTAAGAGGAGGATGGAGAGAGTTGGTTTCTACGTTTTTTTGTGGGTTTTGGTCGTCTAAGGTGTGGGCTTAGGCGGGAGTGAGAGAAAATGAGTGTCGGAGGTTGGGCTTCAGTTGGTTGGTCCATCGCAGACGAGAGAGAAAGAGAGAAGGGAAGAAGATAAGGAGGGAAACGTGTGGAGGGAAATAGATTGTGGGAATCGAATCATGCGGTCCAGCTCTAGCGTCGCGTTCCGTTGCGTTGCTCGCCAGGTGGGCAATTCCGGCGCGGTTTTGCGAACAAAATGATAGCGACCGACTAAGCTATTATTACTTTAGAAAGACACAAGTAACGGTGGTTGGCTTATAATAACCGTGAATTGTTTTCGGCCTTTTGCAGTTGTTTCTCGACTATTCCCAAAAAAGGTTCAGTCGTGAGAACCGATTCCTGCTGATTCTTCGTTCAAAGACTCCGATTGATAGTTGACTGATTCACGACTTTCTCATAAAAGCTAATTTTTTAATTATTCTTTTTGGAAAAGCTTAAAATCAGATGAATAAGAGATTATATTATTGTCATTCGAATGTTAATCATTAGACTATTCATCATACTCAAATTTTGTTAAAAAATTTTGAACGATGAATCCTGCGAAGTTGGAGTTATGTGATAAATTTATTTTTTAATATAATTTCTCAAGATATACTTATAATATCAAAAATGATATATATATATATATATATATATATATATATATATATATATATATATATATATATATATATATATATAACACCGAAGATGATTATGAGGTAGTATCGTCGTCATGTTTATTCTCGAAAGAGTAAAAGGTGGTCATCATCTCTCTAGGAGAATCAATGTGATCGTCTCAACTATCGTTACGAACATGTTGTACAGGAGAGCTCTCAATCAAGGTCCAGCTTATCCTTCGATTTCATCGTACGGTCGAAAGTATCGACCTCTAAGTCCGAACTGAGAAGCACTAGGTTAGTTGCAAGCCCCTGTGGTCGAATTACATGCCGCACTGGTGATGCACGATAGGCTGGTCGGGCTAGTGGGTTTTGGCAAGAGTCTCGGATTTCTAATACTCGAACTCGATGATGAATCCCATAAGACCTGAGTGCAAATGGAGGGCATTGGGGGAGTCGATGCAGTTGTATCCAAACACCACTAACTGCCTTGAAGTTTCTACCTTTAACACCACTGACTGCCTTGAATAGACACATGAAAATCATTTTTTTCTCAATATTTCATTGAATTAATCTTTAGATCATGATTACCTTGAATAGACGGTCAGATGTTAATTTCAAGTGAAACACATCCCAAAAATGACCTCAGAACCCTTCTCATGGTACACCCACGATCTCCATGCGGAATCAAATTTGTTCGTTTGACAAGAGGCTCATACACATGATCAGTCATTTATGTGCATAGTCATTTTTGTGGATGATCATTTTTATAATATTACAATTATTTTTCAGTTTGGATGATCTTTTGTGGTATTATGCCTTTTTTTTTGTTAAGATATGTTATTTTCCTAAAATTTTCCGCATCTATATCCAAACACAGGATTTTCTTAATCCTGCATTTTCTTGGCTAGCAATGCAGTTATCCAAACAACGAAAAACAAAGGAATCTTATGATTTTCTATAACTCGGATATTCATAGGAAAGCAGGCCCTTACATTTACCTATTTAGAAACCCTTATAAGGCGATATGGCTTAGATAATCTAAAGGCAGAGGAGTGCACTTGAAGATTTGACCGTTCATGTTACAACCTAGAATCCTAGTAGATCTCAAGGGCCTATAATTATGTGTTATGACATTACGAGCTTATTAAACGATAAGCAAACATACATACAATCTATAGCTTAACATAGAAAATAAGGTCGAGACATTATAAACAACTTATAATAAATGACTCATAAATAAAAGCGAAAAGCATAAATGACAATTAATAAGTAATTTTCTAATCACGCATCTAAGATATAAAATACATAAGTTTCACGTAGGGTAAAACCGTCTCATACGTTAATCCTATAAAATATACGAAAACAAAATCAACTGGAAATATGCTACTCAAATAAAATAATTAAGTCTAGAATTTAAACAACTCTCAAGACTCATAATAGTCCACCGGGTCTACGCCTTCATCCAAGTGGTAGCCAACGTCCTTATCTTTATAAGCCGTATTGGGCTCAACTACCTCTACGTTATCAAAGGTAGAATGATTTGTGTTCTCACTTGCAATTGTTAGATTTTATGGGATGAGTTTACTCAGTCGCGTAAACTCAATGGGTTGCACAAACGATCTACCATAACTTATTCAAGTGCTCATGTGTGGAATCGCTTGAGTGACAATAATTTTTTAGAGTAAAACTAAATATTTTTACATGACAACAAAAATATCTATAATTTCATAACATATCATTTTAAAACTAAAAAACTATATCGTAGCATAAATTGTATATAATGCATATATTTCTTATTTATTTTCTTATTTGTCTTCTCAACTTATCCTACATGACATATCTGAAATTTTATCACAACATACTTCGCATTTTATTTATCTTATTGAAATGACCTATGCCAAGACCGCTGCTCGAGCTTATCACGTGAGGTCCACATATAGATAATCATTTAACCTCCATAGCATAATGTATCATAAACCACCATTCAATCAGATGAGGTTGTGCGTATCAGTACAACAGGTTCTCTTAAGTCGAAACCTCTAATGTCCCCTTAGTTTGAGACAAAGCTAAATATATTGTCCTTAAGACCCGTCTTGGTTGCAGACGTCGGACTTACAATGACTCATAAGGTATGACAAGTGTAAAAATTAACTTGTGTTTAGCTGACCTTCACAACATATCTTATCATATCATTATCCAGTTTTTGGTTTAGCTCATCACCACGATTTTATTATTGATGTGGGCTTAAGTCCTCACTTTCTTATCGTATCTGTATCTTAACATATTCATTTCTCATATTTTTCTTATAACTTAATTGGAGTAAGCTACGATATGATAAATTTAACTAGATTATATTTTCCAAGGAGCGAGTTCTATAATAATCTTGATATAATTCGTGTAGAAGCCCATACTCCCATAGAGGTGTTGTATCCGTACATGAATGCCTAGATTCCAAATTTTACGTAACTGTAAAAGAAATCCCACTGTGAAGAAAACTTATGTCGTGTGTCATATCTGATTTCGTAAATTATCATACATATGCTTTATTATACTTTTATACGTGATGAATGTCATATAATGAAGATGAAACATATATGAGAAAAAAAAAACTATTACATACACCCTAAGCATTACCTATTCATAATATGGAGCAGAGAATAAAGAGCATTGAGTATAATTAGAGTATGAAGAATATTTTAAATACTTTTATTCTATGCTTGAGTCCAACTACTCTTCCTTGGAGGTAATCATGTCTATATAACCTATGGATTAATCGGTAATGCAATTAAACTTGTTTCGGACCCCCTAAGAGACATTTATATCCTTACAATGATCATAAGAGCCTTAAAAGAGGTAACGGACATTCCCATTGCATCTGAAAGGACAAAAAACTATGAGATTAAGTCACGAATCGCCTAAATCAAATGTCCATGTGGAAAGATCTCAAATTTCGAATTGTAAAGGTTCACAATTTGGAACTGTCAATCTTGACTGGTTGAGTTTCATCTCGACCTGTAGATATCAAAGAAGAAAGATAATAAAACTCGACTGGTTAAATTTGTATTTCGACCGATTGAATTTACTAAAGGAAACTGAAGGAAGTCCATCTTGACTGGTCAAAAATGTATTTCGACCGGTCGAGATCAAATGAGGAAAATTTTTGAAGCAAAGGCAAAACTCGACTAGTCAAAGTGGATTTCGACCGGTCGAGATCAAGAAGAAAATTTGGAAAAAGGGCAAACTCTATTGGTCGACTTTGAATTTTGACCGATCGAGTTACCAAACAGAAAACAAATAATTTATATAAACTCGACTGGTCGAAAGTAGATTTCGACAGGTCGAGTTTCCTGAAGGAAATCAGAGAGAACAATCAATCTCGACTGGTCTAATTTGGATTCGACCGGTCGAAACTATCAAACAAAGAGTTGGTATTTCAGTCCCAGGTTGAGTTTCAGCCGCCGTCGAAATTTCTTTTTTCCCCAGTTTTTTTTAGGGTTGATTTATAGTTTTTGTTTTAAAAAAACTGAATAATTTAAGATGGATTAAGAGACACTCACTTGTTGAAGCGTGAATCGTGATTTTTACGGAGATTTAGGTTGACGGAGATCAGATTCAAAGCATTAATTTGCTCGAGTCTTTTCGCAAGTAAACTTCTCTCATGACAATATCTGTCGCATCGACGAGGAATCTCGTTGGGGGTGATTTGGGTTCTAGAAAAGAAGGCTCGATCGCTGTGATGATGGTGGTTCGAACAATTGGGATTTCTCGGCCGTAGATCTTGTTTAAGGATGAGATGGTGGTGCGCGGTGGTTGTGTTTTTGCAGAGAAGAGAGAACAAGGGAGCAAGAGAGACAAATGTGCAAGGGAAAAAAGTAGATGATTTTATACATCTCTAGATTTTCTATTTATATGAAAGTGGTAATTATAGAAAGATTTCAAATGGACAAGTTGACTAGCCCAAAAAGGTGAGTCCTTTAAGGACTCTAACTGATTGTAAATCAATTCCATGAATGATGAGATTTAATTAGCTTAATTATTTAAACTAGCAAGTCTCTTGGGATTCAGTTACCATTTTTGGTACAAATCAGATCCTAAGTTATAAATTTCTTAAATTAATTGTGTGGGCTTTGATAGGGTGTGAGTACATATATTGAATTTGGTGCTTCATACATCTATCACCATCAAATAGGGTCAAAAGAGACCGTAGTCATAACAATTTAGGAGTCTCACTAACATTTGTGGTGAGAAAATAGCACACAACCAAACCTCACCTTTTTAATAAAAAAATGTACATCAAACTTGGAAGGGCAAAATAGTGAAACAAAAGTTATTTAAACAGAACCTACTAACCAACAAAACTTTCTAACAAAAGAGAGGTTTGATGAAGGCTCATTATTAATTTATCATATATTTTTGCAAATGTCTCACCTAATACTTGATTTGTGGATGACGCCCAAAATTCAGAATATTTGGTAACTGTTCACTGCACGTTCC
Source organism: Chloranthus sessilifolius (assembly GCA_021018995.1). Taxonomy (NCBI): domain Eukaryota; kingdom Viridiplantae; phylum Streptophyta; class Magnoliopsida; order Chloranthales; family Chloranthaceae; genus Chloranthus; species Chloranthus sessilifolius. Next base: position 22,568,916 of record CM037589.1, read on the forward strand.
TCTAGGCAAGGATCAAAATTTCAGCCAAAATATTGATTTTCGGCCAAATTATTGTTTTCGGTTTTGGTTTTGGTTTCGGTCATACCCGAAACCAAAATTTGGACTGAAATTTTGATCCTTGCCTCTCGCTGGTTATTAACGCACAAGTTTCACGTATTAATATTAGTATCAGTTAGCACCATGGGTCAAAATGTCGGGTATCCGATACGTATCTTCCGAGCTCAAAACCGATACGTATCGGAATAGTAAAATACCTGACGATACATTAAATGTATCGTCCGGGCATATGTATACAGAATGGACGATACAGTACATTGAATGTACCGTATCGTCCCAGTCCAAAACCGATACGTATCGGTATTAGACGAAAATTTGACCCATGGTTAGCACAATATTTGAATGTACCAAAGGCACGCCAACAACTAGGAAGTATTTGATCTCGAATAAGTTGTACTCGGCATATATTTAATTATCTCTACGACCACTTGACTTGCACAAACTTCCATGCATTGGAAGTTCGTGCATATCCACTACTCACCCAAACGTGCGGATCACATTACCACCCACGTGATTTTTTTCGCTACTTTCCCAAAAAAAAAAAATCCCCAATTTTTCTAAAGAGTTAGTCTACAGAAGGTGTCCACCTATCATTGGTGGACAGAACAGTTAGCATTGTAGACTAACTCTTTTCTAAATTCCATTGCCCTCATATTTTCATAAACCATCTTGATGACTATGCTTTCTGGCATGTAGGGTCTCAATGGGTCAATCCAGGTCTTACACCAGCAGATTAGAGTTGATCTTCTTTGAGCTAGCCCATGCCTGACCTTATTACTAATCTAATTGGAGCTGAACCGTTTATAAATTTGGCCTACCTACAATAGCCCATATACGGCCCATGTCAAGCCGGCCCTGTAATTTCTATATAAAAGTCTTCAATTGATCAAGTCGGTTCTGGGTCAAGTTTAGACGTGCCATTGGCCAATTTGTAGTTAGGCTTTTGAAACTAGTTCATACTATTTGACTTACGAATCAGGCTGGGCCAACCCATTTATATAATGGACTTACCTACATTGGGCCGGTTTGAGCTCAAGCCCAACCCAACCTCGAATTAAGTCCTCAAGCTGAACGCAGGTCAACTCGCTTAACAGATGCTCAGATCGGGTCGGTTAAAGTAGGTTAAAATATAGAAAAAAATACCCAGCGGGGTCCCAACTCTAGCCCTATCTACCTAACAAGGCTCCTATTTCATGTAAATAACCCAGCAGGGTCTGAGACCCTCAAACATTTCAATTTGAGGCTTTTAACTTCAAACAAGTTTGAAACGTGCATAATAAAAGGATAAAAAAGACCATATTCGAAAAATGTGAAATGACAAAAATATCATCGTTTTAAATAAGCTGAAATGTCTTCGATTTAAATAACGAAAATGCCATCGTTTTAAATAAAACGAGCAGGCATTCCTTCTTCCTCACATCGTTAACCCTAAACCCTTCTTCTCTCCTAACTCTAAGCATCGCAGTCCCTGCTGGATCTCATCGCCGTTGACAAAAGTTTATCGGTCGCCGTTACAATCGAAAGAAGACTTGCAGAGAAACTCATAAAGGTTATTTTTTTTATTTTTTCCATTTGTAAAATGATGATTTTTAGGGTTTAGGATTATGATTTTGGTTTATTTCCTTTTGTAAAACTATAATCTTTAGGGTTTATAGTTATGTTTTTGGTTTTTGTGGAAATGAAGTAGAGTCAACCAAGAGAAAAGGAAAAAAAGAAAAAAAAGACGAACAAGAAAAATCCTCTGGTTGAATCTCTGAGTCATAGACTTCTCACATTAGTATTTGGGCTTTTGTTATGCGATTATGTTCATCATTTTTTAGTTTAAATTTTATTCTTTTTTTTTAATTAATTTTTTTTCCCCTTTTTCTGTTTTACTTCATCTCGATGACTTATATATCATAATATTTTATTTTTTGAATTTCAAGCTTTCCATAATATGTAATCAATATATAATTTGTTTATGTTATTTTAATTGGTAGTATGAAATTTATTTGCATCAGTTTTATTTTTCAATTTTCGTTTTAGGGCATAAATGGACTATCATAAGTAGCTTTAGTGATCTTAACTATCCCCCTTTTCACTCCTTGGCTTCTGATATTGCAGAGAAAATCATAATTAGGCTTTAGGGTTGTGATTTTAGTTCATTTATATTTGCAAAACTCTAATCTTTGGGGTTTAGAATTATGTTCTTGGATTGTTGAAAATAAAATAGGGTTTACCCTAACTCGGTACAAATAGGGACATTAATTTTGTCATATTTTTTAGTATATTTTTATATTTTTTAAGTAATTATAAAAATCCCTAAATTTTAGGGTTTGTATACTGTTACACATGGCGAATTATCTTTCCGACCTATATCGTATAGATTGAATTATTTGTTTGAATCGAAATGTGATTTTTGATCTTTATAAAATATAAAACTATGATCTAGAAAATAAATTTTTTATTATTTATCGATTTTGCATGTGTAAAGACATACTTCCATTATACATTAATAATAAAATTTGAACAATCACAGCAGTGGTAAGTCATGATCAGTCTTTTAGTAGATCGTAATGTTCATTTATTAGTCAGCTGCTTGTCGATTACATGATGAGTCTTTTATAAGACCGTATTATCCATTTATAAGTCAGTATCTTGTAGAAGACATGAGCAACAGATCAGCCTTGTATAAGTCAGTATCTTCGTTAGGCAGTTTCTTCTTTTAGACACGATCAATTGTTTCTATATAAGACGCATCGTAGTTTGTATATAAGACTGTGATGTTTCTTTGTTAGGTAGTGTCTTCTTTAAAGCATGATTAGTATCTTCTTTAAGACATTAGGGGTTTAAGAATTTATTTTTTTTCTTATTTGGCTTTTATATAAGATGCATTGTAGAAGTATGAAATAAAATATTATGATTACCAATTAATTGTTCGTGGTTGTATTCTCCGTACCAATCCGAGTTGGATAATCCTTATATATGTAGGCTTCACATGTATTTGCGTTATGGGTACTGACACAATTATACTAGTATGTGACTATAATGGGCTATTTAATCTTTATTGAGTTGGATAATGTCTTATATATTAATATATGTAGGTTTCACATGCAGGTGCATTATCAGTACTGACACAGTTATACTAGTATGTCACTATAATGGGCTATTGAAAGTCCAAGAAAATAATATGATGTATAGTGGCGGAAAATATAAATAAAAATCGATTAGTCGGGATGCAACATATAACGAATTTATTGAAAAGATGTACGACTTGTGTAAGTCAATATCGGAGCAGATGGATCTAAAGTTTAGATATAGGTACCCGACTACCGAATGGAGTTTTGTTTCTGACATAGACAATGAGACCGACTATCATGACATAATGACCCTATGCCCTATTGACTGTCCTCACATTGTCTTATATATTTATGAAAAGACTGTGGAGTCCAAAAAGGTCAACGATCATAAAAGAAAAGAAAGTCTGGAGACAAAAATGTTAGGGAGGTATGTGCTAGTAGATTAGAAGTAAATGTAATTAAATTTATTTAGTAGTCAAACATTCATGCTTTTTGTTGCTTATTTGGTAGTGAGAAGTCTGACGGCTCGCGGAGTAAAGGTGTTGGATGTAATGAACAACACAACCTCTACTTAGATACAATGAAGAAATGGGAGGAAACAGAGACATTTAGGTAAATCGATGAAGTTATATGTTTGTTATTTAATATTAATTAAAAAATTATCAATAAGTTTACTGATATATATTGGTATGCTTTCGATCGTAGAATTGCTCATGACCGCATGTTTTCTAATTCAATAGCACATCAAACTCACCGATCGTGCTATCAATCCGACCCATGATAGTAAGTATTTGACATTATTTTTTATATAGTTTGCAATTATTTTCTTATACACATACTATTCAACCTCTCGCAATGCTTATGATTTAATTTTTCACCATGTTGTCAAAGAAAAGCGTGAACAGAGTACCAGTTTTAGGTTGGTTGGTCTCCCATTTCCTTCGAAAAAGGATGAATTTTATTAATGAGGAATCACATCCTTTGGTTGGTACCTATGAGTAATTTTGAAGTTTTGAGCATTCACGTCTATTTCAATATCCCCTCCCTGATACTCGTGTAGAGGAGAAAGAAATTGAAGAAGAAAAAATATATGAAGATTCAAATTTGGTAAAAAATTATCTGCCAATTCAGAGGTGACTATGAATTGAGTTTGTACATAATCATGTGTAATATTATAGTCATATCTCATGTATGAGTGACACCTCATATATCTATTTTAATTGAAAGAATGAGAGTGCTCCGCCATCAAAGACATGTGTTTTTGGTTAAGTTAGTACCCAAAATTACAGTATCGAGGAACTATCAGGAGATGATGAGATTACTGAATATACGGGCTCAAATAGCGACTCGAGTTATTCAGTTGGAGTGGGATTTCAGGGACGAATTATTGGGAATAAATCAAAAGATGCAGACTTTGAAATTGAAGATGATAGCTTAGAAGGAGAGAGTTTCGCAAGAAAGCCAAGATTAGATAGGGTTGAAAAAATATTTTTTTGTCGAGAAGAATTTCTCACTGCCTTGAAGAATAATGTTGTGTCGGAAAACTTTCAATTGAAACCAATAAAGACAACTAAGAGGATTGTTGATGCTAGATGTGTGAACAATATTTGTCCATGGCATATTTGTTTGAGTAGGGGCAACGTCAGTGGTGATTCTTTCGTAATTAAAACAATGAATCCCTAACACAAGTACGGTCCACTTAGTGTAGCTATTCAAAAAAAGGGAGGTCATCGACAAGTCTCAAGTGATTGGATAGCTTATAAAATAATAAATATGTTGAAGGACGCTACTGATTATGCCCCTGCCAAAATTATCTCTGAAATCCAAACAAATTGGGGGGTTATAATAAGCTATCATAAAGCGTGAAAGGCGAAAGAGATAACGTTGGCTAATATTAGGAGTGGTTGGGAGTCGTCTTATGCTAATCTCCCTTCATATATTGCTAAATTGCGTAGATCCAATCCAAACACCTTTACGAAATTATAATATTTGTATGATGACTCATTCCTTAGATTTTTTTGGGCATTCAGTCCCTCTATCGATGGATATAGAAGAACGTTGAGGCCCATAATTTCGATTGACGGAACACACTCAAAAGGTAAATTTCCCTACCCGATGCTAATTGTGGCAGGTGTCGATGACAACAACGATTTGTTCCCCATTGCTTTTGCTATAGTTGATGGTGAAACAGAAGATGCTTGAGAATGGTTTCTTCGATGTCTTCGAGAAGTCATCATGGATGATAATAGAGCAATTGTCATAATTTCTGACCGTGCGAATGCAATTAGATCGACGGCTTCAAAAGTACTTCCTAATGCCACTCATAGCTTTTGCTTCTTTCATATTGTTAAGAACTTTAGGGAGAAGTTTAGGAATCCAGCTTTGTGGAGTCAACTTTGGCCTATTGCTCGGGCATATACTGTAAAAGAACATGATGACCTATTGATGAAACTTGACGCTGTAAGCCCTGCTTGTGCAAAATATCTTCGGCAGAGTGAACCATGGAGGTGGTCTAGAGCGCTCTTTCCTAGTAGTAAATACGATCTTTTGACTACAAACATGTTTGAGTGTTTGAACAAAATCCTAGTTCATGCTAGAGGTCTACCAATAATAGCCCTTACTGAAGCAACGAGAAAGAAAGTTGCCCAACTTTTTCATGACAGAGCTATAAAAGGTCAAAAGCTGTCGAAGGGTTTAACCCCATATGCATCTGATATCTTGGAAGAGGCTGACAAAGCAGGTAGGTTTTGTCAAGTTCTATCGTCATCACCCAACATTTTTGACGTATCGACGTCGACATTTAAGTATATAATTTACATTTAGATAAGAGGTATTGTTCTTGTCGATATTGACGTTTTGGGCCTCCCTTGTATCCAGACGATGGTTGTCATTTGTTGGAGTAATGCAGATCCATCAATATATTGTGAGGAATGGTATAATGCTACACGGTATTGTGAGACATACAGTAAGGCAATCGAACCGACTCTAGACGAATCTCAATAATAAGTCAAGCATGTTAGTCTTGTCGTTCACCCGCCTCACTATAGAAACCCCCCAGGTTGCCCACAAAAAAGGAGGTTGAAATCTGCACTTGAAAAGAAACGAAGAATGCATTGTTCAATTTATAAGCAGGAGGGGCACAATCATTCAACTTGTCAAGGACCACAGTCAAAAAAATGCAAAATAAAATAATTCGTTATGGTAAGTGAGATACTTGTAATAAGTAGAGTATTCAATCGTAACAATAGTGAGGAATGTATAAAACATCGGTAGGTATTTATTTAATCAGTCCATAATGTTTGTAAGAGGTTCTCTTATGACTCATGTAAATTGCTTAACATGTCTCTCATCGATCATTTAATATCATATTTACTTCTTGAACTTTACTCATGCAGGGGACAAATGAAGTTTAAAGTGTTATTTTGACTCTCATATAAGTGAAATTTATTATCTGACAGCATCACTTTATTGTTCATATCTATTCTTACAATATTATCGGCTCTTCTTGTTCTTACTCACTCATATGTCTGAAGGTGAATCTTATTTTAGATATTTAGGTCTCCTTAAAAAGTAAATTGAGAATGACGAAATACCTGAGAAACGGCAAGTGGGAAGTTGACGATGGACACAATCATTGCACTTGATAAGAATCACAGTAAAAAAATTATAGAAAGAAATTGTCCAATTTTGCTAAGCCCCAAACTTGTTGTAATAAGTAGGGTATTGAATAAGAAAAATGGTAAGACATGTATAAAACATTGTAATAAGTATATCGTCGGATAGTATACAGCTTTTCATTGTACGACCACTGTACTTTCTAATGTTATTGGATAATCTAGTATTTTTTTCCTCTGATGTGTAATATATATTGATCTCTGATGTGTAATATATGTGAATCAAATAGTTTTACTCATGCAGCTCAGAATATAGTATAATGTTGAAAATGAGTGATATCAGTCTTGCACTGAAAAGCATCAGTACATTATTGTCTTATGTCAGCCATGCACAGTCTCACATATTTACAGTATCTATTAACTCATGTAGGACTGAATGTAATTTAATTTTGAGAATGAGTCTGATGTCAGTCTTGCACTGACTCACATCTGTACATTATTGTCTGATATCAGTCTTGTAATGTTCTCACATCAATCCACCCTAGCATTTAGATTACTCATGCAAGTTAGAATGTAGTTTAATGCTGAAAAGGAGTCTCATATCTGTGCTGATATCAGTCTTTTAATATATTATAATGTCTTATCTCGATCTCCTATTTGTCATCAAACATCTTACAATCTTCTTATTTCAGATATTAAATTCTGATTTTAGACAAATAAGAAAAATGACAAAACGGATAAGGAAAGGCAAATGGAAAGTGAACGAGGATGAGAGACAAGTTATCAAAGGTACGATAAATTGTCGGAAATTGGTCCGATGGTACGACCAATTAAGTAGTGAGAGGAAAGAGCTCATCCTCTCCCCAAGTTGTTTCCAAAACTTATGGTTAGTTAGCCAATCCCTCATGCAATTCGGGCAGCTTGTTCATGCTATTGTTAGAGATTTCGATACAGAACATGAGACATTCATGATTGAAAAGTATATTGTTCCTTTCCTCCAGACTGACGTGAGTAAGCTTTTAGGTTTGAAAGTTGAGTCCCCGTCTGCATCGGAAATACCTTCAGTGCCGGAAGATCTTGAGGGTGCACCCAGTTTCAAAGAAAGCTTATTTGGCAATCTGGCAGCGGGACAGTTGGTCACGAGGGATCTTCTTGAGTCAGCCCTCGCGTTACCAAGCCTATCCGATGTAGACTTTATCCGGCTCGGGAACTTATACATGTTAGCGAACTTCCTCCTCCCCAACATTTGCCACACAATCAATTGGAAATTTGAGAGTACATTAATCTCGTGAATGATCTTCGCATGTTCAATGGCCACAATTGGGGGGATGTGGTTTACGCTTACTTGATCGATTTCATGCATGCAGCCACGCGTTCTATTGGTGGTAAGAGGTATTGTGTGCTAGGCTATACTATTATGTCACATGTATGGGCGTTCGAGCATGTTCCTCAAATTTTATCTGATAAAGTGAAGAATGCATGTGACGAGTGGCCCATGCTCCTAAAATATGTCTCTAAAGATTTCACGATCTGATGCGAACTTCTACTATCGAAAGTTTTAGAAATTCGAGATACTATTCTATGAACAAGATCCGTAGAGATATCAGACCATTTAATGTCAGTGATATCAAACCATTAGAGGACTAATATCATACATCAGAATTCTGATATCAGACATTTGTCATATATTTAATAAACTACTGATATCAGAGCATTATGGGAATGATATCAGACCATTACAGGACTAATATCAGCCATTTAATAAAGTATTGATATCATACCATTATTGGACTGATATCAAACATTTAATGTTTGTGATAACTGACCATTAAAAGACTGATATTAGACAATAATAGTATGATATAACACATTTATCTTACTGTTAATAAAGTACTGATATCAGAGCATTAGGGGAATGATATCAGACATTTAATAATGTACTGATATCAGACCATTACTGTGACAGCCCGGATTTCGGCACCCCGAAACCCGTGCCATCAGCACGATCATCTTGACCGTGCCCCTCAACTATGCACAGAACACTGGTATATCAAGCATAAAATAACTAAGAACAACTTGCGGAATTTAAATCTACATAGAAATACTTCTCAAAAGACAGTTCTACCCTCATGCCTCTGCATGAAGGGAGAACCGATCCGAACCATCGATGATAACCATCATCATGGATGGTTCGCCCAAAAGAATACTCTGATATCCATATACACAAGGTTTAATCAAAAACCAGGCTTGACATACCAAGCCATACAATCTCCAACTAAAACTCCTCAAAGTCGCACAGCAGAGTCCTCTAGAAGAAGTCCTCTGGAGGTGGCTCTAACTCCTCGCCACGAAGGTCCCACTCACCGGTCGGCCGTCTCAAAACCTCGGCTGAGCTAGTAGTGGACTGCGACGATAGTCTATAGGGTGAGCTACATCCTAGCTCAATAGGAATGTAACACAATTGAACATATAAAATATAACTCACATGTATTCTATGATATGCATGCATGATGTGTCTATGCATTTATTGATGAAAAACAGTTAAAAACACTTCAATTACTGGTAGATTACTCATGTCTTGTAGTTAATCATGAATGATGCTGAGAAGGCCTAAAGCAAAACTTAAACTTCAACTTAAGTAATCCCCGAGCAATATAGCATCGAGCCCCGACGAGATACCCTTCATCGTCATCTATATAGACAGGTTTAATGGATTCCCTGGAATACTAATAGTACCAAGCCCTTTCCCCGGGGATTGGTGGCGGGTTTCACATCTCATCAACACCTGGGTGTGCTTACTCTGTCTGGATAAGCCTCCATCGCCTCGATTAGCCGCCGTCGGTCACGGATATCCTGCCGCGTCAGTCGTGGTTATCCCGCCACGTCGGTGGGGTAACCTATCAAACCTCAAATAACAAAAATATCGGTGCCTTACATATAGTTATTCACTGTGTAAGTGTGCTATCTTATATCAGTTAGGCCCTATCAAGCATGATTCAATCCTTGGATACATCCCTGGGATGTATCCATTTACTTGCATCACACCTGATGCTCTTTTCTCTTTACTTCTTCATCCCCTGGGGATGGCTCATTAGTTTACTCTTATGAATATCACATACACACACTTTTCACAATTCTTTAAGCAGTAAAAATATTTGAATGGAAATTTATATCACTACATACATGCTCTTGTAAAATAAGGTACATGTTCAAGGTGTTCCCTACCTCAAGTCTTCACTTGATCAATGCATCAAGGTCTCACGTGACTCCTTGTGCACCAGTCCACACGTACCACCTATGGTACCACATAACAGGTAAAACACATCGCAAAGGATGCAATAAGGAAGGCATAAGATCCCCCAAGAATCTTAAAGTCAAACCAAAAGTCAACATAGCTTACTACAGTCGATTAATCGAATTCCAAAGTCGATTAATCGAATCTGATTCGATTAATCGATTTCTAAAATCGATTAATCGAAGGTCAATATCGATTAATCGAAGCAATTTCGATTAATCGAAATCCTCCTTTTCGCAAAGTCCATTCTCAGTTCGAACGGTCGAGTTTTCATTCGATTAATCGAATCCAATTTCGATTAATCGAAATCCTTCTTTTCGCAAAGTAGACCCACAGTTCGAATAATCGAGTTTCACAAGCTGATTAATCGATTCCAAATCGACATCGAAACTAAATCGATTAATTTCGATTAGTCGATTTTCCTGTTATTTCCTCCAACCCACAGGGTCCACTTTGAGGTTCTCAGTCGATTAATCGATTCCCAAATCGATTAATCGAAATCCAAAGTCGATTAATCGAAATCCAATTCGATTAATCGAAATCGGGATCCTCTGACTCTTCAACTTCCTGGCCAATTTCGATTAATCGAAACCCAATTTCGATTAATCGAAATTGTCGATTCAAATTTCTTCGATGTTTCTTCCCAATCTTTTCCATATTTTTTCTTCTATTTTTCTAAGCCATTATCCTATGATTTAACCCACATTTTACTGCAACTTAACCCCTATAATCTATGCATCTTATTTACAAAAATTTTACCTTGAATAGATCTCAAGTTGATTTCAAATCTAGGGTTGGAAGGCTAGGGTTCCATTTTGGTTTCTAACGGATTCCTCCAAATCCGCCTCTTTAATGCTTGAATCCTTCTTCCAATCACCCACAATAACTCCTCTTACTCCTCTCTCTTTCTCTTCTTTACTTCTCTCAACCACCAAAACATGAAAGTTAGGGTTTTCAACCCTTTTATCTTATCTCTTTTCTCGTGGAGCACATACACACCCATCGGTGTATGCCACTCTACACACCTCTATCTCTCCACTCTTCTACTTTGGTTCACACATCACATTCGCTCATCTCACCATAAGTTTATCAATGAACTATCTCATGGTCAAACCTAAGACCAATCGGGCACGGATCCCGAGGTCCTCGTTTGACGTGCTTTTTCGGGTTATTACATCCTCCCCACCTTGAGAATTTTCGCCCCTCGAAAATCACCCAAAGGTGTGGTGGTTCGATCGCTCGCACACTCGGAGGTGAGGTGGTCTATCACTTAGCACACACGCGAGTACATGGGCATAGGCAATCAATGAACCATATATAATCAGAATAAAATTGTATATATGAAAAATGAAAAGTTACAAGAGTTCTTGAAATGGGGACCACAATGAAAAAAAAGCAAAATGGTTCACCCTATACAAAAGATGTACAATGCACAAAACAAAACAAAACTACGGCGGTAGCCGCCTGCACTGGGGATCTCAAGTCAAGGAGCCGCTCGACGGAGTCGGGCGGATGTGCCACGGGTGGCTGGATGACTGGTGGCGGTAGCGGATGAGAAGTCTCTGTCGACTGTGGAATCGCAGTCGGCTGCAAAGGTGGAATGGTAGTGGGAGTAGATGGTGGGTGCGTCGGCGTCGATGGTGGTGGGGGGGCGGTGGGAGTAGAAGCACCGCAGATCATGTAATTAAGGCCCCAAAGACCGGCCCGATGAAAGGCCGTGGTGCCGTGGTCCATTCTTCTTCATGGGCCAAGATATCCATGTAGGTGTGGGGTAGATGAACCGGAGGGTGTGAAACATGAGGAAATCAATTCTCTGCTCATCCTCTCGTTATTCGCTTCCATTCGCCAACACGCCCTCTATGGTAGGACCGGATGGAGGCGGCCGTGTAGGATGAGGTGGGTGTCATGGGCGCTGAGTGTGGAGGTGGTGTCGGTGAGGCGTGGTGTGGGAGGAACCCTCCACGGATGGCTCTCTGGCAGCAGGTGTGGCCCACCTCAAGTGGGTCCCGCCGAGGTGGTGGGGTGGTGGCGGTGCTACTGCGCTGCCGGGGCTGGGGTGGGAGCGGGACCCGAGCCGTAGGGTCCGCTTAAGAAGTTGTAGCACGTCCATGAAGACTTTGTGAACGCGTCTTCACGCGATCGTAGCCCTCACCTCGTGAGGTGAGATGGTGTAGGATGTCTCGCTGAGTAGCACTCCAACATGCTCGAGATGAGCGAGCATAGGGCATCTTTCCTTGGGCCTCATGTTGCCCTTCATCAATTTGCCCTTGATGTATCTCATCCCTCTAGGATGACCTTGGTAGCAAACCATCGGCCACAGAAGGTCGCAGAAGTGCATGTTGCACTTTGTCCACGCCCCCGTGTCGTATGACGCAAAAGGTTGCATTTGATTATGGAGTCGAGCATCCACATGTAGGGTGGAAGATCAACCCTCTTAATGGAAGTGCCCCACCCCTTCTTCCCATTCGACATGAGGGTCATGACTTCCTCAAACCCGGGGTCTTCCACAAAGGCTGGGAATAGGGTGGTCTCCCGGGTGCACTCGAGGTAGCACTCGAGCACCTCATGAGTGTGGCGCCGAGTGATCGTGTAGAGACGACCCCCGATCTTGGTGATGATGCAGACGTCGGTAGGGCCATGGGTTAGCCCTTGGTACAATAATCTCACCAAGCTAGGCTAGTACGAACCCCGGATTGGTTTGAGAAGATTGCCGAGACCGACATTGTTTATATAGTTTTGAGCCCATTGGGTCTCGCCCGGTACGGCGGGATCGGTGAAAAGGGTAGGGTCGATGGTATATTGACCTCAAAGGTCTTGGCAGCCCACCACTGCTTGGTTGCTCCACGTTGGTGGTGGTGGTGGCATGGGGTGGATTTGGAAGACTCACAGAGACGGTCCGAACCGGAGGTGGTCTCCGATTCACGGTGATGGAGTCCTCACCCGATGGGGTAGGTGGGTGGTGGTGCGGCGTTCTTACGCTGCATCGAAGTTTAGAAGTTGCCTTCTTCAAGACAAGCGAGTCTTGGCGGCATTTCAAAAAATAGTTCAATCTAGGGTTTATCTACTTCAAATGAAAGGAAAAGTTTGATTCTAGGGTTTACCGTGGTTTTCAAAGGCGAATACGGTGGATTGTGGGCGCGAATCGACGGAAAAATCGAACCCTAGACCGGTCGGATAGTTGGAGAAGAAGAAGGAAGTCGAAACGCCCAAAGTCCGGAAGCTCAAATGATTTCGAATGGGGAATGAAATCCCCAAACATATATATATAGGCCTCACCGATTAATCAAAATTAGAATCGATTAATCGAGATTCAAAACTAGGTCAAATCACAGAAAATCGATTAATCGATTTCCCAAATCGATTAATCGAAAGCCAAATTCGATTAATCGAAACCATTTCGATTAATCGAAATCGCATCCGCTTTAAAATTTCAAACTTTGAGCTCACTGGCGCGAGCCAGTCGATTAATCGAAATCCATTTCGATTAATCGAAATCGAGCTGAAACTTCTCAAAATTTTTTTTCAGAATCCCTTAATTAATTCGATTAATCGAAATCCACTTCGATTAATCGAAATCCAAAATCGATTAATCGAATCTCATTCGATTAATCGAAATCGTTCCCTTGACTTCCCATTTCTCCCAAGTTCCATTAAAAATTCGATTAATCGAATCTGTCAGTTCGATTAATCGAAATCTCAAATCGATTAATCGAAATCATTTCGATTAATCGAAATTTCCCCAAATTTCCTCCAATTTCTGCCAACATTTCTAGAATATTCGATTAATCAAAATCTCAAAATCGATTAATCGATCTTAAATCGATTAATCGAAATCATAAATCGATTGATCGAAAATTCCTCCTCTGTCTATCTTAACTCAATTTGAAATTTCCAGTCACTGGCAGTTGCCAGTCGACTAATCGAACAAAATCGATTAATCGAAATTCCAAATCGATTAATCGATTTGAAATTCGATTAATCAGTTTTGCCCAATTTCTCCAGATTTTCTATCTCTTTCTTTCTTTTACTATTTTTGACAATTCATGACAGCTTGGATTCAAAATTTCCATTGAATTTCAAGCATAGTGGAGATTTCACAAACATGTTTGTGATTTACATTGAATTTTCACGTCGTTGGAAACAAGGCTAGATATTGTTCTCTCACATCGGCCTCTCGTTCCCAAGTAGCCTCTTCTTTTGGATGATTATTCCACCGGACAAGCACTAAGGGAATCACTTTAGTGAGACTTGTTCTTTTCGATCTAAAATCTCCACTGGTTCCTCTATCATGCTCATGTCCTCACACATCTCTATAGGTTGCCTTCCTAACACATGAGACGGATCATTCACATACTTTCTGAGCATCGATATGTGGAAAACATTATGTACTCGATCAAACAGCGGTGGTAAACCAACGCGATATGCAACTTCACCTACTCGTCCCAAAATTTCGAACGGTCCAACATAACGTGGACTTAACTTCCCTCTCTTGCCAAATCGCATTACACCTTTCATAGGTGATACCTTCACAAACACATGCTCGCCCACTTTGTAGTCAACACTAGTCCGCTTCATATCGGCGTAACTTTTCTGTCTACTCTGTGCTGTCTTCAATCTTTCTCTGATAATTCGGACAACGGTGGCGTTGTCTTCAAGCAGTTTCGGTCCTAATACAAACTTCTCACCTGTTTCCTCCCAATTCAGAGGTGACTTGCATCGTCGTCCATACAGAGCTTCATACGGTGCCATGCCAATGCTCGTTTGAAAACTGTTATTATATGCGAACTCGAGCATCGGTAGATACTCATCCCAGTATCCTTGCATATCAAGCATGCACGCTCTGAGCATGTCTTCTATTACTTGGTTCACTCGCTCTGTCTGTCCATCAGTTTGAGGATGGAAAGCTGAACTAAAATCTAGCCGTGTTCCCATTCCTTCTTGAAATTTCTTCCAAAACTTGGACGTATATAGTGGATCACGATCCGAAACTATGCTGCTTGGAATACCATGTAATCTTACAATTTCCTTCATGTATAAATCTGCCAATCTTCCTGCTGTATATGTAGTGTTGTACGGCAAAAAGTGCGCTGATTTGGTCAATCGGTCTACGACGACCCAAATGGCATTGTGTCTCTTGGCAGTACGGGGTAATCCAACAATGAAATCCATCGAGATTGATTCCCACTTCCATTCTGGTATTGGTAAAGGTTGCAATAGTCCCGCAGGATGTCTATGATCAATCTTCACTTGCTGACAAGTCAAACATCGTGACACATACTCAGCCACGTCTTGTTTGATCCCTTCCACCGTAAATTCTTTTCAAATCTTGGTCCAGTTTGGTGCTACCAGGGTGGATAGCATAATTTGACTTATGAGCTTCATCAAGAATTGTTCGTCTTAGATCGGCATTGTCCGGGATGCAGAGACGGCCTTTAAACAACAAAGAACCATCTTCTTTTTCTGAGAAGTCCGACCTGATGCCTTCATTCACGTCTTGATGAATCTTTGTTAATGTCGGATCTTTCATCTGTAGATCGTGGATATGCTCAAATATCACCGGCTTTCTTGATATGTTAGCCAAAAGGATCCAAAGTGTCCTTTGACTCAATGTTAGCATCATAGATTGCCGGGTCTTCCAATAATTTCCATCTGCATATCCAAAATCAAAGAAGCTAATCGAAATGAACCTTTTCGACTCAATGCATCGGCCATTACATTCGCTTTGCCCGGATGGTATTGTATAGAGCAATCGTAGTCCTTGAAGAATTCCATCCATCTCATACTGCCTCATGTTGAGCTCTTTACGTCGTAAACAGAGATATCGGAGGCTCTTATGATCGGTGAAAATTTCGAAGGTTTCACCATACAAGTAATGTCTCCAAATCTTTAGCGCAAAAATGACTGCTGCTAGTTCTAAGTCATGAGTCGGGTAATTTTTCTCGTGTTCTTTCAACTGTCTTGATCCGTAAGCTATCACCTTCTTGTGTTGGTTGAGCACACAACCAAGGCCATTGTATGACGCGTCATGACACGGCGTATCCTCCATCGCCCAAGGAATTGCTAACACTGGAGCCGAAGTGAGTCTCGTTTTGAGTTCTTGAAAACTCTTCTCGCATGCCTCACTCCACTCAAACCTTGAATCTTTACGTGTCAACTTTGTGAGAGGTCCTGATATCTTTGAAAACCCCTCAACGAAACGTCGATAATAGCCTGCCAAGCCCAGAAAACTTCGGACGTCGGTCACTGTTTTTGGTTGCTCCCATTTAACTACTGCTTCTATCTTTGCTGGATCTACAGTGACACCATGCTTTGAGACGACATGTCCCAAAAAGCTAACTTCTTCCAACCAAAACTCACACTTACTGAGTTTGGCGTACAATTGGTGTTCACGTAGCGTCTGTAGAGCAATCCTCAAGTGTTCTTCGTGTTCCGTCTTGGATTTGGAGTATATTAGTATATCATCAACGAACACTACCACGCAGGAGTCCAAGTGTGGTTTAAACACTCGGTTCATCAGATCCATAAATGACGCTGGAGCATTCGTTAATCCAAACGGCATCACAAGGAATTCATAGTGTCCATACCGTGTCCGGAAAGCTGTCTTCTGAATGTCCTCTGCCTTGACTCTCAACTGATGATACCCAGATCTCAGGTCGATCTTGGAAAAATACCTTGCTCCTTGCAGTTGGTCGAATAGATCGTCTATTCTAGGCAAAGGGTAGCGGTTCTTCACAGTGAGTTTGTTCAATTGCCGATAGTCAATGCATAGCCGCATTGACCCATCTTTCTTCTTGACAAACAAGACCGGTGCTCCCCATGGAGACACGCTCGGTCTAACAAACCCCTTGTCCATAAGCTCTCGTAGTTGTTCCTTCAACTCCTTTAACACAGCGGGAGCCATTCTATAAGGTGCTTTTGAAATAGGCTCCGTTCCTGGTGCTAAGTCAATGGCGAATTCTACTTCTCTTTCTGGAGGTAATCCAGGCAACTCTTCTGGAAACACGTCAGCGAAGTCTCGCACAACTGCGATCTCAGAGATGATGTTCTTTTCTTCCTTGTCCTCCTTTAAGAAAGCTAAGTATCCACTGCAACCCTTTCTGATCATTTTCGGCCCTTCACTGAGATCGGGGTACGATGACGACCTCACTCCTTGAAACCGAAATGATCTTCTTGTGTTGGGTTTGAAAATGACTACCTTGTTCTTGCAATCAACGGTCGCACAATGCTGCGCCAACCAGTCCATGCCAAGGATCACATCAAACCCTTGCATGTCTAACAGTATCAACTTTGCTTCCAATTCATGCACTTCTAAGTCTTGAACTGCTACGATGATGGATTTGCAAGCTAACTCCGTGTCTACTAACTCTCCAATGAACAGAACGTATAGACGAAATCCAACGTCTCGAACAATCTTCATCTTCTTAGCGAACGTGGAGTGATAATGAGTGGGTAGACCCGGGGTCTATCAACACTTTCGGCGTCATATCCACCAAGCATCCTTTTTCATATATATTTAGAGTACCTATAGTATACATACACACATACAATAATTTACACATTAATTTACACCTCAATTTACATACTTTTGGTATTGAGAAAGAATCTATATATTTCCTAATGCATGCTTCTTCTCTATCTAAAGTTTTAACTAAAAAGAAAATTTTCTTTAATTTTAAAAGGAATCTCACCTTGATGACATCATGCACGCTCCTCGGCAAGGATCACAGTTCTCTCTAACGACCGGTTTCCTTGCTTGAATTGGTCGTGGTAGTCAGAATCAAAACCGCCTCTTTCTTTTATCTCGTCTTGGCAATCCTTGATCAAGTGGCCCACCTTGCCACATCGGAAACCCCTAGTTCCCAATCTATCCACACTATTCTATGAGGCTTGCCACACTTTATGCAAGTCTCCGAGGTGAAGAAAAGACGAGAACCTGTGTGATAGTGGCGGAGACATGGCGGTGGCTCTCATAGCGAATAGGTCTCCCCGACGCAAGTAATGGAAACCTCTGTTGGTGTTGTTGTTGTTGTTGCGCCGGTCTTTCGAAACCCCCTTGAAATTGTGGTCTCTGATTCTGGGCCATGAACCTCAGCTTTTTGTTCACCGGTTCATAGTGTCTGTTCTTCCTTGCTCATTTCCTCCTCTCTGCTGTTCTCCGCCTATATCTATTATTGTTCTCCTCTACAACCAACGCCTTGCTCATGACCTCTTCATAGGTCCTCGTTGAAATGGAGCCACGCCTCCCTAACCTCGCTTCAAACCTTGTGAAACCTCTTGGACTTCATCACCTCAAGAGCGACGTAGTCGAGCAAACGGCAAGTCGCAGTAAACTCTACCCCATATTCTCAGTCATTCTCTTGTACTAATAAAAATTGTATCTCTAGTTGGTTCCTTACCACTGAAAATATTGTTTGTTGAACTCCTCAACAAACTCCTCCCAAGTCCAAGGCAACTCCTGGGGTCTCTGAGCCCGAGTCCAGTATCACGGACTTCCACCAAGGCCCACCTCCCCATCCAACATGTAAGTCGCCCATCTCACACTCTCATCTTCCGTGTTAGCACGCTAAAGACTTTCTCTATTTCCATCACCAATTCTCGCCGCCATCGTGTCTCGCCACCTAAAAATGTAGGAGGTCTCATCCTTCTAAACTCAGAAAGATGAGGGCACAGCAACGCAGTCCTGGTGGTGTAGGTGGTCACGTTTTCTAGACGCATGAGCTGCAAAGGATGCGGCTTGTTGTGCCATGGCAGCTGCCATAGTCTCCATAGTGTGCATCATCCTTTGTCGCTCTTCTCTATCTTCTTGTCTTTCTCTCAATCTTTTTTGCTCTCTCAGATCTTGATCGTGATGATCTCGATCCTCTTCCTCATGCTGTCTGCTACTACTGCCCCCTGGGGCCTCGTTACCTCCTAAAGGCACTCTATTGGTAAGAGAGATGAAATCATCTCCACTACGCAAACTCCTTTGATGGCCTCCCCTTGGTCGGCCTCTCCCTCTAGCTGACATTTGCGGCTGCATTTGAAACTAGCGTTTCATTAGCAGAAGCCCCTATGTTCTGACGAAAGAACCCTTGTCAGAATTGCTAAAAGAAAATAGCTTTGATACCAACTGTGACAGCCCGGATTTCGGCACCCTGAAACCCGTGCCATCAGCACGATCATCTTGACCGTGCCCCTCAACTATGCACAGAACACTGGTATATCAAGCATAAAATAACTAAGAACAACTTGCGGAATTTAAATCTACATAGAAATACTTCTCAAAAGACAGTTCTACCCTCATGCCTCTGCATGAAGGGAGAACCGATCCGAACCATCGATGATAACCATCATCATGGATGGTTCGCCCAAAAGAATACTCTGATATCCATATACACAAGGTTTAATCAAAAACCAGGCTTGACATACCAAGCCGTACAATCTCCAACTAAAACTCCTCAAAGTCGCATGCCAGAGTCCTCTAGAAGAAGTCCTCGAGGTGGCTCTAACTCCTCGCCACCGCAAGGTCCCACTCATCGGGTCGGCCTCCTAAACCCCAAGCAGCCTAGTAGTGGACCCGCGACGTATAGTCTATAGGGTGAGCTACATCCTAGCTCAATAGGGAACAGAACACAATTGAACATATAAAATATAACTCACATGTATTCTATGATATGCATGCATGATGTGTCTATGCATTTATTGATGAAAAACAGTTAAAAACACTTCAATTACTGGTAGATTACTCATGTCTTGTAGTTAATCATGAATGATGCTGAGAAGGCCTAAAGCAAAACTTAAACTTCAACTTAAGTAATCCCCGAGCAATATAGCATCGAGCCCCGACGAGATACCCTTCATCGTCATCTATATAGACAGTTTTAAATGTATTCCCTGGGAATACTAATAGTACCCAAGCCCCTTTCCCCTGGGGATTGGTGGCGGGGTTTCACATCTCATCAACACCCCTGGGGTGTGCTTACTCTGTACGGATAAGCCTCCGTACTGGCCTACGGATTAGCCGCCGTATCGGTCACGGATATCCTGCCGCGTCAGTCGTGGTTATCCCGCCACGTCGGTGGGGTAACCTATCAAACCTCAAATAACAAAAATATCGGTGCCTTACATATAGTTATTCACCGTGTAAGTGTGCTATCTTATATCAGTTAGGCCCTATCAAGCATGATTCAATCCTTGGATACATCCCTGGGATGTATCCATTTACTTGCATCACACCTGATGCTCTTTTCTCTTTACTTCTTCATCCCCTGGGGATGGCTCATTAGTTTACTCTTATGAATATCACACACACACACTTTTCACAATTCTTTAAGCAGTAAAAATATTTGAATGGAAATTTATATCACTACATACATGCTCTTGTAAAATAAGGTACATGTTCAAGGTGTTCCCTACCTCAAGTCTTCACTTGATCAATGCATCAAGGTCCCACGTGACTCCTTGTGCACCAGTCCACACGTACCACCTATGGT
Source organism: Chloranthus sessilifolius (assembly GCA_021018995.1). Taxonomy (NCBI): domain Eukaryota; kingdom Viridiplantae; phylum Streptophyta; class Magnoliopsida; order Chloranthales; family Chloranthaceae; genus Chloranthus; species Chloranthus sessilifolius. Next base: position 22,589,413 of record CM037589.1, read on the forward strand.
ACCACATAATGTAAAACACATAGCAAAGGATGCAAGAAGGAAGACAAAAGACCCCACAAGAATCTTAAAGTCAAACCTAAAGACAACATAGTTTACTACAGTCGATTAAACGAATACCAAAGTCGATTAAACGAATCTGATTCGATTAATCGATTTCCAAAATCGATTAATCGAAGGTAAATATCGATTAATCGAAGCAATTTCGATTAATCAAATCCTCCTTTTCGCAAAGTCCATTCTCGCTCAATAATGAAGTTTTCATTCGATTAATCGAATCCAATTTCGATTAATCAAATCCTTCTTTCGCAAAATAGACCCACGTCAATAATCGAAGTTTCAGTCGATTAATCGATTCCAAATCGACATCGAAACTAAAATCGATTAATCGAATCCCATTTCGATTAGTCGATTTTTCCTGTTATTTCCTCCAACCCCGGGTCCACTGAGAGTTTCACGATTAATCGATTCCCAAATCGATTAATCGAATCCAAAGTCGATTAATCAAATCCAATTCGATTAATCAAATCGATCCTCCGACTCTTCAACTTCCTCGCCAATTTCGATTAATCGAAACCCAATTTCGATTAATCGAATTGTCGATTCACTTTCGATGTTTCTTCCCAATCTTTTTCCATATTTTTCTTCTATTTTTCTAAGCCATTATCCCATGATTTAACCCACATTTTACATCGCAACTTAACCCCTATAATCTATGCATCTTATTTACAAAAATTTTACCTTGAATAGATCTCAAGTTGATTTCAAATCTAGGGTTGAAAGGCTAGGGTTCCAGCTTTGGTTTCTAACGGATTCCTTGCGTCAAATCCGGCCTCTTTAATGCTTGAATCCTTCTTCCAATCACCCACAATAACTCCTCTCTTACTCCTCTCTCTTTCTCTCTCTTCTTTACTTCTCTCAACCACCAAAACATGAAAGTTAGGGTTTTCAACCCTTTTTATCTTATCTCTTTTCTCGGTGTGGAGCACATACACACCCATCAGTGTATGCCACTCTACACACTCCTCTATCTCTCCACTCTTCTACACTGGTTCACACATCACATTCGCTCATCTCACCATAAGTTTATCAATGAACTATCTCATGGTCAAACCTAAGACCAATCGGGCACGGATCCCGAGGTCCTCGTTTGACGTGCTTTTTCGGGTTATTACAATTACAGGACTATTATCAGTCATTTAATAAAGTATTGATATCATACCATTATTAGACTGATATCAGACATTTAATGCTTGTGATATCAGACCCTTAAAGGACTGATATCATACAATAATGATATGATATGACATGTTTATCTTACTGTTAATGAAGTACTGATATTAGAGCATTGGAGGACTGATATAAGAGAAGTCTTAATGTACTGATATCAGACTATTAGAGGACTGATCCTTGAAATTTAACATAGTACTGATAAGAGTATGTCTGTTACTGTAGGTTGTCGCTGGAGATCTTGAGCCACCAAAGAGACCTGGACTTCATAAACTGAGAATCCCCAAAAAACTATCAAGGAAAAGAGAAATAGAAGAAGAAGGAGATGATGAGAGTATAGATGGAAAAGGTGATGAGGAAGAGGAAGAACATGATGGCGTCGATGAGTATAGTGTGCAGCCGAGAGTGGCTGCGATTGGCACTGATTTTCGAGATTCTGAGGCAGAAAGACGAGTTCTTGCTAGAATTGAAGCATTAGAAGTAGACGCAAGGTCGATTCGGTCCCTTCTCGCAGTTGTTGAGAAGCAAGTTAAGTCGATCAAAGTCCTAAAAAAAATAAAATTTCAAGTTATTGAAACGTGTTATGCTTGTTGAGGCGACATTAGAAAAAGGCAATCGACCCGATAATAGAGAGGGCAGAGAGGGAGACGAGGCTGGAGGAAGTAGAGAGTTTGAAAGAGATGGAGATGGTGAAGAAGAGATAGTGAGAGAGGGCAGAGAGGGAGACGAGGCTGGAGGAAGTAGAGAGTTTGAAAGAGATGGAGATGGTGAAGAAGAGATAGTGAGAGAGGGCAGAGAGGGAGACGAGGCTGGAGGAAGTAGAGAGTTTGAAAGAGATGGAGATGGTGAAGAAGAGATAGTGGGAGAGGGCATAGAGGGAGATGACATTGGAGGAAATAAAGAGTTTGAGAGAGATGGAGAGGGCCAAGATGAGGCCTTGGGAGAGAGTCGACAATGCAACAACTGAAGTTGAAGAAAGAAGAGAAGCCAGTGCGAGTGTTGTCCATCTCCCGCAGGTATTAAATGTTCTTGTCCATGCAGTCCTCTATCTATATTTTTTGCAGACATTGTCATATATCCATAACGCTTATTGGCCCTTCTGTAACACTGAGATTTATTTAACTACAAGTTTCAATGAGAATAACTCGTTCAGCTACGCTCAACCTTGCTCAGCAGCGTCCGATACGTGAGAAAAGACGTAAGCGACAGGATAACATGACTACCTTGTCTGTTGAAAGGCTTAGGGCTAAGCAGAAAAAGCTAGGGAAAGTAAAGCAGAAGTTAGAAAAAGCAAAAGAAATATTTTCATCAGACTTCCCCACAGTAGATGAGGCCTCGCTGGCTGCCAAATTTTGGCGCAAAATTGATGAAGCAAAGAAGATGGGAGATATATCGATAGAGGTCAGAAATGAGTTTACTTCTTTCTTTTGGGGCTTACCGGAGACAACTGATAAGTAATATATCTTATTTAAGCAAGGCAAAATTTAATTTCCCATTTATCTGTTGATGATCCTCTCACAAATCTGATAATATGTGTAATTTACAGATTTATGATGTGTAAGGTTGAGGAACTCCATATCAGTCTCGCCCTTTATTAAGAGTCTTAGACTCAATCAGGAGGTGGAGGACGATGTGCTTAATGCAATGATGATAGGCCTATACTGCAAACACAATTCGCATACGGTGTACATTCTATCAGTTATGTTTGCGGTGAGCACTCATCTCGCACACTCATTTCTTTGGGTCCTACAGGTTGTGCATGGTAATCATTAAATGAGTGCATTTCAATATAGGAATTTCTCAAGGAGGAGGTCCTAAAATTCGAGGAGGCTCAGAAAAATGACTCCATCTGCCATGAAATTAATGAGGAGCAACAAAAAATAACCGTTTAGGAGGGCGATGAAAGGTTTCATCATTCTTGCCTTCCTTTCCTCAACAATCCCTTCTTCAATCATGTGGCTGCCCTTTGTACAATAGTAATTGTAATTTATTATTTGAAAGAAATTTATTATTCATTACACATATAATTAGTATTTTATAATATGAGTGACTCGTCGCTAATCACAACTTAGACATTACATCTATAGGCTTTAATTTCGTTGCACAGCGAAATAGGCTCCCACTATACGTTAGCGAGCGTCGACCTAAAAGAGAATACAATTATACTAAAAGACCCTTGGCGAAGCCAGTTTCAGGAATGTGGGAAAATCACACGCATGCCTCGGTAAGCAAATAAGTGAGCCATTTATTCTATTAATTTTTTCTCATATATAGCATCTGTCACTTTGCGTTTATGTTTTCGTTCCCATTCAGGCCTCCCATCTCCCGCGGCTTCTATACCTGAATGAAAAGGAGGATACGCTCGATAAAGCTCTACCGTGGCCAGTATCCTTCAGAAAAGATCGCACAAAACAACGTCGAGGATCGGTGAACTGCGCACTGTTCGTCCTTAAATACGCCGAAGACATAATAGTCGGGGGAGAAGGTAAGTTCCGGCTTGGAGCCGAAGAGATAGTTGATTTTTGAAAACAATGCTTGTCAGATATTCTAATGTACCAGACTCAACCACGTCAATAGTGTTATGTTGTTTATGACATTTCGATAGGGGATTGCAATGGTTTTCGAATCTGAGAAACTGTATGCTAAAGTTGTCAATATCCGGATAGTAGTGGTTTATAAATTTATGAATTTGTATGATGAGTATGTGAATATGTGGTCGATTAAAAGTTTTATATTCCATTACGTCTGCTATCAGTAGGTTTGCCAGAAACACTTATGTTTATTTCATTAATGCAGGTATTTGTGAATAGAAACTGAATGTCTCCGACGTTTACTGAAAATAGGGTTTTTTGAATGTATTTGTCTGATACGAGTCATTTTTTGACAATTATAGGTCCAAGTCACTCTCACGCGAGTCCTGTATGAAACATGTCTGATTCTGACACCACGCTAGTCGTGTTGTACTCATCAAAGACAAAAAATTTAGGATTTTGCATGTCTGGGACTGATATGAGTCATTTACTGACTCTTATAAGACTAACTTGTCTGATATGAGTCCTCAATGCTCCAAAGGTGTGGTGCACTCGCGTGAGAGTCATATTTTATACATGAGAGGCACTGAAAATGAAGAATTTTGCATGACTTGGCCCGAAGTCAGACTCCTGAGAGACATGTTCGATCCAAATCTAATAGTCAATGAGATCAGTCATGTTAAACACTGATAATATTGATGGACCCATAGGGATCTTGCATGACTTCGTGAAAATCAGTGGGTCCAATGTTGTGAATTTATGGATGGCAAGCATTTTTAGACTCCATTATGTCTTAGATGTTTCACTGCCTATATGTTTCGCGTACTAATAATATTTTAATAAAATTGATGCGGCAGATATTTTAAACATATTGAATGCAGTGAAGTACCAATAGGCATTTTTCATACTGGATCTGATATGAGTAACTTACTGATTCTTACGAGTCCAAGTGAGTCTCATAGGAGACTTGTATGCTCTAAATCTAATAGTCAATGACATCAGTCATATTAAACAATGCTGACATTGATATACGAGCTTATGATTTTGCATGATTTGGTCACATATGAGTTATTTACTAACTCGCATGAGACCAAGTAAGTCTCAATAGTCATGTTATAGTCTGATAACAGTAACATACCAATCACCAATTTACGTGTACTGGGTCTCATCTGTCACTTTCGTTGCATGTATATCCAAAGCCGTCAAACAGAGGTCGATTAAAAGTAAATTGTAGTAGTACGCACCTTTACAACATTATGGTAGTAAGCTACATTTACTTCTATAAATGACTTTCAAGAAATTAAACAAACTTCGATGCCTCGCTTGTAACAACGAAAAACTATTGAACAGTTATGGATAAAGCTAACCAAAATATGTAGATAACCCTAAATCAAGGAAGACTTCCTTTTCTTTTACTGCTTATTGACGTAGTCACCTCAAATTTTTTGGTGAGCTCTTCAATCTCCACCATCACTTTTACCTTTAAATCATCCCTTTCAATGTTCTCCAACTTTGACGTCGGCGTCGAGGTTTGAGAACTTTCGTCCAACCAGCTAAAGTACCGACATTGATAACATATAAAGTACTTACGTCCGAGATTCTTGAGAGAGTTTGAAACTCGGAGAGTTGATTGCTTCTGACAGTAGCAAAGAGAACATGAATCGTCCAAGTTAATCGTTTCATCGTTCCTGATGGTCCAATTTACGAATCCCGAATACTCATCCTCCCATCTAAAGAACCCACAATGGTAACAATTATAATATTTACGGTTGAGATTCTTATCAGTGTTTGAAATTCGAAGCTCTTCTAGTTTTTTACAGTAACATAGGGGTGCACCCTTTTCATCAACGATCTTTTGTGGACGATCTTTAATCCAATGTCCACGCATTCCACAACCAAAACATGCGTCAATTTCAGCTTCTATGCATAAAGATTTGAGATACAATTGCAACTAAATTGAACATACAATAGAATAAATGCGATAATGGTAAAAGACAGTATAAGTATAATTTAATTGAAGAACAATTCTCAGAAAAGAATAAACTTAGAATTACTACATGACATCGCAAGACAAACAAAGTCTTAAGAACTCATAGTTCATTTTAAAAAAATGCATTTTATTATTGATGAACATATTGATAAACTACTGCCTATTTGATGTGGTAAGATAAAAATAGCATATGATACAAAAGACGGGATCATTTTTGTCCAGATTTTGTTAAGGTTTAGCTTCTCCTCTAAGTAACTCTAGTATAATCCCATCTCTAAAGTAAGGCATATGACATTGGTCAAAATCGAAACTAAGCCCACGGGATGCATAGTCAATGTACTTTATCATAAAGACTCTGTAATCAAAATAATTTATTTGATGTGGGATAGCAATCGGTCTAATAAACGGCCAATCTCTGACGTCGATGTTGTCGTCACCTTGTTGAGCTAGTATCTTGAAAAGAATATTTTTCTGCATTTAAGAACATTCAAATTTTATTAAGTTGATATACAACAATAAAGATCTAGAGTTGAATGATATACGTACCAATATGTTTACAATTTTTAGATAATAGACACCGTCACTTTATCTACTAGACGAGTCTAAATACTCAATTTTCCTCTCCTTCATGTATAATATGAATAAAGACCAGTGATAGTCTCTATTGACAGGAAGGTAAACCTGTTATGTGGAGACATATTTTAGTTAAGACCAGTGGCAGACTCTAGCAATATTACAAGTACGAAGGAAGCGCATAAAATTTATCCAATTATCTTCTTACATTCACTTATTTTATATCCTACAGTCTGGGGTGAAGTCCAGGCGATAAAGTTTTTGTTCGTATTGGCTTCGTCTTTCGCCAACAATTCTTTCAGTTTCGTCTAAACAAAATGTCACAACCCAATTTTTCCCTAAAGCACAAAAACTGCACAATATATTTTTTTTCTTCCTTACGTCATAAACTCAGGGAAAACTAGACCGTTGGGTCGCACATATCATGATCCGAGTACAAACTTATTTGCTAAGCCTACAAAAGTAGAGTCAAAGCAAACATACATATGGCAAGCAAAAGATCTCTTCTATACAAAATCATTTAAATAAAATAGGCCATAAGAAAATCATCGGTGATAGCCGACCATCACCTAAACAATCGTTTTTAAAAATATACTTACATAACACTTCTTACAATGTATTAAATCTCCGGACATACCAAGTCCAAATCCAAAGACTCCAAATATCCATTATACAAACCAAAACATGACTAGCTCAATCCTCACCTAGGGTAGAATTTTTCAAACGGGAGATCCCAAGCCTTTCCCCAAAGTCCGCTCTTGATCCACACTTGTACCTGTGACATATAGTCGATGGATGAGCTACATCTAAGCTCAGTAGAGAAATATCAATAACATGCATATTATCACATCACACATATTTCTCATGACAAAATAAACATGCTTTTCACATAATGATTCACAATTTAAAGAATACTAGACTTGTTGCAAAACTGATATCAAATATAAATTTTCAAGTTTAACACATGATTTTCAAAGCTTGTTCTCATAATAAAAGAAAGAACTTAAACTGATCACTTAAATAATCCCTCAAGCGTATATAACATTGAGGCTTCCGATGAGAATATCCACCATCATCGTTCAATTAAACCATTTTTATGTTGCCCAAGTCCCTTTGCATGAGGAAAATTTGTGCCTAAAAAATTTACTGCAATCGGTAAGAAAGTGAACGGAAGCTAATCGTCACCATCACGAAGCACAATTATCATTCGATATATACTGGTCGGTTGATTGGGTATCACGCATAAATCTTAAATCAAAGTGCGAAAATAACTTATAGTTTATCACCGTGAAATGTGGTAATTTATAATTAAGTTTAAAGTTTCAAAGCTTTCACGCACAATATTTCACATCTTTCTGATATCACGCATGCACATTATTAATTTTCTTCCACATATATTTATTCACATCTCTGTGATGCCACACACATAATTTTTTGAACTCTCACAAATAACGCACACACACAATTCTTCTCTTAGTGGTCATATATGCTAAATTCACATGTTTCAAAAGCTATGAATGAACTTATGTTATTGCGAAAACGAAAATCAGAAAGCACACATATTCTTATCATATCACTACACATATGCTAACTGAAATAAAATATACATGTTAAAGAGTTTTTCCTACCTCAAGCTACGCTTAAACCGTTCCACAAATACCTCCTATGAGAGTTCAATACGTATCCTCAACACGTTAATCCTACATTCAAAATGTCCATACTTTTCCTTAGGAATGCTTAAAAGAACTTATGGAATATATTTATAAAGAATTCAGAGCAAAAGAATAAATTTAAGTACTCTGTTTCTCGCGCGAGCAAGCTCTGAAGCTCAGCGTGCGAGCATAAAATTGGTCATTTCTCGCACGACCGATCTAACATTCAATTATTTGGAGAGTGTCACGCGAGGCCTCGCGCGAGCGAGACATATTTCACTTAAGTCTTCGTACGAGCGAGGGTCGGAGCGTCAAATACTACATATATCTTCTAAAGGCCTCTCGCACGAGCGAAAAATAATTCGTTCGAGCGAGCTCATGGCTAACTTAAACTTGACCTATCTTCCCACTAAATTTTGACCTTTAAATATTTAGATTCAAGCATTAGTTAATTTACAAAAGTTGTAGATATCGTTGTTCTTTTTCCAACCCCATAAGAATCATATCAATCGGAGTTCGGAGTGAAAAGTTATGGTAAAAATACTGAAGTTGTATTGGTACTTTAGTCAAAACGTGTCAACTTAGAACTTGACCTAACTTCCAACTCAGTTTTGACCCTCAACATATTTAATTCATAAGTTGGTTAATTCATAAGTGTTGTAGAGTTAATTTTCATCTTTCTAACACCTCACAAATAGTATCAATCAGAGCTCGGAGTAAAAAGTTATGGCTAAAATACCAAGACCGGTTTTGACACTCGTGCGAGCGAGTTTCCAAGCTCGCTCGAGCGAGCCTCAGGCGAGCGACTGTGCGCGATTTTGCACATTTTGGACTTTTAAAGACCTTATTTTTTTTTATCAAAACTCAATCTTTTTTATCCTAATCTTTTGCACATATCACACACATCTTATTAAAACATTTATTAATAAAAATTACATACATAGATTGTCGATTTCTCACCTTTAATCTAACGATTTGCTTGAAGATCGGATCGTCTTTTTCGTTGCACAAAAAGGTTTCCAAAACCCACACAGATCTCTTACAAGCTCCCCAGTCATAACCAAGCCAATGTAATCATAGGCGATCATTCCACACACACTTCACACAACTCTCGCTACGATTAGCGGCTCAAAGACACATCTCTTTATTAGAAGAAAAGAGTTTTCAAAACCCTCAACGGCTTCAAATCTCACAAAACTACAACCAAACGTCAAAATCGATGGCGATCCTCCCCTTACACGATCTCACAAACCTTCTTCATGCAAATCTAAGGCTTGGCGCACAAAACCCAATGAGTTCTTCTTCTTCTTCCTTCCTCTCTCTCTCAAACAAAACTCAAAAAGCCCAAAATTGCAACCGGTTAAGCTTCCCTTGGAAGCTTTTCCTTCCTTTTATTACTTAAAGGGCTTGTTCCCTTGTTAAACACATACACCCATTTGGGTGTTAGCCTTATCTAAGGAACTAGACTCCACGTGAGACAATACACTAAAGTGAGGTGTTAGCTATTCTATAAATAACCCTTTGGTTCGGTGTGGGGCCTATACACCCAACGCACTTATCAATTAGACTCAGTGTTGAGCCAACATATCAAAGCTTGATGTATATGAAACTATCAAATGGTTAACACACAATCTAAATCAATCATTTTTCACTTAAGATCTAACCTGAAATAACTCACTTAATTAATTTCATAAAATCAGGCACGTGACCAGTCGGTCACGCACACCTAGGTGTACTGTTCAAAGTCAAAATTTTCTGGATGTTATACAAAATATGAAATGGATTTAGGAGATAATTATAAATTATAGGAAGTGAAAATGAAAAATTAGACTCTTACGAGAAAATAAGTTGAGAAGAAATGACTCATTATAAATTTCTTTTTATGATCGTTCTCTCGTTTCTTCATCAAAATAAAGTATGCGTCAATTGCCTACAAAAATCAAGTCACACATCACCCTAATGGACACTAATAAAGATATTTACTTTCCAAAAAAATAGGATCATCAGACTAACTAAAATCAAACGACTTATGGATATCGGGCGGACGACTATGAATTTCTGCATGTCTGTCTTTTAAAATATTGGCCTTACCTCACTGTCAAGCCAATTAATACCGTAAACTGAAAACAAGTTCTTCGCCGTGATGGACAGTCTATCAGTCACGTGAATCTCACGTCTGCAAAGCCACATAGGTTGGTAGAGAGGAATTGAATTAAGTTAACTATAACTCAATAACTTTCAAAGGGGCGAAACCCTACTCCAGGGGGCTATCATTAAGAGCTTTATCTATTTCATATTTATCATTCTGTGTTAGTGGTTTCATAGGCCAGTAGAAATCGTCATAGTCCTTCTGTGAATAGGACAAACATATAAATTAACAAATGTTCAATTAAATTTAACATATATGTTTAAACCTTTATGTAAGCTAATTGACCATTCACCTTCAGCGCACCCTTTGGAGGTAGTGTCTTGGTTGTATTTCTCATACCAACCCTTCTTCTCTGCGACCTTTCCTACATGTATATTCTACGATTAAATACGTTACAAACTTATACTCTTAAAAACATAAAAGTTATTAATTTCACCATTTGTAGAGATCACCTTTACTTCTTCTCTGGAGTTGCTTTTGAGAGTTTATTTATTACCCACTATGGAGGTACATGTGTTTGGGGGTGGACATTCAGAAGATTGACCTTGTCGAGTTGTTTCACATATTGAAATCTTCGGTGGTAATAGGGTTTGCAAAGAACCCTTGAATTCATTTAATGATGTCATTGGCGGAGTAGCTCGGCCTCTTAAACTAGCCCACACTCGCTTATAAGTATTCATTACGCCCACCAACCTTGTTTCACTTTCGCCAAATGGTTCAATTTTATTGTTATAAGATGTTAATGTAACTTTGGTTTGCTCTATAGATTCTTCTCTCATCTCATCGATAAATTCTCTATCATCGTCTTGTTTTATGGATATTTGATCGGCTACGATCTCTAAAACTCGCATCATTTTCTCGATAAGAACAACGAAAGACATATGCTCTTCATTATCTACATTAGCGATTCCCCCATCTTCTTTCGAGGACGCATCTATTCGATGATCATCCTTATTGCATTCAAATGATTCACGAGTTAATTCATTCTCATCTTCTGCAAATGTTTCTTCACGGTTCCTCTTCCCATCATGGACTATCTTAGAAGCACGACTCATTCTATTAGTATGAGGGTCAATAGTGATCGACTCTACTTTCATGGGCATACATATATTTAGACTAGCCTTACTTCGTTTACAAGTATTACGCGGGACTTGCTCTTTTTCCTTGCCCTTCACGTCATTATCCATAGGGACTTCTATTTTTTCCTTGCCTTTCACTTTCCTATCTCTCAATGGGTTAGTTGGAGAACTTATATTTTTCGAGTGATTCTTTTCAGTAAAATTACTCATTCTTTCCGCATCTTTATTACAATTGGGAGAGGATTTAAAATCATACTCTTTACGTTGGCCATGTTTTGCAAAAGTAACCTAATAGTTACATTTTTCAGACATTCTAACAAATAATAAAAATTTCTATTAAGTAGCTTACCTTTAAAATTATTATCTCCAACTCTAGTAATTGTAGGCCCTTTCTTAGTTCACTATTTAACTTCTCCTGTCTTCGCACTTAATGAACAAGTTTATTGTTGGACTTTTCTAATGCTGTGATGCGACTACCTTATTCTTTGAAAGACATTTCTAAGAGTTGAAGACGGTTGAATTCGCAACCAGCATAATCATTAATCCCATCCTGGATCACATTTTCTAATAATTCACGATCTCTGAATTCAAATTTTGGAATTATTTGTGGATATGTTACCAGGAGGGTGAGAGCAAGTTATCAAAATATGCAACTTCTTCATTTACTCACAACTATAACATGGAATTGGTTGAAGTTGATGCCAATAATACCTTCAGATTATTGAGCTTCGTAAGATAATACTTCCGATGATGACTTTTTATAAAGGTATACTTTGTATATCTTAAAAATTCATCGATAATTGAAGTTGGCGTTATAGTCGGGAAGTGCTCGTATGCCCAAATCTAAAATAAATCATAAACTAAAGATTTGTTAGGGAATATGTGTATTATGCGACAAATGGTGTGCAAATTGATAATGTTCACAAAGACAATAGCTAACCTGTAATGCAAAGGTATATCCATCAAGATTGGTATGCACATCGCTCATCTTAAAATTTAAAGCGGCAGATCGGAGGGAGTTTAACAAACATGTATGAGTAACTCGTTTCCATGCAATTATGTTAAAGTACTTAGTATTATAGATAAATCTCACGTATGTCTCTTCAATTGTCTTAGAGCTATTCGGTATCATGAAAGTCGCAAGAATATGCAATAATGTGAGACGAGTAAAATCGACTCTCTCTCTATACTCTTTTCAATTTTACCAACACTAATACTCCCTACCCGACTAAAATATTTCATATAAAATAAATTAATGTCTTCATTTTTGACATTCGGACCTTCTCCTAGAGTTTCAGGGGCAATTCTAACATACTTGAGACCAAGTAATACAAACATTTCTAGCAAGGAAAAATCAACAGTACGCCCGCCAATAGAGAACCTCTTAGACTCATAATCAAAATTTTTTATTAATATTTATATCAGCTCGTTAATTGTAGGAATATCTATTAGACGAAAAAGATGCTTCACTGCAGTTGAACTAAGAGCTTCAAGCTCCACAGGCGATAATGCAGCTAAAATAGTAGAAACCCTAAGGGTAGAACATGCAATTTTATCATCCCGTGTACAATTTATGACATTGCATCATAATTAAATTTATAAATATGGGACAGAAAGTTTTCAAAAAAATAAATGCATTTATAATTTACCATGAGTGAATTCAGCCACACGACCGAGTCTTACACAAATATGGCCTCTTTAAAGACTACGAGAGTCTCATAACACAATTTGTACAAAAATTAATAAATAAACTTACAACAATAAACATATTTTCTTGATATTAACTGTCATTTTTTAGAAAATTAATGACATTAAAAGTTTGTCGAGTGACAAAATATAGGAAGGAAATGATCTAATATGAGATTGGATGATCTTAAATGAGATAAAAATGGTCTTATATGTGTCCCCTATAAATAGGATATATGGTGGGGTAGTTGGGACCAAGTCGATTATTATCTCTTAAAATAAGTCATTCATTATTACAAAGGTTAATATAAATCTATAAAGTACTAATGTGATAATATTAAAGGACTGATACGAATCAATAATAACCGACCATATTCAACATGAAACTACATTCTGATATGCATGAGTAATCTCATGTGAGATAGTGTACTGATGTGAGATAGTGCAGGACTAATATCAAACTCATATTCAACATTAAAGTACATTCTGATATGTATGAGTAATCTGAATCTATAAATTACTGACATGAAAACATTAAAGGACTGATATCAGATAATAAAGTACTGATGTAAGACAGTACAAGACTAGTATCAGACTTATTATGACTCATTAATCTATATTTTGACCTGCATGAGTAATCTGAAAAGTTTAGACATTTATGGCAGCATTTATGATAACATTCTATCTACGACAAAGGTTAAGCATTTATGACAGCATTACTACATTGATACAAAGGTTAAGCATTTAGGGCAGGATCACTACATTGATACAAATGTTAAGCATTTAGGGCAGGATCACTATATTTCTATCTACCACAAACAAGTCATTCATTAAAACAGAGAATCAACATTTAAGACGACATTACTACATCTGTATATAGCTCGAATAAGTCATTCATTAAAATAAAAGTTGATCATTTATGACACAATTACTACATTAATACAAAGATTAAACGTTTAGGATAAGATTACTACATTTCTATCCACAAAAAATAAATCATTCATTAAAACAAAGAATTAATATTTAAGACAACATTTAGGGCAATAATCATTAAAATAAAGGTTGAGCATTTAGGGCAGCATTACTACAACACTGTTTTATGAGTTGCTCTTATGAGTATATTGGACGGCTGGAGATATACACGCAGAAAAGTTTAGATGTACGTGATCAGGAGTAGATAAAACGTCGATAGAGTCGAAGGTTTGCAGAGACAACAACAACAGACTTCTCCCTGTTTGTTCGTCAGCAGAGAAGAAGATGAACCGAAGAGAGGGGGGGCTATATGGGATCCTAATGCTATCTTTACAGGAAGAAGATGAAGAGAAGATGCTATCTTTACAAGAAGAAGGTGAAGATAAGAGAAAACCCAATCGTCGGCGGGAAGAAGATGAAAATCTAACCCCAAAACACCAGCGTCTTTCACTCGTATAGAAGGATGGGTATTTTAGTAAATTTCTGTTAGGGTATTTTGGTTTCTAAATATTAACTTAAAGTAACAAAATAGACATGTGCAGAATTTTGGGACCCTTGCAGGTAAATAATAAAAGAAAGTTTAGAATCAAAACCCTGCTGGGTCATTTCATGAAGTTGGGACCCTGGTGGGTAGATTAGAAAGAGCTGGGACTCGACTGGATAATCTACCTTAAAATATAAGGGGAGGGAGTTGTGCCAAGTCGGGTGGGATTAGGTTCCGATGAGATTGACTCGACCCATCTACACCCCTACTTGTGACAGTTTATATAGTGATGCCATCACTCTCGAGGATGAATGTGTCATTCTCGATAAAACTAAAATGAACAACTCTTAAGAAGTGCATAAATATTTATGACCATCTTGGCATAAGGAGTTGACTTATTCACACTGGAGAGTAATTGACTACTTTACCTCTACCTTATTTAATTCACTGATTTACCCAGCTAATATTATTATGAGAGCCATTACTTGAACATGTTTTTCAAGTGATTGCACCAAATTTAAAGAAAGACTTGGTATTTTAGGGAGACGTGATATGTAAAAATGCAATATGGGTCGTTTGATTTGAAGTTCATGATTAATAAGTCTCTGGTACATAAAATTGGAGCAAAACACGCTACTTTTCATATGATTAATTGTAGTCAACTGTTGCAATATATAATAGCCTTTGACTCCATTTAATCAAATGAAGAAAATTATATTTTGTTATAATCTTTTGCAATTGATAAATTTAAATCATGGCCTTCAAATCAATCGGCTTAAATGATGTTTTCACATAATAGAGGTCGCCAAACTTGCGAGTTGTTCTTTTAAATTCGGTGCAATCCAGTGCAATCACTTGAAAAGCATATGCAAGTAATGGCTCCCTATTATTATTGATGTATATGTTTTTTTTCAAAGTTAAAAACCTATGAGACCTTATTAAAAGCATCAAGTGAATTAAAGATTATGACTGATACCCAATATATATATATATATATATATATATATATATATATATATAAAGGGAGCCATTGCTTGTACACACTTTTCAAGTGATTGCACCGAATTTAAAAGAAAGACTTGTAAGTTTGGAGACCTCTACTATGTGAAAACGCCATCTAAGCTGTTTGATTTGAAGGTCGTGATTTAATGATAGCAATTGCAAAAGATTAGCACAAAATATATTTTTCATCATTTGATGAAACAGAGTCAAAGGCTATTATATAGTTCAACAGTTGACTACAATAGATCATATGACAAGTATCGTATTTTGCTCCACTTTTATGTACCAAAGATCTATTGATCATGAACTTTAAATCAGACGGCCCATATTACATTCTTATATATCACATGTCCCTAAAATAATAAGTCTTTCTTTAAAATCAGTGCAATCACTTGAAAAGCGTGTGCAAGTAATGACTCCCTTATAAAAAACCTCATCCTAAGTTCCTAACATCACGGTTCAAATTTGAAGTGGGTAAACTAGCGAACTAACATAGGCTCAAACACACAATTTAAAAGAAAAACTTGGTATTTTGTGGAGATGTGCTATGTGGGAACACCATTTAAGCCGTTCGATGTGAAAGCTATGATATAAAGATTTTCGTGCAAAATATTAACAAGAAACACGATCACTACCATGTGATTTAATGTAGTCAACAATTGAACTAAATGGTAGCCTTTGACTGCATTAAATCATATGATAGAGATTATGCTTCGTTCCAATCTTTTATATCAACAGTCTTTAGATTATGGTCTTCAAATTAGACAAATTAGATGGTATTTTAACATGGCACATGTCTCCAATACCATGTCTTTCATTTAAATTTTGTGTAAGGGCTACCTTTTTGTTTGCAAGGGCTCCATGTAAGTATGACCTCTATGGTTAGGGCTATCAATGAGCGGGGTTAGAATTGGGTTGAGCCGATGTGTTGGCTGATGAGAAATTGGAATATACTCGACCCGATGGTACACTTGACCTATCCTCGATCCAACGGGTTAAGCTTATATGCCTGACTTGCCCAAAGCCCAACCCGAAACTTGACCAATTTTACTTTAGGTCGGGTCCGGTCGGATCGCCCTGATAAGTTGGACATGCCCCGGCCCTATCCGTTGAGAGCCCCATCCGCGGTCTCTCTTGTTAGCTCGGCGGAGAAATTTTAGCAGCAGGGCAGATACGCGTAGCAGGTACTATTACCGGAGTCATTTTGGTAAAATCCAAAATGACAAATCCGTAACTTCATATTATTTTGGTAAAACAGTCATTTGGTAAAATCCGAGGACAAATCCGTAACTTCATATTATTTTAGTTATTATCCTTATTTTTTCAGATAAGATTTAGTTATTATCTTACGAAAGAAGAAATGGGCACCCTGCAGGGCGCAGCAGCGTAAGTACCCTTTATATATGTTGAGGGATTTAGAAAGCGAAGGAACTCATCACTCTCTTGTACCTCATTACCATGAGTGGGACCCTTCTGCTTCCTTCAACTTCTTATCCATCGTGACGTCGTCTGGCTGCAAGAAGAATCATCTCATTTCGGTTTCAACAGATCTCTGTAGAATCTCTACTCCAACCTATTTCCAATTATACCCATTCTTCCCTCCTGTACTTTTTCACATTTCTTTTTTCCTTTTCCAGGGTTTCTGATCGGCCATGGCTTTGAAACGCGGTTCCTCCTTCGGCTCTCAGAGGAGCAGAGGCGGCGGGTTCCGCATCCCCGTCGTCGCTTTGCTCTTCGTTTTCATCGTCGCGCCGTTGGTTTTTCTTACTGCGCGGGGAATCCGCCCATCGACTTGTCAGTTACCTTTTCCATTCTCATACATTGATAATTTTTTTTTAAATTTTTTGTGTTCTTCAGATTCAGTGTGGTTTAAACCTGATCTCTTTAAGTACAGATCTCAATCTAGGTAGTCTAAATACTGTTGTTTCACTCGGAGAACATGAGAATGTATCAATTACTGCTAGGGCAGATAATATGATTAAGAAGTTTTTTAAAATTCGAATTTTGTTTATGGTGTCGGAAGTTGTATGCTATAGATCTGAGGATTTTGGACTTGTGATTTTTGTATCATTAACTGCTGGAAAGGGGGCATGATTTTTTCGAGAAGGCCGCCTCGTAAGTTTATGGCAACTCCTCCGACACAAAACTAACGAAGCTTCTATGAAGGCTAAGATTAGTCACCAAATACTAACACAGCTAGTACGAGCTTCCAAAGCTCTAAATAAAACATATTCGTTTAACTTTAATTATTTACAGAACTTATGACCTTTAAATAGACTTTACAACTTTTAAAAATTGAAATCTCAGACTAACTAATCGCAAGCCTGCTATTAGGCCTTTTTTCTCCTCCCTTCCTTCTTGCTTCTTTCTTGTCTTCTTCCCCGACATAAAAGCCAATACGTCACCCTTCTTCAGTAAAGTTCCACCCCAAATTTGTTTTTAAAAAGGCTTCCTTGCTGGTCCATGAATTTGAATCATCCTTCACACACACACACACACACACACACCATGTGCTTGTTGGATGACGTGTTGGTGATGGATGGTGAGAGAGTGTGTGGGACAAAGAGGGTAGGCATGATGTTAGGTGGCGGGTTGTTGGTAGGTGGCATGCGGTCTTTGTCTTCATCTTCATCTTCATCGTCATAGCTATGATATGATATATAAGATCACCATATATGACCACAATTCAGAACCGTTCCTTTGCATTGATATTCCATTGCTTCAATAGTTGATCACCAAGTCATATGGAAGGCTCTATAGTTGGGAAGGCAAGTCCTTCGGGCAAATTTTCTCTCAAATCGGCTCAGACCATTAGAAGTCCGGGTTTGAAAATTGAGTGAGCAAAGCTTTTTTAGCCCAAAGACAATATCCCCAAGCATAGCTTTTGTGCTTGGCTTGGAGTTTTAAGTAAACTCCTCACCATTGAAAATATTTCCAAAAGAGGATTGGAACCAATGAGCATCTATTCTTTAATTGTCCATACACCTCTTGGATTTGGAGATCTCTTCTACATAGGATTCCAATTAATAGAGATCCTTTCCAAAACATTGAAGAGGAGTTGAAGGATTTACACAAGAAGGCGAAGAGTGATTTGAATAGATCAATATTTATCAAGATTGGGATCGCGGGGGCAATAGGGAACATTTGGAATGAGAGGACTGCTAGAATCTTTGATGGGAAAGAGCATCATTGGAGGAACATTATTAAGAACATCATTGATTAGATTGGAATGTGAAGGAATGAGAGACTACATATCTTAACCAAGTTTGTTAATTTGGATTGAGTTTGGGGGGTGATGGCAATGCCGAAGCTCTGTAATTCCTGATTCAGTTTTTTCTTTACTTTACAGTTTATTGTGCAACCTCCTTGTACATATATTTCTTCTTAATAGAAGGGGAGAGGACCCCACAACCTCAGAGCTTACTTATCAAAAATAGAAGTTGATCACCAAGTTTTTGAGGATGAAAACATGCTTTGATATCAAATTATGCGATCCCTGAACGATGGTTAGTTAGAAAATACTATTTTATGGCCTGAAAGTAGCAAAACCCGCAAGAAAACTAAGATTAGCCTTCCAAAGTGGTTTAGTCAGGAGATATCTTTCTTCAACTGAAACCCACAGAGACACCAAATACTAACAACAATTAGTACATGCTTCTAAAGCTCTAAATAAAATATATTCAGTCAACTATAATTAACTTACAACCTATAAAAAATAGAAATCTAGTCTCACTCTACTTTCTAATTAAAGAACAAATAACTCTTTTTCAAAATTAAACATAATATAACCTAAATATTTTTCTATACTTTCTAAAATAAATAAACAACCCAAACTTTAAAAGCTTCCTAAAATAAATAAATTAGTAGCTTAAATCTAGTTTCTCAACAAAATAGGGTGAAATAAATCCTTCTTTTGTGGCTGTGAGTTCTAACAAGATTTGGAATCGAAAACATACTTTCCATTAAGGCTTGCAGCCTAATTTAAAGAGACAGGTACAAGCACAAGCACTTTACAAAAGTGAAGAACATGGACACAATGTGGAGAACATGGACAGTTATAACTCAGTATATGGGAATATGGGATAGAGCAGTTCCAACTAATCCAAAATAACTATATGAGATAGATACCATGTTAAACTAATATAGTGAGAATGTGTATATGCTATTATCCTCAAGATGAATGGGAGAATTCACCATCATCTTGCTTCGCAGATAGATGATGCGAGCAGGTGACAAACTCATTGTGAAAATGTTAGCAGGATGATCGAGAGTAGATATGTGTCGAACCTCAAGATCATTATTGAGCACCTTCTCACGAATGAGGTGATAATCCACCTCAATGTTCCTTGTACGTGCATGGAAGACTGGGTTACTAGCCAGCGAGATAGCAGAGATATTGTTGCGCCAAATGATAGGCTTTGTTGCTACCTGAGTGGAAAGGTCACGGAGAATTATTTTCACCCATTGAATCTCAACGGCTATAGATGCGAGTGCACGATACTCGGCCTCGGTTGATGAGTGTGCCACGGTAGGTTGCTTTTTGGCACTCCAATAGACGGGATTGGGTCCCAAAAACACACATAGACCTATAGTAGAGCGACGATCACTAGAATCACCCGCCCAATCAGCATCACAAAATCCTTGGAGAATAAGTGGGCTAGAGGAGAAATAAAGTTTATGATCAAGCGTGCCTTGTAGATAACGAAGTATCCTTTTAAGCTTCTTGAAGTGACTTTCTTTTGGTGCATGTATTTGTTGACAAATGGTATTGACTGCAAATGCGATGTCCGGTCTTGTGATAGTAAGATATTGCAGGGCACCGACAAGGCTACGAAACAATGTTGGATCATGAAACATGGCATCTGTATGGACCTTGGATTCTTTGTTCACTTGAAGTGGAGACTTGCATGACTTACATGAATCAAGAACCACACAGTGAATAATATTGCGAGTGTACTGTGCTTGAGAGAGTGTGAGCTGAGTTCTATGTCTCTGAATTTCTATTTCCAAGAAGTAATTCAAGGAACCCAAACATTTCATGTCAAATTGAGCGCTAAGAGTACGTATAAAACCAGATATGTCGGTTGCATCACTTCCAGTGATTAAAATGTCATCCACATAAATTAAAATCACAATAATTCTTTTTTGTGACTTGTTGATGAATAGAGAGGTATCGCTAGTAGAACAAAAGAATCCGTTAGTGAGAAGAAAATTAGAGAAATGGTCATACCATGCTCTAGGTGCCTGCTTCAATCCATAGAGTGCTTTATTTAACCGACATACATGTTGAGGAAAGTTCGGATCCGCGAAGCCGGGTGGTTGACTCATGTAGATTTCTTCATTAATTTTACCGTGAAGAAAGGCATTTTGAATGTCCAGTTGTTCAAATTGCCAATTATAATGGAGAGCCAATGATAAAACAATGGGCACAATGGCATGCTTTAACACCGGACTAAAAATTTCTGTATAGTCCAACCCTTCCTTTTGATGAAAACCTTTAGCCACCAGCCTCGCTTTGTATCTGACGATTTTGCCATCTGCATTTCTTTTAATCTTAAAAATCCATTTCTATCCAATAATTTGCCTGTGGATAGGGTGAGGCACCACTGTCCATGTGCCTTGTTTCTGAAGGGCGCTGAATTCCTCAGACATCGCCTGACGCCAGTGCAAAAATTTAGATGCTTCGGTGAAATTGTGTGGTTCATCAATGGGGATACATTGATCAGGAAGAGGAGGTGCAGGTGTTTGAGCCGTGAGACAGTAAGGCTTCTTTTTTTTAGAGATGCCATCTTTGAGTCTTGTTTGCATAGGGTGAACATGTACCGGTCTAATGGTTGTAGGTATAGTAGTTGTGTTGATTGGTAATGGAGGTGCATGGAGTGGAGATTGTTGGGTATTTATGATGGTATGAGATGATGATGCATGTGGAGACAAAAGAGGGAATGAGTTGGCCACTGAATGTTGGGGATTAGAATTAGAAATTTAAGAGGATATGAGTAGGTGAGTAGTAAAATTATTGAGTGGTTGTGGAAGGTTTGAGGTTACAGGTTGAGGCATAAATGATGTGAAACGTGACTTATTAGTTCGGTGAGTTGGTTTTGGGAGATGGACTATAGGTGTAACCGTGCGAGTGGGTGGGTGATAAGGAATTGGTTCGAGAATCGGGTCATCTGAGAGGTCACCAATTGACATTGAACCCGGATTAAGGCCCACGAGTGGAGAACTTGGGAGAGGCGGATGGTTTTTATCCATGGGTTTATATGGGAATAAATCTTCAAGAAATAATACGTGACGTGAGACATAAACGATACCAGATGTACGATCAAGACAACGATATCCTTTTGAACGAGAACAATACCCTATAAAAGTCCACGGTCGAGAACGAGGCTCCAACTTATGTTTGGAGTAAGGTCGAAGCCAGGGATAACAACAACCAAAGACCCGAAGGATATTGTAATCTAGTGCACGGTTAAAGAGTAACTCATAGGGGGTACTATTTTTGAGAGCTTTGGATGGTAGCCGATTAATTAGGAAGGCTGTCGTGCAAATGGCATCAGCCCAAAATGTAATGGGCATATGGGTAATATAAAGAAGGGAAATTGAGATTTCAATAAGGTGTTGGTGTTTTCTTTCCGCCACTCCATTTTGTTTAGGAGTGTGTGGACAGGTAACTTAGTGATGAATCCCATGAGTTTGTAAAAAACTCTCAAAGCCAGTGCTTGTGTACTCACCCCCGCCATCGGTTCGAAATGTGTGAATTTTATGTTGGAGCATATTTTCAACCAAACTTTTAAAGGATATAAAAGTTTGAAACACATCAGATTTATTTGTTATAGGATAAACTCAGCTGAAGCGAGAGTAATCATCTATAAACAAAACGCAATAGCGAAATCCACGAAATGAGTTTTGAGGCGCAAGCCCCCATACGTCAGAATGAACAATCTCCAAAGGAGAGGTTGTAGATGTATTACTCAATGAAAAAGGTAACTTAGGGCTCTTAGCACTAAGGCAACCATTACATTGAAAATTAGAAATGCCTACAGGAGATAAAGGCAAAGAATTAAAAACGAAATGTAAAATATCCTTTGGAGGATGTCCTAAACGATTGTGCCAAGTGGTGAGGTGAGAGCAACGAGTACTTCAGAGGAGGAAATGGGTGAACCTTGGCGAAGAGGATAAAGACCATGTTCACAGCCCCCTTGAAAAATCTTCCTCGTGTTCTTGTCCTGAATAGAAAAACCATCAGAGTCAAAAGATAAGATGCAATTGTTGTCTTTAGCCAACTTATTTACGGACAAAAGATTGGTTGAAATGGTGGGAACATGTAAAATATTTTTTAATTTCAGGGATGAAGTGGGAGTGGTGAGGGAACTATTACCAGCATGGAGAATGGGTAGATATTGGCCATTACCTACAACAACTTTCTCGGAACCGGCATATGGATAACGAAGTGAGAGGTTGGATAGATCCGATGTAATATGATTTGTGGCTTTGAAGTCGACGTACCAAGATGAATTAGATGGTTGGGTGCGGGATGCTATAAATGTGGATTGTTATTAATTATACATCGGATTAGAGCCGTTAGATGGGTATTGAGCATGGTAATAACAATTCTCTGTGGAATGATTAGTACGACCACAAATTAAGCAAAAAAGTCGTGGGCGGGAGGGTTGGCCAAAACCACCAAGACCACGGTAGTTGCCTCCTCTCCGCGAGTTGTTAACGCCCCTATTGCAATTGTTGTTATTATTATTCCTTGTACAATTGGTATTAGAACGACCTCCGGATTTCAACGAAGAACCAACAGAAGTATCGAATGAGGAACTAGTTATAACTGTCATGGCAGTATTTAATACTAAGGCGTCGGCTTTGGCGACGGATTTTGCAGCAGTGGCAGCGTAAGCCGATTTTTCAATTCTTAAGAGCTGATGGAGCTCCTCTAAGGAGATTGGTTGAGGACGAGTGTAGATGCTTATTTTGAATGTGTTATACTCATTTGGGAGCCCATTCAATGTCTGAAGGACGATGTCTTCTTCATCAATAGGTGAAGATGCGACAACGAGTTTATCCATCGTTTGTTTGATCGCGGCTAAATAATCTTTCATGGGAGTTGATTTTTTTTGAATTTGTAGTAAGTCGGATTTAAGCTGCAGAATATTGGCACGAGCCATGGAAGTATAACGACGTTCAAGAAAACGCCAAGCTTCCCGTGCAAAGTCGGTTTCAAGAAGATAGGGAAGAACCGATTCGTTAACTGTAGTGACGATGCAGCTAAGAATTTGTTGGTCACAAATCAACCATTCGTGGTATGCGACATTTGGAATGAGCATGTCAGAGGCATCTTTCACTTTTTCTTTGGGTATGATGAGTGTGCCATTAATGTATTTTAGGATGCGATGGGCTATGAGAGCGGTGTGAAATTGTCGTTTCCAAAGAAGATAGTTCGAATCATCGAGACAGATGGTGCTTAGAGAAGGTAGGTTAGAGATGAAATTGTTGATATTTTCATTATCGGTCGCCATGGTGAAGAGAGGAGAGGTGGGAGGGAATTTACAATGATAGCTTTTAGGTGATCAATGACCGTCAGATTTAGATGATCAAGAGTTCAAGGAGAACCTGCTCTGATACCATAACAAGATTTGGAATCGAAAACATACTTTCCATTAAGGCTTGCAGCCTAATTTAAAGAGACGGGTACAAGCACAAGCACTTTACAAAAGTGGAGGACGTGGACACAATGTGGAGAACATGGACAGTTATAACTCACTATATGGGAATATGGGATAGAGCAGTTTCAACTAATCCAAAATAACTATATGGGATAGATACCATGTTAAACTAATATAGTGAGAATGTGTATATGCTATTAAGTTCCTAATACTTCTTGTATTTATTGAATATGTATTTTAAGAAACATGGGTCGAAATCCCATTTTTCCAGTACGTATCGTCTAGCTCCAAAACTAATACATATCGGTTTGGGACACTACATTGGTATGTATCGTCCGATACATAGCAATATATATATATATATATATATTTGATAACTTGGATATCCAGGCCTCTTAGAACACCCACCTAAACATAGCAATATATATGTATTTGTATGGTTCGATACATTCAATGTATCATATCGGAGGGTTCCGATATTGGTACCTATCGGACGATACGTACCACGTACCGGTATCGTCCGAGATTTTGACCCATGTTAAGTAAGGCCAATTATCCTTGTTTATAAGCTCACTAATCGCCGGCTTTCTATTATGCCTTTTTGCTCCCCCCCCACCCCTCCCTCCCTCCCTCAAACTTCTTTCTTCTCTTTGTCCTAGGCCCAAAAGCCACTGCATCAATTGGTCATAGGGCACTTCAATTTCTAATATTATTTTGGCAATTATATATTCCTCCCAATATGACTGAAATTGAAAGCAAATAAACTGATGTTACGAAATTTACATGGAGGGACTGAACTGATAGACTTTTGATATTCTTTGTTTAATGATGAGACTTGATTGATCACAGTAGTTTTAATTTTCAGATTAAAATTGAAATATTTGCAATTATTAAGAAATTTATTGAGTCAACACTTCTCTTTATTTTACTGCTAAAAAAAATAAAAAATAATTCGGTTTATTATTTTATCTGGTCCACTGACTATCAAAAACTTAGTACTATCGTCATGGGTACAATATTCATTTCAATTGTCGTTCGTGCAACTTTTGATTTGTTTGCTTAGGATCCTGAATATTCTGTTTGGTCAAATTTTCTTCATAATCCAGAATATGATGAGGTGTATATTATATTTTATGGATTAATGGGTTGTAACTTACATCAATAGATGGAACACTCACAAGTGCAATTAGTTGCACATCCTTGACCAATCCAAGTCGTCAAAGTTGCAAATCATCATGTTAACTGATGTTAGCCGTAGATTGCTGCACATCAAAAGATTCTAACCATTCTATCTGGGCTCTTTAATACAGAAGGTCGTTCATATCTAACTTAAGGTACTGATGTGCTTGGAGTGGCTGGTACCTTTCTGCTGATTGGTTATTTTTTTTTTTGGCTAAGTGAAGTTCACATGATGTCTAACCACTTGGATGAATTGGATTGATAAATGTGCAATAACCTAAAAATATGTCTATTGATGTAGGTGACCAGATTCAATCTCATATTTTTATTTGTTTGGCTTGATGCTGTTGAGTTTTTTTTATTCACAGTGATGTAATTTTATCAAGAAGATTAAAATACAATCAAGATCGGCTAAGCAAGGAGCTTAGCAAGAAAAACAAAAAAGAGAACCAAGAGGAGCCAACCTCACCAAGAGCTTCGACAAATCCATCACCAAGAGAAGGCTGACCCAAAAATAACAAAACCAAACCAAAACAGTTATGAAGTAGCCGCTAGGATGAGAGCCCCAAAACTCATCTGCCTCGGTGTAGATTAAATTTAACCAAATCGATCATTTGAAAAATATGGCTGTGCTTGCTTTTGAAGACACACTGGTTGCGCTCTGTCCAAATAACCTACAAAAAATGGGAGGAGTCGAACAAGACACTTCCACTTACTGTCCAGAACCAAGGTCGGAAGTTTAATCAACACCTCTTTGCATGAACTCAGGCAGCACCTAGAGTTATTGAAGGAGCACCAAAAGAAGATCCAGATCATTCGCGCAAGAGGGCAATGGAGCATTAAGTGATCTGCTGTATAGTGTGATTGTTACACGTGACACAATGATTAGGGATATCCAAACCTCTTCTGCTCAGACTATCAACAATTAAGATCTTGTTCCGAGCAAGGTACCAGATTTTGACCTTAATCTTCCAAACACTGGTCCAATCCTGAGATCACAAATTGCTAAGCTCATAAAGGGTTTTGACAGTGAAGGATCCGTTCTTATTGAGGCTCCAAAGGCCAGAGTCCGCAATTTCGCATGGTCGAGGAGCATCGATCATCATGTTTTTAAGCTCAACAAGCATTTGAACCTCGGAATCCTGAAGGCGTATTCTAAAATTGAAAACCCAAGGAGAGTCTCCAGAGTTCAGATTAAAGCAATCACTGCCAAAGGCGATAAAATTTTTGGAATTTGGCAGCCGGGGAAGAACATCCATGCCAAGTTTTGTGTCAAAACCGAATGCTATTTCCCCTTCCAAGCTTTAATTGGACCCCGCAACAACAGAAAGTTGCAATGGTGTTACAAGTGCCTTTCCACCAGGAAGAAGCTCTTTGCAAACCTGTGCATCGGACTTCCCAACCTTGCCTCCGGACTTTGTATTTGCTCTTGATAACCTTAGATCAGATCGCATAACTGTTAAGAGTTAATTTGCCAAAGACATTTAGCTAAGAGTGTTGAGTTCATACTCGTTATCCGCTCGATTCCTAAACCTCCCTCGTGCTTAGAAAGACAAAACAATATCCCAATTTGCAAGATGGGTCTTTTTTCCTTTTGTTACAACCACTCCCCACGAACGACTTCATTGGACAGTCGATACGATGGATGATGGAAGACGGGCGCTGGTAGAGGGACAACCATTAAATAGGAAGATTAGCTAAAGTTGATTGATTAGGAGTAATATTACTGCATATTTAAAGAGTTTTTCCTTTCAAAATGGCTAGCTTCCGTTCAACTCTTCCTATGACAGGATCCCAAAGATGCTTAGGAGGTTTGTGAATAGTAAGAGGAAGGCTGTGATACTTATACGACAGATTACCAATATTGCATTCAAAGTAATGAGCAAAATCTTGCGTCTGCATATCATCCAATCTGATACCCATAAGGTAGAATTTGTTGGAGTTGATTTTCTGTCTCGAGGCAAGTTCGAAACAGCGCAAAATCATTCTTAGATTGAGAAGCTCCTCCATAAATGCATCTAGAATAAGCAGGTCGTCGCCTAAGTCTAAATGTGTGATGGGTTCCATGTTTCTGGCCACTTTGAACCCATGTATCAGGCCCAAATATGCTCCATGCTTGTTCAAAGTGAAATGGCACCGGGCCCCAACCATCTTCCAATGTGGAAATAATGATCAGAATATGGTCCGAAGCGGGATTATAGATCCCCTCAATGATCACCTTAGGATAGCATTCTTCCCAATCAATCAAACATGAATCGGTCAAGGCAGCAAAGTTTCCGAATGGCTTGTTTATTTGACAATGTGAATAAGGGAGGTTTCAGCTGTAAGTCCACCGAGCATTCCATTTAACCTGCGACTTCAACAGCTGTTTCCAAAATGCTGGCCTCAGGATAATATCATTCGGGCCATAAACCGTGGAGAAAGCCCACACAAAGCCATCAGAGCCATTTTTGCATAAAATTGATAAAAACCTTGACCCTACGGTTTCATCCAGCTTGGAGATGTTCCGAATATTCCAGGCCAATAAAAGTCGTGCTGACCCAACCGAGTTGATAACCAGCCATCCCAGTGATTACCGTGGAGAATTCTTCTACTCTTTCTACTGCATCTAGCTCACTTGGCCTCTTGAAGGGCCACAATAACTGATTTTTGATCTCTGATAGCAGTGCTCACCTTAGAGCATTTATCAAAGTTTCCCAGTCCCCAAACATTCCAAGATAAAATTTTAGCCATAGGAACGAGGGCGAAGACACACACCAAGCGACCCAAACACTTTAGAACATGATACTCTGCTTCCCTTTGTCATAATTGATTGTGGAGTGTAACTGCTTCAATTCAGTCGCAGTCTTGAACTTAAACTTTTGGAGAGGTGTTCCATGTACCGTGAGGTAGCTCGATGTTCAGTGGTAATGAACAGCTTCTTTAGTTCGTCCTGGGAGCCCTTGAAATGCAAGTCTGACCACTTTACATTTCTGGAAAATGTTTTCTCCCTGCATTTTATCCAAATCGGATTCAACAGAGTCCGCTGCTGGTTGAGTCTGTCTGCTAACACCATCGTCGGCAGGCTGATGAGAAGGACAGACGTCATTACCGCTCGGCTAAGAGAAGATGTCCCCAATGCTAGGTGGAGATTTGGAGGCTGCCTCTAGAGCTCATGCTCGAGTTACCCGACGGAGAGTCAACATTATTTTGATGGGACAGTGTGGGGAACTCGAGGAGTCTTTCTGGGGATGCCATACCATGGGCAGATATCCCTAAGCATATTTTGACCTTTGCTCTGAACGATAGTGGGACTCTTAAGGAAATGGGTTTCCATAGTGGGCCTGAGATTGCAACCCAAGCCCATAGTAAAAATAATAAGGGCCTCAAAGATTTGAGAAGGAGCTGTGTGCCATGTGACCGGGGTCTAGGGTCACTGCCACCTTGACCTGGATTTAAAATTGAATGTAAGAGTCTTCAATCAAATGAACTACACATAGTATGAGTCACAGGCTCATAGCTCTATATTATGCTTTTGGACTGAACCTGACAACCGCGCTCTACTTTTTTACTTTTGCATGTAATTAGTTTACCTTGTGCAAAGGTGCAGTAACCAGTAGTGGATCTCCTATGAGATTTACATCTAGCGCAATTAGCATCAGAGTACCCGTCTACCTTTAGATGGCCATTAGAACTATTAAAAAAACCGACAGCCAGCTGCGCTTTTCAAGTATGTCAAAATGCAAACAACACCCAAATTTGGCACATACGGAGACTTCATGCATGGATCAAAATTTCGGACGAAACTGATACGTATTGGTTTTGGAGCAGACCGGGTCAATACATTGAATGTATCGACCCATATATTTTGGTAATCAGCCAATACATACCAATATATTGTCCAAAACCGATACATATCGTCCAATCTGTATCAGTTTTGGAGGCAACCGCTACGTATTGGAAAACCGAGATTTTGATCCATGATTTCATGTACTAACAACGCTTACCGCGTAGCCTGTATCTGGCTGTGTTGTCAGGTAAATGAGTTTTCCAACCAGTATGCAATACCTACCTGGGTCCTCAAGCAACTTTCCTTGGCCAATATCCAATTTGAGACTAGGATCGAGAGGGGTATTGGCTGGCTTTGCTTGTAATATTCATGGTTCTTCCAACAAATCAAGTATATTTTTTCTCTGAGATATGGGTATTAGTTGACTTTGCCCCTAATATAATATATTATAATAAATCTGTGAGTTTGGGCCTGATAGGTGCTCAAGCCTGCTCAATAAAATTTAGATCAGGAATTTTTGGCCCAAGCTTAGCCATTATGCCAAAATGTTGGTCCAAACTCCTTGATGGTCCAGGCTTGACTGCTAGCTGGCTCGGCTCATTGCCACCCTTCCTGGCAAGTGGCAACTGGCTTGAAAAGAACACCTTGGGTAACGTGAGAACCATGGGTTAAAATGCCGGAAAACCGGTACGTATCGTCCGGTAAAAAAACCGGTACGTACCGGACGATACGTACCGGAACAGTAAAAAACCGGACGATACATTGAATGTATCATCCGGTATTACACATATAAAAGGGCGATACGGTACTTTTAATGTACCATATCGTCCACCTCTGATACCGATACGTATCAGTATCGGACGATATTTTGATCCATGGTGAGAACTCCTCGAACTAGCTCTGGAAACCTCTCCTTGGGTTTACTGTTTAACGGTCTTATTTTATCATTCTGTCCACTTGAGAATATAGTTGGAATGGTTGTTATGATTCCAAGTCTCTACTGTGCATGATAATCCAGATATGTTAAGGAAAATTCTATTGTCCGTACAATGTGTAGATAGTCCAGACATATTAAAACCATTTAGGCTCTGTTTGGTTGTTTTCCAGGAAAATGGTGGAAACGGATTTATAGATCCGATGGATTCCAGTCCTTTGGGAATCAATAGGAATTCAACGTTTTTCGGTGTTTGGATTGAGTAATTACTCATAGAAGATAGAAAGGGAGTACCATCATTGGTGTACATGTTACACACCAAACCAAAACTTGATATGTTGTGAGGGAGGGAGAGTTTTCCGGTAGAAATCATAAAATCTTATTTTGGGGGGATTTCACGGTTTCCAAAGGTGAGGAAAACAGTTTCATTTTCCGCCTATTTATCGCGTCATAATTTTGTTGCCAAATGCGAGAATTTGACACATTTCCTTTCCCTTTCCATCAAGTTCTTTTCTTTTCCCCCATCCGAACAGGGCCTTAACAACTAGATTTTCCTTTTTCTGTTTCGTGTCTTGAGTCCATTTACCAAGTGTACTCTTCTACCAATAAACTAGTTCCGCTTTTAATCACCCACACTTGCATCATCTTCTGTTGGAAGAACATCCACTCTATATCTTTGACAATGATAGAGACTCGACACAATTCTTCCACAATGTATCTTTGTCAAACAATAGAGTTGTAGACAATTCTTGCTTACCTTCTTTGCCTGCTATTGGATGAATTTAAACTGAGGTTTATTAGGTCTAAATTTCCCAATCATACATGATTTGAAACTAGCTAGAAGATCGACAGAAGTAATTAGGTCTAAAGTAATTATCATCTGGGATGCAAAGCGCCTCAGCCTCATCCTGAGATGTTCTGAAGGAAAGAACTGTGACCTGATGCAGCATTAGTAGCTCCTTTCACAACACCTGCAAAAGGAATATTTTGGACTAGGATCAGAAGCCAGGTTGTTATTGTTCTTGCTGTTCGCAGTATTTGTTTTGTGAGATTTGAGGTTGAAGCTTTGAACCTCCCAACAGTCCGTACTCCATAGCGCTATCTATTCAATATCTGAGCAGCTGAAAGATGTTTGGATGATAGAATGATTATAATGGGGATAGAGGATGACAAGTTTCAGATGTTGGGTGGATTGTGGGGAACTAAGGCTAGGTTTAGGGGCTTGGAAGTGCTAATATCTATTTCCTTTTGGGTTCCTGTATATTTAAATTTTCTCTTTCTGGATGGTTAGTGAGGTGTTGGAATGAGAGTGGGGGGGTTGAAAAGGAAGAAATTTCAATTTTGTAAAAATGGAAGAGGTAGAATGCCGAGGGAGGGAGGTTTGGGTAATTAAAATTCAAGGTTGATTTGGGAAAATTGCGGCACCTATTGTGAATTTATCTTTGCTTAACAGAATTGTGGTGGAAAAGGAAATTATTGAGATTAATATTTTGATAGACTGTGTGGAAAGGTTGGTTGGGTCCCTTCACCGGAGGTGCATTTTCCTTTGAACTTAAACGCTGGTAAATTTTGGATCCTTTAATGCAACTGTAAGTTTTCGTTTTTCTCTTTCTACAAGCTTTTAGTTTCTGTTAAAAGCTAGAAGATCGTAGTCCCTTGTAGAGTCATCGTTTTGTTATTATTTATAATAAAAAATACTGCTTCTTTAGATGCACTGATGTTTTTGTTCACTTTATTCTATTAGCTCCATGTGTTTCTGTTAATCTTGTTACTTTTTCGTCTTCATTGTCCAGATCGGAAGGATACTTCAAATGGGCCAATTGAACCGGTAATTTCTCTTGCATAGTCATTACTTTTTTTTTACTGCTTTCTGCCTATTACCGAGGCTTTACATTGTGTGAGTGGGCACAGATTATAGATTGGAGAGAACGTTTGGCCATGCAACACATGAAATCCCTTTTCTCAAAAGAGGCAAGTGTGTAATATTCAGTGTCCTGTCAATTGCCTCCAATATGCACTTTTGCTATTGTCCTTTCAATAATATAAGTGGGTAGCCTGCAAGTTGATTGAACCTGCCAACACATATAATATTTGTGTCAGGTCATTGAAACCATTGCAGCCAACACTCAGGATTTGGGGCCACGTAGTGTCGATTTTTTTAGAAGAAGCTACTCGTCTTCTTCATGGAAAATAGACGGTTCAGAGGTAAGTGCTGTTTTTACCATGCTCTCTCTCTCTCTCTCTCCTTATGTGGGGTGTGTGAAAGGTAGTTTTCATGCAGTTATTGATCCTTTTAGTATGTTTTGATCTCTGTTCCTCAAGCCAAACCGAACAGCTGCAGATGCAGAACAAGAGACTTATCTTGAGAAACAAGAAAACGTTACCATAGTTGGTGATTTACCAACAGCGGATATCTTTCAAAAGAAAAAAAAAACAGTGGTTAAAGGGCCTAAAGATGACTCTTTTCCTGGTAATTGTTGGTGAGGCAGTATCTTTGTTCTGTAAGTGCAATTTTTAAGTTTTTTTTGTTAAAGAAGACTTAATATATATTTTTTAATGCAATGCAGCAGAACATCCTCAAATTGTTGATATGCCAGAAAAACTGGCCCGAAGGGTAAATTCTCTTTCTTATGATGGGTCCTTTCCTTCATCTATATTAGATCATATAGGCTGGGAGTTGAGAATTTTTCTCAACTAATTTTTGCAAATCTTTACTTTTGAGTCTCTGGGCATGGAGGAAGTGTGCTATGTATCCACGGAAAAATGAAATAATACTTGTTAGGCCTGATGTTTGGGATATGTATTAGGATAATGTTTTTATTAGTGTACGTTGCATGTAGCGATTGAGAGAGAAAAAACGTGAAAAGAGGGCAACTGAGTTGGTTCAGCAAGATAATGAAGCAACGGTTAAACTTGAAAATGCGGCCATTGAACGCTCAAAAGCAGTAGACTCTGCAGTTCTTGGGAAATACAGCATCTGGAGACGAGATATCGAGAACGAAAATTCTGATTCAACGGTACGCTTAATTCGAGACCAGATGATAATGGCTAGGGTGTATTCAGGCCTTGCGAAGGCCAAGAACAAGCTTGATCTATACCTGGAATTATCTACTCGGCTCAAGGAAAGCCAACGTGCTCTCGGAGATGCCAATGCAGATGCAGATTTACATCACAGGTAAGAGTTTTATGGTTCTCTCTTTTGAGTAGAAATATGGTGTAGCTATGAGGTGTTGGTCCCCAATGTGGATGAGTGTGTCAGGCCCTTGCCATGGAAATGGCTAGGGTTACTAGGGGTATTTGGGTCACTCTGTTCAATTTTGTTTTATTTTTTAAAGGATATGACTGATTATTCCTGATTAATCTAGCCATTTACAGTGTCAAGTTTATCGACCAACATGCTCCAGCCATAGTCACAAAGTCGAGAGTCGGGAATAAGTTGCCAAGGGTCTAAGTTGGGGAAAATCAGCAAAAATAGTCAACGTAAAAAAAAATCTGGAAAGTAAAAAATTTAAAAATATATCATAGTATAGTTCAAATTAGAAATAATGGTTTTAATGAACAAAGAAGTACAAAATAGGCAAAAAATGAGAATAACAATAAGAAGAAAAAGAAGAATTAGAAGAGGAAGAAAAAATAAGAAAAGAACAATCGGGCAACTTCACAAACATTGCCAATTAATCGGCAGAATTGCTGACTTGGCCGATTAATCGGCGATGTAGTCGGGATGACTGTAAGTCGCCGATTTTTAGAAAAGATCGGAGACTTTTGTTACTATGGTTCCAGCAATAGGACCAATATGCAGGACTTTCCAGTAAACAATTATGAGTCTCTTTTTCAAACCTCCATGTTGTTTTTGGTAATTTATGCTGTGCATCAATATATTTCAGCGCTCCAGCAAGAATCAAAGCCATGGGTCAAGTGCTTTCAAAAGCAAGACAAGAACTGTATGATTGCAAGCTGGTAACTCAGAAGTTGAGAGCGATGCTTCAATCTGCAGATGAACAGGTTAGGAGCTTGAAGAAGCAGAGCACATTCCTGAGCCAACTGGCAGCCAAGACCGTTCCCAATGGGATACACTGCTTATCTATGCGCTTGACTATAGGATACTACCTCCTTCCTCCAGAGCAAAGGAAGTTTCCAAAAAGTGAGAATTTAGAAGATCCTACTCTTTACCACTATGCTCTCTTCTCCGACAATGTTTTGGCTGCATCGGTTGTTGTTAACTCAACTATTCTGAATGCCAAGGTGAAGCAAGATCTTGTTTTTTATTCATCCCAAGTGCTTTCTTCAAATGATTTTATGAGGAACTATATTGCAGTGTGAGCCAACTGGCACCCAAACTGGTGCAAGATAGCGATTCAATTGATGTTCCACCTCTTGGATGGGCCAGAGCTCAAAAATCACTCTTTAACGGCATGGTCCTTTTCATCTTATCAATGGTCTTTTTTTTGGACCATGATCACGTACAAGAGGAGGCAATTGTTTAGGGCGTTGGAATCATCTGAGTCGTGTGTGATTTTTGGACCATGACCATGTCTTTATTGACCATCCAGAAGTGATTGTTTGGATTGATGAGAATATGCACTGGTTCATGTTAGAGCTGCTACACGCCATGCTATAGTTCCCCATAGCATAAGTGGCTTCTTTTGATTTTAAATTTGGTTTCTTCAACTTCTCTAATCTGGCAACTAAGTACTTTGGTGGATTTCAGGAGCCTGAGAAACATGTCTTCCATTTGGTAACGGACAAATTGAACTTTGGAGCCATGAACATGTGGTTTCTGTTGAATCCACCTGGAAAAGCAACCATCCATGTTGAGAATGTTGACGACTTCAAATGGCTCAACTCAACATATTGTCCAGTTTTACGACAGCTTGAGTCTGCTGCCATGAAAGATTACTATTTCAAGGCAGATCCTACCACTCTTTCAGCAGGTTCTTCCAATCTTAAATACAGAAACCCAAAATATCTGTCAATGCTGAACCATCTGAGGTTTTATCTCCCAGAGGTTTACCCCAAGTTGGATAAGATCTTATTCTTAGATGACGACATCGTGGTCCAGAAGGACCTGACCCCATTGTGGTCAGTAGATCTTCATGGAAAGGTGAACGGGGCGGTAGAAACCTGTGGGGCGAGCTTCCATCGGTTTGACAAGTATCTCAATTTCTCCAACCCGCACATTTCCAAGAACTTTGATCCCAATGCATGTGGGTGGGCATATGGGATGAATATTTTTGATCTTCTAGAGTGGAAGAAAAAGGATATAACGGGAATCTATCACAAGTGGCAGAACATGGTGAGTTTTTGTTACTGAATATCTCACTCTAGTTTTATATTTACTTGGTTTAAGAAATATCACATACTTGACGCAAACACGGTTGGTCTGCATTTGTCAGAGGTAACTGTCATTACACTATGTACGTCTTTTTGAGAAATTTTGCATGGTTTTTTGTTCTTTCATTAGAATGCAGATAGGGTGCTGTGGAAGCTTGGGACATTGCCTCCTGGGTTGATGACGTTCTACCGGCTAACACATCCGTTGGATAAATCGTGGCACGTGCTTGGGTTGGGTTATAACCCCAGCGTTGACCGGTCGGAGATAGAGCGTGCTGCCGTTATACATTACAATGGGAACATGAAGCCATGGTTGGAGCTCGCAATGACCAAGTACAAATCGTACTGGACCAAGTATATCAAGTATGATCACCCTTATGTTAGGAACTGTAATCTGAATGGGTAGGTGCAATCGGAATGGATAGGTGGATGTTCAGTTAGAAGGCATGTGAAAAGATGGGTCACCCACTGTACTGTACCTTTTTTGTTTTATTTTTCTAGATATCTTATTCCTTTGTTAATTCATTTCAATTTGTTTCTCGATTGAGAATTGATGTCATGATCTCCGTTTGAGGACGACGGGTATGTAGCTTCACAAACAGTTAATATATGCATTGACATGTAAGAATCTTTTGCAGTTTCCCACATGTTTTGTGTAGCCTGCAGGAGTGATATTCTGGGGTGAAGCTTTTTTAACTTAATCACTTGTGTAATCCATCTTTAACCATTAACTGGTTCACATGCACATCGATCTGCACCAATATTATATCGATGTGCCATATTGAAAAATCTGACTGTTTGTGGGGTGCTATTTGTCTGATTAGTTGCCTGCCTTTGAAGAATCAGATGAATGCTGCTTTCTACACATCTTCCAAAGTGCATGGCATAGCCTAGCCAAGACCATAATGATCGTATTAGTTCAGGTACTGGAGCACTGTTCATATTCTTCATGCCACCAAATTTAGTAGTGTTCTATACACTTTCGTCACAGATGGAGGCGCATGTGCTTTAATCAGTGCTACACTGTTGATTGACTGAAAATTAAGACTAACACGGGATGTGTCAAATGGGAAATATATTTAAGAATTGGAAATACCGGTTTACCTCTGCTTACACTGGCAAATATTGTCCTCTAATACATGAGATTGTCAACATCTCTGACGGTATAGATCTTAAACCATGCCCAAGAGACCCTGCAACTCTTCTTCAATCTCAAAACAATCAATGAAGAGCTTACCCTAATCTCTTAGGATTAATGTATGAAGTAGCGGCATTTAGCTATTAAATCCTATTAAAAGTTGACAAGCACAGATTTTGCAGTGCCTGACAGGTTTTGGCAGCGGCAAGGGCTTAGGATGGTTTGAAATCTCGCTCGAGACGAGACGGCTTGAACTCCGGCGTTACGAGATTCAAGTGTGAATCGGTAGGGGCCTCAAATCACACTATTTCTCGCCGAGGTACCCGAGATCTCGGCAATCTCAGACATCTCGTCCGGGATGGGTGTGATAAAGTATTTCTCGGCAGTATGATTTGAGTTGGTTTGAAAATAGGATCCTTGTATTTACAATCCAAGATTCTTCCCTCTGAATCCAAATTTTTATATCCTTAAACAACTTTCTTTGAATCATATGGTAGATATTCTTTTTCTGCTCATAAGACGGATCTTGAGATCATGGGCCTACCATCAGACGGTCAGATTTTGATTTCACGTGCCACACATTCAAAAAATTGATCACATATCAAATACGGTTCTTGGGTCACTTCTTTTGGAGTTTTGCCATGTGAAATCAAAATCTGATCATATGATGAAAGGACCGTGATCTCAAGATCTATTGTGTCGAGGGTTGCAACAAAAAACAATCTCCATCACCCGATTCAAAGCAGTCAAAGGTTTAAGCATGTAAAATAGCGGTTGAAAAGAAAGAATCTTACGTTGTACAAGTACCCACTAGGGCCACTATCCAGATTCTTAGGTTCGTCAACTGATTTTTATGTTTATATATGTTTAAAATAATTTTATTATGTTTATATTTTAATATATATATATATATATATATATATATATATATATATATATATATATATATATATATATATATATATATATATAAATTTTAAACTTAAATATTATAAAGATTTTATCATCAATTTAAAATTTAATTTAAATTAAAAATAAATTATTTTTTTCCTCAGCATATCACACTATCTCGCTGGGACACGAGATGTCTCGATCTGTTGTGGGATATCCGAGATTTCAAACCATGGTGCCTAGTGGCTTTACTAAGTACTAACCTTATATGATGTTCTTACGAAGGTGTTAGAATCTTCTTCCTCACCGACCAAGTCCTTGTTTCACAACTCTTTTTCAAAAAGCGGCCGATAGCAGTGATATGTGAGTATCGTCATAGTGCATCTTCAGGTACATGCGGCCAGGTCTTTGGATAAAGTAAGCATTTCAGACAACATTTTTAGCTTGAAAAGCATTTTTTGGAAACCCTATACGTTAAATCCTAAACGGGCCTAAACAATCTTGTATTATTACAAAAGAAATTGTTAAAATGGTCATTCCTTTGGTGGTAAAAAGCCTTGAGGTAAAATAATTGTTCATGTTGCCTGCAAAATTTTTAACTTGAGATTGAAAGGCATAAAAAAAGTTAGTTTGTAGGCAAATTCTCAGTTGGAATAATAACAACGGTTTTTTTTAATTTCTCAACACGACTCTCCTAATTGGTGCTTAAACGATTTTATTCTATCAATGATTTAGTATGTGGGTGATCCCTACCATCAAAGTGATAGATCAAAAATTGAAATGCAACATGCTCAAAAATAGTGTTTTAGGGGATATTTTGTCACGCCCCTAAACCCGAGATCTCGGACTAGGCTTAGAACCTATATAAAACAACTCGAAATATAAAAAACCAGAGGAAAGAACACTTTTTTTTTTATTCATAATTTTATTTACATTAATAAATATTAGAATATACATTGCTCTTGCTATACACAATAACAAAAGAAAATTTCTAATTTCTTAGATATTTAAGCCATCTGATGTGTTGATTATAATATTAACTGTTATTTTTAATTTCAATGGCTGATATTGAAGTTCATTAATCGGATGGTTCACATTCACTTATAAGTAATTTTCTTTGGGCTGAGATATATTTCAATGATAGATCGCCGCTCATACAATTTTGATTGATTACACATGTGCGCCACATGACATAATAATAAATCACACTTCAGTGATGCGAGATAAAAAGTATAGTTTTAAGATCATTTAAAGACCATTTTGGCGCTTAAATGTGGATTATGAGCCATTATCCCTTTTGTTCATAACTCTTATAAGAGCAACTGCAACTCTTTGCCTATTCTCCACCGGAGCAGATAAAATCTGCTATGATAGAGAACAACTTTATCACTTAAAATAACTCTCCACCGGAGCGAATAAGGCGAGAAGTTATATCATCAAACATAAAAGCAATTTCTCACGAGAGCCACAGAGCTAAAGAGCTGCTCTTCGACCTAAAAGAGGTAACCCAAATGCAGAGCATTGGATTGAAACAAGTCACATTAAAAATAAAACTAGAGGGATGTCCCTCTCAATTAGGGCAAAAAATTTGGCTTATGTCTGACCTGACCCCACCCATCCTAATGGTGTACCCCAACCTGGCTTGATGGGTCAAGGGTACATGCCCACCCTGACCCCGAAAACTGAACCAACTCGATGCCTTACCCCAAAAAACAACTTAACCATAGTTAAAACAACTTGACCGGATCGACCTGACCTTTTGACAGACTCCGGTTGAATGAAATAGATGGAGTTGAGCACAAAGTTCAGACCCTCTTATAGTTATGGTTGAATTATCATATATTAAAAAAAAAAAAAAAAATAGTTACAGTTGAATTAGTATTGGTATTAAAGCCGAACTCCATTTCGATTAAGCAACAGTAGCCGTTCGATCAAAAGCATATATTTGCGATCCACTTCAGATGCGTGCGAAGGAAGGGAGGGAATCCATTGGTTGGGAATACAGAATCGTTGTTCGTTAACACGCAGCGGGATGTGTTTGGTAGGCACTTTCAAGTTTCTAGTGAACAGAGAGAGGGGGGTTTAAGAGCATCTATTCGCTCTCCCTCACCCACTAGGGGCGCCTCTCTCTCTCTCTTCGCTCGCTCTCTCCGCTCGCTCTCTCTCTCTCTCTCTCTCTCCAACATGACCGGCGGAGGAGCACCTCCACCGGCTGAGCATGTAGGTGTCATCGGCCAAAGCAAGCATCCCTCTCGCCTCCCCACGCCCAACTCCGGCGGCGAGTTTCTTCTTCAATTGCTTCAAAACCCTCCTCAAAACAAACCAACTATTCCATCAACTTCGCTTCCTCTCGACCACCGTACTCCTCACCACCAGCAGCACCACCATGACCCCGCCGTCGCAGCTCTCGGACCCAGCCACCCCTTCCCCCCGTGGCCCGGCTCCCCAGATTTCCATTCTCCTGAAATACGCCCTTGGTCTAATAATCATCCTTACCCTCCTCATCCTCCTCCCCATCTCCCTCCCCATGCGTTTCCCCAATTCCCTTGGCCGTTACCCGGTTTCCCGCCTCCATCAACTGCCCCTATGAACCAGTTCGATCACCACCAGAATTCGCATCTTCCGGCAAATCGCCCGCCCTTTGGGGACGATCCACAGCGGTTAGGGTTTTTGCATCCCCCTGTTCCTCCTGCTCCTTCTCCTGCTGGTGATTTTGGTATCAGACCAGGACACCGAGATGGGCATTTTATTGAGAACACGATGAGATTTGGTTCGTTTATGTTCAATGTTGGTGATCACGAGGGATTATCCAATGGCATTTCTTTGCATGATTCTCTGCGTCGTCGAGATGATAGGAAATTCGTGGATGTCCAATCGAACATCCAGTTGTCGAGGAACAGTACAGAGAAGGTAGTAATGGGAACTAGCGAAAGATCTGGAGGTTCGAGAATTCAGGATCGAAAATTGGTGTCTGAAGTGAATTCACATGGTTCCCATTCCCACAATGGGAACCGTGCTCGCCACGAGCAAGGAAGGCCAGGTCCATCTACGAAGCAGGAAAATAGGCCAGGCATGATCGAACACAGGAGGCCAGGCGCCATCGAACACAGGAGGCCAGTTGGTCCGGTACATGAGCCAAAAGAAGGAAGGCAATGGGTTGTTTTGAACGAAAGGCAAGACGAAGAGCTTGGCATGGGGAAGGAAGAAGATGGAAACATTCCCAACAGATTGAACCATTCGTCTTCGCCTGCGCAGTTGCATCTCGGCATTCAGCTTGATCATCCTGGCCCTCCCACAGGCAGCAATCTTCATTCTGTTCCTGCAACGGATATTGAGGAATCTATGATGCAATTGCAAGCTGAGGTTGTTGACGAAGGTTACTTGACTCGAGATCGGAGGGAGGATAAGATGAACCTGGCCAAGGCAAGCGGTCCAGCCAATGTAAGCGGAAATAGCCAAGAACCGGATATGTTGCATGAACAACTGATGGGTTCTTTGATGGTTAGAGATGAACGTACCAACAAGAATGCTATAGGACATGATAATGGTTCACGTCTTAAGGTATTCTGTTAGCCCTTTTATTCCTTGTTTACTTTTCATATGGAAGGAAGAACTGGTCTACTTTATATCATGATTTTAATTTTCTTTTTTCTAAACTGTATGAAAAAGTAATGATTCTTGTGTCGGATGTTTCTGCTATCTATTTGATATATACCACCTCCTCGAACATCAGACATTTTGATTGCTGAAATTGTTTTTGATGAAGAACGCAACTTGTGGCATGTACTATGTGATGTGATCATTGTCACTCTTAGTATGTTCCTTTCAACCAAGGTATCAAAATCGGGATCAGTATCGATCCAAGATGCCGAAACCAATATTTTTTTTGAAAAAAATTAAAAATTAAAAACCTAGTTGTATCAGTCAGTATTGGCCGATTCCGAGAGAGTATCGGCCAATAATGACCCATAACGGTCTGATGCCGATAATGATACCAATACCACCCCGATACCTGTGTTGGGGTGGTATCGGTTCTTGGCAAAACCGATAAGTATCGCCGAGAAGTATCGGTATTGGCCGAGTTTTGATACCATGCTTTCAACTGAATCCTTTTATGTTTGTTGCGTAGTTCATGTCAATGAAGATGGGTAGATACATTTAATGTTCTAGTCGCTCGAAAACGACATCATATACTGTTTATTAGATGTAAACTTTGAAGTTATCAATTCTGTTTTGGTACTTGTTTTATGACGACCCTGCAATCGAACTGTTCAACATTTTGGCAGACATTCCATTATGGAGAAAATTTGATAATCATAAAAACAAGGCTACAATGAAAAACTACTTGGAAGAGTTTCACACAATTGAAAATCCCAAAATTTCTGCCTCAAAACATTTTGACACCTTAAATAATTGAAAAGAGGTAAAAAATCAAATTAACATAATTACACTTACTCAGTTAGCATTATTACTCTTATCGTACCATACCAATTTTGCTTTAGCTAGGATTTCATTTTGATACATTAAAGCCACAAGAATGGCCGAGAAAGAAAAGAAAAGAAAAGCAATCTAGAAGAATAAATTTTAATTCTAAAATGGTGTCAAATTGCGTTTCTTAGTCCTTCTCATATGAGTTTCAATGATTTTATCAATAAAAATAGTATGTTGCACAGATAATTCATGACTATTGTGGGTGATTTTGGAAATAGAGGTTTCTCCCACTTAATTTGTCCCTACAAGAGAGTTCTTTCTTTCCTGGAAAGTTTCTTTATTTGAGAGAGCTGAGAGATGGAGAAGCTACTTTGGTCTGGGATGGAGGTTCACGGTGAGGACTATGCCGACACAATGCTTAGAGGGCATCAAGGGTTGCACAAGTTCACTCTCTACCTCGGATTAAGGCATGAATACTAGCATTGCCAGTAGTCCCACTAGCTGTTCCTGTCATAAAGAGGTGGCTGGTTCTGGAGGTTCTAAAAAGGCCTCAGTTGTCTAAGTCTACGGTGGGCAAGGGATGTGTTCACTCTGTTGTGATGATTTTATAGATTAAAGGGGAATGAAATAGTGCAAAGAAGGCATGGATTCAAAGAGGTTATAAAAAATTATAACACAGTGGCAGTGTCTCTTCAAGAGATCATAAAGATTTGTGCTTCATGGAGATAAATGGCAGTGGGTGGTGCTAGACTCGTTTGGGGCATCTGGTGGCATTCTGCTAGCTTGGGATGGTGTTGCGTTTGAAGGAGTGGGCACCTGAATTGAGCATTATTTCTGCATTTGTCATTTTCAAATAGAAATCTGATAGATTTCCATGGGTGTTCTCAGCTGTCTATGGAATTTCTGGGCTGAGTTGAGTTCTATTGCAAGCTCATGGGTGTTGCCTTGGTGTGTGGGTGATGACTTCAATTTCATACAGTTCAGTATGAGAGGCTTTGGAGAGTTCATTGCTGCAGTTAAATTATTTGATCTCCCGATCAGAGGAGTGCCTTTCATGTGGAAATAATCAGGAGGTACCCTTTCAGTGACGTTTAGGGAGATTCTTTATATCACTAAAGTGGGAGGGAAAATTTGTTTCATATCTTAACTGGAGGGCTGCTGCGACCTGTATCCAATCATTGTCTTATATTGGTGAAATTGATGTCATATAAGTGGGGCCCTACACAATTCAGATTTGAAAATTTGTGGCTGGAATCAATGGAAATCTGTGAGAAGGTCAAGGAATGGTGGGTTTCTTGTGTTATTGCTGGTAGTGTTGAATGTAAGTTCATTACTATGCTCAAGAAGTTGAAGATGGCAATGATGAAAATTGAAGGTGGCAACGACGAAATGGAACTGTGAGGTGTGGTTGTTTAGAGGAAGAACAGGATTCTTAAGGAGATTCAGGATATTGATGCAAAAGAGGAAGCCATAGTTCTTGGGGAGACGAATCCAGATAAGAAAAGGAAGTTAAAGCACCCATATGGGCAAAAAGTTAAAGTAGAAGTGATATTGTGAAGGCAGAAATTCAGGATACAATGCTTAACGGATGGCAACAAGAGAGACGGGTGACTGGGCACATGTCCACACAGGATTGCCACTTTTTTAACAAATTTCTGAGATTTATGCTAGAGGGATTGAAGGCAGATTTAGGATCGCTGAGGTGGATTATGCCATCTTCCAAGCTAGCGATGGTCAAGTCCCATACTTATATGGATTCACTCTGACTTGTTATAAGAAATTTTGGGAGCTGATTAGAGATGTAACTCTGGTTTTGACAAGTTTTATAATTATGCAACTATTGGTTACTTGCTAACTCAAATTTTATTACTCTCATTACAAAAAAGTGGGTGCTGTTGAGATTGATGACTTTCTGCTTACCAGTTCTTTTGGCAGCATCAAAAAATACTTGCTAAGGTCTTGGTGATCGGAATGAAGCCGCTAATTAAAGTGGTGATCTCTCCTCCTCAAGAAGCGTTTGTTCTTGGGCCAAAAATCCTAGACGTTGTAGTGATGATGCATGAATGCTACCTTTGGATCATAGGAATGGGAAATCGAATCTAGTATGTAGGATCAATATGGAAAAAAGCATCTGATTGGGAGGATTGATCTTCTCTTGATTGTAAGTTAGGCCATATGGGAATAGTGGATGAATGCCTGTTACTCTAACAAATGGTTCTATGTTATGGTGAACATAATGGTTACCAGATACTTCAAAATCTTTTGCAGCCAAGGCAAGGTGACCCACTCTTACCACTCATTTTCAATATTGTGGTTGAGGCTCTAACTCTCCTCATGAATTGGGCTGATTCATGGTTTTCGGCTGCTGCAAATGGTTTTTTTGGTTACTCATAATACATGAATGACACATTAGTTTTTTGTGGGGCATCAAGGACTAAGTAATAACCTCAAAAAATGTGTGTATTGTAAGGGTATTCTCCTCCTTTGGTTTTAATATAAAGGCCAGTAGGGACTCCAACCCTAATTAGGTCATTCTATTCGTTCATTTCTCTCTCTCTCTCTCTCTCTCGATCTTTCTTAAAGACTCTCTAACCCTAAACTTCTGCAGAACTTCAAGTCTAATAAATGGGGAGATCGTGTGCTGTCCAAAGAATGATGGTCCCGGTATTCGGAGAATATGAGGGTTTAACAGACCTCTATTAGGCAAGTGTTTATAGAGAGCAGGTAAAGAGTTGGTTAAAGT
The DNA here is from genome assembly GCA_021018995.1 of Chloranthus sessilifolius. NCBI lineage: Eukaryota > Viridiplantae > Streptophyta > Magnoliopsida > Chloranthales > Chloranthaceae > Chloranthus > Chloranthus sessilifolius. Next base: position 22,633,846 of record CM037589.1, read on the forward strand.
GTTTGTTTGTAAATACGACACCGACAGTAACGATGAGGGGATTTAAGAGGGAAGAAGAGGTGTGGTCTTGGCCAAAGTAGTTAAATGGCATATGCGATCCCATGGCCCAATCGAATATGCGATTGTGCCATGGCACAATTTTTTTTTGTCAAAAATTTGAAAAAAATCGAAAAAAAATCCCATAAATCCCCCAAAATTCCCAATATTGAAAACTAATATATTTGTGTTAATTTTGTGCTCTATTAATTTTGTAGAATGAGAAATAAAAGTATATAACCCATAAGTTGGAACGGAAATATAAATTTCATTGATTTTGAACAAAATAGTACCTTGGATGGATGTGGAAAGAGAAAGAGAGCACTAAAAACTCAAAAAAGAGACCAAAGAGACAAAAATCTTACCTCGGATGGATGTGGTATGGATTATGGAGAAGAACCCCTCATTTATAGGCTTTGGGGAGCACTAAAAAGCAAAAAAAAATTAAAATAAGCTTCAATGGTCATAAATATGACCGTCAGTCATGTATGCGATCGCATACATGACTGGGTTGCATTTTCCATGATGGCATATGCGACAGGAGCTCTTAGAATCGCATATGCGATCACATAGTCGCATATGACAACAATGGTCTTGGCTGGTGGAGTGTTGTGGGTAGAGTTAAAAATAAGTTCTTGAGCTGTAGCAAGTATAGTTTGGGGAACGGAAGTAAAATTTATTTGGCGAGGACCTGTTGTGGGGTGATAAACCTTTCTTTAGGGACTTATATGGCATCACATTGGGCAAAGGAGGGACCATCTCTGATGTTATGGAAAAATCCCAAGATAGTATGATCTGTAATATCAGATTCCATAGGAATTTAAGGGACAGTGAGTGTGACTCGCTGGTTATGCTGCTAGCCCTGTTACATGATGTTTATGTGAAAATTGCAAAGCCTGATTTAAGGGTGGGGGACTACTGAAGTGAACGGTAAGTTCTCGGTTAGCTCTTTCTACAACTTTATTTATCGTCATCCGCTGATCTCACTAACCTGGAAAAGATTGTGGAAGATGGTTGCACCTTGGCAGGTACTCTTTTTTTTGTTGGAAGGTGTGTTGTTACAAAATTCTGAATATTAATCTCCTACAACATAAAAGTTTTCATTGGGAAAACTAGTGTGAAATGTGTTTGGAGGACTCTAAAGATGTTCATTATCTACTTATTATCCATTGTAAAGTGGACCTTAAAATCTGTTTCTTTGTCCTCCAAATATTTGGTATACGTTCAGTAGTTCCTAAATCTGGTGATGATCTTTGGGGGGGAGGTTCGTCCATTTGAAAGGATACTTTACGAACTAGCTTCAGTGGCAATTTTTGTGGCATATGGCTCAGGAGAAGTAATATAATTTTCAAAGGAATGAAGGAGGAAGCTGGTTCATGACTCTTCTGCTTCCAAATCTAAGTGAAAAAGGAAGTAATAAACTTTTTATGTTTTCTTTTTTCCTTCCCCTTTTGTTGTCATTGGCCCGGTTTAGGCTTTAAGCACTGCACTTATGCATATATCCTCCTCCTTTAGGGCACCTTGTTGGTGTTTGTACTGTTCTTTGTGTCTAATGCGGTTTTCCTCTTTGATTGCCGATAAAAAAAATATCAATGGAATGTTAAAAGCTACAATAGATTGCCAATTTCATTTGGGACAATATGCATTATTTTAATTGAATTAGTGTTTGGCTATTTATTAAGAAAAGTTCTAAGCGACTAAATTTTTTAAACCACATTACCAATTTTGTATTGGCTTGAATCCACAAGTGAAATGAAAAGGAAAGAATCCAAACGAAACTACCCTTTTTAAAATTTATGATCAGTGTTTTTGGACAAAATGGCCAACAAATATTGTTTCACATGGAACAATTGTTCTGAAACGGAGTATATTTTTGGAACATCAGTATGTTCTTTTGTACTCTTTTTACTCTTGGTACTGTACATCCAGACAATTAAGACTGAACAGAACAAATTTATGGAACTGATTTCTATGAAGTTGTGATGTTGCACATTATTTGGCTGTTCCATTACTTATGTTTGCATTTTTCCTAGATAAATCTATTACATTTAGAATTGAACTAATTTAGAAGACGAATGGACATGATTTCCTTGCTTCGGTCTTTCATCTCAGAACTCATGATTCTTGTTTTCCCACTGTTGTCAACTTTGAGGTTACCTTTTTTTCTGTTCTCATGAGTCCTTTTTTAAGCATGTTGCTACTTAAGAATCTTTTTTACTTCTCTCTATGGTGTGGCTTGAATGCAGTTTAATTAGAAATTTATGTTGAGAAGTGGGACAAAATCAATGGGTTCAATTAATTTTATATGTTTCATTTTCTGAGAAAATTATTAAATGTGCTGAAATGACAAATTTGGAAATGCATCAAAATTTAAAAAAATGTTGAACTGAAAAAAGAATAATTATAACCTTGTTTAATTTGAACTATTATGTACTATCTTATATGCTCTTATAATATGAGAAACTTTTAAACCTAAATTTGAAATCGTTAAACTAATGGACAATTCAATGCTAGCTTATAAAAAAAAAGAAAAACTGATGGATAAGTGTGTACTTATTTGGAATGCGGATGTGTGGCTAGCATATAATAGATCAATCAGCACATTGTTATCTAGGTGACTGACATCCTGTTTTGTCATCTTTGGCATAGTCACAAAAGTTTCTAACTTTTCAAAAAATTGAAAAAAGTCGGCGACTTGCAGTCATCCCGACTTTATCGCAGATTAATTGGTCACATCGCGACTCAGCTGATTAATTGTCGATGTTTGTGATGTGGTCTGATTTTTATTTTTTTTCACATATACTTAAGGGGAAAAAACCTTTAGGTTTTGTGGTTTGTACTATTTTGTTCAGTTTGTTCATAAAAAACTTTAGGTTTTGCCTACTTTGTTCATTAAAATCATTATTTTTTAACTTAAAATATATTATGATATATATATATATATATATTCATTTTTTTATTGTCCTGATTTTTGTAGACTTTGACCAACTTTGACCGATTTATGCCCTTTTTTACCGACTCAGACCCTTGCTGATTTATTACTGACTCTCGACTTTGTGACTATGATATTTGGCCTCTGTTTTTTCCCGACTCAGTCCCTTACCGATTTATTGCTGACTCTCTACTTTGTGACTATGATATTTGGTCCATATAAATTCCAGTTACCCATTACAGGTTGTGTGGTAGTTGGTAAAGCTGATGAGTGAACTATCTTCAAGTGTTGGGAGCTAAAATTAGTAAGACTTCATCATTAGCTGTCAGTGGTGCTTCGATGAATGGTCCTCATCTTGGCGACCAAACTTTTTATCTTGGGAATTTTCATCTCCACCCACATGGCTGAAAGCAAAATGAAAAAAAGAAGAAAACTATGGGGAAAGTGATTGAGGAATTCTTCACAAAGTGATAACCTGTAGGAATATCTAGTGCATCGAAAGCTATCAGAGGGGTTGAACTGTTTCTTTCCCATCATCCATTGCCAACAGGTAACACAACACATGAACTGATGCAGTTGGAACTGAATCACATGATCTAAACTGATGGACGAGACCAAAACAAACATCAAATAGAGAATTTGGGAGCGTAACTATCAACACTCAAAAGTAATAATGCTAAAAATTTTCAAGTAAATTTGTAAATTTTTCACTCTTCAAATCCTAAATTTTATGATCACCAAACCAGCCTTAAGCCCTGCCCAAACTTTCTCATTCTAAAGTAATCTGGTTTCAACTTTCTATAAGGTTATTGCTACTGCTATTAGTACTACTCCTACTCCTCCTCCTCCTGCTACTCCTCGTAGTTTAAAGTTGGTATTCGGTGCATGGTTTAGTCTCCCACCGCCGAACAAGTCAAACCTTTGGCTATGTGAAGATATTTATGGGCGCCAAATCCTACTTCTATGATTTTGACCTTTTTGGCAGGATGGGATTGACCTGCTCACTGTCCGGGCTGTGCACCTAATACCAACTCTCTAGTTTGCTACTACTACTATTACTAAAATTCTAATTATTAATAATTAAAGAAATTCTTTCATGACTACTAACAATTGAAGAAGCCACAAATTATTATTTTTCCCACTTACGAGTGGTTCCCCACACACTTATCTATTCCTGATCCATTCAATTTATCGTCTACATGGGGACTTGGGGTTATAGCTTCCAACAATCTTGATTCTTGTTATATTGTAAAATGGTGTGGTTCTGTTCGGTTATTCTATTTGGAGTTGCACACTATTTTCAAAATAGAGTACACGCCTCATAGCTGCAACATCTATTTTTCATGGTGACATTCTGGCTAAGAAAGGGGTACTTCATTTTTGAATTGGAGTGAAACTATAAGGCCATTTTATCCTTCACTAATTTGTCATAGTTTCTAATTGTAAAATGGTGTGGATCTATTCGGTTATTCTATTGATATTCTCTCCATCTAGCCCACCTGTGATATACTGAAGTGCTTTGTTTGTAGGAACTAGTTTCTTAGGGAGATAAATCAATATTTTTGTGGAAGCTTTAATTTCGTCTGTACTTTTTAAACGCCATTCACAAAATTTCCCATCTAGATTGATTGAACCAAACGCCTCTACTATTCTCATGATTCCCAACTCTTTTTTATGGTGTAAGATTAATGGGCTTCACAAAAAAAAATGTCTAAACAAGCCAGCTTGTTACATTTCAATAACTGTCGCTGCACAACTAGCATAGTTTCATCTCTTTGTTCCTTGTCTGTTGTTTACTTGAAAATGAAGGCCTGTAAAAGCCCACATTATCTCGGTTTTTCTTTCATACATGAAGCATATGCTTCGCATGAAGTACATTTTTTTTAGTATAGTAGCACGTAACTTCAACATGACCTTCATAAGGCTATATACCTAATTTAGCTCTAAGTTTCCTCCCATTGATAACAATTTACTCAATTTAATATCTCTGCTATCTGTCAATAAGCTTTGGGGACGAGCCGCTATCAACGAGTGTATTACTCAATTTAATATCTCTGCTATCTGTCAATAAGCTTTGAGGACGAGCCTGCATCTTAACTCATGTCTCTTTGATATCTCTGCTATCTGTCAATAGCAGAGAAATACACTCTTTGATAGCGGCTCTGGCAGGATAACACTGAGAAAAGCAGTCCTCAGGCCACATCTACACTGCCTCGGCCCTAGCATCACCCAAATGGGTGGAGAATCATATGGACAAAATAGAACTTGTGGCTAAGAAAGGGGTACTGCATGTCGAAATGGAGTGCAGCTATAACCATTATGCCTTCATTTATTTACTCATTCATTGTAAAATGGCTTCTATTTATTCAGTTACTCCATCTGACATTTTTGTGGAGGCTTTAAATTTCATTTCACATTTAAAACTTCATTTTCAAAATTCCCCATCTAGATGAGCTTACACTGAATGAACCCAACGCTTGGAATATTCTCTCGATTCACAACTCTTTTTATGGGGTAAGATTAATGGCAATCACAAAGTGATGTGTCTAAATCATGCCAGTTTGTTTATTTTCATTAACCGTCCCTGTACAACCACCATACTTTTATCTCACTGCTCCTTTTCTGTTGTTTATTAGCCTCTGGTCTATAGTCCCCACACGTTTTCTGGCTTCTGCGTTCGCACATGAAGCATATGCTTTGCATGAAGGGCATCTTTTTAACTTCACAGGGTAGTGACAACTTATTTCAACATACTCTTCATAAGCCTATACGTATAATTTAGCTTTGACTTTCTTGGCATTGATGAAACAAATTATTATTAATTCTAATATTTTCACCATCTCTCAATAGGATTTGAGTGTGAAACTGCATCTTAACTCATGACTCTTGCAAGGTTTCTATAATCAGGTTTGCATGAAATGCACCAGGAAATTTTCTTGTAGAACTTTTCCAAAAGAATCAGTAGGCCTTTGTTCTCTAAGGACATTTAAACTGTGTTGCCTTTATTTATGTTGTACTTAAATCATTATTGCTCAATGAGTGTTTTTTAATGGCATACTTGATTGAGAGCTTTAGTGTTTTTTTTTATAAAGCTTGAAGCGTGAATGGAATTAAGGAGTTAATTGACCATCGTTCCTGACCAATTCACATCTGACATACCTATATATTTACTAATTCTTCTTATTTGATTTTGTATTCTTTTGTTCTCAGGACTTCAGGTTAGATATCTGTAGAGAACTACAAGCACCTGGCCAAAGAATGAGGAACCGTAGAAGAAATATTGATTGTCGAAGTGACATAGAGAGGCTATCCCATTGTTTCCTTTCAATATATGAGTCTCTGATACCAGCAGAAGAAGAGAAGGCAAAGCAGAAGCAACTGCTAGCATTATTGGAGAAACTGGTCAACAAAGAATGGCCTGGAGCCCAATTGTATCTTTATGGATCTTGTGCTAATTCATTTGGAGTTTCCAAAAGTGACATTGATATTTGTCTTGCAATTGATGATAATGATATCAATAAGTCAGAAATTTTGTTGAAGTTGGCAGAAATTTTGGAGTCTGCTAATCTCCAGAATGTGCAGGTGAGTGATGGTTGGTTAGCTCTGTGAATTTTGAGGTAGTTTTTGTTGGTATTCCATTAATGGTAGTTTATGCAATTTTTTTTGTAGATAGAAATTAACTTTTTGATCTTAAAATGGCAATGCCCTCTTCGTTAATCGTTTAGCTGAACCTGATATTTTCTTTCTGCTCATGTCATGGTCATTCTATGGTGTTGCTTCAAGTAGATATGTTGTGATCTGGCATGTTGCTTCCAGACTGAAGTTCATTTCAATTGATTTTAGCTAAACCTGTTCGTGCCAAGTTGGGCATGATAGATGTTGAAAAAGAGTTAGCATTAGGTGCGCTACCCATGCATCTAAGGCAGTGCACAGATCAACCTCCCCTGGCCGAACTGATGAGACTTTGGGACAAGCACAAATTTATGAGCACCAAATCGGTGGAAATACATTTTTGACTTTTCATGGATCCGGCTTTAGCAAAAATATCTCTGCATCTCCCGAGGTTTGATTAGCTTGGCAGAGGGAGATTGACCTGTGCCCCGCCCTTGGTGCACTGGTTGGGCATGTAAGACCATCTCATTGAAAAAACGAGCTTGAGCAGGAGCATTGGTAGTTGTAGTAGATACATTTATTTATATTCTGTAAGGGTAGCGCACTAATTAAGTTATATTACTAATACTTACTACTTTTCTACATATGAGTGGCAATCTTAATGCTTACCATGTTATATTAGTAATACAGTAATACTGATTACATTTCTACTTATGAATGGCAATCTTAATGCTTTACTTGTTACTTATTCCTTTATTAATATAAATAAACCTTAATATGCTCTTTATTCACTATTCATGACTTATATACTATATCTATAAGTATACATTTCACGACTAGGGCAATGATTCCTTTCCAAACTAGTGCTTTGCTCAATATGAAATCCTTGCTAAACATTCTAGAATTATTAACTTAAATGTTAAAAATTTATGTTATTATAGATTTAAGGATTAGGAGTTAGTAACTAATATCTATTGATATCAGCTAGTGTCGATCAACGCTCGGGGATATCTGAACAGAGTTAATAACTTATACCTATTGATACCAGCTGGTGTTGATCGACGCCTAGGAGTTACCTGATTCCTATATCTATCAGTATTGGCCAAACTTGAAACTGACACATATTTGGATCATTCGAGTTTAAAAACCTTGCTTAAACATTTATTGTCCTTTCTAATCCAAATGCCCCAAAAGATGGCCCTTGGCACGGTCTTCGACGTCAATGGCATTGGGTCAGGTTTGATCCAATGGTGCAAGCAATTAATATAAAGGGTTTATCCATGCCATAATGAAAAATTGAGAAGAAAATCCCAATTCACAGTTGCTACAAATTAATGAATATATAAAACGTTTAGCCTTGAGTTACCTGAATTTAGAGCTCCCTTCCTTTCCACATTCTGGGTCATGAAACCTATTTTGTTGGTCATCTGTGATTCAGTGCGCTGTATTTGACAATTCGAAAACACTAGGTTTAAGTTCTCAGTCTCACCTACTTTGCCGCCCCATTTCCCCTTCCAAATCTCCCTCATATTCTTTTCTCATCCTTTACCTCTTTAGTAATGGAAATTAGGAGTTCAAGTCACTTGTATTATTTCATTCCGTCTATTTCTTGAGCAATTAATAAAAATTAAAAATAGAAACCATAAGTTTAAACACACCTTTTTTCCTGTCTTCACTCTTTGAAAACTGAAGATAGAAATTAAACTTAAACTCCATTTACCTTATCTCTCTCTCTCTCTCTATTATTATTATTATTATTAATAAAAATGGAGACCACACCTTTCTCTATTAATTCCATATAGAAGCGATCTCCAAATCTGTCTCCTTTTGGCTATTAAATAAATAAAAAGTACTCTTTACTAAATGCCAAAAAAATAAATAAAAATTCACCTATTTGTTAGAGAGATCTTATAAAAGGAAAGGAATCTTAGCATTGTCATTAAATGTACTATGGCGGGCCTAGGCGGCTGGGAAAGGCATCTTGGAGTGTTGTTCAATGCTTGATCTCCCTCTCGCAGTCTCGCTATTATTTAATTTAAATACTCTTTACTAAATGCAAACAGGGTCTCTTTTATAAGATCTGTCTTTGTGAGAAGCAGATTTTATGAGAGGAAAGGCATCTTAGCAGTGTGATTAAACACGGGCATCAAGGGAAAATAATACTTCATCTATTATATATGTATGTAGTTGATGGTGCATACAAAATGGTTAGTACAAGAATAAAACTAACAACCAATGATAAATATGTGATTATGAGGCTACTACCAAGCAAATATTAACAATTAGCATTAAAATCTATCCACTAACAAGTAACAATTAACAACTAATCAACAACAACTATCAAATTGAAGATGAAAACACTAATACAACAACTTTGGTTGTGTTTGGCAACACTTGGTAGGGCCCTGAAATCTCTTATGAGCCCTGAAAAGTGAATCTGGTTCTAAAATGAGCATTCTGTGTTATGTAGCTTCTTGCCCAACAGATTCCAGCGAAAGCTATAATAGCTTAAAATTGGGTGAGGATCCGGAAGCTGCCTAAACCCACTTCTGGATTCTTGCTTTTGTCGAAACCAGGTCGCAGTGACACTGCTATAAACAGAGCCTTAAATACTTAACAATTGATTTAGCTCTCAAGTCAAAAGTGAAAAAAAAAGTATAGAGTTTAATTTTAGAGACATCAAGTAAGTCAACAATAATTCTATAATGTACAGTTAATGCTACGTCCAATTGCATGTCCTTCAACACGATCATCGTTGTCGTCACTGCTATTTTCATATCTTCCCTCCTTCGTCTGTACCTCTCCTTTGAGTCGAACCCTTTCTTCAATCTCAGGTTGGTTTATTCTCCTTGATGAGCTGGCAGAGAGTAGTTTTGATTTTCTTCTTGGCACAATTCCTATCATCTATCTGGTATCTATTCTCAATATTCGTTTCCACCATTTTTCCTTTTTCAGGTTATCAAATCTTCAGGGTTTGACCTACAAAAGAAATCCATTAATCTTTTATGATGCGATTTTTAAATAAGTATTGATCACCACCCGTGAGGCATCTCTAGGTGCTAAGCCCACTTCCTCATTTTCTTGAACACTGATCAAAACACTTCTCCACAGGTCACTTTCTAATGTAACATGAAATTATCATTGCTCTTTCGTTTATATTACAAATTTTTATGTATGATCTATATTTTTCTTTATTATATCTGGCGTGGCTTTAATGCATGTTGTTGTATTGCCTAAATAGCCACTAGATGTTGTTTTTGCGGATTTCTCCTTATGTAATGCGACCACATAAAGTACATTTCACTACATTTATCTTGCCATTGTTAAAATTGATCCTCTAGTTCCAACATGGATTGTCTTTTCTTCAATGTTGCCTCACCTTAGTAGATCTAGAAGAGGACGTTTTATACAAAATAAAGAAAAAATAGCAACAAAGAAATTACATATAAGAAAAATTGACTGAAGAATAGGAACATAGAAAAAAAAATGATAAATGAAAATGGAGAAAAGTCAATCAACGATGCTTGATCTAGGTCCCTACAAGTTTCTTCTTACACTTTCAAGCTCTCAAAACCATTTGACAGAGAAAGAATGAGTTAAAAAAAGAAAAATCAAATCCGAAAGGTTTCTTAAAAAAATATCAAGAAATTGACATGATTCGGTTTCTTGCATTGAAATCATAATCATCATCATCATAATCATCATCAATTCATCACAACCTTATCCTATTTGGAGTCGACTTTGCATGTCCTATTTCTCGACTTGTTTATGATTAGCAGTTTAGCACTAAGCTCTCTGAACTTCATAGTGATTTATATCCCTTCTCATGGCTTCCCTCCAAGTCTTCATTGGTCTTCCTCTTCTCCTACTTCCTCGTGCTTGTAGCGTTTCAACCCTTCGTACAAAGTCTGCTTCTAGTCTCCGATGAACATGTCCAAACCACTTTACGTGACATTCCGTAATTTTTTTCCTTAATAGGTGCCACTCTCAAATTTCCTCTTATTTGTATGGGTGACACACACACACACACACACACACACACACACACACACATATATATATATATATACACACACACACACACACACACACACATATATATATATATATATATACACACACACACACACACACACACACACATATATATATATATATATATACACACACACACACACATTTCAACCACAATTACTCTTCCTTCTTGTCGCTTTTTCATAGCCCAACATTCTGCACCATATAATATGGCAGGTCTAACCACCGTCTTATACAAATCCCCCTTCAATCTAAGTGGAGCTGTTGGGTCGCACAATGCTCCGCCTGCTTACCTCCATTTCATCCAACCTGCATTAATCCTATTTGAGACGTCCGCTTCAAATCCACCATCTGATTGTAAAGTAGAGCTTACGTAGCGAAACTATGACAATGTGACACTAAATGATTTTCTATTTTAACTAATCCTCCTCCAGGTTGTCATGTTTACTAAATTTCATTCCATGTATTCCGTCTTGGTTTTATTAATTTTCAAACCCTTGACTCCAAAGCTTTTCACCCTAATTATAACTTATCATTTATTTCTTTCCTTGTTTGGTCAAATAGATGTTTGAAGGGGTTTAGGGATGGAGTGAAGGGTTTAAGAGGGGTGAGAAGGGGTCAAACGAGAAAAATAGGAAAGGTGTGGAGACAGTTTTTAGTTATTTACCCAACAAACTTACCTTTTGGACTTGTGGGTAGGGGTTGCAATGGGTCATACGATGGTTGGCCAGGGCTGGACTGATAGGTTTATTCTTGTTCCAAGACCATGCTGGGCCAAGCCAGGCAACCAAAACCATGTTGTAGAGTGTTGATTTTGATACTTTGTTATTCATCTTTAAATAGTAGTGGCTGTTATTTTATCCTTTTTTAATCCAATGATTACAAGCTACACATGATGTTTAAATTGAGAGCTTTTTCTGAGAAGAATTGCAATCACATATTTTGCTTGGTAATATCAATCATATACTTATGAAATTCTAATGTACAAATCATGTTACCGTCTCTCTTCTATTTTGTGCTGATTTGAATGTTTCCTCAATGGATACAGGCACTAACACATGCAAGGGTCCCTATAGTGAAGCTGATGGATCCACTAACTGGAATTTCCTGTGACATATGCATAAATAATGTTTTGGCTGTTGTTAATACAAAGCTTCTTCGAGATTATGCACAAATAGATGCCAGATTACGACAGTTGGCATTTCTCGTTAAACACTGGGCCAAGTCACGGGGAGTCAATGAAACATATCAAGGAACTCTTTCGAGTTATGCGTGAGTTACATATTATCTCTTGCCTACCCGTCATCCAAGCTATCATACTTTTCTAATGTTCACCTCAGTCCACATCTTTCTTCTGATTAGCTAGCTACTTCTTGTAATTGTTTTTCAGGTATGTGATAATGTGCATTCACTTCTTACAACGGCGTATACCTGCTATTCTCCCGTGCTTACAGGTCTGTGGTTTCATTTTTTTTCTGCTTGTTGTTAATCATAGAAAGGAATCAATGGGTCCCTCGACACTGGTTTTGATGTTATATATGTCAATTTACTTTACGTATGTGGCATTGTTAGTTTATTTTGTTTGTGTGTTTTGTTGAAATTAAGATTAGTTGGCCTATTACGTCAGATTCTACTCTAGAATATATTGATTACCTTTGTTTCAACAGTGTCAAATTACAGGTAAGGTGTCTGCTATATTTTTGAGATTTCAATAGTCAGCTATTTCCATACATGAAAATGATGACGTTAAGGTTAACATCAACGACTATCATGAGATGTTTATGAAGAGAGTTGGTATTAGGTACCCGACCTGAGCGCCAATCCTTTTTGTACTTTGGTCACTTTGTTCCGTGTGATTTGACTCCCATGATCCTTAAGATCTGTTGTACAAAGGATTTGGTTGAATGATGATCTCCATCATCTGATTCAAACTGGCACTAGGGTGGGGGAAGCTTTCTGAAAAAGTCAAACAACAATGCCACTTATAGGCTTATAGCAAAAAATACTTGCTAGTCTGCTATTTTCTTTTGAAAAAAAAATGCATTCGTTTTAGTGATTTTCATAGTCTGCGAGTTATATCATATTTTATTTATTAAAAACATTATTTCTAACTTCACATATATTTTGATATTTTTAGTACTTTGTATTTTTTCCCAAATATTACTGAACATTCCTGAATTGCCCTTGCCGAATTATTGTCATATCCCGACTTTGTGACTGGTGTTTTTTTATGGTTTAGTCTAATTTCTTTGCTTTCGATATGTGATTAGTGTTAGGATTCTAGGGTTAGGGTTAGGGTTAGGTTAGAGGAGAGAGAAGAAGAAGAAAAAGAAGAAAGAGAGAGTAAAGAGGAGCAAATGACCTAGTTGGGATAGGAGCCCTGCTGGCCTTTCTATTGAACACCAAATGACAAGTATACCCTTACAACACACACACACACACCCAATATCAAGACTCACACATCACTATAATATACACATGCATATATCCCAATACTCCCCTTCAGGCCGTTGCATAGGTAACTATCATGCGTATCTTGACAAGAATACCTTGAAGATGTGAAGGACCAAGTGCGTTAGTGAAAATATTGGGTTCAACCGTACACTAGGCCATTTCGATGCTAAGTGGCACATAATCCGATGATCAAGTGCCAAGGCAACATGTACAAGATTGATAAGGTCCATTCCTCCCTCTCCCCTCCCAAAAATTAAAAAAAATATAAATGAAAACAAAAATAAAAATGAAAGAACATCTCCACTAGTGTTTTAAAAGGCGGTTGAGGCGTGCCTCAATGCGAGACGCAACTAACTCTCCTTGAGGCGTAAGAACAGGCGTAATGTCACTAAGGCGTCTGTGAGACGTACGCCTCACACTGTTTACGCCTTATTGAGAGGCATATTGTTACGACGTCACTACTCTGCGTGCCGGCCGACAGGCACAATGGCCTTAGAAATGGGCATTTGGCTAGCGAGAAGGCATGGTGGTCTTGGAGCTAGTCGTAGGGCGCTTTAGCGCATAGGCACGAGGCCTTGCGGCGCGTGCGTGTTCCCCTTATGAATGGTGCGACGATGACTCGAGCTAGGCGATGATCTAGTATGGTGACTAGACGCGCGTGAGGCATGGAATTCGGTGCTCCGTGTAAGGGCACGCGATGTAGTGCCAAGAAGGCACGCGACATCTTGGTGCCATGAGGCACAAGATGTGGTGCCAAGAGGGCACGCGACATCCTGGTGCCATGAAGGCACGCCATGTGGTGCCATGAGGGCACACGACATGAGGCCATGAAGGGCCTCGCGACGTGGTCGCGACACGGACGCAACATGAGGCCATGAGGGCCTCGCAACATGGTTGCGACACGGATGCGACACGGTCGCATGAGTTGATGACGCGGGACCTCAAGGGGCGTGTTGGTGTGGAGGATGGCACTGTGTGCTACAGGTAGAGGTTCGTATGCCATGATGGTATGTCAAACCAATAGGTTTGAGGTTCTTCTGCTGGATGACCCAAGGTGGTGTTTAGACCATACTTGGGGGAAGGGAGTTGCGGAACTATTTTCCTACACATGGGGCCCTGCGTTGCTGGAGGGGTGCATGGATTTCCTAGGTCTCTAAGGGTGGGCTGAGGACGTCACCAAGGCCGACCCTGGACTAAGGCGAGCCAGGCGGCTGCCTTGGGACCCCGATTTCCAGGCCCCCCTTAAAAAAAAACCCTTTTAAAAACTAGGTTGAAATAAATATATATATATATATATATATATATATATATATATATATGACGGGGACGCCACATACATGGACATCGGATTTGGACCATATCGGTTTTACCGGCATCGAAAGAAGCGTAGAGGAAGCCCGGAACGGACACAAACAGCGAGGAGAGAAGTTCCACAACGTAACCTCGCGCGAGCGAGCAACTTATCTTCGCGCGAGCGAGCAACTTATCTTCGCGCGAGCGAGTAACTTAAACTCACTCGAGCGATGATAATCCTCACGGCGGCGAGTTACAACGACGACTTCAGACGCGAGAGCGAGAACTTAAACTTCATGTGGCGATTATAATACTTCATGAGAAACTTTCCTGTTTTTGTTTTATTAGTATTAGAACTCTTTTATTTCGAACTTAATTATTGGTGACCTATATATAGAGGCTTGTAAAGACTTTTAGTTAGTTGATTGAATATTTTGAATGCTTTTATGCTTGAATATTCTTCGCCTAAGATGAGTTTGGTGTGAGGCCAAGGGAGTGATTCCCGAAAGCCATTGTTATCTTCTCTATCATATTTGCTATCTAAATCTCTGTGTGCTTCTCTAAATCCCAAGCCTAAATTCTTCCATAGATTTCTGAAACCTTAAACCCGTTTGAAGCCTAAATCTCTCTAAGCCAACACCCTTCCAAACCATAAACCGATCTAAAAGCCATAAACCTTTTACGATCCCTAATTTCATTCCATAACCCAATTTGGAATCCGTGAATCTACATCGGACCGCAGACAAGCGCCTAATCCTGGAAAAGCTAGAGTCCTATCTCTAGGCCGATCTTGTCTCGACTCTAAAAGTACTTGCGCATTGGACTGGACCCTACCTGGTTCTTGTGTGATCTACTCATCAAAATTCTGCAAACCCTAAGGTATCTTAAGATAATTTTGCGATTAAAACTTGAATTATTTTATTTAATTTCGGCAAAATCTGCATAAAATCATATTCCGCATTTTAGGGTCGCCGTCCTGCGTCTATATATATATATATATATATATATATATATATATATATATATATATATATATATATATAAAGGGCTCCCATTTCCAGCCCCCTCTCTCTCTCTCTCTCTCTCTCTCTCTCGTCTCCCCAAAGTCCAAACCCTCCCGTCTCTCAAGGCTCCACCAGACCATCGGCCACCGCTCTAGCGATCTCATTGTTTCGTATCTCCAAACCCTCCCCACCATTGAAGAAACCAAAGAGAACATCAACAAATGCAGCTTACAAGTTACAAATCAAGCAACAAAAATGTATCTTCTTCAGAAGCCAAGAGAAGAATATAGAATCTGATTGGTGGGACAATTTCTGGCATAAGAACTCTACTTCAGGTATCCTATTGAATTGAATCCTTGTTTTTTCGTGGTTTTGCCTTCTCTGTCTTGCTCATAGATCTCAAGCTCAAGCTACAACAGTCCCCATTTGAAGGTATGCTTCTCAAACTTCTTTCACTCAGTTAGTTTTATTTTATTTTTGTTCTTTAAAAAAACCCATATAAACCAGGTGAAATCTTAAGTCTTTTGCTTTTTTTTTTTCCTCATTAAATTGGAAAAAAAAAAAGTTCTTTTTCAAAATTTTCAATTGATTGAAATGGGTTTCTGAAGTGGGTTTTGGTTTAATTGATCATATGGGTTCTTCTTTGTTATGGATATTAAAAGTGGGTTTTGTTCTAGATGATCAAATGGGTTCTTCTTTTCCAATAAAATTAATTTGAAATATGCTTTTTTCTGTTTATTTCTTTTGTTATATCTCAGTTAGATACGCATGAATCTTGCATCGTTTAATCCACCGTCTAAGATTCAATAGTATGTAGATTTGATATGATTGTTTTAATGTTTTTTACAGAATCCATGTGCCCTTATGTTTGTCTTTTCAAAGCAAAATGTGTATTTTAATATTTGTTAATTATTATATGGTTAGACAACTGTGGACCTGTGTTCCTCCTTTTTCAATCATACATAAGGAAACTCATTTGCCCATCAATCATAGCAAAAGCTTAGTTGAACAAATGTCAGGACCCTAAAACATTGTGTAGGTCACTGTTATTATTATGATGTATGGGACAAGAGTTTGAATTAGTTGATCCGGCTTAACACCACTAGCAATGTGATATTCCCAAATCAGCTAGGGAAAAAAGTCTCTTGTTGTTTTTTTTTTTTTTTTTATAATTTATTTATAGGGAGATAGGGAAAACTCTTGACCCTGGGCTATATGTGATGGCGGGTGTTACATGTCATGACGCTTTTTGGGTGGAGATTGAAGCCCATGCCAAAAACAAAATCGGGGACATAAGCTCAGAACCAAACAATATTGTGGCATGTGGGTCTGGGTCGTTACTGAAGGGTAAAATAAAATGAGTATTATTTTATTTGTCAAAAAAAAATTTTGGCGAATTTTTTATATATTATAAAGTAATATGAAATAGGGGCCCCCATTTTAGGAACTCGCCTTGGGCCCTCAAAATGTCAGGGCCGGCCCTGGACGTCACTGCAGCGATGCAGTGTGTCACCCATGGTGAGGGTGCCATGTGGCCCCAGACTGGCGTCGCGGTGCACATGGTTTGGAAACTTTACGAGGGCACTTGAGGGCTACGTGGGACACAATGGTGCACGCTAGCTGAGTGTCAGATGCTGAGGTGTGTTGGTCGCTTGGGCCACACACGATGGCGGACTTGGTTCGGTATGTCGGCGAGACATGCATAGAATGAGACAGCATGAGGAGTTGCATGCTATTGTCGCGGGCGAGGAACTAGTGCAGTGCATAGGGTGAAGCTGGGCAGGCAAAGCAAGGCACGGAGGTGCTGGCATGCGTGTTGCGAGGAGACATGATGCGTTGATATGGTTGGCCTCGGGTGAAGGCAACCATCGGCGTGAGTTCTCGTCCTCTAGGCGGGTGGTATCAGAGTTGATGGTTGGGTAGGCTGGCCTCATTGCACGTGGCAGCAAGGTGCCGCACGCGAGTGCAAGTCGAAAAGAGTGACTCCGTGACAGTTGGTATTAGAGCCAGATCGTTTCGAATGGGACTACATTGGCAAACCAGAGCGATGAGGTGCGCTCTGATCTCGTGATAGCTAGAGTTACTTGTGTGCAGTTGAGTTGCACGTCTGCGGTTGAGATGTGATTGAGATGTACTTTGTTTGGTCACACACAGAGAGATGGTACTATTGGGTATTACTGTTGCGAAAATATGCTCGATGCTTGTTGGCCATGAGAGCCACACATTGAGGTAGCGGGTCGGTCCGAGATGGATGAACGTTGGTGATGTTCTGACTTTAGACGTTGGGTCACATTGGTGATTAGAGCACCGTTTCCATGGATGGCATGGAACCAGGGCGATGCTCCGTTCTCACTTCATGAGGAAGCTGAGATTTCAGAATCGGTCGCTAGTACATGACATGAGGATCTAGATCGCTGGTATGCGGCAATGTAAAGGATTCGTGTGTTACGATGGGCCAGGATCGAGGGCACAGTTAGGCGGGATATTGCGAGAATTAGATTGAGCTATGCTGAACCGAAGAAGTGGTCAGTAGCTTGTTGCTTTGTTGTGTGCTAACAAGGCATGCTTGGTTCATGAGAGACGGATGGCTGGACGGGTGTTTCAGCGCAGCTTCAGAGGAAGCAAATGCGAGAGCCAGATGGGTATCTTCAGAGGAAGCGAGTCCCAGGCGATCGTCGAAATCTTTGGTCTATGAGAAGGGTTGAAGTCAGTTTCTAAGCACGGCAGAGGTAGCATGGTCAGAGCATTGACGTGGAACAATTCAAGGCAACTGTGTTATGTTTGTGGTGAAGAGGTCAATAGCCGAGGTACCGAGGCATGACAGCCGCTAGCAAGTGAAGGCATTGGGTGCGCTCGTTAGGACATTGGAAACATACACTAAGGTAGCGAATTGGACCGTAAATCGGGTTGCAAGAGGTGACTCGAGTCACACTATGGGTGAAGACCGAGGTCGGGGTACTATAGTGTGAGAAGCGTGGAGCTTCGTTGGTTTGAGCAAGGTGCTCGTGGCAGACTCTTAGGTGAAGGCACAGTGGTGTTGAGGTATTAGAGCGCTGCAGGACAGTTAAGGACTTGTGATGATGATCAAGTCTAAAGGTCCGAGAAAACTGGGTCCCGTTGGTTACTACCGTCGGAGGATGTGGTCCGCATTGCAGACTACGGTAGTGAGAAGCATGGTGCTTCGTTGGGTTGAGCGTGGTTGCTCATCGGCAGTCTCTTGAGTGAAGATAGACATCGAGGTACTAGAGCTGCAAAACTTGTAACAGGCTGAGGCAGTTTGGGTAGCAGACTCGTGGTTGAGAACATACGTCGAGGTACTGGAGATCTACAAATCAAATGTAGGTCGAACTTTTGGGCGAAGACACAGAGGTGTTGAGGTGCTAGAGTGCGACAGTGCAGATGAAAGCTAGTCTCTTGGGTGAAGACGAAATGTTGAGAAACTACAGAGCTGCGATGCGTAATGAGTTGCGTGAACTTGGAAGCCCGCGATGTGGGCATCAAAGGCTCGGTTTGGTTGATTTCGGCAGTTTATTCATGCAATAACAGGAATGATGCTAAGGATCGGTTTAATTATGGCTGTATGAGGAACTGGTATATGGAGATACCTGGGTGAAATACAGACCAGGCCAAGTTGTTCAAAACACTACATGGGGTGAAGACACATAAAATGGTCGAGGTATTAGCACAGAATTGCAGATGAAAGCAGTGAAGTATAGTAACTGTGTTCAGACGCAGGTGGTGTTTGGGTGAAGACTGAAATTGTGTCGAGGAACTGACGTAGGAGTTCAAGTGCTGACGAGGTCGTTGACGCATTTGAGTGGGGGAGGATGTGACATGGTCACGACCCTGGTGCATAGAGATGCACATTTGATCAACTAGTAGGAAGGTGGGAGGGCCTTGTAGCTAGGTTGTGCCGAAAGCGAGCTTGAGAAATAGACTTGTGAAGGCATGGCCGATGTACCAAGGTGTTTCGAAGGCATAATTTGGTGGGCGAGCTTTTGGGTGAAGACACATAGTGTTGAGGTACTAGAGCGAGCTGTGATCACAAACATGGGTCAAAATATCGTCCGATACCGATACGTATCGGTTTTGGACCTCACTGATACGGTACATTTAGAGTACCGTATTGGTGCCTCCCATACATAAATCGAAAATATTGAATGATACATTGGAATGTATCGTCTGATGTCGATACGTATCGGTTTTGGGGCTGGACGATACGTATCGTTTTTCCGATATTTTAACCCATGATCATAAATGCTTAGTGCATGGATAGTGATAAATTGCGTTGGTGTGGAGCCACGCGAAGCGGCATAGTGATGGATCACGTTGGTGCAGAGCCACACGAAGTATCAGTGTTCATTCTTATTCGTAGCTGCGGATGAGACCAAGTTAAACTAGCGAGGAGGTGCCAAACCTCGGGGCTAGGTATTTGTGTAGACCTTGCATCGGGTGAAGGCGGAGGTCGAGGAACTGATGCAGGTCCTGGTGTCAGCATGGGTGCGTTGACACTATCAAATTGAAGGAGTTGGCATATTCATTCCCTGCAGATAAGGCGTCAACGAGGGCATTGACCATATGGAGTAGGGGAGGATGTTACGACGTCATTACTCTGCGTGCCGACAGATAGGCACAATGGCCTTGGAAATGGGTATTTGGCTAGTGAGAAGGCATGGTGGCCTTGGAGCTAGCCGTAGGGCGCGTTAGCGCATAGGCACGAGGCCTTGCGGCGCGCGCGTGTTCCCCTTATGAATGGTGCGACGGTGACTCGAGCTAGGCGACTAGAGGCGCGTGAGGCATGGAATGCGGAGCTCCGTGTAAGGGCATGTGATGTGGTGCCAAGAGGGCACGCGACATGAGGCCATGAAGGGCCTCGCGATGTGGTCGCGACACGGACGCAACATGAGGGCCTCACGACATGGTTGTGATACGGATGCGACACGGTCGCATGAGTCGATGATGCGGGACCTCAAGGGGCGTGTTGGTGTGGAGGATGACACTATGTGCCACGGGCAGAGGTTCGTGTGCCATGGTGGTATGTCAAACTAATAGGTTTGAGGTTCTTCTGCTGGATGACCCAAGGTGGTGTTTAGACCATACTTGGGGAAGAAAGCTATGGAGCTATTTTCCTACACATGGGGCCCTGCATTGCTTGAGGGGCGCATGGGTTTCCTAGGTCTCTAAGGATAGGCCTAGGACGTCGCTGCGGTGATGCCGTGTGTCACCCATGGTGAGGTTGCCATGTGGCCCCGGGCTGGCGTCGCGGTACACATGGGTTGACAACTTCATGAGGGCACTCGAGGGCTACGTGGGACACATTGGTGCATGCTGGTTGAGTGTCAGATGTTGAGGTGTGTTGGTTGCGTGGGCCACACACAATGGCGTGCTTGGTTCGGTATGTCGGTGAGACATGTATGGAATGAGACAACATGAGGAGCTGCATGCTACTGTCGCGGGCGAGGAACTAGTGCAGTGCACAGGCTGAAGCTGGGCAGATCAAGCAAGGCACGGAGGTGCTGGCATGCATGTCGCGAGGCGACATGATGCATTGATATGTTGGCCTCGGGCAAAGGCAACCATAGGCGTGAGTTCCTGTCTTCTAGGCGGGTGGTATCAGAGTTGATGGTTGGGTAGGCTGGCCTTGTTGCATGCAGCAGCGAGGCACCGCACGCGAGTTCACGTCGAAAAGAGTGACTCTGTGACAGTATGCTATTTTGCTAAAAGCTAAATTCTAAGTTTTGAGAGGGCCAAAATGGAAAACCCCGATATTTTATAAGTGTTTACATTTTTTACTCTTTTGCCCTTTATAAGTGTTTTAAAAGGGTAAAATAATAAAGAAGGATTAAAGGTTTTAAGCTTAAAAGGGTTTTCTTTGCCCTGAATTGATTAAATTATAAAGAAGAAGAAATCGCAGAAAAAATCAAAGGAAAAAGAAGGCTTGCCTGCTATTCCCGCAAGTCTTGCATGTAAGTCACGCACTGGTATTACATATTCAATTCTATTTTTTTTTTACTTTTGAGTTTCTGCCTCTATAATTCTGTAAATAAGTGAGGCTTACGCCTCACCTCAGGGAAGGGTAAAACGCTACGCCTTTGAAGACATTGATCTCCACCGTTCAAATGGTGGTCAAAGTTGGAAAAAATCCATGCACCAGGTATGTTGGGCATCAAAAAAGGTTTTTTTTTTAAATAATTTTTTTGGGGATCACATCACGTGGCATGTGATTTGGGCATTACTGGAGCATATTCAAATGCTGCATCACTAGTGCAGAGACCCTTTAACATATATATATAGGACATTGTTCAAACCTGGGATAGCATTCGAGGTTTGAACCTTGGGAATGCCAGTTGGGTGCCATGTGACTCCCAAACACGTTTGGGTGCCACGTGCGTGTGCACAAGGTTGATCAAAGACCATTTAAAAAGTAAAAATACCTTTTTTAGTACCGTGGTCAACCGTAGTTAATGGATAAAAAATAACTATGAAATGGAAAACATTTTACAGATCATTTTAGTCAATGTAGATTTGCCGTGATTAAAAAAATATATTCTAAAATCCCTAGAAAGAGGTGAACCCTAGAGAATTAGGCATTTGGGTGCCACACGGCACCACAAAAGGGCATTGTCCCAGAGTTCAATCTCTGGGGACAGTGTGCCAGGGACCCTTTTTTCCTATATGTTATGGTTGTAGAATTTGTGTTTTCTGTTGTTCTGTAAGTGTTCAGTAGTTGGTTCTTTCGATAACCGATGGCTGCTCTTTCTATTTACAGGAGATGGAAGCAACCTATGAAGTAAATGTAGATGATATTGAGTGTGCATTCTTTGATAAAGTTGAGGACCTCCACGCTTTTGGTGCACAGAACAAGGAAAGTGTTGCACAATTGCTGTGGGCGTTCTTTCATTATTGGGCATATCGTCATGATTATGCGAATGCTGTTATATCTGTTCGCACTGCAAGGATTATTAGGTAAGGTTTCCTTCTACTTGTCAAACTTAAATTTTTTATTTTTTGCAGTTTACAAGGTGCAATCCTAAGAGAATAAGCTCATGTTATATGCAATAGTAGATGTCCTTTACTAACGGGTATTCTGGTACAGGTATGTCTATTTGCGCCTACCAGTTTGCTGATGGGCGCCTACATTGAGAACCATTGACTGCGTTGAATCAGACGATGGATATCGTTTTTCATCGTGATCTTCTACATAATGGATCTTGACACCATGAGCATACCATCATACGGTCCATTTTTTTTCTTCCATGTGGCACAGATCCCTAAAAAGTGGCCCTAAAGCCACCTTTGAGAGTGATGAGTTCCTTATGATTTTAGGATCACATTTTAGGGATCTGTGCCACATGTAAACAAAAATTGTCCCTCTGATGGTACGCCCATGGTGTCAAGATCCATTATGTGGAAGATTATGATGAAAATCAATGTACATCGTCTGGTTCAACGCAATTAATGGTTCTCAGCGTAGGTGCCCACCAGTAAGCTGGTAGGCACAAATAGAGCTACCCTTCTGGTAATTGGGTACGCTGTGATCACACATTAAAGGCCTGCCTTTTTGTGCGAATTGTGGTTGAAGATGTAGATTATTACTTATTGTTATGCTTTATTGTCATTAAATATGTCATCTATGTCTCTTATGGGTGAGGGTCAAATGTATAAATTTATTCATACCCGTTTGGTTTGCGCTTATTTAACTCCATGGCATATATAGGAAAAAATGTCTGCAAGCTAAACTATTGTAGA
This sequence comes from Chloranthus sessilifolius, assembly GCA_021018995.1. Taxonomy (NCBI): domain Eukaryota; kingdom Viridiplantae; phylum Streptophyta; class Magnoliopsida; order Chloranthales; family Chloranthaceae; genus Chloranthus; species Chloranthus sessilifolius. The sequence continues at coordinate 22,656,961 of CM037589.1, forward strand.
AGGAACTTAGTTACGTCTCAGTGTGATACTTCTAGTTGGTTGCCGTCGTGATAGATATTGCCTTAACTACAAAGCAATTTTGATGGAAGGAGGTTCTAGAGATCTAGATCTCTTGTTGGAGAGTTTCCATGGAGGAAACCTTGGCAATTTACAAGCAGTTTTGTCTTGATATGGGGGAAAGATGTGATGAGCATCTTTGATGAATTCGTTGAGAATTTGCATATTGGCAAGAGGCTTAATTCATTTTCTCATTCCTCACCAACTGGCTAAAATCATTATTAATGGGAAAAGTGGTTTCTCCATCTCGAGGTGTCTTGTCAAATTTTGGATGTGGCAATAATGACGCACAAATGAATTGATTTGAGATATCAATTGAAAAAGGAAAGGATATGCATGCAGTAACCATGGAACAATATATGATCGGAGTGAAAGAGGTTTCTTGACTATGTATTGACTAGATTGGCTTGTAGGGCTACATGAAGAATATGGATGAAGGCGTGTTACTCTCCCTCTTGGTTCGCGATTATGGTCAATGGGGTGGCTATGAGCTATGATAAGAAGTAGAGGGCTCTAGAGATCTTCGACTAGGTGACCCTCTTTCTCCTTTCATCTTTAATATGATTGCTGAAGCTCTAAGTCTTCAGAGGTAGGTATGATGCGGGTTTTTAATATGATCGTCAACGAGGCATTTCAGCGGTTAGGATCAACTTCCACTGTTTCGAATTTGATGTGATAAAAGATGAGGAGAATCCACAAAGAAGAAAATAAGCAACACAAAAGTTAAAGCATGCCTTCAATCTTTCAATCCACACAAACAGAAAGCAATCAAACTTGATAGCTAGGGTTTCATGATAATCCACACTCTTCAAGAACTTCTTCATAAATCTCATAAGACTGTATTGGAGGTCTCATGCCCAGGAGTATTTATTTAATCATTGAATCATCTTTCATTAACAGTGTGGTCAAAGGTGTGCACTTGGGCTTTTAGGCGCAGGTGCAGTCATGTGTGTGCCTCGCCTTTGTTTAAATATATATGCATGTATATGTTTATATATAAAGTTTTTAGTATGTATGTATTTATATGTTTATAAACTTAGTATTTAAAGGGGTGGGGCCTGTATGTATTTATATGTTTATATACTTAGTATTTAAAGGGGTGAACTTGGTGTGGGGATCCAGGCTTACTCACAGCTTTCTTATTAGAAAAGTATATAAACTTAGTTATATATTTATATTATAAGTACATAACTATAATATTATAATTTATAAATTTTATAATTGTATAACTTAAAAATTATAAAGTTATAAGTATTATATAACTTTTAGTTATAAGAAACTTATAAGCTAAAGCTATATTAGCTTATAAGTTATTTCTTATAAGAAGAGTTGGGGATTTAGGAACTTTAGTTAAAAAAGGATTAGGGAGCATACAATAATACATACCTGTGCAACTCCTGAGTTCTGACTTATTTGCATAATGATTCTTGTTAATTGTTGCTTAGATAATTACTACGAAGTACTTACTAGTTATTTAAATTACTTTTTAGTGTTTTTTATGATATTCATTTATTCATTTATTTTTGTATTTCATATTTGTTGATTGCTATTGTTATTTTTATACATGTTTATTCCTAATTTTTTTTTTATTTATAAACATATTTAAAAATTTAAATGTCACAAATTACTTTGTAAGTGTTATTTGTTGAGATATTATTTGTTACTTGTTAGTTCATTAGTTGTTCTCTCAAAAAAAAAAAAGTTCATTAGTTGTTATTTGTTTCTAAGATATAGTTACTTAGTTATTCCTTATATAGTTACTTGCTTGTTAAATTATAGTTTTTTGCACATAATGTTTAACTATTTAATAAATTTATTTGTTTTTTGTATTTTATTTGATTGTTATTGTGTTTTATATACATTTTTATGCATTACAAATTTTGATTTATAAACATAGTAAAATTTTAAATGTCATTAATTATGAATGGGAATGTAGAATACAATGATATAGATAAGTTTAAATTGATTTATGGATATTTAAATGTATAATATAACAGAAATATATTTAAATAATTGAATGTGAAAATCGCCTAAAAATCGAAGGTAATGTGCCTTAATGCCTGGGCCCTAGGGACCCTTGGCACTTCAGGTGTGTCTTGTGCCTTTGACTACATTATTTATTTAATAAAATATGTTACAGAGCTGGCCAATAGAAAAATGGCGTGACCTAGCCCACGAAGGTTGTGGACAGATTCAGGAAATAAAGAAAAAATGCCATCACTAAAGTGTCAGCCAACCAATACAAAGTTGACTATAGGAAGTGCAACCCTTAGCTGAGTCCCCTTCAATGTGATTGAAAATATTTGCAAGGTACTGCAGGGCTGGGGAAGCTAGAAGAGCCCATCTAATCATGTTAGCTGAGTCCCCTTCAATAATAGCTTGCGAACAAGACTCGTGATAGAGCTAAGGACTTTTAAGCTTTGAAGGAGCCCCCTCGTTTCTGCTCCATGGAATCTACCCACTCGATCGCCAACAAATTCCACAGTAATAGAGCCATCATTGCCCCTTAGTAGACCCACAAAGCCCACTAGGCCCTAGATTTCCAAGCGAGCATCCATCAAAGTTAATTTCAAGGAAGTTGGGAGGAGGCTCCTCCCAATGAGTAATGGGTCGTCTATTCACAATTTTGCCAAGCTGAGACCTGTCCATCCTATATCTTTTAGGATTACATCCACTTAGAAACTTGAACTCCTTGAGGATTGAGCCCTATAAAAAACTTTTCTGTGATCAAAATAGGCAATCTTGTGGAACGACACTTTTCCATTAAAAATTCATATTATTTATTTCATTCCAATTACACAAGCAAATGATGATTGGGTGTGTTTCCAGAGGATGCAACATACCTTAAAAGGTTCCCGGTCCCCATCTCATGAGAAAATTGAATTGTTTTAATTCAGAACTTGAATTGTATTCAATTTTTTTTTTTGAAAAAGTCATAAAAAAACATGAATCCAATTGGAAAAAATAAGAAAAATTCAATGCATATAAAATTTCAACCATTTCCATCACAGCAATAAATGTATGAATCCCAAAAGACCAAAAAAAATATTCATTGGATCATTTTGTTCATAATACATCACATGTAGTGCATATAATTCGATACATACATTTCCTTACTTCCATTTGATTATATTCACATCTCCTTCACACACAAAAAAAATAAATTGCATGAATGGTGTTTTATTCATTCCAAAACATTATGTTCATTCTCTCACATCACCTTCATTCGGGTTTTTGTATGTGCCGAAAGATTTTGGTGCGTACATGCTAGGTGGTGTTTTATTTGGTAGTTTTTTTTTTCCCTCATAATTATAATGGTTGAGTAGTTTTTTTCCCCTCACCCACAATCCTACCTCTCTTATCATCTCCAAATAAATTTAAGTATATCTTATCTTCTAAAGTTTCTTATAACTTGCCCTTCAATGGAAGATCCCCACGGAGGGACCAATCCTTCGCATTATTATATCCTCGTGATCTTACTTGAGTGTAGAGGAAAAATATAATAAACAGAATCCAATTCTACATGACTTTTTAGCTCTTTCCAAAGCAAATAAAAAAATTCGTCTTAAAATAAACCTGAACACTTGTAACTATCAAATTGTACTATTTGAATGATTCACTGCATTTCTTATTTGACCTTACGACTCAAATTGTACAGGCTGTGACATGATTTGAATCATATAATTCAAATCATAAATTGCAACAATTTGATAGCACAGACCAATCTTACTATTAAATATACAAATGACAACCCCCTTGAGATGATGAAAAACGTTATGGATCGGGGAACTCAATCATAAACGAGGACCCATCACACCTCTCCTAATCCCATTAAAACACCGAAGCACTTTTTGTCTTTTTAATTTAAATAGATTTTTTTCAATGTCCTAATAAGCCTTCTCTTGGGTCTTTATATTAGGCTTATTCTCTCTCTCTCTCTCTCTCTCTCTCTCTCTCATTTCCATTGTTTTCAACTTTCTTTTCTACTCTTGCCGTTGACTTTGCTTTGCATTCCTATCTAAATTCCCCTTCCAACCTATCACTATCTTAATTTGGCATTCTTCTAAATTCCTTTCAATCGCCTCCCCAGTGAATGAGGAATCTTTTTATTTGTTTAATAATCTGATATATATATATATATATATATATACATGGGTTAAAATATCGGGTTACCGATACGTATCGTCCGAGCTCCAAAACGATACGTATCGGTATCGGTATGTATCGGGCGATACATTCAATGTATCGTTCGAGTCCAATACCGATACGTATCGTCCGATACGTATCGGTATCGGACGATATTTTGATCCATGTGTATATATATATATATATATATATATATATATATATATAGAGAGAGAGAGAGAGAGAGAGAGAGAGAGAGAGAGAGAGAGAGAGATTTATTAAAGATCCTCTTGTTTCCTTTCTTCCAAATTCCTTGTGTAAGGGCATGTGGCGGAATATGCTAAACTATTTGACTCATGTACCCAAATGGTCTTCCACGGACCACCACAACCATTTATATGCTTCATTAACTTTTCTGAATATACCCAATCCATTTTCAAGATCTCAAGAAGACTGCCTCTCCACCCTAATATTAGTTGGAAGTAGGAAGCGATTTTGAAGGTATTTCACTGTCCAAGAAAAGGCCTCATTCTAAGGGATGAAAAACCTTGTCTCACCTTTTGCTAATATAGAGGATGAGAGGCCCCGTTCGTAATATGTACTGACCACTTACCTTTTCTTTCCTTCAATCCAAGCTGTTCCTTTTAGTCGGAAAATATCATGAGGTTTTTGGTCTAAATGCAGTACATTTTTTTTCCAGTAAGACTTCCGAAACCAGTATTGGATCTGTTATGAAAACCTTTTTTTTAAAGATATAAGCAAATCTAATACCACCTAATTTACGATCATGTGGACTGTCTATTGCATCACCTATCCAAAACATCAGGGACATGAAAGTCCCATACCCCAGCACAGACGGTAACAGATTGATATCACTACGCACTTTTAGTCAATCAATTTATAATTCTGGTTTATATTCACCCACCCACCCATATGGTTGTGTTTGAACAGCAAGCGTGCAAAAGACTGGACCAGGCGAATTGGGAATGACCGTCATCTGATATGCATAGAGGACCCCTTTGAGATCTCTCACGATCTAGGTCGCGTCGTTGACAAGCATACTATTAAAATTTTGAGGGCAGAATTTGAACGAGCTGCTGATATAATGCAACATGATCCCAATCCTAGTGTCACGCTCTTCGAACCATACGTGCCAAGCTGACCCCATCCATCTCTTGGGTGATATTTGGTTGTGTAATTATGGTAACCCAGCTTGTAAATCTTTCCTTTAAAAAAAAAAATTGGTTCTTTTTTTGTTCATAGCATGTATTATGGTGTCAGGCTTTGCAACAAAACCCCTGTAAAGGAAGTCATTTTGGAGTTAAAAGCGCTCCATATCTTGGTCCGACCACAGATTTCTTTATTTAATTGCAGTTATCAGGCAACTATATAGATGAAATGAATGTGAATTTCTTTCCTTCTTCAAGGCAATATAAGGGTGCCGCTATTTACAGCTGATGATTCCATCCTCGCAACAATGGGCTTTCCACTGTTAAAAACGTTGACTGCCTTGAATCATACTATGGGGATGATTTTTCATCACATTAGATAGTGAGATCGTGCTCCACCTATCTGACGGTCAGATGTTGATTCTAAGTGGAACATATCTCCGAAAGTGACTTCTGCAAGTACTGGCACCCACAATAAAAATCGACAAAGGCTAGCGATGCCTCCATCGCTACCCAGTTCATGATTGGAGGGTGATGAGAGATGGGACCCATTACCTAACAAAATTAGAAATGAAACTTCTTGGGGGTTTCTTCTGCTCTATTCATGGTTTCAAATCTGATTTCCGGTGCACATCATCCTTGCCAGACACCGAGATTAAAACTAAAAGTAAGATAAAAATTCCTAGGAAGCCATTACTTATACAAGAAGTTGGCCGTTGCACATCATTTTAATGAGACTTGGTATTTTGGGGACCTGTGCCATGTGAAACACCATCTAAGCCGCCTGATTTGAAGGTATCTAAAGATCTTGGATGCAAAGATTGGCCCGAAACATGATTTTTCTCATACACGGATCAAAATAGCTGTTTCGTTTTCAGTTTCGGACATGATCGGAACTGAAAATTTGAGCCAAAATTTCGTCAAAAATATTTTGATGGAAAATTCTGTTCAAATCTTCATTTCGGTGGGGACTGAAATTGATACATTTTGACTGATAAATTAAATTTTCGGCCGAAATTTTGAACTATGTTCTTATATGATTCGATGCAGTCAAAGGTCACTATCTAATTAAACAGTTGATTGCATTGAACAATATGATAGAAATCTTGTTTTGTTCCTATCTTTTGACCTTTAGATGATGGCCTTCATTAGATGGTGTTCTCACTTAGCGCATATCTCTCAAATATCCGGTCTTTCTTTTATACCGTCTCATTCTGGGTGACTTGTTCGAATGAGAAGATCCTATTGTAGTTTTCGTGCCTCCTCAATCCACGATCAAAGAGATTTTTACCCCCCGTGAAATTATAATCTAACTCTATCTCCTTCAGGTAGATGCATTGCCTGAATTGAATCAGCTGAAGGAGATGCTTTTCATCTCAATCTCCGACACTATGGATATCGAGATCATGAGTATACCATCAAATGGTTAGATTTTGATTTCACGTGATAGATATTCCAAAAAGTTATCCTAAAATCATGTGGCTCATATTATGCTAAAGTTATCACAAACTTCCACACAAGATCCATTGTGTGGAAGTTTGTGACCATTTGATTTAAAATCTGATCAAATGGTCAGATTTTAAATCAAAATCTGACCATTTGATGGCATACCTGTGAGCTCAAGATCCATTGTATGGAAGTTTGTGATGAAAAATGATATCCATATTTTGATTTAAAGTTGTCAATGCATTTCGGTGAGAAGAGATCAGGTGAGGTTACAATTTTGTGGTTGTAAATACTGGTACTCATAAAATTATAGTCTTCGAGGTAGGGTTGCAATAGAGTCGAGCTAGCTCAACTCGGAGTCGCTCGAAAAATGAAATATTTTGCTCTCTCATGCTTACTTGAGAGCCAACCCGAGCTTTTTTATATAAAGCTCGCTTCTTGAAGCATGAGCAAGAGTCTTAAAAGTGTTGGTAGTGTTTTAAAATGTGATTATTTTTTAAAATCAGATGCACTATAGCTATAGTATCCAAAAGGAATTTTTTTGTGAGATCATATGTGTCACCTGCAAGCTTTTTTCACAGACACATATAGGTAAAAGCCTTCGCCCTCCATGGGAGGACGGTCGCCGTCCTCCAACCTTTCACGGGGAGCTCCACATGACACCCAAAATACTTTTTAAGTGTCACGTGGATTTTGGGTGCATTGGTTTGATCATCTTTAAAAAAAAAAAATAATAAAAACTCATCTCTACCGTGTATATTTTGAATTGTGAAATGTGAACCAATGAAAATTGTCAAACTTTGACTTGTAGATTTAAAGTTTATTTTTCGATTTTTTTTTAAAATATTGACCTAAACTATTCACCTGTGCTCCACGTGACACCCAAAAAGTATTTTTGGTGCCATATAGAGCTCCACGTGGAGCTTGGAGGACGGTTACCGTCCTCCATTGGAGGACCTAACCAGCTCCCTATATATATATAGGATTATTACCTATATATATATATATATATATATATATATATATATATATATATATATATATATATATATATATAGGGCTTGAGATATGTGCCCAGGTGTAGAAATATCTTTGTGCCTATTGATATGGGCGCAACATGTAACACATTTTTGTGAAGTGATGGGTAGCATATAGCTCACTTTACTAATTAGGGTTACAATTTTAAAATATTTTAAAAGTTAAATACTATTTCAGTTGTCATTCTTGACATTTTTAAAGTATTTTTTTTTATCTTTCTTCTATTCATTTTTTCAAGGAAGTGTCAGACTTACTTTTTCAGATATATTTTATTCAAAAAATGTGGTCACCCGGTAGCGAGGCGCTAGCACCTCGACAGCGAAGCTCTACCCCAATAGCGAGGCACTAACACCTCGGTGGCGCAGCGCTAGCACCCCAATGCCAACGCCGAGGTGCCACGTCTCATTTTAGGGGAGTCGACGCTTCTATATCAAGGTGCCGACCCTTTGTTGAAAAACAAGGTGACAACGCCTCATTTCAAGGGCGTCGACATTTCAATTTAAAAAATAAAATAAAAATAATAAAAAAGGGGTGTCGGTGCTTCTATATCGAGGTGTCAGCGCTTCGCTAAATTATTTATTTATTATTTTTTATTGAAGCGCTGACACCTCGATATAGAGGCTCCAACGCCCTTAAAAAGAGGCGTCACGCCCTTCCCTCCCCTTTTATTTTATTTTAGTGAAGCACTTACACCTCGATATAGAGGCGTTGGGGTGCCAGTGTCTCGTTAGTGGAGTGCTGACGCTTTGTTGTTGAGGTATTAGTGCTTCGCTATCATGTGCTCACATTTTTTGAGAAAAATACATATGAAAAAAATAAGTCCGACACTTAGAAAAAGAGAGAGAAGAGAGAAAATAAAGAGACTTTAAAAATACTTATAAAAAGTTAAGACAAATGAAAGGAAATATAATTTTTAAAATATTTTAAAAGTTTATCCCTAATTAGTAAAGTGGGTCCCATGCCACCCATTACTTCACAAAAGGTGCTATGTGTCATTCCCATATCAATTGGCGCAGAGATATCTCTACGCTCGAGCGCATTTCCTCCTTTGCCATATATATATATATATATGAGGGTCGGTGATATGCGCCCAAGCGTAGAGATATCTCTGCACCTATTCATATGGGCGCGAGTGCCTTTTTGTGAAGTGATGGGTGACATGAGACCCACTTTACTAACTAGGGTTATACTTTTAAATATTTTAAAAGATAAATACCTTTCTAGCCGTTATTTTTTTACTTTTTTAAAGTTTCTTTCTTATTTTCATTTTTTTAAGAACGTGTCAGACTTATTTTTTCAAGTATATTTTACTCAAAAAATGTGATTGTCCGGTAGCGAAGCGCCAATACCCCGAAAACGAGTCGCTGACACCTCGATAGCGATGCGCTAGCACCCCGGCGTCAGGGTGCAAATGCCGGGGTTCCGACGCCTCATCTTATGCGTGTCGGTCTCTCTATATCGAGGTGTCGATGCTTCGCTAAAAAAAAAAGTATCAACGTCTCGTTTAAGAGGCGCCGACGCCTCTATATCAAGGTGTTGACGTTTCGATTAAAAAAATTAAAAATAATAGAAAAGGGGTGCCGGTGCTTCGTTACCGAGGTGCTAGCTCTAAGCTATAGGACACTACAAATTTTTAAGTAAAATATATTTGAAAAAGTAAGTCTGACACTTTTTCAGAGAAAGAGAAAAAAGAAAGAGATTTTAAAAAGATTTTTAAAAAAGTTAAGAATGACGACTGAAAGAGAATATAACTTTTAAAATATTTTAAAAGTTTAACCCTAATTAGTAAAGTGGGCCTCATGCCACCCATCACTTCACAAAAAAGGCGCTATGCCTATATCAATTGGCACAAAGATATCTTTTCGCCGGAGCGCATTTCCCCTTTGCCTATATATATATATATATAGGAGAGAGAGAGAGAGAGAGGAGAGAGAGAAGAGTCAATTAATTTTGATGCCTACCATTTGACTACCTCCTTTAGAATACAAGTTCGATGGTTGATGGCATGAGTTTTTTTACGCCGTAGACATTTTAATTCTTTGATGGTATGAGTTAAAGTGTAAAACTTCTTTAGGGCGTGTTTGATTGCATGTAATGGTACGACTAAACGCGTTTCGGAGGTCTTTTACGGCAGTCAAACATTTTGTGGTTGTTTGATTGCACTTTTGACTATACGCATAGTGTACGGATTCCAATATGCATCTTCGAAAATGGATGCAAGGGTAGACCTTCGTAAGCCTTAAACGCTACACGTTTTGCAGAGTGACGGGCTCAAACTTCTCAAAAAAGTTAAAAGCTCAATCTCTGCCCTTCTCTCAACTCTCTTTGCCAACGCTTTCTGCTTCTCTCCTCTCGTCTCTCCTCCAACAAACCCTAAACACTCCATCTACCACACTCAAGGCTTCTGCATCAACTCCTACTCTGATGGCTGGTATCCAATGGCCACCAAAAGATTCAGAGATCTCTCACGTGCGCGTTCCTCTCTCTCTCTCTCTAAATTTACAGTTTCATTCACCCACTAGCCGCTTGATAAACGACTACGAAGCAGGCTGCCGACGAGCGAGCGGCACCGTTCTTCAAAAGCCAGCGAGCGGCCGCAGATTTAGGGCTCTCTCTCTCTCTTTAAAAGAAAGCTCTCTCTGACTCGTCTCAATCTGCGAATTGGGCCGCAAGTTACCGACCTTGATTTCCTCTATTTTGCTAATTGCTGGCGGTCTGATCAGGGATCTAATCGGTGATCATGGTGCACAGACCTTGATCTCCTTCATTTTAGTGCAAATTTTGTTGATAAGTTTCAGCGAAAGAAGTTCAGCCCGATTAGATAATAGGTGCTGAAAAATCATAGAACCCGGCCCGAACTTGGGTTTTAGCCCCACTAATAATGGGCCAGATTTATTTGGGTTGGGCCATGCCTACCCAGATAGCATATCTGGTTGGATTCGTTTCCTTTTTAGTATCGGGTCATGCCGGCCGACATAGCCTTCAGTGATTAGTGATAAATAAGTTGCTGAAAAGAGTATATGCAATCAAACTGCTGCAAAACGCATTTAAGAGCAAACAAACATATGTTGTGTATTACTAATACATGCCAAACACGCAGCCATTACGTATTAGAACATGAGACACATTTTTCACTACCTGCAATCAAACGGGCCCTTAATTTGAGTGGAAATGCGAAAGCGTTAAAACTTCTTGAATTTGAGTGGAAATGTGTGAAGGCGTTTTAGTGTCAATCCTCTTGGTCAAAGTCAACATTATAATGAAAAATGTCAAAATCTCGGTTCAAAACTTGGGACAAAAAAAATCAACCCCGAATTTTGAAAATCAAAAGTCCAACAAAAATTGTTTTAACAATTAGGCTTCCGGAAAACAGCAGCGAGAAAGAGATAGAGAGAAAGAGAGGAGAGAGAGAGTGAGTATTTTCCCTCAAAATCCGAGCCACGGACAAGTATCTGATGCATCCAATGAATATACGAATTTCATGGAATTCCTAAGATGTGGTCTGCAGAACACCTTATTGCTATGATGCCACTTAACCTACGTCTCCAAGCACACTTCGAGTCCTCTTTTGTCAATATTTCAAAAGTTCCCCTTTTAATTTTTGATAATGTATACAACTAGAATCAATACTTTTAATTAAAATTTAAATCACTTAAAAGCATCTCCAATGGTGTATTCCCTTTTTGCTTATGTGACAAAATTGAGATATGATGGCATCCCAAATTGCATACTTTATTATGTTTTCAATTTTACTTTAAATAAAATATTATTTATTTAAACAATACTAGTAAATAAAGTAAAAATAAATAAATAAAATATATGATACCAATATGATATCTTATATATATGATACCAAGTTTTCTCATCCATCCCAAATTAGAACCGTTATTCAGCCACGCTAGATATATAATACACCATTGGAGATGCTCTTAGATAAGGATTAAATACGGATGCATGTAGAAATCATCATGTTTTATCGAAGGGATAATGGCTCCTGACCGACATTTAAACATTAAATGATGTTTAAATGATCTTACATTATTTAATTGTTACTTTTTATCTCACCATTAAAGTATGATTTATAATTATGCCATGTGCAACACATATTTGATCAATCTAAATTGCTCAAGTGGCAATCTATCATTGAAAAATGTCTTAGCCCGATGAAACATGTTGATAAGTGAATGTAAACCATTTGATTGACAAACTTTAATATCAGCCATTAAAACCAACAGTTGATATTCTAGTCAACAAGTCGGATGGTTTAAATCTCTCTAAAAATAACATTTTTGGGCCTCTTGCACTTCAATCTATCATCTGTCACTTTGATCATTTAGATCTCCCATATCTTAAACCTTTGATGGTGTAAGTTCATTTAAACACCAACTTGGTGTTTAATTGATGGTCAAGAGAATCAGTCCCTTTATGGAATGGGATAATGGCTCGAAATCGACATTTAAACACTAAAATAGTGTTTAAATGATTAGCATTAAAGGTAGGCTTTTTATCTCAGGCCACTAAAGTGTGATTTACCATGACGCCATGTGGCACATACTTGTTATCAAACTAAATTGTCTAAGTGGCAATCTATCCTTGCACTATGTCTCAACCCAAAGAAACGTGCCTAAATGTGGATGTGAACGGTGAACCAGTCCATTGATGAACTTCAATATCATTCACTAAAATTAAAAACAACGGTTGACATTATAGTTACAAGATTGACTGGTTTAAATCTCTTCAAAACCCCAATTTTGAGCATGTTGCACTCTATTCTATAATCAATCACTTTGACGATTCAGATCATCCACATCTTAAATCATTAATGGTGTAAAATCATTTAGACACCATCTTGGTGTTTAAAAAACGATCAGGAATGTCAGGTCGGGATGGAATAGATAACTTTGAGAGATGCTACTCCCACACTACAAGTTCCTTCTAAAAAAACATATTATATTGTTGGCCGGGAGCATCGTTGGTTCTGCTAATTGGTGTGTTAATGATTGTTTTCATTAATAGAAGAAGAGGGATGTTAAAATTATAAATAACGAAGAAAATAAGAATGAGATGAAAGAGAGAAGAAGATAAAAATAATAAACAGACAAATCGCCACAAATAAATTACATTGCTTTACAATACTTGATGACTAAGGTATGATAATTATCAAATAATATGCATGCTAATAAGGAAGAAGACCAATGATTAGTGGACATGTCATTTACTAGTCCCGGTTCCCTTCCAAGTAAACTATTGAAGGCAAACATTTCCCTCATTCCTCTATTTTTGAAGCTATTATCCCCAAAAATGTTTCTTATACTTGGAGCAGTATCATGTTCGCTAAGTCGATCATTTCAAATAGCATTATTTGGAGGGTGGGTAATGGATCGGCTATTAACATTTGGAGGGATAAGCGGATCTCAAGAGCTTCTACATTTCGGGTTATTTTGCCTAACAATCAAGGTGGCCCTGAATAGGTGGCTGATCTAATCATGGAGAATACAAATACATGGAATGCCGAATTGATCCGACGTTCAGTCAAAATTGCGTGGGTTCATGATAAAAAGGGGAATTTTTTCTGCCCGGAGTGCTTATTATGTGGGTTGGAACTAAATCGAATTATTAAGATCTTTGCATGGAGAGCATGACACAATATAAATACGGTCAAGGCCTCTCCACACAATAGGATCGGATCAATTTCTCCGATATGTGACCAATGCGGGGCAAATATTGAAAGAGTGGCTCATGCTCTTCGTGATTGCTATATGGCTAATTGTTGCTGGTTCCTATCTTCTTTAAGCTTGCATGGAAGTGCTTACCAAAATCTTAGCTTCAAAGAATGGGCAGTTTTGTTCTTTCAAGAGGCGGGAAAGGGGGATTCTGACAGATATTTTGCTATAGCTTGAGCTATTTGGAATGGGAGAAACCAAATCAGTCGTGGTGCAAATGCCCGGGATCCTCTGGCCATTGTAAAGAGTGCAGAGAACTTCCTGACTAATTATCAACTAGCCAATGAGAAATCTCAAGTGCAGCTATTTAGTCGGAATACTGCTCTCACCTCGACTGTGTTGAAAATTGAAATGGTCTCCACCTCTATCCGATGTCTTCAAGGTAAATTTTGATGGAGCTTGATCCCCCTCTTCCAAAGCAGCGGGAATAGGCGTTATTGTTCGTGATCATGAAGGTCTTGTTATGGCGTCAATGGCTAAGATTGTAAAAAATATAGCCTCAACTGATCAATGTGAGGCCCAAGCGATGCTTCATGCTATATGGTTAGCTCATCATTGTGGCTTCCAAAAGGTGTTTTTTGTAGGGGACTCGATTTGTGTCATCAATGGAGTAGCGGATTAGTTTGATGGGTCCCATCTCTCATTCATCTTTGAAGATATCATAGATGGTCTCAAAAATTTCTTGATTAAAGAATCTCATGTTCAACAATCACTACAAAAAAATATAAGACTATTACCGGCAGCCATAAACTGCCGCTATTAACAAAAAAACTGCCGCTAATAGTTTTAATAGTTTTTTTGTTAATAACGTCAATTTTTGACTACCAAAAACTGCCGCTAATAGTCTTATTTTTTGGGCACTTTAGAAAAACAACCTTCAAAATGAAATGTTTTAGGGTATCATACAACTATCAAGCGTTTTAGAGAAAAAGGTTTTTAAGGTTTTTTTACTTCTAATTTTCGTGAGATTCCCTTATTAGTCACACGTGTATAATAGGTTATCCATATGATTTTTCTAAACTACCCTTCTATAAAGGTAGTTTAAAAGATCGTGGTTTCATGGTGTTTTTTCTTGCGTAGCTTCTTCTCGGGTTGGGTTTTGCGCTGCTTCTCAATGTTCTCTATTCATCGATAATCGAAATCTACTGTTTGAGTACGAGATGTTCCAGCATTTACATTTTGAGAATCGGCCAATGGTGCGGCTGATGCTTTAGCTAAGTTGAACTTACTTAATGATTGTAATGAGATATGGATGAAAGATGCTCCACCACAGATCCATGGTATAATCTTGTCTGATTCATCATTTTAATGAAATCTTATTTCCTATAAAAAAATAAAAAATAAAAAATAAAAAAAAGAGAAGACCAATGAAGATTTTGAGAGAAATACTAAGAAACAAATTTATGGTGCACAAATCTCAAATTTAAGGTAAGCTAGCCCCATAAGAAGATAATCCACACCACACCCCAACTAAGAAAGGATATGAGTGATTGCAAAGTTATAAAGAACTTAACATTGCTAAATAATTAGACATAAGTGAAGAAATTTTGAATCCACAAAACTTTTTTTCTCCCGTTTTTGCCTTAAATGAGGTTTAGCAAGCTTGAGCGAAAGAGGGGACAGTGCTCTCTGTAGAGCAGGTATTTCTCCCCTCTATATCACTAAATTCAATTGTTCACGTGATTTGGCTTGGCTCAATATCGCCAACACGTGTGTTAAAATAGTTCCACATTGTCTGTGGGCTTTGAGGCCTTGGGCTATATATAGAATTTGGGCACTCCTCACCTTACAAGCCGATTTTGTGAGGTTGAGTTTGACCCATTGGATACTTATCTTGATATTAGAGTAGGTACTTCTCCACTCCACGTCATTAAATTCAATTTTTCACGTGATTTGGCTTAACTCAATTTCGCCAACACGTGCGGGAATGTGTTAGAATAATCTCACATTGCCTGAGGGCATGGAGGTCTTAGGCTCCTATTTTGTGAGGTCGAGTTAGGCTCTTGAAATTTTATCACTCTCCTTATATGGAGTCCTCCGCTACTAACTCATCAATGAAAATAGAATAAGGGACTTTAAAATAGGCAACTTAATGCACCATAGCCTTAAGATATCTACGATCAACCTTCCAAACCACACTTTGAGGGAAACACTGATAATTTAATACTTAATAGTTTTTTTGTTAATAGCAGTAGTTTTTGGCTGCCGCTAATAGTCTTATTTTTTGTAATGTGTTCGCCCCATAAATTTTTTAACAAAGCCAACCCTAAATTGAAGGAAATAAAGCTATGACGATGAGTTTGAGTGCACATAAACTTAATTAGTATGTGATTAGTAATTTCAAATGATTGGTGTGTAAAAGGTACTACTGTCTAAAATTAGGAAAGGCTTGAGCTGCATATGGCATAGCTCTTTGCTAGCCCCTACTACAACAGAGTTTACCTGTTTTAATTGGTCTGCTCTCTTTTCTAACTCTCTACAAATAAGGATTTACTTGTTCTAGTAGCAACCTTTCTACTCTCTACTAACTCCCTACCAGAGCAAACAAAATTAGCTCTGACAAAAAGTGAGTAGAGAGGAAAGTAGAACTTTTAAACATGTAAATCTTGCATAAAATGTTGCTATGCAAGAAGTTGTTAGGAAGAAGTGATTGTTACCTATTAAAATATGTAGCAGAATGTTAGCAAAAAAAATGGTAATATGCTAAACCAGGTGAACCCCTCTATGGCAGAGGGGCTACCAAACAGCTATACCATAGGCAGCCTTGATATATCCATAGTAGACACCATTTGCTTAATTCTATTGATATTGATTATTAAAGAAGGCTTTGTAAGTGGCATAAGAATATTAAAGAAGGCTTTGTAAGTGGCATAAGAATATGATAACCTTCTTCTATAAACTAGTTTAGCATATCAACCTAGTGAACTAGATACATGCAAGGTGCCAATTAATCTGGAAGCCAACATTAGCATTACTACGTTATATAGGAAGCATACTTATTAGTTATAATATTAAAATTCTAATCAAACCTGCCTTAGCAAAGAATTCCCTTAAAGTTTTCACATATTTCCAAGGCTCATTACATGTGTAGAAGTCAGCTTTTGACTGAAATGAACTCAAAGAGAAATAAATCAAGCAGTTAGTCATATTTCAATTGGCAAGATAGATCCACGCACACTAACCTTAACATGTACAATAGCAACAATCTATACTGCTCTTTCCTAGTATTTCTAATTCCTACGTCGTTTTGTTTTGGTAAAAATAAATTGGTCCCCAAAAAACCTGCTTCGCACGCACGCCATAAAAGAAGTGCGGCGCGTCTCTGTAAAACATGCCACCACCCACCATCGAAAAAAGAATACCCATTATTTATCCAGTGGTGCAACTCACTACACTATATATAACGTGGGGAATGAGTGCAGTTGCTTAATCACCGTCTGATCAAAATCAGTTTGATCTCCATACTCCTCTCTTACTAAAATGGTTCTATCTAATAGCTGAGGGCAGATATAGTGGATTGCAGCTGTAACAAATGATGGTAACAGTCGGCAGCCGTAGGCCGTTGATCAGGATTCTGATCGAGGCACCGACTCTGCAACTCCCTCAAAAGCTTGGAAACCCCAAACCCACAAGTCTTAATGAGCTGCCCAACGCCCCAGACGTCGACCTTCACCCCGTGCAGCCCACGAGACATCTCTGGCGCGGCCGCGTTGCCTGCGCCGGGGTGCGGGTAGATCTGCGGTGCACCGACGGCTTCTTCGAACCCAGCGACGAACCACTCGTTTTCTCTATCCGTCCTCTTCATCACCTTCTCCCACCCCAAGTCTCTGTGCATGAAGGAGAGGTCGTGAAGCGCCACCAGCGCCTTGGTCACGAACTTGAGCGCCTCCACCAGCTGCTCGCAGCTCGTTGGCTTGAGCCGGCACCCTCTCGGCTTGAACACAAGCGCCAAGTCTCTCTCAGAGACCCTGAATATGAACTCGGCGTGTGGGATTCGGTGGTCTAAGAAATCGTATATCTCTTTAACCGCAACCCATTTTCTTTTGCTAGAGAAGCTTCTTGTAACTGTATTTGGTGTCATTTCTACCACGTTGCCTCCGCCTAAATCGAGCCTCTCGAAATCGCTGTAAGAAGACAGTTTGGTGGTGCAGCGATCGGCTAATAGAGGTAAAAGACCCGAAATACGCCAGCAGGGGACGAGGGCTTTTAGTCTCTCAGTTGGGTTTGAGAGATCGACTGAGTAGAGATCGGTGCGGAGGACTCGGTCATGGGAGCGACTCAGTGCGCAGAAGGTGACGTTGTACCCGACGGCGTAGTAGCCGAGTACGTAGGGGAGGTCTGCGTACGTCCACAGTATCTTCTCCACTATTGTCGACGAGGGATCTATATTACCTTCTCTAACCTCGTCTACTTCTTCACATCTCCACACGCAGAAATTTCTAACGAAACCCGTTACGTTTGGCCACTGATCTTGTAACGTTTCGGTTGGAGCGGAGGAAGAGGGTAACGAGGGAGGAGGGGTGGTGGATTTTCTGACAATTGTCGTTTCGAGAGCGCATAATCTGGAGATGATGCGGTTTATGCAGTCGTCCCAAATGCCTATGAATGAGTCTCTACTTGATGAATTGGTGGGAATATTGGTGTTGGGTCGGATTAAAGGGCTTAGAATCTCGTAAGTGATGGCTCTGCAATCGAGCGGCTCCATTGAAGTGGTGAAGAAGAGCTCTTTTCCATGGGGGAGGTCTCTGAAAACGTCTTTACGTAGAGGAATCCGTAGGTCTTCGTTGGGTGGTTCTTGGAGATGCCATGAGAGCTCGAATAAGCTTGGGAGATTGGTAGGTGGTACTCTTAAACAACCCACGTAGTAGTCGCTTCTGTCTTGGTAATCCATGGGAGGAATCGCTGCACCAAAGGAAAAATAAAAAAATTACAGTATATAAATGTACCTTTGGTATATTAATATATGTATAAATTCCAACATTGCAAAATACTACGCATAAAAAAGCTCTCTTTTAAATTTTAGTATACTTACATCTGATGCAGGGTTCTGTTAATGGCAGCTGAGCCCGGTCGGAGAAGCCTGTAATATGACGCATATGGCAGAGAACATTAAGACTGTTTAGTAGACAATTTAGTTTTTGTTTGTCGATTGGTTGGTGGTGTAATGGCAAATTAAAAAGAAATAAGAAAAAAATAAATACCAGTTGTGGGTTTTCTCCTCCCAAACACCTTGAGCTGTTGGCCACAGTTGAATCGATCAACTGAGAAACCTCTAAGAGGGCCTTCTTCAAAAGCTTCCATGGTGCTACCTACCATGGTTTCGTCCAAGAAAGTAAGCTCATCTGCCTTCAAGAAACTCAATCCATCAATCTTCACCCGCCCTTTCTGAAATTCTCCTTCCTCCGCCCACAAACTCACTGATTCTTCCCACGTTACCCTTATTTTCCCTATTCTCCTTATCTCCCTCATCGAAGAAGACGATGGAACAGCGTCTGAAGACTCGAAACCAAAACTAGTTCTCTGAAACAATGGTTCGTTCCCAGCCACAATAGCTTGCTGCTTCATCATCCCTGTGATAAAACCAAACAAGTTAAAACATCTCCACTGCACCATTAAAGAGCTTACTTGTTTTATTATTATTATTATTATTATTATTATTATTATTATTATTATTAATTAAAACATCTCTACTGCATCACTAAAGGGCTTGTTTGTTTACTTATTTTAATACCTGAGGAATCATCTTTAAAAGTGAGGGCTAGTGGCCTCCTACTCTCTGGTGTGTTTTGGCCATTATTCCCAGCAAGAAGTGCAGAAGCAGCAGCTCCTCTTCCTTGTTGTACCCCTCTAACTCGAATGCCCATGAACTGAGAAAGCTCATCGTATACCTCCTCATCAAAGGAAGCCGGTAATCTGTGTATCTTTCTCTCGTAAGGAGAGAGTCTGAAGTAACTTTTCCCTACTTGTTCTCTCTCACCACCTCTCTCCCACTCATGCACCTTTCTGAATTCACCCAACATGTTATCCCACTTAGTACCAGCCGTTTTAGCGTCTCTACTAACTCCATGCCTGTTTAAAAACTCAGCCACCTCTCTATCTTTTTCGGCCCTTGTTTTCCCCCTCGCCGTAGGTTGCCCAACATCAGCAGCTCCAGCTTCACTTCCAGTGCCATCTCCTCCTCCACAGTATTGGACCCGCCATGCCCGCGCCAGCCAAAGCATCTCGTTTGGTTTCCAAACTGGACTCACGTATTTCCCCTTCCTAAGCTGGAGAAACTGCTCGGTCTCTGGCTTGTTGGGGTCACCGCCCGACGCGGCGGAGAACGAAGGGCGAGGCGATTGTGAGGGAGAAGAAGGCGTGGGCGAAGAAGACGAATCAGCTGTTGTGGGTTGTATCTGTGGGTTTGTCGGTGAAGGGCTCGAACCACTATTACTCGGTCCACCACTACCAACACCAACATTAATACCACCACCCATTTGCTGCTGCTGTTGTCTATGCAGAGAAGGTGGTGAAGGAAGAAGCTTCCATTGCCCACTCCCATATCTGGGTCTCTTCGGATTCACCGTTTCGCTCTGTTGCTCGATCACCGGCTTCGGAATATAGAGTTGAGTGGAGATAAAAGTAGCAGACGAAGTTGCTGAAGGAATGGCTGAGAGAGGCGAGACGTGGCTTCCTTGTTGTTGCGGCTGCTGCTGCTGTGGCTGAGACGGCGTTGACTCGTCTTGTTGTGGGTCTTTGGTTGGTTGCTGCTGCTTCATCGTCGTCTCAACTTTGTCTCCCATCACACCAAAACTAAACTCTCTAAGAAGCCTAAAACTAAAGCCAGAGTGCCATAACACTTTCTGTTCAATTTTTTTTTAATATTTGGGTTTCTATGAAAACTACTTGATCGCTTTTGGGATTGGGTTTCTGGTAAATCTACGAAATGGCAAAAAAGTTGTGAGAGAGCTGAATTGCTAGGTCTGCTATGAAGGAGACACTTCGTCCGTTTAAACTGCCATTACTGCGGGCTCTTTTTGTAGCATATATTACATTATTTTAGAAACATATACTAGTGTATATCGGATACAACCTAGTAAATGATATAAGCCACCAAATCGACTGATCCCATTTCACATTGATGTATGCTGACTTCCTAACCATCAAAACAGTTTATAAAATCTTAGACTAATTCGTATCTCTAGAAAATCACACCTCTGAAATTCTGAAAAGCCCGTTCAATTTTTTTGGAAATCTAACGGTGTTCGAGTGAAATTGAAATTTCATGTAATCGAATGGTGGATTATTGAGATTGATCGTACAGTCTCCTCTCATCAAGGAATTATCTGAAGCTTCAACGGTCTAGATTAATCGGGAGTCAGTGGGAAGGTCACAGTGTAGAGAGTTGATACAAGTAGTTTAAAGGGTATGAGAGAGAGAGAGAGATTAGGTAGAAAGAGAAAGTCAAATCGAAGTGTACGGAGGCGCATGATTAGATTATTTACTGGAGGGGTGATGATTGTACTGGGGCCTGGAAGAGCGGCTCCAAAATTAACATTCTCTCAGACTCACCTCACCATTAAATGGTATCTCTTTCCAAATCCCACCACCTCTTTCTTTCTTTCTTATTTTTCGCGGGTCGCTTTTATGATCACAATAACCATCTATCTCTATCTGTCTCCATCACCCCGTCCATTCTCCCACACTACTCGCCCGCCATTTATTTCCTGAGCAGCTACTAGTAAGTGCATCTTTCTCGGGCTGAGCATGGAGAATAGTGCTCCCTCTTCTTGCCACCATCGTTTTAAATCTCGGAATCAGACTCGTGTCCGATAAGGCCAAGATCTTTCGGCCTTAATATCCGAGTTGTTTCGGACAGCCCCGAGAATCTGAGACCGAGACATCTCCATTTTGGGCCAGATGTTTCGGGGTGAAACAGAAATAACCTTTTAAATGATCAATTTTCTTGATGAGAGCATGATCAAAAAATTAAAATTTCAATACGTATTCTCTTGACCTCCAAGTCGATACATACAACGTATCATCCGATACATTTAATATATCGGCAATACATTGAATGTATTATTTTGATTATTTTTTTTTTGAAAAAATACTCTAAAAATTATAAGATTAAATTATCGGGCGATATGGACGATAATTTTAAATTATGGGTCTATGTCAAACCACCAAATTATTGGATGAAAATTTGACTGTTTTCAATGGTATACGATACAAAGTCATTTTATCATATCGTTCGAGTCCAAAAATAATACATATCGAACGATATTTTGACCTATGGATGAGTCTCTTACTCATAGGCTGATGTCCATTTCCTTCTCCCCTCTCTTTTTGTACTTCGATATTTTGACCATGGATGAGAGTCTCTTACTCATGGGCTGATGTCCATTTCCTTCTCCCTAGTCTTTTTGTCCTTCCTTTTCGTGATTCTAATATAATCTCGCTAAAAAAAAAAATAAAAAAGATTATATACCATTAAAATGGGTATTTGATCTCACACCGTTTGATCTTCTACCAATCAAGAATAGTTCACTGTAATGTCACATGGCAAATGTGTTTGATTATTCTCAACAGTCCAAGTGATTTTTTATGATTGGAACTCCTCAGTCCTCAATTAAAGAATCATACCAATTCTTTGATTGTATGGTGCTTGATCGATGATCTTTAACATTAATCGTTAAAAAATATGACTAATATTAAATATTAGAGTGCATAGATTTGGACACATCATGACAGCCATTAGCAAAATCATCGTGATAAAAAGTAGTGTCATTTGTATATAGATGACTAATATTACACTTTTAATGGTGTACTAGCAAGATATCTTATATAATTTTAAATGTACTTGTCTAGCGATTCAAAACGAAACACACTATCATATCATATCTAAATCCCGAGAGGTGTTTCGCCCTTGTCGTCTCGTCATGAGCGAAATTTAAAATCATGCTCTCCGCCGTACGTTTTGAATTGGATAGTATTCAAATAATCTTAGTCCATTTAAATGTGTATGATCTTACACTATTAAAGTACATTTCAATGTTATGTACGGGCATGTGTGTGATCAATCTAACCAATTCAAATGGCTTTCTATCATTATAATCATGGTCTCAAATATTAGTTGATACCGATACATATCGAGTATCAAACTCGGTATCGGAATTAGCCGATACTTGTATTTTCCTTTTTTTCTCTTTTTTTTTTTAAATGGGCCGATTCGCATCGGTATCAGCCAATTTGTATCGGTCCTCCAAAGATTGTTACCCGATGCCGAGTTTGTTATCTTGATTAGAATATATATCAGTTATCTTGATTAGAATCATACTAATAAGAGGATGCAAATTGTCCGATCAATGAGCTTTAATGTTATTCGTTAAACGATAAGAACAATGGTCGATTTTAGAGTTCCCAAATTTGGGCAAATCATCACAATCATTTCCAAATTTGGACAGTGAACAGGTCAAATTGGTGGAACCAGTTTTAATGTTCAATGAGTTTTACAACCATTGGATATATAGAGGAGAGTCTTGATCAAAGTCACCAATTTGAGGTTGACAATAATTCATCACGGTTAAAATTTGAAAAAATAAATTCGGCAAAATTTGGCAAGTTTGGGGAAAAGTTCGGAGAAACGAAAAAGATAAAAATAATATTAAAAACAAGTAAAAAGTAAAAATAAGTAATTTAAAGGATATTACAAATTACAATATATTGAAAAAAATCGTGAATTATTCTTGAAATTCATAAATATCATAAAGCATACAGCTCTTTTTTTAAAATTCGAGAATAATTTGTAGAATCTTAAATTAGTAAATTATTCACAAATTTTTGAAAGGGCTGGAGAATTTGGTGACTATCGTCTTCTTGACTAATCTCATCATATAAATATGGAAACTGTGGATTCTTTTCCATTGGTCTCTGGCTGCAAATCAAGCTCAACACGAAATCCGTTCAACAGGTTCAACGTGACCATTGCCATCATATATATTAGATATAACCTATGATTTAGACAAAGCATGATAGTAGTTTCATATGCAAACTAATATAAGATCCATATAAATTAATCCTTAAGGCCATGCTTACGATACAAATAAGAACTAGTATAGCTAAGTTGATCGAATGGCGTTGATGGATATACATTTGTGCATGAGTTAGTTATAAGGCGGATGGGAAATTACAGGTCATTCACCAGACTGCTAATGTGCAAGTGCAGTAGAGCCAACACCAATGCATGCCGAAACAGCCACTTATATCGCACCAACGTAAGCATCCTTATAATTGTCTGCTATTTTTCATCCGTTTATTATAATTTTCGTACTTATATCGTGCAGGGGTTGCGGAGGAGTGAGCGGGTCGGGTGTGCTACATTAAATATTACATCGTTGGACCCTAAAGTTCAGAAACCGTTAAGCGAGTGGAGTGTGTGGGGCATGAGAAAAGGAAGGGGTGGTAATGGGGCATCTCACGCTGGTGCAGATACGCATTCAGAGGCTATAGATACGTAGGACGGCGACCTTATTTGTATAGGTGCATAGGTGCATGAGCTGGTTGGTTACTCTGACGCCCATCTCTCTCGTGACTTTCATGCATTTATTTATTTATCTATTTCTTTTGGGTTTAAAGATCAAAATTAAAACTTCTCACGTGGAGAGAGAGAGAGAGATGGGCGTACCAACAGCATCTACATTTGCAATATGCCTTCTTGTTTTTATGTCCTTGACAAAGGGTGAGTACCATACCTACCATAGTTTGATTTCTCAAATTTTCGACTTGTTTCGGCCATGATTTTAAATCTCGGCTGTCCTTGATATGGTACTGACCATTGTTTGAAATCTCCTCCGAGATATATCAGGCGAGACATTTTGCATTTCGGCTTTCAACGTGACGAGATTGAGGTGTGAATCTTGAAGTCACACCATATCTTGCCGATACGTGTGAGATCTCTCGGCCGAGATGGGTGAGACAACTTACATCTCGTCGAGATATATAGCGTGATTTGAGAGGAACCAAAAGTCTTGTGTTTAAATAATCTTAGGCCATTAAAATTAGGCTTTTCATGTAATGACCCGTAAAATTAGACTCGAACTCGATTGACCTCGTGTGTATGGTTGGCACGAAAATTGATGTCACCATATATTTTTATATGATAATAAATATTTAAATAATATTATGATAACTTTGTGTGGACAGATTAAGGTTTAAATGTGTTTTTGGGCCTTTAGTATGAAAGCCGTGCACCGACGCACTGTGTGTCGCTCAACATCGAAGCCAAGTCTAAGATAAGAGGATATAATTTTGACAAAAATATCAAGGATATTTTTGGAGTTTCATTTGGTTATAAGGAGATGGTTGCTTAGAGGCTAAGTGTTAGCCGTTTGAAAATTTGAGGAGAAGGAAGAAGAGCCGAGCTCCATTTCTGGAATTCGTCACCATTCAAACCCTCGTGAGATTTTAACCGCAAGATCATGTAATCACCGCGATCTCCGCACTCTCCGCGAAGCATTTAATGCGATCGTAGCTTCAGTTCCGCTCTTGAAAACTTCAAGCCGTTCAAACCCTTTTTCCATTAGAAACCCTTTTTCTATGGAGGCCCCATTTTTAAAGAGCCGATCACCTTAGATAGTCTTCCGCTCTTTAAATAGGTTAAGATCGATGCGTGGATCATTGACGACTTCATCTTAAATACGCGGTGATAATCGTTATGAAATCGCCGTAAAATTCGGAAGTTTCGTTTTGAAACCCTTTTGGACAACGATTCTTAAAGGCGCGAAGTCGATCAAAGAAAGGTTAGTTTTCTTTGACTTTAATAATTTAGATTGTAGAATAAATAATTGTTTTAGTTTAGTGTGTATGTGTGTGTGTGTGTGATTCGATGAAGATCGTACAAGATTTGAAAGAAAAAAGATTAAAAATGATAAAGCCTTATGGTTGTGCATTTATGAAAGTTTTGATAGATCAAATTAAGTGATTGATCGATCAAATTTGGCATTGATCAATCAAATTAGGTGATTGATCGATCAAATTTGGTATTGATTGATCAATCATCCAGATTGATCGATCAAATTATATATATAATGATAAGAACAGAAAGTTTGCTTGCTGGAAGTTTATCCTCGATTGCATTGATCGATCAAGGGTGAAATTGATCGATCAATGTGGAATTGATAGATCAATATGATGGTTTGATCGATCAAATTGACTGTGCCGACACTACTTCAGTATTTTAGTCATAACTTTTTACTCCGAACTCCGATTGATGCGATTCTTGTGGCATTGGAAAGAGGACAACTAAATCTACAACTTTTATGAATTAACTAACTGGTGAGTAAATTATTTTGATGATCAAAATTGAGCTGAAATTTTGGTCAAGTTCTAAGTTAGCACGTTTTGATTGAAGTATCGATATAGCTTCGGTATTTTGGCCATAACTCTTTGTCCTGAACTCCGATTGACGCAATTTTTGATGCGTTGAAAAGAGTACGATGAGATCTAACTCTTTTATGAATTAACCAAATCTTTAATCAAATATTTTGAGAGTCAAAATAAAGTAGAAAGTTGGGTCAAGTTTCGAGTCAACACGAAATTATCCATTTCCGTCTTGATTTTGAGAAAATACTTAAATACGTCAATTTTATTAATAATTAGGATCAAATTTTAATACATTATCATATGTGTGATGCAGACTAAGAGTGGAGGCCGTAGATAAAAACTTTTGGATTACTTTAGGACGGCGTTGGATTTACCTAGAAAGATCTATTAAGGTAGGAAAAATTCAACCTAAAAATATATCTGAATATGATTTCATAATTCTTTCACATCTGTATCTTGATTTTCTATTTTAAAAGCATATTTACATATCAATCAATCTCTGTCATCTCTGATTCCTGCATTCTGATTTCTGTGTTCTGAAGTCTGTTTCTTATTTCTGATATCTGATTCTTGAGGTCATATGTGTGTATATGATTTTAAGTATTTAATCCAGATGATTCTCACCGACTCAGCGGTATATCCATGCCCTGGCACAATCTTGCATTTGCTTTGATAATCCCTCGGTACAATTGCACTTTATAGATAAGGCATTGTTGTATTCCTGAAATTATTTATGTGAATGACGATTGATTGGGGTTTCTTATCGGCATACACCTGATTACCACATGCTATATATTCACGGGATTTTCTTAAGTTAGAAATATATATGCATGATTTAAGTCACAAATTATATACTAATAGCATATATTCTGTTCTTTGAAAATTCAGTACATGTCATCTCATTTATCCTGTCTGCATATTCTAATTTGATTATCTGTTTGAGGTACTACCTGTAAATCATGTCTTATATTTTCAATACAATTTTAGCTGTGATTTTTCTACTGAGCTCAGATATAGCTCACCCTGTTTTCTATAACATTAATAGGTTCTGAGGCTAGAGCTTCCGGCACTGAGAGCGACCCTGACTACCAGCCTGATCCGTAGGCTAAGGTTTAGGAGGAGAATACCAATACCCCTGTTGACGAGCATCACTCGTAGCTAGGGTATTTGATTAGACTGAATATTTTAGGATCTGTATATGTTTTGGATTATTGTGGTTCTGGTGGCTACGATTTTGTACTTAAAACTTTGTAGATACTTTATGTTCTTTTGTGTACATCTTATAGGAATCACTACTTTGAACTATTATTTTTGAGTGATGGATGTCCATCACCAGTAGTTCTTCTTGGTTCCTTTTTGAGAATGTATTTTCTTTTATTTTTATATATAGGCATTGTTAAATTCTTCTCTTTTTTAAAGCCTTATATAGTGACTCGATCTGCCACTACTGGATAGTGTCTGCTCTAACTTTCGCTAGACGAGCAGACACTCTGTGATTTGTCCTGTGGATCATCCAGAGCATGATCCTGGTGGCAGGAATTTTCGAGTGCGAAAATTCGGATGGTCACATTTCATCTCTCACCATTGATGTATGATTATTTATCATTATCTCTTGTGGGACACATTTATGATCAATCTAAATTTCCCAAGTGGCAAGCTATCATTGGAATATGTTTCGGACCAATAAAATATGTCGAAAAGTGAATATGAACCATCCGATTGGCGAACTTTAATATCAACTATGAAAACTATGAATACCTATTAATGTTAGTATACATATCTGATGATTCAAACCTCCCAAAAATGTGATTTTTGGGCCCATTTTCCTTATACTTTAGACCTATCCATTTGACACTATGGGTTACCAACACATAAATCATTGATGGTGTATGATCATTTAAACACCATCATCGTATTTAAATGATGGTCAAGAGAGTCAATCCCTTAATTAAAAACGTAAAAATGAATAAATAAGGTACCTGGGATTCTCGAGATTTCAAACCATGGTAGCATCTCTCCAGACTTCTCTCTATCCGAGGGGGATTTTACAAGTAACCCCAATTACCAAAAAGAGTTTGGTTTTTTTATACAAATTACCAAAAGAGTTGTTGGTATATATATATATATATATATATATATATATATATATATATATATATATATGCAAAAATGGTCAAACCTAAACCTTCATTTATTTGCATATTTGAAAATGGCTATACCCTTCATAAGGTTTGAAGATTGATCCATTGCTACATCAGAATTCCGGATTTCGTTTCAGTTTTGGTGGGAACGGAAACAAAAATTTTGGACCGAAAGTTCCAAATCCATACATTATATATCGAAAATTTGGGATTTCATTTCGGTGGGGACCAAAACCCAAATTTTGATCTTGCATGATACTGAAAATCAATTTTTTCATTGCCTAAAGTAGATGACTGCATGAAGGCTGCGATTATGGAGATGAAACGAGAGAGGCTAGCCAATGTTTTGTGTTTAGATTCTCTCATGAAAGTTGAGGCTTATATACTGTGGTGGAAGGTGAGGGATTAAAAGGAGTACAATGGACGGAGTGGATGTGATTCAAGCATGGAGGTGCTCTGCAATGTTGACACCCCAAAAGAGAAGGGTTGATTATCGGTGTCAGATAAGGAAAGAGGGATTGGTAACTGAGAGGAGGGAAACCGATTAGGTAGGTTGCTTCGCTCTAATTGGATCCAACTTAGGTGGGGGCATGGGTAGCATGAGACCTTGGGTATCCATTTAAATTGCTAGGTGGAGGGGTAAAAATAAGGAAGTTGCCTAAGCAACTCAATTGCACCACGATTTCGGACGCTAGCTAGTGCACTGAGTTTATTTTTATTTTATTTTATGAAGAGGGTGGGTTAGGGTGTTAAGCGTAGCATCCAACCCTTATCCATATTTCCATATATAAATATATATTTATAATATACATTTAATTTATTATTATTATTATTATTTTATAAATGTAAATGGACACAACAAAAAATAAGACTATTAGCGGTAATTTTTTGGAGCAAAAAACTACCGCTATTAATAAGACACCTATTAAGACTATTAGCGATAAGGGTATTAGCAGCAATTTTTTGTTAATAAGGCTATTAGCGACAACCATAAGCTATCGCTAGTAACAAAAAAAATTACTGCTAATACCTTTGCCGCTAATAGTCTTAATAGTTTTTTGTTAATAGCGACATTTTTTGGCTTATAGTCTTATTTTTTGTAACGATAACGGCAATTTTTGGCTGCCGCTAATAGTCTTATGTTTGGTAGTGGGATGAGCTTAGCTTTAGTGTTGAGATTTGGATCGGTTTGGTCTAGGGTTCGGATCGTGTGTGACTTGTTAGCCTATAACTAAAAACGAAAAGGATTGAATGTGAGAACGGATTGGTTGGGTTCTTATTAATTATTTACAAAGTCCTAATTTGGATTCTAATTGACGGTTGGGATTCTAATAGCTTGGAATAAGTGCCAATACTAACCCATCATTACACCCATATTTAACACCACACACAAATAAATAACAGTTTGATGATCGGGTGTGTCACATGACACATTCTTATAACCTTAGGTGATCTTGGCATCCAAGTTTTGAAATTTGTTGAGATTAATATTTTTTATCGATATTTTATAGTAATAATAATAATAATAATAATAATTTAATAAAAAAATCACGAAAGAGATAGAATTCGGGCATGCCTGATTGTACACATCCTATAGGAAAAAGAGTGGCCTTTGACATAGCACTACAAAAAATAAGACTATTAGCGGCAGCCAAAAACTGTCACTATTAACTAAAAAACTGCCGCAAATACCCTCAGCGGCAGTTGTAAAAACTGCCGCTACTAGTGCTGTCGCTACTTTGTTTTAGCGGCAGTTTTTACAACTGCCGCTGAGGGTATTAGCGGCAACTTTTACTAAAAACTGTCACTAAGTTTTTAATAGTAGTGGCAACTACTAAAAAACTGCCACTGCCATATTTTTTAATATTTTTTTTTTTGCTCCAGACATTATATTGCCCAACAGTGGTATCAATCCTACTGTCATGACTATCAGCGCGCATCAGATGGCCATGATTTACAGCTCAATATTGTCCAAGTTGCATACCTAATAAAACATGCAATACAAGCAGAGCCAAATTCCATGAAATCTCGCGCATCAGATGGCCATGATTTATAGCTCAATATTGACCAAGGTGCATACCTAATAAAACATGCAATACAAGCATAGCCAAATTCTATGAAATCGCATAGAAAACTTTATTAGAAAATTAATAAAATTCAACTCAAAATAGACTCATAATATTATAAAACATTATGGTTAAATTTTTTAATGAAATTGAACCACATAACCAAACCAACTCAACATGTAGTTCAACTTTCGGCCTACAAAAATCTCAAACATCCAAAAACTCCAAACCAATTGCAGAGGGTGTCTAGCCACAGGTACTGAGGATCATAAAACTTTCTAAGATGCCTCATCCCTCTGTCGCATAGGATTGTGACAATTGTGTGATCAGGCCCTACTGACTTTGCCAATCTTGCTGCGCCTACACAGTTCATGGCCGAAGAACTCCCAACAAATAGCCCATCATTCCTCAAAAGATACCTAATAAAAAAATCAAATCATCATCGTCACCTTATACCATCTATTTCAAGTTCGACTCTGATAAGAATACCAAATGAACAACAATAAACAATAATATAATTGCCAAAATTTACATGAGTACGAGTATATAAGGGATGGAGAGTACTAACCTAGACATCTCAACTGCCTCCATTTCGGTACCTCGATAAGGCCCGTCTAAATCTTCCATCATAAATTTCTTAGTTAGCTTGTTGATTCCTATTCCTTCAGATATGGTATCGAAAGGGTTTTTAAGCCTCCGCCCCTCAACCTCCTCCCGTGTGTACATCACTCTTCTTGTCACCTTCTGGAACTGATCAGAACCCGGAGGGTCAATTCGGAAACACTTTATATTAGGGTCCTGTTCCTGTGGAAAATGCAACAAATGTTGTTTCATTTGGAAACTTTAGCTCAACTAACCAAACAATGAAAATTATATTCATGTCAGAAATGGGTAAGCGAATGATAGCGAAGTTATATTCCCACCATAATTATATGGTTATAATTATATGAGGGGCCTCATCATCGATGCAATGTACACTAACTATTATATTTTGGTACCGGATTAAGTATTGGTCACCCATAAAATTGCTATGAACCATCTACATGTATTGGGTATATATTGGGTGATACAATGGCTGTGTTTGGGATTGCTCTTTGGAAGCAAAGTTGTAGGCACGGTTCTTATATACAAATACCCAACTTAATCCAACACCCATGGTTCTTGCAAAACTGTAAAAAAATCGTAATAAACACCTCCAATAAGAAGCTCTGATATATGGTTTATCAAAAAAGTGAGACAAGAATGTCCTAATATTTTCTAAGAATCTAAGAAAAACTTCCTAGCCCAATCTGGCTCAAGGAGATAGGTCTCACATACTCCACTACAAAAAAACCTATTCAAGTTTGACCTTCATTAAAGGTCATAGTGCACAAGGCTCCCGCTTTCATGTTAGCAAGTTTGACCATCTAAAAATTAACACTAAATTTATATACATGTTAGCGGCAATTAATTTTAGATGCCGTTTGAGTCGAAAAATGGGACCGTATTACCATTGGAAGTGGTTGGAATCAATTTGCAATTTCTAACAAACTGGGTGAAGTAGATAAATGCATCTTTGAGCTGATTTCCCCAATGCCATGTCAAAAATCTTAATTTTGTAACAATCCACCGATGCCATGTCAAAAATCTTTGCCATGCTAATTTCTTCACCGCATTAAAACTGCATCACAAATTATGAAGATAGTATATCAGAGATGAAATTTTTTAAAAAAATATTAGTTAAATAATAAAATTATCTGCTTGTTCTGAGATGTTTAAAATGGGAAAATGGTTGACCAAAATGAGATACTGAGACAGAAAACATAGGGCTAAAAATTGTAAGCAGAGTTTCAAAACATAACTAACAATTACCTTGCATGATGTATCAAATCAAAAACTCGTTGGAACCTCCTTACATTTCAAAGCACCATCAATTGTCTTTCGACATCTGATTACCCGAGTGTTTACACCTTTTAGTCTGATCAATCCAACCAAAAAAATATCTCAAAAGGATTCTAGATAATTGCACGAATAAATAAGTAATTTGCATCACATACTTAATTCAATTTTTAAAGACAAAACACAATATAGACATGACCCCCAAAGGAACATGACATTTTAAAATTTGGATCATTCCAACAGGAAGATAACTTTGTATCCTACCTAAAGTTTTCAGCAAGGAGGCAAGCATTAGTATTTGAGTCATCTCCACCAATAACTACCAGTCCATCTAAATCAAGCTTCTGTACAGTGAATTAGTTAGCCAACAACCAAAAAAATGTCTCAGAAATTCAGAAAGAGATGGTTTTTCCAAAATTATATCAACTTGATAAAAAAAATCATAAACAAACATATGATTAAAATGAGCAATCACTCTAGAAAGTGTAGAAGAGAAGCATCTGTTCTGGAGTTTCAATCTTGCCCCTTCCACTACAAATCATATCGAACCCTCCTTGTTTCTAGAATCCAATTTAAAATACAGCTAAGTGAGTACCCACTTTAATGTGTTCAATGCAATCAAAGACACTACATATACCCATCATTGTATTAACCAAATATGTGCTAAGCGCAATCACAAATACTAAATAGATACCCATCTATGGTCTTACCATTGTCTTATTGCTCATGCTTGCATGCTGACATGCATACATTCTGTCTTGTGTGCATTGTCTGTACGCAGACATCCATCCATGCACATATATGCATATATATAGAAAGACTTATGTCAATGTATAATACACAGATTCATAAATATAAACTTCCACAAACCCTTACATATATGCATACATATAGAAAGACTTATGTCAATGTATACATATATATCCAACAGATATTGAATTATTTGCATACATATTGAATTATTTGTATATATGCATACAAATAATTCAATATGCAAGCATGAGCAAGCAGAATGTATACATTGATGTATACATTGACATAAGTCTTTCTATATATATACAAATAATTCAACAGATCTTTAAGATCGATTCTACCGAAGAATAAAACCCCGATCTAAATCAAAATCAGTACCACAAAATGCCAAAAAATAAGTCAGATTGAGAGACGAAAGCGACCAAAACGAAATCAAAATGCAGATCGATCTCTTACCGTCATATCGCTCGGCTTGTTCAGCAAGCTTCGCAATGTACACATAGCTTTCTCTATCCTTCTCCGTCGACATTGAAAATCCTCGTGGCGATCAATGAGCAAAACCCTCGTCGCTATCGAACGAAATCTGCGATGGAGCTTAGAGAGAGAAATTAGGTTGAATGAAAGAGAGAAATGAAAATGTAAAGGCAAACGAAAGAGAGTTGGGATACTTATAATCGTGGGCTGAGTAAGTCGGTTCCCTGTTTCTAGGGTTTATAGCCTGATCATGATTTAGGGAGAGTGGGAGAGAGCATGCGGCAGAGGGAAAGAAATAAGACTAGCTTTAGCGGGTTTTGCTCTGATAATAGAAGCGGGCTTGTAATACTAAAAATGCTTTTATTTTACCAAGTTCGGCGGTTTAGATAAGTGGGCGCCACTATTTGTATCGGGGAGTTGCCGCTAAAACCTTCTTTTTTTGTAGAGTAGATCCAAAATTTGACCAAGGTCAAACTAATAAAAACAGACACGTTTATGTCAAATGTCAATAATTCAACACTAGAAAAATCAGAGACCTAACAAAAATGCACAAAACTTTTGTCGCCATTGAAATTGAGGTAGTAGAAACAACTTTGTATTCAAAATAAGCCCCACCGGCAGGAACTATCATTTCAAGAATCGATTCCATCTCCTTAGATAATAGTGCAGCTCATCCACCCAAAACCTTCAACCACCAAAAGGGTACCTTTATTTGCACTCAAAATTCGTTCTTCACAATCAATGTTTGCATTTGCTAAACCCGTTGAGGACTACTTTGAATCAGACAAGGGAGATTATTTTTATCCTAATCTTTCACATAATAAATCTTGAAATAATGGGCTTATCCAGTACATGGTCACATGTTTATTCCATGTGACATATATCTCAAAAAGTGAATTGAGAACCATGTTTGATGTACACCTGTAATAACATTCATTTTTTGAGATATGTGTTGGTACGCATTTTTTTAGGTCCCTTTTGATCTCCGGAAGAAGTGATCCAATTTGGTCCACGTGGATTCTGGCAGAAGCGATAGAATGATAAACTAAGAAATATTAAATGCTTAAAGGAAAAAGGCGACTTTTAAACAGAGAATATCTAGATTGATGTGATTGCTAACTATAGATATTTATTGACGCTGCAACATGTCACTAATCACGCTCTGCGAGATGCAGGTTGACTCCTTTACTGAATGTCGGTCAGCCAACTTCAGCAGCTATAGGTTGCCTAGAGTTTAACTAGTTTGGTCTTATGTTCCTAATGGGTCTATCTAAAAAGGAGATTGTGACCCGCTATGCTAAGGAGGATCAACCCCCTTTCCGGGTACCCTCCGTAAGCTCCCTTCAGCAAATCGGGATGAAAAAAGCGATTTTGGAAAGACTGAGAGAGGTTAGAGACCTAATTGGCTCAAGACTAAGAATTTTAGACAGGAATTTCCTATGGATCTAAGGCTAAGCGCTTCCTCCCTTGATACTCCTTCGAGAGTCAAAGCTAGTGGGCCAATGCCACTAGCTTGACTATCTGAAACTCCAAGAGAAGAGTCTGCAATTCTAGAAGTCAAGAAGACAACTCAACCCTTTTCTTTGAAAGCCTTAAAGAGACCCTCAAATTTTCTTAAACAGTGAAGCTTAAGAAAGAGAAGAAAAAAATTAGCAAATTTATTATGAAAAAGTCGTGAGGTAGGGTGGTCTTAACGGGTTAATTACGCGCCTGGGGACAAGTGCACAATTTATCAATTGCGCACAGTCACCAGAGTGCTTAATTAAATTTCGTGTAGGCTACTATGCACTTAATTCTCTAGAAGTCGGTCACCGATTGGGGAATGACCGGCTGACTGGCTCAGCTGGTGTTCTAGTTCTAACTTGCTTAGAATTACTTACGCGCACGTTCCGGGCGCATAATTCAATTAGGTGCATACGGCTATGCGCATAATCGAGGAGTTCGGGCTATCTATGGTTCAAAGTCCTGGTAAATATGGGACCAATTGCGCACTACTGATTCAGTGCGTAATCGATTGCGCGCATAGGGGTGAGCGCGGAATCGGGGACTAGGCTGGTCTTGGGGATTTTAGTTCTAGTCCAGGTCGGGTTAATTGCGCGCAAGTGATTTGGCATGCAATCGAATTGCGCGCATAGGAGTATGTGCTCAATTTGAAACTTCAGTCGGTGCACGGGGAGTGTGCCCCAATTCGGCTTGGATTGATTAAGTGCATGTATCCATGTGTGCAATCTGATTGCGCGTGTGTATCCATGCGCGCAATCAGGGAACTCCCCGGGCTAAGTCGGGTCCGAGTCCATGAGTTGATGTTTCAATCTGGGATTCAACCATATACTATTATTTCAGTATATGATTATCAGATCATAGGTTTTGTAGGGTTTTAGGGCTTTCGGAAAGATTGATGTCCCTTTCCAAAAGTCATGGGCAAGATCAAAGGTAAATCGAACGAGTTTGTATATTTCGAGAGGGCGAAAATAGGGTGTTTATAAAGTGTGCCACTTGAATTCAAGATTTGACCATGTCATAGTACTCCCATTATCTGAATATCCATTGTGTAGAAGATTGGGGAGAAAAAATGATTTCGATCATCTGACTCTAAATAGTCAATGTTTTTCATACCTCCAATTCATAGTTGCAAGGAAAGAAAAAGAATTATGATTGTAAATATCGACACTCTTACAAAAAAGTGGATAATGGTGTGCTCGTCAATGGGTACCTTTAATTGCCCCATCGAATCTTTACACTGAAAACCAATGGCTGCTTTTAATCAAACAATGCAGATCGCGTTTCGTCCCAATCTTCTATACGATGGATCTTGAGATTACTGCTTACCATAAGATGATCAAGTTCTTTATTCCACATGATGCACATCCCAAAAAAATGACTGCAAAACCACATGGAACACTTCAACTCAACCATGATTTCATGTCACTTTTTGAGATGTGTGTCAAATGAAATAAAAAAACTGACCATTGATCTATATATTGTATAGAAGATTGGGACAAGAATGATCTCCATCGTATAATTTAAAGCAGTCAGTGATTATCATTGTAAGTGCCCACAAAGATTGGTGGGTGCAAATAAAGGTACCCTTTTTCGAAATAATGAACAATAAGCGTTCAACTATGAGAATTAATGAATCCCCCCCCCCCCCCCCCCCCACCCTCCTCCCTCTCAAAGATTTATGGAGGGCATTTTCAAAACCAAGCTTAAAATGGTTGGACTTCAACAATATCCCTTTGCTATATAAAGCACTATTTAAATGAGTAAATATTAGGCTTTTTTAAATGAGTAATATTAAATGATTGGATTCCAGCCGGCAAAGAAGACTCATCGATTCTCATCGTCAGTAGGTTCAATGTTGACCAATTTCTTTCTTTCTTTCATAACATGTAATGTTTTCGGGTTTTCTTGTTTTGGTGGCCTGCTTTACTTTTTGGGGGGATTTTTGTTTTTCGGAAGTTTTTTTTCGGTCATTTCGGTTTCCTCCTACGTAGGTTTTTCCCATTGTGCTAGGGTTTCTTACGTTGTACCCAAATATCTACTCTGATTTTCTCCGGAAAGTTCGATTTTTCAGGGAGCAATGTTTGTGGTGTGAGCCTGAGCTTTTATCTGTCCTTCCGAGGCTCTTGTCCAACATTATATAGTACTAAAACAACTTTCAAAAAAAAAAAAAAAGAGTAAATATTAGGTACTTAGGTGTGTTTCTTACTAAGACAAAGCTGGTGGAAGTTTATTCTACACTCTGCACACCACCTAAATGGAATCTTCAAAGTGAAAACATTTTATGACCGCTATTTGACAGATTAGTTAAAATAAAAATTATATGACCTAAGCTACACTATGGTCTATGGAAATGGTCAGGTCGAACTAGTTCAACTGAATTTGGAGTCCAACTGGTTCAACTATATTTCACAATCTTTGATTGCATATATTTCTATAAAAATGAAAATTGTGATCATTTCCAAGGGTAGCAAATATGGTTGGACTCCAAATCCAATTCAACTAGTTGGACCTGACTATTGCTCGACTGCACTAACACTATTTTCGGACTTCATGAGATTACTTATTATTTACATGCATTTAGCTAAGTCCAACTGGTTCAACCCTATTTTTAGGGGACTGTGTTATATGGTATACATGTTTTGTGCAGGCAAAGTGTAGGCGGCTAACATGACGCGACACAATTGGCTACAAGTACAGTGGGGCCCAAGGAATGCAGCCGATTGCATAACGCCACGTCAATCACTTGCACAAAACTTGCCTCCATTTGCAATTTTTCTATTTTTAGGTTCAACTCGTTTAAAAACCTTTGGATTGGAGGGACATACCTAGAAAGCATTTGCAAAAACTAGGCCACTACGGTCAATGGTATAAATAATCTTGGGTTTTCTTCATATACCCCCTCGTGTTTTGCTAATATTATAAGAAACCCCCTGACTTATGAGTATTTATTCTGGAGCCCCTACTTTTGTGTTTCTGTTTCATATAACCCCCTGCGTTACCCTACCGTTAACTAGCCGTGAGTTTATGAAGGGAAAGTCTATTTTGCCCTTAATGAAACCAATATTTTAAAAATACCACCATTCTAAAAGGCCTTTCATTCATCTATATTTACAAGTCATGCCATTAAAGTTTATCACCATTCTAAAAGACCCTTCATTCACCTTTATTTACAAGTCATGCCATTATAATTTACCACTATTATAAAAGGAGTACCTTTAAATCCACCCACAAAATCTTTTAGTTCACCCATGTTGAAACACATCAACTGTATTGAATCAAATGATGAAGATTGTTTATCGTCCCAATCTTTCATGAGATCGATATGTAGATCATGTGTGTACCGTCAGATGGTCTATTTTTTATTTCATGTGGTACACACCCATAAAAGTGACCTTAATATTAATTTTAAGCATACACGTGATGTTAAGGTTACTTTTCTGAGATGTGTGCCACGTGAACTAAAGCATTGATCGTCTGATGGTACGATCATAATCTCAAGATCCATCGTGTGAAAGATTTGGAGGATAAATGATCTCCATCATTCGATTCAATTCAATCAACGTGTTTCAGCGTGGGTGAACTTAAAGATTCAGTGGGTGGATTTAAAGGTACTCTTCTAAAAGGTCCTTCATTCACCCATCAGATTCAAATAGGACTGTGTAAAAAATCGACTGAACCGATCAAACCGACTGAAATTTTGGTTCGGTTTTGGTTTTGGGACATATCGGTTCGATTTCGGTTTCAAAAAATAGAAACCGATAGTTATCGGTTCGGTTTCGATTTTAACGTTAAAAAATCGAAACCGAACCGATAAGAAACCGATAGTGGTATATATATGGATTATAGTATGTCTATGTTTGAGTTTGATGGTATGTGAGGCTTATTGTAGAAAGCCAACTGTTGCTTATAGTATGTCTATGTTTGAGTTTGATGGTGTGTGAGGCTTATTGTAGAAAGCCAACTGTTACTGCTTTAGTTTGTTAATCACCAAAAGTCTTAAAATCAATTGAATCATAGGAGTTTACAAAAACAGTTTGTATAAATCGATTTAGTTTGTATAAATTTTGAAAACTCTAAGCCGAAACCAAAAAAATCGATTTAGTTTGTATAAATTTTGAAAACTCTAAGCCGAAACCAAAAAAATCGATTCGATTCGATTAAATGCTACAAATAAAGAAAAGTTTAAAAAATGAGGTTTAGAAACCGAAAATCGACCGAACCGATAACTATCGGTTCAGTTTCAGTTTTGAACCTTATCGGTTTGGTTTCGGTTTCATAAAATAGAAACCGATAGTTATCGGTTCGGTTTCGGTTTTGCATGAAAACCGACCCGATAACACCCTTAGATTCAAGACTCATCAGATGGGTTATTCCCCATTAAAGTATGCCAATGTTTGAACGAATACTCAACCAATGGAGGATTTGTGGCAAACGATGTAATTATTCTTAAAAGAAAACCTTCAATCTACATGTTCCACTCAAAATACCCGCCCCTCCTATTTCCTATATGATTCAAGACCCATCAAATGAAAGACTAATTGGTATTGATCGATAATTACCGATACAATTTTTTTTCTTGGTATTGGCCGATCCTTAGAACCTGGGTTGTCAAATAAGGCCGATTTTATCGGTTTATCCTCCAGCTTTGTTGTATCCAAGTGGAGTTTACTAAAAGTGACGTCATAACTTATAATGCAGATTGAGTATTTTCATTGTTGGGCCATCATTGGCATCATCAACATCAAGAGAATATCAAGCTTATAAAGAGCCTATTGTGTCAAAAACTTACTCCTTCAACTATCAAGACCCTAAAAATCAGTGAAGACTAGGTTGTCAATGGGTCAGGGTAGGCCAAAATTTTGACAGCCGACCGGACTCTAGCCCCTACTTCATCTGACCCGATCTGGTTCAAAACCTCCTTATTTCCTAGATTGTATATAAAATGTTGTGTCCATCGAACCTTTTAGTTTACCCCACAGAACCCGAGCTTTGAGGTCCCGTTATGGATTAGAAAATTTCTAAATTCGATTGATTGCTACCATTTGATGAATCATTGGTTATACAATTGATTGGATTCACTACCATATTATCGTTGGTATAATAGTAACCATTATATAATAATGGTGTAGTGCTTCATATTATCATTATGTGCAAAAAATTTATCTTTTTATTTTATTTTAGGAATTTGATTGCCTGATCGCATCTACTTCCATCCACCGAATCTTTGAGTTCACTCACGCTAAAACACATTGATTGCATTGAATCAGACGATGGAGATTGTTTAGGCATATCATTAGACGATCAGTTATTTATTTCGTGGCACACATCTCATAAAAGTGACCTTAACATCACGTGCACCGTTAAAATTAATTTTATGGTCATTTTTTTGGGTGTGTACCACATGAAATAAAAAACTATTCGTCTGATGGTGACACCATGATCTCAAGATCCATCGTGTGAAAGGTTGGGACGATAAACGATCTCCATCGTCCGATTCAATGCAGTCAACCGTCTGATGGTGCCACCATGATCTCCAGATCCATCGTGTGAAAGGTTGGGACGATAAACAACCTCCATCGTCCAATTCAATGCGGTCAACTGTCTGTTGGTGCCACCATAATCTCAAGATACATTGTGCGAAAGGTTGGGACGATAAATGATTTCTATCGTCCGATTCAATGCAATCAACCGTCTAATGGTGCCTCCGTGATCTCAAGATCCATCGTGTGAAAGGTTGGGACGATAAACGATCTCCATTGTCCGATTCAATGCAGTCAATGTTTTCCAGTGTTGGTGAACTCAAAGATTTGGTGGGTGGATTTAAAACTACTCTTTTTTATAAGTGCATGGCCGCCAACTCTAACCACGTGTAGAGGGTGGCAATTTAGTAATTTAATTTAGAAAAGGATAAATATATCATTTAAGCTATTTTTTAACGGATGGTTAATCATTTAAAACTACATCCGTTAAAGAGGGTGTTTTATGAACACCAAAATATTAATTAGGGGGTTTAGAGCAAATAGCTATAATTGGGGGGTTATTTATAATATCAGCATAGCTCAGGGTATTTAAAAAAAACCCAATAATCTTTAATGTTTACTAACCAATGGCTATGATTAAATTTCGACACACAATTTAGTTGTTAGGGGGATCTATTTAGTTTTATACGTTTTGCATGTCTAAATTCATCGTCTTTACCCGTTTTGGGCAAGGTTTTAAATTTCGCTCCTGTTACGGTCACTATTTATATATACTGGAAGGATAATGGTTTCTAACCATTATTTAAAGACTAAAATAGTATTTAAATGATTATACACCATTAAAGTTGGATTTCTAATGTCACACTATTGAATTATAATCATTATTATGCCATGTGGTAAGCATCTATGATTAATTTCAATTGTCTAAGTTGCAATCTATCATTGAAACATGTCTATGTCGTAGATGTGAGCTATATAACCGATAAACTTTAACATCAGCCATTAAAACTAAAAGGGAATCATTATTTGCACACGAAAAATAGGCCTTTGCATCGGATATAAGAAAATTTGTGATTGCACCAAGCATTTGTAATTGCACCCAAGAAATAGAAAATATAACATACGTTTCTTCATTTTCTTCATACCATGTTGCTTGTTTTCTTCTTCTTGTTGAAAAAGTGACCAAATTCTGACTTTTTGAAAAGGTCAGTCAATAATTTACGATTTTTTAAAACAATGAATAATTTTGTAACTATTCAAAGTTTATTCACAAAATTGTGAATTTTATATTTATTCACAAACACCAAAAATAATTTGTGAGTTTCCCAATTTTTTTAGAAATTTGCCTTTGTTGTACTGAATTTTTATAGTTTTTACTTAATATATTTTTAAAATTATACTTTTTATTTATCCGAATTTTGACCAAGATTTTCTAACTTTGACTAATTTTGCAGGATTTTTTTCAAGCCGATTTATTCCCCAACTAGGGCAGCTATTTTTGTTGATGGCCATCTGTCACGACCCAAAATCTTATCCGATCTCGAGGGCTTAAAATCCCGTGTCACGACCCCGCACGCTTGTTAAGGCGATAAGCGGACAAATATATCTTATAAGATCTTACATAAAATCGGACTTTCAAAAATCGTGAATCAAACTTTCTTCTCATATACAAAAATTCTCTTCAATAAGCTTACATTAAAAATTTGAGTCCATTAAACAAACTAACAAAAAAATAGAGGTTCGGTCAACTACTGAAAGACTTTTCTAAACAATTAATATATACCTGACGTCATTTAGCTGATCATCCAGATCATCACCCTTAAAATCCGTATCATCTTCCAATGCATCAAGTCCATCGGGCAATATAGTCCATCTTTTTACCTGCAGCTGTTAGTTTTTTGGTGGGGTGAGTTTACTCAGTCACGTAAACTCAGTGGGTTGCACAATCGATCCACCACAATCTACTCAGGTGATCGTGGGTGCAACCTTGTGAGTGAAGGTGAATCCTTAAAAATTCATATAAACAGTATAATAAAAGTTCTCATAATTATTGCATAACTATAAAACTATAAAATTGAAAGAACGTAACATATTTCAGTGCATATGATGTTTTTAATGCTTATACTTTTCTTACTTGTCTTGTTAACTTAACTTACGTGACATATCGAAAGTCTTATTATTACTCCATACGCCTACACAACGTACTTCGTATCTTACTTATCTTATTTAAACGATCTATGTCAGAATCGCTCCTCGAGCCTATCACTCAAGGTCCACATGTAGATAACCACCAAACCTCCATATCATAACATAAACCATCATCTAGCCTGATGAGGTTGCGCGCATAGTAACCACAATGTCTCTTAATTCGAGACAAAGTTATCATAGTGTCCTTTAGACCCATCTTGGCTGCAGACATTGGATCTTGCGGTGGCACGCAAGACATGACACGTGTAGAAACTTAATTCATATTTAGCTGGCCTTCACAGCGTATTTTAACATATCATAATATTATTCGGTTTTGGGCTTAGGTCCCCTCCCCACTTTCATATTTGTATGGGCTTAAGTCCTCACTTTCTTAACATCTTGTAACTTAATATATTCATATTACATCTTTTCTTAAAACTTAATTAAAATGAGTCACAGTGCGATAGGCTTCACAAATCATGCTTTCCAAAGGACAGGTTCCGTAGTAACCTGGATGTACTTCGTGTGACATCCCATACTACCATAGAAGAGTTGCATCCGTACACGGATGCCTACATTTCAAGTTCCACGTGACCATGAAAGAAATCTCACCGTGACGAAGGCTTAAAAGTCGTGTGTCGTATCTTATTCTTTTTTCTTAACATACATATATCCTAATGTACTTCTAACTGATGAATATCACACAAAGCAAATGAAACATATAATAAGAAAGTATCTAACAATAAAGAAAATTAATATTACTCGTAATTCGAAAATGTTTCACTCATCATTAAGAGAGAGAAGAAGGCGACCTAACAAAAAAAAAATGTACGTGAATACCAGAAAGTATATTACAAAGTGATGTTAGACTAGTCTCATCAGATAGATCTTATCGATCTGATGAAAACGGACTGGTCGTTTGTGAAATTTGATTAAATATCGACTCTCATATGACTCAAACAAGTTTTAACCGTTGGATCCTTGTTGTACAATTTTCGGGGTACGTACACCTTCATAGCATGGGTAGAAGATGTACCTAAAGTTTTGAGTCCTAAGTTTATAAGGTGAGTTGGGCCTATTCAAAAGTTTTGAGTCCGCGAGTTTACAAAACGCGTGTTTAACTACCTTGGGTATACGAGCCTATTAAGGGTCCATAGACTAGACGGGCCCATAAGGCCCATGGACCTTTCCGATATTTGGGGGTCTTGAATAATTCAATTTTCATCCAGGTTTAAAGATATTTAAGGTGTATTTTAAGGATTTGAATAAATCGGATATGAGACATCGAGTTTAATAACTATATATGTCATAGAAAAAGTGGATTTTGACCACTGGCCTGATTCGACCCAAAACTTGAGATCTAAAAGGGTCAAATCGGATCCTAGACTAAGGCATCATAAGCATAAAGTGCAGAAATTTTTGTGATCATATTGTGGTGCAAAGATTGAGGTTTGTTTATTATAATTAAAATCTGACCATCGATTTAACAGATGACCAAATAATCTTTATTTAGATCTACGGGCCTCGAATTATACGTCAGTGGTTCGCTTAATTTAATAGGTCAAACTAGACCCTTTGGCCAATGTAAGTGCAAATTTTCAAAACAAATGCAGAAAATATTCTAAGTGTAAAATCAATATATCCCCAGATTTTTGAAGTACTAACATTTATGAAAATAAATGTACTCATATCAATGTAAGCCATTAGATGTAAAAAGCATCAAAATTTGTGGGGAGTCTAAGATTTGATCGAGGTCAAAAACTGATCGGATCATCGAAATTGAAACGGTCAAACTTAGACCTTCACATCGAGTGCACAACAAAATAAAGCATGGCAACAGTTCATTCTTAATGTGAGATCCATTTTGCCAGCACACTTGGGTGCCATATGGAAGGGAAAAGTGCATTATAGTTCTCGGCCGATGGGTTCAACCATAGGATCAACTCTTTGACCATAACCGTTTTGTGAATCCACACAAACCTAAGAAATTTTAGTTTTTCCTAAATTCATCAAATATTCATCACAATATAAAAAGTGTATATATATAGATTTGGATGGATAGAAGGGCACCTA
Organism: Chloranthus sessilifolius; assembly: GCA_021018995.1. Classification (NCBI taxonomy): domain Eukaryota; kingdom Viridiplantae; phylum Streptophyta; class Magnoliopsida; order Chloranthales; family Chloranthaceae; genus Chloranthus; species Chloranthus sessilifolius. The sequence continues at coordinate 22,701,437 of CM037589.1, forward strand.
CTTTACAGAAGCTTTTAATCAGTTGGATAGGCACAAATCCAGCTTTAACGTCCGACCTCATTCGTTGATCGCTAGGGATTTTGTATTGGTGCGCATTGACATAGATCGATTTCGACGCTCCATGGTGGCTCGAATTCTTTGACCGGATCCAATTGCCATCGTGTATGTCAACACACTTTGTTGTTGATGCTTATTTTAAACACCGCGAGAGAGGTGTTCATAGTTGGTGTTGCGGTGCTCGGGTTCGATCGATGCATGTGGATTTGAAACCGCTCGAGTCAAAAAATAAAAATCCAACGCTAATATTGATGCCCAATTGTGCTACTGCTGAATCGAAACTGATTGATGTTTCCATTGAGAATCGTCGCATAGCGATGGCGTTTCGGCTGTCATCATGAAGAACAGAAGGATTAGAGGGGATTGTTCTCGCACATTTCTGTTGGTTTCTTCATGTTGATAATTTAAAGAGAAGGGAGGAGGGCCTAGTAGTGTGCCTTGGAGACCATCCAAGAGAAGGAGGGAAGACGTAGGTGCGAGAGCAGTTGTCGTTTGTGGCTGCTTGGGTTTAGAGAGAGAAAGAAAAGAGAGGAGGGAGATCTAATGGGTGATTCCCCTGATATCTTACAGACTGAAAGAGGGAGAGTTGAAGAGAGAGGTAAAGAGAACTGAGAGAGGGGAAGAGTCATTTGGGAAGAAAAAAAAAAAAAGAGGCTGTTGGGTGTATATATATATATATGTATATATATATATATATATATATATATATATATATATATATATATATATATATATATATATATATATAATTGAAGAGAGAGGGAGGGAAGGCGCTCCTACGGCTAGGGAAGTGGGCTGCTATGGTTAATGTGGGGTGAGAGAGGGAGAGAGGGGGCTGCTAGGTTAATGGGAAGAGAGACGGAGAGAGAGAGGGGGGGAGTAAATAAAAAGCCTTTGGCTTTTATTTATAGAAAGAGAAAGGGAATCTTCCCATTAAAAGAGCAAGAGTCCCAAATATCTCTAATTCCTTCTAATTTTAGGAGGGGGGTTTGTTTTGATGTTGGGCATTAACATTATACGACAGTATATGGCATATCTAGCACCTCACATACACATATAACAAAAAAAATATCGGGGTCTGAGCTTGGAGTCGGCTTCGAGTCCGGGCTTGATGATTCGGGTCGTGCATGGGTGCATACGGCTGCACACATTAGCGTTATTTATTATCATATGATTACATTTATTATTAATATTAATACTATTATTATTTTATATATATATAAGGAAGGGCTTGAGTTAGTAATAAGGTGTGGAGCTTGCACATTGTTTTTTATGGCCCACCACATCTAAGGCCACAAGATTTGAGTTTAAAAAACTCGGATCATAACACCATCGCGAGGGCAGCTGATCCTCATCTCCTGTTTAATCTTTCCTCTTTCTAAAAGATTATTTCTTTTCGTAGTGTTGGTAATATCGAATGCGTTTGGGTGGATCGACAATTTGAGGCATCCCAAGAACGATGCCAATTTCAATCTCATCATCCTGGAAAGCAACAACAACATTTTTTTTATTGTTTTTTGAGCGATTTGTTACTGTTGTAATGCATGGTTTGAGTTTCAGTCTTTTCTTTGGTCTAACGGAGTAATCGTCATGAGCTCTCTTTTTAATTTTCTTCTCTCCTTCCTTGAATATGGCTTCAAATGTTACATACTTGTTTGTCCATTTGTTGTCTTTTGATATTTTTAAATTTTAGGGTCGAAGGGTCTTGAAAGAGTTGGGGTAAAGTTATGAGATGCTTGGTGGTACACAAATTGGAGTTTGGTGGAGGTGGAATTGACTGTGTTGGTATGTAATGCACCGATAATACTATGAACTTATGTGACCTGCCTTACATGAAATCGATACTCAAGATAACAATGATTTGCACATCCCAACCATGTACACTTATTTCACTATTCTTTTGTTACTTCTATTAATTAGTTTATTGTACCATCAGTTGGCCATCATGTGGCATCCATCACGGGAATCGGATGCCACAGGCACAATCACTTAGGCAAGGTCAATCAGATTTCACGGGAATCGGATGCCACATGCACAATCACTTAGGCAAGGTCAATCAGATTTCATTCAAAAAATAAAATTATTTTTAGGACTTTTCTACTATTGAAAATGTTGTCAAAGTAAGGAAAAATGAATGCATCAAAGTTTTGGGGTATTATCTTACCTTTGACTCATCAAATGGAGGCCAAAAAAGATAAAAAGAATAATATTATATTTTTTAAATCTTATGTCACATGATTGACTAACCGAAAACAATATTTGTTTGGATTTATCATGTCACGTAGCATGTGATCTGACCACTGAGTACATAAGTCTTCTTGTATGCCCAAACATATTCTCCCCAACGCCTAATTTGACTTAATCTTTAATAAGAAAATATTTTAAATAAATAAGTGATGTAATCTCTTTTGAGAATCAACTAATAAATTAGTTGAAGTCTAACGAGTATTATCTTTTCGAAAAGATAAAGGAGGCTAGGCTACCTAGAATTAGTCATCTTCCCATCTTTATTCACTTTTTATTTTATATTTTATCTTTAACATGGTATTTCAAGGGAAAGTTTTCAAATGGTCACTCCTCAAATAGTTGAAATCCTCTCAACAAAGAGTATTTAAGCCTTAAGACTGTTTTACTTTGGGAGACTTTGCTACTGGTTGCTCTCTTCTAACGACCATTAAAGAGTGTAAAAGGTTTTAAATTCAGGTACACTGACAATGGTATGAAGGGATTTTTTTTTTAAATGGGTGCAAGGACATATTTTATGTGTGCAAGTAATGGCTCATATAGTAAAAACAATGATTAATACTAAAGTCCACAAAGTAAAAACAATGGATCCCTCACCTCTTAAACCATTGATAGTGTAAAATCATTTAAACACCATTTTGGTGCTTAAATGACGGTCAAGAGAGTCATGCCCATACTGGAAAGGATAGCTCTGTTCGTGCCCATGTGTTCTCCGAAAGCGCCTACGTCGGAGACCCCTAAAGACCGTTGATTGCTTCGGATCTGATGATGGAGATTGAGTTTCACCCCCATCTTCCACACAAAGGATCTTGAGATCATGTTGCACCTATCAAATAGACAGTTTTTTATTCCACATGTTACAAATCCCCAAAAAATGGATCTTGAATCCTATCGTCATGCTCAAACGTGATTTTAGGGTCATATTTTGGGGATATGTGACATTTGGAATAAAAAAATTGACTGTCTGATAGGTGCCACATGATTTCAAGATTCTTTGTGTGGAAGATCGGGGTGAAACACGATATCCATCATCTGATATGACCCAATCAATGGGTTTTAAGGGGTCTCCAACGTAGGCGCTTTCAAAGAATGTGTGGGTGCGTTTAGAGCTACACTAACGGAAATACTAAATGATATTTTTCAAGTATGAAGCAACTATTTGCATGTGAAAGTTGTGTTGATAGCACCTAATTGAAAAGAAATATTATGCATTTATTGGGACCTATGCCACGTGGAGGCACATCTAAGTCGTTTGATTTAAAAGCTATGTTACAAAGATTTTGGCTCTAAAGATTAGAGCAAAACACATTCTCTGTCATATTTATATGATTTATCACAATTGAAGCCCATCATTTGATTCAATGATCGTTTTCTCATGTGGTAGAAATCATGTTTCGTGACAACGTTTGGCACTAAATATAGCATTATCATACAACTTAGCTTTGTTTCTATGTGATGACACGTCTTAAAAATATCAAGGTTTCATTTAAAGTAGGTGCACTAACACAATTTTCAGGTGCAAGTAGATGCTCCTTTCTCGAAAATGGAAAAAAACACTAACAAAATATTAAAATAATATATAATTTATTGAAAGAGGCCCAAAAACAACAGAAGTATATATGAACGGGCACACTCAGCAGCACAAATCCCTTTTGTCGCTTTGATCTGTAATATATATGAACAGGTAGCTCTATGTACACCTATCAAAACTTTTGAAACCAACTCAAAGCCATTGATTGTTTGGACTCATACGATGGAGATTGTTTTTCACCATTCTTCCACACAATAGATCTTGAGACCATGAGCATGCCATCCTACGGTCAATTTCTTATTCCTCGTGGCACAAATCCCAAAATGTGGCTTTAAAATTACATGGCACACATCACGTTCAACATAATTTTAGGAGCATTTTTGGGGATATGTGATGGCTCATCGTCTCAACTCAAGATCTATTTTTGGGATTTGTGATGGCTCATGGTCTCAAGATTCATTTTTGGGACATGTGACGGTAAGCTCATGATCTCAACTACTCTCAAGCTCTGAAAGATTGGGGTGAAATAATTTCTATTGTCTGATTCCAAGCAGTCGATGGTTTTGAGACGTAAGTGCCAACCGAAATTTTGTAGGCACGAATAGGGGTTCCCCTCTCTTATATGTTGCTTAGAGATCCCATTCATGGCTTTATCCCTTTTCAACTTGCGCCCCGTTTGCCACTCTTTTCCTTTGAAAGCACTTATGACATGTTGCTTCTCTAAAGGATCCATCACATGCTGAAAGTCGGGTTGTGTGAGAAGCAGCTTTTTCAAGACAATGTCATTTTCCATCTGAGGTGGTTAAAGTCCTTAGAGTGAAATATGCTTTTCACCAAATATTTTCCTTTGAGAAGTAGTTTTTGGAAAATAGTTGCCAAATATAGCTTTCGACTTTTCTTGTTTAAAACTTTTTTTGGGTACCTTTGGTCCACCTATTTAGAGAAAGCCCACGCCAGCGCTAACCACATTGTCAGATACATGGTATCAAAAATTGGCTGATACCAATACGAATCGGTATCTCAACTTGGTATCGAATACCGTATCGGCCGATACGGTATCAATTTCAGTTGATACCTCTATTTTTATTTTTATTTTAAATGAGCCGATACGTATCGGCCGAGTTGTATCGATCATCCATTGACCGATACCCAATACTACTACCGATTTGGACACCTTGGTAAGACATTATTAAGTGAGCGCTTTCAGTAAGCAGGTGGGCTGAAATCATAGTCTCCAAGTCAGGGCGGCAATAACTCATCAAGGTTTAACTTGACAAAAACAATCGACAAAATTTGCCAAGTTCAAAGAAAATTTCGGAGAAAAATAAAAAATAAGACTAAAAAGTATAATGTTTTTTTAAAGGATGTTAAAAATCACAATATATTGAAAAAAATTGTGAACTACTCGCAAAATTCATGGATTTCATATAAAATATATTTTTTAAAAAAAATTGTGATTAATTCACAAAATCTTAAATTTGTGAATTATTCACGAATTCTTAAAAGAGTGAATGAATTTAATGACTATGGCACAAAGAGAGGTTCCCTAATTTTTTTGGTTTCCAAAAGAGTTTCCCCGACTTTAATAGAACTAGATTTATTGAATTTGATCTCTTATATTAGAAAAAATAAAAAAAATGTAAAAAGCATGTACAACTTCTTTTGCCGTTAAGAGCCCAATTGGTATCCTCTTTCCTTGTGGAAGCAATAGGTACGTGATCGGTTCAAATCACCACGTCTGCTCCCGCCCTATGTGCGAGTCTTCTTTCAATGTGTTGCGCGCCTACGCCATAAAATGAATCCTCTCATCCTACAATTTTGCACAGGCATTACATCTGAGTTGTTTATGTCATATGACATCCTAAAATAAAAAAGAAACATGTACAGCTTTTGAGGGTACTTAATATGATGGAACTGTATCTTTTGACAGGTAATATAGCGTCCAATAACTTATTATATTTCCAGTGGCCAATCAATAGCTCAATTGGTATCCTCTTCCGTTGTGCGGGTCATGGGTTCTAATCTTCACGCCTGCTCCCGCCCTTTGTGCGGGTCTCTTCCCAGTGTGTTTACGCTAAAAATGAATCTTTTTTGCATGCAAGTTTGCACAAGCACTACATTTGGGCCGTCTATGTCACATGACATCCTCAAAAAAAAAAAAAAAAAGCTATTACATTTTCAATTAATAAGATGAAGCACGTGATGAGAGGTTTTGTTTTCTTCACATACAGTGCGATAGTGACCAAGTCTAGGAACGGGAATAAAACGATTCAAAAAAAAGATGAAAAAGATGGTAAATTTCAGCAATTATGGGGAAAAAAAATTTTAAATTTAAAAAATTTTGAAAATATTAATAATTATAAATTTTCAATTAAGAAGATGAAACACGTGATGAGTGGTTTTTTTTTCTTCACATACGGTGCCATAGTGACCAAGTCTAGGAACGGGAATAAAACGGCTCCAAAAACAAACGAAAAAGACAGTAAATTTCAGCAATTTTGGGGAAAAAATGGGGAGATTTTAAAAAATTAATAATTATAAAAAATTTAAATATATTGTGACCTGGGATTTCATGTCCTCTGATACGTATCGGCCAGATCAGCCGATATTCAAGCACCTTTTTTATTTTTAATATTTTTAATATAATATAAAAATTTAAAAGATTTACAAAAAATGGCATTTTGTTATTTTGTCCAAGTCATATCTTATACATATCAGCAGATATAACCCAATATGAGCCGATATGGTCTGATATTTTACCAGTTTGACCTGATATTTGACCTCATATTAAATTGGGGTTCATATCCGAAAGGATGGGGCCTAACCAGATACATCTTAGCCAATATAATACTAGATGTGGTCGATATCACGCCACCTTATATTACAACCACCTCACTTAAGAAAAGAAAAAAATTGTTGACTGTTTTGAATAAGAAGATAGAATTCTTTTGCATCCCAATCTTTCACATAATAGATCTTGAGATTATGAGCCTACCATCAGATGGTCAAATGTTAATTCCATGTAGTACACATTTCAAAAAGTGAACGACGTTTGATGGTATAACCTAATCATTGTGGGATGCGTGCCACATGGCAATATCCGGCCGTCTAATGGAAGGCTCGTGATCTCCAAATCTATTATGTGAAAGATTGGGACGAAGGCGCACATGTATCATTTATATAAATAGTCCAAGTAGTGGACTATCATTGAAACATTTCAATCCATCTAATTAGTTCGGTTCAATGTAATGACCTATGAGTTAGTAGTTTGGATTGATCACATCTTACACCTTTAACATGCCCTCTGAAAAATGAGCAGATGGATGATGCCACAGTAGCAAGCAATAAAATGTAGTAGTGGTCGACCCCACCCCTACCCTCTTTGCCAGAGGGAAATAGTCCCAAACAGTATCATATTCTTCGCGTTCAATGCATCTTTAGTTCTTTACACTGAGTAGTGGGAGAAGGCATCCGCAGATTTGCTGCTCCAACTATGCGTCGCTGCTGCTGGATACATCCCTGCATCTAAAGCTGCAGAAGTACTTTGGCTCAGAAATGTAAAAGACTTCTAGACTCTATGGCAAGGTATCAATATTGGCAGATACGTATCATTTTTTATTTATTTTTTAATAAGCCGATACTGACACCACCCAATACTAATATCGGCATCGACCTATACAGAACTGTACCTGTCGATACGAATCGGGTATTGGCTGACACCTACCAAATTTGAATTTTTTTATTTTTTTTTATTTTTTATTATATAAAATAAACATTTGACCTTGGCTTAGGTTTAGGAATCGTTAGGCTTGGTAATCAACTAATGACCCAAATCGACCCTATTTATTATATAAAAAAAATTTAGAAAATTAGTACTTCCTAAAAAAATGATTTTCCGATTTCTCTAATATATATATATACACGGTATCAATGTATCGGTTCTAGACCTCGGTCACCACCATGGAAATGAAATCGAATTGGTGAGACAAAAACAACCTACCCAATTGCGAATGGATACAACCATAGGTTAAAAATTCAGAAAATCGATACATATCGTCTAACCCCAAAAGCGATACGTATCGAACGATAAGTATCGGTTCCGGACGATACATTCCAATGTATCATCCAGAATTTTAGATTTTTGTATGGGAGGCACTGATACGGTACTGTTTTAGTGAAGTCCAAAACCGATATGTATCGGATAGTACGAATCGGTATCGAACGATATTTTGACCCATGGATACAACGAAAGAGGAGTGCATGAGTTTTTGGATGGTAGAAAAAGAAAGAGGAGTGCATGAGCTTTTTGATGGTAGAAAATCCAATGGACCCAGTCATTTGAAGAAGTTGCTAAGACCAGCTCTGAGATTTCGAGGGCCTATGACAAGATTCTGAAATGAGGCGTATTATATTTAAATAATTTACTTTTCAAATTAATATAAATCTACAACCGTATAAACTATAACAACAACCAAACGCAAGATCACAAAAAATGTTTACCGTAAATTTTATATTTTAATAAGGAATTATCGACAAAACCTAATATCATTAAAAATAAAAATAAAAATATAAAAAGATCTCAATGGTTTAAACCAAGGTCACCCATTTGCTCGGCACCCTACTGAATTGCAAAACGGTTGGTTTGGTTCAAACCAACAAGTTAGGAATGACTTATTTGCTTAAATTTTCATTGTAGCTTAAACAACCATTGTGAGTTCTGATTATTAAAAAAACAAAAGGCATTGGGAGTTATTAAATTAAAAGTGAGATATTTGGTGTGAAAAGTGTGGAAAAATGAACTTATATTTGTAATTTATCTTCACCAAAAATAAATTTACATGAAAATTTTTTAAATATTAAATAATATCAATCTAAGTTAATGGCCCTCACCTAATAACTAAAAGTGGAGTGGGGTCAAGTATGAACTATGTCACATCACCAACCCAAAAGAATCCCTACTAGCTAATAAAATAATTTAAATATTTTATACTTTGATGGTATTTTTCACACAACATTATAAGATTTTTATAGCTTTTCCGTTATATTAAATATTTTACAACTATTAATGAGCAAGCAAATAAGTGAAATTATAAGTTTGACAATTTTTAACATAATGAGATTGACCCCTTCACACTTAGTAGTGAATGGGCATTTAGGGTTAGGGTTTAGCGGATTTTGGATTTAGAATTTTCTACAAAAATTATACAACACATAAATTAAAGTAAAACTGAAAAAAAAAATAACAATAAATAAATTAATTTACCTTCAATCTAGATTGATAGTGATCCGATGAAATCACTAGCTTGCGTCACGTCTCGCATAAACCAACGAAATCACGTCGTGTGAAGCAACAATGAGATAAAAAGCTTGGGTAAACATGAAAAAAAAAATGAGGATCAGGAATAGCAAAAATAGCAAACAAATGAAACAAAAAATAATAATTAGGGATTTAGATAATAAATAATTAGATTTGAAAATAGAGAGAAAAAAAGAGAAAGAAGGAGGTTGTTGGTTACATACTTGTATTAACTGATTAACAACAGACTTTAGAGAGAGAAATGAATAAGGAGAGAGAGAGAGAGAGAGAGACAGAGACAGAGAATTAGAAACCCTACCACAGTTCAAAGATTGGGCTTCGACAACGACTAGGGGAGAGAGAGACCTACGTGGTCGAGGGTTTAGATTTGTGTTTAGTTTTAAAATAAATAAATAAAATTAAAGGAAAGCTTACTTGCAACCTACCTTAGACTAAGAAAATGAATGTTGCATAAATTTTTATTTTTTTCTAATAATTAAATTTAATTATTAAATAAATAAATAAATAATTTGAGGACCTTTTAAGCAAAATAGGGTCTCATAAAACTTTTTTTGGGGGCCTAAATTTTAATTTTAAAAACAAAGCCTTTGAGCCTATTTTTTCGGTGGGTCTATGGCGGCCGCCACATTCGCCATAGGCCAGAGCCAGCTTGGAAATTGCATAACATAATTTTGATGCCAAACTTTTTTATATGGGACACGTTTCCACGCGGAAAGATCATGTGTTCAATCTGGTTTGAAGATCATGATCTAAAGATGATTGAGAAGAAAAACATCTCTATCATGTGATTTAAAGGGGTCAAAGCGTTTTAAACTTATTGGTGTCCAAAATTTACATAATTACCACACAATCTAATTCAAAGATTATGATTTTAAAATGATAGAGAAGAAAAACATCTTCATCATGTGATTCAAAGGGTCAAAGCCTTTTAAAATTATTGGTGTCCAAAATTTACATGATTGTTGTCACCAGACCTGAACTAACTCAATCCAAACTTAAGTAGTTTATGCAACAGCTAGAAAATTAGCCATTGTAGTCGCCGTTGAGCTGTAACGGCTATTTTTTGGCTATTGCAGCCCACCTTTGTATAATGCAGCTTAAGTGTAATCAGAAATTTGCTAATTGAACCCATTTTTGATTTTTTTTTTCCCTAGTGAATCCAAACCGAACCTAACACCAAAAAATTCGGTTTCAGTACACCGAATTCCTCCAATGCATAAATTGTTCCCGAACCGAACCAGACCCGACCCAACCCAAGCTTAAGTAGTTACTGCAAAGGCTAGAAAACTAGCCGTTGTAGTCCTCGTTGGGCTGCAACGACTAGTTTTTGGTCGTCGTTGCCCACCATTGTACAATGCACCATGGGTGCAACTAAGAAATCGATGGTTGCACCTATTTTCGATTCTTCTTTCTTCCTTTTTTTTTTTGAACCCAAACCGAACCGAACACCAAAAAATTCGGCTTCGATTCGGGAACGGTTTATGCGTTGGAGGAATTCGGTGTACCAAAACTAAATTTTTTGATAGTCGGTTTGGGTTTAGAAGGGGAGTGGGGAATTGGAAAAAAAAAAAAAAAAAAAATTGAAATGGGTGCAACAAGTAATTTCTTGGTTGCACCCATTTTCATATTTTTCCCCTAAACCCAAACCGAACACCAAAGAAATCAGTTTCGGTTCAGGAGCAGTTTATGTGTGAGGAATTCGGTGTACCGAAATCGAAACCGATATATTTCGGTTCGGTTTTGATTTGTGGTGTACTAAACCAAAAAAATTGGATTTGATTTGGTTCGGTGCACCGACCTTGTATCCCTACTTACATAGAATATATGAAGGGAACTAATGAAATATAAATTTTTTTTATAAAAAAAATAGTCAAATAAAATATCTATAAATTCTTGACTCTAACATTGGCAAAGTCAAAAAGTGACCTGCCAACCAAGTCAACTGCCGCTTGGTCTGCTTAACTAAAACCACGGGTTTTGGTCAGGCCCAATTTGTTGAACCCTAAAGGGGTTCAATTGAGTTTAAAACCATTGGATGTAAGTGAATCTTAACTTTAACATTTGTAAGGTGACATCCAAGTATGGATCTCTTGCATCCAACAGTTTTAAGATCATTTGAACGCCATTGATTTTTGCGTCAACTGGTCGGACCTGACCGAAACCCCTAGTATCACCTCTTTTTGCATGGTGAGAATTGGAGATGGGTGGCATGAAACCATCTAATGAATTCAGGGGTTTAGTCAGATATCCAATGTCTGAATTGGAATTATTGGCTAAATTCAGTGATAATTTTAGATCATCCCCAACAAAGTATATAGGGAAAGGTATCGGTATTTGAAACTGAAGATTCAGTCTCTCCAGCCCGGGTTTCCAGTGTTAAAACCGTTGATCGCCTTACTCAAACGACGGAGAGTGTTTTTCATCACAATCTTCCATACAATAGATCTAGACATCATGGCCCACCTATCCGATGGTTAAATGTTGATTCCTTGTCGAACACATCCCAAAAAGTGACCCAAGAACCCGCCCATGATCACTTTCGAGGATGTGTGCCACGTGAAATCAACACCTGACCGTCTAATAGGTGAGTCATGATCTCGAGATCTATTGGATGGAAGATTGAAATGAAATATGATCTCTAACATCTGATTCAAGGTAATCAAAGGATTTAAAGGTAAGCTGAATATATAATTTTTTTGCCTTCGGCAAAGTACAAAACATGTCACTAACAAAGCTCGAACACTACACAAATTTGATGAATGTTACATGCTTAACCACTTCTCCATGCCAATCTAACATTTGAAAATATGTTTTTTATTTATATTATAAATAAATAAAAAGGTACACAATCAACAGTGGCAAACCATGAACGGCAAACCTGCATTCAAACCGAGTGAACCAGCAAACCAAGTAACATTAGTCAACGGAAGGTTGACAATATTACAACCTCAAGGTCGTAGGTTCGAGCCCATCTTACCTATAAAAAAACCAAAAATCTCATATTAGGATTCCAAGATTATCCAAATCAAGAGTTAAAAAATTACTAATCTGCAATAAAAAAGTTAAAATCCTTATCAAACTATAACATTAGTCCATATTTTGGTTTGCTTTTTAAATTTTTTTATACTAAATAATGATATTAAACAATACTATATGCAAAAATGTGATATTAAACTTTGATTAAACTGAAAACAGAATCCAAAAAGAAACGATGGTGATGATCTTTAAGAGTGTAGAATATGTTTCAAGAGACCAATTTTGACAGCAAAGATCACCAGGATCCCCGCTCTGTCCGCTAAAAAGGCAACTAAAATGGGTGATTGAGAGTCTTCTTTGCCTAATTTGGTAATAGGTTTGCGATCCGACCGCTGGCCGCAGCAATCAGGTCAATATCCTCCTTATCAAATGGTCCAGTGCCCAGTTACATATGACCACGCAAATCAATGTTTGCTGATTTGACACTCCTCCATGCATTCCCCAAAGCTGTGAGAGGGAGTTTTACCCAGGTGCCAAGGCTGCCATTTGGGTCAGGCACCTAATGCTAAATCCTTTTCCTAGGCACTGCAAAATGATTTGCTTAAACCACCACATTTAGATGAAAACTGCCGAGATGGCCTATCCGGTTCAAAATTTGTTGGGAAAGTTTTTAAAATCTCCTCCCTTGAAGTTAGTTTTCTAAATCCCCCCCATATTTTTTTTAATATCCAATAAACCCCTCTACTTGAAACTTAGTTATCTAAATGCCAAAATTACCCTTAAAATGTAAAGAATCTAGAAAATGTGTTAGATGGCTGTACCGCTAGTCCAATTACAATTATATTAAAAAAAAGCAAAAAAACTTTTTTTTTCATGCAAACAAATGAAAAAAATATTAAAATTTCAAAAAAATTTGGATAGAAATTGAGAAAAATAATAAAAATATATGTAAAAATAAATATTTTCCAATTTTTATTGGCCTAGTTCCAACCCATTTTCTAGATTCTTCCCCCTTTATGGGTAATTTTGGTATTAAGGTGGATATTTATGGTTGAGAGAGCATTTAGATAACTAAGTTTCAAGAAGGGTCTATTAGATACTTAAAAAAATATGGGGAGGATCTAGAAAAGTAACTTTAAAGGGGGGGAGACTTTAGAAATTTTCCCAAAATTATTCGTAACTTATATAAGATTCATGTACCAGTTTCTTAGTAACTAGGTATTAAAATGATTGACTAACATGGCATGAAAAACTATATATATATATATATATATATATATATATATATATATATATATATATATATATATAATGAAAAACGGGAAAAGAGCAAGAACAGAAGAGACTGACCTTTTTATTCCCCCACAACTGACACTAAGGTTTTATTTAAGAAGAAAGCCTCAAGGTTAGCAATCGTCACTTCAATCATTGCTGAAAAAGCTTCTGGAGTAAACACAGCTCTATGAGGAGACAAAACTACATTATCCATTACAAAGAGTTCTTCGGGCACAGAAGGCTCATTCTCAAATACGTCGAGACCAGCCCCCCCAACCTCTCCTTGCGCCAAACACCTAACCAATTCCTTTTCGTCGACAAGGGCCCCCCGCCCCACGTTCACAATGACCCCATCCTTTCCCAAGGCCAAAAGGACATCCTTATTAATGATGTGGTAGGTTTCATCAGTCAATGCGCACGCCACAATAAGAACATCGCTTTTATCTGCGAGGTCACAAATATTTGAAAAATAAGGGTATGAGACAGAGGGCTTCATTCTTCTTGAATGGTACGAGATAATGCAGCCAAAAGCCTCCAGCCTCTTTGCAACTTCCGAGCCAATGTTTCCGAGCCCGACGATTCCCACTCGCTTGCCCCCCAACTGCAATCACATGAGGGAATCAGCATGGATCTATTATTCATCAACTATAATCCATATAAGCAAACTTTTACATTAATGGACATATACAATGTTATTCGGAAGTGGCAGCAACACATAACGTAAAGAAAAAAAAAGGTACGGATAATAACTTTCTCAATACAGCTTATAAAATGTTCATGTTTATATATTTAGCTATTAGTAAATGGTGTGGAAAGCAAACCTGCATCATTGGTCGTGATCCATGTACAGATCAAGTGGATGACAATGGACCATGCATTCCCTGTAATGGGGTGACAGCCGACCCCTCATTGCAGGAAGCAAGGCCCTCCGTCTACAAAAGGGCTGCACTGTTGGATTGCTATACAACACTGCAGCTACTCTTCCTCACCAGAATTGTCAATTCATATGACCAGGCAAACCTATAGTCACAAAGTCAGGAGTTGGCAATAAATTGTCAAAGGGTCTAAGTCAGGAAAAATTGGTCAAAGTTGAAAAAAATCAGAGAAAATTATAAAATATAAAAAGTATATCATAATCTATTTCATGTTAAAAATAATGATTTTAATGAACAAAACAGTACAAAATAAGAAAATTTTAAATTTTTTTTATGAACAAACTGAGCAAAATAGTACAAAACCTTAAGTTTTTCTTTCCCCTCAAGTACTAGTAAAAAATAAAAATAAAAATCGGACTACCTCACAAACATCGCCAATTACTCGGCCGAGTCGCAACTTCGCCAATTAATCGGCGATAAAATCGGGATGACTGCAAGTCACCGACATTTCCCAATTTTTTTTTCAAAGTCGGAGACTTTTGTGAAGATGGGCTTTACCTATTTCCTACACCAGAATTTAGCTTTAAACAAGCTGAAAATGAACACGAAAAATTCCAGCCCTATTTGGAGGCTCAAAGTTTCCATAATACTGAGTTTGTTTGGAAGTAAAAGATAAACCAACATTCCCATAAAAACGGTTCACCATATCGAGTTCATATCTTCAATCTATGATTACTGTATCGCAGAAGATCCATGATTAGATTTTTCAAGCATTCCTCTCTCCTAAATCATCTCATATAGCTGCAATGAGAGGTTATGCCAAAACGTAGCTCTGCTTTTCATTAGCCAAAGGTGGCACACCTTCAAAGAATCCTTAAAGAATCTCACAGGGAGAAAGCTCTACCAAATGACGTGTGAATATTATACTAGATCTGCAAGTAATGGCGCAATGAATCGAAAATTATTATGAAGCCGCCTCCTTTCCAAAATGAAAACCATTAAAACCAAAATCTTGTTTTGAGGTAGTTGCTCATCAAAATTTTATTATATCAATATAAACATGCTTGATAATAAATTTAAAATGACATATGGGCAGAATGGTTCAAAATCCCGGTTTTCCAATACTATCGTCTAGCTCCAAAACCGATACATATCAGTACCGGACGATGCATTAATATGTATCGTCCGATACATACCAATATATATATGCATTTGTATTGGTCGATATGTTCAAAGTATCGAACCAGTGACCTCCGAACCGATACGTATCGGTTGTGTCCGGATTTTTGAACCATGGATAGATCTATCCTATTCACAATTCTTAAAAAAATGTGTGGCCCTAAAAAAACGAAATGGTTCACCCTTTCTAGAAAAGTGGCACTATTTGTCATTAAGTGTGCCACTTTCTTTATTTATTTATTTTATCTGGGTTTGTTCTTATTATAATTGCTCTCAGTGATAAGGATTTTAGTCATATTGTTTAAACTTATGATCTCGGTTTATTGTTTTATAATATGGGTTTTCATTTTTATGCGTATATTTTTGCTCTATTTAATCTGTTGTGGGGATTTTATTCATATTATTTATTTTTATGATATCGGTAAGTAGATGAGGAATATTTTAATCCGATCGAATTGGATTACATTTTCTTAGAAGATGATCCTTTGAGAGAGTAGATTGATAGAGAGAAGCTTCAGTTTTGGATAGTGAGGGCACAAAATGGCTAGATCAAGCTGAAAGGGCTGCCGAAAACCAACCCTCACAATCTCATAGAAAGCAAAGGCTTCATCGCCTAGGTTCATCTCCTAAAGATGGCGATGAGGGAGGTGGTAGTGGTGATGATAGTGGGGGAGGTGCCGAGGTGATAGCGGTCATGACGATGGGAGAGGTGGTGGTGGTGGTGATGATGATGGTACTAGGGGTGGGGACGATGGCGATGGAGAGGGCACACCAAAGATCAAAATTTTGGCCTAAATGACTGAAATTTTGGTCCAAATTATCAGTTTCGGTCCTCACCGAAACTGATAATTTGGACCGAAATTTCAGTCATATTTTGTATGGGATTGAAATTATCGGCCGAAATTTTGGCCAAATTATCGGTTTTCGTCCGAAATTTTGCCCGATATTTTGATCCTCGGGGCACAGTGGGGGGGTGAAACTTACAATGGTGACAGAGGTACTTTATATAAGCAGTCTTCAAGCGGATTTCGACAATGGACTAACGATGACATGACTATGTACGACACTCTTACATTTAGACACGAAGGGTTGGAAGGAAGAAAACCATCAAAGTCCTACCAAACTCCACAAGATTCTCCCAACGCCATTAACTCTACAATTAGTAGTTTTAGTGGGTTTGGGTTTCAACCTACCGATCAATCTTACAACCCACAATATCCTCAGCCAAACAACCTGGGACATGAGAGTTTCACTTCACAAATATTTAGTGGATCATATTTCTCATACTACTACCCCCAACATGATCAACCACCAGAAGCATCTTAGCACGGGCCATATGGCTATGAATACGGACAATATTATGAGTCACGACAACAAAATGATGCTCGGGATGTTAATGAAGAAGAAGAACCACTCAAGAACTCTATGTGGCTTTGAGTAGGTGGCTGCTCAAGTTCAGGTAATGAAGTCATTTTTTGTCTACTTTATGTTCCAAATTTTATGATAATAGACATATAAGTACTCTAATAATGTTAAAGAGTCTTAAAAAACCAATAAAATAAAGTTCGGCAAAGTTCGGAACATATTTTCAAAAAAACCCGAAATTCACCAATAATTTAACCAATTTAGGGTTCAGGTCATGAACGAAACCGAAACTGAGATTTTGATCCATGATCTAGAATGATCACGGATATTTGGCACGTAGCATAACACAAGTATTCTTTAATGGTGGAAGATCAATCACCTATTTTAATGGCGTAAAATTGTTTAAAAGGTTATTTTCGTTTCCCGCCATATATCTCCGAGACGTAATGCGAGATGTTTCAGTCTCGGGGCTGTTGAAGAAGGTTTAATTCCAACCACAGGGGTCAATCGTTTGATGTTGAAAAGTCAATCGATTGACTGTTGACTGGTGTCAATCGATTGAAGTTGGAAAGTCAATCGATTGACTAATGGGCAGATGCAGATCCGGAAGCTTTACTTTATTGGTTATTTTTGAAGTTTACTTTAGCCAAGGTTTCCTAATGTGATTAGGAGACTTAATTGGAAGTGTTTTGAATACTTGAAAGTCTTAGAGATTTTGTAAGTTACGTTTCCAAAAGTGTTTGGCGCCTATTTGCAGAAAATTTTTCTCTAGGGATCTGGAGAGAGCTTGGTGAAAGTTTCATATGAGAATACTTTGAGAGTGAAAAAGTATTGAAGAATAGCCTGGGGATTGAAGATCCAATTGAAGCCGTTCTTGTGCCGAAATCTTGATTATATTTCGGCAGATCTCTTCTCTATTATTTGAAGGACTGCGTCCTTGGTTTAACCATAGATTTGTTGTTAAAGATCGTGTTAGATCTTGATTGAGTTTGCACTAGAGAGAAGAGAGTGTGTGTGTTGTAAACATTCATAAAAATAGTGCATATACTCCCGTGGACGTAGCCCTCAATTGGGTGAACCATGTAAATCTTTGTTTTGTGCGTGTGATTAATTTTTGTCTGAATTTTCTTATTTTTTCCGCATTCATCGCGATAGGGAGTTCGTAAAGTGGATAGAATTCCTAACAAGTAGTATCAGAGCGAGGTTTACGCTACAATGGAGATGAAGGTCTCGAATGCACGATTTGAGGTGGAGAAGTTTTCTGGGAAGAATAACTTCGCTTTGTGGCAAGTCAAGGTCATAGATCTCCTTGTCCAACAAGATATTGATGATGCCCTACTTGGAAAAGAGATGGGAAAGAAGACAGAGATGTCCGATGAAGAGTGGAACTTTATTGATAAGAGGGTCGTAAGCACTATCCGATTGTGCTTGTCCGATGAAGTTCTATACAACGTTCTTCACGAGAAGACGAGACGACCGTGGATCTGTGGAAGAAGATGGAATCTCTCTACATGACAAAGTCGTTGTCTAATCGACTCTTCATGAAGAAGCAACTCTGCACCCTTCGTATGAAGGCTGGTACGCGCATTCATGACCATTTGAATTTGTTTAATAAAATAGTTAGTGAACTATTGAGCATTGAGGTGAAACTTGAAGAAAAAGATCTCGCACTTCTCTTGCTCGCCTCATTGCCACCATCTTATGAGCACCTTGTTATCACATTAATGGTAAAGATACTATTGCCGTCGAAGAAGTGACTGCTGCACTTCTTTCCGATGAATTGAGAAAACAGCCCGAATCTAACTCCGAAGGGATTAGTCTCTTAAGCGAAAGGGGTAAAAACCATTATCACAAAAGAGACAAATCCAGAGGGGATAATAAATCAACGAGAGGAAACAACAGGTCCAAATCTAGGGGTGACAGAAAGGATATTATCTGTTACTTCTAAAAGCAATCTAGACATATTCGCAAATATTGCAAGCAGAGATTGAATAATAATAAGGGTAATGAAGGGATTTCGCAACAGGCTAGTGTTCCAATGAAAACCTATTGTGTGCATTGTTAAGCTCCAATAAGTTTGATGATAGATAGATCCTAGATTCAGAGGCATCGTATCACATGTGTCCGTACAGGGATTGGTTTGACCAGTATAAGGTAGTCAATGGTGGGACGATTTTGATGGGGAATGACAGTGCATGTGAAGCAGTGGGTATCGGTTTGATCAAAATCAAGATGTTTGATGGTTGTGTTCGCACTCTTACTGAAATTAGGCATGTGTCTGATCTGAAGAAAAATCCGATCTCGTTGGGGGCATTGGATGAGATAGGATGTCGAGTCATTCTAGAATCCGGTAAACTAAAGGTTGTACGTGGTGCTATGACCTTGATGAAAGGCGAAAAGATGGGGAATCTGTATACTTTAGTAGGTAACACAATCAGCGGCAGTGGTGTTGCGGCTACAAAATATTCCAAGGATCTCTCAGATTTATGGCACAAAAGGCTTGGTCACATGAGTGAACATGGGCTGACAGGGCTCATAAAGAATAAGGCGATTTTTGAAATTCAAACTTGTAAACCGAATTATTGTGAAGATTGTATCTTTGGAAAATAGAAGAAAGTCAGTTTCTCCACTGGAAAACACACTTCGAAGGGGCTAATTGATTACATACATTCAGATGTATGGGGACCGGCTAAAGTTACTTCAGTAGGTGGAGCCAACTACTTTGTGTCATTTATAAATGACTACTCCAGGAAAGTTTGGGTGTATCCGATTAAAAATAAATCAGATGTGTTTCAAAAATTCAGGCAATGGCAGAGTATGGTTGAAAAGCAGACAGACAGAAAGGTGAAGATTTTCAGATTAGATAATGGTGGGGAATACTTGTCATTAGAGTTCAAGGCTTACTGTGAAAATCAAGGAATTGCTAGGCACTTAACAGTTCCTGAAAATCCTCAGTAAAATGGTGTAGCAGAGAGGATAAACAGAACACTATTAGAAAAAACACGGTGTATATTGAACCATTCCGGCTTGAGTCATGGGTTATGGGCAGAGGCAGTGAACACGACATGTTACTTGGTCAACCGGTCACTTTCAGCGGCATTGAACTCGAAAACTGCAGATGAGGTTTGGTATGGAAGATACGGGAGCTACTCTCACTTAAGGGTGTTTGGATGTGCAGCTTATGCATTACTTCAGGGAAGTGAACGATCCAAGTTGGATCCAAAATCTAAAAAGTGTTTTGATTGGCTATGGTGAAGGAGTCAAGGGTTATCGTTTGTGGGATACACAATCTCACAAAGTGATAGTTGAAAGAGATGTTATTTTCAACGAAAGATAAGTTTCCGATGAAAAAGGCGGAAGACAAACCTCAGTCATCTGGTAAACCTCAGGTACAAATTGATGTTGAAAGGCATGAGTAAGATGAAAAAGATAATGAAGATGGCACAATTTCTCAAGACTTGCAATCCCAGGTACTGGTTCAGACTACCTTGAGAAGATCAGAGAGGATGAAGAAATGCCCTGAAAAGTTTAAGGACATGGTTCCTTTAACACTTGCACTTATCACAGAGAATGGGGAACCAAGAACAGTTCCAGAAGCTCGGGTGGATACAGATGCAGTAAAATTGCAGTTAGCTATGGAAGAAGAATGATAGTCACTTTTGAAGAATGAGACTTGGGATCTCATGAAACTTCCTAAAGAGAAGAGAGCCATCGGTTGTAAATGGGTCTTTCGAAAGAAAGAAGATGACAAGAGTGAAACTCCAAAGTTTAAGGCAAGGCTAGTTGCAAAGGGGTTTTCTCAGAAAGAGAGTATCGATTATAATGAGATATTCTCTCCGGTTGCGAAACACACATCGATTAGCACGTTGTTGGCAGTAGTTACTCAGAAAGATCTCGAACTAGAACAAATGGATGTGAAAACAGTTTTTTTCCATGGAGATCTTTAGGAAGAAATTTATATAAGACAGCCAGAAGGATTTGAAGCAGAAGGGTCAAAATCACTCGTCTGCAGATTAAAGAAATCCTTGTATGGTCTCAAGCAGGCACCCAGACAGTGGTACAAAAAGTTTGATTCATATATGCTTGGCATAGGGTATCGCAGGGGACAGTATGATTGTTGTGTCTACTAGAAAGAGCATAGTAAAGGGGAGAAAATCTTCCTAATTCTCTATATAGATGATATGCTAATAGCAGCAAGAAGTAAGGTTCCAATCAACAAGCTGAAGCAATCATTGAGCCAGAAGTTTGAGATGAAGGATCTTGGTTCCGCAAATAAAATCCTAGGTATGAAAATCACGAGGGATCGTGAGAAGAAGAGGCTTTGACTAACTCAAAGGACCTTTATCCAAAAGCTCCTTGAAAAATACAATATGAGTTATGCCAAGCATGTATCAACTCCTCTAGCAGAGCACTTTAAACTCACAAAGAAGAGTTCGTCCACACGTGAAGAAAGGGAATATATGAAAAATATTCCGTATGCAAATGTCGTTGGGAGTTTGATGTATGCCATGGTGAGTACACGTCCAGATTTAGCACAGGCCTTGAGTGTGGTTTGCAAGTATATGTCAAATCCGGGTAAATAACATTAGCTTGCAGTGAAATGGATATTGAGATATCTGAAAGGTACAGCTGAACATGATTTAATGTTTGAAGGTGAAGATACAAGCAAGTTGGGTCTCTACGGGTACGTCGATTCCGACTATGCTGATGATCTTGATAAAAGAAGGTCTACCACTGGGTACGTGTTCGTCTTGACAGGTGGAGCGATTAGTTGGAAGTCTATGATTCAAGGGATAGTTGCGTTGTCAACTACAGAGGCCGAGTACATAACGGCTAAGGAAGTCTCATGGCTTAAAGGTTTGGTCAGTGAATTTGGTGAGGTTGATGAGAGCACCGATATCTTCTGTGATAGTCAGAGTATCATTCACCTAGCAAAGAATCAGGTCTTTCATGCTAGAACAAAGCATATAGATGTTCGGTACCATTTTATCAGGGATATGATAGAAGACGGGAAAATATCAATTGAGAAGATCGATATGAAAGAGAACGCAGCGGACATGTTGACCAAGCCGGTTACGCAAAATAAGTTTAGGCATTGCATAAACTTGATTAACACTTGTCGAAGATGTTGATGCCCGTTGGGGCAATGACGTGGTTGGAGATGAAACCTTGGTGGAGATTGTTGAAGAAGGTTTAATCCCAACCACAAGGGTCAATCGATTGACTGTTGACCGGTGTCAATCAATTGAAGTTGGAAAGTCAATCGATTGACTGTTGACCGGTGTCAATCAATTGAAGTTGGAAAGTCAATCAATTGACTAATGGGCAGATGCAAATCCGGAAGTTTTACTTTATTGGCTATTTTTGAAGTTTACTTTAGCCAAGGTTTCCAAATGTGATTAGGAGACTTAATTGGAAGTGTTTTGAATACTTGAAAGTCTTAGAGATTTTGTGAGTTACGTTTCCAAAAGTGTTTGGAGTCTATTTGCAGAAAATTTTTCTCGAGGGACCTGGAGAGAGCTTAGTGAAAGTTTCATGTGAGAATACTTTGAGAGTGAAAAAGTATTGAAGAATAGTTTGGGGATTGAAGATCCGATTGAAGTCGTTCTTGTGTCGAAATCGTGATTATATTCCGGCAGATTTCTTCTCTATTATTTGAAGGACTGCGTCCTTGGTTTAACCATAGATTTGTTATTGAAGATCGTGTTAGATCTTGATTGAGTTTGCACTAGAGAGAAGAGAGTGTGTGTTGTAAACATTCACAAAATAGTGTATATACTCCCGTGAACATAGCCTTCGATTGGGTAAACCCCGTAAATCTTAATGTTATGCGTGTGATTAATTTTTGTCTGAATTTTCTTATTTTTTTCACATTCATCGCGATAGGGAGTTCATAGAGTGGGTAGAACTCCTGTTAGGGGCTGTCCAAGACAACTTGAAAATCCGATATTTCAAACCAGGGTGCTGACCATTGCCCTTGGGTGGAAATACTACCCATCCCGAATTAGCCAAAATTAAAAAATGATTAAATTAAATAAAAAAGAACAAAGCAGAGAGAGAGAGAGAGAGAACCCTTGAACCGAGAGGAGAAAATTCCCCCAGACGAGGCCAAAGTCCACGGCGAACGTAGCGGTCGGAGGCCGAGATCCGGCGAAAGACATCGATCAAGAGGCCTACGGTAAAATCGGCGACGTCTTCGGAGAATGCAGTGCCGGAATTGGAAACGGTGATGCCCCTGCGGCTGCACTCAGCCAAGTCAATGTGGTTAACGCCGGCGCTTGTGGTGACGATGCAGATGAGGCAGGGCATGGCTTGGATTATTGGGGCGGTGACGGGGGTGAGGCCCGAACAAAGAAGGGCTGTGACCGACTGAGCGTGGGTAGCTAAGTAGAGGTCGGTGGGCATGTCTGATTCATATGGCTTTAGGAGACGATATTTTTTCGTAAGGGTCTCTAGCATGGGGCCGAAGCAGGGGGCCAGAAGAAGAAGAAGAGGGAGCTCTTCCATCTCCTCTGCTGTGGCTGCCATAGAAATCGAAGCAACGGGGTGAGTTTGAGGGCCCAAAGCTTTGTTTGAGACGCTTCGCGCTCACTTCCATCTCATTAGGGATGCAAGCTTTGAACCGGATACGGGAACCGAACCGAAAACCGAGGCTCCCGGTCCGAACCGCACCGAAAACTAAAAAGTTCGGGTTTGGTTCAGTACACCGAGCTTGTTTCCTTCGATGTGATTCAAATGCCTTTTTGTCTTTTAGCCAAAAATAGTATTTAAAGGAGTCCACACGGACCTGCCGCCTATATAAAATCTCCCTCCTATATAAAATTTAGGAAGGGAAGACAAATTTGTTAAGCACAAAGTGCAGGTGACTGATGTAGCATGAGTCCACACGGACCTGCCGCCTATATAAAATCTCCCTCCATATAACAATGTCTGTATTTAAATCATCTATCACCATTAATAGTTTAAGGTGTGTGTAATCTTTTTCCTCAAAGTAATAAATCATATGCCATAGGAAAATGAGTCCAAATTTTAAAACATTTTGAGATTTGAATTATTTCTTTTTTTATTTTAATGGCCAATATTAAAATTTAGAATCCAAATGTTTCACATCAACTTGTAATGTTGTTTCTTTTATATGGGGCATATTGCAATGATGAATTTCCACTTGTACAATTAAAATTAATTATAAAAGTGTGTCATATGACATAATAGTAAATCACATTTTAATAGTGTGAGATGAATTTTTAATTAATCTAATGATAGAAGATAGATTAATAAAATAGTTAGTGAACTATTGAGCATTAAAGTAAAATTTGAAAAAGAAGAACATGATCCATTGAGTAGCACATAATTTACCAGTTTGGAATTGACATGCTCTCAGCATCCATGTTTTTTATTCAGTTCCATGTATCACACAAAGAAAAAAATGGTATCCTTTGAGGACGTCACCTAATTCAATTTTTCACGTAGATCGGTATTTATAATCTCGTCTCTCAGGCCCCTCTATTGATAGTGAATTGATTTTGAGACGGAAATCCAGATTTATCATGATTTCAGGACGTCACTTAATTCAATTTTTCACGTAGATCGGTAACTCAGAGGGTCCTAAGTCTAGCAAGTATATCTTCTGAGATAGATACAAAATGAAGTTATGATTCAACTGAGAGAAGAATAAAGAAAGGGAGCCGTTAGTTGCACACGATTTTTATGTGCTTGTACCAAAATTAAAAAAAATTGTCATTGCACCAAGACTTTATCCTTGCGCCAGAAAAAAAATAAAAAAAGAAAGGGCACAAGAAAAAAGGATAAAAGGATGGAGTCATTAATGCATGTCCTATCTTCTTCCTCGTCTCTCTATCCGCCACCACTCCAACTCATTCAAACGTTATTTTCAGTTTATCAAATCTAACCATTTCGATATAGATCATACCACCATATTCAACACCATAAAATCTTGTCATCATGTAGTCTTGATCGATCAGCGAACTAGTTGTTGCTATTTGATGATCATCATCAATATCTATGATCACCGAAGATTGGTAGAATACGACGCTTTTACCAATCACAAATATATGATAGGTTTTGATAAGTTTGAGTAGCACTTGAAGAATCAGATTTTACTGAGACAGATGGTACAAATACTTGATGATGATCAAAGAATTATGATGATTTTACTAATCGATGTTCATGGATGACTGTAGCATTCATCAAAGAAGAAGATTTAGGCTTGTAGATAGAACCGTAGAGAAGAAGAGTTGCGAGTTTTGTGGTTTCCAAAAGGTAAAAGGAGTTTTAAGAGGGGTACGGTATTTGCAGGTCTGCAACATGGGGTTTATACAGTTGAAACTGTTCGCCCGTTGATTGCCTTGAATATGTCATGGAGATCATTTTTCGCCAAAATCTTTTAAGAAATAGATCGTGAGATCATGGCCTCCTCATCATGAAGCTAGGTTTTGAGTTCACATGGAAAACATCCCCAAAAGTGACGATGATCATGGTATTCCATGAGATGAGTTCTCTAGTCATTTTTTGGGTATGTGTTCTATAGGAAATCAAAATCTCACAGTTGATAGATGTTTCATGATCTAAAGATTTATTATGTGAAAGATTGGATCGAGAAACTATGTCACGACCCGAAATTCTACCCCATCGCAAGGGCCTGAAATTTTAGGTCGTGACAGAATGGTATCAGAATCGAGGACAACTCTTTCATTAGGTTGGGGGAATGTAATAGTCCTACATCGGATAGGGAAAAGTTCTGACCCTTGGCCATATGTGATTGCGGACGCTACATATCATTACACGTTTTGGGTGGGGACTTAAACATATGCCAGAAACAAAACTAGGGTAGAGACCTAAGCTCAGAACCGAACAACATTGTGGCATGTGAATTTGAGTCGTCACAAACTATCTTCATCATCCATTTCAAAGAAGTCAATGACTTTAAAGGTGGAAACCTAAGACTGTAGAAACTGAATCTCCGGCTGCAAATACTGTACCCTTTTAAAAAAAGTGTGCAATTACAAAGGCAAGACGGTCATTTTAAGAAAATAAAAAATTCGGTTTTTTTTTTAAATCGGGAGCAACATCCTGATTTCTGTGGGCAAGTAATGGCTCCCATTAAAAAAAAAAAAAAAAAAAAAAAAAAAAAAAAAAAAGAAAATAGAGGATGGTAAAATAACTGTACTCTAATTTTAATCTCTGGAGAACCAAAATGTGAGCACGCCACACACAAGCAAGAGATGCTTATTACTGACAAACCAAGAACCAAACTCACACTAGGATGACTAAAACAATTTAGAGTTTGTAAGCTAAAAAAAATTAGGGTTAGGCCTGTAGCTTAGCTCCAAGTTTGGCAATATTACAACCTTGAGGTAGCAGTTTCAATCCCAACTTATCCATTAAAGAGAAAAAAAAAATCCAAAAAGAGGACATGAATAGATCAAAGGAGCATAAAGGAAATGCAGAAATTGTGGACCAATTAAGTGCCCTTTAAAGAGCAATTACTAAAAGTCTCATGCTTCCACCGGGGTCACTAAGGGTTTATTTAAGAAGAAAGCTTCCAAGTTCTCTATCATCAATTGAAGCAGTGCTGAAAGGGATTCTTCAGTAAAGACAGCAGTATGATGAGACAAAACTACATTGTCCAAGGCAAATAGCTCTTTGGGCACAACAGGCTCGTCTTCGAATACGTCTAGGCTTGCGCCACCAATCTCTCCTTCCACCAAACACTTAACCAATTCCTTTTCATCAATAAGGGGTCCGCGCCCCACATTCACAACCACTCCTTCTTTTCCCAAAGCCAGTAGGACCTCCCTATTGATGAGGTGGTGCGTCTCTTGGGTCAGTGCACAAGTCAGAATTAGGACATCAGTTTTGGCTGCAAGATCACAAACATTTGAAAAATAAGAGTATGATACTGCAGGCTTCTTTGTTCTCGAATGGTAAGAGATGCGGCAACCAAAGGCCTCTAGCCTCTTTGCAACTTTAGAGCCGATGCTTCCAAGCCCAACGATCCCCACTCGCTTCCCAGACAACTGCATTCACAATTCACATTAGTTCAAATCTAATTGTTATATATGAAGGGGCAGTGTTATACACTAGACAATTTTTTATAAATAATTTTGCAGATAGCTTATATGAAGTGACCTGACGTAACTGCCTACAAAATTGTCTTTAAAAAACTGTCCAGCGTTTATAATTTTCCTATATTAAGTAGCTAGAGCTCTATGGAAAATTTACCTTCAAATGCAATAGTTCTTGATATACATTTTTTTAATATTGCTCCTCCAAATAAATATTTTATGGGAACCGGTTCCGTCCTCAGTCTTCCAAGGTCCATGTGGCATCCAAAACACTGTTTGGGTGTCATGTTGAGTATACGTGGATGGTTTAGATCAATTTAAAAAAAATTTAAAATAAAAAATACAAAAAACTCAAGTAAGAGTTTGACGGGTTTCAATAGTCTATATTTTACGGTTCAAAAATCATACCGGGAAAACAATTTCAAATATATATTTTTTAAAGATGATATAAGTAATGCATCCGAGCTCTATGTGGCACCGAAACAATATTTCAGGCACCACATGGAATGTTGGGGGAGGGTGACTCTCGGCTTGTGAAGGACGAACACCTTTTCCATATTTTCTATATGATTAACATTTTAGCATAGCCTCTCAAACGTAGTTATGTCCGGAGTCTGGACTGCTAAGGCTACAATGCCAAAGCTGAATAACGCTTTTTCTTCTCCTCATTTTTTTTGGTTTCTTTATTTGAGTATGATTTGCGTTTGATTTACAGGGACTTGATATATATATATATATATATATATATATAAAGTTATAATCGATAAATATATTTTAGAAAGATATATAGAATAGTTATAAGTTATAACCCCAGATTTTGGGTGATAGGTCATGAAGCATAAATATTCATTAAAAAAGAAGTGTAAATTAGAGATGAGAGCATGATCATTATTTTGGATTTGGTTCGCCTTTGGATTCATTTCAAGTTAGTTTATGATCTGATTACCTAATATGGTAATATGGTCAGGTCCAGCTCAAAATTGGCTCAATGAGAGTTTCTATCTTATATGGAATAAAAAATTAATGGTAATGAAAATTTAATTTTCTATTATTTAAAAATCTATTGTGTATTTTAGAACAAAAAACAATCCCCATCATTTGAAATAATGGTTTTGGGCGCCGGTAACCTCAAAGATTCAATAGGTGCATATAAATGTTTTCCCAAAAAACTGGGCAGTTCATCATTTAAACTAAAACGAAAACAAAGTTTGAGTTTTTGGTCAGACTGATCTGGCAGGCTCCCCATTGAAAGCTTCGAATCAGATCATGAAAATGATTTCTGTTTTACCCATCAAAAACAGAAAATGATTTTTATTTGAATCTTCCACATAAGGGATCTTGAGACCATAATCATACTATTAGATAATCAAATTTGGATTCTATGTGGCACACATCCCAAAATTATGATCCAAGAACCACATTTGATCAAATGGTCATGATAAATTCAATTTTGAGGATGTGTGCGGCATGAAATCAAAAGGTTATCCGATCGTATGCCATGGTCTCAAAGTACTAGTGCCTTCTGAGATTCAGTAGGTGCACTCAGAGAGTTACAAGACGAAGACAACAAAAAATTGGAATTGGCTCTCCTCGCGCGCATCATAAGGTTATCATTATCCTTAGGGGTGGAAATTCGGTAAAACGGAAACCGATTTTTTGGTATCGGTTTGGCCAAAACTGATATCAATCTGATCCCTATCGGTTTCAGTCAATTTGGTTTTCCATTTTTTCTATTTTTTCATTTCTTTTTTAAAGGTATTTTCGATTTTTATCGTTTTTTCCAGTTTTCTCTTCCTAGTAAATCGCTTTCCGATTTTCGGCACCCAAAACTGATACCAAACCGACCCAAAATCAGTTTCAATTTTTCAGTTTTGTGATCAGTTCGGTTCGGTATCAGGTCAGTTTTTATCGGTTCGGTTTTGTGAGTTTTCGGTGTTTCGTTTTCTTTTCCACCGCTAGTTATCATAAGTCTTGGATTAGCAGAAACGAGGAATTGGGAGAGTTCTGTGGTAGGTGGCCGTGGCCTGAAGACTCCACCTGGTTAAGAGCCTCATCAACCTCATCACCTGTCACACGACATGGCAGCTGTATGATGATGGATCATGGATGGACCTTGGACAGACATATGAGCACGGCTATAAAGAGCATGGAGATCCGTGTGCATCTCACCGTCTGCCTAACACCATTACACAGGGGCGGAGCCATGTTGTTCAATGGGGGTTCCACGATCCCCCATTATAAATTTTTTTTTTCTTTAAAATCTTTTAAGTTCTATCTTTTTGGGCGCAATATCTTTTAATAAGGATCTCCAAATCTCAAAACTTCTTAAATATTTTAAGAACTTATTTTTTTATCCACAAATTTTTTAATAAAAATAGACTCCCAAAATTCTCTCCTTCTCTCTTCCCAAATATTACTCCCAAAATTCTCTCTCTCTCTCTCTCTCTCTCTGAAGACTCTCTCCCCTCACTCCTAAGTCCCAACGTCTCTCTATCTTATCTCTCTCTCATCTCTCTCTCTCTCTCTTAAATCTTAATCTTAGCCACTCATCTCTTTCTATGGCATCTGATTCACTCTCCGATCGTCAATGCCAAGATCTTTGATTGTCGTCGAATTTTTACTGAAGTCAGAGGTATGCTATAATTATTTTTTTTTCCTTTTTTGAGATGATATAATTTTTAATAAAAAATAAAAAATAAAAGCTTTAATTTATTATTTTTAATGAGAATTGCTTCTTTTTTAGAGTTGTTTAATTATTATTATTATTATTATTATTTATTTTGTGATTGCGATTTGATAAAAACATGTGTGACAAAGTTATTACTATCTTACAACTATAAGGAATCCCCCATTAAAAAAATCCTGACTCTACCACTGCCATCACACGCCACTTGTCAGTGATAAGGCCGGTCACCTAATACAAATCATCAACAACACCACCTTATAGACGCCACTCGCGAGCAATATCAAATTTTATTTCCATTATTCTAAACTCCTGATTGAACGACCAAACTAAATATGGACCGAATTTAAAAGCAGCACTTGCTATATGTGGGATCTCTTCCCGGTGAACATCA
Organism: Chloranthus sessilifolius; assembly: GCA_021018995.1. Taxonomy (NCBI): domain Eukaryota; kingdom Viridiplantae; phylum Streptophyta; class Magnoliopsida; order Chloranthales; family Chloranthaceae; genus Chloranthus; species Chloranthus sessilifolius. The sequence goes on from CM037589.1 coordinate 22,731,418, forward strand.
TCTAGGCCATCTGATTTATAGGGGTACCCTGTATTAAATCAGATGATATAGATCATGTTTCTCGCCAATCTTTGGCACCAAAGATATTCATATCATGGCCATCAAATCCGATAGTTTAGATGAAGCTCTAAGTGACATTGATCCCAAAAACACCAAGTCTTCTTTTTGAACTGTGTCAAGGCACATATCCCATATGCAAGTAGTTGCTTTCGGGCAATGGTCAGGACCTACTAGGTAGATCAGGATTTCCAGTCCTCACCCATCCGTTGCCCTTGGAAAAAGAGAATCTTGACTTTATTAGTTTTCACTTTTAATGGCATGACGTGTAGTCAAAATTTTTCTATTTCCAAGGGCAACAGATGAGGTAGGACTAGAAATCCAATTCTACCTGAAAGGACCTGACCATTACCCTCAAAAAAATAATTTTGTACTTATTAATTTTGCTCCATTATATATAGAAAAATTATAAACGCCGGACATATTTGATGTAGATAAAGTACACGCTGTTGACGTGACTTGTTGCATTAATTGAGCCCCATCAAACTTGCAACCAATGGCGTCGCGCCACATCAGCCACCTACACTTTGTAGGCATAAAATATGTCCACCATATAGCATTGTGCTTATTTAAATATTGACAAATTTCGTTTTCTGTAATTTCTCGGTGGGGGTCCCCTTTCGATACATTTCAGATTAATTTTGATACCTTTCTGAAAAAATTCGGGAAAGTTTCAGGGATTAAAAATATCTTTAATATTTTTTTTTAAAATTATTATAATATATACTAAATTACTAACATATTTAAAAAATAATAAATAATTAAATAATTAAACATAAATAAAAAATTAAAAAAATACCAAAATTACTGAAATTTTCATTTGACTCCCTTTTTAGCGAATTTCACCAAATTTCGGGAAAATTTGTCACTACGCTTATATGTGTGTGGGTACCTCTCTTTGCACCTACACATTCTTGAAATGATGGCGCTCACGTCTTATACTCCATAAAAATCATTGATTGCTTTGTATTAGATAATGGAGATTTTTTTCACCCTAATCTTTCACACAATCTTGAAATGATGGGGCACTTATCATATGGTCAGTTTTTTATTTCATGTGTCAAAGATCCCCCAAAGTAGCTCTTTATTTATAAGGCATACGTCGCACTGAAATGTGAATTTAGGGTCATATTTTAGAGATTTGGGACACGTGGAATCCAAATGACCATTTGATAGGTGATCTATAATCTTAAAATCTATTGTGTGAAAGATTTGAGTGAAAAATAATCCCGATCATCTAATACGAAGTAATAAATGATTGTTTGTCTCGGACATGGGAGCGTTTAGAGAATACGCGGAGCAAACAGAGATTCTCTCTCTAAACACAGTCGTGACAAAAACGCTACGCACAATCCATACAAAGTGTCACACGAGCCGCCTGCAGTACGGTTTGCCTAACTCAAGTTAAGGGAAAAGGCCAAAAATATGCAAATAATTTATCTTCCTTGAGTTGTAATCGTAACACGAGCGGTCTGAAGTATGCCTAAATCGAGTTAAGGGCAAATGCCCAAAAATGTAAATAAGTTTTTTTTTTTTATATATATATATATAAAACGTTTGAGTGAAGAGTTTAGGTTAATTGATATGGGTAGTCTTCTTTGTAAAGTGATGGATGGCATGAAAATCACTTTAATAATTAGAGTTATGCTTTTAAAATATTTTAATAACTTTCAATCGTCATTTTTGAATTTTTCAAAGTTTTTTTTTTTTTTTTTTTCTAAGAAAATATGTTTGTGTTTCATTATAGGACGTCGTTGCTTCAATAAATAAAAAAATTGATTAAAAAATAAAAAAATTAGTCGAAGCACTAACGCTCCTAAAATAAGGCGCCAATACTCCATACTTTTTTTTAGCGAAGCATAGACACCTCGACGTCAGGGGTGTCAGCTCTTCGTTGTCGAAGTGTTATCGCTTCGCTGTCAGAAGGCTATATTTTTTTATTAAAATATATCTAAAAAAATATATCCAATACTTTCTTAGAAAAATAGAGAATTTTTTTTTTTTTTCAAAAAGTCAAAAATAAGAGCTAAAAGAGTATTAAAATATTTTAAAAATGTAACTCTAGTCAGTGCCACCCATAACTTCACTAAAAAAACTCTACCCATATTAATTAGGGTAGAGATATTTCTACTATTGATTAAAATGTCGAAAAATTGATACATATCATCCGAGCAAAAAATCGGTACATATCAGACGATACGTATCAATACCGGTCTATATCGAACGATACATTAAATGTATCATTTGATACATACAAGTATTTTAACGATACAATACATTTAATATATCGTATTATTTACGTCTAATACCAATACGTATCGATATCGGACGATATTTTGATCCATAATCTCGACGCCTTAGGATATTTTTTTTTTCTATATATATATATATATATAAAAGTGAAGGAACTCATCAGTCATCATCACGTTTAAAGAATAAAATATAATATATAACTTTAAAATATTAAATTATTAGCATGATGCTACCATTAAAATAGCTTTATTTTTCAAAAATCGATGCAAGTCGAGATGATTAAAAAAATAAAAAATTAACGAATCGAGGAGAGAGAGAGAGAGAGAGGGGGTTGACCTTGAAACCAAGCGGAGAAGAAAACTCGCCGTTGAGAGACCAAAGCCCTTGACGAACATAACGATCAGAGGCTGAGATCCGCCTGAGAAGGTCGAGCAAAATGCCGACCGCATAATCCGCGCCATCCTCAGAGAAGACCGTTCCTGCGTTGGCTACGGCGATGCCCCTGCTTTTACACTCGGCCATGTCGATGTTGTTGACGCCCGTTGCTGTGGTCACCACGCAACCAAGGTTGGGAAGGCTTCGCAGCGTCGCGGTGTCGACGGGAGCAAGGCCGCAGCAAAGCAGGGCCCTGATCGAGTGCCCGTGTTTCCCCAAGAAGAGGTGAAGAGGCATGCCTGACTCCCATGCCCTCACCAGATGGAATTTAGTTTCGAAGTCGTCCTCGAAAGGTGGGAATAGCGGGCGGATTAGGAGAACCAAAGGTAGCTGTGCTTCGCTTCCCATCGAGAGATTTGTTGGAGTTTCAGAGATTTTGGAAGGTGGACTAATAGAGATCTGGTTTTTGGGGTTTTAAAGAATTTCGATTTGGTTTTCCAGATCCGATGCTGGAGTCTCTACTCTCCAGCACTCTTCCCCTTGGGCGTGACTTAAAATTCCACACGTTTCTGTTTAAATGAAAAGCGAGTTGCTTTAAGTTCACCTACCCGATCTTTGCGTTCACTTTGGCCGAAATCGTTTTTTCAATTAAATGACAGAGATTCTTTTACTTCCCAATCTTTAGAATGATGGATTTTAAAATCATGGGTGTACCATGATACTCTCAATATTTTTAATTTCATGTAAAAAATATCTCAAAATAATTACCTTAAAATTAAGTTTAAGTATAAAGATTCTTATGATTGTCAAAATTTTGAATTAAAAAAATAATCTTTATGGTCTCATTCAAAGCATCAATAGCTTTTTAACATAAAGAGAATCTAAAAATTCGGTCGGATGCTATAAACTTAAATCTAGAACAGAAGTAACGGGGACCACTCGTGGCATCGTTGAGACTTTCAAATGACAAATTCACCCTCCCAACTGTATTTGCAAAGGATACCCCTTATGCGGGCCCGCTTACAAGTGAAGACCCTATGATCGGTTTGAATTTGATGCTGAGATCTTTTCTAACCCTTCATCTTTCAAACCATCGATCAAGGCGACAAGCGTATCAGTAGATGGTTACTTTTCGGTAACACGTGGCATAAATTCACAAATGTAGCCTTAAAATCATATTTTATGGCCACTATTTCAAAATTTTGTGCCACATTAGATCAAAAAGTGACTGGTAAGTCTATAATCTCAAGATCCTTCATTTAAAAGATGGCGCCTGGGGGTAAAATGATCTTTACCATTACAAAGCAGTGAATGGGTTTCGTCATTGTCACCCCTTTAATATGGTTGGCGCCATAGTAATAAAAAAGTGTGCTTTGTTGAGAAAAAAAATACGGATAAAATGCGTCGTTTTCTATTGAATGTATAAAAAGGCGTTTTAAATGCCAAAATATAACTTTAAAAAAAATGCCAAAATATATAAAACACATATTTTCCTTTTAAAATGCAAAATGTTTTATTTTTCTATATAAAACCCGTTTTAAACGAGAAAAAGGTTTAAATAATTATATTTTTATATTTTTTAATTTTAACATATATATATATATATATATTCTCTTACAATTTTTTACTATATTTTTTCCTTGTCGTATTGTTCCTGTGCTTCGTATTTTTCTCCTTTTTTCTCGTAATGCTTCTATGTGACTATGGTTGGCACATAAAGGTCTCTATTTAGGGTACCTCTATTTGCACGCCCACACCATCTTCGAAAGCACTTACGTTCTAAACCCCCTCAAATCAGTTGACTGCATCGGATCAAACGATGTAGATCATTTTTGTGACGATCCAGACCCACATGTCACAATATTGTCCGGTTCTGGGCTTAGGTCCCCGCCCCGATTTTATTTTTGGCATGGGCTTAAGTCCCCACCCAAATCGTGAGGGCCTAGAATCCTTACCCGATCTCGAGGGCATGGTCTTTAGTAACATTCTTCTCTATCACGACCCAGAATCCTTACTTGATTTCGAGGGCTTAGAATTTCATGTTATGACACCGTACACTGATTAAGGCGATAAGTTGACATACACATAATCTATAAATTGACTTAGCATACGGATTGAGACATTTAAGATAGTATTTACTGATAAACGACTCAGAAATTAACAACGAAAAACGTAAACAATATCAATAAAGTACTTAATCCTAACAATGCGTTTAGGATATAAAATCGAATCAGTTTCACGTAGGGTAAAATGATCCCAAACATAAACTCATAAAATGTATCAAAGGCTAAAACATGTCCCACAAGAAATAAAGGAGAAATCAAAGTAAAAGGCTCTCAATGTTGCTAAAAGTTTGTTGGGTCTACATTCTCATCTAGGTGATAACTGACGTCCTCGTTTATATGAGCCGTCTCCGGATCAGCAACTTTTGTATCATCATGGACGGGATAAGCCGAATTTTCACCTAAAACTGTTAGATTTTAGGAGGGAGTGAGTTTACTCAGTCACGTAAACTCAGCAGGTTGTACAATCGATCCACCATAACTTACCCAGGTAATCGTATGTGCAATCGCTTGAATTACGATGCATTTTTAAAATATAATAAACATCTTAAATAAAAAGAAACAAACTTCTCCACAATTCATAGCCTATCATAATCAAGACTGAAAAATATACTATATAACATGAAGAATGCATAATGCTTGTATTTCTTTATTTCTTTTCTTATTTGTCTCATCAACTTATCATACATGACAAATCGTAAGTCTTATTATTACTCCATACGCCTATACAACATACTTTGTATCTTACTTATCTTGCTTAAACGACCTGTGTCAGGATCGCTGCTCGAGCCTATCATGCGAGGTCCATGTGTAGATAATCACCTAACCTCCATATCATAACATAAACCATTATCCAGCCAGATGAGGTTGCCGGCATAGTAATCATAGTGTCCCCTTAGTTCGAGACAAAGCTATAATGTCCTTAAGACCGGCCTCGACTGCAGACATTGGACCCTTACGGTGGCTCGTAAGGTATGACACGTATATAACTTAATTCATGTTTAGCTGGCCTTCACAACATATCTTAACATATCATATAATTATTCGATTCTGGGCTTAGGTCCCCTCCCTGATTTCATATTTGTGTGGGCTTAAGTCCCTACTTTCTTAACATATATGTTTCTTAACATATTTTTTTCTCATTTTTACTTAAAATTTAGTTAGAATGGACCACAGTGCGATAGACTTCACTAAATCACCCTTTTTAAGGGACGGATTTCTTAGTAACCTGGATGTACTTCGTGTGGCATCTCATACTACCATAGAGGAGTTGCATCTATACATGGACGCCTACATACCAAGTTTCACGTAACTGTGAAAGACATCCCACCGTGACGAAGGCTTATATTATATGTTATATCTTATCCTTAACTTATATGTGTATGCCCTATCGTGATTTTCTACATGATAAATGTCATATGATGATGATGAACATATATAGAAAGAAAACTATCAAGCATCCTAAATATTACGTGTTCATAAAAAACATTGACATAGTCTATATATTATAAAATATTGAGCAAATCAGTAAGTAAGAGATGTTTAACCATCTATTTATTCGAAGTTTTAAATATAAAGTTAAAAGGGAGACGACTCAAAATTTGACTATGTTAGAAGGAAATATTAATGTCTCATATAACTCGACCAATCAAATAATAGGAATTAAATAATTGTCATTATTATGTTGTATTTTTCAATCGATTCATGGATTCATAACTGTCATGACTCAAATGGCCAAAGTGGGTAACTGTTACAATAGCCATTATAATAATTATATAAGTGGCCAACAACAGGCCCGCTCAGGCTAATTAGTTGTTAATCGGGCTGAGTTGAGTTTAGATCAAGAGCCCAAGATGCTCGGGTTGTAACAGTTTTTCACCCCAATCTTCCACATGATGGATCATGAGACCATCAACGTACCATCAGACGGTCTATTTTTTTATTCTATATGGTACAAATCCTCAAAAAATCTCGTTTGACCGTGACGTGTGTCATATGACCATCTCGTCTCTTGTGCAAGTAGTTGCTCTCTATTTTTAGGGATCTATACCGCGTGAAATAAAAAATAGACTGAATAATTGTACATTCGTGGTCTCAAGATCCATAGTATGGAAGATTGGGGCCAGGGGAAAAATAATCTTCATTGTCTGATTTGGAGCAATCACCAAATTTAAAGGGGTTTAGCATGTAAGCGCTTTGCGAGAAGGCGTGATGCAAATAGAGGTACCCATCTATTTATTGCGTCTTCAAAAAGGAAAACCATTACTCATACATGAGAAGTTGGCCCTTGCACATGGTTGGAAAGAAAGACGTATTTCCACAAAACACTATCTTTATCATATGATTCAATACAGTGAAGGTCATTATTTAATTCAAAAATTGACTTAAATCATATATAGAGATCTTTTTTGTGCTAATCTTTTGTACCAAAGACTTTTAGATTATGACCTAAATCAAAGGGCTTAGATGTTTTTTTCAAATAACAAAAGGTCCTCAAAATACCAAGTGTCTTTCATTTAAATGATATGCAAGGGCCAAGATATCCTTTGCAAGTAAGGGCTACCCTAAAAAAAGGTAGCACTCCCCTTATTTAAAAAGGGAGACTTCTATTTTTGGAACCTATGACATTTAGAAATACTTATAACCTGTATGATTTAAAGATCTTCAGTGCAAAGTATTAGATCTAAACCATCCTATCTATACATTTTAAAATGAGGTTGTTTATATTTTTGAATAACTAAAATGAAAGCGTACAAATTAGTTGCTTCGAATTCTAAAATAGGTGTGAATTTTTTGCGTGAGACATTGTGCCAATGATGGGCCAATAATTGGCCTACTCGGATTGATCAACCACTAGTGCTACTATCATCTTACTCTAGTGGAAGTTTAGTAAAAGTTAAATTAAAATTGGAAGTCAAACTTTGACAAAATTTCAAACATTGATCGATAAAATTATTTGTTCCGAGGCCTTCCCGAATCTTATCCATCAATCCATTCGTAAGGAAAAGTTGTCGTAGAGGATTTGCATTTGCCACAAGTTTCCTCTTTGCCGATGATAGTTTAATCTATTATAGGGCAAATGAGGGTGAATGTGGGGATATTATAAACATTTTACAAAAGTATGATAACGCCTTTGGCCAAAAAAATAATTTTGACAAGAAAGCGCTATCGTTTAGTTAAAATGTGAAAGAGGATGCTCGGATAAAGATTAGACAATTCTTTCGGATAAAACACTTGGTCCATCAAGAAAAATACTTGGGCATTCCAATTGTCATCTGGAGATCAAAGCAAAGTGTGATCCAAAATATTTATAATGACCTTAAAATTTTAGATTGTTGACCTGTTGACATTTGATTGAATATAATTAAAATTTTATTTATATCTTTTAATTTAAATAATACTCTTGATTTAATGATAAAATATAATATATATGTGCGGTAGTAGTTATATGAAATATAAATAAATTATTATTATTATTAGTTTCATGTTTAAGTATGGTTAGCTATAACTCATTGATAGATGTCCTCAGACTTGTACCTGAGATTAATGACCCAAATTACTTGAAATTCATAGAAAATAAATTTATAATTGCATTTAGATTAATTTCACACCACATGTCTATATATATATATATATATATATATATATATATATATATATATATGTCTAACCTCATATCTCAACTCAAGGCCGGCCCTATGCCAAAGCCCAAGAGGTGGCCGCCTCGGGCCCCCAAATTTTGGAAGTCTATCATGTAATTGATTAATATAATTTTTAATGTACAAAATTATTAAATCAATATGATTGTTTAGTTGGTTAAGTGATTATCATTGTTTTATTTTTTACCCATCTGAATGAGATGATGGAGATCGCTTTTCATACATATCTTTCACAAAATAGATCTTTAGATTGTGACCACTTATTAGACGATTAATTATTTATTCCATGTGTCACAAACAGCCGCCACCAACTAGTTAATTCTGATTATTATTTGAAACTACATAATGGTCAAACCAATCAAGAGTCTTTGTATCATCAATTTTTTTTGTAACATCACCTAAGGCTCTCAATGGACCTGGTCATGATCGAAAATGGTCCGCCCTACTCTGGTCTTAGCCCGGCCCCGAACCAAGATGTACTCAGCCCAACCCGGCCCTTCTATAGAGTGGGGCCGGACTCGAGACAATATCAGGCTAATGTTTTTACTACTACTAAAAAACTTCTACAATTAGAATGAAAAAAACACGAGATTTCGTTTTAGATTTTGTATTCACTTAGCTAGGGTTAGAATGTTGGTTATCTTCAATCCACATGTCACCCGCCACTGGAGGACGAAACCCTTTTCTTCTTATATACATATGTGTGGACTGTAGAGTGTCCACCGAATTCGATGCACAACATGTATTGAGCTTGACACATTCACAAATCCATGCGATCTCAAAGTTGCACTCGTTTCAAGGTGCGTGCATTCTGTGCACCAATGAACGAGTCATGTAACATATACAATGTCCTTGCATAGAGTATAATTTCTTCTCGATAAATTGGTACATGTTAAGTCAGGCAGCGTCTGCTGGGGAGACATATTTGACCAATTTTGGATAATAAAGAAATTTAATCGTTTACGTTACTTATAATTTGTATTTATCTATACCATTTAGCATAAGAAGAATTTTTTATATTTTATTCATGAATGAGAATTTATTTTTTTAAAAAAAGAAAAAATAATCAGATCAAAGAGTCGGGAGCTACTGATTGAGTGGTAGCCCAATTGGTATCCTTCCTCCTTTGTAGGGCATGATGTCGTGAGTTCTACACTTCACTTGCTTCCTCCTTTTGGACCAATGAGCGATTTTATTAATCTTTGACTTTAGCGGGAAACTATTTTAGATTTCATACATGGAGTTGTTTTTAAGTTATAAAATTACTCCATACTTACAACTCTCTACTAAAGTATATTTTATCTGTTCCGGGAGAGAGTTGGCTGTGTTCTTACAAAAGCTAACCGAAACACAGCCGTAGCTCCTAGGAGTTTCTGATCCAACCCCAAATCAGTGGAAGACTGGAAGGTCAAAACTAACGCTTTTGGCCTCTTTCATGCTCATAAATGCACTTCATGAGGCTTGACCCACTCTCCCAATCTCCGATGCAAATATAAAATATGGTAAATGTCCTTTTCTTTGTGAGGGCGGCTCAGTCATATCTTTATTAATAGAGTGGTTTTATATTCACCCACTGAATCTCTGACGTCACCCACGTTGAAATCCATTGACTCCTCAAGCCATTCTTCATCCCAATTCAGACGATGCATCTTGAGATCATGCTCTTATCATTCTCAGTCAGATTTTTATTTCAAATTGTATTCATTCAAAATAAGTAACCTTAACATCACATGGAACTCAATATGCTCAAATAAGATACCTTTTTGATATGTTTACTAGATGAAATAAAAAACATATCATCTGATGGCACACCCATGATCTCAAGATTTATTATGTGAAAGATTGGAATGAAAAACGATCCGCATCGTCGGATTCAAATTAGTCAATGGGTTAAAGTGTGTGTGAACTCAAAGATTTGGTGGGTGGAATTTATTAATATTGTTATTGTAAATTTATAATATAAAAAAGGTAGCCATAATAGCAACTATGGAATCTTTCAAGGCACCTACGCCCAAAATTATTGATTGCTTTTAACTCCAATTTTAGAAGGAATCTTGAGATCATGTTGTACCTATCAGACGGTAGATTTCACATGACACTGATCCCAAAAACATAGTCCTAAAGTCACGTTTGAGCATGATGTGTGTCGTGTGATTTTAAGGCTACTTTTTTGGGATATGTGTCATGTGAAATCTAAAAATGATCATTGCATAGGTGTGTTATGATCTCAAGATCTCTTGTATTGAAGATCGGGGTGAAAAGCGATCTCCAACATCTAATCCAAAGCAATCAATGATTTTTAACATAAATACGCTAGAAGATTTAATGTGTGCTATTAAAGCTACCCTTAAAAAAAAAATTGATAGCTGCCGTGGACCCTAGTCTACCTAACCGAATCTGCTATGTTATCAATCAGGTTTTCGCTTGCTAAAATAGTTGATTGCCTCAAATCAAACCATGAGACTATTTTTATTTGAATTTTTCAGACAATAAATTTTGAGATCATAATACCTATTTATGTTTATTCTATATAAAAAATATTCACAAAAGTAACCTAAGAATTCCTCTCATGATATGCTTATGATCATAGATACTTTTGGAATTGTGTGCCACATAAAATAAATATCGAAATATGATTTTAAGATCTAATGTGTGTTATATCTCAATTTAAAAAACCATGATTTACAACTTTGATCGACAAATACATGCATGGTAAGTGATTGTTGTCTTTTTGTTTGTTACTTTTTAACCCATCAATTATTTGGATTGGTTTGTTTGTCTTGTGGCCTTGTGCCACAAGGTGATTGGGCTACCTAACCCAACTCTTTAAAATATCATTTTAGGAGGACCAGTTGTTTTATTCTTGCTTTTGAATAAAGGGCAAAATGGGTGGCTCTTCAATGTTACCTTTGTCTTTGCTATTATAATTCGTTAATGGGAGTCACATCAGATGAGTTGAAGAGAAAAAATAATTAATTATTTTTTTGAATATGACAGGAATGCCCTTTCAATTGTCGCCCCCTAATAAATCTCTGGTAAAATTTCAAATGAGTACTTTTATTGGCAACCACCTATCTATACAATAGATCTTGAGATTATAACGCACCTATCAGCCGATTAGTTTGTGATTTCATATATCAAAAATCTCCAAAAAATGGCCATTAGATTATATGGCACACATTACGCTCAAATATGATTTTAGGAGATTTTTTTAAAATCTGTGCACATGAAATCACAAATTAATCCTTTGATAGGTGCGCCATGATCTCAAGATCTAGGTGAGACATGACCTCCATCATCTTATCTGATGCAATTAATAGTTTTCAAGGGAATTGAGACGTGGGCGCTTTCAATAAACAAGTGGACGCGAATAGAGGTGCCCATCTCTAAAACCACTCCCACTTTTCAAAAGGGAGAAACTACTTGCACAAATAGCTTTGTGTCTTTGCACATAATTTAAAAGGAAAGACATAATACTTTTGGGACTCGTGCCACGTAGAACACCCTCTAAGCTGCCTGGTATTAGAGATAGCTAATACCAAAGACTGACATGAAACACAATATCTATCATATAATTGAAACAGTTAAAGTCCATCCTCTGATTCAATGGTTGATCGCATTGAATAAGGTGATAGAGAATAGAAATCATGCTTCATGTCAATCTTTGGCACCAAATACCTTTACGTTATGGTCTTTAATTCATATTGCTTAGATGGTGTTCCACGTGGCATAGGTCCTACAAATATGAAATCTTTCTTATAAATTATGTGCAATGATACAAATCTCATGTACAAGTTGTCGATCCCTTCCCTAAATTATGACCTGGGTAACTCTATTTGCGCGTGCTGGATTAATAAGACTCTAGGTACAAAAAGCATTGCTTGATTTGAATCAAATGATATATGAAGATTATTTTTCACCCCAATCTTTAGCACGATGGATTTGAACACGATGAGATTACCATCAAATGGTCAATCTTTTATTGCACATGGCATATATCTAAAAAAAGAGATCATGTACATTAAAGCAGTCTGCATATCTGTGTGACTATGTGGTGTGCACGGACTTCCACATATTGGATGTCTGTGTACGCCATGTGATCACACAAATGTGTGGACTATCTTGTCACCCATCATGGGTGAGACTCTCATTATGAACTAACTCTTTAAAAAATGTCCTAAAATCAAGCCTGAGGGTAATGCGTGTCATGTGATTTTAGGGCCACGATTGGGGATATGCCACGACGGAATGATAAATTGACCTGTCTTGATGGCCCGGTACTCATGATCTCAAGATCAACTATGGGGAAGATTTGCGAACTTGAAGGCAGGCCAGCTTTAAAAAATCTATATCTATATCTATATATATTTTAATAACGTAATCATTATTTTTGCCCAATTGTGATTAAGGACCACAACCTGCGGGCTTTTTGTCAAAGGACCACTCGTTTTCTCTTTTCGTGATGGAACAGGAAGGAGCTAGTCTTGGGTTTGGGGACATATTGGGATCCAAAAGATACCAATGCGGAGGCACTTTAGGTCTAAAACTTGTGTATATGACTATATGAGGATTTAGATAGGCTTTGTTTCATTTACGTAAGGTATGTTGAGCATATAGAAGTGTTTAGACGTCACTTTCACAATAATTTATTTATAATGACTGCAGTCATGCAAACGCTAAACGGAATCCCGAATGCGAACCCAAAATCGAGGATCCCGAACTGCCCCGATCAAACTTAAAACCAAAAGAAATTGAACCAAATCGATCTCAATTCAAACCGGTTTGATTTTGGTTTGGGTTCCTCAAAACTGAAACCCGATTGGGTAGGAACAGTAAACCAAATTTTGAAAGGGCTCTAAACCGACCCAAACTGATTGAATCAGATCCAAACCGGTGTTGAACCGACATCGGACCAAACCGAACTGGTGCGGCGCTGAACCGAACTGCATAAACAGACTGCGACCCTACCCGACCCAGAATCGCTTCGCAGCCTGACCCAGCCCGAACTACCTGAACCAACTCGACCCGACCCGATTGCACAACGGCTAGTTGTCTAGCCACTGGGGCCTTCCGACGGCTAAAAATTAGTTGTTGCAATTCCAACGACTAGTTTTTAGCCGTTGCAGCCACCCTTTTTTGTTTGTAACCAAAGAGCAACCAAAAAATTGCTGGTTGCACCCATTTTGGAATTATTATTTTCATTTTTTTTCCTCTACCCTTATAAGTAACCTCTCATCGCCTGCTATTTTTCCTCACATTTACTACATTTTTATCCTTCTTTAAAAGTGTTATCAATAGACCCAATTCAGGTGGCTCATTTCAAATATATGGTTGTCAGTGGGCTGAGTTCCGCTTGAACCAGCTCGGCCGACCCCAATTCGGGTCGGATTTGAGCTTAAATAAAAAAGCCCTAGCCCGAATGCACTTGACTTGAGGTTGGCTCAATTTTGTATCTGGGTTGGGTTAAGCCCTCAACTTTAAAATAAAAATAATTGGACCGCTCAAAGCCCGACCCAAACCTAGCCCAACACGACAAAGCCTGATTGTTTTAAGGGAAAAGGCCATACTAGCCCAAATCCGGCCTGGCCTGAATCCGATCCGGGTTGGGTTTGGGCTTAAATAAAAGCGCATAAGTGTGAAAAGACTCGTCTTGAGCCTCACTCGGTTTTGTATCCTAGCCGGTTTCAAGCCTTATTTTTAGAGTGAAAAATAATCGAACCCATCCAAAGGCTGGCCTAAACCGACATAAGACTATCCCAACAATTTATAAGTCGATGGGTCCTACTGTACCAAATGATGTATATCTTTTATTTTCTGTTTATTAATATTTTTTCTCAAGTCGTCAACTTGTCAGTGGACATAGATGCATGTCTTCTAAGTTTGTAACTCGTCGATTAGACGATTTAACCATTATATTTGTGCACAACCGCCTACATTATAGTGCGCATATTTAATAATTCAAGTTGCTCATCGAGTGTGATTTTCGGACTTATTTTAATATATGAGCTATCACTTTAATAATTTGAATTGCTTACATATTACATGTTTAATGAAATATATAAGATTGTAAAGGTGCAATTTCATTTTCAAGCACTCTGTTTATTATCATCAATGATTGGGGATTTATTAATTCATTTTTATAACTTGCAAAGGTGCAATTTTTTCACAATTTTACTCTTTTAAACAACCTTATTTTGCATTCAGGTGATATCCTAAAGGGAAATGTTATTATTACATACAAATTTTTGGTTACAGTCACATCACTTAAAAATTAAAAGTTTCTTCCTCATTTCAAAAATTTTAACATCCACTTACACCTTTTTACACACACATTAAATAATTTAAAATCTTTGCTTGAGTTATATATATTATCCTCTTTTTCTCAAAAGTTTATTTTTAATCGGAATAAAAGCCACTCAATCACTTCCACAATCAATGAATTAGTTCACGACTCTAAATAATTTAACTAAAATGGCTAGGTCACACTACTCTAGAAGAAGAGAAACTTGAAGAACAAGTAATGGAAAAGAGAAGCTTGATTTTTATTGTTATTTTAAGGGCACTTTAGAAAAATAACCTTAAAAAGTAATACTTTTACGATTTTTTGAAGTTCTGTGAACCTTAGAAAGCATTATTTTTTTAATGATAATTTGAGATCTCACGAATCTTTGAACTTCAAAAAATCGTGAAAGCATTATTTTTTTAAAATATTTAAATTCTGGACTTTTTTGTTGAAAAGTTTGTTTTTAAGGTCGTTTTTCTAATTTTTCCTTATTTTAATTGAAATAATTTTGATAACAAAATTGATGTCACGACTCACCATCAACGTCTCATTCATTATTGTTTTCTTCTTCTCCAAACCTTACTCAAACCTTATCTCAAAAATAAATGCAAAACTAAAATATTCGAGATGATGAGGGGGGGTGTTGGAGGAGAGAAGAATTAGAGGGCGGTTATAATAGTCCTATATTGGATGGAAATAAGTTTTGACCTTTGGCTATATATGATTGTAGAGGTTACATCTCATGATGCATTTTAGGTGGGGACTTAAGCTCATGCAAAAAACTCATTAATTTTTTTTATACAATATTATATATTCATATCTAATAGATCAATTGTTTAATAAAATTTCACAAGAGGTGCTCTGCGGTGCATGATTAAACTTATAATTTAAATGAAAAATTGGAATAATTTTAGTTTAATGGTCATTGTGAATTTGTGTTTGATATAGCTAAAAAGAAAAAAAATGGCCAAATTGGGTGGATAAAATATTGGGATTCACCATCACAGCCATTTAGTTTAGTGCTTTTTATATGGGTTAATAGGAATTACATTTTTGCTTTTTCTATGAGATAATAGGATGAGTTAAAGATCCAATACAAGGTCGTTTAAGTAAACTCACACCCTCCAATACAAATCACAATCACATGATAGTCAAAATGAGCAAAATTTTGAAACAATTAGCTAAGAATTGGAAATTTAAGAAAAAATGAGTAAATTTTGGAAATATTACAAAATTTTGGAAAAAGAAAGAGTGAGAGTCTTGGAAAAAATCACCACTTTGGCAATTTATTTGCAAAATTCGTGGCTTTTCAAACGAAACGGAAAATATGGTCACTATGACGGTAATGATGGAACCAAATCTTTACAAATCTGTTTGACAACTTGAATGAAGAATACAACAATTTTGCCAAATTCTTGAATTTACCTGTAGGCTAGAACCCTGCACTCAGTAGCGAAATCAAGATTTTCATCCAGTCGGGGCGTAAGTTGAATTAGATTTAATTTTTTATAAATTATATACATATAGAATAATTTATAATTATTTATTTATAAAATATAATTTTTAGCAAAATTGCATACAAAAAATGAACATTTCATTAATAAGATATTAATAATTATATATCATTCTACAAAAAATCAATCTCCAAAAATCATTGACAACGGTAATAAAGATTTCTACTAGGGCAATTCCCCTCGACGATCTGTCACATTTACGTAATTAGGGCTTTAGTCTAATAAAAAAAGCCGACCAAATCGGATTGAAATGCCGGTTTTAGTCCGGCTTGGACGAGTACCGATTTGGGTTTGGTTTGGCAAAAAGAAAAACCGAAAAAAGAATTTGAAAATTTTTTAATGTACAAGTAGAACTTATAGGAAAATTGAAACCGACTGAACCAAACCCAAACCGAATTGAATCAGGTTGGTTTGGTTTAACAGTTGGGCGGTTTGGTTTGATTTGAACATTTGGAAACCGATTAGAACCGATTTGATTTGTGGTTTTGGTCCAAATCCGACCAAACAGGACCGAACCGAATACACTCCTAATTTCAAAGTTAGGAAATTAGGGCTTTAGGTATTTCGGATTTAGGGAATTAGGCTTAGAGAGAGAAATAATCAAACAAATAAAAGGGTGCTGCAATCGCCTCCAAACAATAAATTATAGAAATGGTAAAAAAGCTATGAATGATTCTAGCATTCTATCTCATAATGAATACTTGTGATATAAGAATAATTTTTTATTTTTTTTTAAATACCTCTTCTAAATCAATAAAATATAATTCATTGAACAATAACCAATTTTCCTCACCATATCGGCATCGGCATATCCCACAACCAATTTCTCAAACTCGAACAAACAACAAATCAAACACAAACTCATAAAGAAAAACCAAAACCCATCTCCCTATAACCCCAAACATTAACAAAAGAAAAAGACCTACAATCACAGATCCAAATATGAACCTAAATACCCAATTGAACCCAAAAAACAAACAAGCAATGGCTTAAGAAAGTAACCCTAAATCTATAGCATATAAATCAAACTTCAAATAATCACAGAGTGAGATCCAATGGCTTTAGAAGCAACACTCAAACCTCAGAAAAATTTAATCATCAAGATTCAAGAGACCACTGCCACAGTGCCATGCATATACAATTATACAAATACATATACAATACTCAACTTCTACTACAAGCTAACTAGAATAACAGATATTGCAATATAATAACATTATTATGCCAAAAAGATCAATAAAATAGGGAACTATAATACACAGTAAAGAGGGAGGGCAACAGTCAACAGAGAAGAGAGAGGAGAGAAGATTGGGCTTGAGTTTTGCCTTTTTAGCCTTGGGCTTAGAGAGAGAAACAGAGATGGTGGATATGAAGATAGAGAGGGAGAGGAGGAAGAAGATATATAATAATAAAAAAAAAGGGTTTCTCACCTAAAAATTTGGGTGGCGGTGACGAAGAGAGAGGACTTCACGGCAAGGAGCTAGAGAGAGGGGCAGAGCTAGAGAGTGACAGAGAGGAAGAGGGAGGGTGGGGCGGCAGAGATTGGGTTTAAAAAGAGGGTTTATAAAAAAAGGGGCGTATTTTACTTCTTTTAAGGCTTACAGAGGTATTAAAAAAAATTAAAAAAGTGCTTTAGTTGAGTGTTGGCTGTCACGGAATTACTCTTTGCGATGTAATCTCTCGTGCGGCAATTAACTTTTCTCGAACTAAATCAGCCTACTCGCGTTTTCAACCTGCACGGTAGCGCATTAGGTTAGAAACTGTGTGGATTCCCGAATGCAATTCATATAGCTATACGCAGCGACATTCCTAGGGGCAGCCCCACTTAGCGTTTAGATCCGCACTATGAGGGTGGTCGTGGACTACCAACACAATGGCTTTAGCGTACGACACGACAAGAGCGACCCAACACCTATGCGAGGCCCGGATGCACAAACTCAAGCCCACAGGCTATCGTACATGTTCCGTAGGGGATCACTTAGGCCAGTGACATGTCATGTGGCTGTTAGATCATTTCCCCATATATATGGTTTAAACATCAACAGTGCCAAAATGGCAGGAGGACTTCAAACCCCTTGGTATGACATACCGCAATGCCTTGCACTGCTAATCCAGCTTGATCATGTCGTGATCGCATCACGCCCTGCTGCCACTGCATCATGACCCAAACTGCCACCATGTTGCGTGCCCTCTTGGCCCATGACCGAAGCTCTTGGAGTACTAATGGCGAAGCCCTCATGGCTTGGTGACGCGCCGACGATGCCCCAGCTTCAATCCACCAATGCCTGACGCACTAGTGGCACAAGTGGTCCTGCGGCTGACTCGGATGGCTATGCCACGAGCCCACGTCATATCCTCCCCTACTTAGTTGCGTTGACGTCCCCGTCGACGCGCTTCCAGTACTTCTTTAGGGCGGATTGGAAGGACGGGTGGGTACTCTCAAGTTCCCAAGTAATTTCGGCCTCTGGTAGACCCTTCCACTTCAAAAGGTACTCCACAAGAAATTCCTTCTGGCTGTCATCTTCCCTGTTACTGCGTCTGTGTGCAAGGATTTCTTCAACCTGTCACTTTAATTGTAAATCGGCATCTAGTGCGACGCGAGTCGACAAACCCCTCCCTGGATTATGCGGATCTCTTTTATAAGGCTTCAAACAAATGACATGGAATACAGGATGCATTCTTAGTCGGGAAGAAAGTTACACTCGAAATGAGACATCATTAATCCTCTTCGTGATAGGAAATGACCCATCATACTTACGAACTAATTCTGTGTGTTTTCTTCTGAAAAATTTGAGCTACTTCGGATTAAGTTTTACCAAAACTTCATCCCCTACATGCAACTCGATTGGCCGTCGACCCTGATCGGCCCACTTTTTCATTCGCTTAGCGGTCTTTTCCAGATCTCTGCATTCCTCTGCTACTCCTTGGCAAGATGGTAGGCTGTCGGACTTGACCCAGTATATCCTATAGTAATTGTATGCGGCGTTAACGGTTGCTGGCCAGTTGCTAATTTGAATGAGCTCTTATTTGAGGCTGAACTCTTCTATAGATTATAATAAAATTATACCACGTCTAACAACTGAACCCAGTTCTTTTGGTTGGCAATGACAAAATGTCTCAAATATTATTCCAAAATAGCATTCATCCTTTCTGTCTGTCCGTCTGTTTGTGGATGCATGCTGGATGAGAAGGTCAATTTTGTCCTCAGGAGTTGAAAAACTTCTAACAAACCGTGTATCTCTATCATCTTGACAATCCTTACAACGCACTCTCAATATTTCACTATATTCTTGACAAATATCGTAAATGCGCATTATAATTCAACGGTGTCGGAATGAATATAGCGTACTTTGATAATCGATCCACAACTACCATGATGGACCCGAGTGTCCCTACTTTATGCAATGCAGAGATGAAGTCAAGGGAGACGCTCTCCCACGGTCTGGATGGCATGGGTAAAGGTTACAGGAGTCCAAATGGCTTTGCCCTTTCCACCTTGTCCAATTGACATATCAGGCAAGTCCTCACATACTCCTCTACATCCTCCTCCATCTTAGGCCAATAAAAACGCCTCTCCAATAAGGTGAGCGTGCGATGAATTCTCGGATGACCAGCCCATAATGTGTCATGACATTCTTTCAAGAGTTCCTTTCTAAGTTCTTCCACTTTTGGCACATAAAAACGGCTCCCTTTGGTCACTAACAGTCCTTCCTCAGTCCAGAACTGCCTTGTTTTCTTATGAGTAGTGAAATATGATGATATTTCACCCCTAGATACCTGCATTTAGCTATCTGATAAGAATTATTAGATTTGAAGTGTTTCAGGTAAATACAAGCCAAGTGCAGAAAACAGCTCAAGAATTCTGAAAATAATGTCAAAACACTGCAACTTTGGGTGATTGAGAACTTGGTGCGACTTGCAGCTCAATTTGGACCATCAAGACGTCAGATTCACAAAATTGTCAAAACACAAAAGTTGTAGATCTTTCTGTTAGCTTTCCAACGGCATAAAAATTATATCAATCTGAGTTCGGGATAGAAAGTTATGGCCAAAATATCGAAGCAGTATCCAATACAAAAGTGGGCTGGAATTCACGAATTTCTGGGAGGGCGATGCATCGACCCTTTTGGTCGATTAATCGAGGACAAAAAGTTGTCAGACACGGAACTGACACTTTAAAGCATATTTTGAGGATTTTTTACAGGGTCGATGCATCGACCATAACTTGTCGAGTTGGGACACTTCCGCGACGTGGGTGCTATTTAAAGCCAAATCAAACACTTCGAGGAGGACAAAATTTTTGAGGATTATTATTTATTATTATTATTTTTGGTTTTAGACTCCTCTTGACAGTTTTTAAGAGTTCTTCTTTTCTCCTTCTTCTAGGGATTGATCTGGGTAGATTATACTTAAGATTTGCACTGTCTTTCTTTTACATTCATAGATTGTATTTAGGAAAATGCATTGTAACCAAAGATTTTTTGGAAGAAATGAAAAGTGGAATGACTTTAAATGAACAAGGAGATCATACACCAAAGATGAGCGGTTAAATCAGTTGATCGGGGAAGATGCGATCCCCAAATAAGTAGCAATTTTTTATGATTAATACTGCAGTCTATTATGGTCATCATGGAATCGTTTTACTAAAAATTTGTGTTATTGAAAATATATTGAATGCTTGTTATGACTGTTGATGGCGCTTATCAACGACTATAATCACTAGATCTGAACCTGCAGACTAATCTAGGCTGCAGAGCGATTATGTATTTACTGTCGTGATCTAAACATCATGAGATACGCTATGCTTTTTGCATGACTCATACCGTGATGATAGGCTGAGTCATTATTTTTAGATAGGGTATGCCGGATTAATGATCATGTTTCTTTACGAATCATTTTTCTAGATGAATGATAGTGTGAATGATGCTTTAATGAAACTGTGGGTTTTAATGGTAGAAAATGGGTACAAATCTGGGGTAGCATATTCCTTGATCTCATTTAAATATTATTCTTAGAATTCATTAGTAATTAGTTGTTTAGATTAATTTATTTTTCTTGCATTTAGAAAAAGTAATAAATTTTTGGTTAAATTGAATTTGCCCTTTGGTACTTCCTTAGGGACGTTTTTAAATCTCTGAAAGAATTAATTAAAATTCACGTTTCCCTGTGGGTTCGACACCTTTGTTCTTGCCATACTACAACAGATCTTGTGCACTTGCAAGGGTTACATTTAAAATCGATCATTTTCCCCTCTTGTATCTGCTGTAGTAGGGTCCTCACGAGTGGATCTAATTTTTAACCCATCGCGTAATCTATCGGGGATAGTTGAATTAATACGGCTAGCTGCAGTTTGTTCTTCAATTTTTAACGTTGCTAATTGAACTTTCAATACTGCTAACTCTGCTTTACGACTCAAAGCGTCTGCAACTTGGTTGGTCCTGCCAGGCTTATACACCAAGTCCATATCAAACTCGACCAAGAAATCCTGTCAACGGGTCTGTTTCGGCGATAATTTCTTTTGTGTCTGAAAGTAGCTGGTCGCCACATTATCGGTCATCATTAGAAACTTTGACCCAAGTAGGTAGTGCCTCCACGTCCTTAGACAATGTACTACAACCGTCATCTCCTTTTCTTGAACCGTGTACCGCCGCTCGGTATCGTTCAGCTTTCTTCTCTCAAAGGCCACTGGATGCTCTTCTTGCATTAATACTCTTCCTATCGCATAGTTGGAGGCATCTGTGTGTACCTCAAATGGCTTGGAGTGATCAGGTAGCTTCAACACGGGGTCACTCATGACCACCACATTTTTCCCACCACTGCCACGATCGATCCTTCTTCAACAGGTTAGTCAATGGTGCTGCACGATGTGAATAATCGGGGATGAACCTTCTGTAATAGTTGACAAGACCTAAAAATGACCGCAACTCGGTCAAGCCTTCTGACACTCTCCAGTCTTGGATTGCATGAACTTTCTCGAGGTCCATGCTGATATTTCCTCTCCCAATATTGTGTCCTAAAAATATAATTTGCTCTTATGTAAATGAACACTTCTCCTTCTTGACGTAGAGCTGCTTTTCTTATAGTATCTTGAAGATGATTTGGAGGTGGTTGAGATGTTCTTCTAATGTGTTGCTATACACAACGATATCGTCTAAGTACACCACCACGAACTTATCGAGGTAGGCATGGAACAACTCATTCATCAAGGTGCAAAAGGTTGCTGGGGCAAGTCAGCCCAAAGGGCATTACTAGAAACTGAAAGGCTCCATACATGGTCACACAGGTAGTCTTGCTTTCGTCTCCCTCGGCGACTTGCACCTGGTAATAGCCAGATCTCAAGTCCAGCTTGGTAAAGTACCTCGCACTGCCCAACTAATCAAACAAATCTGCAATCAATGGCACTGGATACTTATTCTTGACGGTGACCTTATTCAACGCTCTGTAGTCGATGCATAATCGAAAGCTACCGTCACGTTTCTTCTGAAATAGATTTGGGGCGCCAAATGGAGCTTTAGACGATCGAACAAACCCTACCCCCAATAACTCATCTAACTGCTGACGTAACTCGGCTACCTCTGGAGGAGCCATTCTGTAGGAGGCTTTAGCCGACGGCTTCGCACCTGGTTCCAATTCGATTCGGTGATTCACTGATCTCCTTGGTGGCAGCACCTTAGGTAATTCTGGTGGCATGACATCTTAGAATTCTTTGAGTATTCCTGACACACATTCTGACATAATATTTGTCGGCCCTATTGCTTTCTCTTCTAGCAATGTAGCAAGAAATGTAGGTTCCCCTCTTCTTAGTCCCTTCTTTAACTGAAGTGCTGAGATAAACCCATCACTCTCCACTTCTTTATCTTTTTGACTGACGGGGATCATGCAAGGGGTCTCTTCTCCGAACATGCACATTGACCCGAGGCCCGTAGTCTGTTAATCGTTCCGCAGCAGCCTGTGCGGCTGCTAAGTCCGATAGTGCTCTTCTGTTTAATTCAGTTTGCGCCCAGGGCATGAGGCTTTCAATAAAGTAGAGTAATTTATCCTTTTCGGATATTTCTCTGATGTCCAACATCAAAGCGGAGAATTGCCTCACGTATTCTCACACTGTACCTGTATGTTGCAGCTTTCGTAGTTTACATCGGGCGATAAAGTCGACGTTTTCGGGCAAGAACTGAGCTTTTAATTCTTTCTTTAAATCCTCTCACGTATCTACCACACAGCGTCCATCTTGAATCTCGACATAGCGTGTACGCCACCACAGTTTAGCATCTCCCTCAAGATACATGGTCACTGTGACCACTTTCATAGCTTTGGTGGCAGGTGGGACGAGACGGAAGTATTGCTCAATGTCTCATAAGAAATTCTCTAACTCCTTAGCATCACGAGCACCCCTGTAGCACCGCGGCTCGGGTATCTTGACCTTCCGTTGGGGAGTTTTTGGCTGTTGTACAGTCCCAGAACCAATCGCCCTCATCAGGACATTCATCTTCGTGGTCAGGTCGTCGATCTGTAAACGAAGGGCTTCGAAGGTGCCCCTTGTGTCCTCTGTGAGGATCTCCACGTTCTCCGCTAATGTGGCATGGCTCGCTTCCTGCTTATTTATAAGCGCTACCACATACTCTATCTGTTTCGTTCGAGCTTCCTCCAACTGTTCCCTTGTGCGCCTTCGCATAGCACCACTGCTTATCCCAGTGTCAGCTATCTTTAGGCTCTGATATCAAATGTCATGGAGTTACTCTTTGCAACGTAATCTCTCGTGCGGCAACTAGCTTTTCTCAAACTAGATCAGCCTACTTGCGTTTTTAACCTGCACAGTAGCGCATTAGGTTAGAAACTGTGCGAATTTCTGAATGCAATTCATATAGCTATACGCAGCGACATTCCTAGAGGCAGCCCCACTTAGAGTTTAGGTTCGCACCGTGAGGGTAGTTGTGGACCACCAATACGATGACTTCAGCGCACGACACGACAAGAGCGACCTAACACCTATGCGAGGCCCGAATGCGCAAACTCAAGCCCACAAGGCTACTGTACGTGTTCCGTAGGAGATCACTTAGGCTAGCGACATGTCACGTGACTGTTAGATCCTTTCCCTATATATATGGTTTAAACATCAACAGTGCCAAAATGACGGGAGGACCTCAAACCCCTTGGTTTGACATACAGCAATGCCTTGCACTGCTAACCCAACTTGATCATGTCGTGACCGCATCACGTGCCCTGCTGGCACTGCATCACGACCCAAACTGTTACCATGTCGCGTGCCCTCTTGGCTCACGACCGAAGCTCTTAGAGTACCAATGGCGAAGCTCTCATGGCTTGGTGGCGCGCCGATGATGCCCCAGCTTCAATCTACTAATGTCTGACGCACTAGTGGCACAAGTGGCCTGTGGCTGACTCGGATGGCCACGCCGCGAGCCCACGTCACACGGCGCTCGCCCATGAATAGGCCCGCCACTACCTGCACTATACACTTTACAGAATTTTTATAATGTTGCTTATTTACTAGTATTTTAGAGTTGTAAAGTGCATAATAAAAGGATCTCAACAACAATCCTGTATTTTGCATGAAATCGGTGATTTTATTGGTATTTTATAAAATGTCGTAATCCTAATCCTAACTTTAACCCACCAGTTGTTGCATTGGTTGACGACTTTATTGTGTTACCAAAGGTCGTGGGTTCAAGTGTTAGCAGCTTCCTTCTACGATAAACGGATGCTCCATAGGGTGTGTAAATTGTGAGATACTCGAAACTAAGTTAATATGCGACCCAAATCGAAACCATCTAGAAATAAACCTGAAATCATAAATCCAGCCTAAACCCCATCTTCAACATGCACTCTTATATAATTGTTTAGAATACCAGACTCAACCTAAAGGTTATCTCAAGGCCTGAGGCTCTGAGCTATTCACTAATAAACTCACCCAACTCAATGAGTCAATGTAATTACAAAAGAGGAAAGATAGGGAATTACATAAATGTTAAATATATATGAGAAATTATTTAAATATTCATGACAAATAAAAAAAAAAGACCCGTTATTCATTGAAAAAAAAATTTATATAGAAATTCAGTACTTGGTTCAGGCTGATTCCAAATCCATCTACGATCCAAGGCCGGCCTTGAGATTTTGAGAGCCTAAGGCAAGTTTCTTAAAATAAGGCCCCTCTTTCATTTTATCTTAAAAAATGAAAATTGTTAAAAAAAAATTTTACAAATAAAACAATACTCATTGCTTTTAGATTACAAATATCCCCATATTTTCTTCTATTGGTTATAATTTGAAAATGCAACTAACAAATTAAAGAAAGTGCATATTAAAGAAAAATATAACACAAAAAGAGAAAAGTTAAATAATAGAACGTATCCGACGAATCAAGTAACCCAACCAATAATATTTTAACATTTTTTTATTACTTTAACTCCCATTGAATCTTTCACTGCCAATTTTTAGTATTTTAATAGTCTCAAAAGTTCCAAAAATATGTTCAATGGATAAGCCTTATCAAGTAGATTAAAATTGAAAGGTCACTTGTTAAAAATGGAGCTGTAACGAGCCTGAAATCACTATTTTAAATTAGGGTCATTTAATAAGAAAATTTTGTTTGTATATATATATATATATATATATATATATATAGAGAGAGAGAGAGAGAGAGAGAGAGAGAGAATACCTTTAAATTCACCCACTAAATCTTTGAGTTCACCCACATTGAAATGCATTGACTGCATTGAATCGGATGGTGGAGATTGTTTATTGTCTCAATCTTTCCCCGGATGAATCTTGAGATCATGGACGTACCATCAGGCAGTCGATTTTTTATTTCATGTGGTACACATCCAAAAAAATGACCTTAAAATCAATTTTGCGCCTGCACGTGATGTTAAGGTCCCTTTTCTAAGATGTGTACCACGTGAAATAAAACACTGACCATCTGATAGTGCACTCATGATCTCAAGATCCATCGTGTGAAATGTTGAGAAGATAAACGATTTCCATCATCTGATTCAACGGAATCAATGCATTTCAACGTGGGTGAACTCAAAGATTCGGTGGGTGGATTTAAAGGTACTTATATATATATATATATATATATATATATATATATATATATATATATATAAGGGTACCTCTAAATGCGCCCACATCCCATACCCCTTGAAAACTATTGAATCCTTCGAATCATGTAACGGAAATCGTTTTACACCCACTTCTTTTACTCAATAGATCTTAAGATCATGGTGCACCTATCAAACAATCGGTTTGTGATTCAACGTGTCATAGATCCCAAAAAATTGTCATAAAATCACATTTGAGCATGACGTATGCCATATGATTCAAGGACATTTTTTGAGGGATTTGTGACACATGGAATAAAAAATTGATCGTCTGATAGGTGGGTCGTGATATGTAGATCTATTTTGTAAAAGATAGGTATAAAAATTAATCTCCATCATCTCATTCAAAGGAATCAATGGTTTTCAAGGGATCGTATACGTGAGCGCTTCCGGAGAATGCGTGAGTGCATTTAGAGGTACCTTATATATAAAGGATTTGGTCAAACAAATCTGGTCTGGTCAAAATTGGGCCATAGAATCTACTGGGTCTATACATATAACTGGCTTGGCCCAGTGACCCCGCCAATGATCTGGACTGACCCAACCAAGACTCGATCTATGACCCATTAAAAAAAATATACAAATATGAAACTAAGAAGAGTCGAACCCACAACCTATTGAGGAAAAAGTAAAGCAACTCTAATCACTTAACCAACTAAGCAATTAAATTGATTCAACATTTTTATACATTAAAAACTATATTAAGCAACTACATAGTTAAAGACTTTCAAAATATGGGGCCCCTAAAAATTTGGGGGGACTCGAGGCGGCCCCCTCTTGGGCCTTGGCTCAGGGCCGGCCCTGCTACGATCTATCTTGATTCCATACTTAATTGACAAGTTTTTGAATGCTAATTATCCTTATAAACAATATAAACACAAAAATAATAGCTTAAATATTCTAGATCCATCACAACTATAAACTTCAAATATCTCAATCTATTACAAATTTATTCATAGTAATAAAAAAAATTTATTGGCTAACCTGAGCGGATTGTCCTCGTGGCTCTCAAAGCGTTACTTAATTGATTCTATTCCAGTGCTTGGATACTTCAATGGCTGTTATTTGATCAAAATCAGGTGTTGTTCTCCTTTCTCCTCTTTTTTTTTTTTATTTGCTAGGAAAGTGTAACGACCCTGTTTTTAATACACTTAAATTTGTGGTGCTAGATGTATTTTGCACCACGCACGGTGTTAGCGCCCCACACTAGATCTTCTTATTTTATTTTAAAGGTGCTAGATGCATGGTTGCACAAAACTTGGCGGTAGTGCTCCACACTGGAACCTACCCTATTTGAGAAAAAATCTTATTTAAGAATAAAGTACGCACAACTCGTCTCATTCTAATCTTCTTCAAAACCTTAGCCGTCTCTTTCTTTCCTTTCTTAAAAGAACCCTAGTCGTCAACATCTTCTTCTCCACCCGTCTCTTCTCTAAAACATCTTAATCATTCACCCTAAAAACTATAGTGTGTTCTTTCACAAGAACCACCGTGGTTATTTTTCTACCATCAAGATCGAGGTGAAGAAATAGAAATCGTGGACGGGCCATCGCGTGGACACCGCTCTCTATCGCCCTAACCGCCATCGATTTATCGATCACGCTTCAAGAGGTAGGTACCCATCCATCCATCTCGTTCTTTTCAGATCCCATCGCATAGGATGCGTTCGATCGCGTATCGATGGGCTATTTAAAATGAATCTAAATTTATTTTATTATAAAATTACTTTTAGGATTAAAATAATAATTAATCCTTATTTTATATTATTTTTATAAATTTTTCGGATGCATTTTGGGTTTTATTTCGGAACCCTATTTCATTTTGAATCTGCGACAATCAATCAATTGAAATACACTTTTCAATCGATCGATTTCAAAACCGCAATAGAGAAGGTTTTATTTCCTTTTAAATTCAATCGATTGATTTGAGCAGTTGATTTTAATAAGCAAAGTTCCTTTAACTGCTTCTGACAACTTTAATGAAAAGATGTCTCAATCGATTGATTTTATAAATTCAATCGATTGAGATTGTTTGGTAATGAATGAGTGATTATAATAATAGTTTCGTTTAATAGGATATTATAATATTCCCGACACTTATTGCCTTTTTCTTTAATTTGAAAGAAGGGATATTCAATCAATTGATTTATAATCAATCGATTGAGGTTGTTAGTAGGGAATAGGTTATTGTATTAGTGAAAGGGTTATTATAATATTAGTTTCGTTTAATGGCTAAAAACTCAAAGCTTTATTTCAATTTATTCTTCAATCGATTGAGTTCCACTTCTCAATCGATTGACTTTGAATTAAACCGACTGTATACACTTACTTAAATTCAATCGATTGAGTTACACTTCTCAATCGATCGATATTGAATTGAACCGACCATGCACCTATTTAAATTCAATCGATTGAGTTACACTTTTCAATCGATTGATCTATGTCTGAACAAACATCAAACAATATTATCAATATTATTTTCTCCTATAATTTTACTTGCTCGACCAAAACTCAATGCATTCTAATTTATTGATGTTTCGATCGATGGTCGTGATGCACTCCACTTTAAATTGGACTGCCCTTTTTTATTTGAGCATTTAATTATAGTATACTATATATGTATCATTTTATCGTTTCAACGCGACCATTTCGATAACACAAAGTGTTAGAATTTCGATGCCTTTATAAAATCGAACTCTGACCTTTACGATTATCGAAATCACACTTATAACCCTATTCTATAACTATATTAATGTGTTATGTAAATAAATATAAGTATAAACATAATCAAAACCTTAGTGTAAATCGTTCTATACATGTAATGCTTTTGTGTTTGCATCCTGATCAAGTTCTACGAGTTAATGATATGTTAGATCATGGGTACGAGAGTGTATGAGATCATGCCTACGCTTGGACGTGGTGATTCCCTGAGATGGTATCAAAGCGAGAGATATATCGTATTCACATGTCTTACAACTCATGGTGGAATAGGACCCATGACAAGCTCGATGAGTGTGAATTCAGTGTAATCTTATATATGGTGGCATACACGGTGACCTGATCACCCCGAGTTCAAATATGATAGTATAAGTTATGAGTTAAGTTATAAGGTTCGACCATAGGTATTAGCTGTGGTGAGGTTTCTTCTACGGTCACGTGAAACTCAGAATATTGGCGTCCATATACGGATGCAACACCTCTATGGTAGTATAGGCTACCATACGAAGTACATCTAAGTTACTACGGAATCATTTCTTTGGAAAGCATGAATTAGGAAAGTTACCTTACTATAGTTTGTCCTAGGATTAAGTATAAGAGTATAATAAGATATGAGTATGAGATAAGATAAGTTATGATACGAGTACGATAATAAGATATCGCTGTATAGGCCAGTAAAAGATAAAGAACTTAAGTCTCTGTACGTGCCATTCCTTACGTAGTCACCGTAAGGGCAACAACGTCTTTCAGGCAAGACGAATCTCTGGGAGAGATTATGAGTATGAGTATGTTATGAGTGACTTTGACCATTATATCTCCTCATTGGCTGGGTGGTGGAGTATGAGTATGACACGAGGGCGTTATGATATGGTGGTATGATACTATATTGACCCTCCTATGGTAGCTCGAGCAGCGACTCTGACACAGGTCGTTTAGGATTTTACGAGTATGTTAGTTATGCTCATGCGATGTATAGACGTATGTGCGAGAATGATAATAAGACATGGTATGATATGCTATGAGATATGATAATGTACGTTAGGATATGAGTATCTAGATCATGGTTTTGCATTTATGATATGATATGAGTTTCACGATATGCATATAACTTTATCTTTCTTCTGTTATCTGCTTTGGAATGTTATGTTTATTACTCACTTAATGCACCCACAATGCACCTGAGTAGTATGAGGTGGATTGGTGATGTATCTACTGAGTTTACGTGATTGAATAAACTCATCCCACAATAATCTAACAATCGCGGGTGACTACGCTGGTGGAGTAGACGCGAGCCATCTAGATCCCGCCGACGCTGATTTCATTGATCCTGCGGGCGTTGAGTACCAGGAGCCTTTGGATGACGACGCTGCCGATTATTAGAGGACTACGGTGCTGATCTTGATCCGAGTGCCGGTTACTGATTATTGTGAACTTGGTATTGAGTTTTATTGATACTAGTATTGCAGATTTTATAGTTTATTTTATCGGATTTGTCTCCGACTGGATTTACATTTTATTGGTGGATTTGTGATTTTATCACACTTATTTAGTATTTATGATTGCATTTATATTCCACCCTATTTGTTTGATTTCACGGATTTCGTGAAATCATTATTGCGTGAGAACTCTGATTAGGTGTATGTCCGCTTAACATATTCGAGATATGTGCGGGTCATAACTCGGAATTCTAGGGCCTCGAGATAGGGTAGAATTTCGGGTTGTGACAGAAAGCACCATAGGTATTATAACATTTGAAGGCAAAGGGAGGTCCTTTCGGTACATTTCAGATTAATTTCGATACCTTTTGAAAAAATTTCAGGGATTAAAAATATACAAAAAAATATATTTAATATTTTTTAAAATAAAAAAATAAATTATATATATATAACTGAAATTTACTGAAAAATATCAAAATTTACCAAAAAATACCCAAAATTTTCAGAAAATTTCATTTGACACTCATTTCGCGCAATTTGTCATTATGGTCTAAATAGCAGTAAATGATGTGTAATATAGCAATTTTCTAAGTAAATGTAGTTGAAAAATAACGTGTGGTAGTAACATTTCTCTTTATTAAATCAAAAGAATTGGGAAGACCACGTAGCCCTAAAGGGCTACACCCGGATGCCAAAAGCACATGCCACATGGCATGATGAATACAAAACAAAACCCATTTTTGGTTGAATGGTCATGGGAAATGTGATTGTATAAAAAAATCTCATTTAAAAAACCTTTTTGCCTACTGTTTGATGAGTCAAGTATATAGTGACGCCTAATCAATTTGGTATATTAATTTTTGAGAACTTTTGATCACATTTTCAATGATGGTTATTTATCAAATCATGCCTAAGTTTTTTGGCTGGTACTTGATCAATCTTCTCTAAGATGCGATGGTACCTGATTTTCATGATGGGTGCCACACGGTACCTATCTGATGAGGGCTACGTCAGAGCGTATAGTACAAGCCTCTTATATCAAGTATGCTTTTAAAAATTTATGAAATTATGAACATCAAATGTCGTTAAGTGATAGATTAGATCCCGAAGTCATGGGGAATCCAAACTTAAAAATGATGAAATCTCAAAGAGAGGGAGAGTTAACCTAAAAAAAGTCAAAAGAAATAAAAGAGTTAACCTAAAAAAAGTCAAAAGAAATAAAATATACTGTTGGCCAGACAAGTATCCAAACTTAAAAATGATGAAATCTCAAAGGAGAGGGAGAGTTAACCTAAAAAGAGTCTAGAGAAATAAAATATACTATTGGCTAGACAAGTATATTTTAAGGTTTTTTTTTTAATTAACAGTATATTTTAAGATATTGTGTTAGGCTTCTAAGATTTGGGTATGAAGAAGAAAACAATATATATATATATATATAGATAGAGAGAGAGAGAGAGGGACAGATACCTGAATTGAAGCTTCAATCGAGAATTACAAACTCTTCTCCTGAGGCCATAGGAGAATGAATCTACAAAGGAGTGAGGATGCCACATGAGCTACCACTCAATTGATTATTACCTAATCTTAAATTAATTGTGAACAATACTTTTAAATTATAGATGACTCTGCCATCAAAAAAATTTATAGATGGCCCTATTTGTGATATTGGATTATGGAAGCACCTACTTTTGAAAATTATTGACTATTTTGAATTGGACGTTGGAGATTATTTTTAACCCCAATGTTCAAAATAATGGATCTTGAGACCATAGGTGTATTATCAGGCACTCTATTTTTTTTTATCAACGTGGCTTAGATCCCAAAATAGTGTCTCAAAAATCACGTTGTACACATCACACTCAAACATGATTGTAGGGTTGCAATTTCTTGTCAATGTCATGTGGAATGAAACTAATTGTCTGATGGTCCAGCCATGGTCTCAAGATATGTTATATGGAAGATTGGGGGTAAAAAATGATCTCCATTGTCTGATTCAAAGCAATTAATGATTCCCAAACATAGGTATCCTCAATAATTAGTCCGAATAGAGTTACCCTTATTATTACTAGTATCATGGACATGTGATGCATGTGAGCATTCTATGCACGCGAGCAAAAGAAAAGGGAGCGATAATTAGGGAAGTAAGAAATTTTTGAAATTTAAAAAATATTTGGTGGGGTGATAATAATAATAATTTAATAAAGGCATTTCTCTAGTTGGATGCAACTACCCTTCTTGCATTATAAAGACCGGTGCAAATAATTAAATAAAAATTTGGATTGTGAGAGGTTGATGACAATGACAATGTTGTAATTTTATTAGGGAAATGACAAAATAATACTCTGTATGCTTCGTATCGATTGTACGTGCAAGCACACAGGAGAGAACGGCCCGTTTTCGCCCGTATGGGTGCTCTTTTGTAATAAAAAAAATTGTTACCGAAATTATCATAAAAATAATTTCATGGCGCTATTTCGTACTTTTCTCTAAAAAAATTGCTAAATGAGCTCTTCCATCTGTCGGTCATCAAGTTAATCAAGAAGAGAGCAAGACTTTCTTCAGTGAAAGTTGTTTATGTTCTAACGCAATTTGTGAAATTATTAACTTCGTCCAAGGAAACCTTCCAATCAAATATTTGGGGATTCCTATCATTTCAGGTTCACTTTCTCCTTCTCACTGCCTTCCCCTCATTAAAAAGATTATGCACCATGAGAGTTGGAAAAGTCACTTCCATTCTGATGCAGGAAGAATTGAACTCATTAAGTCCGTTTTGAATTCATTTCATATTTATTGGTCATCAATGTTTCTGTTTCCTAGGAAAACCCTCAAAATCATTGAACCCATTTTTTCTAATTTCTCACGCTTGAAACAATGCCCCCTTTGACAATTTAACTGTTTGTTATATTTAATATTTTCTATTTGAATTTTGAAATGCCAGTTTTGTTGCATCATGTTAAATGCGTGAAATTCTAGAAGCTTGTGGAAATTTATCCAAAAGTTGAAATATACTGAAACTTGAAATCTCCCCGGGTAAACCAATTTTGCCTATATATTAATTAAATGTATCGACCCATATATATTGATATATATCGTTACGTATTAGATTTGGAGTTGACCGATTCGTATCTGACAATTGGGGTAAGAAAAGATCTCATCTCTGGTGGTTAGATCCAAGGTTTACAGTCAAAATTGAGAAATCCACATCAAAAAATAAAAAAATAAAAAAAAATCAACGACAAGCTGTATTGCCTTGATTAATGGGTATAAGCAGAAATCGGATGACAATCTGATTCAGGCCGGCCTCGAAGTCTCTCGCCGGGCAAATCGGTCATCTTTGTGTCATTATGGGTGGTAAAAGGTTGTATTGTGGCTGCAAGGGTTTCTGTTATTCTTTTTAGAATAAGACGCCTACACCAGTTTTAGTTGCATGTGTTGTTAGAGACCAAAGTTGGTGCTTCTCCAACTCTATAATCTATATAACTTGAAACAATATGGCCCAAGTCGACCTGTCCTCATAACTGACCGACCCGATCTATGACCCGACTCGGTCTGTGACTCAGCCCAATCAATAATCGGACTCGGGTCATGACCCGATCCTGGCCCATGGTCCGGTCCAATCCATTCTCGGCCCATGATTCATGATCTGATTATGATCTTAAAATTTCTAACAAGCTTAATCCGAAAGTTGATTGGGATGATTTTTTTTGGCATAAAGATAGTATTTTTAAACGCAGTTTTTGTGCTTGATTAGGGTCCTTCAATGAACTCCTCACTATTGAAAATCTTATCAAGAGAGGTATGAGGATACCTTCCTGTTGTGTTCTTTGTTGGAAAAATGTAGAAACAGATGAGCATTTGTTCTTTAGCTGACCTTACTCTTAATGGATATGAAGAGCACTTCTCCATAAAATAAAATGATGAGAGATCCTCTTCATAATATGGAGGAGTTGAATGATCTTAACAAGATGACCAAGAACTATTCGAGGAGATCTCTATGTATCAATATTGGATTCTCTAATGCAATTTGGAACATTTGGAATGAGCAGAATATTAAAATCTTTGAGGGAAAGAGCACCACATTCTTAAAAACATTGTTGATTAAATTAGGGTGCGAATAGATGAGGAGTTGGTCCTTAATTTTTAGTTTTTTATTTTTATTTTTGAATCTTGATTGATGAGTGATGGCAATGCCCAAGCTCCTCAACTCTTCATTTGATTTCTTCTTTTCTTCCGACCTCCTAGCAGGGGTGAGGACCCCAAAACCTCAAAAGCTTACTTTGGAAAAAAAAAAGTTTGGTTGCAAAACTCCCTACTACTGAAAGATTTTCGCATTGAGCTTGGTCGGCCTGGTGCTCAAGTTTGCCACGTGACGCTAATGTGGATGTGATCTAGTTTTCAAAAGATGGCCTCTTTGGCAGATTACTTGTGCTCCATGTGGGCCGAGTTTGCTAACCGAAGGGATCTGTTAAAATTGCGCATCATCATGCACCATGTGGCTTAAAAGTAAGATGTGATCTACTGATATCCCTGACACAGACAGTCTATTGGATATAATCTCTAATAAAATCAACTGATCTTCATCGCCATTCATGTATTGTACCATGGATCAAAATATCGTCCGATACCGATACGTATCGGTATTGGACTAAGACGATATGGTACATTAATGTACCGTATCGTCCAATTTGTATGGGAAGGCCCGGACGATATATTCAATGTATCGTCCGGTAAGTTACTATTCCGATACGTATCGGTTTGAAACTTGGACGATACGAATCGGAAAGGCGAGATTTTGACCCTTGCATTGTACTATTGACATTTTCAAAGGTCAAGGACGAGGAATAAAGTGCGAGCCCATACTTCTAACCGCAGAAGATTCACTATGGCATATTGTGTGTACGAATGTTTTATAAGATAATCTTTCTCATCACCACCACCACATAAATTTAAAGGGCACCTCTCAAAGCGCTTCCCTTGAAAATCATTGATTGCTTCGGATCAGATGATAGAGATTATATTTCACCCCTGATATTTCACACAGTAGATCTTGAGATCATGATGCACCTATAAGACGGTCAAAATTTTATTTTATATGTCAAAGGTCCCCAAAAAAACTGGCCCTAAATTTAGGTTTGTACGCGATATATGCAATATGATTCAAGAGTCATGTTTTGGGGATAAGTGTCACATGGTCTCAAGAGTTGCATGGAAGATTTAGGTTAAATAGGATTGCCATCATTTGACTAGAAGGAATCAATGATTTTCAAGGGGTCTCGGACCATAGTGACCAAGTTGGGGATGGGAATAATATGACTTGGAAAAAGTCCGGCAAAATTCGTCAAATTAAGAAAAGAATAGTTTAAAATTTGGAATTTAAAAAAAATAAAAAATATATTAATTGAAAATTAAAAATTTGAAAAAATTGTGAATAATTCTTTAAGTTTACGACTAATTCTTGAAATTCCTAATTTTGAGATAAAGTCTCAAAGAATTATAATTTTATTCGTTTTAAAGAAATCGCGAATTATTCGTGACATTTGTAAGAAAGTCCAAGAATTTGGAGGTGGGCGCTTTCAGAGAATGCGTGGGCGCAAAGAGGTACCCAAATTTTAGACCCAGTAAAAGAAGGGGTTGGAGATAAAGCTAGGGCTCGTATAAATTGCTCCATTTTCGTCTGCACCAACTATCTCCCCGCGCTGCTCTTCTTTCTCCATCTCCGCTCATCTTCCATCAAGTATGCTTACATTTTCTTTAATTTTTGTTTTTTTATTCTTATTTTTTAAATTAAGTTTATTTTCGTTTTTTGTCATTGTTTCCCTCTCATGTACTTCATTACATACTAGCCCTAGAATATGGCTGATTTCTATGAGATTATGAAAAATTATGCGCAACTGACGCATAAGAATCAGTTCAAATGAGGGAGATTTAAGCGATGGAAGAGATCGACAACAGGAATTTGGAATACAATGTAAAGATCAGTGAAGAGGCTTATTGTGTTCTTCCCATGTTGCATTCCTGCTTTCTTGATTAGTTCTTTATAGACCAAGATTTTGTCTTTTGATCGACTAAGACCAAAATTGTTATTGATCAAGCTGAATGTAGAATTATACAAACAGCATTGACTAATTTGCTTACTAGAATTGTGATATTTTTCAGAAACTCTGAAAATTTAGTTTCGGAAGGGGATTCCTTCTTAGTAGAGGGAGATAAAAGATGGGATTTGGAAGAAGACTTCAAGTATTTTCTTGTCCATTGCTTTCGTTTTGCATAAGTTCAGGTACTTATAAGTCCGTTGTAAAGTTAGAATAGGTATTCTTGACATCAATCCGACCTAAAACCACTTCCAAATATGCTACATTCTAGAAAATTTATCCACAATGTTACCGTTAGCAAATTAAATTTGTGATTTTATTGATAAAGTCTGACTATGAACAGTGGCGGAGCCAGGATTTTTTTGATGGGGGATCCCTTATAGTCGTAAGATCGCTTTTATCAAACCGTAATCACAAAATAGAAAATAATAATAATAATTAAACAACTCTAAAAAAGAAACAATTCCCACTAAAAAATAATAAATTAGAATTTTTATTTTTTTATTAAAAAATAATAATTATAACATACCTTTGACTTCAACGAAAAATCGACGACAATCAGAGATCTTAGCGTGAGTGATCGGAGAGTGAATGAGATGTCATAGAAAGAGATGGGTGGCTAAGATTAGAGAGAGAGAGAGAGAGAGAGAGAGAGAGAGAGAGAGAGAGAGAGAGAGAGAGAGAGAGAGAGAGAGAGAGAGAGAGAGAGAATTTTGGGAGTTTATTCTTGTTAAAAAAATTTGTGGATAAAAAAGTAAGTTTTTAAAATATCTTAAGACATTTTGGGATTTGGGGGATCCTTATTAAAATATCTTGCCCCTAAAAAGATGGAATTTAAGATTTAAAGAAAAAAAACTTGTTATGGGGGATCCCGGGACGCCCCATTGAACAATGTGGCTCCGCCACTGACTATGAACGATCCTATATCTAGGAGATAATCTAGTTCTAATATCGAATCTTTAACTAGAAGAGCGATAAAATTGGGACATTCTCTTTTCAACTCTCTACGGAATGCCCTGTTATCAAGGCTTATTGTTGGAAGAGTTGTTTATGGAGATTCCTAAATGGTATACACTTTCTAATTGCAGTGAGTAGCCTTAGAGGCACATCCAGGAATCTACTAATGCAGTAGAGTTGGAATCTCACTAAAAATATGTTACCTACTTCAAATCCCTACTGACCATGCCTTGATGTGCTAGGTGCTTCATGTGAACTTCATCAGCATTCGGGTTTTCCTTGTAATATTGATAGCGTTTGATCTCTTCGTGGCTATTTCTCAACATGATCCATGGTTCAAAATCCCAATTTATTGATACGGGTTTTCCCACAATCCCATCGAATGAGTTCTCCTACTATTCAGCAAAAACTGCTTAACATGTCTCTCCGAAACAACCACTGACTCCAAATTACTTTAGAAAGTTCCCCCAAATTTCACTTGCAAATACATCCCAAAATTAATTTCAACCCTCTTGTCCGCCTCCCCACAAAACGTACACTTGATCAGGACGTCCATCCCCCTCTCCCCTCAATTGCACGGATGTTAAGATCCGCCCCCATGCCACCTGCCAATATTTTTTTTTAACTCCAATGGGAGCCATACGTTTCCACATTCTAGTCGAAGGTTGGCAGACAAGTGGTCTCTCATAGAAGAACCTATTCAAAAATCTAATCGTGAAGACTCCTTTGCTCTCTCTGTCCCAAACTAGTTTATTTTAATTCTCTTTATTATCCACCTCAAATCCAAGCTCCTCCAAACCCCATCTTTAACAAAAGTGTAGGGGTTCTTGCGTCCATGATGCTCGATATCTCGATCGTTATTACCATGGTTCCCAAGGAGTTTGGTAGACACCTATATGTGCATTACATGATACCTCATCCTTATATGTTGAAGCAATAGAGAATGAGACCAAACAACGTGTCTTGACCAGGATTTCATCACCCTTTTTGAACTATTGAATTTTGTAAGGGTTAAGATGTGGTTCCTCCTTCAATTTTAACTTCTTGACAATTTCCCGTTCAATGATGTTATCTTGACGACTACCATCGATGATGACGATGCAAAATCAATTAACTGATGTGCACTTGGTACAAAGTGCATTCGATTGTAGCGACTTCCCATCGTCCATCTGCGTTGGAGTAGTGATCAATGTGCCCTTTGGATAAACAAATTTTCACCATCCGCATCGACTTCCACTTTTATTTCATCTTACACCTTTTCATCTTCTTCATTGTGCGTCGATTCCTCCTCTTTTGCCTCTTCACCATGATTCTCTTGTCTTGCTACGTTCACTTAGAGCACTCATAGGATTGATGCCACATCACATGATATTTAAATGTTGTCAAAAGTGCTAGGTGGGTTCGAGGCGGTGAACCACTTGGGTCCTAAGCGGGGCGTAGGCGTCAAGAAAAAAATAATTCTTGATTTTTTTTTAATATATAAGTTTTGTACCACATGATCCATAGTACCATACTATCATACAAATGATAAATATGAATTGATTATTTTAATTATGCATTGATCAACTAAAATTTAATAAGAGATTGTTCAAAAAAATGCACATTATGAATTTATGATGCTGCTCCTTGGATAAAAATATCAATAAGGATAAAAGAAAGGAGGCTCTCCTATACCATTTGTGGTGAACATTTTGCCCAAAATCATGATTACGATGAGGGACAAATTGTTCAATATGATTAACATAAGATCACTCAGCTACTTGTGAATGTTTTAACTAAAGAGCGACACAATTATTTATTTCCGTTATTAATGTAATCAAATTTATTGTGATCAACTGATCGTAAAAAAAAGTGAAAGTATCAAGTATGCATAGACAGGCAAGCAACCATTAAAGATAAAAAACATAGAGCTAATGAAAGCCAAAACCAAAGATAAAATAAAGAGCTCTTATTTTTTAAATAAAAAATTATATATATTATATTGGTTGCCGAAAAGCCCCCGCTTCGGCCACTTCGAAGCGCGAAATGACGAAACATGAAGTGGGCACTTTTCGTAGTAGCGCTTAAAGCGGTTGGCGCTTAGGTCCTAAGCATACCCTGGGCGGCACCTGGGCATTGCTTTTGACAACATAGCTTGGGAGGATTGTGGAGGTGTATCCACTTGATCACATCTTATGGTTTAGTTGATCCGTGATCATCGGTTTCGCACCATTCAAACTACTCATTCGATTGATGTTCTGATTTAAAATCTCTTTCGCCTAAAGGGCCCTACGATACACACCGTCCACTCTTTAAATATCGTTTATAACTATCTCTTCTTGAATTTGCGATTGAAGACTGTTGATGTGGCGATTGACCTGTTGTTACTCCGATTTATGTGAATCAGCCCTTTTAGTACAAAGCTAAAATTCCTTTGTGTACTCCGTCCCACTTCTAGTTCTATCATGTTGCCGCAAATTTTGACAACGTGGGAGAGGTCTCTATTAAAATTTACGAATAGGAGCTCCTATCGAAGTGGGTGTTCATCTTCTCTTATGTAGTAATCTTTTTTTACCCTTGTCAGAGGTAGTTTGTTTGTACCTCTCACCAAGCAAGTGTTAGTAGTCCCAAGGTTGTCAACTCGTGAATCAGATCGTAAATTTATTTCCTGAAAAATTGAATCACATCGTGAATCAAACGTAAATCGTAACATTCAATTGATTTTTTTTGAAAAAATTCAAAAAATATATATAAAAATCCGAAAAAATAGAAAATTGCCAACATATAAAATAGCAAACATTTACAACATAGTCGAATCATAAAAAGTTCAAAAACTATATTCATTTCAATATTTCATCGTTTGTCCTTTGTAAGTCAATAACAAAAACTTTATCCATATCTATAATATGAATATATGAGTATCTCTATGAACGCATAAAAAAAACAAAAAAATCATAGAGACCTATCCAATATCCCCAAACAAAAAACATATGTCCATCTTCATTCTTCCTCCTTTTGCTCCTCCATAGCATCCACCACCAATGTCATCGCTGCCGCCAACATCGTTTTATTCGTCACTTTCCTTCTAACACATGGCCATTTCATCCTCTTGCTCATCTGTAGAAGATATAAATTCTTCTTCTACCACTTTCTCTTTGCTTTTACCCTTATCAAGGGTAAGTCTTCTTGGGCCTATAAAATTAAATATTTCAATTAGTAATACATTTTACACGCTTCTTTACTTCAAATAATCATATATTATAGATTAATATAAACTTATAAATTACCTCATTTTCTTCTTTTCCCTTTGATACTTTCTTTACCTTGGAGTCGATCCAATTCCCCATTTTGGAAGCATTCATTTATGTCCATCCAAGCATCATCAAGGACCGGACCTTTCTTCTTTGTGATCCAATCATCGTCAAACTCCATATCCGATAGACAAATTGGATTCAAGTCTCCATTCTTATCCCTTTCCTTTTGACGAGCATCAAGTTGAAGATTGTATTTCACAAAAACGAATGCGTTTAATCTTTTCTTCTCTAAACAATTTCTTCTTTTGGTGTGAACCTACATTAATTATAATTAAAATAAAAGATATCATAAATATGAGATATACAATGACAAATTGATAATTAAATAAAAATTTATGAAACTCTTTCCTAAATAGTATACTTGATCAAATATACTCCAG
The DNA here is from genome assembly GCA_021018995.1 of Chloranthus sessilifolius. NCBI lineage: Eukaryota > Viridiplantae > Streptophyta > Magnoliopsida > Chloranthales > Chloranthaceae > Chloranthus > Chloranthus sessilifolius. Next base: position 22,772,618 of record CM037589.1, read on the forward strand.
TTGCGCTCGCAACCAATTGCACTGCAAGTCAAACTGAAAATCTTAATGACAAGTCTCTGCAACTCGGGAGTCCCACTTCCATAGCTTTCCCACCATAAAGCTATTATGATTCATAAAGTTGGCACATAATATGAGAAATTGAGAATGAGACATTTGTTATTCACATAATTTTTTTATTTACCTGGTTGTTTTTCGGTTCGTGGATCGATAGCCATTTCTCTGTCAAGCATATCTGTCGCTTTCATGAATTCATCTAGTTGCTTGTCATGACTTTCCTCTCTTTCTTGTTATGTACCATGCACTCTACTGTGTCATACAAGCCTTCTTCTATCTCATGATCGACATGAAAATTTTCCGCATATTGGTACCTTGGGTTTAAGAAGTGTGCTCTGCATGAAGAGGTCGATGGAGTTGTTAATTCCATCTATAATCTATGATCTTTCAAAACATCTCGTACCTCTTCTTCACACCTCCAAATTTGTTGGCAATTTTTTCCTTGGCCCTATCGATGGCCTCATATATGTAAGCCCATTGAGGTCTTAGCGTCACCATCTACTAATCTTAATATACCTTCACCAACGGTATAGTAGACTTCAAACAATATTTTATGTCATCCCAAAAAGGTAGATCGGCTAGAACAATATCTCTTACTTTTATCCCATCTAGCTTCTTAGAGTAGGTGCTTGTTTCCCACTTTAAGGATGTAAACATGTTTCTAAGGCCCACACGTTGCTCACTAATGCTTTTCAATGTGAGGTAACATGTTGCAAATTGTGTTACTGCCGACCTTGTCAATTCCCTCTTCTTCGTAAGTTTTCTCATTAAGTTTAAGACCCAAGAATGCTTGTAGATGTAGAGTGTGGTCGCCTTTGCGTTAGCCACAATATCTTTATGTGTAGGCAAGTCTCCTATCAGTCAAAATTAAATCCAAGCAATGCATGCGCCGCTCAAGGAGACCAAAACTGTTGGTGATGATTTATTTAACTAAGTAATGTGTGCGTAGAATTATTGGGGTATAACTAGTTAACTCAGTATGTGGGTGTATTAGTATAAGTGGGTGTGAAAACATTAGTTTCTAAGTCAGAGATATAAATACCAAATAATATTAGAAGGGGATTGAGCAACGCTTACTCAACCCTAATTCCTCATCTCTCTTCTTCTATCTCTTCTTTATTTCCATCCAATCCCTTACAATAACTAAACACCTGAATTCTAACTAACTTCTTTCTTTTCTCCATGAAATATTCCCCGACTTTCACATATGCTGCTGGACTACCAATCACTACTTGGACAACGTTAGCCTCGCCAACTTCTTCCACAACTTTGGCCTTAGTGAGTACATCTGCAAGTTGATCTTCAGTGCTAATTTGAGGTATACAAAAGTCCTTGGATTCAACCTTATCCCTTATGAAATGGCAGTTTACTTCAATGTGTTTGGTCCGGTCATAGTACACAGGATTTTCAGCTCTGTGCAGTGCAATTTCACTGTCTCCATAGAGTGTCATGGGCAATTTCACAGTAACTCCAAGGTCAGCCAAAATGAAATGAAGCCACATCCTCTCATGGGCTCCTTGGGACAGGACCCTATATTCCCCTTTAGCACTTGAATTTTGGCCCTTCACCTGCACCGCTTCATTCAATTTCTCTTTCATAAAGAAAGGGAAGGAATGTTTGATCAATCAAGCTAGGTTTCTCTGGGTCCCGTGGTTGCCTCAGAACCATTCACTGCAACGTTTGATTATCATACCCTACAATTCTACCAGATATGTTACTTTTCTGATTGAGCAACCACTTTCTTTTCTCTGTTTCTCATACGAGGCTTAAGGATAAAGCAATCGCTCCTAACCAACAGGAGGTTGGCACCTGGCCGGGACCACACCCCACCCCCTGTTGGCCACTCGCGGGGATTTATCCCTACCTACCTGGAACATGTGATGTGCGGGTGTTGCAAGTGGCTGACGACTTAGTTGGGTGCTCTAAGAAGCCTGGATACCCCGTAAAAAAGATAGAGCAATCACTCCTATTCGTTTCATTCCTTTGAGACTACATATTGCTTCTTACTTTTCCAAAGAACCAAGTTACCCTCCGGAAAGGTGCAATAGCCTGAAATGGATCCAACTCTTCAAGAAACAAAATTAATACAAAAAGAAGAAACACAACCAAATACTAGATCCTTTTTTATTCGAAAATAAACAATTCAAGTATACATTCAATATCTATGAAAGAGTAATGTCCTCCCCACCACCACCACCACCACACACACACACACACACACACTCACACACCAGCTTTAGTTGCCAATATTCATAAGTAGATAAAATATAATTTAAGCGTCCATAAAAGAAGGCTTTTATTATAAGGAAAACTAAAATCAGTGTCCCAAATCTTGGGTTAAGTTTTATTGAATTATAAAAAATTTCAACTTTTATATTTTCTATTTACATCAAGCCAACTTATCAATTTAGGAAGGAGTTCATTATTTAGGCAACAAGAAGAAAGCAAATAAGTAGGTATGGGATTTTAAGATCCCAAGCTACTCTTACATGATGTGCTTTAGTGGATGGGTTGTGATATAGATCTTGCCTCAATACATAGGGATGTTGCAATGGTGACATCATCTCCAAATCTTGCCACATCATCTTTGTCAGATAAGACAATGGCAACTGCATTCCTTTGACAAACTTTCCTCTCTTATTTGGTAGTATCATCATAATTTGTAGAATACGATGAACCGAGTTGTCTAGGGAGCTTCCGTTTTTTATGGTGTTTGGAACTGCAATCCATCTATTGTTTAAGTGTTTTGGCCACTCTCACATCTGCTTTCTATAATGATTCCCAATTTTGAAGATAAAGAATTAAGATTCAAGACATGATGGGTTCATGCGCTTTGTATCCTTGATCATAAACATTATTCATATTCTTGGGAGGGTTATTTCAAATCAGATTCTGGACCAAGTCTTGATTTTGGAGTTCAAATTGGCAGACTCCTGAGGGTGGTGATATATAGAGGGAACATGGTAGCTTTTCTTGTAATCTCATTAACAACTTGCAACTCATCAAAATTTCAGGCGCTTGGAATGGGCCCTATTATCTGATAAAAATTGAAAGGTCCTTGCTTGAATCTGAACACATGGAAGGCCATGCCTTGTTCAACATTTCATGGGACACCGACCCTTACAAGGTGTATAGGAGGTACAAGAAAAGATCCAAAACACCTCAGCCTCCCGCAACACTTTGGATAGGTGGTTGAAGACACGTGCACGACATGTGAAAACCCCACTTTGGGAAGACTCGCACATGGGAGCAAAGGAAGAATTGAAGAAGTCGTGAAGAGGTCACAATCGACCGTGGGTCATTATCAGTCGACCGTGATGGAACCCCGTTCTGTTTTATGGGAAAACAGGTCTCTAATTCCCGGTTGACCATGGGGCATTTCACGGTCGACCGCAATGATGTTCGCAGTTGACCGTGAGGTCAACCGCAGGTTGTGTTTCACACGGAAGATTTAAGTGGCATGCGCTTTTTTTGGTTAAGTTTCATACTAGGTTTTAAGGGTGTTTTAGTCCAATTAAACTAGACTTACTTTAGGGTTTCTTAAGTGCTATAAATAGAGTTGTAAAGACAATTAGAATTGTTGTTGATGCTTGATTAATGAAATTGAATGAAAAGTTCATGAAAGCTTGAAGAGTGAGTCTTCTTCCTCCCTACGGGATTGGTGTGAGGCCAATACATCTTCTTTCATTCTCTTCTCTAATTCTCTATTGGTGCAAGGTATTTTAATTGTTTATTTTGATTTTTAAATTTCAATTTTAATCTTGTTTGAACTCGTAGTTGCTGGAAATTTGTTTTTAACCATAGAAATTCCCTTATTTTGAAAACCCTATTCTTCTAACCTTATTTCCTCTTTCAATAATTCTAAACCCTTTTGAATCTCATACCGATTATTGGAAATTAGGGAATTAGGGTTTAATTCTTCTCCTAACATGTTATTTCTTTCAAACCCTAGAATGGAATCAAAAGACGCCATTACGGATAGTCGTTTGATGCCCTAGGCTAGAGGGAGTGCTATGCTATAGTACAAGAGTTAGAACGACATTTGAAGACGCCAACAATTAGGCGTTTTGACTCCGGTAATTCGGGCTATAGGTCCATTTCCTCAGAAGCAAGGCCTAATTTTGGGAGTCAGCCACCAAGGAATGCATAAACCGCTCTTACGAACTGAAGACTCGATAAGGGCATGGTAGTGGTTGGAGAGAGTTCCAAGAGTGGTAGCCAGCCAAAGTGCTACAAGTGTTTTATGGTTTTGGACACTATGTTGCACAATGTCCTACTTGCGATCTTGCAAGAAACTTGCTGTTTCAAGAAGAAAATGAAGAGCAAGGAGAGTGGGAAGAGGAATTTTAGGAGCCCGACATGGTAGCAAGTGATGAAGAAGGTGAAGAAATTGATAGCAATTTGGCTTCTGTTAGGGTGGTCTCCAATCCCATTGGGGAGGGTAATACCTAAAGGGAATTAGTGGTTGGATGTGCCCTAACACAACAAAAAGAGAGCAATGACTGACATAGAGAAAATATTTTTATACCTATGCCAAGTGTGATGAGGAACTACAAAGTTATAGTTGATTGTGGAAGCTGCACCAATGTAGTGTCCACTAGCACCACTTCCCATCTAGGACTCACCAGTGCCCCATCCTCTACCTTATCGAGTTGCATGGGTTGGCACATCATCAATTCCTTATCCCAAAGGTGTTCAGTCCCGGTTCAGTTTTCTTCCTACAAGGACACCTAGTGGTGTAATGTTGTACCTATGGATGTTGGACACATCATCTTGGGAAGGCCATGGCTTTACGTTAAGGACGCGACACTATTCGGGTGATCGAGTGTGTGTTCCTTCCTTCATGAGGGCAAACGATAAAGTTGAACCCTCTGCCTCCCAAAACACCAGTGTGAAAGAAGGAAAAGCCAGGTAGGAGTGGACAGGAGGTTGAGGGCAAATCCAAGATTATTAGCATTGTTAGTCCCTCAGAGTTTGAGCGAGAGACGAGAGATGAGAGCGATGTTTACGTTCTCGTAACTGTTAAGACCATGGTTCAAGCCAATGTTCCGGTCAGACCCCAAAACCAAAGATTCCAAAATTCAGGGTGAACTTTTGAACATTGCGGCAGAACTTTGACCAAAATCCCAACAATGTTCTGGCCGATTCAATTCTTTTTCTAAAGTTAATTTCTACCATAAAATAAGGTAGATTTAAGTTAGATCTACCTTACATGGGTATATCTACCTTATTTATCTTAAATACATGAAAAAGAAAAGAAAAGGAAGGTAGAAATTTACCTTACAAAGATTTTTGGTGTATTTACATTGAATATCTGTTGATATCTTGTCGAATGAGGCTAGATTGAAGGAGGTAGAGTCTCAAGTTGAGACTCTCAACTAGTAAAGAGGGAGCTAAAGAGGAGAGAGGGAGAAAAAATAGAGAAACAATTGGGTCTCAAGTGGCATTTTCGGATTTTATATGGTTCCACGTTAAGTGACACCTTTTCCATGGAAAATACAAAATTCGGCCGGAATTTTCAGTATTCTGGCAGAATTTAGGTGAAAATTAGGGAGTGCCCGGAATTAACCTTATTTCTGTTCCTGCCCACGCCGGAACTGGAACATTCTGGTTGGAATTTTGAAAATTTTGGCTGAGTTTTGAACCATGGTTAAGACCGCTCCAGAATTTAGTGTTGAGTGCCCTCGAGGTTGAGTCGCTTTTGAAAGTGTTCCAAGATGTCTTTCTTGAGGGCTTACCAGATGAACTTCCACCCATGAGGAATATTCAACAGGCCATAGATCTGGTTTCTGGATTGACTCTAGCAAACTTACCTCACTATTGGATGAATCCTACTGAACATACAGAGTTAAAGAGGCAAGTTGATGAACCCTTTAGAAAAATGTTCATTAGGGAAAGTCTAAGCCCTTGTGCCGTGCTTGCACGCCTCACACCTAAGAAGGATGAGTTTTGGAGAATGGGTATGGACAGTCGTGCGATCAATAAGATCACGATCAAGTATCGATTTCCAATACCGCGATTGGATGATATGTTGGATATGATGGCCGGTGCCACTATCGTTTCAAAAATTGATCTTAAGAGTGATTACCATCAAGACCGCATCCGCCCCGGGGATGAGTGGAAGATCGCCTTGAAAACCAATGATGATTTATACATGTGGTTAGTCATCCCTTTTTCGACTTTCAAATGCCATGATGTAAGTTTTAAGATCTTTCATAGGCAAGTTTCTGGTGGTTTACATTGATGACATTTTGATCTATAGCCACAATAAGGAACCACATCTTGACCACTTGGGAGTTGGGACAGGTTTGTGTGACTCTCAGAGGAGAGCAACTGTACGCAAATCTTAAGGAGTGCATGTTCATGACAAGCTCAGGTTGTCTTCTTAGGATTTATTGTATCTGCGAGTGGAATGACCATGGATCAAAATGCCGGAAAACCGATATGTATCGTCCGAGCCCAAAACCGATACGTATCGGTATCGGACGATACATTGAATGTATCGTCCGGCTAATACATATATATGACCGATACAGTACATTCAATGTACCATATCAGTGACCTCCGATACCGATATGTATCGTCCGATACGTATCGGTATCAGATGAAATTTTGATCCATGGGAATGACTGTGGATCTCGAGAAAGTTTATTATTTTTGGCCAATATTTTATCGTAGGTTCATACATGGTTTTAGTTCCATCATGACCTCTATTATAGATTGTATTAGGAAAGGGAATTTCGGTAGACAAATGCAGCAACTAAGGCATTTAAGGAGACAAAGTCTAGAATGATAGTTCCTGTCATGCACCTACCAGATTTTTTCAAAGTCTTGAGGTGGCATGTGATTTGTTTAGTGTTGGAATAAGTGAAGTTTTGAGCTAGGAAGATCACCCAATTGCCTATTTCAGTGAAAGCTTGTATGAAGCAGAACAAAGTACACTATTTATGACAAAGAATTCTATACAGTGGTGCAAGCATTGAGATATTTGGGACATTACCTCCTATCGCAAGAATTTTTCTTTTTCTGATCACAAAGCCTTGATCTTAATTCTCAGAAGAAATTAAACTCACGTCACATGGGGTGGGTTGAGTACCTTAAGGGATACATTTTTATGTTGAAATGTAGGGCCAAGATTGAGAACAAACCTACAGATGCATTGAACCGTAGAGTCACAATGTTGCACTCTATGAGTGTTGAGGTTATTGGATTTGCTCGGCTAAAGGGTGATTATTCTACTAGCCCATGGTCAGGGGATAAATACTCATGGATATGCCCTACAGGATGGGTTCTTGTTTAAGGCTAATGGTCTTGTGTTTCTCATTTGGGAGTTTCATGCTTGCGAAGTTACTGGTCACTTTAGTCGTGACAAGGCTATTGCCTTGGTTGAGGATTGGTTTTATTGTCGTGTGAGATGTTGCTAAAATTATTGCCCAATGTCGTACTGATCAACTGACAAAGCTGAGAGCAAAATATGAGATTGTATACCCCATTTTGCAGTGCCACACATTCCATGGCAAGACCTTAGTATGGACTTCGTGCTTGAACTTCGTAGGACTATTAGGAAGCACGATTCCATTGTTGTGGTAGTGGATTGATTCTCTAAAATGCTCCATTTGATTCCTTATTCTAAAACCTTCGTTGCAAGTCATGTTGCAAAGTTATTTTTCAGGGACGTTGTTTGATTGCATCAGTTACCTAAAACCATTATGTCTGATAGAGATGCCAAATTTGTGAGCTATTTTTGGAAGACACTTTGACATATGATTGAGACTCGGACTAGGCTCCAACTTTCTTTGGCTCACCATTCACAAACCAATGGGCTGAAGTTGTCAATAAGAGTTTGAGAAATTTGTTGCAGTGTTTAATAGGTGATCATATTAGGATTTGAGATTTAGTGTTGCCTATAACTGAGTTTGCTTATAATAATTCTGTCAATAGAACTTTAGGCATGAGTCCATTGAAGTTGTTCATGGATATAAACTTAGGACACTAGTTGGTCTCGTTCCCATGCTACCCACGCGTAGTCCATTAGAGTCTGCAAATGCATCTGTTTGTTAGATTCATGAGTGGCATGCTGAAATTAAGAAAAAAACTCACTTTGAGAACAAGGAATATAATTTTTTTTGCCGATTCACACAAAAGGTTTAAGGAATTAAAAGAGAGCGATTATGTGATGGCTTGAATTTGATCCGAGCTAATTCCGCAAGGGGTTGTGAAAAAGTTATTAGCTTGTAGTGCTGAACCCTACAAAATCGTGAAATGCGTTGCTTGTAATGTGTATTTTCTAGATCTTCCTCTAGATATGAGTATTAGTATGACTTTTAATGTGGAAGACCTTGTTCCATTCATAGGTGTTGGGAATGCCGACATCGTGGATAGTTTTGGGCCGCATTTTGTGTATCGACGCAAGAAGAAGCGAAGGAGGAGCTACGAAGTATCGACATCATCTAAGAGGGGAGCTTAGAGGAGCGACAAGAGGACACCTAGAGTCGCTCGAGCGAGGTTGAAGACGTTCCAGAGGCCAAAACTTTCGGCCAAACATCCCTCGAGCAACCCCATCCAGTCGAGATTCTGTTAAGCCTTAAGATTCTCGCTTGAGTGAGAACCAAACCGGCTCGAGCGATTCTAATGACCACGTTTGCCATTTTCTTTATTCTTCTCTTGCCTTTTGAGTCTAATGTAATGTTCCTTTTGAGTCTAATGTAATATTCCGTTTGTTGGCAATTTAGTATTGTGCTATTTTAATTAAAATGCTATGCATTGAGAGCTTGAGAAGAGCTTAATGGAGAGTGAGTCTTCTTCCCCATGTGAGTTTGGTGTGAGGCCAAGGGTGTGATGCCCATGTTCTATCTTGGATCTTCTTCTTACCTATTCTTCTATTTTATTTGCTATTTTGCCATCTATTTCTTCTTCTTGTTGCTTCAAATCCCTAAACCTTAACTCTTGAGTAACCTTGATGCCCTTGTGGATTGACTCCAATCTATACCCATCACTCCATGACCGCCGTTGGGCTCGAGTTTATTCTACTTGCAATCGATTAACCGATCAATCCGAAAGCCGTAGCGAGGAGCTACGTGAATGCACGTCGATCTACGAGCGAACGCCTAAACATAGAGGATGCTAGAGTTCTATCTCTAGGATTGCACCTTCCGCATTTCTAACGGTTCTCGTGCGCCAGATTAGACCCTAAGTGGATTGAGCATGGTCAATTAAGCGAAATTCCAGAAAATCCTATGGTATCACTTTAATTTAGGATTTTAATTGTTCAATGATTTTAATTGTTCAATTAACTCACTCAATTTCGGCAATTTCGCATCTCATGATCACTCACGCATTTTATGGTCGTTGTCTCGCATTAATTTTGGTATTAGAGCATAGTTTCTAGGTTAGGGCATTTGGGTGTCATTTTGTGTGTTCATCTTTTGTTTGTTAAAGTTACTCAATAACTTTTGGTTCATAGTTGTTTTGTTCATTTTAGAACCCGTGTTAGTGAGTTGTGAACACCATGGACATGAGTGAGATTGCCGATGCTCTTAGGAGCATCAAAGCCACGATGATTGTGATGGATGAGAGGATGAATGCCATGGAGCAAACCCAAACGAGACCTTAGGTGCTTCGATGAGCGACTACACGACTGATCATATCGGTTGGAAGGAGTTGATGAGCACCATAGCCGACATCGTGAGAGTGATGGTCCACATTTTGAGTGCAATGGTTGACGTCATGATCGAAATCGGAACTGCAGGGAAGTAGTTTATCGCGGAGATGACTACGATCCAGATGAGAAACTCCTCAAAAATGTTAGAGTTGAATTTTCGACTTTCGATGTAAGAATGGACCCTAAAGTCTTCATCGATTGGGTCTCCGATATGGATCACCATTTTGAGTGGTATAACATGAGCGATGAACGATGTGTTAAACTCGCCAAGATGAAACTCATTGGTCAAACTAGACTCTTTTGGACCAACATCGAACGCATGAGCGAATGCGGGTCGTGCTCTCATTATCCATTGGGAGGACATGAAGGAGCGACTTACGAAGAATTACGTTCCTTTGTCATACTACCATCAGTTACTTAACCAATGGTAAAATTTACGCCAATGTAGTATGCTTGTAACCGAGTACATTGGCATGTTTGAGGAGTTCATAATGAAGGCCAATGTCTTGGAGGATCCTCAAGTCACTCTCTAGATTCCGCCCCGAATTGCGCATACAATTGCAAAGGAGTTGATCTCTCACCCTGTTCACACTCTTGAAGAGTGTTATGCCGTGGTGCAAGACTTGAGCGGTACTTGAAAATGACGTTGGTGAGACGATTTGAACCACATATCCGTAGCCATCGAGTCGGAGAGATGAGACCTAGTGCTGTGAACCCACCTCCCAAGCCTACACAACCCACTCATACGAATGTGGGGGTTTGACAAAGGGAAAGGTGTGGTTGGGGAATCCTCAAAGGGTGGTTCTTAAACCAAGAGTTACAAATGTCATGGGCTTGGCTACTTCGCCGCCCAATGCCCTACGAGTGACCCCCAAAGAAATCCTCAAAGGGTGGTTCTTAAACCAAGTGTTTCACACAGAAGATTTAAGTCGTATGCATCTTTTTTTTGTTTAGTTTCATACTAGGTTTTAAGGATGTTTTAGTCCAATTAAATTAGATTTTAGGGTTTCCTAAGTGCTATAAATAGAGTTGTAAAGACAATTAGAATAGTTGTTGATGCTTGATTAATGAGATTGAATGAAAAGTTCATGAAAGCTTGAAGGGTGAGTCTTCTTCCCCGCGATGAGTTTGGTCTGATGCCAATACATCTTATTTGTTTCTCCTCTAATTCTCTATTGGTGCAAGGTATTTTAATTATTTATTTTGATTTTTAAATTTCAATTTTAATCTTTTTTGAACCCATAGTTGCTGGAAATTTGTTTTTAATCATAGAAAGTCCCTTATTTTGAAAACCCTATTGTTCTAACCCTATTTCCTCTTCCAATAATGCTAACCCCTTTTGAATCTCATATCAATTATTGGAAATTAGGGTTTAATCCTTCTCTAAACCTATATTTCTTTCAAACCCTATAATGGAATCAAGATCCCTTGATGCCCTAGTTTAGAGGAAAGTCAAGTTCTACCTTGAGAACCTGCTTTTCTGGATGTGTGGGGACTATCGTGCCGGATTTAACACTAATTTGTACCCTACTTGATTACCTAATCGTAATAATTCTATGTTAATGGGTAGTCAATTTATTATTTCCGTTGCTCATAAATTATATTCATTTCAGCAAAATTGCATAATTAGGGTTTTAATGTTTGGTCCTGATGGGACGGAATTAAGCACAATTGCTGATGTGCTTTCTGTGTTTGCAGCGGTGTCGGGCCAACGGGTTAATCTCCTTAAATCCACATTATAAGGTATAAGGGTGGAGAATCAGGTTCTGACTTCCTTGGCTGGGTCGGTTGGGTGCCGCATTGAGGGGTTACCCATCAGATACTTGGGTATGCCGCTCGGGATCAGAAAACTTTCGAGTCGCGATTGGCTTCCGATGGTGCAGAGATTTGAGCAGCGATTGTCGGCATGGCAGGGTAGGCTCCTTAGTGTTGGGGGGAGGTTGGTCTTGGTTAAGGCGGTGCTCTCTTCGATACCCATCTTCTGGTTCTCCATGTATAGGTGTCCCGCTAAAATCATTGACAGATTGGAACGTATTCAAAGGTCGTTTTTATGGGAGGGTGCTGGTCTGAACAGGAGGTATCACCTCGTCAATTGGGACACTTGCCAGCTCCCGATCGCGTATGGAGGGTTGGGGATTCGGAGTCTTAGGAGAACAAATTTGGCGATGCTCGGGAAGTGGACTTGGAGAGCGGAAAGGGTCGAGGAGAGAGGTTGTCTCTGGTGGATGGTTTTGCGCGACAAGTATGGCCTTTCTAGGGGGAATTGGGGGATAGCTGTGTCTACCCACCGGAATTGTTCGTCGTGGTGGAGAGATATCTCACGTACCTGGGAGATATGGGCTAGAGGGGTGCGATACAGTTGGGGGTGTGGGTCCCGTATTCTTTTTTGGGAAGACCCGTGGCTGGGTGTGAGTCCGCTTAGAGTTACATTCCCGACTATCTACGCCCTTTCTTTGAATCAGGGTGGTAGGATCGATGAATTTGTCACCTGTGAGAGTGATAGATGTACTTGGGACGTGGTCCTCAGGAGACGTCTTAGGGATGGTGAGAGGGCAAGCTATGTGGAGTTGTTGAGGTGGCTTCAAGCGGCCCAGCGGACCCCTCTAAGGGCTGACCAGAGGATTTGGGACTTCAGTCGGGAGGAGAAGTTCAGTGTCAAAGCCTTATACCGTTGGCTATCACGGCGCCCGCTTATCTGCTTCGAGGGCAGATGGTTATGGAAGGAACCTTTTCCTCTCAAGATCAGATTTTTCATTTGGACGGTTTGTAAGGATAAAATTCTTACTAGGGACCAGCTAATTCGGCGGGGGATTGAGGTCCCGTTGGCGTGTGCTATGTGCTCTGACGGGATGGAGTCTACTGCGCATCTCTTCCTTCATTGTCGTCTGACCTCACGAGGTGCAGGAGCCATTCTTAGAGCCTTTGGGGTTTCCTGGGTCACGCCTTTGTCCCCGTATGCCTTCGTATTGAACTGGGAGGCGATCTCGCTGAAGGGGGACAGTAGGGGAGCTTGGATGGCTGCCCTTTTCGCCACTTTCTGGTGTATTTGGTGCGAGAGGAATCGCAGAATCTTTGAGGGTCAAACCAAACCTGTTAGCATGGTTATCAGGGCGACTCTCGAGCTCGCTACTTTTTGGGGAGCCCGGGGCGGTCAGGGGGATTGCACCGTTATTTTCCCTTGGGAGCCGGGTTAAGGGGGGCCTGTTTGGTAGAGTGATGTGAGTGTGGGGGTTATTTGTTTTGTCCTTAGTGGGTGTTCTCCTTTTTTGATCTATGTCACTTGATTGTATACGGCTTCAGCGCCTTGCTGGTTTTTCTATATAATCCTCTATTACTGATCAAAAAAAAAATGTTTGGTCCTGCATTGACATACTTACTCATACACGACAATTTTCTGTTCAGATAGTCATCTCCATAAATGGATGTGTACATGCATTGCACATGTTCCTTTACATACACATATCACTCAAAAAATCCATGCTTCGTCTGGTGTGCAAAAGAATAGAATCAATGGTGAATTACCTGAAGTATTCCTTTTGTGGTCATGGACAACTCTGTAACTGATGTATGTGTGCTAAAAAGCTCATTCTGGGAATTGTAACACCCAAAATTCCCAAAAAGCTTATTATGAAAGACTTCTCACAATCTTACTTGATCTTCATCACCTCCCTTTTTATTATTTCCAGTATTTTGGTGTTACACTATGAATTTGCAAGTACGATTCACCAAGTAGATTTGATGGGGTAGGCTGAGGATGACGATGGGGCTTGTAGAAATCTTACTGCAAATAGTACATAGGGATCATCTGCAAAGACCAACATCAGGACCATCTGTAGGGGTTGAGCTTATGTCGACTTGCGAGTATAACTCGCCAATAAAATTTGACAGGTTTAAATTTTTTTTTTTTTATAACAATTGGCAGTACTTGATGTTAACCCTCCTCATTTTTTATCCGGGCTTGGAACTGGCATAGGCAGAGGATGACAATTGGTAGTGTTCATATTGCAAACTGTATGTAGGGTCCATCCGTTGGGGACCAAAGACTCCATCTGTAGGGATCATTCTTAGAGACCATTCACTGCAGGGCTAGGATTAGGTCATCCATGGGGACCATTGTGGGGGCCATCCACCACAGCAGAATCGTCCGAAGGGTCCATCTGTAAGGATCATTCTTAGAGACCAGTCACTGTAGGGCTAGGGTTAGGTCATCCATGGGGACCATTGAAGTGGCAATCTACCACAGTAGACAGAATGCCAAGGCCTGAGGTCAATCATTACTTCATTCATGCGCGCCAACAATTATGCATTTATATACATATACTTCCAATGTTTGTATACATGTACATATTCACTTGTACACGCATTGCATATATCTGTACAGCTATGCATGTGCTTCATTTGGGTACATCCACATTGTTAAAAAGGTTCCCTTTAAAAGAAAATAACCATTATATCTCTGTTGGAGATATTCTTCTGTAATCTGGCATAAACTGTTTCTTATGCCATTTTCAGATATGAGTTGTTAAATTCTGCTCTTCAAATAAAACAAATGTTCTGCTTCTCTTTTGATTAGAATATTTAATTGTCCTGCTTATGTTCTTCTTGTTTCCAGTATTTGCAATCCTCTGAGGACGCTAGTGTGTTTCTTCATCACTTTTTTTTTTTGAATTTTTATTTCTGTTACCATGATTGTAGATTCCCCAATGATTACATTTGACCATGGATCAAAATATCGTCCGATACCGATACGTATCGGACGATACGTATCGGTATCGGACTCGGACGATACATTGAATGTATCGTCCGATACATTCAATGTATTGAATGTATCGAACGATACATTCAATGTATCGTCCGATACATACCGGTACCGATACGTATCGTTTTGGAGCTCGGACGATACGTATCGGTAATCCGATATTTTAACCCATGCATTTGACTTCCATGGTTCCATTTGTTAGATGTAGGGGCTGTATGCTCATTATCACTGCAATGCCTAAAATTCAGGGTTCAATGAAGGACTCATCACCCGACAATGTGAAGGAAAATACATCCATAGTTGGTTCCTCCTTGACTGAATGTAAACATGACATAGAGAACTGTGACGATCCAGGTAATAAAGGAGTCATGCTTGTATTACGTGTAATTCTGTTGGACTTGCTGTTTTTTTAAGTTTTTATCATAGACTGCTGAATGCTTATTGTAACAGCTTCAAAATTACATACATTATTGAATTGTAGGCTCTTTATTGGTTTGTTCATACAACAATTGAGGAGGTATATATTGTTAGCAATAATGAATCCCAATTACATACGTTCTATCTGCCAATTTAGTTATCACTGCTATTTATTATTATTATTTTTTATAAGATAGTTATCACTGTTATTTAACATGCCATAAACATGATGGTCCTCACAGTTTAAAGCTTGGTAGATAGTTCTTTAACCATTTTGTTGTAAAAGGGCACATAGTTTTCCGAAATGATGTTTGTTAAATGTGGGATTAAGCAAATGCATGGTTTCTAAACACTCAACGAAAATGAGACTCAATCGCATCATTTCGTCATTCTCAGAATAAGAAGTGCTTACTTTTGTTAGATCATATTATATGTGAGTCTATCTGGCTGTACTGACAAATTTGTAAGGAAGGAAATAAGGACTCCAAAAGAGCTCCATCTGCTACCTTGTCATGTTTTTGATTTGCTCTGCATTAATTATAATTTGTAATCTGTAGTATAGATTGGTGTATGTATTCAGTTTTGCTGGATTGCATGCTAAGTGAGTATTTTGTTGTATTACCAAAATTATCAGGAAGGAAATAAGCACTTGGAAAGAGATCCATCTGCCACATTGTCATGTTATTGATATGTTTCACATTAATCATATTCTTTTATCTGTAGCACATAGGTTGGTCCTTTCGTAGGTGCTGCTCTTTTTTAATGGATATGGCAACCACCCATCTTTTGCCTCTGTCATCCACACCTCAATTCTACTCTTTTTTAATGCATATGGCAACCTCCCATGTTTTGATTTCTGTTATCCATAACTCAATTCTAAATTTCTAATATTATTTTTGTATGGAAATCTAGATGGGAATTAGTTTTGTTAGATTATGTGGCATGTGAGTTTATTTGGTTGTAGAACAGTGGCTGGGAGGGACATAAACAGTTGAAAAGAGCTTGTCTGCGTAACTAACTAGTTATTGATTTGCTTCACATATTACAGTCTGTACTCTGTATTAATTACACAACGGTATCTTTTCTCTTGCTGCGGCACTCCCACGTGGTGGGTTACACCTGATTGCCGGATAAGACAGTAGTTGCCTCTCTTGACCAGGTCCATGATACTGGAATTGTGCAAGCCTTAGTTTCACTACAATTTTTGATCAATAATCTAGTTGCATTTTTTTTGGTATTGAGGGTTCTGTTACTGGGGCAGATTTTGGGGAAGGACTGAATGGGATGCCATTCTGTATTCCTAAGTTTTTTGTATTTGCCCTAGTTTTGGAAAATCCCAGCACATGTCTGTTTGCCTCAAATATATGATGCAGTCACCACACTTGGTGGGAATGTTGGAGTATGCTTACAGTGGAACTATCAATCACACTTGGGAAAGAAGTTACAATTGAGTTGTTGCTACAACTCTATGTTTAAACCACCATCAAACTCAACTACAACTCTAAATAACTATGATGCAAATTGGGATTTAAGGCAAAAGAAAAGGAAAATTCAGAAGAGAGACGTGGTTCTCTGGCTGCTGTTATTGGGGCTAATTCTGGACTGTTAATAGTTCAAAATAAAATGTTAACAGGGCTGAAAAGAGAGTGATGAGATAAGGTTCATATGCTGTATTTAAAAGGAAGTTTCATAGCTTTTGGAAGACGTGGGCCAGTAAAGAGAGAAGTTGGTTAAAAGATGCTTCACAGGGGAGTTCACATGATGCTGTTAAAGATCTGAATATACCAGTCCAAGAGGAAGCAAAACAGGAACTGATACATGGATTTGCAGATTCAGCAAGGAAGAAGGATTTACTGGGCCGGATATGCAGAATTACACTTGCTGAAAACTGGGCTGTAACTAGCCTTTCAAAGACCCAATAGTAGCAAATAAAAGAGGCCCACAGAAGGACTTGCATCACATGAAGACTTCCAGTCATCACATGATGATATTAAGTGGTGCAAGAGAGAGGTAAGAGTGAAGAGGGGGGAGAGAGGTAAGAGTGAAGAGGGGGAAAGAAATCTTGAAAGTGGGAGTGTGGAACTTATGGAGGCTGTGGACTTGTTATTCTTTCATTTTCTTTGAGTTTCTTTAGGTATTTTCGATTTATTAATAAAACTCCTGTTATTTAGGAATTTTATTAATAATTAAACTAGAGGTTAAATTAGGAAGGAGTTTTAAGTATAATAGGATTTGGGATAGTATGCTATCTTGGGAAGGTCAAAGCTCCTCTCTAATACGTGATTATTTAGTTAATCTTGTGCAGCTAGCAGAAACTCAGGATTGCGATTGGCTATCAATGTATAGTCGAAATTTTTATTAGGTACGGGACCTGACTAAATAAAAATTGTTGACGTTTACGTCAACACGTGTGAGGCAGAGGAATTGGGGCTTGGTTCGGAAACTAGAATCACCTAATGTAAGGTTAGTTTCTTTAATACATTCTACTACTTTCCTGCTGTGAAATTTTTCATTATTTTATTTCTGAGAATGTCTCTACAAGAGCCTTGTTTTAGGGTTTAATCCTTCTATCATGGTTGAATGCTCTCTCTATTGATGTTAACTTGTTGGTTAAGGTACATTTTAAACATCTCTCTTCAATCGTCTTCTAATTTTGTGATTTTTTCTCCTACTTAGATCACTCATAAAGCAGAAACTCTCGCCCCTCATTTTAACTTCACTTCTTTTGAAGCGAGTTTCAGTCTCTGTTTTTTTTTTCAGAAACTCTTTGCAGTGGCTCATAGACTGTTTAAGTAGAGGGTCCAAAATGTTTTTAATGATTTTGAGAAGGAGTTTCAAGCTAACAATAGAGGTTCAATGACTTTTGTTGAGGTTCTCGATGAATGGTGGCTTACGTGCAGGAAAGGACTGAAATGGGCTCAGATCTAGAACGTTTGTTTACAGAAGGGGAAGTAACCCTTGAAATCATGGATGTTATGGAGAAACGAGGAATTCAACCCTAACTGGTATAAGCAAGTGTTCAATGGAACTTGGATGTGTTAGATAGTGTGGAGTGTACATAGTCGCGTTGGGTTTGTGCGTAGTAGCTCACTTAAGTCGTCCCTATGTATTTTCGTATTTTGGTTCCTTGATATATGTGGGATATTATACATGAAATATAAATGCTAATAATAGAAGGGTTTTAGATTATGGAACTCAACCCTAATTTAATTCCTATCCTTTCTCTTTCTCCTTGCTATCCCTCACCCTAATTACTTTATCCCTCAAATCCAACTCAACTGGAAGTACTGAGGATGCTTTCCCATTGTTTGAACATAACATAGGCTCGAGCCGGATCTGGATTCATGGAATAAAATACTGATGGGAAATTAGCAGAGGGAAAAAATGTTGAGAACTTTAAACCATATGAAAAGGGATGGACTGAGACCATACATGATTGCTATTATAGTTCTGATGACTTGTAGAAGAAAAAGTGTAGGCACATTTCAAATCACTATTACAGTTCTGGGGCTTGTAGAAGGGGAAGTGTAGGCACATGTTAATTTCCTGCATCGAGATTTGTGACCATGGTGCTGAGGCCATTCTCCATTTATAGAAATGAAATTTGTGTTTTTTCACAAGAATGCAATCTGGGGGTGTTTTAGTTGCGGAGTTATTTGGATACGTGTTGATGTTTTGGGTTTCTGCTAAATTATGGGAGGTTCTAGTGGAGAAGATGATCTTGACTATGTCCTATCTGTCTTCTGTATTCTATATTAATTGTGAAACACAAATATTTTCTGCACTTATCCAATCATAGCCTTAGGATTGTTAGAAGTGACAATGTATAAAAAAAAACTAGTATGTAGTCAATGCAGGTTAGTTGATATTACGAGGTTGGGCGTGAGGATAAAAAATTGGAAGTTCATTGTTGAAAGTTTGAGATTAATAGCTGATTGGATCAGTTGGTGCTTAATCAGCAATTGCCTTCAGCCGCATCTGACCAGTCCGATGGTCTCATTGTCTACAATGTGGTTGTAACCTAAATATCACAATTGTTGGAAATTCATTATTATCGATGCCACTAATCAGATTGGTTGGTCTGTAAGGGGATTATTAGTCTATTGGATTAGATAGTGCTTAATAGCTTATTGGCCATCTGAAATTCTGAATCCGTCCCATTTGATACGCTCATCATAACTTTGTTGGTAGTATACTACCAACTTTGGTTGTGGGAGCTGGAAATGAGTGTAATTATATTAGTGGGTGTCATTAGCTATGTGTGTGTATGTGGTAAGTGGCTTCACTTAGTATTTTTTCCTTCTTTAGTAAACTTAAGATCCATGATGTAATAAATTAGATATAAGAACTATTAACGCATTGGGATGTGTGCAAAGAACACAACCCTAATTTTCTCCATCTCTCCTCTCTCTCCCTTCTTCCTCTCCTAACCCTAACCCTAATCCCATGGACACTTTCTGACTCGAGAACCATATAATAATCGTTTGATACTTATATGTCCTTGATATACAATCAAGACTTGGTGGTCTTACCATCCAACTTATCTAGGCGAGTTGCTACAGTGCAGTAGCACAAGAGTTTATAAAACTTCTGTTCATTCTGTCTTTACTAGGAAGTGGGGTCACACACCCGAACCCTCAACAAATTCCCAGTGAGTGGAGGCAACACAACTCTAATAACTAGCCTTTTACCCTATCAATTTCTTAAGATGCAGTGGTTTGCTTTTGAGATGATCCGTAAAGATACGTAGCAATTTTGAAGTCGGCACCCAAGTTTTACGGTAATATTTCCGAGAAAAGATTTTTTATTTTTTCTTTCCACATTTCCTCAATAAACGGCCTGATTTGAACTATGTTCAGGTAAGGTGTGCTTTGTTCTGCAATGAAGTGAAATAGCAAGCCTGGTTAGGAACCAACCTCTACTGAGGATAAGAAAGTGGGTTAAATCTTAATTCTTAAGCATTTTCCTTCCTAGTTTGTGTCACTAGCATGCATGTACAATATGAACATGTGAAATTATTGCTGGTCCTAACTTTGCACTCTCTCACCAATTTGCACTTTTACACGAATTCCTGCATGTACATGGATAAAATCAAAAGGAAACACTTGCTTATAATAATTGATTTATGCTCCTTTTGTAGAGTTTTTACATGCACATGGATAAAATTGAAACATTTTCTTATCCTATTTGGTTATGAATGACGAAGAAAAACAGTATAAATTAAGGCTAGTTTTGGCATTTACTGGCTTCCCCTCACATGTGATTGAATTTTGGGTGATTCATGAGTGACAATTTGACAAAATACAAGTACGGGTTTAAAATGGTGAGCGAGAAAGTCGGAAAAAAGGGTAAAAAACGAAAGGTAAAAAATGTAAAATACGAAGCCCCCCGGTATTATGCGAAAATATACATTTTATTTCAAAAATACGGGTGCTATAGGTGTGCAGTACATTGTGGAAAAAAACGTGTATTATATGAGTATTTTTCGAAAAAGGGAGTATTTTGTCACAATGATTCATGGCATTTGTACTCCTCTATAGCCTCCATACTTTGGGTTGGTGCTAGATAGAGGAGAACGAAGGGCTATGGAAATATATTTCACTTGATTTTCTGGATAACTGCTGGAAATTGCAGAAATTTGGTTGCAATTTGGAAGAATCTTGGGGTAATTTTAATTGATGACAGAGAAAGAGAGTGAGCCTTCAGCCTTGAGACCCATCAAGGTCCTGAATTCTTCCTCCAAGAGTCCTAAAAGGCAGTTTATTTCAAACCTTTCTAGTGCTCTCTCCGATTCTCCGTGGTGTTGATATTTTGATCATTTTCACCATTCATTTTCAATTTCCTTTTATCAAATCACCATTTGAATTGTCCATTTGTCGGATGAGTCCTCCATTCTTGAGCCATAATGGGTTGTCTACGATATGTGCGTCATGGCTTTAAATTTTGCTCACAAGGAAACGTCTTGGACTGACATTTTTAGATTCGAGCATGGACAAAATGAAGGGCTGACATTAGGTGACCAATCCAGTCATCAACGGTTGTTCACCAATGGTGGTGATCGAATTACCATTCTTTTTTGTTTAATCAATACACATGACACCGTTTTGGTTCCATGTGGTGCATGAGGCCATCATCTAGGTCGGGTGCAGCGTGTACTTACATTGAAAAACATCTTTACCATTTGATTATGAGCCTAAAAGTGCCAAAAGTTGAACGGTTAAAGCGGATTTGGACAATCATATGGTAGCCATTCAAATTTTGATGCTTTTAGGCTCTTAACCACATGGTAGAGATGGTTTTTCAATGCAATCTCGGGGCTGAATCTGATCGAGATGATGCTCCCATACACCACATGGCACTAAAATGGAGCCATATGTACAAAATTGTTGACCCGATTGTTACTGTTGGTGACTGGGTCGATCATCTAATACAAGCTCTGAAACAATTTGAGTAGACATGTCCATCAGGCGAAACATGCCTTTTTAAGCTTGTTTTCGATATTCATGTTTTTTATAATGTATTTGTTTTACCCGAAATGATACATTTAGTATTGGTTTTGACCATGGACGAAACATGTCAGAAATATTGAGATTTAAAACCATGCCATGCCATATGTTGGCCAGTGTTTATTGCATCCAGATCCTTTAATTATTCAATACCTACAAGCCTACAACAACATAATTAAATTTTGAAGGTTTCGGAGGTATCGGTCATTTTATCTTTTTCTTCACAATATACTTTTGTGTTTCTCCATTTATTAGTGATTGGTTCGCAGCAACAAACATTTTTGAGGAGTAATTTGAAACTAATTGGATTCCTTCATGTGTGATGCTTCAAATTTGGCTATGCGAGTTCGAAGATGAGTTCTCTTAAGTTCTCAACTTCTTTATATGCACTTTTGGAAGATTTTCCATGCTTCTTCTAAGGTAGTCGCTGCTGCAAATTTTTCGTAAATAGCTTCCTCCATACCTCGGGGACTAGAAAAAGATCTCGTAGAAGGATCTCTTGTTTTGTGTGAAGTGACTTCTTCTTGAGGATTTTCTGGTTCTACAATTTCCCAAACATTGTGAGAGACAGAGTTCATGTACCTGAGATGTATATGCTGGGGTGGATGCATGGGGTAACAATAAATGATAAAATTAAGAATTGAGTACATAAGTTGAAATTTAGTAGTGGTTCCAATCATCATCATCATCATCATCACCATCCTCAGAGCCTTATCCCATCTTTTGGGGTTCGAGAAACCTTGTACCAATGATTTGCTCATGTACCTGAACAATCCCTGTACAAATGATTGAAACAATCGAAGCACAAGGAGGACAAGAGGAGGCCAATAAAGACGTGGAGACAAATATTGAGAAATGACATGGACTGTGTAGTAACAAAGAGTTGAACCCAACAGAACTTAGTGTAGAAATAAGACTTGCAAAGCTGACCTCATATAAGATATGACGACATGCAATGAAAGTATCACGGATCCATGCTGGAGTACATGATTGCATGTAGAGGTCTTATTTGAACATATAATTATTGAGATCTAAGCTGCTCTTGAAGCAACAAATGTACTGAGGTAAATCTAACTTCAATTTTTGTCAGGTTAGTAGAACTTTCCTTGTTATGATAATATTTATTTTGCAGTAGCAAAGATGGCCACAAACAAGGAGAAAGTCGAAATATCATCCAAGATACTCAAGCAAGTGTGAAAATACAATGAATCTTCAACCTTCTGATTATTCAATATCACAGTAAGTAAAGGACTGCAAGCCAATTCTAGTTGAAGTCAGACTTAATGATTATTCCATTGAAATTTTTTGGAGAGCCAAACACGATGAGGAAGGAAGCCAAACAAAGTGCTGCACAGTTTGCAAAAAAAGCTCATTTCAGAAGTTTATTGAAGACGCTATTTTTCCCTATCTCACAAGCGGCTATGTTGTGACTTTTGAGAGGGAGAGATATGTCGCCCAATGAGATATCTAGTTCAGTCTGTGAGATACCTCTCATGGCTGACATCACATGGTCACTAATGTGATCAAATGATAAGGTCGCTTCGTTATGAGGTCCTCATAACAAAGCGAGAGAAGAAATGTGGGTTTACTTGTTTCTTTATTTTCCTGCGCCCTTTATTATGAATCTTGCAGATTCTATATATTTGTGAAACTTAGTGAATGGAAATATGAAAGTATGCAATCTTTCTCTCACATCCTTTTTGTATATCTTTTACAACCTAAATTTATTTTGAGTTTATTGATATGTGTTAGGCACACACTGCTTTTGGTGTGATGGTAGATGACTTGGGTTTGCTCCCCATGGTCATGCTATCGAATTCCTTCCCGAGAATTACCCGGTCACATGCAAGTGGTAAACACGTACCCACAGGGATTAGTCCTCTCAACAGGGTTGAGACACCTTACATCATCAAAAAAAAGATTGGAAATTTTAAGATGGAAAGTGCCATTTCAATGAATAACTTGATGATTAACTCAGAAGTGGTGTTGACTTAAAGACCTTTGGTTTTGTTACAGTGCCTGAAGAAGAAGAAGATTGATAATTGTTTTTCTTTTTTCTTTTGGTATTTTACATGAAAGAGGGATTTTATGGTTGTTTTAATCTTCAATATATGATACAATTGTTAATTGCTGGCATTATATATATACTGCCTAAAAATGACTTTCTTGATCAATGTCCCTTGTATATTTTTATTATGTGAGTGCTTTTTTATAAATTTCATGTGAAATCTTAGCATTACCTGTCATTCAAACTTTCTTTTGTTTTGCCAGTTTCCTTATTAATGCTCCATAAAATATCGTTCAGAGGAAACTGATTCTTTCACTTGTCTTTGTTCCGAAATTGCTCTGCGTCATTTTTCAATTTCCGAAGCATCATACTGAGTTGCATTAATGAGATGGACATTTTTTCTCAGGAAGTTCAAGTTATAGTGGAAATGAAGAATGCTATCCTGTCAGTGAAGAAGCACAAGTTTGTTCATTTAATGGTGTGGGAAATTTGAGTTGTACAAGAAATGAAAAAATGCGTACGACAAGATATTTTGTCATTAAAAGCTTGAGCCATCACAATATTCAACTATCCGTTGGGAAAGGCATTTGGGCCACTCAAGTAATGAATGAACCAATTTTGGAGGAGGCCTTTCATGTAAGATTTCCATAAAGTCAACAGTGACATTATATTTGCAGTTAAAATGCTTCTTAGAGCAGCTTACACTTTTGTTGCAGAATTCTGGTAGAGTAATTCTAATATTTAGTGTCAACATGAGTGGTTTCTTCCAAGGGTATGCCCAAATGATGTCTTCTGTTGGTTGGAGGCGAGAAAATGTTTGGAGCGAATCAAGTGGTGGAAGCAATCCTTGGGGCCGCACTTTCAAAGTTAAATGGCTCCGGTTACAAAACTTGCCCTTCCAAAAGACTCTTCATCTTAAGAATCCACTAAATGATTATAAGCCTGTCAAAATTAGCAGAGACTGCCAGGTGTTACTTAGATTCAGAGTTGTTTTTGTTTTTGTTTTTAGCTAATACTGTGAACAATATTGAGTTTGGATAGGTGAATGGCTCACTTGTTTCTACAGGAGTTATCTGAAGATATTGGTGAAGCTTTATGTGGGCTCATCGACGGGATGGTTGATATGGATGGAAAGCTGAAGAGGTACTGATATAACTTAATTTTGCTTTTTTTTTTTCCCGGTACTATATCTATATGAGATTTGATATGACATGCAGGAATAATTTATTTAGGGACGAAGTCCTGCTTAAAAGACCTTGTAGAGAATCTCCAGTTCCATTGCAACAAGAAGATTTCATGATGTCTGTTCCTTCACCACATATGGCATGGGCCAAGGCACCTATACTGTATCCCTCCTTTCTGTATCAACATGCTGCACTAGCCGAAGCGCATAATCCCCAATTAACACCTGGAAGTGCTTCAGGGGGTCCTCGTTCTGAAAACTTTCCTTCCATTTCAGAGGCACCAAAAAGTTCACGGAGGAAGCGTTCTTACACTCTTGAAAATACCATTAACAGACAAGTGGATAGTGATAGGCCTTTTCAATTGGATAACAAAGATCTGCCTGATGAAAACTTTCATTCTGACTTTCTGTCTGAGGAAGATATTCTTGATATGGTAATGCCATTGCACCCATCTATCCTTTTTTGTTAGAATTGATTTTATAGGTTTATTTTATGCTGTGTAAATTTTACACCCATGCATGAAACTATATTCAAGTGAAATCTCATATAAATTACCCAGCATATTCTGGGCCCATTACCTAAGGACAGTTTCCTGGATTTTGTTAATGGTATGTAGGGTTTAATGGTCGATTCCTAACTTGTATATGCTTTCCTGCAGTCACTTTGGTTGCCTTAGAATGCTCTTTTGTTTTGAGTGGATTCCATTTCTTACATCGATGGCTATCTTGAACTTTTCTCTTATCTTATTCAAAATTTAAGTGATTGGAATGCAATTAATTGAGACTTGACTGATATAATTGTTTTTTATTGGAGGGTTTTTGTTTCTTTGAATTCTTCATTTTTGTGCTAGAAACCCCTTGCGTTTTACGGATTATCTGTTATATTGGATAACCATAGATTACGTCTGGCTTTACCATAAGTGCAACTGAGGATTTTTTTTGATTTGTTTTTGTGTTTTTTTCTTTGAATTCTTCTTTGTTAGAAACTCTCTTTGGATACAATTTAAAGGTATGGGGGTCAGAGAGTTTGTTTGGAGTGAAGTATGTTTACTTGTTATGAGAGTATTAAGAACACAGAATACTCCTTTGTAATTGGAGGAATAAATATGGCATAAGATTTGTATACTGTGACTTCAGAATACCATACTGGTGTATATAATTTTGAGGCCCTCATGCTAAATGTTGAAGTTCCAAGTTACACAATTTTTTTTGAAATCAATATCTCTCAAGTTCCTTATTAAAGATTCCAAGATTGTTGCATTATAGAATGATTCTAACTCAGAATGATCTTTGGGAAGGCATCTTAACAAAACCATATTAGATTAAACATGGATTACTCGAGCAAATCGTTAACAATTTAACAGAAAAATTTGCTTGACTCAATAGTTTGAATGGTTGGAATGAATAGAGACTCTTTTATATAATAGAGTGACAATGATTTCGGTACTGAGGAAATCCTTATTCTATGCATTATCTGTCCTTCTTTTAGGATCAAAATACTGTGCCTGCCAGGTTTTGTTGTCTCAAAAGGGTTTAGATACACCATGGAGATATATGACTGCCGATCTTGTTATGAACATTGTTAGCATCTTGGGGTATACTAGATATTTCTGAGACTTGAACTCAACTACAAAGCTTAATTGGTACATGACCCTATTCGAGAGCCACTCCCATACCTAACTATGATAAAGATTACAAAATGTAGTAAGGCTTAGATCAGGCTTCCAGTCATTTTGCCAGATGTAAGTAACATCAACATAAAATGAGTGATAAATATTGCTGTTTTTTTCTTTTTAAATTTAAATTACCTGTATATTTTCAAAGCTTTAATAAGGTTCCATTGCTCTATGTTTTTTTAATTATTATTTTATAGTGCAACCTATTTTATTAGTAATAAAAAATTCTGTAATTTTGAAATTCTTACAAGCTGTGTTAGGACTTGGGAAGTGTAAAAGTCCAGATTTGGCCTCTCAATGACATGAAAAACATTCAGGTTTTGGATATATTTACCAACTGGAGGAAAGGCAGTTGAGCATGCTCAAATGAAACAGTTGTTTGTCTTTAAAGGTGTTTATGAATTATAGTGTTTAACAGCTTTGCAATATATTGAACATGCTTACATGAAACAGGCATTTGTTTTAATGATGTTTGTGAATTTTATATTTAAATTTTAACAGCTTTGTAATTTAGATAAACAGCTGCAAGGAATTTTTAATTGAATTTAAGGAAAGTGAACAATAGGATAAGCATTCATTGAATATTCCACACATTTGAAAATGTAAATGATACACAAAAAAAACTGGAAAGATACAATATATCACACATTTTCGGTTTTATAGGATATTTATACCATATGCTATAGAAGATAACATAGACTGTAGTCACTAATTGAATGCATAATTAGTGTATGCATATATTTGGGAAAGGTGAAAGGTACACCAGCGGAGTACCTTAGATAGGTACTCCAACATCACGTTGAGCTCCCCCCCCCCCCCCCCACCCCACCACACACACACACACCCCCAATAAAAAAAGAAAAAAAAAACACTGTTTTGGTGCCACTTGAGCTCCAACAGGATGTATAGATCAATTTAAAAAAAAATTTCAAAACTGAATTTTAACATTGGAAGTCAAAATTTTACTGTGATAACAACGGTCCAAATTTTAAGCCTACAAAATACACAGTTGAAATATTATTGTGATATTTTTTTTTTTTGAAATGATCTAAACAATGCTACCTTGCACCATGTGGCTCCAGAACATGTTTTGGGTGCCTCGTGGAGCTCCACGTGAACCTTGGAGTACGGTGAGGGTACTCCACTGGAGTACACACACTCCTCTGCACAAACATATATGAGGGCTGAGACTATGCGTTTGAGTGCAGCCTGGGACACTGCACTCGAGCCAGCTACGCACTATGTGGCACCCATAACGAGGATTGGGTGCCGCGACAACTTGGGCAAGGTCGATCAGGGACCATACAAAAAGTAATAAATGGGATGCTTATCCACTGTTAAAAATCTGGTCAAAGTTCCAAAAGATAATGCACCAGGTTGATGGGGCGTCACTTATCTTTGACCAGTGGTTTGAAGGGCAAAAAATTCCTAAAATCAATTTATTTTTTAAATCAAGTTCCACCTAGCTCAACACTTCAAAATGGGTGTTGTTTTGGAGATTAGGTGGCACTTGAGCTGACATTGCAATGCACACTTCCTGTTGCTTATATATATATATACACACACTATTAAACAGTATATAATTTACTAGATGTTATTAATGAATATAAGTTGGTATCACAATGACTTTGAGTCGATGCAGAGCAACATGCAATTTAACAGTCAATTTGAGTTGTTCAAGATCATGTACAAAATGTCTTGAGAACTATTTAGTGTTAACCTGGATTTTCTTCCCCCCCCCCCCCCAAAGTCGATAACACAGTGTGTGACCTCTTTGACTTTCAGTTAATGAGTAAAATGATTTGATTTTTATATCCACTGCATCAAATCTTCTTTGTGAATCTTTCTGACAAAAAAGAAGCCACGTATCAATATCACACATGGAACAAATTTACAAAACTTTCCATCTTATATAATGTGTTAGAATTTTTCTAGTTTATTTGGGATTTAAACTCTAAATAGGGGAAAAGATCCTTTACT
This sequence comes from Chloranthus sessilifolius, assembly GCA_021018995.1. Lineage (NCBI taxonomy): Eukaryota > Viridiplantae > Streptophyta > Magnoliopsida > Chloranthales > Chloranthaceae > Chloranthus > Chloranthus sessilifolius. The sequence goes on from CM037589.1 coordinate 22,800,862, forward strand.
AGATGTTATACATGTGCATACACTTTTCTAAATGACAGTTATAACATAAAATATCAACATACACATCATCCATTTACATATAAATGAACGGATACTGTTATTTCATCTAATGCACACATGCATATTGCTTAGTTACACAATTTATCAATCTATGCAAACAAATTAAAAATTTTTATAAAAATATTGTTATAATGAGTATATTATTCTTCTTTCTAGATTTTCTATATGCTACTAAAAATTACATTATGAGTTATAATAATATATTATGTAGAATATTCATTTCTTAATTATGGGTAACACATCATCATCATCATCATCATAGCCTCATCCCATTCATTTGGGGTTTGGCTTTGCGAGTCCTCTTTCTCCACACACACATATTGTTTATTAACATAATTCATCAATCTATGCATACAGATCCAAAAATTATGTCAAGGTATTCTTATAATGAGTATATTATTTCCTTTTAGGTTTACAATATGTTATTAAAAGTTACATTATGATTTATAATAATATTTAATGTACAATATTTATTTTTTAGGTATAGATAACACATCATCATCATAGCCTCATCCAATTTATTTGGGGTCGGCTTTGCGAGCTCTATTTCACCACTCGTTTCTGATCAATTTTAAGTTCTCTGTAACATCGCAATTCTTTACTGTCCCTTCTCACTGCTTCCCTCCAGGTTTTCACTTTCTTTCCTCTTCTCCTACTTCCTTGTGCTTGTAGCGTCTCAACCCTCTATACATGGTCTGCTACTTTCTTCCGATAGACATGTCCAAACCACCTCAAACGACATTTTAATTTTTTTTTCCTTTATAGGTGCTACTTCAAATTTTCTCTTATGTACTTGTACGTAATTTTATCCTCCACACATCCATCTTAGCATACGCATCTCAGCCCTATGTACTCTATCTTCTTGTCGCTTCTTTGTAGCCTAACATTCTGCACCATATAATATGACATGTCTTACAGCCTTCTTATAAAATCACCCTTCAATCTAAGAGAAATTTTTGGATCCACTCCGTTTGCTCGTCTCCATTAAATTCCTATATAGTATGGATGACTCTAAGTAGAGATTTTTTTTTTTTTTCGTTGCTTTCAGAGTTCGAGTCTAACCAGTTCAGATTGCCATGTAACACTCCAGTTAAGAAAGGTGATTTTTGTTGTCAATAGTGGCAAACAGTGGAACTAATGGACCATTTAAAACTGATTTTTCAAGAATTATATATACATTAACTTCCTAGATAGAATGAATGAATTTGAGGTGAGATTCTTTTTTATTATTTATTTATTTTTTGCTTCTCGAGGTTGGTTCTGACATCTTAAGATTGCTATGTGACACTAACTAGTTGTGAAGGGAGTGAATCTTGTGATCAATAGTCCATTTAAAACTGATTTTTCAAAAATTATATATACATTAACTTCATAGATAGTATGAAAGAATCTGAGGTGAGATTCTTTTTTTTTTTGCTTTTCGGGGTTGGTTCTGACATCTTAAGATTTCCATGTGACACTAACTAGTTGTGAAGGGAGTAAATCTTGTCATCAATAGCGGCAAACACTAGAAGTAAAGGATCATGCTAAATGTTTCATCATGTTTAGCTTATTATGTCGTGCAATCGCACCTGGTGAAGAAGCATATAAACATCAGTACTTTATCATGTTTGGTCATAAAGTTTCAACTACCTTTATTTTGTCTCTCACGTTGACGACATTTCTTGATGCTACAAGAGAAATGGCAGAAGCTCACTTTAATGTTATTGCCTAAGAACCTTTGGGTCTCATAAAATCGCAATCTTAAACGTCTTGATACTGAACGAACCTTGACTAGATTGCAGCCATCAATTTGATATCGATTAATGGGGCATCAGTAGCATCATAAGATCATCAAGCTTATGAAGAGCCTTTACCTCATCAATAACATTAGAATCTGACTTCTTCAGATGTCAGGGCCCCTGAAAGATCTATTCAATTTTAAAATCTAGATAGTCCATGTCATTGCCAACGTGATTTCTATATCTCGGCATGATCACATTATTTTCTGATTTACAGACCTACGAAGAGTACCTACAAGTACATGGCAGAAGCAACGAGTCATGTCCTCTTCCGGTTAGTCACTTGATGGTATCTGAATCATCTACTGAATTATTTGTATGGACAAGACACTTTCCAAAGCACATGGCATGGTGTCCTTGAAAAAGGACACATTGCAGTTTCTCCTTTTTCCCTGGAGACCAACCCACAAAGGTGTCACTGTTGGTGTCCCTCGAATTGGGTTCAACACCAGCGGTCCCCGTTTCAGGACCCTTACCATGGCTCCACAAAACTGTATTATTTCCCTTGTTCTCGTCTGTTCACATCTAACTTGCAAAGAACAAATCATTGACAGGCAGCAAGACCATCACGGAGTGTGCATGGGCCTTCGGCAAGTACAGATCAGGATGATGATCGGTTAGTTCTACAAGCACCCTGCTTTAGACTAGGTTCTGTAAAGCCATTGTGATTGAGCTTGGCACATTTGATGGGCAGGTACACAAAATATCTGGATGACTGGTACCGCTCTCAAAAGAAAACTGGTAGCGGTTACTACAATGCAGGTCGCAAATAGTGGCAGTTATCCACAGTTTAAGTTCCTTTTTGGTGCTGTCTTGTGGGACATGCAGAAAATATGATGAAATTGATGTTTGTTGTTCTGTAAAGGTATAATTCTACTGTCTGCTCAGGAATCAGGGCAGCTTCATATCTCCTGTACTCTATTTTCCCTTGTTATGTTCGAATCTATCATCAAGTTTTACGGAGAGTAGAGATGAAAAATGTACATATAATTCGAAATGGGGCAACAATGCCAAATTCCTATATCCCTTATATATTGTACTATTATTACTGTATTTCAACATTAATGACTAGAGTGAACATGAATACCTTTCCATTCATATTCAGCGGATTGTTTTCTGTAAAAAGTATATTTGAAGATGCTCCAGGTGATCACTGTAGCTCTGAATTAGTGATTAAAGATGCCCATAGTCCCCTTTTTTAATTTAATTAATTTATTGTGTTTGGCTAACTCTATTGATTCTTTTTTTATTTACCAAAAATAAGTTAAAACATTTTGTAAATATTTGGAATCTATGTGAAATGATGGCAAAGTGCCTTCATTTGTAGCAAAACTTGTACCTTTGTGAGTGATATCAAGAATACCTTGAATTTCAAAGAAGAATGACCCTTTCTTTATGAATGACCCATTGAGATACCTCGGTATACCGCTCCTCCTCAAGAATGATCCATTCTTTATGTATGTCATTTGTTGATAAGATTAAAGATAGATTGGAGAGCTGGAAATGCCATCTCTTATCTTACTCGAGAAGATTGGAGCTAATCTCTTCGGTGCTAAGTAGTTTCCAAGTTATTGGATGGGGGTGTTCGTGTTAACCCAAACAAACTATTAGGGGCTGTTTGGATATAAGCAATACATGGTAAAATGTGGTATGGTATAACGTTTTACCATGGATTCAAATGTTTGGATGTTTTTAAGGGTTGTAAACATATTACCCCTATTTACCACAAAACACTAAAACATGTTGCGACCTCTCCCCTTGAGAATAGGGGAAACGCAGTATTCTTTGCAAATTAGGAAGACATGGTAAAACATGGTAAAAAGTCAACAACTTTATCATGTTTTACCGGGTTCTATCCAAAGATACCCTTAGAGAAATTGAGAATATCTTTTTCCAACTTCTTTGGAGAGGAACTTCCTTGCTAGGTCCATGCGACCTAACTAAGAAGGAAGGGGGTCTTAGAATTAGAAAGGTAAAAAGAATATACAGACCTAAGAAGGAAGGGGGTCTTGGAATTAGAAGGTTAAAAGATTGGAACTTTAGGGGGTATGGCTAAATTTTTTTGGACATTGGTTCAAAATGATGATTCTCTATAGACTCAAGGAATGAAATCAAAATAGGAAAATAGTGGGACCTTTTGGAATAGTTTTTGATAGCCAGGGACATTCTAGCTAATTACTGTAGAGGGCATCTTGATAATGGAGAGAAGAATAGTTTTTGATTTGGTCCTTGGTTAGATTGTATAGCCTAAATTTAGCAGAAGATTGGCTTCTCAATCTGACATCAATAAAGTATGTGGTGATTGATGGAGAATGAGTGCTTTCGAACTCCTCTACGATCAAAATGGAAGAAGCTTTCGAGTGGGTTCGGCCTATGATACTCCCTTATGAAGGTAAGGAGGATAAATGGATTTGAGAATCGGATAGAGGAGGAAAATATACATTGAAATCGGCTTGGGAAAGGATTAAAGATAACAATGAGGAGGTTAGAATGCATAAATTCATTTGGTATAGCAAAAATATCCCAAACATGTATTTTTGCGCTTGGATCTTAACCATGAACAATTTATGCAAGTGGGGTATGATGATTCCATCTCGGTTTGTGCTGTGTTGGGGGCATTCTGAAGACATAAATCGCATATTCTTTAAATGTGGCTTTTCTAGATGGATTTGGAGGTCGATAAAACTCAGACTATAATTCCCATTTTGGTACGGAAGAAGGGAATAGAATGAGTACTGCTTTTGCTACTATAATTTGGCACCTTTGGAAAGAAAGGAAGGCCAGAATCTTGAATTTTGAGAGGGTGATGGTGTTCTTAGTATTATGTGGAATTTTCTGCCTATTTCAGTAATAATAAAATAGTAAAATACTAAAAAATATATGTCAAGTTGTCAACTCATTTAAAGTCCTTAAATAGTTGGATAAGTGTATTAAAATGATGTCTTTGAATAATAAGATAGTGTATTACATAATTTACATTTTTTACATCTTGCAATAATAATAATAATAATAATAAAGTTACATAGTAAGATTGAAGCATGTATGAGAATGATAAAAATTTGACACGATTCAAAAATTCGTCAAATTCGGGAAAATCCGAGAAAGATTTGGTGAATCAACGAATATTCAATGTAAAATTCGGCAGAATAGATTTCGGCAGACCACCTATTTGAAGAATTTTACCAAGTTTTTTATTAGAGTACCTTTAAATCCACCCACCAAATCTTTGAGTTCACTCACGCCGAAACACATTGATTATATTGATTCAGACGATGGAGATTGTTTATCGTCCCAATCTTTCACACGATGGATCTTGGGAGCATGAGCGTACCATCAGACGGTTGATTTTTTATTTCATATGGTACACACCCAAAAAAGTAACCTTAAAATCAATTTTGAGCGTGCATGTGATGTTAAGGTCAATTTTTTGAGATGTGTGCCTTGAGAAATAAAATACTATCCATCTGATGGTAGGCCCATGATCTCAAGATCCATCGTGTGAAAGATTGGGACGATAAACAATCTCCATCATCTGATTCTACTAAGTCAATGTGTTTCAGCATGGGTGAACTCAAAGATTTAGTGGGTGAATTTAAAGGTACTCTTTTTATTAATTGGAAGAATTTTGTGACAAAGTCCACTTTCTCTTTATACTAAAATTTGAAAAAAATTAGCATAAGTAAATACTGTGGTCATTTTTTGGGAAATGTGCTATTTGAAATCAAGATATGTGCCATTTGATGGTATGCATATGGTCTGAAGATCTACGGTGTAAAAGATTGGGAGGAAAGACGATCTCCAATCACATTCAATGCGGTCAAAACCCATAAAAAATTAGTGGCCACTATCAAAATTCAATTTATGATTAACGTTATATGGATTTGAACTGGTTTGCAAGATGATGAAGATCGTTTTTCCCCATCTTCCACTTCATTGATCTTGAGATCATGGTATACCATAAAATGATACAAATATTAATTTTACATGACACACATCTCAAAAAGTGACTAGGACTAGGCATGTTGGCACTCGGTCATGTACCTAATGTTAACTCATATTAAAGAGTTGGCACGCAGCCTCAACCTGGTCACTTGAGCATGGTGGCCTTTAGCACAATTAAATATTGATGATATTGCAACTTCAAGGTCGTAGGTTTAAACCCATCTTCTTGAAAAAAGAGAGCATGAGATCCATGTGGCGCATGGATTGCATGCGTACACAGTACACTGATGACCAGATCGGTATACGAGATCAATATTTGATGCCAAAGTTAGATCGAGTCGTTAATCGACTTCTCAGTCGAGTTATGGTTGCAACAACCATCTCTTTTAACTTTTCAAAAGTATTTGAAATGATATATAGCCAATAAAAGTTTAAGTAATTACTTTATATCCTATAAGTTAAGTTAGGAGATCGTCTCTTATTTTATTTTTATATTATTTTGGAACATAAGGAGCTCATGGGAAATTTTCGTACAACTAATATTTTATTAGAATATAAAATCTAATAATTTGGTTTAGTGTCCATTCTTCTGTAAACAAGTATTTTTTTAATTTAATTTTATTTTTTGATTGGTTTCGTCAAACAAGTATTTAATTCATATAATTTCTTAAGTTATATTTTACCCCCTTCTATCGAAGGCTTGACAGATTGCTATAAACCAGTAGATAAATAAATATATAAATAAAATGAAGTACTAAGGGTTCATCTATTATATATTATATATAGAGTACCTTTATTTTTTCTAACATTTTCTTTCCATCAACTCACTTATGTTGGGTGGAAATCAAAATACTCTTACATATATCAATTTCAGTATGAGTAGCAAGAGTGGGTTGACATTGACAGTCGATCAGAGAAGCCACGTCTGCACTTTTTTTTTTAATGTTTTTTTAACAATCTAACCATAAGATTTTTACAGATTAGATTTGAAAAGCTAGCCGTAATTTGAGTAAAAAATATTAAGAAGATATCATAAAAAATTATCATGCGTCTTAATTAATATATATATTCTTTTGATAATTGTTTTAATTAATACATTGGACATGCTTGTTGGCAAAACATAAATTGTTGCACGACATCTATCAAATTTTTGAGGGCACCAATGCTCAAAAGACAACTTTGAATCCAATGATGAGCATCGATTTTCGACCCAATCATAGGCGTATGACGTACGATCAAACATTTCATTTTTTTCATTCCCCTTTACACACACACCCCAAAATACTAATCAGAAAATCATATGACCACGATTTACGCTCAAATGTGATTTTTAGGTCACTTTATGGTATATACCATATGAAAGAGGTGATATAATTTATAAAATCCGTGGAATCCTATTTTTGGTTCAATTGATTGGACCTGACCAAAACCCTAATTGAATAATCTATGATCATATGATTTTAAAGTTAATTTAATTGATTGCCAAGCTTTGGTGGGGTGGACCTAGGGATGTAGAGTCGTGTACTGAATCGAACTGAAATCAATTTTTTTGGTTTTCAGTTTGGTACCCCCCACACCGAAACTGAACCAAAGCTCATTCGGTTCGGTTCGGTTCGGTATACTTATTATTTTTCTTCTTCTGAAACAAACACCGAAATCGAAATCGATTCGGTTCGGTATTTTACCTACTTTTATTAAATTTTTATTGTATTCTTTTTGGTTTTTTCAATATTTTTTTCTTTAGTTTACTCATCCTACTCCCAAGGTTTTCGGTTTTTGCCATCCTAAATCAAAACCGAACTGAATTGCGGTTGGGTTGGGTTCGGTTTTAGTCAATTTTCTGTGTTGTTCAATCCGATTTGGGACCCTCAATTTTCGATTTGATTTCGGTGTTCGGTTCAAAGCTTGCATCCCTAGGTGGACCCAAGATTTTATTCCATAAGGGAAAATCAGTTAGCATTAGTAACGGGGTATGAGCACTGAGTGACTTGGTAGTTGGCCACTTTCTAGGATGTATGCCATGTAGACTCAAATGTGTACCGCCCAATAGATGCACCATGATATAAAGATTTTTGACCTAAAAAATTAGGCAAATAAACAATTCTCATCATTTGATTCAAAGCACTAAAATATCATCTAATATTAATAGATGGAGATTTTTTTCATTCTAATCTTCTACAAAATAAATTTGAGATTATTGTTTCAAATCACACAGAACACATGATGATTTCATATGACATTCATCCCTAAAAGTGTTGCAAGTGCCAAGAGCGTTAGTCCTTAGGTGGGTGCCTTAAACTCTCTAATTGAGAAGAGAAAGCTCTAATGCTAAGTCATTTTAATGAGTTAATATTATGTTAAAGGATTTTTGGTTTTGTCTAGCTGATGAGTTAGCATTAGGTAAGCAACATGGGTGCTAGGTGATTTGGTACTCAGGTTACTTTTTGGGATATAAGTGGGATGTAATCATGATGTCTATTACAATCTAAGGATCTTTGGTTCAAATATATTGCGATGAAAAACAATTAATCTTCATCATCTTTTAGTCAAAGTAGTCAATCATCATTTAAAATTAATAGATACTATGTATATATATCCAACATACCCTTAATTGCTTCAAATCAGACCATGGAGATTATCTTTGTACCCAATCTTTTACATCATAGATTTCAAGATCACGTGCATAAAATTACATGAAACACAAGGTGATTCTACATGACACAACTCCCAAAAAATAGCTAGAGTATGAAGAGCATCCATGCTCTGATGAAGTAACGAATGCCAACTCCTTTTTAATAAAAAAATTTATGTTTCCAAACTTTTTCCGAGAACTGTTTTTTCAAAAAACAAAAGAAGAAGATCAAGTTATTTCAATGGCGACGGCCAGATACGACCTCTCAAATTAACTCTATAAGCACATGTCAATCATTATATTTAAACTAAACAGCATATTAATACAATCATTAGAAAGCAAAGTAAAGCAAAATTTGGGGGCACAGTATTTGAAAGCCTAGTGGAGGTTAATTTGGTCAGCTGGGAATGTGATTATTTATAATTTGGCTTTGGGTATCTCCCAAGAAGAGATATATATATATATATATATATATATATATATATATATATATATATATATATATATATGTATGGGCAGATATTTAACTATACTTTTTTTTTGTTGTTGTAAAAGATTAAAAAATTATAAAGAAAAAAACAATTTACAAAAGGGGTATTGACCGATATGTATCGGAACAATGATATACTGTTTGTTACAGGGTCATTATCACTTAGCGGAAAGAGCTGAACCTTAGCATATAATAATGTGAGGGCATGGGGAGCATGGATTTTGTCAGGAGCAATGTTTAGAGTAATTGGGTGGGCACGCTTCCCTCACGGGGCACATTTGGTGGCCTCACTCCTTTCATCCTTATTACTAAATGCCATAGGTTGCTTTTTTCATTAGATTAGAAAGAGGTGAATGTATCTATAACTAGATATGGTTGTCTGTCGGATGCTTCACATAATTTCATCTCTTTGATTATATATATATATATATAATGCTGTTGTCCTAGTGCTATTTGAGTGCCCAACCGGATTCATCTCCAAAGAGAAAAAGTGAAAAATCTTCTCCACCGTCCAAAACGTAATTAAAGTGGGAAAAACTTAATGAACTAAGTTTAGAAAGCGAAAGTCAAAATTTGACCATATTTTTGAGGAGCAAATAAGTGATAAAAATAGCTTTTTTTTTAGATCACATGTCATATGTCTAATAATTATAAAGCAGGTGTTTGTTTTGGGATCACATGCCACATGATATGTGATCTCAACCCTAGTGTAGTGTTCAAACGTTCCACCTCTATCCCTTATCTTATATATATATATATATATATATATATATATATATATATATATATATATATAGGAAAACGTGTCCATACTCCATGGGAGGACGGTCACCGTCCTCTAAGCTTTCACGTGGAGCTCCATGTGGCACCCAAAATATTATTTCGCTGTCATGTGGAGCTTGGGTGCATTGCTTAGATCATCTTTGAAAAAATAATAATTGAAAACTCATTTCCATCGTGTGTTTTTTGAATCGTGAAATGTGGACCAATGAAATCCGTCAAACTTTGACTTGTCGGTTTAAAATTTTTTTTTCAAAATTTTTTATTTTAATATTAATTTATATTGTCCACTTGTGTTTCACCTGACACCAACAATATTTTGAGTGCCACATGGAACTCCATGTATATCTTGGAGGACGGTCACCGTCCTTTATTGGAGGATCTAATCGGCTCCCATATATATATATATATATAAAATAAAAATGGACAAATACAGCTGTGTCCAATCAAAATACGGTATTTACGTCCAAACATTGGCAGTGAATTTTTTACAAATAAAGGACAACTATTTTCTTTTGGTGACATCCAAATAATGGTTTAGGTGTCATGTGGAGTAAGGGTGACAAGCATAAATTATTTTCAGAAATGAAGTTGATAATTTGATGTCTACGGTTTGATTTTTGTGTTGTAAAATTAATCGTGTCGACAAACTCATTTTTCTGTCCCTAAAAATCACATGGTAGAGATCCACTTTTGGATTTCTTTTTTCACTTGTTATGATCTTAGGGATGCCCCCTTACTCCAATTGGCACTAAACCCTCAACGCCAATCCAATTCGGTTTGGGTTTTTTGTTAATTTTGGTGCCACGTTAACTAATATGGCGCATTTTCGAAGCCGCCCTAAGCATATACCTTATCCAAGTGATATATATATATATATATATATATATATATATATATATATATATATATATATATATATATATGGCTGGAGAATGCTACAGTGCCAAGAAAATATGCACAAAGTGGATCATATACATACTCAAAAGAGAAAAAATTAAAAGTATATTTTATCGACGGTTCAAAATATAGTCAAAATTGAAAAAATTCAATGTATATATGTGTACCAAATTAAGAGGAGCAAAGGTCAAAATTTGACTATATTTTTGAAGGGCAAAAAAGTTATAAAAATAATTTTTTTTTTCAATCAAATGCGACGTTGCTAATGATCCCGAAATGAATGTTTGTTTAACACTAATTTTTTAGACATGCTTGCTATTTATGTGAATAAAGTAAGAAAAATATTGTACTGTCACATTATATAATTGAATGCATGATAATTGTTTATGCTTAAAAGAATGAAAGGTTTTTGTTATTTTTTCCTCCTTTACTATCAATGTGTACGTGTCCTTTTATGGAGACCACGAAATAGACGTATGCCTTTGCACACAATTGGCATTGATCGGACTATTCTCACCTGTTTTCGGAGGAAGGATCACACAATTTTTCATTGATAAAAACCATTGACTCATGATTTGACTCATACGATGGAGAATTTTTTCGTTCAAATCTTTCCCACAATAGATCTTAAGAAAATGGCACGCCTATCAGATCGTCAGATGTTGCTTCCACATATAACACATCCCTAAAAGTGATTTAGATCATGGGTAAAAGTACGTGGGCCATGTGGAATCAACATCCGACCCTCTGATAGGCACGTCATGATCTTAAGATCAATTGTGGGAAAGATTGGAATAAAAACCAATCTCCATTGTCTGATTCAAACCAATCAGTGATTTTCGTGTGTGAAAAATTGAGTGGTCCTTAGCCTTACCCATTTATATATTGCTTGATTCTAGATGGTCTTTAAAATATGAGCAACGGTCTGCAAATAAGTGTTTTTATTTATTTATTTCTTATGATTTGCAAAGAAGTTACTGATCGATTGTTTTTATCATCGTCCACTCAAGTCTAATTTCCGAGATATTAATTATCCAATGATCCAATAGTTGGCCAATTGATTAAAGGGTTAATGGAGTATGACTGCCTTTTTAACAAATTAGATCATCATCGTCCCACTTATAGCCTTTTTCTTCCTTTTTAATAATAGGTAAGCAAGGAATTTGAATCCCAATTGTAGCCATTGATCCTGTTTCTTAGTAATTCTAAGTTTTTCGCTGATCTTGAGTTTTGATGGGATCCACGAAATTTTTTAAGCAATTCTAAGAAAATGAAACTTCTTGTTTTCCGAGTAATTTTATCGGAAACATCATAATCTAAGTTATTTAGAAGGCTTACAAGATCATAGCTGTATATATGGTTTAGTGTAAGATAATTTTTTTCTAATTATAAAATATATTAATAATTCAAAATAATAAAAATAACAATAAAAGGACATGACCATCCTCCCATAGAGGACGGATCCCTTTTCCTATATATATATAAAATATTATATATACATAATATATATAACAGTAAAAGACTTAATTTTTTGTTTCAATCTACCCCAAGATAAATTTTAAGATGATGGATTTCCAATTAGATGGCCAGATGTTGACTTCATATAGCACACATCTTCAAAAAGATTTGGTCAACTCATGTTTCCATAATCTAGGTCATTTTTTAGAGATGTGTTATGTTAAATCAACAACTGACCGTATAGTAGGAGCTCTATGATCTTAAGATCTATTGTGAGGAAGATTGAAACAACAAACAATCTCCATTCATCTGATTCAAATCAGTCAATGGTTCTTGTCCAATAAAAATTATGTGGTACATTACTCCAAAAACGGGTGCAAATAGCTGCTCCCATAAGCCATAAGGAAAATAAAAACAATTTTGCACCAAAATTCTCATAGCACACACCTACCCATTAATCAAATCATCTCCAAGTGTTGCTACTCGTTAGGTGGGTATTTTTGAGTTTTGATTGGTGTAAATAGAGGTACCCAATACATTATTCCATTTATTCTCATAAAAATAAAAACCTTCTAAAAGTAATGACCATTAAATCAGATTCATAAAAAGTCTCCGTCAAATATGTTCAGCCCCATCTCGATTGGTTGCCCGTAAATTTTGAGAGAAATCCGAGTACAACACATAAACCGATGATTAGATCACGTTTCTACGATCATAACATAACCACTGATTGAATCGATTCTGAGGATTTTCTGAGAGGAACTTAAAAACAAAGGAATTTGAGTCTGCTAAGAATCTGTCAGGAATTTGAGTAACTTAAGAACGCATATGGGAAAAGTCAGGAATCTGAGTTTGTTAAGAATCTACCAAGAATCTGAGTGCCCAAAAATATGAGCTTTTCTGAGAAAAATCAAGAAACACCTGAATGAGGCCTTAGGAATTAGTCCAAGTGTAAGCTTGGGAGACCGTTAGTTAGAAAAAAAAATGTCATTTTCAAGAGATTAGATCTGATAAAAGGAGAACTGAGGAGAAGGAGGTGTTCCTTGAAATGAATAGCTGAACTATTTGGATTGGCCGGATCAAGAAAATGGGCTGAAGCAGATTAGGCTTGAGAGGGCTCTCAAAGGGTCGGGCTACGCCAACCAAGGTCTATTTTAGCCTGGCCCCTAAAATTAAACTGTTTAACAGTATAATTATAAGATTTTTTAATAAAATGCTATAAAATATTAATAAAAAATAATATATATATAAAAGAAGGCATATGAGAAAATGCATCCAAGCATAGAAATGCCTCTACGCCTTTTGTTATGAGTAGATGGGAAAGTCATTTTTTCTTATTTATACGGAAGCTATTCAACAATTTAAATCGGGATCAAGTGCATAAAATTTAGAAATGAACTCTAATGCGAGCATACCATTTATTGATCGAATGCTTTTCGTAAGTACTTTATTTCAAGATATAACCTACAACTACAACAACAAGTCTTATAAAAATAAATTACTTGAATTTATGTATTTTTAGCATTATCTTATACCATATAGCTTTGATTTGAGCAAACCATGCATCATTGGCTATATAGTCAGAGTACTTAATTTTTCAACAATATAATTCTTACTGAAATAGAAACCCATATATATTAGAATATACCTTATTTGATAACTACTACACATTAGTTATCTCAACCAATTATAGTTACCTAAATCAATTGTAATCGTTAGCGGTTGTATTTATAATCTTATTTATACACTTTTCGTATGTAATAAATCTTAAACAATGTAAATTGTGGCAATTTATCTTCTTCTTCTCTCTTTCATTTTCTTCTTATTTTCTTTTGTATTTTATAATTTTAACATGGTATCAGAGCCATGATCCTGGCATTGCTTCCACTATCATATTTTCTTGAAGTTTATTGACGCATAAACTTTCATTTTCCTTTCATCTCTTCTACATGAAATTTTATATTCTAAGTGAATGTCTTTTCTCACATTTTCTCCAGCCTTATATCTACGTGGATGTCTTTTCCCACATTTTCTCTTAGCCTTCTATATTCTATGTGGATGTCTTTTTCTGTTTCTTTTCTGGCCTTCTGTATCTATGTGGATGTATTTTCTCATAAGATAAGCGGGATGCGACAGTGATGGATTTGTTAAAATTATATAATACAAAAGAAAATAAGAAGAAGATGAAAGAGAGAAGAAGATAAATGGCCACAATCGATTACATTGTTTACGATTTGTTACCTTATTCTGATACGAAAAGTGTATAAATAAGATTACAAATACAACTGCTTAGATAACTATAATTAGTTGAGATAATTGATATGTGGTAGTTATCAAATAAGGTATATTCTAATACTCCCATTAAGTTGGAATATGAACGTGAGAACAACCAACCCATTACAAAAAAATAAGAGTATTAGCGGCAGTCTAATTGTCTTTTATTTTGTAGTGACTTGGAAGATAAATAGTTACTAACAATTACAGAGATTCATGATATATGGCTAGATCAAGCCTGTCATGATCTCTCCCAACTATGAATCATATGACAAGTCTCTTTAAAGAGATTTTGAAAACAAAAAGAGTCAAAGAAAATGTGGGCAAAGACATCCACATAGATACAGAAGTTCAGAGAAAATGTGAGAAGAGACATCCACATAGAATATAGAAGGATATAGGAAAAGACATCCACAGAGTATAGAAGGCCAAGAGAAAATGTGAGAAAAGACATCCACGTAGAAGATATAAGGCCAGAGAAAATGTGGGAAAAGACATCCACATAGAATATAAAAGGCCATTAAAACCAAAGTAAAAAATATGCATCCATTAAGCAAATCAATGTGAAAATACATTCATATGAATAAGAAGTTATCTTTTACTAAATGTAAAAGAGATGAAGACAAAAAAATGAAAATTACATGAGTCAATTTTATGTAGAAGAGATGAAAGAAAAATGAAAAGTTTATGAGTCAATAAACTTCAAGAAAATATGATAGTGGAAGCAATGTCAGGATCATGGCTCTGATACCATGTTAAAATTATAAAATACAAAAGAAAATAAGAAAAAGATGAAAGAGAGAAAAAGAAGATAAATGTCCATAATCGATTACATTGCTCACGGTTTGTTATATTATTCTGATACGAAAAGTGTATAAATAAGATTACAAATACAATCGCTCACGATTACAATTGATTTAGATAACTACAATTGATTGAGATAACTGATGTGTGGTAGTTATCACATAAGGTATATTCTAATAATATATACGAATGATGCATTATACAAGGATGACCCTTGGTAAGATTTGTTACTTTTCTCATGAGCCGTTTTTTTCTTGGAATAAGAGTTTTGACATTCCTTTCCATAAAAAGGGCTAGGGTGAGAGTGATCTGACATACCAACCATTCAAATTAATTAGTGATTTTTCACTTTCGAAGGGATTGACTATCATATACATTGGATTCGTGCGATGCTACTTTTGTAGTAAAGATATCCATGCTTATATAAAAAATTAATGTGAGAAAATTACAAAAAAGTGATTATATGAAAAAAGTTTTCGCGCGTATTATACTACTTGAGAATGTTTTAAAAGATTAATTATTGCATCGAGAAATGTAAAAGTAATAATAATCAAGTATCGCTGATAAGGATTGCCTTCGCTGCAACGATTTGACATCTTTGGAACGTAAGAAATAGCCGCATATTTGAGGGCTTAATTACACAAAAAGAAATTGCATTGAAAAGAATTGTTGAGGATGTCTCCATTAAAAGCCATAACATTAACATCCTTGATTCTTACATCATAGCCAAATGGAGATGTGTGGCAAAACCTCTTAATTGTCCTTGTACTCTGCAAGTGGACCACTCATTCGATTGGATTTATAAAATTAAACTTTGGAATGCCTCAAAGGTGGAAGATAGGTATAGCATTGGTACTGGCATACTAAGCAGTGACGTAGCTACATATAAGGTTGTGGGGGCTCAAGCCCCCATTTAAATCTAAAGTTTCTATCAAGTATGTATCTTATACAACTTTCATTTGTATATAAACCTCCAAATTTATGACCCATGCGAAAATTATTGATATCCATCAGGGACTTGTTCTTGCGACTTCTCTTCAACTAACAAATCTCATAGTTGAATCTGATTCACTCTTGGCAATTCATTGCATTACTAATTGTTGCTCAATTATGTGGAACTATACCTTCTCAGTTTGAACGGTGAAATCCCTAGCCACAGCTTCCAAAATTGTTCCTTTAACCACAAATGGAGAGAGATGAATTATAGTGCTAATCTTTTTGCCCGAATTGGAATGGATGTAAATGATGTTGTTAGATGGTTTGGTTATGATATTCTTTTCTTCTTTACTCTCGCATGAGAAAAGAATTTGATTTGTATTCAATATCGCATGTAATCTTCTCTCTTTTTAATAAAAATAGTAGAGACCCTCCAACCCCTTAAACTATCAAAAAATAAAAAAAGAGAATGTTTTAAAAGGGATTGACACACTTTTTAAGCTCACTAAAAAATCATTCGGTCAATGTGCAAGGAAAAGGGTGACTTGAAATTATGAAAAAGGTCATAAAGAAGTTACCCGATCAATGTGTGAGAAACATTTATAATTGAAATTATGAAATTACCCTTTTACGAAATGCCATATACTAGAGAATCTGAAGGGTTACACACGGACTGAAACATCTAAATGTGGGAAAACTATGTTAATCTCCGTAATATAGTCTCTTGTGATTTCTCTCCTCTCTCTAATCTTCGATATGCTTAAACCAGTTAACAACTATCATACCTTTTTAATGTTAATAATGCACATAGTTTATATTTATTTTTTCTCAATGAAAATCTCTATATTTAGGGTTACTTCTCAATCTGTCCACATTTAAAGCCTTCCTCTATTTTCATCTTGATATTCCCACGATTTCTTTTTCTTCATTAAAGACCTCTCAAACGAGAGTTTGTGCCGCACAATCTGTCTTTAATTGCTTATAGGAGAGATGCTGATAAATTTGATCTAGTGAAACACCCGCTCTAATCCCCTCTCAGATGAGAGGGATGCGGCAATGATGAATTTCATAGACAAACGATGGTCACCACCAAGTGCAGTCGGACGTGTCAGCCATTTATCAACAAAATCGTTATGAAGATCAAGTACTTTTTTTTTCGTAATCAATGACACATTCCTTCTTCAAAGGGACATGCAATTACGAGAGGATATAATTGCATGATAGACTTAAACGTGTAAATGTGGGTAAACCACGCACGTTATAACTATTTGTACGTAGTTGTCTATTTATAGACTAAAAAATATATTTTTTAAAATGTGAAGATTTTTCACAATTTAGCACTACAAAAAATAAAACTATTAGCGGCAATTTTTTTAATAAAAAATTACTGCTATTAGTCCTTGCGCTACCAAAAACTGCTGCTATTAGTTCTGCCACTACAAAAAATTGCCTTTCCAATAAGTGCCATCGAAAACCTTATTTATGTATTGTAGTCTCTCGCGATCTCTCTAATCTTCTTGCTCAAGTTCTTATTCTTTTATTTATAGTATTTTATTTTAATAGAACTCCTCTATAATAAGAGTATTTAAATATTCTACACGATATAATACAAATTATATTATATATTTATTTGGAAAGAAGGGTGATCCGATAATTTTGACTATAAGTGTTTTTAGAACTATTACTGCATGGCTTACTGGGAACCAAAAAATCGCGACAACACCTTTTCTTAGTTTAAACTTTATGGTAGTATAATAATGCGCTAAGTTTTTTTAAAAATAACCCTTTTTTCCTAAAAAGCCCTATAAATTATTGTACAATATTTATATACACTGGGCTACACATGGTGGAGAACCTATAAATTGTGTTAGAGTTGATATAACTGTATACATATATAATATATTTTTTGACCTTTCCCTGGTTTGGCTCTGGAAAATATGTGCAACTGCAGAGATTGGCCGAGAGAAAATGAACCGTGCAGAGCACCTAATACTATAATAGCATCTGTAAAAAACAAAAAAATATAGTATCATTTACTCCATCGAATTAGTGAAAGAAAGATTAAAATGGGACCAGCGCTCCGTTAGAAGAGGGAAAATCATATTGCCTAATTAGCTAATGGGTGGCTTTATTTGCAGTTCACACATCTTTCAATCAATTCAACCCGCAGTGGGTTGGACTTGAAGTTTAATGGCTTGCAAACAAAATGAGCCCTATTTTAATAAAAATCTTTTGATGCAGCCATGTCGGTGTTGTCCTTATAGTTGTGCGGAATGCAAATAAAGCTACCCTTAGCCGATTCGTTCACCACTTAAAAATTTTAGGCAGCCATTGGCCTCATACTATTTTGATTGGAAAATCATAATCGGAGGACCGATATGTTTGAGATGCGGACAAAGTGCACGAGGCTGACATGATTGGCTGCACCGGCCCTATCCCACTTGTAACTAATTATGTTGCGCCACATCAGTCACCTGTACTTTATCGTTATAAAATCTGTCCTCCATATAACACCTGTCCATCTTGATCTCACGCACCCTGAAACTCCAGGATTCTACTTTGAGTTGATATTTGGTATACCTAACCCAAACACCGTGACACTGTTGTATAGAGGACGGATTTTATGCAGGCGACATAGTGGAGGCGATTAATGTGGCACGATACAATTGGCTACAAACCTACAAGTGCGGTGGGATCTATTAATGTCAGCCATCTGCACTTTATTCTCAACGAATCTATCCTTCGTTTATAACATCATCCATAAAGCTCTGATAAATTTACTTATATCCGAATGGTCAAACTTGGGGAAATGAATAACTATTTACGCTCATACAAACCAATCAAAGCAAGCTTTTGACCTTCAGTGATGTCGTACTCAACAATATCCATGCATTTTCCAACCTTGACTAAGAGAGATTGATTTGCTGGCGGTACTCAGGTCAATCTCCCCTAGACCAGATGGTGAAGCATCAAAGGTGAACAAATATTTTATGAGCACACAAATCAGTGAAAGCCCTGCTTTTGACCTTGAACTGATTTGACATTTAAAAGGCCTGTGCATTTTTTAAGGTTCGTTGAAGGAGATTGACCGCACGCTGCCAATTGTACTCGGCTGGGTACCTAATATTAACTCATAATTTTATTTACCTTTGTTCTACAGTTTCTTTTCTTCAGCTAACTACCATATCTCTTAAATTGGTTCAAGACTTTTTATTGTATCAAACCAAGGAGGAAACTGAGTATATATATATATATATATATATATATATATATATATATGAAAAAGGTTCAATCCTCCAACATCCTAGACGGAGCTTTATGTGACACTCGTACTACTATTTTAATGCCACATGCATAAAACACAAGTACATTGCTTAGATAATTTTTGAAAGAAAAATAATTTTGAAAAATCATCTTTTACCATATATTCCTTTAAACATAAAACTTTGACTATTGAAACTAGTCCAAGTATGACTTGTATTTTAAAAATATTTTTTTGAAACTATTTATTTTTTAAAATTGATCTAAATAAAACACCCGTACTCTATGTGACACCCAAAATATGTTTTTAATATCACATGGAGCTCCGTGTGTATTTAGGAAGATAGTTACCATCCTCCATTGGAGGACTTAAACGACTCCATATATATATATATATATATATATATATATATATATATATATATATATATATATTATGGGACTGTCCCTCATGACTGTCATTTAAGCACCAAATAATATTTAAACGGTCTTACACCATTTATTGGCTTGTAATATTAAAAATCGATACCGTCAAAGTGACATGTTATCAGTTGGAGGGCTATGGGTCCAAAAATCCCACTTTTTGGGAGATTCGAACCATCCGATTTGTTCACTATAAAACCAATGGCTGTTCTTAATTTTGAGGGCTGATATTAAAGCTCACAGATCGGATGGTTTACATGCACTTAGAGGCATGATCTGTTAGTTGGGACATGTTCCAACGACGTATTGCCACTTCGAAAATTTAGATTGAACATAGATGTGTGCCACATGGCATAATGATACACCACACTTCAATGGTGTGACATAAAAAATGACTTTTGAATGGTGCAAGATCATTTAAACACCATTTAGTCTTTAAATGTCGGCCAGGGGCCATTATCCAGATATATATATATATATATATATATATATATATATATATATATATATATATATATATATATATATATATATAAAACTTTTGGGGGTTGGCTTTGCGCTATGTCTCATCATAAGGATTTAATGGTGTTTTTTAATTGCTAGCTGTCACCCTAACACTAACCCTCCTCCTTTCTCATCTCTGCTCTAGACTGCAATGATGAAATTATATATATATATATATATATATATATATATATATATATATATATATATATATATATATATATAAAATTTAAGTTTAATACCACATCCAGGATTCATAGTCTTGTCTCTACTCTTATAAGATCCCGAGACATTCTCAATTGGTTTTGAGATAGATACTCGAATATATCATTGTATCAGAGTAGACCTTTCTCCACTTCATGTCGCCCACACTTAAATTATTCACGTAATTTGGTTCAGTCCGACCAACACGTGTGGGACGTTTTGAAGCTAAGTCCCGCATCGAGTATTCATAACGAAGTCTCTCCTCTTATAAGATCCTCGACCCCTCTTGTAATAACCCAGATTTTTGAATTTTATTTAATGGTATTAGATGATGTACCACACAATGCGTGGTGCTAACGCTCCACACCGGAATATATCCACTTTAGAAATAGTCTAATTTTTTATATACATATCAATATTAGACTCATTGCGGAGTACTTGTCGATACGATTCCAACGATATATAATTTGTCGATTTTCGATAAGAATATAAAAAGTTATGCCCGTTTGAAGAGTGAAGTGGGTTAAAGAGCACAATTGTAAATTCGGGAGAGAATCACCATTTACCTTGGTGCTTACACAAAGGGCTGGAGCAAAACCTCTTCTCAAGCTTTTCAAGTCACGTATGAATTCTACTTGCGTGTAAAAACTACTATTTTATTAAATCTTATACGGAAAATCTTAATTAGAGTTAACCTATACAGGGAATTAGATATATATTTACTTCTTCTCTCAGTTGTCTTTCTTTATTCCCTCTTCTCTGCAAAAGCTCTGACAGTGCCATCTTTCATAATTCCTCGTCGGATCTCTATCGATTTTCGATCTTATCAGAGAATCTTACACCATCAAAGTTTCTCATCGTTGCGACCAATTTATCGTAAGAAAGGAATTCTCGCGAAAAGCCTCGAGCATATCGTCTCTTGAATCCGATCTCCATCAACCCAAATCATCGTAGGATTCGAATCTCGCTTCAACAGGTGGGTGCCTCTAAATCCATCTTAAATTATTCAGTTATTTCTTAAAAAGAAAACCCTAATTTTTCCTTAAGTTTTGATAAATTTCGGGTCTTAAAAACATAGAAATTAGGCCCAAAATCGATAGGATCGTTTTTCCAAGATTTTCGTGAAATTCGGCCAAACTCTTCAACAGACACAGCCTCGGTATTTTGGCCATAACTTTTTATCCCGAACTCCGATTAAGACGATTCTTTTTGCGTTGGAAAGCTAATAGAAAAATCTACAACTTTCATGTTTTGACCAACTCATTAATCAATCGTCTTGATGGTCAAAAAAATATGAGAATGTTACGTCAAATCGCCCGAGCGAGCTATTATCATCGCTCGAGCGAGGTATTATCGAACTCCGATATTGCCTTAGTATTTTAGTCATAACATTTTATCTCGAACTCCGATTGAGACGATTCTTTTTGCGTTGGAAAGCTAATATAAAAATCCACAACTTTCATGTTTTGACCAACACATGAATCAATCGTCTTGATAGTCAAAAAAATATGAGAATGTTACGTCAAATTCTAGGATTGGCGCAACTTGCCTGCTTTGACTTGTTTTTGAGGAAACGCTTAAATAGGTCTATATTATTAGTAATTAGAGTTTATCTTAATGCATGAACGTATATTGTGATATAGATTGAGGGCGAGAGGCCATCAATAGGACCTTACTTGACTTCGCATAACTCCGAGTTTTAGATAGGAGAATCTCATCTTTACCGTATTTTATTTTAATTCGCATGGATATTTTGAATTAAAATCTTTGAACTTGCATATGCCATTGAAATCACATCTGTAAATTGAAATTGATATGAATGACTAAAAATCTAAATCTACGAATCACAAACTGAATGCCTTAAGCTCAAGATCGAAATCAAGAACACGAACTATATATAAGAGACTTCCATCCGATTATATTAGTATCGCATTTGTTTTATGATTGACTGAACGACCCCTCAAAATTCTGAACAACTTCGAAGTTTCCCTCATTCTGAGGGCTTGTTGCATCTGAAAAAGGGTTCATGAGCAGCGATGGTAGGTAGGGGTTCCCATCATATATTCCTGCTCTCGAGATATAGTTTACTGGGAGGTATTTTAAGTTGAGGATTAAGTCATGAATTCTTGAACTTTGCATATAGAAGTTAGAGAAACTAAGACAAGAAACAACCTGCATCTGTTCTTCAAACTGTTTTCACACATTTAGAAATAAATCTTACATATGATTTCCGTACCTAAATTCAGTTTATTATCTGCTTATATGTTTGACAAGCTATATTCCGATATTTGTTTTGAAACCATGTTAGTTAAAGTAAAATGCCGTAGATGTCTTTCTTCTACTGAGCTTTGTTGGTTAGCTCACTCCGACTATCGTCATGTGTTCGTGTATTGACGTGGCTATTCAGGGCTGTGAGACTGATCCTGACTACGTGCCTGAGGAAGAGCTTGAGGTTCCTCCTGAGGAGTTTTTCCCAGTATAGAACTTACTGATTTTCTTATTTGTGGTGAGAGTTAGACTTGAATTTGTGGGCCCATTTTAGTTGGATACCATAGTTTTATATTTGACGTTGATTTCTGTTATGAGCCATGTTTCGATGATGGTCGGCCATCATCGGTGGTTCTTTACTTTTAATTGCTTCCGCATTTATTTTAGCTATGAATATTTATTGCGCTTTACTCTGATATGTGCCCTGTTTGTCCGGCTTATCGTTTATTCGATAGGTTGGCGAACCGGCCTTTCCTATACCTGAGGGATTGGAAAAGTCGGGTCGTCACACCTCTACTCATAACCAATTAGTTTTGAAATGGATACAACATTTATCATATATTAGTTTTGAAATGGATACAACATTTATCATATATATATGAAATATGGGATTTTAATATAATCTATAAATACTCACAATCACCACACAACAAAAATAAGTACGCAAGTCGTTTTTAACGTGGAAAACCCATCACAGGTAAAAACCACGAGATCTATCTTAGATCCAAGAAAATGTACACTATGAATTAAAAATCTTATAGTGCCTCTTTGGAATGATATGCCCTAACACTCCAATCACCAACAATGACAGCCTCTCACAATCATACTATTCACAGTGAACATTTCCAACAACCGACGTTTCTCACGAAGGTTCACTTGTCTCTCACAAGTCTTACACTCTCAAACAAGAAATAGTAAAGACACACACATCAATGAGATTTTTGAATGAATTCAATAGAAGGTAAGTAATCTCAAAGACCAAATTTGGACCAGAAATATTTCAGAATGAGGATTTTCGGATCAGTTACAAAACAGTCCAAACTTTCGAAAATATATATGATTTTGGGTCACGGACGTCCGTGAGTGTAATACGGACGACCGTGGGTCCATAATTAACAAAACACTTAGTCAATCATAATTACTTGGCAAGACTATTTTCTTAAGGAGCAATATTGATTTTTGGGTCATGATGATGATAAAAATTCTTACAATCTCCCCCTTTGTCACAATCATGACAAAAATCAGTTTACAAAGGCTCAAAAAATAAAAATTACAATATATTCATTTTTTATCTAAGTCATATACATCAATCTAGAATGCAAATGCTGAAATTACAACTCCATTTGCTCCCTTAACTATTTACCAAGTAAAAAAAATAACCTGAACACTATTTTAGAATTTAATCTTTCACTTGTTGCTCTTCACCTGTTGAATTGACCATAAAACTCATTAAAAGCACAGGTGTAATATAAATGTATCTCTCCCTTTTTGTCATACTGTGACAAAGTGTCCAATTAACCAAAAATACTACAACCGCAAATATGATATATCAAGTTAGTCATATCCTACGATAACTTTGCACAATCATACTTAAGAAATTAAAAAAAATTGTACATGCTAAACAAGTATTTAAAAGTGCAATTACATAATTACAACTGATTTCTCCAGAAACACCAAAATAAATATAAACATCATGATCAGAAAACAAAAACAATAAAATCACTCTGGTGGCGGAAATTGTGCGGGAAAATACTATTAAAGCGATTCATCATCACTTCAAAACCGTCAATCATTGTCATTTGTAATGAAGACATCTGCTCCTCATAAAAATTAAAAGGAGTGTCGAATCGACTAGATAGGTTTTGAATATTTGAATTCATTTGTTGCATATCAGCATGAAACCTATCAAAGCGATGGTCATAGTCATGACCCTCTGGAGCTTGAAATGGAGGAATTGGTGGGGGTACTGGAGCTTGGTGACCAATATCTTCTTGAGCAGGAATTTCTTCTGCCTCATCCTCGTCAGACGTTTCATCTATAAATTCAACATCGTCCAAATCTAGTTTAACTCTTTTCCCAATTTTTCTTAACTTAGCTAATGGTGCCATGGCTCGAGAATTAGCCAGATTAGGTGGAAGAGTCATTTGAGACTCAACAATCTTACTAATAATTATAGGAAAAGGAAGAGACATTTTAGAGGTATCGTCCTTCATTCGACGAACGATTAATTCAAAAATAATTGAAGATACACACAAAGGACGATTTTTGTCTAAGAGGAAAATTAGATAAATAATGTCCCAACGCACTTGATCTTTATTTCCCGCTCTTGGTGTAAGAGTGGCAAAAAGAACGTGACGAAGCCACTGAAATTTCATCTTCAAGAAAGTATAGTGCAATGCAATTCCAGTGAGTTGAGACCGCTCATTGCACACATAGTCATATACGGTGGAAGGACTAAATAGTGAATGAATTTGACTTTCATCCACATGATAGCTATACCCATTATCATTTAAAGGGATGCCCAAGATTTCAGAGATAAGCAAAGGAGAAAAAGTAATTTGCTTACCAAAAATGTACGTCACTGCATAACACTCTATCCTGCTCTCTACGATCTTGGCGTTGAGGAGATTAGCATAAAAACACCGAACCACATCGGTGTAGGCGGAGCCAGTTAGAGAAAGAAGTGATAGCCAACCCTGAGAAGCAAATATCTCAAACAAATCATGATCTCTAAGAAATTTGCCAAGAACAACACGTTCGACTATTAGGTTTCGATTTGTAAATAGGCGTTGAAAGCGATCTTCATGGCTTTTAGAAGGAAATCGTTGAAGTTCATGCGAATAAGAAGATGAAGAACCTTTAGATTTCTTAGAAATTTTCCTATTTAGAGACATTATTTGTCTTAAGTCGAAATGGGTAGCAAAGGGTTAAAAAAATTTCAGAAGAAAATTTCAGAAGATGGTTCGAAAATACCGTTTTTTAAAAAATTTGTACGGACGTCCGTGAGAAGAGCACGGACGTCCGCCGAACCTTGAGATCCGTGAAAAAGAAAGTTATCCGTTTTAAATGGTCGTTGGAATTAGAAGAGCATGAACGTCCGTAGTGACATGCACAGACGTCCGTGGCTGAATGACAGCTTGCAGTTGAATTAACTGCGAAAAGACCGTTCGAATTTGAGAAACGGTTCATCTTCCGGACGTCCGTAGTGATTCACGGACGTCCGTGGAAAAGTGCCAGAAAGAAGTACGGACGCCCGTAGTGATTCACGGACGTCCGGAAAAAATTTGGCAGTGTGGTGTTGAAAGGACGGACGTCCGTGAAGAAACCACGGACGTCCGTGACACTTAAGAATTTTTTTAAGAAAAAAAATCCGAATTGGAAATTTTTTTTTTGAAGATAATTTTATATTATACCTAATAAAATTTCATGTGAAAGAGTTAAAACATCCTAAAAATACATACGAAGGAATTAGAGTAGATCAAAATTCACTATTTTCAATACACATCATAGGTATTACTTTAAGAATTATGATAGTTAATAAAGGAAGATTTTAAGAATCAAAGTCATTTGCAACAAAAATAGTCCAAATTTATATTGAGACTTCTTTTAAGCTTTCCAAAATTTTTTAAAAAAAATCTCTTGATAAAATAAATGACACTCACACCTTTTTAAGCTTTCTAAAAGACCCTTTAATGAACTTTAAAACATTGACTCCCAACTAGTTAGTTTAGGGCAATAGATTTTAAGAGATCCCAACGGTTTTACTTGCTCAAGTCAATTAGGCAACAAGGTAGTGAGAAAAATAATTTGAATATTCGATCTGAAACTTACTTGCTTTCTATTCAACTCATTTAACGATGGTTAGGCCCATGACTCCTAATTCAGTTGACTTAGGGCATTAAGTATAGAATACTCTATCGGGCTTATTAACTCGAGTTGAAAAGGCAAACTGTAAGTGAAATCAGAAGAATACAGAACATCATTTGAACATATAAGCCAATAATCAACATTATACTCAGAACATAAGCTTGTTGTAATGACTATTTAAAAAAAATTCCTTTATATACTAGCAATATAAAAAAAATTACCTTGATGATACAGAAAAAAAAAAGCCAATTAAGAGTAACTCAAAATAATACAAATGCATTCTCATGAAATTTTATCACATGTTCACGTTTGAAACTTTAGAATGTATCATATAGAATTGTAAAAAAATATACAGATTAAAAAAAAAAAAAAAAAAAAATATATATATATATATATATATATATATATATATATATATATATACAAGTAATGAAATAATGATTAATTGATGAAGCATAAACCAATGGATTTTCGAAGAAATTCAAATCGAACAAAATTCAACGATTTTGTAAAAATATCTGCCAATTGTAATTGAGTGTCTATGTGCTCAAGAAGAATAATTTTATCTTCCACCAAATCACGTATGAAGTGGTGTCGAATATCAATGTGTTTAGTCCTAGAGTGCTGTACAGGATTTTCAGAGATACAAATAGCACTGGTGTTATCACAAAATAATGTTATTACACCTTGAGAAATCCTATAATCAGACAACATTTGCTTCATCCATAAGAGTTGAGTACACCCATTTCCAGCAGAAATATATTACCTTCAAAGAAGGATAAAAGAAAAGCTTGTTTCTTGCTGAGCCAAGAAACAAGATAATTGCCGATATAAAAACAACCACCACTAGTGCTTTTACGATCATCAGAGTTACCGGCCTAATCAGAGTCGGAAAAACCAATGATATGAGATGTGGTATCGAAAGGATACCAGAGACCTAACTCTAATGTTCCATTAACATAACAGATGATTCGTTTAAGAATAGTTAGGTGAGACTCCTTAGGGGCTGCCTGAAATCTAGCGCACATACCCACACTATAAGCAATATCTGGTCGACTAGCAGTAAGATAGAGAAGACTACTTATCATGCTTCTATAAAGTGTTTCTCCTACAGTTTTACCATTTACATCTTTTGTCAATTTTACGGATGTACTCATAGGAGTGCGAGATGGTTTACTTGATTCCAAGCCAAATTTTTTAACAAGTTCTTTTGCATATTTGGATTGGGAAATGAAAATGCCAGTGGAATATTGTTTAATTTGAAGACTTAAAAAACAGTTTAATTCACAAAATAAACTCATTTCAAATTCATTGCTCATTAGAGTTTGAAATTTATGTGCATTTAAGTCTAACGTGGATCCAAAAATAATATCATCGACGTAAATTTGAGCAACAGTTAAATTAGATGATTCTTCTTTCAAAAATAAAGTTTTATCCACACTACCACGTTTAAAACCGTTAGTGATTAGATATTTTGTGAGTCTATCATACCAAGCACGAGGTGCTTGTTTCAAGCCATATAACGCCTTTTAAGTTTAAAAACATTATGAGGATGATGTGAATCTTCAAATCCTTTGGGTTGTTCCACATACACTTCCTCAGTCAAAAAATCATTTAAAAATGCACTCTTTATATCTATTTGGTATAATTTAAACTTTAAATGATATGCCATTGCTAAGATTATGCGAATGGACTCAAGTCTAGCCACAGGTGCAAATGTTTTATGAAAGTCAATACCTTCAACCTGAGTGTACCCTTGAGCCACCAATCTTGCTTTGTTTCTAATAATTTTACTTTCTTCATTAGTTTTATTTTTAAAAATCCATTTCGTACCAATGATTCTAATGTTTGGAGGTCTAGAAACAAGTTCCCACACATCATTCATTTTAAATTGAGTGAGCTCTTTTTGCATCGCAGTAACCCAATGCTCATCAAGAAGAGCTTCTTTAATATTTTTTGGTTCAAGATTTGATGTGTAACATACATAACAAAGAAGGTTTGACAGATTTTTAAATTTTCTCCTAGTCAGTAGTTTAGTGGACATATAACCAATGATAATAGTTGGTGGGTGACTTCTTATATCACAGGCATAGGAAGGCCTATGTCGAGACTCATTTTCAGAGATATTGTTATGTGAAATTTCTACTGTAAAGACCCGTATTTTGAACCCGAGTTAGACTGACCCTGTGTGTGTATTCGGCTCGGCAACCGACGTCACCATTTGTTTTGGATTTTTATCTAGATGTGATTGTGCGGACAGATTTTAATTTAGAGCCCATTTGGACCCTCGTGCGAAAGTTGTGCACCGACCTCGGTGTAGCCGCTCAACACCGGACTTGAGTTTTAAAATTAGAAGTGTATAATACATAAGATGTGTGTGTGTGTTTTACTTTGTGAGCAATCCTATTATAAGAAGGAATTGCATTCCCGTATTATACTAGGTTTTGTTAAGAGAGGATAGTTACCCAACCGTGTGAAACTCCTTCTTCTCTCTTCTTCAATCATCGTAGGAGATCGGTTTAGAAAACCTCCTTCTCTAGAACCCTCTTTGTTGAAAACACTTAAACCTTAGAAAGAACTTGAATCAACCTTGGATTCATAGTTGGCTATTGGGAGAGGTTGAGATCATTGGGGGCGTGTTGGAGTTGTCTCTGTGAACTCGTGGGATCGATCGCGGCGCGAATCGTTGAGGAAACCCGTCGGTTTTTATCATTGCTCGAGCAAGGTATCACCGAACTCCGATATTACCTTAGTATTTTAGTCATAACTTTTTATCCCGAACTCCGATTAAGACGATTCTTTTTATGTTGGAAAGCTAATAGAAAAATCTACAACTTTCATGTTTTGACCAACTCAGGAATTAATCGTCTTGATGGTAAAAAAAATATGAGAATGTTACGTCAAATCGCTCGAGGGAGCTATTATCATTGCTCGAGCGAGGTATCACCGAACTCCGATATTACCTTAGTATTTTAGTCATAACTTTTTATCCCGAACTTCGATTAAGACGATTCTTTTTGCGTTGGAAAGCTAATAGAAAAATCTACAACTTTCATGTTTTGACCAACTCATTAATCAATCGTCTTGATGGTCAAAAAAATATGAGAATGTTACGTCAAATCGCCCGAGCGAGCTATTATCATCGCTCGAGCGAGGTATTATCGAACTCCGATATTGCCTTAGTATTTTAGTCATAACGTTTTATCTCGAACTCCGATTGAGACGATTCTTTTTGCGTTGGAAAGCTAATATAAAAATCCACAACTTTCATGTTTTGACCAACACATGAATCAATCGTCTTGATAGTCAAAAAAATATGAGAATGTTACGTCAAATTCTAGGATTGGCGCAACTTGCCTGCTTTGACTTGTTTTTGAGGAAACGCTTAAATAGGTCTATATTATTAGTAATTAGAGTTTATCTTAATGCATGAACGTATATTGTGATGTAGATTGAGGGCGAGAGGCCATCAATAGGACCTTACTTGACTTCGCATAACTCCGAGTTTTAGATAGGAGAATCTCATCTTTACCGTATTTTATTTTAATTCGCATGGATATTTTGAATTAAAATCTTTGAACTTGCATATGCCATTGAAATCACATCTGTAAATTGAAATTGATATGAATGACTAAAAATCTAAATCTACCTGAATCCTGAAACCTAAATCTGCTTAAGCTCTGAAGATCTGAAATTAAGAACCTGAACTATGTATAAGAGACTTCCATCTGATTATATTAGTATCTGCATTTGTTTTATGATTGACCTGAACGACCCCTCAAAAATTCCTGAACAACTTCCTGGCACAAGTTTCCCTCATTACGCAGGGGCTTGTTGCATCCTGAAAAAGAGTTCATGAACGACGATGGTAGGTAGGGGTTCCCATCGGCTATATTCCTGCTCTCGAGATATAGTTTACTCGGGAGGTATTTTAAGTTGAGGATTAAGTCATGAATTACTGAACTTTGCATATAGAAGTTAGAGAAACTAAGACACTGAAACCGCATCATTCTTGAAACTGTTTTCACACATTTAGAAATAAATCTTACATATGATTTCCGTACCTAAATTCAGTTTATTATCTGCTTATATGTTTGACAAGCTATATTCCGATATTTGTTTTGAAACCATGTTAGTTAAAGTAAAATGCCGTAGATGTCTTTCTTCTACTGAGCTTTGTTGGTTAGCTCACTTCGACTATACGTCATAGGTTCAGGTATTGACGTGGCTATTCAGGGCTATGAGACTGATCCTGACTACGTGCCTGAGGAAGAGGTTGAGGTTCCTCCTGAGGAGTTTTTCCCAGTATAGAACTTACTGATTTTCTTATTTGTGGTGAGAGTTAGACTTGAATTTGTGGGCCCATTTTAGTTGGATACCATAGTTTTATATTTGACGTTGATTTCTGTTATGAGCCATGTTTCGATGATGGTCGGCCATCATCGGTGGTTTTTTATTTTTAATTGCTTCCGCATTTATTTTAGCTATGGATATTTATTGCGCTTTACTCTGATATGTGCCCTGTTTGTCCGGCTTATCGTTTATTCGATAGGTTGGCGAACCGGCCTTTCCTATACCTGAGGGATTGGAAAAGTCGGGTCGTCACATCTACACTCATATCTTCAGTGATATTAGATGTAGTGTGTGTAGAATTTTCATTGTCAGAAGATAAATTAGTGTTATTAAGTCTAATTTTTTCATGATTAATAGGAATAATAAGAACTTCATCATCAATATCTCTATTTAAAACAGAAGAAGAATATGATTTTTGATCTTCTACAACAACATTAACTAATTCAATAACTGTAAGAGTTCTTAAATTAAAAACCCTATAAGCTCTGCTGTTCAAAGAATAACCAAGAAAAATTCTATTGTTAGCTTTAGCATCAAATTTACTAAGAGATTCACGATCTCTTAAAATGTGACAACCACTACCAAAAACTCGAAAATAACTAACTTGAGGTTTTTTATCATTCCATATTTCATATGGAGTCTTAGTAGTGTTCGGTCTAAGGTATACTCAATTTGATATGTAACATGCAGTACTAACAGCCTCAACCCACAGATTTCTAGTCACATTATTAGCATTTAACATAACCCTAGCCATCTCTTGAAGAACCCTATTTTTCCTCTCAACCACACCATTTTGTTGAGGTGTGTGTGGAGCAGAAAATTCATGCTTTATTCCATTAGAAGCACAATATTTAGCAAAAGATGAATTTTCAAATTCTTTACCATAATCACTACGAATTCGAACTATAGAAAGATTTTTTTTAATTTGAGTTCTCTTAGTAATGATAATAAATTCATCAAAAGCTTGAGATTTTTCTCTAAGAAAAGCAACCCAAGTATATCTAGAAAAATCATCAACCAATACAAGCACATATTTCTTACCTCCTAAACTACTTGTTCTCATGGGACCCATAAGATCAAAATGTATTAATTCAAGAATCCTAGAAGAAGTAGGAACATTCACTTTCTTGTGTGGAACACGGGTCTGTTTACCCATTTGACAACCACTATAAATAGATCCATCTGGTTTACTTAATTTAGGTAAACCTTTAACAAGTTGATCAGAGGCTAATTTGTAAAGATCATTTTTATTCATGTGGCCAAGCCTCTGATGCCAGATATTGATCTCATTTGTTTTAGTGATAAGACAATTATTTTTGAGAGGATCACTAAAAGTGTAACAGTTATCAGTAGATCTAATCCCTTCAAGAACAATTTTGCCATTGAAATCAATAACAGTGCACAAATTTTTTGAAAAATTAATATTCATCCCATCATCATATAAATGACTAATACTAATGAGATTAGCCTTAAGTCCTTCAACATAAAGGACTTCTTTTAGTTTAGGGCATCCAGGTGCTTCAATTGTTCCTTTACCAGTAATTTTACAAGAAATTTCATTTCCGAAAGTCACATTTCCTTCCGAGCATGGACTAAGATGAGAGAAGAATGATTTCTCACCAGTCATATGCCTAGAACAACCACTATCAAGGAACCACTTAGAAGATTCACTTGCTTTTAGTGAAATATGAGCAACTTGAGCAGTCAAATCAAATTTTCAAATCCAAACACGTTTATATTTAAGATTTGATTTATTTTGAATCACATGTTTGTTGATATATTTATTTGAACTCCTCAACGAGATGACTTTATTTTTCTTAACAGTTTGGTAGTTAGGAACATAGTATCGAGAGTATTCAAAGGCAAATGGGCAATACACATAAGTATGTCCTTCCCATCCACAAGTATAGCAGATTGGTACTCGCTTACTAAAAGATCCAGAATTGAAAGATTTAGATTTGAAAGATCTAGAATTAAAATTTTGTTTAGAATTCGTAGGAAGTGATTTGGTTTCTTTAACAAATTTTGGAGCATGAGTTACCGCAGATTTTGAATTTTTATTTACTGCATGATGATATCCAATACCTGATTTGTCTGTTGTTCTTTGACCAGAATTGAGTAATTTTTTCACTTTCTCATTTGTCTTGTAAATGTTTGAATATTTTTCAGAAATAGAACCAAGTTCCCTTTTTAAATTTTCATTTATTTCAATAAGGGAATTTACTTTATTTTCTTGTTCTATAAATTTTGAAGTGAAACAATTTACATTCTCTTGAAGTTTGCTAATGATGTTTTTTAATTCAGTTACTTCTTTGATTAATTTAATTTTTTCTTTAGTTAGATGTATTGATTCTTGATAAAGTTCACTGTTGGCATTTGTCATATCCAATACATCACCATCAATTTCATTTGCAGATGAGATTGAATCAATAGAGTCGGTTTCAATATGGGATGGAGTTTGAGAATTATTAGATTCAACAATAGAAGCAATAAAAGCTCTAAACCCATATGAACCAGATTCATATTCATCAAAAGATGACTCATTTGATATATCAATCTCATATGAAGCAGTCAAGACTTTGGATTTTTCCTTATCATTTTTCTTACTAGGACATTTATTAGCGTAATGCCCATAACCATGACACCTAAAGCATTGAGTAGTGTCAGGAGAATCCTTTTTAGGTTTCTTCTCAAATGATTTAAAATTTTCAGAACTTTCAAGTTTTGTAAAAGGTTGTTTCTTATTTTTATAAATTTTTTTGAATTTTTTAACAAATAAAACAAGTTCATCTGATTGATCAGAATCACTGCTAGAATCAGACTCAAGTTTAGATGATTTAAAAGCAACACTTTTAGTGACATGATGATCTTGAATTTCATATTCATAAGTTTGTAATGACCCGACAAGTTCATCTAAGTTTAGATTGTCAACATCTTTAGATTCAACAATAGCGTTGACTTTTGATCTGAACCTTTTAGGTAGTGACCTTAGAATTTTTCGCACAATTTTAGTATTAGAAACAGGTTCTCCTAGATTAAATGAGCCATTTACAATATCATTTAAGCGAATATAGAAATCAGAAATTTTTTCATCCTCATCCATGCAAAGATTTTCAAACTGAGAAGTAAGCATTTGAAGTTTGGAAATCTTCACTTGAGGAGTCCCTTCATAAGTGGTCTCAAAAAATTTTCATGCATCTTTGGCTATGGTGTAAGTACTTATTCGACGAAACTCAGAAGCAGTAACTGCTCCAAATAAAGCATTAAGGGCCTTGAAATTATAACCAAGATTATCATATTCCTGATCCGTCCATAAAGATTTAGGTTTGATAGTGGTATGCGGTATATTATCGACAACAGAGGTTGTAGTTGGTGGCGACCATCCGTCCTCAATAGAATACCAAATGTGAGGATCTAGTGAACTTAAAAATGCTCTCATCCTTGCCTTCCAGTAAGGATAATTAGAGCCATCAAACAGAGGGGGTCTAGCAGTAGACGCACCTTCTCTAGGAAGATCGTGATATCCCAAATTTGACATAACACTTAATTTGTTAAAATTTATCAAGTGACCAGGCTTTGATACCAATTGAAATATGAGATTTTAATATAATCTATAAATACTCACAATCACCACACAACAAAAATAAGTACGCAAGTCGTTTTTAACGTGGAAAACCCATCACAGGTAAAAACCACGGGATCTATCTCAGATCCAAGAAAATATACACTATGAATTAAAAATCTTACAGTGTCTCTTTGGAATGATATGCCCTAACACTCTAATCACCAACAATGACAGCCTCTCACCATCATACTATTCACAGTAAACATTTCCAACAACCGACGTCTCTCACGAAGGTTCACTTGTCTCTCACAAGTCTTACACTCTCAAACAAAAAATAGTAAAGAGACACACATCAATGAGATTTTTGAATGAATTCAATAGAAGGTAAGTAATCTCAAAGACTAAATTTGGACCAGAAATATTTCAGAATGAGGATTTTCGGATCAGTTACAAAACTGTCCGAACTTTCGAAAATATATATGATTTCGGGTCACGGACGTCCGTGAATCACTCACGGTCATCCGTGACAACGGACGACCGTGGGTCCATAATTAACAAAACACTTAGTCAATTATAATTACTTGGTAAGACTATTTTCCTAAGGAGCAATACTGATTTTTGGGTCATGATGATGACGACAAAAATTCTTACAATATATATATATATATGAAATGGTGTCCGTCCTCCAAGGTTTGAGGTGGAGGTCCACGTGGCATCTAAAACATTGTTTTAATGTCACATGGACCTTGGGCGCACTAAAAAACCAAGACTATTAGTGGCAGCAAAAAACTGTTGTTATTAACAAAAAAATTGCCGCTAATAGTCTTAATAGTTTTTAATAGTTTTTTTTGTTAATAGGGGCAGTTTTTTGGATAGTCTTATTTTTTGTAGTGTGTATTGCTTAGATCATTTTTTTTTTTTTTTTTGAAAACCCATCTCCGCCATATGTTTTTATAGTTGTGAAATGTAGACCATTGAAACTAGTCAAACATTAACTTATACTTTTAAAAAGCTTTTTTCGATTTTTTTTATTTTAAATTGAGCTAAATCTTCCACCCGTGCTTCACGTGGCAGCAGCCAAAGAGTGTTTTGGGTGCCATCTATACCTCCACGTGGACCTTCGAGGACGGTGACCGTCCTCCCATGGAGGACGGAACCGGCTCACACACACACACACACACACACATATGCGTTGGAATGCATGGTTTATCCATGCATTTGAACAGGGAGGGTCCACTTGTCACCCATACAAGAAATTAGGTACCTCCACATGTGGCATGTAATTTAGGATTTGAGTCCATTAGTTCATTTATGCACTCCAACCCGTATATCATTTTTTCATATATATATATATATATATAGAGAGAGAGAGAGAGAGAGAGAGAGAGCTACTTCCATCTTCCTTCGAGGGTGGTCACTGTCCTTCAACGGTCATATGGTGCATGGGCGAATGTCTTGGATTAATTTAAAAAGAAAATTCAACAAAAATTACGAAAAATATAAGTCAAAGTTTGACTCATAAACGATCAAAATTTAACGGGTAAACAAATATATGGTGGTGGTGAGTTTTTGAATTATTTATTCTAAAATCTGATTTAAGACGGTGACGTCTTCCGGGATTAAACTTGCATGCTGGTTACAGTAGTGTGAAGCTTCCCGTTGAGAGATAAAGGCTCCTTATCTTGTTTTTAATAACCTGGGTGTCCGGTCCCTAGAGCACTCGAAGGAATTCAAGGGTATGCGTGCACCACAAATTGGCACATGCGGGGTCAACAACTAATTATACATATTAAGCATTATAGGCCTGGAGGTAGGGCTGTCAATGCGCCAGGTTAGGATCAGGCCTCCTAAAACCTAGCTCCGCCGTATGAGCTTAGGCTAAGTCTTAGCCTCAACTTAGGTGAGCTTTGATATGCCAAACTTTAGTCCTAACCTAGGCGAGCGGTCTTTGTTATTTATGATTATTTGTAAAAGTTCGTTAACTTCGAATAAGAGAAATAAAACCAAGAGAAAACCTCTCCTTGTTCTCTCAACCAAAAAAAAAAAAATAAAAAAAATTCCTCTCCATCTAGACATTCTAATTATAAAAATAACTTTACAATTATCATTTCAATGAAGTAAGGTTTATTTTGTTGATTTGAATGTAAAAGGTAAAATATATACTTATGTTATAACATTTAAGGCAAGTGTTACTACCACACCATTTTGTGTTACAACCATCTCACTTAAATTAAGGAAAAATCCGTTGACTGCTTTGGCTCAAGCGATGGAGATCAGTTTTCGTTTCAATCTTCCACACAATAGATCTTGAGATCATGGACCTACCATCATACGCCTAGATGTCGATTGCATGTGGCACACATCCCAAAAAGGGACCGTAAATCGTGTTTGAAGGTACAATGTGATCACAGACTTTTTGGGATGTGGGCACTTGGAATTAACATCTAGCCATCTGATGGTAGGTCCATGATCTAGAGATCTATTGTGTGAAAGATTGGATGAAAACTGATTTGCATTGTCAGAGCCAAAACAGTCAACAAATTTTTCCTTTTTTTAAGTGAAGTGGCGGTAACATAAAGTGGTGTGGTAGTAACTATTAAAATCAGCCATATTTAATATATATAATTAGATGATATGTGGATAAAAATAAATAAAAATAAATGAGATGACATGCACAAGCCAGGTGGAGCTTATGGACTTCAAGGTATTAAGCCCTTACCTGGTTTGACTCACAATAAGCTTTTAATTTTGAGGCCCTAGCCCAATTCACAATAGGCTTTTGGTTTTGAAGCCCTAGCCCAACCCACTTACCGCTTTTTGAGCCTTAAAGTTTGTATATCTCAAGGGCCAGTATTAAATGATAGACAATCACTATAAAAAAATAAGACAATTTGCGGTGGTAAAAAATTGTCTAATAATCTTTATAGCCTTTAATAATTTTTTCACTAATAGACTGCCGCTAATAATCTTATTTTTTGTAATGAATTTTTGATAGATAATTTTGCAAACAGCTTATGTGGCTCGATGTGACTGGCTGCACATATAGTGAGGCCTAATCACAACAACCAATCACATCCGCCACATAAGCTGGCTGCAAAATTATCTACCAAAAGTCGTCCACCATTTATAATTTTCCATATCTCAAGTTCTAAGCATAGTAACAAATTTCTTTGAAATTCTCTGAAATTTCTTTGAAATTTACCGAAACAGGGGTTGGGCGAAACTTTCGTCGAAATTTCGATGATTTCTCTAAAATTGCTGAAATATCATTAATTTCGGTGAAATTAACGAAATTTCGCTGAAATTAATAAATATTTTCTAATTTTTATGATTTTTTAAATAATAAATAAAATTTTTATGAAGTTTAAATACAATTTAGTTTAAATATAATTTAGGGCACTTTAGAAAACAATGCCTCAAAAATAAATTTTTTAGCAAAAAAGACCCGACCTCAAACGTTTAGAAAAACGGTGCTTTCATAGATTTTGGAACTTCAAAAAATCGTGAAAGAACCTTTGTTTAAAAAAATTGCTTTCACGGTTTTCTGAAGTTCCATAATCCGTAAAAGCACCGTTTTTCTAAAATGTTTGAGGTGAGGCATTTTTTGCTAAAAAGTTTGTTTTTAGGGCATGTTTCTCTAATTATCCCAATAATTTATATTTAATATTTTTTGTACTTCCCAAAATTTTCTCGAAACCTTTTGAATTTTCTTGAAATTTATCCGAAATGACTCCCTATATACCGAAATGTTGCCAAAAACGAAATTTGTCACTATGGTTCTAAGTGGGGAAGGGCTTGGATGCTGTGTGCTAGCGAGTGAGCGAGTAAATCACCCAATCACCATCGCATTTTCACATATACAAGCACTAAAATCGACTCTTTTTTTTCGGTCTTAAACTTGTCTTAAACGCGTTTTTTTATATGACACTGGGAACATGTTTAAAAGTTAAATTACATTTTTTCAATTTTGAAAAAATTGTGATGTTTGTGTTTGTATTTGTAATACCTTTTTTACAATTTTTTTTTCTTAAATTTTCCTATTTTTTCTTAAATGTTTTCCATATTTTTCCAAAATTTGCAGATATTTTCTTTTTTTTTTTTTCATTATTTTGTGCCATTTTTTTCCCGAATTCTAACCTGGTAGCTATGATGATCACATGCTACAGAACGCGTGTCACCCTTTGTTAGGGCTGTGCAAAAAACCAACCGAACCGACCGAAACTAACTGAAATTTAGGTTTGGTTTTGGTTTCAAAAAATAGAAACCGATAGTTATCGGTTCGGTTTTGGTTTTAACGTTACAAAACCGAAACCGAACTGATAAAAAACCGATAGTGGTGTATATATGGATTATAGTATGTCTATGTTTGAGTTTGATGGTGTGTGAGGCTTATTGTAAAAAGCCAACTGCTCCTGCTGTAGTTTGTTAATCACCAAAAGTCTTAAAATCAATTGAATCATAGGAGTTGGCAAAAACAGTTTGTATAAGTCGGTTCGGTTTGTATAAATTTTGAAAACTCTAAGCCAAAACCAAAAAAATCGACTCGATTCGGTTAAATACTACAAATAAAAAAAAGTTAAAAAAATGCGGTTTAGAAACCGAAAATTGACCGAACCGATAAACCGATAACTATCGGTTCGATTTCGGTTTTGCATGAAAACCGACCCGATAACACCCCTACCCTTTATCATTATTTATTGCGACAATTTACCAACAATTTACTTTTTTTAGCATTTTTTCAAAAGATACATGCAAAGTGGCATTATCTTTAAATAAAGAAAAGAAAAGGTAGCTCTATTTGCACCCACTGAAAGTAAGAGCACTCACTTTGCACCTAGAGCTCCCAACCAGCGAGCTGAGTTCGATCCGAGCCAGGGTTAGGTTGAGGACTGCTCTAATTAATTCGAGCCGAGCTCTTTTATATTTGAGCATAAAACTAATCAGCTCATGGTCAACTCTATCGAGTTCAGGCCAGTTTCCAGCTTAGTAATATGTTTTATTATATTTTTTATTTGGATTTATTTCTTATTGTCTTTCTTTTTTTCATTATATTTTAATTTTTCAATGTTTCAATAATTAAAACTTGATTTTTTTTCTAAAATCTCTCCCCTTTAAAGTTACTTTTCCAAATCCTCCCCATATATTTTAAAATATCTGGTAACCCCGTTTGGTCGACTGGGATAATAGGCCAGTAAAAATTACATTTAAAAAAGTAAAAATAATATTTTTTTTCACTAAAAAAAAATGACAAAAATGTTAAAAACTCAATAAACATCTAAACAATTGAAAAATCTTTGAGAAAAATAACAAAAATTTTGTAAAAAAAATAAATATTTTAATCTTAAGTAAAAATAGTAAAAACTTCATTTAAAGTGTCAATATTCAGGTGGATATTTATTGTTGAGGGAGCATTTAGATAACTAAGTTTTAAGTATATATAAGGGTTAAATAGATGTTTAAAAATATTGGGGAGATTTAGAAAAATAATTTAAAAGGGGGGATATTTTAGAAAATTTCCCCTAAAACTTCTAGTCTTCTAATTAAAAGTATCTAATCAACAACATGACGAGAGTTGTAGGGAGGAGACAATTAAGAGTTATCAAATAGAGATAGATTTAAATATTTATGGATAGAGTAGAAGTTTTATTTATTAGTTTACTAAAATACTCAACTATTAATCATTAAAAGCGTCTAATGATTAATTTTTAGGATATTTTAGTAATTTAAGTTATATATATAATCTTATATATATTACTATTTAAAAATAAATATTATATATTGAGTTTATTTGAGTCGAGCCGAGCTCTAGACTAATCAGTTAGTGGGCGGCTCCTTTACAAATGAGCTTTTAACTCATAGCTTGGCTCTGCTCGCTAGCCGAGCTCAAGATACGTGCATTCTCGTTTTTTTGGAGTCAAGCTGACCGAGCTCCCGAGCTAGGTCGGCTCATAGAGAACCCTACTTGCACCTTAGCGCAATGCGGGTGCTCTTACAGTTTCATTGGATACAAATAGAGCTATCCAAATTAAATAGAGGCATTTTCAGTACTCTTTATAAGTTGATGTGTCATTCAGTCTCGCCATTGAAAAATAAGGACTAATATGGAGAGAGAGTAAGGACTAAAGATGGAGAGTAGCAATGTTCAGTCCTAATTAATATATTAATTAATAGCAGTTAATGGGGTGATTTCGTGTGAAAAATGCAGATAGATCATAGATACCACATCCTTTCCAAGCATTAAAAAGCTAAAAGGTACCTTTACGTAACTGTGACCTCACCTCATCTCTTTCAGCCGGCATGTATTGCTGATTTTGAATCAGACGATATAGATTCATTCTCTCAATCTGTCGCAAAATGGATCTTGAGATCAAGAGGATATCGTGAGATGATCCCATACATCACACTCATCAATTGTGATTTTAGAGTCACTTTTTGTAAGTTGTTTGACACGCGGAATAAAAAAACTGACCGTCTCATATTCTGATGGTGCACAAATGATCTCAAATTGGGACGAAAATAATCGCCCATCGTCTGATTGAAAGCCATCACTGGAATCCGAACTGAGGAGATGGGATAAGGTTACAATTTGGTGGGTGTAAAAATTGGGTACCCATAAAAATGGGAATCATGGCTCTGACTGACATTTAAATAATCACACCATTGAAATGTGACATGCCATGTGGCACACAAGTTTGAGCAACCTAACACTACAAAAAATAAGACAACAGTTTTTTGCAGCCAAAAAGTGCCGCTATTAACAAAAAAAACCTATTAAGACTGTTTTTTTGTTAATAGCAACAGCTTATGACTGTCGCTAATAGTCCTTTTTTTTGTAGAGTAAATTGTCAATCCATCATTAGAATATGGACTGTGTTATATTATATGGAGGACAAATTTTATACTGACTGATGTGGCGGAGCGCAATTGATTGCAAGTGCGGTGGACCTCAATTAATGCAAGTCTGTGCAGCCAGTCATGTCAGCTAGCCGCCTGCACTTTATCCTCAACAAATCTGTCCTACATTTATAATTTTCCTTGGGATATACCTCACCACAATGAAACATGCAACTTTAATATCAATTATTAAAATTAAAAAAATGGTTGATATTATAGTCAATAGATCGGATGGTTTAAATCTCCGTGAAACTCTTTTTTTGAGCTGCTTGCACTTCAATTAATGATTTATTACTTTGATGGCACAAATCACCAACATCTTAAATTATTGATGGTGTAAGATCATTTAATCACTATTTGGGTGTTTAAATGATGATCAAGAGAGTCGGGTCAATTTTTTCTTACATTCACATCTAGTATGACAATACTCACAGTGAGAAGAAAGATTATTTTTCTAGACATCTCACTGTGGCAAGCAAACGTAAGAAAATGACTTGCCATCCCATATTTCTCTTCACCTCTCTCCTGCACCAACAAATCCACCACGAACACGAGGGGTACTTATAAAAAGAAAAGGAGGTCGTGCTGTGCACCCTGCTCTCCTTGGTGCAGCTTCTGTTCTTCTTGAGAGCCTTTCTTTTACCTTTGTTATAATTAAAAAAACACTCTTAAGCCAAAAGAAGAGAAACAAAGAGGATCCCATCAAAGATCTGCTAAGATCAGACAGCGAAAGATGAATTATACGGGGGCGGGGGCTGGGGCTCCCGCTTTCCATTTCCAGCGAGGCGATGAGCTGTTCTACCAACAACAGATGCTACAAGATATGCTGGTTTCGCCGTCTCCGATGAAGCTCGATAAGAGCCATCGTCGGAATTCGATTGTTGCCGAGGAAGACGAAGAGAACGATAACCGGAATACTAAGAAGAAGAAGATCATGCACAGGGACGTGGAACGGCAGAGAAGGCAAGAGATGGCGATGCTCTATGCAAAGCTCAGATCTCTACTCCCTATTGAGTACCTCAAGGCAATTGAATTTCCTTCTTTCATTTTCTTATGTATTCTAGGGTTGCGGCTTTAATTATGGACCGACTTTAGGGTTTTTTTTTTTTTTTTTTTTTCACTTTCTAATTTCTAATGGTTGCAGGGAAAGAGATCGATATCGGATCACATGAACGAGGCTTCCATTTACATAAGACACCAACAGAAGAAAATTCAAGAGATGAAGGAGAAGAGAGATGGGCTGAGGAGGGTTTTGTTCTCGTCGAATTCTGGTTCTACTGACGTGAGAGGGGGCTCAAACCAGGGCTCTTTGCCTTTCGTAGTTACTATAAGGCCTAGTTGGGCTGGAGTGGAGGCCATCATAAGCGGCGGCTCCACAGATGGGGTGCGCATATCGAAGGTGCTCGGTGTTTTAGTAGAAGAAGAAGGGCTTAGCGTCGTTAGTTGTCTTTCTTCTACGGTGAACAAGCTGTGGGTACACACGATTCAGTGTGAGGTACATGTTTTTAGGGTTTTGCTATTGTATAAAAAGTTAAAAACTCAATTGTTTGGGTAGGGTTTTAGGGTTTTGTTAGTGTATAAAACAGCTAATGTATTATGTAACTATTCTTACAGGTTGATGATCTAAGAAGGGTTGATCTAAGTGGGCTGCAACAGAAACTGACGAATTCAATTCAACCTTCGAGTTGGATTCACAGTGAAAGGATTTCTACGTAGTAGTACTCTCTCTCTCTCTCTCTCTCTCTCTCTCTCTCTCTCTCTCTCTCTCTAACAGTGTGTACCTTTGCCATATATACAAGTGCGAGGTCCTTTAACAAATATATTTAATTTCTCCTTCAGTTTCGAACAGTTGAAGGAGCTTAGTATTGATAAGTGCCATGTATAGCTGCTTGCTATTTAGAGGATTTGATTGAGGCTATAATGTTCTTATTTCAATAGAGACAAGCATGGTTTAATGTTCTAAATGTTGTTTTATTTAGATATTATCTCTGCAATTTACTGGACTTGTTTGCTTTAATCATTTTTTTTGTTCTTGGACACAGAGATGCATACTTAAAGTTTTTGTTATCTTTTCTGGGTCAATGTAAATTCGATTTATTGTTCTATAATCTATAAAGCAAAGGATTATTGAGGATGGTGAGTTGCAATGGGGTTTGATGATTTTTATTTGGATGGTTTCGGTCGCAGAACTCATTGGTTGCCTTAAGATAATAAAATTAGATTAATATAGAAATTCGCTTAATGTGTTGGTCAATTTTTTAAAATTATTTTAGCTCTTAATTATTATTTATTTCATTACATCTGCATTTAACAATTTTGATTTTTTGGTAACTTAGGGTATCCCAAACTTACTTGGACTAATCCCCAAGAGATACCTTCGCCCCCATCATGCTAAGAGTGCTTCATAGATTACGCACCTCATAGGGCATCCTGTAATTGCAGAAAATGAACTTTGCTATATAAACTAGAAATTTGTAGGGTTTGTTTATAAGTTGTGAGCCATATTTCCAACTTTTGGAAGCCTATGATTTGTATTATGTGACTGAGCCTTGTTTTATCACATTAGCCCACTAAAATTTACTTCAATCTTCTTCCTCCTTAAGAATGATAAGAAAAAAGAGGGCCTTTTAAGGGAACAATGATTATTTTCAAAAAGGTTTAGCACAACAGATCATAGCAGCTTATGAATCAGCCACCTTATGTTACTGCCACACCACTTTATATTACAGCCACGTCACTTAAGCACAGAAAAAATCTCATGACTAGTTTGAATCAAATGGTAGACATCAT
Organism: Chloranthus sessilifolius; assembly: GCA_021018995.1. Classification (NCBI taxonomy): domain Eukaryota; kingdom Viridiplantae; phylum Streptophyta; class Magnoliopsida; order Chloranthales; family Chloranthaceae; genus Chloranthus; species Chloranthus sessilifolius. The sequence continues at coordinate 22,845,048 of CM037589.1, forward strand.
TTTTCGTTCCATTCTTCCACCCAATAGATCTTGAGATCATGAGCCTAATATCAGGCGATCAAATGTTGGTTCTTTTATTTTTTTGATAGTTACGGTGTTGTTGGGTCCTCACCCATTTATTAAAAGAAAAAAGAGATTACAATCTAACAGAAGAGAGATTAAGATCCTCTACAAAAAGATTACGAAGAATAGGATCACTATTTTCCTCTTCCAGCCACTGCTCCAAAATATCAACATTTGCGAACCAATCTACACACCTATTTGCTTCGCTCCAAACATGCTGAAATGTGCCTACTTCGAAAAGCCTGGATATGTTGTTCATTGGACAGTGTTATATGGCAGGAAGGTTTTGTGGAGGCAAAGTGCAGGCGGCTGACGCCTCAGGAGGGCAATTGGCTGCAAGTGCAATGGGCCCCAAGAAATGCCGGTCGGGGCAACCAGTCACCTCGCACCATATCAGCCGCCTGCACTTTGCCTGCACAAAACCTGCCTCCCATTTGTAGTTTTCCTTGTTTATTTTATGCTTGACCTGTAGTAGTCTCCAAGACACAGAACATTTATTGGTGATGGTATGAACTGCTATCAAGTTGTCCGATTCCACTTCAATCCTATGGATGGCCATATCCTGAGCCATATATCATGTGCCCCTGCAAGATTGCATTTACTTCAATTACAAGGCTAACAGTGCATTCCATAGGTCCAGCAAAGCCTCCAATAATCTTCCCTTCTGTGTTTCGAAAAATTCGCTCAAAGTCCGTTGAATCTTCGGATTACGACCCATCTGTGTTCAACTTAACAAAACCACTGACATTCCAATGATGTGAAGTGTCAAGATCTCCGATGTACTCTTCATTAAAGCCCATAGAATCCACATTTGTTTTAACATCATCAATAATTCTCTTCAGCAATTCCTTCAAAAATTCTTCTTTTCCCTTCATTCCACACATGCCAGACAATAGCAAACACAGATAATTTAACCATTTTATTTTTAATACCTTTTCCTCGCGCATGTCTCATAAGAAGAGTGCAAGTGAACCACATTTGGTGGTATGCGGTGATCATGATCATGTTTTGAGATCTGTGCCACATGTATTAAACATCTGACCGTCGATGGAAGCTAAGGCTCATGATTTTCATAGTCTGTTTCAAAGTAGTCAACATATTTTACTTCGAAAAAGTAGGCAGCTGTAATATAAAGGTGCGTGGCCGTAACACTAGACAATCTGTATTATATATAGAGGATACGCAGAGGGACTACTAATTGTCGGTGCAATGACGTATGTAAATACCATTTTTGTTTAAAGTATTCTCATCGTTATTGTTATCACAACCTTATTCTATATATTTTGAATTTAGTTTTTTAAGTCTTATTTTTTCTACCGAATTTTATTTCTATATTTATTTATTTATTATTATTGTCTTTTTGAAAACCAAGCTTCATGTCCCTTCTTATAACTTTCTTCTAGGTCTTTTCGAGTTGACCTCTTCTCCTACTTCCTTGTGCTTGTAGTCATGATTTCAAATATCGGCCATATCCAATTAATATCGGAAGATACGTGTCGGATAAGACCCCATCTGATATATATATATCCCAATTAAATATAGTGTAAAATATCGGGTCAAATAGGTTAAATATTGGCCGATATTGTCATATCGAGTCATATTGGCCGGTATGCATGCAATATGTACCAGACAAAAATCAAAAATATCATTTTGACAAAAATATTTATTAATATTCTTTAATATTTAAAAAATAAAAAATAGGTACTTTAATATCGACTGGTTTGACCAAGATATGTATTCGATATATCCGATACGTGTACCCAGGATATGCCATTATGTCTCAGTTATTAAGTCTTTGCTTGTAGCATCTCAACCAAGGATCAAAATTTCGGCCGAAATTATCGGTTTCGGTCCCCACCAAAATGATAATATGAGACTGAAATTTTGGTCAATTTTTGTAGGGGATTGAAATTATCGGCCGAAATTTCGGTCCAAAATTTCGGTTTTGGTCCCCTCCGAAACCGAAATTAAACCTGAAATTTTGATCCTTGTTCTCAACCTTTCATCCAGAGTATTCTTCTAGCATCCGATGAACATGCCCAAATTACCTCAAGTGACATTCAATAACTTTATTCTTAATAAATGCAACTCTCAAATTCCTCTTATGTATTGATTTTGAATTTTATCTCTTAAAAGACTAACATCTTTGAATATCATTTTAACGATTTTGCCTCCCTTACATGTAACAATCTAAATTCTCATAGTCTACACATATTTGGATTGTTGTGCTAATATAATTTGATATGTGATCATGCTATATTAATTATTTTATATATATATATATATATATATATATATATATATATATATATATATATATATATATATATATATATATATATATATATACACTTTTATGTCAATAATTATTTAAAAAAACTATTTTAATATGTGTAGAATTATTTATGATCGCGTAAAATTTTTTAAATAGGGTCATAGGTTAATTAGATGAGAGACCTTAGTTTTGTTGAATTATAGGCTCGAAAAGCAGTTAGGATAGTTTTGTAAATTATGGGCTAAAATAATAATTTTAATTAATTTAATTTAATTTTTTTTGAAAATTTAATTTTTTTTACATTTTTCAAGGACGTAAAACCAAATTAAATTTAAAGGTTTTTCATATGTTGGCTGATGAGATTATGATCGTTAATTTTTAATGGAGATATATTGCTTAAATTTAAGTTGGGCCTTATTGCCAATTAATTAGGGACCAAGAAATTCTATTGGGCTATAAAATTTATGGAATTGGGCTTTTGGGTCATTAAACTTAAAGACCCAAGCAAGGAAAGGGCATTTAGGCCAATTAACTTAAGACTCAAGAGAAGAGAGGGCCACATATGGGCCGGGTTATAGGCCCATTCGTTGAATAAAAAAGGAGAGAGAAGGATTCACATGAGAGTGAATTAGAGTTAGAGTGGAAGAAACCGAGGGGGGGGAGGGGTCACCACAAAAAATAAGATTATTAGTGGCGACCCCTAATAATCTTATTTTAGGGGTCACCACTAATAGTCTTATTTTAGGGGTCACCTGCTATTAATCATGTTGCTACCAATAACTGTTTTAACAGTAAGTATCGCTAAAACACCTTATTTTTGTAGTGAGTGTTCAAGAGAGAGAGAGAGAGAGAGAGAGAGAGAGAGAGAGAGAGTTGGAGTTTTTTCATTGACCAAGATTTTCAAGATCCTGAAGAAGGCTTTTCAAAAAGCCTTTCAAGATCAAGATTTCCAAGATGTATAAGTTAGGTGATCATATAAGGAAGCTTTTCAAGAAGGCCTTTAAAGAAAAAAAATTTTCAAACACCCTTTCAAGATTCTCAAGAAGGTATTTTCAAGATTTATCAAAGTCCCTTAAGAAACCAAGAAGTCGTTTGTTAAAAAGCCACGGACTAAGAATTCAACAATATTCAAGATTTTCAACAGGCTTATCCAAAACCTCTATTGTCCAAGATAGTCAAGAAAATGAATTTAAGTAAATCATAAGGTATGGAGAAATCATAAAATTATTAATTGAGGAACATATTAGGGATATAAATCAAATCTTTTTATGTTTAAATGGTTTACTCATGGGTATTCTATACATAAATTGTGTTAGCGCAAATCAAATTTATGAATGTTTCCTCCAGTTAATCTCTGGTTGTAAAGATTATGCCTTATTTGCTCAAATTTTAAATTATTCATTTAAATTTATGAAATTCTTGATATTAAAAGTTACACTACAAAAAATAAGACTATTAGTGAAAGCCAAAAACTGCCGCTATTAATAAAAAAAATTGCCACTAATAGTTTTAATAGCCTTTAATAATATTTTTTTAAAAATTCTTATTTTTTGTAGTGTTATCGGAAAATCTCACACATTGTTTTTTAGTAAGTATTACCAATAGATGTTATCAAAAGTATACTAGGGCTGTCATATTATGAAAATTAATGCTTAGTTAATGTTGAAAATTTCACTCATATCATGTTTATTAAATCAAATAGTTATGTTACACTTCAATCATAAAAACCTGAATATTATTACTAAATTTAATTAATGTTAATTAATCATGTCATGACTAGCATATAATGATTTATGATGAAAAATATGGTAGTTAAACCATTCATGATGTTTCACATGTGATTAATAGACTTCAAAAAGTGAAAGAAATTGCATGTATGTATGATTCTACGCATCATCGAATGTAATATGTGAAGTGCAACATGTCCAAAAATAATGTTTTAGAGAGATTTAAACCATCCGATCAATGGACGATAATATCAACTGTTGTTTTTAGTTTTAATGGTTGATATCAAAGTTCATCAATCGGATGGTTCACATCCAGTTATCGACATGCTTTATTTGGCGGAGACATATTACAAAATTTAGAATGGCCATAGATGCACATGACCTACTGATAAATCACACTTCAAGGGTGTGAGATAAAAAGTCTAATTTTAATGGTCTAAGATCATTTAAACAACATTTAGTGTTTAAATGCCGGTCAGGAATAATTAACCCTTATTTATTTGGTGTTTTGGATCTAGGGCAAACTATTGGGTTATCGGATAGGTACATCCAACATTGATATCTCCTGAGGCAACTTCAATAGCGCCCTTTTTTTTTTTTTGATAATTAAAGCTTAGGGATAAAGAACCTCACCCTCCCATTAAAGAACAAAGCCAAAACACATACAACAGTAAGAAAAAATCACCTAGCTGCTAAAAGAGCTTCGGCAATGCCATCACCCCCCAAACAGCTAGGGACGCAAACCACCGAAATATAACTAGAAAGCGCAATGAACAAAAACAGGACTAAAATGTCCCAAAAGAAAACTCAGAGAACAAGATGTTCAAACTAAGAACTGGGGCTGTCAACGGGCCAGGTTTTTCACCTGCCCGTTTTTAAAAAAAATATAATTTGGGCCCAAACCCGGCCTGATAGCTAACTGGGCTGAGCCGGCCAGCCTGATTTTGAAATGTTGTAGCCCGAACCCGACACAGTTAGCTATCCGGACCGTGCCGGGTTTCTAATATTTTTTAAGAGATTTTTTTTTTATATATATAAGGACCTCATTTTACCGAGCCAAGCCAGGCCTTACACTTTGCAGCCCGAGCCCAAACCCAATTCTTATCCGAGCTTAGCCTGACCCTGCCCGTTTATTAAATGACTAAAAATATTGGGCCCGAACCCGGCCCATCCGGGCTAGGGCCAGGCCCAGGCCGGACTGAAACCCGGCCTGTTGACAACCCTAGTAAAAACCCAAGGGAAGGAAAATTTTGCAAATACAAAACTAATGCAGAGCCCACATAAAACTACACCTTCAATCAATATCCCCTAAGTTAGAAATATAATCCCTAATCGAAAACGGTTGGATAATCTTTAAGTTCTGAGCCTACAACAAACTTTTAATTTGGATTTTCCGGCAAGCATCGAAAACGCCTAGAATTGTCTAAGAGGTGTTGGTAGAGCTTAAATTTGTTTGCAAGAAACATCCACCCAATTGGATCGGTACCATCAAAATGTTGCAATTCTAGGCAGGGGTCCTTGGATAACCCATCTGGCCTTTCTCAAAGTATTTGGAATCCTCCTTTCCTTTAGCCTTTCTCTAAGTATTTGGAGTCCTCCTTTCCAACCTCGAAATATCCTTCTTCCTAGTGCATTTGATCATCTCATCATAATCCAGATTTTGATAGGAAGAAATTGACCTACTTGTTTAATGAGTCGACCATGACTGCACTACAAAAATTAAGACTATTAGCGGCGGTCATAAACTGTCGCTATTAACAAAAAACCTATTAAGACTATTAGCGTCGACGGTATTAACGATAGTTTCTTTGTTAATATCAACAATTTTGACTGCTGCTAGCAGTCTTATTTTTTGTTGTGCTGCCAAACTTTCCACCATCGTCTTGAACGAATTCATATCTCTTTTGAGTTTCTTGTGGTCATGGCAAGTTTAGAAGAAAAAATAATAATAATTTGCGCTCTTATATTAAATGTAAATTCGAGATGGCCAATCTCTTTTTTCTACAGTACTAATCTCCATTTGCTTGACTTTCTAGTTGGGATAACTCTTTTATTTTTCTATTCTAACTTTTCTCTAAGAGACTTGATCAATAGTCTTCATTAACGAAAATCCTAACTTATCTCAGCTAAATACTCACAAGATAAGAATAACTCAATACTTTAGGGCCACGTTTTAAGAATATGTGAAATAAAAAACTATCTCATTCATGGCCTCAAGATCCCTTGTGTGAAAGATTGGAGTGAAGCACAATCTCCATCGTCTGATTTAAAACAATTAATGATTTTTCACGTTAACGTATTTCAAGATTTGGTGGGCATATTTAAACGTACCCTGAATTGGATTGGGCGGAAGAAATTCATCCACACTTGGGGCATGTTTGATTGCAGATGAGTTTAAGGGCACTCGTGGTTACACGCGATGACGTATAACGATGAGCGGATTCGAGGCATGTGATGAATCCACCTCACGACCATGTAATGCAACAAGATCCAACAACACCCTTCAATGACATTGGTATCTCAAGCTACCATCTCAACAAAGCCATAACCCACAAACACCCATTTAATTCAGCACCAATGGAATATCCACGTAACTGGTATTTGGTGTGAGATATTTTGTCATCATCATGACTTAAAAATCAGAGTTGCTCCTTAAAAAAATAGTGTTGTCAAGGAAATTAATATGACAAATTGTTTTGTCATTTTTGGACCCATGGACGTCCGTAAGACATTCACAGACATCCGTGAGTGATTCACGGACGTCTATGACCCGAATCCTATATATTTAAGGCAGTTTTGGACAGTTTCGAAACTGATCCGAAAACCCTTCTTTTACTAAAATTCTAGTCCTAAAGTTGTCTTGGAGATTATCTTGATATTTATCCTCTAAATCATAATCTCAAAGATGTGGTGTTATTCCATAATCTACGTTTGAGAGTGTGTGGCTTGTGTGAAACGAGTGGATCTTCGTTGGATGTGAAGGTTGTTTGAATTCTTCACTATGATTGGATGATGGTGAGATGCGGTCAATGTTGGTGAAGAAGAGTGATAGGGGATTTCATTTTTAAAAACACTGTAATAAATTATTTTCATAGTAGATTGTTTGCCTTGGATCTGAGATAGATCCCGTGATTTTTACCCGTGAAAGAGTTTTTCACGTTAAAATCGTCTTTGTTAATTTTGTGGTTGTGTTTGCATATTTTCTCTTATTATATCTTCGATAACCCCGTAATTTCACTTGGAAATAAGGACAATACTATATTGCGGACTGAGATGAATCCACGTCACGACCATTCAACGGATTGCTGATGTAGCGTGATGCAAGGGCGGTGGGGGCATCAATGTACGTAGGGGGCAGCTACTTATATCCGACCATGTAAGCATCCGTTGAATGGTCTGCTATTTCCAGTCTCTTCGTTATAATTTTCTAGGAAATAAATGTGGACCATCCGATAAATCAAGAGCAGTGTTACTACCACACTCATTTTTGTTATTGCCACATTACTTAAACGAAGGAAATATCATATTGATTGCTTTGAATTAGACGATATAGATAATTTTTTATCCCATTCTTCCACCACTACAAAAAATAAGATTATTAGCAGCAGTCATAAACTGCCGCTATTAACAAAAAAAACTGCTGCTAATAGGCTTAATAGTTTTTTTGTTAATACACTTTAAAATATAAGACTATTAGCGACAGTTTTTTGGAGCAAAAAACTGCCGCTATTAATAAAAAAACTAATTAGAATACTAGCGGCAACGATATTAGCGGCAAGTTTTTATTAATAGCGGCAGTTTATGGCTACCGCTAATAGTCTTGTTTTTTGTAGTGACAGCGCCAATATTTTACTAAAAAAATCTATCGCTAAAAGTCTTATTTTTTGTAGTGCACACAATAGATCTTGAGATTATGGGCCTGCCATCATACAGTCACATGTTGATTCCATGTGGCTCACATTCCAAAAAGTGAACCTGAATCATTTTTATGGGATGGTACGATCATTCACTTTTTCGAAAGCATACCATATGGAATCAGCATGTGTAGGCCCATGATCTCAAGATCTATTGTATGGAAGATTGGGATAATAAATATTCGCCTTCATCTATTTCAAAGTAGTAAACATTACTTCTAATGTTTAAGTGGTGTGGCAGTAATAATATGGGTGTGACAGTAATACAGCTCTAAATCAATGTTGGCTTTGCTCAATCGGTCAAACACAAGGTCTCGGATAAGGCCTTATGATCAAGGTATCAAAATCGGTATCAGTCTCAATCGGGTATCGATTTGCCCAAGGCTGATACGACTCGGCCGGTACGTATCAGCCGATATATACCAATATGTATCGGCCTATTTTTTCTTTTAAAAAAAAAAAAAAAAAAAAACTCAAAGTTTCAGTCGAAACCGAGACATATCGGTCGATATCATAATCGTCATCGATACGATATTAGATACCTGTTGGGATCTTGTCGTGTCGACGATCGATATGTATCGATTTCTTTGAAAAACCGATATGTATCACCGATACATATCCGTATAGGCTGACCTTGCTTAGGATTACTAAGTTACTTGGTAGGAAACTAGTAAGCACTTATCTTACCCTTTTGGAGGTCTACATTTCCCACTTAAGCAAAAAAATATTATAAAAAACGAGAAAATAAGAATCCTTAAGGTAGAATTAGGGGTGTCAATGGTCCCGGCCTGCTTCCTGTTGGGCTTTGAACAACCCAATTTCTAATTGGGTTAATATTTGGCCTAATCTGCCCCGATTGATAATTGGGCTGGGCCAGGTTTAGGGATAATTATTAATTGGTCCAAATGTGTTTACCTAAACCAATTATGAATTGGATCGGTCTGGGCCCATTCATGGGCCAGCCTGGCCATTCACCCCTTTAGTATATGGGTTTGGCCGGACCAGTCTGGGTTCAGGCCAAAATTGAATGGCCCGTTTCTGAATTGGGAAAAAATTAGGACTGGATTAGCTCATTTAAAAATCAGATCAGGCCGGCGTAGTCACGATGACTAATTGGGCCAACATCTTAGTCTTTACCCAGCCCAAACAGGGCTGGGCCAAGCCAGGCCCCATTGAAACACCTAGTTAGAACGCCTACTTGAAGTAAAAAGCGAGCTAATTAAAGTAACAAAATATGCTTAATTATTAAAGTAAAAATTGACCAATTTCCCATTATCTGAAGACGATTAAAAAGTATGAATGGTTGACAGAGTGTCAAGCATTCTATAGAGCTCGTAGGAGAATTGAGTTTTAGAATGATCTATAAGGATTAGAATTTTCTCGAGAAGATAGGACCATTAGTAAATAACAAATGTTACTTGAGAAGAATCTTTAGAGAATATAATTATTTAGGACATGGAGGAAATTTGTACAAAAAAGTTAGTTTGAAATGTAAAAATGGGAATTTTTTGAAATTTCTACCGTTTGGAGGGTTGAGTAATCTAAAATTAAGGTAATTGAATGTGTTTAGATTGTTTAATCGAGTTATAGAGTTTATTAGAAAAAGAATTGAGTAGCGTGAGTATGGCATCTCAAGTCAAGTATCTAATATTAACTCAAAAGCAAAACGGGACCATATACAATAGATATAAGCTGTGTTTGAGATTGCTCTGTGAAGGCAAAAAACCACCTCTTAAATGAGCAGGTTTAAATTTTTTATCAAAAAATAAAATAAAGGAGCAGGTTTATATTTTTTCTTTTAATGAGACTCAAATTCTATCCTTATAAAAAAATAAAATAGAGGAACAGGTTTAAATTGCTCTTTTAAAGAGACCCAAATTCCACTCTTTCACTCTCCGAAAGAGTTAATAGTACTTTCAACCTAACACACTCCCAGATTAAAGTGCTCTCCACCAGGGCAAAGAGCTGCTCTTTGCCTCAAAAGAGCAATCCCAAACACAGCCATAGTGAGCGCCAGCAACCTTTAACTAAGTAATGTGTACCGAAACCAAACTGAAATCTAAGTTCAGATTTGTATGGACTTCAAATTTTCGGTCAAAATTTTGATTTTTGGTTTCGATTTCAGTCATGCTCAAAACCGAAATTCAACCTGAAATTTTGATCCTTCGCGTGTACATTTGCTTTTGAAAGTTTCTAGCTAGCCCCAACTTAGTCTTGCCACTGATCATATGACCTGAAAGTTGACTGTTGAACTGTTATCTGCTGAAGACCGTGGGGAGAGTCTATGCCGTATTTAAAATGTGCCGACGGGAGTAGCACCGGTAGTGCTTGGGTCAATCTTTCGCCAAAATGGTCAAGCCTTTGAGGCTGTATAGTTATGTATAGTTATGGGAGCTACAACTTGCACACGAGATTTTTACTAAGGTTCATGGCCGGTTAAAAGGAAATACTTAGAATTTTTGGGACCAGTGCCAGGTGGAGCACCATTTAAGCAGTGTGATTTGAATGTCATGTGTAAAGATGTTTGATGTCAAATATTGGTAAGAAACACTGTCTCTATCATTGATTTAATACAACCAACCACTAAATCAGTTGATAGGCTTTCATTGTGTCAAATTAGATGGTAGAAATTATATTTCAGGCCAATCTTTGGCAACAAAGATCTTTAAGTCATTGCCTTGGAATCAGATGACTTAGATGGTGTTTCATGTAGCACAAATTCCAAAAATATTAGGTCTTACTTTTTAACCCATGTCCCATGGTACAAATCTCACGGGCAAGTTGTAGCTCTCTATGGTTATTTGGGTACTTCTATTAGCGCCCACGTGTGCGATCGCTTTAAAACCATTGATTGCTTTAGATCAGATAATGGAGATTGTGTTTCACTCAGATATTCCACACAATGGATCTTGAGATCATGCCTCACTTATCAGACGGTCAGTTTTTATTCCAACGTGATGTGTGCCATAGGATTCAAGGGCCAGTTTTTGAGGATATGCAACATGTGGAATAAAAAACTGCCCGTTTGATAGGTGCGACATGATCTCAAGATTCATTGTGTGGAATATCGGAGATTTTCATCATCTGATCCGAAGTAATCAATGATTTTAAAAAGTTTTATGCACTTTCAGAGATTGCATGGGCGCTAATAGAGGTACCCTAGGTGGAACATGCAAATCAGTGAAAGTAGACTCTTTCTCCATTAACCGAAGCACGGAAAGCAGTGTTTCAAAGAAATAGGACGTGTGGTCTGAACGGCACCCTTTTATGGGTTGGTGAGCTCTCACAAAAAAGTTGGCTTTTTAGTCTTTACATGAGGGCATGGAGTTTGTGATATTGCTTGGCCGCGTGGACGTTTTATTGAGGTGCTCCTTATAATTTTTTGGCTCCATGGTATTTGACTTTCAGTTTCTTTTGTGGTATATGTGTCATCCATCACAGAATTCAAGTATTGCTCCAAATTCAATAATGCAACCAGATTGACTCTTCTCATTGACTTCAAAACTGGGCCCACAACTGTTAAAAGCTGACTTTAACATTTTTGTGATATATCTAGAACTCACCTTTTGATATCGATATCAGGAAGTCAGCTTTTGACATGATTGATACGATGAACAGCTTTTTATAACCTAGATCAAGTAAATCTTCTGGTGGTGCCCCATTAGGCCATTTTCAATTGCCTTCTAGCCATATGTTTTTGTGATATTTTTAAGGGTCTAACGTAAACTACTGACAAATTTGACGTAAACATAAAATTATTATTATTGATGAATAACATTTTTTTCTTTTTTTATAACCTAGGTATCAAGGCCACTTAGAGCACTCGCCAAATCTCAGGAGCACATAGACACCTCAAATTAGCATATGCCGGGTCAGCTTGGGATATAAATCCTTAGGGTGGCCTCAAGGTGGGAGGGGATTCGAAAACCGACTGACATTTATACTGAATTTTGAGCTGCCCCACTGATCCAAGACACCATACATTTGGAGTCTCCTATTGTGGAAGCATTTGCCTCCTTGGTCACTCGAGATCAATATTTCCGCTGCCTTGAGCTCAGCTTCATTGTTAGAGCAGAAGTCCAGGAAAATGCTAAACGAATCGATCAGATATATATAGTTCCTATCTCTACTCGAATTCCCTATAGAACAATCATCAAAAGTGCCCTCAAGCATGTGGCGGTGAGATCAAGTCTCATGCTTATTAGTTATTTCTATAAAGCAGAGTTCCGTCAAAGATATTGAGGAATTTATTAGTTATTTTTGGACATATTCATAACACCTTACTTATAACAGGTCAAATTACATGAATATTTTCAAGGGTAGTTAATTTCTTAGTATTTTGGGGCTATTTTCTCAATAACAATCAGATTAGTATACAAGTTGGGTAATAATACAGTAGTAAGCTAAATCAGATTACTATGCAAGTTGCTAATTAGATAACCATACACGTTCTCTACACTGAGTTCTTATTCTTTGATTAGTTTTCGTCTAAATTTGTACCTTTTGGCTGTTAATCCATATTGATTAGTGATGCAAAATGCATTCCTATTCTTATAGTCAAAGATAGTCAATACGATCTCTCCTAGCAGAAGAACCTAAAAACTGATGCCCTTACGATCTCGTTTGATTCGAAAACCCATGATTAGGCTTTGAATGGGAATTGGCGCCACTGGGACATGTATTAGTTTTATGTGAAAATATATAATCTTTTACACTCTCATTTTTTATTTTACGCCTTTTTCGTGTTGGATTAATTGCCTCAATGGACTTATTGCCATTTTTCAAATTCCACCCAATCTCCATCATGGTGGGATGATTCTTCTTCCAATTATGATCATTTGGATATTCTTTTGTTATGAAATGTGTGTTAGGAAGTCTTTTTTTTTTTTTTGCCTTCTAGGTTCTTAAATAGTTATTATAGGTATATAGAGTTGTTATAGTGATATGGGGAGTTAGGAAGGAAAGTATTTTGGTTTTTACTTGAGTTCCTTATATCTTCTTTGTTAGTCCACATTATTTGTATTCTTCTTTCTCTGAGTTTCTTATGTGGTTGATTGGGCTGGTTACATGAGAGCCCGATGGAAAAGGCAATGTCAACAAGCCTTACAAAAAAGAGTCTGGGATACTGTTAACCAATGCCATTCTCCGAGGGAATCCACAAAGTATTTAAGGCTTTGTTTCGAACTGTTAAATGCATAGGTGAATCAGTTGACCCATTAATTGACTCTGTTCGTTTTCTTTCTTTTTCCGTATCACAACTTTAAGGTTTTTTAGTAGTCTCATTGATTTCCCCCCTCAAGAAAATCTGGCATTCACCACTTCCCACCCTGGCATGACCCTAGATAGAGTTCCATGCCGTTTAGATCAACTCACAGATTCTATCATCGAACCAATCAACTTGAAATCTGAGCTGTTAAGGACTGGATGTCCCCATTCCAGAGAACATCATCAAATAGAAATGATCAGAGATTAGGCGAGATACCCTTTCAACTTAAAATTTGTATAATCTCATCCCACTTGGTAAAGAAAATGAATCTGACAAGTCTTGAAGCCTTGGCGATTCCAAGTTATTTTACCAAGTCAATTTCCTACCTCCCATAGGCACGTAACCAATCCATTAAGCACTATAAATTCAGTGTGAATCAGATTTCATTAAAATCCACAGCAAATGCACCACTCTATCTCATTGTTATATATCTACACTATTCCTCTGCAATTCTAACCAGAATTCAGGTTTATTCTCATCTTCTGGAAGCCCATAAATGTTTGTTGTCCAAAATTTTTTTCTGCCAAATCTTCCATGCAGGTGCTCAGACAGTATTTACCCTTTATTACATTTCGACATTGTAGAATTGAGCCAGCCTAAAAGCTCAATATTCTACCAGTTTCTCCAATCATATCCATGTAGGGAAAATTGTAAATAGGATCGCCTCCTAGCTCTCTTATAATTTGCCGATAAACTCTCTGAAGTTTAGTTTTCTCTAACATAATGCATTTCACTTTATTTGTTCTAATAAAATTTCCCACCAAGATACTTTCATTTACCACTACACCCCCTAACATTCCAAGAGAGGATATTCACTGTTTAACAACATTCCCTGGTTGTCCCTCCTTAGCCTTAATTCTCCTTCCATCATAGTTCACATTTGTGGCCATACTAGCGAATTCTCGTTCTTTTGTCCCTTTCATTACTTTGTTAGGAACGACCACTAGCCTGTTTTCCATCTCTCTCTTCTCTAAAAATTTTAATAGCTTAAGGATTTCCTTTTCAAGACCTTTAAACAATAACCTAATCAATTTTCCAAATTTCATCACCATTGTCTCTTTTCTTCTTTCTTTGCTGGAAAGGTTGATCCCGAGTTCTCGCGTTAATGATCTCTCATCATTGGTTTCACAATTTCTCTTGTCATCTGAGTCCTCTTCATCGTCCATGTCACATTAGAGTTAATAAAGCGGCTCTCCACAAGTTCGTATCATGTGGCAAGTCAAATCCTGGAGGTACTTCCACTTCATCACCTTCAACGAGAGTTTCGGCATCATTTGACTTCAATGTGGTACTGTCTGATACAAAAACTCTGTGTTGGTCTAAGCAAGCAAATTTGTGGGAACATAGCTATCATTCCTCCACTACTGCCGGATCCCTTGGAAAAATTGCCTTTTTTACTTTGTGCCTTTGAATAATTATAAAAGGTCCAACTTTGACCTTTTGAACATTTCACCAAAGGAGGACAACTATTACTGTGTTTTTTAAAATTTGACTTCCCAATTTCCTCTCTGGTTCAAAATTTCAATTTTCATGACAAATTTCATGCTTATCAGTTGTATGCAGTTCAGGGCTTCTCACTTCAGCGTCAATCGAGGTTTCTGCATCACCTCTCTCCCTCAATTCCATTTTTCCACTCTCTTTAGCTGAAAAAACCTTCGCTGAAGTGTCAGAAGGTTTTCTTCGGTCTTCTTTGATGGCCCGTTCATTTTTGTTGTCAACCTTAGTCTTGTGAGGGTGATCATTTGTCTTTTTGGATAAGAGGCATTGTTTGACAGTCTCTAAGGCTGTGTTTGGGATTGCTTTTTGGAGGCAACGAGCAGACCACTTAAAAGAGCAGGTATAAACTTCTCTTTTAAAGAGACCCAAATTCAGCTCTTTCACTCTCCTAAAGAGCAAAGAGCAGTTACTACCAAATACAATCCCATACTAAAGTGCTCTGCACTAGAGCAGAGAGCTGCTCTGTGCCTCCAAAGAGCAATCCCAAACACAGCCTAAGCGTATATGAAATCTGAACCCTTCCACCTTGATTGAGGCTGTGTTTGATATTGCTCTTTGGGAGAGTAGAAAAGAGCATCAGCTGCTCTTTGTCATTACAAAGATATGTGGGGAGAGAGAGAAGTATTGGAAGAAGATAAAAGGGAAGCTGCTCATTGAAATAAGAAAAACAACCATCTCTAAAAGAGCATGATTTTTCATGCTCTTTTAAAGAGGGATGTTTTTCATATTTCAAAGAGCAGCCTCCCCTTTTTTCTTCTTCCAATCCTGCTCTTTCTCCCCATATTCATTTGCATAAACAAAGAGCGTCAGCTACTCTTTTCTACTCTCCCAAAGAGCAATGCCAAACACAGCCTGAGATGTCTTTCGGAATGCGTTTCCACTCCTCCTTTCTGATCAACACTAGAGGCGCCAACAAGTAATTTGAGGCATAATCCATACCCATATCTCTCCTAAAGGAATTAGTGATGGTTTGGAATGTGTTCTCGAACCAAGCGTAAAGAGGAACTCCATGAATTTTCACCTTCTTGATTGTGCGTTCATTAGATTCATCAATCAGAAAGGAAGCGTCCCATCATTTGAAGTATAAGTAGAACCTATCTAGGGTCATAAATTCCTTTATAAATAGCTCATTGCCTTTAGCAAAATTAATACAAATAAAACCCATTTAGGACCCATCTGAGAAACCGTTACCATGTTTTTGGCAACCAAGCATCTTCTCTCCATGACCCTCTTCAATAGGTAGTATTATAAATATTGATCGTATCAAGCCCATTCTTCCCTTCTATGGCAATGCCAAGGTTTTGGGGTGACCCCTCATGGAGAGGAGGGACCGCCTAGACAGATTTATGAGATTTCATGTTACTGGGTCCATGATGGTGTTGAACCTGCTTGATACCACTAACTGAGCATCCATTTTTCATATCTTTAATCTCTTGTGCAGAGAGACTCATCTGACATTTGGGTTTTCTTTTCATCTTAAATTTCTTTTACACATTCTAGAGGTTTTTCCGTCAGAACATCTACTATTACTCGACACCTCTATCTGAAGCCAAAGTTCAGGTTGTGCATTTACGACAAAACCAATCCCCAACATGAATGGTGACGAATGGACTCATATCCAAACACCTACACAAAGCCCAAAAAAACACAAAGAAACACAAACAAACAACATAGAAAATTTGAAAGAAAAACAGAGCAAAGGAAAATAAAAATGATCAACAAAGAAAACCTACTAGATTATGATCAACCTCACCGAAGCTAAACCTGGTGATTCCTGATCCTAATCGAAAATAAGATTCATGATCCTACTCAGAAACAGAATTATATTTGAAATAGAATGAAGCATTTTGATAAAAACAACCGATTTGTGTTATTAGAATAGCAAAACACTTGTTATTATTCTTATAATTTCATTGTTTGAGCTAGCCTTTAATGAAATGGTGGCTCTTCCATGCACATGCTTTCTCTGATTATTGGGAAAATATCAAGAGTATTTGTACTAGAATGCGTCCTCATTCCATTTCAAATTTAGTTGTCTTCTATCATTATTTATAGGTATTTAAGGTTTAAATTGGTAGATAATGCATATGTCACACAATAGAGGCTCAACCCCAACCTAAAGAGAACACATGTAAGGACACACATATCTTCATCAACAACTTGAGGGACAACTTTGTGAGTTTTATTTCTTCACTCAAAAATGTTCAAGGCTAAACTCTCTTACTCCACAATCATTTATGTCTCTATAAATCTTTCCAAGTCTTTATGGTCATCCTCCTCTTCTTCTTCATTGCCGTTCTATCGCTTGGACATGCCTAAACTATCTCAAGCTATGTTTTATAATTTCTTTTTTATTATATATAAGGAGATTTCCTCACTCCAAGTCATGGGAAAAAGCTCATGTCTCGGGTTGCATGTCATATCAACTACTTTTGAAAAGTCAAAGGCAGTTGATGTGAGTTAGGGGCTTTATGGCTATGACTCGAGCGAGAGGATCATTACCCATATATATATATATATATATATATATATATATATATATATATATATATGGTAATGATCCTTTCACTTGAGTCATGGGAGAAAATATCATTTCAGTTGACTTTTCAAAGGCTGAAATGACATGAGTCAATAGAAGCTCGAGTCATGAGTTTATGATGTGGCTTGGGTTAGGAGAGCATTTCCCATATATAGGGTAAAGGTAGTCTGGTACTAAGGACCAGGTAACTTACCTAGTATCACATTTGTTTGCTCCCATGTGGCACCCAATTACACGATCAAGAGCCATATAAAGGAGAGACTCAATGATCATAACTATTTTGAGAAAAAAAAACTACGTAAACAAATGTAATACCATGTGGTCAACATGATTAATTGCAAAGAAAATGAACGGTAAAACTACATTTAGTTTCACCATTCATTTTCCACACGATTGACTACGTTGACGGTAGAGTTTTACTTTATATTATTATTATTATTATTTTCATCTCAATAGGTATGATCATCGAACCACTCCTTTATGTGGCACCCGATCTTGTGATTGGGTGCTACGTGGCAGCAAACTATAACTAAAGACTAGATAAGTTACTTGGTCCTTAGTACCATGCTACTTTTATCCATATATATATATATATATATATATATATATATATATATAGAGAGAGAGAGAGAGAGAGAGAGAGAGAGAGAGAGAGAGAGAGAGAGAGTTTTTGATAACTTAGGTATCCGGGCCTCTTAGAGCACCTGCCTAATCCCAGGGGCATATGCGCATCCCAAATTCAGCATATGCCTGGTCAACACAGGATATAAATCCCTAGGGTGGCCTCAAGGGGGGAGGGGATTCAAAGTCAGGTCTCTTGCTTTTGGAAGCAGGTACCTGGTCAAGTCACCTAACCCCTTCAGGTGTAAAAGGTGACAATGTGGAGGATGAGAATCGAACCCACGACCTACTCCCTCATATTGGAGGGAGCGTACCAACTGGGCTAATGCCTCTTTGGTAAGGGCGCATAGCATTGAAGATGAGTACAAAAGCAAAGGAAGGTAGCCATTTCAGATCCATTAGAACGTAGAAGATGAGTCAGTGTATGATAACGGGGGCCAGCTTTCTTTTGGTTCATGGGTTCCGGAATAAAGAATCTTTCATTTTGGTAATGGGATATAGGTGAGATACCAACTAAAAAGGCATGAAAAACAAAATCATGTGGTTTGTGCTCATCATATCTCATCTAATGTATTCTTAACAAGAAGACAAACCAAACTAAATCCATACGATTTCATATCTGGAATTACAAGTCATAGAAGTAGATAGAACAGTTCTCCAGCCTTGTTTCCATAATGGTGCAGCTGTTGAATCAAGACTACAAAAAGCCTATGTTGTTCTGTCAGTGGCCGGAACCCCCACCCCTTGCATCACTGTTGATCTTTAATCAAACAGCACCATAATGGGCACCATTATACTACATTTTAACTGGGTCTAAAAGTCTTTCCTACTGACCCAAATCTCAGCTGGGTCCCTCCCATTAAACAACCTACAAACAAAGCCAACCCCTAATGGAAAAATGCTGTGCTGGTGAGCCATATGGGCCAGTGGGCCTGACCCATCCTGACGTTGAACTCGAACTTTTGTCACTTAACTACTCTCCACCTCTGACTGACTGCTGACGAGGCGGCAAAGGTGGCCCACACCATTCGTCCAGCTGGAATATTTTCCTACGCAATCAATCGATGGATGCCCTTGATCTGCACAACACGTGGGTCCCACCCACAAACTTCATGTACTGATCCTATATATCCATGTTTTGTTTGTTAGCCCTTGTGATTGCACAGAGAAAAGCCCATTGTGCTTAATAATTAAATTGTCTTTTAACCAGTAAATATCTCTTGTTGCATTGAACATTGCATCTTTGGTGTTTGACATGTTTAGCATCTAGCATAGTGATTCATTATTTGTGATTGATGGGAGGTGGATCTTGTTGCTTGCCAAAGTAGGCTATGGTCCAATACATTATGGATTATTTTAATCAAGGTTCATTTTAGGCGCACGGCCAAAGCACCAAGGGTGGTGGATGTTACTGTTGGCCGAAGCCGCACCTATTATTTTGCTCTGTTTGATGCTCAACCTGTATCTTGTGTTGTGAACTTGCATTGAACCACAAAAGAAAATTGGAAAAAGCTATTAAAATGAGCAGATTTTTATCTTAAAAAAAATTTAACATTTTTTTCATAAAAGTTCGTAAAATGTGACTTAATATATAGAATTATAATTTGTCCATGGACTTGTAGAATTTCATGGGCCTAATTCAACCTCACAAATCGGCTTGTAAGGTGAGGATTGCCCAAGTTATATATAGCCAAAGCTTCCAGCCTACAGGGGATGTGAGACTATCATTCATGGCCACTCGTGTATAACGTGTGGCCATGAATGATTTTATGATTGTCCAAAATTAAAGTGGCTAGATTTTTACTCATCACAAAATAACCTTGCCCATAGTCAATCAATCGTTACAAGTTATCCCTAGACCATCCAGCCTTAAATTATGTTTGTTTTTGAAATTTTCTGAAAAATGATATGATATTTATCATGGGATAATTAGAGAAACATGCCTTAAAAACAAACTTTTTAGTAAAAAAGACCCGACTTCAAACATTTTAAAAAATCCGTGCTTTCACAGATTTTAGAACTTCAGAAAACCGTGAAAGCACTGTTTTGTCTAAAATGTTTGTTAAAAAAATAGTGCTTTTACAGTTTTCTGAAGTTCCAAAATCCGTTAAAACACTGTTTTTCTAAAATGTTTGAAGTCGGATCTTTTTTTTGCTAAAAAGATTGTTTTTGAGGCATTGTTTTCTAAAGTGCCAAAAAAAAATTTAACACATATTTTTAGTCTTGCCAAGAAAATTTTCAAAATACGATTCTAATTTTCCCATTGAACGACGAAGTACGTAAAAATGTTTGAAAGAATGCACATATTTTTTAGAAGCACCGTAGATAAGACCAGGGTTGTAGCCAGGATTTTCTTCTCAATGAATAGAAATGGTCGACATATGGTAATAGTTATTTTATGCAGATTTGAGGCGCTTGTACACCAGCAATGTGATTTAGAAAATAAAAAACTCCTTAAAGACCTTTTTATCCTTTATTTGATGGGTCAAAAATAGGGTAACGCCCATGCAATCTTGTGTATTAAATTTGAGCACATTTGACTACATTTTCAACGGTGAATATGTGTCGGATCATGCCTAAACTTTTTGGGTGGTAGCTGATCGTCTTTGGGAAAGTTTCTGTGGCACCCATGAACCGATCATCATATTTTTCTAAAACTGCAAAACCGTTGTTTTCCTAAAACTGTCTGAAGTAGCGGAGTTTATTTATAAAGCCTGTTGGGCAGCTACTTGGCGAGCGGACTCCTAGCATTTCTTCTCTATCAGCAATATTTTGTAGGAACTTGTTCCTTTCGCTACCACTTGGGGTATTTAGAATGAAAGAAATAATAGGGTGTTTCAAAATTCTAACAAAGGCTTCGAGGCTCTCCTTCGATCAATTCTCCTTATTGGTGAATGGGATATTGCTGCGGGCTTTCTTGATATGGATCTCTATGTCCTCATGGGATTTTATTTGAGAGATATGGCGTAAAGAATTTATTCCCTTTTTTTATTTGTTTGGGCTTGGGACTGTAATGGAATGTGTTTGGATCTCTTGGGTTTTGCATTTGGACCACGTTTTGTTTCTTCCTTTGCTTTGAGGATGATTTGTTCCACACCAATTCCCCTTTTTGTGCATCCTTCTCTTTCCCTCTTAATATATCTTTCTTTCAAAAAAAAACAAAAAAGAAGCATATCATTTACATATGGAAAATTATGAATGTAGGACAGATTTGTTGAGGACAAAGTGCAGGTGGTTGGTGTGGCGCGATGTGACTAGTTACACCGACCTGCATTAATTGAGCCCAATTGCACTTGCAGCCAATTCAACCGCCTGTATTTTGTCTATATAAAATCTGTCCTCCATATAACATCGGCTTATACATTATATTTTCAAAGAGTTTAAAAGGGACTACAGGCCCTACACTGTTCTATGTGGTTGAAAGGACACGTGGTTTGCAAGTATTTGGAGCGCCCCCCCCCCCTAAAGATGAAGTGATATTATTATTAGTAAGTTTTTTTAATAATAAAATATAATAAGGAGAAGAATGGAAGAGGGAAAGATGACAGCCAACTAAGAAGGTGGTTCTGAGTTGTGACAACTTTCTTGTACATAAAAAGTGGAGCAGCATACTGAGTTCCCCAAAAGAATACCTTGATATGGATAGATCCAACAAGCTCCAATGAGTCACGTCATATATATATATATATATATATATATATATATATATATATATAAGTTCAATTTGAAACTATTTTTGTTGGATTACGAGGCATATATGCAAGTGATGCAAGTTGATGATTTCTAAATAACTATTGCTTGTTTATTATTTATATTATATAAAAAACCGTACTAGCACCATGGGTTTGGTGGGTCAGGGGGGATTGGATTTAAGCGATAATGGCGAGCAAAATAATCCCAACTGATTCTGATCATGGGTGGGAGATGGGCCCTCTAACGGTGGCAATGGCTATAGGAAATTGGACTCATGCAAGTGGTTCCACACTTTGGGTCCAATGAGAGAAGGAGAAGGAGAAGGAGAGGAGAAGAGAGAGAATCAATCACGATTTAAAATAAATACTAAGTTGAGAGAGAGAGAGAGAGATTGGTGCGCGCTTCGACAAGATCTCACTTGAGGTGGTGGACTCTCTCTCTCTCTCTACTCTATAGAAAGAGGAATGTGGGTGGGGGGATACCTGGGGCTCGGTTGTGTTGGATCAAAAGTCGAATTTGTTGGTCCACCAAAAAACTCATTTACTTGTCTTTTTCAGAAAACGTTAAGATAACATATCAGTGCGGAGCCCATATAATTAGTCCTGAATTATGCCTGACTTAATATAATCACAAGTCGCAATTCCAAGGCGGCTCAAAAAAGAAATATTGAGAAACTAAAGCTGCATCTAAACACCCAAAAAACCATGAAATTAAAAAGAAATTATAAGAAAATTTTAGTTTAAATTAGGGCCAATGATAGATGACAACCTTTTCACAGATTATGCTATGCCACATGGCACGTTGTTCTGAACCATCCGATCTGGAAACTTTATTTAATAGAAGTCATAGGATTCACTCTATTTAATTTATGGACAATTTAGAAAATCATGCTTACTTTCAAACAGTTTTAAGGCTACTGTCCAATTGCAGAAAATAATGCTTTTACATTTTTAGAAAAAACATCCTCATTGGTTACTTGGCACCCATCTAAGATTGGGTTCAACGGAAAGTTTTCCAATGACGATTAGGTAGATCAAAAAAATTGGACGTATGATCTGATGCATATTAATCATTTAAAATATAGTCAAAGATGTTGAAATTCGATGTATTAGATTAGGAGGGCTACTAAGATCCAAAATGTAGTCAAAGGTGGTGAAGGTGCACCTTCTTACCTTATGTGTGTGCGTGCGCACGCACGCGAGTAGGCGGAGTTGCCACAGTGAGTCTGTGCGATGAAAAAATTAATTTTTTTAAAGGAAATCTTTATTTACAACTCGTGATTCTTCCGTCTCAACTCGGGTTTTACATCATTAAAGGATTGACTATTCTAAATCAGACGATGAAGATCGTATTTTGTTTCAATCTCCAACACAAAAGATCTTGTGATCACGGTCCTAGCTATTGTCACCAAATCAGGGTTCGGCAAAAATTCGATGAGGCAAAAATTCGGAAAAATCTAACAACTCCGAGAAGTTCGGGAAAATATATGGAGGAAAAATCGGTGAGAAAAATTAAAAACTAAAAGAATTAAAATTGAATTTTGTTTAAAAATATTAGAAAGTCACAATTTTCTTGAAAAATTCGAGAATTATTTGCGAATTTTTGTGATCAGGCGAATTTTCAAAAAATTCGCGAATAACTCTGGAGACTTAAAATTCAGAATTATTCTCTAATTTTCAAAAATTCAACAATTTTTGTGACTATGGTCCTAGCATCCGGTGTCAGATTTTGAGAACAAGTGGCACACGTCTCAAAAAAATGAATATGATCGTAGTGCACAATCAAACATGATTTTTGGTTCACTTTTCGAGATATGTAGCTAGAGGAATAAAAATGATTGTTTGATGCTAGGACCATGATCACAAGATCTATTGTGTCAAATAATGAGACGAAAATTGATCTCCATCATCTTATTCAAAGCAGTCAACGTTTGAAGCACTTGAAACCCAATTTGAGAAGGACGAATCTTGGGTTGAAAATAATGGTACCCAATTCTAAAAGTCTATTATGTCCCCCTCTTTCCTCTTTCTCACATACTTTGAATATGCAATTGTATGGCATGTGCATTCTACTAGACTATATCATGGTATCAAAAATCAGTCGAAACCGATACGTATTGGTGATACATAATGATTTCTTGACAAACTGATACATATCGGCCCCGATACGTATGGGTACTCAGCTCGGGATCGGTATCGGCCGATATGGACTCGTATTGGCTAATACGTATCAGGTATCGGCTAATACTTCTATTTTTTAAATAATAAATAATAAAAAAAGAAATAGGTCCATGAACCGATACTCAAGTCTGATACCGATTTTGACACCTTGGTCTATATATAAAGAGATATAACGAGAATAGAGAAATCAATTATTACAAAAACAGGTAGGGAGAGAATACCAAGGCTTGAATGTGTCATATAGATATATAAGTTCTTTAGCTAAAAGGTCAAATGGCCAAATCCCTAGACAACTACAGTACCTATGATGGATCTGTATGGATCTATTGATCCGACCATTCAAAAATATGCCCTAGGATCTAGGCGCATGATCTATCAAAAACAATAAATCAACAATCTAGTAAATTAAAATATATGTGTGTACTTTGAGTATGAGCCATTAAAGGTGGGTTGCCGATCTTCAATGATCTCTTAGCTCTCAATATCTCCTAGCACAATGGAGATGTTTTTGCTAATAGGAAGGATTGAATTGTGTCGAGCAATCGTTGGGACTAAGCATCCCTTATATTTATAGCCAAAGAGTCATTTCCCATTAAGGACTTAAATTACTAATTATATTGTAATTAGAAATCGCAATCATACCTTAACTAAAAAACTTAATTATTATTAGTTGCTTATTCTCTTTAAATTCACCGAATTTGCAATTACACATTTCAAGATTGATCTTACACCATTCACCGGTCAACGGGTTGACTATAGTGACGGCCACCAAAAATAGAAACTTCCAATATTCTCCCACTTGACGACACTATGTCAATAAACTCTGATTACTAAATGTTAGCTAACTTTCTTTGAATGGTAAGTCCTAATCAATCTCAATCAAAGTCTTTATAATCAGTTCGATCCAGTGAGAATTTCAACACAGAATCAATGCGATCAATGTATCATGACATCGATACATGACCGTTAATTAGTTTCCGTATTAGAATTCATCACCGACATGGATTCTAACTAGTATGATTTCACATAGATTGCACAAACTGAATGGTGATTACACGTAAACTCAATCTATTATTGGTCTTACTTTATTGCCATCTATTGGCACCATATGTTCTAAAATTTTATTTATATAAAAATGAAAAAGCAAATAAATAATCCTTATTTCTGAATCAATTAAACAAATGTATTCACTCTCATACATCCACTCTCAAATGCTATTAAAATTATCCTTCAATCTTATGCGCGCAACATGCTTCGAAAAGAGCTTGAGAGGTAAGCCTTTAGTAAGAGGGTCAGCAAACATGAGTGTCATACTGATCTTTTCAACAGATATAATTTGATTCTGAACTTTCTCCCTTACAACAAGAGATTTAGTATTAATATATTTGAAACCTCCACTAGTCTTGTTATTATTGGAGATAGCTATCGCAGCGAAATTATCACATAAGATTCTCAGTAACATTGAAATACTATCAATAACTCAAAGTCTCGAGATAAAATTTCTTAATCATATCGCCTCACATGTTGCCTCAAAATATATAACAAATTTTGCTTCCATAGTAGACGAAGTAGTCAGCGTTTGCTTAACGCTCTTTCAAGATACAGGTTCACCTGCAAGTATTAAAATATAACCTGATGTGTTACGAGTGACTTGACACCCAGCATAGTCAGCATCTGAATAACCAATAACTTCAAAGTTATTCGATCTTTTATACGTGAGCATGTGCCCTTTAGTCCATTGTAAATAACGAAAAACCTTTTTAGCTATTTTCTAATGATCCAAAGCAGAATTACATTGATACCTACCAAGTATGCCAACTATATACGCTATGTCTGGATGAGTATAGACTTGTGCATACATGAGGCTCCTAACTGCCGATCCATAGGGAATTGTCTCAATCCGCTTTCTCTCTAAATCAGTTCTGGGACTCTGAAGTAGACTAAATTTATCACTCTTAATAACATGGGCAACAGTAGCTAAGCAATTATGCATATTAAACCTTTGAGAACTTTATCAATATAAGCTCTTTAAGACAATCCTAATATGTCACGGGTTCTATCTCGATGAATCTCAATTCCTATCATATAGAAAGATTCACCAAGATCTTTAATATCAAAACTCTTTGATAAAAGGTTATTTGTCTCATTTAGGATGCTCAAATTACTACTTGCAAGTAATATATCATCAATATATAAAACAAGGATAATAAACTTGCTCCTACTAATTTTAAGATATATGTATTGATCCATAGTATTTTCTTTAAAACTAAAGTTTGAAATGACTTCATGAAATTTTAAGTATCATTATCGAGATACCTGCTTTAAACCTTATATAGACCTTTTGAGTTTACAAATTAAATGACTTTCCCCCTCAACTTGAAAACCTTCTGATTGTGTCATAAAGACATTTTCGTGCAAGTCATTATTCAGAAAAATAGTTTTAACATCCATTTGATGCAATTTTAAGTCAAAATGAGCTACTAATATCATGACTATCCGAAAGAATTCCTTTCTAGAGACAAGAGAAAATGTCTCTTTATAGTCTATTCTCTCCTTTTGAGTGAACCATTTAGCAACTAACCTGACCTTGTATCTTTCTACATTACCTTTGGAGTCTTGTTTAGTTTTATACACTCATTTACAGCCTACAGATTTAACTCCTTCCGGTAACTCGCAAAGATCCCAGACCGAGTTATATTTCATTGATTCCAACTCATCTTTCATAGCTTCGAGTCATTGAGTGAATTTGTTGCTCTTTATAGTTTGATTAAAGGAAATAGGATCTGATTCATTTCCAAAATTATACTCACTCTCATTGAGGTAGACGAGAATAGTCATCAGTGAAGGTAATAAAATAATTTAGCCACTAATAGCAAGAGTTGGAAATGGTCCACAAATATCAGTGTGAACTATTTCCAGCAAACTCGTGCTCCTGATAGCTCATTTCTTATTAGTCTTTGTGACTTTTCCTTTAACGTAATCAACACAAATATTGAAATTAGATAAATCAACCGCATCGATTATATTATCTTTAATTAACTTCTCCACTCTATCTTTAGATATATGGCCTAAACGTTTATGTCATAAAACGGAGGAGTTGTCGATTGCTCGTTTTCATTTCTTATTGACTTTATCATTCACATGCATAAAAATTAAAGATTAGACGTAAGATGGATCCAAGTTCAACTGATAGAGATTGCCCACTAGTGAGCCACTACCCATAATATTAAAATCAAATAATAGAGTAAAAATGTTATGTCCAAATTCAAATTTAAAACCTAATGAATCCAATCAAGAAATTGAGATAAGGTTTCTAGTGATACTTGGAACGTAAATAATATCAACTAAATCTAAAATGAAACCACTATCTAAAATAAGACGAAGAGTCTTAATGGCCTCCTCATCTGCTTCTACTCCATTTCCTAGTTTGATGGTTCATTCGCCTTTACTTAACTTCCTGCTGAATCGAAATCTCTGTATTGAATTACTTATGTGAATAATTACACCAGAATCTATCTACCAAGTATTGCGTGGAGCATCAACATAAAGTAATTCAAAACACATAAATACTAGGTCATTACCTTTCTTAACTAGCCAATCTCTGTATTTCTGACAATTCTTCTTGATGTGTCCCTTCTTCTTACAGAAGTGACACTTGATGCCAAAAGTAGATCCGCTGGCTTCTCCTTGTTGATTTCCGGTAGAAAAGCTTTTATGTTCTTTCCTTTATATGATCCCCTCTTTCTCTTAAAATTTTCTTTCAATGGTCAAAAGCGGCGTAATGAGCACTTTCAAGTTTTTCAGCCTAAAGTCTATCTTCTTCTTGGACACAGTGAGCAATTAGCTCGTTCATCTTTTATTTCTCTTTCTACATGCTATAATTAATCTTAAACGGGCCAAATTATGTAAGAAGAGAAGTCATGATGAAGTGAACAAGATAACCCTTAGAAAAGTCCATGTCTATTTCTTTCAATTGAGTCGTCATGCCACTCATTCTCATAATGTGCTCCCATACGCCACTATAATCATCGTATTTCATGGTTCCCATTTTAACAATAAGACAATTGACAAGTGCCTTGAAAGTCTCTGAAATTATTCCTGAATGACTTGCATGTATTCCTTTGTATTGTGCAAGTTAGGAATACCTCCCCGGATCGCATGAGTAATGCAATTCTTTATGATCATGAGGCTCATACGATTTGATCTATCTCATTTTTCTAAATCCGTATTGTTCACTGTCAGATCCTCAGTGAAGGTATCGGTAGTGAGCACTTTGAATTCATCAGATCGTATAACATAGTCAAGATTCATACTGCCTAGAACAATTGCAACTTGTTTCTTCCATTTGTCATAATTCGAGTCACTCAAAATTTTAATTCTACCAATCATATTAGTAATAGAAGATGGGTTCAATGCTACACAATAATTAAGGATTTTATTATGTTTACATACAACTATAGCAACGATCCATTCCACAATGGTATATTTAAAGTGATTTACTTATGGCAAGGAATATAATAAAGAAATAAATAAACCAACGTGATTTTATTGCCATAAGTGAGTCATTAGGAGCACGAGTTTGCTAATGTACCTGCGGCTATACCAATTCAAACACCCCACATTGAGGAGGCTCTTGCTCCCATGGTGATCGCCAATAATCAATTATTGCGTAGATCAGAGAGAGCAAAGAAGCCAGCCATTTCTGATGACTATATCGTCTATCTCAATGAGAGTGTGATTTTAGAAAAGAATCAAATCATATTTTCTTTAACTAAAATCATACTTACTCTCATTGAGGTAGACGATATAGTCATAAAAAATGACTGGCTTCTTTGCTCTCTCTGATCTATATAATGATTGATCATTAGCGGCCACCATGGGGGCAAGAACCTCCTCAATGTGGGGTGTTTCAATAGGTATAGCCACAGATACATTTTTTTTTGTGTGAGTACTGCTAGCGTGTTGTGATTCGACTTAAAGGATGGTCATAACGATATAATTTGTACCACAATTAATAATATTGATTAAGAAAGCAGCTAGTGTGTTATGACTCAACCCAACGAAGGGTCATAATGATATAAATTGTTTCTTAATAAAATTACATTGGTTTATTTATTTCTTTATTATATTCCTTGTCATAAGTAAATCACTTTAAATATACCCTTATTTATCATATCGTATAGTATAGTCAAGATCCATGCAGCCTAGAACAATTGCAATTTGTTCCTTTCATTTGTCATAATTCGAGTCACTCAAAAATTTAATTCTACCAATCATATTAGTAATAGACAATGGGTTCAATGTTGCACAATAATTAAGAACTTTATTATGTCCACATACAACTATAGCAACGATCCATTCCACAAGGGTATATTTAAAGTGATTTACTTATGATAAGAAATAAATAAACCAATGTGGTTTTATTGAGAAGCAATTTGTATCATTATGACCCTCCATTGGATTGAGTCATAACACACTTGCCGCTTCCTCAATCGATATTATTAATTATGGTACAAATTGCATAATTATGACCCTCCTTTAGGTCGAGTCACAACACGCTAGCAGTACCCACAAAAAAAAAATAATGAATAGTGAAACACAACCATCACACAACATTAAGTGATTCATCACCGTTGGACAGAAGTAATCCCTTATGTTGTGATGTCAACGTTTACTACACACTTTCACTGAATTTATAATACGGTCTTAGACAAACATAAACAACACTATGAAAATCACGGCACTAGGAAAGATCATCACCGTTGGGCAGAAGAATCATTCGAAGCCATATTTAATTTGAGTTTTATAATATGTGAGATGGTCACAAAATTGGTTAAATAAAAAAAAAATTAAGCCACTTAATAGATGCAAGTAGTCAAATCTAGCTCATGTTGTGGGTAAGTGCCAAAACATTAATAATAAGTGGTAGTAACATTATATAAATACTAGCCTTGGTGCTAGTGCATAACCTCCGATACCCAACTTTAAATAAATGCACACAAATATACAATAATTATCCGAAAAAAATTTATCAAAATGACATCAGGTCATGAAAACGTCACAACAAAGAGCTCATTTTCAAGAATAGGCCTCAAAAACATATTCAAAATGCCCAAGAAAGTCAAAATCCATATATAATGTCCAAAAATCAGACCTATAGATAGCCTAGAAATAACCCGAAAAGAATAAGGAATAATACGGATCAAAATGGGCCTTAAGGATAAATGAGTCATGTCAAACGAGCCAAACCAGGCCATGGACTGGACCGGGCCATGGATTGGATCGGGTCATGGGCTGAGTTCGATTATCGGCTGTGCCAGGTCACAAACAAGGTCGGGTCTAGTACTTCTATGGGTCCATCATATAGACTTGTATAACGGGTCGCGTCACGGGCCCTTTAGACCCATCGTGCAAGTAAAGGAGACACCGGCTAGTCGTCTTCTTCAAGGGAACCATTAACTAGAGATCAAAAGGTCTCTTTTGTTAACTTGTAATGTTGAGGAGGAGCTTGTCAAGCAACGATCGACACAAGGATCCAGCAAGGCATACATTATCTTGGATTTTATAATTATTCATATATCCATCAAACTTGCATGCATTTTATATATGATCCTTAGTCTTCTCAGAAATTAGGTGCTTCCATTAAATCTGATGACCATCAAACCCTTATTGACAGTTCTCTTTCTATTAATCAATCGACCGATAGAAAACATGAATCAAGCGAAAATCGTCACTGAAATTCGAAAAAGAGCAATGAAGCTTGAGGATCCCAATGATCACCAAGGAGTATATAATCACTTAGAAAGTAATAAAATAGGCAATAGAAGCGCATGTTGATTAACAAGAACTAATGTTTTGACTAATCAAACACCAAAATATGGCTCTAATACCAATTAAAGGATTTGTATGGATCTATCGATCCGACCATCTAAAAATATGCCCTAGGGTCTAGGCGCATGATCAATCAAAAATAATAAATCAACAATCCATTAAATTAAAATATATATGCGCACCTTGATTGTGAGTCATTAAAGGTGGGTTGCCGATCTTCAACGATCTCCTCACTCTCAGTATCTCCTAGCACAATGGGGATGCTTTTGCTAATAGGGATGATTGAATTATGTCGAACAATCGTTGGGACCAAGCATCTCTTATATTTATAGCCAAAGAGTCATTTCCCATTAAGGACTTAAATTATTAATTATATTGTGATTGTAAATTATAATCATACCTTAATTAAAAGACTTAATTATTATTAGTTGCTTATTCTTTTCAAATTCACCGAATTAGCAATTACATATCTCAACATTGATCTTACCTCATTCACTGATCAACGGATTGACCATAGTGACGGCCACAAAAAATACAAACTTTCAACAACCCAAAGTCACAAAATCCTCTTGATAGCCCTAAATGATAGAGAACTACAAGTGTCAATTCTAAATAAACTCTAAACCAAGTAGGGAAAATTGTTATAAAAAAAAAGAAAGTAGGGAGAATAAGCTTTTCTCATTGGAGAGAAAGAAATAGCAAACTTTTCATTGGAGAGAAAGAAATATTATTAGAGAATAGGAAAGATAGAAAAATATATAAAGCTCATTTCTTATATTGCAATAAGTCATATATATGATTAGAGCTAAAGGGCAAAAAGTTATGAAACTCAAATCAATTCCCGTCGACAAGTTAAACCTGTTTTTTCCTAGTAATCGTGGAACTTTGAAGCATCACATCCTTCATTGTGCATGTGCCCAACGAGTTTCTCTTAAATATGCTTGGTGCCTAAGAGATGTCCAAAATTCTCAAAGTAGGAATCAATATATATATATATATATATATATATATATATATATATATATATATATATATATATAATGCTCAGAAATTTTATTAGAAGAGCAAAGGTAAAAACAGAGGAAAAGAAATAAAGAATTGAAGATGGTTGATTCAAAAACAAATGTTATTAGTTACTTCATGTGTTTGTGTTTAACAAAAAAGCAAGCAAACAATATCAAAATAAAATAAAATAAAAAAGGGCAGCGAGAATCTCACGAAAGACTGGTACCGAAAGGGTATCTTTATTAGCGTCAACCGAATCTTTGAGGGTATTTTTCATCGACTGCTTTGAATAAGACAATGGAGATCATTTTTTATCCCATTCTTCTGAATAATGGATCTTCAGATCACTGGAGGACCATCATATGGACAGTTTTTTATTACACTTGGCACACATCCCAAAAATTAATCTGAAAACTAAAAGGGCATTTGAGGGATCCAAAGTAAGTTGGACCAAGGTTAACTAGTTCGCTAGATGCTACCGAACGATAGGGAACCCGTTCACATTTGATTTGATTCGGTTTTCCTTTACTTGGTTCAAGCTTTTGAAATATGAAAAGTAAATTTGAATAGTTCAAGCTTTCGTTTCGATTTCAGTCCCCACCGAAACCGAAACGAAAACTCAAATTATCGAGAGTTTTCAGCACTGTAGCAAAATTTCGGCCAAAATTTCAGTCCAAAACCGAATCAAAATCCAAATTTTTTTTCCTTGGTAAATAGGCACATTGTCCAATTCAATGTCTAAGTTTTTTATCTCCAGACTATTTGCAAGTATATTGTGTGATTCAATGTCATAAATTGCTATTTAATAATAATGGATAAAATTTGAATACTTTTATTTATTTATTATAATACCATATGGCATAGACAATCTGGATGTGCGTTATATATCGTCGAGAGTATGACAGTTTAGTATGATAGTTTAGGAGCAGCACGCGGGGAATAAATCTCGCACAACAAAACACTCACATTGAGTGAACACATTAGGAAATAAATCTCACACAACAACATTCACCTTATTAATATAAGGGGGAAACAAACGTGTGGAGTGTAGAACCCATGACCTCAAGTCCCATGAAGGAAGGAAGGATACCAACTCAACTACCACTCAATAGATATAAAATTTGAAGACTAGTCTTTGGTAGTATTTTTTTTAGCTATATTAGTAGTAGTTTTTATAATTGTTTAATTAACAATTATATTAGGCCTATCTTTATTAATTAGTAAGCCTATATTTAAAAATTAAACTATGATTTTTGTTTACAATAAATTTGGGTAAGAAAGAAAATTTAAATATAAATAAATTGTAGTAATTCAATTTATTGAGATTTTATTAATTTTATGGGGACTTTACACTTTCAAGAGGTTTTATTAATTTTGTGGGACTTTAAATTTCCTGTATCGCCAACAATGCCCCATTAATTACACCTCTATAGAAAACCTTTGATCCAAAGTAGAATGTATGATTAAAGTGTTTAACAGATCATCATGTAATCTTGACGAGTCTTTAGTGAGTCTTCATTCGCCTTCGTGAGAGGATATTTTGAGAATTCCTTCAGGAAAATAGCCTAAAACGTTCCCATTTTAGGCATATTCTTCTAATTTTCCCATTCCTTTAACTCCTTAACACTTTTGTGTGGCTTCGAATGAGGATGGTTGCATAATCTGCCTCTTTGAATGAGGATGTGTGCATCATATATGCTTGTTTCATTCAAAGCAAGGGCATCATATGTATCCTTTATCTACATGAGCGTGTGATTGCTTCTCATATGCCTTTATTTTGAAGGGGGAAGCGTCGTATGTTTATGATTTTAAAGATCATAGATATACAAGAATAATTTGTAGTTTATTTCGATCATTTGCTGCTACTCATGGCCTTCCATGATTATATTTTCTATCTTGAAATTAAGATATAATTTAAGCCCTTCAATGAAGATGATTAAGCGAAAAGAATTGAGAATACTCAACTTCATAATACATTTGATAAATCAAGCATTTACATTCACGGACGTCAAAATGGATGGCATTTACGCCTTAATTATCCGTGTCAATAAGTGTCGCAAAGATGCGAGTACATTTATTATGAGAAAAATTCCATAGTAGTGAAATCCGGAAATCATCAAAAGGGATACATTTTCTTGACCTCATTCGCGACGAATTTTGGCAGTGCAGCGATTGTTATCCCTCACCCTTTTACAGGTGCGTTGGCTTCAAAGGGGGGTAACCAGATGATTAAATCTACCAGAGATCTACCCTCTCGAATTTATGGTAAAAATATAGAAATATAGGCTGTATTTGGTTCGCTAGTATAAGAGCAGAAGCAGCTCTAATCTGGTTTATGGTTGTGTTTGGGTTAGCTCTTATAAGAGCAGAAGCAGCTCTCTCTCTCTCTCTCTCTCTCTCTCTCTCTCTCTCTCTCTCTCTCTGCTCTTTATCAGAGCATATAAAATATGTTCTGGCATAGAGCAGACAAAGAACAGTTTTATCAAACATGAAAGCAATTATCTGTGGGAGCCAAAGAGCTGCTCTTTGCCCTGAAAGAGCTAACCCAAACGCAGCCATATAGAGAGAGAGAGGGAAGTCTATGAGAGGATCCTTGGGTTTCTTTTCTCCTTCAAGATACCTTTGGGGGATTTGTAGGTCTAGGGATCAGATGACTTTTGAGTCTGTTTTTTTTTAGTATTCTAATTCTCTGGAACTCTCTGTAGACTTTTTTTTCATCTCCATGTCCCTCTTTTATAACGTTAATGCTCAAAAACTGCGCATGATCCGACTCTCTGAGCAGTTTTAAATTAAACCGCGGGCAACTTTTAACTTCAAGTCGTAAGTGCCTGCGAGCAAGTTTGAGATTACTAACATGGGAAATCGTGAGTAGGCCAAGACTCAAAGATATCAGGAACCGCAAAGGGGCTGCAGGGGTTAGGGACATGTAAGTCCACGAGTGGATTGGAGTTTGAACCTATGAGAGACTGTGGGTGGGCTTTGGCGAGGAACCACTGAAGACCGCAAATAGGCCGCAGAGACCTGGGATTGTTTTGGAGCTAGGCCTAAGGCTATAACCAACCGCGAGTGAATTTGGGCTTTAAGCCACAAGTATGGGCTTAGACTTTCAAGGAAGGATCAAAATTTTGGCGTAATGATCGAGGTCCAAATCATCGATTTCGGTCCCTTACAAATCATCATTGCGCCCTCTTTTGGGGGCTGATGCGGGACTTCTCCCGTTCTCCGTGACACCCTTTTTCGTATTTCTTTTAAAATCCAGGCAAAAATATATCGTATGTCAGAACCATAGTGACAAATTTCGTTTTCGAGAATTTTTCGGTGGGGGGTCCTTTCGGTATATTTCGGATTAATTTTGATACTTTTCGTAAAAATTTCGGAAAAGTTTCGGGGAATAAAAATATATATTTAATATTTTTAAAAAATTTACCGAAATATACTGAAAAATACCGAATTTTACTGAAAAATACCGAAAAGTATCGAAAAATACCGAAAATTGAAATTTTTCCGAAATTTTCGTTTGACCCCCATTTCGCGAAATTTCGCCGAATTTCGACGAAATTTGGCACTATGGTCAGAACTATTAGATTTAGGAAGTAATTGGATTTGTTTGCTTTTAAGAGAAATATAGTTTAACAGTAAGGGGCTAGGACTTAATGTAATTAATTTATTTATAAGATTAAATGAGCAAAATTATGCTTAATATATAAGATTTTTTTTTTTTTTTTTTTTTTTATAGAAATATATAACTTGAATTGTGCTACACCATAGGACGGTTTGTAATAGGGTACCATAACTCACACACCACCGGACTACTTTCTAATCCCAATAAAGAAAATAAAATAAAAATAAAGTGGGCGTGAGAGTTGTAAAATAGTATTTTTTTCAATTAAAATATATACAATCATTTGTTGGTGGATTGCACAAATATTGACGGAAAATAGGTTAAAAAATCCTTCAATGAGCGATTAGATCGCGGTCTTTAAGACAATATATGTCCCCTATATGCAACGGGATAACGGTAAATCCGCCTTCAGGATAAAATGAAACCTCAATGAAGCACCGATCTGTCACACACTATGTTGCACTGTAGTGTGCGACCCAATAAAAATGAAATACAGAGATTTCTATAGTAGGCACACAAATATCGAGGACACAGATGCAAGATTTGAGATTTACAAGTGATTCGAATCCCTCCTCTAGCCTCTATTTATAGCTTTCGAAACACCTTTTCAGGGCGGTTGTGTCTGTCGGTTTCTTGCAATCGAGGGCCCTGATCGATCCGATCAACGGTTGAAGGAATCCGACAGTTCACATCCGAACAATTACATCTTTTGGTCATCTGATTTGTCTGAATCCGGAATCTTAACTGTTTGTTCGAATCCGGAATCCGACCGTTTCCATGAATGGTCGAAAACTGTCTGGTGCACACATGCAGTGCACATGTGTGAAGTTAATCTGTGCCTGGTCAACAAGTCAGCCGATCGGACCATCTCAGTTCCAATAGGAAAGGCTCCTCAAAGTGCGCCTTAAAAGCGTCAATTGCGTCATTCGCATATCGCACGCGCGCGTGCGTGCGAGGCGGCGAACAACCGCTATGAGTTCTTTACCTATTTTCAAATCAAACAATATAGAAGGTAATCTTATATATATATGATATGAATTTTTCTTATAAAATAGTGAGGTGGGACAAAACTTTTGCAGCACTTTAAATTCGTGGTGGGAATATTTTCCCTCCAATATTATTTAAAATCCAAATTATTTTAACTTGAAGGTTAAATGATCAAGTGTTGTAAAAATATCTTTTTCACATGGAGCCAACAATTTTAAGGAATCATTTAAAGATTTAACAAAACTAATAAATAAATATTATTAAATTAATAATAAATAAATGTTATTAAAGTAATAAATAAATATTTATTTAGTAAATATCTAACATTCCTCCCCTATTTACAAAATAAATATCCATCCTCCTCTATTTTGTCAAAAATAAAGAAACTGATAATCATTCTTAAATCTGATAACAAAAAACTGTATATATATGTATCAAAGAAATTTGAGCACTTCTTGACTATTGTATATATAAATGGTGTCCTAAAGAATTGAACCTTCACTTAGTGATAATACATTAAAGTTGATAAAGAATTTTAGTGATCCAAATTATTGAACTAAATTTCTTGTATAATCAGTTGGATATATCACACGCATAAGTAATCTACGTTTCATTTCATTCATACAGTCAGCACTTTTATAGCCTTGTACTTATACTTTGGTATTTATGAGTTGTATTCAAGAAAAATCTTTATCTATCTTCGAAGCGGCCACACTTTGTAACTCATATATCTCAGTTTTATCATAAATGCTCTTGTAACTTAGACATTTCAATATTATATGTTATAGACTGATTAAGAGAATTATCTCAACATCTTCCTTACGTTACAAGTACTACATTATTACTTGAGATGATTGGAGTTGTATACTCACACTTTTTAATAATGTGCAATCACCACATATGATTTGTTTTTCCCATTGAATCTTTAGTTTTTAGATTTTAAAAAATAGGTTGAGTTACTATCATATTTATTAGGCTTTAAACTCATCCTTTCTGATATTTTAATAATCGCATCTCTTGCAAGACCTTTTGTAAATGGATCCGCTAAATTTGCAAAGGTCCATATTGAATTGATAGTAATTACACCTTCACGAAGTAATTGACTAACATAACTGTGTCTTAGACTAATATGTCTAGACTTTCCATTATAAATTTTGATATAAGCTTTAGATAGTGTAACTTCATTATCACAGAATAAAGAGATTGGTGGCATAGACTTAGGCCAAATAGGAATTTCTAATAGTAAATTCCTTAACCACTCTGCTTCGTTGCTTTTTGTCGTAAAAGCAATAAATTCTAATTCCATAGTTGCATGTGTTATGCATGTTAATTTTTTTAATCCACAAGAAACTGCGACACCTCTAAGAGTAAATACCCATCCACTAGTAGACCTTGATTCATCTGTATCATTGTTCCAACTAGCGTCTGTGTATCCTTCAAGTATAGTAGGATAACCAATATAATGTAATGCATAATCCTTAGTTTTATTCAGATAACATAATACTCTACTAATTGTGTTTCAATGTTCATGACTAGAATTACTAGTATAACTACTTAATTTCTCTACTGCATAAGTAATATCGAGTCTAGTGCAATAAATAGTATACATCAAACTACTAATTACTCTAGAATAGTCTAATTCAGATACATTTCTGCTGTCGTTGGGTTTTAATTTTACACTTAGATCAAAAGGTGTTGGTGTTGATCTTTCATTATCTTTAAATTTTTTTAGCATTTTTTCTATATAGTGTGATTGAGATAAAATAATATTATTATCTTGCTTAAATAATTTTATTCCAAGAATTACATTGGCTTCACCCATATCTTTCATATCAAATTTTGAAGTCAAAAAACTTTTTGTATTTTGAATATTTTCTAAGTCTGTACAAAAAAGTAAGATGTCATCTACATATAGACAAATTATTACACCTTTGCCGTTTAATATTTTATTATAAATACATTTATCTGATTCATTAATCTTGAATCCATATGATAAAATAATATTATCAAATTTTTCATGACACTATTTAAGAGCCTGTTTTAAACCATATAAGGACCTAATAAGTTTACAAACTTTATTTTCATGTCTCTGCATGATAAGTTTACAAACTTTAGATATAGAAGCAAGAACAAATAAAATCCTTATGGAAGAAATCCTAGCCACTGGCGCATAGGTATCAAAATAATCAATGCCATGCTTTTGTGTAAAACCTTTGGCAACAAGTCTACCCTTAAACTTATTTATAGGGCCATTAAGATTAAGTTTTCTTTTGAATATCTACTTACAACCTATAAGTTTAGATCCTTGTGGTAAATCTACTAATTCTCAAGTATTATTAGACATGATAGAATCAATTTCATCATTTATAGCTTCTTTCCAACATACATAATCAATAGACTTAACAACTTCATCAAATGTTTGAGGATCTTCATCGATATTAAAGATAAACTTTATTTTCTTAGTTTTCTCATTTATGGTTCCTTCTACAAGATACACATAGAAATCCGAATCAAAATTAGTGGCTTCCCTAAGTCTCTTACTTCTTCTAAGTTCTATCTTTTCATCTTCACTACTAGAAAGATGACGAGAATTAGAAGATTCATTTAAATTAGAGGATGCTAGAGGTTTAGGAATAGTAGAGAACTTATTCTCATAAAATATATATCTTGATTCAAAAATTGAATCCTTTTTAAAACTATTATTATGCTCACATACTAAAAATCTGTACATAGGACAATTAATAGAATATCCCACAAAAATACATTCAATGATTTAAGACCTAATTTTGTATGTTTATAATCAGGTACCCTAACTAATGCTCTGCAATCTCATACTTTTAAATATTGTAATTTGAAAGGTTTGTTCTTCCAAATTTCATATGAAGTGTTAGAAGATTTTTTAAAAGATATTCGATTTAAAATATAACGTGCAGTAAGTAATGCTTCTCTCCATAAATTTAAATTCAAATCAGAATTTTTTTAAAATCTAACTGACTTCCTCTTGGCAATTCCATTTGATTGAGGAGAATATGGAGCGATGACTTCATGAATAATTTCATATTTGTCACAAAAATCTGAAAATTTATGTGACATGTATTCACCTCCCCTATCCGATCGTAATGCCTTAATTTTAAAATCTAATTGATTTTTCACTAAGGCCTTATAAGAGATAAATTTACTAAATGTTTCATCTTTAATTAAAGAAGGAAAACATATGTAAATCGAGAACAATCATCAATGAAAGTAATGAAATATTTTTTCCCTCCTCTAGTAATGTTATTCAAGTTATTCAAATCAGTATGAATTAAATCTAATAGTTTAGATTGTCTTTCACAACTTTTAAATGACTTCTTAGTCATTTTAGATTGGACATATATAGTACATCTATCTTTACCATATTCTATATGTATTTTAAGAAGAAGTTCTAATTTAATCATATTATCCATAGAACGTAAATTTAAATGTCATAATCTATTATGCCATAAATAAATTAAGTCACATATATAAACCGAAGAAGCAGATTTCTCATTGATATTTAACTTAAGTATTTCATAAGAGGTATATCCCTTGCCTACAAATATCTTTTTCTTAGAAAATACAATGGAATCAGATTCAATCACAATTTTGAATCCGTGTTTGTTCATATACAAGCCGATACAAAATTTTTTCATATTTCAAGGACATGAAGTATATCATTCAGGGTAACAGATTTTCTCGAATTAAAGTGTAGAACAACTTTGCCTTGGCCTACCACTTTGACAGTAGTGAAATTTCTCATGAACAATTCATGTCCACCACGAGCCTTCTCATAGGATACAAAATTATTCCTATCAGAGGTCACATGCCTAGTAGCCCCAGAATCGAGCCACAATTCATTTTCACCATCTACCATGTTGACTTCGGAGATCACCGCAACGAGATATTCTTCACTCACAATGCTTGTCTGATTTTTATTCTTCAAGAATTCTCGACAATCATGTTTGAAATGATCGAGTTTCTTATAATAAAAATAAATATCCTTCTTTGCCTTTTCCTTGTATTGTCCTATCTTGAAATCCTTTTTATTCGGCTTCACTTTGAAGTTCTTCCCTTTGTTCTTCTTCTTCAATGTGGATGCATTTTCAACAATGTGAGTATTAGAGACGAGTTCAGTTTTCTCCTCCTCCTTGTCACGTAGACGAGCCTCTTTTTCTATGCGAAGATAAGTCAAGAGTTCCTCTATAGTATGATCTTCTTTCGTATGTTTTAAACTCTTACTAATGTGAAATTTAATTGTGATGTTTTACTCGCAAACGCACGAATCAGATTGTATATAGTGGGTGCAGAGTACGAGATCGTTCCCACGAGGACTATTTTTGAAGATCTAAAAAGATGAGACAGTAATTCAAGAAATCTACTAAGAGTCAACAGTACCCTACAAATATTATGATCTAGGTGGTTTTGTAAGATAATAATTACGGACTACAAACTAAAACTTAACTGATAATTCAAAAAGAAAAGAAAAGATGAAGATAAAGATGAAGATACTAAATCCTCCCATCTTTGGTCAGTTCTTTCCATAATATAAATCTAAGGATTAAACTATGAGATATATCATTGAAAATAAATATCTTTTATGGAAGATAAATGGTCAAAACCCCGATAGGTTCCACGTTGCATCCCTGCAATTAGGTCTTAACTTTAGAGATGATTTTCATATATAGATCTGGGATCAAGGGCATGGCTTGGCTCACATGAACTCAAGTTCAAATAAAAATCATCCCCAGAGTGGGTAAAAATTCTAATAAGAATACCACCATAGATCTGAGATCAAGGGCATGGCTCGGTATACTTGATTTCAGATTAGGGAGTAATTAAGATAAAATTACCATTATAAATCCAAGATCCAGGGCGTGGCTCGGCACACTCGATCCCAAATCATAATCATAATTAGATCCACACGATGAAAGCAAAAAGACCATATAACAATGATTGGGTAAAATTACCGTCACAGATCTGAGATCCCGGGCATGGCTCGGCACACGCGATCCCAGTTAGTGGCGGAGATTTCATCCGTTCGTGATAGCATAACTACCATAAAATAAGATCTTATATTTTAATCCTAAATTTATATTATTAGAAGTACATCCCTCAGATGGGAATCATTAGATCCTCATCCCTATGAATTTAGCCACACATATTAAATGACATAAATAAATAAGGAAGGAAAAATAATATCAATTTAATGAATTAAAAATACCTCAAACTTTAATAAAAATTATTTGATCCAAAAGTACGATGATCTTCAGAAACGAAATTAATGTAGAAATCAACTGAACAAAAATAATAAACTGAAGGAATGAATACTGAAAATTAAAGGAACAAAGCTCTCAAAAGGGAAAGGAATAATAAAAACTCTCTCTATCTCTACCTTTACCAAAAAGGCAAAACTTCTCTAAACTAATAATTCTCTAAAACTAAAATTCTCTAAACTCAAAATTCTCCCTTTTTCACAACTCGTAGCATCCTTTTTATAAGGTCGGCCAAACCCTATCCCTAATACCTCGATCGATTGAGAATTAAATCTCAATCGATTGACTCTTAAGTTGAAAAAAAGTTGCCTTCTCATGTCAATCGATTGAGACTTAATTCTCAATCGATTGAGGTCTAAAAGCAATTTCCGTGAACTCCCGCCAAACTTTGCATCAGACACCGCCTCGGTATTTTGGCCATAACTTTTTATTTCAAACTCGGATTGAGGCAATTCTTATGGTGCTGGAAATATGACGACGAGCTCTACAACTTTTGTGTTTTAGCAATTTTCTGAATCTGACATCTTGAATGTCCAAATTGAGCTGTAAGTAGCACCAAGTTCCCAAGGACCCAAAGTTGCAATGTTTTGGTATTGTTTTCGGGATTCTTGGACTGTTTTACGCACATGGATTATATTTACCTGAAACACTTTAAATCTAGTAATTCTCATTAGATAGCCTTCATCGAATAGCTAAATATAGGTATTTAGGAGCGAAATATCATCATATTTCGCTACTCATCACTTACGGTAATCTTTCCATCTCAACGGTAACTTTGCAATAGTCGCAGAGAGTTGAAAACTTGTCTATTGTGCTTCCTTCCACCACAAGATTATTTAAGATAATCTGCATCCGGTGCATTTGCTCCAAAATAGGCTTAGAATCATGAATCTTAAAATTAAATAACTCACTTACTAAGTATGTGCATACGTCGACTTCTTCTACATTGTACTTCCGTTCAAGAGCCTCCTATATCTCCGTTGAAGTCTTGTAAATTTGACAAACATTAAAAAGAGAATCGGTAAGAGCATTGAGAATATATCCTTAGCATGTGTAATTGTCGCTTTCCCATTTCGTACGGATTCTACCTTCTTCAAGCGTTTCATCTTCATGCTCTGATAGTGGTGAGTCCATAATGAGAATGTATGTAACTTTCAAGGTTGTGAGTAGGAAATGTGCTTTTAATTGCCATCGTTTAAAATTGGTGCCATTAAAGTATTCGAGTTTCATGATCTTCATGTTGAAAAGTTCTATCATCTTTTGTGTCATGAAAAAAAATTATTGGTGGATTGCAAAAATATTAACAGAAAATATATCGAAATATACTTCAAGGCGCGATTAGATTGTTGTCTTTAAGACAATATTTGCCCCTATATGCAACGGGATAACGACAAATTCGCCTGCAGGATACAATGAAGCTTCGGTGAAGCACCGATCTGTCACACACTATGTTGCACTGTAGTGTGCAACCCAATGAAAACGAAACACAGAGATTGCTCTAGTAGGCACACAAATATCGAGGACACAGATGTAAGATTCGAGATTTGCAAGTGATTCGAATCCCTCCTCTGGCCTCTATTTATAGCTTTTGAAACATCTTTTAAGGGCTGTTGTGTCTGTCGGTTTCTTGCAATCGAGGGCCCTGATCGATCCGATCAACGGTTGCAAGGATCCGACGGTTCACATCCAAACAGTTACATCTTTTAATCAATTGATTTGTCTGAATCCGAAATCTTAACTGTTTGTTCGCACATCGCACACGCGGGCGCAACAGCGAACCGCTGCTATGAGCTCTTTACCTCTTTTCAAATCAAACAATTTGTGGTGTGAATATTTTCCTTTCAATATTATTCAAAATCTAAATCATTTTGACTTGAAGGTTAAATGATCAAGTGTTGTCAAAAACATTTTTTTCACATGGAACCAACAATTTTGAGGAACCATTTAAAGATTTAGTAAAACTAATAAATAAATATTATTAAATTAATAATAAATAAATATTATTAAAGTAATAAATAAATATTTATTTAGTAAATATCTAACATCATTTACCTAGATCTCAAAAAAATAGGCTTTGAGATCACCATTCTTCTTTGTTGAATTTTTTAACCAGACTTTTGTTGCTCAATTAATCGGATTGTTGGGTCTCATAAAATCTGGATCGTTGATCGATCACCTACCATCATATGATCGTCGAGAGAAGCACCGCTAGACTGGTGAATGCCTTGATTCATTGTGGATTCCCCACGAGCATCTATTACTTGATCCATGACTTTAGTGCCCTTGGATCTATTATAATGCTAACACTACACATTGCATCTTTACACACAAATAAGATTTTAAGCCCAATATATAGACTGCTCGGATATACCATAAAAATGTTCAAGGAAAAACAACAATCTTTAATCACGTAACGGTCAGTGATTAATCACAATTAAACACATAGTTATAACTGAATAATGCATAATGAGATTTTTAATCTCTATTGATGGGGTGGCATGGCCACATATATCAACATCTCTCACTTGGCCATGGAGGCCGAATCAATATATCATAATGCCTTTGTTATTATAAGATTTATCATGTTTTATCGGTCATGAGATTTTATATGCCAAAAGCAAATTTACCGATCATAACAAAACATATCATGGTCATGAGGTTTTGCATACCAAAGCGGATTTACCCGTCATGATAAAAATTATCTCAATCGTGAGGTTTTGCACGCTAAAGCGGATTTTCCCATCACGATAAAAATTATCTCAGTCATGAGGTTTTGCATGCCAAAGCAGATTTATCCATCATTATCAAAATTTCTTATTATAGAATCTTATATACTACATTATTATGTACTTTGTGTACCATCGAATCATTTCTATACACTATCTTTCACCATTGTATAAATCTATACATTAATTTGGAATAAAAACATTTTTTATCATGGATATTTACACGCTAAAAGCGAATTTAATCAATTATGATAAAATTTCAAGTGTTTTGAAATTAAAAGACTTAGGTGTCCCCAAGTCCAACAAGCTATCTATATGCTTGAACACAATTTCATACTTATACCTTTTAATAAATGGCCAGTAACTAATAGAGATATATGATGTATCGTCACTTTACCCTTCTCAATTGTATAAATTCTAAATCAATCGAACTTTAATTATATAATTCGCAAAGTATGCACAGAAGCTCGTCGATTATGTCAAGTCTTTATGAAGTGTTTTATCCGGAAGACTAAAA
Organism: Chloranthus sessilifolius; assembly: GCA_021018995.1. Classification (NCBI taxonomy): domain Eukaryota; kingdom Viridiplantae; phylum Streptophyta; class Magnoliopsida; order Chloranthales; family Chloranthaceae; genus Chloranthus; species Chloranthus sessilifolius. Next base: position 22,889,802 of record CM037589.1, read on the forward strand.
AACACATTACACATCAATTTGTTTACTCGATTTGAACACTTAAGAAATAAAATCCTAACAACTCGAACTAGGAAAATGTAATATGAGGTGAACACTTCACATCACATCCAACCAAACTGAATAGACAGCTCATCTTTCATTTGGGGTAAGTCATCTATACCTAACTGGGCTAGGCTCCTCCAGCTTCATCTTTTCCTTGCGCTATAAAAAATAAGACGCTGAAAAACCTTACTTTGTAGGTTTACTTGTTTAATTGTTTGGCCTGACCCACTAACTAAGCGTGCCTGGGATACTAGCTCTCTTTATACCCATCTAAATAATGGACTATATAGCCTTTGAATCTCAACCACATAGGTTACAAAAATAAGAAAAACAAACTAAACCTTTTGAAGCATAAACATGAGACCCACAAACCAAATCAAGGAGCATATTACTCTTTAACATAAATAGACAAAGCATATATATTATCTTGATTAGTCTCGGGTGCAACTTACAATACTTGATTTTCCCATTAATTTGTTTGATGTAATAATTAAAAATTAGGGAATTATTACTTGCACATATTTTTCAAGTGATTGTCCCAGATTGTATGGAATTTAAAAGACTTGTAAGTTTGGCGACCTCTACTATGTAAAAACACTATTTAAGCCGTTTGATTTGAATAGCATGATTTAAAAATATCAATTGCAAAAGATTAGAATAAAATATAATTTTTATTATTTGATTAAATAGAGTCAAAGGTTATTATATAATTCAACAGTTGACTATAATAGATCATATGACAAGTATCGTGTTTTGCTCAAGTTTTATATATTAGAGATCTATTGATCATGAACTTCAAATCAGACGGCCCATATTATATTTTTAGAAAAACGTGTAAGTAATGGCTCCCAAAAATTATAATATCCTCTTTATGGCCATGCTTTGGTGTTATATATGACACCAAAACCCGCCCATGCCCAAACAATTATCACCTTGTTGTATCACCATCATTCCTTTTTAGAAAGTACCTCTTAGGAAACTTTTTAATGGACCTATCATCTCTTAGCCAATTTAACCATAAATAAAGGAAACTGGCAAGAAGAAATCAAAACAGGCCATTAATATGGCAAGGCTTCTTCTTCCTTTTTTTTCCTTTTACTTAATATGGCAAATCAAAATCATTAAATAAGATCAACTTACAGATCTAATGGCCATGTCGCTTGTTGATCTTTATCATCCAAAAGATCCTCATCGTAGCCATCATTAGCAATCACACCACAAAATCTTCTCACTACCGTGTGTAGATGATTCCATGTTTGCTGGCGACTATAACCCATTTATAGTACACTAAGATTCATTGATCATGCCACGCAATCGTCAATTCTGGTAGTCGTTAGGTCCTATGATCATGAACATTAACCAAGTTAAAACAAAGCCACCCACGGTGAATAAATCTTGGTCTGAGGATACTCTAAACAAAAATACCAACTGGACAGAGATGTGACTAGTGTCATTCATAAAATCAGATCACATGGTAGATCTTGTTGCACTAGTGATAGTTGGTGGTGGTGGTGGTGGTGATGAGCCTGAAGGTGTCAGATTGCCGATAGAAGCATATGGAAGGGTACGATTAAAAGCAAATTGATCAAAGATCACATACCATGGCTTTGATACCAGTGTTGGGTGGTTCCGTAAAATATGGATCGTTGATCGATTGCTTACTGTCATATGATTGCCGAGAGAAGCGCCACTAGGCTGATGATCGTCTTGATTCATTGTGGATTTCTCACGAGCATTTATTATCTGATTCATGACTTTAGTGCCCTTGGATCCATTGTAGTGCTATCACCAAAAATTGCATCTCTACATACAAATAAGATTTTAAGGCTATATATAGAGATTGCTTGGATATACCATCAATGTTTAAGGAGAAACGGCCCTCTTTAATCACATAATGGTGAGTGATTAATCATAATTAAATACATAATTGTGACCGGCTAATACATAATGAGATTCTTAATCTCTATTGATAAGGTGGCATGACCGCATGTACCAACACGGATAGCGGAAGTTTACATCTTTTTGAAACTTGGCCATAGAGGATTTGGTTATTAGGCCACTCAAGGCTTTATAGGGTTTGGAATTTGAATACAAATACAATGGTGTTTGGGCCTTGGGAGGCCTCGATATTTGGGACTTAGAGGATTGGGTTTCTTGGATCATAAGGCTTTCGATATTTGGGCGGCCTTAGAGTCTTGGATTTCTTCGATCATATGAGACTCTAAGATATTTGGGCCTTATAAGGTATTATGAAACTTGGTCATAGAGCCTTTGATTGTTTGGCCTTGCAGGTTCTTCTGGGTTTGAGCCATAATGGCATTGGAGTTTGCCTTTGTGAAGCTTTAAAATTGGGGCCTTAGAGGCTTAGGGTAATTGGGCATTATGGGACTATATGATATTTAGGCGTTGATCATAAATGTCAAATATGGCGAAGTATTAATTTATATATCTATCCACACACTATCTTGAGGAGTTGATTTTGGCCATTCATTTTGAATTTCAAAGGAATCCAACGTTAGATCGTATAGGTTTATGTGAATCTATGATCTTGATCGTCAATTTGAAGTATGTAGGAATGGTGATTTACAAATTTATAATGCATTATCTTCACTAGTTGATTTTAACCATCCATTTTGAATTCCAAAGGAATCCAATTTGTAGGTCGTATAGATTTATGTGAATCTATAATCTTGATCGTCGATTTGGAGTAGCTATTTTAGAGATCCGTCCACATATAACTAGGGATGCAAATTGGTCGGGTCGGACCTGTTTATCCCGGTCCGATCCGTTGGTTGAAACCCTCAACCCGTACCCAACCAACTTCCAAAATCTCCGCTTGAGTCGAGTCCGATTGGGCAAAGCTAGGTTAAAACATATTTTCAAATATTTGTTAGAAATCTCTAATCAATCATTAGACAAGGAAGCTGGAACTTGCAGCCATATATTTGTACGATGGCACATGATTAAACATAAAGACTTTGTTATTTTTTAGATATGTACTACATGGTATACCGTTGAATCCGTCTGATTTAAAGACCACGATGTAAAGATACTTGAAGCCAAAATTTGACACCAAATGCAATCTCTACCATCTAATTAAATAGAGTCAAAGGTCATCATGTCATTCAACGATTGACTCTAACAAATCATATGATGATAGAGATAATGTTTTGTGCCAAATTTTTACCCGAAGTATCTTTACATCATGTTTTTGAAATCAGAAGGTATAGATGGTGTTTCACTTCACATATATCATGAAAACGATAAAGGCTTTCTTCTTAACCATAAGGGGGCAGTACAAATTTTGTGTGCAAGTTTTAGCTCTCGTTATACAATGTCTATTTTGCATCAAATCGATTGATCGAGAGATTTCAAATAGGCATTAATCAAATATAGTCATATCTATGCATTTAACCTAAAGAACTGCATTTATCAGACGGTTAGCATCGCAATATAGTGGCCTGCCACGTGAACGGTCCCGATCAACGGTGAGGCCCATATAGTAGAGTTGTTGCTCTCTTCAAAAATGACATCTTGTCCTTTCCTTCGCTCCTCACAGGATTGGCATCTTCAAATTAGTAAAGATTGAGGTAACAGATGGCCGTATGGGGATTGGGGAGGCCTTTTGCCCTTTCCATGGCTTGAAATCTGTATGTATGGGATAATAAAATGTGTCATAGCACCATAAACGATGGTGCCACGCAACATCACTATCCACCAATATGTGTACGTCGATAAAGATCGGACCATCCAATCTCTCTGAAACCTCTTGTGATTCACCATACACCATTACTTTCATTAAATGAACGATTGATTTGTGGACCATCTCACATTTTATCACCCTCAACAGCAGGAATCTGATTGGACAACAAGAGTTTTCAGATGGATGAGATTCTTAGGGGCTGGTCCGTCAGAGAGGCGGATCACGTACCCATCTGACAGTCTGGATTGAGAGGCAGATACTTCGCTAATAGAGATTCAACGGTCTCGATCAAAGGACACTATCATAACATGGCTCAAAATTTAATATTAAGTAGGCACAGTCACAGCTCACAATGCGTGGCTCAAGGCATGTGAAAACGACGCCAACCAATGTTGTCTTTTTATTTGGCTTATAGATTATTGATTTTGTCATCAGATATAAAATATAGAATCATAGAGATGTTGCCATCAGGTCCTTTGTTTCTAGTTTCGTCTTTCTAAAAGCAAGGTTAATATTCCAACACAATTAGTTGTCATTTACTAAATGACACCAACTCTTTTAACCGTGTGATCGACCAAAGATCAGCATCAATTGAAATTCTATAACAGTTGGTTCTATCATCAGGATTTGGATGTTCTTAAAAGTTACGACCAACGGTTAAAAAAACTGGCCTATGGATCGGATGGATTAATGGCTGTAGCAAAGTCCATTGGTTCCGACTTCCGATAACCTTTCGGAAACTAAAATGGATCTTAAGATTTATATAATGGGTACGGGTTTTTTGCAACTCAAGATTAGGCAGTTCAACTGTTAACACTATTGACTGCCTTGAAACATTCTTAATGATTGTTAAATACCATGAAAATGCTATAAAAAAAATTTTATATACCAATCATCTACCATCTACCTTTAAATTGCCTGCGACTTTGACCTACTGTATTATTAATCCAGGCCAAAAGTAAAAACTGACCCCAATTGGATGAGATATAAGGCTATAATAATAATAATAACAATAATGAATCAAAAGAGTAATAGATCAAACAGCTAATTTTATGAGATTGGTGACCTAATCGATCTAAAAGAGCAAATTTTGAGGGAGTACTATTATTAATGATGGTGATTAGTAACATAGTATAACAAGATGTGGATAAAGCTCAAACTGCAGTGAACATTTGAAAAGAGAGAGAGAGAGAGAGAGGTCGATGGTAATGTTTTACATTTGGTAAAGGGCAAAAAACGAGAGGCGTCGGGAGGTGGGGACGAGAAGAGTCTTTTCCTCCTTTCTCGAGAATAACCAAAGAGAAACAAAAACAAAAGGAGTCCACGTGATAATGGGCTTTTTTCTAAAAGAGTGGGAGCCTCATCGTCCGTAGCGGTGGCGGCTGCGGAAGACGCCCATGTTACCACGGGGTAAACGATAATATAAGAAGAGAAAATAATGTAAATATAATCACACAAAAAACACATACGATTTTAACGTGAAAAATCCTTTTTACAAGTAAAAATCATAGAATCTATCTCAAATCCAAGGCAAACAATCCACTATGAACAATATATTCTTACAGTACTAATGAATAAAATTTCATTTTACTCATCTCACCAACAATGATTGCCTCTCACAATCATCCCATTCATAATGTAATGCTATCGTCTTCAACCTTTATCTCGCACGATGGTCCACTCGATTCGTACGAGCTCACTCGATTTACACGAGCCAATACATTCTTGAAACGCCAAGACAAAAAATTCCTTGAGATTTACATTAATTTCGAACAAACACAAGAATATTTTAAAGAGAAGGAATATAGAGAATTCTCGAGAGAGTTTTTAAAATTGAAATATTTTTTCCAAAATCCCTTACATCTCGAATCACACATATCCTATTTATACTATAGGGGCAAGGATGTCCTTGAGACTCTAACTTCCCATAACCGTCGGAACACGAACGTCTGTGAATCACTCACGGATTTACTTGGTATATTGGAACACCGCTAGATTTAATCGTGATTGCAACAAAATATTCAACACTAACTATTCTCTCTCTCTCTCTCTCTCTCTATATATATATATATATATATATATATATATATATATATATATAAAGAGAGAGAGAGAGAGAGAGAGGCCTGAGACTCTACACTTAGATCTAATTGAGTGTAACGTGTGTATACAGAAAGTTGGTCAACGATTGCACAAAAAAAAAAAAAAAAAACGGAAGTAAAAATTGATCTATCACCGTCCATTGGGATCAAGGATGAAATTTTTGAAGGCAACCCTAAAGAATCCTTGGAGGATGTGGGCTAACTCGGGATCATAGGACAAATGATGATTACTATATTAATGTATACCATACACTATTAAAATAGTTTCACATTGCCAGTGGGTTTCTAAGTCTTGGGATATATTTAATTTGGGTAGCTCTCACTTTACAAGCCTGTTTTGTGAAATTGAGTTAGGCCCACAAATTTCTTAACAGATAAGTGATTCCAAGTTAGCCTACATCCTTTAAGAATTTCTTAGTAACTATCGTATTCCGAATTGGACTTTTTTGCCTTTTAAGGGATAACTTTAGGGTTAATAGAGACACACTAGTCACCTCATAATACTTTTATTGATTCTGTGACTTGTATGATGTCCAATTGGTTGAACCTGTTTTCGTGTTCAACCTAATATGCAGCTATTGGCCATGGGAGAATCTTGTCCATATGTTATCCAACAAAAATGAAATCATAAAAGTAAAAATTCTCTCTTATTTTAGTTGAACACGAAATCAGGTTTAACTAATTGGACCTAACCATTGCCCAACATGGTCCCAAAATCCACTAGATTCGTCCAAAAATTATGCTATTGAATGATTTATCCTGTCTGGTCAACGCCCCTTCAAATGGATTTATGAAGAACATATGAGCAATGATTTATATTGAGTCAAAAGAAGTACTTAACGTCTTAAATGCATAAGTTTTATGCTGAGTCACTACATATTGGTTTGGCAGTCGGCACATGCACTTTTCAAAGAAATTTATAATCAGTAGACAATTTTATTTTTTTTAAAGATGTTTTGTCTTACATAAAGAAGGCTATGCTAGTGCTTCAAAGAGACCGATAAAAACATAGGCTAGTACCCAAGCATTGCTCTATGGAAAAACCGAAAAGCCGGAGAAAACCAAAGAGATACTAGAAAAAACGCAGGAAACTCAAACACTTGGGAGAAACCTACGTAGGAGGAAACCGAGATATCCGGAAAAAAATCTCCAACTAAAAAAACCCCGTACTAATAGGTGGAAACTTATTAGATTACAAAAAGAAAAATCGATCCCAAAAGAATTACAAGTTATTAAGAAAAAAAAGAAGTTGGTGGGAGTCAAAGGTCATAAGGCTTGGGATCACTACAAAAAATAAGCCTATTAGCGGCAGTTTTTTTTAATAAAAAACTACTGCTATTAGTCCTGTCGCTACAAAAAACTGTCGCTAATAGTCCTATTTTTTGTAGTGGATGGATGGGGAGTGTTTGCCGGCGGCAATGGCTCAACTGTAAATAGAGATAATACTGAATCGGATAGCTTTATCTTTATTGAAGGAGGCACCTTGACATCTGATAGCATTCCTGGTGATCCAGATGTTCCAGATGATGGCTACATGCAAATGGTCCCAAATCTACTTCTTGAAACCAGTTGCTGTAACCCGATCCCAACTGATAATAACATTAGCAATTTCGCTTTGAATGCAAGAGTGAATTCCAATGGCTTTGTAGCAATGTCTTCAAACAGGCTTGCAGTGAAGAAATAAGTGGTTAGTGTCTTCTTCAATCTCTTGGAATAAATAGCAGCTTTGGGAGATGCTCATACCATGTCTGTTAAGATTAGAAATGGTCGCGATCTTATTCCAGCATAAAGACCAAATGAAGAAGCTAATTTGGGAGGGTATCTTAAGCTTCCAGATGTGCTTCCAATCAACCTCCTGAAGGTTCGGATTGAGAGAGTGAAAAGCAGATTTGACAGTGAAAGGCTTATTAATCTTGTTGCACCATATTCTTACATCAGGAGTGGTGGATCTTAGGCTCACATTATCCAGCAAACCAGAGCGCTCACTATATTCCTCTATTTTGGAATCGGCAAATCTATGATTGAAGGTAATAAGCCAATTCGAACTCCCAACGAAAATGAAAATTTTTGCAACTGTGGTCGTGCGATTAGCAGTGATGCGGAATAATCTTGGGAACTTGAGATTTAAAGTGAAATCAGAACTAAGCCACCTTTCGGTCCAAAATTGAATACTTTTACCATTGCCAAGAATATAGGAGACATTCTTTACAAACTCCTCTCTAGTGTTTAGTATACTTTTCCACCACCAAGAAGAGACACTGTATTTGGATTTGTTTAGTTCCCAACCTTTTTTGTTCATACGGTATTTCTTAGTCGCGATGTCTTTTCACACGTGGTTGGAGGAATCGCCGATACACCACCACCACTTCATGAGAAACTCACTATTCATATCAACTATAGACCGAATGTCAAGCCCCCCGGCCCACTTAGGCTTGGTGACCTTATCCCAACTGACGAGATGTAACCTTTTCTTTTCCCCCGAGTCATTCCATAGGAAATTCCTTTGAAGCCTTTCGATTTGATAGCAAACTGTGGAAGGACACTTGTAAATGGATAAGTAGTATGTGGGGATTGCATTTAGGACGGATTGGGCTAGGGTCAGTCTCCCACCGTGGTAAAGCATTTTACTCTTTCACCCAAGGAGCCTGTCGTTTACCTTGGTAATGATAGGATTCAAATCGGCAGTTTTAATTTTGCCTACCACAATTGGAATACCAAGGTATTTAAAAGGAAAGCTGGTGGGGACTAAACTGGCATTGGTAGCCCAAGAATTCAAAACATTGGAGTCGATATTGATACCGTAAATATTTGATTTAGCATAGTTGACGCATTGGCCCGAGGCTACCTCATAAGCTTTTAAAAGATTGCAAACTTGCTGAATTTGGGTGAGGTTGCCGTCACACATGATCACAGAATCATCTGCATATTGCAATAGATTAATAATAAAGTTGCATCTAGGATTAGAGAAACCAGTGACCGTACCATCGAGTTATGCCTTTTGGAAGATGCGTGCTAGACCTTCACTAGCGATATTGAAAAGGTGTGGGGAAAGAGGGCAGCCTTGCCTTAAACCTCTAGAAGCTTCGAAGAAATCGTATGTTTTCCCATTGATGATGACGAAAAAGTGAACAGTAGCAAAACATACATGGATCCAGGATCTCCACTTCGCTCTAAACCCCATCTTCTTCATCATCCAAAGAAGGTAATCTCAACCGACCCTATCATAGGCTTTTTCCATGTCTATTTTGATGAAAGCCCCTTATTTTTTTGAAGAATGAGTCGAGTGGATGCATTCTTGAGCCACAACCGCGAGATCAAGGATTTGATTGCCTTTGATAAAAGCGCCCTATGAATTGGAGATTACAGAGCTAATCACCTTTTTTAGCTTGTTGGCGAGAATTTTAGTGATAATTTTGTAGAGGCTGAAAACCAGAAATATGGGACGAAATTTCCTCATCTCGGAGGCACCCCTCTCTTTGGGGATAAGGACAATGAAGTTAGAGTTGACGGATTTGTAAATATATCCGTCCTCCCAAAACTTGTCGAGAAATCTGATGATGTCGGGTTTTAAAGTGGACCAGTACTTTTGGAAAAAGCCCAATGTGAAACCATCCAGGCCTAGAGCCCTCTCGGCTTTGCAGCTTTTGATAGTAGTCACAATTTCTTCCTCTTGGAACTTTTCTTCCATGTAGTTGGCGTCGGAGGTGGAGATGGACTTGAGCTGAATATTGGCAAGTCTGGGTCTGTTGTGGTCGGGTTCTTTGAAAAGATCTGCATAATAATTGATGGTGATCTGAGCTATGCTATCCGGTAGAGTGTGAAGAGTGCCAGCTTTCTGCAAAGCAGTGATGGTGTTGATTCTTCTGCGGGTATTGGCAGAGGCGTGAAAGAATTTGGCGTTGCGGTCACCCTCCTTAAGCCACCTGATACAAGCTTTCTGACGCCATTCTTTTTCTTTAATAAGGGCAATATTTTCGAAATCGACTCTAGCCTCCTCTCTGGTTGCAATTTCATTGCTGGAAAGATTTCTGACTTCTTCGTTGAGATTGATTAACCTGATTTTTTCCATAAGGGAATTCTCGTCGGCATTCAACTTGGTGATTCTCTCCTTGTTCCACGTAGATATCAATTTTTTGAGGTTGAGCAATTTGATGGAAACTTGGTTCGAATTACCGAGAATAATGGGATCGGACCACCAATTGAGGATAGTGGTAGTGAACTCGTCGATTTCCACCTAGTGATTGAAGAACTGGAAAGGCGCGAGTCCCCATTTGACTCCGTTCAGGTTAAGAATGATCGGGGTGTGATCAGATACAACTTTAGTTAGAGCTTCATAGTCGACCATGAGGTGTTTAGAATCGAAATCTTCATTAATCAAAAATCGGTCCAAGCGGCATAGAGTGGGAGGGTTGCGACCGTTGGACCAAGTGAAGCGAGCTCCGGTCATAGGAATGTCCATCAATTCTGCTTTGTTGAGGAAATCAACGAAATTCCTCATTGACGGGGAGATTTTGTGGTTGTTTGATCTTTCGTTAGGGTGAGTAATGACATTGAAGTAGCCACAGATGACCCAATGACCTTTGTTGAGAATTTTTCATCGATATAGATCCTCCCACAGTTCAACGTCCATACCTCGCAAGCAAGAACTATAAATCGTCGTAAATAGAAACGTATCATTGCTACATCTATTGGAAAAAAGAATCGAAATGCTAAAGTTGCCCACCCACTGACCTTTGTTTTCAAGGATCATATCATTCCACATGATGAGAATTCCGGCATTTGTGCCGATCTAGTTTTTATGAAACCAATTCCAGTTGGCGTTGGGAGCGACTGATCTGACCTTGGTGTTGTCAACACAACACCACTTTGTTTCTTGAAGCGTTACGTTCGTGACCTTGGTGCTGGTCACTAATCTTTTAACAGCAACGCATTTGATGGGCCTGCCTAGCCCTCTATCATTCAATGAAAGAAAAGACATAATGAACGTTGAAGAAGCCAGTAACTACTAAAGAGAGTAGTTTATAGGCCATTGTAGTCTTGTGAGCTCAGTCTCTTTTTTCTTCCGATGTTTGGATTTGACGTTGGAAAGAATCTGAAATTCATTATGTTCGTTCTTCCTTAAAAACAAGGAAGTGGGACTCGGCTTTTTACATATTAGGAGAGAATCGTGAAGGTTGGAAACTGGTGTGGCTGAATGTGAGGGATTAATTGCTTCTTCAAATTTTTCTCATCGATGAGATTGTTGAACTCATCCTCTTCGATTTGAGCTGCACCAACTTTTATTAATTGAGCTTCACCTCATCGCGCCACATCAGCTGATTGCATTAAGTCTGTCCACTACATAACATTGACCCTTGTCAAATGAGGTACTAAGGGGGTACAAAAATAAGATATATGGCTTGTACAGCTAATAGATCACATTTAAAATCACGTGCCTTTTAGCCCGGAATTGATAAATTGCCTGTTTTAAAGCTTTTCCAAAAGTTTACATATTTATAAGGGAAATTTATGGGACGGACCCTATCAAATAAACTTTTTTCCTTAGAGGCTCTATATTTTTACTTTGACCCAAACGAACCAGTTTTTAGCCAAGCCATTTTCAACTAGCACAAAAAGTCCGAAATACCCCTTCTTACACTTTTTTTTTGTTCTACATGATTTGAAATTTTCAATATTTATATTTTCTATATTTACGCAATGTGAAATCGGATTTATGCCGTCTGATTTGAATGCCACATAATAAAATAGATGGATCTATGACGTCTGATTTGAAGGCCACATAATAAAATAGATGGCTCCAAAGATAAATACGAAAAAAGGGCGATATCGCCTCTTTAAAAAAAAATTTAAAAAATTAAACAATCGATGGTGGCTCTTAAAACAATCGATGGCGACTCTTAACATAGTTGATACCGACTATTTTAAGAGTGTTTTTTTTTTTTAATACAGTCGATGGCGACTGCATACAGAGTCGATATCAACTGTGTACAAAGTCGATATCACATTTTGTTTCATATCTATCTTTGGCACTATCGATTTTATATTGTGGCCTTCAAATTAAACGGCATAGATCTCGTTTCACATCGCGTAAATATAAAAAAATATAAATATTTAAAAATTTAAAATATATAGGTGTATCCTCTTCTTCCTCATTTTAATCTGCTACAGTCTCTGACGAAAAAGGTGTATCTAAGTCGATCCAAATAATATATCGGAGTATATTTGACTGAGGAGAAGACACCGTCACTTTCGCCATTTATGACTTTTTAGAAACTGTAACAGATTAAAATGAGGAAGGAGATGATGCTTTTGTACATTAAAGAAAGTGGATAATTTGAACTTTTTGCTATCCTTAGGGTCGGCTAAACTCCCAGCTGATCGATTTGGATAAAGGTAAAAATATAGGGCCTCTACCGAGAAATGTGTATATGATTGTCGATGAGGTAAATTTTCCTAGTTATAAAGAGATCCGGTGATTCATGGGGAATCAACTGCATCAATAGATGAAACGCCAAATAGTACACTTATTTGTCGACGTAGCACCATTGTCACAAATTTCTTTTTCATGAAAAATTCAGCAAAATTTTGGGAAGTACAAAAATATATTTAATATTTTAAAGGGTAGCTCTAAATACGCTCACATGTTCTATTAAAGCACTAAAACCTATTGATTGGGTCGGATTAAACGATGGAGATCCTGTTTCATCCCGATCTTCCACACAAAGGATCTTTATACCTTGTCTCACCTATCAAACGGTTAATTTCTTATTCCACATGTCACATATCTCTAAAATATGGCCTTAAAATTATGATTGAGAGTGATGTGTGCCAATGCACACAACGTGCACTTTTTGGGGATATGTGTAATCGAAAATTAGCCATCTGATAGGTGCGATATGGTCTCAAGATCCATTGTGTGGATGATCAAGGTGAAATACGACCTCCATCATCTGATCTGAACCAATCAACGATTTTTTGTGGGTGCAACTAGAGCTACCCAATTTTAAAAGGGGATCTACAACTTGCAAATGGGATTTGTACCATGGCACATGAGTTAAAAAGTAAGACTTGGTGTTTTTGGTACCCGTGCCCACGTGAAACCCTATCTAAGCCATCTAATTCAAAGTCATAATGTAAAGATCATAGATGCCAAAGATTGGCATGAAGCACAATCTGTATCATCAGATTAAACACAGTCAAAGCCTATCATTTGATTTAATAGTTTACTGTGTTAAATCGGATGATAGAGATCATGGTTTGTGCCAATCTTTAGCAACGACGATCTTTAATTACATCAAGGATTTCAAATCATATGGCTTAGATGATGTTCTTGCCATAGACCCAAAAATGTCATGCCTTTCTTTTTAACCTATGTGCCATGATACAAAACTCGTGTGCAAGATGTAGCTCCCTTTAAAAAATATGTAATACTTAGAAAAGGGTAGCTACAACTTGCACACGAGATTTGTCCCCATGTACGCAGCACACATCCTTCACAATTCTAACTCTTTAAGTTAAAAATCATCCCATGAGCTTATGTTAGCCTAAAATCAGTAGCCAGCAAAGGCTGGGCTCTTTAAGATAGACCATTATTCATAAGATAAATATTTTATTTTTTTGAATAAAGAATTTTTATTAAAAGAAATCCAGATACATAAGATATGACTCTAATGTCTATATTGGAATTTATTACCATAAATCCCTGATAAGTCTATATTTTGATCTAATTTTAGTTCTTGATTTTTAAAATTATCCCCCAATGAGGGGTGTCATCTATTGATAATTTGATATAAGTGACCAAAGTCAATCTCAAGGTGTCTAGGCCATAGATGCATCCTTTATGAAACTAAGGTAAGGCAACATGTAAATCTCAAGGGGTTAGGCAAGCTGGCCAAATACTTGCTTCCAAAAGTAAGAGACTTGAGTTCAAAGGCAAGAGATTTGAGTTCGAATGTCTTCCCTCCCTTAAGGCCATCCTAGAAATTTATATCATGTGCTAATTTAGAGTGCGCACGTGCAGCGGGTGCTTTAACAGGCCCGGATGCCCAGGTATTAAAAAAAAATGGTAAGGCAACAAGTAGATGGGGATCATTCCTTATATGTTGTCATCAGTCCATTTGAAAGCTCTTGATCATACACAAAATAGCACAAACTTTTGGCTACATCTAATCTAAACCATGGGCAGGAGTACCACATGTTACAAATCAATGAAAAAGGGTTTCCACGTATATAGAATTCTGACTCAAGAATCAAGATGTCATCTTAGGTGTGTGGAGTGTACACCTGAAAACAACTCCTTAAGAAAATGTTTTATAATATAATATAATAACCTTTCTATCTTTTTTTCTCTTATTTTCATGAATATAAGAACTTTTCTTCGTCCTAACTAATTTGTCGTAATTCTTTTGAGCTAGTTATCGAGACATGAGAATTTAAAAGATTCTAAAAAAGCATTCGTATAGGGTGCAAAAACCTTACATCTGCTGTGGTATATATATCATTTAATTTGTACACCTAAGCGCACTAAACGAGCCATCAATGTTACCACTGATGGGAGCCATGCCCCGGTAACCGGGTACAAAAAGTGGATTTGGGACCAGCTGCGCATTCCCATTCTTTGAAACATTTGGCTCACCAGGAACGCCATCAGAAGCCAAGGCACATCTCTTAATGCTGGCAGCCTTGTCCAATCCAGCATTATCTCCGTTTGCAGCTGGGCAGCCCCTCCAGGGGTAGACTTTCCGTCCTTATCCAGTCTCACGCAGTTCAATTCCAACCAACTTCTTTCATTTTTTTTTTTGGGTGGGCTCTTTTGTATCCTAACAGGTTCAATCATCTATTAGTTTGAGGATTTTTTTTTTTCCTTTTTTGGAGGTCTTCTCCTGGACCTCTCAGTTTCCTGCAAGGAAGGTTTTGCCCTAGTGTGCTAGGGTTCCTTCTTTCCTAAGTACCTCTCTGATTTTCTTCAGGTCCCCTGGTTTTTCCTGAGAGCAATGCTCCCGGTGTCAACTAGTGTTTTTATGGATTATTCCAAGGCACCTGCCTAGTTTTTTCTACTTAATACAAAACAATTTTTTTTCTTTTAAAATGCACACTAAATTCATCCATTAGAAATTCTAGGTATTCTAGGTGGATAGCTAACAGGTAGATGAGACTCAGTCAAAGATCATGCTTGCCCAGGTTTCTAATCATCAGATCAAGGCACTTTCTCTGCCTGGCTCAATGTGGACCGTTGATCATATGGTATTTATCCTTTGATGAGGCTCATGATCAGGTGCTGCAACTTGTCCAACTGTACAATCTTTTGATTGAATATCCATATGTTATAGAGTTGGCACAAAAAATTGTCCATGCCTTAGAATTATTTAATCCAACATATCCATACCGGATGAGACCTGAAATTTCACTCTCCAAAAGTGCGTCTTCTTTAAAATCCATTAGTATACTTCAAAAAAAACAAAAAAAAAGGTTAAATACCCTAACTCTCTTTTTCTTTTCTAAAATAAAATTGATGAGCTGGACCATCCTTCGCTCCAGTACTTTAAGTGCTCACAATCACTTCACTGACCAAATCATTACTCAAATATATAATTTGAGTTGGACAAACCCTCACTCGAATTACAGAAGTGACGGAAATGCTTTTAAATATAGCTCATTTAAAACTCTCATTTTCATATATTATTGGGCCCTGAGATCCTATCTCGCATAACTAACACTTTTATATATATATATATATATATATATATATATATATATATATATATATATATATATATATATATATAAGTCAGAAAAGTATTTCAAGTAGAATACTCTCACCATACTCTAATATCTCTATAGAGATTCACGTGTTAATCAAAACATATTTTAGATGTCACATGAAGCAAGGTAGCATTGTTTAGATTATTTCTGAAAAAAAAAAAAATCTAAAACATCTCTACCATATATTTTTTGGGTCATAAAACTTAGATCCTTAAATGATAGTCAAAATTTGACTTTTAATTTTAAAACTCAATTTCAAATTTATTTTTTTATAAAAAATTGATCTATATAGGCTGCTGAAACTCTATGTAGCACCAAAACATTATTTGGGTGGCCAGGTGGGCTTACATGTAAATATTGGAGTACGGTGAAGGTACTCCACTTTGAATACTTTCAAACTTTCATATATATATATATGAAAAAAAGGAAAATGCACCGGAGCGTAGAGATATTTCTACGCCAATTGATATGGGCGCGACACGTAGCGTTCTTTTTGTGAAGTGATGGGTGACATGAAAACCTCTTTACTAACTAGAGTTACGCTTTTAAAATATTTTAATATCCTTCCAGCCGTCATTCTTTTTTAGATATATTTTCATAAAAAAATTGTCTCCAAGTAGCGAACTGCTAGCACTTCGGCAGCGAAGCGTTGGCACCCTAGCAAAGAGGTGCTGACGCCTTGCTAAAAAAAAGAGAGCATCATCGCCTCATTTTAGGGGCGCCAGCCCTTCGATAAAATAAAATTATTATTTTTTTTTTTATCGAAGTGCTGACGCCCTTAAAACGAAGCGCCAACGCTTCAATAAAATTTATTTATTTATTTATTTATTATTATTATTATTTTTTATCGAAGTGCCGACACCTCGATATAGATGTGTCGACGCCCCTAAAACGAATCGCTGACACCCCTAAAATGAGGCACCGATGCTAACATCCCGACGTCGAGGTGCCAACGCTTTGCCACCAGGGTGCTAGTACCTCACTTATCAGGATGCCAACGTCTCATTTTCAGGGCATCGGCGCTACGCTGTCGAGGTGCTAACGCTTTGCTAGCAAGAGGCCACATTTTTTTTATTAAAATATACCTAAAAAAGTATATCTAACACTTTCCTAAAAAAAGAAAAAAAAAGAAAGAGACTTTAAAAAAGTCAAGAATAACGTCTGGAAGGATATTAAAATATTTTAAAAATGTAACTTTAGTTAGTCAAGTGATTCACATGCTATCCACTTCACAAAAAGGATGCTACGTGTCGCGTCCATATCAATTGGTGTAGAGATATCTCTACCCCCGAACACATATTCTCGGGCCTCTCTCTCTCTCTCTCTCTCTCTATATATATATATATATAGAGAGAGAGAGAGAGAGGAGAGAGAAAAAAAAAAAAATCAGTTATATGAGAAAGGTGAGCGTACTCCAAGGTTCACGTAGAGCTCCTTGTGGCCCTCGAAGTATATCTTGATTTCATGTGAAGTAAGAGGGCGTTGCATAAATTATTTTCAATTTTTTTTTGAAAAAAAATCTTTCTGGCAAAAGTAAAGAAATTGATTATAACCATATTAAGCAACATTTAGGTAAGGGCTCATATTGTTTCATTTCGGATAAATTTCGAGAAAAATTTGAAAAGTTTCGAAAAAATTTCGGAGTACAAAAAATATTAAATATAAATTATATTTAAACTTCATAAAAATTTTATTTATTATTTAAAAATTGACAAAAATTAGAAAAGATTAATTAATTTCAATAAAATTTCGTTAATTTCGACAAAATTTTACCGAAAATAATAAAATTTCAGCGATTTCGGAGAAATCATCAAAATTTCGCCAAAAGTTTCCCCCGACCCTATTTCGGTAAATTTCAAAGAAATTTCGGAGAATTTTGGAGAAATTTATTACTATGATTATAACCAATGACTCAATTTCCAAGTAATATTAAACTCAAGATAGAGATTTAGATTTAATTTATTTTAAAAAATTAATTTACATATTGTCCCCTTAATCCATGTGACACTAAAACAAGATTGTAAAGCGACTCATACACGTTTTTTACGATAGATATATATATATATATATATATATATATATATATATATATATATATATATATATATATATATATATATATATATATATATATAAATATAATGGGCACTTTAGAAAAGCAATCTTAAAAAATAAACGTTTTAACAAAAATTCAGAACTTAAACGTTTTTTAAAATAAATATTTTTACAATTTTTTGAAGTTCTAAGATCCGTAAAAACATTATTTTTTTTAATGAGGATTTGAGATCTCACAAATCTCAAAACTTTAAAAAATCGTGAAAGCATTGTTTATATTGCTTGTATAATCATTGTTTATATTGCGTGTATGGTGTACATAACGACATAAACGACAAAGAGGAAAGTCGAGAAACTTTTAGAGTTGTGCTTTTAACACTAACTGGCTTTGGTAGTGCGCAGAATGTCTACCCACAAAGTGGCATCAGTGCATATCAATCGAAACCATCTAATCGTTTCACCATCATCACTTGGAACTTGGAAGGGCCAACATCCCTAAAGTCCCTCCTAACAAGATCCTAACAATCTAGTCATTAGATTTTTTTTTATTTTTTTTTTTTCTCCTTCTCCTCGATCATTGCCTTTTACTTTAGGGTATGGGTTTTTGCAACATACAATTTGGTCTCCGCAAATGATGGCTCCACCATTTTAACCATTTACTACTTTGAAGCGAAGATCATTTTCAATCTTTCACGCAATATATCTACAAATCAATGTCCACCTATTAGACGGTCAAATATTGAATCCACATAGAACACATCTCCAAAAGTGAGTTCTCATCTCCAAAAGTGACTTGAGAACTCCTCATAATATGCTATGATCACAGTCACTTTGGAGAATCAACATTTGACAGTCTGATATATTGTCATATCTCAAGATTGTCAACTGATTGTTTAATGGTGGAACTATCAGTTGCGGAGACGGAATCTTCGGTTGCAAAAACAGGTACTCTTCACTTTATTGGCTGACCATCAAAAGGTTTCTACTTTAACCAACGCTCAGGATTATGCCATCAATGAATATTTGGACTCAAACACTATATATACATATATATTTATAGTCAGAGTCAGACTAACGACTGCATGCACAGATTATCTTAGAAATAGGCATCATATTATAACTGAATTTTGCTTTAAAAAGAAGTCCCAACTGACTGCTAGAATCTATCAAGTTCACAATGGCTCTGTTTTTATTTAACTCTTTATGGTTTTTACATCAAATGAGCATGAGCTAGCCTCATTAGGCTTATTTATTTCCTTTTTCAAAGCTTTTTCTACTTCACAGCTAGGTCTCCGGTCCCATGAGAAAAGAAGAAAAAACACTAACTTATGCTATGGTTTGGCTCCCAAATCCATTGTAGAACGCCAGTCGTTTTCTGTGGCAAAGTGCTCATTTGTTGGTCCATTTGATTCTCGCTTATGCTGCTGTTGTCGTTTTTGTTGTTTGGAGAATCCATTTAGAGAAGGCATCGAGGGTCTTCATGTCGGCTCTGTAATGCTTCTGCGTGAACTCGAGCAACGAAGCCCAGGTGAAGTCTGGATAAATCCTCGGATTCTCGACATCCACTAAAACTCTCGGCGGGCTCACCACTTTCTCCATCTCTGGGCATAGAAAGAAAGCTAGTGATTTCCTCGGCGTCTCGCTGTTCACCACTGCCCTGTGCAAGCAGCTCTTATACCTGCCGTTCGATAGAGCCTGATAAAAGAGTCAAAGAACAAAAGCAAAGGAACCACCCATAGATTATTAGACTACGTGGAAAGGATATGGTAAAAAGTATAGGGTGAGTTTGGGTCCCCTCTCCTTTACTCTCTACCTGCTTCTCGTCAGACGGAAAGCAAGTAAATGGGGTGGAGAGCTGTGATACCAAACAGGGACCGGCGAAAGAGCAGCTCGTTGGACCGAGAGAGCTAATCCCAACGCAGCCAATTATCTTTCTCAATAATTACCATGAAAGTGTCACCGATGTTGACGACGAAAGCGTCAGCTTTGGGTGTGATGGAACGCCACTTGTCCTCCACGAACACCTGCAACCCACCCACCTGGTCTTGGTGTAGAATAGTTAGAGATGTGGGGTCGCAGTGAGGACCCGTTCCCAGCGTGAGATCTGGTTTCTGGCACGGTGGGTAGTAGTTGAGCCTCATTATCGAATCATTTCCCTTAAAAAATTCTCTGAAATGATTTCTCCCTACACCCAAGCTAATGCCCAGAAGTTCCATAATCCCAAGAGAGAGAGTGCTCATTGCTTCGCAGTACTCTTGGTTCACCACTCTGTCAAAAATAAATAACCAACTCAATTATAAGAAAAAGGCCAAACGGGATGCTAGTAATCTTAATTTTATATATATATATATATATATATATATATATATATATATATATATATATATATATATATATATATATTGAATAGGTTCATTTTTACCCGAAATCTCTGAAATTTTCACCAAGAACGTTAACCAAATACTCTTCGACCATATTTGAAAGGTGTGGAGAAGAGCAGTATCGAAAAGAGAGGGTCTCTTTCCAAGGGAGTTTGGTGGTGAACCTGCCGGTGAAGCTGCTGGCGTACCCACAGCTCTCGCCGGGCTTCCTCTGAGCCCTCTGTTTTTCCGAGAGGGGCATGGTGAAGAAGGCGTCGATGTGGCGATGAGCATCGGCAATGAGCCGAGGGTCGACGCCATGGTTGACGACCTGGAAGAAGCCATGCTTCGTGCACGCCTCTCCGATGAGTCTGGACGCCGTCAAGGCGGCATCCGGGTCGCCGCAGAGAAACCCCTGCAGGTCAATGAGAGGAACAGAGAGCTCTTCAGGGTTGGAGCATGGGGTGTCTTCTTGAGGCCAGATGAATTGGAGTGGTATTTTGGGTTGGTAACTAAGAAACGAGGGGTCGAAAACCAATGGTTTTTGGTGATCTTGGTGCTCATCCTTCTTGATCAATACGTGAGCAGGGGCACCGCCCATAATAAGTAGCTATGGCGTCTCCTTTGTTTTTGTATGTAAGAGGGAGGCTAAGAGATTCTACCAGGTGGCTGTTTGAAGGAAAACAAACGTAAGAAGCAGATAGAGAGAGAGGGTTTTTAAAGGGTTGAGGTGTATGAGTGGGAAAATCCAAGGCGTCTCATTGGTGATATCGTCAATACTTATTGGAGAATCTTTGCGGATTTCATCTCTTAAGTAAAACTTATCTCCATATTTATTTTAATATCTACTAGGAGATAGAATATTTATGTATGAGGGTTTAGGTGAGGCCCAATTTTAAAAGAATTAGAATTCGAATGATCCAACAGTGATACGCTCATTTCCCTTAGTTTTGGTATAGGGATCCACTCTTATCCTTTAGTTTTGGAACAATGATCCAAAAGTGACTTGCTCTTATCCTTTATTTATGGAATTGTTGACAAGTTTGAAAATTGAAATACTCTATACTCTTAACTCCTCACAAGTTCACTACTCTTGAATAGTTTGAAAATTGAAATATTTTATAATTATGCTCCAATTGATATGTTTGAAAAATAAATCATAGCCTCCAAATCAGACGGCCCAGATTATATTTTCACATCACACATTTCTCAAAATACCATTTATTTCTATTAAACTATATGCAAGGCCAACTTCTCTTGTGCTAAGTAATGGCTCCCTTTTTCGATGGGACGTTTAAAATTTGAAATACTTTATAACATGAGAAGTTCACTACTAAAAATGTTTGCACCTGGTGGAAATGTGCACCTCGTGAAAATGTTCTATGGAACTAAATGCATTAATTGCTTCGAATAAGACATTAATCGTTTTTCTTCCCAATCTTCCACACAATGGATCTTGATATATAATCCTTTATATTTGAATGAGTGAAGAGTCAAGTGTTTTGGCAATTCCTCGTGTTGGGGGATGAATCAATATGATTTTGAATCAGAGTTCTGGATCTTTGTTCATCCCTCGTAATAATAATATCTCGAGTTTTGCAGCGATAACTTGATATATCTACTTTACGACTATTAGCTAAAATATGTCTATGGTTGAAGTCATACCCAATCGAAAAAGGATGTTAACCAAACGCATCTCAAGTAGTTGCAGTAAAACCTGACCTATTGATCGTTTGGCTTTTTCAGCAATACGAACATATTTAAGTAGTTGTCGCTCTATCAGACCATTCCACATGATTTTCGAGTAACTTTAAGGGATGTGTGCCACGTGAAATCAGAAATTAACCATTTGATGGTATGCCTATAATCTTAAGATCCATCTGTGGAAGATTACGAGGAAAAAGAATTTCCATCTGAATCAAAGTAGTCACTACATTTCAGCAGGGACTTGGGTGACATTCTACTTGCACAAGATGCAAATAATTGTATCCACAATTAAAATCTTCTAACAAAAAAGAGTTGGTATTAGGTACTTGACTTGAGTGTCATTGGCCTTGTTACTCGAGCCACTTTTTGGGAAGTATGTCATGTGGAACTACCATGCTTTACGTGTGATTTGATAAATCCAATGGTACAAATCAGAAGCTACTGATAAATCCAATGGTACAAAACCGATCTAGGGATTGAGATGAAAAAAAGTCAGGCAGGGACATGAGCCATCAGATGAAGAGGTCACAAAGATTTTTATGGTCAAAATAGTTCAACAATGACCATACTTGGAAGAAATCACCTAAGAATGACTTGGAAGAATCCTGAGGAGTAAGTAGTTGAGGAAGCATAGTTCGTAGCACTTTGGATAAAAGCGTTGACGCTCACAAAAGGCCAAGCATTCTTTAACTGCTAAAAGTCATTTGTGCAAGGTTCGTAATTAAAACATTTTAAATTTCGCCAATGACAGAGCAAGGTGTGATGGGGGCATGTGGCGCGGCCATCCGAATCAGCCGTAGGCCATTTTTATTCTCCGCGTCAGAGCCTCCTTGGTGCATCACGAGCCATGAGGGTTGTGCCAACTGTATTAGTTGTGGGCCACGACGGCGTCTATAAAGGGTAGAGACGTGGGCGCGACTTGGTCGTATGGGAGACGATGCGGGGTGTTGTAGGCGTATTGGTGCGGATGATATGTGCCATATAGGCAGTATGTCAAACCAATATGTTTGAGCTCTTCCGTTATTTTCTCATAATTGTTGTTTTACCCTTATATAGGGGGACATGAGCTGGAGTCTCCCAACCCAACACTGTCACGAGGTCAATCATTCAGCAGTGTCAGCCCGTGCTGCACCGAACGCCCGATGCGCTAAGTCAGCATAATTCAACTCACAACCCTGCGAAACAACGCAGGAAGTTAGAGAAGTCTTGTGCAGATTCTCAAAGGCAACTAAGAATGTGATAGGGAGCAACGATTAGAGGGGCAGCCCCGCTTTAGGGACTATCACGGGGTCACTCGTCCAGTAGTATCAACCCGTGCGATACCTAATGGTCGATGCGCTAAGTCAGCCTAATTCAACTCACAATCCTGCGAAGCAACGCAGCAGGTTAGAGAAGTCTTGTGCGGATTCCCGAAAGTAACTAAGAATGCGATAGGCAGCGACGATTAGAGGGGCAGCCCTGCTTTGTGGGCTTAAGTGCATGCGTCCGGGCCTTGCTTGGTGCTTGGTCGCTCTAATTACGTAATGTACTAGGGCTATCATGTTTCGGGTGGTGCGGGTCTACCCCCAAAGCGGGGCTCCCCCTCTAATCGTCGTTGCCTATCGCATTCTTAGTTGCCTTCGGGAATCCGCACAAGACTTCTCTAACCTGTTGTGTTACTTCGCAGGACTGTGAGTTGAATTAGGCTGACTTAGCGCATCGGACGTTAGGTGTCGCACGGGCTGACACTATTGGACGAGTGACCCCGTGACAAGAGGCTGCGAACCTTTGAATCATTACATGCCATTTACGCACGATTCGAGTGCAACGCACTTGAAAGTTTGGCATGCCAAAACACATGTTGCGAAACACTTGGGAGATCAGACTTACCCTGAAACACAATTCATGCATTTAAAGCTTCCAAGATTGCCAACTACAAAACAATAGTCACCCATAGCCAACACTTAGGCTGCGTATGGCATAACTCTTTGGTAGTCCCTATTATTGCAAAGTTTACTTGCTATAGTAGGTTCTCATCCTCTTTGCTAACATCCTACTACCTGTTTTAGCAGGTACCCCTTCTCTTTGATAACTCCTTGCATGGTAAGATTTTATGCAAGATTTCCCTGTTCAATAGTTCTACCCTCCTCTCTACTCACTCCTTGTCAGAGCTGCTTTTATTTGCTCTGGTAGGGACTTAGTAGAGAGCAGGGAGGTTGCTGTTAGAGCAGGTAAATCCTCCTTTGCAGGGAGTTAGAAAAGAGAATGTGAATCAACTAAAGCAGGTGAACTTTGCTATGGCTAAGGCTAGCAAAGAGTTATGCCATATGCAGCCCTAGTCTCCAAACCTGCCAACAGTTTTCCAGTTTACTCTCCAAAGCACACATGATACACAGTTCGTATTCACTGTTCATGAGCTCGCGCGTGATTTGGAACTTCTCAAATCTTTTTAACCTTCTATGTTGGATCATCTTTTAGTTTTATACTTCTATCTTTATTGGGATTCGATCCTTAAGCTTTCGCGCGTGAACTTCAATTTTCGTGCTCGCGAGATTAGTTCAAATTCTGCTTCTTGCTCGTGTGTGAAAGGAGTTTCTTGTGCGCGAAACTTCTGGGATTAAGCTCTGCTAAATATACTTTTTATTCCTCTTTTTCTTATTTTTCTTAAAACACTTGAATATAAATATTAACCCTCAAATTAGTTATTTAATTCTAACAAAGTGTATGATTTGGGGCTTATTATAAATCATAATTATGTATTTATCAGACGTGTACCATGTGGAGCCATCATGTGTTCCGGATTTGATGCCAATGATCATAAGATCTAACGTGTAAAAGATTAGAGTAAAAGTAATCTTTATCATCCGATTCAATACAATCAAACATCATATAAAATTTTGAGATATGTTGAATTTTCATAATTATTCACTAATTTTAGATAGCGTTACTACTTTGAATGAAATGATCGTGACTTTTTTTTCCAACCTCTTAAACCAAAGATCTTTAGAGGTTAGATTATGACACACGTATTGGACGGTATACATGTTGCTTCTACATGGCGCACACGTATTGGACGGTATACATGTTGCTTCTATATGGCACACATCTCAAAATTTGACTCAAGTATCGAGTCATGCTCGTGCTGCTTACATAATACTAACTCAATTTCTGAGTTGACCTGGGGAAGAAATCTTGGGTTTCCCTAGGGGTCTCAATGGGCTTGTGTTTAGGCCAGGCCTTAGATAGGCTGAATATAATTGGGCCTCTTGAAGTTAGCCTGTACCTAGCCTGATTACTAATCAGGTCAGGCTGGGTAAGGCTTTTATTAATCGGGCCAGCTTAGGTAGCCCATATCAGGCCAGATCGGGCTGGACCATGACCCAACCCAAAAATTTCTATAAAAAATGCATCAATTGATTGAGCTGAGCCTTAAATAGGCCGATTGTAATCGATCCTTCTGGAATTAACTCACACCTAACCCGATTACTTTCAAGGAGGGCCTGTTTAATAATCAAGCCCACTTCCTTTGGCCCAATCCTAGCCCTGACGGGTCAGGCTCAAGCGCAGCCCTTTGAAACCCCTAGTCATAGTTCTTGGTGCTTGACACCAAGCACTGGTCACAGATGCGACATTTCCAGACCTTTCTATAAATCCACCTAAATTGTCTTATGGGTCACACCTAGAATAGTTACATCTTAAAAGCACCAATTAGGCTTGCATTTTGTGATTTTTGAATAGGCCTTCCCCACTCTCAGCCCGTTTGAATAGGGGTTTTTGACCCCTTTCTACCCTCATGTATGGGGCCTAATATGTCTTAAGTCATGGCTTGGCCCTCATCAGATTAGCCTAAGCATTTAAACTCATAACTCGAGCTCCCATTAATTGCATATTATGTCAAATACCTTGGAAAATTCAAAGGCAATTACAGCAGCCAAATAAGAGCTATGGGATTAAAAACTAGTCCAAGCTCAAAGTGCGAAACTCCGGGTTATCAAATATATGAGTAATAGTAAGGTAGAATCAGGTTGAACTGGATTCCAAGTTCAACCACCTCTCCGGTCCTTTGAAAACCAAGATTCTCCCATATCTAAAGGCTGCAGATATGGTTGAACTTGACATCGGTTCAACCTGATTAGACCTGACCGTTGCCCTCAAATATATATACATCACTGAGGAAGGGCAAGTTGGCCCAAAAACTTTAGAAAATAAATGCAGCCTAGATAGGCTATAGTAGGGCTAGCTAGTTAAATCCTCTTGCCCCCCCTTTTAGGTATCCTATGCTCCTTTTACTTTTGACTTAGTAGTTGTCTGACTTGAACGTCGATGTTTTTAATACTTCAAGTAAAGTTTTAGAATGTGTGCCATGGGGAACCATCATGTGTTCCATATGATTAAGTCCGATGAACTCAAGATTTAGTCTGTAAAAGATTGGAACTAAAATAATCTCTATCTTCTGATTCAATGCCAACTACAACAATTTTGATATTTGGCAAGAAAATTTTTTGTCACCATTTACAATTATTTTGTCGCCAAAACTCTAAGGCGGGGAACTGTTTTTGTCGCCATTTCGTCACCAAATCTTCCTCACTAAAGGTTATTGGTGACGAAAACTTTTTTCCCATAGGTTAGCAACCTACGATGAAATAATTCATCACTAAAGATGAGAAAATTCTATTGCTAAAAAACAAATTTCGTCGCTAAAAATAAAAATGAGAAACTTGTATCTGAATGTGTTCTCTGATGGAATCTAAATGGATCTAACGATCCGACCATCCAAAATTAAGCCTAAAGATCTAGGCGCACGATCAATCAAAAACAATAAATATATAAACTATAAATATGCACACCTTGAGCGTTAGCCATCGATGGTTGGTTGCCGATCTTCAACGATGTTCTCGCGTTCAATGTCTCCTAGCACAATGGGGATGCTCTCGCCAATAGGGAGGATTGAATTACGTCGAGCTATCGTTGGGACCAGGCACCCCTTATATTTATAGCCAAAGAGTCCTATCCCATTAAGGACTGAAATTGCTAATTGTAGTGTGATTAGAAATCACAATCATACCTTAACTGAAAGACTCAATAAGCAGTTGCCTATTCTCTTCAAACTCACCAGAATAGCAATTGTACATCTTAAGGTTGATCTTATACCATTCACTGGTCAACGGGTTTGACCATAGTGATGGCCACCAAAATAGAAACTGCTTACATTCTCTTGATGTTTGACCTGTTTGAAGGAGGGAGATTGAACCTAACAACCTTGGTGCACATAGTTGTGGTAACTAAGTTATAATATCAAAACTTGCAACAAAAATCAAGTGACACCTTATCATCAGTCCATGAAACATAATCTTTATTGGATTAAATCAAGTGTACAACAAGATTACAATCTATAAGCACCCTGCTCTATAATGCAAATATAAAGCTTCTGCATTACAAGGCAAAACAGAATTCTTCACCAAAAAAATTAGTATCCAGCCAAGTCATGTTGGAGCTCTAGTTGCTTCTTGGGTGCACAGCCTAGTCACCAGTTCCACAATGCTGCAATAAAAAGGGAAATTGATTACAGATGTCGTATTTAAAATATGGATAGATACTAAATTAGAATACGAATTGTTTGGTTCCATTCATATCGACCTAAAATAGAGATGATATTAGATTTAATAGGCAAAATAAATCGTTACTTAGCTGAATGTAGGGAACCAATTTTCTAAGAAAATATCAAGACCGAATTAATGAGGAATCAACACCTAATTGAGAGATTCAGAACTGGTACTATTAGCATCGCTTAAAGAAACATTGAAAAAATTGAACTGAAATCAATCCTTCGTCCATTTCTACCGCTGCTTTTGGAGAACCTGAAAAAACTCACATTTGAACTGCCTCTCGAGAATTCTTGTAACAAGAATTTCGAGGTTAAAATAGATGAAAATTCCCCAAAGTAGGGTAGGTCAACATAAATAATCTTAAACATTTCTTATAAGTCAATAAACAGGTATACTCATTGTCTAGAGAAACAACAAACTTTCAAAGATGTAAACCTGGGCATCCGGACCTCTTAGAGCACCCGCATCCCAGGGGCACATGCGCACCCCAAATTCAGCACATGCCGGGTCAACACAGAATATAAATCCCTAGGGTGGCCTCAAGGGGGGGAGGGGATTCGAACTCAGATCTCCAGCTTTTGGAAGCAGGTACCTGGCCAGCTTGCCTAACCCCTTGAGGTTCTCTATTTATTGTTGCTATCCATCTCCATAGTTTTACAAATGGCCTGTGAAGAAGAGAGCCGT
This sequence comes from Chloranthus sessilifolius, assembly GCA_021018995.1. Lineage (NCBI taxonomy): Eukaryota > Viridiplantae > Streptophyta > Magnoliopsida > Chloranthales > Chloranthaceae > Chloranthus > Chloranthus sessilifolius. Next base: position 22,917,802 of record CM037589.1, read on the forward strand.
CTCTCTATGTTTCCTAGCCGTGATCGCATGCCAAATTCACTACATTATCAATTCTACTAGGAAACGGCCTAGCTATCATGGCCCATTTGTTTCCCTACAATCTGTGAGTGGCCGAAAGCCTCTCCTCTTCTTCCAAAATAAAAGCTCTCCTGTTGATCCTTGAATCAAGCTGGTTAAACCACTTTAATCTACAGCACTTCCTTGTGAAAATAAAGATCCTAATTCATAATTCATAACAAACCCATCAAACCAATGTAGTATTGATCCCATGAACCAAAACAGTTGGACAAGAAAAAAAAATCATTTTTTTTATAATCCACCCAACCTGACGCTTAAGTCTTTCACGCTGTAGATTTCTAAATTAGTGTTCAAGTCTGTAACAACCTGATAAGTGAATTGACGACAACACAACAACAGTATGTGGTCCAGTTGAATGAGGACCATCAGCAAGAGCTCTGTCACGACCCGAAATTCTACCCTATCCCGAGGGCCTAGAATCCTAAACAGTCAAATCTTCAAAGATTTATTTATCTAATTGCCCCTCAATTTAGAAAAGCTTCATCCATTATTTTGCAATCCGTATAGATTATTTCTAATGTTTCTCACAAGTTCCTAACTATATAAGTCATTCCTAAATAAATCTTTAAAGATTTGACTGTTTAGGATTCTAGGCCCTCGAGATAGGGTAGAATTTCGGGTCGTAACAGAGTGGTATCAGAGCCTTTGGAGGGCGACGCTACCGGTTATCAGGAGGACTACGGTGCTGATCTTGATTCGAGTGCCGGTTACTGATTATTGTGGACTTGGTATTGAGTTTTATTGGTACTAGTATTACGGATTTTATAGTTTATTTTATCGGATTTATCTCCGACTGGATTTACATTTTATTGGTGGATTGTGATTTTATCACACTTATTCCATATTTATGATTGCATTTATATTCCACCCTATTTGTTGGATTTCACGGATTTCGTGGAACTATTATTGCGCGAGAACTCTGATTAGGTGTATGTCCGCTTAGCATATCCGGGATATGTGCGGGTCATAACTCGGAATTCTAGGCCCTCGGGGTAGGGTAGAATTTCGAGATGTGACAGAGTGGTATCAGAGCCTCAGGCTTTACTTTCTGTGGACTTATGAGATTTAAGTAATTATGAGTTCTAAATCCTTGAATTTTTGAAACAGGGTTACGATGGCACCGCGAAGGAATGGTGAGGAATCTTTATCTCACGGAGATGAAAGTGAAATAGCGAGTATGATACGTGAAGTGACGATAACACAACAACAGCATGTGGTCCAGTTGAATGAGGCCCATCAGCAAGAGACTGCCAGACTTATCTAAGGGTTCAATCAGCAGCTGGAACAGCATGCCAAAACTTATTAGGACCTGATTGCCCAGCAACTGAACAATCCTACCAACCAATGTCCGGTTACACCTCCACCAACGCCTCAGTTTGATAACTATTATAACGGCTATGTGACATTCTCCAGGGCTCGACCTCCGCACTTCCACGGACAGTTGGATCCTGATATCGCTGACGATTGGATTACACAAATAGAAAAAAATTTCAAAGTCTCTACTCTAGTAGATAATGAGAAAGTGCCTTGGGCCGTGATGTGCTTGCAATGCGATGCATAAAAGTGGTGGACATCAGCGAAAAGGTTAGCAGAAAGACAAGAAGAAGAACACTGAACTTGACAGCAGTTCAGAGAAGTATTTTATAACAAATACTTTACTGATGCCACGAAGACTCAGAAGAAGAGCGAGTTCCTGGCATTACAGCATGGAAACCTGTCCGTCACTGAGTACGAGGCGAAGTTCGATCGACTCTCCCGATTCGCCTCCATGTTGGTAGCAGATGAAGCTGAAAAGTGTTACCATTTTTAGAAGGGGCTCAACCCCGTTATCAGGAGAAAAATTGCAGCAATGAAAATTTTGACCTATGGAGAGCTTGTAGAACGAGCACATAGCCAAGAGCAGGAAAATGAAGAACTGCTCAACATGTAGCCCGTCAAACAACTCAGAGGGGTAAATCGAATCAAGAAGGCTTTTCGTCCCTTACTTCGAGGGCACCTCATTCTAGATTTGTACTGGTACAGATACAGCAACGTTTCGCACCATACCCTCAGACTTGTCCAGTTCAGAGAGCCGCTCCCGCATCCGGTTACCAGAGAGTTGCACCATCGTCAGGTTACACCCACCCTGGGACGACTATAGCCCCAGCTGCTCAAAGAGGTGTTATATCTATGACATACCCTAAGAATGCTCCAGCTAACACCCAGCAGAAACCTTACTTTGTTACGTACCAACCCTGCACCAAGTGCGGCAAGAAACATAAATCGGGTGACTGTTTGTTATACTCAAGAGTGTGTTTCCGATGTAAGAAGCCGAGACACTTTATTCGTGACTGTCCAGAGCGAGACCCAGCCGCAGATATTTATTTTAGAGGTCAGCAACCGCAACAACCTCGAGCGCAGGGTCGAGTTTTTGCCATGTCTCAGCATGACGCTTTGGCTACTGATGAGGTCGTTCAGGGTATGAATTTTACCTTGTCTAATTTTCTTTAAGATTTACTTCCTTATAGTTGCTTTTATGACTTATTCTGTGTATAAGTTTAATTTATTATTTTCTTGAGAATGCTATGCCATGTATAACTTAGATCACATATGAACCCTTGTGTAATTCAGGAATTATGAAAGTTTCTAGACCTATCGATTCGTCCAATTGTCATGCTTGGGTCTTGATCGACTCTGGATCGACTTACTCTTTGATTACACCGAGTTTTATTTTTGAAATCGGAGCTAAGCCCGTATCGCTGGATAGTACGCTTGCAATTTCTACGCCGTCAGGAGAAGTGATGATGGCATCTAAAGTTTGTAAAGCTACGGTCCTAGTAGTTGGAATACATGAGTTACCTGCAGATCTTGTGGTACTCAGATTCCAAGACTTCAATATAATCCTCGGCATGGATTGGTTGGCGGCTTATCACGCCTCAGTTGATTGCTTTTCTAAAGTAGTCACCTTCCGACCGATTGGGAGCCCTTCGTTCAAATTTCGTGGTATTAAAAAGGGAGGAGCAGCCCTACTTGCTACTCTCGACAGTGAACGTAATGAGAAAGTTGACCCCTCATATATTCCTATCGTTGGGGAGTTCGTCGATGTCTTTTCGGAAGATTTACCTGGACTTCCACCTAACCGAGAAGTAGAGTTCAAGATTGATCTCGCTCCTTGTACCTTGCCGATTGCGAAAGTTTCGTACCAAATGGCACCAGCAGAACTGAAGGAGTTAGAGATTCAGTTGCGTGAGCTATCTGATAAGGGATTTATCTGTCGTAGTAAGTCACCATAGAGAGCACTGGTCTTATTCGTAAAGAAGAAAGATGGTTCCATGAGACTTTATATCGACTACCGACAGCTGAATAATGTTACCGTGAAGAATCGATACCCTCTTTCTCGTATCGATGACCTATTTGATCAGCTACAGGGTGCTACTTACTTTTCAAAGATAGATCTCAGGTCCGATTATCATCAGTTGAAAGTTAGAGTAGAAGATATTCTGAAAACTGCTTTTAGAACAAGGCATGGACACTACGAGTTCCTCGTTATGCCTTTTGGGCTCACAAATGCGCCTGCCGTGTTTATAGACCTAATGAACCGCGTATTCAGAGAATTTCTTGACAAGTTCGTCGTGGTTTTCATCGACGATGTTCTCATTTATTCTCGCACGAAAGAAGCTCATAAGGACCACCTTCGTATTGTGCTACCGACTCTCCGTGAGCACAAAATATATGCGAAATTGAACAAGTGTGAGTTTTGGCTTGAGAATATATCTTTCTTGGGTCACGTGATTTCTGCCGTAGGAATTTCTGTAGATCCATCGAAGATTGAGGCGGTTGCGAATTGGCAAACACCAAAAAATATCACCAAAGAAGTTTTCTCGGTTTAGCCGGATATTATCGTAAATTTGTGGAAGGATTCTCTCATTTGGCACTCCCGCTCACCATGCTAACCTGTAAGAGAAACAAATTTGTGTGGACCGATCAATGTGAGCAGAACTTTAACCTATTAAAGTAGAAATTCACGACAGCTCCCATTCTCACGTTACCTTCTGGACCCGGTGATTATGAAGTCTACACAGATGCTTCGCGCCAGGGACTTGGATGTCTGTTGGAGCAACATAAGAAAGCAATTGCCTATGGCTCGAGACAGTTGAAGCCGCATGAGAATAATTATCCGATTCATGACCTTGAGTTGGCCACAATCATCTTTGCACTTAAGATTTTACGACATTTTCTATACGGTGGGACTTGCAAGATTTATATGGATCACAAGAGTCTCAAATACTTATTTTCTCATAAAGATCTTAATTTGAGACAAAGACGTTGGATGAAATACATGAAGGACTATGATTGTTCTACTATTTACCATCCGGGTAAAGCAAATGTGGTTGCTGATGCTCTAAGTAAAAAATCTTCAGGACTGCTAGCACATCTAAAGGCTTGAAAGCCGCTCGATGAGATTGCTCAGTTGGATCTGCGACTTGACAAAATTGGTGAGGGAGTATACCTAGCCAGTATGATGGTCAAGCCTTCCTTTGTTGGTCGTATTAGAAATGGGCAACCCTTAGATCCCAAAATTTCAAAGATTAAGCGACAGTTAGCCGAGGGTCCTAAACTAAATTTCTCTATACGATTTGATGGGACCCTCCTTTTCCGAGATAGATTGTATGTCCCCGATGTTAAAATATTACGGAACGAAATTCTTGAGGAGGCACACAAATCTGGATATTCGGTGCACCCAGGAAGCACGAAAATGTACTGAAATATTCGAAACTATTATTGGTGGCCAAATATGAAGAGAGAGATTGCCGAATACGTCTCCAGGTGTTTGGTATGCCAGCAGGTGAAAGTTGAGCATCAGAAACAAGCCGGTCTTTTGCAGCCCTTACCGATTCTCGAGTGGAAGTGGGAGAACATCTCTATGGATTTCATAGTCGGACTCTCTCGAACTTCAAAGAAGCACAACGCCATCTGGGTTATTGTGGACCAATTGACTAAGTCGGCGCACTTCCTACCTTTCAAGATTACAGATAGTGGGGACAAACTGGCTGAGACGTATCTGAAGGAAATAGTCAAGCTTTATGGGGTTCCTGTGAGCATTGTGTCGGATAGAGACACGAAATTCACTTCTGATCATTGGAAGAAATTTCAAGAAGCAATGGGTACGAGACTCGACTTCAGTACAACCTTCCATCCAGAGACTGATGGTCAAACTGAAAGAGTTAATCAGATCGTAGAAGGCATGCTTCAAACCTGCATGTTAGACTTTCGAGGTAATTGGGATGATCACCTCCCTTTGATTGAGTTTTCTTATAACAATAGCTTTCAAGCAAGCATCGAGATGTCACCTTTTGAAACTCTTTATGGCCGAAGTTGTAGGACGCCTCTTTATTCGAACGAGGTTGGTGAGAGAAAGATGCTTGGGCCGGAGCTCATAGAAACCACAACCGAGAAGGTTAGAGTTATCCGTCAGAGATTGAAAGATGCTCAAGACCATCAGAAAGCCTACACCGACAGTAGAAGACGCTTGATAGAATATGAGGTTGGTGATTTGGTATTCATCCGGGTGTCACCAACTAAGGGAATCATGCGTTTTGGAATACAGAGAAAACTAAGTCCGAGATACGTGGGACCTTTCGTTATCACAGATCACATCTGCGAGGTAGCATATTGAATTTCACTTCCAAAACACTTTGGCAGTATCCACAATGTGCTCCATGTCTCTATGTTGCGAAAATACCTGCCTGATCCATCTCATGTCCTGGATATCGAACCTACTGAAGTCAGAGATGATCTTACCATTATAGAGAAGCCGGTTTGTATCGTAGATCGAAAAGAGCAGCTCATCAAGGGTAAGTCCGTTCGCTTCGTCAAAGTACAGTGGCAACATCATTCACCGAATGAAGCCACTTGGGAACGAGAAGCCAAGACTTTGGAGAAGTACACCGAGCTCATCGACTCATGTACGTAATTTTCGAGGATGAAAATATTATAAGGGGGAGAGAATGTAACAACATAGATTTTTAGATTTTATTTTAACAGTGTTAGATGATACACTACACTATGTACTGTGCTAACGCTCCACATCGAAATCGAAACCCACCCTTTATAATAGAAATTTTTTAATTTTTTCTATATCAATATTAGACTCATTGCGAAGTACTCGTCGATACGATTCCAACGATATATAATTTGACGACTTCTGACAAGAATATAAAAAGTTATGCCCATTTTAAGTGATCAAGCAAGTTAAAGGGTATAATTGTAATTTCGGGAGAGAAACACCATTTGCCTTGGTGCTTATACAAAGCGCTAGAATGAAACATTTTCTCAAGCTATCAAAGTTACGTACGAATTCTTATTCTATGTAAAAATCTCCTATTTTATTAAATCTCCTACGAAAAGTGTTAGTTAGAGTTGACCTAAAATTTTATACGATTATAAATAAAACTTTAAAAACTCTCTACTCTCTATAATAAAAAATCATTCTCTCTGAAGACTTAGACGAACCGAAGCCCTAGGCATCAACCTTTTCAACTCGAATCGCCATTGATCTTCCGTTCACGCTTCAAGAGGTGGGTACCCATCAATCCATCTTGTTCTTCTCAGATCCCGTCGCGTAGGATGCATTCGATCGCGCATCGACGGGTTTAAAAACCTTATTTAAATCCAAATATCTCATAAATTATTATACCTATATGTTTAATATATGTTTTCCCTTAAAAATTGTATATTTTGTAAATTGGGTTTATATGTTATTTCTCTTTTCCTTCCAAGATTTGTTTGGGCCATTAATATTTTACCTTTTATTAGGTCTGTATATTTAATATGTCTACTTTCTTTTAGATCTACATACTAATTAAACATGAATATCTTTAAGTATGATAAATCTGCATGTTTAGTATTTTATTTTTCTATTAAAATTGCATGAACTGTAAATTGGGTTTATATGTTATTTCTCTTTTCTTTTCAAGAATCCCTTTTGGTTGAGCCATTAATATTTTACCTTATATTAGGTATGCATATTTAATATATTTACTTCCTCTTTTTTCAAATCTATATAGTTAGAAATTTATCCTTCTACTAAGACTATAATAATATATATTATTATTGCATGTCTATATCATTATTTATTTAAAATTAATTAAGCCCAAAAAAATTAAACTATATTTTTATTTTAATTAAAAGAATTATAAACTGTACCATCTTAAAGTTTCGGGTCCGAACTCATGACTGCGAACTCAAATTCGCGTCCACGAACCCGACCTTGCGACTATTGATGCACCTGTCTTGGTATTTTGGCCATATCTTTTTACTCCGACCTCGGATTAATGTGATTCTTATGGCATTGGAAAGAAGACAGCGAGCTTTATAACTTTGTGTGCAATAGCCATTTCACGAATCTAACATTTTAGATGTCAAAATAGAGTAACAAGTTGGGTTTAACTTTGAATGACTCAAGGCTATTCGAATTTAATATTATTTTCTAATTCTCATGACCAAAGTTCCTGTGTATATTATATTGTAAGGTCTTTCAATCGATGATCATGATAAATCATAACTTAATAATTATAAATACTATTTAATTTAATTATCTAATTATTATATATATCTCAACTTTATCGCTTCAACGCGACCTCTTCAATAACACGAACCCCGACCTTCCCATTATCGAGAATACACTTATAATTATCCTATTCTATGTTGTATTGGAATGTGTGTAAATAAATACATATATATATATATAAGATAATCTAATATAAATCTTTTTGTATGTCTGACTTTCTATATTTCCATCTGAATTATATTATATGAGTTATGAGTAAGTTAGGACATATGTACGAGAGTGTATGAAATCATGCCTACGTTTGGGCGTGGTGACTCACTGAGATGGTATCGAAGCGAGAAATACACCGTATTCACATGCCTTACAACTCATGGTGGAATGGGACCCATGACGAGTTGGGTGAGTGTGAATTCAGTGTAACTTCGTATACGGTGGCATATACGGTGATCCTATCACCCGAGTTTTAATACGAGAGGATAAGATATGAGATATAATACGAGAATCGGGCTTTGGGCATTAGCTGTGGTGAGGTTTCTTTTACGGTCACGTGAAACTCAAAATATTGGCATCCATGTACAGATGGAACACCTCTATGGTAGTATAAACTATCACACGAAGTATATCCAGGTTACTACGAAACTTTTTTCTTGGAAAGCGTGAATTAGAAAAGTTGCCTCACTATAGTTTGTCATAGGATTAAGTATAAGGGTATGATAAGATATGAGTATGATATAAGATAAGTTATGATACGAATACGATAATAAGACATCGTTGTGTAGGCCAGCAAAAAATAAAACACTTAAGTCTCTGTACATGTCTTTCCTTGCGTAGCCACCGTAAGGGCAACAATGTCTTTTAGCCAAGACGGATCTCTAGGACAGATTATAAGTATGAGTAGGTTATGAGTGACTTTGGCCATTATGTCTCCCCATTGGCTGGGTGGTAGAGTATGAGTATGATACGAGGGTGTTATAATATAGTAGTATGATACTATGTTGACCCTCCCATAGTAGCTCGAGCAGCGACTCTGGCACAGGTCGTTTAAGATTTCACTAGTATGTTAGTTACGTTCATGCGATGTACAGATGTATGTGCGAGAATGATAATAAGACATGGTATGATATATTATAAGATATGGTAAGATACGTTAGGATATAAGTGTCTAGATCATGGTCTCGCATTTATGATATGATATGAGTTTCACAATATGCATATGATTTTATCTTTCTTTTACTATCTGCTTTGAGATACTATGTTTAGCACTCACAAGATGCACCCACAATGTACCTGAGTAGTATGGGGTGGATTGGTGGTGTATCCCACTGAGTTTACGTGACTGAGTAAACTCATCCCACGATAATCTAACAGTTGCAGGTGATTACGTTGGTGGAGTAGACACGAGCCATCTAGATCTCGCCGACGCTGATTTCATTGATCACGCAGGTGTTGAGTATCAGGAGCCTTTGGAGGGCGACACTACCGGTTATCAGGAGGACTACGGTGCTGATCTTGATTTGAGTGCCGGTTACTGATTATTGTGGACTTGTTATTGAGTTTTATTGATACTAGTATTGCAGATTTTATAATTTATTTTATCGGATTTGTCTCTGACTGAATTTACATTTTATTGATGGATTGTGGTTTTATCACACTTATTTCATATTTATGATTGCATTTATATTCCACCCTATTTATTGGATTTCACGAATTTCGTGAAACAATTACTGCACAAGAACTCTGATTAGGTGTATGTCCGCTTAGCATATCCGGGATATGTGCGGGTCATAACTCGGAATTCTAGGCCCTTGGGGTAGGGTAGAATTTCGGGATGTGACAAAGTCACAGAGGTACACATGATGAAACTAAGTGACAAGTGTCCGCTAAAGTGACCCCACATCCTCAAAACATACTTGCTTACTTAATGGGTGAAGGTTTTAACCCAATCCAATTCGATACGTCGAGCTTTCCAAAACCTATATCCAACATTAGTAGGCTGAATCTAGAAAACCAATGCGATTGGCCTTTCCCATTTCAACCCTAAAATAAGACCATGAGATGATTTTCTTAATTTT